>BROI01000002.1:0-2775980 GCA_027923505.1 Mayamaea pseudoterrestris
GTTATGATAGGTTTCCACCAACACTTTCGTGCCAGCCAGTGCCTTGGTGAATAAGCCTTCATGCAGCAAACCAAACTTGTTGCGTCCAATACTTCCACGCAACACAAACATGAGTTCAAATATATCCTGTCGTCGCATCAAGTGCACCAGTTCATCAATCCGCGCCGAAATGCGGTCGCGCTCGTAAATGGGACAGTTGGGATCCGATCGCCACACGTCATTGTTTTGAATGGCGTCCATGCGCTCCGCCAAGTCCATCCACTCCTCCTGCGACGACGCCACGGATTGCTCCGCCTGGAGCTGTCGCAGTAGTCGCGAGCGACTGGAAAAGTTGGCGAGCAAGTGGTTGACGAGTGTGGTGACAAAGTTGACGGACACCATGCCAGTTTCTAAAGCAATCAGCAGCACCAGTTGCTTGGCCATGGCCTTGGGGACAAAGATTGTTTCAATGATTTCGGAACTGACCTGCTGGAGGACTGGAAGCTGGGCCATGATGAGTTTGGCGGCTCTGCAAACGAATGCAAATAGGAATGCTTTACAGTGAGTTAATGGTCGAGACAAGATTCGGTCCTGGAAGAAGGATCAAGTCGAAGCACAAGTCAAGACTTTAACCCCTGTCATGTTAGACTTACTCGTCGAGAACGGTATGAAAGAGCTCAAATTGATCCATGTCCTTGGTTCGACTTGACATGATGATCAGTATATTGCTTCAAAGACGACTATTATAAGGGTTTGTATGACAAGACTGTTCGATAGGTGCGACTACAGGTTGGCGGTTGGATTATTGCTGAGAGTTTGCTCTTGCTAGCTCGAAGCCTTCTTTTCTATTGCTTTAGCAGCTAAACAAACGGTCACCTCTCTAGTCTTTCGCAGCTTCCGTTAACCACCGCAAGGATTCGAATCCAGCATCAAGCGTAGCGCGTCGATGAACCTATTCTTGCTCAAACGGCGAATCATGGACCAGCCATCATCGTCGCGTCGTCATCGAATGTGACAGCATGTCGTAGCGCCAATGCCGGCTGGCGCGGCAAGTGAAGGGTGTCAAGGAGAGCTAGCTAGGAACGAGGAGCCTAGGAGGTGACAAATACATCATTATAGCGTATGAAACTGCTACAAGCGACATATAAGACAGTGAAAGAATACGCAAATGGTGTGTTATAGATATAGCTTGTCATAGGCAGTGCAGAACGTGGTGATGGGTGATGTGCATCTTTGCTCGTTCATTTTCGACTTCGAGACTTGACGCCAACGCTAGGTCGAAACAGCATTCCAACCTCTCTAGCATCCATTCGCAGCAATGCTCTTTTTAATGACTCTCATATTCAGCAATTGCTTGATAGTCGACATGGTGATTGTAGGAATGATCCAAGGTTTCGCGTTGCATGAGCTCCGACTCGTCCGTCGTCAACTTCCACTGCCGCAAGACGTGCTGTTGCGCTTTCAATTCTTCCTTGGCGTTCAAACAATCCATTTGAGACTGTAGACTAAGTTTCAATGCTTGGCGAGCCGTCATGGTGGAATCAAATTGTAACGTTTCGTCGCTGTGTGATTCGCTTGATTCGTTCAAGCGATCAAGTTCTAAATGGCAAACAAGGGAGCAATGCAGCGGCTTAGATGACTAGAGTTATCATGCACATGATAGCTTACATGATTCTTTCTTTTCGCAGTCATCAAGACATACCTTCAATCATGTCAATCATTTCGTTCATGGAGCAGAGTCCATTCGACTCGGCGCAGTCCACAATGCGATCCATGGCAAGGGCTCGCGGTGGAGCCTCAAAGTGAGGCTGCAAGTATTCATCGCGAGTTACAAATAGAAGTGATGGCGTTCGAATGATTTGATGTCGAGCGTGTCGAGAGGTACTCGCGCATCTGCTCCTGCCGACGGAGAAGGCAGAGGCAGCTTTGACGCTGCACAAGATAAGGAGAACAATCGCTTGCTTCATGGCAGAGCAATTTCCAATTTGATGCTCCGTAGATTTGTAAAGCTTGCCAAGAGGTTCGACTGCGGATCTATCAGCCCCGTTGTTCGTTCCTCGCCGTCAAGCAACAAGTTCTGAACGGCCTCATCGTGTCATCGTCGACTTCACGAAACGAACTTGTCGCACCACGAATGCAAATCACGACTCGCATCAAGATCGCGTTTCGGCGATAGTTACCGATATCGTGAGGAGAACGGAGGACGAGATACAGTTCGCAGAAGGAGAATCGTGGACAGCAACTACACTTACAGGCCCCGTCGTTCGTACATTCTCAGAAAGCGGAGAACAAAGACAGAATGAACGAAATGGACGAAATCGATCAAGAGTTTGTGCGGACCATGCTGGGTGAACATCTTGAAGATGCGCCTGATGGAATACCGATGGATGAGAGTTCAGAAAGTGAAACGGAGGATAAGCTTGAAGGTATGGTCCTGCTTCGATAAGGTGATTGCTGAAGCTCGCATTCTCATCTCGCTCTTTTGCTGCAGGCGAAATCGACTTGATCCTTGCCAAAATTACGAAAAGAGTCGTCAAAGCCTCTGTTACCCACCTTTACCGCGAGTCCCTGAAGTTTGACGTTGGTTATCATCCAGATAATATCTTTGATGGCAATGTTGATCGATGCATCGACGTAGGACGCGAGGCGCTACCTGTCATTGCAGGAAACACCGAACATAACAGTATGGTTGACCATTCACATGCTGGTAGTGTTATCGATGATGCCAACATTTTTAATCAAGCGGATGAAGATGAGTATGCGAATCAATTTCTTTCGATTGTGGACGAGTCAAGCGACGGGAGAAAGAGTTTAGATGATTATTTGGAGTCGGCGGGAAATTCATGCTCTGATGTGTCTTCAAGCTATTGGACCGAGCACAATGCGGAGGAACACTGCAAACTGCCTCCGCTAGCTGCAAATCAGATAATTATTCCGTGTGCGACCAAGGGATTGGGCAATTTTGGGTTGGCTGGAGGCGCTTTCGCTGATGCATCGCAAAACATTCATCAGCAGGCAGCGCCATCGAGCGAACCGAAGCGTCCATTCCAGGAAGGGAACATCTTCGATGCAGCGAAGCCGGCTACGGCGAAACGAGCCCGAGTGGCACCGAAAAGCAGACGGCAAATTGCCGACAAGAATTGGGAATTTCACTTCAACGAGTATGTTGCCTACGTTAAAGCAAATAAGACGCGCAGGGTGCCACAGAGGGAGAAGGTAGCGGGCACGGGTGGTCACGGATGGAACAAGAGTTTGGCCGCTTGGTTTATGAAACAGGGCAATATGTTCCGGCAAGGAAACTACAAGTTTATGACTGAGGAACGGTTTGAAAGACTCAGTGAGGTGGATTTTGATTGGGGTCGGCAGAAGGATGTTTTTGAATCGACCTACTTGGTTCTGCTTGACTTTTTTTATATTGTTGACCATTCAGATTTCCCAACAACGCCATTAAACAAGTCATCTGGTGCGGAGAAGCTGGCTGCAAAGGCGGACAAAGTCTTGCGCGGAAAAGTCATCGACAAAGCTCAACGAAAGCAGGTTGAGGAGTTACTTAAACAACCACAAATGCCGCGTCGGATAACTATGCTTCGTGACGAGTACAAAGAATGGGAGGATTGGCACCTAACGAACGGTTCAAGTCCTATGGAGAAAAAATTGGATGATATGTATTGCTTATGGAAGATTCGTGAGGCAAAACTCGAAAAGATCAAGTTTCGGTTTTCTTGTCAGACGCGTCGCGCTAAACAAGGATTGAAGAGAATGAATGGGAAATCTAAATCGCGTTTTTGTTGACCGCTTCGTCTGATAGATCACTTTGTTGTGTTTTGTAACCCAACAAGTTGATCCATCGGACAGGTGGGCAACAGACTGATGAGTTTGAGCCTGTCTATTATGCGTTTGTGTGCGTGCGTGCGTGCTGTGTATGCATGATATTTTATCACTCTATAGTAATTATTAATGTATTATGAAATTGTTATAAGACTCAAAACCCTAGCTCCATGACTGTGAAGCGCAAGCGGCATTCACTGTCAATGGAAACAAACGGAACTAGTTCAGCCATATCGGGTGTTGGCGGCGTCCAGTGGAACAGCACCACGCTTGGATCCGAAATAACATCGTCCTCCAAAGCCAAGGAGTTAAATGCCTTTGCCACGACGCGGTTATTGACGCTCCACAGCAAATGCTCCTTTGGCGACTTGCAACATTGAATTGTCACTTCCTCATGCGCAGTCCACGTTACACTGGGTATGCTAAAGTACTCTCGTTGGCCCGCACGATTGAAGGCTTCATAATAGGAAATATAGGGTGGAGGAGAATAAACGTCGGACTCCAGGTGCCTGGTGATGAGGTAAATCAAGCCCGTGTGACCAGACGAATCTCGCTGCATCCAGCCAATGTGGGCATGCCCAACCGTTGGGTCTGAAATGGCAACTTCAAAGGCTTTAAAATTGCGTTCAAACGATGCACATGCATTTGCAGCTGCATGCAGGCCCTCTCGCACTGCTTGTCGTTGCAGCAAGTCCACGAAGTACTCTCGATAGTGGATGGAAGCATTTGGCTCCCATTCCCAGTGTAACACGTCGCGGCTTGCCACCGTGGGTGGCGTGCTTTTTGTAAAGAGAGCCACTGGATAAAAGGCATCCGTCAAGCCGTAATGGTCAACAGCTAATCGAAATCGCTTTTCCAAATGCAAATCGGTAAAGGTTGGAGGCTCCAAATCAAATGCTATCGGTGTCTGTTTCGAAATGTCACGTAAATGATTCAAGAGTGGAACGAAAATGGCCGGATCTTCGTCCACAAAATAATTGCCGTGAGCGTCACGAGCCAAATTACTGTCCCATCTACCACTGAATCGGCGCGCCAAAAGGGATGTTTCGACGAACGTGAGTGTGCTGCGAAGCACTTGCGTGGTGCAACTTCCTCCAATGTTGAGCGTCAAAACGTCACTGCTGCTGCATGTCGTAAGTTCCGTAACGGTTTTTGAATTCATTTGCATAGGCTCGTCATCGTCCATGCCGTTGGCTGCCTTGTTTTCGTTTCGCAAAGAGTCCATTTTGCATGAGCAACTGATCGAATTTTTGTTGAGTTGTTGGGTTGTTTGCAACGTTCCGTGAAACGTCATATGACGTCATTATTAAACCGCTCCGACATGCTCAGTTTAAAACCGCTACGATCTCAAGCTTTGCGACGGCGCGCCTTTCCGATGTCACCATGGGAAAGCAGCTTCCTGCAACGGCACCTCTTGTAGTTTTCCTGCGTCCATGGCCATTACAAAGAATGGACAAGTCTCCCTCATTTATTAGAAATGGACCCAGAATAAATTCGTCCATGTCCAAGGATGACGTGCCGTCCGACGCTGCAGCAGCCGTCGCTTCAACCATCATGTTTGATTCCAAGGTTAATTCGCTGGCAGACTTTGGATGCACGCATCGACGGATCCGCGGCCGTCTCTACGCCACAAGAGAAGCCTTACTATTCTACAGCAACTTGCTGGGATTTGAAACACGGATTACCGTCTTGATGTGCGACATAAATTCGATGGAACTTGTTCGAACGACAAGCATTGAGCTGCGGCTATGCGATGGTGAAGTTTACACGTTTTCGAGTTTTCAGAATCGAGAGCACGTATTACAAGTGTTAGTAGGGATTCGACCAGGCGTCAAACGTAGCGCGATCATGCAGCAACAGCCTCTGCGACGTCAAAGATCGTCACCTCTCCGTAGCCAAGCATCGGATCCGACGACTTTGAATGCCATGCGATTGACAATGCCGACTAGCTCGTCAACGCCGGAGCTAAATATCAATGACGAGAATGACGAAGACTTGCTTTCCGTATCATCCGTCACGACGCCTCTACGATCCAATCGGCAACGAGCCTCTTCGGAAACGGCAGCTGACAAGAGGCATTTGAGATTGCAGCCCACAAGTGCACTCTTTGACTCGCCAGATCTACAGGAACCGAATGAATCATATGATTCAACTAGTGCTGATGATGAGCTTGCTCTTGATAAATCGATGCTGCTAGATGATCATGGCCCGTTTCAAGATGAGGCGACGATTGAACGGGAGTGGAAGGTGGCGCTGGATGCGCAGCTTGCCAACGCTCCATTAAAAATTTGCATGATTGGCGTGATACTACACTGCAATCTGCAATTATTTTACAACAAGTTTCTGGCAGACAATGCGCCTCATTCAATCGATCAATACCAACGAGACGAGATTGGCGACAAGAACGTTGTCATGAGTCCGTGGACCAAAGACGACAGTGGCGTCTTGTTTCGAAAAATGACCTCTCTTCACCCAATCACCAACTCCATGGGCATGGGTCCATCGGAAGCTCGAACGACGCGCATACAAAAGATGCAACGATTCGGTAACGTTGGACTGATCATTGAAGGTACCACCAGAGTGGAAGGAGTTCCTGCCGCAGATGCCTTTAGCGTCTGCGACCTGTGGCTGGTGGAAGCTATGAATGACAATGAGCAAGTGCGTTTGACGACGCGGTTTGAAACTCGCTTTCACAAGCGATGCTTGTTTAAAAGCTTCATCGAAAAGTCCGTCTTGGCGCAAACGACGGAATGGTATTCCGGCTATCAAAAGTTACTAATGAGGGCTTTAACGCAGCAGGGTGAGACGATTGACAATAAACAACAAGAATTGGAAGTACTCGAGCCGTTTAAGTTGTCTGACCGTGAGCGCGTTGGCTCTCTTGAACAACGATCCCTACATAGACTATTCGCGCTCGTCGTTTGCCTTGGTGTGGCAATGGTCGCCATGATGTGGCAGCTCTTTTCCATGGCAAAGACTATCGGACTCCTGCGATCCGAGATTTCTGGCTTGAGAGAGGAATTCTTGTTATTTGTGCAAGTTATGGAAAAGGCAAGTTATGCCGATCTTTCGCACCATGCTATATGAAAATGCGCATCACCGACTTTTGTCATGAGGTTTGGCCGCAACTACTGTACGCGGCTCCAAAACACTGTCAACGTAAATTATGGTAGCTGCGTTAGCATGCAATGTGTTTATTGCAACTTGCTTGTATTGGCGTGCGCTGTTACGGTACGTTTACGGGTATATGTAAAGCAAGTACATGGGATCGTTGCGTTACATAGAGAGGATACCTTAGTTAATTGAGTTCATTGTCACTATTCGTTTGTTCTTGATTGCACGAAAAGTAGGCCATGAGCAAAACACTGATGAAGATCGTCACGAGTAACACGACGAGACCCATGACAAGGGCGACTCGCGTCTTTTGTGTAGCTTGTTGGTCCGCCAAACATCGTTCCATCTTTTCGTCGTCCGACAAGTCGCATCCTGGTCCAACCATATGTGATGATCGTTTCATGGCATGATGCAGCTCATCTGCTGTCTTGCAGGCAAAAGCTGATCCACGTTCCACATCTGGTGAATCATTGGTTGTAGGGATTGACTGCTCGCCATCACTTGCGGGATGCGCTTCAGTCGTCAAGCATGGCATGTCTTCAATGTCGTGAGTGCCGTCCGTTTCGTCGCTATACATGGTACTAGCGACTGATGGATGCATTTGCGTATGAGTAGAGTTCATTTTCAATGTATTGGCAGATATTGTACCGGTACGTTTCCTTTGGCTGGTGTAAAAGAAGAGTTATGAACTCTTGTAGTAGGAGGTCATCAACATCTCGCTCGTGCGTCGCGTCGGACAAATTCAACGGGGAACAGACGGAAGGCAACCCGGCGAATTCTCCGGTCATTTTTGACGGAGATAAGCAGGCCATTCTGAGTCACTGGCGTAAGCCAATCGGGCAATGATCGTTGTAACATCTGCCATCCGTACGTCAGTGTTCTTTTTGGACATTCGCAAGACCAAAACTATTGCCTAATGTCATTGACATATATTCAGTCGCGTCTCAACGTTGGAGCAAGCCAGTCAAAACCAACCATGTCGGTAAATAAGCAACGTGGCCATTGAGAAAGCGACGCCTTGATGTCGTGGATACAACATGGCCTTGCCTGTTGATATGGTCGACTCAATACGTTAAATGACGCCACTCACTCATATGTATCATATACGCACCGTACGTGTTCAATCACATATCGTAAGCTGTGCGTATGTATGTGAATGGGTCGAATCCGCAAGGCGAAAGTCGTCGAGGAACTGGACAAGGTCGGCAACTCGTATGTTTACAGTATAGGTTAGATATTGTACCGGCAAGTATGCTGTAGTCGAATATGCGACTCAAGCTACCGGTAGAGCTATATACCAGTATGGTATACAGAGCTAAAGCATGTCACGCAATAGCTGCATTTTCGTATCTCGATCATTACATAGCTCACATAGTTATATGCACAATTGCATTGAGATGTCTAAATATGTACGTTCCAAGTTCTCCGCAGTACACATGTATTAGGAGAAGTACTTTGTCAATCGTCTGGGTAATCGCTTTGCGTCCAGCCGCCGCCAACGAGTCCAATTTTAAAAAAGGCGGAGCGGATAATTACCACATCGACGGATCCAATGACAGCTTTCTCAGCCACAAAGCCATATAGGTTACAAGCTGCATGTTCAACTTGGCGCATCGTCAGCAGAGTCCAGACTGCATCTGTAAGAAATGATTGCCATGACGACGCTTATAAAGATCGCCACGAGAAGGACAAGTAGACCAATAAGCAAGGCCATTCTAATCTTTCGTAGCTGGGTTTCATCCATCGCTTGTGATGTTGGTTTGTGTATCTCCTTTTCTTGTGCCACTTCCAAATCCGAGCCGTGAATGATGAGCTTTGAAACCCGTCTGGGTCGCTTCTCCTTTCGATCCAAGGAAGATCCTGACAGTGATTCTGACAGTGAAGCAGGCGCTCCATGCTCCACGTCATATTCGTAAGGATCAAGTGTTTCGGGTATCACTGAAAGTCTCCGTATAGAAACATTCTCGGTTGCGCCAGTTGCTTCATCAGTCTCTTGCTTGGCTGTCAGCAATGCATCATACTCGCTCAAACTACTCGACGACGAGTCTGCTTCGGCTACAGCGCAATAATCCAATGAGCTCTTCATCTTTTGCCAGGTTTGTGTGCGAAAGCGTTTGCCAAGGGTTTGCGTGTAATAACTGCGCGAGGACAATAACAACAGACTCGTCGAGGGCAGCCAAGGTTTGCAGTGTTTGCCCTGCCGCGTCGATGTCCGATGTGACAGCTGCCGGTGTATCTGACGTGTTCGTCCGAATTACGTATTTTTTCCTTCTACATGGACGAATCAACCGTCTTGATACTTTGTTTGCATGTAACGGTGACTCATTGGTCACGGAACGCCGGAGCCTCTGGCGTGGGGTTTCGCCGATTCACTTTGTTATTGTACACTATTTGCTATAGTAATACTCGCTATCATCTGGATGCACATCCGCGAGAAGCAATCGAAGAAGCCCTCTGTTCTTTTCTTTTCTTCCTTTAAGCAATAGTGACACTGACAAATGGATCCATCGACCTCGATCGCATCTGTTGTGATACAAATTACATGCCTTGTCATTGGCGTAACGTTCACGGTGACATGAGTGGAGAGCAATTGTAGCTCCTTTCTATCGGAGGTCCCGGCTCGGTCGAGGTTCGGTTAAGCTCGTCCGCTTGTGTGTGTAATCAGCTACTCTATGTGAATGTTTGGAGATCTTGTTGTCATACACGGGTGCCCAAAGACTTTAGAAATCTGCTTAACTGATTGTGCTATCATAGCTGCTAGAACTTTGTTGTTTTCTATGGGTTTCCTACGCTTATGGTAGCCGCTCGACGCTTTTGCCTCGCCTGGCCATACGGTACCGCGAGAACATCGCATCGTGACTCAAAGATAGGAATCCGGAATCGGTCATGAAGCTATTTGCCAAGCAGCCGCAGCGTCACAATTACGAGTACAACAAGAAGAAACACGCCGTAGTTAAAGGATTGTTTACTTGCGTGACTGCTTGCTAGTATAGAGAGACGAGCATTCCGTGATAGGTGAGAAGAAATAATGATACTCGTGATTCGAAGGATCTGGCGAGATCGAAACAAATACTCCGCGCGAGGGACTCGGAGCGACTCACTGATGCTCTTGACTGACTTGACCGACGGACTCGACTCGATCGCTCATTTCATGTTGTTTTCGATTCACACTTGCTTTCATACCTTGGCATGCATGAGCTTGCCTTGTTGTGCGATGATGCGCGTCAGCTCCTGCCATTACGTATATGTTCAACGTTGACGCTGAATTCTGACACGTGACTTCTTCATGCTCTTACAGTTAGTAAAATCAACGAGTCGTACCTTCATTCGTCAAGCTTGATTCACCATGACGGACGTTTTTAACAATGAAACGTTTCTGCGAGAGCGCGATGTGGTGCTCACTGTCACGGCCAACGGCCCCATGCAGCAGCAAGCGAATCACATGCTGCAAGACGCCATTTACATGCAGCGCTTTCTTTACATTGTCAAGCATTTTGTCGCTGAAGACGTTGTCCACCAGTTGAGCGGCGGTGAAGCAAACAATGACACTGCATTAGTACCACCTGCCAGTTTGGCGGAAGCCGAGCCCATGACGCACAAAATTTATGACCTCTTGACGATGGGAAGCACCTACGAACGAGCCTGCCTTCGATCCGTTCCGTTCGCCTACATGAGCGGACCGGGACGCATTTTGGACAAGCAAGGACCAGCATGGAAGAAAGTATCCGAGGAGCAGGCCATGCAAGCGATTGGAAACATGCTTTTGGAAGGCTTTCAGATGGATAGTATTGATCTTTCCATTAGTCCCTACAGTGACTTTGTGCGTTTGTTGCAGCGCGAAGCGGAACATGCAAAGGCCACTGCGTCATTGTCGTCGTCTGGTCCGATTGTTCCGGAGCAACGGGATATTATACTCCTTCCACGAAGTGGCAGCGGAGAGTATCGCTCCGAGCAAGGCGAGGCAAACTTGGAAAAGATGTTTGAGAATCAAATGGGTAACAGCATTTTGTTCAATCTTGCGTCGGAACACGTCACGTCAACCTCCAATACTCCGGAACGTCGCATCAAGGCGGCGCTACTGGTGTTGCAGGGCTTGGATGACATGAATGCCATGTTTCCGGCAGCGGAGCCAGCAATGGATGACGCGACGGGAGCCGCTTCCATCATCTCCAAGCGCCCTCATTTCTTGGTCCGCAATACATTGGCCAGCGGCGAGGACGCATGGACGGCACTTGGCCTCATGGAAGCTGCCGAGTTTCTCAGCACTTTGGTCTTTGAAGTGTGGCTCGAAAAGGAGTCTCCCTTATTGGCGCTCGGGGAAGAGACTGAGGAGCCTGATACCAAGACTCCCATTGACGCACCGACGGACCATGACGTGTTGCTGGGACGAGGTGGTTTGACGAATAGCTGGCCTGGCAATAAGCGCTTTCGCGATATTATTGCATTGCATCGCGCGGACTATATTCGAGCTATCAAGATGGACAAGCCTGCCGTGGCACGCAAGATTGTTCGCGCGGTGCGAAAGGGGTGCCCACCTGGACGGTAAGTGTGTGTGTGTGCTGGTTGAGTTGGTGGTGATGCACGGTTGGGGGTCTATACAGCCATTGGCTTGGCTAAATTTTATTAATTGTTGTTGCAGCTTTCTCCGCAAAGGTGACGATGGCCTTTGGTATGATACCGGAGACAAGACAGCTGGTGAGTCGTGCTTCTGAGATGATTTTGTATTAATTCTATAACATTCGAATTTCTCATTCTTAAATGTGGCACAGCCGAGAAGACTTCTCAAGGACTGCGCGAACGCAGCAATGTCGAGAAAAGGCAGCGGTCGGAACTTCGCAAGGCGCTACGTATTCGAAAGGTCGATCTGGAGGACAGTGGCATGGAGCAAACTGGACCGTCAAAGAAGACCAAGTATATCGACGCGGCTCGCATTGCCCCAACACTTAACTATGTAGGAACGAGTATTGCTGTTCCTCTGTCATTGAGCATGGCTCACGTCGTGTCTTTGCCCAGGAAGCCTGCACCGGGTAAGGGAAAGGCTGGAGGTGCCCTCATAACGGAAGGGCTTCCACCAAATGCCACGGATGCGGAAGGAAACATTCTTGTCACTGACTATGATATTCTGGTAAGTCAATGATACATGTTTTTGAATCTCTTTGGGAAAAGGTTATGATTGACCTCGACTGTCGTCATTTTTCATCCTCTAGTGCGGACGTGGTGGATTGACGAACCATCATAAGGGTAATCGGAGATTCCGCGACATAGTTACACTTCATCGACCCGATTATGTTCGCGCGTCAAAGATTCAGAAACCTTCGGTTGCACGAGTCATTGGTAAGATATCTGCAAATCTATGGCCTTAACAGAGCATGCTGGTCATCAATAGATCTAACACTTTCTTATGTCTCGTCTTGTTGGCAGTGCGTGCAATCCGAAATGGAGATCCACCTGGTCGTTTTCTCAGGAAGGATGACAAATCTGGCAAATGGATTGATATAGGCGACAAGAAAGCTGGTACGTTAAGCGACGCGTGCCATGAGTGTCAGTATCACGGTCCGTAATATATTAACACTGTGCTTTGTTCTTATAATGCAGCCGAAAAAACAAGTCAAGCGTTGCGTGAAAAACCGGAAGACGAAGAGGAGCTTGCGCGAGTTGACCTAAAGTCACTGGGCATATTGCTTCCCACCGCGTCGGCTGGTTATCTGGCTGCGACGACTGCGAATGTGATGGGGAGCCTCATGACTGCTAATGCCGACAATGCTACAATGGCGAATATTGCGCGTACGAGTCCTCTGATTGAGGAGATAATGAATGCTGTGAAAGGGACAACTGAAGTGCCTGATGTAACGCCACACGCTCTCGACAGTGCAGCTAAGGACTTTAAGGCTGCCAGCACGGACAATGTCGGAATCGGAGTAGCGCTGAAGCAAGCGGAGGTTTAAATGATTATAGCAGTAGTCTACTTAGTTTGGTAGAAGTACAAACGACGGACTATAAGAAGCACTTGTATTTTGAAATGCCAATTATTGTACCAATACTCGTTGCTAATAAACGATCCTCTCGAAGCGGTTTCGATGCATTGACGCGAAAAGACGTTCAATCACTGGCATTAGTCGCCGCAGCGATAGTCTTTTGGTCCGTATTTCTGCGCAGCAACTGAGAGTCAAGACATTCTTCGCCGTTCGGACCAAGCATCTCAATGCGATGAATGTAAACCTGCATGATTGCGAGCAACGACAAACAGACATAAGAGATTGCTGCAAGATCAAACTATCCAACACTAGGCTTTCAAACGTACATTAGGTTTAGTTTGGCCATTGCGAAAGACGCGCCCAATGGCTTGTAGCTCCACGCTCACATCCGCAACCTCTGAGTTGTCGCCAGGTCCGCTGTAGAGAGGATGGAATAAAACCACGTTATACGATTCCGATTGAAGATTCAGTCCAGCTGCATTTTCAAAACTCAAAACCAATACTCGCGGACGCGCGCGGTCTTCGTCTGTAGCGTCTGCGCGTTGGTAGTGGGAGATCTTGCGGTTAACATCCTGCACCGAGTCACTGTGCAGCATGTATGTACATCCGATCGGCGAGTGACCATCTAACAAGGACTGAGCGGCTGCGGTGACAGCGCCGATATCTGCAGCCGCAAAGACAATAATCTTTGTAAGCGGGTCCTTGTCCAGAATCTCTTTGCAAAGAGACACAAGTTCCTCGCCACGCGACTCCATCACAGCATTCTGGTTGAGCCATTTGCCGATATCAGTTTCACGATTTAGATCATCAAAGTCGGCTGGGCTAACGCCAAGGCTCCGTTTCGATTCTTCGATACCGCTCTGGCTAGCCAGGTAGAGCACTTTTTCCTGCTCTGACATCTTTACAGCCCGGCGTCGTTCAATAAGCTTGATGCCGTCCATATGCTCCTCGGCCTTGTTGCGACAGCATGCGACGTCTAAATAAGCTTGACAACGCTCGTCAATCATTTTTCGCACTTCTCGGCTCTGCTTGGGCTCCAAATAGGAAGACAAGAAGATGTCACGCCCAGACTCCTTCTCAAGCTTACGCCAATGCGACGATAGACCTGTAACATAAGTGCCGCCCATTAAACTCGCGAGTTCCGTGACGCGATGTGCACTGTCGAGCAACGGTGTCCCAGTTAAGCCCAGCATGGAGCGACGGAAAACCAAAGGTCTCTCTTTGATGTCCTTTGTTGTGATGCCGAGTTGTTCCCGTCCAGCACGACGATTCCTTTCTTTAAAATCCATGTCGCTTGCTACGTCTTTCGCCTTTTTGGTTTGCTTCTTCGTACCGTCAGATTTGTCTTCCGCGGCTGGAGGCGTTGCCTTGGTCGCTTCAGTCCTCGCTTTCATCTCAACTTTCGTTGTACAGAGACTCTCATGGACCTCATCGACAATGACGCGCTCCCATTCAAAGTACTCCAGCGGCACTCCTGTGTCATCTATCTCATAGATCTTCTTGCGCAGCTCCAAGATGGCTTTGGAATAAATGTGTGTATAGTATGCTGAGTCATCGCGTCGTCGTTGGCTGTTTGCATCGTTCCCGCCCGCGTAAGGGTCTTGCGATGTGTGCGGTATCCAAATACCGGACGCTGCTGTTTGCTCAAGTTGTCCAGATTTGTTGGGCAGTGACGGAACACGTCTTTCACCCCATTGGGGGTTTGATTTAAATACCAGCGATTTAAAATACCCCACACTTTCCAAAATGTCCACTGGGCTGATGACAATGTCAGCTTTAAGTATTGCACCTAACGATGTATTTTTCAGTGTCTGAAAATCATAAATTTTGACGACTGTAAGAGATTCTGCAAATTTCGCAACTTCCGACTCCCACTGGTCAATGAGGCCTGGTGGAACTACGACAAGCTGGAACAAAGCAACCAGTTAGAAAAAACGATGGCCAATCAGATTAACAGGTGATGTATGAACTGTGTACGCACCGTGGCGGCGGACATGCGTGGAGCCTGCATAGACAGCCTTGCCTTTTCGATACCTTTAAGAATCAAAGCAATCGAAACTACAGTCTTTCCTGCACCAATTGCATCCGCAACAACTCCTCCACAGATATGGGAAGTCCGTGAAGCTTTTGCCATCAGGCTGAACCCTGTCGATCCGGGCATTTCAAATTCGCTCAGCTCGACTTCTTCATAGGATGTCTCGCCATTCTCAATCGCGATCAACTTTGACACAACTCTTTCCTGGCGAGGATACAGAGAGTGCAGCCCTTGGAGTGGAACCTCTGTGGAAGGTTCTTTGTCACAGTTGTGAACAATGAAAGGGTTTGAAGGAGGGTCAATTTGCTGAAAAGCGTTGGAGAGTTTAAATGCAACCTGCACATTACCCTCCACATGCCGACCTCGGAGCAGATGCGCGGCAGCATGATGTGCAGCAACCTTTGGATAACATTGCACATCAAAATTGCCAGAGCGGCGGTCTAGAACAAATTTGAAGGGCTTGCATGCCTTTTCCAGTTGCAAGACATAATCGCGGGCGGCGCCAGGTTGACAAGTTCTCTCCATGCGATCCCGTTCATCATTCACTATCCAGTCTTCGGTTGGGCGGTATGGAACCACATCCGAAGAAAACCCAAAGTCTTCCGCATCCAATATGTTAAGGAACGGCGCTTCCGCATCGATGGAATATTTTAAGCCTGACTTCGCTGCCAGTCTCAGAATGGGTGGTACACAAGTTGAATTGAAAATACGTATTATCTGCTGTGCTTGTTGTCCTCCGTGGACCTGAAGTTCTATTGTTTGGCTTTCGCTAGAAGCGGCGTCACCGCGTAGTAGCATCGTTTTTTGAACTTCTGACAATCCAGTAACTCGAACGAGAACATCAGAGTCCACTGGAGACATCACGCGTATGTTCGACTTGACAGCTAGCAATCCAACTGCTGGAGAAAGCTTCCATGTACACAGTTTCAGTGCAATCTCCGTCTGGCCATTCAGCGCATCGCATGGCTGCCAATCGCGAGGAAATATTGCCACGACAGATGCGCTGTCGGTATAGTTGATGGACGAGGAGATAACCAATTGATCTGGGCCAGTGCGATGCACGTTTGGAATAATGATAAGGTAAAGGTCGCTGTCGCTAGAATTGCTTCGCCGAATCCAAAGTGCGGACTGGTTGGTTGTTTGTCGACATTTGGCGCGAATATACTTCCCAGCGACTACCATCTGCTTGGCCTGCATGTGACCTGAAGGAGCTTTTATTAAGATAGTTTCCGGCCATTGCTTCCAATTGTCGGCGTATATCCATCGTCGCTCTTCACCTCGATCCCGGGCGTTGACATAATGTTTCTTGTTGTGGCTCTTTGCTGCCGTGCACTTAAGTTCCTTAGCGACTTCGTCAGCCAGTCCTACTTCGGCTCGCAGGCTATCCGTCACGCCTTCACCTTCAACTATCACACGAGCGGCAACATCTTGTTCTCTGACTAGCCAACCTGCTGAATCTGCAGTTTCACTTTTCAAAAGTGTCAGCATGGCACATGGATCCATCTTGCCGAAAACGTAAGGTTCTGTTAGCGCAGGATTGTATGAGGTAAGTTCGGCCATTGCCCCGATGTCAATATTCTTGACGCCAGTAAGAGCTACTGATTGTGTCTTCAATTCGCCAACCGTTATCCGTATTTCTGCTACGGCTTCACCTACTCCATGATTATCGCGAGCATAGTAGAAGATGATCCAACGACGGTGGTCGCGTTTAATCCGATGGAGATTGAAAACTACGCCAGCCAAGGTTGCAACGCGGTAGATATCATTCTCAACGCGAACGATGTCCTTCAGATTCTCCTCCGTCAAACAAACCGATGCAGGTGCAATTGTTCGTAACTTTTCTTGAAAAGATGCCGGATCATGGTTGCCCTGTGCAACGTCAAGGTCGAATAAGCTGTGCGAGCTTAAGTTCGGACCAGCATGGTCGCTGATGCAGCGTCGACAGCATGAGACGCGGCAGACCTGTAATGAAAAGGACAGTAGCATGAGCAACACCAATTTATTGCTTGTCAATCGCTAGCTGCGACCGTCAAGACCTACTTGGCATTGCACGAACGCATCCGCTATGTTTCCGCTAGTCTCGCAGATGCACAGAATCGAGCTTTGCACTGCATTTTCTGCGAGATCAACAAGATTGCGGAGAAACGGCAAACTACACGAAAGCGATGATTTTTCAGCCGTCATGAACATTGAATTCATCGCAGACCAGTTCTCTGCACAATCTTTGAGAATGACGTCCGCAATTTGCTTGCCAGCATGGGTCTCATTGCGCAGTTGGTTGCACGTAATTGCTGCGAGCATCGTTGCACAAACGACGGTTAAACTCATTGCGTTACCAGCTAAGAATTTAGCGCAAGGTGTCAGCACATGCATTCTGATCCTCTTATTGACGATAACATCGCAGACGTACCCAAGTCTCCAAGCTGCACGTTTGTCTCGTTACCTGACGCAGAGAGGTAAGTGTGAGCAATTTATACAAAGAAAGAAGCAAGAAATTAAAGATTATGCGTCATTACCGAGAAGCAAACGGAAGTAAGGAATGCCTTGAGCCAAAAGTCGCTCGCAGCCCAGCAGTGGCCGGCCTCTGTGCGGAACGAAGAAGTCGCCACCTGGCGTCAAACAGGATGCAATGCCGGGTGTGGCTTGGCGATGGGCTTCACGCCCCGCATTCTGCGATACGTTCCACGAGAACGATGAGTAAAGAGGGTCGTGGCTTTCCGCGTCACGCACAGATGAAGCGTATAGAATGTCGATAAAGTCGATGACTCGGTTGCTTTGACAGTTCAGCCATGGCAGCCACAGTTTTGGTGGCACCTGCTTCTGACCATAAGCCCTCCTATATTGTGTTTACAACGTTAGGAATGTCGACTGAGAACTAAGCATGACAGGTCATTTAACGTACCAGTTCGTGAGGAACCGTGCATTGCGAGCAATCCCATACGCCTTACGGGTACCTAGATTATATTTCAAATCACCGCGCGTACTGGCAAAAAAGTCAGCTTCCTGGAACCTTTCTCTACGGCTTTGTCGGCCTGGAGGACCATTTAATGCCTCGCGATATCGCCTCACGTCTGCACGACAGACAAGTTGAACGAGGCGCGTAAGGAATCGCATTGCAAAATCCACAGTTCCACGATATTCTCAACTTACCAGGGTGGTCATCCTCAAGCATAAACGCCGTTATTGAATGTTTCGCGGGCGACGCCAGATGCTGGACTATCTTAGTCCAGTAGTCGCCGAGATCATCAGTTATGTCATCGTCTTTCGGACGCCAAACGAACATGTATGTACGTTCACGCGTCTGTGGCAAACCATACTTTTTGGTGTCCATCTTGACAAACCGCGTGCAGAACGTACATTCTGTTGCAAAAACAAGTGTGTCATTTGCTTTAGAAATACCATTGGCTTTCAATATGTCATCAAGTGTGCAGTTCTGTTCGCACTTGGATGGCCACTCCACGTTACACAAGCTACTGCTCCCACCCCTGAGAAATCCTTTGACTTTTGCGCCACAGCGAACACCATATGTGCCTGGCACCTTGTCCACCACAATGCTCCCCTTGACGCAAATAAATGTGAGCTTCGCTCCCTTGTCCTTTGCCTTGACATCTGATATATTCTTTCTTTTGTCAATTTCGCTCAATCGCACTCTACCAGTGATATAGTCGCTCATCTTCTCCCATGGTGCATTTAGCACGTTTTCAAAGATCGTCATTGCTGGTTTCTCTTTGAATAGAATCTCAACCGCAGCCATGAATGTTTCGCCAGAGCACCCCTTGTCTTCAATGTCGAGTCTCTTGTTTCGAAGCATGCTAAAATTCTTACATGAAGTGCCAGCAATGAACAAGTTCATCGCAGGTACCGGTCGCACTTGGCCATAGACATCTCGGGGATCGTCATCTACCATTTTTGTAATGTCCGGATATAGAACAGAGTCAAAATTTCGAGCCAGGTACGCCTGCTTGAAAGGCTCAACTTCGCAGCTGAACTCGTGAGAGAAGGCAAAGCTGTCCGCTTTCTTTCTCAATTGCAACTGCTCTTTAACCAGCGCCAAAGCTAGTGCGGGAGCGTCGGTGCCGCTGCAGGCTGTTCCAAGTGCGAGAGGGCATGATATAGAACCAAGATTGCCGTCTCGGGCCAACGCGCGATCTAGCAATCCAGCAATCTTATCGATTTGCTTGCCGACAAGCCGATCAATAATGTCGTCCGTTGCTTCCATACCACAAGGATCCAAAAACTCCTTCGTCGCAGCAATCTCGTCCCAGCTCAGGTCCTTGTAGTGCGGTACGTTCTTTGGTTCAATGTCTGCTGACAATGCAGTTTTTGTTTTTGTTTTGTCCTTGGTGTCAGCCTTCTTTCCGCGTCTTATTTCATGCTCAGACTCGCTGCTTTCCTCGTCCATTTCAAGATCATCGTCATCTTCGTCGTCGACGAATTCAAAATCGTCTCCATCGTCAGACTTGACAAATGGCTTCTTTTTTGCACTCTTTGGAGCTACTTTTGTCTTTGCGATTCGTTTCGCAGATTGCTTTGGCTTGGCTGCCTCCGCAACTCCTTCCATGCACACGTCGTCGTCATCAATTTCCGACAAGGCGTGCAACTCATCATCCGATGAAGATAAATAGTAGCTCGTGACTGTTTGCTTAGCAGCTCGTTGACGCTTGGGGTTTGCTTCATTTAAAGAATCTGTTGGGGGCGATGGACGCTTCGTTGACTTGCTGATTGGCACGATTTCAATGCTCGTTGCGGATGTATCATCATCTTTATCATAAGCTGCGTCTACAGATTCGTCTAAGTCGCTACCAACCATGTCATCGTCGTAGTCCGATAATGATAGCTCTCCAAGTGGCTCTCCCCATGGCAACTGATTAGATCGTCGCTCCGCTAGTTCAATCTTGGACAGCCAGTCTTGCGGGGAGAGTCGTCTGTTCGCGGAAGGTTTTAAAGCGTTCAAGCTCTTCATGAATACACAAGACTTTGTCAATTGCTGCCTACTTTTGACCAAAAACTCCCGTACAAAGGTTTTATGCTCCATCAACAGGTCCATGTCGAAGGCTAGTGGCAATTTCCTCGCAACCTCGGCAGCCTTTAACACGCAAAAAGACGCTCCATCGCTTCGATCAAACACGAAATCCACCAAGTTCGAAAGTATACCAAGAGCTCCTCGGTAATTGTCGAGTGAATGAGCATCATGGTAGCGCTCCATGTTGGGTCGCTGCAACCAGTAGATTGGAGGTGCGCCGCTATTTTCTTCGCGCATGGCCCAGTAGCCCCGATACTCGCGCGTACGATCAATGACAATGCTGCTGAGATTGTCAATCGTGACAAAGACTGGTTCTAATGGCGACGATGAATTTGGGTATACCCATCCCTTGAGCAACGTGTCGTTGGTGAGGCGCATGTCGTTGTAGCTAGGCAAGGCAAGCGTTTCGTCACTGCTTGCGGAGCAAAAGTACCAGTCTCGAATACAAAAGTAGGGTTCTCGGTCAGAAGACTTTGCGTCGGTTTCCGAGAAGTAGTCATAGTCGCGCTGGAACTTTGCTAGAAACTGAAGGGTGAATGGTTGAAGAAGGCGAATGGTGAGCTTTTGATGAATAATGCTTGCCATGTCGCTTCACGATCCTCTTTCCTCACCTCCTTTTCAGAGTACGAGTGTTCTGGTATCCCTTTCGGGTGTTCGACCCGCTGGTCCTTGGATGAGGTTGTCCCCATGGTGCCCAGCAGTGGATCAATCGATTTTGTGTGGAGCATGGATCGCCGGCATTGGATCGAGCGCGCCATGACGCAAACCTGTTGAGTACCGTTGCGAGGGCTTTTCATTTCTTTTCATCGCATTGCTCGTTTCGTTTTTGTCGAGCGATCGCATTTGGTTGCGCCGCGGGAGTTCGATGGCAGTCTACCCGTTTACTGGCAAAGCGCAAAGTCTGGCAACCTCTGTCAGTTCGCTCATATTATTTCATTCCAGTGCATCGAACGTTTCGATTAAAATGTCGACTGTTATTCGTAATTGTAATTTATATGAATCGCACGCCCTTCAGCTGTCGCAAAAGTTGAAGCCACGCATTGAGGTTTTGGGTCTTGAACAGTGGCAGCAGCAAATATATGGTCTTATTTTTTATAAACTACACAAGGATATGTGTGTATTCGTAATCAGCCCGAATGATTACAAACATCAAAACGACGTGAAAGACGTTTACGAGCTGCTGAACAAGCTTGAAAATTTGGAAAAAGTTTCGCTCGTAAAGCTTGCGGTATGGAAGAGTCAGTGCCAGACTAATTCTCTAGATGAATTGAAAACCTATTTTGATGTTCTTCAGTGGCAGCATTCTGGATGGAAATCTTTCAAGAACGTCCATAAGAGCAGTTCGGCTATTGGCATTGTCGCGCAGTGCGTTCAGCCATTCTTGTAAAGTGATCTTCATTCGACGTGACGGTCAATAGTAAAATAAGATGTTTCTTGCTGTTTGATTATTTGGTATTGCGTACTACGGTAGTGTAGTAATATAGGTTTGTACAAGGTCAAGCGATGCACCGCCCTATCGCTCAAAATTCATCGCTGCCAGCTTGCTTGGCTCTGCCTATGTTGATGCAGCTTATACCGCACAATTTGCCGCTTCATTGCTACCGACGGATGCGTTAAAATATGATGTCTGAGAAGCGATCAAGAATGATCGCTGTTTAAGAGAGATCTAGCAAAGATATTGATACACAATGTCGCAGCGCTGATAGATTCGGACTGGCCGCGGGATTTTCGCGCAAAGCCAGTCCAGCGCACAAAAACCTGCCGCCAATCGCAAGCAACTCTGCGCGACGTAACAAACTTGTCATTGACCGTTTGCTTTGTCTTTGACTCACAATGGACTCTTACGCGGAACGACGAGCCACGACCCTTGCGCGAAGTTTGGAGCCCCGCGTCTCGAAACTAGGACTGGACGTTTGGCAGCAGCAAGTCTACGGTCTCATATTCTTTCACGCCTACAAGAGTCCACAAAGAATGGCATATGAGGAGGTTGATCGAGAGATTCAAATTATTACCTTGTTGGAGAAATTGGAAAAGATGGAAACGATTGCCCTCTTGAAGCTTGCCGTTTGGAAGGGTCAGTGTCAAATGAATCCAAGCAAGAAGCTTGATACCTTTCTTGACTATCTTCGATGGGACAAGTATGGATGGAAGGTTGACAAGAAGGTGGCAAAGAACCAATCAGCCATGGGCGTTGTGGCGCAAGGTGTTCAGGGCTTTCTGTAGTTGTCGTTTGTTTGCGACGCCTAGTAAAGTTCATTTAGAGTACCAATTGTCTCATGCAGCCGTGGCTCTAAGCAGTAGCTCTTATCAATATAAAAGTTATTGCATTGTTTGTAACGAGAAAAGACTTACTGCATAGATAGGTCGTGCTCGTTCCGCTGGGCAACGTTTGATAGCTAGTCGATACCGAAGCGACTAATGGCTTGCGACAGAAACGGACGATGATTTCATCGTCACCATGGCGAAATTGCCGCTCGTATATTCTCCCTTGTATTAAAATGACGAAAGAAGCAAGCAAAAACTCTTCTCAAAAAGTTCTTGACAAAGAAGAAGATGATGAAAGAGACTTTCTCGTCATTCATGAGAGTGTATCATTCGATGAAGGCGATGATGACGAAGGAGATGATGAACTTCCTTCTTGTTCGGCCGAAACCACTGTTCGAGTTACTACAAACCTAATTCAACCGCAAAAACTTGGTCGATATCGGCGCAACCTTGGTTGGATGCTTCTACACTTCTTTTGTCTCTTCATTTACCTACTACCCATGCTACTTCCACACGCCTTTCACCAAGGCCGACCCGTCTTGGACGAAATGCACTTGACGGCAGCCGAACATCACGATGTAAATTCTCCGTCGGCAACCTTGGCGGAAATCTTTACCAACGACTACTGGGGCAGACCGATGAATGCCACCAATAGTCACAAGAGTTGGAGACCATTGAGTGTATTGAGCTTTCGACATTTGAAGGGAGGTCGACTGTTTAAGGATTTGATGGCGCATCGATTGGTCAACGTCATCACACACGCCGCAGTAGCCGAACTGGTCGGTTTATTGGCCGTCAAGATGCTTCCCACGCATGTTAATCCAACGTTGCTGCGCTTGTTCACCAAGCTACTCTTTGCGCTGCACCCAACGCACGTGGAAGTCACGGCCAATGCGGCGAATCGGCCACACTTGTTCGCCGTCTTGGCGAGTGTGCTACTTTGCGACGCTGATTTGCATCCACTGCTGTTTCTAGTGGCGCTAGTCTGCGGCTACCTGTCGTGTGAAACGTTTCTGTTTCAAGTTCCGGCGGCCGGTGTCACGCTGGCAGGTTTGGTGTACATTCAGCTGTACCATGGTCCAAAGCAGTTGCGGCAGCGAAAATCACTATGGAAGCAACTATTGACAGTGCTGAATATAGTTTGGTGGAGACTGCTGCTGCTCATTGCCAGTGGTTTCGCCTACTATGCGTTTCGCCACTCGCGCGACTGGCTATCCATTCCGGAAGGCTTGATTCGACCAGCCGAGAATCCCTTTTACGAGTTTGTCGGAGAGGAGCGATTTCGCAACTACTTGTTCGTCGTGGCAATACAGTGAGTAGACGAAACAGAGGGAGCTTGAATTATTGTGCATGCTTTCGACGCGACGCTAACATTTCTGCACCCTCTTCCGACAGCATACTAAAGTCGTGGGACTTGGATATCATTGGCTTCTCGCACGAGTACGGCCGAGCTTGCATCAAGCCACTCGACGATTGGAATGATTTTCGCATGGCAATTCCAGCTGCATTGATTGCTTCGTTCGCTCTCATTTTGCTAGTGCTGCTCTTTCAGCAACGCCGACGGTCCGTGCTGAGCATGTCGCTCATTTTATACTTGGTGCATTTGGCGTGGATGGTGACGCTGTTTCCAATCTCTGGCATTGTCAAGGTTGGCACGTTCATTGCCGATCGCGTTGTTGTGGCGTCAACCGTTTCGATTTGTATACTTGTTGCAAATGGGCTGTCGAGCTGGGTCAGCGTCCGGGCCAGAAAGACGACGCGTTGGAAGTTAATCGTGCTGGGAATGGTGGGACTATTCATGTGGCTGAGGATCCATCGTCGAACCATTGACTGGATGGACTCGAAGATGCTGCTCGAGTCAAGCTTGAAAACGTGTCCGCGGTTTGCCAAGGCGCATCTAGAAACGTCAAAGATTTACTCTGGACTCTACCCGCAATTATTGAACGTGACCAAAAGTCGGTGGCACTTGCAGCAAGTAGAGCAGATTGATCCAGACTTTTGCGACGTTCACCAGCAGTTTGCCTACGTTGCAATTCAGGAGAATAATCACGACGAATTCGAAACACGACTCGCGAAGAGTCTCTTTTGCCCCTTTACCATGGGCGCCAGCGTTCCAATGTGGCAAAGCTATTGGGAACAAACCTTGCGTCAAAGTACTCCCGAAACAATAACAGCCGCGCAGGCTCGATATGAGGAGTACATGAAGGACATTAATCGAGCCATGCGAGAGGCTGAAGCGCAGGAGGGAGTTGCAAAGCAATCCAGCTCTCCGTTGGTGGCATGGAAGCGATAGACCTATCAGTATAACTTTAAGTCATTTTTCTATTGTCCTATCGTTCAAAATTCAAGCTGGTACAATAAAGTAGCTGTGACATTTTAGCTAGACGGTGACGAAAAAGTGAGACGATCCGAGATTTTCATCGCAGCGGTACTTGCGCTCGCGACGCGGCGCGCCATGTGCGGGCGCTGCGCCACAATCACCATGGCGTCTGCTTCGCTTTCAGCTTCAGCCTCGGCCCCGCCGCGCCGCTTCATCTACAATGATCACGACATGGATCAATTTCTCAAAAGCTTTTGCAAGAAGGACCTTTTGCAATTGACGTCCGCCATGGGAAAGTCATGCTCATCAGCCACTGATTTCGAATACGATCCGGCGCATCCATTGATGGAACTTTATCCAGCCATGGCAGCTTTGCATGGATCATTACGACAAATGCAAACCTGGATCACTGACATTCCTCCTGACGAACACGCCAAGGCTCGGTTTGGGAATCCGGCGTTCAAAGTGTGGCATGCACGACTCTTGGAACGAAGCGTTTCCATTGCTTATGTCGTGCTGCAAGTGGGCAAGCGCTACGCGGACGCACCACATGCAGCCTTCGACGAAGCGACTCTTCAAGATGCGTCACAGCAAGGCTATGACGCAGCAGCGACTGCTTTATCTGTAAATGACATTGTTGACGCCACGGATCAAGCATTGGTGCAGGAGCTGAGCGCCTATTTGCAACTCGCCTTTGGCCATCCGATTCGACTCGACTATGGAACGGGCCATGAGTCATCCTTCCAGGTGTTTTTGCTGTCGCTGTGCAAGCTTGGATGCTTTGGGTCCACGGAAAAGGAACCGCCGTCGACGAAGCGTATGAAGGCCACGACTCTGTCCTTGTATTCCGCCTACCTTGCCGTTTGTCGACAGATTCAAACGGACTACATGCTCGAGCCAGCAGGCAGTCACGGCGTATGGGGACTTGACGATTACCATTGTTTGCCGTTTTACTTTGGAGCCTGCCAACTCGTTGCCGCTGACGCAGATTTGGAGTTGACGCCAAAGAGCATACACAGTGACCGCGTATTGCGCGACGAGGGTGACAAGTACATGTACTTTGGCTGTATTCGATACATTAAGTCACTGAAAAAGGGAGCTCCATTCTTTGAATCATCGCCCATGTTGAACGACATTAGTGCATTGTTGTCTTGGTCCAAGGTGGCGTCAGGTCTCCTGCAACTATATGAAGGTGAAGTGTTGAAGAAGCGAGTTGTGGTGCAGCATTTTGTCTTTGGGAACGTGTTTTCCGCTGACTGGGTGCCATCCGTGGAGGAGGAAGCGCAAGCTCCAAAGGAAACCTTTCGATCAGGTAGGGGCAGTGGAAATAGTCTCTCGCCGACGGAGGGCCAAGCCCCGTGGGCAAATCATCATTCACGTACAACGCCGTCAGAATTCTCGCCGACGAAAGCGCCATGGGCCAAGTAAGATTTACAACAGGTAACGAAACATAATAACGACTCGTTTTGGTAGCTATGATATCTGTGTTCTATTACCAATATCATACGAGTAGCATTCGTACATACTCACGACCCGCAAGGACTTGAGAAACAGCTGACATGACACTGTTCGGTAAATTGCTAGTGACGTCGAATGCATGACGTCACATTGTTCTCCATCGCCACGACGAACCACCATGGCGACCACCAACTTTTTTGTTGCTCTCCAGCTGCCCGAATCTTTGTATATAGTGAATCTGACGACGTGATTTGTAATTCACAGCTTACAATTCTTTGCGCTGTATTAATCGCTGTGACGTTCACGCCATGACGCGACAATACAATGCAGCAATTCCGACGACGGCTTCGAGGCTGCAAGGACGACGACAATCATTTTTCATTTTGGGCTGCTACATCCTCGCGAGTATGACTTATTGTGTAGATGCTTGGACTGGCAGCTACTGCAATAAGAATGCTAATGTAAAATGCGGGACTCCACTTTTTCGACTCCATAGAATGGAAAATGTCAGACTGCGTAAGCAACAACACCTCCAAGGACGATGCTTTACCACTCTAGCATCATCGTCGTCTTCATCTTCATCATCACCTTCATCAACACTGTTGACGGACAGGGAGCAGGAGACGCTGACTCTTGTCCGACGAGTCGTCGAGGAGGAGATTGGAATCGACGCCTGGAACGAGGCTGTTTCCTGTTTGGCCACATTTTTACAATCACCAATACAACCAGACGCAGCAGCAACAACCGACGACGCAGATTCTGTATCAACAACACACGACCAAGCCGCATGGTGTTTGGCGGAAGCCTTTGGCTGGAAAAAGTGGGTCTTGAGCAGCAGCACTCTGCGCAAGTATCAAACGCAGCCGATTGTTCCAAGCGTCGAATCCCTGGAGGAAACCATGGACTGGCTTTTGCAGGGACCCTTGCAGCTGCAAAAAGATCCAGCGCTACTTCAAACGTGTCTATTAAAGTATCCTGCCTTGTATATCAAGGATCCGCAAACCCTGTATCGAAGAGCCATTCAGTCGGCGCCGCGCGCGTACCGCGATGCGGCAGCCTTTCGAACGCTCCTACGCCAGGATCCATCCGTGCTGGATGTCTTCTACAATTGCGGCGACGAGGATGATGGGTGTGCGTCCAATTGCGGCAATTGCTGGGTCACGTATCAGCGGCGGTAATGAAATGCAATGAGCAGAGTAGTGGTGCTTGCTGCGCATCGACGCAATTTGATCGAGACTAGTCATTTGCGAATCATGTTCAAGATTGGTGGCTAAAAGAAGCGCTGACGAATAGCTGCCAGGCTGTTCAAATAGAGCATAAAAGTAGTGTGTGGTGGGCTTGCCGCTGCGGATAATAGATATTTAAAGTAGATCATGGTTGCTAGTAATTCTACATTTCTGGCATGTAAGCACCGTCAAACCAGCTTGGACGGTCCGCACCTCCTTCTAAGCCTTCCGAGAATTCATTAATACGTGTGTTGATTGTTGCTGCGTCTTTGTTTGAATCCTCAGTCTTGCCTTTTAAGAATGGTGCGAGGCATACAACGACAGTCTCCATTGCCGAGTGGATTTCGTACTTCTTTTTTAAACTTTTCCAACCATCTTTCGACCATGCCACGAAATCATAATAGGTAGTAAGCTTTGTGGTGGGATCGGAAAGGCACAAGCTTTTCCAAGCGGCAAGTTTGACGAGGGAAATAAGTTCTTTTAGCTCCAAGGCCTCCAGCAACTCGAGGACTTTCTCTCGCTCCCTGTTGAAGATAGTTCTCTCGTCTTCAAAGCCCGTATTTCGATTCTCCAAAGAAGGACGCTTGTAAGCATTCAGAAGAATGGTTCCGTAGACTTGTTGCTGCCACTGTTCGAGACCAAGTTGACTGATTCTTGGGCTTAGCTCATCGGTCAATTTAATCGCTCGCCTTTGAGGCGCTCCAATTGGAGATGGAGGTCTAGTGGTGAATGAAAATGAGCTGGAATAGCTTGTCATCGGGACTTATGAAGGTAAGCTGCCGGAGAGCAGATTCTACATGTGCGTTGGACGCAACGAAAGATCCGTTTCTCGGTTAACTGAAAATGTCACATCCACGTCGTAGCGCGTCTTTCCGATACTCTCGCTGTATAGCATCCCGCAAACTATGGACGTACTTGTACAACACTTGGCGCCCTTCATTTAATAATGTGTGAACTGAATTGGAAAGTGTATATGATATGTGATTGTTGCGCATGCTCATCATCACATGTTACACTAATGATTTGGGCTACGTTCGCTACTGATGTTAGCTAAGAATCGCTTCGGTACTCGATCACGACGACGACCTCGATTCGCTCGACCATTCGACTGCGGCCATGGACGGGCTCCGATAGCGCAATCCTTTTTTGCTACCGCTGCACCATAAATGTCAAAGCAAGGCATTTTTAGAGTTGCTTATAGTAGGCAGATAATATTCAGCATTGCGCAACCAAAAGATATTTCGTCTTGGCATGCGACGCCGCCCTTTGCGTATCATTGGCTGCTCCTTCATCGTCATGTTCTTTCTTGCTTCTACAAGAAATTGGAGGCAAGCTACTTGCTTTGTTCATAATAAACATTTGAAACGAAACAGAATATCCATTTCTAAAGCTACATTCATATCATCGACCCGGCGCGGCGCTGCCAATTCGCGATGGAACGTTGGCGATTTTGTTCGACTAAAACACTCGAATGAAACGAGTGGAACGATTCAGCAGGTTCGAGGCTCGGGCTGGTATACCATCAAGCTTCATGATCATGCTGACGACAAGCCGATGAGTGTCAGGGGAACGCAGCTACTAGCAGCTGTCGATGTCGAAGGAACGACTTCATCAAGTCACCATCCGGTGGCACCTTCATCGCGCTCACTGAGCACTGCCAGCGACAGCGAGACAACACTTCCTCAACCACCCACCATTCATGATTTGGATGCCTTGCTGCAAGATCCACCGAGCAATGTCACGGACGCCACCATGATGGCGCAACTGCGTCACTTTTCCACTTTTGATCGCTGGATCGTTTTGACCGATTTACACTGCGCACCTTCCTCACTGACCACTTGTCTACAGGTGCTTGACAGGACGCACTCACTCGCCTCCGAGCGCGGCGCCGGAGTACTCTTTTTGGGCGACTTTTGGCACCAGCGCGGCGTGCTGCGGGTCGACTGCTTGAACGCCGTGTTAGAGTCGCTGCAGTCTTGGACGGTGCCCCTGATGATGATTCCTGGTAATCACGATCAAATTACCTTGAGAGGGCATGAGCATGGATTGACGCCACTGGCGAATGCGTATCGAATAGCAGTGCCGGTGGTCGCTACTGATGTTAATGATGCTACTACTGCAGGCAGTCAACAATCCACAACAGACACTACCATTCCAGGTATTCTCATATTTTCACACGCCACAAAGTTTCATCAGGCGCTATTCGTGCCACACATGCGTGACGCGGCCATTATGGAATCCATTGTCCAGTCACCCCAGGCACTGTCTGCGACAGCCTTGTTTCTGCACGCCGATGTCACTGGCGCCTACATGAACGACATGGTGCAGTCATCGGGTGGCGTTCCGCCAAGCATGTTTCCAAGCGGCAAGCACATTTACTCGGGGCACTTTCACAAGCCACATGTAGTGGAGTCGAGCCATGTGCGCATTGAATACTTGGGGTCGCCGTATCAAGTGTCGCTCTCCGAGGCGCACCAAGACAAGGCACTGGCAGTGATGAGTGCCATGGAGGGTTGGAAGTGCGTGGAGAAAATACCAATGGATATTGGACGCAGGCATTTTCGTGTAGTCGGCACGGAGCAGCTCATGAAATTGTCGGTACATGACGAATCGACGATTGCTTTGGACGGCGCTGCATCGTTGAGGACAGGCGATCGAGTCGTCTGCTCCTTGTCTAAACGAGAGATGGACAGCATTGACAGAGACGTAGAGAGGCGCATTCATCAGCTACGAAAGGCTGGTGTCGCCGTGGAGCTTCGAGAGGTACCGGAGCAAACACCACTGACTGCTGGCGAGTTTGTGAGTAACTCGGCGCCTGTCGAAAATCTGTCGCCGAAAGCAACCTGGAAGGCTTATCTCGATCACGAGGTGGAACGTGAAGCGATAGAAAGCTCAGCCGCAGAAGCTCTCCTGGCTAGTGGATTGGAGCTTCTAGACTCTGTGACAGAGGATAATGAAAAAATTAAGATCGATGCTTGGGAGGAGCGCACCGAGTTGAATTTCGATTCGGTGACACTGGAAGGTTTTGGGCCGTTTCGAACCAAGCAAACGTATCCACTGCGTAATCGGGGTCTTGTCTTGCTTCGAGGTAACAATCAGGATGGAGGCGCCGATAGTAATGGAAGTGGCAAGTCCTTGCTGGCCATGTCAACTCTTTGGTGCTTTACTGGGTCGCTTGACGCTCGGCCGATGGAGGACTCAAAGGTGTCAGACATTATAAATGATGAATGTAAAACTGCTAGAGTCACGGTTCAAGGAGAACTTAACGGTGTCGGCTTTTCCGTTACGCGGTCGAAAACTTCGTCAAAAAGTGGTTTGATTTTCCTTCTTGATGGTCAAGACGTGTCGGCACAGTCGGCCAAGGAGACGCAGGCATTGTTCGAAGAAAAGTTGGGAGTGGATGCCCGCATTCTTGCAAGAACGATCTTCCATGGTCAGCATTCCATTGACGATCTTCTTGAGGCCACTGACACAAAGTTGAAAGATGAATTATCCATGCTTGTGCCTTTAAATATATGGCAAGAAGCCGCGGCCAAGGCAAGAAAGCTGGGACGCGCAGCATCAAAGCGCATTGATGAGATTCGTGGTATGTTGACGATTCGCACAGGCGATTTGGACCGACTAAAATCTCGCGCGAGTAGCGTGCAAGCAAATGTGGAGATGATTGAGCGGGCGCTTTCTACGCGTGAGCGTTTGCTGGCTGAGGAGCTAGAAACAGGCGAGCTCTCGCGTCCTTTCGATATCAGTGCGCTCGGAAGTACTTTAGAAACAGCGACCAATGCTGTTCGTGATATTGAAGAAAAGATTGCTATTATACAACGTCAAAAGCAAGTCGAGTTGCTGGATCTGCAGAAATCTTTGGAGGAGGCAGTGGCTACGAAAGTGGCGTTAGATAACGAGCTGCAGTCGCTTCTGCGCCAACGCGATATTCTTGCTTTGAAATTGGATTCAGCAAATGAGAGTCTCATGAGCATTAAAACGACTTGGAATATTGATTTGTCCCAGGGCGTAGTCAACATGCAGATGCCTGATTCGTGTCCGACGTGTGGACAGCCACTTACGGACGAACATGTTCACCACAGCGTGGAGGAAGCTGTTGGTGCCGACGCTATAGAGGCTCTAGCCAGCGTTGAAAAAGTGGAGGCTGAGCTGGCTGATTTGCAGGCCCGATTTGATGTGTGCCAGAACTCGATAACGGAAGCAGTTGAAACTTTGACAGAAGCGCAGGCAAAGCTTCGTGAACGAGAGACGTACTGGAACCAAGTGGCAGAACAAGACAATGACGAACTGCTGCAGGCTAGGCAGACACTCGCGGAGGCATCGACGACGTTCACTTCCGCTGCAGGTGAGTTGCAGAAAAACGTTAGATTGGACGAGCTCAAGGCCGGCATCGACAAGGAAAATGAACGATTGCGATATCAAAAAGAGTCTCTTTTATCCCTGACGACAGAGATGGAAGACTACGAGCGCATGATTGATGAACTTCACTGCGACGTTGCAAAGGAGCGAAGCACTGAAACATCCATGGCTGACTTGTCGAATGGGTTTAGTCCTCGTGGCGTCCAGACGTTTGTTCTGCAGAGTGCTATACTATCTCTTCAGAACGCCGCCCAGTCATATTTGAACGATTTCAGCGATGGTTCGCAAAAGCTAGAAATGACATTGGACATGGGAGACCGCATTTCACGGCGAGCCTTTGTGCGCGACGCGGATGGCAACTACCGGGAGCGCGCGCTCGCGTCCTTGTCGGGTGGACAATGGCGGCGATGCTCTCTCGCTTTGAATCTTGGCTTCTCTGACCTTGTAGCTAGACGTGGACAGCTCCGGCCGTCGTTATGTGTCTTGGATGAGCCGTTGACACACTTGGACCGGACGGGAAGGTCAAGCGTCGGTCGCGTTCTTCGTGACTTGTTGCGCCGCAATGCGCAAGGGACTGCTCATTCGCTCTCCGTTTCGACGATACTACTGATTCTTCAGGATTTGACGGCGGAGGAACTGGAAGAGTCGTTTGACTGCATTGACGAGGTTGTCAAGAAGGATGGGTATAGTCATGTCGTTGTTGATGAAGGCAATCTGTGAGAGAAAAGTCATGTCTCTCAAAGTCGAAACACACCCCCTTTGCTATTTTGGAAGCTGCCATAATGAAATGCCTGGGCTCTACTATTATCCCGGTATCACTTATCGAGAATCCATTGCTCGCGTTGCGGCGGTAGTTGGTGGTTCAAGCGTACCGGTCATATCTAGGTTGACAATGACATTCCAGCTCTAACACTGTATATTTGATGATAATTTAGCATGACCCTTTTCCTTCACTTGTACCGTGCGAATGGTAAAGTGTACATGCATCAATTCATTTGCTCGCAGTAGATAGGTAACTGCAGTTTGCTTCCGAGAAAGGCCTGACTGTCATACCGGTACTCACAAGTGACCAATCCGGGACTCATGACCCGCAAAACTCCGCGGCGCCGCCAAGAATCGACCATGGAAGAAGAAAGAGCAACGACACTTATTGATACACAAGCCTCTGACGCACTTGCAAAAGTAGTTGCCGATCTCTACAACGATCCTATTTACATGGTGCATAACGGCTTGGCGCAGGACTCTTGCAACGCGGCATTGACTACCGGTAGTAACGCGGAGCATCAAGACGAAGAAGCTATAAACGGCAGCATGCCACTGTCGCAACGAAAGCCTCATCCGCTAAACACATCAGCAGCATCAAGCAATCAGCGACCTCATATGCTACAGGAACCAAGAAGTAGCAGCAGCAAAAGTAACGACCACGACGAAAAAGAGAAGAATCAAACCAATCACTCGCACAGCAACATGCGCATCACCTCCTCGCCAAGCCACCGATCCAACTTGTCTCCATCATCGCGCAAGCAACTCGTTCACCACCGCTCCTCGCCACACTCGCAGAGTTACATTGTCACGCTCGATCAACTGTCGCTCCGCGAGAAACTCTTGCTATTAACCGGCTCATCGCTCTGGACCATGCACGCACTACCAAAGCACCACTTGCCGTCCTTGACTTTGAGCGACGGCGGCCACGGCGTCCGCAAGCCGCTCGTGGAAACCTCGCTGCAGCTGGCGCATCCCGCCACGTGCTTTCCGCCACTGTGTGCGCTGGCGTGCAGCTGGGACGAGTCGTTGATAGATCAAGTGGGGCAGGCCATTGCGCACGAGTGTTACTACTATCAGGTGAGTGTACTGCTGGGACCAGGCTTAAACTTGAAGCGACATTCCTGCGGCGGCCGCAACTTTGAATACTTTTCCGAAGATCCGCTCTTGTCGGGACGACTGGCAGCTTCCTTCATCAAGGGCATTCAGCATTCGGGTCACGTGGCAGCTTGTCCCAAGCATTTCGCCGTCAACAACCAGGAGACGCATCGGTTCGTCGTCAATGCACTCGTCGATCCCCGCACGGCGCGGGAACTATACTACAAGGCCTTTGAAATTTGCGTCAAAACATCGCAACCAGCGACAATCATGTGCGCCTACAACAAAGTCAATGGCACTTATGCGAGCGAGCACTACTTTTTGCAGACGCAGTTGCTGCGCCAGGAGTGGGGTTTCGATGGTGTGTGCATGACGGACTGGGGCGCCACGCATGACCGCGCGGCAGGCATCAAGGCGGGTATGGATTTGGAAATGCCGGGTAGTCATGGCGCGCATGATCGGAGTATACGCATGGCGCTGAAAAGTGGTAGTGAAAGTGATGTTGATGGTAATAATGATGAAGCTGGTGGCGGTGGAGAATTCATGACAACCACCTTGCGCATGGAGGAGATTGACGTTTGCGCCGAGCGCGTGTTGCAACTGGTGCAACGCTATCGAGCGACGGCGCGCGCGACGGGGATAGAAGTGGATTGGGAGCAACATGCGCAACTGGCGCGACAGGCTGCCCGCGACTCGATTGTGTTGCTCAAGAATGAAGACAATCTACTGCCACTGGCGCGCAACACGTCTGTCGCATTGATTGGTGACTTTGCCAAGGATCATCCGCGCATTCAAGGCATGGGGAGTGCGCAAGTGACGCCCTTTCGAGTGGAGACTGTGTATGAGGAGATGCAGCACTACACCAACAAGATTACCTTTGCCAAGGGCTACGACGGGGATGACGATCATCCTACTCAATTCAATACCGAGCTCTTGAGTGAGGCTGTCGAAATTGCCAAGCCGGCAGATGTTGTTCTCCTGTTCATTGGACTGCCCGAAATTATGGAGGCGGAAGGAATGGATCGGGAACACATGCGGCTACCAGCGCAGCATAATGCACTGCTGAATGAAGTATTGGCTGTCAACTCGAACGTTGTCGTTGTCATTACCAACGGCGGGACGGTGGAGCTACCTGATTGCTGCGATCATGCCAAGGCTATTCTGGAAGGATACTTGCTGGGACAGTCGGGCGGCGGAGCCATGTGTGACATTATATTCGGTCATCAGTCACCGTGTGGCAAGTTGGCGGAAACCATGCCGCTACGTCAAGCAGACTTGCTGTGTGACAAGTATTTTCCCGGCGATCGCGATGTTGTGGCGCACTTTGAAGGGCTCGATGTTGGATACAGATATTTTAATACGGCGAACAAGCGTGTCCGATTTCCTTTTGGCCATGGTCTGTCGTATACCACTTTTGAATTTTCCAATCTGCAGACAACCGTCGAATTGGACGACGATAATGACAAGAAAGTGCATGTCACGTTGGATTTGAAGAATACGGGGCAAATGGCTGCGAAGGAGGTCGTACAATTGTATGTGCACGATGTGATAGCGTCAGTGTACCGCCCATTTCATGAATTGAAAGCTTATGCAAAAGTGTCTCTCGAGCCTGGCGAGACCAAAACAGTACAAATGAGTCTCGACAGGGATGCGTTTGCTTTCTGGGACATTGGAGTCGACGATTGGGTTGTTGAGGCTGGAGAATTTGAAATACAAGTTGGATCCAGCAGTCAGCTGATAGAGTTGCGGCAACGGATTACCTTTGAGAAAGGGCAAGATGCTAGTGAGTTGTCAAGAGACTCCTATCCACCAACAACGAATGGAACACTGCACGAAATCAGCCACGAAACATTCGCGAAACGATTTGGCGCGCAGGCAGAGTTGATCCTTGACAACATTCGCTCGAGGATTGCTTCAAGCGCTTTTGACCGCAACTCCATGTTAAAGGAGATCGCTTTGGTGTCGCTCATTGGAAAGCTCTTTGTCCGCATTGTATTCACGGAGGCTTCGCGCGAAATTAAGCCTGGGCCTTCGGAGCAGCGCCAGAAGAAGATGATACGAGCCAACGTGGAAAACCTTCCGCTACGAGTGTTGGTTCTTTTTAGTAAAGGAGGTTTGTCATTCACATTGTTGGATGCTATCATTGCGATATTGAATGGGTATTATTGCTTGGCGTTTGTGTTTCTCTTCTACGCCTCTGTCTACGCTGTGAAGGATACAGTCTTGGATCTGTTTGGCCAACGTACACCTTGAGAAGCAACACATTGCCGACGCAAAAGGTTGTAGTATGCGGTCGACGAAAAAGCAGTGCCGACAGCGTTGCCCCATAACGTTATAATCACTGCGGACGTCGCACGTTTTTGCTTATAAGCAGAAGGATATGGCAGACTTCTGAGTCGACGATACAAGCAAGCGTTGCCGCGATAGTTTTTCTTGCTAACAAACATAATAAGCTACCGGAGTAAACATACTCTTTCGAGAAGGGCGTTACCCGTCATATGTACAAGTACGATAGCTATCGTTTCCGGAAATGACAAGGCTCTTTCTCACCTCCATCACTGTGGCACAGAGAGTGAAAGCGTGACTGGAATGCACGATTGACGATCTTCAGTTTCATTGTTTTGTCACCATGGCAAAAACTCCTCGAATGCGCGCCATTGGCGTCCTCTTCTGCACCGTAGGATGTCTCGAGACGGATGCGCTATCACTGCGTATCGTGCGATATCGAGACGAACATTCTGCGAATCCCCACTGGCCCGTGACGCCGCGACAAATCGCCATGCCCGCAGCTGCGACTAGAGAACGACACAATCGAACAGCAACTAATCAACGACGAAACACGCCTTCTGACTCCATCGAGGAGTTTCAAAAAGATGTTTCCACTGTATTACAGGATCTTCGCGGTTCGGTAGCGGATCCGATGATTCCCGCTCTCTTTCGCCGCGACGACAATGGCGGCCCTTCCTTCTCCAAAACGTGGACGCTGAGCGATTGGGAGCGCCATTCTTCGAGACGACGCTATTTAGATTACCTTTGGACCTTTCGTCGCTCGCGCATGCTTCGAAGCCTGTTGCCGCAGTTGACGGTTCTGGCGTCATGGAGTCTCTTGACGGTAATGTGGCTTGTGCCAAGCATTACATCTCGCTTGCATATTCCACTCGCTCCATTGTCAATAGTCTTCACCTTTGTTGCTGCATTACTGACATTGCGCAGCAATCAAGGACTCGACCGGCTTGCTCAAGGGCGAGCTGCCATGCGGATGGCTCTGTGGAACACGCGGCATTTGGCGCAGCTTCTTGCATCATCCGTGTATTTTCGCAATCCATATTTGGCGCTCAAGGCTTTGCGGCACGTTGCAATCTTTGTGTGGATGCTCAAGAACTTTATGCGTGAAGATGAAATGAATATTTCGGTACGTTTGAAAGCAGATACTTACTTGCGTACACAAAATAAGCGAAACTGATTCTCAGTTGCCAAACCTCGTTGCTGTTGAAAGGACATTGACATTTTGAACGCAATGCTTGATCCTAAGGACGCAGCCTTTGTGTCAAGACATCGCAAACGGCCGGTCGCAGTTGTGACTCGGCTGCTGCAAATAATAGCGCATTTGTCGGACCAGCTGCCAATCGCCGAGCAACTCAAGTTGAAGCACGCCATTCAAAGGCTCAACGAATGCATCACGACATGTGAACGCATCAGGGCGTCACCAATTCCACCTCTTTACACGGCACATACTGATCTACTATTGACTTGTTACCTTTTTCTTCTGCCACTGGCTCTGCAGGGAAGTGGAATGCTGCACCCGGTGGTGACATTTATTACCACAATGGTTGTGGGCTACGCAATGTTGGGCTTGGATGAGATATCTCACATTCTGGAACAACCTTTCAAGCTCATTCCGCTCTACCAGCAAGCCAAACATAGCATGATGGATGTTGCCGACGCTATTGTCGAAGAACCGCCAGCGTTGACTGCATTGACGGAATAAATTGATACGGCAACGCTTTAAATCCAGCCCAATATGATCACCTTTACTTCTACGAGTGTTTTGGTAATCGAGTCAAGTTGCATGACAAGTTACGTTTCTATATACTTTATCATCTACCTCTTCCTATGTCATTATAATTACTCGCAGAACTGCACATTACTGACAAAGTAGCCAATCTCTTCATCCGCGATTAGCGCCGAGACGTCAATCCAAAGCTCCTTGACATATCCCAACTCCCTATCGAAGCGAACTCGGCAACTAGCAGCGCCAGATTCCGGACAATCCTTGACGCAATACTTTTCCACCAAGTCAAAGAGCTCCGAGACGGTTGGCATTTCCGTAGCAAACATGCTAGTATCTTGCACGACGCCGTCCACAATCTCCAGCGCATGAGGTCCACGATACTCCTCCGTGCAAAAGCACTGCTTCTCGAGCGTCATGCTGTAGCAGCTGGGCGACGAAGCTTTCAAGGCCCACTTGGCTTTGGATGCATTGAGGCGTTTGCGGATCTGGCGCCAATTGTTTTGGCACTCCTCGGCAAGCGAGACGACTACCAAACAAGATAAAACGAAAAGGCTGTGCTTGATAAACATGTTGTGATGATTGTGATTGTTGTGAGGTCAATGCGAAAATAATTTATGAATCGATCGTCCATCCTCCGAATCCGTCTTGTCGTTGTCGTGTTTTGCGAAGAAATTAGCCGATGTAAGTCGTGGTGAGTCATGCATTTCTCTAGCTATGCCAGTCCCGCCAGGTTCCTCGGAAATCACTACTTAACCTGTTGAGCATACCTCTTAAGCAGGAAAGTCTCTTATCTGATGTAACAGTACCGCGTACGCCTACGGTAGAAGAAGTATTTATTGGCACGGATGCAATAAGGCGAGAACTCATACAGCACAACATGAAAAGGCTACTGTCCCTATTCATCCCTGCGTGGAAGCCATAATTAAACTGAACTCTCTTGAGACAGCACCCAGGTATTAAAGTAACGTATAAATAGCAAGCACTTGTATACCGGTATTAGCTTGGTGGCGTTGTTATCCACGCGTACGAAGCGTCACATCGGAGGAGTCGGCGCCGTCGCAAATGGGATTTCGAAAGCAAATCGTTTGAGAATTTGGGTCATAAGACTCAATTGGGCAATGCAAGTAGTATGACATTTTACGAGCAAGAGTCATAAGGCATATTTAGTTTATACTTTTCTTGAAGTAAAAATGACTCTACGACTAATGGCGGGACGAATGAAAGCGAGGCATATCTCTCTACGACTACTCCCGTTATTGCCCTATCAGACATGCCGAACCCATTCCACTGACGCCCGACTCGAAATTGCCGCCACCGCATCGTCGACTGTGCCCCATTGCAGTTCGACAAACGATTCACTCTGCTCTGCCTTTTACCTTGCCACAAGGACCCCACTATACACTGTTATGAACGCCGATCAGATCAAGCGACAGCGCGTGGTGCGCCGCTCCTACAGCTCCGAAAGCACCACGGTGCGACTGGCGCAGGTGCAGCAGCGGCACGCTCCATCGCGCAGCAAGAGTTTCGAGCTGGTTGGACGAACCTGTCGCGTCATTCAGACGCGGCCAGCGTTGGAGCGGGAGATTAGTGGATTGGGAATGGAGGATCCAGTTGTCGCAAAGCAACGACGAAACAGTCGAGGAATCAAATTGGGAGGCGTGATGGAGGAAACAATGGGCGGCGATGAAAGTTGTTCGCTTTCCATTGCTAGTGATCCAACCGCCAATGAAGAGAATGAGTTACTTGATATAGCACTGTTCCAAGCGTCCTTGAGCATGGGAGATAGTAGTGGACTGCTGTCAGAAAGTGGATTCAGTACAAGTTGCAGCGGTCATTTGGAGTTGGACGATGATGAAAACGAAACCATGGTCCAACAATCTTCGCATTTCCATCGTTCAAAAAGTGACATAGCCAAGTCTCTAGTCAGCTCGTCACCGCATCATGCCAAGCCAGAATTGATACTTCCGCCTGGAATGGAGGATTTACAAGCCTTTATGAAAAGTATGAATGTGGACGAAGCGCTCGAGATATGTTAGCAGCTGGATGCCCAAGAGATTGAACAGTATAAAGAACATCAACAGCATGTGTCGCAACTACGACGGCAGAGAAGTTTGGATTTTGCAATCTTCAAGCCGAGAAGAAGCAGTCTGAAAAGTGCAACCTCAAAGTCAAGTCGCAATCAACAATCGTTGGAAGGCAGTAGCAATGGTGACCAGCAGGAGCAGCTTGCTTTGGACGTCAGCCCAGTTCAAGTCAAACAGTCGCCGCCTGCTGGGAGTATGGATCGTGCAATTCTGGATAGTGGCATGGAAATGGTGATTGATGATGCTCCAACGTCGCCAGTGTCGCCTCAGCCGCAAAGTTGCTCGCCGCGACGAAGCAAACGAACCGTGCGAAAGCTTCGCGTCGTTGGCAACCACGCTGCCAACTCCTCCATCAGTCTTGAACACATGGCCAATGTATGCAGTGTCATTTCGCATCGAGAGTAAGTTGTAAGAATAAGTAAGGTGAATGGCTGGAGTGAGTGGACTTTCTTCGGTGTTGCACTATCATCGCCTCCGTCATTGGCAAGCTTATCGAGTCGAATAGAGCCATTACATGAATAACATTAATAAGCTTAAGCCTGTCACCATTCCAGCTTTATAGTGCGGCTGCAGCTTTACAATATGTAAGCCAGTGGTTATTGAAACGCATTACCAGTAGTTGACATCGCTCCAATGAGATCCAAAACGAGTTACCAAGCTTCACCATCACACATCTCTCCATTTATGTGTATTGCATTGTACCGACAAGACTAGCTAACTAGTGCAGCTACCGTGACTGCGTTAAACCTATTCGCACGTTAAAGCTGCTGCATGTTGTGTGTCTTATGGAAACGACCTGTCATCGGCCAGCCAACTCGGTCAAACTACAAAAGGTGGCTCAATTCTTTTGCTGTCTATTATGCGTATCGCTTACTTCTACAAGTCGGCACCCTTTAATGACAAAACTGTTCCCACGGCACCCATGCAGACTCCCAACACTCCAATTAATGCCGCTGGAATCGTTTCGCGCGTACGTTTCGTTTGCGATTTCAAAAACATGATGACTGGATACACAAAGACAAGTGCCGTTCCAAAGGTTGCTCCGCCAACACTCGCCACGAGTCCTAGATCCGTCAACTTGGCTGCCAGCAGTGTCACTAGTGCCATGATTCCAAACGTTACCTTGTTCAACGTGGCATCGTTTCGCTCCTTGATTTTGAACAAATCCAGCAATCCGTCACGCGCACCGACAAAAATGAGCGGGTAACTGCAGGTAATGCTGATTGCCACGGCGATGCGCGACAAGCTAGCCAAGCCATCGGCTGTGGAGTAATTGTTCAAAATCAAACCGTTGCTTGCTGCACCAAAGGTTAGGAACCCAAAAGCTGTAATCAAACCGTAAATCAAAACGGATGTTCCAAAGGACCAGCCAATCACTTGATTAAAACGAGGCATGGTTGGATTGCGTAACTCTGCCAGAAACTTTGGCGCGTTAAAGTGAGCAATGTAGGCTGCGTTGGAAAAAAGGCAGGCGCAAAAAGACCGAGTGAGATGTTATCGAAATATTGGTGACTATGCATATATTATTGTGCTTGTTCCACCACCATGACGCAAAATACGTACCATTACTTAGCATGCACATGAGAATCAACGACTGCGGCGTCAATGCCCCACTCGCCCCAATGCTTCCAAAGACTGGTGTCGCCAGTTGACTGGCATGGTAGGCTCCGCCCAGCGCGTAGGATTTGCCAAAATACCTCAAACCCATGACGAGCGTCGTGTACAGCATGCCCACGATACCAACGAGCGAAAAGGGCGCCAGTGAGCTCAGATTCTTGAGCAAACATAGCGGCACGAGCACCGCGCCTGTGACTCCCACTAAGCTTTGGGTGCGCGTCAGTACGAAACCCAGACTGAGTGCCAGTGCCCGGACCGTATCCGCCAGTATCATGCTGTACGACAAGTTTCCGGCGAAGCAGTCAATGAAGCAGGAAAAGGCAATGAGCTTGGCGCTGGCGGAACTACTACTTGATGCACTCTTGCCGTTGTTGCCTTTGCTCATGACGGCATCCCACGCTTCACTGTACGAGTTTGTCTTTGTGGATTGACAAATGCGACCAATGAGTTGAAAGGTATAGGCCGAAAGAGCGCCCATGCTGGCAATGAGCAGCAAGGCTGGCACCAAGGCGGATGGGTTGTTTCCAAACGCCGCCACTCCGGCGGGGAGCGACAAGACGCCGGCTCCAACAATCTGTATATAAAATGATTTAGATATTGGATAATAAATGAGTCAATATATACAGTATAGAAACGCAGTGAAAATGGTTTGCGAAGAGCAAACAGCAAGCTGCTTCGCAGCTTCGCGCTCGCTGCGTCAAGCGCAACTGATACTGCATTGATATTTTACTTACCGACTTTACTAAATTAAAGACTTCATTGGGAATAGTAGCTCCTCCTCCTGGAGAAGCGTCCTCGTTGGCTGCTGCTGCCGCTCCGCCGTTTGGAACACTTGCAAGTAACGTTGATGGCTTCTTGTGGAGCGATGTTGCTGAAACGCTGGTATGACTCGCCGGCGCAAAGGCCGATGAAGACGTCACTAGCGGCAATAGACAGAGCAGCAAGTAGCAGCAGCGCATCTTGTATATGTAGTAATGCTGCTGCAAGACAGTGCAAGGCGACAGCAGTCGGTGGAAATTGTGAAGGTTGCAGCGAGACCTCACAAAGGATCGGCACCTCAAAAATCATCATGTCGTACCGTTACTCCTTCTTCTTGTCGGACCGTTAATGGGTCGTGGGGGAAAACGGATCGTCGTCCATTTTGTGGAACCAATTTACTAAACAAGTAGTTTTCGTTGGGTAGTATGAGTACTCGAGCCATTCGCGCTATTCGAGGAGAAGCTTCCTTATTGCCTGTCGAGTCGCAGGAATCGTCCGACGATGATGAAGACGATGACGACGTAGCACCGAGCAAGAGTGCGTTTGCATCCATTGCCTTTGACGACGACGACGACTCTTTCAATTCGTCACAAGAGGAATCGGAAGATAACGTCAAGCAAAGCGATTTGGAGAAAGACAACGATTCTTATAACGATTTAAAACAGGAACAGAGCGTTTCTGACGCGGAAAGCGAGGAGGAAGATTTCGATGCCCTCATTTCCGAGTTTCAGTTGCAGGATGCCAAGGAAAACTCCTTGCCGAGTGCGCAATCTGCAGTACCAAAATCTCCGTTTCAGCTGATACTTCGAGACATTGACGTTCGAAACATGGATATTGAGTGGAGCCTTCGCGTCGCGCTCCGGGAAGGTGCGCATGAAACTTCTGCAGCTACAACGCGGCAGCGTCGCATGCTTCTCTTTGGGCCTGCCCGAGATGGCTGGCCGCGTCCGCCTCGCCACGTGGGAGGAGGAATGGGTATGAAGAAATATACCGACTTGGACAACAAAGATATTCCGTGGCCGTATAATGCCGAAACGTCGACGAATTCGTCAGCGCGCTGGTTTCAGTTCACATATTCCGACACGTACCAGCAAGAGTGCAACGACTACGAAACGATACAAAGCTCTGGAGATTTTCATGCGCTCGTATGGTTCGTCATTCACCATCCCTACAATTGTCCAGCGCTCCTGCAGCTGTCAAGGGTGCTTTACCAAACGAATCACAGCAGTGACGGGTTGGCGTTTTTGCGTAGGTGTCTTTGGGTGTATGAATCAAGCGCCTTGCATTCGTTTACGAGGGAGCACTTGAATGGAAACATGGGCTTGATGGATGCGGAGCAAGCGGAGAATCAAACGTTTTTTGCTGCCATGTTCAAGTTGGTTCAAGTGGCTCATGTTGCAGGGTAAGCGATTCTCGGAACGTTTGTTGAATTCTGTCAACTTTGTCTCATGTCATTCTCACCCGTCTCTTTGCTTTTTACAGACTGTATCAGACTGCGTTCGCCGTTTCCAGATTCATTCTTTCGCTTGATCCATTGCGAGATCCAATGGGAGTGTTGCTTTCACTCGACAGTTTCTGTTTGGCCACAAACGCGGCGACCGACGCCAAATGGCTCATCGACCTGGTCGATTCAAATTCGTTACATATATATTACAAAGTCACTGCGGAAGAAGTCATCTCGTGCGAGTTGCAGTGCTTGCCGAACTGGGCATTCTCATATGCGCTGGCAAAGTTTCGATTGTATCAAGATGATGATGAGTCGGAGGAGTTGAAACTAGAAGCCAATGCCGCGCTTCAAGATGCAATCAAGAAATTTCCCACCATTGTCCTGCGACTCTTGCAGGCGAATGGTGTTGACGCGATGGGTCGATCGTTTCGGCGCGACTGGAAAACAGTATTGGATTCTCACCGTAACCACGCAAATCAAGTGGTCAAGCTGTGGAACGACGCTTCAGATGCAGCCAACTTGCAGGCCTTTAATCTCGTTTGTAAAATTTTCATAAAGCAGCACTCACAGTTGTGGAGCAGCGATGATGTTCTCGACTTTATGTACAACAACCTGGTGGCAGTCATGGAAGCAGATCCTTCATCGTCTATGCCTTTATCTCCTAATGCTGCCTTGAGGCGATACGCGGCAGCCGATCCAGCAAACTATGATAATTCGTTTCCTCAGCTTCCACAGGAGGCCAATATCGTCGACCCTGGTCTGATTGCGCATGCCATGAATGTCGATCCTAATCGTGGGCGATTCCTCCGTCGTGGGCGCAGAGATAATGCGAATCACGAAGATGAACTGGACATGTTTGCCGCCGGCATGGCTCAACGAGGCATGCTTGGCCAATTCATGCAGGAAATCGATCCAGACTTTCCTCTTCTGGAGGTCTTTCTGCGCAGGTAAGCTAATAAAGAGAATTCAACGTATTTGCCTTATATGATCGAAACAAACTTATCCTTATCAAGCTTTTTGCCTTGGAATAGAGTCGCCGGAGTACCACCTCCATAATTACACAGACACTAAAAGAATATGTAAAAATATAAGCAAAATCTATCGTGTAGTGTCAGGTTCGTCGTCATTTGGCTGTGCCATTGTCACATATTTTTGCTTCGTTAGCATAAGACCGAGCAGCGCCAGTGTCCAGCCCATGCCTGTAACTTGAAGCTGATTCTTCATGACCTGATTAATGGAATACTTGCCCAGACCGAACCGTCCCAGCGCCTCTATTCCTGTCTTTGCCACTGGTCCTCGGCGCGGTCCAGTGGTTACGAAGGAAAGGCCTTCAAATTCGTTCACACAGAGACCCTCGAACCCCCATCGAATCAATCCAAGCTTTGGCACCCACTTTAGCAATTTCGGAGTATTCTCTTCCGAAATGTTCTTCCCATCAAATATGATATTCAACACGAGGACGGCGGGGAATATAGCCAACGCCACATCCGAGTTCGGGCTGAAGGCGCCAATAACCAGACCTGCTGCCTCTGAAATGAGCCCATGGGTAGTTAGCAGAAGCAGGAAATTGCGAAATCTACCAGGCGCACGGCTCAATCCAGTCAGGTGGTAGGCAATGGTTCCAAAAATTCCGTTGAACAATGCGACCAGGGGAAGTTCCGACAAGGCCTTGCCAATAAAGTAGGGAAACGTCCGATACATTTTGTTCGCAAGCTCTTTCGACACAATCGCCTTTTCGCGGGGGAAGGCACGAATAGAACCGGCAATCGCCATATTTGATGCCCCAATGGTAATGAGAGAAAGGAGGCCGAATCGATCTTGAATAGAAGCTTGATCATTTCCAAGGCTGTAGATGCCACCGTAAATGAGAGCGGTCGTCACTTGCTGTACAATTTTGATCAGAATCACTCCCTTGCTTCGTTTCACTTCACGTAACGATCGTTGCGCCAGGAGCTTGAATTGCACAAATATACTGGCCTTTAAACCTCCTTGTGCACCAGTGAAACGACGAACTTGGTTATTCGCGTCTCGCTTGCTGACGCTAGTGCCAGCGGATTGCTGTTTCGCCAGCTCCGCCAGTCGATCCACGCGTTCCTCCGCTTCCTCCATGGTCTCCTGCAAAACAGGCATGCGCGTAATGCAGTCCAGCACATGCTCCGCCGTTCCAATCTCGTCCGATTCGGCCCGGCAGCCGTGTGTTTCCATGTACGACCTCACCTTGGATCGCTCGCCAAAGTACACTTGCTTGCCGCCTTCCGAAACGAGCAGCAAGTCGTCAAACTTTCCAAACACATGCTGACTTGGCTGGTGAATGACAGCAATGATGGTTTTCCCCTGGTCGGCAAGCTCGCGCAGCGTTTCAATCAGTGCAGTCGCCGCCGTGCTATCAAGACCTGTGTCAAAATAAAAGCACGTGTGAGACCCAGGCACAATGCCGCAGCAACCGAAACAACATCATTTTGGAAACTCACCAGATGTTGGCTCATCCAGCATGATAAGAGACGGACTAGATATCATTTCCACGGCAATGGATAGTCGCTTTCGTTCGCCTCCCGAAATACCTCTCACTCGAGCATTTCCAACAATGGTGTCAGCCACCTTGGTCAAGCCAAGCTGATGGAGCAAGTCGTCCACCATGTCTGCGCGGCCCTGCTTGCTCAGTTGCGAGCCAAGCTTGAGTTCGACGCGAAAGACGAGCGTCTCTCGCACCGTCATGTGCGGAAAGAACTCCACCTCTTGCTCAATAAAGGCGCATGGTAGCTGCGTCATGCATGATAAAGTAAGCGTTAGCACACATGGCGATTAGCAAGAATGCTACAAGCATTTTCCCTCTCCACCACATTTCACACGCACCATGCTATCGCCCGTCACTGCTTGTTGATTGACGATTCGACTTCCTTGCAACTGCAGCTTGGACGAGTACTTGATGCGTCCACTCAGCGCGTGCAGCAAGGTTGATTTTCCGGCACCAGACGGTCCCATAATGGCCAGCATACGTCCCGGTTGGGCTCGTCCGTGAATGCTGCCATCCAAAATAGTCTTGGAGCCCTTGCGACGTCCTTGGTCAAGCTGCAACTGAATGTTTGAAAACTCCAAGTCAATGGATTCCTGCGCTTGAATGCGGTCGTTTTGAATGACAAATTCATCTGTTGGAGTAATCCAGTGAGTGATATTGGACAAATCAGATATCAAAATGAGCAAATGCGAAACTAGACTCACTCGCAACTCTATCGTCGTCATTTATGTCATCAAGATGGCGTCGTCGTCCCCCCGCCATGAAAGTATAGGCAAGGCACGTCAAGGAGGCAATCAAAACGCTAATCATCGCCTGCGTTAGTATGCCTGGTTTCAATTTCAAGAAATGTTGCTTCTCACCTTGCTTCTCACCTTGTTGTTGTTGCTGCTTTGCCTTTTTTCGCTGACTCGGCGGCGTGAGCGTTTCCTTGAGCTTGGTGCCAAAGTGGGCAATGCCGCGGTGCTGCTGCGCGTGTGCGCAGTCTCGTGACAGCAGGAGCAGCAGCAAGAGACATGGCCAGAAAAAGTAATGACCTTTTATGCGGCTCATGGTGCGCCTCGTCGTTGCCTTTGGTCGCATATGCGGCAGGATTTTGTGCAATCCGATCGAGATTTCTCGGTTGTCGCGCCATGGTCGATCGAGCGCGCGGGCGCGGGCGGCTGACGTACCATGGCATCGGAGGGTCTGACTTGATGAGTCAGACTTGCTTGCGTGGCCAAAACGTGTTCGGGTTGGAAGCGCGCGCGACCGGCTGACGTAGTACGTACCGAATGAGCAACACCGTCACGCCGTTTCGGTTTGCTTCTTTCGTCTACTACTTTGTCCTTTTTTCCCCAAGCCAAGAAGACTTGACGACGACGTTATATTCATAGTAGTAGAGTCATTTACAATACAAAATGACGACAAGCGTTCATGGACTACTAGCGAAAAGCTTGAGCTTTTCCAGCTTGGTGCTCTTGCTGCAGCTTTCTTCTGCCGCTTCCTCTTCAACTGCTTCTTCCAATTCTATAGCGCCATTGGCAGTTTCGATTGATGATCCATCCGTTTCGAACTTTGATATACAAAGGGCAGTACATGTCAGAGACTTGCTGACCAGACGACTTTATCATGTGGAGAGTGGAAAGCGCAAAAGTGACTTTAGCAAGTGGATCAAGAAGCAGCAAGGAGGCGCTCAGGTTTTGTCGACGCATGGAAGGAGCATTCAAACTGACATGGATGACGATGCCAAGCAACTACTACAAGCTTCCAGCAAGTCATTGGTAGTCATTAGAAACGATTCTCGCGGTCGTAGAAACGACGATCCGTTTCCGCAAGACAGAAGGAACCTTGATATTCCACTCGTTAAACTCGAAGAAAACGACGATTCTTCCAAGACGAATCTACGGATTCAACGCGAGCTCACGGACCGAGCATCAATAATAATAAGCACTCATCCAACCCCAAATGCACTGCAACTATCGCTCCGAGCCATTGTGTTATCACTTCGCTTTGGCCCCGTCCTTTCTACGCTTGGTCTTGCCGTCATGTTTCCATCCTTTCGCAAACACTACTGGTACTCGTGGTTGACTTACTGCATGGCCAAGTGCGGACCCGCCTGGATCAAGTGGGGACAGTGGAGCAGCACCCGCAACGACATGTTTCCGGATGCCTTGTGCGAGTCACTGAGTCGGTTGCATTCCGATGCGCCGGCTCACTCCTGGCGCATTAGCAAGGAAACGTTGGAGCAGAGTCTACAGCTTGCGCCGAATACCTTGGAACAAGTTTTTGATGAAATTGAAACGACGCCGATTGCGTCGGGAAGTATTGCGCAGGTTCATCGCGCCGTACTCAGTGGCGAGTTGGTGGCACTCAAGATTCGTCACCCAAAGGTGGAGCAGTTGATGGAACTGGACTTTCGACTCATGGGAATGGCGGCTCGCGTTGTTGACTATTTGCTAGTCAAGCTCACGGGAGTTGAGAATCAGATTCGCGAGTCAGTCAAGCAGTTTAGTCACACCATGGCGGCGCAGTCATACTTGCACGTGGAGGCGCACCACTTGGAGGTGTTGAACGACAATTTCAAAAATTGGCCGTCGGTGCGGTTTCCCAGTCCCTTTTACGCGAGTGATGCCGTCATTATTGAAACCTTTGAGCCGGGTCGGATTGTGACAAGCATGATTGATGAATATCAACGGGATGCCAATGAGATTATCGTCACGACGACCATGATGCAGGAGAATGAGAGTGTGGTGCCAGTGAAACGTATGAGTCGCGCCGGACCGACGCAACTGCAGCTGATTGGCGGAGACGACAATGGGGTCGACAATACGCTCGAGTCTGCAGTGGCTGCGCATGAGATTGCAGAGGATTTGACAATGGCGGACGAGCGAGCCAATCGTACTCCAGCGGCCCATGACTTGATACCTTTGGACTTGGCCGAATTCATTGTCACAACCGGGCTGGGGCTGTACTTGAAAATGTTGTTGGTGGACGGGCTCATGCATGCGGACCTTCATCCGTACGTTATTCATGTCGACTCTTGTTGTGTGAGTTTCTGTGTGATTTGTCTTACTCACACTTGTCCTTTTGTTTCTTGAGCAGTGGCAACATTTTAATTGACGTTGGCCGCACCAAGCAACGCCAGCACTTGTATAATGAGGGTCTCGAAGTTGCAGACGCTGCTGCAACCGTCGATACTACCACAAGGAAGCGCGGAAGCTTTTTGGGAATCTCGCTCGTTGATGCCGGCATGGTGGCTCAGTTGACCGAGGAAGAAAGTTCCAATTTTATCGGTCTTTTAGCGAGTTTAGGTGAAGGCAATGGCCGAGACGCTGCCAACTTTGCGTTAAATTTTTCGCAAGAAAACGCATTGTCCGAGGCCGAGCGAGAAGCGTTTCGACAAGACATGGACCTTTTGTTTCAGGAACGGTGTCGCGGCTACCATACCAACACTGACGTTGGCTTTGTACTGCGCGGCGTTTTGGATCTGATTCGACAACATCGCGTACGCATCGGCGCTAATTACTCGACGCTAGTGATTAACGCATTGTGCATTGAGAGCTTGGCGCGGAACGTTTGCCCAAGTTATCATGTACTCGACGCTGCCAAACCTCTGCTGCGCACCTACCGAAAACTATGCTACAGCAAGGACGGAACTCTCAAACCAAATGCGCCAAACAGCAAACGAGTGAAGGCATGGATGGGCGTTATGTACCATTTGAAACGATTTCGCGATAACCGTTTCTTTAAGAAAGAGGTGAAGCAACGCACGGTGAAGGCGGTGCAGTGAGATCGCTTTGCTCGTACTGCTGTATCAAGTTTTAACCACCAATTGTGCTGACAACGGAGCCCAACACAACTTGAATAGAATGATTAAAATGGATGTTATGAATAGTGAATAGACTTGTTTTTCATTTTGCTCTCCGTGCATGGACGTACTATAACCCCAGTTATTTGGTGAACTGGTTCTTACGATGGTCAAGCCCATACTTGCCTAAATGCACTCGATATGCTGCTGCGTGCTTGCGCACTTTAAACTCGAAAGCGCCACCTGTACGCTACTCGTACGTCAAGAAAAGAATTGTATTATGACCTCGATCTATCTATTTCTATTGTGTGTGTTATTCTATCTCGCCATATGTGGTGGTGCGCCACATTGCTTTATTCAAGGCACCATGCTGTCAAAATATGTGAGAACCAAATCTGGTGAGCTGACAGACTTTCGCATATCCTCGTGGGAAACTCCACCAGTACGACCCAGCTCCTGAATCTTGCGCAAGCCAACACTGGGAGCAACGCCATCAAACTCGCGGGCTTCGTCAGATGATGCCAAACACATAAGCTCGAATCGCAGTGTTAATCGAACCCGGGCAAACCAAGCAATCCCCTGCTTTTCATTGCGGAGAGGAACCCATTCTTCCAGCTGACCGCCAGCGCATAGACCGTCAGTGCGTACATCAGCGGTGCCAAGGCAATGATCAACGAGCAGTTTCTTTTCATAGACAGAAACTTGCAGCATGCGCGGCGGTCCTTTGAATAAGACGTCGCGATCACTGTCGTAACTGCTGCCATCCACCCACGCATCTTCCGGAAGAGGAAATCGAAACCGAGCAACGCTGCCCCACGACGCAGGAGCGTTGGGACCGGTAGCCTTGCCAAGTTTCACTGGCTGAGTGATCGCAGTATCAAGTGTTCGTGATTTGTTAGTGAGCTCCGCATTGGACCCCTCCCTGCGCAACCGCAAAAGAGCGTATACCGACATTGATAGCAATCCTCCTGGAGCTGTGAGATTTTTCAAATCTAAAAGCTCAACCTGTACAATGGCCATGAAACGTTGCGGCATTTCCAATCGCCGGAACAAGGAATTGCGATATAAATGCTGACGAATTGTGTTTTCAAATGGAGCGGGCTCAGCTATGGATCCCCTCAGGAACTGCAAGTCACCTCCTCCACAAGACTCCCAATTTGGGTGAATTGCAGCAATGGCTTTTGTCGTAACAAAATCTCCTCTTAAACATGTCCAGAGCTCCAGTACATGCGCTTCCCCGAAAGACCGAATAATACTTTCGGATGCATGTCCAACCCTGGCTAAACTAAATCCGGAAAATTGCTCACGACCCAAAGAAGCGCCAAGTGTTTCACCTTCCCAGTTTTGCAGTGCTTCAACCTCCCAGGGATCGAGAATTCGGTATCGGGTTCCCTCGTGGACAGGAGTGTTGACTTTATGTTTTAAACGCAAGGTTGAAAAATCAATGGATTCAATAATACGATTCTTCTCCATAAGCTTCAATCGATCCACAGCTGCATCGGCTGATGCGTCAGTGTTATTCGTCAAAAGCCATTTTATTGCTTCCTCCTGACTGAATATAACAACCATGGTGCTGTCACCACCGTCAGCAAGCTTCAGTGTACTAAAGTGGACACCGGAGTCACGTTGAATCATCTTCCTCAAAATCGAATCGCCGCCGTCTCGAAAGTTCGTCGAACGCGTGTCCAGATGCATATCCGATACAATTGGGACATGCGATGACGGATCGACCAGCTGCAATGCGAGAATCTCTAATATTTTGCACCAGGAAAGGATGGGGGCAAGGATAGTTTGAGCAACCATTAAACGGTCATGAGTCAAAGCGTCAATCGTGCCTCTTCTCCAGTCCATCGTTCGCCAGTCATTGTCGTCCTTGTCGCCAACAAGTATCTTTTCAGCGTCTGGCTCGTCGCCATCGTTATCCGGCAGAATGTCACGGTAGTCGGCTGCAACAATATCGCTAAACTGCTTTCTTGAAGCAGCCACCACCAAGAGCTCCAAGAGTTTGCCAAATGCGCTCATTGTGTCGCCCACCAATCTCACTTTAGAAAAGCACGGATCCAGGTGATTATTACTTAATCCGGAATAGTTCCGAGCAAATGGATCGTTTCGACATGGTACAACTGTATCAGGTGCAGCCGACCTTAAACAAGCGGCGCGCCCAAGTCCCAATTCGCGAAACAAAACGGCATTTGGAGATGGCTGAGAACCTTCTTCTTTAATTAATCGATCTGTAGGCGGGAGATCGAATCTGAGAGCAAATGGAAGTGAAGCTGACACTGCCTCCAAGAGACTGATAAGTGTGGTGTGTGGTCCGAATGACCCGCAACGATACCCAGATTCGGAGAGACGAACGATTGCATGTTGCACACTTTGGTTGTTGCGAGACTTATTCTTCCTAGTGCTCGCAATTCGATTGGGTGTTGTCGCTTCGCTGTCGGTAAGATCGTCGCCAGAATTATCCGCCCCGGGTTCCTCCAACGTTGGGCTCGCGTCATCTTTCGGTGGAATCAAATTCGTTTTGAAACTGAGTGTGTATACTCCGCTATCGCCGGGATGTGGACGAATAATAAAGCAACCCGTCTTCTTGTCATTCAGCAGCCCAGTTGCTTCGGAACGCTTGCATTCGACCAAAAATTCCCAGCCGCCACTTGAAACTTTTTCCTTTTGTAAATGCTGCTCCCTACCGACCTCAACGTTGCTCTTTAAGCTAGCCCATAAAATACGACCTGCCTCCTCGTCGACGCAACAGTCTGGGTTGCTTCGAATCATGGTTTCTATGCATTCATAGTTTCGATTCCAACTGACAACGAGTAGACCGGCTCGAACTCCAACAATTGCTTCCTTCAAAGCAATCCCTGACAACGGCAAGCCGCCGCCTCGGTGTAGCCACAAGCAAGTTTCCACTTGATAACTGACACGTGCTGCGTAACGTCGTATATATTGGGAAGCAACGTGGGCTTTCGATTTTCGCTGGTGGACTAAATCATCAATAGTTATCGCCCACACATTACAATACCCAATCAAATCCTGTGCAGCGACTCGTAAAATGTCCTCCGAAATGTGTTCGCGATCGACAGCAGCGTTTATCACAACAGCGAGCAACATTCGATGTTGAGAGTGCGAGGCATTTAAAAATCGTAACGCAGCCTCGACAACGTAATGGTCTGGGGTGTCGCATGCAGCACATAGTCGATTGAGAGTTTGGCGCACCTGTTGAATAATTTTATGTCCATCACATTTCTCCTGAAAGGCTCCGAAAGCGCCAGATGGAAAGTACAAATTGAAATTAACATAGCATAGATCAACACGCGGCTCACGTAAGTCGCCCAGATGTGGCGCTAAGACACCAGCGACTTCTCGAACAAACCGACGAGCAGCAGCCTGCACGAGGACCTGCAATGTCCACTCTGACCAAAGTGCGGGAGGGGACGCTAAACCATTGACTGACGGTAAGTCAAAAGTTGTTGTATCCTCATGTACCCCCAACCGCCCATTTAATGCAGTTGGCATGTCGCTGTCCCCTTCTATTGGTTTAGTTGGTCTTACAGATTGCGAAATTGCATGATTATCGGCAGCGTGCTCGCGTGGCAGCGTATCATACGAATCGAAAATCGACGATTGCATCTCATTCACCACCTGAGATTGAACGAGCGGTTTTGCTTTAGAAAGAGGGATATCAAAGTCGTCAAAAATCGAAGATTGCGCTATGGTTGAACTAGCAACAGCTGTAGGCGGCTCGACTCTTTGCGGTGGCATATCGAATGAATCGAAGATGCTTGTTTGCACCTGATTAGTAAGTGATGTCGCCGGTACAGCAAGTTTAATTACGTCGTGATGTTCTTCTGGTATGTGTTCTTTTCCGAAGGGAAAAAGCATATCAATGGATGCAAGCTCCACGCCTCGACCTTCGAGTGTTTGTGATATCGTCAGCGCCGCTGCCAACTGCGAACGTCGGCTACCAGCCATTGCTCGTAGCAGCAGCGGAGGAGACAAGTCATCGATCAAAGCGTTCAACTTTCTTGATGCCGAAACAACGCCATCTTCCCTGGCACCTCGAGCGAAGTAGCGTTCAAGCACGGCCGGTTCGGCGACACTCAATAGGTCATCAGGACGCACGATGTCAGCACACACCCATGTTGCGTCGTCTTTCTTGCCCAACCAGACCAGGCTCAAAGCACTAAACAGCCTGTCAGCTGTAGAAGCAAATGCTCGTTCCACCAAGAGGCTCTGACTGCTTTTTCCCAATCGCGGCACCCACTCCGCAAAGCTTTCATCTGGTCCAACTATTGGGTTCGATGCTGTGGAATTAACATAACCCCCACCGCCACCTATTGCTGCCAGATTGAAACTCCCAGCACTCGCAAGTTTATCACTTTCCATGAGGCGCGCCACGAGGAAGGCCAAATCAATGTCTTTCATTTTCGTAGCAATTGTTGCTACAGCCGCATTCAAAAAGGGTGGTTTTGCCAGGAGGAAAAACGCTGATGCAGCGCGATACTTGCATTTCCTCAATAGGCTGAAGCCATTCTTCTCAGCTGCTCGTCGACCCTTCTCCGTCGAGAAGTCAAACGTGTTTAAAAACTTGTGAAACTTTCTGCCGTTCTCGGACGAATCAGTGGCAGCAAGATTCCGTAGGGTCAGTGTCTTTTGCGCAATAATGTAGTAGAGAGCTGACTCCATAATATCGCGCTCAGAACGAAACAAATTCTGCCCAATTTCCTCTGAAATTCGTGCCAAGGCAGTGTCAGAACGCACCCAAAAGGGTAATCGTAACCTCTTTGCCGTTTTCCAATCCATCTTTTCATTATACGTCCTGCTGAACTTTAGTAGTTGCGATTGCGAGCAACTTAAGAGTGCTGCTAAGCAGGCTGCAGAAGAAATTTGACGGCTGTCCGCGCCTTGGTTGGGCACTGACATATGCAATCTTGGCGACAAACCAGGAACCCCAAGCGGAGATTTTGGTGGATACTGAACCTGGTGACTCTCTGGTTGCACGATGTGAAGTGCTTTGATTATGCTGGCGCAGAAAATGAAATGTTGTCCGCAAGGGTCAATAAATTGATAGTCATGTGAGTCGACCATGAGCGTGCAAAAACTACGAAGTATATGCATGTCTTCCACGCTTAAAGGCAGAAGTGGCTGTGGCAAATCGACTGCTTCGAGAGATGGCGAGTATCGCAAAGGCGCAACATACCCAGCATGATCTATTTCTTTCGTGCTACAACAAGCCACCAAAACCGTCAGAAGCTTTAACATTTTATCCTTTTCAAGCCCAATGTCCGCAGTAGCTCCTGCAGTTAACTCTCTGTCTTTCTCTCCAAAACCTGTATATATAAAAAGTGGAGCCGTGTAAAGCCGTCCAGCAAAATTACCTTCTTGAATCGAAAGCCCTTCAGTTGAAAGCCAAAGAAGGAGAGGACGAACACGCTCGCGCAATGCGTGAAGTGGGCCTCGTGCCTCGGTCATAACACTCGCAATCATAGATTCGGGGTGCCAATCGGCGCAAAGGTAGTCAGATTCGCTTTCAGAGACGTAGCCAAGCCGCAGCGATCGAGTAAGATGCGAGAACGCTGTGCGCGGGCTCGCAATGTTATAAAAAGTAGTTCCTTGCGACACTTCAGCAGCAGATATAGCCTCATGAAAAGACTGGTATGACATTCGAATTGCCGGGAGCCACTCCAATCCTTGCCTCGAATAAGCAGTGACATGCCGCTTCGAAAAAACAACCAGAGTCGGAAATGCATCCAGATAGCCTGAATTGACGAATTCAAAGTCCACAAAATCGTTGTCCGACGATTCTGTTCGAATGCTACTAGGGTGATAGCAAAACGTGCCTAGCGACAAACAACACTCCGGTTGGCCAACAGTGTCGGAAGTGTAAGGATCAGCCCTCAAAGACCAGACGGTAATTTCCTTTCTGAAACCATCCTCCGTTGGCATCGTCGCAAGTAGTGTGACATCGAATAAACGAAGTTGTACATTTCTCGAGAGCTCCGACTGGATGCAAAATAAATCGTAATGTTGAAATTTTATGCTGGGAGATGCGCCAGCATGCAACGAGGCTTGCAAGAGGCTAACGGTACCATCAACATCACAGAGAGCAAGCTCCGTGCGCTCTTGATCGAGACATTTGACATCCATTCGCCTTATTTCGCGTTGATTATCCGAATCTTTCTGCCACGAGCCAATATATGAAATCCGCGCTTTTTCACTTGTGTGGAAAAAACGAAGCTCCAGGTGCACGGCGGAGACGCGGCAAATATAGGTGTAGTATAAAATACAGGATCGCTCAAAGTTCACCTTTGTTTGGCTTCCGTGAGGTACTACAGCAAGTTGCAAATTGCCGTCATGTCGCGGTCTCGTGTTACCAGAAACCAACTCTTGTATCGCTTTTTCAAACACAGCGACAACGCTGAAATGCGGCGGAAGAGGTTCTTGGCAGTCATTTAGAACAGACTCGCTTGCCGCAAACAGGCCATCCGTGTTGCCATTTGAGTCGGCGGGCTTGACGCCAAGAATCTGCTCAGCCGTTCGACGCTGCCGTATTCGGGGCGACGGAGGAGGTTGAGGGTCTGACATCCGACGAAATGTAAGCCGCATAGGGTTGCCAACACCTGAAACAGCACCTATGTCTCGGACAGTGGCGATGATATCATCGAACAATTTCTCCTCGAGGTTGACGTTATTTGCATTGACGAGCTCGTCTCCAAGAGCAATGACACCACACTGTTCGGCTGGTAAAATGTCCCCGCTGAGTGGGTTTCGTTTGAAGGAGCCTACAATTGCAGGATTGCCATCTTGCTGTACTTCTAATCTTAATCCAAGTCCGAATTCCGTATCAGGCACAATCGACACCTCGTAAATCTCCCCTACATTGGAAGACATTGTGTTTATCTTCATAATCGGAGAATCTGGAAACACCGCATTTTGGCACAGCACGACCGGGCGCTCAACGCTCTCTGGAGAAGCAATTTCAAAGACAATAATAGTTCCGTTGTCAAGCAGAACAATGAGATAATGCGGTCCTCCAACGTTTTCGCCCTTCCACCATCTCATCTCAACAACAGACCGATTCTTACAAACAGTTGGAGGAAGCCATAGGACAGGCTGCTCTATTGGAACAGAAAGTATGCTTTCATCTTTAAACCACCGTCGCTCGGTGAGCACTCTAGCAGCTTTTTTAGAATCTACATCTTCTGGCATCCAATGTGACGGTAAGAACATTGCAGGACCATGCTTTCTCCACGTGAGAGAAATGAATTTTGATGCTTCCTCGCAGTATTGGGCGATTAGTTGACTGGATTCCAGCTCCATGACGGCTGGCAAGGGTAATCTGTCGACGTTTCTCTTCTTGCCAGAGATAATGTCTAACTCGTCCAACAAAAATATCGACCTTGTCGGGTTACCAAGCTCCAATGCGGTCCAGTCCTGTTCGCCCAGGAGCGGAAATTGGAGCGCCAGCAGCTTTCCAGGTTCTGCATGTGCCGCGACAATCCGAATTTCACAAGGCGGACTCTGTGTATTGCTCAAAAGTCCGTCGGTAAAGGACCCGTCTGCTGCGGTCGTAGAGACGGCCGGACCAGCTGCTAGACCCAGAAACGACATGGCCGATCCACGAATCGTCCCAGTGTGATGGTCGGTAGTGACGGAGGAAGCTTCCGAGAGTCGTGGGTTCCATACCGGCCAAATGCCTTCCACGCACAAGTACGAATCGTCATTTCCGCAAAGGATATTAGGTGAAATCAAACCTACTGGAAGTATTGCCGAAACATTTTCAAACAATGTTGGTATGAATTCGTCAACCCCTCGTTTCAGATATGTTAATCTCGACAGTCGTATTGCTGGCGTGGCATCTTGAAAAGTAATTTCCGATATCCAGGCACCCGCATTGGAGTAGGGAGTAGCATGATTTGGTATTGATTGATAGTGCTGCCGTCGACCATCGCTCTCATCCTTTGTATTCCCATCATTCTTGTTCGAGTTATTCAAACTCGGTCGCCGACTCGACGGTGCGCTACTGCTCCGGTACTTGCTGTTTGACGACTTGGGTTCCAAATCGCCCAATGTAAAAGCGGAAACCCCGTGTATCCAGTCGACGCGCGTTCGAACTGGTGTATCCCACTCCATGAAGCACTTCCAACCATTCTGACAAAAGATGCGAGCCGACAATGATTCCTCACAGTACGTCAACAGTAAATCGTTGCCCTCCTGCTGCTTTTGCTGCGGCTTCCTCGCTCCACACTCACTCGATGTATTGTGACCATGTCCTCGAAACACAAGCCGCGTAACGGGGCTGGGATGCACCAGAAACGGCCCAGGCTTGTAAACGACGCCAATGGACCGGCTCCGAGACAACAGCGGTGTGTCTTTGATGTTGAATTCGGGCATGGCATCGTTAACGTTTATTGTTTCTGAATCTGCTGCTGCGCCGTCAGTCACATTTAGAACATGGCGTCGTCGGCCACTTTTTCGCTTATGCTTGGACGACGAAAGCGACCAATCCTTTTCGGACCCATCCTCCCAGTCTCGCACCATGACATGTACACCGTAGTTTTCTCCATCGTCATCGTCCACCACCTGCTGCTGCTCATTTGCAAATTGTTGTTTTTTCACCAAGTCGTCGTCGTCGTCATGACAAACGACGGCAATCGCATGCGCATCCCCACTCAACTGCGCCACGCGAATCTTGCCAGGCATGCAGGTCATCCACACCACATTGTTGATTGCTGCGTGATTATTTTGACTACTAGTTGTAGTGTTATTCATTCGTCGCGACGCAGCATTGGCTGTTGCTGCATTTGCATCCGCTCCGTCCAGTGGTGTCGTATCCAGCACCACCAACTGATTGCCATGCGCCAAGAGAATCTTGTAGTCCATGGACAGGCTCACGTTCCACTTTGCGTCAACCTCAGCAGCAGCTGCAGCGTCGCCATGGTCACCAGCGTCGTCACGGTCGTTTGGAAAGAGTTGCTCCGCCTCCAAGACAATGGAAGTTGCTGCTGCTGGTTGCGAGTCGCTACTAGTGAAGCCAGTACCATCACTCTGACCACTACTACTCCTAACATTGTAATAGTGCGGCACCCACTGGTAGCGACCGTAGCACGACTTGGTTGGATCCACCGGAACCGGCAAAAAGCTGCGCACGCAGCCATTGGCATGCACCAGCACCACTTGCCCCGTGACTGGATGCGCCTTTAATGCCACAATCTTACTGTAATCGCTTCCAGCTGCATTGCCATCAGTCACGTTTAGTTGCTGCAAGACGAACCGCGTCCGCGCGCAGACTATGTAGACGGACGGATGGTTCGTCGTGCCGAATATGACGGAAACGCCCTTGTAGGTAAAGGTAATTGCCAGTGACTGCGGTGGCGGCAGTTTTTGATAGTCATTGTCGCCAGAAACTCGTTGCTCCTGCTCGTCGCGCAACACCTTGTCCTGCTGCTCTCTCTCGTACTTCTCACGCAGCGCCAAACAGCGTTGCGCCTGACGATGCGCGCGCAGCGTCAATGGATGAACCAACGTGACATTGGAGTGCTGCTTTTCGTCAGTGCTGCTGCTAGTGCTGCTAATAGCATTGTCCGCCACTCCCAGCTCGTGCGGCGCCATGAGTGATCCACGCGTCGTTTGCTGTTGTTGCTGCTGCTGCATATTACTACCACTAGCTCCAGCACTTGTTACGCGACGTTCCTCCATGGCCACTGGTCGTGGCGGCAAATTGCTGTTCGATGCTGCTGATGCTGATCCTGATGGATTTTGCATGCGATGAAAGCCTTCCGTGTTGCGCGTCCGGCTGGGGTAGCGGGGAGGTGGCGGTGGACTCGCCGAGTGCGTCAGTCGCTTCTTCATGGTAGTACAATATGCGAATTAGAGAAATTTGGCTAGTATATCTACAAGAGAATCAAAGTTGGTGTATATCTTGCCTTTGTTGTTGTCGTTTGGCTGTGATGTTTGGCCATCGTCGAGAAGGCCAACGATCAAGAAACGTTACTTGGCGTTAGGGCTTGGCTAAGGTCGTTCTGGCTGCTTTTTCTTCTCGGCTACAAGTAGAGTAAGTTTCTTTTCCATCTATACCGGTACTGTACTGTAAATGATATGAGAAACTGCAACTAATCGAAGCAAGACCAATTGCTAACATGAAAATATAAGTTACATTTTTGCTTGGCAAACCACGAATAGCTAGAGACAGTCGGCGCGCGCGCACAAGTGCGTCACTCCACGACTCGTCGGTTGACACGGACGACGGACAAACCGATCGACGGTGAAGCCATCGACAGGAGGCGCGCGAGAGAGCCATGGGGAGTCGACCACAGCAGCAGCCGCAAGCCAAACAGCAACTACAGCAACTACTACAGCAACTACAGTCACAAAGAAGGCGGCCTACCAATTTATACTGCAGTTCGCATCGCTACGTAGTTGCTAGAAGAAATACGAGGAGATTGATTAGCGTTGAACCATCGATCTAATAATAATTTAACGACGAGAACCTTGGCTCGCTCCACCAACCGCTTCATTCGTTTTCTCTGAAACAAAATTACATTGAGACGCAACTAGTACTGATACTACTGTTACTCATTAAATAATGGAACTCCGCGTCGGCCGCAAGTATCGCTTGGGCCGCAAGATTGGCTCCGGAAGCTTTGGAGACATTTACTTGGGCACCAACATGACCACGGGCGAGGAGGTTGCCATTAAATTGGAAAGCGTCAAGACCAAGCATCCGCAGCTACTGTATGAAAGCAAGATTTATCGCATTCTACATGGGGGATGTAAGTGAATTATTGTAGCAATATTGATGAATTTGGAGGGGTTGGAGTGTTAAAAGTTGAGCGATTGAGAAGAGAGAGGTGGACAATGAGCGGTTCAATCTTAATGTTTCATTGCGACGTTGTAACTATCTTTCTCGTATTCATTGCCCAAATATAAACTCATCCACTACGTTTCTTTTGTTATCGCAGTGGGTATCCCAAACGTTCGTTGGTACGGCATCGAGGGCGACTACAATGTCATGGTGCTCGACTTGCTTGGGCCGTCGTTGGAGGATTTGTTCAACTACTGCGGACGGCGGTTTCAGCTCAAGACGGTGCTCATGCTGGCGGATCAGTTGCTTTCGAGACTAGAGTATGTTCATACCAAGGTAAGAGAGAAAGAGATTTAATAGAGCAGGCTGAAGCATTTTTACTTGTTCTTGGAGGTTGGAGGACGCGCGTTACGAAGCATTTCCAATCGTTTCTTCTATTTCGTTGCACTCGTCTCACTTGTCATATTTTATATCCATTCCTTTGTTTTCATAGTCATTTATTCATCGGGACGTCAAGCCGGATAATTTTTTGATTGGTCTCGGCAAGCGGCAATCGGTGATTCACATTATTGATTTTGGTTTGGCCAAAAAGTATCGCGACCCTCGCTCCCACCAGCACATTCCCTACCGCGAAAATAAGAATTTGACGGGAACGGCTCGATACGCATCCATCAATACGCACATTGGCATTGAGCAGTCTCGTCGAGACGATTTGGAGTCACTTGGCTACGTGCTCATGTACTTTATTCGCGGCTCGTTGCCGTGGCAGGGACTCAAGGCGAATACCAAGAAGCAAAAGTATGAGCGCATCATGGATCGCAAAATGTCTACGTCGACGGAGCAGCTTTGCAAGGGCTACCCGACGGAGTTTAGATCTTACTTTGAGTACTGCCGGAGCTTGCGGTTTGAGGATCGACCCGATTATGCGTATTTGAAGCGACTGTTCAAGGAGCTCTTTTACCGCAAGGGTTTTCAGTACGACAATATGTTTGACTGGACGGTGCTGAACTTGCAGCAAGAGCGAGCGCGATTGCCGCCGGAGCGACCGTTTGCCGCTGCAGCTCCCGACTTGGACGATGCTGGTCGTCGCCAGCAGCAACAGCAGCAGCAAGCTGCCGAGGAGCGAGAGCGCAGCCGCAGTAGCAACCATGAGCACATTGCCGCGCCTGCAATGGCGGGTGCTCCTGGCTCGCAGAACAGAGGCTATGGATCACAGCAGCATGTGGGATCGCAGCACAATTTTAGCGTCCAAGGTTCCCAGCAGCAACAGCAGCAACCAGGAGCGTTGCAGGTGCCACCGACGTATGCGAGTCAGCATGGATCGCAGCAGGCTGTTCCGGATATTGGAGGCGGGCTTTAGGGTTAAAGCGTGTTGGAGTTGGATGATGGAAGCCGGGTAAGTTAGACGACGGTCGGCCCGGGTGACGAAGCTGGACGAATGAATGGCGTCCGAATAAGTTGATTAATGAATTATTGTACAAGATGGATGTCGCGAAATACAACGAGGAATATGGCGTGGTGACGAGGGATATACGAAACATTGAAGTAAATTGCACTTTATATATTTGTCAATTGCCGTTGGCCACGCAGCGGGTACAGTAGCGTTTGTCAAGTTAAAACGGCGCCATTGAAGTAACAGCAGCTGCAATACGCCGCTTATTTAGAAAGCAATCCAAAGAAGTAAGTCTTCTTTCGCTTTGACCGTTTCGATCGTGCCGACGGAATAGCAAGCAGCTCCTCGCGCGTATGATGCTGCATGACCACTCGCCGCACGACGGATGGCAATGCCACCAATATTTCAATGTCATTGTAGTGGCACTCTCTTAAAATAAAGGCAGCGCCCGTTGGTGGCTCGAGCAATTGTCGTTTACCCGTATGGACGGAGCAGTAGTAGTAAATCTTGCGTCCCTTGGTGTTGCGGTAGAAACGCTCGACCCATATGTCGTCGTCGCTCGGAATCTCAAGGTCCTTCAAGCGCTCGCTTCGACGAGGCTTGGACAGTTTTAGCTTGGATTCGATCGGCGGAGTCAGTATGGAAGATGTATCATCGGATGCTGTTCGATCGGCAGAGGAGTCTTGCTTCTTGAGAGTCAACCTACGTCTAAACATGGCTACGGGAGTACGCAGACGGTGCTTCCATTACAAGGAACGGAATTATGTCATGATGGTGGCATGGCATTTGTCAAAATGTTGACGTCTAGTCCTATTTTATCTCACGACTGCAGATAGATGGCGACTGCCTGTCTGACTGTTTCAGCGATTCATTGCCTGAGGTCCGAAATACGTGTCGTTTGGCATTGCGACTCTGACTGCGACTTGTCGAAAGACGCGCTGGTCGAGCATTTCTTAGAACCTCCTAGCAAACCAATACCACAGCAACTATCGAAGATGCGTAGGTAGTGTTGTCTGATCCAAAGCCCATTGCCAGTGGCCATTTTCTGTTAATGGCGATTGCGTTGCGAGTTGCGATGAACCGCGGAAAAGCGTTCGGATTGTTTGGCGTCGGACCGTGACTCTTGCAGAGTTTTCAGTGTCGCTTTACGCTTGACCGACGCATCACGATGACATGCGACGGCTCCGGCTGGCTGTCATTTCAAGCCGGTCGGAGGAGCAACCAAGCAACTTGCAGCTCAGTCGTACTAATTACATAAACTACAAAAACTACCAAAGCAATCATGGCAGCCAATGCAGCAGGCGGAGGACGTCAAGCCGGAGGAAACCAGGGCATGAATGAGCATGTTGAATTTAGTGTAAGTGTAATAGCGTCGGACGACGGTGAGAGAGTCTTGTTTCGGAGTTATTCCGTCGCGATGCATTTGATTTTTCTTATCTCATTATACTCGTATTTTATATACTGCAGGTCAAAGCCGAAGAGGATTTATATTTGACGGGAACCGAAAATACTATTCGCCGCGTGACGGCCGAAACAAACTACAGCTGCCTCATGTTGAAAACGCAGCGATTCTCGTCGCTCTTTCGTCACTATGCAAAGTACCATGGTTTACGCAAGGATGATTTGGAATATTATTTTGTCAATTTGCTGGAAAATGAAGACACTCCCGAAACAGTCCAGCTTCAGCGAGGCGATACAATTATGGTACGCAAGCGCCGACCACCGACCATTCCGGAAGCTGCCGCGGACGATGACGAGTTTGTCAAGGACATGCGAGAACTTATGGAAGACGATGAGCATATGGATGCCACATTTTTAATTCCAGTCGGCGAAGCTGGCAAGAATGCGAAGAAGGATGTTCATGCGTCGTCCAATGTCATTCGCGTGCACGCGCACAGGAGCATTTTGACGGCACGCGCGGAGTATTTCAAGGCCTTGTTTCGCACAAACGCAGAAGGAAACCGTTTCATCGAGGCGGATGAATGCGTCATTCGAGTGGACCCTGGCTTTACGGAAATGCATGTTCGCCAAGCCTTGGAATTTATTTACACTAATCGCATTCAAAATGTGGCCAAGGTTCAAACGGACGATCTTTTGCAATTGCTGCATTTAGCAGACAAGTGGGTGCTTCGGGATCTCAAGCGACTGGTGGAGCATGAGCTGATTCGTACTCACATTACGCTTGAAAACGTTGCTCGCCTATATGGAGCGACGGATGACTTTAACGCGGCACGATTGTCCAAGGCGTGCTTGGAATACATCATGCATAATCTTCGCGCACTGGCAGGCAATGCGGGGTTTGAAGCGGAAATGAAGAACTACCCCCACCTTTGCATTCCTGTACTAAAGGCGGCGGCCCAATTGATTCCCGATGGGCCACCGCACAAGAAGCAGCGCACGGAGGCCACACCCAGCACCAATGTTGCTTCGAGTCCGGTGCTGGACAATGACCCGTAAATAGCTACATAATTACCTTGCACATTGAAGATAAGGATTTTGGAGCTATGAAGTGGAAGAACACCGTAGGATAGAAGAGGAGCAGAGCGGGCATGCTTTTTACATTCGAGTAAATACCTAGCGATTGACTTTATATTATCTGTTCGATGCTATTTCGCTATTTAATGCAAGCGTGGCGATCGCAAACACAGCATAGAGCTAGTACTCTAGTGGGGCAATCGCCCGTAGCAAAACCCAAGCCACGCCGAAGCTCCAAAGTCAGACATACCGGTACTGATAGCTAAATGCCGTAGCGGTACTCACGACGTCACGCAGAATTCGAACATCCTCGAATTTCGAAATCAGTCATGTTCGATCACGTTTCTCGGAAGTTCGATCCGTCTCCATCGGCTTGATGCCTCACAAATACGAAACGTAACGACAAACATGGCAGGCACCGTCAACAAGATTATCCTAGCAGTCTTATGCTTCTTCCTACCGCCATTGGCTGTCGGTTTGGAGGAGGGATGCAACGGGCAATTGCTGCTGAACATTATCTTGTTGCTACTTTTCTGGATCCCTGCCGTCCTCCATGCCTTGTGGGTGGTGTTCAAGTGAGCGACTTGATAGTGATGTAATTGATGGGAGAGAAAAGCATGAGCTACCATGTAGAAGTAAATGTCAACTATAGATAACAATTTGCATTGCTCAAGCTCAAGCTGATTTGCTCGTGTTGTATCATCATTGTAGCCCTGCATGCTGCCGTATGCCGTTGAAATGAAAACCGCACTTCTTCGAGATCGTTGAAACGGAGAAGCCGAAGTGCGAAGTGCGACATGCTCGCCAATCATGCGGCCAATAAAATGGGAGATTATCTTCGACAAAGTCGGGAAACACCAAGCCAAAGTGTTCTCTTCGACTGTCGTTTACAGTTCCGAGTCCCAGTCGTCCTAGTGCTGCACTGCATTCTTCATTCATCACACACAGACACCTTATCCATTCTAAGAAAAGCCACTCATGACAGAACCAATGCCCTCAACTTCCGTGACAGCTCCAGGCGCCACTGGCAAGCGCGTCGCCCACGAAGACGTTTACGAACCCACCGCGCAGCCGGCCGTGACGAAAACTACCACCGCCGTCGTGCATGAGCCGGAGCGTCGCCACCACTTTGGGATTCGCACCATCATTTTAGTCATTCTGTGCTTTCTTTTGCCGCCACTGGCGGTTGGTTTGGAGGAGGGGTTTGGACACCAACTGTTTTTGAACATTATTCTGTTGATCCTTGGCTGGATTCCTGCCATTGTTCATGCCCTCTTTCTCATTTGTGTTTAAAGAGACTATGTGCGATTCGATTGGTTTTATAGCTTGACATTTTTAGTCTGTCAATTTCAAGCTCTCGCATGATGTATGTTGGCATTGTCATGTTTGTAAAGTCAATATAATAATCTTACAAAAAATATCTGTCATATACCGTATTGAGTTACTTTGCGCAGTTGAATGAAGGGGGACAATGCTCCCGCAAGCAAAGATCTTGGCAGGTAACCGTCATTACCGCTCCGACATTCAGGATACCGCTCCGACTCGGAAAGCCTCGCCACTTGCCACCACGGAATAGCATCATAAAGCTGTCAACATGTCGCCGGGATCAGCGTCTGTTAAATGGGAAGAATGAGGCAAGCATTGAATAACAATTTCATAGCTGTACTTGCAATGTGTGACACTGTCTCTGCTTGGTCAGCTGGATCGACTGCATGCGCTCCACGAGCGTCATGCAATTGCCGATCAGCATCTTCTCGCTCCTTATTGCACCTTTTTCCTGAACAAGCTGCCGATGACGACGATGAATCTTTGTATACAAACATTGACGGACATCAGCTTGACCAATCGTGTGTAAAGATTGGTGATTCCTCCATTCCCTATCATCACGACCTTTCAGACTCGCCTCGAGACCACGAGCTCGCTCTAGCAGCAGCCATAGCAACCTACCAGTGGGCCGCAAATTTTGTCGTTCCACACAACCTTTGTCCATGGGCGGAACGGTCTGTGCAAACCAAACATGCCATGCAGATTGTTGTGCTACGTGACAACGGAACCTTGGAGTCGCGCTTGGAAAAAGTGGCAGCGCAGTTTCAGGCAAATTTAAAGGCTGGCAAAACGGATGCAAACACTGCCATTGTCTTTTGCGTCGTCTTGCCACCCGACAGTAACCATTGGACGAGCGACTTTGCATTCTTTTACGACTGGTACTTGAACATGGAGGACGATTGGTTTGACCATGCCGACGAAGATTCGTCACACGTGGGCAATGTTGTCACGCTCGCTCCCTTTCACCCACAGTGGCAGTTTGCGACGGATGCAGCAGCATCAAACGACGATTCAAGTCAAAATGACTCGTTTGCCATTGAAAAGCAGAGTCCATATCCTACCATTAGCATGGTGTCAACCAAGGTGATTGAACGAGCGGGCGAAGCGGCGACGCGCCAAATTTTTGAGACGAATCAGGAAACCCTAGCCAGCAAAACTATGCACGAATGGAACGAAATTTACGAGCAAGCTGTCTTTGGGAATGTGCGGGAATAACAGTGCTGCATTTAAAGAGAGTTGATTACATTATCAAGTCGTGTCGACAGCGTCCAATTCCTTTGTTGCAATTGAGCTACCTTCGCGAGCCATAAGAGTTCGGCTAGACCGACGAACAACAAGATTGTTGTTCATAAACCAGATTGCAGATGAGGTTGGTCAGAGAATCTTATTTGTGATTAAAGGTCGCGCTGGAAGAGGTGTGTCTCATGCGACCACTTTTGCTCGCATACTAGTACACTCGTAATGTTAGCACTGATAGATATTCTTTCCATACCCGTAAGGTTAGAACCATTATAAACTTGCGCGTCTACCTTACTCTTAATCCACACTATCATATAGCTCTGATCCGTGCTGTCGACGAGTGCCTTCACCCGTGCGCGTCTTGCCGCCAATCTCGCGCTCATCCGGATCGTCATCGTCCTCTCCCTCCCTTTCGGCTCGCGCAAACGTTGGAGGAGCCTCATGCATGGCGACACTGGGAACTCCCTGCAAGTCCTGCAGCTGCTTCAACAAGTCCTCGCGAACACTATCGAGTGTTTCAGGCGTATTCATGTTGGCCGTATTCTCCGGTTCCAAGTGAAGCTTAAAGTCCGGCGCATAATACTGGTAGTAGTCATTGTACGGGATCTCGTTCGATATATTCTCCTGGTCCAGCAAAACTGCAGTTTCAAACGCCCAGCAGCGCGCCACGTTGCGAATCGTGTATCCGCCACCACCCAGCACCAGCGTCGGCACGCCAAAGCTCTTGACAAACTTGACGCAGGCCGCATGACCCTTGAGCGTCAGGTTGAAGCATCCCAAGCGATCACCCGTCAACGAATCGGCACCGCACTGCAAGACAATGGCGCCAGGTTGGAACACCTCCATAATCTTGCTCAAGACTGGACGAAACAATTGTTCCATGTAGGTTTCATCCGTAATTCCAGAGTGGAGCGGGGCATTGACGCTAAAGCCAATTCCGTCCTTGGCACCAATGTCACTAATGTGGCCCGTTCCAGGAAAGAAGTCTGTTTAGATAAATGGGCGTGAGGTGAAGGGGTGAGGAAGGTGAACGGAACGCAACGCTCCACTCATTGTCCGCTCCATTCAAACACACCAGCAATTACTCACCTCCATACTTGTGCAAACTGAACGTCATGACTCTATCAGTCGTATAAAAAGCCTCTTCCACGCCATCTCCATGATGAACGTCAATATCTATATATAATACCCGTGCATGCACCTTGAGCAGTTCCAAAATGGCCAAGACAATGTCGTTAATGTAGCAAAACCCGCTCGCCTCGGATTTCTTGGCGTGATGCAAGCCTCCGCTCCAGTTAATGGCTATATCACACTGTCCCTGACAAAGCTGAACAGCTCCATCAATAGACGCTCCCGTATATAGTTGCGTAAACTCGTACAAACCATCAAAAACTGGACAATCCGTTGTTTCACCCGCATTGAATCGCTGCATATTGTTTTGGAACTGACGCAAATTATCGGGCGAGACCTTGCTCAAAAAGTTAATGTAGTCGTCCGAATGAAAGAGAGTCATTTCGCCGGCAGTTGCCGGATGCGGGCGGTAGCAGTCCATCTGCTTGTATAAGCCATAGGTCAAAATCAAGTGGTGCGCAAGCTTGAGGCGATGCGGCTTCATGGGATGCGACGGCCCATAGTAAAATAGAGGCTGTTGTAATGAATTTAGGAGAAGCGGAATCAAATAATTTGAAATTGGAAAGATGAGATTGAATATTCGATAGGTAACGATTTGATTACGAAGCATCGCAGCGAAAACAAGAGCGATGCTGCGTATGCTTATTACTATTCGTCAATAATCTTCAGAACAAAAAATACACAGACTAGAATGGAACTTACGCATGTCGGATGGTAAAAGTACGAGACGCGCTTGTTTGATCCCGACATGGTGATGCTTTTCGACGAGAAGGTCCAGGGACAGCTCCAAGGCACGCAACGTTTGCGGCCATGGTGGCAAGGCGCGGCGCCCGCGCCGATGATGGAGAACCGCAGCGACGGATTAAGTACCGGCACTCGGCATGATCTAGTGTCGTTGCGACTCACCGATCCAACGTTGCTGTTGCGCCTGTTTTAACATTTAAGACAAGTCAAACTTGTCATTCTACTTGTACTTTGTAGGTGTATCTGTTGTGGCACTACTTGGAGGGAGATATGGCAATTTTTTTATGGTTGACAAACGTGAATCTGACCATCAGAACATAGGGACATTTCAGTGGACTGCGCTAACTAGTAACAAACCAATGGTACGCACGGATATATTGGTAAATGATGGATATGAACGATTACCTTAGCAGTTGGGTTGCCATAGCTGCATCAGTACGGTATGACGCTGAAAGGAGTAGCCAACTTGCAATGACCGTCCGCCGGTCATGTGTCTCGCCGGAGTTCGCATCGGATCAATCGGAGTTGCCGACTTTCAATCGAAAGTGTCTTCTACGCCAGGCAGAACATATGAATGTCGTCAAAGTCGGATGCACTTGCAGTTTCGGATGGGAGAGTCGGACAATTTCAATCATGCGTAACTTAAAGAACACCGCGAAGATCCAATGAATGAGCTTCATTCGCAAGATTTTCGGACGCCTTGAAACAGACGAACGTGCGTAAATTGCGTTAGGCATAGATTCTACGTCCCATACATACAAGCAGGGGATCAATCGCAATGACCTAAACTGCATCGAATAAGTGCCAATTGGAGGAGATTCATTGCCACGAGGTCTAGACACATGCAATCCGATCGGGCCTGTTTTGACAGCAACGATCGTGCGTAATCTGCCCCGAGGGACAAATTAATGAGGTGCGCTCACAATTTTTTCGCAACCATCACTTTGAGATCATGTTGATGATTGCGACGGTCTTCGCGGCCATGCTGGTCATGGTAAAAGCTCAGGAAGGAGTAGTTGTATCCCAAGGCAGCAAGAGTAAGGAACCACCAGCTATCTGCAAGGCGTATACAGACCGTAGTTTGGCCCTCTGTGTCGAATACTGCGTCACCTTGGATTGCCCTGCGAGGACCAAGGGCAACGAAAGATGCAAGGTCCTTAGAAAGAAATTCTTTCGCAAAGTTGGAACGAGGAAGTTCCCGTGTGACCCAGCGACTAGTGCTGCTCCAATCAAGCCACCGGTCACTAAAGCTCCCGCCAAGGCGCCAGTATCTAAGGCTCCGGTCACAAAGGCTCCGGTCGCCCCACCCATCAATGCCCCGAGCAGCAAGCCGTCATCCCGTCCTTCGCGAGTCCCTAGTAGTAGACCAAGCCAGCGCCCCTCTACGATTCCGTCGGCCAGACCAAGTAGCAAGCCCTCGTCGAAGCCTTCAAGGGCTCCAAGTGGTAAACCTTCCGTCAGACCAAGCAGCAAGCCATCATCAAAGCCTTCAAGAGCTCCAAGTGGTAAGCCTTCTGTCAGACCGAGCAGCAAGCCATCATCCAAGCCATCAAGAGCTCCAAGTGGAAAACCAAGCCAACGCCCTTCATCTAAACCATCCGGCAGGCCATCATCAGAGCCTTCGAGAGCTCCGAGTGGCAAACCAAGCCAGAGCCCTTCACGTAAACCTTCTGGCAGACCAAGTGGCAAGCCATCTTTGCAACCATCATTGATGCCTTCAGTCGTTCCCAGTAGGACGCCCACCCAAGTTCCTAACTGTGTGTAACTACCGGTAGGGATTAATGTTCTGATAGGTGGTCATGAACAGCTTATAATATGCTGCACATTTTTATTTAGCCATCTATGTTAAACTGATTGAGTTGCTTTAGACTTTGAATCTGATTGCATAAAGAAAACAAAAACAAGCAAAACTTCAGTATAAAACCGGCCCTACTGGTAGCATTATTTCTTTGCAACATGCAGCAAGCAGCAGCATCATCATCACCAGCAGCACACTGAAGCTGATAAGCTGGGCCATCCTGTTTGGGTCAATCTTCAGCTTTTCCAGCAATTGGAATCATTTTGGGTGTAAAACACGACTGGTAGACAACTGTTGTGCGCACATTGCGAAGCCTGATTTATCTAAATGTCTGGGACTATTGTATATGCAGTTTGGATAGCAATAACTTTTAAATAGACCTAATCCACATGCTCATTCCTCTGCCAACAGCAGGAGGAACCCATTCACGACTGAACAGGCAGCTTATTTCAATTTATTCGCAAATGCGATTGCAATGATCAATCAACAGTACCTCGCCAGCCATATTTGGCACTCTATAATCTTGCGTCACCTCTTTTTGAAACCATATTTTTTCCGTTCATAGAAACTATCTGTTCGCGTCGACCCCAAGTTAACAATCTTGGGGCATCCGTCCCGATCCTTTTCCTGCTGAACGCACTCGCGGCAGTAGTAGGCATTGGTGACACCCGGATTGGAGCAAACGACGCAGCGATTCTCGTTGCTGCCGTAGTTGCACTCGTCGCAAATTTGCACCAGCGTGTGTGGATTGACAAAGGAGCTGCAAACGACGCAGAGACCGTCGCCTAAATTGAAGAATGAGATAAAATGAGTAAGGAAAAAAGTGATTGTATGAGCAAGACTTGTTATACGAACGCAAGGCAAACATATTTCATGCACCCGTTAGTCATCAGTCTTCAACTTACATTTCTCACAGAGCCGCCCGAAAGCAATTCCAGGTTGCTTTCGGCACATGACTAGATCCGGATGATGCTTGGCCATGATGAAATAAACAGAAGTACGGAGGCGAAGATAAATGTGAGTGCAAATACTGCGTCTGGCGCTGATGGACTTCGTTTTGATGGCCATGGTCGACGGAGGCGAAACGTGCGGCTCCAGAAACGGTGCGACGTGAATTACGATTGGTTCAAACTCATCATGAAAAGTCGAGAAGAGAAGGTCATTTCTTCGCGCTTTCGACCATTGCCCAGAGAGACTGAAAATGACTCGTCACACGATGATGGCTTGGCTTGACCATGATGGCACGAACCGGCGTTCACTGCTTGGTCGTCTAGAGTAAGACTGGCTACTGCTCATTACTATACAATATACAAAAGTTGATAGGGTTTTCCAATCAGCCAAGAAGGAAGCACTTGGAAATTTTGTAGCAGCAACGGCGGCATTAATACGCGCCTGAAAGGAGATTACCGACACCGACACCATCGGTCAGCTGGGAGCACAGGACGTCGTTTCTCTCAAGACCTTCTTTAAAAGCTGCCAATACACTGAAACTTGCGAGTCGAAACCTAGCAGTGCTCCAGGCCGTTTATATTCGAGAAAATGAAGGGCAGCAGCAGGAGTTTTAAAACAATAAATTCGTCCCCATCATCCAAACCATTGGACAACAATTCTATTGAAGAATCGGATGACGCCTTTGCTAACTTTGACGACAATATGGAATGGGCAGGCAATCTACTGGATCAAGACGATGAAAAGTCAGAATCGGGAAGGTCGCCCAAGAAGTCTTCCAAAAAGGCAGCGACTGACATACCCATCAAGCTACCAACCCGACAGGCATCCGTCGCGCACGTTGAATGGCCAAAAAGCGGCACCAAGTCTCACACTCATGACGCTGCTGCACTAAAATCAAAGTCGGATCACGCGGTGCTTTCACCGTCCACGCCCCGGCGGTCGTCTCGCAATAACAACAAGTTGCACTCGAGCAGTCACAATCGTCACGAGGAGAGTCACGATAAAAAGGCGGCAAGTAGTAGCAGCAAACACAATCATTTGCGAAAATCAGCGCCAAACGTTTCGTCGCCGTCGCTGGAGGAGATTCAGCGCGCCGAGGAAATCCTCCGACTCGCCGCCAAAAGCAAGGACGGCAACGACGAAATTTTGCATCGATCCACCGGTAGTCGCCATCGAAGTGATGCAGGTGAAGTAAAATCTGCTGCGGAGCAACATGAAAGTAGCAGCAAGGGTCAACGCAAGCCATCCAAGCAAACTGAACATGTTGACGACGAAATACCTCGCCACAGCCGACGGTCAAACCAATCGTCGTCTGGAAAACAACAGCAACATGCATCACAAGCAGCATTACCCGATTACAGACAATCCTTCAACAAACTGCGACGAGAAAAGAGTCTTGACGACATGATGGGCCTTTCGTCATCGCATCACGCGGATCACCATTCGGAATCCGACGTGGACGACGACAACGGCAGCGTCGTTTCCAAGACGCGCCAAACCGCGCGCCGCGGCCGCTCTAGCCGCCGACAATCCTGCGAAACGCCCACGGATCGCAGCCTGTCGCGATGTGGCGATCGCTCCGCGAGCTTGCGGCGGCGGGCCAGTGTGGCGGTGGGTGGCGTGGAGGAGATTCGCGCGCGCAGCTTGTCAAGGACCAAGCGGCGGGGAAGCATGAACCATGCGGCGGCTGCTCCAGTGGCGGTGGCGCCGGAGCGATCCATGCTGGGTGATCAGTCGGATTCGGAAAAGAATGAAGATGATGACCTTGACTTTGAGGCAATGAACAAGCGACGCGACATTTTGAATCAGTCTCGAAAAGGTCCCATTGTTTCGGAACAGATGCGACACAGTCATGGCAGTAGTCACAATCATAGTAATTCTAGCAACAGCAATATGGAACATCATCCAGGAAGTGGTCACTTTCATCCGGGTGGGCACGAGGAGAGCAGCGAATTTAGCTTGTCATCGGCCAGCTCACCGCAACGGTCACGGAAACCAGTTGACACTGACGACTGGGAGCGGGGCCTTGACGACGTTTTGAGTCGACGGCACGCCGCTCGGGAAGGTGGTGGCTCCAGTAGCAATTTTGATTCGTTGACCGATCATGTGAGCCCCAAGAGTCAACGACATTTGCTTGGCAACGACCGGCGAGGTGTAAGTTCCAATGCCGCTATCGCTGGACCCAAAATTGATTTGAGCAAAATGACAGTGCCCATTGCGTCGCCAACGCTGAAGAAGAAGGGATGGGGTGCTCGGTTGCAGCAGATTGGAGTGAAGGGAAAGGACAGAAAAAATGCCGTGTAACGTGCTGCTTTAGTGCTGTAGAGATTGCTGTTACTGCATCTGTAAGTGTTAATGCGAAGCTAAACTATTGCGTATCAAAAGATTTCTAAGAATGTGACTTATTTACATCATTATGCACCGTGCGACATCCCGCACCATGCAAGTGACAGAATTGATAGTGAATATAAGACAAATGCCGGCTCATTCGTCATCCACGGCGACTGCATAAAGGCGCTGGACGCAAGTAGGGTAGATCCAACCATCAGGGACTTTCAATACTTGCACCCCCTGTCGTTCAGTGTCGCCAAGACAAAGCACAATCGTCCCATACGGAATGCGCCGCTTGAATACCTTCACATCAATTCCGTACGCATCACTATATACGACCGCACCTGTGCTCGGAACCGATGCCCGATAAAGCGCCGGAAAAGGCAAGGAAGGAGAAGTGCGTGGCTTAGCAGTCGCAGTGTCATGCTGCGGACCCGTGCGGTCGATTGATGAGGCTCGCGGTGGTTCATCATTCTGAGCAACTTGCTCATGATCACCAGCTGCTCTGATCTCGTCTTCATTAGCAATCTCAATCGCTTCATTGTTGTCATCATTATTCTCTAATTCCGGCATGAATCCTTGGATTGCGCGTATTGCTGCAGCCATCTCGGCAGCACGCCGCGTGCGCTCTTGTGCTTCCATGGCCGTTATGTCACTTCGACAAGTGGGACACGACTGCTGCTGCACCAACCATTCGCGAAGACAAGATTTGTGAAACAAGTGGTTACAGACAGGTAGCTGCTTGCAGTCGGCGACTGTCATTTCGTCTCGGCAAATGATGCATACGCGTCCAGCTTCCTCCAATTTCTCGTCCGTCACGTTTGCAAACCGATCCATGCTAGCCATGAGCCGTCGGTATTTCATAAAGGATGTGAGGCGCTCCTTGAAGGCAGCAAAACTAACATACACCTGTGGCAGAACAAGAGAGGCAAGCGAATGGGTAAGCCAATGTTACAAAATCATCTGACCATAACAGGCATCATCGCGATACGAACCTCTCGCAGCAGGTTGATTGGCGGTCCATAGTACGTGAGCACAATACCAAAGAATGAAACGTAGAACAAGAATTGCACAGCTTGCGCCTGTAGCTCGACGGCAAAGGTGAACGTCGCCTTGTAATCCTTCCAATGTGGCAATATGAATCGTTTGGTGATGCCAGGTTTCGCTCCCAAAACGTGAAGCGCCCCATCCATGGCATGTAGCAACCAAAGCATTATGTGACTCCAGGCTGACACGAGTAGAATGGTTGCTTCAAACAAGAATAGCATATTGACACTTGGTCCATGCTGAATAATGCTCAAGGTCATGGCGTGCACCAAGACGCAGTCAAAGCACTGCAGCAGCACCAACAGAATGAACAACTTGAAATGAACCCATGGCACTCGCATTGGTCCAATGTGCCACCATTTTCGTACAGCGGGTGTACTGTCGGTTCCAGTTCCAAACAAATTGCCGTCTAGTTCATCGTTATCATTCGGATCATTCGAAACGACAGTTTCCTGCGTCAGACGCGTATGATTCTCGCGCAACATGGTGACATGATGCATCGACTTGATCCACACCAAGCACAAAAACTTGATGGCCGTTCGTCCATCCAACTCGCTCCGAAACATGGTCAGCGCCAAACACGTTTCCGGCAAGTTCCACCGAAAAAAGTCCTGCAAACCTTCGGCTTCCTGCAAACGCAAACCATTCAACAAGCCTTGCACCATAACGTCAAATAATTTAACGGCGAGTGCAACGAACGCATTCCCAATAATCAGCAAGGCCCACTTGCTGCTCGAAAGGTACACGAGCGCCAAGTACCATTGGGCCTGTCTTGTGCGGAGCGCGTAGTAAATCATGGCCGATGCGAGAATGAGCGACGTGGTGCAATAGTTCCAAAAGCGATTTCGCTTGGCGGTTTCGAGGATGGCATTGATATTATGATTGTTGGCAGCTCCATCTACTGCAGCATCATGATTAATTGCTTCATTTCCGTCGCCTTGCTGTCCATGCAAGGGGTTATCATGGTCCGGCTGCTGCTGCTCCTGATCACCTCCCTGCTCCAGCAGTCGTCGACGCTCCTCTGCTTCCTCCTCTGCCTCTCTTTCCAAACGCCGCGCAATATTTTGCTCCTGCTCCTCCCGCAGCAGCCGCTCCTCGATTTCTCGCTGCACTCGATTCGCTTGTGTTTGTTGTTGCTGCTGCTGCTGCAATGCACGCTGGCGGCGGAGTTCCGCGACCTCAATATCGCCAAGAGGAACTTGATTATTCATTTGTTATTTTGAATTAACAAGACAGCCTTATTCTATTGTAGTTACTATGTATCGAACGAAAATCCTTGAATAGTACGGGAGCGAGCGATGACTCTTTCATTAGCGTGTTTCGCCGTTCGCCATGGCGGCGTCAAACCTCCAGCTGGATGTCGCAGTTTGCAAAGCGGCACTCAATCTAGCTTCCGCATGTCGACCTGCCAGCAAACGATCTAATACTTTATCGATATGAATGATAGCAGTATTGCACCTGAACTATATTTGTCAGCATATTTATTGTATTTTGTTAGTTATTCTTGGCCGAGTGACCGTACCGGTAGCCGGGCGTTAATTCATCGTACTGGATGGCCCTTCATCGATCACCACACCAGACTGTCCATGTAGGAAAGAAACGACAAGTAGTTAATGCGCGGTGGTACAGTGTATGTGAAATCGACATACCATTGCGCGCTTGGTAGTGGCGGCATAGGCAATCATTTACTGACTTGCTCATAAATTCTGCATACTGGTATTAATAGCAGCGTAGTGCGGTCAAGGATGGCGAGTCACGTCCTTCCAGTAGTGACGGCCACGGCAAAGTGCCAATCTATCCTTGAAACGCAAGTCTTCATCTTCATCACGCATCACATTGTTCAACTATCATACGAGTGTATTGGTCAGCGCGGGAAAAGCAATTTCCAGATCGTCCTCTTGCTCAGTGAGCATCACCATCCTCTCGACAACCGCTTGAAACAGCTCCTGTTCCTTCAAAAACATTATAATAAGCTTGTATCCTGGGCAGCAGTGGAACTTTTTGGGCGTTTGATACTCGGTAACAACCCTTTCAAGCAGCAAAACACTAGAATGTGCATGTGTTTCGTCTTTGAGACCGGAGCGGATTCGAACAATGTCATTCCACGGCACGAAATACGTGATTCCTGAAAAACAAACGATCAAACGAAAAGTGAGTCGGATCAAATGTAGTTCACGTGATACGCAATGGGCCGCGACAAAGAATCTCACTTACGATAGATATCGACATGGAGCATTCCTTCCAACGTGACGGCTGTACGCGGCAGAGCAGAACATACAGCCTTGTATAGCATCCATGTCGAATAGAGCAATAAGGCGGTGAATAAGAGTCTCGTGAGCACCAAACCTTCTCCTTTGTCAACTTTCCACACAGAAACGGTGATGAGTGCGAATGGCAGGAACAGACCCAAGCTAAACAAAAGGCCTATCATGTACAACCCGCAAAACTGCCAACGCCGGTGATCAAAGACGGCAAGAATCTCATGCTTGTCGTCACGCTTGTCAAAGTAGCTGTCCTGCCATGTATGGCCCACGAGCTGCGGAAGCATCTCCATGGTGCGTGCGTCGGGCGCAAAGGACTTGGTGGCATGGTCGAATGTGCTGCCACATTGACTCGAATCTATAGTAGTAGCAACTGACACGGCATCCGTCGTGAGCGAAATCTCGTCCACATCCGTCGCCAATTTCATGCCAGTAACGCTATGGCTCGTTATGGAGGCTGAGATTGACTACTATGTCTCGCGGCGTCGAGCGACGAGCGTTTAAATGTCGCAGGGCTTAGCAAAGCGGTTATCAATAGAGTCCAAGTATTCACACTTTGCATTCATTCTCTATAACCTTGTTTGTGTACGATTCAAGAAAAAAAGGTACAATTCTTTTCTTGCACGACTCCTCCAACTTCCGTTCCGGAGCTTTTTACGCACGGTATTCATGACGCCACGGCTGGTCTTAAGATTGTGCAACCAAAAGAAACGAGATTTGGATTCACAAGATTGCCCGCGATCATGTCAGTCCATGAACGCATTGCTGCACAAATGAGCACTTCGGTTCTGTCAATTCGCTTAATGCACTTTTGGCTCTTGTCATGGCATATGAACATTACTTACGTGAGCACTTGTGATCTGCCACGTTTGTTGCATGCATGTTTGGCTCTCGTCTTTGATGTGCATTCACGACGCCTCGCCAGAATCAAATGCTGAAAACACAGCGGAACAAGCGGGCAATCTTACCAATGCTGTGCTTGCGACTATTTAGCTCGTCCAACCTTGGTAGATCCTGCTCAGAAACGAGACCTGGCAAAATCATTGATTTTTCCAAACTCCCGCTGCCATAAATTACAGTCAGCTTCGCTTCACCCTGTCAAGAAACCATGACGTTCATCAAGAAGACTCTCTTCATTCTCGCCTTTCTTGTCGTCTCTTCGCTCGCGGATAGATGCCAAGCCGACTGGCGCCAGATTCGCAGGCGCCTCGCCAGCGCCAAGCGCCGCTGGGCTCGCAAGGCGCCATCGGTAGGTTGCTACAACATGTCCATCGAAAAGGTATGCCTTTGTCCGGATTGTATTGGACCACAAGACGTAAAGGTCGTCAGGAGCAAGATTCAGAATCCTCAAAAGTGCACCAAGGACTTGCCGACGGTCAGTGAACTGTTTGATTTGGTCGAACAGTATTGCGTCAAGGACTGTCCGAGCTCTGGCGCCTTCAGTTGCGAGGTTGAATTTGATGACAAATATGGATATGTCACGGACCTCAACATCGATGTGGTTGAAAATATGAAAGATGAGGAGCTTATTTATTCTGTCAAGAAATTAAGCTTCTGCAAGAAATGATTTGGGTTGACGGGCATTATATATCAAGTAACAGCAATTAGTAAACCGTCCATTTCTTACTACTGCATAGACCAGACTTTGTTGACGATCGGTTCTTTACTCCATGTCCTCTTCAATATCTTTAGGGTCTACCTCGTCAATCGAATCCCACGTTGTCCACACAGCCATGTCGGGATCATAGTTTGGCCCGACAAACAGCTTGGACCAATCCTTCTTGACTGGCGCTTGAACTGGCGATCCCATTCGAACGACCAGCTGGCCCGTGCTATTTGGCTCCATTCTCATTATTAGCGAGGACCGCTTGTAGCGCTTCTTGGGCGGGTTGTTGACAAGCTCGTCTTCGAGGTCCGTGTTGTCAGAGGTTTCATGATCGCTCCCGTCAATCTCGCTCGCCGCAAATGAAGCAGGCTCATCAAGTTCAAGCAGACTCGAATTGTCTGTAGTCGGCATGCTGACTGGCTCGCTATCGCCGCCGGCCTTATAATTGGGCGATGCTGCTGCAGCAGGTTGCTTCAAGCGGTCGTTGACGTGGGCAGCTGTAATTTTAACGTGCGACTGATCGGACCCTGTCGCTGCTGCTGATGGCAAAGTCTTTGATTGGCTACTTGTCGCCTTGGCATTGGAATAAAGCGCAATGGATTTTGAAACCGGCGCAAGTGATTGCTGCTCGACCCCCGTACCTGTTCCACTCGGGAGTACGGGAGTGGCAATTTCCATGTCTGACTGATTCGAGTCTACTGCTGCTGGCAAGGAAGCGATTAGGCTACCTGTTGCCTTGGAATTTGCATTGAGCACCATGGGTTTTAAAGCAGGCGCTTGTGAACGCTTCTCGACCCCAGTACCGGTTTCATTGGCGAGTACAGCAGTGGTTGATTCCATAACTGGCTGATTAGACTCTGCTGCTGCTACTGCTGCTGCTAAAGATAAAATGTTTGATTGCATACTTGTTGCCTCGGCGTTTGGGTCGAGCGCTATGAAATTTGGTTCCGGCACAAGTGAACGCTTCTCAGCCCCAGCATCTCTACCACTGGTGCCTACAGCAGTGGTAATATCCATGACTGACTGATCCGGACCAGTTGCTGCTGCTACCGCTGCCGCTAATGATAAAATGCGTGAGTGAATACTTGCTGCCTTGGCATTTGGATCAAGCGCAATGGAATTTGATTCCGGCACAAGTGAACGCTTCTCAACCCCAGCACGATCTGCTGCTGCCGCTGCTGCCATTGGCAAAGTATTTGATTGGCTACTTGTCGCCTTGGCATTTAAATCAAGCGCAATGGCTTTTGCAACCGGCGCAAGTGATTTCTTCTCGACCCCAGTACCCGTCTCACTGGTGAGTTTTGCAGGGGCAACGACTGACTGATTTGTATCTGCTGCTGCTGATGGCAATATGTTTGATTGGCTACTTGTTGTCTTGGTGTTTGGATCAAGCGCAATGGATTTTGGAACAGGCGCATGTGAACGCTTCTCGACACCATCGCTCGTCTCACTAATTTGCCCCCGGACAGGACCAGCTGCTGCACGCAAAATTTGCAGTGGATCGAGTGTGTGAGGGCTGGCGGCAGTCGCAACGGCTGGCTTGTTGACGACAGCATTCTGCCTGCTAGACTCCTTCGACGACGTACTCTTCACCGGCGCTTGCAGTTGCGAACCTGCTTGCTTGTCCGCTACGGTGGCGCGCGTTGACACGAACCCAGACACTGATACATTAGAAGCTGGCGGTCGCGCCTTTGGAATCCTGTAGGCTTGAAAAGTGGGTGCCGTTGCCGATGACTCGTTCGACGCGACCACTTTTTCCTTCGACGCGACCACTTTTCCAGAGGCAGAGCTGCTGCCAACAGAACGAGTCTTGGTTTGCTTCGTGTCATCACCGCGGGAAGTCACTTCCTCGGGCAATGTTTGTTTAGTTCCACTGGAAGCGACACCTTGTGTTATCTTCTTCTTGTTCATTTGGTTGAACTTTTCGTTTGGTTCCGGAAAGCGCCGAAAGCTGCTACTTTCGAGCGGCGCAAGATCCTTGGCATGCTGAAAGCAGTAAATGTCAGCGACAAGACGAGTCTTGTGACTGGGACGGCCTGGATAAAAGTACACTTGCCGATACATTGGCCAGTTTCCCGTTGGGCCACGATGCCAAATGGCGCATCCAACGTGTACCACACTCGTACAAATGTCCTTGTCCTTGTGCAGCTTCTTGCCAGCATATTCCTCGGGTTCATTCGCCGAGCACTGCACCGGAAACCGCACAATATCCGGTCTATCATCAATCTTGTGACAAATGTAACACGGCGGAAGCTTTTTTGACGCCCGAATCGCCTTGGTCCACTGATTCTCACCCCTCCACGTGGGCAGCACCACGACAAAGTGATGAACCCCAACGTCGTGTTCCTCGGGCGTTTCCTGGAGTGCCTGCGTCAGCTCAAAATTGACGGATCGCTCGTCGTTTTCCACTTCCACGTCATCGTCGCCCATGTAGGTGCCCGAGGCGGTGCAGCCGTAGACGCAACCGGCGGTGCGACTGTAGGAGCAAATGAAGAGGGCGCACAGTGTGTGACACCACGCGGGTTGATACTGAATGTTGTCAGTGCTACGACTCTTGAGCATGATTTGACGTCCCTTGGTGCCATGGTCGTCATATAGTGCATGCATGGCGAGGGGAATGTCTCGCATATTGACCGTGCAGAGGGCGCACTCGGTGGGACGCTCCTTCACCGAAACGTCGTGCCGACTGCCGTCGAGCGCTCGTCCCTTGACGGTTGTTCCCACGGCCATGCAGGCCCAGCAGCGGACGGTCGGGTCGTACTCGAGGCTCCAGTCGCGTTGGTAGCATTCTATAAAAAGTAGGTTTGGTGTATATTGAGTGAAGTTAAGGGAGATGATTATTTGTGAACGATAAGACTCGTTCGCATCAACATCACGTTCATTCAGTAACACACACTTACCATTGTGAAACAACACTCCACATTCGCTACAATCCTGCAAATGCATTCCCTCTTTACCATCCCCGCACCAGCATATCGAGCAGTAGCCGGGGAGCTTGCGATGCTTGACTTGTTGCGCAGCAGACGAAGCCGCCATGGTGGAAAATGATGCGAGAGGCGCGTTTCGTCGAGTTTGAGTCGCGCTAGGACACTTTAAGTGCCGATGCGATGGCGCGATAGCGCGGCGTGCATGAAACCGTTTCACCATGATGACGGAGACGACGAGAGCCGCCGCACCGCTAGATCGAATCCTTACCCATTGTCACAAGCCTTCCATGGCAAAGGAACGTCGCCATGATTAGAATGTGTGGCTGCTGGAAATTGCTAAACATTCTATTCATTCACAATCTACTGCCATGTTTCAACACTGCAACAAACGCAGCAATTACAGATGCCGCCATGATCAACGACAAGAACGACTACTACTACGACTACACGATACTGGATCCGCAGTCGGCCTTTGGAACGCCCTACGGCGGCTGGTCCAGAGACTCGCAGAGTCGCATTGCGTCGCTCCCGCTCGCGTTGCCGTCGTCCAAGCAGGAACAACATGACGAAAACAGCGTTGATAGAAGTACCGAATCATCGACGACGACGAAATACATGCATGTCCGCGACGCTCATGGTCAATTGTACGCCTGTCGCGTCTATGCGGAGGATGAGCTTGATCCAACGAGTGTACTAGAAGGCATGTTTGACCCGCCAAGGCTACGAGCAGTGGACACGAGCGACGAAACCAAGGGTCTATCTGCTGACAAGGATGAACATTTACTTGGCAGTGACATTGAACACAACCACGAAACAGAAGCAACTCCAACGATGGATGCCATTCTCGACTTATTTGCCATGAACAAGATACTCCACAAGCTGAAAGGGTTTTGCGCGCACTTGCATACGGGTTGGTGGTCCTACGAGTGGTGCTACGGCAAGCACGTGACGCAGTTTCACATGAGTTTGGAGAATGACAGAGTCAAAGCGAGCGACTTGACCAACCTTGGCAAGTACTCGAGTCGGACAATCGACACCAATGTAAAACAGTTGCCTATCAACCAATTGGCGCAGGGAGAGGAGGAAACGGCACGCATCACGGAAACGTACACCGGCGGCGACGTTTGCAGCGACACTAATACGCCGCGAGTTGCAACTGTCACCATGGTTTGCTGCAACCAAGAAGTCATGGCCAAGCACCAATCCAAATACAAGGCAAAAAGTCAGCAGGCGGCTGCAACTGGCGACGGCGACGATAACAGCGCACTGGAAACAGTCGTACACGCCGTGCACGAAAGTGAAACGTGCGAGTACGAGATTGTCGTTTGCACGCGACTACTCTGCGCCAGCGCGGCAACTGCCAACCTTGACGCCGACGCTACATTTCGAATCTTGTCGGGCGCCAAGGACAGTCCCTTTGGCAAGACGCGTCCACGAAACGAGAATGAATCAGTCCGCGAAATGTTGGATCGAAACTTGGCAAACGTTTGCATTCAAACGGCCACGACTGGCTGGTGGACGTACGAGTTTTGTCACGGCAGCAGGGTGCGACAGTTTCACATTGAATTCACCACGAGCAAAACAGTGACGGAGTTGCCGTTCGCGGCACATGTTGTGGCATCTGAGCACATATTAGGAAACTTTCAACAAGAACAAAGTGAATCTTATTTGAGCGAACACGAGCACAAAAGTGTTGTGAATGCCACTGCCACCAATCGAGGGGCCGACAAGGGAGGTAACGGTGCCTACTTTGAGGTAGAATACGCGTCTGGCGATGTTTGCGACGAGTCGGAAGTGACGGAGAGAGCCATTGTCGCGGGTGGCGTGAGCTCCTCGGGAAGCAAAATCAGTCGATCATCGTCCGTACGATACTACTGCGGCCACAGTTTTACACTGTCCGTCAACGAGGATAGCACTTGCCATTACGTCGTGGAAGTGACTGTTCCTGATTTATGCCATCATGCGTTGTTCAAGGCTCCCGCCATGGTCAAGCAAGTCGTCAAGTGTTTGCCAGTCGACGAGGAGAATGTGATTAATGCATTCTAGTTTTGTTAAATGCATATATACGTTTAAAAAAATTGTCGTTACATAGCTAAACAGACGTTGTCTTTTCGGAACTCACAACCGGCACTGAAAAGACACCTTGAGTGACGTTTCGCAAAGGCGCGCCGTGATCGACATCATCCGTCGACGACTCTGTTTCGACAATGTAGAAGGACGACGAGATAATCACAGAGCAAGTCCACTATAACGAAAGCATTAGTTGAGTATATTAAGAAAGAGCAAGTAAAGTTGTGAATGTCAAGCAGTAGAACATGATGAGACGAGCAGCCATCATCATTTTCATACTCTCGAACGTTTGCTCGAACATTGACGTTTCCGTCGCAGCCTTTGAGACGTCCATGCCAGTCATCAAGCAAACAAAACTAGCAGTCGCTGCTTCGCAAGAGACTACTACTAGTCAAGACAGTAATATTTCTTATGTGATTGCCAGGGGCGACGGAAGCTCCGGCGGAGGAGGCGTGGCCATGCCAAACAATGACGCTGGCACGTTGAAACGGCCCAAGGTTGGAGCCGCCATGCCAATCGGTCGGCCCTCTTGGTTTCACGTTCCTGCACCATCGAAAGGTAAGTAAATAAAGTGTTTGCTTTTTCATAAGAGACTATACAGTACGTGAAGCTCATACGATCAATTGTTGTATATACTTACATTTTCTTGTCGCAGCCGCCGACTCGCGATACGCACAAGTCAAGGAGTCGCTCAGCAAGCTCACACTCAACACAGTCTGCGAGGAAGCCAAATGCCCCAACATTGGAGAGTGCTGGAACGGAGGGACGGGGACTATTATGCTGCTCGGTGATACCTGGTAGGTGTCAGTGACGAATAGTTTGAGTGGAACAAGAAAAGAGTGCGCCAATATATAAGGCGTCGTGATAATCTTCTCCTCGCGGTGTTGCCACTCTTGATAATTTCAACGCGCCATTTTTAATATTTTTGTTTGCCATTTTGCAGCACACGCGGATGCATGTTTTGCGCCGTCAAGACGGATGCCAAACCGCCTCCTCCCGATCCGTTCGAGCCGTTCAAGGTATGCCGCCAGCAATCCGTTATTGGCATGTGCTCCAGTTGCAGCGTGATGCTTTTGACGCCGTGACTCATCACTTTTTACTACATGCTAAATCCTTTTCTTACACAGACAGCCCAGGCTGTCGTTGAATGGGGCGTCGACTACATTGTCATGACGTCCGTCGACCGCGACGACATTGCCGACGGTGGCGCGCAGCATTTTGCGCACACGGTGCAACTCTTGAAGCAACTCAAACCAGACATTTTGGTGGAATGCTTGGTGTCCGACTTTGGCGGCAATCTACAGTCCGTCGACATTTTGGCCACGTCGGGACTGGATGTGTACGCGCACAATGTGGAAACGGTCGAGCGGCTGCAAAAGTTTGTGCGCGACCCTCGCGCCGGATATGCGCAAAGCTTGTCCACCTTGGCGCATGCCAAGCAAATGCAACCTGGTTTGTATACCAAGACGAGTGTGATGCTGGGCTTGGGCGAGACTGATGAGGAAGTCATTCAAACAATGAAGGATCTGCGGGCGATTGATGTTGACGTTGTCACCTTTGGACAATACTTGCGGCCTACTGAGAATCACTTGTCCGTTGTTGAATATGTGACGCCGGAAAAGTTTGATTACTTTCGAAATGTTGGCGAAGACATGGGTTTCAAGTATGTGGCGAGTGGTCCCATGGTGCGAAGCTCCTACAAGGCAGGCGAGTTCTTTATGGAGCACATGATCAAGACGGAGAGGCAGCAGCAGCAGCTACAGCAATAACAATAACAGTAACAACAAGTGATGGCAGGCGACAACCTGATTTAACAGCAGCTCATGGGCCAAAGATATGCTGTATGACATACTTTTTTGAGATTGGACTTTGTTGTGGCTCGCAACAGGGCAAAATCCTAGTTGTTTCCGGCTCTACTCACTGTAACATTGTTATTGCTGCAGCATGCCTAAACGAGCTGAGCTATAATGAATTTGATGCATAAATAGGTGCACTACTGTATCACGTCTTTGATGTGCTTCCATTGCCCTAAACACAATGCATACCTTAGCAGTATGTATGTAGAACGGAACCAATGGAGCTTTCTTCCACATGACCAAGCACGGACACTTTACCTACGTTCAAAACTTCAATCACCACAACTTCATTTTAGAGAGTTATGTACTTTGGTATGAACTTGCAGTACCACAACAAGGGGATGAATACAACAATAACTGACGAGCCGCTCTGCGACAGCATTACATGTCGTACCGGTGCGTGACGGCGCGGGGTTGATCGAAACTGTTCCTCGACGTCACCATGGAGATGTTAAAAAATGGATTTGGCGACGTTGCGACCACTTCTCATTCGCACCTTGTACGCCCTTCAGCACTGTAGTCTTGTCCATAGAAATAGCAGATTGATGATGAGCAGCGCCATGTCTAATAACAGCGACTCTACAAGCCAGACTGAATTTTGGCAAGCCGCCTTTGACGACAAGCAGTTAATGTGGGGACTCGAGCCATGCGAGTCTGCCATTTATGCAGCAGACTACTTTGCAAAACGATTCAAAAATGATGCAGGCTCGAGTAGTAGCAACGACGAGACTGAGAGAAAGAAGATTTTGATTCCCGGAATCGGCTATGGCCGAAACGCCAAGCCCTTTCTCAGCCACAACATGGTTGTCACTGGTATTGAGATTTCAAAGACGGCGATTGACCTGGCCCGCAGCAAGCTTGGTTTCTCCGAAGAGAAACTGCCAATTTACCATGGATCGGTCGAAGACATGCCCTTTAATCAAGAAACATATGACGGAATCTTTGTCTACGGCTTGATATACTTGCTGGACGCCACTGCTCGTCGCAAGCTCATTCAAGACTGCTACAACCAACTCCAGCCCGACGGCTACATGATATTCACCGTCATTTCCAAAAAGGCAGACTTTTACGGTCAAGGGACGCCGCTGGGCGAAGACTATTTTGAGAGAATGCCCGGTTTGAAAATGTACTTTTACGATGCAAACTCGGTGGAGCGAGAGTTTGGATTGTTTGGATTAGTCGAGCAATCCGAAATGAACGAGCCGCACCACGGAAATGGCGCATTCTTTCCCTTCATCAATGTCGTCTGTCAGCGAAAGTAACGTGGGCGGCAATGGAGTTGCATTGGCGAAGTATAAGAGGGACGAAGCGGCAATAGGCCATTATACATTGGGAATAAAAAAATAACATGCCTGCTCACTATGATTCTTCAATATTTCTCTGCGGCTGATCCGGGTAGTCGGGCCATGGACGCATATCGTAGGAAGTCTTCCATGCGACTGGGATCACCAACGCCTCCTCATCAGCCTTTGCCGCTGCAGCTTTCTTCTTGTCGTCCTCGCTCATGCTAGGAAGTCGGAACAACTGCGACGAGACGGAAAAGTTCTTTCGCAAAAAGGCCGCCACAGCGTTTTTAGGTTCAGGCTTGCCAATGTTTGGATCGCGGCAATACTTGTAGACGAATGCGTGCGCCTCTTTCACGCGCGCAAGGTTTTCCGCTGGAACATTCTTCCAATCTTCCTCATAGTCCACTCCAGGTCTCAAAGGCAGTCCTGGCACAAAGCCCCAGCCACTGCGGCCCATTTTGTCAATGTTTTCGTCTGGACTGAGCTTGTCGTCCCACTTTTCGCCATTCTTCTCAAAGGAATTGTAGCGCGCCTTGCCAAATTCGTACATGCCAAATGCCTTGATGCTATTGTAGATCCAAACAATCTGGTTGTGCTCCACAAAGTACTTGGACTCGCTCGCCTTTGGAAGTCCCTTCCACCATGTTTCCGGCCATATCTTGCCCAGAGCTTGCTCCCGCGCTTGGTCGAGGCGCTGCATCACCGCCTTGGTCTTTTTCAGCATTTCCGCCGACTGAGTCCCATGCAAGTACGCCTGCACGGCTGGATTGTCCAAGTCGGACGGACGTCCAGCACCCACCGTGTAGGTGTGAATCTGCGGTACATTGTCATGCAGCTCATGGTGACTCCACAGCCAATGCGACTGAAACGACATGGGCTCATGCTCCGGCAGCGTCAAGGACCGCAACTGGCGTGATGGCGCATACAAGCGACCTCCCTTGTCAAAGGGACTAATGACGAAAATGCCCATTCCCTTGTTTTCCGCCAGTTTGATGCAATCGAGGTTGCCTTGTCCGTCGTGCCCGCCACCCGAGGCAGTATACGACCCAAAGTAGTGGTAGTGAAGGTTGACGTAGTCAAAGCAATCCTTGTTTATGCATTCCAAAATGAGGTCTGTCGAGCCGTGCGTACTAAAGCCAATGTACTTAATTTTGCCCATCTTTTTGTACTTGTTAATGACAAACAAACAGTGTTTGCATTCGTCGGTAGCATTGTCGTTGCCTTCACCAAAGACCCAATCCATTTGCTCGGGACGATTCATGCCGTGAAAGGCAAACAAGTCGAGGTATTCAGTCTGCAAATTCTTGAGCGACGTTTTCAAAGCATTCTCGAACGCTTGAATATCCTTGTTGGGTGGTATTTTCGACTGAATGATCAAGTCTTCTCGCTTCGTTTGCTTTGTCAAGTAGAGTTGCTTGAGAGCGCAACCAATCTGCAGTTCACTGCAACCGTATCCTCGCGCCGTCTCAATGTGATTAATGCCATAGTCAATGATTGCGGTCTTGAGAATCTGCAGCAGATTGTCCTGGCAGTCAGTTCCGACCATATTCTAAATGATGTAAACGGTGTGAGCAAAACCGTCAAAAAGAACATGTCTCAGCTTCCACCACCAGACCTACCATTTTATCAATCCTAGGACCCCATTCCTCCTGGAAGCGCATGCATCCGAGTGTGACAATCGGCATTTGCAAGTTGGAGGTGCGATTTCCAAACGATACCTTTGGCACCTTGATCTTTCCTGAAATGAGGAGCTTGGATTCCTCCAACAAGAGCTCAAGCGACTCCTCCAATGATACAGTTTTAATTGCGTCTTCTGTACAACTGCAATCCACCAGCTCGACGAGTGAACGAATGCAGCGACCAGCCTTGAGCAGGCGATCGTTCGACGTGCCGACAAATTCTGGCAAAGTCGAAGCAAAAAACTCCATGGCCACCTCCAAGTCACTGCCGGGAAATGCTGCCACAGCATCTCGAGCTGCCTTTTCGAGCGACATGGTTTTGTAATGAATATAGTATGTTCAGCTTGTGCAAATGTACAGATTCGAAATGCGAAATGCAAAAGTGAGTGAGATTGTGGTTGTCGGAATCGATCGATCGGTGCAGTGACGTCGGCGCCGCGCCGTCGCGGCTGCGGTCGTCGCTCCGGTTAGAATCATTTAGTCATTGCGAGTCATTTGCAGTCTTGCATGTGCTCTTTACCGTCATTCATGTTTTCTCCGGTTGAAACGTAAACATATGGAATGGTTTTGTAGGGCCCTAATGCAGATTATATTGAACTATACTTAGTACAAATATGATTAACGCATCAACAACAATTATTAGGCGAGATGGTGGGTGTACGTGACGGCGTGCGGCTGGGTGTTCTGGAAGGGGTCTGGCTCGGGGTCTTTGAAGGCGTGCGGCTCGGTGTTCTGGAGGGTGTCTTGCTTGGAGTCTTTGAAGGGAAACGTGACGGCGTGCGACTAGGTGTTCTCGACGGAGTCTTGCTTGGGGTCTTTGAAGGAAGACGCGAGGGCGAACGGCTGGGTGTTGTAGAAGGAGTTCTGCTCGGGGTCTTTGAGGGAAGACGCGACGGCGAGCGACTGGGTGTTCTGGAAGGAGTTCTGCTCGGGGACCTTGAAGGAAGACGCGACGGCGAGCGACTCGGTGTCCTTGACGGAGTCTTGCTCGGAGTCTGTGAAGGAAGACGCGACGGCGAGCGGCTGGGTGTTTTCGACGGAGTCTTGCTTGGGGTAGAGCTGGGCAACTTTGAAGGCGTGCGGCTCGGCGAGAGGCTGGGCATTGTGGTTGGCGTCTTGCTTGGAACCAAACTTGGAAAGTCCGTGGCGGTGCTCGGAGAGATGCTTGGAGTGACGCTTGGCGGAGTAGAAGCAAGCTCACAAGTTAAGTCAGCCTCTTTCGTCGTGCTTAGAAACTTTTTCTTGATATCCTGACACTTCGGGCTGGGTTTTGTCGGACATTTCTTCTTATTACAGTAGTCGTCACAGAGTTTGTAAGCGCTGGTCCCCTGGTAAGGGAGGCATGGGTTAGGCATTTGACCCTTGCTGCCCTTGATGCCCTTGCTGCCCATGGCGTTCATTCCCATGCCCTTTCCAGACACCATGGCACACATGAGTGCAAAGATCGTCGAGCGCAATACCATCATTTTGCAACAAGTGTCTTTGCAAGTGTTTTGTGATTCCAAATAATGATGGCGAACGGCGCAGCTTTTGTTAGTTTGTGGTCGGTCGAACGTTGTTGATAAGATTTCGCACGATCGGATCCTTACAAGGCACGATCGATTTGCGTGTGTTTCCGTGTCAAATGAGTCTAATTGGTGGTGATATTGAAGTACGATCAAATCATTGACGACCAACGTCATTATTATTTTTTGATATCTTGTTCGCTGCGATGACCGATGACTCGTTCATCCATCGTTGTGCCCCCTGCACCCCCTTTATAATGCAAACATTAGACTCCTCCGGCCGATTGATCACACTGCACGACCATGACGCATCATGGTGGGCGGATGGCACCGCCACTATCTTTTTGAAGCTTCTTGTTAGGTTCTCTTTCGTCTGCTGGCACTGCCATTGGCGGCATTGCAGCGTGTAGCGTGTCATTTGTCATTGGTCTGCAGCAGAGCAGCAGAAATTGTCGCCCGGTGAGCTCACCATAAATATTGGCAAGGCAATGACAAGCATCGGCGACGTGACATTGATATAGGAAATGTTAAAGACGCCATGTCCTTAACACAAGGTAGAGGAATCTTTCCCATACAACCAGACCAGCTTGGCATTTTGATTCCGACCAACAATTATCTGAGTCAATACGACGAATCTGATGGAGAGTGTCTTGCTTCGTTAAAGGAAGCAAGCGAGTGTAAATGTGCAACGTGAGTTACGCGGTAAAAATGAACGCGTGGGACTTACCTTTTGCATCGACGTCATCTTTTTAATACAAAGGCGCATTCTCAGACCCTTCGGACAACCGAGAGGCTTACCGTAGTTGTGCTGGTATATATATTGTATCGGAAAATAACGGAGCTTGGCTCATCGTTTCCCTTCGGTGATTTAAGGTTATTACAAGGAGAAGGACAAGCTGCTCTATTGTGGTACGTTTAAACTGAACACAAATCGATTGCTCTTTGAGTGATTCAGTGTTGACCGCGAGTTACTTGTTGGCATCAATGTCTCGCGTTGCATGGCGATGCGCTGGCAATGTTTCAGCTGTCGCATTGTTTGTGATGGGAAGTATATTTCTGTTGCGAGGCGACATAAAAGGCGTCATGGACCACTACTTTATCCGTATGTACGGGAGTCAGCCACAAACTCATCTTCCATCGAACCTGTGCTACCTAACGGGAGCGTTGGCCTGTGACCTTTTGATATCAAGAGTTCCCTCCGCCGCAGCGGAGCTCAAAGTCAAGCCCACATAGTGAAGGGACCTTTTTCGTGGCGCTTACGTAGAGCAGACGCAGAATGTAACCGCCGTTGACGATTTATGACATTAGCATGACAATTCTGAGTAATCGACAATGATCTTGGTACACTACCAGTAGCTACTCTGCTGTTTCGCTTGTCACTTCAACTTGAGTACCGATCCGACTTTTGCATCATCTGTCACGCGTCGAAATCGGAATGGAATTGCCTTCTTCCATGCGGCTCCAAGCAGTTGCCGACCATGTGCTTGGCAACGCAGCGGACGGAGAACGATTTGCAGTAAACACTTTCCTCGCAACACTCTGATGGAGCAAGAGGCCATGGATAGCAGCGACCAGCAGGACAATGCGTCCTTTAGCTCGGATGAACCTTCCATCCTTGCGTCGGCTCCTTCCACGCCCCTTCGAGTCTTGTTGCCAAGCGGCTCGAAACTTTACGAAAACAATAATGACTACTGCTTTTCGGAACTGGACATGGAGACGCTGGATGAGGACGCGTTCTACGTGCTCATGATCATATGGCGCGTTATCGTTGGTCTCGCTGGACTACTGGATTGCCTTGCGGGTTTGGTTTCCTCCTTTCTTCCCACCGAGCACAAGTATATTGCGAGCGTGACGTGGCTGCAAGTTCACAGCAATCGAATTGGAATGGTATTTTCCTTGTTTTGGTTCTGTGATGCAATTCTGTCAGCTTTTCACAAGCAAAAGGATGAGCGACTGCGCAACGAAGAATTGCGACGACTGGATGCATCGACCGCGCCGCCACCGGAGCGGAGCAAGTATTTTGGTGTATACATGCTCTTTGCTCGACTAATTTTGCTGCAGGCTCTTGTACTACCAGTCGGCTTTTACATTTCATTTTATCGCTTGCTACTCAAGCTGACGAATCAGCCTCTCTGGGACGAAACAACGGATCCCATTGTCGTTGTGCATCACGAGGGACGGGGCGACCGGAGCGAAAACACAACGGCGCTAGCGACGGATACCATTTTATCTGGTACCATTCTAATTGTCCGCCACGTTTGGATTCGACTCTCGCATCTGGCTGCCAAGCGCATGTCGAAAGGACGCGCTCGATTGATTCGCAAAGTCCTTGTGTTACTCATTCAACTCTTTTTTCAGAATCCACTTTTGCTGCACAAGCGCATCAAAATGACGCAAGTGTTTTTGAGCTGGGGAACCAACGTGGCTCGCGTCGCGGAGCGACTCAATGAGCTCATGATTAAAACCATGACGGTCAAGGTGAACGTTTCGCAGTGGTGGCACTCGAAACTGGCGCAACGAGCGCGGCGGAAATTAAGACGAACTCTGTCCATGGACTCTTTGAAGGAATATAATGCCACGTTGGCGCAGTCAGTTGTGCGACGATTTTTGGCGCAGCAACAAGTGGGGCAACGGAGGTTGGAGATGGAAATGAAGCATGATGCAGCCATCAAAGTGCAGGCTTGCTTTCGTCGTCTTTTATGGAAGGTTCGATTTCGCAAGCAGTCAGAGGCGCGCAAAATCAACGACATGGAAGTGGAAGAGTTGCCGGCAACGTTGGAACGCTCCGTCAAGTATCGCAAAGTGCTGTTTGAGCTCGACTCGGAAATGAAGCGCGACGTATCGACGCTTATCAATGAGAAAATGATTATTGCGCCGAACAATGCATTTTCGGTTGCTTGGGGATTGCTGGCGATGTTTGCTGTGCTCTCCGAGGCCACGGGTCTTACGATTGATCCCATTCTGGCGGAGCGAGCGCGATCCGACAAGGACTTGCCTGCAAGCTTCAAGGACTTGGTCCTCAAGCACCTGATACCGATCGCAGTGTCCGAGCACCCTCAATGCCAGGTTCGCAAGGAGCGTAAGTTTCTGCAGTCATTCATGCCGTTTTTCCATCACTTGACGAAGCGACCGTCGCCTGGTCCTTTGCCATGGTGGTGCCACCACTCGACGTTTGCCAACGTGCAAGGAATGTATTTGACGCTGGCCACATGGCTCATCCACAACTATACAAAGATTATTGGGACTATTCTCTTTTGGGACGTTTTCGTCACCTTTTTCACCGGAAAGTTTGATATAGACACTGGAGAACTGCGTCCTCTGAGGTTTATTCGCCGTTGGATTGTTCCTGGAATCGTATTTCAGTTTATTGTCAACCCGCACATGGAGCCGGCAGTGACCAAGCTTCGTCTTTTAGCAATCTTCATGGTTCACCGAGGCGTACTGCGAGTATACCAGTGGTGCGTTGTTTCGTTGTATCCCTTGCTTCGACTCTGCGTTGTTGGTGTCAACCGATTAAGACGACGCCTGTCCAAGACCAAGACTGCTTCGTCGCCTCGCTTTAGCGATCGAAGCATCAAAGCACCAGCCGACAAGGAGGATGCTATTGAGGATGCAGAGGCAATACTAGTTGCCGACGCAAGGGGGCCGGTGTCCTGACAAGGCCTAGACATAAAAAACGGGAAAGTGTGTAACTGTCGACTGTGAAAAGGTAGTCGTTACAAGACTTCTTTGCACCAGACAGAAACAGATAGATTGCCGTACGCGAAAAAATATACGTGCAATATGAAGGCATATAAAAAAATAATACTTGCTAGCTACTATATATATACTCGTGAATAATATAATCAACATAATATTTTAGACTTTACTCGGTTTCTTCTTTGTCTTGGTTTTACCAGAAAACTGCGGCGCCGTCGACTTTAGCACTGGCATGGGTGCCTCCAACGCCGCGCAAAAATCTGGCAGGTTTGGATAATTGGCCGGCAAGACTTCCGGGGCTGGCGGAGGAAACTGCGCCCAAACGTTGGTGCCAGGCGGGTTTGCCGTCGATGGGTCTTGTCCTTCGGGTGGATCCACCAAACTGTTGATCGAGCCAGTGAATCGGGGTATTAGAGACGTTGCATTACTGCTATCAATTGGATTCGCAACCTTGTGAACGCTCCATTGAATCGAGTCAGCGTTTTCGTCGCCAACCGTCGCAACTAGACTTGCCACGCAGCATGGAGCTGGCGTTGCTCCCGACAATTCCGGCACAACACTCTGCATGGCGGCAGCCGGCACAACGAGAATGATTGTATCACATCCGACTCTTCGCGCCGCCAACACGGCTTGCTTGAGGTAGGGTTCCGCCGTTTGCTCCCACTCCTTGTAGTGTTGCTTGGGGTTTGAAACACCCTTGCGAGGCGTGAGCATGTACCTTTTCGGTTCCGCCATGTCAATCAGCAAGTTACACTTTGGCACCATTGCCGCCAATGACCATGGATTGTTGGAATCATCATTAGTCATGCGCAAGTATTGCACCGCCGTCACTTGGTGTAGCTTTTGGCCATTTGCGTCGCGCGCCTCGTCCCACTCGTCGATGCGTTTGGCAGTTTTGAGCTTGATGCGTTGAAAGCACTTCATCATGGGAGCATTGGGTCGGCCGTCGTTGAACTTGTGGGCCGCGCAGTGCAGTAGACCAGCGTCAACGACGCACCGATAACCAGCGAGGCGCTGGATTTGCGCGTCGCCGTTGCACAAGCCATTCAATACAACGATGGGAATGGCGGCTGGCGCCGTGGCAGCGTCAAATGTCGATAAGCGAAAGCTCAATACATTGCTGGGTACATTGGGAACGTCGGCGCAGGAAAGCATCAAGGCTGTTGCAGCGCAGGTGCGCAGGGGAGCGCAAAAGACGGCGACTTTTCTCTGGCTGGATATAGCATTCGATGCAAGTGCCTTGACGACTAGAGTCATGGCATTTTGCGCTTGCTCGAAACCATATTCCGTCAATTCCGGATCGACGCGAACACTGAGCGTCTTTTGGTTTTGGTCGCGGCCTCGTTCGTCGGCTGCTTGGTCTTGAATGTAGGCGGCGAAATCGGCTTCGACGGAAACATCCGAGCAGTCGAGATTGTTGGAGGCTTCGTCTTCCGATTCAGCGTTTCTCACGAGAATGACAGTAAGTTGAGGCATTCTTGTAGCAGTATATGACGTATCGCGTATCACAGTGCTTGCATGATACCAGTAGGAGCAAGATGCGAAAGGGTCATCATGATGGTGGTTCTTAGTCGGGTTGTCGCGATCAATGTCACGTGTCGGTGTGGTACTTAAAGGCGTCGGTCCGGTCCTTGATCGTTTTTCCCTCGGTTTCTGGCGAGCCTTTACTCATTGCGCACAACAATAGCATGATAGATCATACCAGTATTATACACGAAACTCTTATAGAATAGCCGTTAGTTTGTAAGTCGCTACTAATAGAATAGTTGTTAGTTTGTAAGTCGCTACTAAGGAACTTTGGTGTACATCTCTACCACTAGCATCAAATAACAAGCTTTAAAAATCATTCAATCGTGTAAATTTAAATAAACAGCGCGAACAAAATCAATGAAAATCATGTAAACGAAACGCAACTTGTACCATGATTACGCCACCGGATACTCCTTAGTTGGTCCACCCGTGTCATTCTTGTGATCCGCCAAAACGTATCGCGTGTTTTCATGGGGAATCTCGGTGCGATGCTTGCTGCCACCTTGGTTCGAGGTTGAGGACGTGGCAGCTGCTGGATCACGCGGAAAGTCCGTCGTCTCGACGGGTAATTCATGCACTCCAGTCTCGTCGTTCGTTTCGACTGGTATCTCATGCACTCCAGTCTCGTCGCTTGCATCCACTCCGCTGGAAATTGACGACGACGACGCATGAGGATTCTCCGTAATGGGAATGCCCGGGCGCTGGGCCATTTCCTGCGGAACCTTGGGAGCCTTGACCACCAGCAAGCCGTTGTGTAAATTAGCAGTAATGTTCTCCACGTCAATATCGTTTCCAATCATGAAACTCTTTTCAAAGTAGCGACGGACTCGGCCGCCATTTTCCTCCGTTTCGCGCTGGCCCGTAATATGGAGGCAAGTGCCCTCATCCTCCATGTCAACCACCATGTCCGATGCTCGCATGCCCTTTGGAACCTCCACTGCAATCTCATATTCCTTGTCATTCTCCTTGATCTCATAGCCAGGCGACGATCGAATCAGCTGCGCCATGCTTGGATCGAACGCATCCGCCAAGTCGCGGTTGAGCATGCTCATCAAATCGTTCCGACGACGCATCATGGACGGAAACAAGTCGCGCGGAAACATGTCCTCGAACCCTCCAAAGAGCGGACGCGGCGAAAACAATCCACTATCCCACAGAGAGCTGTTCATGAGCGGCGACAACCAAACGTCTTGGTCGCGACGGCCGCGAGCGCGCGACGGTTCCTGGTTGTTGGTCAAGGTGCCACTTGGCGCGGGTGACTGTGTGAGTTTGTGCTTGCCCACTTCGATCGAGTCGCTCTCGTCAAATTCGTCTGAAAAAGACTTTTCGTAGAGCTCCTCGTCAGCGCGAGTGGAAGTGGACTTGGTTTGTGTGGAGAAGGCACTGCGCTGGTAGTCCGAAAATGTCGCGGCGGCGGGCCGGGTGGCACGAGCGATTGCCGCAGCCTTTGGAGCAGCAGCAACAAGTCGAGCAAGGTTGGTAAGCATGATGGATTGCATGTTGACTCACTGTCAGTTGCGATTATGGTCTTGCTTGCGGATAGGATGGATCTTTGCAGTGTGCATTGCGAATCGCGTACTGCTGATTCGCTCACTCGTCACGTTCTCTGAATTCGCTTCTCATCGCTCGACTCGATCGAGTTCGGAGATGGCAGTCGCACTGAGTGGCAGTGCGATTATGCACTTCTAATTCAAATCGTCTCCAGAACTGCAATAAAAGCGCATAAGAGTAGAAACATGCGTATGATAATCATTTTTGATTTATGAATGAATGCCAAGATAGCAAAAAATGATATAAGCATATTATACGTAGAAAAAAAGCAAAAAAGAGAATCCAACAACAGTGATTATATGACCACAAAGCGACTCCGCAATTGTGACTCTATGGCGCAATTGGCAGCGCATCGGATTCCAGACCCGAAGGTTGTCGGTTCGAGTCCCTCTGGGGTCACCTCTTTTGTCCCTTTGCGAAAGGTTGCTTGTTCCTTTTTGTCTTGCGTAGTAACTGGGCCTGCAGGCGACGTGCAAAAACGTTTTCTTGGACCTCCAGTGAGTCTGCTCTATCCAATATTCTTCCTTTGTCCTCACCATTGTCATTCTTTTATGTAGAAGTACTTTTTATCAACATAAAGCATTTGTTGAGGAGGGTGGAAAGGGTACAATCCAGCATTCACTGTCAATTCCCATACTCTGCTCTACCTAAGCAAGTGTAAGGTCAGAGGTTCAATTCTATGCAGACCTTTTTGCTTTTTCCCTTATCTACACTGGGAATGCCATTTTTAATTCTATGATCACACATTTGTGGGCTTAAGAGGTGGTAGGATCAATGGTTTTACTAAGCCTGCAACAACTTTTGCATACTCTGTTATGTGCACAAACATTGCCAAACAAGGATGCAGTGCATTGACACTGACCCCGGTAGAAGATGTTGCAGAGCCACACGGTCATTCTATGTCATTGTTAGTAGGCGGCAAGAATGCCTAGAAGTATGGCAGTGCATTGACACTGACCCCGGTAGAAGATGTTGCAGAGCCACACGGTCATTCTATGAGTCATTGAAGTACGGAAACCATACATGCCTTTCAAAATGTTGGTACAGATGTAGCCATTGTAGCTTAAGTGTCAAGGTTTTAGAAAAAGTGGAAGGCGTCAGGGAAAATTTGCATGTATTCCTTGTTGCCATGGGCATTTTGAGATAAAAATCTTTGTCAATGGTAGCAAAACGTTGCCAGGTGTTGCAGAAACAGCATTGAGGAGGATTTTGACAGCTGTCAAGTCAGCTGCCTCAGTAGCAGTGGCACCAGGATTGTTGATGCAGTTGCCACCAATGGTTATGCGGACACATTGAGGGTTCTTCTTATTGGGCACCAGGCAGAGACGATGCACACGTATGTAGCAATCCTTCCATTGGGAACATCATGAGTGGATGAAGCGGAGCCATGCTTGGTGCCTTTCATGTCTTTGTAGCCTTGGTTGAGATGGGCAAGCTCATCAATCATGACGCCTCCCACACATTGCCTTCACTGCATTTGAGTACGTTTACGCATCTTTGTTGGGTGTCTATGCGACATAGGTGGACCAGGCGGGATTCGGTTTGGTCCCCACAAACCAGCCTCGCCACAGGCGGACGATGGCGAGGCAGGCCTCGCCACTGGCAAGGGGATGGCGAAGCATTTAACTGACCTACTCTCTAACTATTTGTTCTATCACCAGTAATTCATGGCTACTAACGCCAAAGCACCTTAATTACCCACAAACTGGCAAGTTCACTGACTATCATACCCAGGAGGTTCGAGCCAGCCTGCACCTTGGCGATGCACAAGCATTACAATGTAGCAGTAACAATAAGCCATCACATCTACCAAACGAAGCAAACCTTCTTTGATTTCTAGTTACTTGCAAGTAGTAACAACTGAGCCCTTCAGTTGACCTTTGACTGAATTACCATAACAACAATCTTGGCAACACAGCTAGTATTGGGATTGATGACACTGTCAAGGTAAGCAAAGCCAAGGTGGTTACAAGTTGTTTTGAGGGAGGTTCATTTGGCAACACCACGGCCAAACTTATGGAGAACTACAAGTGCTTGGAAGATGATAATTGGGTGCTGCAATGGAGCAGTAGGAAAGATAGACAGATGGCTGGGATGGTTGCGATGGGGAAGGGGGACAGTGGGAAAGGATGGAGAAAATAAACGTATTGGAGAGCAAGTTGTTTGTTGCGGCAAGAATGTTGCAGGGAAAGGGATAATAAGTTATCATGGGTGGAGGGATTAGCATGGAGAGGTGTGGGTTGGGGATGGGCAGCTAATCCTTGCAATGGTGGTGGAGCAGTCGGTGATATCATCAAAAGTGATGGCAGGTGAGGTAGGCTTGCTTAAGGTTGGTGCCATCAGGTGGTGCGCCAGGCGTGTTGGTTGGCAAAGGTGCAGTTGTTGGTGGTCAATCAAGCGGAGACGTTGGTGTCAGATTGGTGACCCGAGTGGGTGCGCTTGATGAAAGGGGGGTTGTCAAGAGGCCGGTGTTGGATTGGTGACACAAGTAGGTGCACTTGGCAAAGAGGGGAGAGCCGTATCTGCAACCACCCTCAGTTGTGGCGCAAACCCAAGCAGCAGGGAGCCAGGCAAGTTGTTTATCCTCAGAGGTGATGTGGGGTTGGCAGCAGGCAGCTGGTAGAACGTGATGAGTATGGCCAGAGTGTGTACAGAACCATCCATGGTTGGCACAAGTACAGACTGCGGGTCTGTGGAGGCAATGGCAGTCTTGAGGTTGTCCAATGCAGCATGTATGCATGAGTTGGGCATAGATAGCAGCACGGGGTGGTCAGTGGGGGGAATCAGGCAACTTGGTGGCACATCCGTCTTGCGTTTGTCTTCCAAATATACATGCAATGGCAGCAATAGAAATCAAGTGCTGGCCAAGATACCAGCTGTCAAACACTTGGGGTTCTAAAAAGCTGTGGTGCTCGGCAGGGGACGAGCAAGGATGCATATCCCAATGGGAGTAAGGGGCGTGCAATCGAGGTCAAACAGACCATGGATGGGCATGTAGGCAGAGAGTTGGATGGGCGTGTCAGCAGAGAGTTTGGGGTTGATGCAAGATCTGTGGCACATATTTAAAGCAATTGCAGTCTGGGGCAGGAGCTTGTCCCAGAAATGAAGGGGAAATCCTTTGTTGACACCACAGTGGATGCCAACAAAATGGTTTTCAAAGGTGTTATTGGCATGTTCCGCCAAGTTGTGGTGGTGCAGATCATGGCTGGCCCACTAGAAATCTATCTTTTGGTTGTGCATGTAATCTTTAAGTAGCTGAGAGCATTTGTTATCAAGGCGTTGGAGCTTGAGTTGCAGACTGATTCCAAATGAGGCATTTGAGTAGGGACTTGTAGGCTATGAGAAGGCAGGTGGCGCTGCAATCCTTGAAGAATTCAAGCCAGATAGAATTACTGCAATCATAAAGACCCATGATGTATTGATGCCCATTAATAGAGGGATCAAACACCTCACCAGCCTGATTGGTATAGATTCGCCCAGTAGGTTGGAAGAACAAGGTGTAGCAATGGTGCCACATTTCAACGCTTCCCTCTTGTGGAGAAACTTGTTGTTGTCATCATCTTCATCTGTTGCTGGTGTTGGAGTTTTTGTGGATAATGGCCTTGATGAAGAGCCTTCATGTGATCTTTATGCCTGGCAATGGAGGGGGGTTGCTGCTTGCGGAGGTTGCTGGCCGTGAGGCCAGGAAAGTGGGGCAACATACCCTTGGATATGGCAGCCTCAAGGGTATGGAGACTGGGCAAGCCAAGAGTGGCATGGTGGAATTTGATGAGCTCAAGTAAAAAGGCATCTTCAATGGTGGTGAAGGTGCTTTGAGGTGCAGGTAGATCCATTTGCCAGTGCCAGTGAGAGGACATTGAGTACTGCAAAAGATGAGCTTGTTTTGGTATTGCACAAGGACACGCTTCTTGTCAAGGGAGATGAAACATCCTGCATCTCAAAGTGTGGCAAGGGAGAGGAGGGAGTGATGGATAAAGCAGGAACAATGTGAGTTTTAGTGGCCAACTTGGGGAGACCGGGGATGCTGAGTGTTGCCTCATGGGTGTTTGAATTGCAAGCAAGTGTGTTGAAGGAGTCTTGTTAAAAATAGGAGTGGTGACATGATGAAGTGGGCAGATGTGCCACTGTCAGCTATGAGGGTAAAAGTAGGAACGGTGGGGGAACCAGTGATAGAGGATAACAAAAAACAACTACTATACGCAGGTGACAAGTTGTTATAGTTGTTAATAATCACTGGGATCCCTCCATCTCAGGTGCATGGGTTGGCCAGGTTGCGGAATCATTTTGGTGGTGGTGCCACCCATGGTATTGTCAGCAGTCACTGTGGTGCCATGACTGGGACCAGGGTTCTGGCGAGTAGCACTGGTATGTCAGTATTTGAGGCCAAAACCGTGTGTGTGGCAGTAATGATGCTGTAGCAGGCATGATAGCTGGAGCTAGGGTGGGTGTGATGGGTGTCTCAGTGGTGACCTATTAGTTATGGGCATCTTTTTATACTGACTGCTGGCTAGAAGCTTGGTGATGTAGGTCTTAGTGCCCCAGACGTTTGTTTCATTTCTGTCAAAGCCAAAGTTTGCTGAGGAGGTATTCAGGAAACCAGATACCTGTAAGACTAAAGTTGTACATTGCAAAAGAGTTGATAGAATGCAGCTGGATGTACCACAATTGCCATGCCATGATAACATTATTTATTTATGTGCAAATATACTCATAACAATTGTCGGTGATGCACATCTATACATCAAGATTGGTGCAGAACATCTTGATTCATTCTACATGTAGGACATCCACATGCTACTTGTAGAAGTGTGATTTACTGGATCATAGATTGTTGAAAGCCTTGCACATCATCACTGTGGGGGTTTCAAAAAGTCACAACATTTGAGTTCTGCATAAGAGTAAACACAATTGCGGGGCTGGGAGGTGGTAGGATCAATGGTTTTGCAAAGCCTACAACACCTTTTGTATGCTCCACGCGGACAAACACTGCCAATCAGTGGAAAGTAAAGAAAATACTGTTGAGATAGCTAACACGGTCGGTCATTGTGAGGGGTCATTGCATAAGCGCATAGCTTGACATCATCTGTGTATTTCTGGCGACACACCAATTGAGGTTGTAAAGCATGTCCGGACACATCCTACCACAGAAAATATTCTTGTTTAACATAACAATGGATATATCTAGGGCATGACTTTAAAAAGGTAACGGTCGTGACGCGAACAGATCACTGTGTCTGCGCCTCCGCAATTGTGACTCTATGGCGCAATTGGCAGCGCATCGGATTCCAGAGACATGTAACACATACGGATGTACCCGAAGGTTGGGGGTTCGAGTCCCTCTGGGGTCACCTCTTTTGTCCCTTTGCGAAAGGTTGCTTGTTCCTTTTTGTCTTGCGTAGTAAGTGGGCCTGCAGGCGACGTGCAAAAACGTTTTCTTGGACCTCCAGTGAGTCTGCTCTATCCAATATTCTTCCTTTGTCCTCACCATTGTCATTCTTTTATGTAGAAGTACTTTTTATCAACATAAAGCATTTGTTGAGGAGGGTGGAAAGGGTACAATCCAGCATTCACTGTCAATTCCCATACTCTGCTCTACCTAAGCAAGTGTAAGGTCAGAGGTTCAATTCTATGCAGACCTTTTTGCTTTTTCCCTTATCTACACTGGGAATGCCATTTTTAATTCTATGATCACACATTTGTGGGCTTAAGAGGTGGTAGGATCAATGGTTTTACTAAGCCTGCAACAACTTTTGCATACTCTGTTATGTGCACAAACATTGCCAAACAAGGATGCAGTGCATTGACACTGACCCCGGTAGAAGATGCAGAGCCACACGGTCATTCTATGTCATTGTTAGTAGGTGGCAAGAATGCCTAGAAGTATGGCAGTGCATTGACACTGACCCCGGTAGAAGATGTTGCAGAGCCACACGGTCATTCTATGTCATTGTTAGTAGGCGGCAAGAATGCCTAGATGTATGCCATGGGGTGGGGAGGTGGTAGGATTAATAATTTACTAAGCCTGCAATGACTTTTGTGCGCTCCACCCACACATTGCCAAACAGTAGGTGCAGTACTTACACCGACATTGGCCCTCAGGTAGATTAAGTGGCTGAGCCACATGGTCATTTTATAAGGCTTGGAGTAGACTGCAAGAGCGGTAAAAAGTATGGTATTTCACACAGGAATGGTGTATAATATATTTCAGGCTTTTACCTGGCATACTGGTAGCTGTCATAGGTGATGCATAGTAACCTTGTTGACTGTGGATAGCTTGTCATCCTCTTGCTCCAAGTCTGTCTCTCAGCAATCAACCAAGCAGCTTGCCAACAAGTATATCATCAAGTGCCTCGATTACCGAGCCCAACGAGTCATCTATTGCAAGACTCAGTCTCCTTTCCAGTGGAGCACCAAGCGTGATACCTTCTGTGGCTCCCAGTCTGTCTCCCAGCACTCAAGTAAGCAGCTTGCCAACAAGTGTGCATTAAGTGGCCTAAGCACCAAACAGTAAGTCATCTACTGCAAGATTCAGTCTTCTTCTCAGTGCTGCTACCAAGCATGTCATCCTCTGTGGCTCCCAGTCTGTCTCCCAGCACTCAAGCAGCAGCTTGCCTACAAGGGCGCCAACAAGTGGCCCAAGCATCAAAACCAGTGAGTTCTCCATTGCAAGACTCTATCTCCTTCCCAGTGCAGCACCAAGCTTGTTATTCTCCATAATTCCCAGCTTGTTTCCAAGCACTTACTATTGTGGTTGGTTAAAGCAAGCCATCGTTTTAAAATAATATTAATCAATGAAGTACCAAGCTTGCCACTCATACTATTGCCAATAGCCCTCACCCATTGTGTTCCCATCTTTTTCTTAGTGCCAATCAAAAGGAATATTAAACACTTGTGCAGATAGTGTAGACAAGCAGCCAAGTGTGCAGAATGCATGCACATCAAGATTTCCAGCACGGCACTGCTACAGATGCACTCACTCAACCATCTGAGCTTGACACTGCCGCAACTGGAGCCCTCTCTTTGTTGACCCTGGCCTGCATACCAGAGTAGTTTTTACTTATTGCAGATGTTGTGATGCACATGCCACGGAACATTCAAATGACCAAGGTAAACTTAGCAATGCCATAAGCATGTTTTAAGCATAATCACAAATGAGGAAACAAGCAGGCATGTACACATACAATACAAACAGGAATAGGCAGCTCGATGGACATGCCATTGCGCAAGTTTGCATGTGCATTATGTGCAGGCATGGTAACTTTCAATCAACAATCTAAGCTTGACACTGCTGCAAGGGAGCTGCTGTGGTTGTGCCAGGCCTTCCAGTAGGACATCTAAGAAAGGGACTATTGCCACAGATGCACTTTTCCTTTTGTTCAACTGAAAGTAAGTGCTAACATCCCAGGTGTACATACTGCTTGTTCCGCAGGAAGTGTAGCGCAGCCAGGACAGACTCCAGTCACATGGCTCAATGACCTCGTACAATGATCCTTGTAAGCTTTTTAAAACCATTTATCCTACCAGCTCCCCGCCCCGCGGATGTGGTATAATGGTCCGAGCAATACTATAGCCCAAAACAAGACGTTTCCTTGTTTATAGATTTTGCTTATAGTGCTAGCTGTTTATGTTATTTAACCTTCTTCCGGTCATCTTCGCGCTCGTTCAGGTCATTCTTTGCGTGAATGCCTTCCACTCCCATCAGCTTTCGCTTCGCTTTCTTGACAATCTTGATGAACCAAAACAGGTTCAACGAATGGAAAAAGATGCCGACTACCATGGCGACTGGATACACGAGCGGCGACATGCATGCTTGGTAGGTTGGATTGGAGCGCTCTTGATACATTGTCACCATGAGCTGAAACCACATGTAAGGCACCAAGACTATTCGAAAGATGAAAAATGTCAAAGCAAAGGATGCTTGAATCATGCCCGCCATGAATGGACTTAAAAAGTCGGCTCGCACAATCGTCAGCAAGGGCGTCGACACCTCCATGAGCAAAAACGGCTCAATCAGATGTGGTGTTTGCTGGGAACAAAAGAACACCATCACCGCCAACGTCGCAATCCCATGTAGCATAAAGTCGGTACTAATGTAGTAGCCGTCATACAGATCAAGTATGCTGTAGCCTGCCGTGACGGCCGGCAGAATTCGATGCAGAACCGTCAATGGCCCACTGCACTGACAGCTCCGCAGTGGCTCGGGCGTTCCAGTAAGTTCTTTGGCATGAAAGTCCATGTACATGCACGCCAGAGCTCCCGTGGCGCTGACAATGCCATGCAATAAAGCGTACCAGTCGATGCCTCGCTTCTTGTGGCAAATATTGCGGACAGCGACGAGGATGAGTAGCGTGCCAAGGGCAACGGCTCGAAGATCCCAGTTCCATGCACCATATTGCTCCAACGTTGCCGCAACGTTCAATATGGATCGCACAGGTAGCGATACATGTTTATGCCGTAGCAGATCCGCTGCCGAAATTGCCATGGTGGAAAATGGCCGACGACGACACGACACGATCGAATGGAATTCTGCGTGACGGAAGATTCGTCTAACGAATGATGACGTTCGCCAGTAACCTCATCTCTAGTGCACCAAATCGATGAAGCTTAGCGCATTGACAGTGCGACAGGTGTTTTCATTCGCGAATGGTTCAACGAAATCGCCGCGAGACGCCGATAACGCTGCGATCTCCGCCACCTCGCGCGGCCATGAAGGAACGGCTATTTTTCACCCTTGTTACGTAACAATTACAAAGGAAACAACGTGAAATGCGTTTCATGATTAGCGAGAGAAGGAATCTCTCTTTGAAAGCGCCGAAAAAGCTTCTCCATGTGTTTCTTTTGATCCTCGCGTTTGCCTGGACCACATCTGCGGATGCAAAAGCTGCAACTAATAGCGAAACGTCTCATGCATTAAACCTCTCCAGCAGCAGCAATTCATCTTCATTGTCATCACTGGCTCCTACTATAAGCAATACATCGACCGTCATCTTGTCAGAGACGGAACTATACGACGGATCATCATGGCAACCAGTCTCATGGACCGACGCTAGCACGGGCGAAACGGCGCCGTCACCTTCCGACTATCCAGATCCATTGTTTGGAAAATGGATATCGGAATGGAAGATTGTCACGGGACCGACCCGAGACGAGTTTGGATGGGAGTACAAGACGAACCGCAGGCGCAAGCGCACCTGGTTGCGCACGTATGAAATTGTGTCTGCTTCCGACGCCAACAAGCGTGCAACGACGCGAGGCGCCTTTGCAATCATGACATCACCTTTCGCGACGGCGGCAACAAGTCGAAGAAACGTTTCGCCAATAGCAAAGCTTGCTCGCTCCATTCGCGACAGCTACAACTTTAAAGGCTTTGGCTTGACGTTCTACAAGTCGCTGGTCTTTCGCCAGTCGTTTGGAATGGCACTGCGCGTACCAATCACTTTCAATTTTAACTTGTGGGAGGAACATCCATCACTACCTGGTGTGGGAGCCAGCATTGCCGTCTATCATCCATGGGTGGTTTGCGTCTTTATCAACATTTCGCTACGCATGGAAGTTATTCAGTGGGCCATGACCACGAGCGTTGCCACCGTTGTCTATGTCACCTTTTGGCTCGTGTGGACGCTGCTGCTGCGTGGACTCATTGTGGCGGGCGGCGCCTTGTTCTTTCCCGTGACGCGCAAGTTTTACCAGCCGGCGTTTCCACTGGCCAAGCCAAACTGGCAGGGACCTGATTTTAGTCGGTCTGTCGAGGAGCGACTCGGCATGTCGTGGAGCTGGAGGTTTTCGAAACTGCGAGGCTTCGAGCATCGTGTCGGCTACTCGCACTACTTTGCGCATTCGCTCGTGGCGTTGCTAAAGGCCAGAAACATTCAAAAAATACCCAGTTGGATGGTGCGACGAGTGGTGGCCGTTGGCACTGGTATCAGTGGACCCATTCATGACCAACCATACATTACTGCGAACGGTCTGTTGAGCTTGAGTGGTCTTTACTTTAGTCGACGAAATCGACAAGTCAAAACGCCGTCAAAGATTGAGGAAAGCGTGGCGGCAGCATTGACAGTCAAGCAACCAATGTTGGACGTTGCGCCAGACGGCGAGAATGTCTCGCTTGATGACGATGCAGCAACAAATGCTGCAATCAAGTCCTTGCCATTGGCAAAGCTTGTGCCACAATCCAAATCAAAGTCAAAAGTGCCAAGCTGATACTTTACTACTGGCAGGGCATTTGCTGTTGACGCGTAAACACAGTACGGGCCAACATTACGGGCCAACATTGGGCCGTGCACATCTCTTCCGACTCACATTTGACGAGGCAAGAGGAATATTAGAATAAACTATAGATATTACTTACATTGAAAGATGTTACTGAGTTCAGGGCACCATTTCTTCAGCTACTGTACGGCTTCACGCGGAAAAACGTAGTCGTCGCACACCCTCGACAGCCGGTGAAAGCGATCGCGGATATATCGCACGGCAATGTGTATGCCATAAGTGCCTGCGCCGTCATTTACTGATGTTAAGTGCTGCTGCCGTATGGGACGTCTGGCTTGGCTGCGATTGCCATTGCTCACACGCTGCACCGGAGAAGCTGTCGACATGTTTAGATGCTCGCTTGCGCGTAGAGCTTCGCTACAAGATGTAGTCAATACAAACAAAGCTATTCAGGTATATTACTAAGAAGCCTAAATATCTAATATGTTCATAGTGGCCTTTTTGCGCTTCAATCAAGTAACCAAAGTCGAGATATCATTCTTAGGCAGCATTTGGGTTCAAATCAGGCGAGTAGGCCGCAAAGGAAAAGAGTCCAGCAGAAAATAGGACACAGCAAAAGAACAACAATACCCAACTGCAGCAAACCTTGAGGAGGAAGAGCCATTGAATACTCTTCTTTCCGCCCAGCATGCCAACTCCAGTGACGGCACCGACGATGCACTGGGTTGAAGAGACTGGGATACCCAAAAACGAGGCGGTGACAACGCACAAGGAGGCTCCAAGTTCGGCAGACGCTCCACGAGACGGTGAAAGCTTGGTGAGCTTGTATCCGAGCGACTTCATGACACGGTATCCGTACAACGCGAGGCCAATGACAATTGCAAGACCTCCAAACGCCAACACCCACTTTTGGACGGTGGCATCCTTGTTCACAACGCCAGTCTGGTAGATTTGGATGACGGCACTCATGGGAGCAATCGTGTTGGCAACGTCATTGGCTCCATGAGCAAAGGAGTTGAGGCAAGCGGTAAAGACTTGGACGTAGTTGAAAAGACCTTCAGCATTCTCGTCAAAAGTTTCTTGTTCGTCCCAGATCTCGGCGGCGCGCGGTGATTCGTGCATGGATTGCGCATGCAAGTCCTGCTCCCAGGGCATCTTCTTGCGCCAGTTGGTGGGCGGGGCTTGCTCTGGTACGGCTGGATCCTCGCCGCCGACACCTTCCTCACCGTTGGCAGTGATGCTCTGCTCCGGCTTGGTGGTATCATCCTCGTCCTCAAGAGCAGCCTCCGCCTTGGCAGCATCTGCATCCGCCTTATCAACCTCGGCTTTCTCCAAGGCGGCGTCGCGCTCGGCAAAGTGGGCTTCAACGCGCTTGCGGGCGCAGGGGCCGACGATGAAGATCCAAATGAGACCGCAGAAAGCTCCAGCGCCAATGGAAGTTGGCAAGACCCACTTGACATCAACCTTTTCTTGAAAGTCTTTGAAATTCGCCGCACCCTTGTATAGAACATAAAAGAGATTGATGCTGATAGAGAACGCATGGTTAGTTTCAGGTTATCGGTAGTTCAAAACCAGTTCTTGTCGCATTCGCAAGTAACTTACCCAACTCCGACAGTCAACACGACCGGGAACGAATAGTAGGCGCGGTTGTACGGATCCTTGGCCTTCATGACGCAATACTTGACGAGGGCAAAGATGATGGCACCAAACGTTCCACTGATCAATGGGGAGGCAAGCCAAGAAAGAATGATCTTCTTGATGACGTCCCAGTCGACCGAACCGAATCCCTTGGCGGCAATGGTGAATCCGAGGATGCACCCGACAATGTCGTGCGTCGTGGAGACGGGCATACCGAAGTAGGTGGCAATGAAAAGCATCAAGTTGGCCTGATAGTAAGCGCGAGACATATGCATGGGTTAGCGAAAAGGTTTAGGTAGCTTCCACGTGCATAAGTATGATGCATGCGCGGAATTCCACGTCTTCCAAGACTTACCGAAATGAGCGAGGTAAACATTCCAAACATGAGGACGTATGGCTCATCCGCGTAGAGCTCAACATCAAACAGTTTAGATCGAACTGTTGAGGTCACCGAGGCACCCAAAAAGAAGGCGCCAGTAAATTCAAAGACCGCAGCGCAAAGAACGGCTTGCTTCAACGTGAGCGACTTGGCAGAAACGGAGGAGGCAAAGGCATTGGCCACATCGTTAGCTCCAATCAAGAAGCCGTAGAAGAAGCCAAAGATACCGCCAATGACGGCAATCCAAAGGTACGAGGTATCGGGAGCTGCCATGTTGATGAAGATCGGTGTCAGAGAGATGCACAACAAACTTTGTGAAGAATGAGTGGCTATTCTCGACGAGGTATCCAGCGGATGAACGAATCTGTGAGGGGCATCAACGTGCACGATTGAATCTTTCGAATCTTTCGAATCTCGTCCCTGTCGATACTGAAAGCAGAAGGAAAAGAGTGCATTTCACGCAATATTCATCTGTTTCTTGATATGAACTGCTTTGAAAGCCCTCAACGTTGCCCCTCCATTGGTTCACCTTAGCCCACCTTGGCACCGCCAGGAGGCAATTAGTCTTTACTTAGTAAAAGGCCTCATTCACGACCCAACGGGGATGGCTCCAACCAAGGCTCCGCCGCTGCTTTACTAGAAACTTGCGCCACCAATTTGGCCATTCCAAAGTCGATGATAGTAGGCGAAAGAGGCTTCATATTGACAGAAGCAAATCTAGCTGCCTGGATGAAAAAGACTTATGGTGAATAGAGTAGCGGGGCCCTCACCTGTTGCGGTGTTGGCTGCTTGTGATCACATTTGGCAGCAGCGGGCGAAGCGAACCACTGGTGAGGAAGTCTCGGGTCTCATTAGTCATGACACATCACTATAGTTGTTGTTTCCTTTGCGTTGTCGAGTACGAGGCATGATGCGAAAAGGCGCGCTGTGAGTACCGGTCTGACTTAAACTACCCCTGGTACGATGCCGTCTGCTCGAAACACTACACGTATTTCATCTCTGATCCATGATATGTAGGTACAAGTTGATACGTTCACACGAATCTGGTCGCTTGACATGAGCAAATGTTATTGTAGTGTATTGTATGTTTATTCTAAGATGAAAAGGTGTATGATGCAGGTGTAGGTTCACATCTCTAAAGCGAACGGCATGCTTTCATCGTTGTCATCGTCGTGTTCATCATCTTCGTGACGAATGACATCGCAAAGCGTCGTTTGACGGAATAGCTGAAGTTGCTTTGGAATTGGAAAGCGACTCTGCAGCGAGTCGCTCTTGTTCTCGTCATTTCTCGCATTGTAAATGTTCAAAAGGCTCATGTTGTTGGCGTGCCGCCAGCGACAGTCTCGCGTTGTACTTTGCGTCTTGAGCAAGCCATGGACAATGCGCTGAAACATGACATTGTCGCGATCATCCGCCACGAGTTTCTCGGCATCTATTTCCGATGACGTTCTCATGTGCTTGGAAGGAACAATGGGAATGCTTTCGGATCGTTCGCGCATCTTGGAAAATTGAGAGTCGTCAGAGTCAAAGGAAGAGTTTGGCGTGACGGATCGAAGAGATGGGAGTGATTCGAGAACAAACTGCGAAGATTCGATCTGGTTGATGTATTGCGGCATCTTGAAGGAATCGATTGATAAGCAATACACAACTGGAAGCCAAAGATACAACGTTTTATGTATGTGCGATGAGACTGACGAATGAACGTCGGATTTGCGCGGTGGCTCTACGTCAAGGTCTGGATCGCGCACACATTCCTTCGAGTGAAGGGCGAACGAGGTGACTGGGTGGATGGGATGCGCTCGTGGACTTGCAATTTAACTGCTCGGCTGTTAAATAAGGAGAATGCAGCTTTCGCGTGCTTGATGCGCGTCGTCGGCAATCGTGTTGCGGCGTCGAGTCGCTACGGCATTCCTGTCTGTCCGGTACTCGATTTGCATTGGCAGCCGCAGAATCGACCATGGGGATAAACGAAGGCTGCATCACTTAAAATGACGTGCAGGAGCCTCGTGTAGTTAATTCACATCACATTAAAAATTAACGTTCTAACATGCTCCGTGTAACTCCAATATACGGAAGTCGCTGGTCGCCGCAGGGCCAAGCGGAGGAACCCTCGTGTACACTCGTTGAATATTCCGGAGTGCGCATCCTGTGGAACTGTGGTTACAAACCCGACTTTCCAACCAGCCTCCCGAAACATGACGCATTGATTATCAGTGACAGCTCCTTGGCTGCTGCTGGAGGACTTCCGCAATATTACAGCTACATGATGAAGCAAAACGAGCAACAGCAGCACATGCAAGTCGACGATGAACGAAATGCTTCTCATTCACAAGCAGCCAATCTTTCGCTGCCGAAAATCTACGCTACTTTTCCCACCGTTAAAATGGGTCAAATGACGCTATATGATTTGCATGCTTCCATTTGCTTGGATGGAGGTTGTCCAGCCTTTTCGCTACAAGATATTGATGGCGTCTTTGCAAGCATTCAATCCATCAAGTACAGTCAGCCAATCGTCGTCGTTGCAGCAAATAACTTGAAGGATCCATTATCATCAACGATTACAGTAGTCGCTCATCGCGCCGGTCATTTGGTGGGAGCCGCCTTTTTCAATCTGCATCGCTACCGCGACGAAACGCTCGTTGTTTTGACGACGAGTCGATACCAAATCGCCAAGGAACTGCACTTGGATGGATCCACCTTGCTGCAGGATGGATCGTCACCCGACGTGCTGGTCTGCAGTCCCGGCGGAGTCAACATGCGCTACCTGAGAACGCTGGCGCATACAAGTAGTTCTGGAGGCAAGGTTGGTGCCGCGTCGTCGGCAGCAACGTCGCTACTTCCGACACTCATGGTGACGCAAGCCGAACGCAATTTGACGGAAACGGTCATGTCGACGCTTCGTCGGGATGGTAATGTTCTGCTACCAGTGGACGCGGCTGGTCGCGTCTTGGAGTTAGTTTTGCTGCTGAATCGGCATTGGGAGCGCCAGCGACTGACTAGCACTTACAACTTGGTTTGGTTTGCGCCAATGGTCTATAATACATTGGACTATGCCCGGAGTCAGCTGGAATGGATGGCCATGCAACTTGGCACCGAATTTGATAGCATGAACGCTGGACATCCCTATCAGCTCCGCGCCGTTCAAGTGTGCACGTCCATGCGGCAGCTGGAGCAAGTGTTGGCGAATCAGAATCCAAGCTGCGTCCTGGCGAGTGGATTGTCCCTGGAGGGAGGACCAGCGCGAGATGTGTTTCTCAAGTGGGCGGAGAATCCAGATAATGCAATCATTTTTACGGATTCCTCGCAGTGTTACTTGAGAACGACGTGGGAGGGAACGAGTGCAATTACTGAAACTACCGCGGATCAAGTCATGATGGAGGCGAATCAACAGCAGTTGACGAGTGCCACTACATCCTCCACCATGGTTGGTAGCACTACTGCAGCATCAGGTCCCGTCCCCATTGAGCTTGATCCCGAGGACACGGAGGATCACGAGGCCACTGGCGGCGTCGGCCGACAAACGCTCGTCGGAAACGCCGTGGACCAAATGTCCGAATGGACCACGGCTGGTCAACTGTTATTCGCCTGGGCGCAGGCAAAGTTGGAGGGCCGAGAAATGGAAGATTTCGTTCCTATCGATGTCAAGGTTCCACGACGGGTTCCCTTGGTAGGCGCCGAACTTAATGCGTTCTTGGCAAGCGAGGAGAAGGCGAGGCAATTGCTGTTGCAGGAAGAAGAGGCGAGCGCCATGTTGCGAGAGATTGAGCTGGCCAAAGGAGAGTTACGTCTTGGTGAACAGGAAGGTGCTACGCTAGCAGTGGTGGAACCTACAGCCAATGCTAACAACAAGTCGAGGCCACAAAAGAAGAGTCGGTTTGATTCCAGTTTGTTTTTCAAGTTTTCCAAGCCATTGCATTGTAAGTTATATAAGAGTTCTGGATTAGAAAAGCGAGAGGGCGTTGTTACTGTGTATCTAACACTTCGCTGTTCGAATTTCGGCCCCAGTGATGTTTGACGTACACGAAGACCCTGTCGGTATTGGCCAAGACGAGTCAGTTACGAAGTCTGGCATTGGAGAGTCAATGGGACGATCAGCTGAAACATTAGAAGACGACTATGGGATTGCTGTGGTTCCGGAACTCTTTACAGACATTGTTTCCGGTGTTGATTCGTCCAAATTTGGCACAGGTAGGATCGGTGATGAAGTTTTACGTCGCGGCCTCGGTTACGGCGTCGATGGTGCGAGCGGGAAAGGAAAGGCATTGGCCGGAGTAAATGGACGACTGGTGTCTGATGTAGACGACCACGATGATTTCGATGAGCTGGACGAAGACGCGTTGGAGGCTGTCGATCTTAGCGAGGGACACGGAATCATTCGCGGGCGCAATGGCCAGCCTCCAGCCAAGGTCACGACAGTTGTACGAAAGGTTGAGGTTCAAGCAGAAATATCCTTTGTTCCATTGGAGGGTCGTGTGGATGCCCGTGCAGCGCGGCAGTCAGTTCGCGCTCTGCAACCGCGACGAGTCGTTGTATTGGGCGGACCATGTACGGGCGAAAGACATGATACACTCGTCGACGAGGTCTCGCTGCTGGCTGAAGCCGCAACATCTTTCGTGACGGACGACGAACCAATACTCGTTCCCAGCGATGGCGAATCGGTTGAGTTAAACATTGGTCACGCCGCGTACGCTGTCCGCGTCATTGACAATCCCTATCAAACTCGCGAGGAAAAGGCAAGCAACGTTCCGCCTCCACAGCTCCCAGAGCCATTTGAAGCCAAACTTGGCGGTTGCACCGTCAGCTTACTGGACAGTGTTGCGACGGGTCAAAAGGTGGCAGCAGATGGAAGCATTGTCCTTGCTCCCAGAGCGAAACTAGTCGATGAAATGCCGAGCCTTTATCTTAGCGATGGAGAAGTGTTGCTGACGGACCTGCGCACCGAGCTAATTGCTGCTGGCATGAAGGCTGAGTACAGCACTCACCAAGGGTACGCCCAATTGATAATCAATCAGAGGATTATTGTCAAGAAGGCAGTCGCCTCTGGTCGGTTCGAAATCGAAGGTCCGCTCTGCGAGGACTTTTATACCGTTCGTGCCTTTGTCTGCGGGCAATTTGTCATTTTATAAGTCTCTGATGAATAGGATCCTTGCTGTCATTACTTAACAATAAATATGATGGGCTGAGCATCGGTTGAATAATTTTACACCAGAATATAGCACGCATTTATTATTATCTAGGAGTACTATTTAAACCAAGATTAAATTATGATAAATTTTGATATACGGTCTGCTTTACGGATGCAGGCGCTCATGCGTACCATAGCTTAAGCATGTGCAGGATACTGTACAGATAGCTAAACAGCTGTCCGCTTGAATTTCGCAATCCAATGCACGCCCACTTTCGTTTCATTGTTCACCATGGCGCTTCGAACCTTTTCCTCCAACCCGTCACTGGGTGGGTTTGGCAGCGGGCCATCTGCCAGTAGTGGATTGAATGATACGAATATTGTAGATCCAGTATCTGGCGGCGATGCGTTTGCTCAAATTGTAAAAGAACTCGTCGACAATGGAATCGATGCATGTTCTGCATCTTCATCTGTCAAAGGCACCAGTCAGGCGCTCGACAAGAGGGTACGAGTCACGATTGAACCGTTCAAACCAAGCTCCGACAATGACCTGAATGATGACCCTTATAAAAAGAACAAGCAGGAACTTTGTCGCGTGACTGTCATTGACAATGGCTGCGGCATGGACAATATTCAACGTTGCATTGATCCCTTCCAGTCGAGTAAGCAGGGACTGCAGTCCATCGCAAATGGCTCCAAAGAGTCACAAACGGCTGCTAGTGATCGCGAAGAAAGTGAAACGCGGAAAGAACGAGCTACCGTTGGTCGTTACGGTATTGGCTTGACCCTTTGCCTCCTACATGGCCAACGACTGGTTCCAAATTCATCGTCGCAAATTACGTCCGCCACTGCTTCATGTACACATTGGTCTAACACTATTTGGGTGGTTGATACGGAAGATGACAATATCAAGTGCGTCAAGCAGTGGTGTGTCGTTAAATCGTCGGCACTTGAGAGTGGCACAAAAGTCACTCTCCTACTACCGGTAAGTGACAGTTTCTCAATATTTATTGGTTCAATTCATGCTTTTCTTATCCCGCTCAACTAATCTATATATGAATCAGGGAGGTAGCTCTGCGGAACGGGCTTGGTTGCGTCTTGGAGAGTATTTCAATCGTTTTCATCTAAGCATCAACCTCACGTGCCGGTTGGAAGTCTTGGCGCCAATGCTCAGCAGCGTCCCCATTTACGTCAAGCCACTTGCAGTCGACGATGCAAACGATGAAGTCTCAGAACGCAAAGGTGATATTTGTGTATCGCGGGAAACGAAAGCGCTCGCAGCGGTGAACGACCGTCTTTTGGCAGTCCAGAGCTCTGTGCACAAGTACTCGACGAGACAGGTGGAGCTCAAGAATTTAGCATACAAGCGATTTCCGATTCGAAGCGAGACTCATCAGGCAATACAGCCGGATACACCTTACTTGGAAGTGTGGCTTGCCGTATTATCGCCTGAAGCCGAAGTGTTCGAAGCCGAACGCGACGATGATGAGGACCAGACTGTAAGTGAGAACAACCGGGAAAACGGCAATGATGACATCCTCGCTGATAAAACTTGCGGTGAGTTTCGACTCATTCGCATGGTAAACGGAATACCATTGCTTGATAATATAGAGGTACTTGGATGTGGAGTCGTCAATACCATCGCTTCGCTGCGACAAGTTTGGTTCTCCTTCGGCTTGGAAGTTGCGTTGGCGAAAATAGACAAGATTAATCTGACAACGCCAGCCTTGGAGGTCCAGGACAGCAGCCAAATCTTGCCATTTTTGGCAAAGAGTGCGCATGACATATTCGAAGCTGGCGAAGACGGATCCGACGATGATTCAACTAGTAGTGGGGGCGACTCTGACTCTGATCATGATGCTGTCCAGCCAGGGCGACGGCGACGGCAAAGAGACGGCTTGGCTTGTGCTGTGCTTCCCGCCCACGTGCGTTTCGCAAATGCCATCATGGTGGTCCACGTCAACGGCACTCCCACGTCCTTGCCGCTGCCGACTCTGTCCAAGGTATGAACACACTTTTGTCGCGTTCGTGATCGAGAAAAATTACGTCTCACCTTGATTATTATCAATGCCAGGGTTGTCTTCCAGCCAACAATAAAGCGATTGACGATGCCTTGGAGCAAGGCTTGACGCAGTGCTTGCGGTCGCTCCAGCGATCGAATCCGTCCCTCCTCTTTTCGTCGCAAATGCTCCAAGCCTCCGAGCGGGACGTTCGCTACGTGCCGCTACTGGCGACGGCAATCACCTCCATCATGTTGAACTTTGAGACGCGATCCAACAAGACGACCAAAGCGACAATGCGTTCCTGGAAGCAACAAAATGACTCGAAAATGTGTGCAACTACGTCTAGTCAATCCAGTCACCTGCGCGACGACGACGACGATATTGATACGGAAAGTGATGACGACGACTCCAACGAGCAGACGGATTCTATCTCCAAAGGTCGGCTGTTTGCAAGCTTGGCGGAGGATCAGATTCGACTTCGATTAAACCAAGCTACTTCAGCGACTAAAAGCGACTGCGAAGGAGGCAGCAGTGCCAGCGATAATTCGGAGCCTGCGGCAAAACGAATCTATAAAGATCTCCTTGATTCAAGTAGTAGCGATGCTGAATCTGAAGAAACAAATGGTAACAGATCCAGTGTCGCTAACAGTGGGGAAGAAATGCACAAAATCATTGACGGCGACGACTCTGACATTGACGACTGGTTTTGAAATTTTTTGAGATCAATGCAACCACGCATTGCTTGCAAATAAACTTAGACTCTAGAACGCCTTCATATTATGGCTGTCCTGCTTGCAGTAAAAATTGTATGCAATCTCGCAAGGCAATCACGTCAGCATCATTTTCGTCAAACTCGTCGTCGTCCATCAACTCTTTGAGCTCTGCCACCTTTGCCTCTAGCGCCGTCTTGCCCGCATTATTGCGAATGTTTCTGTCAATACCAGAAATGAGCAAAATTTCGCACGCTTGCGCCGACGACGCGTAGTGCAGCGCCGAATCTCCTTCGGCGTCCAAAACTTGCAAATCGGTTTGCTGCGGCAGCTGCAGTATGAGCCACTGCATGGTGGATATTTGGCTGTAGGAGGACGCTGCCTGCAGCAAGGTGTAGCCGTGTTCGTCAACGACAGTCACTGGGAGTTGTAACTGTTGCAGTGATTCCTGTAAAAGCGGCAAGTTGCCATCCGATGCGGCGATCCAAGGAGTCGACGAGTCAATGTTTGCCGATGTTACTTGTTGCGGCTGGGCGGCCGTGTTGGATTCTTTTGAGTTATTTGACATTATTGATTGCTGACTGCTAGTTCTTTTACGCTTGCTAACTCGCGATGCAGGTTCCGTTTGCATATGGAAAATTATGTAACGAGGGGAAGAATGAGGGAAGCAGGCGGTGAAAGGAAAAAATGGTTCGTGGTCGGCGACACTTCGCACGTAGAACCAGTACGACTTTTAAAGATACCACTGCGACATTTACGTGCCGAGACAGCTTTGCGTTGACGAGGGCAACACAAACCGTTGCCGCATCATATTCAAAGTCTCTCTTCATCTAATGTAGTAGACTCTTCAAGCATGTCGTCATTGTCATTGCTGGATCGATTCAACAAGAATTTTCTTTCCAGGGAAATTCCCTTTTGGAATGTCAATGCAGTCGATGGAGCAGCAGCCAATGCTCGCAGCAAGCGACGACACCATGTTCCTGCTAACCTTGATATACATTACGTAACTGACAATCTACTGGCTGCTTCTGCTCCACACTCTCCGCTAGAGACGAGAACCTTTCTGGATACTGGAAGGGATGAAGCAAAAAAGACGAATGCTAAGACAGAATGCCACAAAAGTGATGACGACTGTGACGACGAGAGTCTCTGCGTCGAGCAGTTGCAGCACGAGCCGGAGGAGCATGCTAAAACAACAACATTATACAATCACGAGCGCCGCAACGGAAACTCCGCTGCTGCTTTCGCCTCCTTTTTGGATGCAAACTACGCCAACAAGTACATGATTTTCATGCTTGGTCCTGCTCCGCCCGACGACTTGACGCTGCTGCTGTTGCGGAGACAAATTGTTCAACTTGACAGCCATCAGCAGCAGCAAGCAAACAAGAACAAGTCACCAGCCATTTACAGACAGCAGAAACTGTTAGACGCTTGCTACGCCTTGCATGCCTGGTTGTCGGCAGACGCGAGTCACGTTGCAGTTGTTTGCTGTCCCAATGGAAGGACCCACACGGCGATTGTGCTGGCAGCCTATTTGAAATATATGGATCAAGTCGAAACCATGCATGATGGATTCTGTCACGTGGTTCAATGCATATTGAAACTGCCGAGTGACACGCAACATGATGAACGAAATGACTCGTCTGCAACAAACTCTATACATGGAATACTGCAGCAACTACCAGCCAGCTTGCATCAAGCGTTTCGAAACATGGACAAGCTAATCGAGTACGGAGAGTGCATTCAGTCGCGTCCCTTGCTGCTGCGAGCCATTGCCTTGCAGGGCGTGCCGGTGGAATGCGCACCGCTGCTGCAACTCTACGATGCGAGTGGTACAAACGACAATGCTCATCAACAAGGCCATCTTGTCTACTCGTCGTCTCAAAATTCCGAAAAGGTGCAGTGGGTTGACGATGAAGGATTCTACTTGGTCAATTGCGTCGTGCAAGGCGAGTTTCGCCTCGAATGTCGATTCGGAGATGCGTTTAATCATAATGACGAGGTGGACGATGACTACAATGATGCAGAAGAAGAAAGTAACGATATATCCAAGATTTTGTTTCTGTTCATGCACTCGACGGGATTCTTGGGAGCCGGAACTTATGAACTGACCTTGGACGAAATTGACGTGCCGCCTCGTTATCGACCCTACTTTGACGAGGACGATTTCATATTGACGCTAGTGTTTGAATCGGATTGGAGCTGCACTCGCAACGATGCGAACGATGAAGAATCAAAATTAATGTCACTCATTCAACAAGACTGTCCAGAGTCAATTCTACCGTATGTCTTGTACGATATGGAGGCTGTGCAGCAGGGCTGGTGGATTATTCACACGCTTCACTCGGCGCGGCCAGCCGACGAAGATATTGATCGGTTCCTGGCGGATCTACGGACCACTCCAAATGCGCCGGCGTGGGCGCTAAGTGGTCAGGCGCAGCGACACTTGGTGGCGCTGGCGTTGCAGCTTTACAATTTTCATTGGAGTCGGACGCGCGAGGCATTGCTCATTGGTGACTTTTGCAAGTGGTGGAACTTGCATGGCAGTGACGAGGGTTTGTCAACGACAGGCGACGATCATGACATTACTAATGCAGACATCATGGTGGATAGGGATTCACAAATAAAGGAAAGTCCAATCAGTTTGCCATACGGGTCGTCGGTCATGAATCCTCGACCGGGTGATATCTTGCATTCGCTGGAGTCGGTAGAAATCAGAGACTTGCTTTTGAACAGCAACACAGGCAACGGAAAATTTCAACCTGCTTTTCGCTATATATCGAAGAAAAATCAAGCATCTGTTCTCAGTCCCAGTCTAATGGACGATCCGCGAAACCAAGACGCAGTTGCATGCTTTCTGCAGCTTGATCATCTAGAAGTTGATTTACAAGATTTGATTAACCTCAAGGAGGCTTCAAGATTCTGGAACACTGGGACTTTACCGCAGCAGCCGGCCGTGGATACATCCGACATGGCCGATTCGCGCGGCAGTCTGCAGGGACAGGCTACCGATGAGATGTCTTCAAGCGTTAACCACCCATCTTTGATTGAAAATTATTCAAAGGGGGTTACTGAACCGGAGGAGGACGAAAATGGCAACGTCGATGCGATTCCAAGTGAACCTTCGCTTGCGGATGATCCAAAGTTTGCTAAATACTTTCGAATGTTAAAAACTGGCCTTCCTCCGACTGTTGTCCGCCATGCTTTACAAAGGGATGGGCTCGATCCATCGATCCTTGATTTCGATCCGACAAGATCCTATGTGTCGCAGGTCAACGATATGACGTCGACAGAGGATCTAAAGACAACTCTTGTGCAAACAGATGAGCCAGAGACGCTGCCACTGAAAGACGATCCGACGTATTCAAAATACTTTCGCATGCTAGACAAAGGAATACCCGAAGGTGCTGTCCGAAATGCTCTTCGGCGTGACGGCTATGAAGAATCCATACTTGCCCTTGATCGGACGAAGACTTACGCGTCGCAAAAGCAGGTAGCAATTAAGGAATCAAAGCAAGAGGAGCAAGCATTGAAAGATGACCCTACCTATGCGAAATACTTTGACATGCTGAGCAAGGGGCTTCCAGAAGGAGCTGTCCGAAACGCACTCCTACGGGCCGGCCATGATCCTTCCATTCTTGACTTAAATCCCACAAAATCGTATGCTTCACAGACAAGCAATAAAGTTGATTCCCAAGGTGAGCTAGCTCTGAAAGACGACCCAGCATACGCGAAATACTTCGACATGCTAAGCAAGGGTCTTCCAGAAGGCGCTGTCCGAAATGCATTACAACGAGATGGACGTGAAGTTTCTATTCTTGATATGGACCCGACCAAATCTTATGCTTCTCAGACATGCAATATAGTAGATGCCCAGGCTGAGCTAACTTTGAAGGACGACCCAGCATACGCAAAATACTTCGACATGTTGAGCAAAGGGCTTCCGAAAGGTGCTGTCCAAAATGCTCTCCAGAGAGATGGACTTGACATAACCATTCTTGATATGGACCCAACCAAATCCTACGCGTCGCAGTCGAATCTCAACAAAGGAGCAGTTGTGAGCGGACCGCCGCTGAAGGATGACCCGACGTACGCCAAGTACTTCCGCATGTTAGATAAGGGTCTTCCACGCGGAGCCGTGCAAAACGCGGTTAAGCGCGATGGCCACGATTGTTCTGTCTTGGATCTTGACCCAAATAAGCCGCTCAATTCTCAACAAAAGTCTAGTTCGACTGACAAAAAGGCAAACGATATTGCGCTGAAAAACGACCCAGAATGGAAGAAATATTACAGCATGCTGGCCATGGGTCTTCCGCTCGGAGCGGTTAAAAATGCTGTTACCAGAGATGGGAAAGATCCTGCTGTTTTGGATTTGGACCCTCAACTATCGTTAGAAATGCAAATGCCTACCGGTAGACGCACCTCAAGCTCACAAAAGGCGAAAAAATTGGTGCGCCGCAAGAAAATCTTTTGGAAACCGATTGATCCGAGACACATCAAAGATGACTCTTTGTGGTCACTAGTGAAGGATATGGACAGCTTGAAAATGTCGAGTTTGAAATACGACGAGAAAGAGTTTGCTGATTTGTTCACGCAATCGACAGAGCCTGGCGCGCAAGCGCAGCGAAAGGCTCCTTCTACTCCGACTAAAATGAAAAAAGCCGTCCAAGTTATCGACGGGAAGCGGTCTATGAACGGCGGTATAGTACTCCTTCGACTGAAAATGGACTGCAACAAGATAGCCCAGCTAGTGGACTCCATGGAGCATGGTGGACTTGATCCTACCCAGCTTACCGCATTAAAAGAATTCCTGCCGACGGAAGACGAGAGGAACGCGCTGAGATCGTACATGAATAGTAACGGCGATTCAGAGACTGAGCAGAAAGCGGCGATTACTATTTTAAGCGAATGTGAGAAATACATGCTCACGATGCTGGATATATCCGACGCGTCGGCCAAGATTGACTGTATTCTCTTTCGCGTTCAATTCAAGCAGCGGCTCGACGAATTTGTTCGTGCTATTCAAGTACTTGACAAAGCATGCAAAGAGGTTGTTTCCAGCGCCAGGCTGCGAAAGTTACTGGCGATGATTCTTACGTTAGTAAATCAGATCAATACTGGTGGAGACGGAGGCGACGAAATCGGGTTCAGCCTGGAGGCCCTGCTAAAACTTAACGAGGCAAAGGCATTTGATCGAAAGACAACTGTTTTGCAATACCTTTACCGGCTGGTTAAGGACAACGACTCTGAATTGTGCAACTTTGGCGACGATCTTCCGCATACAAAGGATGCATGCGACGTGGTGTTTGAGAATATTCTTTCTGAAATGCAGCAACTTGAGGCGGAGCTCATGCATGTTAAGAAAACGGCAAAGGAACAAGCAGACGCAATGGAAGCAAGAGGAGAAACCCAAAAGGTCACATTGGCTGAGCTTCGAGAGCAAAGGAGTACTATTCATTCTGTTGAACAGGTGCCACAGTACAACCAGGCTGAATTGATTGGCGGTAGAACGTCAATGGAACGATTTGTGAGGCATGCGGAGTCAATATTGAAAGAGTCGGTCGCTTATTATTCCGAGGTCCAAGAGAATTATCAAAAGTTGCTGGATTACATATGCGAAGACGAGAAAATGCGCGCCAATGAGTTTTTTGTCACAATGAGGCGATTTATCCTTGCCTTTTACAAAGCTGGAGAGGTTGTCGAGAATGAAGAGCGGCTTCGAGTACGGGAACAAAAGCGGACAAACCCAACTATCACCACCACACCAAGTGTAACCTCAGTAGCTGGCGACATTCGCTCTGACAAGGGTCTTTTAGCAGCCATTGCTACTTCTGCAACGAAGAAGAGTTCAGCAATTGTCACAACACCGGCAGCAGAGTGTAGCACTGGTCAGATAGCGGCGACACACAATCGATCAGGTACAAGCCAGAAGTCAAAATCACTCAGCAATGACCATGCGGTCGCTCCGTCTGCTTTTGCAGCTATTGCAGCTTCGGCATCAACGAAGAGAGAAACGACATGTGACAATCCTTTGGCCGAAGAAGCTTCGACTCACGCAATTACCATTGCAGTACACAATGGCCTCACTCCAAGCATTGTGACGACGGCATCAAACGTTGACAAATCATACGACGTCATCAATAATAGCAGCAGCACTGATCAAATGAAAGACGCCAGTGAGCTTGGGAATGACGACGAGCATGGAGAATTCAGGGCCGTTGCGTCACCCAGTTCAGTGCAAGTCGCAACAAGTGCGGATGGAGGGTTTAAGTTAGTTGACGGCGAACGCAGTGCGCTCGCAAACGCAATTGATGATACAGCGCAATTGGAGCAAGCCACACTTATCGGTTCGCTTCCTTGCTCTGACAATAGTATGGAACCAGACAGCGACGATGTGGGTCGGGCAATGAATGAGGCGGACAGATTGGAGGCTCGACCTGATGGTACTGAGGACGCAAAGTCTTGGGAAAGACAAGGCAGCAGGCTGCAACGCTTGAATACTAATGACAATTCGTCCGTTTCTGCCTCTGTCGATGTGATAGGCCAACCGCATGACGATCATTTCAGTGCGACCGCCAGATCATCCTTGAGGTCCGCGTCGGATAATGATGAAGACAACGAACCGGTCGATGCAGATTTCTTTGACGCAGCATCTACACATAAGGACAAAACGTCGATGCATTTAAATGAAGCAGCATGGCAAGAGTCCTTTTCATCGTCAAGTGATGAATTCCATGAAGCCACGTCATGAGAAATTACGTGTCGACTTGCGACTCATTCATGTTTGTAATACAACAAGATGTGTTCATGGAAATTCGGACGCGCTTCTCTCCTTTACTGATAACTTCCATAACTACTTCTTTATCTATGTTACTCATACAGTAATAGCTAGCTTGTCGCATCGAGTGCAAGTCGTAGCGTAATGTCCGACCAACCATACCCACGTGCCGTATCCAAAAGTTCCTGGCGTTTTCGTAATCGATCAATCACTGGAACCACCGTTGTCGTCAATGATGTATCCAATTCCATAGCCCTTTCAAAGTATTGTTCACTTTCTTGTAGCTTCCACAGCTCGCTCAAGAGTTCGCCCGCCTTGAGCCAGGCATTCGCATAGGTTGGCAACAGTTCCGTCGCACGCAACGCATCCTGCGCGGCCGCCAGTAGCGCGTACTGATACAATCCATGTCGGTATTGCGTCCTTCGATACTGACTTTCCTGCTGCACATTATTTTCCAGTATTCGTCGAAACAATGAACTTGCAATCGCTGGTTGCGCCTTCGCCTCCTGAAAGCCGGCTTCATACGTGGACGAATCTGGCACCATTTTTACCAGTTCCTTCAACGTTTCCTTTAACTTTTCCTTGTGTCCCGCCGCCCGCTGCGAAAAGGCCAAGGCTCTCATGAGACAAACTGGCCCTTCCTGCGATGCCACCCCGCAGGCAAACGCCTTGTCGTACGCTTGAATCGCCAAACCAATCTTGCCTTCCTGCAAGTAGCCATTGCCGCGATACTTCCACTTGAGGCACTCGCAGACCGTGGCGTTGACGCCCTGGTTGTGGAAGCAGCAAGTTGGGGTGTGTGAGTGTGTGCGCATACATCTCGTCGCCGCCATACATCACTCGTTGTTCACAAACTGTATTTCGTACCTTGACTTTCATATGTTTCGTCAGAATCCGATACACCTTGTCGACCGAGTCCACGTAGCCAACGTCAAACGCTTGCTGCTGATTGACGCATCGAACCGTTGGACCACGACTCTTGGCCGACTTGGGGAGCAGGGCTGGAAAGACTTGCACCTTGGAAGCTGCTGCGAGACCCAAAAAGGCATCCAGTGCGGCGGATCCTCCCTTGTCGAGTGACAGTTTGGATTGATCGACGTACACTTGCCAAGTCTGTATGTGTTTATATCAGTAATAGATTATATATTTTTGTGAGATGACGTCGATTCGATATGACAGAGACGCTCAATTGTAGATATTAAATTTGCCAAAAACACTACACAATCTCACCCCAGCTGCTGCATCTCCACTTTTTGCGTTCCGCGCCGTCACTTTTGCATTTGGAACGTGAGTGACAAAGGATGCGCAGGCATGAACTAGTAGAAAGATAACGCAGAAACAATGACGTTGGCATGAATGTACGTGACTTCGTGTCAAGCATGATGATGGATGCATCATCATCGCTCGTCGATGGCTCATCAGCTGCTTTCGCAACATATAATAATACAGAAACAATCAAATACAGCTATATGCAGTATGTAATGATGAGTTTAGTGTTGTTGCAATGCTGCTGGTGCATGTTTGTTGTTGCGGAAGGTGTGACACATCTTGGATCTTCCACCCTTGCGACCGAAAAGGATCAGTCAATCGTACCGGTACTCGCCAAGTACCGGTGAGTCTTTTAAACGATGCGACATCAGACAACTTTGATTGATGATGGCAAGCAACGACCATGAAGATTCAGCCGCTCGCTCAAACAACTATAGCGATTATAATAGACGACTTGAGACTTTAATTAGTGGTAACATGCGCCACACGAACGTAAATGCCAATGCAGTAGCTTTTATGTGTTTATTTATTGGTCAATGCTTCTCCTTTTCATGTCACCACACCATATTTCCATCATTTCGCTCACGAGCATTATCAACGAGATGGAGGAAAGAATCCAAGCTGAATGCACTCCAAAATGATGTAATAGTCGAACCTCACGCTTCCCGACGACACGTCCTGTCACTTGCTGCGACTGCAATCGTCTCTTCGTCCATTTTACTGCAGTCTTCCCCCTTGATTGCAGCAGCAGCTGCCGAAACAGCGAGCACTAGCTCCTCATCAACGTCACTCAACGCTCTCTTTACGGAAAAGATTTTTCTTAACATTCAAGGATTACCATCGCAAGACAATGCCATTACAGACAATCGCATCGTCATTGGTCTCTTTGGCAATGACGCGCCTCACTGCGTCAAACAGCTCCAGCAACTATTCACACCATTAGGCTTGCCACGTCCCTGTCGACCGCGCGCCACTCGAACGCTGCAAAAGGAGCAGCTGGAAGCCAACAAGGTTTACAAGAATTGTATGCAAGCGGAATCGCAGGGAGTGGTGTTGCAGTATAGTACCGTGTGGCGGATTGTCGCGAACGAGCAGATTGCCATTGGCGCCGTCACTGGCAAGTACTTGTCGCGAGAATATCCAGAGTGGAACGATGTCAACTCGCTCAAGCATGACGTTCCAGGTGTCGTCAGTGTGTTGCGTGGTTCCGAGGGTGGGTTTGGCTTTAGCATCTATCCGGGCGACGGCTGTGGGGGCCATGCAGAGCTGGACTGTGACTACATTGTCGTCGGTCGCGTATTGGAAGGCATGGACGTTGTCCGACGGCTCAACCAAGTGCCAGTCGTGACGACGGCGCGTAACATCAATTACATGAGCCTTTCGGGCGCCGCCGGGACGGGCAAGGCACCCAATCGGTCATGTCGGTACGGCGGACCAATGTACTGCAACGAATATAAACCTCTCAGCAAGCTGACAGTCAGCGAGACTGGAATATTATAGACAACACATTGATATGTGCGAGGAGGCGCTATGAAATGTTGGATTGCAATGTAGGATTACAAGCACATGAACGTGACTACTTCACTTAACTAGTTTTTGGCTTTTTTCCGGCCTCACATTTCTGCTGCGTCTTGCCAGTTGCATGGCGCCAACAGCGCTGAATCGTCAACAAATGATCGACAATTCCATCCCATGGAATCCTCTTGCGTTTGAATAATGCATGAATAGTGTAAGATGAGCTTGGGGCAGTAAGGGAGAGCGAGCAGAGCCAATCTTCTTGCTAAACATGGTTTAATCAGGAAGCTTCGTCATTATGCCATCGCCACTGTGGAATTCTCTTAAAGTCAAAACGGCACCACATTTTACGTTATCTTGTTGGAAGTCTTGATACCTAAGTGAGACTCCGGGAAAGTCATTGCTTCCATACTTTATTTCATCGTGCCATGAGTGGCTGATGACGTCGGAAGTGCATGCGACAGAAAAACGTTGGTATCAAGGCCAAGTGCTCTAAACTTCATGTCCTGACTGCCAGAGGCGGCCACAAGCCAGCTTCGCGAGACCTTTCTTTGAGTTGGACTCATCTGTTAGTGCGTGAATGCCACCATCGCCATGTCGCATCGTCAAAAAGTTCGGGTCGCACATCTGTGTGGCCGTGCAATATTCATTCATAGCGAGTCCCACTTGCATGCTTTTTGGCGATTAGGTTTACGAAAGCAGTGATATTCCGTGTGCCTGTTTAACGCAGATGTTAGATTTTGTTGCGTTTGCTTTATCGATGACTTTTGTATGCAGTATGGCTGAATCGCCAGATGTTACATTGCGTGCAGCCTTGCATCATGATTGGATGAATCTTTTGACTGCACATTCGCACATTACACACCCATATAATTTAAAAGGCAAAGCTCGTCATCCAATTTAGTCTGCTGTCAGCACAATGATCTTCATGCTTGGCTTCTTCCTCTCAGTGGCTTGCCTGAACAGCGTCTATGCCGACGGAATTACCGGTGTTGTCGAGCCAAGAATTGACTGCCAAACTCAAGTCATCAAGGGAAAATCACAACGCATCTGCGCCACATACACGGAGACTTACCCCACTTCCGTTCCAGTATCCGACGGATCAGTGATTGTTGATGGGCCCCGCATCTTTGATTACCAGTTTTGGAAAGGACTCGCACCCAAAACGGATACTAGAACGCTCTCGGACGCACAGCTCAACAAGCATCTGCTTGGCTACACTGTCAAGGTGCAGTGGGAGGATGGCGCTTGCCAGGTCGACCTGGATGGGACAGAGTGCAACTCCTGCAAACTTTGTAGCGAATCCATGGATGATCCTGCGAAAACGACACTCAAAGCCGACTGCAGCAACATTGAGAATGGCCGTCGCGTCAGCCAGTGCGAGCCGGCCTACATATTCTTTCCATTGAAGGCATCTAAGCGATTCAACGGAGGAATCGGCAAGAAAGTTTAACTTCGCGAATAGGATATTATGCAATTAAGAATCAGTGGAACATGTAGCTGTATCGCCGAATCAGCGCATGAACATGTTAAAAGCGTATTATAGTATCAATTGCTATGTGAAGTGATCACGATTCTACGACTTGTCTGTGGTGCCTCGGCCAACACCAGCAGCCATATTTTCGAGTAGTGAAGATTCTTCCGATATGAAGGTTTCGATTTCCATTGCTTCGTCCTGCATCAAATGTGACTCAATTTCCTCAAGGGACAATCCCCGAGTCTCGGAGACGCTCGTTTGGACGAAGCCGAATGCCACCAGAACGGCCGACGCAAAGATAAGGAAGGTCGGTCCCCAACCGAACAAGTTCTGAACAACTGGGAATACACACTGCACTAAGCAGTTGAGCAAATAGTTGAACTCGACGCAAAGTGCCATGGCGGGTCCGCGCACATCCTGCGGAAACACTTCCGACACCACCAGCCACGTAATGGGACCAAAGCCAAGCTGGTAGCCGCCAATGTATAAAAGCATTGCAAACAATGCAACCCACTTTGCGGCTGGTCCAAGCCTGTCTCCGCCTTGCCAGTCCCAAAACACAAGCGCAAGAGTAAATGCCGATAGAAGCATGGTGGCGCAGCAAACTGACATGAGGCGCTTGCGTCCCACAGTATCGACCATGAGCACCGTAAATGTGCTGCCGCAAAGCATCACAATGGCGGTCGCTAGCACGGCATGACCATTCCAGCCAGCAGCTTGAAACAGAACAGATGCATAGGTGAGGATCGAGGGCTGGCCGGAAAGTTGCTGAAAGAAAACTAGTTTCAACGCAGTCTGCAAGGCTGGTCGCACGTGCGGAGCGCAAAGTCTTGTCCTGATGAATGATATACAACCAATGTCAACGTCAAGTGTGCCAGAGTCTTTTCGAATGATAGCCCTGTTTCGGTCAATGTCAGAAGCTAGCTTGTCAAACTCGTCGTCGACATTGCCGTGATAAATGAACTCCATTGATTCCTTCGCCTCGCGTCGACTGCCATTCAGCAAAAGCCATCTCTTGGACCTTGGAATCATGAAAGTCAACAGCAGCATTGGTGTCGACAGAGCGCAGCTGACAAGAAACAGCCACGTCCAGTCTTGCGCCCACGACGTCTTTACGTTATCCAAAAAGTCACCCACTCCAAATCCAACGAGAATGCCAAGCACAATGATAGACTCCTTGGCCGAAACAATGGCTCCGCGAATGCGCGTTGGCGCCATTTCCGCCATGTACGTGGGCGCACCGTGCATGACCAGGCCGACGCCAATGCCAAACAAGAGTCGGCCGCACACCAAAATAAACCAACCAACTGTAAACGACGTGTGCTGAAACAAGCGCCCACTTGAAATGGATAGCAGATTTCCAACAATATATAGCGTTGCCGCAATGCGAAGCTCCATGCGCCGCGACAGCTTGGATGACGACAAACAAACCAAGACCAAGTGACTTCCCAGCAAGGCTCCCGCCGAAACGGCGCCGACCAAAAGTCCTTGGTGGATTCGATGGTGCGATTGGCTCAGCTCATCCCACCAGTAGGAGTCATGACTGTCGTTGTCCTTATGTAATTCGTACATGGCACCAAGATATGTATCGTCAGTTGCGTATTCAACGTCTTCCCGGCGACGATAAAAGTCATCGTCATCATGAGTGCTCGTCGCCGTCGAAGTGTTTAAAAGCCGCTTGAGAACAAAGGAAATGGCCCCAATGTCATAACCATACAAAAATCCACCCAAAGCTGGAGTCAAAACGACGAGACTGACGCCTTTCCAGTTGATGCGAAGGGGATCCGAGGAGGAGGATGCAACGGATGACGATACTGGAGACGCGGCGGCAGTCATGTCGTTGATCTGCTTTGTTACTGTTATACTTGCTAATTCTATAGACTTGTAACTGCGTCTTGATTATGCGCCTTGGAGGCAAATGGCGTTGCATTTTCCTTCGAATGGACCTCTTGGAAAAAGTGATCGCGGTCGAAGGTGCGTGACGGCGTGATTGAAAATCACTAGTTTTCATGAATGCAAGACGTTTCAAGGCTATAGTCCATGACTTATCAAACCTAAACCTTAACATTTTTGCATGCGTTGCGCGGGCGCGCCTTGGCCACCACGGAACAATTTCACCATGGCCCGCTTCAAGACATCGGCGCGACCAATCCGACTGCAAGGCAACAAGCGCGTTGTAGCGGAGGGTCAAGCTCCGCGTCGCAAGCGTCGCATGCGACCGGGTGAGTTCATAAAGTGCTGGATGGGGTTTATTTTGGGTTTCAGTGTAGACGTCATGACACATGACAGCCGTATCGTCATGCCTTCCTTTTTCATTTAGGGCAATCTTCTCTCGCTTGCTGACACCAACTCCTTTCACGTCTACATAGGTGAAAAGGCGTTGAAGGAAATTCGTTCATATCAAACGTCGACGGATCTGCTGATTCGCAAGCTTCCATTTGCTCGACTCGTGCGAGAGATTCAGCAAAACATGATGAGGCAAGCCTATCGGTGGCAGGCCACCGCCATTTTGGCTCTACAAGAAGCGACTGAGGCTCATTTGGTTGGATTGTTTGAGGATGCCAATTGCTGCGCCATTCATGCCAAGCGCGTCACAATCATGCCCAAGGACATGCAGTTGGCTCGTCGCATTCGAGGGCCGACGAGAGAATAGAAAGAGTCACTATTATTTTTGATCCACGCCTCATCTGCATATACGAGTCTGGGTTTTAAACATGCATGTCTTCTCAGGCATCGGAGAAGTAGAGGCACCGGCCTTCTACTCGAATATCCTTCTCGCAAAAGTAGATTAACAGCAGACTGCATACTTTACAATATTAGTTCAGTCAGAACGTATGGTACTGAGCATCCGATTGCGTTTGCTAGTTCGCTTGGAAGCGATGTACATACTGTATCGTCGTTGAAGTGCCTTAAAAGGCAATGACTTCGAAAAACAGGAACAATTTTCACTCTCTGGTGCTTTACTGCTGCGCTACCTCTGTTCTAATTGCTGGCGAGTTTTTTTGCAAATTAAGCGATGATTAAATTTTCCCAGGCACAAGTGGGTGAACCCGATGAATCCAATGCCAAATAATAATGCCTCTCGCAATATTCGATGTCGTAGTGCGTCACGGAGCGACGCATATTCGCATAATAAATATGAAAGTTTTCAAGATGCTGCAGCTGAAGTTAGGGGAGGGTCGACCTGGCGACAATGCCCTCGACCATGGCGTGCCACAAGTAGGTGTGAGAACGATTCTTCCCGCCACGCCGCAGCAATGCGGATGGTGTAGAAGTTCTTTTTCAAAACGAGCCATGAAGAGTGGCATTGCATGCGACTGCGTGACGGGCCAGCCCCAACAACTTGTTACAATGGCTTTATCTCTGAGCTTCCCAACACCCACACCTCTCTATCTTCATACATGGTGACACCGCCCGCATAAAATGTTTTTGGATTGCAGCTAACGGTAGTCCTTTAGTTGTTATGATACTCATCCTTCTGTCGCCGGTGGCTCGTTCGCTGTCAACATATTGGCCGCCACGACCAGAGACTGAAAGACAACATGCTTCTTGTCTAAAGTCTTGACCAGGGCAGTTCCATATACTGCTGCTCGAGTCTTTGCCAAGGGCTCCTGCAGCAACGTCTGGAAGCGTTCCGAAAACTCGTGACACTCGCGATTTTTCTTGCACTTCTTCTCAATGGCTTCCCGCAAAGCGGCCGTCCATTTATATGGAGGGACAAACTTGACCCGTTCAATGCTGGAGCTTTCAAAAGTGGCAGATAGTATGGCTGGAGCATCGGGATCCAAATTGTTGCCGTACATGTTGATGGAAAGCGCGCGGAGATGCTTGCATTGGCGCATGACATTATGGACGGCGTCACTTAGCGCGCTAGTCCATCCTTTCACCCAGGGCAAGCCCAAGACTTCCAGTCCTTGCGCTCGCGCAGCCCCGCCAAGAAAGGCTAGCAAGTCATAGTGCGAATAATCCTCTTCGCCTTCATAGAAAGTTGCCAGGACGAGTTCCTTGATGGTTGCCGACTTTGGCACGTGCTTGGCAAAGGAGTCCAGATATACCGGGAAGTTCTCATCGCTAGAATAAAAATTCAAATGGACTTTGGAAAGAGTTGTAGTCCTTGTCAGCATGCTTTCCACGAACACATCTGCAAGCTGCTCGCGTAGATAGCAGCTGCTCATCGACAGCGACTGCAGTTTGCTTTGCTGCAGCAGCTTGCAAAAAAGATGCGCCGGTCCCTTTGCTTCCAGTGAGAGACCACTCAAAATCAAATGCTCGAGTGCCGGCATGCCAAAAATTCGCTCCAAGACGGAAGCGGAGATTTTCGCATGTCGAGTAACCATTGCGTCATCGTCGCCTTCAATGTCATCATTCCCGTGACTCTCCACCAGTGCGTCACAGCTGAGCATTAACGTAAGTATGGTAGCAGGCCACGCCGTCGACTGAAAAAATGTTTGCAAATGCACGTCTTGGAAGCCCATGAGCTCGACCTGCGTCAGTTGACGGTGATTGGTCAAGTCCAATGGCGCCGCGTCCACGGGCAGCATGTTCGCATTTCGACGTCCATGAATGTTTTTAATTCCGCATTCAAATTTAAGCGTCTTGATTTGCAGCACCTGGGACAAGATATCCTTTAGTATTTGCAAATTGCTTGGGCAAACGTGCCAAACTTCAAGGGTTTCCAGGCTTGTCAAGTTTGTGCCAATCACTTGGCCAAGTCGATGAAGCAAGGTGGAGTCACTCTGCTGCATGCTTGCATCAGTGGCAATACCCGAGCAAATGCAGCAATTCAGCAGTAAGTGTTTAATCGCAATTCCTTCCTTTTCCAGTAGCGTCAAGTATTCTTGCTGCATTGCTGGATTCGATTCCAGAAACCAACGCAAGTCGAGCGCAGCCCGCGAGTCTTGGCCCAAGTTGAACATTTGCATGCGCAGCATGGTATTAGAAAGCTGCTGGACATTGTCTTGGAGCTTGTATTCGTTGTGCTGATGGGCACTGCAGCAGGTCCCCATGTTATTGCTTTTGTTTTGCTAGTGAATGGTGGTAATGTAGATGTGATGTATGACATATGCGATGGCTCTGTGGAATGTGTTGCTTGTACGATGACTGACAAGTAGGATAGTACAGAGAGTAATTTGTTTTGAACCGGGAAATAGAACGTCTATTCCGACTTAAAAGCAATGGTCGCTGCAATTGTCTCTCGTTACTCGTCCAATCGCTTCCGTATAGCCTGTCTAATCGTGATCAGTCATGGTCGAAGGAAGAAACGCACGAAGGAGCATGATGTCCAGTACCGATGCGATTAAAATCACCGGTACGACATTTTGTTTGTCGTCATTGGCTCGCAACGAGGGAAACTGGGACCATGATCAACACATTCTACCACAAGGTCAACTGCATGCCGGCGCCATGTCTTGCCTCTTTGCATCGCCTCCCGACGATAACGACGAGATAGACGACAGTGACAATGAATCTCTTCCAGAGCCCTGCATTTGCGTGTCGCCATTGGTTCGGCGAATCCATGTAAAATAGACGCAGTCAAGCAAGCCTTGCTGAAAATCGTTGGTAGGAGGCGGAAGCAATCAAACGTTATCATTCAGCTCGACGTGCAAGCCTTTTCAGTCGATAGCGGTGTCGCAAGTCAGCCGTTTGGAGACGCAAGTACCATGCAGGGAGCCAGGAACCGGGCCAAGTCGGCATTTTTCGCCTTTCGAGACGCCAATGATGGAAATTATCCACACATTGCCATTGCAATGGAAGGTGGACTCGAGTATATTGATACAGCAGGATATTCTGAAATGAATGGAACTGGAGAGGCTAGTGAAAGCGCTAGCAACGGCGATGAGAATGACGACGAAACATCAAGTCCAAGCGAGAGCGAAAGTACTCAACGCAGTAACACTACTACAACCGCAAAAGCTCTCTTTTGCATGGCTTGGATTGCAGTCTACGGCCGGCGAACTGGAACCATTGTTGAAATGCTTTGCGACAAAACCAAAGTGACTGCTTACTCTGGCGATCGCAAGGCTGGCTACGGCTTGGCGCGGTCGGCAAGCTTTGCACTGCCACCAGCCATTGCAAAACTTGACGTTGTGCAAAAAATGGAGCTTGGTGACGCGGATAATGTCGTCTTTGAACGTGCGCATGAGCAGTCCAAGCGCGGACAAGGGACGGTGGGTATGTTGACCGATGGCATCATTCCGAGAGCAGCTTACTACGAGCATGCCATTGTCTTGGCGTTGACACAGTGGATAAGGCCAGATGTATATCCTACGGGTTTTGTCTAAACCTAAAAACCCCATTTGAGACTGTCGATAGGTACAGACAGAGAACAAGCCTTTCAAGTGCACTCGTCAGATCGTCAAGCATCAAGTCCGTAGCCTTTGAAAGTGCACTTGTTAATCGTCAAGCATCAAGTCTGTAGCCTTTGCAAGTGCACTTGTTAGATCGTCAAGCAACAAGTCCATGCCATCATGCATGCATTTGAGTAGCAAGAGAGTTCGACCATTGCTTGTGCCTCGATTGGAACGTTTGAAGTCGTCCAATACTTCTTGCTTGCACGATGGGATCGCCTAATAAAAGGTCTTATGCTTAAACTTTAACGCTAGACTTAAATTTTTCTAAGTTTCACACATTGCGGCACTTTAGGCTTAAATATTAGACTTGTTTAGCTGAAGGGTCCCATTGGACCCGGTCATACTTTGCTGGTTTTGGCAGGATAGCTGGTTGGATTCGTAACCTTAAGTTTGGATTCACACAAAATGCTTCGCACGCAAAATGAGCTGCAGCCACTTTCCACCATGGACGAGTCGCCGCTGCAAGATGCATATCAAGCAAGTTACAATATCAAACTTTCGGTCCTTCCAGACGCAGGAGGAGATTGACCCACTCTCGCCCCATACGAATGCAATCGTTGGACGCAATGGTAGTGGCAAGAGCAACTTTTTTGACGCAGTGCAGTTTGTGCTTTTGGCGCCTCGGTTTGCCAACTTGCGACAGGTAAGTATATATATGTAACAGACATTGCGAGAAAGGTATATTGACAGGACGGAAAGGAGCATTATTATCTATCGTCTCGCATCAATTTTTAAATCATCCTCTCACAATGTACTGTATGCGCCTAACCTTTCATTTTCCAGGACGAGCGTCAAGCAATTTTGCACGAAGGATCCGGAGCTGCTGCCGTCAATGCCTTTGTAGAAATTATATTCGACAATTCGGACCAGCGATTTGCATTGGAAGCGTCCGACGAAGTCGTGCTTCGACGCACCATTGGATTGAAGAAGGATGAGTTCTTTCTGAACCGTAAAAAGGCAACCAAGAGTGAGGTGCAGTCGTTGCTGGAGGGAGCCGGCTTTAGCAAGAGTAATCCATACTTTATTGTTCAGCAAGGCAAAGTGCAGGATCTTTGTACCATGAGTGACAAGGTGTGTATTTTTTGATTTGTAGTTTGCGAGAATCTGCGTCGGCGACAACTTGTCGTTTCTCAATATACGCATTCATCATTTTGCGTCATACGATTCAGGATCGTCTCGTCTTGCTCAAGGAGGTCGCCGGAACAACAGTATACGACGAGAAAAAGAAAGAATCGCTGGCTCGGATGCGCGACAATGCAGATTCCATTGAAAAGATTGAAGACATTTTATCCGACATCAATGAGCGTCTCGAGGAGCTGCAATCGGAAAAAGAGGAACTCACCAACTACCAGCAACTCGATCGACAGCGCCGAGCAATCGAGTACACTCTGTACGATAAGGAGCTCCGCAAGGCTCGTCACTCGCTTGATTCCATCGAGCACGATCGAGCTGAGCATGTTCAAGTCATTTCCGAGTATCACCAGGCGGCCAAGGAAACGCATGATTCCATTCAAGAAGTAGAAAGCGTTATCAAGGCCAAGACGAATGTACTTCGGCGCAACAAGATGCAGCTGGAAGGCTTAAAACAGGATGCAAACGACGCTGTCACTTTGGTGACACGACTGCAACTGGATGTCAATGAAACAAACATGACGTTGGAGAATTTAAAAGAGCAGTCGCAAGCAAATCAGAAGGAATTGATGCGAGTTGAAAAGGAAATTAGCGAGGCTAAAACGAAGCTGGAGGAGGTCGTCGATCCAGCCTACGAACAAGCTGTGAAGGATCTACAAGAGTTGACGGATCGTCGCGATCAAAGCAAAAGTCAAATTGACGCGCTATATGCCAAGCAAGGACGTGGCAAGCAATTTTCGACCAAAGAGGAGCGCGACGCTTTTTTACAGGAGTCTATTCAGGAACTGCGCACGACCAAGCAAGCCAAAGAGGATCAGTTGGGCAAGCAGCAGGATGCCTTGTCGAATTTGCGTCGGACAATTCAAAAGGAGGCGCAGGAAATTGACAAGCTCAATCGCGACGTAACAGACAAAGAGAATGCGCTACAAGGGTTGCTTAAAAGTATAGATCAAAAGAAGAAAGAGCGCTTGGAGGTGGTTGATCGCCGCAAGCAGGACCAGCGCCGCACCGAAGAGTTGCGCGAGCAAGTCCGGGAGGCTCGCGAAAACTTTCATCGCGCATCATCCAACTTTCGCAAGGTAATGCCTCGGGCTACGGCGGACGGACTGGAAGCCCTCAAGAGCATTGTCGAGAAGGAGCGTCTCACGGGAGATCAATATTTTGGTATGCTCATGGATAACTTTACCCTCCAAAATGAAACCTACCAAGACTGTGTCGATGTCGCGGCGCAGAATAGCCTTTTCCACGTGATTGTTGATACAGATGATACGGCGGCGCTCCTTATGAAACGCTTGGAGGATGGCAAACTTGGCCGCGTCACTTTTTTACCGCTTAACCAACTAATGGTTGAGTCAGTGCAATATCCGGAGAGCAGCGATGTCCGGCCATTGATTAGCCTATGTCTAAATTACGACAAAAAGGTGGAGAAGGCTATGAAACATGTATTTAACAAAAAACTTTTGGCGCGCAGTGCCGAAGTTGCTGCTGAGTGGAGCGCAAGGGCGAAGATGGATGCCATCACTTTGGAAGGCGACCTATGCAGTCGCAAGGGTGCCATGACTGGCGGCTATGTTGATGCGAGCAAGAGTCGCCTACGTGCATATTCTGCAAAGAAGGCGACTCAAGACACGCTTCGCACTTTAGACCGCGAGTATGAGACGTTGAAGCGACAGACGCAGCAAGCTGACCATGATGCCACTAAGGTTATGTCGGAACTACAGCGACTTGAATCCAAGCATGCAGAATTGAGTAATATGGCTTTGGAGAAAGAAACTAGCAAGGAGCGCTTGACTTCCCGCCTCGATAATCAGAAGAATCAATGCGGCAAGCTGGAGAAGGAGTCAATTCCATTTTTGGAAAAAGAAGTTGCTTCCGTCGAAGCTGAAATTTTGCGACTTGAAGAGGAAATCGGATCAGACCTTGTCGAATCTTTGACCGATGCTGAGCGCAAGCTCATCAACGATCTAAAGAAAGTTCAAGCGGAGCTTGTTCCTGAGATTGATGCTCAGACTGAAAAGGTTGCAATGGCTAGCGTCGAGCGTCAAAAGCTGTCAAGTCTTTTGCACGATAATCTCCTTAAGCGGCGGCGCGAGCTTACGGAAGCCAGCAACATCGAACAAGGGGGCAATCGTCGAATGAGTCGAGGTGCATTGTCTTCGGCAGCGCTGCAGCAAGAGCACGAGGGGTACTTGAAAGAGCAGGAACGTGAATTTGACCAAGCAATTGGTATCAAGGACGATGTTACGGCGCGGGTTGAAAAGGCACAGGAAGAAATGCAGGTGCTCCAAGATGGTCTTGTCAAAGCCAAAAATGAATTGGAACAATTGAAAAGTGGCGACATGAAGAATCGATCCAATCTCGAGGAAGCGAATGAGAAGGCCGAAAAGTTGCTCAGCAAGCGTTCAATTTACATGTCGAAGCGAGACACGTACATGCGAAAAATTGCTGAGCTCGGTTCGCTTCCGCCCCCAACGGAGCTTGTAAAGTATTCCAGCAAGTCGATTAACGAGCTTATGAAGTCGCTCGAATCGGTCAACAAGACACTCAAAAAATATTCGCACGTGAACAAGAAAGCGTTCGATCAGTATGTCAACTTTAACGAGCAGCGCGATCAGCTGCTTTCCCGCAAGGATGAACTGGATAAGGAAGCTAAGAAGGTGAATGAGCTTATGGAGAGTCTCGACCTGCAGAAAGATGAGGCCATCAATCGTACATTTCGCGGTGCAAGCATGCACTTTAAAGAGGTGTTTGGCGAGCTCGTTCCTCAAGGCGCTGGCGAATTGATTATGCGGACCGCCATCGACGAGGGCCTGGCTGGTGATGATGACGATGGAGAGATAACCGACAGCGAAGGCAGCATTGATGTACCTACGCCTAAGAAAAGTAAAGGAACAATTGATTCGAAGAACCCTGATGTTTCGCTCTACCGCGGCATTGGAATTAACGTCCGCTTTTCGTCAATTGGCGAAAACTATATCATGTCCCAACTATCTGGCGGTCAGAAAGCGTTGGTTGCCATGGCACTCATTTTTGCAATTCAGCGTTGCGATCCAGCTCCATTCTACTTGTTCGACGAGCTTGACCAGGCGCTCGACTCGACCTATCGTTCTGCTGTCGCTCGCATGATCAAGAAGCAGTCCAGCGACAAGGAAAATCCTACGCAATTCATTGTCAGTACATTTCGCCCCGAGCTCGTCGAAACGGCCGCCAAATGTTACGGTATCAGTCTCCAAAGCAAAGTGTCCAGTGTGCACGTCATGCCGAAGAAGGACGCTTTGCATTTCATTGCCAATCTCATGCACGACGAAGAGGCTGTCGGCGAAGTGACGAGTGTTCGAACGTCCAAAGGCTCCACAATTGGCTCTCGCAAGCGCAAGACGGTAGTTGAAGAAGAGGAAAGCGTTGAAAGTGAAAAGGAAGACGTGCAGTCAGCCTCTGGTAACGATGATATGTCGGCCGATGAGTCAACCTAATTGCGCGTTCGTCTCGTTGGCATACCTGAGATTGGCGCATTGAGCGTACGTCGACAGCATATAAGGTGTTCCTGGGCTGCATTTCGAGTCAAAACTTATGTACATTTTCAATCCTTTTGTTTATATGAATTTAAGTATTGCCGTCTATTGCGCCATGCACAATCGCCAGCTATTTTTCTGTCACGTTAGTATATTTTCAACCGGAAGCTCCACTTCATTATTATTTGCTAATTCGCTTAGGTTTAATCATGTTGCGCCAGTACGCGAACCGACTCGATTGCAAACTTGTCAAGCTTTCGTTCGCCGTCACTTTTCGGGGCAACCATGGCATCAAGAACGCCTTGACCCTGAATCACCTTTCCGAAGCAGGTTTCATCCAGTTGGTCCATTGGAGTATATTTGCTGTCCATGAATACGTAAAAGTTTGGTCCGCCGGGCTTGCCTTGGAATAGTACGGAATACTTTTGGATGCGATGTTGCGCGTCATTGTGTTCGACAAACGGCAAGTGCTTGAGTTCTGGGTCGGCAAAGAAGGTTGCCTCGGCATTTTCAATGAATGATGAAACGACATTGGCGCCATGCTGTTGATGCAGTAACATTTGACCATCGTAGTATTTTCGGTCGACGAGCTGCAAAAAGTGGCCAGTCGACAGTGGCATGTTGGGCAGCGTTTCCACCATGAACGACTTGCCTACTCCGGGCACTGGTTCCTCCGTGAGCGTGACTGCAACGTGGTAAGGACCATTTCCATGCTTGCTGGTAGATATACTTGCAGCCTTTTTCGTGAGAGCCGTTTCTATTTCGCTAATGCGAAGGAGATACTTGTCCTCCATGATTTTGTTTTCAAGGTAGGCGGCTGATTCCGTTTCCACTGCATCCGCATGAAGATGTTCCAGCAGCTCATTGTTTCTTGCTTCAAGCTGCGACTGCTCGGACGACACGACTTGCAACTCCTTCTTTGCCTTGAGCAAATCGGATGCAAGGCGTCGCTGCGATTGCTGCGTTCCGGCCACTTTCTTCTGTAGTTTCTTGAGCTGATTGGCTAAGGATGAATGATACATCCATGGCAGTATTGTCAAAATGACACCCAGCACTAGCCGAGTTCTGTGCGAAAAGGCTGGTAGTCTCAGATTGCCCCAGGTTGCTTTGGATGTGCGATGTTTGCCTTTGCCGTCCTGGAGGCAATCATAGTAGCTGCTGCTGCCACTGGAATGGACGCTGGATTCGTCAAGACCCAGCCAAGCTTGGCCATGCTGCGCATTATTTCTCCGACGTAGAGACGTCATGTTGTGCGATTATGAAGTGACGCAGTTTGATATTAACTACTGTAGCTTGTTGTCGTTGCCATGGCTTGGGCTTGACGTTTGGCGTTTGGCGACCAGTCGGCGACTCGAAGTGTGACGCAAAAAAGAAAACTCGCCCCGCGCGACATGGATACTGGTGCGACACGTGATCCGTCATTCGTGATTTGCTCGACCGTCCGCTTCGACGATTCACTCATCTTCCGTCTCTGGGTAAGTTGACCATGAGCATCATGCCGCTTTGATGGAGCATACAGTGTTTTACATTAGCAGATGAGATTTTGAAATGATAATGGAGAAGACTCTGGAGAGAAAATTTGGATTCCACGCCTCCAAATGCAGTCAGCCTTCATGTCGACGCTGTTTACTCCTTACCGAGTGTTACTAAAGCATGAAAATCTCTTGCTAATGCCAATGCATGCTTCTAATATCTTCATTTTCTTTATTCAGACCATTTAGTTTGTCTATCGACTCCTGTTTTCGGTTAAATTGTTGGTTAGCTTGACTTTCCAGCGTCCGAATCAGCACAAGTTTTTCACTTTTACTTCGACTTATACGCTTCATTCAACATGCCGCTTTCCACTGAACGCAAGGCCGAGTACTTTGAGCGCATGAAGGGCATGCTCGCCGAGTACAACAAGGCTTTCATTGTCGCAGTTGACAATGTTGGCTCGCTCCAGCTTCAAATGACCCGCAAGGAGCTTCGCGGACAGGCGGAGATTCTCATGGGAAAGAACACCATGATGCGCAAGGTCATCAAGGAGTTCATGGATGAGAACCCAGACTCGCCTGTCGAAAAGCTTAGCGAAATTTGTCGCGGCAATGTTGGTTTCATCTTTACCAATGGTGATCTTGGACATGTCCGCAAGGTTGTCGAGGCGAATACTCGTCCCGCTCCGGCCCGTGTTGGTGCGATTGCTCCGTCCAAGGTTATCGTTCCGGCCGGTCCCACTGGTTGCGATCCTGGCCAGACTGCCTTTTTCCAGACCTTGCAGATTGCTACCAAGATTACGCGTGGTCAAATTGAGATGGTCAACGACACGGAGCTCATTGAGGTTGGCGAAAAGGTGACTGCTTCGCAGGCTGCCCTTTTGCAAAAGCTCAGCATTGAGCCATTCACTTACGGTCTCATTCTCAAGAACGTTTACGACAATGGCTCGCTCTTTGACGCCAAGGTTTTGGACATTACCGACGATGTTTTGGCCGCCAAGTTTTGCGAGGCACTCAAGACGCTGGCGAGCTTGTCCCTCGCCATGGGCTACCCCACGCAGGCCAGTGTTCCTCACTCGGTCGTCAATGCCTACAAGGCTATTCTCAGTGTCACGCTGCAGCTTGAGAACTACTCGTTCAAGCAGGCTGATGAAGTTGAGGAGTACTTGAAGGATCCCAGCAAGTTTGCCGGATCGGGTGGTGGCGGCGGTGGAGGCGCCGCTGCTGCGTCTGGCGGAGCGGCGGCTGCCAAGCCCGAAGAAAAGGAAGAGGAGGAGGAACTTGACTTGGCCGGAGGCATGGACATGTTTGGAGGAGATGCTGGTGGCGGCGGTGGTGACTATTAAGCGTCGCGCCGAGCCGAGCCAGCTTTGCCATGTCATGTTGTTCACCATTACTCGCAGTCTTTAATAGTTTATTGATGCTACAACTTAAATCTATCAATTAGTGTTTAGTAATGATTGTTTTGAAACTCATGATAGGACGTCCTCGATTTACGATGCATGTGCAGTAGCTGTGTATCGTTCATTTACCGTGGCGTCATTTGTAAGTGCACCTACATCTGCCCTGCAGAGTGTAACACGCGACACTCTACTAGCGTAGTTAACGACCACTACATCAATGAAAGTTTACAAGAAAGGTTTCATTTACTATTTATCACAAACTATGATCGTAGCTATCACCTCCCGGACAGCGTCCAAAACTTCCGGAGATGTTCGATGCAAAATAGCTGATTATTCATCCACACAAGAGTCCGCCAAACTGACAAGCATCAATCCTTACTGAACAAAGTGGTACAAGACCTCCTCGCATCGCTCAATCGAGTGACTGTAAATGCCAATGTTCACTTTGGTATTGTCCGGCGCCTCCTCGTAGGCTCCAAACAACACCACTTGGCAGCTGCCTTCATGCTCCACGTTGAACGCCTTGACTTCGGCAAACAGTTCCGCCGCCGATCCCTGGTAGGTAATGTTTCCATTTCGCCGAAAGAGTCCAAAGTCGAATCCATATTTATCTTGCAGTAGCTGTCCCACCATGAGGCTTGGGCATGACCCCGTGACGCGAGGATTGACATCCACCAAGTATCCTTGGCCCGTTCCGTCAAAGAGCACATCCACGCCGCAAAAGCCCCAGTAGCCGAGCGAGTGACAATACTTGGCCACGTCCTCGACAAAGGGCAATTGAATCTCCTGCAGCAAGGCTTGATCGCGCATCATCAGGTACGAGTCCATGCTCCAGCTGCCGTCCTCGCGCTTGTAGTTTTCGTTGCTTCCAAAAAAGGTGACTTCGCCATTGGGATGAACAAAGCAGTGGCAGGCCACGTTGCGGTCAATATCCACCAGCGCCGTGACCACGTACGGGGGGTTGCCGCTCGTTTCCAAAAACTCTTCAAACTCGCGCTCGTCCTCGTCGTTGCGAATAATGAAAATACCCTTGCTCGCCATACTGTGAGTGACCTTGGCGATGCAGGGACGCTGCTTAGTAGTCGCCATGAGCTTGGTCGTTTTGGTAGTCATTAAATGCAAGGCATCCTTGCCAGCCAAGTGGTAGTGCACGTAGGGGTCGTTCATGTGGTTCTTGATGCTTTCCGTCGGCAAGTACGCGTAGACGGCAACGTTTAAATCATCCGCAGGGATCTCCGAAACAAAGGTAGGAGTCTCAAAGCCAGGAACCGTTTCAATCCAGTGCTCCAATAAGCCAGTCGTGGGCGTGCCAGCCTGCAAGTATGTCGGAAAGGCGGTTCCATTCATGAGGCTGTAGCGGCATGGTCCGAGCATTGTCTTGTAGGCATTCGATGACGGCGGATAGTCGTGAAACGCCCATGACTGGCTATTGAAAAAGCTCGACGTATCCGACGCCGTCGAGGGAGCCTCAAACAGCATAATGACACTCTCGCGCCGCTTCAAATAGTCGAGTCCGCTGCGAATATAGTCGCTATATTTCGTTTTCTTGTCCCACTGACTGACGCGAAACTGGCACGCATTAAAGTCAAACTCGCTAATGGCGGACACCAAGTCGCTGCAGTCGGTCGCCGACGTGACAATCGTCTTGCCTTCGGCAGCGTGAAGCTCCTTGTCATGACTCAAGAGCAAGTCGTCGGACGAGTCTTGCGGCGAGAGCGGAGGAGGAGAGGCAATCTTGATAAAGGCGGGGAGCATGGTGAATGAATAGAGTAGGCGAGGATAGAGTCAAGTTATAGGCGAGTCAGGAGGAGGACGGTTCGGGTCGCTTGCCTTGCTGAAACAATGAAGTGATTGGTCTTGTAAAAGCAATGCTAGCCTCGTGATTTTGTGTGGCGCATAAGTCGTGTCGGTCCATGGATGACTCCGTGACGAGAATTCGGAACTGACAATGCTACGAGCTCCGCAAAATGCGGCACTCGGCGTTCGATAACAGCAGATATAGTAAGCAAATGCTTGTTTTACGAACGCTACTGATTATTTCTATTCACGACCTCTTTCGTGACTGGCATGTTCTTTTCCTTGAAGTGTTCCGCGGCGCAATTGCATTGGAAGGCTTCTCCGGGCTGTCAGTGGTTCCGGATGACGTCACTATGACCGACGTGGCATGGCGCGAATCTGATGCCGCCCTCGCAAGATTCATCACGCTCACGAGTTACTTTCATAACGCTACGACATGGTGAGGTTTTGGTTAGTTACCGCTTACCGCTTACTGCACCCGTTTCGACGCCGTGCAACCATGCGGATCAACCCGCCTGCGTCGTTTTCTTCTCATCGATTGTCGGTAGAACAACTACTAGTAACTTTCAATCATGTCAGGTACGAACTGATTGGAGCCATGTAGCATGCTATTGGTAATAATAGTTTAAAGTTTGGATCGTCGCTAATCAACGCTCATTTCCTCTCCCTCAGGCAAGGCAGCAAAATCGACCAAGACCAAGAGCAAGGCCGCCGCCGTCTCCAAGGCGCTCAAGAAGGGCATCTCCAAGAAGGGAACTCGCATCCACACCAAAGTTCACTTCTACAAGCCCAAGACTTTGCGGACGGAGCGCAAACCAAAGTACCAACGATTGAGCACGGGCAAGAAGAATACACTCGACAAGCATTCCATCATTAAGAATCCCTTGACGACGGAATCATCCATGAAATTGATCGAGGACAGCAACACACTTGTCTTTATTGTCGATATCAAGGCGAACAAGCGTCAAATCAAGCAAGCCGTCAAGGAACTTTACACTATTGAATGCGAAAAGGTCAACACACTCATCACTCCAAAGGGACAAAAGAAGGCCTACGTGAGACTTGCAAAGGACTATGACGCACTGGATGTTGCAAATAGAGTCGGTGTTATCTAGTGATATTTCTGAAAGCAAATAATCTCCCCATTTAAATTGACTACTCTTTGATTTAGTTTTGTCAATTGTTCCAGCAAAAGCATCTGCCGACCTGATGCACTAGCACGGCGGAATATGGGGACGCTCGTTAGTGTCACTCTCACACGCCGCGGTAGCATCTTACTGCGGCAAGTAAATGTCTTGTAGAGTATTGCTTGATTTTACGTGTAAATTTTTTGTTCATTGACTACTGTTATTGTTCTTGCCTACCGGTAGTATTATCGACTTGTTCATGTGTTCTCCATGCGCGCTCGACATGAAACTTGACTTCTCGCGTGAAATTAACGATGCTCTTCATGACCAATTGTTCTAAAAGCTTAGAAACGGTGGTAACAAGAACTTATATTATAGTAGACTCGGTCTATTGCTATTGAAACAGAGGCTACGGAGAGTGTGGATCAAACATCACGTGATGCCCCATCAATCATTGCGATTCTTGCGCTTGCGGGCACAACGGTGCACTTCCTTTAGAAGTCGGTTTACCACGATAAGTGGACATCCATCCGGAAGTTTCGGCGGACTATACCATGCATCATCCATCATTCCTTCGGCCATGGCTATGACACACTTCTCTTGCAGGTCAGATAGGTCCTTGAGGTTGGCCTCGCTGGAGAATCGCAGATCGTATTTGAGCAAGGTCGGCGCAGCTTCACCTGAAATGACCATGAACTTATTTTTGGTCGCGTTGAAGAAAGAAGCATCAAGTTCAGTGTCATGAGACTCACAGATGACCGCAAGCAATTCGCTGCCCCAACCCTTGTATTCCTCCTCCGCAGAAGTTTCTGCAAAAATGGTGGACCAAAACACCAAGGAGCCCATCTTTAAAATCTTATAATCAGCACGCAGCTTTTGGAAATTGTCAATGCAAAATCTCTCGATCATTTTCACCAAATCAAAGAGATCAAGCGCCATGGCGTGCTTGTAGTAACGTCCACATGTGCGTAAATTGAAATGGTCAGAACAAAAGCGATTAACTTCTTGAAACATTTCTTCACAACCAAAGTATGTGGCGAGATAGTATAGAATAATGGCATTGTCCAAGCCAATGCGCAATTCTTGGCCGTAGAGGAAGTCAAGCAGTACAGGAAGCTGTTCTGCCGCAAGTGGGTGCAAAGCAATCCGACTAATTTTGTCACTTGTTTCAGCAAAAGCATCTGATGCACTGGCACGGCGGAAATAGGTGCTTGCGCGAGAACCTAGGGTGACAATATTGAAATGAATGTGGTAGTTGCGCTCAGGAGCCAAGGTCTCTTCCCCATGTAAGAGAGTAATTTGAATCGTCCAATCGCTTCGTGTTACGGTAGGGTCCAACCGCCAGTCGCAACGGGATGCTTCGCCGTAGAGAAGGATCGGAGGCGGTTCTAGATACTCATCGATATATAGTTTCCATCCCGCCTGGGGTGGAATTTCTTCCGGGCGCTTGTGGTAATAATGGTGTTTCCAAACGCCATCTTCACATTTCTCAATCGTCCACTCGTACAAAATCTTGTTGTTCCACTCGCTGCTCAACCGTACTCGACATACCACCTTCTGTCCCTTCCGAACTTCATTCTTATAATAGGCAATTTTGTCTTCGTGGTCATTCGTGAGAACATATGTGCCGTTTACCTCAGTAACCCCAGCACCAACGACTTCAATTTGCTCAGGCGTCACTGGTTTCAAGGCAGCGCGACCAAAGAAAGCCTCTGCCGGACATACCGCCTTTTCGAGCTCCTGCTCGTCTTTCGCTTTCTCGTTACGCTTACTGGAGTCGCTCATCTTAATAAATAAGAGTTGATCTGGCTGCAATGTTTTGGCAAGGGATAGCAGAAGCTTACCGACTATTGAAACGAAAGGTGGACGGCAACTCTCCTTATTTTGCGACATGCACCCACCCACGCTTTGATTGTCGTGGACACCAACGGTCGCCTGGCTTCACGGTGTGATTGATCCGTTGAGTGACAATCGTTCGTCACAGCACCTCTAAAGAATGTTCGCCTTCACCTCTGGCTATGAAGCGGGGGCCATGCGGCTTTCGCGGCCTTTAAGCGCCCCAATTTGCTCAACACTTGTATAAAGGCAATATCATTGGCATGACATATTCAAATGGCTGCATCGTCGTCGAGAGAGTCATTGAACGCGGCGGACGCTCGGGCGAAGTAATGTTATCGTGTCGGGCTGGTGCATGATGACTATGTTCGATGTGCCCATTTCGTCGAAACGACCGATTGGATTGTCGATTTACTGTAAAGATGGTGACGTCTTATCGACAAGTGGCATCAACTTGTCTTTGGACCCGTCGTTACTCCAATCGTCAAAAAGATGAGCGATTCGTTCGCATTCGTCGCAGTGAGCGAATGCTTTTCATGCGGCGCAACATGCACAAAGGTTCCAGGCTTCGCTGAATGAGACACTCCATTGACAGTGATACTTCCCCTTCCTTGCAAAACGTAAAAGAACTCGTGCATGCTTTCGTGTTCGTGCAATTCAATGGTTTGGTGCGGCAGCAACGTTGCGACGCTAATTCCAGCCAGGTTGTCAACTGCGACGAAAGGTTCAATCAGCTGCTGCTTTGTAATGGCTAGTCCAGTTGCTCGGTCCATATGCGAGGTTGGACGAGGCAAAACTTGGTCCAGTTGCAATACTGTGCCGCGTTGTGCGACTTGATGTGATCGAAGGGGAAGGGATGCCGACGACGACGACGACAGCGTCCGTTTCGAGAATACTGGGAACAAGTTTCCCATTCCATAGCCGACCAAAAGAAGCATGAGCTGCTTCACATACTGAGTATAGATTCCATGGCGCTGTAATGAGCGCTTCTTGAACTCCCTTATTGTAGAAAGAGATTCCATGGTGGAAAATGTTGTCGGGCAAGCCTTCCTTTGTCGTGTCGCAACGAGAACCGATGCGTCGTCGCAGTATGTACTGTACTCGTACGACGTATTTTCAAGTAGTGCAGTTGTAAGACTATACTCAGTTTGTTTTCATTGCAAACATTGTACAAACGAAGCCAGCTATGTTGTTTATAGTGGCCGGCGTTTGAGTCCTGCAGCGGCGTGTGGCTGCCGGTCGCCTCTTTTTGCAAAAGCCTACAACAGTGGTACTTTGTAGTTATGGCGATTTGTCTAGTCGTATATGTAACACATAAATAGTAGACATATGGATCATTGATAACGTCTGGCTCTTTCGTTCTCGATTGTGATCCGATTCAAGCTCATTTGGATGGAATGCGAAACACGTTCAACGTGTAGGCGACGAACGTGTAGTAGCCACAAATGCTTGTAATCTCCACCAAGACTGCATCCTTGTCGTCCAGTGCCTGCTTCGTTTCCTGGTATGTAGCATCCGATACTTGGTAGGTCTCCAAGAGCTCGACGGCAAACCGACAGATTGCCTTTTCGCGATCATTGTTCAACAGTGGCATTAGCGTCTCGTTCACAGCCTTGATGGAAAAGGCATCATCCCTCGAAATAGCCTTGATAACACTCATTTCTATTCCAGCCTTGATTGCTTCACCTACATGAATGTCAAACGCGGCGTGCGATTTCGTCTTGGCAGCCGTCAACAGTATGACAAGCTCCGACTCGCGGTAGCTCAAGGACGTTTCGTAGCGACAGGCGCGACCAAGAGCTTGGGCTGGCTGCGCAATCTGCGGAACAGCCAGCCATGGACCGAATGGACCTTGCAAGCCAGTGCCAGGTCGACTTGCTAATATGGATTGTTTAATGTCCCTTTGCTGGTCGGTCAACTCGTGTTCGGGTGGACCAGTGTATCGGGGAATGTAGTCGGCGGCTGTCGGTATATATTCCGAAGCGTCGTTCGATTCCTTGCGCATTGTAGATGTCATAATTGACGTAAATTAGGTTCTTTGATGAAAACGAAGAAGGGCAAGAGGATGAATTTTAGATAAAAGGTGTAAGGTGCAACAGTGAGATGTGAGAATGAGCTGAGCAGTAAACGTGCCTTTCTGCATAGGGAAAGCTCAGTTCACAGACTACAAGTAACAGATCATAATGTTTTGTCGCCTTGTTGTAAGCATGAGAGTGACTGTGAATTCATCGCCCATGAATAAGCGAGGCGAGAGAAACGGCGACTGTTCAAAATGTTCACATGTCGCAGCGGTATTAAAGCGTTCGCGGCACGCAGCACGCAACATCGCAGCAGCCACAACGCCATTCGAACAACCAGGAGGTTTACGATTTCGAGTGCTCCCTTAGTCATCAATCTTGACTTGTTATTCGCCAGGTAGTCTATCTCATAAAACAATCCTATTATGGTAGAAACAATCGGCTCGTCAATCCGCCGCACGGCTCAATTGACGAGCGCCTTGAGCAAGATGGAGTCGACCACCACGGACGCCTTTCGCTGCTGCGAGCAACTCTCCAAGCGAGCTCGTCAACTTGACTCACTCACCAGTCCAGCATCGGATGCCAGTTCCATGCTGTCGCGCGCAAATGCAAACTTGACATCCGCTTTAGTGTTGCTCAAGGATGCGCGCGAAAAATTTGATACCGTAACCGACTGCGAACCAGCCATTGAACGATTGCACAAGGGAGTATCCGAAATGGAGGAGAAGCGACAGGGCGGGCGCTCCAAGGGAGGTTTGGCGAATCGCATGTATACGGAGCAAGATGTTTACGCGGCAGCTGATTCGTTGGAGATTTTGCGTGATGCGTATACGTACTTTCTCGAGCACAATAATTGGAGGTCGTCGCCAACGTATCTGGGTGAACTCGAGCGCTGCCATCGCAAAGGATTGGAAGCCATGTCGCTGCTTATAAGGACGCATCTTAAAAAGGCTGGACAAGCTGTGCGGCCAAAGCGTAAAAAAGGGAGCATGGCAACTGACGAGACTGCACAGGAAGTGAGTGGCTCATATAGTGTTTGCTTGTCTCATTAGCCATGCGCCATGACATATGCCAATACATGTTTTCTCACTTTTGCTTGCTTACAGACGCGGGCTAGATTGGCTGCCGCTCTGTTGAACAGAGACTTGTTAAAGTCAATTGGAGAGTATGAAGAGTATCAGCCTGTCGAAGCGCGACCGATTCGAGAAATCCATTCCATTTTCGATTGCTTGAGCAGTCACGGTTACCACCTTGGTCCCCCATCCAAGCGGGAACCGCCTGGTCTTGCTAGATTGTTTGGTATTCCACCGCAACGAGTCGTCCGAACGGAAAAGGTTGGCTCTGGTGCTTATACGAATCAGCTCAATGAGGCTATCAAACTTGGGTTTCCACAGTTGGATGCTTACGCAGAAGCGCGCAAGGAAGTTGCGCATGCGGCACTGGACACCTACTATCGTCGAGTCAAACAAGACCGCAAGAAAAAATTGGAGAAGGCGGCGGCGACTGGCAGCATTGAAGAGATTGACGAAGCTGATGCAGCGGCCAAGGATGCGGTGAGGTGCCTCGAGCATGCGATGATAGTCACGGCTGGTGAGAAAAGCGCTTACAGAGCGTTGATATCTCCCTCAATTCCTAACAATGATGGAGGCGATGAGGATGGTTTCTACGTCTCTCCATACTACAAAAAGGCTTGTGCTGGGTCGTACGCTTACGTCGTTGGCGCGATTGTCAACCGAACTTTGGATATAATAGAAACGGTATTTTTGAAGGAAGGTGGAATTGGACAGACGAGTGGCACAAAGTCTGGTGGCGTAACATTAACTGTCCTTGCCGCAGCATCGGCGGCAGCATCGGGCCTTCGCATGCTAGACGGGGTGAGAATGCTTGGTCCGTCGCTGGCGAAGTTATGCGAAATTAACGTTGGCGACGGAGTTACAGATCCGAATTCCAGTATAGCTGCAATTCTGTGCATCGCCATTCACCGTACTACAGTAAAGAATACGGCTCGCACACTGGAAAACCTTGCAAAGGCCATTCAAGAAGATCCATTAAAAGGACCTTTTCATCGCCCCAAAGATGCTTCCGTATCGAGTGTGAGTCGCGACGTGGTAAACGCGATTCGCCTCATATCTCCATTTGTCAGTGCGTACAAGACAGTGTCAAAACGCCGCTCGCTTCAATGGGACCCAAACATGGGTGAAGAAGCTGGTGAGTTGGATTCTTTTGTTCGCTTCCTCGTTATGCGCTTGCTGAACTCGCTCAAGGGGAAGGCGCTCAATTATACCAAGGATGGTCGCGACGACGGTCAAGCACGATCGAACTTGTTCATGATAAACAATTCGTTCTACCTTCTTGAGGAGCTGGGCCCTGAAGCTGAGGATTCGGTAAAAGATGAAGAAGTATATCGCATCGAAATGTCATGGTTTTCGGACAAGATAACGAAACTAATGGATTCTGAGCGATCCAAGTATCTCGCCCACTGGGAAATACTAAACACGCATTTAACAGCTGTCGGAGATTTGGAGTATCAAAAGAATGATCCGCTTGCTATTATATACGATAGTGGCAAGCTTATCAAGCAACGCTTCTCCGGTTTTAATGAGGACTTTGAGCGTACCTATCAGCTGCACAAGAAGCTTTGCGTCATTGACCCTCGCCTTCGCGTCCAGATACAGGAGGAAGTCGCCAAGGTATTTCTTCCTCGCTATACCCGTTTCTTTAGTAAGTACACCCAGATCAAGTTCTCAAAGAAGCACCAAAGCGAATACACAAAATACTCGCCTATGAAAATTGAGGAAATGCTGTAAGTGCAACTCGAGGCGTCCTGTATAAAACTCCGCCTTTTCAACTTTAACACCCTCTTTTCGTGTAGTTCTGAGCTCTACACCGACCCAGAAGAACAGCTTACATATGATTAGCAAACAAGTTATATTACAGTATATTTATTAAGCATATCCGATGCGAGATGTGTCATGTCATCTTTGCACCTGGACCAAGCTACTTTTTACTTCACGAGCATCGGCCGACATGAATGGCGGACAGTCGTCATTCATTTCGTCGGCGCTCACAACGTACGGGCACTTGATGCTTCGTGTTCCAGTTTCACAAGCTGTCACTGGCCTGCCAAAGACGGTTTCCTCCATGTGATGCCATGATCGATGTCGCGACATGGCAACGTATCGGCCTTGTTTGGCGATGCGCAGTCGCTCTTCGGAATGCGCCAAGTAGTACTCCACCTTTTCCCTTAGTTCCTGCGCACTCGCAAACGTTACAACAGACTCTCCATCCACCAAGCCATTTGGAAGTCCCAGCATGCGATCCGTCATGACCATGGCGCCCGACACAATCGCTTCAAACAGTCGATAGTGATCCTCCCACTCGTCGCGCTGGGCCACGACCACGATGCGACTCTGCATGAGCGCCACCACATATTTCCGACTCGCCCGCTTGCGACCCACGTTGCGGTTCTCGCCCTGGACACCAAGTTGAAAGTTCCAGTACTTGTCGGCAGCTGCAGTCGTTTGCGTCATGGTTTCGTTCACGGCAACATGCTGCTCGCGCACCACCTTGTCCAATACTTCGTACACCGTGTCGCGCAAGTGCGCGTCGCTGCGCGAGTGATTTTGGTGGTCCCAAAAGTAGGAAAGGTGAATGCTGCGCGGCATTTCCTCCAGTGGGTGGCACAAGCTTGTGAATGGTTGCTGTCGCGCCGACGGCGCTGGCTCGTCCTCACTGTTACTCGATGGCGCGTTGATGGTCAAGTATTCCTGCACCTGCTGGACAATGTCGGTGCGCACGCCAATGGGTCGGTGCCGGTAGCTGATCCATTGGTCGTCGTCCGTCGTTTCGTCATCGTCGTCATTCAATTCTGGTTTCGTTTCGTTTTCATCCATCAGTAGCTTACCAACCCGCACCCAGTTGAACTTTGGTTGCCACTTGCGACGATGCACGGCGCTGCGGTAGCTGTAGCGTATCAGTGGTGGTTGCTGCTGCTCGGCTGCATTTCGAAATCGTTGTTCAAGCGTTCCATTGTGCCCCTGCAGCAACATGCGCGCCAGCCCCGGACAGTAGGAAATGACGGCGTAGTCGCGATTGTCGACAATCACCATGGGCAAGGGATCTGGAGGTGAATTGTTGTCAGCATTTCGCTGTTTTCGTTGCGCCAGTCGTTCCTGCTGAATGTCAGTCAACGTTTCAATGATGCTACTGCACCAGTTGTTACTTTCGCGAGCTCCCAGCAAGTCTAGCACGAGCACCAAATTGTCTGGATACTTGGTAGCATTGCGCTCCCACCAAGTCAGCCAAAGACTTTGGGCGACGCCGTCCTGAATCAAGTGACGTGCATTGGCCATGCGCTTTTGCCACTTGAGTTGCTCCGGCAGCAGCAGCAATGGAATCGGCTTGTCTGTTGGAAAAGTTGGAAAGAAACTATGCGGTATTATTTGACTCTGTTGCGGCAGTGCTTGTCTTTGCTGCAAGTCTTGATTGAAGTAGTTTTTTCGCACCGTTTCCTCAAAGCAATTGGTAGACGACTGTTGACTCTCCAAATGGCGCACTGTCATACTCAAATCGTAGATGGAGCACGCCAATGTAACGACTACTAGCAAGCTAAATAGTCCATTGCCTCGTTGTGATGAAGTGACCATGGTCTTGATAATGGTTGTAATTGGAGCGATTTGAGTATTGCCGTCATACTCCATGGTGGAAGTTGATTGATGGAACGGAAACGTTTCAACGCACGTCGCTGCGGCAATCAACGGTTCGATCGGTCGTGTTGCGACAGTCAGCATCCAATGGTATGATTCGGACACGTTACTATGGATCAAATAGTGCTCGGCGCGGCGCGCCACACTCACACACACACGTCCTCGCCACTCGTCGTCATTGCCGTCGTCGTTGCATGAAGCAAGCAGTTAGCTTCCGACTGCTTCATTGCAATAGCAATACACAAATCATCATGATATTCTACATTATCTTTGGCTTCATTCTTGTCATTTACTTGGCGCTGCGGCCCCGTCGGGGCGGTCCAGGAGCGCCGCCCACGGTAAATCACAGTCCAGTCTATCCAATTCCCCTCATTGGCACCTTGCTGGAATTTTTCGCGTCGCCCAACAAAATGGTGCAGCGCTGCTACGAGAAATATGGACCAGTCTTTACGATATCGGTATGTAGTAATTGATAGTGATGTAGATAGTGGGATATTACATTGAATATAATGGGGAGAGACAGGGTGTGATTTCAATTACTTGCTGCACCACTTCCGCATCGCAATATCGCAACTCACTCTCACCATCCTCTAAATCATTACATACAATTGTAGATATTTCACAAGCGCCTGACGTTTCTGATTGGCCCCGAGGCGCAAGAAATCTTCTTCAAGGCATCCGACGACGTATTGTCGCAGCAGGAAGTCTACGACTTTATGCGTCCCATTTTCGGAGACGGCATTATTTACGACGCTCCCAAGAAGCGACGACAGACGCAGTTTCAGTCGGTATCCAGTGGCCTCCGCGCCGGCAGACTCAAGAGTTACGTCCCAAAGATTGAAGACGAAACGCGCAAATACTTGTTGCAAGAGTGGGGCAACGACGCCAAGGTGGTGGATTTGCTCGTGGCCCTCTCCGAGCTCACCATACTAACCGCCTCGCGCTGCCTCCACGGCGAGGACGTGCGCGAGCACATTTTCAAGGAGGTGCAGGAGCTGTACCACGAGCTCGACAAGGGACTGACGCCGCTGACTGTATTTTGGCCCAACGCACCGACCAAGGCGCATCGCAAGCGCGACGCGGCGCGGAAGGAAATGATTCGACTGTTTGAAACAGTGATTCGGGAGCGAGAGGAGAATCCGTCGCGATCGGATGGTACGGATATATTGGAGCTCTTTCGTAACATCACCTACAAGGATGGTGTCAAGATTACGACGGAGGAAGTCACTGGTTTGCTCATTGCATTGCTCTTTGCTGGTCAGCACACGAGCTGCATTACCAGTACATGGACGAGTCTGTTTATTGCAAATGATAACAAACTGATTGACCGAGTCCGCGACGAGCAAAAGACAGTGCTAAAGGATGTGAATCGCAAGATTGAGTACGACGACTTGCAGCAAATGGAAATATTGCACAATTGCATGCGCGAGGCACTCCGGCTGTGCCCCACGTTTATCATGATTCTGCGCCGGGCGGAAAAGAATATTACGATTGAAGTAGCTGGCAAGGCGTACAATATTTCAAAGAATGATTTTGTCGTTGTCAGGTGAGTTGATTGATGGCGTGTTGTCTTGCGTTTGTGTCTGATGGCTGTCGCATATTCAATTTGCCTTTTCCTCTTTCCTTCTAGCCCTACGGTAAGCATGCGTCTCAAGTCCACCTTTGCTAATCCGGATACCTTTGATCCGGATCGTTTCGCCGAGCCGCGCGAGGAGCACAAGATTCCGTACGCGTACCTTGGATTCGGTGGTGGTTTGCACTCTTGCATGGGACAAAACTTTGCCTTTGTGCAGGTCAAGACGATTTTAAGTATATTATTTCGCGAGTACGACATTGAACGAGTTGCTCCGGATATGCCGAGCATTGGATATGATGACATGGTGGTAGGACCAAAGGGTGATTGCCGCGTGCGAGTGACCAAGCGAAAGGTTCAGTGAAAATGACAACATGCCGTCGTACCGAGCTTGAAAAACAGTTAATTAACAATAAAGTACTAATTGTGGAATCCACATCTCACACTAATTGAAACAACCGTACTTCTGGCTCCCAATGCATGTCAAACAGGCGAGTGTGGGCCCCTGCTTATCGCGCGGAAGCCCGGACCTAACCCCCCCGCTCCGCGAATGTGTTAATGAGCTCGGTCTATATCATTATAGGTGCTGCTTCGCTTAAGCGCAGTGGTTTCTTGTCGTCCGTGCCACATTTATTGAAGACAATCCTAGCTTCGCCAGTTTTACAGTATCAGTAAATGTTGTGCGCGCGAGGATTTGTTAACCACTCAGAGCTAAAGTTTTTGGGCCGTCTGATGACCGAAGTTATACCATTCTGCTGCGCCAAGGTTCTTGATAGAGTCCATGACTTTGTCGTCAACTTGCTCCCTTTTTGTCGCAACCAAACAAGGCAGTCGCTTCAGCCGACCTGGACTGAAACACGTCCCGATCCAGCTTGGCAATGAGTTCCAGTAGTCGCTGCCGCAGCTCTGGATCCTTGCTTGTGGCGTGGCCGCCCTGATAGGATTTTGTCGTCGCTGCTGACTCTGGTTGCTTGACTGCATTATCTACCACCTTGCGTCGCTCGCTCGTGCTTGTCACGTTGCGCGACGGAAACAGCCAGTGGCGCATGCGCCGCAAGGTGTCACCTTGCGTCTGCAGACTGCTCAATTCGTCAAAGCAAACAAAGAGTGTTTTATTTTCATGGCGCTCCTGGACTTTGTTGTAGTAGGGAACCAATCCTGCGTACAAGTCGTTCAAGCTCCAGTCCATGTACGTCTTCATGGCTTGGTATTCATTTTGTTGAACGTCAGCCGTCGTTTGCAAGTACTCGCAGAGTGTGACTCCAGTCGTAGTGTCATTGTTGAGAAGTATTGCGGCGCTGCTGCTATTGCTGTTGTTGCTATTGCTATTCCACGCGACTGGAAACTCCAAACGAGTCGTCCACGCAAACGTCTTGTTCACTTGGCGGGCCGCACCATTTTGATCCAGCCAGCACTCCCGCCCCGTCTTGTGATACAAATAGCCCGAGAGTATGGCGTCGCGTAGTGGTCGCGTCAAGACAACGTGGCGGTAGTCTTGCGCCAGTGGCAAAGTGTTGGGATTGATGATTGCACTGGCAACGTTGGGCAAGTAGTCGCGCAGTAGCACGACTCCCATTTTGTGCGCGCGCAGCGCGAGTCGCTGGCAGCATAATGAAGTAGATGTAGTCTTGGTGGAGAACGATGTTTGTATTGAAGTTTTTGCTGGCTGCGTTTGATCCGTTGCAGAAAAGCAATCGCAGGATGATGCAGTCGACGCGGCATGAGTCGGGTAGTCTGCAGCAGCTTGACGGTCTGTTATCGAGTTTGGTGCATCCTTTCGTGTCGGCAAATGTATCGCTGTAGTACGAATGGTTGGAGCTGTCACTTGCTCAGGCTGCAAAATATTGGAATGTGCCGCCATTGGACGAACATTACTTCTCAGTGACAGTAACGTGCCTTTGACGACTAGAAATGTAATGGCAACGACCATCATGATGAATGCAAGCATGTTCCTGCATTGCTGCAATTTCGTCTTGCTGCTGCTGCTATAGTAGAGACTGCCATGATGATTGCTGCTGTAGTCGAACAGGAGGGAGTACGGATGCGACGGCCGAAAGGGTCGTTTTCGTCGTTGCAGAAAGGGATTGTCAAAGGAAAATGATGACGACAAGACTGAATCCTTTTTGGATTTGATGCGAGACAGCATGGAGATCATGGCAACAGAATCTGTTTATTAGTGTGTACGAGTAGTTCAGCCTTAGCCATCGCTGGTTTTGCGCGTCATGGTCAACAATGAATGAACGGCACGAACGGATTTTTGCTGTCGCTGCGGTAATAATATGTCACTTCGGTTACTGCTATCGTAACGGTACTCAACGAGTTCCTTCGAAATCGCAAGATCACAACACGACGAAAGACACGCGCTTCTCGTTCACACAAGCTTCTGCCAGATCCATGTTACAATCTTCACACAAAGCATAAACATAGTATCATGGTCGCATCAAACATTATTAGGAGTTGCTCGGTTCTTTTGCTATGGAGGATTGCAAGTAGTGGCGCATTCACCTGCTTGACCAAGACGACGACGACGAGGCAATTCTCAATCAATCGTCGGCATGTTGGAAATCAACAGACTCTCTCGTCAGCTTCCCTAACGAGGAAATACCTTAAGCTCCATAGCAGCTTTAGCGCCGGCCGTGACGACAGTGACGACGACGAAAACGAAGACATCCCATCCATATTCGCCGCCTCATCGCCTGCACCATTCTCCACCTTTCCCTACGGCGACCCCATGAACCAACGGCAGGAGGCGGCCGAACTCAAGGCGGCACTGACCGAAGTGATCAACGACAAGATTGCCGAAGACATGGACGATATTCGCAGTCTACGAGCGCAGCTGCAGCTAGAGACGCAGCAGCAAACCAAGATTCGCAGCGACGCATCCAATGCGCGGGCGCAGCAGCAGAGTGTGGCGCTGCTCAACAAGATTGACGCCATGACGAGCGAGTTTTTAACCAAGACCGAGATGAGTCGAACCACGACCAAACTGGCGGCGGCAGCTGATCAAAACATGCAAGGCAAGCGACTGCAGCATGGAGTGTGGGGCACGCTAGGTGGTGGTGTCGGAGTCTTGCTGGGCGACGACAATCATGACGATGCGTTGATTGGGTCGGTGCAATTTGCTAGCAGTGATAATCGACAGCAATCATCAGCTGGCAGTGGCAATGGTGCATCGATACTTGTCATTGCCGACGTGTCGTCCGACGAGTACGCCAGAAAAATTTTGCCACTGTTCACGGAACAACTGCAAGCCGCACTTCCAAACGTGAAAATTCAAACGCTTGCTCCAACGGCAACGATTCCAGTTGGCGGAAACGATGCCCAATGCATTCTATATTTCGCCACGAGCTTGTCGGATGCATCCTATATCACAAAATCACTGGATCGAGTCATGCAAAAGACGCTGCGACCCGGTGGAGGCTCCATGAGTGTGCCGCCGTCGCAGCTGGTGCTGGTTTCCACCATTGGCACGCAGCGCACCAATCAAATGCCGTACAGTATGCAGAACATGTTTGGAGGCAAGCTGGAGAAGCGACGACTCATGGAGGAGGCGCTGGTAACGTGGATGAGAAACTATGACAAGGATGCGAGTAACACAAGCAATGATGCGTCGTCAAACAGCAAAAGCGGCATGGTTGGTCTGGATTATACCATTTGCAAATTTGGAGAGCTAAAGGATGCAGCAGCAGCTGGTCCCTTGCAAATGGCGGCTGGGGATGCGTTCGAAGGGACGGTGGATGTCGCTAGTGCGGCCAAGGTGTTGCTCCAAGCGATTGCCTACCAACCGAGCGCGCGAAATACAACCTTTTCCGTCGTGGGAAGTCTTCCCGAATCCGACGATGACGATGCTGTACAGGATGTGATAGATGATGCTTTCCTACGCTTGGATGGACCCGAGCTGCTTCGCATTGATTTACCTGGAGTCGAGCCAAAGTCAAACTATGAGCAACTGGCGGAATATATCCGCGAGTGGGCCGAGCTTTTCGCCGCGTCGGGCAAAGGAATGACGACACCCATTCGTTATCGAGCAATTTCCGCGCAGTTGCCGCGAGGCGTTGTTCAACAACAAGCTTGTCAGTTGGTCTTTGTAGCGACGGCAACTGGAAAGAACTACATGAGTAAGGAAGAAGAGCGTGAACGTGAGGCCAAAGGGATCAAGAAGGACGCCTCGACGCTTCCTCCGGCACGTTTGGCCAAGGAAGGAGGAGTGGAGTTTGTCATTGAGGTTACCAAGGACGATAGCGTACGAGTGCGGGCGAAGCGATGCAACTACGCTCGAGACGCTACTATTAAGGAATTGAGTGAGAGTACTATTCTCAGCCGCTTCAAAGATTGCATCGACGTCTGGAAGAAGGATCATTTGTTTTCGAAGTAAAGCTATAAGACAGTAATTTAGTATGCTGTGAGAAGACCCACTTTTAGGCAGTACGAGTACGTACTGTAAAAGCTTGTATTAAAAACCGGTCCGATAGATTAATGTCCCGCGAACACGCTGCAAGAAAATCTGAAATTCCGCCTATCAGATGCGTCCACAAAAACTATGCGCTGCGATCCTTTTTACAGCGAAACCTTCAAAGATACAGCTTCGGCGTTTTGCCCTCTCCCTCGCTAGCTTTCCTGCCGATTATGACTCCGCACCGAAACATCCAACCTGGCGGCAATGGCGACTATGGTGTCGACGGCTCGCCTGCAGGTGACGCGCATGTATTCGGCGATTTTGACTTCGGCGATCTTGACCTCGATGAGCTTGAAGAACTACGTGCTGCTGCGCTCGTTGCCGTCGGCGAGCGTCCGCGCAACCAACCGGGTCAGATTTCTTTGGTTATGCCGACGACGGAAGAGTTAGCGAGATGCACGACAAATCGACAACACATCGACCTTGCGAGCTGGTACACACGCTTCAACGAATGGCTCATCTATTATCGCATCCACGGGCACGGCAACGTTCCGCAGAAAAAGCCGGAATCGAAGCCGAAGGTTTCGCTAAAGGGCCCCAGTCCTCTCGAGGGCTGGAACAAGCAGCTGGGCAACTGGGTCAATAAACAGCGTCGCGAAAAGACCGATGTTGATAAGGGCAAGATGTCGCCTTACATGTACCAGGAAAGAATTGAAATTTTAGAGACTCACGGGTTTCGGTGGGCTAAGCAGAAAGACATGTTTGACACGCATTACAAAAAGTTAGTCGAGTATCATCTTATTATTGAGGATGCGAGGGTGCCAGTGAAACCTTTTACAGTAAGTGACGACAAGACTGGACCAACTCCAGAGCAGCAGGTGGAGCAGGTCGCGGCTAAGTTGCTGCAGGGACGAGTTGTCAACGACGACGATTACAAAATGTTAGTCACTTTGCTTCTTGACCAGCCTTTTACGCGCTGGATTACGGAGCTGCGCGTAAAGCACCACAAGTGGCAGGCTTTCGTGACGAAATACCTCTTGAATGGATTGGATAAAGTTCCAGTCAAGCTGCAGCGCAAGTATCAAGTCTGGTGTCTTCAAAAGGAAAAGTTGGATGAATTGGGCTTTCGCTTTGGTATCATTATTCGTCGTCGGTCTTATTAAGGAGGGAAGGGCTAACGGTACAAGAGGAGGCGATGAAATGATTGCCTCGCGCCATTCTTGAGGTGCTTTTGAGCGGGTAGAGTTGTTGTCTGAGAGTTGGTTTGTTCGTTGCAGCGGAACATGACAAACAAGACCTTTTTGACTTTGCAAGCTCACAAGCATCTTGAGAATGGCGCGAGGCAGTCATTTCATCGACTACTCTCGCCTCGTTGCCCTTTCTCTCCTTACAAAAAAAAGTTAAATGAAAAGTATTTTACGTGATTATAGACATTACTCTAGTATTTTTAGGCAGGCCATTCTACGCCCTGACCAGGTACGATGGTACAAGTAGATTGATGCAGTGTGTGATATCTTCTCGCCTGGCGTCGCAGGCTTGCGAGTGTTCCTCGTACTTGTACAACAACGTTAGCTCGTGTCTTAGCACCATCAATTGATGTCGCACCGCATATGACATGCGGTTCGTTTTGCTTCGGCATCGCTCACTTTTCCGACCGTAACGACGCCGCAAGCTTGATCTTGCTGTTTGTCCGTCACATTCTCTCCATTTTACGTTTAGACTGCGTGAAAGAACGTAGCATTTGCTGAACGAAATGTTTTGGGATACGATATGGATCCTTTGAAGATTCTGTCAAATCTGTCATACCGTGACATTTGACATGTGACAGGGGATGGGAATGCCATACTCTTCGTCCATAATTGCTGCACGGAGATACGATACTTGTGATCTCATCTCGCAACAACAGGAACGAGAATAGGCAGAAGATGGCGGTCTCTTATTAAGCGAGCCGTGGGAAGCTTTCGGTCTTGCGCTTCATGGCTTGATGACTGCTAATTGGGACTCAAATGGCAGCAATCTACAGCAACTCTAAAAGAATGCATATCAGAAACATGCTCAAGCAAAACGCTGAGAACGCAAGTCGTCTTTTACCAAGGAGCGACAGCGACGACGAGACCTTCCTTTCATGACGAATTGTGGGGTTCGCAGTCATGTCGTAGTATGAATCGGGCGCTCTACACGTGTATTCGCCTCCCGTCGCACGACCCCTTTCATCACAGATTGATGGCGATCACCACACCGTTGGCTGCACCCGTCGGAGCGATTTTTCAAATATTGCAACGCCTACACGTTCTCGGTTCGTAGAGTATTCCGGCACATGGTGGCACGGTGCAACGCACATGGTCCAACTGAAACAGGCACACAAGCTTCACCAATAAACCTTGGCGCTGCACCTCTATCACTTGCATTATAAAATGGCTGCATCGGTTTGCGTTGCAAGGAGTTTTGCATTTGCTGGTACTGCGATTGGGCATTTTCGTTTGAGGGTTCCATGGTCCTAGTTGCATTCTTGATGGAGGGCGGCGGCAGTAATGAAGAGTCGGGCAAGCGCAAGTCGACTCGAGCCGACCAACCGACGCAGCAGCATCCAAGAAATGTTGCGGCGGAGGCGCTGGAAGGTCAATATGGCGGGACGCATCCCTTGGCCGAGTGGAGCTCGATGGAAGGTGGGTATTCATCGTCGTCATATCCAGCGTCCTATGCGTTTGAAGGCATGGCCGCGGCGAGCAGCGCCTATCAACAGGAGACGGAAGGCATGTCGTTTGATATGGCATACCGGGCGCACATGGAGGATGACGGACACTTGTTGCGTCACGACCGAAAAGAGGAAGGAGGGCATTCACGCTTGCAGCTGAATAGCTCGGACGAGACCAAGGATGAAGATGATGACCGCAAACCTGCGGCTCGAACCTCCAATGATCGACTCATGGAGCAGCTGGAACGTTCCTTTCCGGACGTGCCCCACCAAGAAGATTCTTACTTTGGCGACTTGCCAGGAGCACTCGGTCCGGCTCCTCCGTATGCAGCTTACCCGCCAATGCCGTACGCTGCCATGCAACATCCTGCAGAGGAGAGCTACCCAACACCATATCGAAGCCATCACTTTGAAGCGCATCCGTCGCATTCCTACGGCATCCACTCCCCGTACCAAATGATCATGCTCGGGGATCCCTTGACTCGTGCAATGACTGGCTCTGATGGTCAGGATTTGGCTGCTCGAAGCAGTCCAATGCCTCTTACACCTGGCCAGGCGCCCTATGCGACTGCCTATGACTTTCCTACTCATCCGGCACCATCCGCGGCAGAGGCTCGTGCGAACCCTCCTTCGCCAGAGACGGCGATTGAGTTGACTGCGGATCGCTTGTACCCTAGCGATGAGGAATTGAGTCGAGCAAAGCATGAGCGCGATCGCAAAGCTATCGTGAAATGGTACGATCGCTTTCGTGAATTGATTTCCTACAAGGGCGAGCATGGAAATACGGCGGTGCCGCAGAAGTATCCGAGGAACAAGCAACTAGGAAGCTGGGTGAACAAGATGAGAGACCTGGAGCGACAGCGTAAGCAGGGCAAACACAACTTTTTGAACGATCGAATGTGGGAGAACCTCAAACTCATTGGATTCGTTTCTGCCAAGCCCAAGGTGCGACAAATTATCAGTTTTATGTCTGAATTCGCTTGTCTGAACTAAATGATTTTGTTCTTGCTTCATTTTGCAATAAAATAGGGAGACCCACTTTGGATGCTGCGTTATAACCAATTAAAGGAGTACTATCATACGACTCACCATTCGAATGTGCGTCTGTCATTCTTTGCGCGCAGCGAGTGTTTGGTAGCTTTTGATGCTAACTGCTGTTTCTTTTATTCGCGCAGGTACCAACTAAGTATGCGCAGAACAGAGGTAAGTTTCTTCGACTGCCAGTGCGTGATGTTTTTGCTTAGTGCAAGATGGAGACTAACGATCATGATGCGAAACAGCGCTTGGACGATGGGTAAGCACGCAAAGATTAAGCTACCGCTTGTACTCGCAAGGCCAATTAAGCTCGATGACGCCTGAACGGGTGCGATTGCTCGAGGAATTGTCGTTCGTCTGGGATGCCGCACCTGATCGCGATGGGTCGGCCGAAGAGGATCGAAATGGGGATGGAAGGAGTGAATAACGTTTTCAGTACTGGTCTGCAGATGCCCACGTCTATTGTTTGTTGTCCATGGTTAGTTTTGTTGAATAGTGGGGACACATCTGCTTGTTGCACGTGGCCTATGTGTAGAGAAAGGATATTTTATTTTCGTATAAGCCTACAATATCACAGTGCTGCCGAGTTGTAGCACCGACATGTATTGGTCGTGGCAATTATCCGATTCTCGTCGTCTTTGTCACTCATGCTTGAATTTGAAGAAAAATCGTCTACATCCATATCAGAGCCATCTGCATTATCATCGAGCATTTGCTGGTCAGGTTCAACAACAAGAGAACGGTCAGGTAGCTCCGATTTTTCGTCGACGTCCATCATTGAGTCATCGCCTGCAGAACGAGCAAGCAACGTTTCGTCTTCAAGTTGCCCACATGCACCATTGATGTTCTGGGTCAATGGTGAGTGCTTGCACATCATTTCGGTGCCTGGATCAGGTTTCACCTCGACGAGCGATAGTTTTGGTATCACTGGGTTGGAGAGTGTATGTTCATCAACAGGTAAAGCCACATGCTCAATTGGATTTGATTGCAAATCAGGTAACATTTCGGAACGACTCTCAGCACCGCTTGCTGCAGGAAAGCTTGTATTGGATTCCTTCTTCTCGTCATCCTTTGCTTCCTCTGCGGCTTCGCGCAACGCCTTTGTTGTCAAATACGTCTGGTGCAGATAATGGAGTCTTTCAATTAAGCTCATCAATTGCTTGCGCAACAGTTGGATTTCTTCCATATCAAACTTGAATTCTTTCGCATTTGTAATGGTCTTGTAAAACTGTTGATTGCCTTCATGACCATCGCGTACTTTGAAAGATGTGCCCTTACTTAGCTGATATAAGGCGTACGCATAGCGACAGACGAACACTCCACAGTCGCAAAAGTTGTCCTGTCTTGGGACTGCAAACGATGTGAGCGATCTAGCCAAACATGACTGTTTAAACGCGCAAATATCGCAACACTCACCTTCAGGCATGAACAACCTCATCGATTTTTCGTGAAACGGTCCAGAACGATCACCTTTTAAACGCTCCCACTCTCTATTCAGCCATTTGTGAATATTTCTTTGCTGGTACAATATAGCAAGAAAGGGGTTAGAGACTGTTTACAGGGCAACGTCGTTTGCTTCGTGTCGCCAAAATTGCGACAACATACCACTAGATTCTTATTGTGGCTCTTAAGTGAGTCAAAAAATAGGATGCATGGCAGATCCGATGACTCTTCCGAGAGGGTTGCGCCAGCTTCCTGTAGATCGATAAAATCCTTGATTCTGCCTGGGTTTACAATGACGCAAAGCGACCAATGGAGCGCCTTGTTGATTGGAATGAAGATCATTTTCTTCTCAAAAATATTGAGCTCCCGGTTCTTCCTGCTCGTCCACGAGGCAACCGCATCAACTCCGTGATCTGCAAGTTTGGTGTAAAAGTGAGTGGAAAAGAAGTGGGAGTCCTTCCCGTCATTGTTGCGAGATATCCACCGCAATACAAAGTCAATGACATTATCATTGAGCCACTCCCCGGGCTCGAGTAGGAGGAAATCCTCGGCCAACAACGTGACAGTTCCCGAGCTAATTTTCTTTGCAACCTTAGTTTCGTCAGCAGTTTCCAAGGCAGCCATCGACGCATCCGGGCCGGTGACAACATGGTTTGTCTGGTCATTCAAAACCGCATAGTCGGGCCCACCAAAAACCGTGAGATCGGCAGCTGCCTTTTCAATTTGCAGCACATCGCCATCAAAAGGATAAACCAAAATTGTATCTTTACCGGCTAAAAACGGGTAGGCATCCTTCCCCGTCGTCCGCTCTACTAGGTTACGTTTGGTGATTGCAGCCGACTGCGCAGCAAGAGACGCGGTAAAATGTGCAGCTTCCTGCCTAGTATCAATTCGGCATTCCTCCTGAGTATATTTCGCCCAACGATCCATGCCCGTTAAGTGAGCAATCACTTCGTCAAATGAAGCTTGAGTGTCAAACTCAATGACAATGTATCGATATTCTTCGTTAGCCTTGTCAGGCTGGTAGACATTAGAATACTGGATCAACTGATTTTTGGAGTTTTTCGTCGCTTGCAACGCAAAAAAAGGTTTCAAATCGCCTTCTCGGTCATTGTTGGGAAAGTCGTTATCATCTGGTGTAAAGAGCTTCATCATTTCAATATCTCCAATTTGAATTGTATGGGCGGCTTCGACAAGGTCCTTGTCCGCATCAGGGTTACATCGCGTCACTCGGCCCTTTGGGATGCAGCATTTGATAGCAATGCTATCCCTCGAAAGCTGCAAAAAACATTTCCCTTTGGACACCTTTTTGCCGATGGCGATCCGACTAGGCAAGAACCGTTGTAAGCGGTTTTGCTTTTCGTAAACGGCTGCATTGTTGCTGTCGTCATAATTGGTAATCTTGTCGTCATCTAGCGCGGTCGTCTGACTTGCCAACAATCTGCTGCTTCGCCGCGTACCGGATTCGTAATTCGTTGAATAGTTCGTAGAAGGAGTATTTTGGAACCAAGTTCCCATTCTTTCTCGATCCGCGCCGCGTTGATCAAGCGAATGAGGCTCCTTGAATCCCTTGCTGCAGTATGCTCGTGATTCTGTGGATATGAAGAGCTTGTGAGACAAGAAATTGGAGTGCTTAATGAAACAATGCCTGACACTTACTCGTTGGTTCTTCACTGTCCCTATTTTGGATACTAGCACCAACTACTATGGCGCTACCCTTTTGCTTGTTGCCAGCCTTTCGCAATGGTTTCTTTGCTTCCGCTACAATGAGAACAAGTACTGTCAGCAGCGTGTTTGCGGCAAAAATATAAGCATGTACCGTGACAACAGTACTTACCAGAATTTTGTCGTTCATTGTTATGCTTTGTCAACGAGAATGTACTAGCCACTGCGCTCACAGCGCTGGATGCAACATTGTAGAGATCGGTCATCTTTTCCTTGCTTCTAGTCGCAAGACTCTTTTCATTTGACGAAGACGACGACGCGCAATATACTTCCGTTTCCGACTGCGCGACAGCCTTGGCTAGTTTACGTCCGCTCGCATCGTCCCGTCCCTCGTCGCCGTCATCATCGTCAGGAACGTCGTAAACCTTCTTGTCGTTTGCCTTGGCTGACTCCATCTTTCGTGTCAATTGTCCGCCATTTATTGGCAATGGAATAGTGTCGTCCGACTCGTAACTGTCGTCCTGGCCGTGGAAAATGTCATCCAGCAATGCGCTTGTCGTGTCGTCGATAGGCTTGGGAGTGGTCGCCAATTCTTTTATAGTTACAGTGTGACCGCCGATTAAGCTCGCTGAAGTCTTTTTGCGCCCCTTGAGCCGCTTGGAACTGCTGCTACTCTCTCCATATTTTCGCAGTCGGCGACCTTTTGTCAATTTTTCGTCGGATCCGTCGTTTCGACTCGCATCACTCGCAGAGGCTTTTGCCAACTTTCCGTCGGGTCCGACGCGACTACTCACATCACTCGCAGATGTCCGATTGCTATTACACAGAGCAGCATCGGACGGTGCACTCTCGCTGTCTTCATTGCTGGAGCTTGATGAAGTACTGACGTGCAAGGAGTATCGTGAAGTGGATGTATCGGAAGCAGCAGCCTTCTTGGACTGTTTCGCGGGCGGAGACGGCCGACGCTTTTCTCCAACTTCTGATTCTGTCGAGCTATTATCGTCCATGAGATCAACGACTTCCTGCTTTGCTGGTGCTTTTATTGGTTGCTGTCGCTGCTGCTGCTGATTCACAGTGCGATTATGATTGTGATTACTTACGTCGGACGATGGCGAATCATTCATCGACGGATCACAAGAATTGATAGGCATTTGCTTGCGCGGAATCTTCATCATATTCAATGCACCTACTTTCTTGACGCCCTCCTTCATTTTGGGAATTTGTTTTAAAACTTGCTTTTCACCTTGGTTGCTCCGCGCCACGTCCAATGGACCCATGAATCCTCGCTTGTTGCGCTTGCGACCATTTGCTGCGGCAAACACATCCTTTCTGTTTCCGTTATTCACGGCTGGTCGTTTGCGCTGCAGCTTGGACTGAGCTGCAGCTGTTAAAGGCTCATCATCATCGTCGCTTCCAACGTGAAAGACATCTGGACTCCTGGGACGTCCAGTCTTGGAAGGATCGCCTAAATCAAACAGAGTGCCGCCCATCGCAGCGGCGACTCCCCCGTGGTGGTACTTGCTACTGCTGGCACGCCGCTTCTTGGACGTGCCATGACGTGTTCCAGGCCGATTGTTGTAAGGGTCGTCACTCATTGAAAAAAGTGACAGTCGAGCTGAATCTAGAAACGCAGATAACTCGCTTGCAACTTTATCGCAAAAAATCAGAGGGAAGAATCAACAAATTCTTATGCAATAGCAAGGCAGCAGATTGATACCACAACCAAGGCGAAACGTCTGTTGGCAATGACTGATTTGCTCTGGCACTCGAAATCGCAGTGTCGCGAAAGCCACGCTTGATGCAAAAGGGTACGAGGTGCGTGAATCGTCTCTATCGATAATGATTGCTAGAGCAGCCTCAAATGCAAAGTGTTCAAACTGATGCGACGAATATACTCAAGCGCTTGCAGCAGGTAATTCTCACGGAGCACAAGGCTGCTTCTCCATGGCGATGCGCGCCCTTCACGTTGGATGTTTCGCGCGCCGACCGGGTCATTTTGTCGGACCGTTACTCATTGAACGGGGTAGTTTTTCGGGTGACTGTTTGGACTTGTTGACAAGTTTGCTTGTCTCTAGCAGCTTGTATTATAAAACATGGATGTTGCAGTGTCGTTACGCATGTCAAAGTGTAGTGATCCCGTACGGATGGGGCGGCAACAATGTTCGTTCAATCCATGGACGCGAATCTGCTAGCTGTCTTTGCAATGCTACTGAAAGACGGCTTTTCTACGATCTTAACTGTTTTATACTCCAGTATCTCTTACTTTCGTTATGCTTAATATCTATTGCTCAATAGTATACCTTGTAGTCGTCTGAATAAACTTAAACCTCGCTGCTGACTGCCTCTTCACTGGAACCGCATGCCTACCAACCTCTATTCACTTCCAGCCACCTTCTTGGTATAAGGCCATTCTTTATCATAAGCTTCATTTGGCGGTAGCTGCATTAATGCTTCTGGTAACGTCAACCCAATGACGTCCTCCATGACGCGACCATTTGCAATGTATTTTTCAATATTCGCCGGATCCTCCGACCACCGCAGCGAGTCGCGCGCAAAGGTGGGAGCCGTCGACTCGTACACTCGCACAAAGTGTGCAATGAACCGCACGTAATAGTCGGCAAAGGATGGACTTTTGGCCATGAGACCCGTATCACGGAGCGCCCAAAAGTGCAGTCGCATCCAGACGCGACACTCGTCGAGCGCAAAGTGTCGACCAATTTCATGGTCGGGACGCTTGGGCGAGTACCAGGCCGCCGCGTGCGCCGAGCTGCGATCATGGACAATGTGACGAATACCGTCGGCCAATGTGACTGGTTCCTTGGAGCGCGTTTGACGGTCGTCGTCCCAATCGCTCGAGCCAGTGAGCTTGGTCACAATCCACTTGGCGAATCGACTCGCATGTGGGTCGTCATGAGAGCGAATAAACTTGTCCAAGATCTTGTCCTGAAAAGCATTCTCGTAAAAAAGGGTCGTCATTGCTTGCAAATCCTGTAGAGACACCTCTTGTTCGAGGAGTTGCTTGGATGCTTGCGAAACGATGTGAGTGCGGCCGCCTTCGGCCATTGTGAGTGGAATGAATCGGAAAGGGTAGACCTTTGTGTTAGTGTTCTCAGAGTGCGAAAGTGAATCGTTGTTGTCGACTCTTGCTGAGGTGGGCTGATCATTCTGGAAGCACGACTCGGCCATCAAGTCGCCGTCGCTGGAGCGGAGCGTGGTTTCGTCACGTTGAATGCTTGTCATTTTCTCGATCATTGTTGTCTCTTTTCGTACATGTGATGCGTTGATCTTGCCTTTAATATTTATGGCCCATGATCTGAGGCAGTAAAGTTTGCTCATCCAGGTGCAAGTTTGACAAGCATTTTTGTCGCTACGAATTGTAAATCAACTGGGAATCGGAAGCCTATTACGTCACTCGTTTCACGCGAAGCGGAAAATTGTCGCTTCGTTTGCGGCGGCCATAAATCACTTCACTCATGTCTTCATCGGAAACCTGCAAGTCCTCTAGCTTACAGAGAGGCTCCAGTACCTTCGACAGTATAGGTTGGACTGTCATGTGATTGTTAATGAGCCTCATACGTTAGTTGTTTGACAAGGGCGAAGGATGCGATGCTTTGGTGTCGACGACGGAACGAGGACGGACCGACGACGGACTGACGACGGAACGAGTCTCCGCGAAGATATCGCGTGCAAACGAAGCGACAATTTTGCGCTTCGTGTGAAACGAGTGACGTTCCATGAGTACCGGTTCCCACTTGATTTACAATTTGTAGCGAGTTCGGTCGAACAACTTCGAACATTCCGGATTAGTACCACTAAGACTTTAAAAAGCGTTGGGATAACCAGTAAGACTTCTTTGCCCTTGACTTGGGAGAGCACCGGCACTCAACCGATCGGATTCGATTTCGCGCATCCTACTTCCACGACCATGGGAATTGATGCCATCACCGGTCAGCGAAGGCACACCTCTGCTCCATTCGAAACGTCAAAGTAAGAGTTTCAGAAACATCATGTCTAGCTCAAATGCCGCATCTCCCTCGTCGCCAGTTCCAGAAACGCATACTGCATCTACAGGCAACAATGCAACCACGACACTGCCTCGCCGAACACTGGTTCGAAATGATAGTACATCATCGACAACGGTAGCATCAGCCAACTATGGTAGACTATCGGTCCGTGGCATGAACTTTCGCATTCCCACCAACCAGGGCGCGCACGACCACGCGCTGGACCAAAACGGACAAGACTCGTGGCGCTACAAGACGGTCAAGTTTATCCACTCGAGCAAAATTCAAATTGCATTAATGGTGCTGCTGTTTTGCGATGTCATCATCTTGTTCATTGAGCTCTTGTTTTTGGCGCAGTATCCAATGTGCAATCTAACGGAGCGAGATGCAATCTCGTGTTGTCCGAGCAATGAGAAAGATACTGCTGCGGCGGCGAATGAAGTTGACTTGCGGCGAAACTTGATAGCAATGGCTGCTGCTCCTGCACCTTGGCATAGGAGTCTTTCGGAAGCTAGCGGCGAGGAGGTTTCCTGTTCCGCCAACTTGGAGGCCTTTCCCCAGTATCCAGCGACGTGTGACCCCGAAAAGTGGCACGTCGTTCACACCATTGAAACGGTGCTGTTTGCGGCAACAATCTTTATCCTTTCTGTCTTCATGCTGGAGTTGACAGTCTCCATGATTGCCTTGACGCCGCAAATTTTCTTTCGGCAATTCTTCTTTCTGCTGGACTTTGTGATTATTACAGTGAGCTTGGTGTTGGAGATTGTCTTTCACGTGATTGGGGACGAAGCCATTTATGAATACGTGGCTGGATTTCTAGTAGTGGGGCGAGTTTGGAGGTTCATTCGAATTGGTCACGGTATCGTTGAAATTACCAATGAAATGGCTCACCGCGAGTATGCCGACTTGTTAACGTATACGGACGACTTGCAGGAGCAGCTGCGTCAACACAACATATCGTTTCCGAGCATGGATGAAAAGCTCCGAAAGGCAGCCGAGGCCAAGGACAAGATTCTCGACGAGGTCAAGCGCAGGCACAACGACAAGTATGGTAAGGCGTCCAGCCACGTGGAAGATGGACGGGTAGTCGCAATGAGCGAAGCGGAAACGAGTGATGAGTAATAAGGTACTGTACTGATCGTCGCAGTTCTTGTTGAATTACTTTCAGCTAAAATAATTGCACTAAAATGTCGATCTCCGCGATAAATGAATAGCAGTGAACAAGTATACCTACAATCTAGTAGCAAACAATTAGTTCGCAATGGGACATCAGCAGACAAAAGCCATTAATGAGTCTCCAAAATGCTCCGTACAGAATCCTTGAGTTTCGCATCCAAACCAGCTCCCCGCTTCTGCTTGATGGCCTTGCATAGCGCTTCACTGTCCGACGGCCCCAACCATTCATCCAAAGTCACCAACAAGTTAAAGTCGGACAGCAGTTCCATCAATGCCGCGTCGTCATTTGCATCCAGAGCATGTAGCAATGCCTTTTTTGTCTTTTTCTTGAGCAGCCCACTCTTTTTGACCGAGTCGGTCGCTTTTGCGTACGCTCCGTCGTGACTCAACAGGGCAGTGTTCACCAAGCATAGCACCGAGTCAAATTCGTTCACTTCTTGACCATCGACAAGTACTGGATGCTTGGTATGTATGAGTCGTTTGTCACTCATCTGCTTCGTTGCCGACGGCGCAAACAAACCTTCCGCTTGCATTTGCACACTCACGTTGGACAATTGAAAGGCATCCGTCGCACCCGAGTTCGCATCCATGGCCAAGGTGCAAAAGGCGCGCGACGATTCCCCGCGATGGGTCGCCTTCATTTCCAGCAGCTGTAGTTGGGCCGCCACTTGCACGTCAGACGCCAGCACCGGCAAACTATCGTCGTCGTTCAGTCGGTCGTCGTGATACATAAAGATCCAACCAACCGGATGCAAACCCAACCAATTTGCGACACGAAGAATCGATGCGGTCTTCTTGTCACTTTGGTCATTGTCTCGCGCCAAGAGCTCGATCAACCGTGACGCGTCGTACTCGTTAAAGTCGTTCGTCAAACTGGATGGCAGCGGCACGAGCGTTTGCACCTTGGTCACTTGGCAGTACTCCTCCTGCTCGGTCGTATTGGACAGTGACGTCTTGGCGCGTCGGCGATGCAGATTGACTCGCTCCTTGGCCAGTGTTCCCAGCAGTAGTCCCACCCCACCTGCGGCGCATGAGTTGCGGAATCGCTCCGCACTGATGCGACACATGTAGACGCGCTTGACGTGGCCGTGTGGTTGCGGCTCGACGGTATGCAGCTGCGCCTGGCGGTCCACCAAATCGGAAAACTTGCCCAATCGTTGCTTTGAGGAACGACGTTTTCGTGCGACTGTGCCATAGTGTTTGGCGAGATCGGGAAATGGATTCCAAACTGCTTGCTTCTGTTCACTGCTATTTGGAATTGTACTGGACTGCTTGTTTGCAGCATTTCGTTTCGCTTGCGTCAGTGAAACGATGGATCCATGCTTCAAACCCAACGCATGAAGCGTCAGCGACGGATCCTCCACGTTCACCATTGGCGAGCGCATCGTTGCTTGCGTTTGTATGTTTAGCTTGTCTTGGTCGTCATTGGCCAATACAATGCCAGTACCAATCTTGGTGGAAAATAGACTGAGTGTTTCACGCAACGAAACCTTGTTGGTTGAGTCTGGGTCGACAGCTAGCTTTTCCAGAGAGCCGTCCGGCAAGCGGACGCGAAGAATCATGGATTGCGGCGACGAAGAAGCGAACACAACATGGGCTTGGAACAGTTGGAGCAACAGAAATATTGTTATCAATAAGTCAGCCAGCCTCAAAGCTGGTCGAGTGATATGCCTCATGGCTATGCCTGTTGCGTTCTGCACTAGAACGATGGAATGGTAATGGTATACGTGTAGAATGGTCGATGGATCGAGAAAGACGAAACGTTTCACAGAACGTCACAGTTAGTACCGTTACGATACCCTTGCAAGATGCTTGCGACTATAATATGATACGTACTTTACGAAAATGAGGTCCCTACCAGTACTGTACATAGTCAGAACGAAACTTTGAAGAATGTAGGTCTATATGTTCAGTCTACATGAGGAATATTCCTCCCATCGTAACGGATATTCAATTGTTCGTGGCATTGAGGCCGAGGCGATCACAATGCTACGATCGTTTTACGACAAAGAGGATACCGGCACAGTATGCACGCACCAGATGAGAAACGAAACGAAAGGATTGTTAAGCAGAGATAGAAGATGACATTATTGATACTCTGATACAGGACTCCATTCATTTAAAATGTCTGTTGATTTTGCCAGTCGACTACTTCGATTTGGACCTTGTTGCGTTGAACTTATTCTTCTTCTTCTTGGCGCCCGACTCCTTCTTGAGTGCAATTTTCTCTGCTCGTTTCAACACCTTCTCCTTCGCATGCTTGATCGCCTCTTTTTGTTGCATCTTTGCCTCGTTTGCCACCGTGTTTCGCAAATGTTCCTTGAGTGTACCCAACGAATCAGCCTGAAAGCTGGGGTGCTGGAGCACCAAATTTATTTGCGAAGTTTCCTTCAACAGCAAGAGCTGTCTCGACTTGTTGGATCTCAGCATGTTATCCTTTGGTAATTCAGCGTTATCTTCGGCTGGCGGAACGTTGGTATGTGAGACAGACTCCAATAAAGCGTCGCGAATGGCATCCAGACCGTCAATCCGTTTCTTTTGCTCGTCGGCTCGTTTCAGCTTGAGCGACGCCAATACCATTTGTTCGCGCTTTAAATACTGATCGCGCTTGGCTTGACGTTTGCGCTGCCCTCGACTCAGTGCGTCGTTCTTGACGCTGGCGTTGGCAGTATCATCACCATTCGGTGGCGCGGCAACATGCGGGTCCGTTTCAATAATTTTCTTGGCTACAGGCACAACCACCCCACCTCGGTGCTTTGGAACTCGAGTAGCTTTTGGCATGTTTACTAATGTTTCACAGAGCTGGGCCTGGTTGATAGTTGGATGAAACGATTGTCGTTCTTCTGTGAGAAAGTCTCGGTCGACTCATTGGTCGTCGCGCCCAAACAGTCACGCTTTATCGCAGCGGTACTAAAGCTACGCGTGCATAAAATAATTAGTTTCGACCCATTTGAGCGCTTCACAGTCAACAAGCTGTGCGTCCGTTATAAACTGACTACTTATTATTTATAACGAGTGCCAAATTATAGACGCCATTTGAGGTTGTGTAGTCTTATAGTACAGGTTTTTCTTTGGCCTGCGCCGATGACTTGGATGTGTTACCTCACAACGCAAACCTTTTTCTACCCATAGGTGTAGTCTGACGATATATACAAGGCATCTACCGTATTAAGATGCCAAACAAATGGTTTGGGATCAACGCAGATCATATATCCAAGGTTGCCGCGTGGACAAATTCAAGTGCCGACGGCCTGCTTGTCATTGTCAAACAAACCTGCCTCTGAAACTCCGTGAAGGGGCTGGCCAAGCTCAATCACCCCGGCAAGGCAAAGTGTTTCCATTGAAGCCAAGCTTTCGCTACCACTATATTATCACCTTTTCCTCTTCATTTTGTTGTCGGCCCGCCGTTTCCGAAAAAAGGTTTGCAGCAAGTCGGCCGACTGATTGCCCAGTACACCAGAATGAACGTCGCTAATGGAGTGAAACGGATGCTGCTCCATGAGAGAATTCGGTAACGTATCAACGGCACCAAGCCGCACATCGGGCGCGCCGTAAACAATGCGCGACACTCGAAAATTGAGGCTCGCCGAAAGGCAGAGTGGACATGGTTCCAACGTTGTATACAAGGTTGTATTGACGAGACGCCAATTGTTGATTCGTTTTGCGGCTGCTCGCATGGCAAGTAGTTCGGCATGTGCTGACGCATCCTGGAACGTTTCGACGCGATTGCTCGCCTTGGCAAGAACTGCAAAGCCGCCTTGGTTCCGATGAACAATTACGGCGCCAATGGGTACTTCATTGTATTTCTCTCCAGCCCTTTTACCTTCCATTAACGCAATGTTCATAAAATGCTCGTCAATGGTGTCTTGCGAGTCGTTGTCAGAAGAAATGATGATTCGTCGGTCAAACCATCGGCCAATCACTCTTGGCAGCAGATTCCATGAGTAATGCCGTTTTATGCTGCATGAAAAGAAAATCAGCCGCAGAACTATAAACAAGCATCTTCCATGCATACTGGTATACTTGATCGTCTACGAGCATGTCTTTTGGTCTACCGTACGCTTGTACTGTATGATACGTTCGAGATCACGAGCGAGTGACTGGATTTTGTGGTCGGCACAGTTTTGGCGAGCCGAAATTAAATAACGTCGCTTCGGTACAGCACAGGCGCCGACAATACCTTACCTTCTACCGACGTTACTTGGCATGCGCGAGCACCGTCCGTCGTTTTTCCTCTCCCATCACAAAACCGAGGTTGTCGTAGTTTCGCTTGCTTTGCGAATCATCGATTGTAAACACCATGGGACCTCCTCCAGCCAGTGACGATGTCAAGATTGTGATTATGCGCACCGTGGGTGGTGAGATTGGAAGTGCCTCGTCGCTCGCCCCCAAGATTGGACCGCTTGGATTGAGTCCGAAAAAGGTTGGTGAAGATATTCAAAAGGCTACCATGGACTGGAAGGGTTTGAATGTTACCGTCAAATTGACGGTTGTGAACCGTCAGGCGACTGTGAGTATGATTCCGTCCTCGTCATCCCTCGTCATGAAGGCGCTCAACGAGCCGGTGCGTGACCGCAAAAAGGTCAAGAATGTCAAGCACAATGGCAACTTGACCTTGGATCAAATCATTGACATTGCCCGTCAGATGCGTGAGCGCAGCATGGCCAAGAAGCTGGCCGGAACTGTTCTTGAGATTTTGGGAACGGCTAATAGCATTGGATGCACCGTCAATGGAGAGAGTCCTCGCGACATTCAGCAGAATATCAAGGATGGCGAGATTCAAATTCCGGAGGAGTAAATGCTGCTGGCGATGGAGGTCATGGAAGATGTCTTTGCAATGGCCATGGCGAGGAAGATGATTTATTGTATGATTTGTAGAATATAATTTATCCTAAGCTAGGTATCGTCACTTAACACGTCATCAATCTATTAGTCGTCCGAGTAGCTTTACTTCAGCATTAACTGTGCCACCTAGGTACAAAACGACAGTCATGTAATATGCATTTTGTAAAAATTATTAAGTTACGCCGCTAGCGCCCCTTTTTGCAGCAATTCAATCATTTCGTCATGATCAAAAGCAATCTTGGCCTGTTCAAGCAACTCATGAATGTTCTTGGAGCGCTGGCACCTTTCAATCACCGACACTAACCGCATAGCCGCCTCCTCCACGACTACATCCGTCATGTTCAAGCTAAAGTCAGCAGATAGCTGATCAAACATGGCAAACAAGATTATCATTGGTCGCAGCGCATTCTGAAAGTCGGAAAGTGTAGGCTTGGCGCGCCGCGCTGTCGTCTTGGGTCGGCGGGCCGACGCTGTTAAAGGTTCCGGTGAGCTCGGCGCACTCCCGGCGTCAGCAGCATACCATTCAGCAAAGGAATGTGACCGAGCTCTCTTGGTGCCTCCGCGAACCGTCTGACAACCAGAGCCGTCAATTTGAAGAGCGTGGCGTCGGCCGGCGCAAAGTAACAAGCCGCGTAAAAAGTAGTCCTTGCCCAGCAGCCACATGCGCTTCGCGTACGGTCCGCTTGATGTTGCGGTTGCCGCGGCAGCGCTCGGCCCACTGTGAAACAAAATACTAACGAGTGCAGCCATAGGGGCACTGTCGGCGACGCCTCGTGTGAGCGTCGTGGGTATGCTTGCGTCATCCTTGGAAGCCATCATTGAAACAGCAGCCAGGAAACCACAAGGCAATGCGCGAACATGCTTGCTTAGCTCCTGAGTTTCGGTTCCTCTTTCAAGCATTTCGGCCAAAAGAAATTGATGAAGCAAAAGTTGACAGTTGGACGCCAATGAGCCCCCTCCACAATCAGCGTTCAGCGATTCGCCATAGGCCATGCGAAGGAGGAGAAAACGGGTATCATGCAACACGCTCCATAGCATGGACTTTGGTGCGCTACCAAGAAGGTTAGTTACCACAGTCTGATGAGCCGTCAATGCATTATTTATTGCCGAGAGTGCTACCTTGGTACTTTGACTAGACACCAAAGGCACGATCACGTTGCATGTCACTCGACTGTTCCTTAACGTCGCTCCATCCCACTCTGATTTCGGCGCCTTAGGGTGAGATCGATCAGCTTGGCGAGCCGTCTGGTGGCAGGTGAAATGAATAGCTGTCCCAGCCGAAACACTTGTGGTGTAGACAATATTCTTCCGGCTGGGTGACTGCATCGTCGTGACTTCCGACGCTGAAATACGATCTGCTGCAGCGCGACCAAGTAAAAACCATTCCTCGGCAAGAGGATCGCCAATGAGACTCTCCGGTATCGTTGTCGGCAATGCTTTTAGTAAACATGTTCCATCGATAGCTTGCCGCACGCCGCCTTGATCGCTTGCGATAGTGACTTTTTTAACAAAGGCATAGAGACCAAGGAGGGATGACGGTTGAAAGTGGTAACCTTCCTGACAAATCGCACACGTCTGACCATCTTCGTCTTCCATGCTTTCCATTTCGGTAAGCCAGGCGGGTTTTGCGTCAGAAACGGGAGTGGCAGTGTTCGATGCTGCCGGTGCTTTAAACAGACCAATATAAGGAGCTAAAAGGGATGCCGCTGCGTCCCGCATCGCACTGGGTTGCGCTACTGCAACTTCGTCCATCGTTATTGTCCCAGGTGTCGAAGCAAAGGGAGTTGACATCTTTTGCATTGCCAAGTTTCTCCTCTCTTCAGCAAGCTCCTTCTTTCGCATGCGAGTCTTCTGCCGAACCTTGTCGACTGACGTCTGCACCTTTTTGTTGCATTCGATCAATTCATCAAGTAGCGTTTCTGCAAGCAGTCCAAGTCCACCAGTTGAAATATCAAGATTGTCGTTGTCCAATGTTGTCTCAATCCAGTGACATAGCTGGATAAATTTCGCCGACGCCGCTACTCGCGCTTGCGTCGGAGCATGCAGCTTACAAAGTCCAGTGAGAATTTTAAATGCAGTCCGAATACCGCTACGTGTGAAATAGTCGCGCCATTGCTCTTCAAGGGACATACCGCGCGCCTTTGGCTCGCCCGGCATTTCACCTTTCGACCACAGGGCAGCTGACCATGGCGGCGGCTGCTGTGGAATGTCTTTGTAAATAAAAGCCGTCAAACGTTCAATGAGGCCGGACTTGATTAGCTCCATTCGCAGCGGATTACAGACTTCGTTGGAAGGAAGGCTCATCGCAGTTTGCACAAAAGTGTTCATCAGCACCAAACTTTGTGAAAATTCAGAATCTTCAGCTTCGCATTCACCGAGATGCTCAATGACAATGTTGCGACTAAAATGGTCTGCAAGCGTCATCGATAAATCAGGCTGACCGTATGTAAGGAATGGCAATAGCTTGCCGATCACTTGCCGCAGTGGTGGGCTCAGAGATATTGTCTCAATCGACTCTAGCAGCAAGGTCATACTTGTCGCATCATGCGACGTATCTGATTCGTAATTCGGCTCGTCAATGGAAGCTCCTTCTGGGCTAGAACTCTCGGTCGAGCCAGATATGTCGCAGGTCAATGATTCGATGAGTTCTTGCAAAACCTCAGCAGTAGGACATTTGGATCCATCCGCATCCCAAGCGCCGCCTTCGATGCCTTTCAATACATCTAAAAGCAACGTCAAGAGTAAAGTCGGGGCGCGTGCGCTCACCAAAAGTTTCCGATTCGACTGCAACTGGCAACAATAACGAAGCAGTATAAGACTCGACGAAGGAGCATTCGATTTAAATAACTCTCGAGAAGCATTCAATCCTCCACCAACGTCGTCACGACGGATGCGCCGCAGAGAGTCTGCAACTGTATGATGCACTGAGCGAAGTATGACATGAATTCCGCGACCACTTGTAACCAAGTGAGTTAATTTGAACTGTTCCTCCAAAAGCTTTTCTCGATTCTCTGGACTCATCTCCGACGCCGCTTCTGGATCGACTAAAGTGTTGACAGTATCTTCCGTTGCTTCTCCGTCAACGCCAGCCAGGCGATACATGATGATCAGACTTGGCAAGGCGCTTGTTGGTGTATCGGCTGTGATTGTATTGGCTCCTGTTCGAGTCACTTGCAGCCGTTCATTCACCAAACCAGAGCTAAAAATCATGCTGAGACCTCCAGTCGACAGCAAGCCGCTGCTACCCATGCTAGTACTCGATAAGTTTTCCATCAAATGCTGCCGCCACAGTACTTGGTTAACAACGCGCAGTTTTAATCCAACATTGACAATCTTGCCGGCAATGATAATCTCAATCAACTCGGCGCTGTCTGACATTTGCAGGTCGTTGGCAATGTGCTGGCGCAAGTCTGCCACAGTCGGTTCATACGACGGATCGGCCGTGGAAGGTTTCAAAATTGACATGGGGATTGGATTTCGACTCAGGGAGCCACCAAAGAACTCCTCTTGCGTCGGAGCCCGTCGCATGATGATCTTGGTTGTATCAGGCTTTTTAGGAGGCTGAACATACTTATTAATGCTTTCCACCATGGCCAGTTCGGAAGCTATAGTCAGATAGTTTGATCGACGCAACGGCTGATGCGAAGCATTACCTCCGAGGTGATGAACGTGCGGCGGATACAGAGTCGCCAAAACTTGCATGCTTTCCGATATAAGCAGCTTGGTGCGCACTTCCAGCGTCGGCGTCAATGATAAACAGGGTGTCATTGCTTCGGCTGCCTTTGCCTCCTCTCGACTAGTGCGGACTGCACCCAAGATGCGTGACCGGCTATTAAGACTCGCTATAAAAGCTAGCTGCTCTTCCTCGTCCTCATCGCCCGCCAAAATGTAGTCATGTGCGCCTTCCTCCTCAAACACGTCGTCGTCGTCATCCTCGTCATGCTCCTCGTCATGTTTCTCCTCATTGCAAATTTCCATTCCCTCGTGCTCCGAGTCGCTAAAACTAGAGTCGCCTTGGGCCATGATTTCATCCAAACGAGTACTGCCTGTCAGCTTCATGGCAGCATTCTCTTCCTCGTGTGCTTCGTCATCTTGGCCAGCGGCCAGTACTGTCACATCCCCTTGTGCTTCCACCCCAGCTGCAGCTCCTTCCTCGCCGTCAACGTGAACCGAAACTTCGTCGTCGTCGTCACTAATGCTGTCCTTCTCATCCTCTTCCTCTTCCTCCTCATCGTCCGAATGTTGATCAGCATCGCCTTCCACTGCAGCCTTAATGTGAGCGACAAGGTCATCCATGTGAACGTCACTTGTGTCGTTCGTCGCCTCCGACTCGTCGTGACTCTCCTTGCGAACCGATGGCTGCGCTCGAGTCGGCTGCATGTTTGGCTGGTTTAACGGATTGAGCAACTCTGTGAGAATGTGTTTGCACTGCTGCAACGCAACCTGATCGTGCGAAATGTCGTGAGACGTCAAGTGATAGTATGTTTTGAGCAAACATGCTAGTGGCGAGAGTGGCTGGTGTTGATTGGAAGTTTCCGTAGCAGGTTGTTGTTGCGGTTGTTGCTCCGCGCTACTGCTCTGTTGCAGCAACCTCTCGTTCCACAACCATTGCACATGTCGATACTTGGCAAGCTGCAAGTCATCCTCCGACGAGCATTCTTGGTCGAGCAACAAGTGCTGCAGCAATATTAACCATCCCACCGTTCCAACGTTTGGTGCGTGTTGCTCGTCGTGAACGATGCGCGACCACTTGACAACGTCGGCGCGGCTTACGGCAAGGTGCGAGTAGCAGCTACTACTACTTGTAGTAGTCGTTGCAGTCGTTGCAGACGTCTTGGTGACTTCATCATCATTCAAATGTTCCAGTACAGACTGGTTGTTTTTGTCGGCAGTGGCTTCCGGCGGCGGTTGCTCCATCGTTTCGTGATGCCGACTTGCCAATGTGAGTAGTAGCGTCGTTCCTTCCAGTATCAGTTGCGGCGTCCACCACTTCGCTGCTTGCAATCGCTGCTGCTGCCATTCCAAAACCAAGTGCTTGACTTCTTGTCCCAGTAGTTCCAGCGGCGTTTCCTCCAGCAGTCGCTTGGTGGCCAATTGGCGCTCCGCTTGTAGGGGTGACGTGAGCGCCAGCATGAGCGGATGCGGCCGAAAGCGGCACGACTGCTTTGTGATTGACTGCTTCGTGCTGGCATCAATGATGGAAAATGACGGAGCGCTGCTTGTGTTCTGCTTGTCTATATCGGGTGACTTGAGCTTTTTCTGCTTGCGTCGCTTCTTGGTGGGTCGGGAAAGGAGAGCCGCTTCCTCCAGTTGCTTGGAGCGCCGCCATACTTGAACGTATTTTGAAATTGCCGCTCGAATGAGGCGCAGCGCTCGCTGCTGCGCGAGGGCCTGCAGCACTTGGCGTGACGAAAGCGACGACAGTAGCGCCAGGCGGGCTCCAACGTTGCTGGTTCGGTAATGACGACTATTCGCCAAAGCATCGTTGCTGCTGCTAAAGGAAGTTTGAGTCGTCATGGGAGCGACGCTCCGAGCGTGACTTGACATGGAACAGGTGAAGCAAGAAGAGCTAGTGGTATTTACTTGCAAATGTGCTTGGTTGAGGTTGTCACAGGGCTGTTCCGTCGTTCGCCTCTCGTGATGTGATGGAAAGCGATGGCAGCGCTCCATGTCGGAGCGCTTGCGGGGAGGTTTTTGCTTGCGCTGCGACACTTGGGTTGCTCATTAGCAGTCGAAAGCGGGACTGAAATTCCAAGTTATTGATATGCCCTCGTGAAAAGTCTCGTGAAAACTCAACTTGTGTTGCTCGCCAATTTTTCGCGTCGAAATTTTCCTCGGCGGGTTTGCCCAAGCAAATCGATGTTTTGAAACAATGTGATCATCAATTTGACAGCTCGCTGCATTGACAGTATCTTCTCATACCAACCCAGAAGTCATAATGATAAATACCTTTCAGCTCATCATACTACTTGTGCTATCATCTCTTGCCGTCGTGAATGCCCAAACCAACATTACAGAATGTGGTGACGAACAGCTCCAAGCCTATCAAGCATGCGTGCAAGAGAATCCATGCACATGCTCCAACTGCGACGCCAATCCCATGGACAATTATCCAGTGATTGCACTCGACGCACCGCCACAAAACTGCCAGGACGTTGCGCGGATATTTTGTCCGCTCATGCGTTGCTGCGCGGCGTGCGAACAAGTGGCGCAGCAGTGGTACACTTGTGCGTTTGACGACTTTTCCGTCAGTCAGTTGGATACGACGTGTCCGCAGGTTTGTGAGGCGTTTGAATTGAACGATTATCTTGGTGGTGACTGTCAGCCCACCGTGGCGCCAGAGATGACGACGGTTGCTCCAACTGTCATGGACACTGCAACGCCAGATACTTTGGCGCCAAGTACTTCTGCGGCAGCAGCAGCTGCATCAACATTGAATCCCACTGTAGCTCCTACAGTTGCGACTACAGAATCTCCAACAGTTGCGCCTTTTGCTTCTCCAAGCGCGGCGGCGCAAGTGAGTAGCATGAATGCAGCGACATCAACGTCGGGAGCTAGGTCGAGTGCATACTTTATCAAGGCGAGCGCCGTTGTAGTATTGGTTCTAGTAAGCTGCTTCTTGTAGTAATGTAAATAATACTAGCATTTAGACTTGAACGATTAATTCCACTTGTGCTAGAAGAAAATAGTGGCAACACAAATTGCAAGCGGCAATGGTGCAGCAGGCTAACGAGTATTTGTTACCTTACGCCACACCACTTTACGGCTTCATGCTCTGTTACGCAAGCTACTTGGCCGGAGCAGAAGGACTTCCAAAGGGTCCACGATAGGTATCATACTGTACTTGGTGGGATAGGCTGGCTGGGACAGTCACGCCATCTTGCGACTTGCAAAGCCTTTTACTCGTTTGTGCATTTGAGCGTTGGATCCATTTCTACTTGATGATTGGCTTGGTATAGCTAGTGCGTCGTTCAGTAACGTGCGCACTGTAATGAAATTTCTGGTGGGCAGAACATGCTACTTGTACCAGAAAAGGCATTTGCATATGTAAGCTAAAGCAGCCAACAGTCAACACTTATTTGGTGCAAAACACTTAAAAAGTAAGCAGCAATTACAAATTACAATATTCATACACGGAACACCTGATCCACCTTGATGTCGCTAAACAGAGTCGGCCCCTGCAACAGACTTTGCTTACACCATGGCAGCCAGCAACAGCGCTACAGCCGTCAAGACGCTCGTCGCAACTCCTGCATCATTAATCACCCTGTCACCACCACTGGTATCGGACACTGGCCCCGTCGACCGGCTCCGAAACCCTGTCGACGGTTGCGGACTAGCACCACTCGCCAATGATGGAGCCATTGTCGGCAGCTCCATGTCAAGACTAGGGCTCCTGGATGGTACGTCGCTCATTGGTAGTATTGTTGCAACCTCGTTCGGGCCAGAGGAGCAACTGAAAGGATTGCATACTCCACATTCAGCGGGAAACTGGTCACTGATAATGGAGCAAGCCGCTGTTTCGTTGGTTCCTTGGTCCAACAGAAAGGTTAGTCTGTCTCCGCACGTGGCGTTGCCTTCCGTCATGACGTCCAAGACATCCATTGTGCAGGCATCGCAGTCGCAGAAATAGTCGGTTGGTGCAGCAGGAAGGCTTGTTGTAGTGTTTGTATCCGGCATTGGCAAAATGGTCGTAAGATTGCCGCCAACACCAACAACGTCTCGGTCACACATTGAGGGACTGCAGGCGCCGCAGGCGTCGGGAAACTGCTTGGCCACGAGCGTACACGCCGCTTCCTCGTCCTCGCCAGTTCCGAGTACGTAGTCGATGCGGTCTCCGCATGTGGCATTGGTTTCGTCCGTGACGGTATCCCAAACGAGGGCGTTGCAATCGACGCAGCCGCAGTACATTACAAACGTGGATATCGTCGGTGTCGCCACGACAATGGTTCCGTCACCTGTCGGCGCAAGTGTATTTCCAGTAGTCATTGATGGCGCAACCGATGGCATGGACGAACTGGACGGCATGGGACTTATTGTAGGCGTTCGTTCCAATCGACCAGTCAAAGGTGTTGCTGATGGTTGCGGCGAGCCACTTGTTACATTCAGTTCAATGGGTGATGTGATTTGCAGGGAGCGAAGACTGCCACCATGGAAACTTTCTTGCTAGCGTACAGAAGGATCAAAATGACGAATGAGACACATGAATGAGCGAGTTGTCGGCAGTCTGCATGGCATGGCACGGTAACGGAGCGCACGGACATTGCAATTGACAATGACGAAGATCACGAAGAGCATTAGCAAGCACAAATGTATCAAGACCTACCTGTCCTGCTGCAAGACACAGAAATGATATCAGCAATGCTGCTGTGCAAGTTGGCTTCATCGTTTGAAATTGAATGACGAATGAATGATGCAGGCAAAGATGTTAAAGGCCAAGATGCTGTCTTGAAAGTTTGTTTTGTCTAGAAGTGCTGCAGTCTGAGACTATTTCGCTTGTTTCTATGGAACGTTCTGGAAGGCAGCTTTCGTTGTTGTTGCAATAGGCCTGGCGGATCAAAGAAAGAGGCGAAACGAAGAAAAATGAAAGGATCGGAAGCGTGACCACCGGGCGCGCCAATTCCAGTACCGGTACGATTTGCAACAACGTCACAATCTGTCTCTTCGCGACTCGACTGGCTATGAACGAGAGGAATCCGGAAACGACGGCCATCAAAACGAATCCTCTAATGCATGACATTCGCACCGTAGATTGATTGAGCAATTGGACGAATTGCTTGATACAACAGAGACGAACAGTTTATTAATAGCAAATTACAGCAAGCAAATACAGTAATATCCATGGCTCCTCCGGCGACCAAGCGGCGTCGCAAGGCGGCGGACGCTGCAGCTGATGCGAATGATGACAATCCTCCTCCGCCGCCATTGTCCACCAAGAAGCAAGCGGCGGCGGTAGCGACAGCAGCAGCAAGGTACGTATTGATTGGGCTCGACGCGAGAACTGATTTTCAATTAACATGCTTCCGTGCTTGTATTCTTACAATATTTTATTCTTCTCGTTTCTTCGCAATCATTTTCTCGTTGTGACTTTTTTCCGCCTCTAGCAAAACCGGTGCAACGTTTCTTCAGACAGTCATGACGACCCTTTCGCAAGCTTCCAACAAGCAAACCTTTTTTGACAAGCTTGTGCAGGGCAAGCTTGCCTACGGCCGAACGACGAGTGCAAATACAAAGCCGGCGGCGGCAGCAGCAAGCAAACCTAACAATCCACCGCAGCAGGATGACGTCAAGACGAATGAAGCCATGACGACGGCTACGCCGAGCGAACCGTACGACGCGAAGCTCGATACACTTTCCTTTCAGTTTGCGCTCGCGTGTCATTTGCTCCAGCAGCTAGTCTCCAAATACTATCAGGGCAAAACGACGAGCGAGGAGCTCAAGGCGGCATATTTGAACAATACCTTGGCGCTGGCGCGCGTCTTGATTGATTTTATGGTAGGAGTCGATGATGACAAGGAAAGGAAGGAGAAGAAGGCGAGTAAAGCAAACAAGAAGAAAAAGGCGACAAGCAGTAACAAGAAGAGCAAGGTCACAAACGAACAAGATTCTGCCGCAGCAATAATACAATCAACTACAACAAATACAACTGAAGAAGAGCCTTCGCCGCCACCACCCGCCAAGCGACGCAAGGCTTCTTGGTTTGACAAGATGTCAAACAGCAATGCGAGTCAGGGACTGGCGCGGATGCTCATAGGCAAGTTGTGCTTGACGCTGTCCGCCGTTGGAGTGGCGGGTTTGCAGGCTGGACATTTGGAAACGGCCACGCTCATTTTAGATGCACTCTTGGTTCTCGTTGGAGATGCTGGAAAAGCAAATACTGGTGGACGTACCGCTGCAGCGGCGACGGGCGATGCAACAGTGACGAATGAAACAGAAATGACAATGCGAGCGTACTGGGAGCAGCATGTGGCACCTGGCCTGCGAAATCGGGATCCGGTGGTTTGCGAGATGGAGATTGAATGGACTGCCGAGCGCATGGTTTGGGAGCAAATGCTTGCCGTTCCCAGTCAAGGAAAAGAGATACAACAGATGGAGGCACTGGCGAGTGACGCAGTTTCCGAAGTTGCGGCCGCATCGCCTGGTAATCTGGGCACGAAGCGTACTCGTCGGAGCAAGACGACACCTGCAGGCGACGACGATACGGTCGATCCTGGAACGAGTGGTGGCGAGGATCAGCAATCCCCATACACTTCGCATTGGGTCGACGTGGCAGTCGCTCATGGCCAGCTGTTTGACAAGAAATTGGATGGTGCTCGGGTGGAAGGCCGTTTGGCAATAAAGCGTTGGCCGGTCGCTGCAATCGCTTGGGGTCTGCAAGGACAAGCGGCTTTATTACAGGGAGCAATGGACGCCGAGAATGTGGGTCTGGCTTGCCATCTGCTGACGCTGTTTGCGCAAATATCCCAGTCAGCTGGTGCGAAGCCGGCAGTTGGGGTTGATGCCTTCTGCAGAGCGCTGACTGGTCAGAAAAAAGCTGCTCGAGTCGAAGGCAATCTCAAGGATTATCTCATGGTCTCAATTTACGCTATTTTGGAAAAACACTCTGTCGTGGTGCGAAAAGAAGTTGGCGCGGAAGGATTGATTAATCTGCAACATGGTGTTGTTCATGGAGCTGGTGCGTATCCATTTGTCGCTGACGCTATCAATGATTGTATCACAGCCGTCGCTGTCAGTGAAGTTGGTTCGCCGGCTGAGCGAACCGAATGGAGTAACCGCCTGGCCTGTGCATCGGCTGCCTATATTCTACACTTTGGCATGGAGGATATTCATTTATTACGGTATGCTATAGAGAAACTGAAAGGCTGTTTAAAGATGGGAGAGGCTGTAAACTCAAGCGACTGGAACGTGAGTAAAGGAGGACTTAAACTCGAAGATCCACTTCCAGTACCCACATTGCCGTCCATTGCAAAGGCGAATCGCGGCACACTGAAGAAGAAAAGTCAGCCGGAAGGCGCGTCACTTGCTGGCGTCTTCGATGAAAGACCTATTGGCGTGTCGAAGCAGGACGAATTGTTGGCCCTGTTTTATAGAGCTATGAATATGCAGCGATCGTCAGCCGCTTTTGATAGTCTTTTGACACACTTTATTGGAATTGCAGAAAAGTGCCTCGGAGTTTTTAATGAGTTCGCAAAGAAGCGCACAGAAAAATTCACCAATGATTTGCGCAAAAACAAGCGCAGGAAGAAAAATGACGGACGGGAAGAAGCCGTGGACGTGACTGGATGCTTGCAGCGAAGTGACACAAGGTACGGTCGGAGGTTGTTATACGCTCAAACGGCAGAAGCGTCTCTGACCACCTGTTTCGATAGCGGAATTCAGCCGGAAAAACTTTCATTAGCTGCAGAGATTTTTGCTGTATTAGAACTTTGTCTTGCAAGGAAGAACGATGACGCACGGATGAATCTGCGACATTACTTGCGATCCTTGCTATCCAACGAGGATATATTCCACGTTATCGACCTCTGTTCTCCTATCATTGTATGGATGGGACGCGATCGACATAAGTCAGATGTTGCCTGTTGTGACGGTGCCGCTGATAACGAAAATTGCTTTTGGTACGTTTCCACGGCTAGGAGTATCGTATTGCACTTTTATCCCTCTGACGCATCGCAACTTTTAGGGATTCATATGTCAATCTATGCGTTTGCGTCGGCAGAGGGCTTTCGGAGGTTGGCTCCTCGGATCAAGTTACTTTGCGGGAAACGCGAATGGCCATATTTAAAAAGATAGCACGCACAGATTCACGTACGCCAAACACAGGTTGGCCATTGTGGCTGCCTGTACCTCTGCGTCGTCTTGTTGCAGCAAGTCTTGCCGCGGATTGTATCTCGACGGAGGATACAGCTGTCGCCCCGGATTTGTATATTGCTCAAGGGTTTGTCGACTCTATAGCTGCTGCTTTACCGAGGTCCACGTCTTCCAAATTCTTTGAGTTAAAAGTGACATCTTCGGTGCCGTTAAAAGAAAACGTTACGCTGTCCTTGAGCAACGCTCGGCTTTTTGTGGCGGCTGTCGTTAGACTACCTCCGAAGCAGCGAGTTCAAGTTCTCAAGACACTTTTGGACGCTCTACACTCATCCCTCGGCGAAAAAGAGGACTGGTCGAAAAACGATGAATTTGATGCAGGCACGGAGTTTTCGTGCTTTCTTGCACGTCTGATATCTATCACCACCAACCTGGTTGTCATCCTGACCTGCAGCGAATCCCTATCGACAAAGATTTTGCCCTTGCTTCGTCGGGAAGTCGATTCCACAGTAACTATGAGACAATCGTGCATGAAAAAGGACCAGGCCGAGAAATGTTTTGTTAGCGTTTTGGATGATTCGGAGATGTTTGACATTGATATCGAAGATTGCCATGTTCAGTATTCCCGTATGGACGAAGGTTCATGTAAACAATTTCAATCGATTTTGGAGCGGGCATTTTCATTTGGATTCCGCTGCGCCGCTGCGGACAAGTGTTGTTTGCTCTATGCATCGTGGCACTCACTTGGAATGAGCGATTTATGGTGTAAAAATACGTCAACAATTCGCTTTCCAGTTAGTATTCATGACCCTGGAGTAGAGTTGCCCCTTTTGATCAATGAGCTTCGCTTTGAGATTCGTCATGTCCATCGACGTATTCAGCAGGGGTATGGGTTAGCAAAAACTATACCTTTGTCTCGAGTCGTCTCAAAGAAAGACTCGGAACGAATGACTCAGAAATCGGTTCTGTCTCTGGCGGCCAAAGAAGTGCGACTCATGGTGTCGAAAGCTTCGATGCTTATAACAGAGATAATGGAACAACCGGGATATGCTACCTTAGCCGAGACACAAGCATTACTGGAGACTCTTTGCACTTACATCACGTTCGCTATTGCGTCATGCACACGCCCAAGCAGTGACTTTCTTTCCTACTTGCAATTGAAGCTAGGAGGAATGGGGAGCCGCGGAAGGGAGAGAGCTTACTCAAGCGAGGATGATGCACTTTCGGATGACGAATCTGCGTCATACCAAAACGGTGGTTCTGCAGCAGTAGACCGGTTGCAGTACGTATGCACTGCGTTAAATAGCGTCCCAGCCTATCCGGTAAGTCAAGTGGAAAAGATAGTGCTGACCACACCGCCGGTTTTAATTCTTCTGAAGTCAAGCCGTATTTGTACCCACAGGACTGGCTTGACACAAGTTGTACCATACTGGAGTCATTTGTGTACGGCGATGTGGCCGAGCTGGCGGTAACTGCGCTTAACAGTTTAAGTGACCTCATAAATGTTGGAAGACAGAGCGTGCGCGAGGCAATAACACAAAATTTGGGATCACCTGTCAGTCCCACGGTGACGAATTTGATACAATCATTAATGGCATTTAAAGCCCATGGCCCCGATGGCGATGAAACTCGACCCTCAATGAGCAAGGCCTTGGCTTGTTTGTGCAGCATTGGGAAAGGAAAGATGGATTCCATTTTTATCGATAAGCTGGTAGATGAACTAGATCAGATGGAAATGCACTGGACCGCTCAAGCGTTGCGGAAAAAAGGACTTGAGTCTACCCAAAAAGGCGGGCGCCTTCGTAGCGCTCATTTCCGAGCAACTGATGAATGGGAGGGTTTGCTCGTAGTTGCGCTCTCTGTATCCGGTGTCAAGGCGGACTCAGTGACTCGATGGTTTGGTGTATCTCGGAGCGCTCTGGATGCTCTGATTCCAGCCTCTGCGTTACTCCGTTTTGGGTTGATGCAAGGTGGACGACAAGATCATCCACTAAAATTGCCGCATGCGCCGGTTGCCGAGTTCGACATGATGACTTTCATTGCCGATACATCAACAGGTGCCACTGCGGGCACAGACCAACAAATCCACGTGGTAACCAAGACATTGGCGTCTATTTGTCAATTAGAGAGTACTGGCGGCGAGTGCGAGGCAGTTGCGGCTAATCTAATCAACGACATGAGGTCCTTTGCTACCATGAGAGGAGCAGTAAATATAAGATTACTTTACGATCTAATGGCGACAGTTCAAAGCTTGTCAAGTACCGAAAGGGCGGCGGAGACATTTGATGCGCTTCGCTACATCTTCTCGGAAATCGCTCAGCAATTGGTGTTACAAAGTTCGAATAACCTGATTCACAGACAGAAAATTTTAAAAGCAAGCTTGAGCCCCGAGAGTGAGCAAGTGGGATTGATAGCATCCAGCATTGGAGTTTCGGAGGTCATTGCCATCGCGACGGATAGAGCGCTGCTCGGTTCGCATAGTGGACGCGTAAAAGGAATTTTGTCGACACTATGGCGAGACTCCGAGTATATCACCCCGGAGGCCCGCCAAATTTTTTTACGCACAGTTGGCCTTGCCTACGGTCTTGATAATCTGACAGCAGCTATAAGTGGTACCATGATGGATGAAATAGGTGATTCGATCAACCAGTGCTCAGAATGCGCTCTCCGATCGGTCGTCGAGGATGACGTATATGGGTCAAACAGCGAAACACGAAGCATTGTTTGCTCACTCCTGGCAGTCGCACTTGCGTCGGCTGGTTTCACAAGAGCTATCTTTGTCAGAGATCGCCTACTTGAAACGTATCTACGGGAGCGGAAGCAACAATTTAGCTTGTCTTGCGCGGCGTGGAGCGAGACACTCAGTCTCCTCTGCCTGTACTCGTGTTACTGTGGCTCTCTAGATGAGCTTACGACTATTATCATACAGTCTGCAGGCGGCGATAATTCCGCCGGTCTAGCCGATGTTGAAACTATATCAGACTTTCTTCATGCACTGCGTCACGAGACATCCGGGGATAAAGAACTGCTTGTAGCTACAAATTTTTGCGAGGTTGACGCACCTTTCACTCGATTTCGCGGATGCACCAACGCAACATTAGCGGACAGCGATGCAGGGGATTTTTATCAGCATACCTACCACTGCTACACCTGTGGACTGTGCGATGACAAAGAATGGTAAGTCATCAGAATGTGTCAGTTGTAATGAGTCCTATCATTGGCAATTCTGACGTCTTTCCTGCAGCTGCACTCCATGCGCCCTTGTGTGTCATGCCGGTCATGATGTTGGTTACGCTAGAGTAAGCAATTTGAACTGGTTGATTGTCGTTCAATATGAGCACACCTTATGTGGTTTCTTCTCTTGACCTCGTTATTACAGTACGGTCAATTTCTCTGCGACTGTGGCGGAAATGGCGACGAGTCTTCATCGACGAGGTCCGCCATGATGTGCAAGTGCTTATCATCCCTTCCGGCCAATGAGTTGCAAACTCGATATAAGGAGGGACAAGCTCGGCATCGGAAGCTTGATCGATTGAGCTGCGAAAAGGCATCGCATCCTTGCTTCGGGCTTAATCCTAAGATCGCTGCACAGCTGGCAGTTTCGTGCAATGGAAACGTGTCAAAGAAATCTCTCAATGCGGTGGTGGCGGTAGGCCATCGCTCAGATTGGATTAGAGTTTTACTTGGATTCTTGCGCTCATGCACTGAGTCTCCTACATTTTCCATGTCCATTGAGCCACAGGGCGTCGTCCGTACGATGAACTCGTATAATCAAATCCGAAAGGAAGAGTTTGGAAGGGTGAACGAGTTGAAATTACCGTTGCTTCCAGCAAGCAGCGCAACTGATTTTGAAAGAGCAGCCTTTTTTCGACCAGCGACATGGCAATCCCGCATATCGGCGGATTCATCGGTTGAAACTTTAAAAAGGGCCCTATTATTATCCAATGGCTCCCACCGCTCCACCTTATCTGCCAATAGCAGAGGAGGAATCGCGCTTATCGAGTCTCGGACGGTAGTTTTCTGTACGTTGACCCCGCTTCTCAATAGTTGCTGCAAACCATACCAAAATCATCCACTTGCCAAGTCATCCATTTGTGTCATTGGAAACGAAAAGCTTGAATTCGATCCAATCGGGATAAAATATTCCCCGTTCAATGATCGGTGCTTGATTGTTTGGGGGACACACGAAGCAATTCTTATGGTTCTGGATGAATACCGATGCAAGGTGGTACTAACGACGTCATTAGAGATTGCGCTGGGCTCGCTTGAGACGAGCACTGATTTGGTGATGGACTGCAATTGGGTCCCAGACTTCTACCCGTGCATTCTTGTTCGTTGTCTGCATTCGCTATTCTTGTTTGAATTGTCTCGCGAAGCGCAAACGCTAGAGCCAGCTACTTGCCACAAGGTCGCCTCAACTGTCACGTTCCGAGGAGTTCAAGTCGTGACAGTTGACGCGCCTGAACCGCCAAAAATTTTCATTTTGCTGGAGGCAGGGTACCTCTTTGAATTTTCGTTGCGCCGGGATGAAAATGGGCGGTTACAATTGCCTCAAATGAGCTTTGAAACTAGCAGTGCGCTACAACTTCCGAGCTCGGGGAGTCCACCGTCAATTACCCCTAAACAATTATGCATGGGGGAAGGGCAACAGCTCAATTTTTTGAGTCAAAGCAGACTGCTTCTCTACGAATGCACACAAGGTGAAGTCGTGGCACTTAAAATCAGCGACGAAGGAAACGTTTCTGGTTATTTTACCCTCATAACCCGCGTATCAGAGGGAGGCTTCAGCAGCTACCCTTTCACTTCCCCTTTTACGCACTGGACAGATCTTGGTGCTATCAAAGGGAAGGAATGCATGTCGTTTCGAGCGGCATGCGTTGGTCAACAAGGAACAAAGGGTCGTGCTGTCCTCTACATTAAATTCAATCACTTGGGGTTTACAATGAAAGAATTAGTTTGCGAACAACGTGAAAGTGGTTTCAATTCCCCTGCAACAGTTGAGGGTGTTGCTGCTTTTTCAGCTCCATCAATGCTTGTCGAGGCTGACGCATTTGATCTCAGTCGATCAAGAACGATGACTGAAAACATTGCGATCGCGGCCATGATGTCGAACGGTTCGATGCACCTGTTTGTGGAAGAGATTGGGGCCTTGAGTGTGCCGTATAATGCCGACGGGTGTGCAGTAATAGAGAGCGAAACTTGCAAATCAAACACGCTTATGGCTCCCGAACCGCTGCTAGGTTTTGAAGAGCTTGAAAACCAGACCGATGAAGACGAAACGACACTGCACATCGAATCATCGCTTGGAAGGTAAGAGACATCGCGTGTCATCTGCAGAACTGAAACAAATTATTGTAGCCTCACATGTTGCGAGATAATTTAGCTCGGAGGAAGTGCTGAAAAAACTTCACCGGGACAACGCGGATTGCCTGAAGGGTGCTATGGCAGGCGGTTTTTGCCTGTCATTGTATCTGAAACCTGATGCTGCCGATGAAGCTACATCCGAACAGATTTTTGCGGCATTGCGCATTTTAGTCGGGTCCAACTCAAAAGAAAGTGTACCAAGCAAAATCATAATTCAAGGCAGAGAACTCATCTGCAGTCCGGGTGTGAAGAAATGGTACTGTCATCAGTTGACAGCTCAGGAAGTTGCTCTTACGATGCGTATCGGCTATCTTCCAATTGTTTTTGTACCAGTGTTCAACTCGCCTGAATGTACCGCGGTTGATGCCCTGGAAGTGTTTACGACAAAGAGGGAGCACATGTCTGGGTGGCAGCCTAGGCAATTGCTGTCGCTGGTTGCCGCAGCAACGGAAGATGAGTACAACGTGTCTACTACTGCATTAGGACTGCATCCAGTCCATGACACACGTGCTCTAACATGTCTAGAAGCATTTATGCGTTTCTGTCAAATTGTTTGTCCCACGTTTGATCTAACACTGGAGGACAAGAGTTTGTTCGGGAGCATTATAATGCGACACTGCTTGGACGAAACCAATAGCGTCATTGATATGTTCCATAACATTCTTGCTTCTTTTTCTATTGACGAAGAGTCTCGGCTAGAGTTTATCGACCGATCAATCATTCAAGGGTGCCTTAACTTCATGAGCTTATGCGATCAGAAAATGGATTTCCTCGAGCACAAAGCAGCAGAACTGTGGCCATTGCTTCATCTGCCGCTTCGGACTTGCTTCAAAGCTGCGAGTTGCATAGCCGCTTCTAGGCCGATTAACTACTATCAATCTGTGACTGAGATGTCACCGGCGGTGAAAGCATCAACTCTGCTTTCACGTTGCGTTGGAAAGTTTTTGTCGAATGCCAGCCTGATCCCCGATTTCATAGAGCTTTATTTATTGGAAATTGTTGTCGCTAATGGATCAGGATTAGAAGATGACCAGCGCTCGCGGCTAGTCAACTTTGGATGCTTGAAAACCTTGATGCAATCCGCCAATTTGAGCGAAGTTGTGACTCTTTGCAGCTCAGTCAAGGCATTTTGCGTCAAATATGAAGACCCTTTCGAAACTGACGATGACCTCTTTGCTGGTAGGAAGCTATGCTATGAATGCGATAGCTGTCACCAGGTGCCAATGAAACTTATGCGTTACAGCTTGCCAGATGAATTGCGTCCATTCGATTTGTGCGACCAATGCTATAGAAAAGCATACTGCTTTGCTGACAGCAAAAGCTTTGACGCGTGCATTCCTGTCGAAATCGAAGGGAAACTGGTTGGGGACGAGACAAATCTTACATGTGCTGATACGCGGCTACTGCAACCCATAGCAATCGACTGTGCTACCAACAGCGATGATATAGATGAAGATATTGGACGGCGATTGCGGTTCGAAAGTTTCATTGGCACCTTGTTCGACGCGATTTTTACTGTCGTCTGCCGTATGCTTCCTGAAAGAGGGATGGACGCAGTCTGCGAGCGCCTTCTTCGATTGGCTGCTGACGTGAACAGATGCTCAAAGGAGGAATCGAACAAGGTAACTCGAGCCAGTCGCGTAGGACAACTACTGGCTCAGCAACTTTCGCACAACTTACGGGAAAGTCAAGTCGAGCCAAGATTTTTAAACACCCCTTCTATCTCCTCTCGCATGGTCGTTTTGCTTCGCGCGATGGCCAATCTCATAACCATCGACTTCGGCGCACGCGGATACCTCTTAAAATCTGAAGATTATGTCGATGACCTTTTTGCAGGCGAAGGTACATATCTTTGCCACCATGGCATACCAGCGGTGGGCAAGAGGTTTACTACCGGCAAGCACAAAAATCGAGCTTTCTTGTCGTGCGCAAAGGATAGCAAGTTCTGCTGCAATTTTTTTGCTTGGGAAGGATCTGCTGAGAAAGTTGATATAGATAAATATGTTGCTGAACATCTCTGGTTGCATCTGTCTGCGCTACCGGACAGCAAGGGACTTTCCCCGCTGAATGAACTGTGTGTCTTTGTCGTTGACTGCCTTAAGAAACTGCCGGACTCAAGAGTTCGTAACACATTTCGTTTTGGGCGACATATTCTGAGGAACACAACCATCCGCACAAGCATTGGTGATGTAGCCGATGGTGTGCTTGCCAGTCGGTGTCGCTTGCAGGATGTTCCAATTCAGAGCAGTCCTGCATGTTTACAAGATGATGTCTGGCTGCAGAAGAGTCAATTGGATGAAGCTGAAGATGTTGTAAGGACTGTCACGGCGTTACTGGCTTTGATTGCCAAACCTGACCATGGCGCCAAAGAAGATTGGAGCCCCATTTTGTGCGAGTTAATCATGACAAACAATAGAGGTTCAAGCCTCGTCGAAATGGCGAAACGCGCCCTTGGCAAACTATGCGATACTGACAAGTGTTTGTATGTTTCCGTCCGCACCCGTTATACTTTCAGCTTCCACTGCGAGAGGCTCATTGCGGCGACAGAGGACATCTTTCGGGAGGGATTGCATTTGCTCGAGAGATCTCGTCGGTCCAGCAATTTGCGCAGGGCGACTGACAGTGAATGCGCGCTGAACTTGCCAGGGTTGGGCGGAGGTGACTTGTTATTCGCCGGGGAACTTTTGTCTGAAGATGCTATCAGCATGGATGTACGGGATAATGTATTAAGCATCCTTGGTGACATGCTGCTCGCCGTCGCGAAAACGACGAAAGGAGATCACTGGCGACAGTTCTGCAGTCTTCGCAATAGCGACGGACCACTATTTCGACGATCAATGAGTGCATGGTCAACTGAACTTCGAAATATGCCACCTGCAATTTTGCTCTTTATGCTCGCATGCTTGAGTGAACGGGAAATTCAATATAAAGCGTTGAGGCTGTTGGACCTATCATGCTCATCGTCGAAGCCAAGCCCAACGCCTAATAGTGGCACAAGATCACTTTGCTGGGAAGGGGTGGAGACCATACTTAACCTTTCAACTCATGACATATACGCATTTGCCACTACGTTCATTTGCTACAGCACTGTCAATGAAGTGCGTAAACTTGCGCTAAAGGTGGCGAGGAAAATTGTTACCAGATCGGATCCAAATCTCGCGAGCCTTGTATTTGTACCCCTCCTCGAAAGTGCCCTTCCCTTGACGCACGAGGTTGGAAAGAATGTTGTTGACATATTAAATCTTTGCCAAATACTTATCAGTGAAACTCGTTTGGATATTGACACAACAATCGCCGCGGAGTATATTCAGTCATGCTGGATGCAACAAATGATTGGCCTGAGGTACGACAAGGCTAACCAGTCGTACCTCTCAATCGAAATGCGAACAAGCGCATCGTGCTCTAGAAAGCGATATGAACTAAATTTATGCGTATATTGTATGGGTTCACAGCACAAGGAGAAGAATCAGCAAGCTACTCGCCACCCAGAAAACTTCAGGACAGTCAACACGCTATCCTCTGCGTCTAATTTGACAGCTTTGCCGTCGACAAGACCTTCGGAACAGTTGATCGCCTACACTCGTGGACGCTTGGAAGGGTGGAGGTCTGCAGTAGTGAGCGACGCCTTTAACGCATACTCGTCATTGAAATATCGACTTATGCTATCGGAAGTTCATGTGGAGGTCAACGATCCTCGTAGTCGTTTTGTGAAAGTGATAAAAATATACTTCTCTCCAAGGCCTGTCGCTGACGTCACGCAATTGAGAAACCCTGAATATGTTCCTGTGTGGCAAGAATGTGGAAAGATTTACCTGGGAAAAGGTGCCAGCCGAGCCAGCGTCGTCCTCGAAAAGCCTGTTACTGCAGCCAATCTTCGAATAGAGTACGCTGAGTTTTACGAACGAGTCGGAAGTTCCAAATCTTGTGACGATTCTTCAGTTTTATACTGCCCTCGATGCAACAGAGTAGTCAACAACGCACACGGTGTGTGCGGTAATTGCGGTGAGGTAGCGTTCCAGTGCAGAAAATGCAGGAAGATTAATTATGATCGTCTTGATGCATTCTTGTGCGTTGAATGTGGTTATTGCTCATCCGCTGGTAGCTTGTCATTTGAATTGACTGCTGCGATCACCTCGAATGCAGTGGCAGTGACGAATGACGACGATCACACGCGTTCTAGAAAAATGTTTGCCGTCGCTCAAAGGCTTCATGAAGATCTGCGCTCTCTTTTACTTGAACAAATTGCTGCATTACCGCGTATTGAGGCTCCTTTAGTTGCCAGTGGAAAGGATTACCTAGCCGGACCGAGCCACAAAGAAGTCGAGACATGTCATCTGACACTGAGTAATCTTGGCAAGCAAGGCTCTGTACTTAAAGCAGTGGCGCGGGTTGATGACGGAGAGTACAAGACTCGATCTCAATCACTGCGAAGGCTGACGCGAGAATGGCGTGATTCAGCTACAGCTTCGGAAGGTCGTCAGCTTTCGTCAATTTTAGATCGACTGGGCCAGGACCTCCAGTTAGACGATGACGAGTCTGCCGACGAGCTCATTGGTCTCCTTGAAAGTGGTGCAATTGGTAGAGGTCATTCCGAGGACGCTGTAAATCGTTTGCTGAGTACTGTGCAAAGCCGCCGCCTACGGCGGGCGACCGCCGAAGCTACTGCAATTGCTGGCTCTGATCCATCTGGTGCGCCCAATACAATATCAGCTAGTACTGCTGCCAAGCAGCGACTTGAACTATGTGATCGTTTGTATCTTCTCATGAAAGAAGCTGAGCGCGAGGCTTATTTGTTGGAGAAACGAATCACTGCCTGGCGCAAGCTTGATACTGGAACACTCGTACCAAGATGCAGCGGCGAAAGAGGAGTTGACGCGCCATTTCAGCCATCGCATTGCTCGATGTGCTCCAGTCACGTTGCGCTACACTTGCTTCAGTTGTGGCTGACGCTTTTTGAATCAGCACCCGAGGAAATCAAAATTGACCCCACGATGATTCAGATGTTGCTTACGGAGCGCTTCTACACTCAAAAAAATCTGTCCGATTTGAAGAGACGCGTCATTCAATCTATTGCCTTGCTTTCTCGGAATGGCGGCCCCGAAATTATCTTAGACGCGCTACGCGTGCAACTACGAGCTGATCCAGATTCCTCGCAATGTACTGAAATATTGTCTCGGATCATTGATGGCGGTGGGCACGAGGATTTTGCGAAACTTTCCATGGAAGTGCTAGAGGCATCATCCTTTATGGAATTACTCTAGGTGTTGCTTTTGAAAAGTTTCGCATTTTACACAATCCTTGTAATGACATATCGATTTTTACGGACTGGTTATAGCATACGTTCAGACATAGTCCGGATAGTATGGTAAAGGGCAAGGGATGCCGGATTAATCGCCGGCTCGTCGTCGCAGACCGAATGTCCTCATCCAGTCACGATGTTGAGAGCAATCAGTCGGAAAATGCTCGAAGCTGGCGACGAGACGAAGACTATGGGCGCTGATGTCCGCACTTTTACTGACCTTGCCTGTTGTTGTTGCAATTATCGCGACTATGCTAATGAGACCAAGCAACACGGAAATGACGACAGATAGGACAATCAACAGCAATGGAACAAGCTCCGTTTGCAGCGACAAGCCAGTTTCAACTATTGCTATCCCGAAGTGACTCGAATCATTGACGAAATTCTTTGCAATATTTCCAAAGCACGTGATATGCAAAATTTATTGATGCCGCAGTATGAAACTCACCAATGGCTTTTGAAGCAGGACTCACTTCTGCAGGATGTCTTGGGTAGGGCATGCTCGACTAGCCCAGCGGTATATTGTTGCCCTCTTTTACTGGAGTCTAGCACCCCGGAATGCGGAAGATAATAGCAATGAAGCTCCCAAATATGTGCGGCGCGACGCTTCGGAATGCGACTGGGCTGGCTTTCGATGTGCAGAAATTGAGCACGGGCAAATTTTTACTGTCATTACGGCGAGAGCGCAGCATTTTGGGACGCCTACCACGAGAGCTAAGCCGCCTTTTAGCGCTACAGCAGCTAGACTTGTCCATGAACGCCTTACTGGGAGCATCATAGGTGACTTCTTTTATAGCTGGATTGAGCTATACTTACTGGACTTGTCGGGTAATAAACTATCAGGGACGCTGCGAGCTTCTTTGTGGGCGCTCGAAGAACTGCATTATCAGTATCTGAATGAAAACAGCTTTTCTGGTATAATTGATGACTCTCTCTTAGTCAATCGATCGTCCAAGCTTGTCGAAGTCTGGATCCATGACAATGGATTGAGCGGGTCTCTACCAGGTACGTGTTTAAGCGAGGAGCAGGCTGCAGACCTGGACAGCCTATGGCAATTTACTATCAGGGTCGCTCCCGACTGTGATTGTCTCCGATGTTTAATATCTTTGACGTTTCGTGCAAGAGATTGAACGGATCGTTAGAGCCATTGGCCATTGGTCTCTCGAGCCGCGAATCGTCAAAACACTCCACTTGGACCGCAATCTTGTAGAGTTTGCCAACAGACCCTCGACCGCTTCGCTCCTGTTCGGCAGTATCGGATGCATCACAACAAGCTAACTGGCAGCATACCATCGACTTTTGGTTTCGTGTGGAATCGGCTAAAGAGCTGCGCCTACAGGAGAATGACTTGCAAGGCAACATTACGGACGCATGTAGCTCAAGCCGCTGCTGGAAAAGTTGGAAGCGGACTGTCACGCGAGGAAAAATGACAGCGTTGACGTTGAGTGCGACTTTTGCAGTAACAGTAAATGCAAATAGCGGAACTGGCTACCGCAGCTTAGTTGAACAGACATATACACGGCAATGAGCTTAATCGTTGCGTTATAAACTATTCTTTTAATCCTGCGCCGACATCTTGTTGTAATTGACCTCAGGCAACAGATTGTCCACACTTGCGACCAATGGCTGAACTGAACGCTTTCAGCTTCGCCCCAATTGCTGGAGAACTTTAATCATATTGCCCTTGTTAGTTCGAAGGTGCTCATAAAAAACGTGGCTGTCCACGTTGGTCATGGCAGCAATGAGGCGGCTTCGGCTTTGAGTCATATTCTGCGCATCTCCTATGGCAGCAAAGCGTGGAATGGAGTTTCGTATTTGAACATTCGCAACGAGAATCTGCTTGAGTCGACACAGCATCTCGTAATCAATGTCTTGACCAACGTTGTCGTGATCGCCGTGGCCAGACAGAACAAAACCGTATCGGTACACGCGGCCGTTGTGGCGGGTTCCACGTCCCAGAAAGGTCATACTTTCCAGCACGCTAGCACTACTGTTGACAATCGCAGAACAAAAGGATTTGAAGAGTTCACAGTTGACGATGCCGTCATAAGTAATGCGTACCAACGAGGGTCGAGCAATTGCCTCACCTGCCTCCTTGAGACAGGCGACTGGGAAACTGACGTAATATAATGCAATTGATTGGATAGGGTTTCCCGCCAGAAAAGCATACAAAACGCTTGCCTCCTCTGCCGTGAAGTCAAATTCTCTAATGTTCACATTCGCAATGCTACCAATAGTGCAGCGAAATGTAGCGGCATTGTCGTTGCCCAACTCGGATTGCTTGCCGCTTGTCAACATTCCAATACCAGTGAAGAACGCTACTGCAAGCGGCCCAAACGCCTCAGAGATATTGAGTCGTTTCAATGAGTTTACGGTGGACAACATGCGCGCAACTTCTTGTACGCAAGCCAATAGACGTCTGCTCGAAGGAGGCTTTAAGATCAACTCGTTGCTTCCATTTTCCTTTAGGTTGAGCGAGAGCTCCTCAATACAATTTGGAGTTATGGCGTCACGCAAAAGACTCATATAGAAATCATCCTTGGCCACGAGGAGAAAGATGGAAGGTTTCAAGCGAAGATCCTTCGCTTCGCGAATGCGCCGCAGTTGGTAGTGGAAATACGAAGTAGCCCCCTTGAGCCAGATTTCGTGATTTTTCGCGGCTATTTTGCTGCTTTCGATACTTAGTTTACTCATGGTGATGAAGGTAGGAGTGAAATACAAGTATGATGAACGTCCGCATATGATATCGCAAGAAGAATGTTGGTCGATGGCATTCGTTTTGGAGTCGACACGCTGCGCCGCGCGCGCACTGTATCGCCAAAAGAGTACCGATAAGACATCAGTACCGTTCAGATTCTTGTTTCGCTGCGACTTTCACATCGGCGCGGGGCGCGCCGCACCATCCGCTCGATGCTTGATCTTCTTGGAAGAGGCACATAACGCACTCTCCAAACGACTCTAGATCCTCTCTCTCTATTACATGTGCGAATTCTGCAGTAACCCATTCAACGTCAATCGAGACAGCAGTCGTCCAGAGTTTGCCGGCTTCTTTTCGGTCGACGCCATTCAAGCCGCCGTCGATGCGTCTCGCACCCGCTCGTCAAGCGACGACGACGAATCCGCCGCGGACGACGACACGGATGGAACATAGCATGCAGCATCGTTTGCTTGCCACGATGAGACTGCAAGCGACGAATAGCATTGCGGCAGACGCGGCAAGTTTTGCAGACAATGGCAGTGCAGCGCTGGTTCCAGGCGCAACCCCAATTCCAGTCCCAAATCTTCCATCGCTCTACCAGCTACCATCCAACTTGTATGCCACCTATCGCCCCGTTCCAAATTCTGCCAAGGCTTCCATTTGGCTCTTTGCCTTGATTGTGGCTACCATGACGACGAGAAACGTCAAGTCATTGGCCATGCGAATACTGACCATGACACTCTCGTTTCCTTGGAGGCGCAAGTTGTTTTTCCTGCTGTGCAAGACGGTCGCCATTGGATTACTTTCCATGCTCGTCGCTCAAGACTTGCACTGGGGACCGTCGCGCGTGACGGTGCAGCAGCTGGAGCAAGACTACTGGCTGCCGAGTGCGTGTTCCAAGTTTCAAGTGTTGAATGTTGCAACTAGTAACGATTCAACCATTCCACTTGGAGTGCATTACCTTCAAGTCGACAATGAGGATGCTACTGCCGCTGCTGCAAACGAAAATGGAACTACGGCAATTTACGTCAATCATGGGTTCGGCGCGTCATCCTTGTCGTGGCTGCCGGCCATGGAGCCACTGGCGTCCAAACTAAAGGCGAGATTTGTATTGGGCCACGACGCCACGGGCTTTGGCTTTACGGAACGTCCAGGCGAAGCAGAAATGTTTACCTATCATGGCTCGGCCGAGATTGGCTTGGCGGTTTGGAACCATGTCATTGAGCATGGCAGCAGCAGCAATTCTGCCAACGTTTCACGCGTCATTCTCATGGGACATTCCATGGGCTCGCTGGCAACCTTGCGCATGGCGCTTGACATGGACGAGTCGTTACACAAGCACGTTATACTAGTCTCGCCCGCACTGCAGCGTCAGAGGCATTCTGCAGGCAGCAGGAGCAATTTGGTGGGTCGGCTCTTGTTTCGTGTACCGCTGTTGCGATACATACTGGATGTTCCTGCGGCGTATGTGTTGCGGCGCATTGTTGGAACGCCAGGCGCTTGGCGCAAGGGACTGCAGCAGGCTTGGGGCGATCCAAACAAGTTGTTGGATTCGGACGTTTTGCGGTTCCAGTGGCCGTCCATTGGAAAGGGATGGGAAATGGGACTGCTGGCGTTTTCGCACGCGCAAAGTGCCAAGCGTGACATTACTGACAAGGAACTGGTGAAACGTGTGTTGCAACTACCAAACACGACGTTCAGTGTCATTGTATCGTCCAAGGATCGTGTCGTTCCACCCAAGAGTATTCGAGACTTTTTCGAGGAATTTCCATCCGTTGCAATCGAAGAAATGGAAGGCCTAGGACATGATCCTTTTGAAGAGGACGTTCCAACCTTTGTCGACACAGTGGAGCGTATTATACGAAAGCAGCGCTCGTTTAATCTTGTGGCAGAAGGTTCAACGACTGCTGCTGAAGCATGAGCAAGCATCGCAGCTATAGACGCACTACCAACAACACTCAGTCTAAAATGACATGTAATGTTTTTAAATATAGTAATTTATGTATCCTCGAGAAGATATTTAGCACATGTACCGGTATGAGCTGCTTAATAGCTCAAGCAGCTGCTGCACGCCGAGCAATTGAAACAAAATTGCGAAAGTTGCACATGCGTTCCGACGATTCCAATGCATTCACTGTAGGCGCATTTGTTTCATTCGATGACCGAAGTCGATCCGACCTGCCACTGGATGAAGTTTGCCGCTGACGCTGACTCGACTGGCGATGGCTCCTGTTGCGACTGTGGCGATGAGGTTGCGCAACACCGGTTTCGGACTCGTGAATCTTTCGTTCCAGACGCTTCAAAATTTTCTTGTGCTTCTCCTTGTGTAGGGGAACAAAGCCAACTATTCCGACCTTTTCCAAATCTGCCATGTCCGACTTCAGCTCGACTGTGTTCGCCTCGCACCAGTGATGAATCCGGTTCTCCAGAGAACTGTTCCCAACAATGTCCTTGGGCGCGAGTGGTGTCCTTGTCAAGGGACATACACCGGACCCATTCTGAAGCCAGGAGATAATGGCTGATCTCTCATAGTTGACTCCAGCTCGCGTCATGACCGGGCAGACCATGATTTGAAGCGTAATGGGACAAATGAATTCGGATGGGATTGTAACTGCATTGGCGCGCTCCACATTGTTGCGTTCGTCTTCGCTTGTCTGGGATGCGACAATGTTGTCAAGCTGGAAGGCATTCATTTTGCCGGATTGTAGCAGTGTTGAGATTAATTTGTGCCTGGATTCGAATTGTGAGCAAAGTGCAGAGTTGACTGGTTTAGTACGATAAACAACATGGGAACTCAAGTGACAACTACGACTCAATAACAAGTGTCGCCGTGCAGAGTTCCTTCAGACAATTGTCTCCCCTTCGAGTTCCGTTCTGCGAGGACATTTCTGATCAATGGATAGATGATCAAGATAGGTTTGACAAGCATGCAACGTTAAGATTGAGACGCTGGTGTCGGGAGCATTCACGAGTAGAATCCAGTGAATGCTTAACGAACGAATGCTTCAATAAGAGACCGAGAAATTTGTATGATGTTCGTGAATTTGCATTCGTTATGCCGTTCGCTCACGAACAAATGGCTTGAAGGGCAATTGCAAATATTCATGCATGATTGATTGTCAATGTCAATGACGAACGTCCGACAAGGGCAATTGCGACTCCCCGTTGCCGCAAAATGTCGAGGCAGACCCAATTCTGATTGGCATGACAAAAAATGCGTTCAATACCGGATGTACCGGATGTATTCGTAAAAAGGCAGGCCTTTTTGCTCAAAGCCACCAGTTTAGGCTCTTTGATCCCACTGGGTACTTTAGTCGAGGATGCCGCAACCAATCTTGCATTGTTCACTGCTTACCGTATGCAGGCACTATACGTGGAACCATTTCTGTCCCGATTGCCCACTGTCATGGTCAACATACCACTTGATAAGTAGACCTTGTGTTTTCCAATTCATGGAAGTTTGTTACATGCATACGGTACCGGTCGCGCAGCCCAGAATCAAATGAGGGCCTCTATCTGAAGCTCTACAGTCCACCTCCTGATGCACACAACATTAATGTTCTACATACTCTATAGCCTTATTGTGCAGCCCTTTGTCGACTGATCAGGTGCCTCTTCAAGGAATGCCCATATCTGTCATAATAACATGCAGTATGCAACTAACTGAAATGGCAACTGTTTGGGACCCGAGCTGGGTCTTCGGCGAGTGGAGCACAAACGCCGAGTCACGCTTTGTCGCGCGGCCACCACTCGCCGCCACGCACATGAATCACCATGGCAATCCATCGCATGCAGACTGCATTGACAGTAAATTGCTATCTCTCTATTCACGCGATTACTCAATCAAGTAATGATGTCTCGACAATTCACATATCTGCTTGCACATAGACTGCAGCGTTCTTTCGCAGCTGCTGCACCACCAATCACACGCCTCGTCGTCACACCGACGGCGATTCATCGCCGTTCCTTCACAGCAACTACTACATTACCAAAAAAGGAAGGCAAATCTCCAAACCTTGTCTTAAAGGCCGGCCTCCCATTTGTCTTGTTTAGTGTCCTTGCCTCATGGGTCGTTTCCAGCGCACTCGACGGCAAGTTAAAGGAGCAGGAAGCCTCCCAAGGCAAAACGAGCCTTTCGCTTCGCCAAGCCAAGCTCCAGGAGGAGCATGACGAAATGATGGGCCGACTCAACAAGATTGTACAAGCTGATTTCGATAATACAAAGAGAATCAAGCGGCCGCAGGAGATTTTGGAGGAGCGGCGGTTGGAGCGTGAGAGACGAAACAAGTGGTACCGGCGATGGTGGAGAGCAATTGCGGAGCGATTCCAAAAATAGAGGTAGCCTGTGTCCAGAGTGCAGATTATAGGGCACGAGAGACTGCAATTAACAATTTATGGGAATCAGGCTCGAAGGCTGGCCTTCAAGATTGAAGAAGGAATCTGGTGTCGTTCCATTATGATGGAGTTATGGATCTGCATTTTGCAGCCTGTAGCCCGACTGATGGCAACACTCAATCAATCAATCAATCACCGAAGTGATAAAAGTAACTCAGAAACTGATTGTTTTGCTTGCGCTAGCAGCATTCCCAGCATGTGGTCTGCTACCTTGCGTTATAGTACATTTTGGACTGAAACTTTGTGAATAGCGAGTCTCACGTATGGCTTTGCGCCCATGCCCACAAGACCCTTCAAGGTTTGATCTAACTATACATGATAGATACGTTTATATTCGTATATGTAAGTGTAAATGTGTATGATGTGCTTATGCCAATAGCTGCTAGCAAGTATATTTGTGTCATGGTATTCCGCAACCACCATCATCAGTCGTACCGGCAGGACTACACCGCCACAATGTTATCGGATATTGGTTCCGTCAGCAAGTCATCCGTCTCCTTCAAAATGTCTCGAAGTGTTTGATCCATGTAGGCTTCGTCCACCTTTTCTTCCATTTTTGCTTTTTCTGCAACCACGTTTGGACGAAAGGCACCTGGACCCAGATACATGAATGGCATGCCCCACGCCGAAACGCACTGAGTGTTCGCGGCGCTCGTCAGAAACAATGAATCAAAGCTCTTCGTCTTGTTGTTCACATGCTGCGGTCGTTTATGAATTAAATAGTCGATTTCGCTGGATACAACAGAGTTGGATGACTGACACTGCGCCGGTGGCATGTTTTGCGACACGACATCTTCACTACCAACGGTCACCTTTGACAAAGCGGCACACGTTTCTTGCTGCACTCCCACTGGCTTCATTTTGTAAAAATCTGGCTCATGCTCCGGGTCGGATCGACTTCGGACGCGCGTTCCCTTGATTTTGCAGCGCTGAATGCGCGAGAGCAAAAACGGTTTGCCGCGGAGAAAGCAGGGATGGTAGTAGGCCGATCGATCGGGGCCTGTAATTACAATAACAATAGACTTGTAAGAAAGACTGAAACAACGACGAAGCAAAAGTCATTCTGCTCCAGTTCTTCTCTCTTCCAGGAGCATCATGACGCGCATCTCTACAGCACGAACCTTTTGTGAGTCTCAGAAATGAATACAGGTTGAGCTGCCGGTTGTAGCTCGATACCTTGGACAGCTTAAAGTATTTGGGTAGCAAAGCAACTAATTCTTCTGGCTTGTGCACGACAAAGGCCCGTCCATGAGGCTGCCAGCTTACAATCGAAGTGTCTCCGCTGGCATGAATGTCCTCCAGCATGTAGTACAGCTTGACTGGAAACGGAACATTGGCCGACGCATGGATGGAGCCGCGATTGATCGGGCTCTGCTCATGGAGCGGACAAGGCTCATCCGCATAGTCATGGTAGTCGTGGGTCACTGTGAGGTAGGAGTTGCTGCTGGCGACATGGTCGGCCTGCGATTCGCTCGACGGACACGTGAATCGGGTGCGCCGGGAGCTGCTGCCAGTTGTAGAACTTGACGTGCACATGGTTGCGTTAGCGTTGTAGTGTTGATTGATTTGATTTGATTTTGACTTGAGATGGATGAAGCAATTCGCATATGGATTGTGCGAGTAATGGCCTCGTGAAGATTGTTTTCCAACCGCCTCGATTTTTCGCGCGTGACACTCTTGCATGTTCCACAGAATACTCCCCAGCTGTTCCAAGGCGCGAGTGAGAAGGCGAAGAACATCAATAGCTCGCCAGCACGGATGAAAAGAACGCTATTAGTAAAAGAACACTGATCGTCCGTCGGAACGGTTCTGCGAGTGACATCGAGCCGCGGGCCCGCATCACCACCATGATGATGGATTACCGTACTGCCCTCTTCGTCCTGTAAATTAATGATTAACGATGATTGCCGGATACGAGTCTCCTCGTTCTCACGATGTCTCAAAATTGACTTTCGAGACGAGTGCATGAGCTCTCCAAGAACTGAAGAACAATTTTAGACCGTCGCCGATTCGCTCGTCTCAAACACGGACAATTGGCGATGTTTTTACGACTCGTCAAATCTACGCAATTTACGTTCAAACGTCATCCTCAGTATCATAAATATCATACCCTGCTTGCTGTAGCGTCGAGAAGTGATGCCTATACAATGGATTTTTTAATGCTTCCGCCGTAAGCTACGTCGACTTTCCGACTCACCCTTACAGATTACTGGTCACGAGGGAACGCAACAATGATGTTCAGACTGATGATGTAATGTCTTAGTTGGAACGTAAGATTTACCGGCCTCGATATTTGACTAATGCGTAGAAAATGCAGCGTTCCGAGCCAGCCTTGTCTCTAACGCGTTGATAAGACTCGTCATAGACAAGCATCCAAGGCTCTGGACGCTAGGCAACTTCAAACGGCGGGATAAGGAGGAACGCCAAGATTGCAGAGGCTGAGTAGGCTGCCGCTGAAGCAGTAAAAGCTGCAGCGGCCACCAGCGGTAATGGTCGATTTTCCGAATAGATGGACCGAAATTTGTCTGGATCGCCTTGCCAATCAACTTGCGATTTGCTCCATGCGCAAACAAGTCTATAGTTTTTCATTTACCTTAATCGTTTTTGGTACTGCCTAAATGCTTTATCAAGTCGGATAAGAAATTCGTCTAGTTCCGCCGGTCGCACTCCAATGGCAACCGCAGCCGTCATGTAGGCATGAGGATAGTTGTCCGTCGAACTTCCAAACCCTTTAAACTCAATCGTTCCTATTCGCTTCGTCTCGCCTCGAGGAACGACGCGAGTACCACTGACGCAGCGACTAAACAGCATGGCACCAAACGTGGAAATATCCTTCGAAACTGCCTTGAGATAGTCGTTCTCATTTTCATCCGGATTACGAGGTCTTGCTAGCTTGTCCAAAGTGATACCAAATGAAATTGTATTGTGATCTGTGCACAGGAGGAGGCGCTCTCCGTGTCGATCTGCCACAGCTTGCAGCCGAGCAGGAAATGCTTGTGCAAGTTCGTTTCGCTCCTTCAGCAAGCGCTCGTATCCTTTCAAGCCCATGGAAAGGAGCGTGATGAACAAGTCAATGACTGGTGACGATGAAGCGCGGCCAGCGTATAGTTTGCCGATATTTTGAATAATGGAATCGGACGGAGATGTGACAATTGATCCGCCTGTAGACGAGGGAAATTATGAGTAAGGTTTACAATGTCAAAGCAATAATCGAAAGGTTTCACATACCAACTGGAACAAGAAAGTTCTTGTCCGTGGACGACACAATGGCATCTACTTTGCCCAGCACGCAGGCGCGATTGATAAGCTTGCATGTTTTCGCACATTGCAGGCCGTAGGCATTGTTAATGATATGATACACTCCTTGCGATGCACAAAGCTGAGCCACATGATCCACCTTGTCGGGTATACGAGGAGCAAAGCAAGACGTGGTTGTAATGACAGCCAACACCTTTCCGGCATTGTCCTCAAGCATTCGCTCCATGGTGACGAGATCAGTCACAACTTGGTCGCCATCCAGTACGGTTGGAACGACTATGCATGTCATGCCTGCGGATTGAATAGCCTTGAAACAACTCTTTTGGTCAATCCTGCTCCACAGTACAATATTTCGCTGCAATTTCTCTTCATCGCGAAAGCTTGACAGCACCAGAGACATGGACATGCCAGTGCACAGCGGCAGCAAGATGCCATGCGCCGCAGCAGTCTTGGCGTTCAAACCGCTACCACGCCGCATGGCATCCAGTGTCAGCAGCAACGTGAGTTTCACTAAAACGCTCGAGCCGACCGCCTTGGGCTGCGGCTCGGTTATGTCGCCGGATCGTCCCATGCCGTGCGCGAATCCATAGTGCCGCTGCGAAACGAGGGATGAATAGACGCGACCTTCTCGCTCACCCACCCCGGTCCATCGTGTATCACTCGAATCGTTCGAGCTGCAGCATGTTGGTAGTTTATTGTTCGTGTCCAGTGTTGAAAGGAGAAATAGTAGTTGCTGTATTTGCACGTCAGTCCATCCGTGATCTGGCAGTCGTCGATTCGCAAAGAGGGAATAAAATCGCTTATTCGCGGCTATAACGTTTGAGACACCGACCGTAGCATGAGTTTTGGGTATTCTGAGAGCTGTAAAGCAGGCTATTATCTCGTCAGGCGATGCCGTCATGGTGATGGATGACGAGAATGATGTCGGTGGAGGCACTATCATCGATGAAACGCAAAAATGTTTTTGTCGCAGCGGGTCACAATAGTTGGAACCTCTGCGACTACAAGTACCGATATGCAAGAGTAGCGACCCAATATGAGCATATCTATGCAAGTATATATTAGTATCACGTCCGAGCAGAAGACTTGAGTTATAAATCATTGTTGGTCGTCACTTGCCGACTCTAGTAGCTCGTCGCCATGGCCCATTCAAAGGCATCCACGTCAGTTGCGCCCACAATCACTCCTGGTGGAGGAATGGAAACTTCGTCCGTGTCATCCAATCCCAATTCGTATCGCAGCAAGTCTTCTTGCTTCATCCGATGCTCGCAATTGATGCTGAATGATTGAATCGCGCGCAGACGCTCCGTTTGTGGATCTTGCAATAGCACTTTATTTGCATCCGACTCCTTCAACGCTTGATAATGCTCCACCATGACTGGACAAAGTCTTGACAAAAATAAGGACTTGCCTTCTATCAGTGGTAACGTATCAAAGCCCTCGACAAGCGAAAAGTCTGCATCCTTTGGCAAGCAATACATTGTCGTAGTGACACCCACTGCCATGGACGCGGCTACATCGAGAATCCAGTCCAATATATTTTTGATTGAAGAGTACTTGGTATCACTCGAGCTGCCCGCTCGTTTGACGTGTATGTCGGATCTAGGAGAAACCTGACTGCTCTGTCGAAAGGGACTGTTGCTGCTGCCTCTACCAGTTTGTCCTTGATGTCGCTGCTGCTGCACTTGCTGCAATCTATAGACTTGTCTCCAGTGCCATTTTCGCAACAATATCAGCGACAAGGATGCTGCCAAGATTCCCTTTGGAATGGCCGTTCGAATGCTTTGTATATATGGAGCCAAGACTTTGTCAACTGGATCGTCTACCGGTAGGTCAGGTGGCTGCTGCCGCCGCCGCTGCTGCCGTTCTTGTATCAACTTCTGGACCAGTGCCCGAGTGATACTATTTGATATTTGCTCTTCCTGCTGAACGCGATCGGTGGAACTATTAGCGGAACGAGTAGTTGGCATTGTTTAAAATGGTTGAGGTGCTTGTTGTGCAGGTTTCGAAGGATCTTTTGAACGATGTTGCGGATGGCGAGCTTTCGCGGGAGTGAAAAGACGTGAGAACCTTTGCGACACTTTGATCTTCGCTCATCGATCTTCGTCGCAACCGCTCCACACATCATCGTCACATCTCACATCGTCCATTCACTATCTTTCAGATGCAGTAATCTTGCTCATACGTACTTTAACAAAACTACATTCCATTATTATTCTATAAGAATCATGTCAGACCCAAATAACTGGGTCAAGAACCCGCCATCAACCTTTGTCGTGATTCAAAATACGTCACGCGAAGCACTCAATAATCAAATGGGCATTGTCGTTGGCTTTCAGTCGGACCGCTACATTATTGCACTCACCAAGACGCCTCGCATGGAACCAAAGAGCTTCAAGAGCGACAATTTACGAGTTGCATCCAAAATCGAGCAGTTTAAGGCGCAGTATGAACTGCTGACGAACGATCCGAACGTTCAGGCGCAGATTCAAAGTGCACTCCAGCAAGTCAAGCAAGTGACGGGATTGGACGCTCAGTACTTGGCGGGACTATTGGTTGCTCTATTAATTGCTAGTCTGTGGCTCCTTGGAATCAGCCGAACGCTAATGCTGATTTCCTTCTTGGCCATGACCGGCATGGTCTTGGTGCCGGCCTATCTTGAAACCAAATCGCTCCGGGGCGCACTCACCAAGGCGCCCGACCAATTGGCAAAGGTGCTGCGCGAGTCAAATCTTCCACTGGCAACAAGGATCGCCTCGAACAAAATGTACATGGCAATGCTGGTTGGATTCTTCGTCGCCTTTTTTGTTTCGGCCATGCTTCCAAAGTCAGTGGCTACTGCTGCCGTGGCGAGTGGTGCTGGACATCAGCGGTCGCTAACGTCTTGGATCACCGGAACGTCATCACCATCCGCGTCAACGACTGCTAGTTCCATTAGCGCTGTTGACTTGGAAAAGTATTACAAGCTTGGCTTTGACGATGCGACGGAGCAAAAGGCGTTTGGAACGTCTCTGCCGGAAGCAGCTGCATCCGCCACATCAATGCCAATCAAACCTTCTGGTCCGCACCGCGTCGACCACGACGAATTCGACTACGCCAGCAGTAGCAGTGACAGTACGTATAGTACCATGCCCAAGATGAAAAGCAAGTCGTCCCTCTTTTCCATTAGCAACGCCATGTGCGTCTTTGCCATTTTTCGAACCGTCAATGAACTTGGCCGCGACGGACCAAACGGACAGATTGATTTGCGACGACTCTGGGCCAATATACAAGTGCAGCCGTTTTGGCGTCTGGGGTTGCTGGGGCTGTCAGTCTATCGGCTTGTTTCTTCCGTACTGGCGAGTTATTAGTATTTGGTACTATATAATTGTGAATGGAGCGAGAGTAGAGATGATCGAATACGGTATAACGACAGGAGAATTCGTTTGCATACGTTTGTTAGTAAGTTCGTAGCTGTAATCTATTTATCGTTTGTTATGCCGTCAAATCGAGCCGGTTTTTCTTATGCTCCTCAGTATGTGCGGCCATTGACGCGAGACAGGCAAGACGACTCCATCTATAAGTAAAGAACGACTCGCCTTTTCTCCTCAATTGTCGGCTTACCGAAGAACATACGGCCATTAAATACATCGACAGCAATAGCGTACCATACGGCAAACTTAGCGAAGCAACAGGAACGAATGCACTTCGTTAACAAACTCTTCAAAGAGCGTCTTAAACCGTGATCGCACCATACGCCCCTCATAGCCTCCTTCTCCAGCCCTTTTAACCATATCAGGCTGTACCAGCTTGCAAAATGCAGATTGCAATCGGATGCGCTGCTGCTCGTCGGCTACTTGATTCACTAGGCCTTGCATGAGAGTTCCAAATCCATTCACATCAACCGCGACGAGGAAAAGGAAGGCCAGTCCAGCAGGTTCGATACGGTCCACGACCACGTTTTGAAAGACAACCTCGGTAAGTAGCCGTTTCGTGCAATTGGAGAAAATGTCAGGGTGCTGCGCCAAATGCGGCGCTATGAGCTGCGGGTTCTTGAGACATTCTCTGGGTATGCTCGCAAGGCTATGGAGTGAACACTTGGCCACGTGTGCATCTTGATACTTCATGCCGAACAAGATGGACTCCATGAGAGCGTGAAACACCTCGTACGGCAAGGAGCAAACCTTTTCTGGATACGTATCCATCATGTAAAACACGAGCTCGAAGAAGGTGGTACAAAGTGAAGGGAACTGCAAAAGTCCTTCACTCATAAGAGGGAGTATCTTTTCCAAACCGTAAAACACCATATCTGTGACTTGTGCGGAATCCACACCTTCCGCACTGCTGCAGGCATCTATAAAATCTTTGGTGCCAAGATTGACGAGTAGCTGGAGAACGCATAAAATGTCGCTGTATGCCTGCTCCTCATCTGCCGTCGCCTCCGTACTGGCCTTTCGTTTGATGACTCGATGCTGAATATGATTGGCGGAATAGCTTTTAAGAGCTTCCGCCACAGCTGCGAACAATGCAAGACATTGGTCGCGATTTAGCATGACAATGAATTGCTCAGTATAATCCCTGAAGAAACGCAACACATTTTCGCTCACGGACAAATCCGTGCTATAAAACGTCACGAGACCAGTGAGCTGAGGTAGAAAAGGCGTCAGGAACTGCGGCACACGCTCCGCATCAGTCATTTGACTGGCATGAGCGATTCCACAAAACATCTCAATGCAAAGGGATGCCATTTCTTTGGCGTCCAAATCGTCGGGTCCAAATTGTTTCGCGGCAAGTGCATTCACAAGGGATGTAAATCCGTCATGCACTACTTTCATCGATTCGGTAATCATGGCGTTTGCCGTGTTGTCGGTGGTATCGCTGCACGCCACAAGAATGACGGTCAGTATCCCCGCCTTGTCATTGTACGGAAGTCGTTGGTATCCCCAGACGAGATTCAATAAATGAAGCTGATCTTGACCAAGCTTCGTTTTAATGATAGCATCAAACTCTGCATGTGATGCAAAGTGGCGCATGTCACCCGTAAGGCAGTGGAAACGGACCAATTGTTGAAATGAGGGCGATGCCACCAGAGCTTGCCGAACAGGACCAGTCTTGTCGGCAAACGACTGGAGAAGAGAACTGGCGCTCGCTTGCAATATCTTCTCTTGCGGCCAAAAACACTGATATTGAAGACACAAGTCAACGCAAAAGCTAATAATTTGCTGTGCGCTCTCAGAGTTGGACCAATTTTGGAGCAACAGGCTGTTGCGGCTAGATTCTCCATCAGAAGGATAAACATATGCAGGCGCCCAACGACGGAAAAACCACAAAAAAGAGCGTGATAACATCGGGGACAGTCGCAGATTGTTGGGATTGGAAGCTATTTTCTTGGCTTGCGCGTCGGCAAACTGCACCATGGCATTCACAGCACCAGCAATTTCAATGGTCAGATTAGGATATCGGTCGGCGGCGATGACAATTGCATCAGGTATTGCAGCCTTTTCTCCCTTGTTTTCGTCTGTTAACAAATGGCAAGCAAACATGGACAACATTCTAGCTTCCTCGAGCAATGCTGCGATTTCAGCGCTCACATTACCAGTGCCCTCCCAAAATGCTTGGAGCTTGGGCATTGTTTCACCAAACCTAGCGGATAAGCATGCAAGTGCCAACGACAAATTTAAGCGACCCATAGATGAGACTGCTGTGAGTTCCTCGTCCATACTACCTTCCAGTATATCTTCCTTCAGCTCATCAAGGTCTTCCTCATGCGTCACTTGGTAATGCTCCTCGATCGCCGCCATTTTAGTGCGACAGCTTACAAAGGCTTCATAGAGTGGACCCAAAACCTGTGAAAGTGACTCGCACGCGTGTTGTCGACTCTCGTCAGTGCCAGTATAAAGCAACCAGGGATCCCCACAAAGTGTCACGCCACATTCGACGACTATTGAAATGATACCCTCTCTCCAATCATAGAATTGCATGCCGTCTATGTCACCTTGTGCTTGTTGACAATCTAACAGTTGATCATGCAATACTGTCATACCAATGCTTGCTAGACCCTGCAGCAATGAAACGAGCGTCGGCTGCAGCTGCAATTCCATTAGAGTAGCAAGTCGAAAGTTGAAAACGATGCGTGAAATAATCCCAAGCGTATCAGGCAGTAAAGCGCTCTCTGGCAGCATGACACCAGGCGACTGCAGCAATTGCAGCGAACCTTGCAGCAAACACTCAGCATATTGTCGCTTAATATCATCGGCTTGGACAAACATGGGACCCGCCAAGCTCGCCAACTGAAGAATTAATTGTCGAAGCAGCATGGCCAATGGCGATGACTCTGACTGAGCTGCCATGACTCGCGCATGCGTTTCAAAGACGGCGCGCACCAACTCGGGTCGTGCCAAGTGCTCCTTCCACTCAATCGGCGGTCGCAGCAGCGTCCGCGTCAAACTCGCCAGCGCTCCAAAGCTGCTCGTCGACCAGGCTGCCAAACCAAACTCCCACGTCAAGATGTCAATGACGAGCTGAACAACGGCAAGAGTTTGCTCCGGTAATGTTAATGCTGTAGATTGATTGTTGTTTAATACTTGTGAAACCACTTGCTCCAACGCTTTCAACGCCATGTTTAAACACTGCAACAAATGCTTTTTTTCAAAGATGGAATGGACCTTCTGATGAAACTCGAGCGGCAGGCGGTAGCTGACGGCCGATTTGCCACTCATTTCGCCAATCAGCTGACTGCAAAATAGTGCGGCCAATGTAGGATTCACTTGGAACCAGTGCTGCTGCAAATAGTTCAGCAAGTCATCGGGCGTTGATAGCAGTGGTGGTAGCTGAAGGTTGGCAGTAATTTGCTGCAGCAACGCTTGCTCCATGGGATTTTGAACGGCACTCATTGCAATATCAATTGCTGCAGCAGCATCATCCTTCCAAGCGCGCTTCCAAAGGACGACTGACGTGTTTAAGCAAGCCAACTGAAGGGTGCGACTAAATTGGAACTTTTGCTCAGCCATGCTTATGAAAGATCCTCGAAGAACCGTCATTAAAGGACTCGAGCACGATCTCTGATACTTCCATAGCAAGACTTGTCGACAACCGGTAATGCAGTGAAAGAGTAACTCCTCATCTCGGGTTTGAAACTCGACGAGGCATCGAAGAAACAGCCAATCCGCATCGCCCGACTGGCGCAGGTATTCAAGGGCGGCATGCGCCACGGCTATACGATTGTTGGGATCAATATTGGTAACATTTGGAGGAAGGACTGTCAAAAAGTGCTGTAGTTGCTGCGTGGCGGATGATAAAGAAGTCATGGTCTCGTTGTATTTATGTTTGTCGAAACTCCTGAACAAGCAAGAAACGGCTTGCGCCTGTGAAGGGCTCGCGGAAGCCGTGCAAAGCGCAAAGACTACCCGTGGGAAATAGAAACTCGCTTAATCTCCCTTTTTCCTGGAATATTCGGTACCAACTGCAGCTCAATGGAAGTCTGAAACTAATGCCAAGGATTACTTGTTAGACGTGTATAGTGCGATGCCCTGTGGCTGGCGATCACGCAGCGTATGTTGGACGCGTCGGACCGGCTATGGATTCGGTGTGTCCAGTGCGAACTTTCCGCGCACGGAATGACTCGTTTTCAAATTCGTTGATGACCTCTAATGTCGTAGCACGACCGACTGCGACTTTCGCCTCCAGCAGAATTTTGCTCATACTGTAAAACGCGAGACGGCGACGGCGAGACGAGACTGAAGACGGCAGAATCAACCACGACCTTCAACACACTCTGCAGCAACATGTCGAAACGCAAGTCTGATCATTTGGAAATAGCTGCCGTTATCAATGCGGATAGCTCTCTGAAAACATATACTGTTTTGGGCGCGGGAACGGAAGAAGTCAATGGAGTCTACACGATTTGTCCGGATTTACGAAATGGTCATCCTCATTACAGTAAGGAGTGCAAATGGAAAGGAAAAGCCGCGACTATCAACCTCTTCTGCCTTGATCAAACGTGGTACATCAGTGTCGTCATTTCATACACGCCAGGTGATTCGGTTGATTTATTGTATCGTAACTTAAACCCTGCCGACGCTAAGCATCCCATGAGTGACACTCCAGCGTATGGGTGGCAGACGGCTTACCCTGATATCCAATCGCCAGGCGTATTGCCTGTTCCAATTGTACAGCATAACGACGAGCATCTTTTGAACTGGCGCGTGGATCCTTCCGTCTCGTTTAGCGATTGGACCATTCAAGTGACAAGCGCTGATGATAGTGCAACCACTATGAAGGAGTATTTCGTGCACAAGAACATTCTCTCGCTTGGAAAATGGCGATGCGAGTATTTTTCGCGACTATTTCAAGCGAGATTTGCCGAGACAAAGGATAGAGTCAGCAAAGTTAAGTTACATTCACTTGCAGCGTCGCGTTTCTCAATGTTTCTCGATTTTATTTACAACGCCACGCCCAGCATTTCCGCCAGCGACGTTGCGCCGCTGCTCCATTTGGCAGACTATTTTAATTGCAAGCAGATTCGTTGTGATGTCAAACAATTTCTCTCAAAAGAACGCACAGAATATGCGTTGACTATTGTTTACAATGGAGCCTTGGCCATTGGAAGCGATAGTGCCATGGAAGAATTGGCAGAAGTATGCGCCAGTCACCTATCCAACATCAAGTCTACATGGGGATTGTATAAGGTTGCTCCAGTTTCTTTCTGGATTCCTGTATTGACAAAAGCTGCGAAAAAATCGCCAACTGTGGATCGCGCTGTTTTAGCTATTGCGAAGCACCACAAGATCACCAAAAAGGACTTTGATGCACTGACGTGCAACTCCGTGATTCCCCACATAGCACCATCATGCGTTTGGGAGTTGCTGGAGTTGGAGTCAAAGTTTGTAACACCACCGCCAGCCGGTGATTTCGATGCCATTGATCTCACTGATCTCCAGGTTCGATGCTTAAAGACACTCCGAAGGAACCTCAATGCCTGTCGTCGGCAGAATCCGGAAATCATGCAGTACGCTGCTCGGAACCCTCACTTTTGCTTTGAGCTGCTCAAAACTCATTACCAGATGCAACCCTCTCGTTCCGATGTGAATGAGATTGTTTTAAATGGTATTATTGACGATTCGAGCGATTTTAGTTTGAGTAATTAGTAAGTTGGGTTTTTGATACTTGGTTGACAGCTTGCTGCTCATGGTCATGTGGGAAATATTCACTCAAATCTTCTAATAATATAGTTTAATGCGTTTTGAGAATGTAGCTATCGCTCCTCTTTACCCTTGTGCAGTCCATTATAAATTGAATGACAGGGATTCGGCACATCGTGCGATTGATTCGTTTTAGATTCGCAAGTGGCTACTTTGCTCACCTAGATCGAGCAGATGAATTCTCGGAGTCCTACGGCCGCTTTAGTGGCATTGGCCGCCACCTCACTCGCTGGGACTCTATTTTTCGGCAACGCTCAGAGCCCTCACTTTTGTTTTTTGCAGTCGCTCAAGGAGCTCATCTCCGAGCTGGTTTAAGTACATATAGGCTGCGGCTATAGATGGTTCAGTATCAACGAACCACTCCAGATGTCTTGTACAAGTACCATACTCTGTTATTATTGTCATATTAGAGACTGTCTTCTGTAACGCTCTAGTCGACCGCTTGCTTTTCAGCCTTATGCAACTGCGATAGTAACATTGTAGGTAACAACGCATTGTACCTAGCTAAAGTCGCACCAGGACTCGTGAAATAGCGGTTGACGGCCAGACCATTCCAAAAACCGAACGCGCGCGCTTGTTCCTCGAGACTCACAAATTCGACAAGGCGACGTTCCGTCCATCATCACTTTATCGACTTCCACGGGACCACTTGGCATCACTTCCACAAACAATAACATACAGAGTCAAGTAACTGAGTATATTGTGGACTCGTTATAACAAACCGCAATCTTCAACTCTTTCTCCTTGATCATTTTTACTATGAAGCAATTTGCAACGATGGATGCAGCAAAAAGCATTCCACCCATGGTTTCGACCGGCATGTACAATACTGCATTGAGTGTCGTGTCTCCGGACTTGCAGCAATTGGATGCTTCCATGAGCGACTCGTCGACATCGTCGTCGTCTTTGGATTCTGTTCGTCCGGTAGTCCTAGCCGACTCGACGAAAATGCAACTCAACCATGGTGACAACAGCTTGCATCATGCTGGCGGCGGTATCAACATGATCAACTATTCAAGCAGCAGCTATAATACGTTTGAAACCTGTTCCAACATGCAATTCGACTACTCATTTGGGTTGAACAACAGCATTTCCGACGTTACCCAAGCGGCAGCGACTGGCGATTGGCATGGCATCGAGCTGTTTGCGACGGCCGTTCTAATGTCACTCAAATCGGCTCCCGTGGCAAACATGAAACCAAAGACAGCAGTCATCAAAATGAAGCAGCTGCCAAAGGCAAGCAATGCCATCAAAAAGAAGCAAGCTCTTGTCAAGCAGACTTTGAACAAGTCAAAACACAAGGCTTTACTGCTTCGCAAACCAGTGTCCGCTCATCCCGCGGCATCCGCATCGGAACGTCGCTTTCCGCGACATGCCAAGAACAGTTCAATGACCAATACTGCAATCAAGCAACGAGCCAAGGTTGTTTCGCCATTGCCATTGGAAAGTAGCGTTGATGCCACTCTCAGCACTTCGACAGTCTCGACCTGCCATCGCGACGTTGTTACGCCATTACCATGCCTCTCCCGCCGCCATGCTGCCAGCAACAAACATGACGACGACGACGCCAGTATCAACTCTAGTAGTAGCAGCACCACGACCAACAAACCTTTTGCTACAACAGTTACCAACAAGGATGTCTTATCGGGTCGCGGCAACGGCATTGCCATGCTCTGCGGCAACGTTCGCTTCCGCAAACTGGTCTTTGCGCAGCGCGCCAAATACTCCAAGACGCTGCGCCACGAAAAGTCGCAACTGGCGCAAGCCATTATCGACAAGGTGCACGACTACGGCGGTCGATTCTTGGAAAAGGTTGGCGACGGCGACTTGTACCGCATCATGGATCATGTTCGCGTGTTGGAAAAGACGAGTCAAGCGCTTCGCGAGCGATGCACTTATACGAGTAAGAAGCGATAGGTAATGGATGAATAAGAATACATGATCATATAACGAAAGATTGTAATAGTAACACTTTACTTGTTGCTTGATGAATGAGTACATCCACCTGCTAGAGGCGTAGTTGGCCGTACGCGCGAACTCTCACAAGACCTGAAGAGCTACAACAAGAGAGCCAATAGTCAAGATTGATCACCTACAGCGTATATATTAGATACGGTATGAATAAAAGCAATGGCTTTCGTTATCGTTTACTGCTCTGAAGTTGCATGTGAATAGGCAAAAGTCAGAATGCCGCACCAACCTCGCGTTAAACATTACAGTAGCCAAATTCTCTTCTTCGCCACCATCTATTCACTCATGAGCTCGGCCTATCTAAAACGTTCCACCAAGAAACATATTGACGCGCTGCATAATGTAATCTTGCTCCGGATCGTACGGATGCTCCTTGGAGGGAATTTCCAAAACTGTCGGAATCGTTTCGTGGTAATCCTTCAAAACATGTCGAATATCATTGGCGATATGCTGGTTAATGAGAATGATCCCAATATCAGATCGCGTCGTGAATCCTCGAAAGGCTTGCTCAATTTGTGGAAGCTTGGTGTCTTGCTTGACAATCAAAAAGTTGCTGGCCTCGGCAGTTCGATGGCCCACGCCCGCCAGCAAAAAGCCAGTGACCGTGTCTTCGTCTCCGATAATTGCAACTAGTTTACCAACGTCCTGTATGTATTGCAGATTTGAAGAAGATTGGTGTTTAGAACGGAGCTACGAGTATTTCTTCGCGAGCTGCAGTGAACAATTGCAGCCGCCGCACAACGGCTATTTTCTGCTTTTGCTTGATCCTTTCCCGACGCAAATTCTGACAGCTACAGTCTCGCTAGTAATTACTATTTCTCTTCGTTCTTGGCTACATACCATGATTGTCTATGCTTTGCCTTGCGTTTCCTTTTCGTTTGCTCGTTGCTATTACTTGCCGCTTGGTTGGAGGCAATGGCGGCGTGGACCCGCCGCTTCTTGATTGGCGATTCGAAGGCGCGCGAGACGAGTCCCGGTCATGACATCATCACGACTCACCAGTCCCGCTCGTGACTTGCGCACGGCGAGTCCACCAACACAAAACATCAAGCGTTCTGGCTGCCGACTTGTCAAAATTCACTCGTCCTGTCGCTTGATCCTGTGCTGCAAGTGTTCAAATTCTGATATGTTATTGCTTGTCAAGTACCTTTAGAAACGTGTACAGTTTTTGAATTGAAAATAATATGGTAAGCCCGCGAGACGAATTGTTGAACACTGCTGCACTGCGCGCTGCAACGTAACCGCGATTCGACCCTCCACATCATGTGAAATAATCTTGCAGTTGCTATTTCTTCTTTACAATACGTTTGTTTTATCATGATTTGATCATTATTGAGTTAAATATTCGTTTCTCACCCTTTAAACATGCTCATTTTGCTGCCTGCAGATGCTCCAGAACCCGCAAGGATGGGCGGCTCGCCCTCGTGTACACTCTGGTGCACAGTCAGCCTGCGACGACGACCATGACGTCGATTGACGGTTTGGAATTGTTCCTCGCTCTGGCTAGCTAATCCTGCACGACCAATTATTGCAACAATGTTTTACAACTGATTTCTCCCAGGTAAGAGAGTAGAATTAATTAGTGTGTCTAGTGCTGTGGTCAGGTCTATTTACTACCGTGCTTTTTCGAAATAAGACTCTTACGCCGCCGATCTTGCTGTTGCTCCTTGCGTTTCTCAAAGTATGCAGCAATCTTTTCCTTCATGACATCTAAAATCGCCTGATGGTTGCCCAATACTGTCTCGTCGGTCAAGTCTTCCTCAGTGTCCGACTCGCCCTCTTCCAAAACAACGCTATCGACTCGACGGCACGATGGCGCCCGAATGACATTGGGTCGAAGATTGGCGGAAGCAAGTGATGCTGCCACGGACGGATCCTCCTTTGTCTTGTGTCGCGACTGCACTTCGACCTTTTGAAATATGCCAGCTACTTCGGCCCAATTGATTTCTTGTGTACTGCGAGGAACGGCGTCTTCCTTCTTGTCACTAGCGGCGGACGAGGAAGCATCTACCGGTGCAACAACTTGAGCTGCAAGGGGAGGCGACAAGGCAGCAGCAGCATCAACAGCGCGCCTCGACTTTTTCATGCTGCGCGGTTCGCCACTCCGGGAACTCAAGGCCACAGACAAGGACCTTACTACTTCACCGCGGCGATGCAAACCATATGGAGTGTTTTGAACATGGTTTGGTTGCCAGGCGACTGGATCGCAAACATGTCTTGGTTCATACTGAGACCAAGCTCCTGCTTGAGCCGATCCTGTTCCGGGAGGCACCTTTAAATCTGAAAGTGAAGGCCGTCGTTTCTTGGAGTCGACTCGGGGGGACATACCTTCCATCTTCACTTGCGCCGTCGGTACAGTCATGGCAATGTTTGGATCAACGTATGGACCAAAATCTGGAACTCCGCCTCGAATGTTGTTGCGATCTTGAAGCTTTTTGAGCGACTTGTGCAACATGGCTCGCGCATGCGCTCGTCGCATCAAGTCGCTTCCATTGAGTCCCATGGTATACCCGTTTGGCGGCTTGCAAGGATCTTCCCAAGCGTCACCGTCACCACTCAGTATGTCATGCGGCATCATTGAGCACGATTTCGTTGTTTCCGCATCTTGAACTGCTTCAAAGAGCTTGTCGTGACCTAGTATTTCACCGGCACGAATGACGGAGCTCGTATATGCATTGGCAAACGCTTCATTCATCGTGGTGTTTCTGGCCATGAGGTTAGCCAGCATGGTGCGCTCCTGGGCTTTGGTTCGCAATGCACACAAACGCAGCTCGTCGAGGTAATCAAGATGGTTTTGGAATTGTGGAATAGCTTTGTTAAGATGGTCGTTTATGAAAATTTTGTCAATCAAGGCCTTGTTCACAGCTATTACGGTGCAAAGCTCGACTTGACGATTATTACACGGCGACCCGGATTCGGTCAATGCCGAAGCCGCATTCGCTTGCTTCTGAGTCACCGCATTCTTTCTCGCATCGTTATACTCGACAAGCGGACCCGCTCCCGCGTTCGACTGTTCAATAAACTCGAATGCCAACGCCCGCGTCGAAGTATCGACAGTTGCTTGAATGAGCCATTTGCACTCTGGGTCAACGTCGACGCGTCCACTCTTTTCAAAAGCCCTTTGAAAGCAGTCCTCATGGTTTGCCCACAGCCAAACGAGGATGTTGGCAACTATAAGATCCCGCGCAACATTTGGAAGTGGCTGCTTGCTGACGCTCTTGTACACCGGCGACCCGAGTCTTTCCTTGATAGCGTGTGCGATGAGCGTTTTTGGTATTGGAACAGCAGCACCTAACGCCATGAGGTATTCAATTGCTGCTGCTTGGACTTCGGACGAACATGATAGTGGTTGTATCTCACTGAACCGGCCATTCTTTATCATGTCAGCTTTTGCTTCAGGTAAAGATGCCGGCTCATCTGGTTCAACAAAATGCAGCCCAGTATCTCCAGAGATCCTCACAGCTGGAGGCGCTGGTAATGGTGCCTTACTCTCAATGACCGGCTGACTAGAAGCTTGCGCTCTGCTGTTATCCAAGTTTCCCATACGCCGTTCGCTTGATGCTGCATCCCCTGGAGATGGTCGAGGCAATATCTCAATGTTGCTTTTAGGACCATTGCCACCACCAGGTATGGATATGGACATATCGGACGTCGGCACGCCGTGCTGTTGTGACATGTTTGGATACACCCCTGGGATCGTCGACTGAGGAAACAATGCGCCCATAACTTGTCCTACATGCGAATAGCCTTGTTGGCCTATCTGATGTTGCTGTCCAGCAAACATTGAGGAAAACTGATGTGGCATATGAGGAAGCGGTTGTATTTGCGTTGGAAATTGGTTAAAGCCAGCTATGGCTCCCATGTGGTGCTGATTACCGAACTGCGGCATGGCCATGTGGTTGTATGAGTCTTGAAGCTGTTGCGCATTGTATGACTGAGGAAGGGGCGGAGGAGCAGCAACGACAGCAGCAGATAGAACTGAGTGTTGCTCGTTGATATTCAATACAGGATTGGATAGTCGGGATCGCGACGAAGATGAGGCAACCGCAGCACTTGACGAACTTGTATCAGAATGTTTTCGCTTGCTGCCAGTCCTCATTTTGTTTTTCGCCACTTGACTATCGAGCTTCTCCTCTTTCTTCTCGATCTTCTTTTCAGCTGATGAAAGAAATTGATCCATGAGTGTCGTATTTTGTCCTTTGACTCGTTCTTCCATCATATGACGAATCGACTTAAGATCATCAGACCAGATGCTACTTTTCTCATCTAGCAGCGGAGGCAGCAATTCACGCTCTACAATTTGTTTCGTAGCGGTAAACAGTCCAAGTGATTCCAGTACCGAAAATGTTAACATTGGATCAATGGAAGAATCAGGCGACGGCTCGTCAGATACTGGTCGTGGCGGTGGTGGAAGCATATCTGCCTCGGACGTTGCCGCACCAGCTGTCTTTTTCGTAGTACGTCGACTTGCTGATGCAGTCTCTATTCGCTTTTGCAGCTTGTTGAGACCTAGCTGAAGCTGTATTTTTGAAACACCATTTGGCTCGTCGTTGAAAAGTTGCAGTATATTGGCAACGGACTGTTTGGCTCGATTCGTGGCAGCATCGGCATCAAGTGGAAGCGATTTGCGCTCCGCTTTATCCTTTGGCACTGGAAGTGGCGGCAATGTTAATGCCAAGTATGCTTGCAAAAATGGCTCTTGCTGCTTGCTCGTGGACGTTTGATTGGTGCGCCGCTTGCCTCCCATTGATTCAGGATGCGGATGCTTGAGTCGCTGCTGCGTCGTCTTGAGGTTGAATGTTTTGGCAATCAACGCCTTTGTTGCTGCGGATGGAGTTTGAACGCTGCTAGAGCTACTTTCATTCATAAATTCATCAGCGCCTGGAGCAAGACTAAGCAAGGAAGAAACAGACAGCAATCCACCTTGTTGGCGTTGACGAGGAGTGGTCGCTGGAGATGATTGTTTGGCTGACGGTGGTGGAGCCGCTGGTGGAGCAGTAGAAGATGCTGCAGACAGTTCGGACATTTTTCGCTTTCTGGCAGTACTTGTGGCAGACGCTGCTTTATAGCCGTCTGGTTGTATTGGTTGAACTGGCGGCGCGGTCATGGCTGGGAATGCAGTGCTGATTGTTGCATCGTCGGCGGACGCTCTTGCTGCTTGTCGCACGCGATGACGCTCAATTCGCATGGCGGCCGCCCGGCGAGACCGATCCAATACGTGATCACCAGCCGCAGCTGCTGCTTGACTCAAGCTCCGCGCTCGCTGCTGGGGTGCCCTTTCCGGATGAGCGGATGCGGTAATGGTTGGATCGACGACTGCTGCTTGTTCCGGCAAAACGACAAGCGACAACCCAGCCGAGTAATACGCCAACTCCTCCGACCTAGGCGACTTGCGCTCCATTTCCTTTTCCTCCTTGAGCGATGCATGCTCCGCAATCAACTTGGAATACATGTTGACTGGATCCTTTCGAACCAATTCTCTACGATCGTTTGGAGGCACCAGGCACACCTGATACTTGTCAAAGACGCGGTCCGTAAAGGCTTTTCGCAACTGCATGGTTTGATCCAGAGCCGTTTGCAGTCGCTGCCGCGCATCCTGCAAACATGTATCGGAGTCAATGACAAAGGAGCCGTACAAGTTGGTCAAGGGCGCGCGGGCCTTGAGCATGGCGGTGTTGACGGACGATGCTTCTGCGGATTGCTGCTGCTGCTGCTCCATTGTATCAACCTGCTCAAAGGCTGCAGTCACTGCATCTTGCACTATTAAAGCTGCCTCTTGCGTTACTTCGTCATTGTCTCGACTCGCTAGATGAACCGGCGATTCGACAGCTGGCGTCGTGGTCGATGGAGGCTCCTCCGACGTGGATAATTCTGTAGCCTTTACTTGATCGTTTTTGGCCGCGTCCATTGCAGCAGCCACTTGTTATATGTAGAGGCACTAGTTGCAAGCAGTAATTCTATATGATAGTGCTTGGTGAGTCTGTAACATGGTCGTTGGCGACAAGGGTCAAAATTGCGGATGGGAGTCACTTTTGGTTCCTACGCGGACTCTTCGCGTAGAATCGCTACGGAGCTCCAAGATCCGAGTGGCGCACCGGAGCAATCGCAAGGGAGTTGATTGCTGTTGTTGACAGTGTGACTTGAACACTTCTCTGCGTGCGCAATAAGGTTGAGGTTTACCAAACGCTCGCGTTTCGGCCGCTGCGTCACCATGGCATGGTGATAGAGGCTGTCGAACCATAAAACATTCGAGTGTCATTTTGCACAATTACAACAAGTCGTACTTCCCAGCAATTCTCTACATTAACATCAAACTTGCATATACATTACATTTTTATTATAATCATGAACAATTCCGCAGCCGCAATAGCACCATTCTCCGCTCCCAGCAGCAGTCATCGCGAACCAATCAAGTCACTCATGGACGTTTGTCTGTGGGAAATGGACGATGCAACGCAGCTACAAACATGGGTGCAGTCGCACGTTTCGCTAAATGTTCATCACGACGAACACTCTGGTGTCGCCAATTTGCTGTGGCGCAATTTGTCGCAGTCGCTGGATGCGCTGCATGAAACGGTTCATGTGTTGGAGCATGTCAAGGTGGAGGCGGAGGAGCACGAGAATGGCGATTCCATGGGATCACCACGAAAAAAGCCAAAGCGAGTCGTTCGCGTTCGAACGCTTCATGATCCCTACAGGGTTTGGTTGCAGGCGTGGAAGACGAATGATGACGAGGAAAGTACAGCACCAGTAGCAGCAGCCGATGGCACTGCGCATACATTGGACGCCGTCACTAGCAGCAGCAGCCCCGCTCTCATACACGACGCTACCATCTCCACCATGACACTCACCGACGACCACGACGACGTTCCCAATTTGCGCGGCGCCAAGCTATCGCAACTTTCCATTGGCGGCTTGGTGAACGCCCTGGCTGGCGTCGCTGGCGGTTGCGTCCACAAGCCAGTTCCATTTTTGAACCAATCGAGTCAAACGAGCATAGCATCGGCTGCCAATTGCTCGGTGCTGCAGTTACACGAGACGGCCTTGACGCTGCACCGCGTCTTGCAGACGCGCATTCGCTCGGACATTTTGCGCACCACGCCGCATCGCATTCAGCAAATGCTAGCGTCCGATTTGACCACCACCGAGTTTCAAACGGTCCGTCGACGCGTCTACGAAACCGTCATGCTTGGCAAGGGCATGCGGTCTAATGATCACGACGACGACGATGAGGCGCGCAACTTGGCCACGGCGCCACCCGGCAGCACGAGCACGTCGGGTGTCGTGGAATCGTTCAAAAAGTGCAACACGTGCGGCAACAATGATCAAACCGCCTTTGTGCTGGACGCCAAGAATGGCGATGTCATTTGCGAAAACTGTGGCACTGTCGTGAGTGAATCCATCATGCACGAAGGCAGTCAGTTTCGCAAGTTTGAAGGCGAGGAGGACCGCAACCACCACGGTGACGCGTGGAATCCACTCTACAGCAATTCGCACAATATGAGCACCACGCTCGGTGGCTTGCAGGTGAGTGGCGGCATTCACGGATGGGGCGCCGGCAGCAAGCGCAATCTGGAAACGATTTTACGGAACGCGCACGCGTACACGGAACTGAACGTTTCGCAGTTTGGAAAGACGGATCGAAAGACGCGCGTCGGCTACAAGGATAAGCAAAAGCGAGAGGCCTTTGCGCAGATGCAGCATGTTGGTGATGCGTTGAATCTGCACGAGGCGGTGATACAGCGGGCCAAGGAAATTTTTGCGGGTTTTCGTGACGATCGTGAGCTGGTGCAGCAGTTTAAACCAGTCATTGGTACGTTTGTTGGATAAACAGTGTGTCGAGTGTTATACGGTGGATGCACGAAATGATGTCTATTCGCTAGCAAGATGAACAGCTGCTCACTTTCATGTGACGATTTCACCAGCTGCTTGTCTCTGCGAAGCGTTTGAATATCTTTCGCAGAGTGGTAAGGCCATTTTGAAGCAAGATGAGATCAAGCAGGTCGAGGCTGCTGCAGCGGCTGTTGGTCCAGTGTCGGCCCGCGGGGCACGCCGCAACGAACTGCATTCCGCCACATTGGCTGGAAAGGGAGGCTTGATGATTGACTTTTCGAATATTGAAAAGGACAAGCTTGAAGCTCCGTCCGCTGTAGTCAGCTCGTCAAGCAGCCCCAAAGCATCAGAGAAGCCGACTGCCGCTTGGGATTTGCTCGACTGTCGTTCCTGGCTATTGGATGCGTCAAGGCGAATTGCTCAACAATGGGTTGAGGATCGAAGCAAGCTGGAAGGTTTGGCGGCCAAGAAAATCCCAGTCGGCACCGTCGATGAATTGGAAGGCAAGTTGGTGGAGCATTCAATCTCTCTGTGCGAGTACCTCGAGTCGCAGATACAAGCACGAACAAAGAATGTAGTCGCCACGAATGGCATACACACCCACCGAGTTGACGACATGTCAAAGTTAAGTATTCGCTGGCAAAAAGGGAACGAACGCGGAGCCGGTGGAGTAAATGGCGACAAGCAGGCGACAGCCACTGCAGCGTCTGGCCGTACGGCAGGCCAGATACTTATTTTACTAACAGCTAAGAAGCTCAGTGCAATATTGAACGACGAAGTATCGGGCGATGCCTTTCATAGGGAGCTGCGCGGGGTCATTGGGAAGCAGGAGGAGCTCAAGCGACAGAAAAAGTTGGAGGAAGCTTCTCGCCAACGGTTGCATCAGATGAAGCGCAAACCATATCTGCATGCTCGTGTCATGTCTTGAGTCTTTATAAAAGAAGATAAATGGTTTGCATCAAAGATTATACTTAATGGAACACGACGTCGATTGGAAGTGGCATCTTTGCCTGGTCATTAGCTGCGCTACTGTTAACAAAATCTCTTTACAAACATTAACGTAATGGTAGTTGAAGAAGTACTGATGTGTCTATCAATTTTGTTATTTGCGCTCGTCTGCTCGACTGATGGGCGGTTACGAAGCACTCAGGATGTTCGAGGGACACTGATAGTTAAGAAGCGAGTGTACGCGCTTCATCATGCCATCCGCAATTTTATGAAACGCAATGCTGTGCGGTGAACTGTGATTGAAACCTTCAACGGGATCAATGTAAAATTTTTGGAACCGCTTTATTCTGTTACTTTGAAAGTTGTAGTAAAAACTGGGCGAGTAATGCATGTATCGCTCACCTTGGTTGTCGTCTCGCGTTTGGTACGGAACGACACCCAGTAGTGCGAAAACTCGTGATATGTAGACGTCTTCCATGGGGCTCACGACATCAGCATGATGATATGGCAAGCCGTCTACCACCAGTGTCTTGACTGCAGCTCTGTTCAGCGTGTAGCCCGGACCACCCGTGTTGTAGGTATCGTTGCTACGGCCACGAAACATGTACCGTTCCCCGAGATACAGCGGTATTTGCATCCGCTCTGGCTTGTCTGATATGAACATACCTCCGTTTTGTGCTGCTTGGATTTCATCACTTTCCAGGTAGAGGCGCAGATTTTCTACAATCAGATACATGTCGTCGCCTCCAATGTGATAAAAATCATATTCGTTGTAGTAGTTGTCGTAGATGTACTCCCACATGCTTCGCACTTTCTGCCACATATTGAAATATCTTTCAGGGCCCTCGTGAAGAATCTTTACACTGTCAACCGAAGCGTCCGACGTATCCGATGCCACCAAGAAGCCATCGCATTTTGGCCTAAAAACGTCAACGATGATGTTAGTACGAGCCTTACCATGCATGACAATGCCAGCGAGCCCCATTATAATTACCCCCAAGTCTCGCGAATGTTTTTGATTCTGGAATGTCCCTGCTTTGACGTGTAAATGATGCACAGTATTTTCGGTCGCGGCTTGCCGGATTGTTGCATTTGACGCTCATATTCTAAATCTACAACGAATCGTTCCTTGATCATTTTATAGTCGTCATCTTGATTCATGCATTCCGCGGCCATTTCTTGTCTCGTCATGCTAAATGGTGGAGGTTTTTGTCGAAGTTTTGTCACATCATGAACGTATCCAGCCATTCCCCAAGAATTTACTGCTCCCAAATGCGAGTGCTCGGCAGCCACAGGTACAAAAATTGTGTCAACGAAGGACATGTTTTGAATGATTGCCAAGCAATCAGGGCGAAGCGGCTTTTGAGGTGGTCGTCTGTTTATTTGGGTAACTTCTTGATCCGTAATTTCGATTGACAGTTTACGGACCTGCAAACCGTCTCGCACAATGAAACCCACAACCACCAACACGCCAAAAAGATTGCGGAGACGGGTTTGTGCTTGCCTTGCCGTCGAAAGCATCATGCTACTTTTGCTGTAAGGCATGTCCAACGAGTCGACAGTAACGCTTTCCATCTCGCATGGTTTGAAAACACTGCAAAACCCAGCAAGTCGTGACTGAACTTTTAGCGAGCGACGGCAAGCCTCCGCAACGGCCGGATTTGATTTAGACTGTGATGCCAAATGTACTCAGTTTGAAATCACGTCAAGCCTGCCCGCCTTCAACGGCGAAGTGACTATGGCGCATAGTGTACTATGATATCGTGGCTTTCCATGTCGTAGTCATTGCCGGTCAGACGTAGCGTGAAGGAAACGGCTGCGATCGTTCTTTCGAAAATGACCCAAATGACGAATGGAAGGTGATGTGGTCCATTTCCTTCCTCCTTGACGCCTGGGCCTCCTCTAAACATCAATGATGCCAGAAAGCGATGCATAAGCCGGAGAAGAAGATTAGAACGAGACATTGATTTGGGGTTGACTATTTGGCACAAACAAGAGCAGCAAACATGACGAGAATGAACCAGTCGAGTCGGCGATCTAGGGCGTTTGAAAAGGCAGCCCTAATTTCACTTTGTTCCATTGGCGTCTCCGCATGGAGTTCGACGACATATTCATTGAACGCATCAAGGTCATCCGTGAGAAGAATTAATTCTTTCCGGCAGCAGCAAGCATTGGCAAGTACTTTGGAGAAGGAGGAATTGGCGCACGAACCACTTAGCGACAGGCAGAGCAACCACGTGCAAGGCATTGGCGCAGCAGACGATGATTGGCCATTCAAAGCCAAGCTGCCATTGCCTATTGCACCAGACATTAGCAATGTTGCTCGTAGTTCCGACAAGATTGTGCATCGAGAATACTACGACATACAAGCTTGGCGAGACGGATGGAGAACTGTTGATACGGAGGAATGTTACGATTTAACAGGAACATTTCCATCCGATTTGACTGGAACGTTTGTGCAAAATGGGCCAGCCAAGTTCAAAGTTGGTAATGATTTAGTCTTGCATCCGTTTGATGCCGATGGCATGCTACGAGCCGTCACGTTCAAAGATGGCAAGGCATGGTTTCGAAACCGATTCGTCGAAACGACAGGCTATCTGCGCGAGAAGCAGGCTAACAAGATTCTCCACCGAGGCGTATTCGGAACGCGCAAGTCACCTTCATGGACAAATGTAATGGATGTCAACCTCAAGAATGTTGCAAACACGCATGTGTTGTATCACAATGACCGCCTCTACTGCCTTTGGGACGCTGGCGCTCCGGTGGAAGTCGATCCACTGACGTTAAAAACGATTAATCCGCACGTGACGCACTATGGAGATCGCTTTGGCGCGCACTACAAGGAGGATCCACGCACAAAAACTATATGTAGCTTTGGTTTACATCCTGGGCTGCCAAATCCAAACAATAATCACCGACTCGTCGTGGTGGAACATTCAGCGCATGGCAAACTTTTGCATCGACAGGAGTACACTTTGCCAGGGCTTGCCATGGGGCATGACATGGCATTGACGGATCGCTACTATGTCTTTTTACATCCACCATGCAAGATGGATTTGGCAGATTTTCTCCTAGGACGCAAGGGGCCAGCGCAGTGTACGCAGTTCGATCCGACTGGAAGCACCACGGCTTGGTTGATTCCCCGCGGAGGCGGACCAGAGATTGGCATTCAGCTGCCGTTGCCACCTGTTTTTTGTACGCATGTATCCAATGCCTTTGAAAATGATCAAGGCCACATTGTTGTTGATGCCGTTGTTGCTGATTCCATGAAGATTTGCGACGGCAATAGCGGCGTCGAGCAAACGAGGCCCATTTGGGAAGACATGAATTTTGACGACTATCCAGCTTTTCGATTGGTGCGATACACCTTGGATCCAGTCACGCGCAAACTCGTATCGAGCCGTGTCTTGAGCGGAGACACTGGCCATTTGGATTTCCCAATCATGCATCCAGAAAACGCTGGACAACCATACAAGTATGTCTACTGCAACACGGGTGCGAGCGCTGACAAGAATGCACCGCCGCAAGGTCTAGCCAAATTTGACGTCGAAACCGGGAAACTGCTAGAAAAATGGTTGCCAGAGCCTGACGAGTATTTGAGTGAGGTTGTAATCGCCCCGAAAGGCAATGCTATTGCCGAGGATGATGTGTACTTGGTGGCAACGCTCATTCATAGCAATGCCAACTCCAAGGTGGTTGTCTTTGATGGCAGCGACATTACTCGTGGTCCGATTGGACAAGCTCAGTTGCGGCAACGATTGCCACACGCCTTGCATGGATCTTTTCTTGCCGGATACACACCAGATCTGACGCAGCAAGTGCGCGACTCATTTTGAAAGGCAGAATCTAGCATCTAAGTTATGGCAGTATAACGCACTGGAGCTAGCTGATTGCTTCCACTCATGCGGCAGGGTTTTAATTAGCACTTCTACGAGTAAGTGCAGGCGCAGTTACAAATGATTATCCGTCTCGTCGCCAGAGCGTTTTGCGGACGCACCTGGCTTTCTTCCACGAAAGCAATAAATTGATATGATAACAAAAATTTTTAAATCACAAGACATATAGTATTTCTATAACAATTGTGAAAGGGAAACAAGGTGAAAGTTTCGACGATTCATTTCGCAATTGTAAGCCACATCTGCATTCGTTCTATCCTTTGCACTTTTTGACAAGCTTCTTCCACAAATCAGTGTAAAGCGCAGCTCCTTCATCTGAAGTGAGCGCTGGAAACCTGCAAACTTGCACGCTGAGCCTTTGGGAGCATGGACTTGCGTTGGAACCGCACCCGCACTTCTGATAAATGGCATTCACGCATTTGCGAGAGATCAACTTTTTGAACGCCTCCAACACGTCCGACTTGTATGCTTTTAACGATGGACATTGCGAATCAACAGTCTTGGACCAACAGTTGTTCCCAGTATAAAACTTTCGAAGGTTACACGTATTGCGGATGGTTTCCGCGCAGGATTGAATTGTCGCAGGCAAGTCCGCAAACACCGCAGTCGGCGCCAGCGTTGGCGCTCGTGCCGGTGCTTTGGTCGGCTTGGGAGCCGTGTAGGGTCCAACGCGGACCCCAGTGACAAACATTAACATATCTCGGTCCATCGCTCTACCAGGACTGTAGAACCCCCAACGAGCCTTGTTAGTTTCCGAGTCGAGGCGATCAGTCATGTTCCCTTCGACTTTTAGCACATTGTCAATGTAAACTTTGTGGTACGTTCCATCGTCGATGACGCGAATGTCGAATGACTTGTCAACGATGTTTGTTTGAACAGTCTTTTGTTCAAAATCTTCCTCCTCATCTCCACGTTTCTTGTAGATCAAATTGAAGTTGCCTTTTCCATCGGAACTCACTACAAGCTGCATGGACCAGAATTGATTATTGTGCTTGATCTGAAAGACCGTCGCTGACCGCAGCAGCAAAAAGGTATACCTTGCCGAGAATTCGTACCAGCCGTCTCCTCGCTTCCATCCAACATTGTTGAAGGCTTCCACGCGTGGCGCCAAGGTCCGCGAGCTGGCAACATTGTCGTCTCCAGGAAACATGCGAAAAATCTGCGTCTTGTTGTCCTCCTGGTACCATCTTGTTTGAAGATCAAAGTACTTGCGACCAATGTAGGTGCTTGTGGGTGTATGAATGATCATGTTGGATGGAATGTCGCGATTGGCGTAAAGCGAAACGCTTCCACTGTTCAGATTGGCGTCAACCACGGCAATTGTTGATCCTTTTGCGGGACCGTTAGTGTTTTTACCAGTAACCAAAGTTGCCTTCAAGTCATCCCATGATGGATTGATCCTGTCTTGAAGGTCGACATACAAACTGCTATCTGTCGCTGGCATGATTTCGGTTGTAGGCGTGGCAATGAAGGCATCATCAAAGAATAGCTCTTCATCAGCGGCTATTGATGCATTATATTGGTCATCAAGGGCGCTACAAGCAATTGCCGACAGTATGGCTATCGCAGCCAACCAAGAAGTCGAACCCATAGGTACACGCGTATTATGGATGGATTCAACGGAACAAATATATGAGCCTGATCAACCAGACGACACAGACGAAGAGCTTACGTTCTGCTGCAACGTTCTACTGTTACTCAGTCCTGACTGACAATGTAAATTTGACTCTCGAGGTACGGTAGCCTTCACTCTTTCCATTAGCAGAGGCGTTGGGGAACAACGGCAGACCGTCTCATTTTATTTGTCGAACGCTGCCTTCTTTGGCCTCACAGTTTTGGCGCGCTCAATCAATCGTGCCTGACGCGATCATCGTAGCGGGACTCAAATAGCTATACTGCCACAACCAATGGTTGCGCAACCTGCGTGCGCCAGTAGTTCCGAATTAGGAGTAATAGTGAGCAATTGACCAGTTTATGAATAGTTAAGCAGTAATAGTGTACCGTAATGTTTAATTGATACTCGTACTAACAGTAAAGACTGCGATTGTGTACCGAATCTGGGATGGGCTCACATCCTTCGATAAGTTGGCTTACAGGTCGCTGCAGACCAAAGACCAAATTCTTCACAATATCAGTTGACAAATCAAAAGCAGAGTTATCCATGTCAGCTATCTTTGATTGGCAAATGTTACGTGACCATCGTCCCCTTCCTAAAAGGTATACGGAACTGCAACTAAGCAGCACTCGATACCGGTACACCCATACTTTCCACAGAGGCAGCACCAATGGGAAAGGGAAATCGGTCAACCGCCTCCATGTCAAGCTCATGCGTGTAGTCGGAATGCACCCACAAGGATTCGCCCCAGGTGCTGAGTCGCTTGACAAACTCGTAACCATGATTTTGCAAGTAGCTTCGAATTTCACCTTTCAATCGCTCGGCTGTTATTATCTTGATGCGATACTGCTCCAATGGAAAGTTCAGCAGTATAAAGCTTTCAGCTCCTTCCACGTCTAAACTCAAGTAGTCTATCACGGTTGGAACATTGTTTCGCTCCAGCACTTCCAGCAGCGGCACTGTAGCAACCAACTCGCTCTCTCGCTGCCACCGCTTGCCATTGTCAAATCCAGCATCCGCAATGCCGCCATGATCGCCTGCATTGTAGCGAAAGTATACTTGGTCGTCTCGAGTCTTGCCAACGACGGATGCAACGACTTGACAATTTGGTCGGTAGTGTGTTAGATTGTACCAGTAGATTGGATTCGGTTCAATGCAAAGACCAGTCCAATTATAGGAATGTTCCAGTGCTGCAGTGTTACTTAGTAAATGAGCATCATTGGCCGCCAAGTCAATAAAATAGCCGTTGGTTTGGTTGCGTAACAGTGCCAAGATGAGCTCGTCCTGACGTGCTTGGGAATAGAAGCGAGGAGGCAATTCTTGCGTTTTTGCCTGCTTTGAGGCTTTTGTCGGCGATCCAACAAAGACCTGAATCGTTTTCCATCCGTCATTTGCAGTGTTTGGTAAATCATGTGCGTTGCGTCGCAAGGATTGAAGCAGCAAGCTTCGTGTCGTCGCATCGACAGGATCCATTGTAGTCTTTAGGTCGAGACATTTCGAGATGATAAATCCAGATGACACGTAGACAATAGCAAATAAAAAATTGGTGCATCCAACGAACGGCAGCTTTGCAGCTGGAAATAGCCGGGGTGATCGTGACGGACGCACCATGGTCGAATGAGTCGAACAACAACGTTGCAAGATTTGAATTTGAACTGCACGCCGGCCTTGTCAGTTGCTGAGCCAACGGACATCCGTTTCAGCGAATTTGTCGTAACCCAGCTAAGGGCAGATTGCCAATAATACCAATTCTCAGCTTACTTAAAATAGTGACCAGCCGTGCAGAAGCTGTCCGATGAGGATGTGCAGTATAATAACTTTTTAAAAATAGCCGCCATGACTCGCCGGCTTTCTCATCTACTAATTGCCATACTTACCACTAATGAGTGCAAGTATGTTTGCAGAGGCATAAACTGCTGCAGCTGTCTGACATTAAGTCAGGCGAAACTTGTCGGCAGCAAGGTTACGTAACAACTGTTCCTGTAGGATTTGAAGGCTATTCTTATGGTTATTCAGAATTTCCTTATAATTTGTCTGGGCAGCATAATACTACCGATAGTTGAAGTTAGCTTCCGTACGTGTCACCTACCCGCTGGCACTGCATACAACACGCTAGAGAATTCGTTATACTAAATTACTTTTTTATAATACAAAGACGTTAGACTCTCAATTTCCAATCATGACCAAGAGCGTCACCGCTGTGGCCAAGGAACCAATCGCACCTACAATCAAGGTCGAGCTCTTCACACACGTCGCCAATGAGTTCTGGCACAAAGTAACTGTATCAATGTAAACAATCAAATTGTTCAACCATTTCAAGAATCCGTTCTGATCACAAAAGGCTGTTTTACAATGGCCCAAATTGATTAAACCTCCACATTTTGGAGCGTCTAGCAACAACATCAAGTCCGACTCTTGGGGCATGGCAAGCAGCATATCATACAGGTCGTCGCGGTCAATGGATTCATCCTTATTGGGACAGAGGTAATTTTCATCACCATTATGGTTGCCATTGCCTGAGTAGTAGACGAAGGCAGCTCCATCTGTACCTGTCTCTTGTCCAAGCCGTAAAAATGCCTCAAAAATATCCCTTTTAGTAACCTCACGACTCAAGCTCACGCAGCTGAGAATATCTATGTTGTTTTCGCGCAGGCCTTGAAACTCGGGAAGTTTCTTTAAGAGCTTTTTCATCTCGTCCAAATCCTTGTTCTTGACATTGGCATTTTTGCCATCTATAAGAAGAGCATAATTCTGTGTCGCCTTTGGGGAAAAAATAGCCGCTTCTGCAAATCGATCAATTTCCTGATTGCTCACAAGCTGTGGATCAAGCTTTTGCCCGACGTGCTTGTACAAACCTTTTAGTGCTTGGCACCAAGTTATATCATCATCAGTCGGTCCTTTATTGAATACCGCCTTGAATGCACTTGTCAATGTCGGCGCCTTAGTTGCATATGTCCACTTGTTGTTACTCGCAGAAAAGATGCGCACATGGCACAACTCATGCTTCATCTGACATCGCGTTCGGAGGCTTAGATCGGTGTTGCCCTCGTCGTAGGCAGATACGCAGTGTTCCAAGTGGAGAATGCGTCCGCATGCTGTCGCATCCAGCAGTAACGTTACGCACGTATCCACTTTTTTTGACAACTCTTGCACCATTCCGCAAAGGTCGTCATGGTTGATGATGTTCAATGTATGGGTATGAGAAAATCATTATCGTCTCCGTCGTGGCCGCCATTTCCAGAGTAGTACACAAAGACAGAGTCACCTATTTCCAATCGCTCTCCGAGGACAATGAACTTTTGCATGATAAACTCCTTATTGGTCTCCGCCGATAGTGAAAGGCGCATGATTTGGGGGTTCGGTCCCAATTCCAGGTCGTCATTTTGTGGGGTCTGAAACGCCGCAAATGTTTTCAAAAAGTCCTCGACATCTTGCAGGTCCTGTTCGTTGGCAGAAATCAACAATGCGTAATGCCTTCTCGTCGACGGAAACAGTTCCGCTACTTCGTTAAAGCCAAACTCAGAATTTCGTGAAAGCTGTGGATTAAGATTCCTTTTAAGAACGAGGCGCATCCCTTTCAGTGCTTGGTTCCAAGTTAGTCCATGCGGTTCAGACTCCAAACGACGACGGCCGCATTCTGCTGTCGGTGGTGTAGACTGTTTAAAGACCTCCAAAAATGCAGACGTCAATGAGCCATGGTTTAATCGATCGGCAGATGTCCATTTGTTGTTACTCGCGGAAAAGATCCTCAGATCGCATGTGATGGCGCTTGCATTTGTCATTCTTCCCGTCGTCGGGAAGCAAAATTTCCTAGTTTCACTAAGATCTAAGTTCGCTCGAGACTGCAGCCGGAAGGAATGATGATCGATGCGCCCGCCCTAATGACCCCGTTCCGTCGAAACCTATATCTATTGACGGCTTTGAAGCTGCCACGCAGCAAAGTGAACCGAAAACTTGCTTGGCTTTCTTGTCACTACATTGTTGGCCTTTCTGAAGTTGAAAATGGATCCGAGTTCAAGCTGAAAGTTTCGTCACGCTCTCCGATTTGGCGGCTTATAAGTTGGATGCGAGCTGGGCGCATGATCAACCGTGCTGTAACGATGCGACACGCTGATTTGTCGATCAACATTGTGATGGCGCATGACAATCAGCGTGGGCGCTGATTGCCCTCCGTCGCTCGGCTGCTTCGTTCTTCCAAAGTGTTGCGCGCGTTGGCGCGCTTAGACTTGCTCGTGCCTCAAGTGGCTCGACGAGTGTAGCGAGAGTCGGGTCGCATGGTCTGAGGAACACGGAGTGGACTCCGGGTTCCCAGAGCAGGAGACACGTCATGGATGACGCCTGAGGAGAATCCTGTCTTGCAGGATTCGCCACAACCCGGGTGGGTGGGCGGGAACAAAAACGGAGATGCTATTGCTAACAAGGGTGCAAGAGCTGATCCGAAAGGAATGGCTTGCCGCTGAAAGCCGAAGGCTTGGAGGGATGTCCAAGTGTCGCAGCAGCAGTCTCAATGTCCTAGCGGCAATCTCAATGTCATCCAAACTGTGTCTGCTACTGTACCCGTAGGTATCCTACGGGTAGTCCCTAGGGCGGGCTCCTCTGTGCATCCGCTCTAAGCCGGACAATCAGCGTGGGCGCTGATTGCCCTCCGTCGCTCGGCTGCTTCGTTCTTCCAAAGTGTTGCGCGCGTTGCTCGTGCGCCTAACGGCCCGACGAGTGTAGCGAGAGTCGGGTCGCATGGTCTGAGGAACACGGAGTGGACTCCGGGTTCCCAGAGCAGGAGACACGTCATGGATGACGCCTGAGGAGAATCCTGTCTTGCAGGATTCGCCACAACCCACACGACTCAGCGAGCAAGGCTGAAGGCGTCAAGCCACAACAACAGAGTGCCTGTGGCAAGAACCGCGGAAAGGAAGAAGAAAGAAGCATGGGGAAGAAAGGAGAAAAGGTCCTGTTCAGTGCAATGTTGGGAAGGGAGGACGTCAGGTGAGGAGCGCCAGGACGATCTGAACTCGGGGGAGTCAGTGCCCTTGGATGCAAACTTGAATTGTCCAATCCTCAAATTCCCAATGCAAGGAAGAATGGGTAAAATGTAAAGGTGTAATTTTATTATAACATTATTGCACCTTTAATGGCATTGCTGGTAAGTGTACCAATTTTTTCTGAACATTCGCGTAAATAATGGTGCACCGAAGGTGGTGACCAGCGTAAGCGAAACGCTATTTCTTCAATGCTCATACCAGAGTTATTGAGTGCTACTGCAGCAGTAACGCGATTCGAATGAGCAACAATTCGTGTAATGTTGAGTCGTAGGAAGTGGTTTGGATTGGGGTAAGCGCCAATCACTGCCTGCCGCATTACCCGGATTACATCGCGCGCCTGGAGGTAATGGTAGTCGCCATTGTTGTTGTAGCGAAAAACTCCTAGAGGTTCTGCGTATGGTGCCTTGTGAAGAATTTTGGCACGTAGAATCAGCGAGATGCTGGCCCGTATAGGGCAGATAAATTTATGACCCGAGCGTCGGAACTTGCGAATCGTAAAATTGTTTTGGCTTTTGTCAAACCGGAAACGAATGTGTAATTCGTACGCACTTTCGCCTGCTTTATGTAACATGGAATGTGGCAAGAGCACGTTGCTTTTTGTATAAAAAACAAAGTCGAGGTCCACAAAGCCTAATGGCCAACCTGCCCATTGACCAGCGTCTCTGCTGTTGGGTACTTTGCTAAAATGGCCACGTTTGGCAGTGGACTGTGCATATTCGTTAGCGCGTGATCCTGTGAATACGCCAAGGCAAGTCCAGTCAAGAACAGAGGCTTCCAGATCCAGGTGCGCCGTTGTGTCCGTGGTGGCTGCTGCACAAACAGACTGGTAGAGGAAGTCAAACATGCGATGCGTGTATGGCTCACGTTTTTCCTTGGATGTTTGCCACTTTCGACGACTGTCTAGAATATCCGCAAGTAAGGGATGGTGGCCCAAGCCGCGAGGGTCTTGGATCGAAAATCTGCGTTGTACAAATGTCTCCAGGAATGAGTGGGCTGAGTTCAGGTAAGTTACCAACGATTTGGTGCCGAGAGGCGTGGCGTCGTGTTGGGTGGCTAACTTTTGTGATTTCTTTTTAGCCAGCAGCGATTGTCCCCGTGAAACAACATCAAACATGTATGCGGCAATTACCGAGATTTCTTGCCCCGGTGCGAGCGCTGTAAGAGACTCGTCCGTAAACCCTGCGTCGATCGCCCATTCACCAAAGTTTTTGGCGCGGCTGTCAAACGTTTTATCGTTTTTGGACCGTATGTCGCCTCGTTCGCGCTCCCGTCGATCACGGAGGAGATTGTCAAAAGCAAGTCGCGCTCCACTCGGTAAATGCTGCATGTTGCTAGCGCCTGCGTTTCCGGCGTGATAACGGACTCCCACGACTCCGTCGAGGTTTTGAAGCGAGAAAGTCGGTCTGCCTCCACATTGTTGGCTCCCGGCAAGTGACGTCCCTGGATGCAGAAAGTGAGACAGCTGTAAGTGGTGATGGCATGTAAGAATCGTGCCAGCCTACGAATTTCAGGATCCCGACTGCGCGCAGCGTGACGCATCCAGGAAAGGGCCGAAGTATTGTCGGCCAAGACGCTAATGACATGTTGGTTGTGTTTGGTTTGTGGATTTGCCATTAAAGCACTCAGCGTGAGAATCACATTTATTATAATGGCAATGAACTCCAGAATGTTGATATGGAGTGGATCACCAGTGGTGCGATGTGCCAATTCATGGAATGCTCGCATTGGAATGTTACAACTGAGCAGGTCCGATGCGTTGAGGCACCACATAAACAAGAGCTCAATATTCCAGCCTCCAACGCCAGACATGCTTGCATCACTTTTCATGGTGTTTGTTGGTACCCTTGGAATGAGCAGACCAATTGGCTTGCGCCATACGTGGGACCATTTGTCCGTGTTCAAAGTTGGACGTAAAATGCGCAAGTCGGCCAGTGCCTCCTTTGATATAGCGATCCTTGTTTTGCGCCACCATTGACGGCGAGCATAGTTCGCATTGGGGCTGGAGCGAAATGCTGCGTCGGCTTTACTTGCTGCGTCAGTGAGAGACTGCTGTAGGCGGATGGAGAGGAAATCGGCGAGATCACTGACTAAAGTTCCATGGCATATTAAACCCAATATTTCTGCCTTTTCCACTGGCGTGACTGTAATGTAATCCGGCCGAAAACCGGTTGGTTTGTCACTGAGGCGATCAATGAGAGATGCCAAGCGTGCCTGTTTGTCCGCAGGCCAGGACAATTCCATACGGCGCGAATCCCAATCAAGACCCAAGTAGAGCAGTTTGTGTGAAATTTCCATTTTCCATTTGCGTGGGTTGATACATAAAGCGCGTCGCGCTGGAGTTGGTTCACCAAAAACAATGCGAGCCGCAATGACGCTTCTGGTAATTGCGTTCAAAATCGTGCCGCGTGTCGCTGCGACAGCTTGATCGTCGACAAAGCTCGAAAATCCAAATTTATAGTCGCGTCCAAGTATTGAGCGAACACCCATGTTCTTTGAGTCTGCCGTTGACTGTTGAAATGTTGCAATGGTCTCGTTGGTGGGCTCGTCGCTTAGCACTATTGTGTTTGACAGGTCGGTGGTGGCCTCGCCAATATCGAGGAGCGCAGCAATCTGGCTGCGTAGTTCACCAAGTATCATGTAGTATCCTGGCGAATTTCGTGCGCCAAAAATTAGCCCCACTGGGATGACAAGAAATGGACCAAGGACGGATGCAAAAGCCACAGCAATGTCTGGGTGGTAGTGCAGCCAGCGGAACGCAGCTGATATGTCATCAGCCGCCAGGAAAATCTCATCGTCTGGATTATCGAGGCGCATGTTATAAATTAGCTGGAGATAGCGGCGCAGCACAGTGCCGTAATACACTTTTGGATTGAAATGGTCACTGTCTGGGTGGAGAGCGTCTGGAATTTGCTTGTTAATCATGCCATTGTCTGTTGTTGTAATTGGATTTGATGGATCGCATACAATTCGCCCTTCGTCACCAAGACGGCCCACTTTTGGAGGGATGTAGGAGATAATGGCAAGGAACAAGCCTGGGATAAACTTCCATAGAAAGCGAGGAAACATTATGTGGTATGACATTTTTTCTTCCTTGCGGAATTTGTCCGTTACGTCGTCCCAGCACTCGTCCAAACGACGGTTGTCAAGCTGTTCTCGTGCCCGAACATCCTCAAAGTTGCCAACAAAGTTGCTTTTACCTGGAACGCCTTCATGAATAATGCGTATTGCTTCATCCAATTTCACCGGTGGATAATCCGGTGGGCGCGAGGCAGTGCGTAGCGTTTCCACGACATCACAGAGTAGCGAGCGATCTTGGTGCTGGTAGGTATATTCACCACCCAGCCAGCGCAGTAAGTCACCATAGTTAAAGTCAAAGCGCAGAAGGGCTGCACCCATGTCGTTCGCTCGAGTCATGCTGATAGGCGAATCGTCGTCCGCTGGAAACAGGCGTGGCACACGTAGGTGTGGGACGGCCCGTGCTGTTGCACGCTGGCGCAGAAGTGCATATTTTTCCCAACAAGGTTCAACAGCAGCCATTGTTTGGCGATCTGAGACTGTAAGCCACTGCCATACCAGGTGTAAGGCCATGTGGTGCGATGGCTGTGCGTGTCGCGTCGAAATATCAGGAGTCGCTTTGCCCCAACCAAATTTTCGTCTAAGCCAAATGCGCGGATCAGGATGCATGATGGTTGTTGAACCAAAGACTGGATGTAAGAAATCAGGATATGCAGACTGTAGGGTTGCTGATTCAGTGTCCGTTAAAAACTGCCAAACTGGGGCCATGATGGTTGCCAGAAAGTGATCCCAATTGTATCGCGTCACAGAGGAGGCGCGAGTTGGTTTGCGATGTGTGCATCGGAGGAGTCGAACTGGCCGCGCACCAGTTGGCGGAATGTGTGGCAGAATGTTGCGCAAGGTTTGGTTGCAAATGGATACGGCGGCTGGAGTCGACGGTGGGACCGTGTGCCTCATCTCCATGAGAGTGTTTGCTGGTTCAATATTCCTTGGTGCCGCAGGTGATGGCAATTGTGTCATCTCAGCGTTGTTGCAGCAGTCCAGTTCAATGTTAATTTGTGTGATTTTTCTATAGTTGTTATTTAAAAAGGCACAATTGGGATAAGTTGAGCTTGGCCCATCCTTTGCTGCGTGTGCGCCCGCCGGCGTCGCCGACAATGTGTCGAGATCAAGTGCTTCACCTTGGTGGAGTCAAGATGATGCCGCGTTAAACACAGCTGAAGTTTCCAAAATGGCCGCTACCGCTGGCTTGCGAAAAAATTCAAGAAGCGGGCGAAGTTTCTCGCGCGTCCAAGTTCCAGTTGGGTCTGGAAGCACAATGTGGTGGCGTGGACAGTCTTTTACATCGCACCCTGGGGATCCATGCAGCGCATGGAAAAGGCATAATTGTTTTCCTTCAAACACTGGAGCTCGGATTGGGGGAGTTCGGCGACTCAAATGTTGAAAAAGTTTCCGAACTGCGGCACCGGAACAGTCGGTGCCATCACGCCAACGTGCCAACGAAGCAGGAGCTTTTAAATACGTACCGGTTGATTCGCGCGGAGCTCTTGTAGAGGAATTTTGCTGACTTGCGCCACTTGTTGAGGTTTTTGTTTGGTTTGATGATTTGTCGTTATGTTGTTTTTGTTTTTCTGGTTGAACTTCCAGTGGTGCTGGCCGACGAAACGGACCGGCGATAGGCAATTCTTTGGCTGCAAAGTTTTCAATGGCTATGCCCAAGCTGGTATCGTGCCGCCACTTTGTAAAGGCATCCGATAGAGACTCGAAGCTGTGGTTGTCTAAGAAAGCTTTGAAACCGCAGACATCTGAGCGTGATTGTTGGGAATGGAGTAAGACACGCACGCAATGGTCATCCGCGTCACGTGACATTGCCCAGTCAATAATAATTCGCCAAAGATCGCAGATTGTGTTAATGACTGCAATTGTGCATGTTAGCTTTCGATCGTTTGACATGATGGACCAACATTCCTGGAGGCGTTGGTTTGACAAGAGGTCAATTAGCCAGGCAAGGTGGCCGGCGAATGGCGAGGCGAGTAGCCATGGTGAAAGTTCTGGGTGGATTTCGCGTAGGAATGGAAAGCGAACTTGGTTTGTGTAAGTGATATGGAAATACCAGGCCATGTTCTTTGTCAATTGCGCTAATTTGTCGCATTCCAGTCCTTGTGGTTGGAGCCGGTGACCATGGCGCTGGACCGTTTGAATAAAGCTCCAAGGGCTGATGTACGCATTGAATGAGCAGGTTGCATCGTCTCCTGCGATCAGAAGGCCAGATTGTAGCGCTTTGATGTTGTCAGCAGTTGTGAAGAAATCGGTGCTTGCAAAACTTGGGCGCGCGTAAGTCTCCATGATGGCATGTTGGGCTGCTCGCAATTCATTGCTAAAGTGATTTGTCACATGTCCTGTGGCTTTTGACTCGAGAACATTCAACGTGAATTTTTTAGAAACGTATCCTGGCAAAAGGACTTGCCAGTCTGGGAATACACAACCTTGATTGTTGTCGCGCTGCCCCATGCGCAGTTTCGGGTCGACCGCGATGGCTCCAAAGTGGGCGCCTAGCACAATTGCGTCGGACAGTCCATCTTCCACGTATGCTTGGCGATTAAATCGATCCGTTTGCAAGTTTGTTGCCGGAAAAAGAAAATCCACTTTGCGGCGCTGCAGTGCCATGCCAGCGGTGAAGTACTGCATCATGTGTGTGTGAGGCTGCTCATACGGGAGGAGCAATTTTGAGTGCGATAAATTTGTTTGAGATTTTTGTGCTGGAATATTGAATGACATGCGCGGCGGTGAATAGCTGGCCGGTTTTGTGCCAATGTAGTCAACAGAATCATTGTCCGTCGCTGTGGGGTAGTCAATTTCTGAAAATCCCAATCGTTTGTGTGCGCTTGTGTCAAGTGACGCCTTCCTCTTTTTGGTGTGGGAGTTTGCTGTTAGCGATAGAGCTGCTCGTGACTGTTCATCTTCTGCCAATGTAGGGGCGCGAAGTGGTGTCGTAGCAACGGCAGAAAATCCCATTGCCGCAAGAATGTCAAATGATTCTGGTGCCGGCTGGTCGCGCTGCGTTTTTGCTTCTGATGTTGGCGATTGGGCACCGGAAATTTTTGATTTTAATTCGATCCGCAGTGCCCGAACAAAGTCTGCTGATGATTCTGCAGGTAGATCAACGCTAGCAAAGCGATTCCAGTGATGCAACAAGTCTTGTCGAAGAAAATGGATGTGGAAATTTTCCAGCCACAGCTTTGCTTTAGGGTTGACGAGAAGCGGGAGATGGATAGCATCTGAAACGTACTGCTTGTGCCATTCTTCGACGTCTGGCGACTGAGCCAGGATAGCCATTCCTTTTGTTTCAAATTGTTGCAGTTTGGAGCTCCACTGCTTCGTCAAGGAATGATGAAGGTAATCCCACATCCAACGGAATCGAATATTCGTCTCGGGATGGGCAATGGCCACTTGCGAGTCTAACGTATCTTCCGCTCGCCAGTCCTTCCACGAATCTTCCAGTTGCGCCATGAAGTAAGTAGGGCTGCTCATTGCCATCGGATTCTTGGCGCACGCAGCCAAAAACGTGTCAAGCACTGGGTTGTCAAGCATCCACGCGTACGCCTCCTCAGGAAGTTCCGTGAATTCAATGCAAAACTGTTGAAAATCTTGTCCCGTTTTGCAGCGCGAGTGATCGAATGGTACGCCAAGAGGAATGCCATGGTGGCCTTTGGGAATGAACAATGCTCGTTGGAAAACCAAGGTACGGACATCGTGCATATTCGCTGCAGTCACTGGACGGTTCATCGTATTTACAGCAAAGGGCCGGTCACCTGACGTAAACGTTGGCGGTGTTGGTCCAAGGAAAAGCTTGCCGTCACCAATTTCCACCGGAATGTCATCCTTGTGGAGGAGCAGGCAAGCTGGCTGAGTCAATTTTAACCCATTTGTAAAGACTAAAGAGTCATGCAAAATATCAGCCTGTCGAGAGTCAGGTGCAGTCACCAAAGTGGCGCGCGAGTTACGTGTCAGAATGCTGACAACTGGGTTTACATCACTTGGTGATGGGACGTTTGTTGGCTGCAAATGAGACCAGGCTTCCTTGAGAAATGGAAGTTCCTTGTCTCCGGCAGATGTATCCAACTGGTCGGAAAAGTCCGAATGCTGTTGCAGCATGAAAGCGTTGCCATTGGCTGTTCCTGATGGTGCCGCCGAACAAACCAAGGCGAGGTTGGACAATGGGTCCTTGCCGGGAATCGCAAATTGCGAAAGGGTAATCATAGCGCCAACGTTGGCGTTGCTCATCATTTTGAGCTTGTCAAGTGCGCCGAGGTAAATGTCACTGGCGTCTTCGTCGTCGTCAGGCTCCTTTTTCTTGACCGACATGCGCTGGTTGAGCGCGTAAAACTCCTCCTTTGTCAACCATTTGTGGAGCACTTTTTCCTTGTCCTTCTCCTTGTCCCAGCTTCCATCAAGCTGGAGCTCCATCGCCTTGGCGCGCTCTCCTTTAGGAGGAACATTGTCCGTTCCCAGCCACGTGGTCGGCAAGGAAATCTCCTCCGGCCATGAAAGGGCCACAGGAGCACCCCCGAACTCAGCAAGGGAAGGAAAGCGGAGACGAACGAGCATGATGATGATGATGAGGAAAAGAAAGCAGTTTGAAGCTACAGGCGAGAAACAAAAACGGAGATGCTATTGCTAACAAGGGTGCAAGAGCTGATCCGAAAGGAATGGCTTGCCGCTGAAAGCCGATGGCTTGGAGGGATGTCCAAGTGTCGCAGCAGCAGTCTCAATATCCTAGCGGCAATCTCAATGTCATCCAAACTGTGTCTGCTACTGTACCCGTAGGTATCCTACGGGTAGTCCCTAGGGCGGGCTCCTCTGTGCATCCGCTCTAAGCCGGATGATCCACCAACATTAAACTCCTTTCCCTTTACCATTTGGCTTTAATGATTGGACAATTTAAACTATGAGGAATAAACTATGGAATGGCTTGTTAATATTCTTGCATTTTCTGAGCAGCGGCAAGGCTTTTGCTCCAGCCTTGACTGTGAATGAGCGATGCCGGCTTGAACGAAAGGCGCCATTTCACCATGGCTATTATTCAGTTTCCCCATCAAGCGATAGTATGGAAGAGATAAAACTACGAGAAATGGAACAAGAAAAGTCAGAAGACGAGATTCAGTCTCTTGAAGACGATATTCACGAGGAACTGGTTGCGTCGACTGCCTCGTCGTTGAATGCTGACATCCGCAGCAACCTTGATACGACACTACAATCTACATCCAAGTCATCCATATTCAGTAGCGACCAACCCATCAGTAACAACAATATGAATACGTTCGATTTGTCGACAGCATTACTCTGCGCCGGCTTGGCCTTTGACGCCTACGTGGAACCTCCGGCCAACTCGACGCGTTGGGAGCGCGGCTCCAAGGGCCTCAACGTTGCCTTTCTGTCGCAAGCCTTTACCCGCAATCTATATCAAGGACTCGTGGAGGTGACGCTACAAAAGTGCACCGGCCTGCCCGAGGACGAGTCAACCGTCGAACGTATACTTTCCGGAAATGGCGTCGACGCCAAGTTACTAGCCGCAATCATTGAAGGCAGTTGGCAGGAAGACTTGGAGCTGCTGGAAAGGGAGCAGTACCATCAAGGCATTTTGGATATGACAGGAGCCGCGCATGTTGGTTACAGCAGCACGGCCTGGGCCAATGTTGACGAAAAGCAGTCGCAAGTGGCAAAGCGACAGCGTGGCAAGCAGAGTCCATATCATGTGCCAGGGGGCTGGGGACGGGGAGGACAAGCAATATGGCCCGAGCCAGAGCCGTTCTACTTGTATGTACAGAATCCGGCAGAGGCTCGACTTGTTTTGACTGTCATGGATGCGGCACGGGTTGGGGATGGGAGTGCCGTGGGTTCGACGCACAAAAAGCTGACGGATCTAATTCCGCACGCCAAGCTTCGACCGGAAGAGTTGATTGACTCTGCTAAAAAGGAGATTTTGAAGCAAATTGCGGAAGGCAAGATTGAAGCATTGGATGATACATCCAAGATATTAATGGGAGCGCATGCCTGGGAGGGAAGTCTGCCATTAACGTCGAAACCTAGAAAGAAGGACAAGAATAGTCAAATCATGGCGGGCGCAGCTGCTGGAGCATTTGCCGCTGGTCCGGTTGGTGCTGCAGCGGGTGCGCTCATTGGAAGCTTTTACGAAGGTCAAGTGCAGGGTCGAGTGGAACTCAAGCTGCGATACCTTCCCATTCCACCCGTCAAAGTACAACGGAAACGATACAGGGTCAAGGGAGGAATGCCTGGCATCAACTGGGGAGACCTCTCAGAACGACATTGGAAGCGCAGCAATCAAGCAGCTGGTCACCCGCTCAATGACTTGGAGCACTGTTTCTTTATCAATCATGATTCAACCGGTTGTACTTGTGCCGTTTATCGTTCCGTTGAGACTAAACTAATTGTTGTTTCGTTTCGCGGAACTTGTCAGCCAATAGACTTGCTTACGGATGCTAGCGTCGTCCAAGATGCATGGGTGGAAGGAGATGACATTAATGAGCAAGACTTTCCCAAGGTTCATGCAGGCTTTCGCAATTCGTTAAATTCTGTGGCCCGACGACTTAAAGGTCTACTTCTGGCAACGGTTGATTCTGGCGAACATATTAGCGACTACGATATGCTAGTAACAGGCCATTCTCTTGGAGGAGCACTGGCGACTCTTTTCGTTGCCGACATCGCCGAGTACGGAATCGATGCTGGTCGTGGGCTGCCGCAACTTGAGCCAGCGGAACCTTGGTGGAAATTTATTGCTGATACTGTGGCAGGAAGGGAGGCACGGAAAGACGAGGCTTTAGAACCACCTAGACCTAAAACGCTTCGGCTTTATAGTTTCGGAAGCCCTCGTGTCGGAAACAAAGCTTTTGCCGAACTATTTGATGCACTATTGGCAGAAAAGTTTATAAATCAGGCGTATCGAGTGGTTAATGACGAAGATGTCGTTGCTCGTCTGCCACGATCGATTAATGCGCTAGTGTTTGGCTATATTAACTATGAGCACTGCGGGCCCACGGTGTTGATTAGTCAACCAAAAGACTCCGCCGACTCATCTGCACCGCTCGTCTGGGTCGAAGGAGAAAGCGATGATAGTCAGTGTCCAGTGCGTGATGGAGTGGCTCTAACTAGTCCGATGGCCGAAGGGTCGCTCCTTGGTGATCTATTTCGTGCCACCGAGGAGGAGCTAAAGAACGCTGCTGCCGACAAGCAAGAATCGCTTCTTGGACGACTTGCTTCGTTCTCTGACAAGCTTTCAAAACGACTTCCGACCCTGACACCTGGCGATATTGCTAGTGTTTTCGGTATTGAGCGATCATTTTCTGATCGGGAGATGAAGCTTATTTCAAGCTTAGTGCAAGGTAGAGGATTAGCGCATCATCTCGAGGATCAATATTATGGAGGCCTTGGACGTGCCGGCAGTTACTTGTGCGTCGTCGGTGAAGACATTGTTGAGGTAGAGATATAGGTAAAATGCTATAGATTAAGGTATTTTACATATGACTTGCAAATTCGGGTTGTCTGTAGATGTATCTACATGGCTACAGAGTGTGTTGCTAGCATGCATGGCGGAGTTGCTTGTAAATATGCGAACCTAGATTTTCAATCATGGCGTACATTGATCTCATTGCCAATTAATCCCAAACTCCACGCCAGTCTTCACCCAGCAAGTCAGCAAGCTCGGAGTTGTATGACTTGTAAAACGCTTTCAAATAAGTCGACGTACGGTCGCTCAGTCGATCCACCTCTTTCCCTGCCACAGATAATCCTCGCAAGCTTGGCACTGCGGGCACTGGGCTGTAAACTTTCGTGACCACAGACGTAGAAAACTCCACAACTGGCAAGCCCAGAAACTCTTGTACCTCAGTCAGTACATCAAGCAAGTGCGCTTGGCTTTTCGTCATGCGCTCTGACTGAATAACCATCAAATCAACGCCTAGCGTATAGTACTGAAGCCATTCAGAAAGCTGCGTTGCATACATGCCGGCGTAAATCGTGTTGTCCTTCATCTTTCGAAGTCGTCCTTTTTGAGGCGTCGTGGTATTTTGGACAATCTCGCGCCGTTGTGCAAAAGTCATGCTTCCGACTGGTGCAAAGGAGTAACTGTCGTACTCATGGTTCAATAGTTGTTCGTCAAAGTCTTTCATCAACGGAGCTTTTGTTAAGCCAGCGGACCGCAGCGCTTCTATTTCCTTGCGGATTAAAACATCAAATGACTCATCCATTGGAACACCACGCTCGTGCTCCATCTTGTAGCTCGAGTACGCCCGCTCGACTGGATTTCGCAGCACGGCAATCAGTTTAACGCTGCGCCCCAGCGTTTGGTAGACTCGATAGGCAGTTCCAACGTAGCGAATGTAGCTTGGCGTTTTCTCAAAAGCCATAATGGGCCTCGATTTGGACAATCGCTGGTAGAGATTGAGGTTAAAGTACTCGCGCAAGTATCGCTGGCGCGTGCCGCACAAAAAAGCTGGATCCGAATACGGCTCGTCTTGTTTGGTAACGTAAAAGTCGAAAAAATGAGGTTCTTTTGGAGCCAATCTATTGGCCATGACGTTGGGATGGCGCTTCAAGATTTCCGTCAAGGCGGTCGTGCCTCCCTTTTGCGCTCCAATGACAATGAATCGAGGAAACTGAGAAGGAATTGAAACATTCTCTCCCTGCTGATTGATACAAGTGTGTACCGCAGATGAATTGAACCTATTTGTCATTGCTGCTGTAGATGGTACTGCGTACGTTGTTGTATGTAAACGACTCACTGGCTGGTGTGTTTCGTTCAGTAGCAATGCTGTTTTTTGATCCATTGGGTACAAGCCGAGTAATGAAAGATTTCTAGTTGCGTAATTTGAACTCGTTGTAATAACTCGTAAACTGCAAAATGCTGCCGCTATAAGACAAACTCCAAAGCAAACGTTCATCAGCTGGAGATGACGGCTTGCAGCCATTATTGTCGAAGGTCGCAAACTATCAGATAACCCGTCAAAATTTTTTGCAAACAGCTCGAGTCTTTGAATCCTACCATGCATTCGTTCTTCTAGGACATTATTTCCTGCGCGATGCAAAGTCTCTTTTGTCCATGGTCGTCGAGATCGGCGGATGACGGAACGATTGAATTTGAGTACCGCTTGTTGTCGCAACGTCGATCACCAGTAGAGCCGATTATAACAAGTCGCATGCATCGCACCGCACGAAGATGGCAACCACACCAGTAGTAGCTACATGCAATTAGATATAGATATTATCATAAAATGACAACGATGAACGATCTACTACTGATTCGCCTGACGCTGAGCCTCCATCGCACGAGCCTGACGAATCATTTCTTCTGCATCCTTGTCACTGATATCTTGCCCTTGAGCCTTGGCCATGGTTGTCATTGCAGCAACTTCGGCTCGAGCGCGAAGATCTTGTGCACTGACATTCTTGAAATTGGTCTTTTTAGAAGCGGCGCCAATGGCATAAAACTCGCGACCCAAAACCTTGACCGCTTCGGCTCGTTGGATGCGCGATTCCAAATCCAGCGTCTCGGCATGGTCGCGAAAAAGCTTAAAACAGACCTTATTCAAAGTTTGAGTGATATCTTGAATGTTAATTGCCCAAGCAAGCTCCAAAAACACTGGAAGGCTTTGTTCAAATTGTTGAGTCACCTTTTCAACCGTTGCTTCATCCATTCCACTCGAGTCTAACGTCGCAGCTTTTGTATTGTTTAGCTCTAGCGAATCTTGACCCTTCAATTGCTTCTTCTGAACTTGTTCCAACTCATTATACGCCTTCGCCCCCGCTCTTGCTGCTCCAATGCCCGTTGACAAGATCTTAAACTGGTTGCCCCACGCTTGCGACTTCTTCTTCCACTTGGCGCCCTGAGACTCAAGTCCAAGAAAGCTTGTTTGCGATCCAATGTATTCCGCCGCCTCCACTTCGAGTGCAAATCCAATGGCAGTTGCGAATACATCGCCAAACGTACCCTTCGTGATAATTGCAGCTTCTTCCTGGCACGTGCAGATGAACTCAGCCTCATCAACGGCGCCGCTCGTGTATTGCTCGACGCGGTTTCTCAGATTCATAGCAATCTCAACAATGCGTCGCCGTTGTCGCGTCTCCTCCTGAGCCGTCCGCTTGACAGCTTGTGCGTAGTGCTGCGCCAAGTCAACCTCGTGCTGATGACTGTCAGAATCAGCATCGCCACCGTCCTTGTTAATTGTCGTTTTAAAGAATTCCTCCTTCATAATCATATCCGCTTTGTTTGCAATCCATAATTCTCCGATATACGGACTGTTTAAAAAAGCGAAGCGAGAAGAGTAGCGACTGGCGTGAGACGCAAAGCCGGCGGATAAGTTTAGTTTCAACGAGCTGTCAAAGGCACACGTACCGAACTGCTTCGCTCCCAAACATGACAGCAAAGAAAATCTTGGGATCCTGTGGAAAGAATGTGCATTTTTCATCCAGAAATAGTGAGTGCGCCGTTGAACAAACAAGACAAACAAATCATATTTTAGCACACGAGTCGCACGTACAATTTCATGGAGCTTCATTTCCTGTGCCGCCTCATCGGTCAACAATCCATGCTTGTCATAGTAGGCTCGACTTTGTTCGTTGGACAAAATCTGATAGGCTTGTGAAAGTTCCTGAAACTGCTTGTTGCTAGCTTCCATTTCCGCCACCGGTTTGCCGGCGTTGCGATCCGGATGAACGAGACGCGACTGCTTGTAGTAGGCCTTCTTGAGCTGTACATTGTTAGCATTCGTCGAAACTTGTAGCAAGTCGTAGTACGTTCGATCAGCCACTTGTCGCTCGTTTGCCATGGCGCCGCTAGTGGATGCCGTGCCTATACTCCCACTGCCTCCTTGCTGGTACTGCAATTCCTCCGCTTCAATTTGCTGCAGCTCCTGCTCCAGCGTATAAAACTCCCAAACTCGATTCTTTTCATTCCAAATCATGCCTTTGTTGGCACTTTGAATAGCCGTTCCACTATTCGCAATGCCTCGTGTCAACTGATAGGCTCCGACGCAAACTCCAGTCACTGGAAGCGCCACTGCCCCAGCGACTCCCATTGCCAATCCAGTGACAAATCCCTTGGCGCCCTCCTGCTGCGCGCCGACAATGGGAGCCGTCACTAGCGTCGCTACGCCTCCGGCCAGTCCCTTGGTGACAGACTTGAGTCCGCTGCTTAGCCCAGCCCAGCCGTCCTTGGGTGTGCGCGTGGAAAATAGTGAATCAAATACAACTCTTTCCTAAAAGTTAAAAATCGAATGAGCTGCTGGTCACTCGCGTCATTACTAATATATTTTTGACAAGTATCGCTCGTGTCACTTACAGCTTCCAGTTCCTCCTGTAGACCCTCGTTCTGCTCCGTCGCGGCAGCGAGGGAACCAGTGATGCTGCTACCGGCAGTAGATTCGTTCAATGATGCCTTTTCGTTATCCATGCTTTTTGTTTCAGTTGTCATGAATGCTCGATCGGAGCAGCAGTACATGTGTTGGTTACTATGCAATACTTTGTTTGTCGTGGAAGGGGAAATGCGCAAGCGTTTTGTTGCAGCAACCACGGCATGCCTTTGCGTCTCCTTCCGCGTGGTGGCGCTGCGGCACGTTCGACATGTCGCGCTGCGACAAGGACTGAAACACATTCGCGGGGCGGGGAGGTGGTACCGGTAGGATCAATGGTTTTACAAACCCTGCAATGGCTTTTGCGCGCTCCGCGCGCACAAACACTGCCAACAGTAGGCACAGTAAATTGACCCTGGCCCTCAAGAAATGCTTATTTGTAGGATGGGTGGATGCCAACAATACTTGTCTATATGGAACATAAGTAGAGGCTAGAGATAGCAGTAATTGAGTGATAATCAATGGCTGGATTGAGAGCCTACCTACAGATAAGCGGGATAGCTAACAGGGTCATTATGAGGGGTCATTGCATGCGCGCAAAGCTTGACGTCTTTGTCGCAGTGGCAGCTTGCCAATTAATGTCGTGAAGCATGTTCGGATATATCCTACGTACCACAAAAAGGCTCGTCTGATGCATCATGCATCATTCCATGACTAGAAATCCTTTATTTCAAATGCACATTTAACAAACAACATCCCCTTCATTGGACTCTATATTATCCGCAAATGACCACCATACCTGATGAGGCTATGAACGGACATCAGTAGCAATCGAATGTGCTACCGCAACGACGTCGTTCACTGTTCACTTCTTCCTTGTCATATAAACCAATCAAAGTCTGCATCATACTGAGTCTTTTTATAGCTGCCATTGTGACCCGCTGCGGCCCATGGCTCAATTGAATGGGGACTACAATTTGCTGCTGGTTCAACGGCGAAGCAACGAATCACACTGACGGACCGCGCATGGGCGAGAAAAGATGAGGAGAAAAATAATTCAAGGGAGACTGCAGCAACAAGTAGTATATGAAGGGATGATGGACCTAACTGATGCACTGCATTTATTAACTCCTGCTGGAACATTGCCTAAAATTCCAGCTCAGGCAAGTTTGATTGGCATCAAGCTCCAGTTCGCAGCAAGTATCCCTTTCCAAACCTCATTTGTTGGCGAATGACACCATGATTGTCATTGTCTTGTCGGCTCGAAGCAACTTTGAGCGACGAGCCGTGGTGCGTGAAACAAGGGCATGGAACCATGCTGTTTACTTTATTGTAGGAGCGCCAGTGTGCCGGAAGATGTTAACATACAATACCAACTACTCAAGGAACAGGAGCAATATAGTGACATAATTAACTCGCTGAAAAGCACTTAAACCCATGTTCGACAAGCTCTCAAAAACACTACAGCCAATTTGACCAAAGGCAATCGCCAAATCTCATACAACGCTCCCAAGGAAGCAATGGAGGAACTGACTGCCAACAAGAGTGCACTCACAAAGAAAGCAACTACCAACAAGTGTGCACTCACAAAGGAAGCAACTGCCAACATGAATGCACTCACAGCGGAAGTGTATGCCAACAAGAGTGCATTCACAGAGTTGACTTGCACCAGCGAAGGAGCCAGCCCCCGAGTGTCTGGAATGTTTAACCAAGCCGTGGTCCAATCAATACTCTCGTACAGCAGCAAATCGTGGAACATGAGTTCCCCTATGCTGAAGATGTTGCAAGGCTTCCATCACTGGGTTGCACGTTGGCTTTCGGGCCGCATGCCCCACTTCCTCCACAGGGAGGCCCGATGGGAGTACCCACCAATTTTAGAGGCATTGGCGGTCGCCGGCCTGTTGCCGATTGAGAAGATTCTCCAATGTCATTGCAACGCAGCCGCTGACTACATCGCTACGCGGCCAATCTTTGAACTTTGCACACCAACAGGAAGGATGTCTGGCTCTTCCTGCACACAGCGGTGGTGGGAGCAGCCAGGTGTAGGCAAGGGAGATAAGTTTACAGGGTGTGCATCGATGTTATCTCCCTTATGTGTAGGATAGTAACTAATACTTTGTAATACTACCTAGTGTCAGAGACTTGGAGGGGAGGAATTACTGTCGGGGATCGGTTATCCCAGCGACAACCCCTGCCCTCTGGAGGCCAGTTTCGAACGAATGAACAAGAGCGCAATCACGGAGGAAGCGACTGCCAACAAGAATGTGCTTATGGAAAAAGCAACTGATATGTTTATGACCAAGAGCATTAAATGGGGCTCATAGACTTATCCATTTGGGTGTGGAAGCCATCACTATGCTCTGAAACTCCGCACATTCAACAACTGGTTGAATGTGCCAGCATTTCTCCCTTTTTGACTGCAGGGATCATCATCATTGCCTGCTGAGCCCTCCAAAATTTTTCACATTATATAAGTTGTCATGATGGGCCATAAGTTGGTCAGTTGCACTGCAGTATCCATCACCATGTATGTCATGGTGAGACTGAGCAGATCCAACAACTTGTTGGATCTGCCAGTGATGCACCTCAAGTGGCAAGTGAGACTTCCAAAATGACCACCAGACCCCATAATACAACAAACATGGACTCTTAAATTAAGTGGGGCTCATAGACTTGTCCATTTGGGTGTGGAAGTCATCACTATGCCCTGAAACTCCGCACATTCAACAACTGGTTGAATGTGCCAGCCCTGACCCTTTTTTGCTGCAGGGATCATCAGCATTGCCTGCTGAGCCCTCCAATATCTTTCACATCATTTAAGATGTCATGATGGGCCATAATTTGGTCAGTTGCAGCTCAGTATCCATCACCACATATGCCATGGTGAGACTGAGCAGATCCAACAACTTGTTTGATCTGCCAGCGGTGCACCTCAAGTGGCAAGCGAAACTTCCAAAATGGCCACCAGACCCCATAATACCACTAACATAGACTCTTTCATTGAATGGTTCATAGACTTATCCGTTTGGGTGTGGAAGCCATCACTATGCCCTGAAACTCTGCACATTCAACAACTGGTTATATGTGCCAGCATTGCTCCCTTTATGGCTGCAGGGATCATCAGCATTGCCTGCTGAGCCCTCCAATATCTTTTACAGCTTGTTTGTTGTCATGATGGGCCATAAGTTGGTCAGTTGCACTGCTGTATCCATAACCATGAATGCCATGGTGAGATCCAACAAGGGTGCACCTCAGCACCTCAAGTGGCATAACAAGCCATGCATACGCCCAAATCACATCAGAATAGTGCCAACATCGATATTCAGTCTGCGCTACAAGATGGTATGCCTGGTGGGTGGCTCAGTAGACTGCAATGTGATTGGTGACAGGTTGTCACCAGCTCCCAGCCCACAGATGCCTTGACAATCAAAGGCCCATACATCAAACCATGTATACACTCAAATCATACCAGAATGGTGCCACCAGCATTATTCAGGCTGCGCTACAAGATGGTATGCCTGGCTGGTGTCTCAGTAGACTGCAATGTGATTGCTGACAACTTGTCACCAGTCTCAGCCCACACATGCCATAACAATCAAACGCTCCTACATCAATCCAAGTATACACTCATATCACACCAAATGGTGCCTATATCATTATTCAAGCTGCGCTACGACATGGTATGCCTTGCTGGTGTCTCAGGGGATGGCAATGTGACTGTGAGAGCTTGTCACCAGTTCCAGCCAGCAGATGCTTGATATTCAAATGCCTATATAACATGCCATGTCTACACCCAAATCACACCAGAATGATGCCAGCATCATTATCTACGCTGCGCTACAGGTTTGCCTGGCTGATGTCTCTGTAGACTGCAATGTGACTGGTGAAAACATCTCACCAGTCTCAGCCAGCAGCTGCCTTTACATTTCTGTATGCCAATATAGCACGCCATGTATACACCCAGATCATCGCTCAGGCTGCGCTACAAGATAACAAGAGGCATAATTCAATATGCGCTTCAAATTGGTAGCCTGTCGGGTGTTTTAGTAGACTGCAATTTGTTTGGTGACAAGTTGTCATCAGTCTCAGCCCGCAGATGCCTCGTCATTCCATTGCCCATATAACATGCCATGTATACACACAAATAACACCATAACGGGGCCAACATCATTATTTAGTCTGCGCTATAGTCTCAGCAAGCAGCAGCCATGCCTTTTAAATGTTCATCCCTTATGCCATATGAATGCCCATTTCAAACCATAATGGTGCTAACATCGTTGTTTCAGGTTCGCTATAGGATAAAATGACTGGCTAGTGTCTCAGTAGACTACAAGGTGATTGATTGGTTATAACTTGTCATCAGTCTCAGGCAGCAGCTGCAAGCAATGCTTTTCATATGCCCATCCCTTGAGCCATGTGTATGCCCAAATCATGCCAGAATGGTGCTTACATCCTGATTTACGGTGCGCTTCAAAATAAGATGACTGGCTGGTGTCTCAGTAGACTGCAATGTGATTGGTGATACCTTGTCACCAGTCTCAGCCAGCAGCTGCAAGTCATGCCTTCCAGATGCCCATCCCTAGAGCCATATATTTGCCCAAATCAAGCTAGAATGGTGTGACATCCTTATTTCAGTTGCGCCAAAAGATAAATCGACTGGCTGGTACCTCCTCATACTGCAATGTGACCGGTGAAAAAAGTCACAAGTCTCAGCCAGCAGCTGCCGTGCCTTTCAAATGCAAATCCGTTGAGCCATGTGAACATTCAAATTAAGCCAGAATTGTTTTAAGATCCTTCTTTTAGATGCGCTGCAAAAAACGTTGACTGGCTGGTGTCCCCGCGGACGAAAATGTGATTGATGATATCTAGTCAACAGTCTCAGCGATTTTCTCGTTTGTTCAAAAACATCAATTGACTCTTAGGTATTGAATGACTAAACTGAGATGTATAAAACATTGAGTCATGAACGGTAGCGCGTGAATTTTGTTTCGTTTCATTTAAACGTGTTAAGGTAAATATCATGTCCTTGCATCAGAGAAGCTCCCGCATCTAGAAATATCCGTGCACAGGGGTCTCTAGTTATGCTGAACCGTAACCAACCATGCCCAGTCGTTCATTTGACGGATTTCTGTGTCATGCTGTGTCATATTGTTGATTTTGTTACAAGTTTTTAAGCATGCACAATCTTATTCTGGCCCAGCTGAGTTTGGCCATGTCTGCTATTGGCTAGCTTTTCTTGCTGTGCTAAACCATACCTAGCTGTGGCAGCCTGCCTTTTCGAACAATGCTTGGCATTCATTAACTGAAGCTGGCATTGTCTGATAGTAAGGCATGGCATAAATTATCTGTAGCTGCGCCTATGGCCATGCTTTTTTTTGAATAACTTAAGATTGGTCGTTAGTCATGCCTTTTCATATAATGCTTTGCTGCCTGGCCATGCCTGCTGTGCCCAGTCATGTCTGGAAAGCCAAACCTTGATAACTTTGCCAGGTTTGGATGAGCCCGGCCATGTCTGGTTAGGACTGATTTAACCGTGCTGTGCCTGGCTACTTTTTCGGGCCACGCCTTGTGGTCTTTGATCATGCCTTACAAAAACATACTGTGCTGCCTGGCCATGGCTACTGCGCCCAGTCTTGTCTGTCACATCAAACCTTGCCAAATCTGCTTTTGTCTTTCTCTGCCTTTTGGTATTTAGCTGTTTGGTCACAGGTAGTTGTGCCGGGCTGAGTTGGTTGTAGCTGGTATTGCCTGGCAATGTCTTAACTATTTCTGTAGCTGCGCCGAGCTCTGCCCAGCCAAGACAGTCCGTGCTCATTTATATATACTGGTTCGTTATTTCGAAAGTGGCCTCCAGAGGATTGGGGTTGTCGCTGGGATACGTACCCCCGACAGTGGTTCCTCCCCTCCTAAGCAGTGACACTAGTTATGTTAAGCAAAAGTTACTTTTCTACACCTTGGCTGCTCCAACCACCGCTGTGCGAGGGAATCTGGCTGCGTTGCGACGACGTTGGAGAACCTCCGTATTCAGCATCAGGCCGGCATCTTCCAATGCCTCTGAAATTGCTGGGTATCTTATCGATCCTCCCTGTGGAGGAATGGGGCAGGCGGCCCGAAAGCCGGCATGCAATCCGGTGATGGAAGCCTTGCAACATCTTCAGCATAGGAAAATTCATGTTCCACGATTCACTGCCGCACAAAAGTACTGATTGAACCACTGCTTGGTAAAACATTTCAGACACTCGGGGGCTGGCTTGCACGCGGGAGATCATTGCCCAGCGCTGATCGCCTTTTGTACATTCTTGTAAATGGCCGGCCAACCATTATCGTAACACGAAGGGGATGCCGTTGGCTGTTAAGACCACTTCACTAGCCAATCGTGCATCCTCCTGAGCATTCCGCTGCAGTTTGCGGTCAGTCCAGTTGCGGCAATGAGCCGTTCGTTGGTGACCATCATGGAGCGCTTCACGTGTCACAAACATATCGCACAACGCACACCGCAGCAGTGCAGTGCCTTCTTCCAGGATCATGACTTGGTCTCTGACATGTCGGTGATGAAGTGACGACGTAGATTATTTCTAGTGGTAGCTCTCCCGGCACATCCATCAACTGAGCAGTTGACAGAGGCCACGTAGCTTGGAAAGCTAATGCGGTAATAGCAGGGGGTGGGGTAACGGCATCATCCAGATTACTGGTGCAAACTAGCCCATGCTGTTTCCGCGTGAGCATGCGGAGTGACCCGGCGGCGAAATCCTGGTCGCAAATGGAACAGCGAACGCGGCGGCGCTGCCGCTCATTGGTAGTATATCTAATCTAGCTGTGCCTTGCGACACTTGACATATCAACTAAGAATACTGAGTATATGTTAACCTGCTTGGATGCCTTTTGAACGATATGCACTGATGTATACCTCGCTATACATTGCGTAGATGTTGTCATAACTATTCCCTCTGACCGCACATTTTGCCTGTGCGCAGGGAAAGTTTGACAGGTCGCAGGCACGAGAACATGCGCTTATTATGTAACTCGATTCATTTGATGTCTCTTTTCGCAAGCGCCATGTCCGCTTTCGCCAAAGCGTCGCCTAGTCTAGTCCTCCTGTATACCCAGCGACTGGACTCAAAACTGCCATTAAAATAAGCACTATGTATCTGGTACCTTGCATAAGATAAACCTATCATTATTTACTCTTTCCGTCGTTCCATCGCCTGCATTACATTCCGTCGTCGTCATTTCCACTGTCAATCCCAGCCACCAGTCGCCATTCTACAGTGACGGAAACGCGCTAGCATCGTTCACATCAACCCTTCCACCACCACTTGCTCCGCCACGTCCAGATCCTCCTCGTCCACTAAAGTTTCCTCGTCCACCGCCGCCCTCACGACCAAATCCTCCACGGCCTCGTCCACCGCCATCCCGTTGGCCACCTCGTCCACCAAAGTCGCCACGTCCGCCCCGACCGCCACCATCTCGTCCACGCCCGCGTCCTCCTCGACCACCACCGCGCTCACCGCCGCCACTATCCGAACTCGACGACTTGACGCGAATGTTAATATCCTTGGAAATGTCAATGCGCCCTTCGTTTTGCTGCTTGGCCTTTGACTTCTTTTGCTTGCCACCGCCCATGACAAGAAAGTCTTCCTGGACGCTAGTCTTTGGTTGCAAGTTTTTAAACTCATTGGGAACATCCTTGCGCTCCTTGACGGGTGCTAGTAGCGAGGATGTTTGCTGCGTTGATTTTTTCTGCTCCAGGTACTCCTCGTAGGTGAGTGTTGCCACTGCTGGTTCCTGCGGCTCCTCGTCTTGCTCGAAATCAACGGCAGCTACCTCGTCGTCACCTGCATCGTTGGCAGTCGCTCCTTCCACTTGCTCTCCATTGCTACTAGTCGCATTCACTTGGTCGCTATTGCTATTGTTTAAATGCTGCTTGGCTTCGTCCTGGTGACTGCCCCAATTGTGCGCGCCGCCTCCGTCCTTTTTGATTTCCCTTCCGCGACCGGTTCCCGACCGCCGGTCGTAGGCTCGCTTGCCGTCCCTCGTCGGCGCTCGACCGCCGCGACCAAACTTGGTGTTGCGGTCATTGTTGTTGTTCGGTTTGTTTCTGAGTTTAAAGTAAGAGGTGTAAAGTGGAAGGAAAAGAGAGAGTTGTGAGACAATATGCATTATGCATATGCAAAGGCTCTTCTCCATTAAACTCTTTTTCCAGTGTAAATCATGTATCTCATTCTAACTCTTTTACAAATAGATGACCTCTCTTTCTCCCTCTGTATATACGTACTTGTCGTCAATCTTGGAAGGCTCAACGACAACCTTCTTGGCGTTGTTGTTGCTGGATGAAGGCTTCTTGACGTCAGTCATCGAGTCCTTCTTGGCAGCAGCAGCTTTAGGTGCCGGACCTTCGTCGCCCGAGTCGTCCAGGGCGGCGAAAAAGTTGGATGTCTGGTGGAAGGAGAATCGAAAGGTGAGTGAAGGAGTAAAGTCGCATGGCAAGCGAGAGGTGCAGCAGACGAAAGGATATCGCGTTTCGTTCACCCGCATCATCATCTACTCGCTTCTACTAAACTCCTTTCAATGATTCATACATACCATGACTAGTCTTTCCTTCTCTAGTATCCCCTGTTAGTCGTCGTCTCTGGCGCAGCAACAACACGGATCCTTGTGTGAAAGTGACAAGCCTCGTTGATGGCATTCTGGTCGCAGCCGCACGATCCTGCCGCGCCGATGAGGCTCAGCACCCAATCTGGTTGCGATGCGACTTTATTGGAGAAATCCTCGTACCGGTACTGAGATGCATCGTAGCGGTAATTGACATTTCGTCAGCCGGCCATGGAAGCAAGCGGCAGTCATGAAACACCAACCACCAGCATGCCTTCATCCGCGACTCAAGAACCGCAGCAATCGTCTCACAATGTAGACACCAATAGACTGCCCATTGACTGGAACTCCGCCAAGGATTCTGTTTCTGGCCGTGAATATTTCGTCAATGCCAAGACGAAGGAAACGACCTGGACTCTTCCAACAGCTGCAAATGACGTCAAAGAAGCTGACATTGACCTTTCACAAGTTTCGCTCCACGATGATCGAAGGATGAACGATTCGACCATGCCTCCGCCGCCGTCTCGGAACACGACTGTAGCTGCCGCGCCTGCCAGTCATTCAGCACTCACGTCATGCAGCAGCAACGTCGTCTCAGACAAGCCATCAACGTTAGCTCCTACAAGAAAAACAATAAATACTACCAAGACCAAGCCATCCACAAGTAACGTGACTGCTCCAGCTCCACCGCCTCGCAACAGGAGGCGCTTTGGCCTTGGCGATTGGACTTTGCTGTTGCAGTCGAGCAACGACTTGGCCATGCGAAAAGGCGCGCCCTTGCGGAAATTCAAGTGGAAGGAGATTCATCAACACTCCAGCAAGCATGATGGATGGGTCGTGATACGAAACAAGGTGTTCTTCATAAGTCCTTACTTGGCATACCATCCGGGTGGGGAAGCCATTTTGTGTAAGTGCCTGGGCAAGGATGCAACAGCATTATATGACAAGTACCATCAGTGGGTCAATCTGGAGGCGCTCATTGGAAAGTTGCAGATTGGCTATTTGGATACGAGTAGTACTGATGACGATAGTGAAGATGATGGCGAACAAGAGGCTGGCTTGTCGCTGCCGGAACATTTGGCCTTGGCGAGAAGGATGTCGTAACGCTCGCAAACAAGTCAACATTAATAACAAAGTCTACTTGCTACTTTGGTTTTGTACTTGTACATAATAATGTATGACAGCAGCCAGCAAGGCGCCAGCAATTCCAATGATAATCAGCTTTAGACTCATTGGCGATGACGACGCCCCTTTCTTCGAAGCAGCCGATTCGCTGCGCAAAAAGTCTGGATCAATCTTGCGAATCGCTTGAACTGTATCCTGCTGCATCTTCTCTAGTCGTTCATTAGAAACTGGCTCTTGCTGCAGGACTTGCTCCAGGTGCGTCCAAATGTTCCTCGACCATTCGTCAATCACTCGACTCTGAGCCGCTTGGCTCTTGCCACTGGCGTCAGCCTTGCCCAGTGGACCAACGCGCTGGGCGCCAACACTTGTCAAGCCATGGTCAATAACTGTTGGGTCTGTGTTTGAAACAGATTGTAACGATTAGAAAGTAGTTCATTGTGAGAGCGTTGCCAGAGCAAATGGAATAGGATCGTCGCGCTTTCATCCACGAGCTGCAACCTGCTTGATTATTCCACTACGTCATTCCCAGTGATCGTCATTCCCAGTGATCGAATCATCATCAGACAGCTATCTCATTTACTTACTCTTGAAGAACGTTGTATACTTGGAGTCTCCAAGTCCGCAGAGCGCGTATTGGACGCCATCCAGCAGTTTTGTCTCTTGCTCATGCTTCTGCTCCAGCCAAGCGTCGCACAATTCGCGAAACCTCCAACTCCCAAGCGGCGCCTGCCCCACTCCATAGCTACTCACGACTATAACAACTAGTCGCGTCCATTTACATTCCTGCAGTTCCAAAAAGTCATCGAGCTGCATGTGGATTGGTTCAATGCAGAACTTGCTCAGCTTTTCCACCGCATCATTGCACAAGTCCAAGGCAGCTTGCTCCGAGTTTCCAGTCTGGGAGCCATACAAAAAGTAGATGCGTTCAGAGCGTGGTGGAGTTGTTGTAGTAGAATTTGGTTTCATGCTTGAACGGGACAGGTTGTTAATGGAGCGGCAGAAACCTCGGAATAATCGTCAACGAGCGGCCAAGGTTTTGGCTGGAGCTTGCATGCAGAGTCCATGGCGCGACAATGACGCACGTCATGAATGGAGTATTCATGAAGAAACAATTGCTTGCGTGGCAAGGCAATAATGGAAGAAATTCACTGATGTTTAAGTGATCATGAATCGGAACTATATTGGTAAGGAATACGAAGGTTATTAGCAAGATAACGAGAATGGGAGCGTCATTATCCATAATTAGCAATAATGAAAACTAACGAGAAAATCGGGCTTGCCGACCGCTGCGAGACCGACGCGTTTTGCGCGTCGCCTCCATCAAGCGGAGGCTTTCTCCCTTTCCATCGACCTGCATAGAGTCGGAAGAAGCAATCAGAAGGTCGCTCATCGCAAACCAAATCGTAACCTCATTGATGGTCCATGGCAATGAAGCTACTTGCACGACTTTTGGTTGTGAGAGGCATTGACGATCCGATCGCCCAAACCCAATACCCAAAACCTTGCTTGGCTTGCGGCTGGGCTCATGACTGCTTGGCATGTTTCGGTCAATTCGTTGGACATGATTAGTCAAGATAAGAACAATCTCGGATGCTTACAAATGATCTTGCTTGACTACGATTGTTTGCTTTCCTCCATATCATTAATTGCACCACTAGCATCATTGGCTGATGCGGCAGCTTCCAGCTCGGAGATGCGCTGCATCTGATCGAGAAGATCTGGTCGGCCCTCGATAAACAATGGGTGCGAGTAACTTCCCTTGTTGCGTCCTGCAAGAGAAGGGTAAAGAAGAGTCAAGGTTGCTGTCAGTTGATTGGCGATGAGAACTGAGAACCCAAGGTTGATTCTTAAACGGCGAACCATTCATCATGACTACCCGACAATTTACAACGCACCAAATAACTTTCGCGTCCATCCGTACATGGACAATTGACGTTGAAAAGATGCGTAGTTGCTGTGTCTCTGTGATCGAATCGAACAGAGATGCTGTGAGTTTACAATACAAACTGATCAAGACTCACCACTTAACGCAAGCACCTGCAATGTACTTACGAAGTACTTCGGAAACACTTGTTCTGTCAGTTCCCTTGGCGACGGCATGTTTATAGCAGTTCCGTCTTCAGTAAAGTGTATCAAGTGCTGCTGGCCGTCTAGTCTTGCCGTTTGAATCATGCGATACAACTTGCGTGGAAAGGTTTCGGTGCGGTAGCGACGTTTCTGGAATTGGGCACTGGACGAAGTGCTTGCTGCTGCTGATGCTGTCGGTGCTGCTGTCGGAGCTGCTGCGTTGACATTCATCGACATGGAATCTCGAGGACGTTTGTGTGCGGCTGGTGCAATGGGAAGGAAAGCCGTTGTACTGGCTGCTGCTCGACTGTCCAGCTTATTGTCGCTTATTGCTGGTGCCGAGTAATCTACCTGCAAATGATCGCCTGCTCTTTCTTGATATTCATATCTCGAGCTGTTCATCTGTATGATTGGCCTGCTGCTATAGTCGCGTGCAGGACTGCGTGAATGTTGGCCAAATGACTCATTTACAAGCCGAACGTTTTGCTGTTGCTCGAGCAACATTTGAGCGGCTAGTGACTGGCGCAACGAAAGAGGATGATATCCCTGCGATGAAGTGGCAAAGTCATTTTGCATTGAAGTGGCTTGCTGCCGGGCTGGAGGAGCTGCATAATTGAACGGCCGCTGATGCATTGGATAATTTCGCTGCACATCAATTGACGTTTGAGAGGCAGCTTTTGTATTCGCTAATCCACTATCGCTGCCCGCATACAAATGACTCGACTGGCGCAACATGTTGGAAAGATGTACTATTCGTTCATGTTTCTCTTGCTGAATCAATTTTAATAATTCCGGCGAGTAATGAGGCGTTGCGTCAACCATTGCTTGCAGCTGCGCAAGCCGATTGGCAGCGGTGCCAGTTAGCTGCGGCGGCAAAATGCCATTCCATTTGATGACTGTATAATCTCCCAAGGCATTGTTTTGCTCCATGACTAGTCATGCGAAGAAGTAAATGAGTTGTAAAAGAGCCAGAAGAGTGTTTGTTGGAAGAGTATATCAAGCATCGCCCAGGTTCCAGGACTTGGATGTGCTTGCGAGGCCATGTTAGTTTTTCAAGCGAGTCACGGGCAATGTTGATAGGGCAATAACAATGATGATTCAACGTGGCGAGAAAAGTGAATGCTGTTCCGTGGCATAGTTTACTTATAGGAATGCCGGCTGCTCGTTCGTGCATCAAGCGTATCTTTGGGTAATTTTTTGTTGTGTGACGTATCAAAGAGAAGTCCGCCTTTCCGATTTGAAGTTCGACGTCGATCAAATTTGCTTGAAGTTCAAGCTGGACAGCTTGCGCGACTACGAGGGCAGCGTTTAACTACAGGTAATGCATGTTTGACGCACACCACGAGAGAAAAGATTGACGAAGATTGGGAAGATTGCACATGTTGAGACTATGTTTATACATACATAGATGCACATGATGGGAGTAGGCTCGCTAAGCGATTCGATGAGCCGCTGAACAGCGACCTACAAGCTCTTGTAGTTGGAAATGAGAGATGAAAGCCACATTCGCCTTTACCGGTACGCGTAGCATAATAAATCAATGAATTTATAACTGTTTGTATTATTGTATTTAATTGGCTGCTTCCACGAATTAGCACCTTGTCACAGTCAATACGTAACACCTTTTCGAGTCGCTGCGCGTTTCATCAGAGATTTTCACCAGTCACACAAAATCGTCGCTGAATCTGCAATTTACAAGTATAATCCCTCGGGAATGTTACCCTTTTTGCGGTACAAGGCCTTCTCCTTGGCCTTGACAAAGTCTTCCTGGCAAACCTTCATGCGGCGCTCGCGCAAGGCCAACATTCCCGCCTCGGTGCAAACTGCTTTAATGTCGGCTCCGCTCAACTCATCCTTGGCCATGACAAACTTTTCCAAATCAACGTCATCCGAAAGGGTCATTTTGCTCGTGTGAATGTTGAAAATGTGACGCTTCGTTTTGGTATCGGGCAAGGGAAACTCAATCTTGCGGTCAATGCGACCCGGACGGATCAAGGCCGGATCCAACGACTCGATGCGATTTGTCGCCATGATGACCTTGACGTCTCCGCGATCATCAAATCCTGCATAATCGCAAATATATGAACGAGAATGACATAAGAGAGTCCGTGTAACGAGACCGTGAGTCGGCAAAATTACTAAAACGCACCATCAAGCTGATTCAAAAGCTCCAACATGGTCCGCTGAATTTCCTTGGTTCCGCCACTGGAAGACTCGTAACGCTTACTTCCCACAGCATCAATTTCATCGATAAAAACAATAGAAGGACTCTGTTCCGATGCTCTGGTGTTGGGAGGGGGTTGGAAAAACATCAAGTGAGCTCGGGAGACGACTGGATGGACGAGCACCGGCCAAACTCGACACAAACGAAAAACTTACACGCGAAACAACTCCCGGACAAGCTTTGGACCATCTCCTAAGTACTTTTGAATGAGTTCACTGCCTGTATATATGTCAGAAGTTATATAGAGAGTGAGCGAGCGAGCATGGCGTCGATATAAACGACGCGACCGCGCAATTCGACAATCGCCTCGCGACAAAAATTGACTCAGCGAGAACGTACCAACAACGCGAAGAAAGGTGGCCGACGTTTGATTGGCAACCGCCTTGGCCAAAAGAGTCTTGCCTGTTAACGAGGTTGTAAAAAGGTATATGAGTATGCATGCCGCTCATCAGCACGCAATCCAACAGTTCATGTTTTCCACTCACCAGTCCCCGGCTCTCCGTACAAAATGACTCCCTTAGGCGGCTTGATTCCAATATCCTCATAGAGCTCCGGATGCGCCAGTGGCAACTCGACCGCCTCCTTGATTTCCTGAATCTGTTCCTCGAGGCCGCCAATATCCGCATACGTTTCAACTGGCGCCTTGTCAACCTTCATGACACTGACCATTGGATCAGTATCATCCGTCAAAATGCCAACCACAGACTGCGTCTTGTGATGAAGCAACACACTAGCTCCCGGATCAAGCAAGTCTTGATTGACGCTGGACAAAATGTTCACGTAGTATTCCGGCCCGTGGCTGCTGGACACAATGGCGTGGTTGTCGTCAATCAGTTCCTCGAGCGTACCCACCGAAAGGGGCGTTCCCCGGAGCTCCTCCAGCTTTTCGCGCTCCTCCTGGTCGCGCTCCTCGTGGGGTTTAAATACTGTATTACAATAGTGATGATAGTAGTAGTAGTGTTGCAAGTGATGGAAGAGTGAATGGCAAGTGATGGGTGAGATAAATGAGTGAAATGTGATGGAATGATGAGTGAGCAAGCGACGAGACAAGAAATTACATCAAAGACTTTGCAAACTCTCATCTTTTGCTCTTCCAGTTACTCGTTCCATTACAATTGATACCAATTCCACTAAACTATCACATTGTATATATAATTTCATACCTTCAAAATTGGCAATAAACTCTTGCTCCAGCAGCAAAAAGTCCTTGACGCGCTCCATTTTCAGCATGCGCAGCTTACACTTTGACGTTGGCAGTATCGTGGGAGTCTTGTTGATTCCAGTGGGACCCTTGCGGCGTCGGCGACGGCCCGCCCGGGTGGGCCGAGGCTCGAAGCGTTTCTTGGCTGGCTTCTTTTCGTCCTTGTCCGATTTATTGTTGTTGTTTTCGTTGGGAGCGTCGCCGCCCATGGCGCCTGGAGGTAAGTTTCCCATGATTCTGTATGAATTAGTACTGTATGAGTTTGCTGCGCAGTTGTTAATGGATGCTGTCAACGATAGACTTGCGCAAGACGCAGCGCCATTGTGAACGATGCAGATCGACGCCCCTGGATATCGCACTGGAGGTAGTTAGGGGTCGAGATAGGTATATGAGTACCGCTCCGATATATCATGATGTCGCATCATCGCCAACACTCGCCGACGAAACCATGCGGCGTCGCTCGTTTCTGCTGGTTTGGACGACAAGCGCCATGGCAAGCAGCATGCGTCAACACCAGCAATAGCAACAATACTTACAGCTATTGATCACGCTCATTACACATAATGGTTGCTGCTAGTCCGGAGTTGCGACGAACCTCCTACTCGAGGGAGGATCGCAACGTCAACCTTGGAGTCATTAACGTTCCAGTCAGAGCCAAGACGACCACCAGTAGCAGTCACAATAACAACAGCAACTCCAGACAACTATCCAGTTCGCAAACGAAACATGATAGAAGTCATGTTAACAGTAATACTACAAGCAGCAACAAGAACAACAATCATCAAAGGTCGTCCTCCGTTTCACACGCACGATCGGGAGGCGAGGAATATCGAGATGGTCCGCCAACGTCCATAAATCGCAACAATAACGTTACAAAGACGAGTCACCATCCAAAACAGCCGCAGCATCACTCCAAATACGAACTCGACTGCGACTACGACAACAATCCAACCGTACTCTACGACTTGGTCGAGTCGTCCGCCTGGGACAAGGTGCGGCTCCGCTGCCGCACACATCCGGAGGAAGTACGCACCTGGATCATTCGGCGCAACCCCGACGGCACGCTGCGGTGGAGGTTGCTGCCGCTGCACGCGGCCATTATATTTCAGGCGCCCTCCACGGTGGTGTCGACATTGCTGGAGCGATATCCAGTGGCCGCCATGCGCAGGGATGACCATGGCATGCTGCCGCTGCATTTGGCGTTTCGACACAAGCAGGAGGATGAAGGCTTGTTGGAGCTGCTACTGTTGGAGCATCCAAAGGCGGTGCATGAGGAGGATCGGCGTCACCGCATTCCACTGATGCATGGAAAAGAATCAATGTTTACGGCAAAGTTGATGAAGTTGTATGCCAATGCGGCAATGTCAACGGTGAACAACAATAGTAGCAGTCCAAGCAAGCAACAACAACAAGATCATTACACGCAAGCCACGCCAACCACGGCTCCCAGCAGTCCCATGGCGAACGCCGGTAGCGTTTCACTGACGCATTTGCATCGCGTCGAAGCCGAGCACGAGGCGCAACTCGCCAAAGTCAAGGCGGATCATCACTACGAACTGGAGCAGCTCAAGAATTTGCATCAAGACGAATTGGCGAGCTTGAAGGAAGACATGAATCTGGCCGTGGGACAAGTCGAGCAGGATGCGACGAGGGAAAGAAGAATTATGCAGGAACGACATGCGGAAGAGGTAGATCGGTTGCGACTAGAGCTGGAGCAAGAGGTTGGTCAGCGTCAAGCCATGCAGGATGACTTGCAAAAGGAGATTCTACAGTTGCATGTTGCCGTAGAGGAAGCCAAGCACCAGGAGGAAAGTATGGCGGAAAAGTATGGCAAGCTTGTCACTGTCAATGTGCAAATGAAGGACTTTTTGCAGGACTTGGCCGACGAGCAAGTTGTCATGCAAGATCTAGCGCAGCGACAGCAAGACTACTTGGAGGCGGCTCGCATGATTCGAACCGAACTGGTGCAGACGTTGCTCAAGCAGGAGGATTCCGATGGAGCGAATGAAAGGTTAAAGGGAACGCAAATGATTGAGATTGGTGATCGGGTGCAGCGCAAAATCAAAGAGTTTGTCAAGCACAATGTAATTCACAATGATATTGGCGACGACTTGCGTGATGACCATATACATCAAGCCAGAACGGAGCGCAAGGGCCCTAGCCGGATTGAAATGGAACGAGAGGATCGCATCTACTCGACCCAGGAGGGAGCTACGGAAGTACAGGCGGCGACGCCACTCTTTGCCGACAGTCAAGAGCCTGACGAGAGCGTTCCGCGGAAAAATATACCTGGCGGCGGACCAGTGGATAGCTATTTTGAAGAGGAGGAGGGTGACTTGGAGATGCTTGCGGACGAGGTTTCTGCTATAACAGAGAATTCTGGATATTAAAGTAAATTTGGTCATTCGATGGTGTAATTGTTTGCATCGGCATTCCAGGCTGTCAACGTGGTTTATGTAATGTAAAAGTAAATATAACAAGCCACTTACTCAATCTTCAGCGTTCTGGTATAACGTCGGGTCCATCAACGTCAATCTCGGCAAAGTCCATTTGGCCCGACCCGGCACTGACTTGACTCGATTCGTCGTCGTCCTCATAGCCACTGCCGTTCCTTCGCATCTCAGCCAATCGTTCCTCGTGCATCTTGGCCGTCTTTTCCAAAACCTCACGCTGGTGCTGCTTGTACTCTTGGGCCTTCTTCTTCAGTTCATTGTGAATTTCCAGTCGATAATCATGGATCCACCAAGTCAAGCCTGATCGGCGACGAAACAGCAACGCACAATGTTGAGTAAGTTGATGAGACGACAGCGTGCCCAGAACAGTCATAACACTCGCATATACCTTCAAACAAGAATACTACTAGAAACCATGTAAAAAAGTAGGCATTTCCGCTGAGTGACGCTGCTCCACCCGGGGTCGTTGCCACAATGACCGTTGGTATCCACGCCACGCACAGTGCCGCAAACACGATGCCTTCAATCAAGTTTTCCACCTTTGGCTTGAGCGAGCGTCCATCTGCCGTGACGTTTCGAAAGAGCTCCACCAGGCAAAAGGCGCAGGCTGGAAAGAAGGTAAAAATGGCAACCGTAATGAGCCACTCCCACTGACTCTTGGGAACGTTCTGAAATACAACTGTGACGAGAGGGCAATAAATGAAGCGAACGAGTGAGTCGAGACGACATGCATGTGGGTGGCTGCTACTTTCTTTGACATGAACATAATACGTACGTTGGCTAGCGGGTGTGTCGGTCTGGTTGGCTTGTCCGGCATCGATAATGGGCGCTGGAGTGTGGTTCTGGAATCAAAAGCGAAATGATGAGACAATCTCAAAAAACCTTGCGAGAAAGCACTCAATCACAAAAAACAACACTATACAAAACAACCAACATACCTTCCACAGATCCATGTACCATATAAATGTAAACAAGCTAAAGATGGAAATACAAATCCACGCCGGCGCCCGATAGGGCCACGACGCAATGAAGGACTGCAGACTACTCCAGCCCGCATCCATCAAATATTTTTCCAGTATCCAGTAGTAACTCACCAAGCAGCAGGCCCAAACACTATAGTAAATGGAGTACTGCTGCTTGCCGTCGCCGGCAATGCCTTGCACCGTCGTTTCCAAACCAACCGCCACGGACCACCACAGCACCAAAAACACAATGAGTACTAACTCACATTTGCCGGGTGGTGTTCCAAAGAGCTTGCTCCAAACATGGCGCTGCATGAACGGCATTAGATCCAAATGACCATACGTGACAATGGTCGAAAGTATCAAACTCAGCAGTGAGACTGCCATGCTGTAGCGGCGCTGGCGCGACGAGCAGGGAACGGCACCTCCGCCAATGGTTTGGTGGCACTTGCGGCCGGCGTTGTAGTGAATGGCCGAGGCGAGTGTCAGCGTCAAATAGCCCTTGAAGCGAGAGTTCTTGTAAAGCTTCATGCGACTGCGATTTGGAGTGGTTGTAGTAGTTTGAGCTAATCCGTCGGTTGCTGCTGCTGCATCGCCGACTCCTTCCGATGCAGCTGCTGCATCATTTTCTATCCTTTGGTTGTCGCCATTCGCTGTATCAGCTTGGCTCGTAGCTTGCGCCTCATTCGTCTTCGCCTCATCATCATTCTTGGTCCTTGCAGCAGCAGCGGGACCACTTGATGATACTGGCGATGCTACAGAAGGCATTAGTCACTCCGTTACTACTTTTTAGTTTATTGCTTTGGTAAATATTTTTGCGTATGATTTTCTATCGATGGATTGTGAAGCGTCCTCCATGGTAGAATTCTTCCGTCACGCCGATTCTGGGTACCGCAGCGACTTGTCGTAGCGGTACCGACGCTTTCCGACCATCCATGGAAGCCAAACCATACTCGATCCGTTTGCTTGCACAATCGGCGTTACTCTTTACGTCGCTCCTTGTTGTTAACATCCATTCATTCACTCATGTCTGTCTCGCATCGATCCTTGCGCATTGCGGCGTTCAATCTGCAAAAATTGTTGACTAACGAACAGCAGCAATTTCGCGTCATTTGCTTGACGCATCGCCGTTTCGCCAGCAATACGAAAGCATCATCAGCCCCAAGCTCCATACTCGTAAAGGACTGGAACAAGAGTAGGAATGAGCAGCAAACGAGTTTCTATGTAAATGTACGGTACTTCCAGTCGAACAGCAGCAGCAGCAAACGAAATGACGACGACGAGTCAAAGCCGAAGAGTGCATCAGCAAATGCCAAGCCCCATGCACAAAATGATACTGCATCACCTACTACTACTTTTGCACCACAGCATCTCCCCATGAGTGTGTTGCAGCAAGCCAGGACTCCCGCCAATGTCATTACACTGACGCGCATCGTTTGCACACCACTCTTGTCCTACTTGATCATTCACAGCTACTCGATCGAGGCACTGGCCGGTTGCCTACTGGCGGGTCTTTCGGACGTGTTGGACGGCTACCTGGCGCGGCACTACCAGCAGTCCACGACGCTGGGAACCTTTTTGGATCCATTGGCCGATAAAATACTCATCAACGTGTTGAGTTTGTCGCTGTGGTCGCAGCAAGTGCTTCCGACTATGCTCGTGTCGCTGTGGTTGGTGCGAGATGTTGGACTCTTGGTGGGGTCGGTGCTCATTGTGAGGAACGAGCAGCGCAAGGCGAAATTACAAAGTGCAAAGAGTAGCAATGACGCGGCTACTGGTAGTCGTGCCGACGATGACGCGGCTACAGTTGACAGTGACTACGCCGCCGCCGCCGCCGCTCCCATGGACTGGTCCAATTTACGACAAACCACCATTCAGGTCAAGCCCACCAACATTTCCAAAGCCAATACGGCGCTGCAATTCTTGACGCTGGGTGCGGCCATTGCCAGTCCACTATACATGGGCGGTGATGGTACAGATGTTGTCGTGACAACGTATTCTTCGTGCTGGGAAAACAATGTCTTGCTGCAGTCGCTCTGCTGGGCGACGGGATTGACTACCGTTGCTTCGGGTTTAAGCTATCTGCAGCATGATGCCTTTCAACGTAGCAGCAGCAGCAGCAGCAGCAGCAGCATCAATATTAAAGGAACGGATGGAGACAACGAAGCAACGAAAAAGTGACGGGGAAAGCAACAAGGGCAAAGGTGGATCGAGCGCAAAAGTGAAAACAGTTTTTTCTTTAATGGTCACTTACATTGCTCGTGAGTTTTGGTACATACAGTTTTGTCATTGGATTTGGAGTCGAGGCGCCAAAGGTCGATCTCGGTGCCGTAAGAAGCAGCGCTCCGCGTGTACGCCGTCCCATCAAGCCACGATCGAAACGAATTGCAATCCACGATGCCAAACACGGGTTGATGCGCGCGATACACTGTTTCGCTGCGTGGAAACCGCGCTTGATTCTATTGCCACGGCTTGCATCATGCTCATTGATATCAAAAAGTAGTCGCCTTGTTGACGTTCATCATGCCGCCCACGATGTTGCCAGCTCCAGCCACCGACAATGATGGTGTCGACGTTGAGTCCAAGGAGAGCAACGATGACAAGTCCAAGGAGAGCAACGATGACAAGTTTAAGGAGAGCAACGACGACCATCTCTTGCAAGATGACTTTGAGGAGGAGGAAGAAGATGATGATGAAGAAGAAGAGTTTGTTGATGACAACGACGACGACGATGACTACGAGCCTGCCCCCAAGAAACGCAAGGCACCCAAGGCGCCATCGAAGGCCAGCGCGAAGAAGCCCAAGAAACGTGCTAGCGTCAAGGCGAAAAAGACTGCCACGAAAAAGACCAAAGTAGCGGGCGGCTCCAAGAAGAAGCCTCGTAAAACTGGAGGAGGCAAGAGCATGTGCGGCAACCCGCAGGAGTGCATGCTCGTTGGACTTGTCAAGATGGAAACGTATGGCATCAAGAGCGCTTCGCTTGATCACGTTGCCTTGTTTGCAAACTACACAAACAAGGATAGCCTTGGATCTAAAAAGGCAATCAAGGCATTGACGCAGGATGGAATGGTTGACGTGTCGGATGGAATGATGCGACTAACGGAGTGTGGACGGAACTCTGTCACGACTGTACCACCTGTTGTGAACCAGGCCGAGGCGCTGGAGCGCTTGCAGGAGATTGTCAAGTTGTTTTGTGGAAGCAAAGCGAATAAATCGGACTTTATTCTTGAGCAGCTTGGCAATGGGCAGAAATACGCCAAGAAGGCGCTCGGTTCTATCTGCGGCTATGCCAACGTTGACTCTCTCGGCTTTAAGAGCGTCTTGGCCATATTAAAGGAACTTGGGCTTCTTGAAGACACGGAAGCAATTATGCTTAACGACAAGGCGTTTCCGTGTGGCCGCCCATCTGGAAGTGCCAGCGCTGAGAAGTAAAGGCGCGTTTTTGAGGCAAACTTGCTGGTCCGGCTGTCTATCGACGCTTATTGTCGCCCGATATGTGACGCTATAATACTCATTAAGAAGGATAACTGATATACGATTGCAGGGTAGATATTTACCGTTAATGTAACAGAACATTCTCATCGCGTTTGCAAAGCCGAAAGGTGATTTATCCAGAGGGTGTATGGATGGATCTTTCGCGTATATCCAGAGCTGTGGCAAGTCATTCTGCAAACGCCCGTCATGAATGAACAAAATTAAATAGACTGGCAACGAGAGACCAACGTATGTGCAAGCTGTGCAGGCATTGTTGAACAAGTTGTTGAAACGGATATAACACTGTCTTGCTATAACAATTACTACAGTCAACGTTGTGTTGTCATGAAACTAAGTATTTCCAAATGTCGCGTCGTTGCGGAGCAAAACGCAGCCATAGACTCACATCGCTAGTTTACTCGTTTCGACGAGCCTTCTTTCTTGATGCAACGCCGCCACCACCAGCAATGGCAGCTTCCTCCTCCAATGCCGGTCGCTTCTTGCCTTCCCATTCGCCTCCAATTTCATCTTCTTCATCCTTGCTACCTTCATCGTCTCCATCATTGACGCCATCATCATCCATTCCTAGGCCACTTGTTGTATCCACTCGATCTTCCGCAGCTGCCGCGGCACCATTACCTGGAACAGCATGCCCATTTTCACCATGCTCGACTGCCAATCGCGCGGCTCGCTCACTCTCCTCCAAATACTTGCGCTCGGCTGCCGCTTGCGCCTCGTCGCTCTCCATGACAACGGCATGACGCAGCATGACGGCTTCCGTCTCCTGTCGCAGCAAGCAAATCATGGCAACCCACTCGTCATTCTTGATGCGCGTGTGGCAAATCTTGCGCCATAGCGACTCGTTTCCGACGTGCTCCTTAACAAGTTCAAACTGCAATAGTGCAGCCTCCTGCTGAAGCTTGGCGCGGCGAGCGACTGCCAGCGAATCCTTGCCAAGACCTTTTGCAGCAATGGCAGCATCCAGTTCCATCTTGTTTTCGTTATCGTCCGCAACATCCTCTTCTTCATCTTCACTTGGCAAATGACTCGGTAGCCACGTCAATGAATGCTTGTTGGCGCCAAAAGCTCCATTAGTCCCAAAGGCAATGGACTTTTCGGGAGCCGACTCGGAGTGCGCCAAGCTTGACACAAGCAGTGGAACGCCATGCGGCGTGCTTGGTTCCGTCGTGCAAGTCCATGTTATGTTTTGCTTTTTGCTGCCACCAGTGGTTGTCTTGGCAGTCGCCTGCTTTAAACCTTCCTCCACCTTGTTCCATGCCAAGTAGAGTGCATTGTCCGTAATTGCAGCTGCCTCATTGGCACTTGCAGCAGCAGCAGTTGCCGTATCAGTGTCCATTGCACTACTATTACCAATACTACTAATTGCTTTCAATCGATGCGTCAACAACGCATGCACGTCACGCACCATTTGCAGTCGCGCCCGCATCAATCCCACGGCACGACTGCATTTTGTCAAGGTTTGCTGCAGCAACCCAACGCAGTCACTCCTTTGCTCCAGTTGAGTTTGCAGTACATGGCTAATGTGCACAAAGTGTGCCCGCAACGAAATGTACTGCTGCTCCAAGTCCTCGCGCAAGCATTCGGCCCGGTGAATCTTGCGGCGGAGTGCGAGCAGTCGCTTTTCTTCCTCGGGATCAATGCGTACGGGGAGCGAGTGAATGAGTGATGATGATGGCGATGCATGATGCTGCTGCAAGTTGTTGTTATTGTTTGGTGCTGTAGCTGAAGCTAATGATGATGACACATTGTTTGCTGCCGCTGAAGAGGATCCATACGCGTCGAGTGTGGATGGACCAAGCGATGATGCTGCTCCTCCTTGCAATCCGCCGTTATTATTGACTGCCAAATAGAATTGCTGCCGATACGAAATGACAGCGTTCCGATAGGCTCCAAAATGCAGCAAGTCCTTGTCAATTTCGTTCGCCTGGAGTGACGACAGTGGTTTGGCCGGCAGGTAGCGACTAATATAGCCACGAGCGAGTAGCATGGTTGGGTCATTGTTGTTGTTACTCAAAGTACTTGAATGAGTATTAGTGTGACTTGCAGAAACCTTTATGGCGGATCGCTTGGTGTTTGCCGTGGCAACGGAAGGACGGTCACGCATATTGGAAAAAAGCTTGCAAGTCTAGCAGCTGCACCAGAAAAGAGACAGTACAAATAGTGTGATGAGAATGAGATTTGGAACGAACAAATATATAAGTTGCACGACGGCCAAGACTCTATTAGGTGGAAACGTCAAGGATTAGAAAGCACCATCCAGTCATGACGATGACTTGACTTGGCAATGGAAAAGGACGTCATGGACAAGGCTCGTCTAACAATGATATACAAAAGAGTCTTGCTACGCTCCTTGCAATGATTTTTTATTCGCAAAGAGTCTTAAAAAGGATAGCGCAAAGGAGGAGGAGAAGAGGAATCTCGTCATCACTCATGGAGCCGTTTGATTCGCCGGTTTGACTCACCTCTTTTCTCAACGACAGATTCCTTACTCTGCTCTGTGCAATCACTGCAGCAGTAGCAGCGAGCCTTTCAATCGAATCAAGCCGCTCTTCCTCTTGTTACAGATGTATAGGGAGAGAGCCGAACAGTGCCTGCGGTCGAAGGAGGCGAGAGGGTTGGTTGACGTTTCGTGATATCGCGCGCGCGCAGGCCAAACGTGACTCGATTGCATCCGTGACAGCCAAGGAAGACATCCGGTACGACATATATCTTCCGCAGACCTATTCATCTATCTCTTCTTGTCAACATAATATGCAATTCCCTATGTCGAGCCTTATCTTGGCCGGTGAAAACTTAGGTGAAAATTTTCATGTTAGCCGCAACAAATCGATCGAACGACTTGTCTCGCATGCAAGCCTCACGGATGAGCTTTTCTTCGTTTTTGTTTGCTATCATACAAAGGTTCCTCCGTTAAAGTTGAACTCGGAGCATGTGCTTGTTGTTAATGGTTTAGCAAATAATTGAATATATATTGTTGAATCTTTAATTAAGATGTTCACCAACAATTTAGCTAACGACAATTTTTACGATTCAAGCTGAACGTGCACCTTGACTCGAAGCAGCCACGATCGAAGTGAACCACGATGTCCTGTGTCTACATAGGTGAACTTTTCGGTTCAGTTTTCCACGCTGCGTGGGTGTAACTTAGATCCGCCGGCCAATGTCTGCATTATTTTCACAGATCGCTTTCGTAAAACGCTTTTGAAGTTCCCACCATGCCTGCCATGTCGAAACATCTTGCTTATTCGAAAGTTGTGGACCACCATAACGAGAGCGGCGGCAATGCCTTTTACGACGAGGATACTGATAAGGAGTATGCACCGGGAGCGGAGACTAAGAAGCGCAAAGCTTCCAAGCTGTCAAAAAAGTCGGCCGCCAAGACCGTGGTCAAGAAAGCAGCTTCTGTGAAGGCCAAGACCGTAGTCAAGAAAGCAGCTTCTGTGAAGGCCAAGACCGTGGTCAAGAAAGCAGCATCTGTGAATGCCAAAGCCACTTTCGAGAAGAAAAAGGTCACTGACACCAAGACGGATGGCAAACTGACCAAAAGCGAGCGCCAGGCATCGATGATCACCGAACTCATTAAGCTTGAGGAATTTACTGTCAAGGAGGTTTCTTTCAAGGTAGCTGCCATGTTTGCCAGCTACTCGAACCACGAAAGTGCTGGATTCAAAAGCATGCGCGAATCTTTGGCGGAGGAAGGATCGATTGATCTCTTGAAAGGGAAAAAATTGCGCTTGACCGAACATGGCAAAAATTTGTTTACTGTGCCGCCCTTAAAAGACGCGGCTGAGGCCTTGCAACGTTTCCAAGAGCTAGTTAAAATGGTAAACGAAAGTAGTGCTCCCCACTCAGACGCGATTATCGCGCGCCTCTATGACGGTCAGGTACATTCTAAAGAGGCACTCGCGGCGGCTTTCAATTACAAGAATGTGGGATCGCTTGGCTTTAAGAGCGTCTTCACCACATTGAAGAAATTCGGGTTTCTCGAGAAGGGCCAGGGGATCAAGCTCAAGCACAACGCTTTCCCCCTCGGACCTCTGATGGGTGACGGCAGCAGCGAGTAGACGGATCGAAGAAATCCTCCGTTCTTTCTGTCGATGCGTGTTGTGGCTCGATATGTGAAGAACAATGGCTTATTCGGGTAAGATAGCCAAAATAACGACAATAAAGTTGAATTATTTAAAAAAAATCGCAATAACCTGTAGCAAAATAGTTAGTCCGTGCTGCCATGCGAAATCCACTTCTTTCGTTCGTCCATTGCTGGATCGTCGCCATGTTGGATCAGAGGAGCAGGACACAAAGCCACTTCCGGGCAAGACTATGCTGGCTCTCCGTGACAGTATTTCGCGGCGAAGACCACAATTTACACGTCGCGCCGGGAGTGGCTGCCGCGCTAAAACGCTGGTGACTGGGCGTTTTAATAGAGCATAAAGATTTAAAAAACCGCTGCGTTCGCGCTCGTAGATCGTCGCTTCTCGTTATCTCAAGCAGCTAGACGCCAAAACTATGAAAATCGGCCCAGCCGATCCCTCTAATGACCTCGAACCCACGATTAGCTTGTGGGAGGAGCTAAGTCTTTTGTCGATCTCTCGGCGCCAAGCGATCCTCGTCCGGTATCGCTTTGCTGAGGTTATGCGCGAGCTTACACACGTGGACAAGATGAAGTTTCCCACTCCAGACGCAGTTTGTCTCACTGATGAGGTAGAGCACGACTTTGCTCCGGTCGAACCGCCTGAAACTAACGCCGAGGCGTTGTCGCGTCTTCGAAGTGAAGTTTTTACCCTCGGTCGTTTCGTAAAAACGCGAGCCATTTTCAAATTCCTCAGTGACGGCCAGAAGCATTCGCAGGCTGCGATGGCCAAAGCATTCGGCTTAGAAGTTGATAACAAAAAGATATCGCGCCCTCTATTGATGATGGAAGACCTTGATATTCTCGTCCGCATTGACAATGACACGATAATGCTGGCTGACGTTGCCTTTCCCATGGGCCGACCTGATGGTGGCGCCGGCGGCGAGTAATTGCGCACAATGACCATGTGCCACTCTTTGAGACTTGCTCACTTATCTTCGCTGGCTGGCGCGATACTTGTATAATTGTAGAGCTTCTTTAAAACAAACTTGTGTAACTGAAACACTTTTATAACAACGTCTTCATCTAAAAATTGTCGACGGCAAAAAACCCAACTATGGAGCGCACACGGCGCTCGTGCCGCAAACCAATCCATCATTGCATTGGCAATCCTTGCTGCAAACCTCTCCAACGTTTACTCCAGTAATGTTGAGTGGAATAAAGGTAAAGTCATCAATTACCACTTGCGTCACTGTTGTATTGGACGGATACTCGGAATGCGCAATGGCTCCTTTAAAGTTCCAAAGGTTGATGCGAATCTCGACATTGGCCGGCAAGCATTGTATGCGATCCTCAGCACCGGCCGCGAGTGCTTTTTGCGTCGAGTACGAGTACTTGGTTCCGGCGCCCGCCGACGTGTACCAATCCATTTGCGTCGGCTGCCAGGTAAACTCGTACGTGTGATTGGCCTGGTCAAAGGTTGTTCCATCGCTGGCACCGGCACTATTGAATCGCGTGTAGTGCCCTCGCTCGGGCGGCTGCACAAGAAACTGAACGTCATATGTTTGGGCGCTTCCAAATCGTGACACTTCAATGTCCACTTCATGATTAAAGTTTTCATGAATGGTATAATTTTCAGTATCGTCCCAGGAAAACATGCCAAGGACCAAATCCTTGTCCAGGTAATTGGCGTAGATTTCGTTCGTTTCACTGTCGTAGGTGACAATCTCCTTGACATGCCACGAGTACGTTCCATACATGAAGGATTGCTTGTTGGGTAGCACGACGCGAACTTCACTTGCCATCCAGTTATTGTCAATGAGCTTGTACTCCAACGTCAATTCGCTGCCGCTATCATCCACGCTAACTGTCTGATTGGTAAAGTAGTTGCCACCTGGATCGCAAACGTAGTCATTCTGCTTTACTTCCACCTGCATGTTTTGCGTCCAAACGTTTCTGTAAATAGTTCGGTGATTGTATGGTGGATAGCAGTAGTGACTCGCCGCCAATAGTGCTGGATCGTATGTGGGAGCAGACGTTGGTGTAATGGTGGTTGCTAAAGCTGTTGGAGATGTTGTTGGAGTATTTGTAGACGATGCAGTTTCATCGTCGTTCATGGATCCTCCATCATCATTTGTTGCTACGCATGAATCTGCGTGACAGACGGAACAAACAGCATAGGTAGATGAAATGGACTTGCAGGCTTGCCGCCTCGAAACTCCATCAGACTCCATCAAGGCAAGAACGCTCGAGCCACAAGTCTCCGTCGTCGAGGAAGAAACGAGCGCATTCCAAACGGTTTGATCGCAGAGTGAGCAGCCGCAGTGGCCCTTTTCGCTGTTGTCGACTGGGCTTTCGCCGCCAATGAATTCCTGCGCCGTCAAGCCGGCTCGAGTCAGTGACTCTCGATTCTCTTGGACGGCTTGCGAAAGCGTGGCAAGTATTTGAGAAGTGCGATGGTGAAGTGGATATTGAACTACATTATCATCCTTGTTGTTGCTTTGCATGCGTCGCTCATCTTGACTGTTTCTGTTGGTGTTGTCGTTATTCGAAGCAATTGGAAGAGTCGAGCTGCTTTTGTCGTCAGTGAATGATGATTGTTGCTGTTGGTGCTGATTGTCGAGTATCGGTGGACGAGCTGAAACAAGCAATTGCTTATGACATCCGAGTAGTAGCAGAAGTCTTATCCTCATGGTGACTATAAGAAGCAAGCAAAAAGTAAATGAAGAAGATTCAAGACTTGTTCGGAAGAAAATGGTCGGTCGTCCATCTCGCGCTTGCCAATCACCGTTTCGGCGGGTATGCCGACGCGCGCGCCAGCCGGGTGCCGTTACCCCATCATGCACGATCACTCATATAGTTCCGATGCGGACATACTAGCAAACCAGCTGGTAACGTAAACTGACGCAATCTGGCGTGTTGAGTAAAGCCCCTTCATTTCGGAGTTACTATCAATGAACCACGACTAAATAACATATTGCCCCTCCAAGCAGTCATTCTGCCATCGGGATGCGCATGACCGCGACGCGACGTCCAGTCGATGATTCGATGCAACCTGCAAACAGTCGATCCATAAATCCTTGTTGCCTGTCGACAACGAGTCACTTTGATCATGAGACTCTACACGCTATTACTACTAGCATGCATTGCGTCTACATGCAAAGCTCAACGCTTTGACTGCGACCCATGCATTATTCGCGAAAAGGTCAAGCTTCAGGCGATTGTGCACGGCACGTCGGTGTCAACCTTTTGGCAGCAAATGCAGGCATCCATGGTGCAAGCCGCCAAGGATATGCGCGTCGATTTAAATGTGCAGCTATACGACAAGTTTGATACAAGCGTCATGTCGTCTGATATACTGGAAGCGGCTAGTGCGGATCCAGCGCCGGATGGACTTATTGTGACAATGTGAGTAGAATGAGAAGGTTTTGAATTAGATCGGAGATAGGAGTGACTACGAGAGCACGGAACGCTGATGATGAGAATAAAACTGCAGTACAAATCGTTCGTTCAATCTCTCACTCTACTCTCGTCTTGTTCTAACGCGCACTTGTTCACACAGCCCCGACTCGACTGTCCAGGAGCAAGTCGGCTCGGTGACTCGCGACACGGAGATTCCAGTCTTTGGATTGAACTCGGGAGGAGACGTTGCTCGCTTGCTGCAGGTGGACTCCTTCATTGGCATGGACGAGTATTTGGCTGGATCCGTGGCTGGACAGTATTTTTTGAGTCAAGGTGCTGGCACCAACGCGCAAGGCTTGTTCGTCAATTCCGAACTAAACAACATTGCACTGCAGGAACGGTACTTGGGTCTTTCGGAAAATGTTGGTGACTTGACCTTCAACACAGTCATTGTCGACGGAACGAGCGAGGACGACATGACCACCAACATGCAGCAGGCAATGTCTGGTTGCCCCTACACGCACATCTTGCTTTCCACCTCGCAGCCAGTGGCAAGCGCCATTCAAGCTATCAAAGATAATGGTTGCTCATTCGATGACATTGTCATTGGAACCTTTGACGTTAGTGAAGAAATTTACAAGGCGATTAGCGACGGTCAACTGGACTTTACCATTTCGCAGCAGACACACTTGCAAGGGTCACTGCCAGTGGTGCTTGCAACTCTTTTTTCCACTACGGGTCGCACACTGGCCGAGTCGAGCGAAAGCCGCAATGGCATCTACTTGTCGGGTCCCATGCTGCTCAACGCCACCAATTTACCAACGTCGGAGCAGCAAGTCTGTCAGTTTGAAGCCTTCCCCATTTGTCCGAATGAACAGAATCCAACAGGTGGTCAAGCGCAGTGCGCCTGCATTGATCGATCGCAAATCAAGTTGCGCGGCATTACGCACGGTGTCACGACCGACGCGTTTTGGGACCAAGTGTACGCGGGCTTTGACGCGGCAGCGGCCGACTTTGGAGTCGACATGGTGGCAGTTCGGCCTGAGCCGTCCAACTCGAGCGATGGAGTCTACCTGTACATGGTCACGCAGATTGAAGACTTTTGCGACGCTGATATTGATGGACTCTTTGTATCCATACCAACTGACATTGTTGCGGAAGCGCTATCGGCCTGCTTGACTAAGGGCATTCCAGTAGTTTCCATTAATGCCGGAAGCACACAGGCCAAGGAGCTTGGTCTCATGAACCACGTTGGTCAAATTGAGTATAGTGCCGGCAAAAAGGCTGGCGAGCAAATGATTGAAATGGGCGTAACGACTGGTATCTGCCTTCGCCACGAGGTGAACAATACGGCGCTTCTCGACAGATGCAACGGCATGGAGGAAGCCTTCAAGGAGTCGACGCAGTCCGTCACATACTTGGGCGGCATTGATGTTCCAGCAGATGATGTGGCTGAATATATTACGCTAGTGGAAGAATTGGTCGGAGATTCTGGCGACTGGGCTGGATATGGAATGCTGCTAGGTGGCGCGATTCAAGTTCCTTCTGGGCTTGAAGTCCAAAAGGCGCACGCAAGCGTCGTCATGGGCACGTTTGACACGGACGAGGTCATTTTCGGTGCGCTCGATGAAGGCAAACTGCTCTTTGGTATTGATCAAAACGCCTACCTGCAAGGTTACCTTCCCATTCCGCTGCTAGCCTGGAAGGCGTACGCTCAACAAGCACTGGCAACTCCATACGTGGAAACTGGTCCCCGCGTTGTCTTGGAGTCGCCTTCGACGGTGGAAGTCCAGTGCCAGGCCAGTGACTATGAAACATGCGCGCCGAAAAACTACACGGACGATGATACCACAACCACTGATGAACAAACCGCCGAAAGTGGATCGTCCTTGTCAATGATGAGTGGACTCTCACTCGCTTCAATGATGATTGCATCTATAATTGTTTACACATAATTTTTTCTTTATTTAGTCAATGTGCTTTCTGCTTTTTCAACCGTCGCGAGCCGACTACTACCGTAGAATTAAACTACTATATTAGTGGCGAGTTCGAGGTGTTTGTGAATTTTCACTTGCATGATGCACTTCTAGCCTCCCCAATCCAAGACGACGAATCCTCGCTAGCTGATTGAGTACCGCTACGAGTTTGTGTGACATAACCAGTGCGACGCTGGTGCTTTCTTTCGACTTTCCATGGGATCCAGGATCCAACACCCTTCCGATTGGATGCATCCTCCATCAACAAGCATCACATCTCCATGATTCACCATGACGGCGGCGGTAAAGGAAACATCGTCCTTGCTGACAGCCTCCGAGCCGCAAGGCAAACGGCGCGGTTTGCTTTGGAAGGTTTTGTTTGCGCTTTCGCTGCTCGCCGGAATTGGACTGTTCTTTGGATTGGCGAGCAAGACGAAGCAACATGACAAAAATCAGGAAATTCCATTGGAAGCAATGAGTATGACATCATCTTCGTCATCTAGCAGCAAAAAGCCATGCGCCTTTCCTCGAGACTTTCTTTGGGGAGTTGCCACGAGCAGTTACCAGATTGAAGGCGCCGTTGACGAAGACGGACGAGGCAATACTATATGGGACGACTTTTGCAAGGAACCAGGCGCCATTTTGGATGACTCGTCGGGAGAAATTGCCTGCGATCATTATCATCGCTACAAGGAGGACGTGCAGTTGATGAAGAGCTTAAATATTCAGTCGTATCGCTTTTCCATTGCCTGGTCGAGGATTTTGCCGAATGGAGACGACAAAGATGTTAATCAAGCCGGAATCGACTTTTACAATAATCTCATTGACGAGTTGCTAGCCAATGATATTGAGCCATGGGTGACGCTGTATCACTGGGACCTGCCGTCGAGTTTGGAGGAGCGATACAAGGGGTGGTTGGGTGACGAGCTGCCGGACAAGTTTGCCAATTATGCTCGCATTGTCTTTGAACACTTTGGGGATCGCGTCAAGCATTGGATTACCATCAATGAGTAAGATGTACAAGGATATTGCAGATGACGAGGAAGAGGTATCTCATACTATCGTCTACTTTTTTGCAGAGCATGGTCGTCGGCCATTGGCGGATACGCGTCGGGCTTGCACGCACCTGGTCACCAGTCGCCAACGGAGCCATACATTGTCGCGCATCACCTTTTGCTCGCGCACGCCAAGGCGGTTCACGTTTATCGCACCGAGTTTAACGTAACAACGACGCAAGGTGGAGCAATTTTGGGCATGGCGACGAGCGGCGACTATCGATATCCGCTCGACCCAGATTCGGAGAGCGATCGACTTGCGGCGGAGCGAGCCATGCTCTTTCAGTTGGGCTGGATGACGGATCCAGTATACTTTGGCGACTACCCAAAGGTTATGCGTGAACGACTTGGAACGAGACTGCCGGAATTTACGGAAGACGAACGCAAGCTGTTGATTGGTTCGGTTGATTTTGTGGGTCTGAATTATTATTCATCCTTTCTCGCGAGTGAGCCCAAGGAAATCACGCCATGGCTGGGCTATTGGACTGATATACACGTGCACTTTCTGGATGATGAGAGTTGGGATCAGAATCACATGGGATGGAATGGTGAGTGTATTTGCAAATTTCGAAGAACATGGAAGCTGACTCACAACTTGCACATGTTTGCAGTGGCGCCGGATGGTTTGAGATCGATGTTACTGTGGATCAAGGAAAGATATGATGATCCAGTTATTTACATAACGGAGAATGGCAGTGCAGAACGCGAAACGTCCCTGCAGGCAGCTTTGGTGGATGAGCAAAGACGCCAGTTCTATGAGGATCATTTGATGGCGTGTTCGCAGGCGATTCATGCCGGAGTGAATCTCAAGGGTTTTTTTGCGTGGAGTTTGATGGATAATTTCGAGTGGCAGTTTGGCTACCGACGTCGATTCGGCTTGTGTTACGTTGATTTCGCGACGGTGGAGAGGACGCCAAAGAGCTCAGCTCTTTGGTACAATGATACGATTGTACAGAACGGACGCAACATTTACGACCATGACCAATCACGCCAGCTTGCCCAAAAGGCTTGCGCCAACCGTCAACTACCGGAGAAGGTACTGATTGGCTACGGCAGTGATTTGGAAGCCGTCCGTAAAGCCGTGCATCATGGAGTGAACGTTGTCACGTGGGCTTTTATCGATTTTGTGCGCGTTGGCGACGTTACTGATGATGCGCGTCGCAAGATGCTGCTTAAGACGGAAGGCATTGGAATGAATACAAACCTTGATATTGCTGGTATTCGTTGTTTGCGCACGGAGCTTTGCAAACATGGCTACGGACGGGTCAAGCATTTGGTGAGTGTCGGTGGATGGAACGGTGCCCACTTGGACGAATCTGTGTCAGCGGCGGAGTGGTACAATGCGTTTAAGCTCATCGTCGGCGATGTCTTTGACGGAATTGATTGGGACTTGGAGGGGCATGACCGCATGCATAGCCCGACAAACTACTTTACCGCCAACTGCCTGCACAAGATGGGTGCCATTAGCCGCATGGCCAAGCGAGACGGCTATCTGGTGAGCATGGCGCCGCCACAATCTTACCTGGATTTCCACGGCACGAATCGTTTTAGTCGGTACATTAATCTTACGGACCCGACCAGAGACTGGCACGATGAGTTTAGGTATCTTGGAGCTAATGTTTACGCGTTTTTGTTGGCAAAATACATGGATGCAATTGATTTGGTCTCGATTCAGTTTTACGAAAGCTACTCACGGGCCGCCATGATGATCAAAAAGTATGGTGTGTCACCTTCCGACTATCTCGTTGATTATGCGAAGCGCAATTTGACGCTGCCGGTCGCATTCTCAGACGATCCAAATGTTGATATGCCCGACCAAGTTGTCGAGTTGCCGCTTTCCAAGCTTGTTCTCGGCTTTGCGAACGGATGGACAGATGAGCACAACGACAAGACTCTTTTCGTGCCGACATGCGATATCCAGGATGCATGGAACAAGCTTGCAGTTCATGGAAGCCAGCCAAGGGGCTTTATGTTCTGGACGATTGACCTTGACGGCTCGAACGATCTTTTCTTTGCGCACGAGCTAAGTCGCGTTTTAAGCAACTACACCGACTAGTGTGAGCGATAACGAGGTATCGGACAACTTCTTTCATTCTTTATACGAGAAACATGCTTTACACTTTCTTACAGATCTGCACGACGTCTTCATCGCACAATACATGATCTTTTCCACAGCGCTGCGGCACATGCTTGGCGCTTCTTCCCCATACCCACGCATGGCTAAACTGGCTCATAAGTCCTCGATGGATCTTGTTAACAAATTCTTCAATCGTTGGATTCTCGTTTTGCAAAATGACGGGCTGTTCATAGTCGGGCATTTGACCCTTGGGTTTGGTGTATATTCGAATCATGTTGCCTGCCGACGCGATGATAAATGCATAATAGATGTATATACATAAGTAATGGCAATTGTTAGACATAAAATAGCGGAGTAGGCACCGCGACACAGATGCATGAGCACTCGTCCGTATGTACTTACACTTGTTCCAAATTTCTTCAAGCATCTCCTCAATATTCCAACCATGCTGCGACGAAATGGGCACGTAGTTTGGCAGTTGATCTAAGATATCTGTACAATATAAACAGCGAGTGAGCATTTAGCTGTGAATTTCCGTGACATAATGCGACAACAAAACTGGACGTACCAAGCTCTTCAATGGTGATCGAGTCGATCTGTGTACGGGAATGAAGGGCATGGCATGAGCGCATGGTTACAACATGATGCAGCGAAACTTATTGATCATTTGTCGTACCTTATTGAAAAGATAGAGAGCGGGAATGTAAGCCCGATTGCCTTCAATCACGTCAATGAGCTGATCAACCGTGATGTCCTCTCGCAAAATGAATTCGGCGCAGCTAATCTTGTACTCGCGACAGACCAATCGAGCCACCTCAATGTTCACGCCCTTTGTTTGCTTGACCATTTCTTGAATGTTGATACCGCCACTCTCCTTCTTAATGTATTTGACATCTGGAGGGTCCTGGTTGATGCGAATTCCAAAATTGAAGAGCTCCTGCTCGATAATCTTTTTGTGCGTGAGCGGCTTGCCGGCGTCCAAAACAATGAGAATCAAGCTGCAGGTGCGTGCGGTGCTAATGACTTGTCTTCCGCGTCCCTTGCCATCCGCAGCACCTTCAATGATACCTGGCAAATCTAATACCTGAATTCGAGCGCCTCGATAATGCATGGTCCCTGGAATGCAAGTGAGAGTGGTGAATTCAACTGCACTTGTGGCGCTAACAGTGTTGGTCAATTTCGTGAGAAGTGTACTCTTTCCGACGGAAGGAAAGCCTATGGAAGCAGAGGGATGAGACAAGTAATTCCAAAGCATTCTAACAAGTTCTGTCACACATTCAATCCCATCGTACCTACCAGGCCCAGGCGGACCTCACCCACACTCTTGACGTCAAAGCCCCTGCCTGCATCCTTGGAGCCAGCGCTTTTTCCGCCCGGTCCGTTGATCAATTCGCTCTTGAGCTTGGCGAGTTTCGCCTTGAGTGTCCTGCGTGCGACGAAGCAAAACGTGAGACATGGACAAGCGGTCAATCAACCCAGCCGCTCATTACGCGCAGTTGTCTATTTGGTCAACAATAAAGCAGCATGCCATGATTGAAGATGAAATCCCAGCGAAACCCTAGTAGTCCCAACTGCAATTGCAATCGCGTCGGCACGCAGTAGCGTAACGAGGGTGAAGCGAAATGTACACCAAAGCAATCGCTCTGCCCAAGCAAATAAAATACGTACCCAAGATGGTAATTCGTGGCCTTGTTCTTTTGGGTGCGGGCCATTTCCGTTTCAATTTCGGCAATCTTTGCTTGAATGTCCGCCATGATGATGATTATGTATGCTGTAAATATAAGTTGTAAAATTAGGATCTTTCAACTTCTGTAGGATCTCTTGTTAGGTAATGAGTCAATAGGGTGGTGATTAGACGACTGTAAGCTTGCAAGGCTTTAAACACGTCTGTGAACAGTGAAATGATGTGACAGACGTCGGCATGAATGGCCATGGTCGATTTGGTCGTCTGCCTTTGATGTGTGCAACGTCATGTTTTCATCGCAGCGGTTATGATTCATTGAATGACTGTCGACCTTGGTGTACACATGAGAACGGACATACACGACTGATGGTTAGTTTCCGGCTTCGCGTATCGCGTTCCGGAACGGATGACCGCGATGATGCGATCCTCATCACTCGTCGTCGACATGATCAATGATCACACACTATACAGCATGCTGATTGACCAAGACCACGACTACAATGCTTGACCTTGCTGCTCAAGCCAAGAATGTTGTTGACAGAGAGGAACAAGTTCTCGTATTGTATGGCTCGCAGCGAGGATCCGCAGAAGCAGCTGCTGAACGAATCGCTGGAAAAATGTCGTTTCAAATAGCGAGTCGACTGCCATCAGACGTCAACACCAACAACACATCCAGATCCAGTATTACTCCCAAACTCATGGCTCTTGACGACTGGCTGGAAGCATCCGCGTCGGTTCCACTCACGCGACTCGTTGTCATTGTTTCGTCCAGTTTCGGAGTAGGAGGAGCCCCCCGGAACGGCAAACGCTTTCGAAGGCACTGCGAAAACATGTTGCGGCAACAATTATACACGAAAGAAAAACAGATGGAACATGACGATGCGCCGTCGCTTCACATGCTCGGTAACATTCACTTTTGCTTGCTTGGACTGGGCGACTCGTCCTACAAGACGTACATGAGCAATCCACAGCGAATCCATGACGCTTGGACGGCGGCGGGAGCAACGCTAATTGGAAGCATGGGCAAGGCGGATGGAAATGAAAGTATCGAGCGTCAGCAGTCTGCCATTGACGAGTGGATGAATAGCATTTGGGGCCCCATGGCAAGCGTTTTGCGGGAAGCGGCTGCAGTGACGCGCGATCAACTGGTAGAAGCAACGAAGGACTTTGTTGGAGACGACTTGTAGTTTACTGTAAATCAAGAGCGTATGGCTGGTACTCTAATGGTACGTAGAATAAACTGCTCATTTGGTTGCATTATTTACTAGGCAGCCCCTGTACAGTGAGCGAAACGTGAGTGTTTTAAGTGACGACCAAGTCCTTGAGAAGTCAGCGCCTACATGATGACACCTTATGATTTCGTTTCTTAGATATTATAAATGAACCAAACCGTTATAGAGTATACGCTACGGATAATAATAATTCTCGACGTGATGTACGAGTAAAGACATGCACCCGCTTGAGTGTAACCATTGCTCAAGCCTTCCGCCATACCACCCCTGCCGCCTTATGTCAAATGCAATAAGCTTTACATAGCCGAATGAACAAGACAAGATTCAACAGGTTCGCTCATCGCCGAGTTTGTCTGGGATTGGATCACGTCGCTTTCAAACAAGGCCGAGCCAACAACGCGGGCAGCACGCGCCATGCCTTGGTTCATTGCAAAATGCTCCTCTTCAACGACCCAGCTTCCTTGACTCAACTCCTCGTCATCACTTGTGCTTCCGCTCCACAAATCCTCCCCTTCGCTGGTCTTGGCATCCATTGCCACGCCGCGTTCAAACTCCTTGTTGAAATCGTCAATAGCGGCGGCAAACTTGTCAAGCGTTGCTCCGATATAACCAGCAGTTTCACCGTTTCCTTCCGCGTCATCCTTGAACGAAAGGTCACTGGTCGCAGACGGCGGCGAAGATGGTGGCGTTTGCTGTGACGTAAAAGTTTCCTCCATCAAGGCCGCCTTGCCAATCGACTTTGTGGCCACAGTCGAGTCGTGCCATACTGCTTCCTTAAGCTTCTTCATCCCAAGAGATAATTCATCGCTGCCCGTTTGCGTAGATGAAGGAGGAGCCACAGTCGTCAATGCTTTCACAACCATTTGCAAAGCTGGCTCGCCAATCGACTTTCTAGTCTTGAGCTTGCCCATCCCAACTGATGATTTATTGACGGGCCGAGATTTCGAACCATTCTGAAAAGCAACCGTTAACTCGCGATTTACCGCGGCCTTGAGCTTGCTCATCCCATACGATGATTTGTCGTTGCGCTGATTGGAAGCAGCGAACAACGGAGCTGCCTTTGCTGCCATCGACATCTCGACAGTTTTCTTCGCTCCTTCTTTACACTCCTTCTCCTTGACACCCCTGAGCATCTCATTAAAGTGTTTGATGCTAGACTCTGCCTCCTCCGCATATAAACTGGCTGCACCGGGCCCCGTAGAAAATCCTTGACCCAAGCATCGATGACGCTGGCCCGAATGCTGGAATCGAGAGCGGCGAAAATGTTTGCGGCGCCCAAAATTAGCTCCAAGGCCACGGCCCTGATACCATTCTTCCTGGAAGGCTTGGTCGCGTTCTGCAATGTTGTCAGTGTGGAATATGAAGTCGAAGTAGCCGTCAAACCATTTACTCGCTCCGTACGTACCAAGTTCCGTAGGCTCAAACTCAAGATTGTTGTCTGTGTAACCATCGTACACGTAGCACTCGCTGCAGAGGTCAAAGTCAAAGGCATTGAGTGCGTGGAAGCGCTGGCCAATAATGGGAGAAATCGAGCATCCGTCACAAGTGTGACGGCCATGAATAAAGGGTCGCAAATGGGTCCGCCAGTTAGTCGGAACTGATGTACCAACTGGAGCGGACAGGCCTGCAATAGCAGTCTCCACTGCTGGTACAGCCTGGACAGATACCGGATCTGGCGTCTCGTGTTTTTTATATTGAATCAAGCTTCGAGCCAAGAAATACATCGCCGCTAACAATTTGACAACAGGGGCGAATATCGCAGATAATGTCCGCCCGAGAAAAGAGCGTTCTTCGCGAGCCACGCCACCAGTAACCGAAACCTTTTCATCAAAAGGCGTCACATTGGCCATAATTTTAATAAAACCCTTCCCATAGTGTGCCTGCAATGCGTCCACCAGCTCCTCCGCCGATCCAATCATTACATCGTCGCCAGTTGCGTCCAAATACACCAAGTGGACGCAATATCCACTCGTAGACTGCGCAAGCGCATCTTCTCCAGTGAACGTCTGAACCGCGTAGAGCTTTAAAACATTGTACATGTTCTCATTCGCGCCCAAGTGATGCTTAAGATGGACGCGACGAAAAATTGCATCAACGCCTTTCACGCCTTTAATACAAAAGAAAAGAACGCGCATGTCAGAGCCCATTCAAATTAAACAAAACCTTTACAATATCTGCATGAGACGCACCAGTCTTCTTGACACCCAGCTTGATAAAAACATGCTGCGCAGCAGCCTTCTGCAAAACCGACAATCCAAGCACACCCGCCGGGTTCGCAGTCACCTTGGTGGTCATATTCGGTAAGGCAACGTCCGGCACTCGAGCAGCAGCAAAACTTCGAAGTGGTTGACGAAAAGACTCGCGTAATTGCTGACTGTTAGCTGGAGGCGCATGCACATGCATTGACGCCGCCCGTTCGTACGCTTTCATTGGTAGGCGCCGCCGCGGACGCGTCTGCTCTTCTGGAGCCTCGGCAAGCGCGGCAAGATCCGCCGCCATTTGCTCCTCAGTAACCACGTGCTCCTTCATTTGTTCCGGCGACATGATCTCCTTGACAAGCGTCAAAAGCTTGGTGCTTGTAGTTTCAGCACTAGCCAAGTACTTTTCGGCGCGCTTCGTCTCCAACTCAACCTCATCCATCATTTTGTTGAGATAATCGAAAAGATGCATGTTTACGAGCCATTCCGATCGCTTCTTGGCAAAGTAAGCGCGCGTCGCTTCCAAAAGAGGCTCCTCAAGGACCGTCTGGTACAGTTGGAGCTTCGGCCCATCCATGGCTTGAATCATTTCCACAACTCTAGTCAAGAGTGCATAATCAACATTAATTTCGCCGTCTCGGCCCTTCTCAACAAGCTCCAGCACGGCTTGCGTGGCTTGCGTTTGAATTGGTTCAAAGACGCATGTACGAAACGCATTGATTCCCGACTGCAGCAAACTTGGAAGAAACTTATGCTTGGCAAAGTAGCGATCCAAATGTTTGAAGATTTTTTGGACCCACTTGTTGTAGTATTGATAATTCGTCCATTGCTTAACCAATTTTTCTAGTAGCTCATTGCAATCTCCGCCCGACGAGGTTACTTGCAGAATTGGCAGAACCTTGGTTTTCAGGTACTCTTTCACGGTTGCCTCGCGACGCTCCCAAAGCTCGCTTGCCCAATTGTAGGGACCGCTCTGCGTACTCATGTTGAAGCAGAGACTATGAGAAATGTTAATAATTAGAATACATTCGTGAGTGAATAGTGCAAGACGAGCAATCCATTGAATTCTCGCAGCTGCTGCAAAATACGCACGCGTATATGGCCGTGTATTCGGCCGGCGAAAACATTTTTTCGCCCTTTTCCAAGCCTCCCTTTTCCATGACTTGTTCGAGGCGATCAAGCTGACACGAAATAGAATGACATTATAGTGTTAGTGAGTGAATATGATGTAAAAGCTGCAGCAGGAATAGACTTGCTCATCGCGCTACCGTGACACTCCGAGCGACTCACCTTGGTTTTCATTTCGCTCCATCCCTTCTCCAGCGGAATAAAAGGATTTACAAAGCTGCGCTTTGCATTCATGGTGGTCATAATAAATGCAGCTTTATTCACTGCTGCTGTTACCTACTACTACAGACACGAGAAAAGGATCAAGAGCTTCTTGATGCTGCAGCAATCAAAAGTGGCGAGGTTTGTGTGTGAGCGGCGTGTCAAGCGAGCGAAAGATCCAAACGTGGCTCGCATCGGTTCTCGAATTCTGTGGCGAAACTACTTAGGGCTACAATTAAGTATTAAGTAGCTACCGTAGCTATCCAATGACTTACAGATAGACACAGAACAATCAACTGCGCAAGGAAAGACGCTCGCTACATTCTAGCAGCATATATAGTTCTATTTTGATCTGGATTGGGGAATGATGCGAATCATGTATCTATTGGCACTTTATGATATCATCAAATAGCATTTGCACAGAAGGCGTTGCAGGCATGAGGTCAACGTTTCCACGCATGTAGCCAACGACCCATGCCGCAGCAGTATCAAATCATCATGTTTCACGTAAATATACTTGTATAAGCATGTCGTGGCGATTCCTTAAATTTCCTAGCTACTATGAACTCGCGTCAAGAATCGACGCAGCGGAGGATTCAAACCATCACTATTATCCATGCATGCTATAGCCTACTGCACTAACGTAGTTTATTTTGCCGCGCTGCAGCCAGCGAGGTGAAAATGGACTGAGTTATGTTGAATCGCCATCCTCTTATCTATTGTGCATGGACATGGCTCTGAGATGGGCTGTTAAAAGTGATGGCTGAGGCATCCACCATGCAACTTAAGCTTATTGATGGTAGTATTGCTGCTGCTGCTGCAGCTGTTGCGACGCTATCATAGAAGCCTGGCCATGTAGTTGCTGCGGATACGTACCGGACAATGGCTGATGCATTCCATTTTGCATTTGCATCATTTGCTGCGGCAACTGCTGATACTGCACTTGCTGCGGCTGCACCATGTATGAAGCTGGAGCATTGTAAACTCCGCCAGGCTGTCCTGGCACAGCAAAATCAGGCGTTGGACTTGGTTGTCCCATAGGACTCGCGGCTGCATGGACACCATGCTGTTGCACGTCGTCTCGCAGCCGACTTACTTGCTTACGCAGCATGCCGACATGGGGAACCTCACCAATGCGATTCCGTAGAAAGAAAGCGGAGTGAAGGTACGAACACACCTTGGCTTGCAGCTTCAGTGCCGACGTGTCCACCGTTGGTCCTCCTTCAAAGCCTGGAACCTCCAGTTTCGACAAGACTTGCTGCTGCAAACATAAAAGTTGCCTAAACTCCCATGCTATCCCCGTCATGACGTTTTGCCGCTGCTGCATGCACGTCGATTGGAATGCTTGCCGCTCCGACTCGTTCATTTGTTGGACGGCCGACGCTGCAACGCCAGCAACCGCCAAGCGGTCGTCGAGGGTTGCTTCCAGTCGGTCATGCTCTCGCGTCATTGTTTCGTCCAACGTGGCAATGGCCGTCTTGGCTTCCGTTTCCTTCAATGCCTGCAATGTCCATAAACCTTGGCAAACATTTAGCAGCACTGAACCTAATGGTCCAAGCAAAATCTCTACCAGTTTCAAGGCCAACATTGCACCAAGTATATCTTTAGCCGTCGGATCGGCCAATTTTGGAGGAGATGGCTGAAACAGCGACGGGTCAGGTCGGTGTGCGGGCCCGCTTCCGTCTCGAATCATCCAACCAGCGGCAACGTCTGGAGGCAGCGTTCCTTGCTGAATGACTTCCGCAAATGTATTCGATTCCTGTGCAACTGCTTCGGGCATGACAACATATGTCTTGCTGTCTTGCCATTGATGCTGCTCATGAGAGAATACACCAGGTACAGAGAAGGAGTCGGCTCGAAAACGTTTCGCTGGACGATGTGCATCCTGCTGCTCCACTTCATCGGAAGCAACAGTTTCGGGACGCAGCGCACGTTCACTCTCCACCGCCGCCTTCAATTCGCGCAGCGTCAACTCTGCGTTCGACTTTTGCATCATTTCCAAAAACTCGTTCCACAACAACCCTTGATCCTGCTCATCAATGAGTTGTGAATCTTGTATCAAGACTCGTATGTAAACATTTTGCGCCGACTTTATCTTGGCTCGTTCTTCCAGGAATCGCGCATACTCCAGCCAGACTCTGCCAACATGCTTCGCCACAGGATCCGACACGGCTTGCTCATAGATTTCGGTAGCCGTTTTAAACTGTTTGTGATTGGCGTAGAATTGTGCGTACGCGATCCACAGCGTGGCGATTGCCTCCGTGAGCGTTTCCGAGTGATGGCCTTCGCGCGCGTCATCGGACCATTCCAGTAGTGCACTCTGAAAGACCATGGAGCCACCGTCAATGTCAGCATCATTTGCTAGCTTTTGGTTGGCTGCTTGAATAATAGCGTTGGGATCGTACTTGTCCATTGCACTGTTTGTTTGATTGTTTAATTGTAATGGGACGCATGTGTTGAGCACGGATGAGAACCCAAACCGAAGCGGCAGCGGTGACGTCACGAAGACGGTCACGTTTAAGTAAGCGCGGTAAGCGGCAACCGAAGGAGTGGATCGAGGACGATCACTTCTTGGAGAAAATAAGTAAAGTGGTTTTATTGACTCTGTTCTGCTTAATCATTAGTGTCGCTTCAAGCGTACAACATCATGCAGCGTCGTGAGCACGCAGATGGCGAAGCCACGCTGCCAACGAACGAGGGCGTGGCGTTCCACACGACTGGTACCGCGCGTGACCCTCCCAGGTGCTGGATCTGCCAACAGGTTGGCCATGTGCAGCGAGACTGTCCTACTAGAACGGAGTCTACGGAGAGTGCGCCGGCTGCAGAGGCTAGTGGAGCGCAGCACTTCACGCTGGGTAGCGAGGAAGATAGCGACGACGACGACGAGATCGGCTACATGTTCGCGCAGCCGCCGAAGTCGAAAGTGAACATTTCGAAGAAGGCCGTGCTTTTGGACAATCAGTCGACAGTGGATCTGTTCTGCAACGCCAAGATGCTGACGAACATTCGCCCGGTACCAACGTGGATGGTGATCAAGTGCAATGCTGGTACAGTGAGGACGAACATGATGGGCGACTTGGAGGGCTATGGTCCGGTGTGGTGGTACCAACGTGGATGGTGATCAAGTGCAATGCTGGTACAGTGAGGACGAACATGATGGGCGACTTGGAGGGCTATGGTCCGGTGTGGTGGTATCCGCAGGGGCTGGCGAACATTTTGAGTTTGGCGCAAGTCCGGAAGAAGTTTACCGTGGAGTATCTCATGCACGGCATGGAGCGTCCAAGGTTCGTCGTGGAGAAGCCGGACGGTAAGCAGCGAGAGTTTGTCGAGACTGACTCTGGGCTGTATGTATGCGAGAGTTTTTCGAAGGGCAAGCGCGGCGATGTCAAGGATGGAGTGGCGATGTTGACTACGGTAGACGATAACCGTACTAACTACACCAATGATGACTATTTACGCGCTGTTAGAGCTAGGGAATTGCAAATCAAAATTGGACGGCCAAGCCTCAAGGATTACCTGCGCATCGTTACTAGCAATCAGTTGCCGAACTGCCCCGTGACAAAAGCCGACATCCTGGCGGCTGAGCACATCTTTGGACCCGATGTTGGCTCGTTAAAAGGAAAGACGACGCGTCGCGCGTCGCATCTGGTGAAGCCTGCGATTGTTGAGCAGCTTCCACCGGCTATCATGAGTCGCTATCGAGACGTTACTCTTTGTGCAGACATCATGTATATCAACAAGGTCCCTATGTTGGTGACGTTCTCCCGCAGCATTCGTTTTGCTACGGTCGAGGTGATTCAAAACCGTACGCTTCCGGTTATGTTGAAGGCAATCGAGTCTGTGTTGAAGATTTACGCACGCGGTGGGTTCCGTGTCGTTGCGGCTCTGATGGATGGGGAGTTCGCTCCAATGCTTGGCGCATTGGCTGATCTCGGAGTGGCGCTCAATGCGACGTCTGAGGATGAGCACGTTGGCGAAATCGAACGTTTTATCCGTGTCGTGAAGGAACGGGTGCGCGCGACATACAACACGTTGCCGTTTAAGCACGTGCCGGCACGATTGGTTATCGAAATGACGAAGTCTGCCGTGTTTTGGTTGAATGCGTTTCCGAACGAGCGTGGCATTTCGAAGGATCTCAGTCCACGTACCATTGTGACTGGTCAGACAGTTGACTTTAATTGGCATTGCAAGTATGAATTCGGTCAGTATGTGCAAACGCATGAGTCGCACAGCAATGACATGCAGGCGCGCACGATTGGTGCGCTGGCTCTGCGCCCAACTGGTAATGTGCAGGGCGGGTTTTATTTCCTCAGTTTGTCCTCGGGCAAAATTCTGAATCGTGGCCACGCTACGCCTTTGCCCATGCCTGATGATGTCATTGAGCGCGTGCATCGTCTCGCTCGTCAACAGAAGGCCAATCCGGGCATCGTGTTCATGGACCGCCACCGTGTTGCGGAGGCTGCTGAGCCAGTCATGTGGCACGCTGATGACGACGAGGATGATGATGACTCTGATTACGATGACGACGCTTCTCGCGGCGACGACGACTCTGCCGGTGGAAGCGAAGGAGTGAATGCGACCGATGACGACAACGACAGCGACGACGACGATAGTGCTGACGGCGCAATCGAAGGAGTGCCGGAAGATGAGGATGGTGAGGCCATTGAAGGCGAACTTGACGACGCGCCGGCCATGGATGATGGCGAAATTGAAGGAGTCGATGAAGGCGAAATTGAAGGAGTGCCAGCTGCTGCAGATGAAGAGGATTTCGATGCGCGCTATGGCCCACGCACTGGTCGGTATGGCCTGCGTGCGCGCAAACCTCGATCGTTCGCTCATTTGTTCACGCTCGACGCTGCAGAGGAAGTGTCGGAGCCACTCGTCACGGCGCAGATGAATATGCGGCAAGGTTTGAAGGCGTTTGGCGATGCTGGAGTGGAGGCAGTGCGCAAGGAAATGCAGCAGCTACACGATAGACACGTCATGAAGGCAGTCCCCCAGTGCACTTTGACTCCACAGCAGCGTAAGGATGCGCTGGCATATTTGATGTTTCTCAAGCGCAAGCGGTGCGGAACTGTGAAGGGACGCGGATGTGCAGATGGACGCAAGCAACGAGCGTACACTGCGAAGGAAGACGCGGCATCTCCCACGATAGCGACTGAGGCCATTTTTCTGACGGCAATCATTGACGCTATGGAAGGACGCGAGGTTGCTGTGGTTGATGTTCCGGGCGCGTTCATGCAAGCGGAAATGGACGAGTTGGTGCACGTTCGTTTCACTGGGAAGATGGTGGAGCTACTGTTGGAGATTGATCGCGAAATGTACGAGCCTTGCGTCACAATGGAGAACGGCGAGAAAGTCATGTACGTTGAATTACTCATGGCACTTTACGGCACACTGCGAGCAGCGCGACTGTTCTGGGAGAAGTTGTCTGCAAAATTGCTCGAGTGGGGCTTTGAGAAGAACCCGTATGATCCATGTGTGTGTAACAAGATGGTCAATGGAAAGCAAATCACCGTGGGATGGCACGTGGATGATTTGAAGATTTCGCACGTTGAAGTGAGCGTCGTGGATGAGTTCATCGCGCAGATGGATGAGGAGTTCGGTAAGGAGACTCCAATGAACAAGTCACGTGGAAAAGTACACGACTACCTCGGCATGGTATTGGACTATACTAAGCCTGGAGAAGTAGCAATCAACATGATTGACTATGTGAAGAATGTGCTCCATCATGCGCCAGGCGACATGGATGGAACGGCAGCGACTCCGGCGGCCAGTCACTTGTTTCAGATTTCGGAAAATCCAGTCATGCTGAGCGAAGAAAAGAAGAGCATTTTTGTGACAATTGTGATGCAGTGTCTGTACCTGAGCCAGCGTGCGCGACCGGACATTCGCACAGCAATTTCTTTCTTGAGCACGAGGTTGCAACAGCCGGACGAAGACGACTATAAGAAGGCTGCAAGAGTGGTGAAGTATTTACGCGGGAGCGTGGACATGGTTTTGACGCTGAAGGCGGACCAGTCCGGAGTAGTCCAGTGGTGGGTCGACGCGTCGTACGCGGTACACCCAGACATGAAGGGTCACACTGGTGGAACAATGACACTTGGCCAAGGGTCAGTGTACAGCACGTCGGCTAAACAGAAGTTGGTAACAAGAAGCTCGACGGAGAGTGAAGTCGTGGGAGTTCATGATGTGCTACCGCAGTTGCTGTGGACAGGATATTTTCTGAAGGCGCAAGGTTTCGGGGTCAAGGACACGAAATTGTATCAAGACAATATGAGTTCAATGCTGTTGGAAAAGAATGGCAGAAGCTCAAGTACAAAGCGCACGCGACACATGAATGTTCGGTACTTCTTTGTGAAGGATCGCGTGGCTGCTGGTGAAGTCAACATTGAGCATTGTCCGACCGGAGACATGGTCGCGGATTTCTTTACGAAACCATTGCAGGGAGCCCAGTTTGGAAAGCTCCGCAACCTGGTTATGAATCTGGCCTCGAGCAGTAAGTACTACTCGGCCCAAAGGAGTGTGTTGAGCACGGATGAGAACCCAAACCGAAGCGGCAGCGGTGACGTCACGAAGACGGTCACGTTTAAGTAAGCGCGGTAAGCGGCAACCGAAGGAGTGGATCGAGGACGATCACTTCTTGGAGAAAATAAGTAAAGTGGTTTTATTGACTCTGTTCTGCTTAATCATTAGTGTCGCTTCAAGGGCGCGCAAGATATATTCTAGATCCAACAGCATGGACGTTGACGAGGTAGGTTGATGGTGGGAGTGGTTCGTATTTAAAAACGTCATGATGTCGTACCATCAACTGTTTCTGGCGCCGGAGCAGGTCGAAACTAGTGCGACATGTGACTCGAAACGTCACTCGTCATCACCTCCACCATGGCGCGCGCATCCACAAAATCCTTCACTTTTGACGCAACGACGCTCGACATTTTGCAGTCGCCAGTACATACTGCAAACATGCGTTCCAGTCGACTCTTGACACTCGTCCTGGCTGCTGCATGTGCGAGGCAGCGAGTCGATGGATTTTCGATGCCGTCGTTTTCATCTCGATCCTTGACGACGACAAAACATCCAACCATTGCATCGGATAGTACTTTTTCGAAAACATTTTTGAAGCATCCACTACCTCATTACTCTCGTACCAGAGAACAAGCATGTCGTTCGAGCACATTGTTACAAAACGCGGCTCTGTCGCTCATGGATCCCGTCGTACTCAAGGCCGGCATGGGCGCCACCGCCAAGCTCCTGAGTTCCGTGGCACTCGGAGGCTTCGCCGCCACCAAGGGCGTCTTGGACGCATCGGCGGTCACGGCCCTGTCGCGGTTAACGTATAGTGTCTTTCAACCGGCCTTTTTACTGGCGAGTGTGAGCACCACCTTTGTCAATGCCAGCAAAAATGCTGCTGGTGGTGCAACTGCAGTCAATGGATTGCCTGGAAGCCTATTGGCGCTCATGCCACTCGTGGCTGCATTACAAATTGCGCTGGGAGCCATTGGTGGCAAGTTGATTTGCAAGGTTGCAAAGATTGATCCGTCCGAGCAGGCGCAAGTCAAGCTATGCACAACGTTTGGTAACTCGGGGCCACTGCCGTTGATCTTTAGTGAGGCGCTCTTTCGCAACGCTGGCTTGTTTCGCGACGTCTCGGCCTGTATTTCGTTTTACCTCTTGTGTTGGAGTCCACTGTTTTGGAGCGCCGGACGCATGATTCTTGGAACTTATGACAGTGATGCGACGTCGGCTACAGTGAACGGACAACAGGCGAGCTTCTTGTCCAAGTTTAAGAATGAACTCGCCAAATTTCTCAGTCCGCCCGTAATCGGATCCATTTTGGGAGTCGTAATTGGAACAGTTCCATGCATACGCTCAGCCTTTTTCGGAGGCTTTGCGACGCCGCTATTTGGAGCGATTGCGTCGCTAGGAACTGCCTACTTGCCAGCCGCGCTATTGGTCTTGGCAGGGAGTTTGGTGGGAACAAAAAAGACGGAACCTACTGTAGCTGTGGTCGATGGAGCCTCCACTCCAACACGCACAGCTCCATCCGTCAAGTCCATGCTTGCCATTTTCGTTTCGCGCTTTTTTGTCGCGCCGACGCTGAGCTACGCCGCCTTGACCGTCATGTCGCGCCTCGGGTGGCTGGGTGTGGCAGGCACGCGGGCGCGGGCCGTCGTGTCGTTTTGCATTCTGGCGGAAGGCTGCATGCCGCCGGCGCAAAACTCGGTCATTATGCTGCAGCTGGCAGGGTTGAAGGAGCAAGCGACGAGCATGGCCAAGCTACTAACCATTATATATGCATTGGCAGTAGTGCCAGTGACAATCTTGCTGAGTTTTTGCTTGTCGACGAGTGGCATTTTGGCGTTTCAATAATAAAATAGAATGTAACGTTTAATGTAAATTATTGTTGTTTCTATAACTACGAGTAAAGTTTAATCGCTATCCGAATCAGACTCCTCCGGTGCAGCTGGCTCCATGTCCTTTCGCTTTGCCCGAGGCTTGCTTTCCTCGACAGCTAAAGACGCAGGCGAGATTCCGAGTCCTTGATCAAAGACTTTGTAGTCGACAACAATATCTCGCGTGTAATGCGTCATGGAACGAAGCAAATCCATCACGTTGACAGTCACAAGGGTATCATTCTTCCAATCCGAAAGGATCACTGGCCGTGCAAACTCCGAGGCCGCTGCCGCAAATGCATGAGGCGCCATGCGAGGACGCCGCCACAGAATTGACAAGACTTCCGGACACAAGTCATTGTAAAAGACGAGCAAGTATGTACCCAAGTGCGCTCGCAGGGCACTCACAACTTGATCAACTGGATTAAACTCTAGCAACAGATTGTCGTTGCTGCGATTCTCAAGATTCCGATACGCCTTTCGTTGGAGACCTTTTGGACCTTTGACGCGAAGCTTCATGCTTCGCGTAAACCCGCTGGAGAGTAAACCATCCTTTTCAACTTCCACGTCAATATGGCTTCCAGTCGACGACGACACCGGGTCAATGCAAAAGTCTGCGTCAACTCGAAGAAGAGCACTGTAAGAACGAAAGGATGAAGTAGTCTCTTGAAAGGCTGCACACCAGCTGTTGGCTTCAAACTTGGTCAACGCGTTATGCAAAAAGTCGTAAGTCCGCCGAGCCAATGCAGTGGCGCGTAGTAATACCACCAACTCGGGCGCCGATCGGGTAAAGATAGGAAGCGCATCAGGGCGGCTGTTCAAGTCAGCCGCCTCGTCGACCGACGTATACGTCGGAGCGACAATGTACATTGGGGGTCCGTGCTTCCAGTCTGACCCTCGAACCTTTTCAAATTGATGCTGAATCTCGCTGGTGGCATCTTCGTCGAACTGGCCTTGCGGATCGACTATCATTGCTTGTTTCACCCAGTCAAAATCGCTTAGTAAATCAAGAAATCGCATAAAACCGGCCGTGACAGAGCCAGGAACTCCGTGGGGAAATGTCTTATCCGTATAAACATGAACAACGAGTAATTCAAGCGCCTCGAATGGTAAATGACCACTTAGCATGTGGCTCGACACCCATCGTTTGGCAAGGCGACTGACAGCGCTCGACGAGGGGTGGCTCGTATAGACGGCATGCACCATGGAGTGATGCGTTGCCGCAACAACATGGCGTTTAGTCAGTAGCTGAAGCAGCGACGCTGCTTCTGGACTGGGTTGTGACAAACTGCGCAACAGCTTGAGTTCAGGGTCCGCCCGCACGCGAATACGGAACACGAATCCCATGTAGCCGATGTCGGCGTAGCTTGTTGTAACCATCATCGGGCCGTCAAACCCTTTACCGGTACCGGTAAGCTTTAACTTCTCGATACCATCCACGAGGCTAACAAGCATTGCAGTTTTTGCAGCTCCAATCGCTTTTATATCGGTCGGCCATTTTGACGACGCTCCAAACCGAATTTGTACGTCAATAGGATTAGAAACGATTGCGCCCGACAAGCGCTCGACCTTGGGTGCCAAAGAAGCGCCCAGATCAGGATGCGGCGTTGCCGGAAACAGTTCGGCGTAGCGAAGTGCAGGCGAAACTGGCTCGACTGCATCCACAGGTAATGGAACCCCAAGACGAGAAATCATGTCGTTTGAACCTTCGACTCGGATGGTCGGAGCGCTGTTGGTCCGTAAGAAACTTACAAGCGAATCAAACGCTTTGAGTAGCAATCGATGTGCTGACAGTTGGTTCAAATGCTGCGAATCATTCCCAGGCTTTTGTTGCAAAACGCCATCAATTGCCGACATCATGTTTCGCAAAGAAAATTGTAAATTTGACTTTTGTGCGCTTTCGTTTGATATAAAATGTTGTTTCAAAATATGGCGCATTATTCTCTCAATAATTCCACCTTGCTGCTTGTCGTCGTTATGGAAGCGAATATACGACGACTCTGATGTGTTCTCGTCGTCTTCGACCGTCGAATCCCACACCACGGCATGAACAATCGCGCCATCCTTAAACCGACGAAGTTGTGCCCGTTTCTTGCCCCAAAGCTGGAGAAATTTTGTGGTCGCTTGTACGTCGTCAGCTGGCGGTCCGCGATCAACAATTCGGTAACAAGTATCCGAATTTACAATTACTCCAATCACAATCTCGGCGCTACCATTTGGACAAGTTTCTTTTCTGCCAGCATGCTTCCCCATCTTACTTTCATCGCTCCTGTTTACCTCAAAGACAGGTAAATCGTCACTATCACGCACTGCATCTACCTGGTTCTTGACCAAACCATTGCCAGTCGAAAAAATGCGAATGGCATGCACACGGTCACCAAGCGCGCGAGTCAACACCTGCACCATCCCCCGCGCAATTGTTTCGTAGTGACCCAAGTCGGCTCGGTCGTGTCCCCACAACTCCGAAGCAAAGCTTATTTCCTTCAGTGGCAATCTCATGTAAACGTCATATCTAGACCAAAAACGTGCACGTCGCATGAACAGCGTATCAAATGCCATGCGCTCGTGTAGCCGATCCAAAGCTAACTGTGACTGTTGTTGCAAGTCGCGCATAAACGACGGCGAGATCCGACCTAAGAAATTGTAACGCATGGTGGAATCAAGCAAGACCGGACCAAGCAAGTACATGGTCTCCCAAAGTTCAAGTAGCGTCGACGGGTCGTGATCCGTCAGCGGCGACTCCTTGACTTGCTGAGCATAGGACTGGGCCATTTTGCATGTCGCTACCGTCTGATTCTCCGTTTTGTTTGGTCGTGGAACAACCAAGACGGTTCGTTTGACCGAGACAGTTGCTGCCTCACCCTGATAAGCTTCACTCGGCGCAACACGAATGAGGTTCGCCGACGCTTGCCGCTGCTCCAAATCCGTCAGTGTGGCTCCACTATGTTCGCCCAGCCAGTCAGTCGAAACCAACAGCTTCCAAAGCGCTGCCAAGACTTGCGTCGGTCCCATGCGTGCGTTGACCCGCTTGGTCCGAAACAAGTAAACAAGCAGTGCCAGCAATTGTTCAGAGTCGAATCCATCGTGCGCTCGGAACATCCCTCGCTGCAGACACCATGTTTTTGCCAAAAGAAAGGATGCTTGTAATACAGCCTGTATCTCGTCTATATCATCAATATCATGCTCATTAATATTCATTGGCCCAAAGAATGCATCCTCCATTAACACATGATTGTACATTTGACTGCTCGTAATGGCACCATTCGTCTCCCCAGTCGCCAAGTTGCATCGGTTCGGCAATAGACGCAAGGGCGGAATCCAATCCAAACTGTCCAAGCCAAAGCCAAACTCGAGCTGGACGCGAAATTTGAGCGTCTTGGTGCGAGGAAGAGTTGCCGTTTCGTCAACGTTACCTTGCACAGATGATTGCTGCTTTCCCTTCTTCTGCTTCCTTTGCTTCTTGCTACTCTTCGTTGGCGCTTCAACTTGTGATTGCTGCGTCGGAGGAACCAAAAGCAGCTGAACTCGTCGAACGTCTCCCGTGACATAGTGCCAGTAAACCTGGCCAATCGACGTGAAATGTTTCTTTTGCAGTTGCAACGCCACGGCCCACACGATGCGGTTTCGTTTCTACAATAATAGAGTTGAAATTGCGTGAGGTAATTAGTTCATTGTGAATGCATGTGTAAATTGTCCATTCCATATTTACAGCTGCATACGTACATCAAAGTATCGATTCCGCAAGTAATCCTTTGGTTCCAAGATTGATTTCGAACACTTGACGTGCAGAGTAAATGTAGGAAGAACATTGGCATTGCCTTGCAGGGTCGATAAGCCAATGAACGGATGACTTGGTTGCGAAACTTGCAAATTGTCGACACTGACTGCCGTTGCTGCCGACTTGCGATCCGACAGTTTCGTCGAAAAGGGCGATGCTGGTAGATCCTGCATTTCATTGCTCTGGATCGTCATGCTACTCACTACTTCACCAACATGATCCATATATGCCTGCGCTACCTTGACCCAGCTCGCATCCTGCTTGATTCTGCATTCTTCGACTAGTTGCTCGGCTTGGATGCGCAGTAGATTGGATCGATGCAAGTCAATCACGGACGACGCTTGGTTGACGTCAATTTCTTCCAGAAAATTGGCGTCGGCTGCAACACCTCCATGATGATTGTTGTTATGTGGAGGCATGACTTATGATAGGCGAAACAGTTGTAGAGGACGAGTAACTACATACACATCTATGGCTCAACTCTCCCACGGAACAAAATCTCATGGCAACTTTTTTGGTGGTTGCGAGAGGAGTTGCAGTGCGACAAGTTTTCGCAAGCCGGGCGACCACAATTATCACACGCTACTGTTCATTTTTGTCTCCTCACTAGCTATGGGAAGAGTTAAAAGTGTCAAAGTATTCATGTTATTGCATCGAATGCTTGCCCACAGTAAACAAGATGTGGGTTCGAATTTCGGAGAAGTTTCGTTCAACCATTCAGTGTTGCTCAACCTTGACGGTTGTGACCACCAGCAGCTTGCCCCCTTGCAACTCTCACACTGCTTTCAGCAAGCCAGGTGCCGTAAGCTTTGACAGTTCCAAACCGGCAGAAGCACAACAGCTTTGCATCCTGAGAATTTACTCGTGTGATAGCAGCTTAGTGAAGAAGCAGAGTGCATTAAGTAAATGGCTGGCAAGCTTGCTTCCAACCTAAAAAGCATACAAAGTAAGAGCGCCATGTCGCTTCAAACAGCGAGATACATAACCACAGCAATTTCATGTCATCATGACCGCGGCCGGCCGCTACTGTAAAGTATCAGTCATCAGCGTCATCGTCATCTTCGTCAAAGTCATCATCTTCCTCATCTTCGAAATCATCCAGACGTACGATGGAATGTCCAAAAATGCGCGGAACAACTTCACCGTCTTCAAAGCGCACTCCATATGTGCCATCTTCGTTGACCTTTTCAATAATGCCAGGGTACAAGCCTGTATCATCGAATGGAGCCATGACATAGTCATCAAGTTCAAATATTTCTTCACTCAGATAAGCGACTCGTCGCATCGCCTTGGCTTCAAAACTCTTCTCTATAGTTGTGCTCATCTGAACATCGTACTTGTCGTGTGCACGGACGGCAAGTACTCTGCATGCCTCAAAAAATGTTTCACCTTGCCGCCGACATTCAACATTATCCTCGTCCACTTCATAAGGAACAAGGACGCGAACGCAAGCTTGGCACAGTGATAATTCTTTCTCTCCGTCCCGGTAAACAACATCCCATGTCATGGTGTGAGCGTCGGCGCCGATTATTGTCGCTGCGTACCACTCAGTTTGCAGGGATGCGTACGCAGCCTCAACCTTTTCACCCACTTGGAAATTAGATTGTGGAGTAGAGGTGATTTTCGTTGTTGATAATTTATCCACCAATGTATCTGCTCGTTTCGATAATTTGAGTGTTGGTGCGCCGCTGAGAAAGTTATGCATCTGCCTTATCGACTCAGAGCCTCGCAATCGTATCAACTTATTCAAAGGTTTCACAGACGGCATGGTTAAAACTCGATCCTGCAGATCGTGCAAATAGTATGGGATGAAACGCTGGTGCATTTGAGTTTCTCGTAGGTACCCAAACTTTGTCTCCATGCGCAATGAGTCAAGCTGGTGTATAATCATGCGAAGATAAGGGTTTGCCATCTTCATCATCGCCTTGTGGCAGAATCGAAGCGCTATAGCTTGCGTTGCGACTGCCCACTGGTTCTGCCGATTCTTCACTAGCATTCGACTGTTTTGGTGTCTTGACCACTCGACCAGTAGCGAACATTGCTCCGCTTGATCTTGAGATGCCAACGCGTCATATCCAGGCGTATAGTGCTGAATCAAGCTATACCATGCCTTGTTTCCGGGGTGCACGACGTCAAGAACTTCTGTGTAGGATGCCATGTATTCAGATTGCATGTCGTCTGCGATCAGAATATCGTTGTTGCTTGGAAGTGTTCCAGGTAGTTCAAGGGCGTAGTGCGGTGGAGATGGCGGCCACTGGAACAGCCGACCTGATCGCAAATTCTTGTCGTATGTTGACTTTTCAATTTTGTTAAACAAAAGTTCTCCAAAATAGTAAATTGCCAAGTGATCTGTGACCAAGCGACTGAATAATGATAAAGTTTGGCGCAGTCTACGTGTCGAAAGGAAACTCACTATCAGCGCCAGCACCACATACGATGCGACGGTCGAAACATGGATCCATTCGAGTGCTTTTCGACATTTGTACAACGTCGAAGTATAAAAAGGAACCCATATGTCACGACTGTCATCCAAGGCATCGGGAACATTGCCATGCAGATGCTTTGGTACCCAGCTAAACTGGTTGTACTTGAGCATGTCGAGAAGCTCGTGGTAATGAAAGCCAACCTCGGAGTTGGAAATGCGCGCCGACGCAGTTGTCACGTAGTCCCATCCCCAATGTCTACCCCATGGTTTCCAGAAACCCATGGAACGGAGGAATCGCCAAGGCTTGCTCATGTGTTTCGATACATTGACGAGATCGCGTAACGTGTGACCCCATTGCTGCCAGTGCAAACTATATGATCCGCCTTGCGCCAGCGATCTCGTCTCCAGCTGAAATTTTCCAAACCTTGGCCGAGGCGCAAACGTGACAATGAACAAGACTCGAAGCGGTCCATTTGGATCGATATGAGCCTCCCCGCGATGCATCAATTGCTGATTGAGTAGCGCGCCACTTCCAAGCGCCCAGTGATCACTCGAGCCCGACACTTGAAAACCATGTTCCGGACAATAGTCAAACACACCATCCGCACACATGTGACTTCCAGGACATATTTCAGTCGCACCCATGGTTGATGTCACGTTTTGCAGCGGCACAAAGAGCGAGTAGGATGGCACAAAGGTGCGTGCCCACTTGGCGGCGTTTCCTTCGGGAACGACATCGGCGTGGTAGCGTTGCGCCTTGGCACCGTAGGCACTCGTAATGCCGGTGAATTCAATGACTGCTGGATTTGGTCCAACGATTTTTTCCAAACTGGCGACGAAAAAGTCGTTTGACAAGATTTCATGCAGTGCCTTTTGGATGCTTGGATCTTGGTCGACGCGCACGCCAAAGCTCCATCGATGCTCATTTTCAATGACGTAAATCATGTCTTGATTCTTTTCGTTTTGTTGTAGAATAAAGTCTCGAACCTCGCTTGCTGTTGCTTCCGAAAGCAAGTTTGGATAAATGGATGCTCCATGTTCCAGCATGTGATACATTGCATCACTGGGTGTCATGTTTTCGTAGTCGATTGTGAGTTGCGGAGTATCTGTTGCCGTCAAATCTTCGACAGTACAAGTTCGATGGAAATACGTCAATTCACGCGACTTTCGTTCCTCCGTCATGAGTTGAAGGTCCATTTGAGGAGCAAGGTAGTTAATGTAGTATCGTTCCACGAGAAAGGTCGAGTAGTAGGCTGCGAATGTCAGCATGACAGGGCAATCGAGCAAGAGGAATTGCAGCAACATTGCTAAGATTGGCAAGACTCTTCGTGGAAGCCAATGTAGAGTTGTTACGGAGAATGTCGTAGCTGCTTCGCCATCAGCTTCGCTAAGCGCCACGGCTGACGGCTTCGCATTGTATTCCTTGGCTTGAGTCGCTGCAATCACGCCGTCCTCCTGCTTTTCCTCTTGCTTTTTGAATCCATCTCTTGCTTTTGAGTTTGGTCGCGTCATTGGAATTTAACAGCCAGGTTAAAGAGGACTAGTATGGCTGGAAATGCAAGGCCATTTCGCCAAGTTTTGCTTCGTCGCAAACGATCCAAATGTCGTACTGGTTATCAATGCAAGGCAACTTTCCCGCGACTACCGGTACTTGTATTTCTATGGAGCGCGCAGCCTTTTATTTCGTCTTATATATTGATGAGACGGCTGCGACGGCACACGATGAATTGGACAATGATTAATTATATCATCAGATGAGCAAATGAGTTTTCACTTATTAGCGAGGGCAGGACGGAACGCGGAACGAACCTGCGCGCCGCTGCCCAAAACATCCGCGCATGCATTTATCAGCGCAAGAGATTTGAACTTGCTCGGCAGAGTTATATATAATCTGAATTGTTTTCTTCTTCTGATCGACTACCCATTGGTCTGCCAGCGGAATCTATTTCATTTTTCCCGTGGTGAGTTTCAGCGTCCAAACGAACGGCAATGACGAATCATGGCCGAGCGGCAACTAGAGCCTGCTGGAATACGGGAACCATATCAATCAGCGTATGTTACAAATGTTATAATATAACAATATCTATTCTATGTAGGCATGCATAATTTACTGCTATTGCTCTATCCTTGCTCGCGAGTGTGCTTCGGCGCCTTCGTCGTCAAAGGCTGAACTGTCGTCAACAATTGGATTATCATCAAGGTCAACCAGCTCAATGTGCACACTCTCAGTGTCATAATGCCCCTTTAGTCGCGATCGTCGTTTACGCAAGCCTCCTTCCTTTCTCTTCTTATGCAAGGCAGTAACGTACTCTGGTCGAACGACTTCCTCGCCAGCTAGCAAGGCCAACCCACCATGAAAGCTTCGATCCAAACCGACAATCTCTTCCATGGCTTCGCTTCGAAACCATCCCTTCCAATCAAGAAACACAAAGAAAGGCAGCATGTTAATCAAGACCCAGCCAATAATGAAAAGGATGCCACACAGTTGTGCGCCCAAAAGTGTTGCATCGGACCCACTACCAGACGTTAACGTATAGAACCACCCTGGATGTCGAGCGTGGTTGTACGCTTTTTGAAGGTAATCGGGTGATGCAAGCAAGCCGACGGATATTAGTCCCCAACATCCGCTCACCATGTGGACCGGTATGGCTGCGTCAACAAGGTGGAAGGCAAAGTGAGATTAAAAAGAAAACTTCGCTCATTTCCTAATCGCAAACACATTATAGCACGAACCATCCACGGCATCATCGACCCGGAACCGTAAAAGCGTCTTTGACGAAAAGCTGTACAACAATCCAGCGACAAACCCAGTAATGACGGCCGCCCATGGTTCCATGACTCCACAGCCAGCAGTTCTGTGGCCGCGATAATCGTTACAAATGCAAATGGAATGGGTGAGTAAAGTTACATGATCCTCCTTCTACACTCAACTTTTCCGTCTTGTTACTAACATTGCCGCCAATCCACAGAGCGATCCAAGCATGGCATATCTCAGGTCGAAAAAGGGCTCTCCCGTCGTGCGATCCAAGTAGCGGTAGTGCCATAGCAGCGACGTGATTCCAGCCGTTCCTCCACTCAGCACCGTATTCACCCCCGTCAACGACACCAGCGTAAACCCTCGATCACGATCTCCCATGAGCGCTGATCCCATGTTGAAGCCGATCCAGCCAAACCACAGTATTATGCTGCAAGATATAGAGTAGGAGTGAGTGATTTGGTCAAGTCGAACGAAAACGCGACGGCTCCACCAACAAGACACTTGCTCAATCATCAACAAATCATCAACAAAAACACCATTATACAGCAGCAACACATGTACGCACGTTCCAAGCATTTGCAGCGACATGTCATGCCCGGGAAATTCATTGGCCTTGTTTAACCTTCGTCCCGTTTCGTCGTGAAAGCGCCCGCGCCGCGGACCAAGTATCACCGTGGCAATCAAAGCCGTCACGCCGCCCGTCAAGTGCACCACACCAGCGCCGGCAAAGTCCACCATGCCAACGCCAAAGAGTGGAGCGTGAAACGAAAAAGTGCTGCTGTTGCTGTCGTTATTGATTGTTACGTTGGCATTTGCAGTAGCCCTACTCACGTCATCATAGTATTCATTCAACACAAACTCGTTCCAACTATCGTTATAGGGACTCAACCATCCGTTGCGGCTCCAAACGGCGTGCGCCACGATTGGGTACACCCAGCCCGCCAAGACGAGCGCATACAACAGGTAGGCTGTCATTTGGCACCGCTCGGCCAGCGTTCCGGCGATAATGGTGGTGGAGGCAGCGCCAAAGCTGCATTGAAAGAACCATAGTATGTAGTTGGATGGATCAAGGTCAATGAGAAAAAAGTTGGCGTGGCCCATGAATGTGGTTGTTGGATGTATCGTCGTCATTGACGTAACTGTTCCATTCAAATGATCATGTTGAACAAATGCTACTGGATTGTTGCTGGCATTGCCAGAGTCACCGCCAAAGGCCAGTGCGTAACCCAGCACGTACCACGCCAAAGCGGCGCCCGAAACATCCAGCAGATTCTTGAGCAGCGTGTTTTGCAAATTCTTGCGCCGGACGGCGCCTGCGCACAGCATGCAAAAGCCAGCCTGCATGAACCACACTAATGCGGCTATATATTGTATATGTGCAGACGATTGAATGAAAGGAATAAGTTGGATGAACAAGTGGCTCATTTGTTTGACATTAACACCTTCTCCTCACTCTGTCAACGCACGTACCGCATAGTATCAAGGCCACCGAGTGAATAAACTCTCGATTGGAAATGTTCGTTGTCATGGAATTTTGATTGGCATATCGAAATTCGTTATTGTCGTTGTCGCTACCGGTTGGACTCGCACGGTCCAGCAAGGCGTTTGCCACGCACTCCAGCATGCCAATCGTCGCGTTGACACTAGAATCACTTGACTGCTGCTGCTGTTTTAAACACCAATCATGTAGATTGTCACGTCGCTGCGAGTTGATGGAGCGTGACCAGAGTTGTGACGGTGGCATCTTGATTGGGTATTGCAGGAAGTAGCAGCAATTAGCCGGTAGCGGTAGCAGCAATTGCAGATATTCTAGTGAACAGGTCTCTTATAGCGACTTGCAAGGAGACAGTGAAAAATATGAACAGTTTAACAGTAGCGATAGCAAGTTGTTTTTACAAGTCGAAGCGATGCGAAACGATAATGAATGGAAGGCCCTTGGACCGCGAGCGTGAAAGAGGTGCAGTTTCAAACGTGACCCGACGCGCATGAATTTGAAAATGACTGGTGCAGTATGCGGTAGAGTGTACAAGCGGTCATTTTCAGTCACACTTGTCGTGGAAACTCCACCAGCTGACGTGGAGTGTCACGTCTATGTCACGCTACGACGGTGCGGCGAAACCACACGTTTCGCACCACATGAAAGGATCCGATATGCGCAAATTGCAAACGCAAGGATTGTTTCACATTCTACGAAAGATACGCCTTTCTGCCGCTCCATCTACATACACTCCATTCTATCGCTGTCACCATGTCATTATTCGTTTGCGAAATATCAGGCGAAACTGCTACCAGCAGCGAGCAAATGGTGGTGACGCCATCCGGACATGTTTGCACGAAGCGATTGCTCGTTGCCAAGCTACGTGAAAACGGTGGAGTTGATCCCTTTAATGAACGAACACTACACGAAGATGACTTGATTCCATTGGCGACAAGCAGTAGCAGTAGCAGCAATAAATCAATAATTCCTCCGCCCCGCCCCACTGCTTCCACCAGCTACACGCACATGCTCGAGCTGCTGCAGACGGAATACGACGCCGTCGTTTTGGAGCTGTTTGACACGCGTCAGGCGCTGCAGTCGACGCGGCAGGAGTTGTCGCAATCCTTGTACCAACACGACGCGGCAATGCGAGTCATTGCGCGACTGTTGAAAGAAAAGGATTTGTACAAGAGTCAATTGATGGAACTGCAAGTGAGTGGAGTTGCGACTAGTGAACAAGTGCAGCAGCAAGAGTCACTCGCGACCAAGCGCCATCACGAGGAGGAAACTGCTGCAGCTGCATTGGAGCAACCGTCCGCCAAGAAGCAAAAGACTGGGAGCGCCAAGGATGACGACGCTGATGCCTCCGCAATTGACCAAGCACAGTTACCACTCGACGGAAACATTCCAGACTCCGACTTGACTCAAATGGTGACAGCCTGGCAAGGTTTGCACCAGGGACGCAAAGCGATTCAAAAGATAGCAGCGGCGGCGGCCCCAAGTGTGGAGCAGTTGAACAGTCTTGCGAAAGACGTTACTGTGGCCATGCACAAGACGTCGTGCAAGCAAATGACAGCCATGACAGTTGCGAGTGCATCAGGTACAGCCCACATTGTGACGGCTGGCGCCGACAAGCAAGTCCTGTGCTACGACGCAGCTTCGAAAGCGGTTGTTTGGAGCATTCCCAAGACGCAAGCCTCGTATTTGAGTTACCAGCCGAGCAGCAGCAGCAGCAACACTGGCGCGGAGCAGGAGCGTCCCAGTGTATTGGCGACTGGTCACGGCAAGCTGCTCAGTTTCTACAATATATCATCTAGTGGAGACGTTTCCAATCCAGTTGTTGCCACGACGCTGGAATCCATTGTCAGCGTGCAGCTGCATCCCGACAAGAATCATGTTATGGTGGGCACGTTGCATGTTTTGCTGCTCTATCGCATCCAGACAGCAGCAGCGAATGATGATGAGCAAGATGATGCTTCGCTGGTGCACGTTTCCAGCTTTGGTCAGGAAGAAGATGGTTTCGAAATGACGTGCGGCTGCCTTCATCCGGACGGACTCATTTACATTTGTGGAACGAGCGATGGAAACTTGCAAATTTGGGACTTGAAGAATAAGTGTTTGGGTGGAACGCTGGTGGCTGCAAATAGTAGCGATAGTAGTAGCAGTGTGACTCACGTTGGCATTTCCGAAAATGGTTACCACATTGCGTCAACGAACGCCAGTGGCGTCGTGACTGTGTGGGACTTGCGCAAGCAAGCCATTGTGGCGACGCTCAACGACCAAGACGAGGCTGATCGACTGGAAAGTGTTTCATCCACAAGCTTTGATCCAAGCGGCAAGTACTTGGCGTATGGCGGATCGACTGGTTTGCGAGTGTGCATGGTCAAGGAGTGGAAGATCAAGGCGTCGTATGAAATTGCCGCAGACTACCTGGGCTGGGCTGGTGCGGCGACGATTGTGGCGGCTGGAAAGAAGGGTCGGCTAGTTCACTTGCTCGAGTAAAAATGTAGATGGATGGGTTGTGTAAAAATCTATGTATAACGACTGTCAAACTATCGAATTAGCTGCCGTGGCAGTTTTTATTATGATAATGTCGCGAACCTTGACGCCAACTTAAGCATTAGGGAGAAGAAGAACGGCTGCATCGCAAGCAGCTGCTGCTGTAAGGCTTGTAATTAATGCAGCAGCAATATCATGTAATCGAGTGCTATGACGAAACGTTAAAAAAAGACGGATCTATTCAAGCTAAAGAGATGCGATGCGAAAAGTCCTGCCGCTAGCAGCAATAGCAACGCGGAACGACGCGCTAAGAACAATCTCCACTTTACCGTAGTACTTCCAAGATGAGCTAATGCTCCAATTTTTAGCTTATTTTGTTGCAACTATGAGCTTGAAATATACTTTATATTATGTTGCTCTAATGTAGCTCTAGTACAGCACAACAAGGAGTCATATGGTACACTATACCCGAGCATTGGTGGCGCTTGCTTACAAAACCAACAGAACCGCCATGCTTCCAAACATCATCAAAACAGTGCCACCAATTATGGTGCTACCACTGCTATCATCAAGGTTGGCGGTGCCAGAGGTGCTGCTGCTGGTTGGTTGCGAGTTGCCGCCACCAGCAGGCTGTCCGCCTCCACCTTGTTGTTGTTGCTTCGGCGCGTCCGTTGGACGCGGTTGTGAATTTGGACTCACAGTCGGCATGAAGGTGTTTTGAGACTGACATGAAGTGGCATCCGCGGACGTACAAGTGGGATTGTTGCCATCAAGCGCGGACGCCGTCAAAAATTGTCCCGACAAGGGACAGATGCTACCACCAGAATTCGTTTGAAAATTACCCGACAACGTAAGTTCAGGATTGTAGCTCAAAATTGGAGCGGGTCCAACCGTATTGTCTTTGAAGCAACTGTTCTTTATTGCAAGTGGGCCACTAGTCTCGACGAGCGAGCTTGTGGATTTTGACTGTCGGTCGGAAGCGAACGGGCCGGGCGTTAGCGACAACAATTGAAGAAGAATATAATTTACCCACTTAAAATACTTACGATATAACTGTCAGAAACCATGGTGTTGTTGGTAAACTCACAATTGTCAAATTGAAGGCGGTTGTTCATGCCATTGCCAACGACAAGGGTTGGCTCCGCCGGAGGTGCAGAGTGAGCGTTGCTCACGAAATCCGTGTGGTCAAAGGTGACAATCAGCTCGTCGGATCCGTCGGCCGAGCTATAGTCTACCATCACTGTCGATAAGGCTTCCGTATGTTCTCGAAACTCACAGTCTTGAAACAAGACACTTCCGGGCTTGGTGATCCATACGCTATGTTTCGCAGCCCCCTCAAAGGTAAGGCCGGCAATTTTCACGTTTTGGACCGTAAGGTTGGAGGCGACGCCAAAGAACGGCGTTCCATCAACATGCACACTTCCTCCACGAATGACGCAGGAGTTTTCGCGAACTCCATCGTCTCCACACTTGACTACCAGGTTTGGTCGCGCGTGTATCATTTCTATTATGGATAATTGATTCGCAGTCAGTCAGCAAATTTCATGGAACGACGAGTCAAAAGCCAGCCAACACATCGCACTCCGTCTTACCTGTTCCATTTTGAACAACATTGTCGTAGTCAAGCGTACCCACGTCAAATACATTGTTGGGGCACAAAATATACTCTCGTTCCACAGAAAAGTCGGTCACGGTGCTTTCCAAACTCTCCATGGTGTCGAGCGAAAGAATGCATGCGTGAGCTCCTAGGAACACACACGATAACGTGAATGTTATTAGTAAAGATTGCAGATTCATCGTTGCCTTGTCTTTTGTTGAAGTGGAAAAGTGCAACAGGCCACGGCAAAAATATGTTGGTTTTCGTTCGGAAGTCTTGTGGTGAATTGTGGTGGATCGTCATTCGCTCCCGGTCGACAATTTCAGTGTGAGTGCCGGCAGGCACGCTCGCTCAACGTCAAGCCAGTCGTACATTCATTTTGGCGACGGATTCCGAGCTACAGTACAGTGTGATAGCTGTCAATGAAAGCACCTTTCGCACAAAACATCAGCCAGCAAATATAGACGGGTGTAATAGGCTTTTCATATTGTTTCTGTGGCAAGTATAGCTATTGGTAAGCATTGGACAAGCCCCTCCTTGTCGAACTTAACTTACTGTTCGTACGTACAAGTATGTACCGGTACGGTACGGTACGAACGAATGAAGGTCACGGTCATTACCGCTCCGACAACGCGAGGATTAACCGCTGCGACACTCAAAACCGCCAACCGTTGCGTGCATCCACGGCAACGAGCCACCATGGCAGCACAAGCCAACAACATCATTGTCATCAACTCATCACCATGGTCCGTCTGTTTGGTCGCTCGTTTGGACCCACGTCGTCCAAGGGAAACGGTTCTCGTCATGCTAATACTAATCGCAAGAATAACAATGGCAGCAGCAGCAGTAGTATTAGCGCCATGAATGTTACCAACAACAATCCGCAGCAGCAGCAGCAGCAGCAGCAGTCGCAAACTCCATTAAGCACTACAAAAAAGAAGCGTCTTCTGAAACCATGTTTGACGCCCCAGGAGCTGCGCGAGCATCATCCCATGTTTCAGTACGCCATGGACGAGTACGCGCAAACAATCTCCCATGTCAGTAGTGACGAGAATGACATACTAGTGGACGAAGATGAGCAGCAGCACGACTATGAAGCAAATACAGCAGCAGAGTCATCGCAAGCGTCAGCAGCAATTCCTCCTCCATCGCGTCAGCAATATTCCAAGCAGCAACAATATTATTCTCATTCCGATAGAAAAACGACGACGGCTGCTAAGGACAACTCGTCAGCATATTCATTATTATATTACTACGAGGAACGCTACGGCCCCGCCTACACGGGCGGAACGCTGTCCTACGTTTATCCGCAGGGCTACCAAAGCATGCGTCCACGGTCGGCGCCCTGGAAGCTCAGCATGATTGTCTTTGTGCTGTTTACCTGGTTGTCCGTGTTTATTGTTGGACATTGCAGTAGCGACAATAGCACGTATGTTGGTAATAATGCTGCTGCAAGTTACAGCGATTACAACAATGCAGCAGCAGCTGACGATGCTGCGGCTGCCACTTATGACGATGCTGCTTCCAGCTCGTTCTACAACAACAATCAAGACGTCAACTACTACAATGCCCGCTGGTGCGGATCGAAACCGCTGTATGGCTTGTGGGTGGCCAGCATGCTCATTACCGGCCTGTCGGCCAGCTACTGCGGCATTATTGGATACATCAAAGTGCGAGACTTTGCAGTGGCCAATGTGCGATCGCAGCCGGGGTGGACTTGTGACAATGCTTCAGGTGGGGACGACTGTCATGCGCTCAAGAGCGACTACTATGTACGCATTGCCAATCATGGTCATTCGTATGAGAGCAGTCGACCTGCTGCTGCTGCAAGTCACTACCACAACAGCCATTCGTCGTCGTCCACGAGCAGCCAGTCCTATCAATACCATCCAAGCATTTACCAGGCGGATGGAACGCCGCAGTTTTGGGGTGCGCACATTTACAGGCCCACGCAGGCGGCCGTGGCAGTGACGAGTCGGTAGTTGGTGCTGATGCTAAGGCTGTATAAAGATGACATTATTGCGGGATGGAACGCAACGCTGGCGACATTGACGAAGTGACATTAGACATAGTACTAGTGGATTTTTGATTAACGCAGTTGCAAAATGCGAAAACAACAAAGTATATCTGTATCAGTAGAAAAGTGTTACAAGTCCTTATATTATTACTCTGTTGCTGGCATTTGCTTGTCGTCCGTCACATTCGCAAGTTCGTCATCGCCGTCAACACCATCTTCCTCATCAACTTGCTCCATTTCGCCAACGACGCCCATGTCAATCTCTGCCAGACCTTGCTCCAGAGCTGACAATTCCTCCGCCCACTCGGCTTCGTCGTCGTCATTATCCAACTGCACATTGGGAGGCGCAACGTCACCCAACAAGCCCATGCGCATGGCCGACTCCTCCAACACAGCCGTCTTTTTACCTTGATCGCGACGACGACGCCGCTCCTTGGCCTTGGACGTCCGCTTGCTTCCATTTGAAGCTTGGTCCGCCGTTCCGCCAATAATTTCGCCATCCATGTCAATATCCGCCAACGCGGCCGCCGCTGCAACTCCCTTGATCTTTTTCACCAACACAACGTCAGGCAAGATCACATTGGAGTGTAGCGCCTTGGTCAACAGCTCGTCATGCTGCACGGCCGTCGATTGCAGCAAATCGTAACCAAGCACAACGTCGCCCGGTTGCAGCAATACGCCCAAATGTGACACGGTGGTCAACACGTGGTCGCCAGTGCCGTGCGCGCGAACGACTTGCACGTCGGCCAAGACGAACCGCTTGTTGTATTGAGCATTGTTGTTGCGGTGTGTCTTGTGGCTCGTTGTTGCGACGGAGGCAGACGTTACCGACGCGTCGTCGTCATGTGCATTGGTCGGCTGCTGCTCATGCCGCCTTGTGCGCTCCTCGTTCCACAGTTCGACATCCAGTACGATAAACTCGACAAGTTGCTGGTAGCTTTGCAACACACAAAAGGCCTTTTCATGCTTGTAGTAGGCTTCCTGCGACACGTACTCGGGTTGCAACTCGCCATTGCTATTCTTGAGTCGCGCCTTGGTCGGACTCGCATCCAAACAGTGAATCGCTCCGGCGCCCAGTCGATGCACCAGCGCCACTCTGCCACTCAACACGCCCAAACTAGTTGCCGTCTTGTGAATGACAATCAAGTCATGCCGACACAGTGGCACCAGTTCGCACAGCAGCGTGTACTTGACATTGGCCGTGGCGTTGCTCACGTCTTCGCTGACCATTTTGCTCGTCGTGCTGACGCGCAGCGGCAAAATCTTGGTCAAGCCGGCGCAAAATAGTTGCGCCTGGCGATGTGCGCCAAAGTAAAAGTCAAATCCTTGTGACACGGAATCAATCTGCAAGACGTTTTGCCGGAGTGAAGCGTTTTTTGCCAGCGCCATTTCCAGCAGCGCCAGTGTATTCGTGGAAGCAGCTGCATTGTGAAAGACGCGCTTTTGCCGTACCTGCACAATGGCCTGCCAGGTTCGATGCGTGTACTCGCGGTTGCAGTCCGGGCATTGACTCCACTGAATTTTCAGAAAAGTTTGTAGGCGCTGCTGCAGCGTCACGTTCTGCACCGTCGTGCGCACCGTGAGGAGCAGTTTGAGGCGCATGCTGTGCGGCTCGGTCCAAACAAAGCAAGCGTCCATTAATTGAATCTTGCCGTACTGGACCGAGTGATTACTTGATGTATGTTGCTGCAGCGCCGGAATTTGCTTGAGGCAGAGCGCCAAGAGCTCCGGACTCTCCATGTCGCAACTAACGTATTTGGTGGGTGTGCGTTGAAACTTGCGACACTTGCGGCACTGGTGTATGGTCACGTGATCAGCGTTGCCGGGACCTTTTTGTAAAATGCTTTGCAGATTGAACGATTGTGACAGACAAGTGGAACATTGGTTGGCAGCATTGGGGTAAATGAGCGAGCCGCACAAGCAGCATGGAATTTGAACACTCGTCTTTTTTGTTAGTGTAGAGGCTGGAAAGAATGGAGCTTCTGATGTAGTAGCGGGAGTAGTAGCTGGAGCATTCATTGCAGTTGTCGTTGAAGCAGTATTGCTGTTGTTGCTGTCTGCCATGATGATAATGATGCCTTGCGATGATTCGTCGCGGCGTCTCGATTTATTTTGTGATGGGTTGCCATGTCATGGTGGAAACGGATCGCGCGCGAAACGTGACGAGGAGGATGTTCGTCGAAGCGTGACTTGACTGTGGTGCAGAGTGTAAAGCTCACGTCTGGAAAACTTCAATCACATCGGAGCGGTAATCAAGCTCTCGTTAGACCCGTTACGACATTATCAAGCCACTGTCCGCCACGCGTGGGTTCACCATGGCGAAACGCAGCAGCTTATTGATGCTCTCGCTTGCTGCTGTAGAGCGATAAGAACAACACTAACATTCATGCAATAAAGAATCAAATGCTATATTCAATAATCCTACCAACCTACAATGAGCGAGAGAATCTACCCATCATTGTCTATCTCATTCACCGAACCTTTTCAACACTCCCCCAGGACGACTACGAAGTCATCATTGTCGACGACTCTTCGCCCGACGGAACACTTGCAGTTGCCGAACGACTCCAGCGAGAATTCAAGCAGCACATTCAAATTGTGTCACGACCCGGCAAGCTGGGACTGGGGACGGCCTACGCGGCTGGCTTGAAAGTTTCCAGCACCAAGAGCCGTCGCATCATTCTCATGGACGCGGACCTTTCGCACCATCCAAAGTTTATTCCCAACATGATTCACAAAATGAACGAAACGCACTGCCACGTGGTTTCCGGAACGCGCTACGCTGCGGAGGGAGGTGTGGTTGGCTGGGACTTGCGGCGCAAAGTCATGAGTCAGGGTGCCAACGTATTGGCCGATATATTGCTGCAGCCGGGCAACAAGACGAGCGACTTGACGGGAAGCTTTCGCTTGTATCAAAAAGACGCGCTGAAAAGCATTTTGCCTCGAGTGACTTGCAAAGGCTACGCCTTTCAAATGGAGATTATCATCTTGGCGCAGCGCGCTGGATACAAGATTGAGCAAGTGCCAATTACTTTCGTGGATCGCTTGTATGGGGAATCCAAACTTGGCACCAAGGAGATTGTCTTGTATCTCAAGGGATTGGTGACCTTGTTTCTGACGACGTAGCTAAATGATTGGCGACGAGTTGTAGCTCGCTAAAGAGCCGTATGCTGCACGCGACGGCAGGGCGATTGGGACGAGGACGGCAGACGCGACGAATGGAAAGAATCACTTTGATCAAGTGATATCAGAAATACGCAGTTATAGTTACGATTGCCTGCTCAGTAGTGAGTTCAGCCTTCTATTGCTCCTAGGTCTGTTCTTTGCTTGTTTTGACTGGCAAAGGTATCCGCACTGGCCAAGATATATGACTGCTTGGGCTTGTTCCACAGGCAGAACACGCAGCCGAACGATCGAGCTACCCATGGCATGCCTCTGCCATAGTCTGGTTTGTCGTCGAGCTTGTACTGGTCGTCAATGCTAGGATATCAAGCCCTCATTTGCGACGACGCCAGTGCCTGCAAGATTTCCCCCCACACTGGTCATATCGGACATATAACTTCAATCAGGCACTTGTTCCTTTCTATCAATACGCTTCCACGTTCTTCCTTCGCATTCCAACTGTACAATTACAATGACGCTCCACCTTCGCCACTGGTCATTCTCGGGAAATTTTACTCTTGTTATCGTCAACACGACCAGTGAAGTCAATCTTGCGTCGGAACGATAGTTATCGCTTCATTCGCCATACTGGTGGGGCATCATCGCAATCACTTTGTTCGGCTGAAGGCACTTGGAAAGCTTCGTCGGACCTTTTTCTTTTTCGCAAGCAACAACTGATCGCGCTATCTTCATAATCTTCACAACTTTAACAAAAGCATTCCATCAAAAAATGAAGTCAACCATTCAACTACTACTTTGCTCGTCCCTCCTCGTTATTGAATCGAGCCAGGGACATTCCTCGGCGAATCTCCGAGGCCAAGGCACCATCGATATGGATCTTGCTGCCGAGCATGATTGGAGTCAAGACGATGCAGCCTTTCACAACTTTCATCCTAAGTACATTGAGCAAGAAACTTTGGCTGGACGAACCGTCGACCTTGACGCCATGCCATGCGCAACCGAAAGTCCAACGCACGATGAAATGTCCCTCATGAACAAGGCTGTCACATCATGGAAGCAAGATTTTCGCAACCGCAACCGACGACTAGCAGCAACATCCTACGACATTCAAGTCTACATGCACATTATCAAAAAGAGCCAGCAAGAAGGCGACTTGAGCAAAAACAGTCAACGCAAGTTTCTCCGAAAGCTCAACAACAAGTTTTCCGCAACTCCCTTTACCTTTACACTCGCCAACGTTGATCGCATTGTCAACGAAAACTGGCACCTTGGCCAGGACGAGTCGGGCTTTAAAGCGGCGCTGCGCGTCAACGGCACCAACGTGCTCAACGTCTACGTGCTCAACACCAACGCCAAGGCGGCCGGAACGATTGGCTACTCGTACTTTCCACCCATTGTTTACTCGGGCGCCAATGTACTGGATGGCGTTGTCATTATGAATCCCGATATTCAAGTCAATGGCGCTCCAGTCTTTAACTCGCTCGCCGTGTTGAACGGTTTGGTGCATGAGGTTGGTCACTGGTTTGGACTCGCGCATACGTTCGAAGGAGGCTGCTCGGCGCAAGTCATTGACCAATGGAAGGGACAAGCCGACTACCAGATACGCTCGGATGGCATTAGCGACACGGCGGCGCACGCGGGTCCAACTTATGCCAGGCGAGATGGCTTCAACACGTGCTGGCAAAACATGCAGATTGAGTCATGCAGTGGAGTGGCGGGCGTCGATCGTGGCTATGAGCCAGTGGATAATATGATGAACGTTATTCCTGGTCCCTGCTACGAGAAGTATGGAAGGTTTACGAGCGGGCAAGTGGAGCGAATGCTGATCCAGTACGAAACCTTTCGGCTGGCCAACGCATGAGCGGCGGTGGCATGGTTGTTGTTGATGTTGTTGTACAAATTCATAATATAGATTCATTTTTGCAATTTTCAATACAGAACAATAGCAGACTAGCCGGTACCATGAGGCGCCATTGTTAAGGCAGGAGTACACGGGCCGCCAGATCATACAGTAGCTGCTTTGGAAGTCGTAGCATAGGACCAAGGAAGCATAGTCTCGTCATGGTTCTGGTGTGTAATCCAGCTGGTCAAGAACTCTTTAAGCCTATCCAGTGACACGGGAAAGGAGCGTTTTGATGACGTTTTATCTACAGGCCGCTTTAACAGTCAAAGCATTCCTTGAGACATTCTCGACGCACTTTGGTCGTAGCTAGCGAAGGCGCATGACACGAACATATATATGATGCACGACATATTGACATTCTTATACCGCACGTAAGGTCACTGGGATGAATGATGCCAGATTAGCACGAGTAGGATTTCTCCGAACTACCGGTAGACGAACATCCTCGAACGTTCCAACTCGCGGCGATACCGTATAGCCTGACCTAAAAGTGGATCGTGGACTAACTATAAGACCTCTCGAATGTGGACGAAATGGTAGCTCACAATACCCAAGTTTGATACCATGACGAATAAAAGTTGCCATTGCAAGAATGAAGACAAGCCAACGACTTTTAAATCAGACGTATCCGCGATGATTGACGGCGATGTCGTTGTTAAAAGTAAGCCCACATCACTCGGTGCGAGAAGTTTTAGCGCCTTGGCAATCTCCCAGCTTTTCAAGGGTCTTAACTCTCGCTCGCTGAACCTCAGTATAAGCGGACATTCTTCCGAGTCAATGCCATCTGGCAGCTTGGTCGATATGCAAGTGAGCCGAAAGGACTCGCTTTATTTAGATCATTCTGAAGCCACCGAAGCATCTCGCATCAGTATCTCAAACAAACTGCATGCCATTGGCGAGCCGACCCAAGATTACAATATTGCTCCTGCGTGTGCGTTAAAGCTTGGTGGAGTCACTTGGACCCGTACAAAAGAGCATGACAAGTACGCACAATTAAAGTTTGTTCCTCAGGACACAATTGTGTTGGTCCGACGAGCACCAGCTCGACAGACAAGCGTCCGAAAGGTCGCGCATGGCGCTACCAACAGCTTAATGGTAGAGCATCAACACAAGACTACCCTGCAGAGCCGACGCGCTGTACACAAACCAAGTGGACTGAGTAAAAGCTGCCACACGAGTCGCGCTGCTTGAGCACGACGTTGTGACCCTTTTTGGCATCTTTGACGGCCAACAAACTAATTGGGCAGGAGAAAACCTCATTAACCAGTAAGACAGTTTTTATATGCATACCGATACGTGATGTACTTTCTGTATCTTGGTCAGTCGTCGCAATAAATCAAACTACCGCGGTAGCTTCAGTTCTGTCACGGTGGGACACTACGACCAGCAAGAACGTTTGCGTTCCCCCTCACAGGTGAATCAGATGCAATTCCATGGAACCCCGACAACGAGAGAAGTTCGACACTGGTTTCATTACTGATTTACGCTATCCGTAACGAGGAAGGACAAGCCAGATGTTCCTGTTGGCGTACGCATCTCTCGCACTTATCGTACTTGTCGCGCTAAGGAACTGTTCTGTTCCAGTGACATTTGACGATTGGCCATTTTGCAAACATCAGTCAGTGACATAAATTTCATCGCTAGTCCCACTTGATCATACTTGCTCTTTATCAAACACAATAAACAACCATGACAAGACATTGCAACATTTACGAGCGACGCGACAGTCTCTCATCGAACCACAGTTCCTGCTCAACAATGCTGCTCGATGATTGCTCTGCCAAGCTAAAAGATAGTCAGCAAGTGCGACGCGGAAGCTCTCACTTGTCCAAACTGCTCCGGAGCTTTAGTTCACGTGGATTGGGCATGAACTGCAGTAGCCATTCCACCAAAACGACAAGCTCCGATGACAGTCTCACGGTAGACATGTTGCTGACTGATAGTGCTGACGAATTAAGCGACGACGGACGTCTGCTAAATTTCAGCGCCAACGAATGCTCCAATGACTCGTGCAATACCACGGCGTCACAAGGCTCGGCTGAAACTGACGGCAAATGGAAAGTTAGCGGAGTTCAGTGGAAGTCCGCCAAGGGAGGCGACCAGATGTATGTCCAACTGCACATTGTCCCCCAAGAAACCATTGTTTTGGTCCGACGAGCACCCCAGCGGCGCCGAAGCAGCATTCGAAGGGTTGTACGCACTACAAGCAGCTCTAGCTCCGACGAAAGGTCGGACGATGGGCTTGACAGCAAGCAACGATTGCTTCGTTCCAAGGGAACCCGCACACTTGGCCAACGTCAGCGATCGCAAACGAATTTGCAAGCGCGACGACGTATAGTACGCGAGGACTCTCTATAAAGCTTAAACATTTATATTTACTGGATTGGCAACAGTTACTGACCGGCTAGTTATAACATGTCACATGCAATTAGTAGAGTAGCATTGTGAACGCCTAGCGCAGGGCCAGGCAAGTCGCCTGTTTGCAGCGCGACATCGTGGAAGCCCCAACTGCAAGGCTGACGATTTCGCACGAGTGAAAGTGTCGCGCCAAATGTCGCAAAACGAAAGTGCCGACCATCAACGCATGTTGATGGTGGCCAGGTTTCCATGCCAGTTTTTCCAATAGATTCTTGCATAGGGGCTCCTTGCTTGCATCATACATCGCAACTGAGGGACCAAGCCAGATAAGCAAAAGATTCACAATGGTATTTTCAAGCAGAATAAGCGCGTCACTTTTATTCTTTGGCTGGCTTGTGAGAGCACACGATTCTTTAACGACAAGCAACAGCCATTGGCATCACGATCATGAGGATCCAATTCTACACCATCGAAACCTTCAAAACGACCCTTGCACTGCCTCCAAAGCCGATGCTACAGTGTTTGATTATCCTGGAAGTTCGGACCTCTTTTACTTGAAGCCATCATATTTTGAAGGTTGCGTCGAATCTATCGAAATGTTCGACAACGGCACGAGGATGCTTGATCATCTGGACGGCTTGTTTAGCGTCTTTTCCGAGTATCATTCCTTCTTTGACATTTCCAAAGATCCTGCAGCCAGTGATCCACTCGTGTATGGAGCGGAACATGGCTATCAAGTCTATGGCGAAAACTCTGGCAAGGTGGATTTGCTGCAAGGCTTCCTCGACATTTACAACGACATTGTTGATACTGGAGTCGCAGGACAAGCAACATTTTGGAATATTTCATCCCTCGTAAACCAGCTTCGCGATGCGCATATTCAGCTCCAACTCGCTTCTTTGTTTCCATACGCTCCAATGTATTTGGTTGCCAATCGAATCGTTGAATACAATGGAATTTCAATCATGGTACCAACCTTTTCCATCGACAAGAATTCAAATCTGCAACTAAAGCTACAATTCCGCTACGACGACAACAATGTTGAAGAGGCAGCTGTGTCTACAATCAATGGCAAGTCGGTGCACGACTTCATGGTTGATTTGGCCAACGAACCGGCCTTGCCGTTGGGCTATCAGTCACTTGGCGCACGAATCAACGACCTGATGACAACCTTCAAGCTCTTCAACTTTCCGTTTGGTACATTGCCTGTTTCCGGTAGGCCTTCTGATGTTTTGCCAGATAGCTTCAAAGTTGTTTATCAGGATGGCACGTCGGAAAACTTTTATTCAACCATTGCCATTGCCGACTCTGGGTTCGGCGATTTCTTTTCACTGGATGCTTCGAGCGGCAACACTTTCTCCGTCAATCGCACGTATTGGGAGATCTACGCAATCTTGCCTGGTAATCTGCGATATAATTACGATGTTGCGTTTAACCAAATTACTTCCGCGCCGCCGCTGTTATCGCCGGACGACGGAGGTCGGCGCATGACAGTCAAGGACAGTACCATCCATTACAAGCATTTCAATTCTAAAACGAGAAAAATGCAGGAAAAGGATAATTTTGTGTTTGACGAAGTCGTCAGTGTTCCGCCGCTGTCAGGGTTAAACGGAACGAATGTGGCAGCGTTTAAAATTGAGAATGACTATGCAATTTTGAAGCTGCCGTCCTTCGCCATGCTCCCAAATCAGACGGCAAACATTTACTACCAAGTTGCACAGGCGGCCAAGGCAGCCGGAGTGAAAAAACTCATGATCGATGTTTCCGACAATGGTGGTGGAGTTGCCATGTCGGGTCTCACGCTCGCCCATTTGATGTATCCGTCGCTGGACTTTTTGACCTGGTTCCGCGGGCGCTGGAGCGCACGGTACAACTCGCAAATGATGGCGTTTAAGGACAACGTCTTTCCTATTGTTGTGGAGCTCCTTGCTCTCTTGGAAAATTCGAAAAATACGTCTGATCTCTCTGAATTCCAATTGTCATTGGGTAATATTACGGCGGATGCTATCGACACGGCTACAGTGACAGTGAACAACATGCAGGGCCTTTGTCCAAGCGAAGGACTTGCCTGTGTTCAGCTCCTTCCAAATCTCACGCTAGCCATGTCAAATTTCGGTACATTGCAATCGCCAGAAAACCTTTTTGACTTGGTGCTTCAATTCTATTTCGTTCTTGCGTACATTAATCCGTGGACTGTGGGAATCTCGTCGGCTGATCCGAATGAGCTTGCTGTCTTTGTCAGCGATACAACGTTGGAGCAAATAAACTATGGCGGATCTATCGTGAATATGACTGACCGGTTTGACCTTTCGCTCGGAGGTGACTTCCTCAACCCGACACTTGAGGAAATTGCAGATATAGTAGCGAAAACAACAATTCGACTCGGCGATTTCACCTTTGACAAGTTTGTCATCGTCTCTAACGGACTAGCTGGGTCAACGACGGCCCTGTTCACGACGAGCGTTCAACAAATTTGGAACAACCGCGACCAGTCGGGTGTCACGCAACCACTCACGACGATAGCCTATGGCGGATCCGGCAAGGTTGACGATATTGCAATGACTGGATTTCCGGCAGCCATTGAAAATGTCAATCTCGACTATCCGCTCGTGACAAACGCTGCGTTGTACGCATTGGAAGCAATTTTCTCTGGCAATGCCGACTACTATGCCTTTATCAATTCCGCTAGGACCACCTACGACAATGTGTTGGGAGCGCCGCCATACTACTCCAGAACGGTACCGACCCTTCCAGTGGTCACCTACTATGACACGTTCATGGGACCAAATGCGCTGCCAATGCAGTACATTTACATCCCACCGAATATATATATTGCTAAGATTTACACGAGTGTGTCAATCGAAGATGGATCCGACTTGGAAGCCTTGTACTTGACAGCGTCCAAGTACTTTTCCTCCAACAGCAGCGGTAGTGGTGGTAGCAGCAGCAATGGCGGCGGTTCCGTAATTGTTGGCGGCGGTAGTGGCAGCAGCAGTGGAGCTTCCTCAATGATTACGCTCGCCAAGACAACGTTTGTTTCGGCTACTGCTGGCTTGCTGTGTTTGTTCTTGATGTTTTAAGTGTACTGCAATGATAAATGACATAAAAGTATAACAATAGACAACCCCTCTTTGTCACATGATGGATTTTTGAAGGAGTTTAGCTTTTTAAAGCAACGTGAGGCTAGCTAAGATTCATAACCGGTGCGATTTTCTGAGATCGCCAGAATGAAATCGACGCGCGCATCACCATGGGAAATCTTGAGCCGTAACAACATCGATAGGCGGCTTGATTTTCGGACCAAGTGAAGAGTGCGACATTGGAGATCAACTAGATAGCATTTGCTGCTAGCGCTTAAACCTATTTTTACTCCAAGATAGACAACGACGAGGCCACAGCAAGCGCAAGCCCCATCTACTCGAGCGCCTTGCAAGGAACAACATTTTCCTTCTCCCAGCAACTCATCTTGGCATCAATTTCCATCATGATAATTCTGCTATATTTGATAATATTCATTGCTACGTTGCTCTTTTGGGTATACATGACGAGACGACGCAACGAGCAGAAACATTTGCCTCGTTCCTTTGGCTTTTTTCACCCCTTTTGCTCCAGTGGAGGAGGCGGCGAGCGAGTCCTATGGCACTTGATTCAAGTATTACTACAACAAGAAGAAAACATTCAGATTATTATATATACAGTCGATAAACCTACTGAACATTACAAGACGGACTTGCTGCGCAAGATTGAAACGCAATTCTCCGTCTGCATCAAAGCGCCCGATACCATTGAGTTTGTGCACTTGCACCAGCATTTACACTTGCTGCAACCGGCGCAACGGTTCAGCATGCTCGTCGAGTCGTTCAACACCATGCGACTCGCCTATGTTGCATTGCAACGGCGCGTTCCACATGTTTGGGTCGATACGACTGGCTGCGCCTTTACCTATGGGGTGGCCAAGTGCTTGTTTCGCGTGCGCCACGTGTTGGCCTATGTGCACTATCCAACGGTATCGACAGACATGCTGCAACTAGTGTATGAGCAGCGAAAGAGTCAATCAAGAGGAGCAGATAATAATATAAAGCATGCGCGCTCAACTGTATTGTCCATGATGCGCTCCATGATCAAGTGCATCTACTACTGCTTCTTTGCGCTCCTCTACAGTGTCATGGGCGGCTGTTTCTGCGATTGCGTCTTGGTCAATTCGACGTGGACCTACCATCACATGCACTCGCTGTGGTGGTACGCCGCCATGAGGCGTCGCATTAAGATTTGCTATCCGCCGTGTGGAACGTTGGATGGTAGCGTGCAAGTTGCCACAACACAATCTGCATCACTGCAATCACAATCTCAACAGTACATTATCAGCATTGGTCAGTTCCGGCCGGAGAAAAATCACATGCTGCAGCTACAAGTCATGGCGGCGCTGCTGCGCAAGTACTCGGCACTGCAAGGCAAGGTGCAACTCGTCGTCATTGGCAGCTGCCGCAACCAGGCCGACAAGGATCGACTGGCGCAGCTACAAGCACTAGCCACGCAATTGCGACTAAATGAGCATGACGCAGTTACATTTGTTGTCAATGAACCATACGCGGTTGTTCAAAACTGGCTCAACAAGGCACGCGTCGGTTTGCATACCATGTGGAATGAGCACTTTGGCATTGGCATTGTGGAAATGATGGCGGCGGGTGTAATCACCGTGGCGCATGACTCGGGTGGCCCGCAGAGTGATATAGTTGTGCCATGGAATGGTCAAGCCACTGGATTTTTGGCAACGACAGTGGACGATTATGTGGAGGCGATATACGATGCTCTCACCATGCCAGCTGACGCTGCCAGCCGAATGCGAGCAGCGGCACGAGCGTCGACGCGACGGTTCACGGATGCAGTCTTTGCCGAATCTATTGAAAAGCGGTTGCGAGAGGCGAAACTTATAAAGTGAATATGAAGTACTTCATAGTTATTAATATTTATTCAACATTTATCCAGCAACTTCGTCTTTTTCGTTGAACACGTTTGCACCTTCAACGGGCACATGCAAAAAGGCGCAGCTCCGGGAGCGCAGACAACCTTGCTCATTCAAATGAAAGTCCATGCAGTGCTGTGAATGCTCCTTCCTCCATGCCTGCATTTGGGATTCCTTGTCCAACTGCTTCAGACGAGCAACCTCATCAGCCGTTGGAACGGCAGCTCCAATGTGCAAATAAAAATGTAGGTCAGCTTTGCCTTCTCGTTTCGCCTTGCGCATCATTCGAGCTTCATAGGCCTTGCGCTTTCCCTCCTCGCGCTGCTTGCGTTCGAGTGCTTCCTTTTCGTTCTGCGCCTTGAGGCGATCGTAAACAAAGGAATCTGGATTCGACTGGTATTCTTGCAGTTTCGCTAGCAGCAGTTCGACTTGATCAATCGACTCGCTAGCAATGCATTCCTCCATGAGCTGATATTTCGTCAAGAGTTCCTTGAGCATGCGGCGAATATGAAAGACAACAGTCCGCATGCTGGTGGGAAAAACCTCGACAAAGCTCAAGTATTCACGAGCAACGTTAATCTTGTTAGAGGCATTCGCATACAACTCTTTCAAAGTTACATTGTCAGATATAAGCGTCGCTCCAGATGCGATGATATTAGGTTTTTGTTGAATTAGCGCCAGTTCGTCCACGTACTTTTGCTTGTTATGTAATTTTTGCCGCTTCTTTTCCGAAACGACCTCTTTCCGCTGCAACTTTCGTTCCGTCCTTTCAATCGACTGGACCTTCTCCAGTAACTTTAGTTCCCTCTCACAAGGCGTAACCTTGCTTTCAGGTGATAATAACGGAGACTCGCGACGGACTTTGCTGAAAGTAATTTCCTTTTTGCCATTGCCTTCCAGTGATCCATATCGCTGCAGAAACAATGTCGGATCATCCAACAAGCCTTCCGCACTCATAATACCATCCGCTCCAGTCACTTCAAAATTGTCCAATACATGCTGATAATTTTGAACATTTCCATTCGCAATGAAACGAACACTCGACGGCAACACTTTTCGAATTTCCGCCACTTGATCCAGCAATGCCGGTCCATCTCGTGCACCCGGCCCCTTGCGATCCCAAGTGGCCCGATGCCGCGCATGAATGGCAATGAGCGACGCTCCAGCTTCAGCCAATTGTCGACATAGTGTCATGGTCATTTCCAGTGTTTCTAAAAGACGAATCTTGCAGTAGATTGGAAGTGGTGGCGTGCGTGCTTGACGTCCAGCGGCAACTCCTGCCCGCACAATGCTACAAACCAAGTCGCGATCCGTTTCATCCAACAAGTAGGACCCAAAGTGGCCCAAGTAGGCGGTTCGCTGTGGACATCCCAGGTTCAAGTCGACGGCGTCGCAGTAGGGAGCCGCCGCCGCGACGGCGTGTGCAAACTCGTCGGGCGCGCTGGCACTCACGTGCACCACCAGCGGGCGGTCCAAGCGACACGTCTGAAAGCCGCACTTTGGCAAAGCTACCATGTCTAAATTCTTGTGGCAGGCATGCTCCTGCATTTCCGCGGCAAATTCCGATGCCGCCATCATTGGCGTGTAGGCCAAGGTCGCTCCGTAGTTGCGACAAAGTAAGCGAAAGGCAAGCTCGCTGGCTCCCACCATTGGAGCCAAAATGTATTTGCAAGTAATATCAATATCATCGTTCTTGGGTGCTGTTGCTGATGGTTGGCTCTGAGGATCTGCTTTGGAGGCGTCGCTTGACGAAGTCATCTTGATTGTTCCGTCATGTTCCTGCAAATCTTTGAGTTCGTCTTGCTTCGGTCTCTTTTTCGTGTAAATCAAGCTTTTACTATCATTGTGACTCCTGTCGTACTTCCTAGCTTTCTTTTCGTTGGCTTGTTTCGCCTCTTTTTCGTGCTGCTGATGCTGCAATTGTTCCATAAAGTTGTCATACTGCGACTTGCGCTTGCCATTCGTAGATGCAAACTCATACTTCTTGTTCTTCTTACTGGCCTTGTAGGAGTCTTTCATGCTTGTGGAAATGCTCCGGATCAGGAGATGCGTCGGTACTGCATTTGATCCCGGTGAATTGGCATGACAATGGATCCAAATTTGAAACAATTCGTTGGTCGTCGCGAATCGATCATAAACGCTACGACATGTTCATACCCGGTCCGACGCAATTTACCCGCGGCGGCGCGCGCAGTCGCAAGGTGCGCATTGCAAATTTCGTCGACCAACGTCTAACGGATACAATGCGTGAGCCACCAAAAGCAATGAGGGAGGAGCACTTTCGAAGAAACCTTTGCCACCATGACGAACAAGCTTGTGTTATCAACCTTGTTGCTGCTTCTATTAGGCGCTACGCTCCATGGTAGCGTATCTGCGCAAACGACGACAAACAATGACGCAAATCTCCGCGGGAAGGGTCCTTCGCGGAAACTGCAAACCTTTTTCGAACCCTTCAAAGTGAGTCAAACGGAACCACTCGTCACCAAGGCACCAACTCCGTCAAAGGCTCCAACCGTGTACAAGGTGCCAAAAACAAAGGCTCCCAGTACGTCGCCTCCGTCAAAGTCGCCAGTCGTCAAGGGCAGCGGCGGCAAGGGAAGCAGTAGCAGCAATGCCAAGGATACAGTGCCTCCAGTGAGCAAGGGCACGCCGTCGCCCAAGGGAGATGAAACAATGTTGGTGGAGGAGTCCATGGCGGCTTCGGGTACTAGTGAAAGCGTTTACTACGGTACGTTATATTATAAAGTGCATACGGGCCGGAACATGCGCGCACGTTGATGCCTTCCATACTCTCACACATGTTCGCCTTTATCATTAATCGCTCTTGTAGAACTCTTCAAGGATACCACTGCCAAGTCACTTCCAGTGTCCGCCTTTCTCGTTTCGACAAAGTCATCCTTTACACCCCTTTCGACCGACTTTGAGGAGCTTGCCAAAGTTGTTCGAACCGTTTTTGAGGATATTTACAAAAACAAGTTTGCCGACTCTGGCGAATTTGACTTTGTCGGAGTCTTTCTTCCGCGATACACTGTCGTTGGTCCAACGCTCGTTGACTTTGAAGTGGATGTATACTTTAGCAACAAGAATTCAGTGCCGTCCTTGTTTCAAGTAGAAAGCGTTGCCAAGGAAGGCTTTCAGCCAAATGCCGACTTTTACAATCTGTTACTCGGAAAAATGAGAGGAATGCAGTCGCGATTTTATTCGCAAGCTGAGACGGTTCAGTATATTTCCGACATGCAGGATTTGAATGATGCAGTCCTTTCCTTGTCAAACGACAACACATATACGAGCGGTCAGCTAGCATTGATCATTATGCTAACCCTCTTTGGAGCTTGTCTAATGGCACTCTTTGCCATTTTGTTGTGGAAGAGACGTCGACACCAAAAGCGCACGCACGTTCATGATGACGAGTATACTCAAGTGCAACTCAAAATGGGCAACAAGAATGATGACTTCATCAAGGAGTCTGCCTCGCATGACACGCGGGCCACTTGCATGTCAGACGGTGACACGCAAATGCCGGCACCTCGCTCCCCCATGAGCCGATTCACAGTGGCACCAATGAGGCGCAGCCCCCAACCTTTAGTGCCGCCCGTCAAGACGGTGGCGCATGACGGTGATAGCGATGAAGACGAATTTATGCTAGACGAGAACCTAACGTTTGACGATGTGGCGTTGGAGGACGAGACTGTTGCAGACGCCAAGCAGTGCGTCGGAGAGATTCGAAAGAGCGCCTATGTGAATGATCGCATGGTGACAAACACGACGCAACCTCGAACGGATGCATTAAAGCACGTCGGAGAGCTCAGCAAGCAGTCAGAAACATCGAATGAAGCGTTGGTCGAGCCACAGCATGAGCCGACCGAGTTACAAAAGCAAGTAGCTGTGGCGAAGAATCGCATCGCAGAAATAAACAAGAGCAAGTACAAGAACAAGGTAACGCGGTCAGTTCCAGTCAATCCAACATATCCTGGATCACCAAAACCCTGGCATACTGGTGGTTTACACCCCGTGCCAGAAAGTCCAGAGTCGCCCTATAATGCCAGCCCATTCGATCCGCCCCAACGAATCTTTCAAGCGAGTACTCCAGTTTCGAGCAAACCAACAGCAAAGGCAAGTAAACCAATTCAAAATGCTGCAATTGCTGACGATGACAATGCCTCAGTGTACACCATCGATAGTCAATCAAGCGCTACACCCGAGTTTTTGAAAAAGTTCAAGCAAATGGGCCTGAAGCGGCCCAAGGGTGAGACGTAAAGTCCTGGCGCGACAAAATTGCAGTGAATATAAGTCTTTTAGTTCTAGCTGCCGAATACAGGCATTTATGAAATCCTATGTTTCTCATACGAATAGGTAACGTGCGAGAGTATATTGTTTTCGTCCACAGCGCAATGTAGCTGTCTCACTCGCAAACCAAAAGGTCGCCTTCTTCCAACCACGCGGCCCCCTCTGGATCTTTTAAATTAGCATTAATACGAAGGAAAATGCCAAAGGTAATCTGTCCTTTTCGTCGTCGACGACTTTCGGCCATGGCACGGAGCGTGTTCCCTTTCATGCCGCTCGTCGGGTCAATGTCCACCATACTGCATCGCGCACACGGGCCGACCACTTCAAATCCAAGTTGCTTTGCTGGTAGGAGCACTTTTGTCCAATGGTCTTCGTGATCAGTATCATCGCTTAAAGGCATGCAACGAGTCACAAAATTAGGGCGAAAGTGGCGAGAGCTAACTAATCGCTTATGCTGAGTCGTCAGCACAGAGTTTAGTCGATTGACTGCATGCTCGGAAATAAGTAGTAGTGGCTGTTCATTCGCAAAAGCAATGTTAGAGCTTCTTCCATTATTACTTGGCTTAACGCTTGGGCTCATTATGTCGCCCATATGACGGGCCAACCAGCAACGAACGCCAAGATAGTCGCTGAACCAGTTGGATATACTTGCGTCGCCCCAAACTGCTCCACCGCACATGTTGCCGCAAACTTTCACTGGTGAATCGTAAGGTTGATGACTGTTTGACGAGGCACCAGTCAAGTGTATGACAAGGTCGACGCATCCAGGTGCTGAGACTCGCATAGTCCAAGATTCAATATCGATGGAAGGCTTAATAAAGGCCATGTTTGGATAAGGTGGCAATCTCATTGCGTTGCCGGAACAATCCACCAATGTAAACTCTCGATCGAACAACAGTCTTCCGCCAGATAGCATTCGCCATCGCTTGACGCGTTGAGCGGCGCAGCTCTTTATGGGAAAGACATAAAGCTCGCGGACAATCACATGCTGAGGTCGGCCATCCCAAACTGAGAATTCGACTCGACTTTCTTGGCTTGCAAACATTCGCGTGACAAAGGCCACAAATTCATCAAGATCTTCCCAAAGACTATCTTTTCCAAAGCTCGCACGCACGGCACCCGTGGGTCTGTTGTCAATAATATCAATTTGGTCACCACAAATGTGGCCAGCCAGTTCAAAATTGTGCCGCAAGTCAGCCGACGACATATGCAGCGCCGCCTGGCAAGCGCCGGGATTACAAAAACACCCAGTTCGTAATTGAATCGGCGGCTGATTGAGAGCCGCAAGTTTCGACACCTCATTGTAACCAACGTAAGATCCATCATGGCGCATAACGTTGAATGCAATTGTCGGCCCGGGTGCCTCGTGCACTGCATCGCAAATTTCATCGTAGCCATTCCAATCACCATAAAGCACTATGACTCGCTTTCCATTTTCATGACGTAATGACTTTAGACAACGGACAAGTTCCTTCGCCAAACACAATGTATGTCGTCGTACGGATTCCATACCTCCAAGCGAATCAAGCTCGTCAAAGCCATGCACCAGCGAGCAAATTCCCCGATAATGACAAGTTCCTTGGACAAGACTAGCCATCAACGATGGCTCATTCCGTAGAACAGCGTAGTCGTCGGATGGAATGGCAATATCAACAGATCCTCCTCCAAAGTAGCGACGAACTTGTCCAAGCTCGGTGCTGGCAGTGTCCTCACCAACCACTGTTTCCACTGCCGTCTGCTTGACCAACAAACATCCAACTCCTGTCGGCTCGCCAAACAGTTTGTAAAAGGAAACGCATGCTAAATCAGCATCGAGCTGACGCAAATTCACTGGCCCGGTGCTGGCCGCCTTGGCAATGTCCATGAGAATCGTCACGCAGTGGCCGTCAATGGAGAGCGCGCGTAAATTTGCGACAGTGTTGGCAATGTCAACCAATCTATCTCCGCCAAAGTTGCACTCTGGCGTTAGAACGACAAGATGATGAACCGTTTGGTGACAACATTCACAGTCCATGCCGTCACGACTAGTATCGCTCCGTCGCTGTTGCTGCTGACTATGAATCAATGTTCGAAGCGTATCAACGTAGCACTGTCCTTGATTCAAACAAACAAAGTCTGCTCCCTGCGCTAACGCTGGTCCACGCATGCCAATGACAGACGTATGAGCATTGTGCGGATACACCAACAGCGACTTTTGTCTCACATGATGCAAATTGTTTTCGTCGCTGCTGCTACATTTCTGGCAGGCACGAAACCACGGAAACCGCTCGGCCACAATTCTCAATGCTTCCGTCGCTCCCGACGTAAAGAGGACTTGGTAGCCAGGATGGTGCAGTTGTTGCTGCTGCTGCCGCTGCTGCTGTGATTCGCCAGTGCATGTTGATTGCTGCGACGCGTCCGCGTTCCATGCCAACGGACCATTCACTTGCTCTCCGCCGCCATGAAAATGACGCAGCACTCGCTTGGTGGAAGTTTCCATGAGTCGCAACGTCGTGGCCGCGGCCGGTCCACTGGAGTGCGGATTGGCAAGGATTGCCAGCGAATCGTCACTAAATATAGCTTGGCGGAGCTTTCGACTGGCCAAGGCTGCACCAGCATAGTCCAAGTAGACGAGTCGATCAAAGTCATCATCAATATTGTGTAATGGCTCACTACGACATGGACTCATTGGCTGTGACTCGCCACCCTCTGCTGCTGGCAATGGTGCAATGAGGCCCGGAAACTCGCTACTTCGCCACGCGTCAATGAACCCACAAGCCGAATTTGCGTAACCATAGTCGATGCCAGCGCGCTGCAAAAAGTCGCGCTTGCGTTGCAGCTGTTGTTGCAGCTGCTCGTTGGTCGTTTGATCATGCTCATTTTTTGATTCATGGTCTTGGCAAATGGCAGTGCTGCTGCTGCTTCGTCGCCGGCGACGACGAAGCAAAACAACAGACGCAAAAACAACCACGAGTATGACAAGCAAGAGCTCGAGCTTTATATAAGAACCAAATGAGAATTTTTCAAATTGAGTCAGCCATTTACCACAGAATGAGCCGTCGTCAATCATTCGTTTCGTTTGGCGGCAAAAACAATGAGCTGCATCAAGGCTTGCAGCTTTTGTATGTCTACTGTCATCAACAATTTGATCAGCTGCACAGAAATTTTCATCGTCATTGATGTTCATCTCGCCTGTCCAACTGCAGCAAAGTAAATGTTTCTTTTTCGATCGCTCAATATATTTTGAAATTCGACTCACAGTCAATGCGATGACATGCAAATGTATTGATCGCTGCTCCTTCAAATGCTTTTCTCAAGTACTTCACGATCAAGTCTGTGGTTCGCTCATATATTGATTAAAGATTTCTTGTTATATATAGACAAGCTAGTAAATCAAAAGAGTGGCATTTGGTCGTGCCGAGCGGATGATGGATGATGATGGATGCACTTTGCGTTGTCGATCATGTCTTAGCGGTTATGGATCGAGCATCGTAGCGGTTTACGGCGAAAGATTCCGAGCAGGCCGGCATTTCGGTTTGGTAACAGCCTTTTAGCATGGGACGACCTTCCGTCACCATTACGAAAGCGGATGCATGGTTTACTATAGCCCTTGATCATGCCCGTGCTGGACAATTCTGTCGACGCCAGTTTTGGTCGTGTCCGGCGTCGATTGTTGCCGCTCGTCGCGATGATGTTGGGAGGCATGTGGCAGGCAACGTTGTTCCCAGTTGCTCCTCGGAATGGTTTGTCCGGATGATAAGGCCTACTTAGAATACTATCATGAAAAGAGTAGTTTTTCGTCGGACTTTTTGTGATTGACATTTTTATAAAGAGTCATGCAAGATTCACACTGGCTCGTTGACTCGTGGTAAAATCCTGCTGGCCTCCGGCTCGTCGCGCAGAATTTTGGATTGACTGACACAATATTCAAGGCTCTTGCTGCGAAAGCAGAAGTCCAAGATTCAGTTGGAAAATCATGATGGACATGAACTACCGAGCTGTTATGCTCATGAACCAAGGCGCTTACACTGACTCCTTCCATTTGCTCCATTCTAGCTTGCATCAACTCAAAACCAAGGTGGACATGGATGTCATTTCGTCGTCAACCGACAACGTGATGACGGATGAATCCGAGGAAATGATCCAGCCTATAGCAGTCAAGTACTCGGCTCATGCCGAGAGAGTCACAAACAATGCATTTTCCTTCTACTCGTCAGCTTTCGTGTTTGCGGGTTCAAAAGCAGAGCTCGCCACTACGAGTTTGAATGAGATTCGAGTAGCAGCCGTCATCTTGTACAATCTGGCGCTCTGCTTTCACGTTCATGGCATCAGTCGAGCGGCGTCAGAATCGTACTTTTCCAAGGCTTTGCAGCTGTACCAAACGGCCCTTGGTTTACTGGAGGAAATGGCGTCTGTCTCGCAAACTCTTGTCGACAAGGATTCGCTGCTCATGCTGGCCCTCTACAATAACATTGGGCACATTTATTCATGCGACCACAAGACTGCGGAGACTCAAGCTTGCCTCGACATCATTCAAAGCATTTTAGCCAAGAATAGCACTCTAGAGGGCAGCAATGACGATTGGTACAAGGCAAACACGTTGCGTGAAAGCCAGTATTTGGAATTTCACCTCAATGTCGTCATTCTTCATGGGACGAGGCGTCATCCTCCAGCCGCTTAGTGGAAGGTTGCTGCACCACAATTTTGATGAACACTTTGATCAAGTTCAGACTTAAATAATGCAGACATTAGACTGTAAGTTTTGATTCATAGCTTACGATACGTTTAGATATGGTACGGATATATTTGTCCAGCCATCGCCATACTTAAATCCAGCAGCAACAGAATGCCACTAAACGTGGTATAAGCTACTACTCTCCAATATACCATGGACTCACATTATTGCACTAACATCATATGTCATCTCGCTGGGCTTTTTACTTCTTTCGCTGGTACGGTCCCGCCTCACGCACTTTGGCCACGACCTTGGCTGCATTTTGCGCAATCTAGTCCCTATTTCCTTCCGCCACAGCGGTTGGGTCAAACAATAGCGTCACCAAGCCAACTGAAGCGGCTCCCATTTTCAAAAAGTCACCTGCATCGTCCAAGTCAACGCCCAAAGTTGGGTTTATGGCCTGGAGCGTCCGGAACTTCTTCTTTTTGAATAAAATGTCGTAGCGGTACTCAAAAAGCCGTTCAATAATTTGGCGATCCGTTGAAAGTCTTGCCGGCGCGCCGCGCCAGCCGGCCCGGTGCTGCGGGCTTAAGCGGGCCGCTGCTAACAGCGGGCTGCTTAAGCGTGCCGCTGATAACAGCGGGCTGCTTAAAGCATGCCGCTGTTATCAGCGGCACGCTGTTAGCAGCTGTTTCTCCAATAAGCGGCCCGCTTTTTGCAAAATGAAATCCCGTGTAGTACACTAAAGACCATACTAACGCACCTACTTAATATCCCGGTGCGACCGTGTGGTGTGCTGCCATCTGCCATGACGAGGATCAAATGAACCTTGATCCCGCAATGTAGACAGTATATAATGAACATGAATCACTCTTTAATATAAAACATGTTTCTAAAATGTAAAAATTTACGTGCCGGGACCTGCCCGGCAGCTTTCAAGCCATTATTCAACGTTTGTGGCGTTGCGCCTTCCTTCGTTTCAGCCAGTAGACTGCCATCAAGAAAAGCTCCACACGCGCTTTGGCTGGATCAATTCGAGCCTTTGGAAGGTTGCTTGTCACCAAGTCTCTCCAAATGCTTGCTTACACGACAGGCATCGATACAAAATGTGCTTTGAAACGCTCCGCTTGATTGCCTCGCTTGTTCGTTCCTGCTGCTGCCGACTCATTCCAATCAACTCCAGCCCTTTATAACACATTGAGTCGGCATTAAAGAGACCATTCATGGTAATAGTAGAACAGATCTTTGAAGGTTGCAATCGTATGATTCATGATGGCAACAGCGCGCCGCTGATTGGAACAAGTGGCGCGATTCAGCAGCCCGCTGCTAGTAGCGGCCCGCTGTTAGCAGCACGCTGATAACAGCGGCTCGCTAAAGCAGCCCGCTGATAAAAGCGGGTCGCTTAAGTAAGTTGAAAAGCAGCCGTTGCGCGCGTGCATAGCCAGGATATGCGCGCGCGCATTAAATCGCCAAAATTATTTAGCGGGAATGAAAATGTGTACCGGTACGACAAATTTTTAAGAAAAAGCGCTGTTTCCGGACGCTCCTGAAGGGAAGAGCCGCGCTGACTGCCTTGGCCCACATTGGACCTCCATGGTTGCTGCTCCTGCAAATGCTTTTCGCAAGTGACATTCATTCAAGTCTCTGTTTCGATCATGTAAATTAATTAAAAGAGTGGCAGTTGGTCGTGCTGAATTGAATCGGGATGACGTTGGGCTGTCGTGTACATGCCCTAGCGGTTATGGATTGGCTGTCGTAGCGGTTTAGATAAGCTTCCCGCGAGCGTATTCATATTACTTGATGTTTTCCCTCCACCTCAAGATAACTATTTCAAGCAAATCTAAGAAAAATTGCAGACGCAACTGCTTGATATAGTGTGTAAACATGTATGTGGAAGCGATATGCACTGGGTAGTGCCTTAGTGATATAAAACGGGGCGCATGGAGCATGTGCTCAGCAAGCGACCAACAATCGCAATGTCTGTACATCATTCCTTATATATTTGACACTGCAATTGATGACGACGCTCCTGCTGATCCTCTCAGAGATTGAACATGCAGCGGCAGTTGTGGCAGCTTTTGGCCGCAGACTGCCATTTGCGAAGGTGGGCAGTCTCCCCAGCATTGTTGCGAAATGCCAAGGGTTTCTTCCAAGATTGCTCCCGACATTTTTGACTCCAACTCAATCTCAATATACTTCATGGAGGAATGTTGCTTGACAAATTTGCGAACATTGGCATTGTGCTGATTGTAAAAGTAGATCCAGTCTTCGGTAGAGGCATGTTGTTGCTGTTTTCCAGATGCACTGCTGCTGTTGGGAAAGCCTTGGCAGGCCGACTGCCACCGCTCATGAATGCCGGACCAGCGCTGGATGCGCTCGGCCCATGCTGTAGCGTTGCGCGTCACTAATACAATGGTTGCGTTGGGGTAAAAGGTGGCGATATTGTCGAGTCCATGGATCGAGGGGTAGAAACAGTTCAAGTGACCGTTTCGAGTATTGCTGGCCCGCTCCTTGTTTTGGTAAATGTATCCGACATCCGAGTATATTTGCCATTTATCGGAAGCGCAGCCTTGCAACATGGGACGACCTTGGCGATAGTTGTTGCCCCAGCACTGACCAATGGTTGTAGGGTGCTTGGTATCATTACGAATGCCCCAATGGACGGATCGTTGACGTCCGCACTCAAAATACTTGTGTGTGCTAGTTGTACCACTCTTTGGAAGGCTCAAGACAAAAATAGGAAGCGGAACATTGATGGGCGGAGGATGAGGTGTATTGTGATTGATGCGTTTGGAAAGACTCTTGGTCACCGTAGTTGCGTTGACGGGATGAGACACGAGGCGCTTTGGCGCCCTTGTAGAGATGTCGTCTACGAAGCCAAGTTTTTCTTGCTCCATCGGAGACTTTACGATGTCACTGGTGACAGTCCGATCCAGTCCGGTGAAGGTTTCGGTAACTTGTCCATGAAGCATCGCGAGTAATCCCAAGCAAAGCAAGCACGTGAATGCCAGCTGTTTAAATGAGTGAGATGTTGTGTGAGAAGAAGATCCTTATAGACCCGCAAGGGGAGAACACGTCGCATTGAATCAAACTTTTGCTTTTTTCCGATGAAATGCTTGAACTGTTAGCATTTCTCCACTCGCAATTTGAACGTACCTTGACACCGTATCGCCGAGCGACCGTCTCGGACGACTCGCGCCGAATGCTTAGCGGGGATGGTATGGCTGGGATCTGCATACTTTTGTCGGAGCTCTTGTATAGCAGTAGCTTTGTTTTTGACCTTGATTGCTTGATCTTGCTTGATGAATTCGAGAAAAAACAGGAAGGTCAATTGACACCAAGGCAGAACAGGCAGTGAGTCATAGGCCCAAAGTTGCCATAATTATTTGGTGTCACGCTTCGTTGTACGCGTCAGAAATGAGTCATGATGAGAACCTGTAATCGTATTTTTGCCAATGGATGCGCATCTTTGAATGAATGCGACGTGATCGCATTCTTTCGCAAACTGCTGCCGTCCTCCGTCCCGCAAAACGCATTTAAATCGCTCGATTGATTCTTTAAGCATTTACAAAACCAGACAAGGTAATCATGCACAGAACGATGGATTAGTTTAATATTTCTTGATTGGTACATCATAGGATGGTGGTGTGGCAATCATTCTCTTGTTTGACTGTGAGTCCCGGTCGGAGTGTCATAACCGGTACGATTCAGTTTCATTCGTTCGAAACCACGCAATCAACGAATCGACCATGGGATTTCAAACGTCGGCACCTTGACCAATCCAGTGCCAATATAAGTTCTGATTGCTGCTTTAAGTGCTCAATTCATATATAAATGGGAAAATCAAGTAAAAACTCAACTAGCAAGGAAGCTTCTACTCCAAAATGCACTTGCACCGACCCCTTCAAATGCGACTGCGGCCACCGACCGGAGCGTCCCTCGCGTGGCCACAAGTGGGACTCCGCGTCGCAAACCTACAAGGGCAAGGGCCACCGCCAAAAGGGAGCGTCCGGCCAAGTGGCGTCGGTGGCAATCAAGACTGTTTCGACGCAAGCTGGCACCAAACTGGAGGGATGGCAAGCGTTGCCAAGCACGCTGCTGGACGAGTATACGCGCAAGCAAAAGCGACCGCACGCCAAGTATGCAAGCATCAGTGCAAATGGTAGCAGCAGTGGTAATGGTGACGAAAAGAAGTATCGCTATCGCGTCATTTTGCCAGACCCCAAGCAGTCGGACAAGGATTTCATGTTTGCGCCAGTTCAAGCCGTTGCCAATGTCGAGCAAGCCAAGGAGGAGGCTGCCTTGCTAGCGCTGCTTCACTTGACGCCAAACATGCCGCACGAGCGAAAGCTTCCGGAACCCTACAGACAAACGTGGTTGAACGCCGTGCAAAAAAATCAAAATGACAAGAAGCAAGTGAATGAAACAAAAGCCGATGAGGCACCTCGCGAAACAAGCAGTACCCAACAATCCACATTATCGACGACAAATCCTACATTAGCGCAAGCATCCAGCAACTTGGTAACAAGTTCAGCGTTTGTCAGCCACGCCGAGCGCAGGGCGCATCAAGACCGCTTGAAGCAAATTCGCAACGCCAGGATGCGTCACCACGAGGCAGTGCGCCTGGCCAACATGCCGCATAAAATCTTCATGAGTGCGAAAATGCGAGCGCAAGTGGAGGCGCTACTGCGGGGTGAACAGTTTGCGGATTTGAAGAGCAACGAGGATGACGATGAGGAAGATGAGGATGATGAGGAGGCGGATCCTGCGCAGGACGATGCTACGCGCGACCTGCGCGACTATGTCATGCAACGACTTGTCCACGAAGGCTTTACGCGGAGGCAGGCCAAGGCAGCGTTTCAACAGTCGCATCATGACAATCATATCATTGCAGCAGCTCCTAACGATGAAGCCGCTTGGGACGATTCGTACGAAGCAAGCCTCCAGTGGCTGCTGGTGCATTTGACGGACGACCAACTACCGGAAGGCTTTGATCCGCAGCAAGGCATGTTGGACGTTATTTCTGCGCCAAAGGTGAAACAGCCAACCCCGGAGCATGATGGTTTGGCGAACATGTACAGTCTCACTCACGAGGATGCTTCGCATCTTGCTGCATCCGCGTCGGGGCAGTCGGTGGAGCAAGCGTTTTGGAATGTGATTGTCAGTGTATCTGGCGTATCGCTTGACATTGACAATCGTAGTGATATCGACGCTGATACGACGTCAACAAACAAGGAGCTGCTTGATGCGGAGATTGAAGCTGTCACGTCCATCTACGGCGACGCCTGCTGCGTGAGCACGGACGAGGTTGAAACGAAGATATCCGTTCAAATTCCAGACACCGAGTTGACATTAGAATTCGTCGTCAAAAATGGTGCATATCCATCGGTATGGCCGTCACGCTGTATAGTTTCTGGAGCTTGGGACTCACGCAAACCTATTGGCGTTGCTTTACACGTAGAGCTGCTGCAATTCATGACGACCAATCTTGCGCTTGGTGACTTTATGGTGCTCGAAATTCTTAGTCATGTGCAGCAGTTACTCTCGTCGTGCGATTATCTTCCGACAATGTCATTAAATCCGCTGGTATCATTAGACAAAGCCAACGGTAACAGCAAATCATCAACGAAAGAGTCAATCACTGCACCCAGACAAGCATCATCGAAGCCATCAATCAAAAATGTGTTCAACCAGCGACGGCCGAGAGAGCGAGCAAAATTTTGGTCTGTACTGCCCGTGCATACTCCTCCAGCTGTCGCGTTTCCCAAGATTAGTCATTTAATGAAAGCTGCGCGAGAGTCACTACCGGCTGCTTCCGCTCGGACCGAGTTCCTGAAGAAACTAGATGCATGCAGCAAGACGGGTAACGTCATGCTTGTGACCGGATCCACCGGCTGTGGCAAAACCACTCAGATTTGTCAAATTATTTTAGAGACATTTCCTAAGGACGCCAAGATTGTTGTCGCGCAACCACGTCGGTTGGCAGCGACGGGCGTGGCAACGCGGGTTGCCGAAGAGCGGGGAGAGCAGCGCCCTGGTGTAGACAGTGTCGGTTACGTTGTTCGTGGAGACTCGGCGATCTGTGACCGCACTCGACTAGTCTTTTGTACGACAGGAGTATTGCTACGGCAATTGCAGAACGAAAAAGCGCTCGACTGCCTGAGTCACATACTGATTGATGAATGCCACGAACGCAGTCTAGACAGCGACATACTTTTGGGTTTACTAAAGCAAATCAAATCGTCATACCCACAATTGAAGATCATTTTGATGAGCGCGACTATTGACGCTGAACGTATGGCAGCTTACTGGGGGCCTCGAACGCCGACAATGGACATACCAGGTCGCACATTTCCAGTCACTGATTTTACGCTAGAAGACGTCTTTGCGCTGACTCACAGCAGCAATACGGATGCTATCGATGACCTGTGTACGCATGCTAAGACATTAGACTATGATCTAATGGGTCGATTGCTGGTTGCCTTAATTTCAAGAAGAGACAAGGGTGACGACGGTTCAATTCTCATTTTCCTTCCTGGCGCGCCCGAAATAAACAAGGCTTCCGAAGCTATTAAACGACGAGCTGAGGGCATGTCCCTTTTGCTACTTCCACTGCACGGCGGACTGCAGTCAAAGGACCAAAGCGTTGTCTTTCGGCCACCTCCATTCGGATCAACAAAAGTTATATTGTCTACAAACATTGCAGAGACATCTGTGACAATACCGGACTGTACAGTTGTCATCGATTCCTGCCGCGAGAAACAAAGTTCATATGACCCATCGAATCGCATGCCGCTACTTGTGGAGCAATATGCTTCAAAAGCAAGTCTCAAACAACGTAGGGGACGTGCTGGACGTGTACGTGCTGGCATTTGCTACAAGCTAGTCTCGAAGCGAACACTTGCTAGTCTGGCTGAACATACTGAACCAGAGATACAGCGATGCTCTCTTGACCAAACACTCCTCTCTTTGCTGTTTCTGGGTGTCGAGGACGGCCTGGGGTCGTTTACGCGCACATTACTGGATCCACCAAGCAACCAGTCGCTTCGCGCCGCATCTGAAAGTCTCAAGTCACTGGGAGCTATTGAAGATGACGATCATTCTCGTGGCACATTGCGTCTCACGCCACTTGGAAAGCACCTCGCTGGCATTCCGGCTCCTCCAGTGATTGGTAAACGTAAGTTGTTTTTGAAACAAAGTGTGCTTCTTTATTGTGCTGACTTGTTTGTCTTCCTTTTTTGTATCTTACCACAGTATTGGTAATGGGCTCAATCCTAGGCTGCCGTACCGCTGCTCTCGGCATGGCTGCAGGACTGAGTTTGACCCGTAGCCCCTTTTTAAATTTGGACTTTCCGCGCAAACCCAGAAACCAACAGCAGGATGAAGAGGAGTCACCGGAGGCGACAAAGACTCGACGAATACTCAAATCACGGCTTGAAATGGCCGAGAAAATGGGCAACAGTGACCATGCGCTGTTGGCGGCCATTTACATCGACTGGATGTCATCGCGTAGCGACGGTGGCGGAAGGAGGAAGCATCTCTGCGAAAGCATTGGTCTCAATCTTCCCGCCATGAAGGAAATTGAGCAGCTCGGAAAACTACTCGACTCCGCTTTGACTTCAATTGGCTTTCGAGCATCGGCAGAAGCTGACCGCAATTTGAATTCGCCGCGAATCATTCAAGCTTGCGCAGTGTCGGCCATGTCGCCCGCACAATTGGTGAAAGTTGTGCGCCCTAAGACGACTTATGACGAGACGGCTCAAGGAGCCAAGGAGAAGGATAATCGTTCCAGAGATTTGAAATTTTTCATTCGCCTACTAAGTGATGGAACGACAGAAGGCACAAGAGAGGAGCAAGTGTACGTGCACCCAGCGTCGTCAAACTTTTCGACCGGTACATATAGCTGCCCATGGCTCGTCTACTTCCAGCTTCTCCGGACGAGCAAGGCGTTTTTACGCGACGTGACAGAGTGCAGTCCTTACGCGCTCTTATTGTTGGGCGGACCGCTGACCGTACAGGCGTCGAAGGATTTGATATTGATTGACAATTGGGCCGCACTATCAGCAAACGCTCGCATCGGCTCACTCGTGGGTGGCTTGCGCAAGCAAATTGATGCGCTGCTCGCGGCAAAGACGGCCGACGCGTCAATGGACATTAGCAATACGGATGCCATGAAGCTCATTACAAGCATTTTAAAAACCGATGGTATTGGTGGGTCGGCGTAGCTGCAAAGCCAACGCAGGTACTCATTTCTCAGTGGATATTGACGTGAACAAGATAATGATGAAGTTAACAATCCTATGCCACACAGTGGTGCGCAACTGTTCAATATACACAACAAGCGTTATCCTCGACCCATAACGTCTCGCATTCGCTAGCACCTACGTAACGCAGCTCTCACCCAGACCTACGGAATTATATGATAACAAAGTATGGTTGGGATGACAGCATCCCAGACCTCATAAATTGGACCGCGTACGCAAAAGCTCGGACGAAGCTAAGATGGGGCCAGTTTGCTAAAATAGCAAAGTTGTCAACGGGCTGGGCAGCCACGGGTACCTTCCTACATAAACAAAACTCGGACGAGACGGACCAGTGCTGCATGTGCAGACACATAGAAGACGCTAACCATGTTCTTACCTGCACAAGCAGGCAAGAAGCACAGGTACAGTACCTCAGGAAACTGCACAAAACGCTAGAAAGTTACCGGGTGCACCACAATATAGAGGCCTCTATTATGAAAGGCATAAAGCGCTTCTTTGGACTACCCCAGGAACCACATCACTGGTCATCAGAGCAAATAAAGTCTGCGTACACAACACAAGAAGCAATAGGCTGGGACCAATTTGTATTCGGACACATTGGAACGGAATGGATGGATCTCCATCAGGAACACGAAATGACTCTACCAGCACTGAAACATACTAGGCAACCAGAACAATGGGTAGTTCAAACCATACAGCTGGGCTGGAAATTTATAGGCGAGGCTTGGAAACAGCGCAATGAAGACAAGCACGGGCGCGATAAAGCTAAAAAAAGAGCTGCTAATGCAGGGGTCACTACAAGCCCAGATAATCACCGCGTATGGTAATAAAAACAGACTCTCCATGCAAAGCCAGCGATTTTTCGCGCAAACCATTGAGGAAAAAGGATCAGAAGCACCCCATGAAATAAAAGCATGGCTTCGACACGTAACAAGGTTGATTCGAGCAGAAGCGGCAACGGAAGTAGAGCGCAATCGAGACGGTAACCAGGATATCAGACGGTTCTTTAAACCTAGGGAAGGAGTAGGCTAAGACATAGAAACATTGGAAGTCAAGACGGAGGGACTTGGCACCAACACTTGGGAACGGCGGAGTCCTACAATATCTGTGAATCAATTTATCGCTTGTCATTACGGGTGGGGAGACGGTTTATGGGATAGCAGTATAAATATAAACATTTCTTAACTCTCTGATGAAGTTATCAATCACTGCTATAATAGTTATATGAATTTTGTAGTTGCCTATTACCCCATTGTCTGTGGCAGCCACTATCGCTCCACTACAAACTGCAGTAGCGTCCTTCCATGATCCGTGTCCGTGACAATGTCATCGCGCAGTATCTTCCACTCGTCCCGCTGCTTACTGTTGCCGCTGACGGGAGCCGCTTGAAACATGTTTCGCAGCTCATGCCGCTCGAGCACGTGGTGCGGCTTGGGATGGTCGAACAACCAGTTTGCGCCAGCGTGCGGCTTGCAAAAGTGACTCGTCGCAAAAATAAACGGCTCGACCCTGGTATCAACAGCGTTTTTCGATGACTCTTTCATCGATTGGATCAGTCGCTCGACGAACGCCTTGTTCCAGTAGCGGACGGCGTACATGCACAAGACAATGGTGCCATTGTTGTTTTGGTCAAGACTGTGCAACAAACTGTCCGCCTCCTTGTCAACATCAACTTTTCGCACAACCGTTTCCAAACTGACGTTTCGTCGCTCGAAAAAGTCGTGGATTGGCTGCTCTGCCTGTGGCGATCGATACCGCTGGTCCATGGCCACGACGCGAAATTTTACGTTTGATGGCAATTGCGATTTGAGTTGCTCGGCCAGGAAGCAAACGTCGCGGCCCGCGCCGGAGCCCACGTCCCAAATTTCGTAGCAAATTGATTTAGTTGAACTTGTATTCGAGTCATTATTAATATAACTCGCTTGCGTTAGCTTGTCAACGAGCAGTGGCAAAAGAATGGACGACACCATGGGGTCGGGTTGCCAGAGTCGATCCAATGGAACGAATGCTGATGTAGAATCTTGCGTTTGTTTATAACATGGCAACAAAGAGCTACTATCATCAGCGCTCGTTGTAATTTCAAGTGCTGCTTCGTTCCGTTGCTTCTTGGCTGTCCTTGTAGTTGCTAATTCATTGTCACATTCAAGATTATGCTCATTCAACACAACGACACCCACCACGCTCCACGGCTTTTGCTGCTGCTTTGCTGTGGGCACTAGAAATTCCATGGCAGTCACACGATCCGCATCGTTCTGCACCAAAATCACAAAGTCAACGTCTCGCGGCGGCAGTTCAAAGGATCGACTTCGGAGCTGCGCGATCGGAATGGAAACAATGGGGCGTCGATGGATATTGTTTCGTAGCGAAGCCAAGGTGTCGCATAATGATGCTATTTCCGGCAAGAGACTCAGCAATGGAAGACTTGCATATATTGGATTGTTGACTAGGTCGCTCCATGCTATTACTGGTGGAGCAGGTGGCATGCTGGAAAGTGATTTTCGCTCATGGTGAATGTGACTCGTCGAACCTATCGTCACGCTTTTTCAAAACGTGTTTCTGTCGTACCGATATGATGACGTTTCGACAGCCAGTTAGCTAACCAGTGTGTATGAAATTTCAAATCAATTGCCTAAACCCGTATGAGCTATTGGCGCTCCCTCAACAAATTCTTTATACGTTACTAATACTATAGCTACAGTTAATAGTTTCTTACTTTAGCTGCTGTAGTACCTAGCACGATACTATATTTTGTCTGTAACCAATTCGCAGAACTGGAAGTGAGCCAAGTGAATCCCAGTGATAGCCTTGAAGCTGCGCACCACATGACTACCCTTTTCACATTCATTTTTTTGATCGTGACGGACGTTGCGCACACCGACAGTGACTGCTTGGCCCTTGTTGGAAGCGCAACGAAGGAGGTTGAGTGCTTGCCGTTACAGAGTACTGGCCAAGCTCTGCTGACCGAGTCAAGCCACCATGGCGCCAAACAAGAAGACCACCATTGAAAGGTCAAAAGGCATCGAGTCTGCGCTGCCGATATCGAGTACTCTGGCACTGCAGTCGGCGCTCGCTGCTTTAACGCCGTCAACCCATCAGCCACCACTATTCTCCAGCCTTGAACTGCTGCACCTCGAGCAGCTCTTGCAGGCTCGAGCAACGATGCGAGCGCAGCAAGAAATGCAGCAGCAGCAAATCTATTTGAATCCAATGGAATGGATGCTTCGGCGGCAGCAGCAGCAGCAGCAGCAGCTGTTACTGCAGGCAATGCAGCTACAGTCAAGCTTGCCGCTTGTTCCAACCTTTGCTACTACCTATCCCTTGGCGCCATCATTCCAGCCTGCAGCCATGCCTCTCTCCATGCTATACCAGCAGCAGCAACAAGCGTATACCACTGCTCAATATACCAATCACGCGCTGCAACTACAACAGCTACTGCTACAGCAGCAGGCAATGCAGCAGTCGCAGCCTTTAACGGCTCATGCATCCATTCACGCCAGTCCGTCTCCAGCAAACCATGCAGTCATGCTGGCTCGCCGCCAGGATCAACTCAACGATACATGCTTGCCTTCAAAATCTGGTTTTGTCAAGAAGTCATTTGTTGGTAGCGGCGCAACGCCAAGCATAGAACGCTTATTGACTTCAGCTTCAGCGCGAATACGTCAAGCGAAAGCAACCAAACGTTCCACTAGCTCGTCATTGTCTGCTAGCAAGCCACAACCTACTATTCCATCCAACAGGAGTTCAGTCACTAAATCCGCTATTACTAACAGCAAACCATCCGCTGCGTTGACCAGCAACTTTCGCAACAGAAGAACTCGCAAGCGTCGCATGATTCAAACCTTTCCCATCAAGCTGCACAAGATGATTTGCGCCGCCGCACAAGACGATCGCTTGCAACACTTGCTCGCCTACACAAACGACGGCACTGCCTTTAGCATGACACATGATACGTACGAAATGGAGGAGCAATTGTTTCACAAGTTTTTTGTGAGTCAATGTAGATCTGGTGAATGTGCAGTGGGTCGGCAACGTTTGACAGTCTCCTCACTCAAAGTTCTCCTTTTCGTTCTTCCTCTTCAACAGCGACACAAAAACTTTGCCTCCTTTCGGCGTCAGCTCTGCATTTACGGATTCATAAAGGTTTCAAAAAGTAAGCAGTAGCTCCGTTGTTGCATGCAAGGACCGCCGCATGAACTCCGCCTCACCTCTGTCTATTTAGTCAAGAACAAGGTAGCGTACGCTCATCCCCTCTTTTTGCGAGACCAGCCGGAGCTTGCCAAGCAAATGGTGCGAGAACCGATCGTGGAGCAGCAGCAGCAGGTGCCGATTGCTAATGGCGAAAACTCTTCAGCGACAAGTCTTGCTTCCTCCGAAACCTCATGATGCTACTGCTGCTTCGTCTCTACAAGGGAGAACGCATCCGAAACAACTGAATGCTACTCTGCTGCTAGTGACATGATGCATGTCGTATCTTGTGCAGGTAGTGAAGCGGTACATATGTATGTATGAAGACGCCCAACGTGACGACGGATAGCAAGCTGCACTGCACAGGCAACAGCTGTCGCTCGCAGCGAATTTCGATTGGTTCCAGCAAACGCATCGCTCGCACTGCAACGAGGAGAGTGACGGTCCGACAACCTAGCTATGGTTGCAAACCCAGCTTTCGTTTTGCTTTGGCAGATTTTGAGTGTAACGTATATGCGGTACAAGTACAGCCAAATATCTAACACACAATGCTTGTCTCGCCGTGGCTCGTAAAGAGATTAAGACATTTTTGACGCAATTGCGGCTAGTACATGGAATTTTGATGATGCATTTCGACCTTTCCGGCGAAGATGCCGAGGTTTTTGAATCCACGGTTACATGAACGGACTGAACGTGGAAACCCTTACGCCGTCGTGTTTCGCGGCGTCATAAAACGCTGTTGCAACAAAAAAAAATTTACAGCGCTTGTATATATCATCTCGCCTTCACCATGGAGCACGACGACATTGACGCCGACGACATTATTGACCGCAACGACTATTTTGATCCTCCCAATGCTCCCAACGAACACGCAGGAAGCGATGAGGAGACGCTAGACGACGACGAAGAAGAAGACGACGACGAAGAAGAAGACGACGACGACGGCGATGACGACGGCGACAACCCCAGCGTGGACGTTGAAAACTGGGATGACATTCTCCATACCCTGTACCGGGTTCATTTGAAGCCTGAAATCATTAGCAAAATCTCTGGCGAAGCTGATGATGCGAGTGACGACGCTGATGGTTATCATAACGACGACGATGATGATGACGACGACGAAGACGACGACGACGATGATGATTATGTCAGGAACGAATTTGGGCCTGGAGCTGGCAATCACCTGGATTTGGACGCATTCGGTTTGCTTCCTCTCATTTGCCTTCCACAAGCACGACAAGAGCTGATATCCGCCATTGAAGCGAAAGGGATCCGCACGATAGAAAAGATTACTATATGTTTTTATAATGACGAGTTTCGCGACCACGACGAAAGCATTTTGAATGGATGTGTCGAGTGCTTCGAGGAGTGTGGACGTGTCTTTGCCTGTTGTAAAAAATTGCGGAAGATTGAATTTTATATCGATTTCGATTCGGTGGATATGGATGCATTTTATTCGAGAATGATTGCCCATGTTCAACATGTCAAGCAGGTAGCACTTACCATAAGGAACTCTGCTGCAGTAGGCTACGTCCCAACAACCTTTTTGCAAACTGTCAGGTCGCTGCCTTGCCTTGAAAAGTTTGTGCTTGGCGAAGCAAATACCCCATCAATTCTAGCTTGTCTATCAAGCTTGGAAGCTGTGCCGACATTAAAAGCATTCACTTGGGGCATTGAAATATTGGAATATGCGGACTTGAAAGTCATAACCGTCGAGGAGGCTATGGCAGTGTCCCGTCTACTTGCTTTGAACAAGTTCGACAAGTTTGAGTTGAGATGTTTAAAGCTCACCGATCCTGTGGCGTCGCAGATTATTTGCGGGTCTATCTGTGCTGCTGATCGTCTGAAGCAGCTTGATTTTGTCAATCTTGTCCTTGGGTCGACCATGGACGATTTTTTCGGAATAGTCGGGCAGCATCTACCCAGAATGAAGAATTTGGAGGCCATCCGCTTTGGCGGCTATGGCGGCTTGGGCGAGGAAGAAGACAGCACGAATGAAGTCAGCTCGCAATGCCAGCTTCACATCCTGCACGGGGCAGCACGAGCACCTAGACTTTACAAGTTGATACTCCCAAACTGCATTTGGAAGCCTCGGGTAGTGGCGGCACTTGCGTCTTACCTCTTAGCCGACTCACCCTTGCGCACTCTTGAAATCCGCGCACTACATTCTCATGATCCGTCTACCGCTTTTCAAAACTTGAATACTTCCCTGGAACATTGTAACCTTGAGCGACTCAGCTGCTTGTTGACTGACGAAGCAGACATATTAATGGTCGCGCGAGCAGTCGGAAGAAATCATTCAATTCACGCCCTTCATTTCCTGGGATCGCGCATCTCGTTCGAAACTACGAGTCAAGTCTGTCATGCAATGCGGCAAAATCAAACGCTTCAATACCTTTGTTGTTGTTCTGAATGGGACCCAGAAGAAATCGAACCGAATCCTGAAGCATACCAGCGCATAGTCGATGCGCTTGCCACGAATATGGCTTTGAAATCAATCAACCTCGAGCCGTATCAGCATGCCTTTGGCATACATTTGGATTCGTTAATCCAAACGTATACCCGTTTGAACGTACGAGGCCGACGTTATGGTACGGCGGTAGACGACCCTGCTTTTTTCAAAGCAGCGATTAAGTTTCTGGAGAAAATCAACGACAGCCTCGACTGTCTCTACATCCATCTGCATGAAATTCCCATGCTGTTCAACCGTTGTAACTGATAATCACAGCTCGAATTGTCGTATGTATGTTGTGCAGGTGCAAGTGTGCAGCCTTGAAACCGTAGTCGGTTGTAAAGAGACGCCGGTTTTGTATAACCTTACAATTCACTTTGGAAGGACGCGCTTGATGCGGTTCCTTTTTTCTAAACAAAGTTAATAAGTGGCAATAGTTTATTTCTTTAAGCTGTCTTGCAATACTTTTAAGGCATAGAATCGAGACCGTAAATGTGGGCGGCCAGCAGCTTGCCCAAACAAGCATCCCAAAACTGTCGCTTAGAACACGGCTTCAAACGACAGCGACACTGGTTGCGGTCGCGGCGCCCGCCTTCTCCTCAATCGTTGTTGTTGTTCTTGCTTACTTGCCACACCGTCGTGTTCCCGTCCAGCTTGCTCCGGCTCTACAAAACCCTGCACCAGCAAGCGACAGGTCGAGTTCGACCACTGAACGAGAACGACGGGTCGAACCTTCTTGTCCGACACACTTGCAAGCGAGCAAGATGACGATTCACGAGGCGACCGCAAGTTCCAAGCGTCATTGCCAGTTCCGTATTCAATCGTTGCCTTCCACGTCTTGGGTGGACATCCACCGCCACTTTTCGACGCGCCACTGGCAGCTTCCGCAGTGCCACTGCCACTTGAATCCATCTGCTGCTGCCGCCGCGCCACCACGGACCCCAGCGTGCGCGCTATCCGGTGCATGACGGTCAGGTAGAGCTGCAGTCCGTGCTGCGCCTCCTGAGGAACGGCCATGGTGCGCGTCGACGTCGTCATGGTCTTACCGCACCCCGGCTTTCGCCGTCGCACCTGCATCCAGTCAATGTGGTGAATGTAACTTGCGTCGTTGTTGTTTAATAAAGACTGTGGTGTCATCATGTTGCTCAGTAGCTGAATGCTGCACTGCGCTTGCTGCGGACTCGTCTTGCTGCTGTGACTGTTTCCTCGTGCTAGACCACCATCATTATCATCACTCTGCTGCATTCGCAGCAAACTACTTGCCACGATTAAATGATGCTGCAGCAACTGATGCGGCACGCCATGTCCTTCCAGTACATACGCCTGCGGCGACACTGCCACGTTAGCTTGTCGCTGCACCAGCTTTTTCAGCAACGTGTAAACGGCCTTTTTGCCACGCAGCAGTCGCTTGGAGGCTTCCGTTCCCGACTTTGTTGTGGCGGCAGTGGCCGACGTTACGCAGTAGGAGCGAGTGTCCAGTAGCGCCGAAACGTGCAGCGTCGGTAGGTTAGTAATGAAAGGTAACAATGATGGACGAGTAAGAGGTTGTTGTTGATCATCAAGACTTGATAATGATAATGATGAAGATGATGATTGACTCTTGACAACATGCTGATGATGACAACTCAAGGAAAGAATGGTTTGCTGGTTGCAATCGGTAATCTTTTCAATCGGAGCGCGCTGCACGAATTCACCAAAGTTTGGCATGGATGCATTGGGTGCTGCACCGTGCGATGGCGCCTTGCTATCAATATTCAAACTGCTTTTGGCGTTTCGTCGCACCTTGACTCGTCGGGGATGCTCGGAATGCACAACACTCGTCGTTTTGACTGCATCATCCTCCTGTTTGCCTCTTGATTTACTCACAATCTTGCTGCTGCTCAATGCAGAATCATGACTCGCAGTATTATTGTTATTATGAGTTGCATTTGCAATTGCAGTAGTAGCCGTTGATGATGCTGCTGCTGCTGCTGCTGCTGCATTCTTTTTGCGAAAATGATTGCTGCTGCTGTAGCGCTGCAGTGTCTTTGACGCACCAGAACTGCATGGCAACGACTGCAGACACGAGACGGCTGGTAGTGCAGCATGGCGCAGGCGCAATAAACTTGTGCGAGACGTTGCAAGCATATCAATGGAGTGCAATTGAAGGGAACTGGATGTATTGAATGAAGCGAAACGCAGCAAGCAGCAACGAGAAGGGTGTCAGAACCTTGTTAGCTACCGTAGTAAAGCCACCAAATATAGTCTTGGCTCAAAGACAAGTCGAATGGACAGCGAGAATACTCTCAAGGCGAAGGAAGAAACGAGCGAGCAAAAGGTGCGTGCTGCCATGGTGGATGCCATCACAGTCGCGTGTTCGTGCCGGAAGCGAGAAATGTCGCTCCGCCACTATGGAAACTCCCAGACGGCACTGAAAAGACATCGAAAATCGCGATCGGTCGCGACATGCGAATCGTCCATTGCCTTCCATCTCAAAAAGAGCCGGCTCGTTCTGGATCATTTCCACTCGAACAAGCAAGCGAGTAGACGATATTTGACATTTACGACAACATAATAATTGAGCAATGACTTTCTCAAACTCCATTTCCAAAGCATCGCGTGCTTTGGCTGCTCGATCAATGTTGATGAAGCGAAACCCCTTCATCGCGGTGAGTGCTCCTGCCGTCTTTCTAATTTGAATCGATTCAATTTACTGCATTAATACGATCGTGTAATTGGATGTTTTGATTTCTTGGAATGAATGCTGCTGCTCGAATTTCACTTCATTACGAAGCAATGAATGAATGAAAGGCCTTATGCTTCTCCTTCTCCTTTGTACTCACAAATCATTTTGCCATTCACAGCAGCCGCCACAAACAGCACTCTACTATCAGCAGAAGCGTTCGTTCGTCGCATCCGGCGTGGCCGCGCCCCGACCCGCCAAGGTACCCGGTCCCGAAACGGCCACGTCCAATCCTCCGGCGCCCGGTGGAGGCACATCCATGATGGAGCGACTGGGAAGCTTTTTGGTGGGCGCCGGCTTGGCCGGATTGCTGTCGCAATACTATCTATACCAGGAGCTGCTGACGAGCAACGCGCGCATGATTGAGCGGCAGCATGATTTGGAGAAGCGTATCAAGATGTTGGAAGGAAGCAAGTAATAAGAGAGAAACGAGATACGGGGCATAGACAGGACATGGAATATAGCTTAATGAATGAAACTACTTTATGCGAATTTTATTTACAATTGATTATAATTTACTTGCGTAATTTTTTTTGCGCTTGCACCGTCATGTACCTTCATTTAACCTACCGGTACGCCTTCCGTCCTGCCCATTATTCATGCAACTACTGGTACGTCCAGTTGTGCTTACTCTCGCTTGACTTGCCGCAGCACCTCCGCCTTGCGACACAGCACTTCCACCGCCGCCACAATCTGCGGCACCGTTTCCGTCGGCCGCTCCGTCCAGTCGCCGTGGCCGTCGCCGCGAAACAAGACGCTGTGGCATGGAGCGTCTTGCGTCAAGAATGATTGATTTAGTTGCGCAAAGTCAGTGACTGGAACATTGTTGCGGCGAAAGTATGATTCGACTTGCGCTGCTGGTACGAGTGTGTCTCGCTCACTCAAAAAGACACTGCATGGAACATCAATTTGATCGAGAAACAAGGATATCCATGCCCACGGAAAGCTTCGCTGGACGGTCCAATTAACAATGGCGTCGGCTCGAACAAAGTAGGCCAACTGTCCCAGGTCGGGTGGCAAGTATACAAAGGCCTTGGTCAATCGAGGTTGATGTAGACAAAAGCAAATGGGGTCGAGGAACAGGACGGCCGACACGGCGTGCGAGGCAAACTTGATCATGTAGGACAACCACGACGTGCCATACGAGTGACCAACCCATGTGCCGCTCATGTATCCGTGCGTCGCCAGCATGGCATTCATGGTTGATGCCACCGTTGCTGGAGACAAGACTGCATCTGGTGATTGCAGTGGACGAAAGGCCGACACGTAGGGAATCTCGGGAAGAAGAACGGGTCGTCCCGTTGCCAGCAGAGCGTCAATCAAGGGTACGTAGGCAATGAGACCGACGCCAATGCCGTGAACAAAGACGATTGGAATGTCGGAAGCGTCTGCGTCATGATTGTCGTAAGAAGCGCCAGAGACTACTTCGTCACCCAGCGCCCTTTTACCAGGATGTACGTAGTAGCTGACTGGACCAATGGATCGTCGCTCAAACCCTCGTCGATGCAGCATGATTCGCAACGGAACCTCCGTCGCTACATTTAACGTGACACAGAACCATAGCGGATACGTGACAATCCCCAGCAACGGATCTGACGAGTACTTGGCGAACCGCCGCGGCTCGCGGTGCTGCAGAAACGGCAAGTTTTTGCGAGCATACCCCGTCGCTTGCTCAAACGCCGCTTGCGCCTTTTGCTCCAGCAGCTCCAGCGAATCGTTGCATTCCGTAATGCGCCGCATCATCATGGACATTTGTCGGGCTGGAACAGCCGACGACATTTCGCGCATGCGCTTGAGCATAATCTTGTAGCCCTTTAGTTGCTGCGTCAGTCGTTGACGCTGCTTGGAAAAGAGCCGGGCCTGCTCGAGTCGATCGCGCATGCTGGCCTTGATGGTGACCACCGAGTTCCAAGCGTCAAAGAGTTGCGCGCGCGTGGCATGGCTCATGGCAGTCAGTTGCTTGTCAATGCTGGAACCAGGCGTCACAACTGTTTCGTACACTTGGTTAGCTGTGGCAATGGCTGTTTCCTCGGCTCCAACAATGGTTTGTTTCGCTTCCGCCATGACTGTTTTCATTTTTGCGGCAGGGTCAAAGTCGGAAACCATTTCCTTCAAGTCTTGAATGGGATGAAACTCAGGCGCCAGGCTCATCATTTGATCATAGCGCGTCTTGTAAGCTTCGTAAAAGTCGGAAAAGAAGCTTGGCTCCTGCACATCACCAGCGTGCGCGAATCGAAACACTAGCATGTAGGAAGCGAAAGGGATAGCGTGAGGCGCGACATTTGAGTGACGCCGACGAAAATTACGACGACTGCTCGCTCATGTTCCTGGCCATTCCTTTCACTTACTCTTCTTTGGCTTTGGAAGGTTTCGTCTCCACTCTGGCTCTTCCACTGGCAGCCTTCCAATCTCAACTGCATCTCCATTTATTTCAGTTTCCTCACTGGCATGCTCACTATCATGTTCGTCGTCATCACCATCCAGCGCTTCACCATGCAAGTACAGACTCAATCGATATTCCGCTTCCGCCAAGAACGTTTCCAATTGATCCAACTCCTCCGACGTTAAATGCTCCTGATGCCTTCCTTCAAACATGCTCCACGCAATAAAGTCTCGTATATCATAGTTACTAATTTCTTCGAGTTGGGAGTCAAAGAACCACCCGCACAGAAACGACACTGGATCATTCGACACTTCCTCCATCATGCGCTTCCACAAAAGCGCCCGGTCCGATAGTTCCATGAGTGGCGCCGCCGAAAGGCAGGCTTCCAGCGGATCCTTGCGCTGCAACCACACCAAATGAATCTTCATGCACACGTACCAAATGGCTTCCAGCCAGCACCAAATTTCAATGGCGACGCGCAGTGTGCCTTTTGTACTCACTGCATCATTGTCTAGTCGCAGTATCATATTGACAATAGGCCCAACGTTTCGTTGCATCCACGAGTCGCGCAGCGCCTCCAGCTGCGTTGTATGGCGGAGTAGCACGAGAAAAATGTACGCGTAGCAACCCGGCACCACCAAGTGCACCATGAACCAAATCAAGGCCCAGCCACTGGCGAATCCAACGTAGTCGTCCGGCGTGGGCATGATAATCGGAGACTGAAAGACGCGGCGCGAAACGTAGCGGCGTAGTGGAGTCAATGGGCGATGATGATTGTTATTGTTTAGTGTATTGCTGCTTGCTGGTGATGAATGGGCGGTGTTTTGGCTTGACATTGCTGTCATTACTCCGGCTTGGGGAGGCATGACTCTCTCTATATTTTTATTCTGTTTGTCTTAGTCTTTTTCAATGTTCTCTGACCTCGTTTAACTTTGATAATTGTCGATGCTTGCAATTCGTCTTCCAATTGAATCGGAAAGCCAATCCCAGATGAGAATGATGAACAATCCCAGACGACTCGACTCGTCGCTCGCTTTAACGTGTATTTATGTTATTATACTGTCAAATTAAATATGTTAAAGCTGTAGGGGTCGTTGGCACTGCCATGTTTGAATCTCCTCTTTGATGTTCCATCGACAACGACATGGCGACGACCACGAAAGCGAGCGTCACTTGTGAAAACTACGTCTTTTCAGTGGTGCTTACAATCCTTTCAACGCGCCTGTCTGTCACGTTGCGACATTTCATGCATTGGCTCACATTGCCTCATTCGTTTCACCATGTTCATGGGCCGTACAATCGTCACTCGCCATTGCTACTATTACTATTCGCTACTATTGCTGTCTCGTTTGCTTGGATCGACGAAATCATTCTCCGTCATGACTGCCACTGCAACTATCGCTAAAACAAGAGGAGCATTCATTGTGCTGGAAGGAGTCGATCGATGCGGCAAGACGACGCAAGTGGCGCGGCTGGTGGAGCGATTGACCAAGGAGAGTCAAACTCATAGTGTGGAATCAGCAGCATGTTCACCCGTCGTCGCCATGCGCTTCCCCGATCGAACGACGCCAGTTGGTCGCATCATTCACGAGTACTTAACAATGTCAAGCAGCGCCAATAGCGCACTCGACGACCACGCCATTCACTTGCTCTTTTCCTCCAATCGATGGGAAGCTTCCGAAACAATATTGCAACATTTACAACAAGGAACCACCATTGTGTGCGACCGCTACGTGCATTCCGGTGTCGCCTTTTCGTCGGCCAAAGTGAAAGCAACAAGTGATGGAAGTAATGATGATGGTACTACATCCGTCACGTCATCATCCGAGACCACCACCACTGAATCATCGCTACTGTCGTTGGAGTGGTGCATGGCGCCCGATAAAGGCTTGCCGGCACCCGACTGCGTCATTTTCCTGGATATTTCGCCGGAGCAAGCGGCGGAGCGAGGAGGGTACGTGTAGTGCCGTAGTATAGTGTAACATGAATGATCATGGTGATCAAGTAATGCTGGCAGTGAAACGAATGACATGAACTCTAACGCTTTCACATTGACTTTCTTCTTTTCACGTTTCGTTGCGTTGCACTTGTCTCTCTGCACTGTCTTGGATTAACCACGACAGATACGGAAACGAGCGCTACGAGCAACGTGACATGCAAATGCGCGTTCGGAAACGCTTCCACGAGCTCCAACACATGGATGCGCCGGCAACAGATAGTGCGACAGACAGTACTAGTAGTAACATTCCTTGGTACACTGTTGCCGCGGCGCAAAGCATGGATCAAGTGGAAGAGGAAATTTACAAAGCAGTCCAAACGACTTTATCAGAGGTCCAACAGGGCAAGCCGCTTGGCAAAATGTGGGAACATGGAGCGTACGACTTGAATGAATGAACGAATGAACGAATTGCTTTTGAGAATATCTTGATTGACTGCGCATCTCGTGAGAATACTCGAAATGGCGCACATGCCTTTGGAAGTGGCTTGTCAAATTAATTACATGGGATCCCACCTTGTCGCCCTCATCACGCTAAAACATTGTTTTGTCATTTTGCTACTTGACTCATTTCTGTTTGCCTTGTATGCTATCGCTTAGTTTCCAATTCACAATCGTTCGAAATACCAGTCACTGATTCCATTTGCTGCTGCTGCTGCTGCTCCATCTCCATTAACTCCTGATGCCGCTTCTCCACGAGCCGCTGTCTCCAACTTATCGCAAATGTGGTGAACAGTAGTTGCGACGACAGGAGTAGCTTGTAGTGCAACGGCATGCGGCGCAACCACGCCAGCTTATTTGCGAAAGATGATGATCGTGGCGGTGGTGGCGCTTCTGCCATTTTTCGTCGGAAATAAGCAAAAGATATAACAAACTGTATTCTTGATTAATTCGAACCAATGTTCTCTCTACCTAGTCATGCTCCTCATTCTTCTCGTTGTTTATCATATCCCACGGCAGGCGCGGTGCGCATGATGTTGTTTTCGTGCTAGTAACGATACGACAATTAAATCGTACCGGTACTGGATCTTTTGTGGAATCCATTGTGGAATCCATTCGCTGCGCGCGTCACCATGGATGGATGGACGCCTCTTGACACTTAAAACTCGTTGCAGCGCAAGAAGCATCAATACCTTCCTACATTTTATTTATCATTACAATGCTGTCTCTCTCTCGCTCTGCCATTTCATCAGCCTCGTGCTTGCGCAAGGCGCGCTTGTTGCCGCTGATTGCTTCATCATCATTCACTCCACGCTCCTTTTCGTCGTCGCAACTCCAAGACTCCTACGACCACATTTTGGTGGAGCGTCGTGACGCCGTCGGACTCTTGACCCTCAATCGCCCCAAGACGCTCAACGCGCTCAGTGACGCCCTGTTTGCCGACTTGATACACGCCGCTACTGCGCTTGACGCCGACGACTCGATTCGCTGCCTCGTGCTGACGGGATCCACCAAGGCCTTTGCCGCGGGCGCTGACATTAGTGAAATGAAGAGTCAAACCTTTGACCATGCCCATAAAACCAACATGTTTTCCGGTTGGAACAAGATGAGCCAATTGAGCAAGCCGATCATTGCTTCCGTCAATGGCTTTTGCTTGGGTGGTGGCTGCGAACTGGCCATGATGTGCGATTTCATCGTGGCGGGCGACAGGGCCAAGTTTGGACAGCCGGAAATTAATCTCGGAGTCATTCCGGTATGTAGAAATGAGGGTATGAACATGGAAATGCAAAATGAGTGTCTTGTGTATGAGTGTCTTTAGCATTATGTTGTTTCGCTGCCATTCATCTGCTGTTTCAAGATGATATTCGCTGCTCACCCACCAACAACCAACTCTCTACAACAGGGCGCCGGAGGCACCCAACGCTTGACCCGCGCCATTGGCAAGTCCAAGGCCATGTACATGTGCTTGACGGGCGAACTAATGTCGGCGGACGACATGGAACGCGCCGGCTTGGTGGCCAAGGTCTTTCCAGCCGACGAATTGCTCGAAAAAACGTTGGAGATTGCGCAAACGATTGCCACTAAAGGACAAATGAGCGTGTTAATGGCCAAGGAGGCGGTGAATGCTTCGCAGGAAGTGTCGCTGCAGGAAGGCTTGCGGCTGGAGCGACGGTTCTTTCACTCACTCTTTGCCACGGCGGATCAAAAGGAAGGCATGGATGCCTTTTTGAACAAGCGACCAGCAGAGTTTACGCACAAGTAAGTTATTATAATATACATATGTGAGACGCATAGTAGTTGAGCCAGCGTACGGTCTTAGTGTGTAAGCTTCTCTATAATTTGTAGTGCTCATACTCGTACTCTATACTACGCTGCGTCGTGTTTATGGGGCTTACGAGTCGTCGTGTACAGTGCTGTATCTGATACGAAATGTCAACTCACTTCGTATACGCCCGTTTGCACTTGCAGATGTGGGTGGGACTTGGCAGGCTGCATGGTGACTCTCATGTTCAGTCATCATTTTCGTCGCCGTCCGTCGAGCTCAAACCTCGACCGACTGCATTGACCAATCTCACAGCCTTTTTAAAGGCAGAGTTCAACACTGGAAACTCGTAAAAGTCGTAGCCATCCTCTCGCATGGATTCCATGATGCGCAGCGCCTTGAGTGGCTGTCCGCGTCGCTCAAACGACGAAACAGTCGCCGTGTACAAGTCAACGTCTGGTACGAATCCGTCGCTGCGCATTTGTCGCAGAAAAAATTCAGCCTGCTTTGGATCGCCCTTGGCAGCCATGGTTCGGACCAAAATGTTGTACGTCTGTCGGTTCGGCTTGGCGGCCGAATACTCGCTTGACGAAAGAATTTTGTAAACGATCATGGCTCGTTCCATGCTTTCCTCGGGCGATAATGTCGAAAACTTTGATTCCGCTTGCGCCATGAGCACCGTGTTGAACACGGCAACGTTTGGCGCGAGCGACTCGCGCATCATTTTCTTCAGCAGCAGCAGCGCACGCTCCGACTCGCCAGCCTTGCGGCAGCAACTAATGGCAGCTCCGTAAATAATTTCGTTTGGTGCAACGTTGCGTTCGCGCATCAATTTGAAGACATGACTTGCTCGCCCCGTGTCACCCTTGCGCTCGCAGGCAGTCATGAGCTCACCGAACGTCATAATGGTAGGTTCCAAACCGTCAGTTATGATTTCGTCAAATAAAGAAAAGGCTCGATCAAGGTCCCACGCTTCGGCGCATGATCGAATCGCCGCATTGTAAACTTGCACGTTCGGGTTTGGAACTGTCGAGTCTTTTTTCAAAACGCTCAGTAGCTTCATCGCCTTGAGATGCGGATCGGGTCGCAAGGACGCATCGTCGTCATCTGGAGAATATATAAAGCCTCCCGACGAAAGTAGCTTGGCGGTTGCCGTCGCACACGCGTAAATGGTGGCAGCAAAGGTGACTTCGTTTGGCTGAATGTTGGATTGTCGCATGCGCTCCAGCAGTCGAAAGGCTTGCACCCATTGACCTTCATTCTTGCATCCAATAATCGCCGATGTATACGCCATGACATCGCCTCCGTCAAAAATTTCACAATACTCCTTGAGCAGCTTGATACCTTCCTTCCACGCCCCGCCCTTGGCGCAGGCCGAAATCACCAACCGATACGCCACGGCATCCGGTCCCTGCAGCGGCTGCTTGTGACCAGCAATCTCCAACCCCGCCGTCTTTCTCTCATATGATTGAACCGTCTTCATGAGTTGCAAATATGACAGCGCATCCTGCCACAAGCCCAGTTTCTGGCAAGCGTGCAGCACGCTCGTCACCACGAGTCCATCCCACGCGAAGCCACGCTCTTGCTTCATGTCTTTGGCCATGTCTACCACCAGCTGCCACTGCTGGCCTTTTTCGAGCGCCGCCAGGACGGTGCCGTACGTGACGGCGTCGGGCGCCGGACCGTGCGTGCGCATGTGACGCAACAAGTGTAGCGCCATGGTGCAGTCTTCCGCCGCCGCGTAAATGGCGGCATTGTATCCCACGACGCTCAACGACACGTTTTGGTGTTTGGCCTGCTGCAGCAACTCCATGGCTTGTTGCGGCTGGCGACACGACGCGCAGGCGGAAATGGCGGCGTTGTAAACGACGCCGTTGGGTGTCACGCTGCAGTGACGCATAATTTGAAACAGATGCATGGCTTGGTTGACGTCCTTGGCGCGGGCGCACACACTCATGAGGGCGCCAAACGTATAAACGTTTGGTTGGAGTAGTCGTTGTAATGATGATGATGATGATGATGATGATGATGGTGGTGATGGTGGTGGTGATGCAGTAGTGCTTGTTGCATTTGCATTCGCTTCATTCACATGACAATATTGGTGCAGCAGTTCCAAGGCTGTGTCGAGTCGAACGGGTTGCGCCCTTCCGCAGGCATCCATGGCGGCATTCACTTGGCGAATGGTTGGCTGGGGAATGCTGTGGAGCAAGTCGAGCGCAACGTCAATCTTGCCGTGGCGTCCCAGGTTGACAATCTGTCGGTCCAATGGAATCTTAGGCGATGCAGCAGGAGTAGATAATGGCGTAAAAGGCGACGAAGCAGCAGGCGGAGGACGTCGTCTAGATCCTTCCACGGGCAAGTCTTGAAGCAACGAAGTAGAAGCGTATCGCATCGTGGATTGTTGACTGAGCCATGCTTGATCATGCATGTAGTGGTGCAACCCTTGATTCCCTGATATTGGTGTGACTAGCAGGAAACAATCAGCTGGCGGCGGCGAAGAAACCGCTAGCCACGCGACCAGAGTTGCGGCAATTTCGGATCGTCTCCTGATTCTTCGTCTCATTGTTGCTGTTGGTGCTGGTCTTTCTGCGAACGAGAAAGCGATGGCAGGTTGAGTTTCAGGGCCCGGATCGAACAATCTGGAGCTGAGCGCTTCACGATCGTGAAAAGCGCGGGGAGATAAAAAGCAAAAATCATGTTCGAAATGTCGTGAGTCTGCTCTACACTGGCCTCATGGTGCTTTTCAAGGCGTTGACTGTGAGTGGCGTCAGACTTTTTGACGCAGCGGGGCCGAACCATCACCGCCGGAGATCCATCACCATCGAGCGGCGACGCTATGTAGCTACATGCTTATATGCACCAGCCACCATGTCATCATCATCACAAAAAGGCAGTCATTGACTACCACAAATACTGCTGACGTCTTTGCGCTGACTCACAGCACCAATACGGATGCTATCGATGACTTGTGTACGCATGCTAAAACATTAGACTATGATCTGATGGGTCGTTTACTGGTAGCCTTAATTTCAAGAAGGGACAAGGGTGACGACGGTTCAATTCTCATTTTCCTTCCTGGTGCGCCCGAAATAAGCAAGGCTTCCGAAGCTATTAAACGACGAACTGAGGGCATGTCCATCTTGCTACTTCCACTGCATGGCGGACTGCAGTCAAAGGACCAAAACGTTGTGTTTCGGCCACCTCCATTCGGATCAACAAAAGTTATATTGTCTACAAACATTGCAGAAACATCTGTGACGATACCAGACTGTACAGTTGTCATTGATTCTTGCCGCGAAAAACAAAGTTCCTATGACCCATCGAATCGCATGCCGCTACTTGTGGAGCAATACGCTTCAAAGGCAAGTCTCAAACAACGCAGGGGACGTGCTGGACGTGTACGTGATGGCGTTTGCTACAAGCTAGTCTCGAAGCGAACACTTGCTAGTCTGGCTGAACATACTGAACCAGAGATACAGCGATGCTCTCTTGACCAAACACTCCTCTCTTTGCTGTTCCTGGGTGTCGAGGATGGCCTGGGGTCGTTTACGCGCACATTACTGGATCCACCAAGCAATCAGTCGCTTCGCGCCGCATCTGAAAGTCTCAAATCATTGGGAGCTATTGAAGATGACGATAATTCTCGTGGCACATTGCGTCTCACGCCACTTGGGAAGCATCTCGCTGGCATTCCAGCTCCTCCAGTTGTCGGTAAACGTAAGTTGTTTTCGAAACAAAGTGTCTTCTTCTTTATTGTGCTGACTTGCTTGTCTTTTGTTTCTATATCATACCACAGTGTTAGTAATGGGCTCAATTCTAGGCTGCCGAACGGCTGCTCTCGGCATGGCTGCAGGACTAAGTTTGACCCGTAGCCCCTTTTTAAACTTGGACTTTCCACGCAATACTAGAAACCAAAAGCAGGATGAAGAGGAGTCACCGGAGGCGACAAAGACTCGACGAATACTCAAATCACGCCTCGAAATGGCCGAGAAAATGGGCAACAGTGACCATGCACTCTTGGCGGCCATCTACATCGACTGGATGTCAACGCGTGGCGATGGTGGCGGAAGGAGGAAGCAATTCTGCGAAAACTTTGGTCTCCATTTTCCCGCTATGAAGGAGATTGAGCAGCTTGGAAATTTACTTGACTCCGCCTTGACTTCCATTGGCTTTCGAGCATCGGTGGAAGCTGACCGCGATTTGAATTCGCCGCGAATCATTCACGCGTGCGCAGTGTCGGCCATGTCGCCTGCTCAGTTGGTGAAAGTTGTCCGCCCCAAGACGACCTATGACGAGACGGCTCAAGGAGCCAAGGAGAAGGATAATCGGTCCAGAGATTTGAAATTTTTCATCCGCCTACCAAGTGATGGGACGACAGAAGGCACAAGGGAGGAGCAAGTGTACGTGCACCCAGCGTCGTCAAACTTTTCGACCGGTACATATAGCTGCCCATGGCTCGTCTACTTTCAGCTTCTCCGGACGAGCAAGCCGTATCTACGCGACGTGACCGAGTGCAGTCCGTATGCGCTCTTATTGTTGGGCGGACCACTGACCGTACAGGCGTCAAAGGATTTGATATTGATTGATAACTGGGCCGCACTATCAGCAAACGCTCGCATCGGCTCACTAGTGGGTGGCTTGCGTAAGCAAATTGATGCGCTGCTCGCAGCAAAGACGGCCGACGCGTCAATGGACATTAGCAAAACGGATGCCATGCAGCTTATCACAAGCATTTTAAAGACGGATGGTATAGGCGGGTCGGCGTAGCTGCAAAGCGAAGATAAGTTAATTTATAACTTCTGTAATACTTACAAGAAAATCTTTAGTTGTCTAGTTACTCCATTGAATGCAGCCACTATCGCTCCACCACAAACTGCAGCAGCGTCCTTCCATGATCCGTATCCGTGACAATGTCATCACGCAGTATCTTCCACTCGCCTTGTTGCTTGTCGCCGACTGCTCCCTGAAACATGTTTCGCAGCTCATGCCGCTCGAGCACGTGGTGCGGCTTGGGATGGTCGAACAACCAGTTTGCGCCAGCGTGCGGCTGGCAAAAGTGACTCGTCGCAAAAATGAACGGCTCGACTCTGGTATCAACTGCGTTTTTCGATGACTCTTTCATCGATTGGATCAGTCGCTCGACGAACGCCTTGTTCCAGTAGCGGACGGCGTACATGCACAAGACAATGGTGCCATTGTTGTTTTGGTCAAGACTGTGCAACAAACTGTCCGCCTCCTTGTCAACATCAACTTTTCGCACAACCGTTTCCAAACTGACGTTTCGTCGCTCGAAAAAGTCGTGGATTGGCTGCTCTGCCTGTGGCGATCGATACCGCTGGTCCATGGCCACGACGCGAAATTTTACGTTTGATGGCAATTGCGATTTGAGTTGCTCGGCCAGGAAGCAAACGTCGCGGCCCGCGCCGGAGCCCACGTCCCAAATTTCGTAGCAAATTGATTTAGTTGAACTTGTATTCGAGTCATTATTAATATAACTCGCTTGCGTTAGCTTGTCAACGAGCAGTGGCAAAAGAATGGACGACACCATGGGGTCGGGTTGCCAGAGTCGATCCAATGGAACGAATGCTGATGTAGAATCTTGCGTTTGTTTATAACATGGCAACAAAGAGCTACTATCATCAGCGCTCGTTGTAATTTCAAGTGCTGCTTCGTTCCGTTGCTTCTTGGCTGTCCTTGTAGTTGCTAATTCATTGTCACATTCAAGATTATGCTCATTCAACACAACGACACCCACCACGCTCCACGGCTTTTGCTGCTGCTTGGTTGTGGGCACTAGAAATTCCATGGCAGTCACACGATCCGCATCATTCTGCACCAAGACGACAAAGTCAACGTCTCGCGGCGGCAGCTCAAAGGATCGATCTTTTAGCTGCGCCAAAGGAATGGAAACGATGGGGCAGCGTCGATGCCGCAATTGTTGCGCCAAAGAGTCGCATATTAAGGCTGTTTCCGGCAAGAGACTAAGTAATGGAAAACTTGCATATATTGGATTGTTGACCAGGTCGCTCCATGCTATGATTGGAGGCGCAGTTGACATGGTTTGAAAGTGAATCATGGTGAATGTGGCTTGTCAAACTTTCGTTATGCTTCGCCAAAACGTCTTTCTGTCGTAGCGACACGATGACGTTTCTTTAGCCATTTAGCTAGCCAGTGCGTACCGGTATGTAAAGTTAAGTCACCCGCCTAACCAGTATAATATATGAGCTACTGAGCGCTCTTTCAAGACTTATACTATAGCTACACTTAATTGTGGTAGGATACATCCGACCATGCTTCACGACATTAATTGGTGCGCTGCCACTGCGACACAGATGACGTCAGGATATTGGCGCAAGCAATGACCCTTCACAATGACCGTGTTAGCTATCCCCAAACATTGCTTTACTTGCTCTCAAAGAGCCATTGATTACCGCTCAACTACTGCAATCTCTAGTGTAGCCTTTCCTTTTGTTCCATATAGACACAAATTGTTGGCGTCAACCCATCAAATGGTTGCTCTGAAGGTCAGTGTTCTCTACTGTTTGGCAGTCTAGCGCGCAAAACTCTTTGCAGTCTTTGTGAAACCATTGATCCTACCACCTCCCCGCCCCGCGAATGTGTTAGCTCGGTTTTAAAGCTACTGTAGTATCTACCAGTACTAGTACAGTACTACTTGACTACTATCTGCTCAGGTTCGCTCAAGTCGAAAGCCAAGTGAATCCCAGTGACAGCCTTGAAGCTGCGCACCACATGACTACCCTTTTCACATTCATTTTTTTGATCGTGACGGACGTTGCGCATGCCGACTGCTTGGCTCTTGCCGCGTCGTTGGAAGCGCAGCGAAGGAGGCGCTTGCGGTTACACATATCACTAGCCAAGCTCTGCTGCTCCAGTCAAGCCACCATGAAGCCAAGCAAGAAATCTTTGATTGAAACATCAAAAGGTCATGATTACGCGCTGCCGCCAACAGGTACTCTGGCGCTGCAGTCGGCGCTTGCAGCTTTAACGCCGTCAACCCATCAGCCACCACTATTCTCCAGCCTTGAACTGCTGCACCTCGAGCAGCTCTTGCAGGCTCGAGCAACGATGCGAGCGCAGCAAGAAGTGCAGCAGCAGCAAATCTATTTGAATCCAATGGAATGGATGCTTCGGCGGCAGCAGCAGCAGCAGCAGCAGCAGCTGTTACTGCAGGCAATGCAGCTACAGTCAAGCTTGCCGCTTGTTCCAACCTTTGCTACTACCTATCCCTTGGCGCCATCATTCCAGCCTGCAGCCATGCCTCTCTCCATGCTATACCAGCAACAGCAAGCTCATGCCACGGTCCAGCTTACCAATCACGCGCTGCAACTACACCAGCTATTGCAACAGCAGCAGCAGGCAATGCAGCAGCATCCGCAGCCCGTCCTGGCCCATGCATCCAGTCCGTCTCCAGTAAGCCACGCAATCATGCCGGCACGACGCCAGGAGCAACTCGAAGATGCATCCTTTCCTTCTACATCTGATCATATCAAAAAGTCTTCCGATGGTAGCGAAACGCCAAGCATCAAGCGCTTATTGACTTCAGCTTCAGCGCGAACACGTAATGAAAAAGCGACCAAACATTCCACTAGCTCGTTCATGTCTGCTAGCAAGCCAAAATCTATCATTCCACCCAGCAAGAGAGCAGTCACTAAATCCGCTATTACTAACAGCAAACCATCCGCGACGAATAGCAACTTTCGCAACAGAAAAAGCCGCAAGCGTCGCATGATTCAAACCTTTCCCATCAAGCTGCACAAGATGATTGCTTTCGCCGCCCAAGATGATCACTTGCGTCACTTGCTGGCCTACACCAAAGATGGAACGGCCTTTAGCATGACACATGATACGTACGAGCTGGAGGAGCAATTGTTTCACAAGTTTTTTGTGAGTCTCTGGCGAATGTGCTGAGCGTTTCCTCGGCAATGTTTCACAGTCTCCTCGCTCAAAGTTCTCCTTTTCTTCTTCAACAGCGACACAAAAACTTTGCCTCCTTTCGGCGTCAGCTGTGCATTTACGGATTCATCAAGGTTTCAAAAGGTAAGCAGCAGCAGCGGCGAGTGTTGGCAGAGATTAAAAGCAGCTCCGTTGTTGCATGCATCAGAGAGTATCACTCACTCTTTCTGTTTCAAATTTCAGTCAATAACAAGGTAGCTTACGCTCATCCCCTCTTTTTGCGAGACCAGCCGGAGCTTGCCAAGCAAATGGTGCGAGAATCTATTGTGGAGCAGCAGCAGCAGCAGCAGCAAGTGCCGACTGCTAATGGCGAAAACTCCGCAGCGACAAGTCTACCTTCCTCCGAATCCTCATGACACTACTGCTGCTTCGTCTCGTCAATGGAAAAGCATCCAAAAAGCTGAACGCTGCTCTGCTGCTACAGACTTGATGCATGTCGTATCTTGCGCCTTGCGCCAGGTAATCAAGCGGTAAGACGCCCAACGCGTGACGACGGATAGCAAGCGCACAGGCAACAGCTGTTGCTCGCAAGGACTTTCGATTGGTTTTAGCAAACGCATCGCTCGCGCGAGGAGAGTGACGGTCCGACAACCTAGCTATGGTCGAAAACCCAGCGTATATCGTTTTGCTCGCGAGCAGATTTCGAGTGTCACGTATATGCGGTACAAGTACAGCCAAATATCTAACACACAATGCTCGTCTCGCCGTGGCTCGTAAAGAGATTTAAGACATTTTTGACGCAATTGCGGCTAGTACATGGAGTTCTGATGATGCATTTCGACCTTTCCGGCGAAGATGCCGAGGTTTTTTGAATCCACGGTTACATGAAGGGACTGAACGTGGAAACCCTTACGCCGACGTGTTTCGCGGCGTCATAAAACGCTGTTGCAACAAAAAATAATTTACAGCGCTTGTATATATCATCTCGCCTTCACCATGGAGCACGACGACATTGACGTCGACTACTTTATTGACCGCAACGACTATTTTGATCCTCCCAATGCTCCCAACGAACACGCAGGAAGCGATGAGGAGACGCTAGACGACGAAGAAGAAGAAGACGACGAAGAAGAAGAAGAAGACGACGACGGCGATGACGACGGCGACAACCCCAGCGTGGACGTTGAAAACTGGGATGACATTCTCCATACCCTGTACCGGGTTCATTTGAAGCCTGAAATCATTAGCAAAATCTCTGGCGAAGCTGATGATGCGAGTGACGACGCTGATGGTTATCATAACGACGACGATGATGATGACGACGACGAAGACGACGACGATGATGATTATGTCAGGAACGAATTTGGGCCTGGAGCTGGCAATCACCTGGATTTGGACGCATTCGGTTTGCTTCCTCTCATTTGCCTTCCACAAGCACGACAAGAGCTGATATCCGCCATTGAAGCGAAAGGGATCCGCACGATAGAAAAGATTACTATATTTTTTTATAATGACGAGTTTCGCGTCCACGACGAAAGCATTTTGAATGGATGTGTCGAGTGCTTCGAGGAGTGTGGACGTGTCTTTGCCCTCTGTAAAAAATTGCGGAAGATTGAATTTTATATCGATTTCGATTCGGTGGATATGGATGCATTTTATTCGAGAATGATTGCTAATGTTCAACATGTCAAGCAGGTAGCACTTACCATAAGGAACTCTGCTGCAGTAGGCTACGTCCCAACAACCTTTTTGCAAACTGTCAGGTCGCTGCCTTGCCTTGAAAAGTTTGTGCTTGGCGAAGCAAATACCCCATCAATTCTAGCTTGTCTATCAAGCTTGGAAGCTGTGCCGACATTAAAAGCATTCACTTGGGGCATTGAAATATTGGAATATGCGGACTTGAAAGTCATAACCGTCGAGGAGGCTATGGCAGTGTCCCGTCTACTTGCTTTGAACAAGTTCGACAAGTTTGAGTTGAGATGTTTAAAGCTCACCGATCCTGTGGCGTCGCAGATTATTTGCGGGTCTATCTGTGCTGCTGATCGTCTGAAGCAGCTTGATTTTGTCAATCTTGTCCTTGGGTCGACCATGGACGATTTTTTCGGAATAGTCGGGCAGCATCTACCCAGAGAATATATCTTGCGCGCCCTTGAAGCGACACTAATGATTAAGCAGAACAGAGTTAATAAAACCACTTTACTTATTTTCTCCAAGAAGTGATCGTCCTCGATCCACTCCTTCGGTTGCCGCTTACCGCGCTTACTTAAACGTGACCGTCTTCGTGACGTCACCGCTGCCGCTTCGGTTTGGGTTCTCATCCGTGCTCAACACACTCCTTTGGGCCGAGTAGTACTTACTGCTCGAGGCCAGATTCATAACCAGGTTGCGGAGCTTTCCAAACTGGGCTCCCTGCAATGGTTTCGTAAAGAAATCCGCGACCATGTCTCCGGTCGGACAATGCTCAATGTTGACTTCACCAGCTGCCACAAGATCCTTCACAAAGAAGTACCGAACATTCATGTGTCGCGTGCGCTTTGTACTTGAGCTTCTGCCATTCTTTTCCAACAGCATTGAACTCATATTGTCTTGATACAATTTCGTGTCTTTGACCCCGAAACCTTGCGCCTTCAGAAAATATCCTGTCCACAGCAACTGCGGTAGCACATCACGAACTCCACGACTTCGCTCTCCGTCGAGCTTCTTGTTACCAACTTCTGTTTAGCCGACGTGCTGTACACTGACCCTTGGCCAAGTGTCATTGTTCCACCAGTGTGACCCTTCATGTCTGGGTGCACCGCGTACGACGCGTCCACCCACCACTGGACTATTCCGGACTGGTCCGCCTTCAGCGTCAACACCATGTCCACGCTTCCGCGTAAATACTTCACCACTCTTGCAGCCTTCTTATAGTCGTCTTCGTCCGGCTGTTGCAACCTCGTGCTCAAGAAAGAAATTGCTGTGCGAATGTCCGGTCGCGCTCGCTGGCTCAGGTACAGACACTGCATCACAATTGTCACAAAAATCTGCTTCTTCTCTTCGCTCAGCATGACTGGATTTTCCGATATCTGAAACAAGTGACTGGCCGCCGGAGTCGCTGCCGTTCCATCCATGTCGTCTGGCGCATGATGGAGGACATTCTTCACATAGTCAATCATGTTGATTGCTACTTCTCCAGGCTTAGTATAGTCCAATACCATGCCGAGGTAGTCGTGTACTTTTCCGCGTGACTTGTTCATTGGAGTCTCCTTGCCGAACTCCTCATCCATCTGCGCAATGAACTCATCCACGACGCTCACGTCGACGTGCGAAATCTTCAAATCATCCACGTGCCATCCCACGGTGATTTGCTTCCCATTGACCATCTTGTTGCACACACACGGATCATACGGGTTCTTCTCGAAGCCCCACTCGAGCAATTTTGCGGACAACTTCTCCCAGAACAGTCGCGCTGCTCGCAGCGTGCCGTAAAGCGCCATGAGTAATTCAACGTACATGACTTTCTCGCCGTTCTCCATTGTGACGCAAGGCTCGTACATTTCGCGATCAATCTCCAACAGTAGCTCCACCATCTTCCCAGTGAAACGAACGTGCACCAACTCGTCCATTTCCGCTTGCATGAACGCGCCCGGAACATCAACCACAGCAACCTCGCGTCCTTCCATAGCGTCAATGATTGCCGTCAGAAAAATGGCCTCAGTCGCTATCGTGGGAGATGCCGCGTCTTCCTTCGCAGTGTACGCTCGTTGCTTGCGTCCATCTGCACATCCGCGTCCCTTCACAGTTCCGCACCGCTTGCGCTTGAGAAACATCAAATATGCCAGCGCATCCTTACGCTGCTGTGGAGTCAAAGTGCACTGGGGGACTGCCTTCATGACGTGTCTATCGTGTAGCTGCTGCATTTCCTTGCGCACTGCCTCCACTCCAGCATCGCCAAACGCCTTCAAACCTTGCCGCATATTCATCTGCGCCGTGACGAGTGGCTCCGTCACTTCCTCTGCAGCGTCGAGCGTGAACAAATGAGCGAACGATCGAGGTTTGCGCGCACGCAGGCCATACCGACCAGTGCGTGGGCCATAGCGCGCATCGAAATCCTCTTCATCTGCAGCAGCTGGCACTCCTTCAATTTCGCCTTCATCGGGCACTCCTTCAATTTCGCCATCATCCATGGCCGGCGCGTCGTCAAGTTCGCCTTCAATGGCCTCACCATCCTCATTGTCCGGCACTCCTTCGATTGCGCCGTCAGCACTATCGTCGTCGTCGCTGTCGTTGTCGTCATCGGTCGCATTCACTCCTTCGCTTCCGCCGGCAGAGTCGTCGTCGCCGCGAGAAGCGTCGTCATCGTAATCAGAGTCATCATCATCCGCGTCGTCATCAGCGTGCCACATGACTGGCTCAGCAGCCTCCGCAACACGGTGGCGGTCCATGAACACGATGCCCGGATTGGCCTTCTGTTGACGAGCGAGACGATGCACGCGCTCAATGACATCATCAGGCATGGGCAAAGGCGTAGCGTGGCCACGATTCAGAATTTTGCCCGAGGACAAACTGAGGAAATAAAACCCGCCCTGCACATTACCAGTTGGGCGCAGAGCCAGCGCACCAATCGTGCGCGCCTGCATGTCATTGCTGTGCGACTCATGCGTTTGCACATACTGACCGAATTCATACTTGCAATGCCGATGAAAGTCAACTGTCTGACCAGTCACAATGGTACGTGGACTGAGATCCTTCGAAATGCCACGCTCGTTCGGAAACGCATTCAACCAAAACACGGCAGACTTCGTCATTTCGATAACCAATCGTGCCGGCACGTGCTTAAACGGCAACGTGTTGTATGTCGCGCGCACCCGTTCCTTCACGACACGGATAAAACGTTCGATTTCGCCAACGTGCTCATCCTCAGACGTCGCATTGAGCGCCACTCCGAGATCAGCCAACGCGCCAAGCATTGGAGCGAACTCCCCATCCATCAGAGCCGCAACGACGCGGAACCCACCGCGTGCGTAAATCTTCAACACAGACTCGATTGCCTTCAACATAACCGGAAGCGTACGGTTTTGAATCACCTCGACCGTAGCAAAACGAATGCTGCGGGAGAATGTCACCAACATAGGGACCTTGTTGATATACATGATGTCTGCACAAAGAGTAACGTCTCGATAGCGACTCATGATAGCCGGTGGAAGCTGCTCAACAATCGCAGGCTTCACCAGATGCGACGCGCGACGCGTCGTCTTTCCTTTTAATGAGCCAACATCGGGTCCAAAGATGTGCTCAGCCGCCAGGATGTCGGCTTTTGTCACGGGGCAGTTCGGCAACTGATTGCTAGTAACGATGCGCAGGTAATCCTTGAGGCTTGGCCGTCCAATTTTGATTTGCAATTCCCTAGCTCTAACAGCGCGTAAATAGTCATCATTGGTGTAGTTAGTACGGTTATCGTCTACCGTAGTCAACATCGCCACTCCATCCTTGACATCGCCGCGCTTGCCCTTCGAAAAACTCTCGCACACATACAGCCCAGAGTCAGTCTCGACAAACTCTCGCTGCTTACCGTCCGGCTTCTCCACGACGAACCTTGGACGCTCCACGCCGTGCATGAGATACTCCACGGTAAACTTCTTCCGGACTTGCGCCAAACTCAAAATGTTCGCCAGCCCCTGCGGATACCACCACACCGGACCATAGCCCTCCAAGTCGCCCATCATGTTCGTCCTCACTGTACCAGCATTGCACTTGATCACCATCCACGTTGGTACCGGGCGAATGTTCGTCAGCATCTTGGCGTTGCAGAACAGATCCACTGTCGACTGATTGTCCAAGAGCACGGCCTTCTTCGAAATGTTCACTTTCGACTTCGGCGGCTGCGCGAACATGTAGCCGATCTCGTCGTCGTCGTCGCTATCTTCCTCGCTACCCAGCGTGAAGTGCTGCGCTCCACTAGCCTCTGCAGCCGGCGCACTCTCCGTAGACTCCGTTCTAGTAGGACAGTCTCGCTGCACATGGCCAACCTGTTGGCAGATCCAGCACCTGGGAGGGTCACGCGCGGTACCAGTCGTGTGGAACGCCACGCCCTCGTTCGTTGGCAGCGTGGCTTCGCCATCTGCGTGCTCACGACGCTGCATGATGTTGTACGCATCGTGGATCGTCAACGGGAAATTGTCATGCCCGTCGAGATAGCAGTTGCGCAAGTGCTTGCAATACCCAGCGTACTCGCCCGTTGCGCCACGCACGAAAAGCATCGCAAGCTCAAGCTCCTCGGCGGCCTTGATGTCCTCAGCGGTAGCCTGAGTACGGTTGTCATCCTTGGCAATGTTCGACGCGACAATATCATTGTGCATCGTGACGCCAACTGCCTTCGCGACATCTGCCAGCGTGACCATGCTTTCGTAGTATTTCTGCAGGCTTTCGCGCGCTCCTTGAGTACGTCCGAACAACTCGGCTTGAATGTCCACGACTTGATCCACAAGTTTGCAGCGCCCTTCGTACGTATGCGAGATCTCCTTGATGATCGCCAGCAACTGAATTCCGTCCGTTTCCTCCTCGGCGTCTCGGAACTTGGCATGCGACTTGACACGATCCTTCATACGCTCCGTGCATTGTCCATACAACACGGCGTAGAGTCCAGCGAGGAAGTCGGAGTACACACGCACGCGCTCGACATGTTCTTTCTTGTCGGCCTTGTATTCCTCAAGCATAATGGACCAGTCTCCATCCGTCGTGTCGTCAGCCTTGACTGGACGCGCAGGCTCGGCAGGAATTGCCAGTTCCACGTTGCGCATCCCCTTGAGCAGCTCCTTGGTATATTTCTTGTAGGAGCGCCCGACGAAAGTGATGATCTCGTTCGTCGTTCGAATGAATCCATCGGGATCGCGCGAACCGTTGTAATCGTAGATGAAACCAGCGAGCGTCGGCTCGCTTCCTTGGAAATTTCCACTCGGCGCACGACTCGGTCCGTTGAGTCTGTTTCCATTGCCGTTGCCTTGGTTCCCATGCTGTTCAACCGTCGTAACTGATTATCACAGCTCGAATTGTCGTATGTATGTTGTGCAGGTGCAAGTGTGCAGCCTTGAAACCTTAGTCGGTTGTAAAGAGACGCCGGTTTTGTATAACCTTACAATTCACTTTGGAAGGACGCGCTTGATGCGCTTCCTTTTTTCTAAACAAAGTTAATAAGTGGCAATTGTTTATTTCTTTAAGCCTGACTTGCTTGCAATACTTTTAAGGCATAGAATCGAGACCGTAAATGTGGGCGGCCAGCAGCTTGCCCAAACAAGCATCCCAAAACTGTCGCTTAGAACACGGCTTCAAAGGACAGCGACACTGGTTGCGGTCGCGGCGCCCGCCTTCTCCTCAATCGTTGTGGTTGGTGTTGCTTACTTGCTTCGCCCTCGTCTTCCCGTCCAGCTTGCTCCAGCTCTACGAAACCCTGCACCAGCAAGCGACAGGTCGAATTCGACCACTGCACGAGAACGACGGGCCGAACATTCTTGTCCGACATATTTGCAAGCGAGCGAGAAAGTGGATCATGATGCGACCGCAAGTTCCAAGCGTCATTGCCAGTTCCGTATTCGATTGTTGCCTTCCACGCCTTGGGTGGACAGCCACCGCCACTTTTCGACGCGCCACTGGCAGCTTCCGCAATGCCGCTGCTACTTGCATCCGTCTGCTGCTGCCGCGCCACCACGGACCCCAGCGTGCGCGCCAGTCGAAGCATGACGGTCACATAGAGCTGCAGTCCGTGCTGCGCTTCGCGAGGAACGGCCACGGTGCGCGTCGACGTGGTCGTCGTCTTGCCGCACCCCTGCTTTCGCCGTCGCACCTGCATCCAGTCAATGTGGTGTGCGTAGCTTGTGTCATTATTTGATGGGGACTGTGGTTGCGTCGTCATGTTGCTCAGTAGCTGAATGCTGCACTGCGCTTGCTGCGGACTCGTCTTGTTGTTATAAGCATTTCCTCGTGCCAAACCAGCATCACCATTACCACTCTGCGTTCGCAGCAAATCACTCGCCAAAATCAAATGATGCTGCAGCAACTGATGCGGCACGCCATGTCCTTCCAGTATGTAGACCTGCGGCGGCACTGCCACATTAGCTTGTCGCTGCACGAGCTTCTTCAGTAACGTGTAAACGGCCTTTTTGCCGCGCAGCAGTCGCTTGGAGGCTTCCGTTCCCGATTTGGTGGTGGCGGCAGTGGCCGACGTTACACAGTAGGAGCGAGTGTCCAGCAGCGCGGCAACGTGTAACGTTGGTAGGTTCGTAGTGAAAGGTAACAATGATGCTGGACGAGGAGGAGGTAGTTGCTGTTGATCATCGGTACTTGATGATGATAATTGACTCTTGACAACATGTTGATGACAACTCAATGAAAGAATGGTTTGCTGGTTGCAGTCGGTAATCTTTTCAATCGGAGCGCGCTGCACAAATTCACCAACGTCTGGCATCATTGTTTGCTTTAGTTCACCCGTTGCTGCTGCATGCGGCGTCTTGGCGTTCATACTGTTTCGTGCGTTTCGTCGCACCTTGACTCGTCGGGGATGCTCGGAATGCACAACACTCGTCGTTTTGACTGCAGACGATGCGCCCTTTTTCTCGCTGTTTTTGCTAATCTTGCTGCTGGACAATTTGGAATCAAGACTCGGAGTGTTGTTAGTACTCGCATTTTCAGTCGCAGTAGTCGTTGATGATGATGCTGCATTCTTTTTGCGAAAGTGATTGCTGCTGCTGTAGCGATGCCATGTTTTTGATGCAGCAGAACTACTTGACTGCGGCTGCAGACTCGACATGGCTGGTAGTGCAGCATGACGCAGGCGCATCAAGCTTGTTCGAGACGTCGCAAGCATTGGAATGGAGTGCGATAAAGAGAACTGGATGTATTGAATAACAGTAAATCGAAACGCAGCGAGCAGCGCAACGAGAAGGGTCGCTGAGAATGTCTCTATGCAAGCCAAGCCAGCAAATTCGTTTCAAGGCAGCACTTTATATAGTCTTGGTTCAAAGATTTAATATAGAGAGCTAGAATACTTTCAAGGCGAAACTATGCGAGCGAGCAAGGTGCGCGCTGCCATGGTGATGTCGTCGCGCGTGTTCGTGCCGGAAGCTTGGAAATGTCGCTCCACAACTCACATCTGGCTCAAGCGGCACTGAAAAGACTTGTAACACCGCGATGAATCGCGACATGCGAATCCTCCATTGCCTTCCATCTCGAGCCCTTGGATCATTCTTTGTCCACTGCAAACTAACAGACAAGCAAGCAAGTAGAAGATACTTATATTACGACGAAATACTAGTTGATCAATGACTTTCTCAAATTCCATTTCCAAAGCATCGCGAGCTTTTGCTGCTCGTTCGTCAGCAATGGTTCGAAACAAACCAATCATCACGGTGAGTGCTCGCCTTGATTCGAATCGTACCAATGTTGAGCTGCTTATACAATCAAGTGAATCGATCGTTTTGATTTCTTGAAACAATAGTGTCGCTGCTACTGGATTTTCACGATAATTGCATGATGAAGCATTGCATGAATGGCCTGATGCTTCTCTTTCTCCTTGTACTCACAAATCATTTTTTCATTCACATATTATCAGCCGCCACAAGCACTCTATCAGCAGAAGCGTTCATTCGTCGCATCCGGCGTGGCCGCGCCCCGACCCGCCAAGGTGCCTGGCCCCGAAACGGCCACGTCGAATCCCCCCGCGCCCGGTGGAGGCACATCCATGGTGGAGCGGCTGGGAAGCTTTTTGGTGGGCGCCGGCTTGGCCGGATTGCTGTCGCAATACTATCTATATCAGGAGCTGCTGACGAGCAACGCGCGCATGATTGAAAGGCAGCATGATTTGGAGAAGCGCATCAAGATGCTGGAAGGAACGAAGTGAAAATGAAACGAAGTATGATGTTGGATAGAAAGAGCACAGGGAATATAGCTTGAACAATGAAACTACTTTATGCGAAAGTTATTAACAATTGATTATAATATACTTGTGTAGTACTGTATGCGCTTGTTTGATGTGATGCATGATAGCCGATGCAGTCTTGCTGCCTCGCGAGCGTGATTCGAGCACCGTTTATGTTCCTTCGCGGAAACTACTCCTTCCGTCCTCATCATTACTCACGCTTGACTTGTTGCAAGACTTCCGCTTTGCGACACAGCACTTCCACCGCCGCCACAATCTGCGGCACGGTTTCCGTCGGCCGCTCCGTCCAGTCGCCGTGGCCGTCGCCGCGAAACAAGACGCAGTGGCACGGAGCGTCTTGCGTCAAGAACGTTTCATCTAGTTGCGCAAAGTCAGTGACGGGAACATTGTTGCGGCGAAAGTATGATTCCACTTGAGCGGCTGGTACGAGTGTGTCTCGCTCACTCAAAAAGACACTGCATGGAACGTCAATTTGATCGAGAAACAAGGATATCCATGCCCACGGAAAGCTTCGTTGGACGGTCCAATTAACAATGGCGTCGGCGCGTACAAAGTAGGCCAACTGTCCCAGGTCGGGTGGCAAGTATACAAAGGCCTTGGTCAATCGAGGTTGATGTAGACAAAAGCAAATGGGGTCGAGGAACAGGACGGCCGACACGGCGTGCGAGGCAAACTTGATCATGTAGGACAACCACGACGTGCCATACGAGTGACCAATCCATGTTCCGCTCATGTATCCGTGTGTCGCCAGCATGGCATTCATGGTGGATGCCACTGTTGCGGGAGACAAGACTGCATCTGGTGATTGCAGTGGACGAAAGGCCGACACGTAGGGAATCTCGGGAAGTAAAACGGGTCTTCCCGTTGCCAGAAGTGCGTCAATCAAGGGTACGTAGGCAATGAGACCGACACCAATGCCGTGAACAAAGATGATTGGAATGTCGGATGCGTCTGCGTCATTATTGTCATAAGTAGCGCCAGAGTATACTTCTTCGCCCAGCGCCCTTTTACCAGGATGCATGTAGTAGCTGACTGGACCAATGGATCGTCGCTCAAACCCTCGCCGATGCAGCATGATTCGCAATGGAACCTCCGTCGCGACATTCAACGTGACACAAAACCACAGCGGATACGTGACAATCCCAAGCAACGGATCCGACGAGTACTTGGCGAACCGCCGCGGCTCGCGGTGCTGCAGAAACGGCAAGTTTTTGCGAGCATATCCCGTCGCTTGCTCAAACGCTGCTTGCGCCTTTTGCTCCAGCAGCTCCAACGATTCGTTGCATTCCGTAATGCGCCGCATCATCATGGACATTTGTCGGGCTGGGACAGCCGACGACATTTCGCGCATGCGCTTGAGCATAATCTTGTAGCCCTTTAGTTGCTGCGTCAGTCGTTGACGCTGCTTCGAAAAGAGACGGGCCTGCTCGAGTCGCTCGCGCATGCTGGCCTTTATTGTGACCACCGAGTTCCAAGCGTCAAAGAGTTGCGCGCGCGTGGCATGGCTCATGGCAGTCAGTTGCTTGTCAATGCTGGAACCAGGCGTCACGACTGTTTCGTAAACTTGGTTGGCCGTGGCAATGGCTGTTTCCTCGGCTCCAACAATGGTTTGTTTTGCTTCCGCCATGACAGTCTTCATTTTTGCGGCAGGATCAAAGTCGGAAACCATTTCCTTCAAGTCTTGAATGGGATGAAACTCTGGTGCCATGCTCATCATTTGATCGTACCGAGTTTTGTAAGCTTCGTAAAAGTCGGAGAAGAAGCTTGGCTCCTGCACATCGCCAGCGTGCGCGAATCGAAACACTAGCAAGTAGGAAGCAAAAGGGATATAGTGAGGCTCGACGTTCGAGTGACGCTGACGAAAGCAACAACGACTGCCCACTCATGTTTCCTAGCCATTCCTTTCACTTACTCTTCTTTGGCTTGGGGAGGTTCCGTCTCCACTCTGGCTCTTCAGCTTGAAGCCTTCCAATCTCAACTGCATCTCCATTTGCATCCGCTTCCTCATTGGCATGCTCATTATCATGTTCGTCATCATCACCATCCAGCGCTTCACCATGCAAGTACAGACTCAATCGATACTCTGCCTCCGCCAAAAACGTTTCCAACTGATCCAACTCCTCCGACGTTAAATGCTCCTGATGCCTTCCTTCAAACATGCTCCACGCAATAAAGTCTCGTATATCATAGTTACTAATATCTTCGAGTTGCGAATCAAAGAACCACCCACAGAGAAACGACACTGGATCACTGGACACTTCCTCCATCATGCGCTTCCACAGGAGCGCCCGGTCTTTCAGCTCCATGAGCGGCGCCGCCGAAAGACAGGCCTCGAGTGGATCCTTGCGCTGCAACCAAACCAAATGAATCTTCATGCACACGTACCAAACGGCTTCCAGCCAGCACCAGGTTTCAATCGCGACGCGCAGTTTGCCTTTTGTAGTTGTTGCATCATCATCAAGTCGCAGTATCACACTAACAATTGGACCAACGTTTCGTTGCATATACGAGTCACGCAGCGCCTCCAGTTGCGTCGCATAACGCAGCAGCACGAGAAAAATGTACGCGTAGCAACCCGGCACCACCAAGTGCACCATGAACCAAATCAAGGCCCAGCCACTCGCGAATCCAACGTAGTCGTCCGGTGTGGGCATATTTGGTAGGGGAGTCTGAAAGACGCGGCGCGACACGTAGCGGCGTAATGGAGTCAATGGGCGATGATGATTGTTGTGTGATGATGTGCTGCTGCTTGCTGACGACAATGATGAATGAGCGCCGCCTTGGCTTGACAATGCTGCCATTGCTCCGGCTCGAGGAGGCATAGTCTCTCTTTAGTTTTAAACTGTAATTTCTTTGTATTTTCAATATTTTCCGACCTTGTTTGACTTTGATTATTGTCGATGCTTGCTATTCGTCTTCCAATGGAATCAGAAAGCAAAGCGCAAATGCTGAACAATTCAAGGCGACTCGACTCGTCGCTCGCTCAAATGTCCAAAACAGAGTAGCTGAATAACTAGATTATCAAAGTATAAATGACGGAGCTGTAGAGGTCGACTATAGCGTCTGCCATGTTTGAATCTCCTCTTTGATGTTCCATCGACAATCAACGACGACGACCACGAAAGCGAGCGTCAATTGTGAAAACCATGTCTTTTCAGTGGTGCTAGACAAACTTTTCACACTCCTTTCAACACGTCTGTCTGTCACGTTGCGACATTCCAAGCATTGGCTCACGCATCGCATCATTCGTTCCACCATGTTCCTGGGTCGTTCAGCGTTGGTTCGTTCTATCTTAGTTACTCGCCATTGCTACTACTACTACTCGCTACTACTGCTGTCTCGTTTGCTTGGATCGACGAAATCATTTTCCGTCATGACGACCAAACCAAGAGGAGCATTCATTGTGCTGGAGGGAGTCGATCGATGCGGCAAGACGACGCAAGTGGCGCGGCTGGTGGAGCGAATGACCAAGGAGAAACAACAAAATGACAATGAAACAGCAGCATTATCACCCGTCCTCGCCATGCGCTTCCCCGATCGGACGACGCCAGTTGGTCGCATCATTCACGAGTACTTAACAAGCGATAGCGACAATACACTCGACGACCACGCCATTCACTTGCTCTTCTCCTCCAATCGATGGGAAGCGTCGGAAGCAATATTGCAACATTTGCGACAAGGAACCACCATTGTGTGCGACCGCTACGTGCATTCCGGTGTCGCCTTTTCGTCGGCCAAAGTGAAAGCGGCAGCAGAAAGTGATGGAGATAAGGAAGAAGGTAATACTACTAGTGCAGCAGCAGCCGCTGCATCCGTCACGTCATCATCCGAGAACACCACCACTGATGCATCATCGCTACTGTCGCTGGAGTGGTGCATGGCGCCCGATAAAGGCTTGCCGGCACCCGACTGCGTCATTTTCCTCGATATGGAGCCGGAGCAAGCGGCGGAGCGAGGAGGGTACGTACCAACAGTAGTGTATTGTAATATGATTAGCATGGCCATCAAGTATGCACTTAATGATGCCAGTGACATGAATGACATGGACTCTAACGCTTGTTGCATTCACTTTTTCTTTCGTTGCGTGTTACTCTCTCGCACCATCTACCATGACAGATACGGAAACGAGCGCTACGAGCAACGTGACATGCAGTTGCGCGTTCGGAAACGCTTCCACGAGCTCCAAAACATGGATGCGCCGGCAACAGATAGTGTTGCAGACAATAGTACTAGCATTCCTTGGTACACGATTGCCGCGGCGCAAAGCATGGATCAAGTGGAAGAGGAAATTTACAAAGCAGTCCAAACGACTTTATCAGAGGTCCAACAGGGCAAGCCGCTTGGCAAAATGTGGGAACATGGAGCGTACGACTTGAATGAATGAACGAATAAAAGAATTGTATCTCAGATACTTCGATTGAATATCGTGACGATACGTAAGATTGCTTACATTATTAACACTCGCCATGGAGTTGCCTAAATGGAAGTGGCTTGTCAAGGATCCGATTTTCGCGGCCCTTATCAAAGTAAAACATTGTTACAAGTTGTCCTTTTACTATTTGCCATATGACAAACTATGAATGTTAAAGTAGCTTGGTCCATTCTATTTAGCCTTATGCTATCGCTTTGCGTCCAATTCACTATCATTCAAAATACCAGTCGCCGTTTCCATTTCCATTTGCTGCTGCTGCTGCTCCAATAACTCTTGATGCCGCTTCTCCACGAGCCGTTGTCTCCAACTTATCGCAAAGGTGGTGAAGAGTAGTTGCGACGACAAGAGTAGCTTGTAGTGCAACGGCATGCGTTTCAACCAAGCCAGCTTGTCGGCGAGCGATTGTCTTGGCGTTGGTGCTTCTGTCATCATTTTCGTCGAATATGAATAAATCAAATAAATACAACAAACTGAAATTTTATACGTGATACTTGGTTCAAACCTTTGCTTTCTCCAGTGTGCTCCTCCTTCATCTCGTTGTGATCCCACGGCAGGCGCGGTGGATTTGTTGTGAATCATGCCAGTACCGGTAAGACACGAACAGAATCACACCGGTACTAGATCTTTTTTGGAATACATTCGCAGCGCTGCGCGTCACCATGATGGATGGATGCCTATGCCTATTGACACTTGAAACTCGTTGCAGCGCAAAAAGCATCATACTTTCCTACATTCTAGTCATCACTACTATGCTGTCTCTCTCGCGTTCTGCCATTTCATCAGCCTCGTGCTTGCACAAGGCGCGCCTGTTGCCAGTGAGCATGATTGCTTGTTCGACTCCTCGCTCCTTTTCGTCGTCACAACTCCAAGATTCCTACGACCACATTTTGGTGGAGCGTCGCGACGCCGTCGGACTATTGACGCTGAATCGCCCCAAGACGCTCAACGCGCTCAGTGACGCCCTCTTTGCCGACTTGATTCACGCCGCAACTGCGCTCGACTCCGACGACTCGATTCGCTGTTTGGTGCTGACGGGATCATCCAAGGCCTTTGCCGCGGGCGCTGACATTAGTGAAATGAAGAGTCAAACCTTTGATCACGCCTATAAAACCAACATGTTTGCCGGTTGGAACGACATCAGCAAACTGAGCAAGCCAATCATTGCTTCCGTGAATGGATTCTGCTTGGGTGGTGGCTGCGAGCTGGCCATGATGTGCGATTTTATAGTGGCGGGCGACAGGGCCAAGTTTGGACAGCCGGAAATTAATCTCGGAGTCATTCCGGTATGTAAAAAATGCAACAGGGAAAATATGAGTGTCTCGTGCATTAATTTTGTTTCGCTGTCATGCATCTGCTGTTTCCAAGATGATATTCGCTGCTCACCCACTAACAACTAACTTTTTTCGTCAAAACAGGGCGCCGGCGGCACCCAGCGCTTGACTCGCGCCATTGGCAAGTCCAAGGCCATGTACATGTGCTTGACGGGCGAACTAATGTCGGCCGCCGAAATGGAAAAGGCTGGCTTGGTGGCCAAAATATTTCCAGCCGACGAGCTGCTCGAAAAAACGTTGGAGATTGCGCAAACGATTGCAAGCAAGGGACAAATGAGCGTGTTAATGGCCAAGGAGGCGGTGAATGCTTCGCAGGAAGTGTCGCTGCAGGAAGGGTTGCGGCTGGAGCGACGGTTCTTTCATTCACTCTTTGCCACGGCGGATCAGAAGGAGGGCATGGATGCCTTTTTGAACAAGCGACCAGCAGAGTTTACGCACAAGTAAGATATAATATACATGTGAGAGTAAGAATGTGTAAGCTTCTCTATAATTTGTAGTGCTCATACTCGTAACTCTAATACTACGCTGCGACGTGTTTGGGGCTTACGAGTCGTCGTGTACAGTGCTGTATCTGATACGAAATGTCAACTAACTTCCGTATTGGCCCATTTACACTTGCAGATTTGAGTGCGACTTGGCAAGCTGCATGCTTACTCTCTCATGTTCAGTCATTCTTCTCGTCGCCGTCTGTCGAGCTCAAACCTCGACCGACGGCATTGACCAATCTCACAGCCTTTTTAAAGGCAGAGTTTAGCACTGGAAACTCGTAAAAGTCGTATCCATCCTCTCGCATGGATTCCATGATGCGCAGCGCCTTGAGTGGCTGTCCTCGACGCTCAAACGACGAAACAGTCGCCGTGTACAAATCCACGTCTGGTACAAAACCGTCACTCCGCATTTGTCGCAGAAAGAATTCAGCCTGCTTTGGATCGCCCTTGGCAGCCATGGTTCGTACCAGAATATTGTACGTCTGTCGGTTCGGCTTGGCGGCCGAATACTCGCTTGACGAAAGAATCTTGTAAACTGTCATGGCTCGTTCCATGCTTTCCTCGGGCGACACTATCGCCGACTTTGCTTCGGCTTGCGCCATGAGCACCGTGTTGAAGACGGCAACGTTTGGCGCGAGCGACTCGCGCATCATTTTCTTCAGCAGCAACAGCGCACGCTCCGACTCGCCAGCCTTGCGGCAGCAACTAATGGCCGCTCCGTAAATAATTTCGTTTGGTGCAACGTTGCGTTCGCGCATCAACTTGAAGACACGACTTGCTCGCCCCGTGTCACCCTTGCGCTCGCAGGCAGTCATGAGCTCACCATATGTCATAATGGTTGGCTCCAAGCCATCAGTTATGATTTCATCAAACAACAAAAAGGCTCGATCAATGTCCCAAGCTTCGGCGCATGATCGAATTGCTGCATTGTAAACTTGCACATTGGGGTTTGGAACGGTCGAGTCCTTTTTCAAAACGTTCAGTAGCTTCATCGCCTTGAGATGCGGATCGGGTCGCAAGGACGCATCGTCGTCGTCTGGAGAATATATAAAGGCTCCCGAGGAAAGTAGTTTGGCGGTTGCCGTCGCACAAGCGTAAATGGTGGCAGCAAAGGTGACTTCGTTTGGTTGAATGTTTGATTGTCGCATGCGCTCCAGCAGTCGAAAGGCTTGCACCCATTGCCCTTCGTTTTTACATCCAATGATAGCCGATGTATACGCCATGACATCGCCTCCGTCAAAGATATCACAATACTCTTTCAGCAGCTTGATCCCTTCCTTCCACGCCCCGCCCTTGGCGCAGGCCGAAATCACCAACCGATACGCCACGGCATCCGGTCCCTGCAGCGGCTGCTTGTGACCAGCAATCTCCAACCCCGCCGTCTTTCTCTCGTACGTGCCAACCGTCTTCATGAGTTGCAAGTATGACAGCGCATCCTGCCACAGGCCCAGTTTCTGGCAAGCGTGCAGCACGCTCGTCACCACGAGTCCATCCCACGCGAAACCATCGTGCTTCATTTCCTTGGCCATGTTTACCACCAGCTGCCACTGCTGGCTCTTTTCGAGCGCCGCCAGCACCGTGCCGTACGTGACGGCGTCGGGTGCGGGACCGTGTGTGCGCATGTGATTCAACAAGTGTAGCGCCATGGTGCAGTCTTCCGCCGCCGCGTATATCGCCGCATTGTATCCCACGACACTCAACGACACGTTTTGGTGTTTGGCTTGCTGCAGCAGCTCCATGGCTAGTTGCGGTTGCCGACACGACGCGCAGGCGGAAATGGCGGCATTGTAAACCACGCCGTTGGGTGTCACGTTGCAGCTTTGCATGACTTCAAAGAGTCGCATGGCTTGGTTGACGTTCTTGGCGCGGGCGCAAACACTCATGAGGGCGCCAAAGGTGTAGACGTTTGGTTGGAGTCGTTGTAATGATGATGATGATGATGATATAGTAGTAGTGCTTGTTGCATTTGCATTCGCCTGATTCACACGACAATATTGGTGCAGCAACTGCAAGGCTGTTTCGAGTCGCACGGGTTTCGCCCTGCCGCAGGCATCCATGGCGGCATTCACTTGGCGAATCGTTGGTTGCGCTATCGATTGGAGCAAGTCGAGCGCAACGTCAATCTTGCCTTTGCGTCCCAAGTTGACAATCTGTCGGTCCAATGGAATCTTACTATTTGAAGTAGAAGCCAGTGTTGGAGGCGAAGCAGCAGGGGTAGCACGTCGTCTAGATCCTTCCACGGGCAAATCTTGCAGTATTGGTGTAGAAGCGTATAGCAGCGTGGATTGTTGACTGAGAAGTGCTTGATGCCTATCATGGTGCAGTACTTGATTCCCTGATATTGGTGCGACTAGCAGGAAACAATCAGCTGGCGGCGGCGAAGAAACCGCTAGCCACGCGACCAGAGTTGCGGCAATTTCGGATCGTCTCCTGATTCTTCGTCTCATTGTTGCTGTTGGTGTAGTCATATTATATCTGCGAACAGGAGAAAGCGATGGCAGGTTGAAGTTTCGAGCGCGGATCGAACAATCGGAGCACGAGCGCCTATGATGTGGCGCGGGGAATAAAGAAAACAAAAATCATGTTGGGAAATGTCATGATACTTTCTACACTAGCCTCATGGTGCTTTTCAATGGCGTTGACTGTGAGATGACGTCAGACTTGACGCAGCGGGGCACGAACCATCCACCATGGAGATCCATCACCATCGAGCGGCGACGCTATGTAGCTACATGCTTATATGCACCAACCACCATGTCATCATCATCACAAAAGGCAGTCATTGATTACTACAAAATACTCAAAGTATCCCGCAATGCCTCCATGTCCGACATTAAACTCTCCTATCGCAAACTCGCCATGGAGCATCACCCCGACCGACACGACGGGTGTTCCAACAAGGAGGCTGCGTTGAAAGTCATCAACGAGGCATACTCGGTGCTGATCAATGTGGCGCGGAAGCGGGAATATGATCAAGAGTTTCATAAAACAAATACGACTACTGGCAATCATCATGTTCCGCGCCCAACCAAAGTGTACGCACCGTCACCGCCACCGCAATGGAATGGCAACGTGTGGAACCACCGCCAGCACTACGACTATCACTACGGCGATGGCTTTCAGAAGGAAGCCTTTCGACGCATGCGCGAGTCGGCCAAGAAGGAAGGCGCGTTTGAATACCAGTCGCCGCTCGGGCGAGGCTTTTCCTTTGACGATAATGCGAAACAGACGAGTAGCAGTAGCAATGCGAATGGTCAACATCATGACCAAGATAACAACAACGATATTCCACTCAATCCCTACAGCAAGGCGCGTCAAGGACCACCAGTTGTTACTATGGAGTACGAGGAGATTGACCGCCACATGACCAGTGGCAAGGAGTTTGTGCGCAAACGCGAGCGCATCGTGGAAGACTTGCACCAGCGGCGGCAGGAGCGGTACAGTAGTTCTAGTGGACAAAAGCAGCAGCAGCAGCAGCAGCAGCAGCGACATGCAAACGAGAATGCAGCCTTTGCTCGGCGCAAGCGGCCGGATGACTGCGTGATACTATGATTGAAATGAACAGTGGGCTTGTTGAACAAACATTGGGCTTGTAAAATCTTTCCGAGCGCCAAGCATGGAGAATGCAAAGAGCTACAGTGCGATCGTCTTGCCATGTGACTCGCGGACAGCAAAATTTACACCCGACTGTGCAAACAGGTTTGGTGCTGCTGAGAATGTCAATCGTTTCGCTTTTTTGGATTGCCGACCTCTTTGCGGAACGACTCAAACAATTCAAGACTGCAACGCCACACGTAGGAACAAAATTTCATAGTGTAATAGATTACATTACATATATTAGCAGTAACATAAATCGCTTTACTAGTACAGCAAAAACGACGCGAGAAAGCAAGAAGTATGAATGGTCAACGGCAGAAACGGAACGATCAGAAACCACATCATCAAAACGTTCTTGCCGCGACTCGACCGCTGGAGCACGCTTAAATGAATGATGTAGGATCTCGCAAGCTGCTTAGCATTGCAACAAACATAAGCAAGAGCAAGTGATCAAAAAAAGTGTTGCTTCTCTTCGATTATGCGTGTCATTCTTGTTCAGAGACCATGCTAATCTTCTCTGTATAGTAAAGCGTTTGTTTAACGTCGACCCCGAAAGGCCGACAAATTGCTATTTCGGTGGACCTCTATATAAAGCTTGAAAACTAAGTTAAGGTTATTATTAAGGATAAAGTGTTCGCAATACCAAAACTATTACCTACTCCCTTTAAACTCATCAATTCCTTTGTATAAAATTTGAGAGAGACTCACCTTTTCAGCCTGAACATACTAATTGACTTCAAGTATCGTAGTGGAAACAAGGAAGTATCATGATCGGCTGCCGTAGTGGCGGCATGCAAAGTAAACCACTCCACCAATAGAAATGTCGCTTGGACTACATGGTGACAAAGGAGGGAGCATGGCAGTAGCTAAACACGTTTCCTTCCCGATACAGCAAGGTGGATCGCTCAGCAGCACGTCTTCCAGTCAGTATCAGCTCCTCCAAGTCCTTCAACAATATAGGATTGACGTTAAAGCCGCTGTGTCGAAGGTCCTTAATGTTAGTGTCGAGCAGCGTCGTGTCAATCACATCCACATCGAGCCAACGATGGTCCAAGGATCGATCGCTCGTAGCCATGGACATTTGAGACTTGCGCTTTTGGAATAGCATACGCTGGTCGATGGAGAATTGCTCTTTATCGAGATGATTTTTCTCGTCTTCGTCAATCGCGTCCTTGTCGGAGTCAATTTCTGGAGCATGCAGTAGCTCTATATGCCGTTCATGACCTCTTGATGAAAGCCTTTTGGTCTCGCATCGCCATTTGCTCCATTGAGAAGGGCCGGCTGGCTATAACCAAGATAGTTGGCCGTGCCGTTGATAAATTGGCTAAAGAAGAGTGCTTGATCGCCTCGATCACCAACAATGGTAATGTGATCGCAAATGCTTCGAATCGACAAAAACGCATGATCCACAAAGGCTGCCAGCGAAAAGTCTGGATTCAGCATGGTAATGCTCTTACACGTCATGAGCCGTTCATCCTCTCTATTGTCATTGTCGCCATCGGTGGCAAGTTGAAAGCATTTGGAAACGTCGCTTGACGATCCATCCGCCTTGTTTTGAAACGCGCCCAGCAAGGTTTGCACGCCCATGGAGTGACTCATAAAGTGTACATGGTCAATGCCAGCATCAGATAGGCCTCGCATCAGCTGCAGAAAAAGCTCCTTGTTGCGATTGGAGGCGGCAATGGCCGACGCGTATCGATACGTCAATATTTGACCCACCGGCCACTCAAAGACAATGGGATAGACGCGAGCGGATATTTTGGTCATGGCCAGCAACTGTCCGAGCGTTTGGAGTGACCGCTTGAGACAAGAATTAAAACCAGGGATGAATACGAGGGCTTCCTTGCGAGGACTAGGCAGCCAATCCTGCACCTCGAGTCGAACAATGTTTTGACGAAAACTAGGATCGCTCCGTCGATAGTGGTGATGGTGCTGCAAGGTAGTAGATTGTTGCTTGTAATCATGATCGGAAGACAATGCTTTTATATCACTTGGCTCAGTCTGTTCGTTTGATCCAAGTTCGTCATCATGGGAGCAGCATGCCGAGTCATCGCTATTGTCGCAAACAATTGGCGGACTCTCCCTGTCATGGGAGCAGCATGACGAGTCATCGCTCTTCTTACAAACAATTGGCGGAATCTCCTCGTCGTTTGCCTCGTGCTCGTCGTCATTGTCTCGTTTGACACGAATCACAATCTCCGAAACTTCGCTACTATATGGCAAACTGCTTGGCGCATATACATGCCCTTGCACATGCACACCACGCGAATCGCTCGAGGATATAGCCACCATTGTACAAGTATCGTTTTCGGGCACGAGATGGGCCATGCGATCAAAGCAATCCTGCAGCCAGTGCGGAGTGTCGTTGTCGTCGTCGGTTGCAACAATGTATCCTTGCTCATGCACAATAACGTTTGGACCATATATTTCCGTCGCTTCCGGCAAGTGATTGTAAAAGGCTCCCTGCACGCTGCATTCCACACTCGCAACGCCGCATCGTGCCGGTTGCCGATTGGTGGGAAACAGTTGCTGCTTGGCAAACGCATCATCCGTCGCCATGAAATAGGCCACCGGCACTGCTCGAAACGCATCACCCGTGCCGTAGCGCCGCGACAAGAACGGCGCGACGGGATTGCCGTTAAGCCACGTGCCGCTCAGCACTTCGCCGCCGTGTGAATCATCCATCCATCGACCCGCGCCGTGCGGCGTGCCGGCGTCAAATTCGCCCTGATAGTGGCACGAGTGAACATGTGTTTGACCAAGCAGTTGCGTCCAGTGGTAGGAGCCTTGGTAAATCATGGTCCACGCGTTGCAACTAGTGTGAGTCACTTGCACCTTCCAAAACCATTCGACGCCAACGTGTTCGAAAAACCACTTGGACTGCAGCGTCATGGGGTACAAATAGTGTCGCGTGACAACAATGCACAGCGTCAAACACTGCGCCAAGACAAAGATTGCCGTGATCCATCGCGTCGCCGATGGATCAGCACTGCCCGTAATCAAAATGGAAGTAATAATGGCCATGAGGGGCCAGTAGACAAACATCCACACGACGGCACTAAAGAATATCGACTCCTCCAGCAGCGACAACAAAACCACCACCAACATGAACCACGCTCCAACGGCCACCATTTGCCACACGCGAATGACTAGCGTCGTCGTCAAAATGCCATGCTCCATGTACGAAGCACTCAAGCCGTAGACGCACACGAGCAACACAAACAAAGCGACATGGTGCGTGCGTTGCGATTTGCGCTGCGTGCCCTTGAGGCTTCGCGTCAAGCGACGAAGCTGCATGTTTAAAAAGACAGTCTGCTGGGCGTGTGATAATGATAGTTGCTGTGAAATGTTGTCGTGGTTGTTGCAGCTTGAATTTTCGTCGATTGATGATCGACTCGCAGCAGCAAGATGCTGCTGCTGCTGCTGCTGCTGCTGTCGAGGAGACTGTATTCTAGGGCTGCGAGCCTTTCGTCTCGTCAGCAATGATAGCATGCCGATATGACTACTTGATATTTTAGTTAAATGGTTACAAGAGACTGTTTGACGCAACGGTTTCGTGGGTTAAAGTATCAGCAGACGACCCGTTGACGGAACGAATGAAGCTCTCTCATGGTCGGCGTTTTCTTCCAAGCGCATGTGAAAAGCTGTTTGTGTGTCGCAGTACTTCTCAGCGCGCCGGTCAATCGTGCATGTCGGATACTTTCCCACTGTTCGATTCTATTGCTAGCTGATCCTCAACATAGGAGTATACACCATGGATGCGTGGTGCTGCAATGAGACAAATATACCGGTAGAACGGGTGTGGGTCACTGGAAATCCGGCAGGCATGTTTTGTTGGCATTTGGCTGCTGTGTGAGGAGTACTAATATTGACTAAACTATGAGGTGTCAGTGTCTATTACAGTATATAGAGAGTGAAGACATAACATAATCGTTATCACTTTGTTTCTGACCCGCATCAGCACGACGCAAGACATTGTTGCAATGACTGAGTGAGAGCAAAAAATGCCGGGCGACGGCGCAGCATTGTCCCAAGCATCTTCGCAGCCATCTTTAATTGCATGTCCGTCGCACGCGGCAACTTTAGTAACAACTGATACAAACCTCCAAAATTAGTTATTCTTTATTTAAGGAAAAATATTATTATTTGGAACAAAGTCGACGGTTTTGCCTGCTTCAATGTCCTGGGTCAAAAGTTGTGCAGCAAAATTGTTAAACGGATTTGTAATATAAACATACCCACAGGTAAAATTTGTGGTATCGCAAAGCCCATCATTTCCGGAATCTGTCACTGAGAGTGTATATGTGACACCTGGAATCAATGGAACGGTGTATTTGCGAAGTTTTTCGTCGTCTATGATTTCAGTGCCTTGAAATTCCAATTCAGCTAAAGTTTTCTTGTTTGTGATTTTGATTTTGATTTGTTCAGGGTTCTTATCAAACATGACACGCAGGTTCATGTTGATTGGGGCTCCGGTGGGAGCCGAGGTAGCGGGACGAGTTGGTACGCGGCTTGGCATCTTGCTTGGCGAGCGGCTAGGCGAACCACTTGGAAGTTTGCTTGGATTGCCACTGGGTTTCTGGCTAGGAAAGTTGCTAGGGGCTTGGCTTGGCTTCATGCTCGGTCTGTTGCTGGGGTTTCCGCTTGGGACAATGCTGGGTTGCGTACTCGGAGTCTGTGATGGCAGTTTGCTTAGTGGGCATTGATGTCGCATAACTTTCTTTCTCACTCGTCGGATGACTCGATTCTGTCGCCGAGTCGACAAGTCAGCTAGAACGATTCCACAATCGCGTAAAGCTATAGTTTTTACACAAACATCGAAAGCGTTGTCCGGCTGGCAGGCATTGCCACAAGGAAACTTTGTGCTCTTGAAACATTCCCTTGCCAGCGTGTCTTTTTTGTTCAGATTCGTTCTCAGCTTGTCGAGGCTTGCTGCGTTGCTTGTCGCCAGTCTGCGAAGTACCAAGAGCAGCGAAAGAGTGACAAAGCTCGGACAGTTCTTCATTGTATCGTCGTCTAGGAAGAATGATTGAGCAGTCGTTGATGGGCCAAATTTGTGGCATGAACTCACAGTCAACGATAAATTTGATGGTGAGTAGTCGTTCTTCTCACTCCACAGTCAGTCCCCAACTTGAGGTAAAATTTCTGTAAGCGGTCATTTTGATGACTTTTTCGGATGCTCATCATCTATAGCCTAACAGCCATCTCCACGCCAGTAGGTTCGGCATGTTTCCTGCCCTGACGTAATTCGCATTCTGATTGGTTACAAACATCAAGTTGCATTTGGTGCGTATTTTGCGCTGGTAATATTACAATGTCCGAGTACAGTTTGACAAAGCCAACATTGGTTTAACGCTGGGACTTTTTCAGGGGTTGATGACAGTTCTCGCGGACAAATCGTGGTTATAGCCTCGATGACTATGTACCGGTACTCCAAGCTTGGAGCGATGATGAATGGTCGCGCTGGCAACAGTGCGACTTTACTCCAACACCGGTACGACGCCAAGATTGTAACCACGGCGCGTTTCCATGACACAACATCTTTGGATCCTTTCGTACATACAAACAAACGACGTTCTTGCTTGCATCAAATTAACATTGGGAAGAGGAAAAGTCTTCATTGTCGATTATCGACTCGTTCTGGTAGTCCCAAAGCTGGAGAGACAAGGATTCTCCGTCAGCTCGACATAATTAAAATTTGATCGAGAAACTGACAAACTGACAGACGATCGATTTTCAATTTGGAATGCTATCAAAAGGTTCTTGACAAGACTCTTTATCGCATACAGTTCATGGCTATGAGTAAAACGATGCTTCCGAGCGTCCTACTGCTGCTGCTTGCTGCACTAGCGTCGCTGCTGTGGCTCAAAACGTACAAGATTGGCACGTCACTTTTTACGTCTTTCTCTCCCTCCTCAATCACAACAACATATCCATCCTCATCAGTATTTCTCAAAAAGTTCAACGCCGTAGACAACGCTCGCACACTGAACATTCACATGGTGCCGCATACGCACGACGACGTTGGCTGGCTCAAGACGGTGGAGCAATACTACGAGGCGCATTGCAACGACTCGATTGACACGCGCGGCAACGTGCGAGGTATCATCACGACAACCATCCAGTCGCTGCTCGAGAACGACGCGCGGACATTTGTCTTTGTGGAAATGAAGTTTTTTCGCATGTGGTGGATGGAGCAGTCGGACGCCATTAAGGATTCCGTCCGCTACCTCATTGCCAACGAGCAATTGAGCTTTGCCAACGGCGGCTACTCCATGCACGACGAAGCGTGCGCGCACTACATTGGCATGGTGGATCAAACGTCACTGGGTCACGACTTTTTGTGGCAAGAGCTTGGTTACGTGCCAACGGTCGGTTGGCAGCTGGATCCCTTTGGCCATTCCGCCACGCAGGCAAATCTGTTGACGGCGCGGACCGGATTGGATGCGCTCTACTTTGGACGCATTGACTACCAAGACTTGGAGTTGCGGCAGGCGCGTCGAGAGTGTGAAGGACTGTGGGACGCAACGTCGTCAAGTAGTAGAAACGGCAGTGACAGTAGCAGCACCAACAGCAGCGAAACCGACGATCGCTTCGACCCAACCATCTTTTGGGGCCTGACGGGAAGCTACCAAGGCAACTACGGACCGCCAGACGGCTTTTGGTACGATGTTTTGACGCCCGACAATGTGCCGCTCGTGGGCATGGACGAACCGCAACGAGTGGAGCGCGTCACCAGCTTTCTGCGCGCCCTCCAAACGCAGGCGGATCAAACGTTGGGCAATCACGTCATGGTGACGCTGGGGAGCGACTTTCACTACTCGGAGGCGCACTACAATTTTGCCAATTACGATTTGCTTACCAGCATGATCATGATGTATCAGGAATGGAACGTCATTGATGTTGCAAGCATGTTTGGTCCAGACTATGACCAAGTCAATGTATTTTACTCGTCGCCGGGATACTACACCAAGCAAAAGCATGAGCAAGCGAAACAGCGTCGCGAGCATTCTTCGTCAGCGAATCAAGATTTTAAAAGCACGAGCAGCGAAGCCAGCGTCGATTGGTCCACTAAAACGGACGACTTTTTTCCGTACTCGGACGGTCCGCACAACTTTTGGACGGGCTACTTTTCGTCTCGCACAGCCTTTAAACGGTTCGAGCGGGTCGCGTCGGGATTTCTCCTGGCGGCCAGGCAGATCGAGGCCAAGGCTGTCGCGACAACAGATGGTGCAGATGCAAGCGGCATTGACGCTGGCAACACTAGTTGTTTGCATGCACTCGAGAATGCCCTTGCCGTCGCGCAGCACCACGACGCTGTTTCGGGAACGGCCAAGCAACACGTGGCGGATGACTACAGCAAGCGACTGCAGGCTGGTCTGGATGAAGCGGCAGCCTTTGTGGCGCATAAATTGAAACGCGTCATGCTGGAGCATCCAGCGTTGGATATAGTGGACTTGGAGTATTGTCAGCTTCTGAACGAAACCATTTGCGAAGTATCTGAAAATGTTACACGGACAAGCGACCGCCCATTGATCGTTGTTGTGTACAACCCACTTGCTTACAAATATGCCTCTATAGTTCGATTGCCAATCGCTGCTGGCACCAACTATCAGGTGGAGCGGCTGGATGACTCAAAGGAATTTTTGCCAAGAGTGCAAGTGGTTCAACCGATGCTCGACCCAAGACCCAACCTTGTTGGTGGTCAGAAACATGTTCTACACTTTAATACGGGGAATTTACCTGCAGCCGGTGCAGTAGCTTTTCGTGTCAGCAAGCTTAACCGCACTAAAAGTGCTACAATTGGCAGCTTTGAGAGTCAATCTCAACTTTTGGCGACCCAGCGAGGTCTAGGCGACAAAGGCAAGGAAACATCCATTGCTATATCAAATGAGTTTCTGACTGCAACATTCAATCGAAGCACGGGCATGTTGGAACATGTCGATGCCTCGCGCGTAGCACTCGACTTGGAGCAAACGTGAGGGTATTATACATCGTTTGATTCGTCGTTGGACCATGCCGACAATACTTCCAAGCAAAACTCTGGCGCCTATATTTTCCGACCGAGCACACCGGAGCAATCACTCCTTCCTTTGCTGCCAGCCAACGGGAAGGCGAACTTTATCAAAACCGATGTTGGCACAGAAGTCCACGTTGCTTTTAAGGTACCATGGGTTCATCAAGTGACCCGCATCTTTGAGACCCAGCCATTCATCGAGATCGAGTACACTGTCGGTCCCATTCCCATTGACGACGGTCGCGGCAAGGAAATCGTCACGCGCTGGCAATCGAACATTGAAAGCGATGTAACCTTTTACACGGACTCGAATGGTCGCGAGTTCCAGGAGCGTCGAAAAAACCATCGACCGTCGTGGAACCTGACAACGTACGAACCAGTGGCTGGCAACTATTATCCCGTAAATACTGCAATCTACATCAAGGACAAGACAAACGCCATGTTCATACTCACTGATCGGTCGCAAGGTGGTGCATCTCTCGAGTCGGGTTCCATGGAGCTCATGGTGCAGCGTCGCACGTTGGTGGACGACGGTAGAGGCGTCGACGAACCATTGAACGAAACGACGGGCGGCATGACAGCCTATCCGCCCTATGGTAACGCCAGTCGAGTCGGAGATGGTGCTGTCATTCGTGGTGTTCATCGCATCATGGTTGGCCAAGCGTCGAACGCAACGCGGCAAGCGCGGAAGATTATGGATCAAGTGTTTGCGCCGCCACTTGTCTTTGTCGGGTCAGAAGCTACTGACAAGCCCGTCGCCTTTCGCCAGCCGTCCTTCTCCGCGCTAAATAATGCGCTTCCACCCGAGGTCATGCTCGTTACCTTCGCCAGACTAGCAAGCGACGAGCGGAATCGAACGTCGTTTCGTCTCCGCCTTGCTCATCAACTGGAGGATGGAGATGCTGATGAGCCGCAGTCGGTAACTGTGGATCTCACTATGCTATTTACCGATTATGAAGTATTAGAAGTCTCTGAACGAACGCTTAGTGGCAACCAAGACTGGGACGATTACTTGGAGCGACGATTGACGTGGACAAAGAAGCAAGAAATGGCTGCGAAGAGGAAGACTCCACCTACGAAAATTGATCCTACCAACATTAAATTGCAGCCAATGGACATTCGAACGTTTCATGTGGCAGTCAAGCTGATAACTGATGTCGAATAAAGCTGCTAATAGATATAATTACTACCGTAGAATTATGTAGCTTCTCCATAGCCCTCGCCGCAGCCATGCCTTTAATCGTTTAACCCAACAATACGACATCACCTCCAGCATTGGCTTCATTGTTGCGCGTCCCCTTGACACTCTTCTTGCGCTTTTTTCGCTGCAACGTCGCCTTGTACGTTGGCTTTGTTGTCAGGTTGCGGTCCATGAGACTGGCCAATCGGTCCTGCACCAAGCTTCCTTTTGGCTGCAGACTGCGCAGACTTGGTGCCGCGGCCAGTGCCAAAGGAATGGTGGGAGCGCGGCCCGGGTTACGTGTCACCGCCGTTTCGTCCACGTCCTGTCCGGGAATGCGACTTGGTGCAGTCACTTTCGTCTTGCTACTTTGTTGCTGCTGCAGTTCCTTTCGTTTAAATTCCTTTTTGTAGACGGGCAACTCACCCACTTGCTTTTCCAGCTTCTTTTGTCGCTTGCTCAACTGCAGCGACGTTTGCTCCTGTCGGAGTCGCTTTTGCTTGTTGCGCTGGGCGCGCGTGAGCTTGTCTTCGCGGCGCGGAATGATCGGGCCGAGCGCAGCGTTGACAGTTGCAGCGTCCTTTTCCTCATTGTCGCCATCATCATCACTATCATATTCACTCGAGTCGTCGTCGTCGTCATCATTCATTAGCAGTGCCTTGGTTTCGTCGCTCATGCCTTGGGCCAGTGGCTGGGCCAAATTGCGGAGCGTCTGCTCGCGATTCACTTCCAGTTGCGCCGCCGTCTGCAGCAGTTGTTTGTGGGCCACGGGATCGGGCCGGTACGACTGTCCCGCCTTGGCCACGTCGACGGCGATAACAGCAGACTTAACTGTTCGCTTGCTGCTGTCGTATTTTCGGGCCTTTGTGGTTTCGTGCGCCGGCTTGACGCCGGCCAGGGTCGATCCACCAACGATTGGTTTGATCAAATCTGCTGCGGCAGCATCCATGTCAGCTTGTTTGGCGTCAGCGCCAGTTTGTTTTGCATCACCACCACTATTTCCTTCATCCCACAAGTCGAATCCCGGCGCCATATTGTCGTTGACGCGCTTGCGCCCCACCCGCTGGCGGCGCTCCTCATCCTGCTTGCCCTTGCGTGCCATGTCCACTAGTTGTTCGGCGGAGTGACTCTTCATCAGACGATCCACCTGCAGTTGATCCTTGGCGGATAGTTCCATTCTGCGCTTTTTCAGTTTACTAGTCTTGACACTATTTGCTGCTGCTGCCGCAATTTTGGAGTTGCCTTGTTTGTCAATGACGAACAAGTCGTCCGCTTGAAGCGTTTCCGACACGAACACTTCGGCCTGACGCTCCTGCAAGTCTTCCAGTGCGGCGTGGGCACGCTTCTTGGCACGAAGGGCCGCTCCTTGCAGCTTCTTTCCCATATTGTTGAATTGTATAGAGAGATAGTTGTAAAGTAGTGATCTTAAAGAGAGGGTTGCCGCGTTTTTGATCTGTGATAAATGGAAGAATCGGTGGTCGGCAGCACAGAAAATCTCCGGGTCCTCCGAGTACCGGAACGACTTGGTTACGGTGCGACAGAGCGTGACGAAAGGGCGGGAGAGCCATTCAAAGTCGGCCATGGCGACTTGTTCCAATCTCATTCAATCGATACAGTCTCATCTATACATTTTCATTCTAAGCAATCATGAAGATTTTTGGAAAGAAGCGCAAACACATTTCTACTGCTAGTGCAGTTCCCTCAGCAAAGGACGCGGCCGCCGACAAAGTCGTGCTGAAACTCCTGGCGGAAAAGCCGGACGTTTCGACGCGCAACGCCAAGGAGCGACGACTCGTCAAGCGGTACGAGGAGCGACTAAAGCAGCGAAATGAGCAAGAAGGAGGAGGAGGAGGAGGAGGCGAGGCATTAGAGGAACGTGGAAATGAGCAAGCGAAAAGTGAAGCTGCAGATGAATCTGCTGATGCTCATGAAGAAGCAAGCGACGATGAAGCCCTTGATGGAAGCGAGTCTAGCATTGAAAAAGATGCTAGCGACGAAGCAAGCCAGGAGGAAGAGGCAAACGACAATGATGAAGAGGAGATGCCGAGCAAGCCGGAATTCGAAACAGCGATTGCCGCCGATGAGCAAACGCAAGACGGAGAACCAGACGCATCGTCGTCGGATCAATTGCCCGCAGAAATCACGGCACTGCTCCATCAGATTCCCTCCAAGCAGCGACGCAAATTGGTGAGACAATGGGAGCGAAAGGAAGTTAGTGTGGCGCAAGTGGAGGAGCAGGCGCGGGCCATCCTGGCGGGTCCTGCGGCAGCATCGACAAGCACTACAACGAAAGATGCCGCAGCAACCACCGATACAACCACTACTACATCTCCACCGGCACGCAAGCGCCGCAAGACGGTCGACGAACGTTTGCTGTCGCCCGAGGAGCGACTGCGTCGCGACGAGCAGCGCCAGCTGCAGCGAGAGGCCAAAGAGCGGCGCGAAAACGACAAAGCAGCTGATGCAACCAACAAGAAAAAGCACCCGCTCAACAGTGAGCGGCGGCGCGCCAATCGGCGCAAGCCAAAGTGGCAAAAAAAGGATAGTGGCAAGCCAGTATCGTTCAAGAGTGAGCATGCGTCGTCGGGGTACATGATTCGAAAGACGCAAAAGAGTGTTGCGGCGTAGGTTACAAGTCGGCTGGTACCATTGTAGCGACATTGATAACTAATGATACGTATCTAACTGTAAATGCAGAATTACCGTTGTAACACATAATACACAACACTACATGAACTTTACAAATGTTAATTACAAAGGCGCCATGAGTAACTTCAACAAATCACGAGTAATCTGGCAGATCCTCGCATTTCAATACGTCTCGCGTTCTGCTCAAAACACCACGAATATTCACTCGGACTTGCCATCGCTAAAGTCGCGGTAAATGCTCTTGGCTTGGAAAATGGATCCTCGCCGAGGCGTGCCTCGGCCTGTTCCAATGTTTGCCCCATATGTACCACTAGCGTCAGACGGTGAGAGCGAGTCCCGATGACCAAAGGAGACGCTTGAATTACCCATGAGCACGGCACCGGAACTGTAGGCTCTGCGGCGCGAAGAGTCTGTTTGAGTCAATGGTGGCCGTCTGAGAATGCCTCCGTGAATGGGAGTTGGTGCTGGTATGGGCATGGGATGTACGTCGTCTTCGTCTTGACTTCCGAAAAAGGGGCCTTGGTCTAGTGTCGGAACTAACATGGGATCCTCGCTTGGAACTTCGGTCATGGCTGTAAAACGATCCGAATCATCAGGAAGGGGTATCACAACTGCCGGTTCTGTGTGCGAGAATGAAAAGTTTAGAATGAAAGTGTGCGAGGAAAATATGCAAAACGCATTTTACACGTACCAGCAGTAATAAAACGGTCCGTGTCGGTCCCTGCAATGCAAACTGGTACATAGGCAGCCTTGTGAGCGTCAACCAAGAATCGGCGAAACTCCTCGCGACGTTCTGCTCCAGTCTCGGCCGTGGTGTCCCATCCATCGAGCAAGGAGGTTTGGAGCAAGGCTGCATCCGAAAAAGCTCTCAAGAATTTTCCCTTCATTGATTGCTGGAAAAGATAAATAGGTAGTATTGGAATGGCCGAGAGAACGGCTGGACCCACGGCCTGCTTCAAGGCCATCTGGGTTGTCAACAGTATTGCTGTGTGTAGAATGAGATCAATATTAGTTACGACGCAACATTGGAAAGGCGGGGAAATCTCACATCGTGCACGTACATCCAACAATCATGACACTGATAAACATGTCGAAGATGAATGGCCATCGAGCACCTGTTGACGCGCATATGAAGAATGTCAGTCTAGAGATGTACGTTTTCGTATCGAGTGCAGTCATCACTTACCTCCACTGTCGAACTTTGGTCGGTAGACAAAGATGAGGTTTCGTCTCATCAATGGCTCCATGACTATAAAATACATGAGACAAACCAATGAAACAAGTGGACTTGATGGTCCAAGAGCGACGCAGCACATCTGCAAAAGTAGGAAAAGAAGTAAGCAATGACCAGCGATGTATGGCCATCTCTACTTTGCGTCAGCGAAAGAGCACGTACCAGCACAGTTCCAGTATCCACGTAAAGACGGTATGGCAAAGGACCGCCTGGCCCACCGCCTCGCACCATGCGAGAACAGCAATTCCAACCGAGACATGCAAAGGCAAACGTGTTGACATTGAGCAGATAATTCATTGGCAAAGTGAGAGTGACACGAAAGATTATCCAATTCAGCCACGTCGCGGATAATGTCGAAGGGATCGTCGTCGCCACTTGGCGCAGCACTGCAGCAAATTCCGTTCCGATGGATCCCTCCTTAAATCCGTCAATCACCATGTTTGCCAGTAGCTGGCCTGTAAAGGCAGTCACGACCATGAACCACCAGTAGTACTGTAGTGCTTTAAACTCGGCATGAGATACGCTGACCGCGCCGGACCCAAAGTTCGCGATAGATTTAAACATGGAAGGACAAAGTGCAAAGAAGGTAGTGTAAATGCACGCAGAAATAAGTCCAGACAGCAGATGAGTGATACTGAAACCAAAAGCCGATTGTGTCCAGCTAGTAATTTGGGGGAACAGACTATCGAGTTGTGCATAGCTCACCAGCTGCGATGCCGTCGTCAAAGGTATGGTATAGAAAACATAAATTAAGACAAGCAAGCCCATAGCGCTTTACAAAAGCAAAAAAACATTGCATGAGACTCTCGTCACTTGCTTCCACTATTTTACAGCAGAAAATTATCTCACTTACATGTATCTTCTAGCATTCTTCTGCCTGTCCGGGATACTAACAGTCACCGGCCGACAGCAGTTCCGACAAGCGACCAAATCAAACGGGGCAGCGTCAGCAAGAGGTGGAATCGGCATGCCCGACAAGTTGTTCCATCGACCGGCTCCGCGCCCGTCCGCAAGGCAGTTTCTTGCAGCAACGGCAGCTTGTCTACTTGTAAACGTCACGACCGCATACGTAGAATGCCGAGCCAGAGTGTCAATCGCTTCCACTGATTGAGTCTTTGCCCAACCCTTAATTTCTTTAACTGTCCCTGCAACTACATCTTTCAGCCACTTTAGATTTGGTTTCCGAAGCGAGTATCGACCAGATGCAACCGATGCTCGCAAACCAGCCCTTTTCTTGGCATCCGATGTGGACTCGGAAATGATTGACAATACCATGGCCCATTCGGCGTCTGACACTGTCCGTACACGGTCTGCATCAGATTCAAACCGACCCCGATTTGAAACGTCTACGAACTCGTTATTGGGGGAAGTGGGAGATGACTCATGGAATGACGCGCTCTGCTGATACATCGTTGCCTCCAGTTTAAGGTTGCTACCCATTCGGTTCGTTTCAATGCTTCGACCTCGAGTAGCCGTAGCGGGACGCGCCGGCGATAGGTTTGGAGAGATCTCGTTGATGCTGGTGTCTCGTTTCACCGGAGCCGGTCGCCCTGGAACAAGTGACATATCCTTCAGCGCTTCTTCCTTGGTCTCGTCCAACGGAGCAGGCTTCTCCACGTCCGCCTCCTCCGCCTCCTTCTCGACTTCGGCAATAATGTCTGCCAAAGCGACTCGTCGTCGCATTTCTCGTAACTCGAGATTCGCTTGGTGAAACTCTTCGACAGCATCTTGCTCCAGATCCAGCAACGTGTCTAGACTTGCATCTTCGATTCGCTCCTGATGGCACCCGTATGGACAGCATGGTGCCGCCGCTTGCGCAAACTCTCGACTATAAACAGCTGCTTGTTCAGGGCCAAAGGACCAAGGGTTGTACTATTTTGATAAATGTTGTAACGTGAGTGAAATATGATGCTTTCGTGACACACATTTTTACCATCAGTTACGCACCATATCGTAGTCAATTGTGTCATCATCCGCAACGGAACCAAACACTTGCTGGTAATACGCCTTCTTGTGATCATTCGCCAAGTTCATGTAGATTGGCCTTGGCGTATAGACTGTCGTGGGTGATCCATCCGAACTCGTAATGATGCGTTCGCCCTTTTCAAGGTCGCGCGGGTGCATGCCAGTATCGCGCGCCAAGCTGTCTTCCTCGTAAACGTTCTCATCATTCTCTTCCTCGCTATCTTCCTCTTGAATGATACCATTCGTTGCATGTATATCGCAATTATCCATGGTGTTTGTCTTGTCATCATTCGCCTCGTCTTCCTCATCATCGTCCTGCTCATCAATCTGCTTTAGTCCACTGCCACCTTGCAGTTGCATTTGCTTTCGCTTGATTTGAATCTGCTTTCTCACAAACCGCAGTCGCCTCAATTTACTCGCCGCCGCATACCACTTGCGCCACGCCAAAGTCATTTCCGACGCCGCCGGCAGTATCGTCACCGCCGCCACACTACTACTATAACCCGGCATGTTGGGAACGCAGTGATCGAAAAAGGTCGTCGTCAGTGACAATTGCCAGTCCATGCTTTCGCGGCGACCAAAGTTGACCGCCTCCTCGGCGTCCACGCCTTCGCCCGATTCCACCGGCAGTGACGGCAAGCCTCCCACCAGCAATGAGTACAAGGCCACGTTGGGCACCGTGTCGCGCTGCTCGGGGTGCGGAATCCATGGCTCGCGGTCAATGAGACAGTCGTCTTCGTTGTTGGCGTGACCGTCGTTGTTGTCATCGTCTTTGTTATCTTGCTGCACATTCAAATGCCTTGACGAATATTGCCGCGTGACTGGTTGCGTGTTTTCCTGATGCAGCATTGTCGTTTTGAGTTCCTTGCGCCGCTCCCCCCAAACATCGTACTCCAAGTAGTAGACGCGCCGCATGGCGAGTATTTGAATCCACTCGCGGTGCAGCAAATACAAAATATATAGTAAAATGATCCAAAAGGAAAAGGCCGTCACGTATAAGCGCGACAAGATGATCCTCAAGTCGAAGCGATCGCCGTAGTAGGGATGCACATTGGCAATGGTGGTGCGCTCGTAGTCGGTCAAGTTGCTGATGAACGTAGTGGCGTCCGTGCAATTGTAGTCGATTGTTTCGTTGTTGAATATGCTCGTGCCATTACTTGTGGCATTAGCTGCTCCGTGGCATCCTTGCTGCGCATTCGCCGCCGTGTAGTACAGCGGCAGCAAGAGTCCCACGCACAGCAGCGACGCCACTAGCGCAATCCGCGTACACAATGCGTGAAACCGCAGCAGTATTATGCCATCCAAATTGACCTGCAGAAAGCTGCCACTGTTTCCATCTTGCCTTGTGCCGGTCCCCGGCACACCCGCCAGTAGCTGCGCGTACGTTAGTTGCATGGTCCAGGATATCCATCCAAACGTCGGACCGCCGCGGTATTGTTCACTGTCGCGAGGTGCCGTGGGATTGTAAATGACGTTGCGGGGTCGCGCCGCGGCGCGGGGCGCCACAAAGGAGGATTGCTGGCGGACGGCAATACCAAAGAGGGCAATGCTCGACAATCCCACGACGGAACCGGCGCAGAGCGTAATGCCAATGCTTTGGAAAGTTGCCATTTGATGTTACTAGTGAATTGCAAGAGTATTACTGTAGTAGTAGCTTATGATTGCTGGTGAAGAATGAAGCTATCGGAGTAATCCTGAAGCAAGAAGGCTATCTGGCTGTTGCCCGGTTCAGTTGCTAGCTGCTCTATTCACCTCTTTCCTTGCAGCAGATTGAAGATTCACACTTTACTGTAAGAGCAACGCTTGATTTGACTCTTGGATAAGGCAAAGATTCGGTACGGAAGATGAATTTGCTCAGCAGCAGATGAATGAATGAGCCAAATCGAGATTTCGCTGTCAATCACTGCTGCAGCCTCTGCTCCTTCACACTTTCTCCAGAGCCAAAAGACAATTGCTACACAGTGACTAGTTTTGTTCAAAGTATTTCCAAGTAAGACGACTACGCCAAGACAAAAATCCCGACGAAGAGGAAGAAACCAGGCGGCACGTGCAGCAGTTGCTGGTGCATGTTGTCAACGTTTCGACGACCGTCGGCGAATTTTCGAACCAAAATGTCGTAGCGTGACTGCTTGACGTCATTCTATCGCAGCGGTACTCAAATGGTGACTCACTGCGCGCGCTGACTCGTCGTTTTTGTTCTTTTGCCATGACGACATGGCCGCGTTCATTGATCATACACACACCAACCCTCAAATAGACGCAGCAGCTAGCTAGCTTACAGGATGACAAGAATACACTACTGCTTGTCGCTGCTACTATGTTCGCTACTATGCTTACCAATACTAGCCTTTCGCCCAGCAATTCAGAATTCGTTCCATCATTCATCAGGGCTGCAACAACATCATAACATTCTGTCATCAACACAACTATATGCAGCAACCAGCACCAAGGACCTTCTGAAAAACATGGAGCAAGACTTTGTCGTGGATGAGGACGGTCAGTTGATTTTACAAGCCATTCGCGGCCGCGGTTTGAACAACGACGACCAAGCCGTCGCTGGCTTGCGCATGCAACTCGTCGAATTAAACGACAACAATAACAATCAGCAAAAAGACTTGGCACTTCCACTCGTCTACGATCCCGTCAAACTGCAAGCCATCTTTCGACAAAGACCCCGAGCAGTATTGACGCGCATACTCCAGCTAGCCACCGTCGGAGGAGGCTTTGCGTTTGAGCTCTTGCTCGACAAGCTGCTGAAACGCATGAACAATAACCCCGACTTGGAAGTAACACGCGCCGGTCAGTTGCGCGACTTGCTCACGCAGCTGGGGCCCTTTTACATCAAGATTGGACAAGCCTTGTCGATTCGCCCCGATGTGCTGTCGCCGCGCAGCATGGTGGAGCTGCAGCAACTCTGCGACAAGGTGCCAAGCTTTGACAGCGTAATTGCGTTTCGCACCATTGAGCGCGAACTGGGGAAACCGGTGAGTGAATTATTCAGTGAAATCACGCCGGAACCAGTGGCGGCGGCCTCCTTGGGGCAAGTCTACAAGGCCACGCTTCGTGCCACGAACGACACCGTCGCCGTCAAGGTGCAGCGACCCGCCGTGCTGGAGACCGTCTCGCTCGACTTGTACTTGACGCGGCAAGTGGGACTACTGGCGCGTAACTTTCCAACACTGACCAGTCGCATTGACGCGGTCGCCCTGCTGGACGAGTTTGCCGGTCGCTTTTACGCGGAACTGGACTACTGCTTGGAGTGCGCCAACGGAATTCGCATTGCGCAAGACATGAAGGTGCTGCCCATGGTGGTGATTCCGAAAAATTATCCGGAATACACGTCGCGGCGCGTCCACGTGGCCGAGTGGATCGACGGGGAAAAATTATCGTCGAGCAAGGCGGACGATGTGGGCGCCTTGGTGAATCTTGGTGTTATTACGTACTTGACGCAGTTGCTTGACTCGAGGTTGTTTCATGCTGATCCTCATCCAGGTGAGTAGTGAGAGAGAGGTTTGCGTCTTTTTTTTTGTTACTTCATAAAGTTTGTTTGTATGGATGAAGACAATGTCAGTAAATGCTGCTCACCATACACTTTCGTTTTCCTCTCAATCACAGGCAACATGATGCGAACGAAGGATGGCAAGCTTGCCATTTTGGACTTTGGATTAATGACCGAAATCACCGACGATCAAAAGTATGGCATGGTGGAAGCCATTGTGCATTTGATCAACCGCGACTACAGCGAGATTGGTCAAGACTTTATCAATCTCGACTTTATACCAAAGGGCACCGACACGACTGGCATTGTTCCGGCGCTCACCAAAGTCTTTGACGTGGCACTGGCTGGCGGCGGCGCCAAGAGCATTAATTTTCAGGAACTGGCCGCGGACTTGGCGGAGATTACCTTCGAGTATCCGTTCCGCATTCCGCCATACTTTGCCTTGGTGATTCGTGCCATTAGTGTTTTGGAAGGCATTGCGCTGGTGGGCAATCCAAACTTTGCCATTATTGACGAAGCATACCCGTACATTGCGCGACGACTGCTGACGGATCGCTCGCCGCGCCTTCGTCAAGCATTGAAGTACATGATTTACGGACGCGACGGCGAGTTTGACGCGGAAAACTTGATTGACATGCTGCAGGCACTTGAAAAGTTTGGATCCATTCGAGATGACGGTGATGGAAGTGCCTTCAAAGTGGATGGTGTGCGAGGCAGCAAAGTGGTGGGACGAGCAGGCGATTTCACCGGCTCGCAGCAGGTGGATCTGTCGGATCGTGATACCGACATTGACGGCGGTCGGTTCCGTGTGTCGGCGCCGAACGGGGCAACCGCTTCTCCGGATCCAATGGCTACATCATCATCGTCAACTACATCCACTACTACCCCACGCAACGACGAACGCACCGTTCGTCAGGCTCTTCAATTCTTCTTTGGCCCGGACGGAAACGTCTTGCGCGAATTTTTATTGGAGGAGATTGTTACGGTCGTGGACGCTTCCAGTCGGGACGCGGTGCAAACGCTCATCAAGTCGATTGGCCTCGATAATCTACCGCTGCCGTCCATTTTTCGCGCACTCAGTCCGGAACTCACAAACCAAGACCGACGCATGGTGCAGCAGATTCGCAAAGTGATTCAGTTTCTACTGGGCGACTTTGAAGCAGCAGCCGGAGACAACAACCAGCGCATGCAACAATTGATTCCCATCTTGCAGGAGTATGCCAGACCGTTGCGCGAGTTTGGCTTGCTGCTCGTGGCGCGACTGACGGAGAAGAATTTGAGTCGAGGCATGCGGTGGTTGGTCGACAGTCGGGCCAAGACAAGTGGCGGTGCAGCGGCAAGTAACGTGAATTCAGTGGCAGAGCTTGTGCCCGTCAGGAGTCGATAGCTACCGTCGTGAGGTGATATTTACAGTTAATGAGATTTTAAAACGACTTTCTATATATTCAAAACTGTTCTATGCTGCTTAGATACTTACTTCTTGGTTGGTTCGTGTTCGTCACTCATGTCGTCATTTCCCTTTGGCTTCCACCAGCTGCGAAGCGTTTCATCCATGACGTAGTCAACGCCACGATCAATGGGATGAACAATGAACGGAATGGCTCCCAGTCCAATCACGGTTGGCAGCCAGGTTGTCGCGAAAACTGGTAGTTTCGCAGTTCGTTGCACCGCCTGTCGACTCGCCTTTACGATGAGGTTAATGGTCATGCCGGGAAGCGCCACGGACGCGAGTGACTGCCACACCAAGGTATCCATCGTTGCGCGAGCTGTATGTTGCATGCGATGGCTCTTGTTTTGTTGATGATGATATGCATTATAGCCAGAGTGAGCTGCATCCGCTATGCAATATCCAAAGGCAACGACATAGGATGGTGCGACGAAGCGCGGAAACTGATAGCGGAACGATTCGCCTACTTCGTTGGCGTAGCCAGCGTAGCGGAGCAGAGAATGGCGAAATACATTGTAGTCGTCGTCATGTTGTTGCTGCTGCGGGGATTTCGTCATGGTCGAAAAAATGGATGGGTGTGTGAGGGTGTGACGGAATTTAAACCAGCCTCGCCAAATTGCATTGCCGCTGCGATTTTTAAACTATCGGTAGCTAAAAAATGATGTTGCCCCACTCAGTTTTAGTTTAGTCCATGACAATAGACAGCAAATCCATTTGATTAGTTTTTACAATTTGTGAATGAAAAGTATAGCGTGTGATTGTGATTGGTCGCACGGTTCTCATCTTCAGGCGTAACAACAACAGGTAGCGACGGCTGGCTATGTTGTGTAGAACAGGCGTATAAGACAAGTCTACCGGCAGACAGACTACAAGATATGACCGCACTTAGTAATTGAGCTGTTTCTTCTTTAACGAAAGCGCTTTTAGCACTTGCCGCTTGGCAATCTCCAAGCCCTCCTCGATCTTGTGTGTGCTCAAATTATTCACAGTCTGTCGACGCTGGAACCTACTTTTGTTGAGCTCCCTCACTGTCGTCGCCACTTCCCTCTCCGTATATCCCAGTGCCTTGCACATTTGCTCTCGCTCACCGCGCGTCAATATCAACTCCGACTTGAATCGCCGCAGTCGACGCTCCTCAAAGTCACGCAAGTCCAATGGGCGCTTCTTGACAAACTCCCAACCAATGCCAACGCTTGGCCCGTTCGTTGACGCGGGATTGTCGCACATGATGCGCTGATACATGCGCACACTGACGCTGCCAAACGAGACGCGGCGCGTCGATGCGGTCTTGCCTTGCCGCTTGGAGTGCCTGGATGATGACGTTTTGGAAGAGTTGATCAAGCTTCCCACCATGCTGTCTTCAACACTGGGCGCCGCAGAGCCGCCTCGGGATGAAATGGTAAATGGTTTTTGAATGAGTTCTGGATCCTTGGTATGGCGGTTGGACGGCAAGTCACCAAAGCAACCAGTCAAACCCGTAATATCCGACAAGACGGAGCACGAGTCACTCAAGTCAGTTTCCGAATCATCAGATACGGCCTCGTTCACCTTTTGAATCAACTCATGCAGGGATGCTCGCGAATGTATTGACGTGTCCTTGCCCAAATCAGATGAAGGAATGGTCCGATTCGTCGACCGTGAGCTGCTTGTATCCCGCGTCCCAACGTCGTCCGCTGCTGCTGCAAGCGTCTCCTCGTCTCCTGCTGCAGTGGCTGCGCCCCAAAAGTCGGGATGATAAATGTCAACTGCGTCTTTGATCACATAGCTAGTACTGCTAATGTCCGAGACAGTCGTCGACATGGCGGACTTGCGACTCTGCCCAGAGGCTGCGTCCTCAATAGCCAAAGCGCAATCATCGTCACAGTCTCTATCAAACATGCAATCATCGTCATCTTCATCACCGATAATACCATCACGCAAAAGCTCGCGAAGCTCATGGTCACTACCCTTGTGTTGCTGTTCCACTTGTGCCAAAACTAAATCGGCAATGCGCTCCAGATCCAAATTGAGCCGACTTATTGACAATTCGTCGTTGGCACGGCCATTCGCTTCAGCCAGCAAACTGACGACATCCTTGGCAACCATGCGGATCAAGCTATTGGAATGTTTGCTCGTCGGCATAGTCATATCTAAATCTCCGCAGTTGCCTTTCGTGCTGCTTCCAATGCTCATTGTCGAGGTTGAATTGGTCGCGGCCGATATTCTCCTTCGTGGCTTGTAGGAAGTATGATCCTGCGAGGCAAGCTGAGTGGCATCAATGACGGTCATGGCGTGGAAACGAGGTAAGTGAGATTGTGAAGATCGTGGGATAATGGGCGAAATCCTCGCAATCGAAGGAAGGGCGCGACGTTTTTGTTCCGCTTTTGTCTGCGGAAGTTGACACCCAATGTGGACGAATCATGGTCATGAGGCAATAGTAACTACTCATTGTGACCCGGTTGAGACATATTAGAACTATCAGGCAATATTGATATCTAAATTCACACGACTGGGCAATAGTCAAAGTTCCTTAAATATTCAAGCGCTTGTCCATCGGGTAGCTCGTCACTTCATTGCTTGGATCAGCCACGCCACAAAAATGAGCACAACTGCCGATGGATTAACAGAGTTATCATGTTTGAGGTAATGACAGGCAATAGCATCCGAAAGTGGTGACGCACAAATGCCTCGACATGAAAGTGCAATGAGCAGTGCTAGTGAATTTTGCGGCAGAACGGAAAGCGTCAGCCTACCGCAGCAAGCACAAAGAAAGTGACTAATCCTACAGCACCGTACAGTACTTGGAGGCGCTATTAATTGCTGAAAAGCAGCGGGGCAGTTTCCGATGCGAGCCAAAGGTAACTTGTTGACCACTCAATGCTTACGATTCGAGATGCTCCCATGACCCCAAACAAGTCTCTTTACGTTAGCTTACCTTGCAGTCATGCTTGGAAAGCAATTACCTTATTTCTGTGAAACTCGACGCTTGCGCCATATCTTCGGATGACTGTGTGATTCGAAACGCCCTGAACATCCTACTGCATGTCAAAACGTCTATCCGTCGTACCGGTAATAATCGGAAAATGCGACTTTTGCGATCTCATCGCTGATCCACTTGCACAACTAGCCATGAACAACCTTTGCCGCCGTCAACTTGACAAGACTATGCAGACGATGCACCATTATCGGTCATGATGAAGCTTTCGTTCAGTTTAATACTATGTTTAGCTGCCGGAGTGTTTCTATTGGGGTGGAACGTGTACTTGACCATGGAGCAGATTTCATCATTCGCGCGGCTTCCGCCGCATCAACAAAGCACGAGTAGTGCAAGTTTCCATGCAATCACTGGCGGAAGTCTCGTTCATAGAGACGCTATGACAGTAAAAGAGAAGAACAATGCTAGCGCAACTGCGTTCCTTTCTTCCAAGCAATCGCCAGCGGCCATTCAAAGTTGGGCGACACCAATGCTGCAAGGACTCGATCCAGTCTATTTGCACCTCCACGAGGAAGCCGTACGGCGCAGCAACGAGGATTACGAAACATCTCATACGCGAGGAGACGTTGGTGTTGTCATTGGACCGACCGATGGAAATTTCTTAAGTCACACACTGCTGGCATTGAGAAGTGCCCGGCGCATGCGAAACATGCTAGTCGACAAGACCATCAGGATTGCGCTACTGACATCAGCGGAACATGTTCAAATTCTCAAGACGCAATGTGGAGACAGCTTGCTATTGTCATTGAATGCATCCTTTTCGGAGACGTGCCGATTGTGGGCCAATGGAAGCTTGCTGGACGACTTGATCGTCATGCCGGATAATGAGTTTCAGCATAATGACAATTTCACGCGCCCACTTGATACGCCGTCAAAGTACTGGCTCAAGAGTTTGGCAAGCTACAGGCATGCGCCCTACAAGCTTTCGCTGGTGCTGGATTCGGATGCCTTTTCCTGTCCCGGCTTTGAAAACTTGTTCGCCCTGCAGAACCCGCAGACGCAAAACCTTTGGCAATTGCCAAACCAAGCCCTGACCGACTTTGCGGCCGGCATTGATCAATACGCGTTTGGAACGGGAAACAACAAGCACCTAATTCCGGGCGATCCAAAGCTGTTTGGCGACTACTTTGACTTTGCGGAACGCAACACCGGAACCATGCTCTTTTCCTTTCACCGCCAGTTGACGCACACATTTACACACTTTGTGCCACTTGTTTCCGAATACGTTTGGACCCACAAGGCATCTGCCGAGCATTCCATAGTCAACGATCAATGTCCCTTTCGTCTTGCTTTGTACCTGTTTAAACGCTTTCATCCTGATTTTGTCGACCAGCAAATCCCTCAACACGCATCCTGTCGCACCTATCCGCATCATCCCTACGCGGGAACGCATTCAGCCAAGTCGCGCATGATGCCGCTCCTTGCGGATGGAACGGAGTGCAACGACTGCATGTGTACGCCCTGCTTGATAACACACTTTTCCACCGACTATCCGGTGCCAGTGCAGGGAAGAATGGGATATGAGGAGGACTTTCGATTGTTGCCGCCGTACCAGCGGCCCGAGTGAAAGGCTTTGTGCATGCATTAAGCTCGTTTCATAATGATAGCAACATAGAGAATTTTTACAGTTTGTACATATTGGACGTATCAGAACATATTCAGTAAAGCGAGGCGGCATCATCGTCCGCAAATCTCAATCGTTCCCAGATTCCAGCCGCGAAAACCAAGCCAAGCCCGACGCTCGGCCTTCAAATGTCAGATAAACAGTCGTGCTACTACTCCAGGCCACCGTTACCAATAACGACTGCTCGCAGCTGTTCTGCGTGATACTTGACACATCGTCGTGCATCAAGTCGTAATGTTTGATGGCAATTGAGCCTGCCACTCAACTGGTGTACTACGTGATACCAAGGAACTATGCTTTTCGTAAAAAGCATCTCTTTATCGAATTGTGCAGTCCACTGTCATTGAACATTGAAAGTTGCTGGCATTCCGATAGATTCCGACGGCGGCGAGTGCTTGTTAAATTTAGTGCTTGCTGAATCGATCCCGAGATTGGCGTCCATGCATTGCATTCCTTACTTCCATGCGTTCATTCCGTGTTCTTTCCGTTATCTTTTGAACAACTGTATGCGCGCTTGAATGTAATGCAGAACATCATTGATGCGTAATGCGCAAGCTTCGTTGTCGTCGTCCTGCGTTCAGTGACAGCTGGCATGTTCCGCTGGTCTGCTTCACAGTTCAAAGCTCATCAACTCCAAGCAAACCTCTCCGGCTCGCATGGAGAACGAAAACCTGCTTTTCAGTTAAAAAAAATGAGCGCACAACAATCGAATTATCAACTTGGATTGGGACTGTTCAACACTGTTAGCGTCGTCGAAGGAGAGCAAGCCCAAGCCCTCTCCTACTAGTTTCGCTACCTCTCGCCTCGTCCTCGCTCGAATAGCCCGAGTGCTTTGCTTCCATCTGTCGCAGTAGTTTTTACTCCTCTTACCGACCTTCAATCGCATTGCTGCTGCTGACTGGCAGTGACAGCCTATCCTACGACTGTCATGGAGTCTTACGTTGCGGGCGGAAGATCGACCTCACGACCTCACATAGATTCGGAAAAATGTAATACAGCCGACGCGCCATCCACCAATCGCATCGTTTTCAAAATGCTTCTTCAACACGCCCAAGAGTCACCTTCCATAATTGACTGCTACAAACGACGTTTCAGGCGTCGCGGTGAAACTCCGAGGTGTCGTGCGTACTCTAGGAAGGTGACGGAGTCCAAGGCCAACAGATTCTCGTTCCAAACGTTGGTTACTCACATGAGCACTTTTCGAAGATGATGGAGTAGCACTAGTCTTTCTTGGAGTATGTTGTTGGCAGTGGAATGATAATTAGCTGCTCGCCATGCTGCTGATTGCACGAAAGCTCGCCGGGACTGCGCACTGCGAACTGCGACTGCCTCGATGCTCGATGCGCATAGTTTTGGTGACTACGACCTACGACTCCTCACTGTCAGTCCCAACGGAAGCAGAATTGCTTACCTTCTCTGCTGCGCTCGCTTTGACATTGGACTCGTCGTTGACAGTCCCCGCCTTGGTTGCAGCAGCAGCGGCAGCAGCATCTTCGACTAGCTCCAGCTCGGATATACGCTTGATTTGCGGAATCAAGTCGGGTCGTCCCTCGATGAACAGCGGATGCGCATAGCATCCCTTGTTGACTCCCTAGTGACGAGGACGGACGCAACTGGTGAGGCATTCAAAGTAGAGTTGCAGAGAAACGAAAAACAGTTCATCGTTGAATTGTTGAATCGCACCTGCAGCAGATACGCACCTCGAGGATTCGCAACCAGCCGTACATTGACAGCTGTCGTTGAAAAGAAGCAAAGTTTTTGTGTCTCTGTCGAACAAGGGAACGAAAAGCTAGAGTGATGAGAGCCACGCTGGTTGCTGCATTGCAAATGATCTTATTTGACACAAAGCAACAACTTACAAAGTATTTTGGAAAGACATGCTTCGTCAGCTCCTTTGGCTGCGGGATTCGCACGGCGCTTCCATCAGCGGTAAAGTGAATCAAGTGACCATGCCTTTCAAGCTTGGCAGTTTCAATCATGCGAAGAAGCTTGCTCGGAAAGGTTACGGTTCGATATTGTCGGCGAGTGGCGCACTTGAGTCGAACGTTGCCAGGCATTTCACCGGAAGCAGACGCTGCGGCAGCCGCCGCCAGCACCAGTGTTGGAGACTTGATGATGGTGCGATTAAATGAAGATGGAGATTGCTGCTTATTATTTGATGCTGATATGATAGAACTAGATTGCTTCGAGTCGGGCTGGCCGGTTGCTGCTGCCGATGCTGAAAATTCAAGCGGTCCTCGACTGCTGCTCCCTGCTTCGCTCCGGTCAGTGCTATAGTGCGCTCCCATTTTGCCTGAGAGTAGCTGATCCAGATTTGATATTCCTATAGATGTATCGAAGGCGCCGAGTCGTGGGAAATTTGATGGTTGTTGCTGCTGCTGCTGCCTTGAATCAGTTGAAAGGTTGACGCTTGCTGGAAACGGCAGTTGATTAGCGATTGATTTCTGCTGCATGCTCAGCGGCAGCAAGGCTTGATGAAGCGATAGTGAAGGATATGCAGGTTGAAGAGCAGCCGATGATGTCGAAGATGAATATGGTACTGCAGGCAGCGACCATGTTGAAGCGTTGCCTAATCCAGCATCCATATGCAGCGGCTGCAGTTGCGGCGCGTGCGCCGGCACTGGCGCAGATTGATACAAAAGATTATCTTTGGATTGAAGTGACTGCGCGAGCATATTTGACAGCCGCAAGGCTCGAATTCGTCTCTCATGCTGCAGTAAAAGCATCAACTCTGGCGAATATTCAGTCGCTGAAGCAGCGAGTACCTCCAGTTGCTGCAGCCGCCTCGCCGACTCGCTGGTTTCTGAAAATTGAGATGCATCTTCTGATGGAGTCTCTGCGTCTCTTCCATCACCAAGAGAGCGAGAGTTCATTATCAAAGGCGAGACTCGCTGTCAGTCAATATATGTAAAGGAAGGAGTATGCCTGCACAGCAGTGCGTCGTCGCAGTTTTGTTGGCTTCTCGTTGCTCTTCGAAAGCCACGGACGTTCCACTTTAAGAAGGGCCCACTGACTCATGGGACATCGAGATGACATCGCATTCTACTATTGCCGGTCATTGATTCTTGGATAGGCATATACAAAACATACGTCGGGATCATTTGAAATGACTCAAAATTATTGCCTCGAACACTTTGCATGCATACCTCGCGGTCATTTGCAACCTTTCATTCATGCATAGCGGAAGTAGTGATTCCCATCGGCGAAATAATTGATTCGGGGCCATTGCTTTGATACCGTTGTTATCAAGTGAGTATCCAGCGACAAAACGATACAGTCGACGACTGATTTCTACGATTAGTTATGAGCACGTTGTTATTGACGGCCGGAGTTTTAGGAGCTATTGCATGGCTGCATGCACAACAAGATTGGTGTAATGGAAGGAAGTGGCGATGGTGGATGGTGTTTGGCGTCGGCCTTGCGTGTTGCATGTTGCATGAGTTCTTTTTGCTGACTTTTCCCTCAATGCCGGAAGTGTCAACATGAAGCTCGGACTCTCGCAAGAGACCCCTTCGTTGTGAGTTGTAAGCCGAGCCTTGAATATCTCCCGTTCGTGGAATCTAAGATGCAAGTCGCTGACGAGCTGACAAGAGGGTGGTTTACGGGACATGATTCAAGTCTGCTGCGCGCTGACATGAGACGAGGTTAGATGGTAGGCCGAGGACATTGAGACTCTTTACAGATGGGAAATCTTTTCATGACTTCGACTACCCGCTGGACGTTATGCTTGCCCAGACACTATGCCTTCAAGACGCTGTGCGCTAGGCTACTGCATGAGGTTGCTCAAATTTCCGTCGCTGCCGATGTATCATTCCGATTCGCTGTATATCATACACTTGGACATTGTCAGAGCAGCTGCGGTGACACCTGTTGTCCCGCCTCGCACCAGAGGGTTGCGCGACGGATGAACGCGTCATAAACAGCAAACGCCGGACCTATCGCAACTATGATGCAATCCAAACTCGCTAAATAATGTGGAGTTTTCCTTATCAGCTTGTACCTACTTTCATGGATAAATCCTTTGCACCTTAGAAGGTATGAATGCGACAACTGGTGGGATAGATCAAGGTGCTAGCACAACAGCGGACTTCCACCTTGTAGGATGGACTCCCTTATCTTTAGCAGAGAAGAATGGCAGCTGCTAAGCTTCGATAAGAGTTGTACCGGTAGGCAATGCCGTACATTGTATGATAGTTTACGGTAGTTCTTGCCGAATGTCGGTAGCTTTGGTGATACTACGACACGAGAAAGTGATGGACGATCGCGAAGCCATCTCGAAAACTCAGTCATTTTGAGAATTCGAAGAACCAATCATTGGCTCAGAAATTGCCACGTACATTCATCGTCACAGTATCATTTGCGAGAATATCACGCGAAGCCATCCAATCAGCGCGTCGATAGACGTCAGCCTACAGACACCGCCAGTGTATCAATCACAAATTGATTCGGAAAGGCGAAAACGGAAGCTGTTGCCCAAACATGCCTTGCTTGGCAATCATTCGTTCGACGGCCATTGCTATAGCTACGCAAGTTAAGGAACATCACGATGATGACTGACTAGACTACTAAGGAAATACTCTCAATACTGACGATATGAGACAAAAAGTAACTCAACAGTGCCAAAATTGAACAAGATTGACTGTCATTTCGCATTCTACTCGTCGTCATCCTTGGCCTTGGGCTTGCCTGATCCCTTTTGCGCGGGAGCTTCCAGCTCGGAGACTCGCTTGATTTGTGCCACCAAGTCTGGTCGATTCTTGCGAAAGAGTGGATGCATGTATGCGCCTCGGTTAGGGCCTGTGATTGAACGAGCGAGACTGAGTGACTCGACCTTTTTGACGACAAGCCAAGCTGAAAATGATGCACGAATTTACCTTCCATGATTCGCGTGAATCCATACATTGATAGCTGTCTACGAAAGGAAGCATAGTTTTGATGTCGCTGTGAAAAGAGGACTAAAGGTTTGAGGCAAGTGTTCATCGCTTTAACTTTTGACGACTATTCTCGACTCACAAAAAACTTTGGAAAGAGCTCCAGCTCTAGAAATGGCGACGTTTGAAAGGCAGTTCCATCTGATGTAAACGAAATCAAGTGCTCCAAATCCAGTCGCTTTGCTTCCTCCATCATATTCAAGAGCTTCATTGGAAATGGTTCGCTGCGATAGCGTCGGCTCGTGGCGTCGGAGGAATAAACGTTCGTCGACGACGCCGTTGCGGCACTCGTATTTCCAGTGTTATCCGACTCGGATATGCGAGGCACTGATTGACTGTCTTGACGAGACACTGATCGAGAAGATGCAAATGATTGCTGTGGATTGGATTCATTGTCAAACCGAGGGCGCTTCATGGGGAGTCGTCGGCCCGAGAGAAGCGTTCCTTCCTCGCGCGCTCGAATACTTGGTCTTCTGGAGACTGCCAATTCCCTGGATCGAGCTGCAGCCTGCTCCAACAGTAGCTGCTGCTGCAAACGTTCTTGCTGCTGCTGAATCAAGCTGGAGGATGGTGCTTGCAGATAATTGTTGAGCGGAAGGTTTGATCCAAGTAATGGCCACTGAGGAGACGTTGAATTCATCAACTGCTGTCGTTGAAGAAGCAGCGCATGCTCCTGCGCCAAGACTTGACTCAAGTGAGAATTGGGTAATAGAGGGTTCGCATACACTGCCTGCGACCGAGCCAGTGCTGCAGCCTGCAGTAGCATTTGCTGCTGCGAGGCAGCTGCCGATGCCATGGCAGTGTAGTATCGCTCCGCTGCCGTTGGAAAGGGCGAAGCGAAAGGATTTACAGCCAGCATATTGCTCGGTATTTGCAATGCATTACTATTGATTCGCTCCTGGAGAAGCATGTCTAGCACGTTTGCCGAAGATTGTGGGAATTGTGAGGCGACTCCTGGTACAGCGAGAAAAGCCGGCTGTTGTGAAAGTTGCTGCTGCTGATTGCGAGCCAAAAGTAATGCTTGCAAGGCTTGAATCTCTGAGTCGGGTTCTATTACCTCAGCATCGTTATCATCTTCTTCTGCACGATGGTTGGGTTCCATTGGAATGGGCGGTTGCGAAACATGCGATGCGACTTGATAGCGTATGTAGGGTGACTACCTACAATCGACTTCTGTGATATTCTCATGGCCGCCGACGTAGCGAGGTCACATTTTCGCGCGATGCATGTTCGCGAAGATTGGGTTCGAACGTCAACCTGACGCTGGGAAGCGATACTGAAAAGAAAACTTTGTGGCAGAAAACAAGGAGCTATGCTATGTACATCATGAATTCGCGATGATCCACCGGCAAGAGAGTGAACATTGGAAAACGTAACGTCATGTAGCGCTCCGGTCGAAGAACTATGGTTCACAGTCAGCTGTTAAAAGATGATGCAGGGCTGGCTCCGCGAGACCAAGCAGATAAATTTTACTAGCAATCAGCTTTGGTTCCAGCAATTGGGTGTGCAGTTGTATAGAAGATTTCTATGCTGTCGGAATAACAAGTGAAGTGATCCGTGGCTAACTCGAGAGAGGCTATTTGACCGTCTGTCGAGTAACAACATCGAATTTCTTCGCGGGCACGGTGGTTCTTCGTCGTTTCACCTGGTCACGATACAAGCGCTGGCCGCATTGAATCTGGTTTGGCGGACAGCCGGCTTGCTTACACCCAACTCCACCATCGCAAAGGAAAACATAGCCGCGACCACACACCGGTGCACAAGCAATAAGCGTATATACGTCGTCGCCGTCAACTATGACTTTGACAGCCGAGGCAGAGTTCACAATAACTTGCTCGTGGTTTTCGTCAGTGTAGTAGAGAAGCATTTCTTTCTCGTAGAATTTTGACGAACCAAAGTAGCGCGGATAGTCCTTGATTGCGCTAAACGCCTTCTGACGGACGAATGTCAAGAACTCTGCAGCTTTCTTATCATTTGCGTTGATATACTCGGTAACATCCAGCAAGATACTCATGCGTCTCGTGGAATACTGGCAAGCCACCTTGAGCACTCGAGGACCTTGCTGCTTGGGCTCGACCTCCATACCAATGACATATGACGACGAGGACGAAACCAATGTGCCGTCCGACATCGCCGTGCCCGCAAAGCTATCAATGTTCTTGGTCATGGTCTACTAATTTGGCAAAATGAATTACAAAGACCAACATAAATTTGTGCGATACTGTGACGGACGATATCTTTTACAGGTAAACCTAGATTGGGCTCTCAACAAGGCGTCCCTTGAAAGTCCCAAGATTTCGCATTTCATCGCAAGGCTAAAGCGTCAATGAGTTCCACAATACATTTGCACGCGCAATGGGATGTTTCTTTAGCATTTCTCTGTTCATTCACAATGTATTACAAATTGTTGCATATGCGAACATAGCGGTATCTCTTGCGTCTCGAGTCTAAATGAACTTTGCCTCAAGTGGGATAGCTCGCAATCGCATCGGTATTAACTGCGACATTCGAAAGGCGAAGAACGACGCGCGATGACGAAGAAGTGATGGCGACGATGCACACTTCTTGGAGACCTAATCACTTTTGAGCTTGATCAGTGCTAAACAAGTAGATTATTAGTATCCAACTAGCGACATCCAGCGCATATAGAAGAGACTCCTGCAGTGCCAGTCAACACGTTCTTGCTTCCTTTAAACTCAAATCTCAACCAATATTCGCTGCTATTCGGCAAGCTGCACGTTTCGCTTCAGCCATTACAAGCGAGACTTGGACGCGTTTCAGTTCAAGCATGACTGTTAATGAAAGAAATAATGTCAATGATGAAACTAATATACGACAAGAGACAGCTCCTGAAGTGCATATTCGTCGGCATGCGACCCAAGTCGCCATGGAAACCCTTTCCTACAAGTCCATTGTCAACAGCGTCACGGCAGGCTACGTGGCTGGTGTTTGCGGAACCGTCATTGGACATCCATTTGATTCGGCCAAGGTATGGTTGCAAACCAAGGACTATTCAGTGGTTGGAACAACGAGAAGTGTCAGTAGCAGCAACGCAACTGCAGCAAACGTGGCATCAGCCGCATCGCCTGCAACATCAATCAGCAGCAACAACAACACCTTTCAGTTCACTACTCTTCGACAATACGCCACAAAATCATTGGATTACACGCGAGCACTATACCGAGGCGTCTCTGGCCCGTTACTAACCGTCGGCCTCGTCCAGTCGGTCAACTTTGCCGTCTACGATGCCTCGCGGCGCATGCTGTACGGACTCGATTATCCGGATCAAGCTTCCTCGGGCAAAAGTCTCGACTACTTGCACCATGACAGTTTAACGAACGTGGCCATGGCCAGTGCATTCTCCGGTTCCGTCTTGTCACTTTTTACGCTGCCAATGATTACCATCAAGACGCAGCAGCAGGTGCGCAACGTAAGCTTGCGGCAAGCTTTGACGGAACTGTCGTGGAGGCAGGCACGTCGGGCAATGCTTCCGCACGTTGCCACGGAGACGGGTGGACGGGCCATTTACTTTGGCACGTATGAAGGACTCAAGCGATACTTGCTCGCGTATCAGCAGCAGCAATCGGCACTGCAGCAACTGCCATCAAGTACGTTTCATCACGACACATCATTCACCCTACACAACGTCAAGCACGACACCAAGATTAGCCTGCAGCAACGCATGCTTTGCGCCGCCGCCAGTGGCTTGACCTGCTGGACGGTCATTTTCCCACTCGACGTTCTTCGGTCTCGCCTGCTGGCTGGTCACGACGCGACGGCTCACGTTAGCGCGTGGCAGGCCACCAAGGACTTGTATAAACAGTCTGGTGTTCGCGGCTTTTACCGGGGCTTTTCCGTGACAGTCTTAAGGGCGGGGCCAGTCGCGGCGGTGGTGTTGCCCATTTACGATGTGGCGCTGGAGGCACTGTCGGCGTGGAATGTTTGAGTGATGATTTGACGATTGGCATGTCAGCATGCAGTAGGTCATGCGCTGGCATGATGATAGTGCATCTACTTGTACGGTAGAATTGACGCGTCTGAAACTGACCGACTGCGAGCAAAGTGTCTAATCACACCGCCCGATTTCTCTACCTACTACTCATCTTCTCCCATGACGGTTGCTTTCCATCCGGTGCTACATTGTGTAGACAAAACAAGAACGTCCACAAGAGAAGCAAGATGATAGGCTAGAGATGATACAAATATAGACTCTCGATGTTGTCTGATGGCAACTAGACGCATTTCTTGCCCTTTAGCTGAGAATGGTGAGTTCCCATGAACTTATCAAGAAATTCAATCTCGGCATAGTTAACGTTCAAGTAGCAGTGGTGATAGTAGTGATACTCTCCGTCAAACAACCAACCCAGAATCCCAGGCGCACCTCCAAAGCCGGAGTGCCCACAGGCTCCATCCCAGCCGTGCCAGGCAAAGAGACAAAGATGTGTGGCCAAGTGGGTGGGGAACAGCAACACGCAGAAACCAAACGACGGCAGCTCCATGACAATGTACTCCACAAAGGAATCCAGCCAGGCGCCACTTGCGATAATTTGCTGCAAGATTGTCAAGTAAGGTGAGCACCGAACGGTGTAGTTAAGCAGTGTGGGTGTGATTGATGAAGCAGAAGGTTTACACACTCACCTTTGGATTCATGTGGTGCCGCCGATGGAATCGATAAAGAGTCGGGTGGTGCAAAGCGTAGTGTACCGCAAACGCCCAAATCTTTCCAAGTACGTAGCCTGCGACGAGCTTGGCGATAGACTCAACTAACGTATCATGCGATTCTGTGAAGCGGCCAAAGACCTGTGAGCGGGCTTGCCACAGCCTACACATATCACGCGCCACAACTTACGCGAAACTTCCTTGGCTCGATACCAAAAGCAAAAGGTCATGAACGGAACAAAAAGTAGAGCCATGTCGAGGCAGAAGCTCTTCCATCCTTCGATGTAGTGCTCTATGGTCGCGACACGACGCGGATTCATTGAAAATTCTTTCCATTTGCCCGACAAATCGAGGTACATGACAATAGCGCAACATATCGCATGGCTGGTCATCAAGATAACCGCAGCTTGAAGTGCTTTTTGGAGCGCATACTCAATCTCACTCATGCAGGGCAACTGCGTCAAAAGTTATTTGGGTTTGGAGCGGACGAAAAGTATTACTTTGAGTTTTGTGAGATGCGCCGAAGGGTGGCACCAAACCAACCTCGACGACCTCAACCGACTCGAGAGCTACGCGGCGCCGTCCAACGTATATCACAATGGGCCTCGTAACTTTGTCTCCTTCCGATTGCAACGTTTGTACCATCGTTGCACTTGGACAAAAGATGCGCGCGTTGAAACGATTCGTGATCGCCGGTCGTGCCATCGTAAACGCAAGTGTCAGTTGTGAATTTTATTAGAGCTCGACGAGTGTCGCTTGATTGAAAACGGACCAGAGAATCGTTTTCATGATCAAAATAATTGGCAGCGCTCGCCAATTATTTATGCTCGAAGCATGACGATGCAAACAATACTACCGGTAGTCATTGGAGTTTAAAGTTGGCCATATTTATAGCTTTTATGTAAGTAGCACAAGGGTTTTTGTAGCAAGATGGTCACACAATCTGAATTGACGGCGCGTCATCCATAGACGCTGACAATGGCTCCCTTTTCGTATCATCAGATTCATGGTCGTTAGCCTTATCATTGCTATCATCGCCCGCTAGGTTCACCACCAGAAAACCGATCGACACGGCGACTGCGCCTGCAAAAGACAAAACTGTCCCGACGGCCTTGCCAAGCATGGCATCGGCCAAGAACGCCATGGGTATCGTCAATCCCAATCCAACCGTGGCAATGGTGGCATTGGTCAAAATGATGGAGCGAAACAGCAGATAGTCGGTCAATACAAAGTCCATTGCTCCTTTGATCAGAATCAGTCCAAAAATGGCCCATGTGAGCTGGATCTGCGCACTCGCAAGAATGTAAATGGCAACCGGCAGTAGCGGAACAAAGCAAAAGCAGCCAATGTAGCCCAGTAGCAGCTGCATGCTATACAGTTCCTCATTCTGGGGACAAAAGACGCGAACCTGAATTGTATAGACGGCGTAGCCAACAGCCGCTAGTACAGCAAACAAGTCTCCGTAGACTGCCGACTTGTTGTTGCTGCTCATTGCCATCATGTCATCATTGCCAACGTCGAAGATGCTGCTGCTTTCGTTCGAGTCCTGAACGGCCGTCAGCGCCGTCCCAACCACGCTCAGCAACACTCCCACCAGTTTCGCATGACGGTAACCTTCCAATCGCAAAAAGACTGCCAGCAGAAACACCAGGACCGACTGCGTCGACACCAGCACGGTGGCCGATGCCACGGACGTGTTGGAGAGTGCCGCGTTAAAGGCCCAGTCGGCGCCAAACATGGCGGGCGCAATGTATGCAGCAGCCATGACGTGTTTGGAATGGTTCCAAACGGAGATATGGTCATGGATGAGATTGTGCGATTGATGGATTATTAAGTTGTAGTAATCGGATATTCGCGACGCCTTGGTAGTCTCTTGGCTAAAGTCTGCATAGGAGGCAACGCTTGACTGATGCGATTGGGACACTTTGCTATCAGAATTAGCTGACTGATGTGATTGAGTTATTTTGCTGTCAATACTAGCAGCCTTGTCTTTCGTCCTCGCATTCCGTCGATCCTGCATCAGCTTGACTGGAAGAAAGACTGCAAGCAAGGACATGCCAATGTAGCTCATGAGAAAGGGCGACTGAAAATTTAGGGCGTCATACAAGTATTGCGTGATTATGGCGGCAAGAATCCAAACAATGCATTGCAGAAATATGAACAAGAGTCCAAGCACGTAGCGATATGCCGCCGGATTGGTCAACGAAGATAGTGTGTAGTTCATGATGAGAATGGAATGTGCATGGCTTATGGCTCACTCCTTACTCTCGTTGGCTGTTGGCTTGCTTCCTGCTTTCAGCTGCAACGAAAACTAAATGTGACTTGCAGATGTCTTCGGTTCAGTTGCAGTTTCGAATGTTGAGAGCACCGCGTAAGTCAAACATGGCTGTTGCTTCGTTTGCGAGGTCGTTGGCCGTTTCAACAATCCGTTTGACTCTCGAATGTGAAGCAGCCTTTGGCATTTGATGCTCGACACCCTGCCGCCCGGCGTTCGAGCGCGACGAGCCTCGCTAAGCAAGGCGTTCCGTCCTAACAAAGCCCTGCGTTTGCCTTGCGCGGTCGTGACAAGTGCGTCCTGCCTCTAAATAGACTTGGATACTTAGAGAAATGTCACTTGGCGAGCCAGTCACGCCAGCGTGTTGGCGACTCAACAGCTCCTTCCACGGTGCTGGTTTCGATCCTTTTTGCCTCACACCCCTTGACCGACGAGCATCTCCTGCCTCTTCTGTCTCCTTTTGTTGCTCCTTTGCTCCTTTAACCATCTAAACAAGCCTTTATCATGTACTTTGGAAACGCTAGCCAGTCTCTAACTAGTAGCCGCTCGCTCGGAGCACCCCAAGCTTCAAATGGCACCCGAAGTGGGGACGACGGACAAGATTTGCAGTCACCGTTCCATCAAGGCGGAGGCAGCTTTTCTGCCGTTGTTACGACCCCTACGCACCAACCAACTGGTTTACCAAGCAAGCCTCCTGTTACCGTCAACCTTGGAGACAAGGGACAGGCGACTGTCATGGCGATTCCTTCCTTTGGAGCCGATCCAGCCATCAAGGCGCATGCCTACGACTCCATCCTCCGTCAACTCGAAGGGACGGGCGCTACTAGTAACGCCATTGCCTCTGCCTTCCTTACCATCTTTGATGGCGTCATGTCTACTAAAGCGGCCGTCAATGCTGCTATTAAAACGCAAGCTGAGTTCCGTGACAAGCTTTTCAAAGTCAAGTTCATCGAGGATTTTACTTTCCTTTCAAGCGACGGCAGCGACATCAAAGGAGGCCTCGATCCTAATCCAAGCAAGCGCCCCGACGACATCAAGTATGTTCGCATGCACTTGCGTATCCCGGTCAAGGAGCTCCGTCTCCATGCTCACATTGTCGCCAAGGAAGACATTCGCCTCACCGGCTGCCTCGAACTGCCGACGACTTTTCCCTTGATGGACATGACGATGCCGACGATGGCCATTACCTCCCTCAGTGTTGATCATTTCGGCTCCTCTGCTTATTCAACGCCCAATATGACGCGCAAACGCAAGACCAACATTGAAACGACGGCAGCTTCGACGCGTTCCGGCAGCACCAAGCGCGGAGCACCTCCACCCGTCGAAGGAGGTGCGGGCCAGTTGGATGCGGGCCAGTCAGGCGGATCCGGCCGCGAAGCGACACCTCCAGCGACACCTCCACCAGCAACACCTCCACCAACCACTGGTGACGATTCAAATGCTACTGTCGAGGCGCCTCCAACTGCTACTGTCGAGGCGCCTCCAAAGAACACCTTCACCTTTGGTACATTTGCCGGCCCAGCAGGCATTATGGATCAGCAGCTCGAGTTTGATGAGGTCTTTGGTCCTCAACCATGCCTCCTCTTTGTGGAAAAGGACAAGTATTCGGCCAAGATCAACAGTTCTACTGTCACTAACAACATCAAGAAGATTGATCAAGAGCTCTACTGCAGTGTCTTTCTGTCGATTTACCGCGAGCATTATGTCGGCGAAACATCTACAGCTCCTTCTCTGCAGAGCAACATGGATCTTATCCAGCGCCTTCAACAAGTCAAGCTCTCGACATGCCCGACCATTGCCGACTACCTGCACCGCTTCGTCAGTCTCTCTGATGATCTAAAGGGTGAGCCTGTCGACTGGATGTGCGACATTACCGAGCTCTTCTACAATAACCTCTCCACCGACGTCAAGTCCGCCTTGGCTACCAATCCTTGCTTCTTCAAACCTGAGTCACGCCATTTCCAATGCGCCGATGAGCACCGCGCTGGCATCTCCGTCATCTGGAATCTTGCCAATAAGGAATATCAACGCCTTGCGGATCAAACCTCCTCCATCATTGCTGCTATTGAGCTCAAGCAGCAGTCCCTCGCCGCCCATGCCGCCCAGGCTGCTCACGCCGCTCATCATGGCGTTCAAGTCTATCATGATCAACATTCTTTTCACTTGCCAACTACTGCATCTCCAAGCCGCCCACCGTCTGGCCGTAATCACGTGACTTTCAACGACTCACCATCGGGTATCCTGCGCCCAAGTCACCTCTCCGCCTACAACTCTTCCCCAGCTGAACAGACTCTCCGTCGCTATCAGTCTCCTCTCTCGGCTGCTATTCCAGATGGAGCAACTTACACGTATTCCATCTTCCCTTGGCTTCCGCCCCACATTCGCAATAACCCTTCTGAAGTGCATGCACCTCGCCCTCGCAACACTCGCATTTGCCTTTGGTGCTTTGAGACTGGCCATACCTTCCGCCAATGCCCTGCCGAAGGGTCTCGCACGCCTGAAGCTGAGCAACAATTCTTCTCCAACTGGAATATTGCACGTGGCATGATTATTGAGGACCGCGCTAACCGTGAATCCAGAGCCAGTCTCCGCCAAGCCAACCCTGCTTCCAGCACTACTTCACAGTGGCAACCATCGGCCGCCGTCGCCGCTCATCACACTACTGCTCACCGTCACATTAATAACGAGCCTTCTTGGATGACTCGAGATGCAGCTCGCTCCTCGGCCGCACCCTCCGCTCCTCCCCAACCTGACGATGACGTGCACTTCTCCGCGCCCTCCTACTTTGGTGCCATTGCCTCCTACCGCATTCAGGCTCAACCAGCTCCAGGCGCCGTTGTTCCTTTTGCCAATCCTGTTGATGACAATCTCCCTTTCATCACCTTTGTCATCGGTTCTACTGGCAATGACTTCCCCATCACCGCCCTTTTCGACACGGGTTCCACTTCAACTTTGGGCAACAAGTCCTACCACATCAAATTCTCTGCCGATCATCCATCCGCTGTTGCCAAGTGGTATCACGCCGGCGACAGCATCAACCCAGCTGTTGCCATGGGACTGACCGGCATTGTGGCCGATGACGGCCGGCCATCTACCACCTGCCTCAACGACATTGTGGTTTACAACACTCCTGTTGGTGAATGGTCCGTTGCAGTTGGAGATCATGTCAGCCTACCTACTGTGATGGGCCGCGCCGATCAAAAGCGCTTTGACATGTACTTGATGAAGGTGAACGGCAAGGATGTGATCCGCTCTTTCAAGCATCGGCAAGACTACACAGTCATCTACCGTCCTCCAACGAATATTAGCCCTCTTCCTCCAGCCACTTCAGCGGCTATCCATCCCTCTTTACCGGTACCTTCTCCTCCAGTTGCTCATGCCGCCACCCTCCTACCAAGCCTCGCACCCTCGCTACCTTCACCACCAATTGCAGCCATTCCACCTCCTACTGAGCCCTCGTCTCCAGCCTCCTCTCATCCATCCTTGGACGTCCCTTTCGGCACTCATCTGGCGTCCGTCAACAACCTCGCTGAGCACTTGGCCACTAACCGCCCCATCTAGGGGTGCCGCTCAGTGAGTAGCCTCGCTGAGCCTTCGTCATCTTTTGCATCATGGCCGGCCGCTCCATTGACCGACTCTGCCTGCCAAGATAATGTTTCAGCCAAGGCCTTTGCCATTGACGTTCCTCCCAAACGATGGCGCCCCAAGCCGCAAGCTGCCTACCATCCCACTGATGAGTATAACCTGCCCGACAGCTTCTTCATTCACCGGAAACTTGGCAAAGGAGCGGTTGATGTGAGCATTGACGAGCTGCCTCCTCGTGATGACCTCCTGCATTATGATTCCCTCAAGCACAAACCATTCATGGAGAAGCACCTCAAGATCGATGCCACTTGCCCTGCCAACATTGCAGCTATCATCAAGGAAACAATCATTCGCAACTTTGATGCATTTGATGAGGAAGGCGTCCGACGCCCTGCTAGAGGCATTCTCTTTCACATTGACACTGGCAGTGCTCAGCCCATCTGCGTTCCTCAGCCTCGCTACGGTGTGCATGAAGCCCCCATCATGCAACAGCAAATTGATGCTCTCCTCCACAATGGCATGATCAAGCGCAACTATGGACCATGGGCTATGAAACTTGTCCTTGCTCCCAAGCCCCACCAAGAAGACATTGAGGACATCACTGATTTCATCTGGCGCATGTGTGTCAACTTCCAGCCACTCAACAAGATTACCCTCCTCTTTCGCTACTGGATTCCCCGTTGCGCCGACGCCTTGCAACTTCTCAATGATAGCCAAGGCCCCTTGTTTGCTATCAGCGTCGATGCCGACAGTGGCTTCCACCAGATTGGAGTCACCGACGAGACACATGATAAGCTGGCATTCTGGGGTCCCGACCAGCAGAAATATGCCTACACAGTCATGCCATTCGGTCCTACCAACTGCCCTTCCGTCTTCCAGTGCCTCATGGGCAAGGTCACTGATTACTGCAAGAAACTGATTGCTGCAGGTCTTCCACCAAGTCAAGCAGCCTCCGGCGCCATGTATGTCATCAAGAATGTGATCGACGATCTCCTACTGCTCTCCAATGACCGTCACTACCTTTGCTACGTCTTTGACTGCCTCTGTCAAGCATTCATTCACTTCCGGCTCACCTTCAAGTTGAAGAAATGCGACTTCTTCTTCAATCGCCTGGAATGGCTTGGTCACGACTGGACTCCCTCTGGCAATGTTCCTGCCCAATCCAAGTTTGACTTGATCCGCAACTGGGCCTTGCCCACAACGTCGCAAGCCCTCAACTCCTTCGTCAGCTTCTGTGGCTTCTACCGCAATTACCTACCTTTCTTTGAATATATCATCACACCACTTCGCCAGCTTATCCGACAGCACAAGCACTCATCCATCCCTCATACCGCCTGGTCTCCAGTTCTCCTCAAGCTTTTCAACCAACTCAAAGCCGCCATCACATCTTCTCCCTGCCTAGCCCGTGCCGATTCCTCTACACCCTTCTTCATCAAAACTGACTGGTCTGCCAAGAGTGTTGCCTCCATTCTCATGCAACCAGACAACTCCGCTGCCTCTCGAGCTGCACTTCTCGCCATGGATGCTGGTGCAGCATGCGCCTTTGACAAAACCAAATCTGGTGCCCGCCTGCGTCCTATCAGCTTCAACCAGCGGAATTGCTCGGAAATTGAGACCCACTATCATTCCTTTGTGGGAGAGGCCGCGGCTGGTCGCTACGGCATTCACATTAACCGTCACTTCCTCTGGGGTAAGAAGTTTTACTGGCTCTGTGACTGCAATGCCATCTCTGCACTGCTTTCCTACGAGGGTGACAACCATCTCCTTCGGCGCTGGGCCATGGACCTTCTTGGCTATACCTTCGAGATCATCCATCGTCCTGAACGCATGATGCAAGATGTTGACGCCTTGAGCCGCCATTACGCACACTGTGATCCCTTGGTCCGGCAATATAACCTGCAGAGTGATGCCTTGCGCGCCGCCAGCTTCACTGCCAACCCAAGTCAGTTTCTTCCCGTTCCCATGAGTGCACTTTCTGCACGAGGCTCCTATATTCCACCAAGCCAGCCTCCCTCAGCTACCTCCACCGCTGCCTTCTCCATCATGGATCCCCTGCCCTCGCCTGCCACTGTGCCTTCTACGCTATCAACATTCAGCACCATTCTCTGCAGTCATGGCATTCGCTCCTCCGCACGTCAATCGCCTACCAGCGTCATACCAGCCAACCCAACTGCACCTCCTACCCTTCAGCACCTCCTTCATTGCGGAGTCAATGTTTCCTCCCCTGTGCACTCCTCTCCCTTGCCCGTCTGCAGTGACTCCAGCGCCATTGCATCCCACCTTGTGCATCAGCACTATCTTCCCTGGTTATCCATCAATAGCCCACCTGGCGTCCATGCCCTCAGCCATGACTGCATTTTGCCATCAAATCTTCTTCTGCTCCATCAGTGTGATTCTCGCCGTCAACTCTGTCAGCGCCTCCACTCTGCAAGCATTCATCGCACCTACGACCCGACAGCCCCCATCTTGTCCGATGCATCAACCCTTGCTGGCTTCTCTTCCTTCGCTGGCTGCGACTCTACCTACTCACCACGTGACGGCCTTCTTTCCACATGGTTATCCTCAACTCTTGCCCTCTTCACTGGCCTCAGTCACTCCCATGCTCTGCGCCACTTTGTCATCATTATTCCAACGACCATGAGCCCTTCACCATCCTCTACATCAAGTCCACCTGCCTACCCTGACTTTGTTGCACCATGTCTTCATCTCCATTCCTCCTCTTGGACAAGCCATGCCTCCATCTCCTGGAGCCAGGACTTTGGTGATCGCATTTCTCGAGGCACTCTCTACATTTTTGGTGTCTCCACCTCGGTTGCCGACTGCTCTTCCTTGCTCTCTGCCATCAGCACATTGCCTACCCTCGGCGCGGATGCACCAGCCTACGGCGTTTTTGTGGACCGTCACCTCCATCAACCTTGTGCCTCTACTTCCGCCTGCGCCTTTCCCGTCACTCCATCTCCAGTTCACCCACACATTGACAGTTTTTCACCTTGCGTCATGGGCACACTTGACTGTCTGGGCACTTCTGTGCCCATCCTTCATCCCAGCCATCCTGCCTACATTCTTCCTCTCCTACCTGATTCACCCTTCTCTGGTAGCTTCGCTATCCCCTTCTACTCGCCAAACGATGAGCTTCAATACCGACCTTGCGCACCATCCGAGCTTCTGTCTCTCCTGTCCTTCAACCATCACTCCGCGGGCTACATTCTTACTCAGCCACTCTTGGACCAGCATCTCATCATTCAAGAATGTGCCGGTGTCGTCAGTCTCTCTACCATACTGCACCATGTTATTTCCACTGTGGCAGCCTCCGTCATGTACCCACCTCCCGCGGGCAGCATTGCTTGTTACACCTCCCCAGTCTCCCTGATTCACCCATCTCAAATTCCGACACTCCCTGAATGGACAGCTGCCTACGCCGCTGATCCCTGCTGCTCTGCCATCATTGCCAAGCTTGAGTCTCCTGCACCATGGTCATCTTCCGAACTCTCCAAGATCAACTCCTGCTACCGTCAAATGGCTCGCCTTCAAGCCTTTTGCCTCTCCAATGGTCGCCTCACAGTCTACACGCACACTACTGATTCCACTCGCGCCCTCCTGTTGATTGTGGTTCCAGAATCCCTGCGCCGTCGCGTCTTTGATGCATTTCACGGCTCTCCTTGCGCCGGACATATGGGACCAAAAAAGGTCCTTCTGCGCTTGCGTTTGCTTTTCTTCTGGCCCAACATGAGCTCGTTTGTACACCACGCGTGCAAGGCTTGTCCTGAATGTCACTTGGCCAATGCAACCTCTCGCCCATCAAGCACTCTTCTTCATGGCACTATCTTACAGCAACCCATGGCCCTTCTTCACATTGATGCCTGGATGCCCGGCGTCACCACATCCTTCTTTGGCAAGTACACTGGTATTCTCACTGTCGTCTGTGATTTAACCGGTTTTGTCGTTGTGGTTCCATACACCAAGGCTACATCTGCCAACTTTGCCCGACTGCTTGTGTCCGACGTACTCCTTCTATATGGCTTCTGCTCTGGTGTGGTCATTGATGACGATAGCAAGTTCAAAGGATTCTTCAAGTCCATGTGCACTCAACTTGGCCTCGCTTATCACGTCCTCTCCAAAGGCAATCATCAGGCCATGCGCTGCGAACGTGTCCACCGTTATTTTAACAAGGTTGCCAAGATTGAGTGCGGCAAGCGTGAGACCAACAAGGTGTTTGTGGAAGCCGCTAAGCTTGCTGGATACGCCTGGAATTGCATGCCCATTGACGGCACAGACATTGTCCGCAGCTTCGTGGTGACTGGTCGAGTGTTCAAGTTCCCTCTGGAGGTTGCCTTAGAGACGCTCCTTGCTCCTACTGATAACGCCAGTCTCAGTCTGCAACGCTTCCTTACCAGCATATCGGATACTCATATCTTCTCGCGGGAAATCCTCTCTATCCTTGTGGCCGACCGCCGCGCTGCCCACCGTGAAGCCATCAATGCTACCCGCACTCCAGTTCATTACCTTGTCGGTGATCTGGTAACAGCCAAGCGACAAGTCTCCAGTGACTCTACTCAAAACCGAGTTGGCAAACTCTCCTACGATGTACAAGGACCTTTCAAAGTTGTTGAAGTGACCTCCCACGACTCCTACATGGTTCAAAAATGGGATGATCCCGCTGCCCCTCTGCTGCGCTTCAAAGGTGGGCTTTTACACCCTCTGCCGCCTGTCCTCCAACCCTGCCTGCCTATCGATACCATTGATTACCACTACCTCAACATTGATCGTGCCCCTGTCTTGCACCCTTTCAAGAACCACCTCGGTATTGATTCTTACAACTATCTCTGGCTGCATGGCACTCCTCCCCCAGCCCGCAATCCAAATGATCCACCTCCCGCCATCCCTGCTCCCATCTCTGCCATCAACCCTTCTGTCCCTCGCCTCTCCGATCTGCTTGGTACTTCAGCTACGCCTTCCAACCCCTCCATCCCCGATGTGGTGCTGCAGCCATCATGTGAAGCAAGACCTACCAGACCTACCAACTTTGTCCTACGACATACCGACCCGTCTGTCTGCTGCACCGATCCAGAAAGCCTCTGTCACGCTATCCAGCAGTCACGTGACAAGCTTTTCTTTGTGACCTACCTTGCCACTGGAACGATGGTGCCCTCCCTTCACATGGTCCAAGTTGATCTCAACTCCTCTGCATTGAGTCGCGACTCGTCAAACTACCGCACTAATGGAACCTACTATTGCAACTTTCAGAAGCGGCCGGAAAGTGACTCTAGCTTACCCTGGAGCCAAAGCCGGTGGCGTACACACTGGTGTGAATTTCACAAAAGTACGGATGACGAATTGCTTTACGGCAAGACCGTCGAGTTTCGCCGAGCAATCAAGGCCCCAGACTACTCCAGATACACAGCCTTTGCAAATTTCTTCAACCTTACTGACCCAGACACATTTGTCTACGGGCCCTTTGAGTTTGCGGATGAAGGTATCTTGCCATCTGGAGGCGAGAAGAGCCGAGAACGAGTTGAGAAGCTTCACTGGCTACGTCTGCAGGAAATTATCAAGGACAGGCCAAGCATTCCCTTCCCAAATCTCCTTCCTACAGACATCCAAGAGCCTCAAGCTATCCCTCCCTCTCTCAAACGAAGAAAGCACTAGATTAATCACTCGGATAGTCTATTTGTTAACTCAAGTCATTCATCCAAGCCTTATTCCCCTCCTGCCAAGTTAGCCTGTCAGCCGCCTTTCAACCATTCGACAGCCATCTGTCAACTCCGCCCTCGCCTGCCTAAGCATTCCCAGCGTCGCCTTATCAGCCATTTTATCCGGTTAAGCCAGTGTTGTGTGATCTTTGTTGTTTGCCAGTCTTGTTGTATGAAAAGCCTTGTTGTGTGAAAAGCCTTGTTGTGTGAAAAGCCAGCCATAAAGCCATAAAGCCAGCCATAAAGCCATTCAGCCAGCCATAAAGCCATAAAGCCAGCCAGCCATAAAGCCATTCAGCCAGCCATAAAGCCATAAAGCCATAAAGCCAGCCAGCCATTCAGCCAAAGCCAGCCAGCCTTGTTCTCCTTCCTTTACTCAGATCTTTTGCTATTCAGCCCTTGTCTGTCTCAGCATTATCAGCGTCACCTTGTCAGCATTTTATCCGGTTAAGTCAGTCTGGTGTGATCTTTGTTGTTTGCCAGCCTTGTTGTGTGAAAAGCCTTGTTGTGTGAAAAGCCTTGTTGTGTGAAAAGCCAGCCATAAAGCCATAAAGCCAGCCATAAAGCCATTCAGCCAGCCATAAAGCCAAAAGCCAAAAAGCCAGCCAGCCATAAAGCCATAAAGCCAGCCAGCCATAAAGCCATTCAGCCAGCCATAAAGCCATAAAGCCAGCCAGCCATTCAGCCATAAGCCAGCCAGCCTTGTTCTCCTCCCTTTACTCAGATCCTCTGCTGGTCTTGCGTTCACCGGGCTTTCGCGGGGCTGCTTTGTATTTATACTTACTCAGCCCAAAATATGGCATTCCTATTCAGGTGGCCGCCCGGAACCCTCATTCATGATACTTGCGCCCCAGGAAGAAGGATGTGAAGCAGCCTTTGGCATTTGATGCTCGACACCCTGCCGCCCGGCGTTCGAGCGCGACGAGCCTCGCTAAGCAAGGCGTTCCGTCCTAACAAAGCCCTGCGTTTGCCTTGCGCGGTCGTGACAAGTGCGTCCTGCCTCTAAATAGACTTGGATACTTAGAGAAATGTCACTTGGCGAGCCAGTCACGCCAGCGTGTTGGCGACTCAACAGCTCCTTCCACGGTGCTGGTTTCGATCCTTTTTGCCTCACACCCCTTGACCGACGAGCATCTCCTGCCTCTTCTGTCTCCTTTTGTTGCTCCTTTGCTCCTTTAACCATCTAAACAAGCCTTTATCATGTACTTTGGAAACGCTAGCCAGTCTCTAACTAGTAGCCGCTCGCTCGGAGCACCCCAAGCTTCAAACGAAGGGTGCGCCAATGCGCCAATGTTCGCAGTTCGCACAAGTGGCATGGACGGAAAGTAACGCTTATGATTACAGCATCAAGTTGGTAGTATAGCATCAACAGATTGCTTCGCCTATTGTTAAAACTTTCTTTTCATGAAGAACGCAAGCGATGAAGTCGTGGGGATTATGATGTGAATCTCCATGGTCGCGCGTTGGCGATTCCTGTGAGTAATGCTGCGACATGATCAGCGACTTTAGCTATCCTGTCCAGACGTCAACAAGCTAGCGAGGCATACACTCAAGCAAGCATGGAAGCGCAACCAGTTTCACTAACGAGTCAATATATCCCATTCTTCATTTTTTACATTCCAATGACAGGCTGGACATGCAAATAATTGCAGAAGAATGCAAATGATATTCTATCATGAAGTCTTCACAACTTTTTTCTAGTGCGCTGTTCGGTCCATTCACTCCAACCCATTTTGCGTGCCTCTATTCATTCACCTATTGCATTCCCCTACTACTCCATTTTAAATATTTTTTTTCGCCGCGCGCCTTGTCACATCTCGCTCTCTGGCTTGCTCCGCAAATTCCATGAGAGTCTTTTGACGCGCCAGCTCCTTCAACATTTGCATGCACAGTGGCACGTAGCTGTGGCGGCGCCGCTCATTCTCCAGTTTGTACTGCGCGCGCTTGCGTTGTTCGTGTTCCAATGCAAGTTGCAGCTCCTGCACGTGTTCCGGTGATGACGACTCGTCCAGCGACTCGAGCTCGCGCCGAAGCGCCACGCGCTTGTCCTGCACGACGGCCATGAGATTGAACTTGATGTGACTATCGCCCGCCTGCCGCATGCGCTCCTGCAGCGCCGCCGTGGCAATTTCGAGCCAGGCCGCGTCATTGTTATTATCGTCGCTATCCGGCACGGTCCCAACGACAATTGGTCCTTGCTGCAAGCCATCCAGTTCGTACACGACCTGATTGTGCGGCACGTACGCGACAAAGTGAAAGGCTTCCCCCTCGTCGCTACTGACTGCCACTTTGTCACTGAGAATCAAGTCGGGCTTGCGAAAAACGTTGTGGGCCGCCTTGATGGTTTCGCTGCTGCTAATGGCCACTCCCTTGAGCTGCGGCGAAAAGCTTTCCGTGAACGACTTGAATTCCGTCAAGACTGGTCCCAAATCTAACGTATTGTTACTGTCGGCAGAGGACGCATTCATCAAAACACTGAGCATGGCTTGCGTGGCGCAGGCGTTGGTGGTGACTTGATGCGCAAAGAATAGATTGGGTGGAATGGCCGACTCGTCGAGCGGTTCACGCGCATGACTTTTGCCCATGTACTGAAACAAGAATACCAATCCATAAATCTTGTTACTCGTGCTACTCAATTCGCCGAGACTGTAGACTTCGTCCAGCTCGACGCCTTGGACGCCGAGCGTTTCGAGGAGTTCGGTAAAGACGCCCGGATCACTTTCGATCAAGCACCAATCGTCTTCGCTACTTGACATGCTTTGTAATGATATTGACAGAGTGAGAGTGAGGAGCAAATTATGTTCTGCGTATATTATGATGGGACTTGCGCATTGTGATGAAAGTCCGCGGTCGAAGGATTGCAATGACGCGCGACGGACTGACCGTTATATCTGTCGCATCGGTACACACACACATCAAACGTTCCGCCGCGCCGCGCCGCAGCACAAATCCATTGTCACGGCATGATAATGAAACATGAATGACGAACCACTACTCACGTTAAAGGAGTTTGAACGTGAGTGGCGACTAGCCATTGCGTTGAGTGGTAGTAGTGAATCGTCATTCATTGATGACTTTGCAATCAATCGACGCGGCGATCCTGCTGGCTACGATTCTTCCGATGCTTCCGCCTCCGACGATCCGTTCGACTGCAGTTCGCTGATCATTCCTCCCACGCATAAGCTCATTGACAAAGCCATTCAGCCATATGTGCAAGCATGGAGGGAACTGGATGAGCGAAGAATTCTTCATGCTGATACTGCAACAACTACGTCTGCTGATGCGGCTGCTGCTGTGGACGAAGCCGATGATGATGCTGCAGACGACGACGAGGCAGATGCAAGCAGTAACGTGAATCGACGGCCACGCAAAATGACAAAGACGACCAAGCTCCCCAAGTGGTACACGAATCGCGTGCGACTTCCGGAGCAATTCGACTACGCCTCCAGGCAATTGCATGCGCCGCCGGACGATGGATTCTCGGGCGATCGCGTCGTGTCGCTGACGGATGCATCGCAAACACTGTCGTACGAAACGGAACTGTGGAAGCTGTTTCAGTCCGTTCCAACGGCGCCGCAACTGGAAGCGAGGGCGACGCGAAATGTGCAACTGCCGCACATGCAGGAGTTATCCAAGCAACTGTCGGCAGCGAAACCATCGCCTGAATCACTCGACGCCCTGTCGCAGCTGCGCTACAGCGACCGACACGATCCAATACCGCAACCAACAAGTGACAAGACGACGACGGACACTACATCATTCGTGGCAACGATTCAGCTCGAGTGCTGGAGGAGGAAACTCAAGCGAGGAGCATCTCCAGAGTAAGTATTTTCTATGGACGCACTCACTTATTCACTGTGCGCCAACATGCTCTCTTTCTCACTCTCTCTCTCTCTTTCTCTCTCTCTCTCTTGCAATAGTGCCAATCGCATGTCGATTGAGCTTCTCGGCTCGCAGACACTCCTGGACTTTCACTTGGCCATTGTCGAGCTGACGGACGACGAACTTTGGTACAAGACACTAAATGACGACGAAAACAACCAATCCGCTGATGAATCGGGCTACTTTTTCGTCGAGGGAATATTTTACACGCACGGCTCGGTCGACTACGTGACGCCGATTCAAACGTGGCTGGCGTCGGGGACCAAATCCCAGCGTCGCAAACGATACGAACATTTGGGCTTGGCATCCTTCTACAACGACCAACAACACGATTTGCCAGTGCAGAAAATGGCCGAGACTCGCTTGCAAGATGTATCCATGCGCTTGGGCTATCGCTACCTGCACGTTTGTCACGGCGACGTGGAGTGCAGCGTCTTTGGCGTGGACCGCAAGCTTGGCTTGCCTGCAACGACGCCATATCCCGTGCTGCACGACGTTTGGACACCAAACTATGTACTACCCGACTGCGAAGCCTGCCGGAGCTGCCCCGCCACGATTGCCACATCGACCGACTGCGCAGCAACACTGGGACATGCGGCCGTTTGCGAAGCGTGCAGCCGGCAGTTGCAGCTGCAAACGCAGGCGCCGCGTGACATGGAGCGCTACACGATATGGCGGAGCCAGGGGGATTTGTCGAGTGGAGCGTCAAACGAAAAGTACTTTTGATACTATCATACGTCGTGGCATGTTTCACAAATTACTGTTTCCTGAAGGCGTTTGCGCGGCTGCTTAATTCTTTCACCGCTACTCGGTTGATGGATTCGACTATTCGCTCTCCTCTTGGAGTGGCAATGGTAAAAAATTCGATATGTCAGAGGGAGTAACTGATTAGTCATCCTTGACTTGCATTTGTGTGGCGACAACAATAGAGCAATCACTAGGCGATGATTTTCATACGACATCTTTTTCTATAGTATTATATTATTGGTACACGAGTAACGTACTCGAAGCAGGGATCCGATACACACGACACATGGGCTTGAAGGTCAAAAAATCAAGCGAACAACAAGAACGTTTGCCGGTAGTTTTATGCCCGAGCGACTCGCAGCGTCAGCGCCCGCCGCTGCTGGCCTCCACCGCTGCCACTGACAGTCTCGCTCTTTGGTGCCTTGGTACCCTTTGTTTTCTTGCTGCCTCCCTTTGGCGCCTTGGTTGCTTTGGGGCCCTTGGTGCCCTTGGTTTTGCGTGACGGTACGACCAGTCCCTTGGAGCTCTGCTGCAGGTTGCGGCGCGTTGTAAACTGCTCGGCGGACGTCGATCCCTTGGTCTTCTTGGATGATGGTGCCTTTGATGCTTTTGGAGCCTTTGTGCCCTTTGCCTTTTTGCTTGCTTTTGGCGCTTTGCTTGCCTTTGGTCCCTTGGTTCCCTTGACTTTGGAGGATGCCTTTGCTTGTGGAAGTGGCGAAAGTGGAGGTGAAACAGATCCACTAACCAAAGGTCCCTTGCGGTCTTGACGTTTGGTCATTAGCTTGCGGTTGTGTTGGTCGATTCTGAGTTTGGATAGTGTACCTGTTTGCTGTGACGAGTCACTGTCATTGGTAGATGCCGCACCAATGTGGGCCGACGACAGGAAAAGGCAGACGCATGATAGGATAAAGCTCTTCATCTTGATGTTTGATTGTTTGGACCTCGAAGCAAATTGGAATTGTGAGACAATGAATGGATGAGCCACTGACGGCCAAGTTCATTTGCAAGAGCTACGAATCCTGTGGGGTCGGCAAAAAATCCCGCCGTCGCCAATTTCCAAAAGATCGAATAGACGACTCGTCCAGCGAGAACGTCATTGAGTCGTAGCGGTACGGAAAAGCTGTCAACGCGCGCCTCCACCATGGCGAAGTTGTGCGTTCATGACGAGCGAATAGTGCCTCGAACAACGATGCCAACAAGGTCGTTAAAATGCTTTCGCCTGATATTTTACCTTCCATTGTCATTTCTTGTCGTTCAATTGATCGTCTCGCCCTTTATGTCCGATTTCAAGTCGAACTTTCCTCGAGATGGAGATGTTGCAAGCATGCATGGGTCAATGTCATCAGCAGACGTACAAACACCTTTGCAGCAGGCAAGACCGTCATTGCCTTCGCTTCATGATCTAACAAGGTCATCTCGTGGAGAATATTCATGTCCCAATGGTTTAGTCTACATAGAAGATATAATTCAACCTGCATCAGACGAAACAAACGTGCGATTTAAAGTCAAGCAACCATCAGCTGCTGCACCAAGCCACACTGCTGACATCAAGACCATTCCGCGCATGATACATCAAACAAGCAAGTCTCGCTGCGTGACGCCTGAATTTGCGCGAGCCATTCACCAGTGGCAAGTTTTTGCCACGCGCCACAACTACAGTTACTACATGCATGACGATGAGGCCGTCCTGAAACTGCTGCTGCATGATGTGACGGCAACTGAATTTTCCACCTTGCGGCAAATCGTTCAACACTGCATTTTGCATGGCACTATGCGATCCGACCTGTGGCGCTACGTCGTCTTGTACTACTACGGCGGAATATACGCCGACCTTGACGCCGCGCCAACCGAACGATTCCACAGCGACTTGATGCGCAACGCTTCCGGCGTCTTTGTCGTGGAGCAGTATCACTTGCTGTCGCAATACTTCATGGCGGTAGCTCCGCAGCACCCGCTCATGTGGTACGCGATTCAAGTGTCACTACACGCTTTGATGGGTGCATTTGACGTTGGGTCGGCGCCGGCGGCCATGACGACGGGCCCACACGCCCTGCACAAGGCGTTGATGGCGTTTTGCAACGACCATCCAAACGCTCCTGCCATTAGCGCGGCAGGTGCTGGGCGCAAGCCAGTCAAAGCGGGAGTGTATTTCGGTACGCGCAACTACAGTGTGGCAGTCTACGGCGTGGCGGAACGGCAAAACGAAATAGTCAACCGCGACGTGCTTGGTGGCATCGCCAAGAGGCAAGACTACTTGAAGATGAAGATGCGACACTTTACCGAGGACAAGCGTTACGCCACTGGTCAATCGTGTCTCTCGGCCATGTACGCGGCGCAAATGAAGCAGTGAATTGTAATGCTTGATGTTGCCTTTGCGTGCTAAATAGAAAGAGGACCTAGCAGTGAATTGCTACAACGCAATGAAAGCAAGCATTTACTTAAAGGATTTCACCGCCAAAATTGCAAGAGCTATTCCATAATCTAGTTGTAAGCTTCATTGCTGACTTTTCTATTAATGCGGCGTCGTCGTCCCTAAAATGGTGAAGCGCGCCAATTCTATGATTTTGCTCGCTACTCTATACCGCTGCCGTTTGCGTGGCGCCAAGCATTTGGTTCGCCGGTGTCTTGCTGTCGTTGCGAATGGCGCCAATCTGACCCACTCTACCGCGTGACAGTGGTGCACCCGGCACGGCGTCCGCTTCGGCGACTTGCTTGTACAAGTCCCAATTCATTTTCAGAATCTCCCACTCGTCGCTTTCGCGGTATCCACCAGGAATGTTGTTGTCAGCGGCGAACTTGATGAGTCGCTCCCGCAGTTGCGGGTACTTGTTGCGGGGCATGCTTGGAAACAAGTGGTGCTCCAACTGGTACTGCATGCCGCCCCAGATCCACTCGGAGAATGGGTTTCGCGTCACGGCGTTGCGCGTCGACATGAACTGCGCCGTGACGAAATCGGGTTGGTAGTCGTCAAACATGGCTTCCGACTGATGCGTCGGTGTGACAATCAAGGCGGACACTAATCCACTCACGAAAATGGCTGGAATCCATATTTGAACGGGAAACACGGTAAATAGAAACAAGTAATGCGCCAGCAAGGCGTAAAGTTCGTCCTTTGCATTTGGTCGCTTGTCTTCCACTGCCTTGATGGCAACCACCATACTATCAAATCGCCATAGCGCAAAAAGAAAGGAAAATGGAACAAAGAAAATGTAATGCTGAATTTTGCGAAGTGGTGAGTCCTGGGATGGATCTGGGGCCCACATGAAGAGAAACGGATCCGTCGCCAAGTCTTCGTCGACGCCAACTTCGTTGGTGAGCGCATGGTGCTTGTTGTGCTTGTCGCTCCACCAGTTTGGACACAAGCCGGCTGTTATGCAAGACATAGCGCAAGTATAGAATGAGTAAGGACGCTGTGTACAATAGCATCTAGCCATGTGCCACTTTTCACTCACCCGAGTAAGCTGCAAACAGTCGCCACTTGTTGGCAAACTCGTCGACGCCATGAATATAGTCATGTCCCAGCCAGCCAGCCGCACTCATGGAAATGGCCAAGCAACTCGTCGAGAGGAGTGGCATGTCTCTGGTGACAATGGCTGCCAAGACAAAGGATCCCCACAATCCAATCTGCGTCGCCTCATGCATCAAGTCTCGCTTCCAAAAGCCTTGATCCAACAGTTCCTTTCGTAGCTTGCGAAAGTTAATTTGCGTCTGCGAGTCTGGTTCCACCGTTTGCTTCAAATACACTTGCGTTTCCGGTTTCGTCTTTGGCAGTCGCTCCAACATTTTCATGGCGCGATCCGAGTGAAAGCCATCCATGACTTCGGTAGCGTCGCGGCCGTCGTACCAGTCGATCCAGTGCGTGCCGGCGGGATGCGCCTTGCGCCAGCCGCTCAAATCGTACCACGTGTTGTGTATGCGCACGTCCAGGGATGTCCGACAGTTTTGGTCGTCGCAGGCGGAAACTTGGACGCAGTTGGCGTCGTCGTCGCAGTCCCAGGCAGTGGGGTTGCTCATGATTGACATGTTGTTGTGGCTTTCGTTGGTGGCAGTAGTTGATGCAGTTGGTGCTGCTGCTCCATTGATAGCTCCATTCACACTTGCAGCTCCATTGACGGCAGTCACTTCCTCTACTAGCGCCGAGAATCGACGTGAATTTGACAACGTCTGGAAGGATCGAGGTGAAAATGCCGAAACTGATTGCTGCAGCGAAAATACCAAAAGTAGCAGAACTGACGCAGTGTTCATCATCATCGTGCGTGCTACCATGATTAATCTCCGTGTTTCACGAAAAAAATCGAACAAGTACAGTGACAGACGACGTTCCAGCAGCAGTCAAACGACTGACTGCAACGAACAATGGGGAGGTGAGACAGATGAAGGGGTGGTGATGCCGATGAGTGTGTGTTTCAAAGAAAACGAAACGTCAGTCGGCCACATGGCAAGAAAGGTATCTTGAAGTCGCAGCGACACCGATTTAAGAAATAACGATACGACGCCATGACGTTTTTTACATTAGCGACCCGAATTGTTCCACCATGGCGCGCCACAACGAGCAGCCGTGCCGGTTGACCAGGTCATTTCGATAGCAGTGAATTGTTCCATGTAATCCGATAAGATATTGGTGCATCGCGAAAGAGTACATCATGTCATTGTCTAAAGTCCCAAAGCCATTGACAGCAGACAACAACAGCACCATTTTGTATCACGAGGAGGAGCGACCCTGGTGGCTTTGGATGCTTTTACTTGCCTTTCCGTTGATCCCAAGCTTTCGGTACGAAGCGACTGCTCGATGGAAGCATGCTGCTGATGAAAAATTTTGGTGTTTCAAATCACTTTCGCCTCGTGTCTAACGACTCATGTTTCTCCATTGTGTCACTACAACTTTCGCTTCATTCAGCGATGGAACAAAATGTTACTATACCTTTAACGCGGAACAGCCGGAACGGTTTCGAAGGAATTACTGGAGGTGCCGGATGCGGCGGCTCGCAGCAAGGAGGATTAAACTACAGTACTTGCATTCACGAGCAGTTTGCTATGGCAAGTCAGTTCACCTTCTAGTACTGCTTGAGTAGAGCTCGATGATTCACGATTGGTAGCAGTGATGATAATGAAACTAGAACTATGTGTGCGTGCGTATCTATGCTATTCATTATGGACAGTGCAGCAGCCCCTGTTTCTACACTGACCTGGATAGACTAATAGATGCCGTCGCCTCGGCCGTTGATGGTTGCGCCTGGAGCATTTCATCGCTCGGCACCGACTCAATGTCCAAGTCGTCATTGTGCCAAGCTAATGGCGACTTGACCTTGGATGTGCTTGGGACTTGCTCCAGTTCGGTAATTTCAATGGATAAAATGTTTTCATCCATTGGATGCTGTGCATCATCTTCGTTGCTGGGCTCGCCAATGATGCATTCCTTCATTGTCCTTGGCATTGTTGCAACTTGTTCGTCGCTAGTCTCGCCAATAATGTATTCTGTCATTGTATTTGGCTTTGTTTCTTCGTGGTCAGTCTCTAGCGTGACGATTGTAGGAGAAGTGGACGCCATTTGGTTTTCTCCATCTGCCTCCTCCCTGGCGGCGGCCTCGTCAGTGATAAATTCCGTCACTGTCTGTGGCCTCGTTGGATCCTCTTTAGTCTCTGGCGAGACGATTGTGGGAAAAGTTGACGCCATTTCCTCCTCTCCATCTGCCTCCTCCTCGGCGACGGTCTCGCCAAAGATGCATTCCGTCAATGTCTGTGGCCTGGTTCCTTCCTCTTTAATCTCCGGCGCGACGACGGTCGGATCATTGGACGCCATTTGATCCTTTCCATCCGTATCCTCCTGGGCGACATCATTGTCATCAACACTTTCCGCTTCCACCAAACTAAAGGCTTCCGACGATGCGCAGCGACAGTCCAAAATTTCGTCATGAGCACTTGGCGAAAGTTCTTGTTGACAAGTGTCATCGTCGTCGTCATCACTCAGCAGGCTCTCACCCTCCTCCGGCACGGTGGGCAATGCACCAATCACCATGAGCTTGTTCGTGTCGAGTTCCATTTCCAGCTCGAGTCGCGTATTGTTGGGACCATAGGCATATATGACATCGTCGTCGTCGTCGTCATCCGTGTCGTTCGAATTGTTTCGCGGTGGACTGGTGGTTGTCGCATCATTGTCAAAGCACAAGCCGCCGCCACTTGCATGCTGCGACGCTTTGGGCATCATGCAGTCGAGTGGTGACTCGTCGCCGCCGCCGCCAAGTGTTTCCATGACGCAGCAGTACCAGGAGAGGGGTGGAACGCTCGTATAGTCTTCGCGCATCATGAGTTGTTGCTGCTGGTCAGGTGACTGCTTCTTCATCAACTGTCCGACGCGCCATGTGGTCGTTGACGCAGTGGCCTTGAATGCTTTTGGAGTTGTCGCAGCAAAATGGTAATCGGTTGTAGCTTCTTGCTGCTGTTGCTCTCGCCTTGCGTCTCCATGATGCATTCGCTGGTCGTCTCCTGCAACATGAACATCAATCTCCCTTGCTTCACTCTCACATGCACCGCTAGCTGCTGCCATGGGACTGTGATAGTCGTCAAAGGTGAACTTTTTAGCCGAAACTCTTGGCGACGGTAGTTCACGGTAGCCGTTGCCATCATGGTGTTGCTGTTGCTGCTGCTGTTGCTGCAGTCGAATACTCAATCGTCGCTCGTCTGTCGGACACTCAAAGAACTTGACGGATGGCGGCGTTTCGCACGACTTTGATACCGTCATGATGGAGCGGTCGTCGTCGTCGTCTTCACGAACAAATATTTCGTGGGGAGGAAGGTGCGACTGTATTTGCTGCGGCTGCAGCGAAAATAGCGGGGAGGAGCTCATGGTGGTGGTGGTTGATTTCGTTGGTTCCGTCACTAATAGAATACACTTGCAGCTGGCTCCATGGAGTGCAACGTAGATAAAGGTGCCGCTGTTGCCGTAGTACGTCGGCTGCTAGTGTTGATTATCGATGTTTCTTCGTTTGGCGGCGGCGGCGGTTTCGACTGGCGAGCCTTCGGAAACGCAGTTGAGCGTTTCGGCGATGATGCGCGGTCGTGCGTCACATCAAGCGGTAATGAAAACACAAAAAGACTGCCATGCGCGCCAGCGACATGGCGTTGCAGGCGCGCGCAAGCGTCTCGTAATGGATTCCAATCACCCTCGACGAGTGCCATTGCAACTTCCTCGTTCGCCATGATGGTTACAATATTATTGCGGCTACCTTTGCTGCTGACAGCGTTACTGTTATTACTAGTAGCTGCTCATGGCCAATCTGAATCAACTGTTTCTGCTGCTGGAAGCAGCAGCGACGGCATCAGCGATACTACTAATACTGACAATTCGGAATGCGGCCTCTACTTGGCCGTCTCCTCCACATCCACGGACGACAATACGATATGGGGCATTTACGCGGGAAAACACTACGCGGAAGGCGAAACGGTGGGCGTCCCCGAGCTGGCCGTCAATACGCACAATTTACGCTTCAACGTGGTTTCGCTGCGCCATCCGCCGCAAACAAGTCTAATAAAGTCGCTGGGGTTTTTGGAGGAGTGAGTAGAGAGAGATTAAATAGAGAATGAATCATTTGAAAAATATTGATCACTGTCTCACTTCACAATCTTCTTTCAGAAACTTTTGGGTCGGAGAATTGGTGGGCGCCAAGTACGAATTGAGCAAGGGACGCTCCATTAGTTTAGTGAGTGGCAGCGGCTCGCTGGGCGCCGCCTCGCCCAAGGCGACCAACGCCAATTGGCATCAACAAAAAACGTGGCAGCGACAGCCGCTGGGGGAGCAAGCTGGAGTGGCGCATCCGTCGCGGGGAGCCATTTCGCCCTTTTATGGTATGTAGGCAGAGCTGCTCGAAGCAGAAGAAGCGATCGATCATGTAAATGACAACTCCCCTCTTGCACAAACTCACCAATATATAAACATCTCTTATACTTTAACAGACGCTGTGTTGCGCACGCTGACGCCTGTCAAAGCAGGCTCGGAAATCTTTGTCGACTATGGCAATACCTTTGACGAAAAGTCGGAGGACGGAGAGGATGAACTCACCAAGGACGACTACCTGAAACTGGATGAAACGGTGCAGCAAATGATTCACTTTTTCGACAAGCACAGAGCGGAGCTTGATCCAGATTCCAAGCGCGAAATTTACAGTTTCATTACGAAAAACGTCATGACAGCCGCCGTTGGCGCCACCAAGGCGCTCAAAATTGCAGCCATGTTGCCGCCTTCTGCGGACGAGCTTGCCGACGTTGTTTCCGCCGGCGGCGTCTTGCAATATGTCGCTCCAACGTCGTCGCAACCCACCGCGTGGCTGCAGGAGCATGGCAAGTGCATGGACAACTTGCGCGCTGGTGCTTCTACCATAGTCAACGCGGGACGCGGAGCCTTTGCCACACGACATATAAAACAAGCCAGTACGATTGTTCCAGTGCCCTTGCTGCAGATTCCAAACAAGTCGATTTTGAACATTTATCCACTCAAGCCAAATAGTTCCGGCGAACTATCGCGCATCAATGACACTGTGACTGGAACGCAGCTATTGATGAACTACTGCTTTGGTCATCCCGACTCCACCATGCTTTTAGCGCCGACGGGAAGCAACGTTGGTTTAATCAATCACCACGAAACGCCAAACGCCAAGCTCGTTTGGTCGAATCACACGTTACACGAAAAGCACTGGCTGCAGCTGCCGCCGGAGCAACTGGTGACCAACGATTACGCCTACGTTGGTTTGGTGCTGGAAGTGGTGGCGCTGCGAGACATTGCGCAAGGAGAGGAGGTGTTTTTGGACTATGGCGTGGAGTGGGTCGAGGCATGGAACAAGCATGAACAAGTGTGGCAGGAGCGATTGGCATCGGGTGACTTGCCAAGCAAATGGCCACTTCGCGCGCTGGATATGAATGCCGCGTATGCCAATAAACCGTTTTTGACCAAGGAGGAGCTTGCACGTAGCCCCTATCCCAAAAATGTGGGGCTTGCTGTATTCTTAATGCTGGCAAACGACGGCGCGAGTGGAACCATCGACGATCCAAAGACTTGGACGGCGCCAGCATCGAATCTAGCCTTTACGTGGGAGTACCTGGTGGAACCGGACTTTATCGAGAGCGTAGCAACAAATGCAGATGGCTCGTTTTCTTATACAATTAAATGGACCAAGGACGAGAACGAGGCGTTTTACGTCAAGGACGTTCCGCACAGCGCCTTTGTGTTTGTGGATGCTTCCGAAACGTCGGACCAATTCACCAAGGATCCGTTCCGCCACTACATTTCAATTCCAGATGATGTCTTTCCCCAAGGTCCTTGGCGTAATGCAAAGAAACAGTAACGTCATCTATTATATTTAAAAAGTTGCTCTTGCATCGCTGGTGCTTCTACCATAGTCAACGCGGGACGCGGAGCCTTTGCCACACGACATATAAAACAAGCCAGTACGATTGTTCCAGTGCCCTTGCTGCAGATTCCAAACAAGTCGATTTTGAACATTTATCCACTCAAGCCAAATAGTTCCGGCGAACTATCGCGCATCAATGACACTGTGACTGGAACGCAGCTATTGATGAACTACTGCTTTGGTCATCCCGACTCCACCATGCTTTTAGCGCCGACGGGAAGCAACGTTGGTTTAATCAATCACCACGAAACGCCAAACGCCAAGCTCGTTTGGTCGAATCACACGTTACACGAAAAGCACTGGCTGCAGCTGCCGCCGGAGCAACTGGTGACCAACGATTACGCCTACGTTGGTTTGGTGCTGGAAGTGGTGGCGCTGCGAGACATTGCGCAAGGAGAGGAGGTGTTTTTGGACTATGGCGTGGAGTGGGTCGAGGCATGGAACAAGCATGAACAAGTGTGGCAGGAGCGATTGGCATCGGGTGACTTGCCAAGCAAATGGCCACTTCGCGCGCTGGATATGAATGCCGCGTATGCCAATAAACCGTTTTTGACCAAGGAGGAGCTTGCACGTAGCCCCTATCCCAAAAATGTGGGGCTTGCTGTATTCTTAATGCTGGCAAACGACGGCGCGAGTGGAACCATCGACGATCCAAAGACTTGGACGGCGCCAGCATCGAATCTAGCCTTTACGTGGGAGTACCTGGTGGAACCGGACTTTATCGAGAGCGTAGCAACAAATGCAGATGGCTCGTTTTCTTATACAATTAAATGGACCAAGGACGAGAACGAGGCGTTTTACGTCAAGGACGTTCCGCACAGCGCCTTTGTGTTTGTGGATGCTTCCGAAACGTCGGACCAATTCACCAAGGATCCGTTCCGGCACTACATACAAATTCCAGATGATGTCTTTCCCCAAGGCCCTTGGCGTAACACCAAGAAACAGTAACATAGTCTATTATATATTTGAAAAGATGCTCTTGCATTTATCAAATTGTACCATTTTCTCAGCAGGTAATTTACGTCCGTGGTTTATGTATGGACACAATCATATTAAATAGGCGAATGCTTGCAGGCTCAGCCGGTGGCTGGTTGCGGTGTTGCTCCAATGTCCAGAAATTTGGCTCCAGCTCTCTGAAGTAGGGTTTATTCGTATATTCGTACATTGGCTCCAGGCGACCCGTTGCTAGCTAAGCAGCATCATATCGTAACGGTACTCGCAGTCAAGTTTGGCCGCGCCGTCGCGCCATCCACAATTGCATCCGCAACTAACCTTTCGCCCCAACTTTTTTGAGACTCTGAAGCAATTCCCGCGTTAGCCCTTGTCCAACATTGTTACATTTCGACACTACCGCGATTATTGCATCTTCGCTCTATTAGCTACGACGTTTCGACCTCCCGCCTCCGCTCGCTCGCTGTTGCTGCGATTGCATCGTCATCATCCATTCAACACTATTGTGTGCCAAGGAAATCTGCGATTTGCTCCACGGCTAGAACATTCCGTCCACTACTGTTCCACTTATAGAACCATGCCTCCGGACGAGAATGAATCGTCTGTAGCAGTTGTAGCAGCTGTCCCAGCTTCTGTGGAATCACCGATTGTCACGACGAAACAACATGACGACACAGACCAGCATCAGCAACAGCAAGTCAACGACAACGGCAATGATGATTCAGTCGAGGAAATCACTCAGCGAGTGCAAGGGATTCACATTGTCACTGATGAAAAGGATGATGACGACAAGGGCGACGATGCAGTCAAGAATGGAGTGAAGGAACGCGACAAGATCAAGCCAACTGCTGCTGCAGCAGCAGCCACCAAGCCCAAGCCCACCATACGAAAAGAAATTCGTACACTTGCCGACTGGATCGACAAGGCCCAAAACATTTTAATCGTCACTGGCGCTGGCGTTTCCTGCGCCGCCGGCATTCCCGACTTTCGGTCGCCCGGCACGGGTTTGTACGACAATTTGCAAACCTACGACTTGCCGTTTCCCGAGGCCGTCTTTGACTTGGACTTTTTTCGGCATAAGCCACTCCCCTTTGTGCAACTGGCGCAGGCACTGTGGCCGTCGCAGCACTTGCCAACGTATACGCACTCGTTTCTCACGCTGCTGGCGAAGCGCTCTAAGCTGCTCCGCAACTACTCGCAGAATATCGATGGATTAGAGTATCTAGCGGGTTTGCCCGCGGAGCGACTGCTGGAATGCCACGGTCACTTTCGAACGTCCACCTGCATTGACTGCAGCAAGCAGCATCCACAGGAATTGGTCGAGGCGGATATTTTGGTGCATGCTCGTCCGACGCACTGTCTCAAGTGCCACGGCCTGGTCAAGCCGGACATTGTTTTCTTCGGCGAAGGCTTGCCGGATCGATTCCACAGTTTGGTGCACGGTGACGTGAAACAGGCGGACTTGTGCATTGTCATGGGAACCAGTCTGCAAGTGGCACCAGTCAGCATGATTCCCAACATGGTGGGACGTAAGACGAAAGTGGCGCTTGTGAATCGGGAGGCTGTTGCTGGAACCAAGATTGACTTGTTTTGTCGAGGCGACTGCGACGACATTGTGCAAGAGTTGGTGCAGGCGTTGGAGTGGCAGGTGGAGTTGGACGAGCAACATGAGGAAATGCTTCAATTGCGAAGGGAGGAAAGAAGCAAGTCGAAGCAGGGTAAAAATAAGAATGAAAAAGTAAATGGCAAAGCATAGTGTAACGCTTGGTGGTTTTAAGGAACCTGTACTGTTGTTGAAATGGCTCTTACCATAATGAAGTAGGTTTCTTTATCCCCAAGCCTGTTGCTCAGAGCGCTACCCAAAGCCTGCTTACAAGCTCCTCGTTCAATTTGATCCGAAACGAAATGAACATTTGTCGTTGTCGCGAGGCAGTACGGTTGTTGAACCTATCTTGATATCTTTGTTGTCCACTACTACTATCACACAGTGTTACATTGCTTGATCGTCATTGCAAAGCTTGATGACATCTCACTGGCATTAATTTTTGTCGCACCACGAATGACAAGCGTGACGATCTTCGATGGAACGGCTTCACATGAACGACCCAAGGAAAAAGCCAACAAGAAAGCAGGACCACTTGACTCTCGCTCATCACGATAGCCATTGAACGACTCATACTTCATTGTCTAGCTGTATAGATTGAAAGATAGAGAGACGAGGAAAGCAAGATAGGAGTTTAACTTCAATTACTACAGCATCATGAAGCGACAAAATCAGCAGCCTCCACCATCACCAAGGACTCCTCCTCGCTCCTCGCAAAGTTACCCCGTCACTCACTTGGCGCTGCACCAAGCTTCCAGTCGGGACGGCGACGAATCCTTCATGTCGGACATTACCGGAGACGTTGGCATGCACTCCACGCCGCCGCCCAAGCGCAAGCAGCAGCAGCAAGTCAGCATCAAGGCGACGTCAATCCTGAGTGGCGCGGCCAGCAACATTTATCAGGGAATACTAAACAAGAATACTAGTAACGGAGACGACTATGAAGACTATCATGACGACGACGATGATGCATCCAATGCACTCAACGTGAGCCACTACCACGACGGCAACTCGTTCGTCACTGCGGATCAAACGGCCATGCCCAAGATTGCGGAACATGACGACGATGATGCCCGTCGCATGTCGCGCAAGTTTAGCCGCGGTTTCGACTTTTTGAACGACGCCACGACGGAAATGACGTATTCAAGGAGAATCGCGTTGCATCTCATGCGCCACTCGTGGTACTATCCCAAGCTCGAGCCGCCTCACGACGACGAACATGACGCTACGACGCCACCAATGAGCGAAAGCAAGGAAGCGGCGTTGCGCATGGAGGCCTATCCCTTTAGCGTCACCAAAAAGGAGTATCCGTCGCTCGAAAAGGCGTGGGTTTGTAAGTAGTCGTTTGTTGAGTTATGGGGCATTGTCGCTGTTTATGACATGACAATTTGATCTTTTCGTTTGCCATGTCAATTATCCAATCCATGCCTTGTTCCTCACTCTCTCTCTTTTGCAGACTTTGAGCACGTTGCCTTGCCGCGCCACTTGGTGCAACCAAAGGCCGACCTTGGTGTCCGCAAGAGCGTTTGCACCCGCATCGTACGGAAAATGACCAAGGCGAACAAGCAGCTATCGCGCGCCGAACCTGGCGAGCGCAACCTACCCACCAAGCTCTACGACCATTGGACGCCGCACGCGCAGCTGGGTGACTTTGGATTAGGCATTGGCTTGTACTTTTCGACGTTGCGGGCGCTGACTATATTGACGCTGCTGGCGGGCTTGATGAATATTACCAACATTCAATACTTTGCGTCGCTCGAGTACAGCAACGGCCAGGAGGAGGTTTCCCGCAATTTGATTCGCGGGTCCACCATTTGCACCAATGTGGCGTGGGTGATTTGCGAATCCTGCACGGTCGACTTGTTTCCCGCCGATCGACTGGCGATTGGCACCAACGTTGCCACGGGTCAAAACGTGACGTTGGGACGCAAAAACTTGTGCGACGCGGCGACCATGGAGCAAGGGTTTGTCAATTATGCGACGCTGCTCTTTATCATTATTGGAATATTCTTTTTGAACATTTACTTGAAGCGCATGGAGGTGGCGTTTGATGAGGATGAGCAAACAGCACAAGACTATTCCATTGTCGTTACCAATCCACCGGCCGACGCCAAGGACCCCCAAGAGTGGAAGGATTACTTTGGCGCGGCGTTTGGTGCGCACGTGACGGCGTGCACGGTTGCCGTTGACAATGACTTGCTGGTGCGTAGCTTGGTGGAGCGACGAGAGGTTTTGCGTCGGATTGAAATGATGGTGGAACCTGGAACGTCGCTGGACAAGCTCACACTGACGCGGCTTGGTGCCAAGGAGGAACGGGAGCGACGGCTGCTGAACCGTATCATTGCCATGGTGTCGCCTGGTATTCCCGAGTTTGTGGCGCGACTAGTGGTCTTGACTGCCCGCGTGCAAGGTTTGGCGCAGCAGAATTTTCCAGTCACCAATGTGTTTATCACGTTTGAAACGGAGGCTGATCAGCGCAAGGTGCTTTCGGAGCTGTCGTTGGGCAGCTTGGATGTGTCACGCAACAATCTAAATGCATTGGCGAGCAGAGATTACGCATTTCGAGGAAATCAAGTCCTGGCTGTGGCGGAACCAGATGAACCAAACACTATTAGATGGCAGGATCTTAATGAAACTTTCATGGCGCGCCTGAAGCAGCAATTCATGACGTTTTTGGCTACGATTGCTGCAATTGCGGTCATTGCTGTTATCATTGCTATTATCAACGGATCGGAGAGTGCTGCAGCTAGTGCGTTTGCCATTTCAATATCCAATGCAATCTTTCCCATGTTTGCCAAGTTATTAAATAGTTTGGAGTCGCATTCCTCTGAGGGTAGCAAGCAGCGTTCGCTATTTAGCAAAATTGCATTGTTTCGATGGGTACGTTTTGTGAGACAAGTGCTTGGAACTGTTATTTGACTGGGTGATCTGAACATGTAGCTCATCTCCGCTCATTCAACAACAGTTTAACACGGCGATTGTGTTGACAATTATTACTCCCTTTACGCACACCATTTCAAACCGAGAAGGTTTAATTAACAAGGTATATGCGCTCTTCTATGCGGAAATTGTTACAACGAATGTCATTCTTCTAGCAGATCCCATGGGCCATATCAAGCGCCACTACTTTGCTCCGCGAGCAAAATCTCAGGATGCCATGAACACGAATTTTAGTGGAACGGAGATGGAACTGGCAGAGCGTTATACAAACATGACCAAGATTCTTTTCTTAGCACTTTGGTACTGCTCAATTTATCCGGCTGCCTTGTTCATGTGTTCGGCCACTTTGCTGATTGCTTATTATGTCGACAAGTTCGCCCTCATGCGCATTTGGAAGCGTCAGCCTCATTTGGGCGCAACCATTTCGGAATTTAGTCGTCACTACTTCTTTTCGCTTGCCATTGTGGCTATGGCTATTGCTAGTTCATATTATTGGAGCGCATTTCCGTTTGACAATATTTGCGAGGCCGGAAGCTCTTTGGATGGGGGCCTCGTTGGTACCTACACTGTCACTTATGCATTGAATAGTCAAGCGCTACCACCGGAGTCCTTTCCGTCTGATACTCCAGCATATAAGTACTGTAATCAAGACTTTATCCGCTACGATACCCGGAGTTTTCCATTCATTCCAAGCTTGCAGGCGCCTGGCGCCGAATGGATGACACCCGAGCAGGAGCAATTGACCGCTGTTTACGGGTGGAGCGTTGTTGGAGTTGTTGGCTTTATTCTACTGCAGTTCATCTGGGGCTGGATTGGTAGCATTAGAAACATGTTCCGGTCTTCGTACAAGCCCAACGGGGACGACCAAGGAATTAACTTTAGCGATGTTCCTTCCATTAGCACCTACGTGCCGCAAATCGAAAGCAAGATTTACTCCTATCCGCTACTTGCCTGCAACGTGGATAAAATTGACATGGAGCTGCTCGATTGGACGGATCCTGATCGTCCGCATTCGTTTTACGATCTCTCAAAGGATGCCAAAATTTTGATCCAAGGCATGGACGTTTCGGCTAATACAGTCTTTTCCCAAGTTGCTCACTGGCCGCCAGCGACGACGAAAAATCAGTATCGATAAGATGCCTATTAAAGTCTGACTATGAAAATAAACATCTCGTCATGTTTTAAGTCAATGCAAATAAAGAAACAATACATTTAATAGATTGCAAATAAATTGTGCCCATGGCAAAAACAGATATGTCAAGCTCCTTTATTAGTGCAGCTACCTTGCTCAGCTCCATTCGCAAACAATCATTCCGTCATCAATCCCTTTCTCATCATCAGCCCATCATCAACATCAACATTACTTTGCCTGAAGCGTCGCCTTGACTTGATCCGCATCATGCTTCAACTTGCGCACCGCCGCTTCCAGCTCCGCCAAGCTAGCATTGTGCTGGTTCAACGTTTTGCAAATTGTAGCCACTTCTCCAAACAGCAGTTTCTCCTGCGCCTCATCCAACTCGCGCAAACTAGTCTGCAGCTGCTCCTGCACTTGCTGCAGCTTGTACTCCGTGGCTTCGGCTTGGCGGTAGGCGGCTTCGCGCGTCGCGTCGGCATCCATCACAGCCAAGTGCGACTGCGAATGAAACAACTCATCCACTTGCGTCTCGACGGCTTGCAGCTTGGATTCCATTTCCTCCTGCATGTTTGAAATCGACGCGAGCGCTTGTTCCGCCTCGAGTTGCTCCGCCATGTACAAGGATGTTTGCAGCGTGAGCTGCGAAATGTCTCTCTGCGTGTCGCGCAAAGTAGCGTCGTAGTGAGAGACGCGCTGGGCCTGCTGCACGTAATGGAGTGCGTCCTGCTCGAGCTCGCGCTGGAAGCGGTTCAAGATTTGTTCGACTGTCAATGATTGGTAGTCGAGCGGAATGGGTTCTTTGAATGAGGGAGTTGTTGTTGTAGCAGCTGGAGCTGGAGCTGCAGTAGTAGTGGTGGCAGCTGGAGCTGGAGCTGCTGTTCCCGTTGTGACAGGAGCTTGCGTCGTTGTAGTTCCAGTGCGAAAGGGCGTGGAAACGGGAGGCGGCTGCGTCCCCGGCGTTGGCGCCGCAGGAGTCGTTGTTGTTGTTGTTGGAGTCGGCGACATGAACGAAAAGTTGCTCGACTTATTTTCATTAGCTGGAGTTGTAGGTGCAGTCGTAGTTGTGGAGGCCGCCGGTCCTGCGGCAGGAGTAGGAGTTGCGCCAAAGCTGAAGCCTCCAGGCGCCGCTGAAGCAGTCGCTGTCGTCGTGGCTGAAGCAGTTGCACCAAAGACTGGAGCAATGGGAGGTTTCGTCGCCGATGCATTCGCAGGCGCCGCCGTGGAACTTCCAAAGCTAAATGCTCCAGTAGCAGGTGCGGCAGGGGCTGTAGATGGAGCGGCAGCACCAAAAGCTCCAGCCGCAGGAGCAGCTGTACCACCAAAAGCAAACCCTCCAGGCGCTGAAGCCGCGCTAGCAGCTGTCGTGGCCGGAGCGGCAGAGGCTCCAGCCGCCGGAGCTGCTGCAGTACCACCAAAATTAAACCCTCCAGCCGCTGGAGCAGTCGCCGCGGCTGGAGCGTTTCCTCCAAATCCGGCAAACGAAACAGCTGGAGCTGGAGTGGTTGCCGGTGCAGCCGCAGTCGCTGGCGGACTACCAAAGGCTGGCGTCGTTCCTGCAGCAGTGGAAGCAGCGGCTGCCGCTGGTCCACCAAATCCAGTGGCCGCAGGCGCTGGCGCCATGGAAAATCCTCCTCCTCCAAACGTTGCCGGCGCCGCGGCAGTAGAAGGAGGACTTCCAAACGACAGTGGCGCTCCGGTTGTTGGTGCGCCGAAAGTGAATCCTCCGCCAGGAGCAGGAGCGGCTCCGCCCGTCGCATTAGTTTGTCCGAAATTGAATGACATGATATTGTTCGATTGTTAATTAATTTAATTAAGAATGAAAATTCTACCGGTAATTGCAGCAAGGAATGAGAGGAGGCGCTGCTGCTGCTGCAAGTCGATGGTCCATTGTGGATTTCACGGTGGCGAAGCGCTGCAGCGAAAACGTCGTACCACGACTCAGATGGCGTCTCACGAGGAGCTGGGTAGCTAACAAATGGGACATTTAGTTGTCGCAAGGAAACTGAGGTGGTACTAACCAAAGTCTTGCCCAACATGACAGATAATTTCACTGCCTTGGTAGGCAATTCTTATGATTCCTGATGCCAAAAAATGGGGCACTGCTGGCACATTCAACAACTTGTTGAATGTGCTCCGTCTCTTGGCATATTGATGGGTTCTGCACACATTTTGTGAACTCTATTGGTCCATTACATACATAAGCTTCAATCATGTTTGTTTTGGATGCTTGTCAGGCCACTCTGGCAGTCTAGGTGCCAACTGGGGTGCGTTGCTTGCAGATTCAACAAGTTGTTGGATAGTCTCACCATGACTGCCATGCATGGAGATGGATACAAAGGTACTACTGACCCAACTGCTGCCTTCCAAATGACATAAAATATCAATTGAAAGTCATTGACTGTCTTGGTAGGCCATTCTAAGGATCCCTGCTGCCAAAAATGGGGCACTGCTGGCACATTCAACCTTTTGTTGAATGTGCTCAGACTCTTGGCATAATGATGGGTTCTGCATACATTTTGTGAACTCTATTGGTCCAGTGCATACATGAACTTCAATCATGATTGTTTTAGAAGCTTGTCAGGCTACATGGGCAGTCTGGGTGCCAACTGGGGTGCACCGCTAGCAGATCCAGCAAGTTGTTGGATCTGCTCAGTCTCACCGTGGCGTACATGGTGATGGATGCTGAGGTGCAACTGACCAACTTATGGCCCATCATTAACAGCAAACATTATTTGAATGAAATTGGAGTGCTCAGCGGGCAATGCTGATGATCCCTGTAGCCAAAATGGGAGCAGGGATGGCACATTCAACCATTGGATGAATGTGCGGAGTTTCATTGCAAGGTGTTGGCTTTCACGCCCAAATGGACAAGTCTATGAGTCCCAATCAATGTTCAAGTCCATATTGATGGTATTATGGGGTCTGCAGGACATTTTTGAAGTCCCCTTGTCACTTGAGGTGCACTGCTAGCAGATCCAACAAGTTGTTGGATGTGCTCAGTCTCACCGTGGCGTACATGGTAATGGATGCTGAGGTGCAACTGACCAACTTATGGCCCATCATTGACAACAAACATGATTTGAAAGAAATTGGAGGGCTCAGCCGGCAATGCTGATGATCCCTGCAGCCAAAATGGGAGCAGGGCTAGCATTTTCAACCATTGGTTGAATGTGTGCAGTCTCAGGGCATGGTGATGGCTTCCACACCCAAATGGACAAGTCTATGAGTCCCAATCAATGTTCAAGTCCATATTGGTTGTATTATGGGGTCTGCAGGACATTTTTGAAGTCTCCCTTGCCAGTTGAGGTGCACCGCTAGCAGATCCAACAAGTTGTTGGATGTGCTCAGTTCAGTCTCACCGTGGCGTACATGGTGATGGATGCTGAGGTGCAACTGACCAACTTATGGCCCATCATTGACAACAAACATGATTTGAAAGAAATTGGAGGGCTCAGCGGGCAATGCTGATGATCCATGCAGCCAAAAAGGGAGCAGGGCTGGCACATTCAACCATTGGTTGGATGTGCGGAGTCTCAGAGCATGGTGATGGCTTCCACACCCAAATAAACAAGTCTTTGAGTCCCATTGCATGGCATGAATATGGGCAATTGAATGTCAAGGCGTCTGCAAGCTGAGACTGGTAGTAAGTTTAACAACTTGTTGAATCTGCCGAGTCACACCATGCCATGAATGGGATGGATACTGGTACTGACCTAATTGTTTGTTTACTGAGCAACTACATCATTATCAATTCATAGTTTTATTTGCGTTGTTAACTGCTTTGGAATAATTTGACCCAGGCAGAAAATCGAATTAGGGTAGCCGCGGAAATCCTGCAACAGCTGTAACGATGATAATGATTTCATAATCTATGTAAAAGCTTTTTGAAAGCACAAACACTTTCATTTCATTCGTTTACGGTTAGTGCAAACTATTTTCCTCAATCAGTCCCAGTTTGGGACCGTGGTAGGTTGGTCGCACGCGCACACTGGCACTGCGGTGCATCAAGCTGCGTCGGTTGCCGGCGGCGAAACTGTTGTTGTTGGTGGCACCTGCATGATTGCTGTTGCTTGTACTAGTATTGCTACTCGCCATGATCATATCCTTATCTTGGCGCGGACCGTCAAAGAGTTTTTGAAAGGCTTGCTTTTGCAGCATCAAGTCGGCGTCATTGTCATTGTTGTCATCGTCATGATCATGGTGATGCAAATAGTCGCCACTTGCATTGCCATGCTCATCCTCCGTCTCTTGGCATAGTGATGAATTCTGCATATGTTTTGTGACTCTTTTGGTCCAGTACATACATAAACTTTATTCATGATTGTTTTGGATGCTTGGCAGGCCAGTCTGACAGTCTGGGTGCCAACTGGGGTGCGCACATTCAACCATTGGTTGAATGTGCGGAGTTTCATGGCATGGTGATGGCTTCCACGCGCAAATCTATGAGTCCCATTCAATGTTCAAGTCCATACTGAGTGTACTATGGGGTCTGCAGGCCATTTTGGATGTCTCACTCACCACTTAAGGTGCACCACTAGCAGATCCAGCAAGTTGTTGGATCTGCTCTGTCTTACCGTGGCGTACATGGTGATGGATGCTAAGGTGCATCTGACCATCATATGGCCCATCATTGACAACAAACATGATTTGAAAGAAATTGGAGGGCTCAGCGGGCAATGCTGATGATCCCTGCAGCCAAAATGGGACCAGGGCTGGCACATTCAACCATTGGTTGAATGTGCGGAATCTCAGGGCATGGTGATGGCTTCCACAACCAAATGGACAAGTCAATGAGTCCCAATCAATGTCCAAGTCCGTATTGGTTGTATTATGGGGTCTGCAGGCCATTTTGATGTCTCACTCGCCACTTGAGGTGCACCGCTAGCAGATCCAGCAAGTTGTTGGATCTACCAGTCACATTGCTGTCTACTAAGACTCCAGCCCGGCATACCATCTTGTAGCGCAGCCTAAATTATTATGTTGGCACCATGCTTGTGTAATGTGGATGTATACATGGCATGATATATGGGCAATGAATGTCAAGGCATCTGTGGGCTGAGACTGGTGAGAAGTTCTCACCAGTCACATTGCAGTCCGCTGTGACTCCAGCCAGGCATACCATCTTGTAGCGCAGCCTAAATAATGATGTTGGCACCATTCTGGTGTGATTTGGGTGTATAAATGGCATGCTATATGGGCAATTGAATGTCAAGGCATCTGCGGGCTGAGACTGGTGACAAGTTCAACAACTTGAATCTGCCGAGTCGCACCATGCCATGCATGGGATGGATCTTATTACTAACGTTATTTGTTGTCTGAGCAACTGCATCATTTTCAATTCATAGCTTCATTACAGCCTTTGGAATAATTCGACCCAGGCAGAACATCAAAATTACGGTAGCCGCTGACAAACTGCAGCAGCTGTAACAAAGATAATGATTTCATAATCTATAATATATACTACCACCATCGTAAAAGCTTTTTTGAAAGCACAAACACCTTCATTTCGTTGACTGTTAATGCAAACTATTCTCCTCAATCAATCCCAGTTTGGGACCGTGGTAGGTTGGTCGCACGCGCACACTGGCGCTGCGGTGCATCAAGCTGCGTCGGTTGCCAGCGGCAAAACTGTTGTTGGCGGCAGCTGCATGATTGCTGTTGCTTGTATTGCTAGTGCTAGCCATGATCATATCCTTGTCTTGGCGCGGACCGTCAAAAAGTTTTTGAAAGGCTTGCTTTTGCAGCATCAAGTCGGCGTCATTGTCGTCGTTATCATCGTCATGATCATGGTGATGCAGATAGTCGCCACTTGCATTATTGCCATCCTCGGATCCGCCAAAGGTGCTGGTGGAATTGTCCAGCAAGCACGAGGAGGATGACGAGTCATTGTGATCACCTGCATGACTGTAGTAGTTGCTGTTGCTGTGCACCGACGACAAGTCGTTCCAGGTGCGAGTCGCCTCGTGCGCCGATAGACTTGATATAGTATGACTTGCCACTGCCCTTTGCGTGTAGTGGCTACTGCTGCCGCCGGCAAGGTTGCTGGTGCGGCTGTGGTTGGAGTTGAGGAGCTCGGCCAAGTAAGGGTCATTGGCAAGATATGCCTCGTCCTCTGCCTCGGAGTGAGTCTCGACGCTTGTATAAGAGCCGTCGTTGCTCTTTGTGGCTGCTCGAGGATTCATGAATAAACTGCTGGATGGTTGCTGGCTGGCGCTTTCCGCCATGATGCGGCGATGGTGCGAGGAGGAGGAAAGGTTTTCCATGTCGTCCGTCACTGCCATTGCCGTGTATGAAAGTGCTCCTTACAGTTATTCCCCTTGACTAGACGCAAAGGAAGACGACTGCTGCTATTAGACGTATAAAGGCGTCGATGAGGGATCAAACCAACGAGAGTCTCTCATCGTCGTCAGTCGCGGAGGGAGGAAGGCTTCTCAGTCTCGGCGACGACGCGTCGACCCTTGCTGTGGCGTGCATTTCCGTGACGCACCCAACGCGCTTGTTTGAAAACTTCAAGAATGACCGCATTGACAGTTCTTTTGGCACGACTCGAAGTCAAGCGACGAATTTGACGGGACTCGTGACCATTGCGTGTGTTCGCTAGCTGACCAGCTATCAGACCAAAGAAAAAAGATCATATCAGCAGTACAAGTAGCACAATACAACTATATCATATTTGCAGCCTCACTGACTTAGCTATGTAGAGTATGCTACAATGGCACTATGAGATTGATAAAGTCTCGCGTCGCGACAAGCATTCTGAAACATTTGGACAGTTGAGCAATTTTGGCGAGGTCATTGGCAACCATGAGGCTCCAAAACTTGAATCTGCACTTCATACGTAAGCTTGGAGAAGCAGTTCGTCGTCTTTTGCCTCTCGTCTTTTATTCGCTTGTTGGAAATCTGTGCCGTCATTGCCGCGGCAGATTTCTTGCGGCTTCGAGGCTTTGCGATGCGTTTACTACAACGCATGCGTGAGTAGATAAGTCCCTTCTTCTATGAGACTGCTACTTTTACGTAAGGTCGGATCCTTCTTCTCGCTTGCATGAGGCTGGTGCTTTCATGTTCGCTAGTCGTAAATCTTTGCAGTATTAATATTCACTAACTGGCTTCTATCGCATGATACAAGCGCGGTTCTACCGGTACGATTACAAGATACTCTTAGCAATCTACAGCCATTCAACGCATATCAATGTACTTGAAAGATTAAAGTACGTGCGCGTATACGGTATGTATTTCATGGTGGTGGCTTCCTTCCGCATTAAATTACTTGCATGCCGCTATTCATTCATGCATTCATTTCACACTCACACTCTATCATAAAATCTACCTCGTCAAATTGGACGCATAAGAAACCTTGGCTGTGATATCCTGCGCCAAGACCTCGTCGTAGCCCGATCTAAACTCTATGGCAGCACTAGGATCATTGGTGTTGGGTTTGGCAAACTCAATTTTGAGAATCAAATGGTCGTAGCCTGAAGCGCGCGCGCAAGTGGTGAAATAAGAATGCAAGTTAGAACAAGTAATAAGGTATGCATGAGGACAGCATACATATGTAAATGCATACCATGTCCCTGCAAACCCTCCATAGCTCGCTCCGCATCCTCCTTATTGACAAATGACACGAAGGCAAACCCTCTACTTTCCATCGTTTCCTTATCCTTGATTAAGTAGACGCGCAAAATGGGTCCGTAGCGCGCAAACAGGTCTTGAATGTCCGACTCGGTGGTGCTCGTCGACAAATTGGTGACCCGCAACGTGTTCAAGTCATCCGTCTGGCGAAAGCCGCCAGTGTCGGGATTGACGAGTTCAACCCGCTGCGTCGGCGTCATGTACTCGCCGGGGCCAGCAGAGCCTGCTGCACCTGGCGTGGAACCTCCGCCGCTGGCCAATGAATTTTCAACCTGCGTCCAACCCTCGTTGCTGCCTCCTCCTTCCGCTCCAGGAGTACCGCCAACGTCATACTTGCGCTCCAACTGCCGGCGCTTCTGCTTGGCCCAAAAGGCATTCAAGTTTTCGGCAATGGCGGCGTCCGCATCCTGATCCTGCAAATCCGTGTTGGCGCGCGGATCCTCCAGTAGAGTTTCCTCCTTGCTTCGCACTGTGTTTTGGTTCTTTTCCTTTGTGTCAATCGCCGCTTGACCAAACTCCCTCCACTGCCCACGCTCCTGCATACGCTCGGCGTCCTTGGCGGTGACGGTATCCATGTTGCTCTTGGTGATTGTTTTGATCAATTGGCGCGAGTGCTTGGAGTGACGCTTGTAGGTGGTGGTGGTTTGAATTCCCTGGCTGACGAACCAAGACTCGATTGTGGGTGGCACGACATCTTGTTCGTTGGCGTTACTGGAGGAGCCGCGCATTTCCTCGTCATCGGAATCGTCCACGTTTTCGCCCCAGCGGGGAGGAGTAGCTGATACCATGTTTCTTGCTGGCTTGCTTATCTCGTTAAGAGAGAAACGCGAGCTTGAGAGAAAAGAAACGCCATGGCAGAGGCTCGCAATAAGAACGGTTCGCAAGAAAATCGAGACTCGTGATGGATGCGTGACCGAAGCAGTGTCATTCCCGTATGACGGTTTCCATGCTCATGTTGAGAACGACCAATGCATGCGAACATGCAAGCATGCTTACTTAACAAAATGACTGGATTGACATTAAGCGATCTTGCTTGACCAAGGTAAAAGTATCAGGCTTAACTAGATGACTGGATGGATTGGAGTCAAGATTGAAATAGGTGACCGCGAGAAATGGCAACAGCCTCGAGCGCGATTACAAAAACAAACTCGAGCAAGTCGGCACAAAACAAACGTTTTTGTAAACAATAACATGATCCAACGATTACCCAACATTCTCCTCGTTGCACTTTGTGCCATTTGCAGCAGCACCTTTCTTCCGTCGGTTGCAGCTGCAGCGACGACGGAACCGGATGTTTGGATGCTTACGCTGCTGGGCAAGAATGATGAGGACGGCAACTGCAAAGCCCAAGCCGACGAGATTGGAACCTACGTGCAAGACACCTTCAACGCTGCCATTCCCGGAATCACTCCCTACGATCCAGTCGTTGACGATACAACCAATAGTAATCGCTTTCTGCGCAGCAGCAGTCGCCGCCAGCTTGCCATTAAGCTATGCGCCCGCACCTACTGCTCCAAGCCACGCAACTGGGACGAGTGCTACTTTTCCGGATGCTCCTGCAGCTGCGGACGAAGCAGGCAATTGGCGGTCAGTGCCAGCAGCGACATGGCCCAAGTGCTGAAAGCCAAGCGCGACTTGGACAAGTGGGTGACGGCCAAGGGAGTGGAACTTGGATGTGAGCTTGGACTGGTCATGGAGAAAATGAGGGGATAGCTACTGGAGATGAGGATATTGAGACTCGCGTTTAGTCGGTCTCGGGCGCTGTGTACTTTCATAGCTCGCGCGAAGCGTTCCTGCGATGCGACCGTTGCTGGACGTTCATCTTTGGAAAGTGCTTAACGTTTGTGGCCTCTTTCAAGCTCGAGTGACTGAAACTTTTAATAACGGCGTTTTGCCATTGATGATAGATTTACATTATGTATATATGCCATCTTTCATCTAGGTAGCGACAACCATTCATCCTGACTGTCCATAGTTCCAGACAACTTGCTTCGCGTTGTGTAGCAATTTTGCATACTATTCCGTAGTGATCATCCATGCACTCATTCACTACTCGAGTACGTCTTTTGTGATGTACTGTACCTATGTACTTTCATAAAATAAAGAGTTAATATGACTGCGATAATTCTATCAGCAAGCGGCTTTGTAGCCTTGTTAAGTCTACGTATGAATTGGAAATGCAAGCGGCAACGAGCGAAGGGATCGTCATGGCCGAGGAAAGAAGGAATAAAAGGTGTTGCATGCATTCTCGTCTCCTAGGTCACCTTTTTCAACACCAATCCAAGCTCACAGCCGAGCTCCACACCCTTGGTGACAAGCATGGCATCGAGAATTCGCTTGGCTTCCAGAATTTTCGCCTGGTCGCTGGCATTTTCTGACACTAGCTCACGTCCTCGGCCGCACGTGCATGAGCAACCACTAAAGATGCAAACGTCCCAGTTGCGTGGCTTTGAGCAGTAGGTGCGGTCGCAAACGTTAATGGTGGTAAGCTCGCGGTGGACGCTGCGTAGAAAGCGGCCAGCATTGTCATCTGGATAGTAGGTGGTAAAGCCAGGGACGGCGGCGTTGAATACATCCTGGACTTGCTGACCTATCGCATCGGCTTGGGCGAGGCAAGCACCGTTTACATCGTTTCGCCCGAGAACGTTGAGCGCCCAAAGGTTGGCCGGTTTGGCGGCAGAAACCGAATGAACGCAGGCAAATGCAGCAAGGAGGAGTGACAGGATTTGGATCATGTTGAAAGTCTGGAGGTGAATGGCTTGGACAATTTTGTCGAATTATGAGAGCTTGGAGATTGGCGATTGTCGGGAGGCGTTTGATGAGTTTGTGAGTGCATTGCGCAGCATGGCGCCCGGCGAAAGTTTTTAATCGTCGAATCATCGTCGGAAATGGCCAGTGACTTGAAGGGCCTATTCGTCAATGACCACCGAAACCGTTCGACTGGTTAATTTAAGTAGGCAATGAATCAGTCAAAGTTCCGGTGAAATATCTGTCTTGAACTGTCGTCATTAAGGCTTAAGCGAGGCAATACACTGACTCCTAATCGTAAAATCTCGACGCCAAGGAATACGAACAATCAAACGAGTATTCCAATGGCCTGGCGATCTCTAGCCATTTTGATTGGATCAAAGTCAATGGCACTCTGACATGCACGACTGACCGGCTTAGTCAGTAGAATGAAAACCACTGTTCAAGCGGACCTGCGAGGCATGTTGACACTTTTGACGAACCAACCTTCGGATACTCCGCGTGGCGCGCCAGCAGGAATTAAATCCATCGTAGCGGTACTAATATTTAGCTATTTTATATTCACCGGTACAACCTACCGGTATGGACGATCGTCGCTTATGTTAGCTGATACATGATGAATGCCACGTACAGTGTAAAGTATCATTATCGTAATACACTGCTTATGAACAACATTACTACAACGCGGTATCTAGTTAGGCTGGTTGTGGACCTTTTTTAGCATTTTCCTTGTCGTGCGACTCCACACAAACTTGATTCACAAGCATTGCGCGTTATCAGATTTGCCTTATATGCCCAAGTCATTTATCGAGACTTGAGATAAAGTCACTCCAAGTATGCAGCCCGGAATAGATGCGGTAGCATTAGCCACAAACGTCATCAAAGCTTCGCGGGCAACTCGAATGTCTCCTCCACTCGCTTGGCCTTGTACAATTAACCGCCTCTTGCCACATGAGCACTTGCATCCGCTATAGTAGCAATAGTCGTAATTGGCAGGCTTAGAGCAGTAGCTTGCAGTGCAAACTTTTACTTGAAGTTCGCGACCCTTTGAATGCTTTAGATAACGTCGTCGCCCGGAGGCCCCAGTGTAGTCGCTTAATCCAGGAACAAGGCGCCCGAGCTTAGCCATCAAAGTGGGTCCTATGGAGTCACCCAAAGCGGCACAACGTGATGTTCCTGGAGCATCATTTCCGGCGACTGTAAGCTGGTATACTTCCGCGTCCTTTGCGACAGCAAGGCTCGTGACTACAGATAAGAGGATGGCAACTATCTGAAATATGTTCATTGTGTTCAAGTGTGATGTTGCCTTTGCGTAGATTTGAAGTCCGACCTTCACTTTCCGAAAGATAATGGTTGCATTCTACCGGTAGGCTGGTCGGCTGGTCCTACTTATTCTTTCGCTGTCACTGGCCGAACTGCTTTTACTCGTAGAATGAATCGCGCCCAAAGAAGCAAAGTACGGAGTAACTCCAGTACAGTACGTATGTACAGTAGGGCAGTGTCGAACCATCCGAGGAACAATGACAAGAGTCCATGTGTCTGGGCGTGGTATCTTTTCAGGCCGCCCTCCATTTTTCTCCTCACGTAGTCCTAAAAGACTATTGTGTGTACCCTTGCCCAGTGCCAACAATTCAATTCATGCCTTCCCAAGATTTTGAGGCTGAATTTTTAAATCTCGAGTATATGCTAACGGAACTCGTACAAATAGCTGTTACCGTATTGGCATTGCGTTTTGCGTGATTTAGTGCATTGTACATTGTAGCGGTTAAAGGCCTCGAGGCAATCGCAGCGCTATCACACCTAAGTTCAGGAAACCACCGGATTTTAGGCTAGTAGGTGTGATATCAGACGTTTAATTTTATTAGTAATTCTAAAATGTCTCACAGCAGCTTTCGGTCGGCGCGGGTCGCACTCAATGTGCTCAATCTTGTTTTTCGGTTGGCCTTAACATTACACGTTTGCAATGCCCATGAGTATCGTCTGTCGAGCATCCAAAGCCTCGCAACGTTAGAGTCCTGGAAGTTACAAGCCAAACTCGTCAGAGTCCAGTTCCGTCATGACCATTTCCAACGTACAATCTGGAACCGTCGCGGCCGATGTTTTGACCAATTGTTCCATTGCCTTTCGCGCCACTTGAACGTCTCCTCCGTTGAGCTCCTTCGGTGCGAGCATGCGACCTCTGCCGCACGAGCATTTGCAACCAGAAAAGTAGCAGTAGTCATAGTTTTGCGGCTTGGAGCAGTACGTTTTCGTGCAGACTTTTGTTTGCAGCTGGCGGTGCGTCTTTGATTTAGGTTCCTTCAAGTGGCGGCGGCGACGACGAGCGTTATAGTCACTCAGCCACGAAGCAAGGTTTTGAAAGGTTTCCATCACTTGCGGACCAAGGTTTGCTCCCAAGGTGGCGCACTTTGTTCCGGGTGCAGCGTTCCCGACGATGGACACTTCGTAGACGTCCACCTTTGCGGCGTCAGTCGCAAGTAGAAGCGACAGGAAACAGACAATGGCAAAGTGCTTGGTCATCATATTCGAGCATATGGATATGCAAGGAGAATGTCGCGGATTATAACAAGTTGCGACAGCAAGATCAAAAGTTGACCACCTGCTAAATTGACGAACAGAAACGGCGCTTGTCATTGGGGCATCAAACGAGGGGCTAATGACTGTTGGGCTTCCTTTTGATACGCCGAAAAGGCCTTTCGCAATATCAGGCAATATATATGAAGCTTGCAATGAAAGTCACATGACTTTTTCCTATGCTTCGAATTCGGAAGCTTTCGTCTTTGGATGACTCACCGATTGAGTACTCATGTCCCGTTGCAAGGAACGCCAAGCAATTCGGTCGGCTGCTCGACTGCCATGGCGGCGGCTTTCTTCTCGAGCGTTGTACTCCATGTACAGTACTTCCCTTGCCATCGTAGTTATGACACTTCTACCGTATCTTTAAGCGCTATCCTCTTAGGTATGTCTAGGAATGTGCAAGTTGTCTCCCGGCTGCTGCCACTGTCCCCCTTGCTTCGGCGATGAATCCAAATTGCAATATACCATCTTTCGACTGATCGAACTTAACACGTTCATGAAAGAGTAGCACCCAACATGTACTGAGAAGCAAGTGAAGTCTCTCTTTAGAACGTTGATAAATGTTACAACCATTTTATTGACCGTGCCCTCACTTTTCTTTCGCAGGGCGCTTGCAGTAAGCAGTCATCATGGCACATGGCACGGTCACCAGGTCATTTTATCGCATCAATCGGGAGAACCTTGGCCCTGCTCGTCCAGTCCCTTTATGGACCATTGCTAGTGAGTGATCAAACAAATTTAGACACGAAATCGCATGTTTTCATCCGACAAGTCGACATCCATTATGAACAAGCCTTGCAGTCAATCATCCTTTGAAACGAGCTGCAGTGACGACGATGACAATGAGATTCTGACGAATGATTTATGCATGCATCGCTCAATTACGTTCCGAGGAAGATACATGTTTGCGACAATGCTCGTCTTGATCTTGGGTGCCTTTGGAACGACAACCTTTCAGCAATACGCAGCAGATAGTCAAAAAAGTAACATCATGCGTTCCTCCGATGCATCGATTTCATCATTCACGTCTCTGGAGCTGACAGACGATGGAAAGGTGACTTGGACGACGCGGCCGTCGCCTCCCGCAGGTTCCTTGCTTGATCCAGTGATTGAAGCGTTTCGACAAGGAATGACGATTGATGCCGCAAGCATTGCCATTCACGCTCCTCGTGCCTCCTCCGACTGCTCCTGCTATAATACTACGATAAAATCACCCGATCCATGCTGCGGTCGCTTTTACATTCGCGGCCACAAAATGGGTATTCAGTTGGTTTCGCTGCTGTTTCCAACCTTCCACTTTGACAATCGCTATTTACCACTCAACGCGAAGCATTACGTTGACTCGGACTTGCGCGTGGCGGTCGTGTTGCGAAACGTTTACGAGTCCATCGTGTCGGGCTATCTCTATCACAGGCAGGGCCGCGAGTGCTACACGGATCCCAATGGTTTGCCGCTGCGCGACAAGGCGACGCATCAGCCAAAAATTGGAAACACTGACTTTGTCAAGTATACAACTTTTCTCAATGATACGACATTAGCAGCATTTAGTAGTAGCAACCAAACAATCATTGCTGGCAATCTGTGTCAGTTCATCATGGACGAGCCGGTGGAACGTGGCATGCGCGCCTACATTGACTTTGTCTTTCGCGGCGACTACTACAAAAGCAGTCTGTTGGCTTGGCGTGCCTTGTCGCAGCACATTGACTGGATTGGCGACTTAACCCACGTTGCGTGCTACGAAGACCTCATGACGAATCGAACGGAAACGTTGCACGAGCTACTACATTTTTACTATCCATCCGGCGTTCCGCCGGCAATGGCAGCCAAAGTTGGCAGCAAGCTTGCGTCGCGATCAAATGTTACTTACAGTGGACCGCACGCGACCAACCACGATGCTGACTTGAGGGCGAGCTTGGTGAATGTTGTCAAGGCGCTTGACAGTGAATTCTACCATGGGCAGATTGCTTACGAGGATTCCATGACTCCTTGCGGCAAGTGAAAGGTTTCTTCAAGCTTGTACGACCAGCAGTAACAGTCAGGAGTAACGGAAATAAAGTCGGAAGCTCCGGTGTAGTGGCAGCGAATTTCTTGCTTGCAATGTTGCCTCACTCGTGTGGCTCGTTGCATGTTGGCGACAGCGGCGCGGGTGTAGGTAGGATGAATTGTAGGTATAACGTCAACAATTTGAAGCTTGTGTATAGTATAAAATTGAGGATATCACGTTACGAGTCGTTGATCGATGAGATGCAGCTACTCTACACGAATTTCCGCGCAAGTCATTGTTGCGGCGGAGTCTCGTCCTCGTTTGCCTAAAGGCACGTAGAGAGTCGACAGCTCGCAAGGGCAAAAACAGTCCGTGCAATCACCCTTTAATCATGCGCCTTGTTCAATCGAGACGCACTTTCGTCGTTAATCGTTGCGGAGGACCAAGAGCGCCCTCGTTAGTTTGTCGAGCATTGCGGCAAACTTGGCAATGATCACGCGCATGAAGCTGTCAGTACAGGTCCGATCTGTGAACCAATGCGACAATCGATTCCAGATCGACGCCCGTCCTCCACCATGAGCAAAAAATTACCCTTGCCATTGCAACTTTAACTGCAACCAGTCTTTGCTATACAACATATTATATCATCTTGGAATCTACTTACTGGGCTCTTGCTATAGTTTATAAAGTATTTACGGAAGAAAGTAGAAGTTGAACCGCAGCGAAATACGTGTTCGATTTTCAAGCCATCAAGCGAGCAGCCATCAATCAGTTAACATCAAGTTTACCAACAATGAACTTTGTCCAAACACTGGAGGAATCCCTCCGCGACTTGGCATCCGAGGCTCGCAAAAAGCATCCGGGCGTCAAGGAGGCTTCCGAGCGCGCCACCTTGCGGCTGCGAATGCTTCAAACGCAATACGTTAGCAAGGTGCGGCAAGCGAACAGTAGTAGTCAAGCCAGTGCGAATGGTTCGAATGATGCAGCAAAGACGACGACGACGACAAATCACCCAACGACGCAACTATTTGCTCATTCCGAAATTCTTCATCCCTTTCTACTCGCTGCCAATTATCCGAACGCATCGGCCGAACTATTGAACATTTCCTTCAACAGCATGCAGCTACTCATGCGCGCCAATGCCGTTCAACCATCCGACGCCATTCAAATGCTGCGGGTATGGATGATTCAGGCGCAGAATGTCGTCTCGTGTTACGAAAAGCTGTACGCCAAGGAAATTTACTTGCAGACCGAGTCGCAGCAACATGAATCGGCGGCGGCAACCAATCACGCAGCAGGCAGTACCACCAGCAGCTCGTCGTGGTTCTCCTGGGGATCATCCAGTGCAGCAGCGACAACGGATCCAAGCAGCAGCAACTATAAGCAGTCGAGTAACAATCAGATTCAATCCACAAAGTCATCCTCCACAACACTATCATCCCAGCAGTCGCCGCTACAAATGGAGCATTGCGCCAAGCAAATTCTCAGTTGTTTACTGCAGCTGCTGGAACTGTTGAAGGAGCACTACGCAAAACACTTGACGGTGGAACTGTGGACCAATGCCATGGCACTTGCCTGCGTCTGGCTGCACTACACGCCAATCAAGCACACCGTGCACCAGGCGGCAGTGTCAACCTTGAAGCAAGTCATGAATTTATTGTATTCCGCAGCAGCAGCAAACGACAAGTTGCTGCAGTCCACCTGGGACGATTTACTGCAATTATGCGACGTGAATATACAAGCAAATATCAACTTGACGGGAGCCTTTTCACTCTGCCAGCGCAGCGTGGCGCACAATGCCACTGTGTATCCGCCGTGCGCGGAACTGGCGCTGCAACTACTGACGCGACTTGAGCGTGAACACGATGTAGCATTGCCACCAAGGTTGCTGCAAAAGACGTTTGGGATATCCGTGCAGCTCCTATTGCAACTAGACAAACGCGGCACGTCGTTGGAAAAGTGTTTGCGCATTGCGCAGTGGACGACGGTGCTCTTTCAAAAATACTTTGTCAGCTACTCGGGCGAATGTTTGGAACTGCTAGAGTTGCTGTTAAAACCGATTGCAGCGGCCACGGATATTTGTCGGAGTCATGATGACTTTGAGGATGGTTACGTGTATACGGCGAGTGATGCGGATATAGTGTTGCTGGCGGAACAACATGCATCGAGCGACGGAAAGAAATTGTCGTCGACGCGAACATTGACGACGTTGATTCCACCGAGTGTGTTGTGGAAGGCGGTGTTTAGCTTGGAGGCAATTTACGTTATATTTGATAGAGATGATCCGATGGAACTGTCAGTGATTTTGGAGGATGCAAGGATAGTTTTGGCGCTGTCGGAAACGCTGAGTGACTTTGCAACAATAGGAGCAAGCTGCATGGACCATTTGCTGCAGTTCGTCAGCTTCGGCAAGTCGCTTCCGTTTTCTGGCAATGAAGTGTTTGCCAAGTCGTTGACCAAGGTGAAACCAACATTTTTTCGAACGGCGGAGCAAGCATGCACGAGTGGAAACGCGCAGTCTCTGCTAGTGGATGGTGCGTCGACCGACAAGTCGACATCGTCTCCAAGCTCTGGGGTTCTTGGTGAAGCGCTATGGATTACTTTACAAAATTTGTTGCGGCTACCAGAGTGTATGATTGGTTTGAATGGCGTGGAGCAAATGCTGGAGCAAACGTTTGCTCCATCTTTGGCAGTTCTGCAACATTATCTAAAGCGATGCATCGGCTCAAGCGATTTGGTGCAACTTTCACTCAAGGGTTTTGCAAATCTTGCTGACGTGTGTCTACCACTGGGTACGATACATCGAAAGGCGCTGCTCCTCTCACTTTGTAAGCTTTCGCTGCCAACCTGGGGGCAGCGCGACTCCACTGCTCAGCTACAGGATCATCATGTCATGACATTGCTTTATCTATGTCGCATTATTCATACACACTACGAATTCATTATTGATGATTGGGAAATAATTCTTCGGACATTCGACGAACTATCCGATATTTCAATTGCATCGAAGCAACTTTCTGACGAGTCTTACCACGCGGCGCTTGCGGTCTCCAACCTTTTCAGTCGCCTGGCCCCTTTTTCGACGTGTTTCTCGTCCTCATCCTTGTTAAGATTGGCAGAAGCTCTCACAGAAATCACCAAGACGAGATTAGAGGGCTTGGATGTAGTTGGAAGCAACGATACCGTGCTAGCACAGCGAACGAAACCAGTCGATGCTCTTGCACGGCAGTCATCGGATGGAGGCGAAAGCAGTAGCATTAGCTCGAAAATAATGAACATTGGCGTTAGAGCCATTTATGGAAACGAATCGGAAATACAACAAAAGACGGAAGGCTCGAAAGGAACAAGGATAGTCGGCACTTTCTGTGGTGACTACCGACATGAATATGTAAAACGGATATCTTCGGCAAAATCAACGATGCGAGTGAACGCTGTCGGCGACATTCCGTACGTTTTGGCTGTACTCACGGATTTGGTCATGGCCAATTCCTTTCGTTTCGAGAAATGCGGAGATCAGCTTTCAGAACAGCTATCGCGCTTGGCATCAATTTCTCCAGCCGTCCGACCATTCATCATGGATGTCTTGTCAGTGCTGGCAATGTCCCATTTGTCCAGTGAAAGAGCTCTTCCGGCTCCGTTTGTAGGACCTGGAAGGTCTATTTTTGAGGATCCAATGCAGAGCCAGCTGTGGGCCGTGGAAGAGTGTAGCGACAAACAAAGTTCTACGGAAGGTGGCATTCAAACCTATGAGTTTGGCGCCAAGTCGCAGTCCGATTTACTCTCGCCGCTATGTCTGAGAATTCAATCAGCAGAAAAGCCTGATATGGCCGAATCATCCCTTGGTGCTCTAAGCACTATCATTGAAGGCGTTGGTCATAACATGACGGGCGATGTATGGTGCCATGTGATTGACGCTGTGGCTTCCTTGTCGGGTGACCCAACTTACACGGCAGTAGATCGAACTCATGCTCCTTGGATAAACTGTTCATCATTGGCTTTTCGATGCCTTAAGTTCATTGTCGACGACTTTAGAGACCAGCTTACGCAGTCAGAATCCGCCTCGAAGACATTGACCTCGCTTCTTGATTGCTGTACTTCTTTTGGGCGATCCAAACATGATGTAAATATTTCATTGACGGCAATAACACTGCTATGGACCATCGCAGACCAAGACCCGGACTCAGACTCGGTCGACAGAGCACTATCAAGGCTGTTGGACTTGGCTGCGGATGTTCGAGCAGAGATTCGGAATGCCGCTGTAAACACACTGTTCTCCTGCATTATCGGACGCGGCAGTGGCTTCACGCCTGCGCGCTGGAAATCTTGTTTCTTGGATACTATTTTTGGAGTCTATGACATGGTTGCGAATTATGCTGGTACAGATGTTGCTAGTGGAGACAGTGGCGCGGGATCGGGAAAGCGATACAGGGTTTCGCTCCACCATTCGCGAGATTCAAGCCAAAAGCAATGGCTTGAAACACAATCACTTGTTCTCCGTGGTCTGATCAGGTTGCTTCGGAGTTATTTCTCGCTACTACTCGACGAAGCCGATCACCAAAGCATGACTGTCACAGGACAACCGCCACGAACATGGTTTGAGGATGCTTGGTTAAGAATTCTAGACTACAGTTTTGACGCTGCTACCTACGAAGGTGGACGGGATACTTTGGCTATGCGGACAACTGGGCTTGAGCTAATGGTGCTCTGCTGTCAGCTAGCCAGCAATGATGGAGTTGAAGCAGCGACTGCTCCTGCTCGTGTTTCGACTAATATGGAAGTAATTAATGGTGCGCTCCGTACTGTTCGTGAACCACAGTCGGTCAAGATGTTGGAAGAGAGAGTTCTTTCAGTGTCCACTAACGACAGACGGAAGCAGCTGTATGTTGATGCTTTCGAGGCAATTGAAGCATATAATGAAGCCGTTTCAAAAACGATATCGCAAGGTGGAAATGGTGACGAGACGACGGTCCAGGTGATCCACTCATTTGTAACAAGCTTACGTCACTTATACGATTGTTCGATGAGCAGCGAGCTCTCTTCTGATAATGCCAAGGTACTGCACTCGCTCGACCGCTCGGAGGAAACGTCAGGTATAGATGTTGGTGTTGGAGATTTGGAGCCTCGGTTTGTTCAAATCGTTAGCGACATGTTGAAAGCAGCTGGTAATTACTCGTCATCACGGTTTTTGAATCAAGGACAACGTGTCTCGCTCAATTTGTTGCGGACGATAGCGTCGAACGGTTCTGCTGTGGCGTTTACTGCGTTGGTCGATATGGCTGGTAAATCTCTTTTCGTACATTCGTCTGAACAGGCGGACGACAAGGGCAGCCAAACCGCTTTGCGCAATGAAGCGTCCGACGCTATCTCGCAAGAGATTGTAAAGGATACTGTTTCTTGTGAATGCAAATCCTTAATTCTTTACCGAGTGCTGAATGTCTTTCTTGGACACTGCCTCGCAGATACGACCAATCGTTGCCGACGTCAGCTGCCCACAGTTCCAGACCGTTGAGTTCCGCTAACATCGCTACCATTCGTAGACTTCGCAATGACACAACGCCCGAGTAAACTGAATCCTTCGGCGGCTCTGTCATATGTCCTCCTGCAACGAGTCGTGCTTTCCGTCGCAAATCGTGCTTGACATCGAATATCATGTGCACGTTTATTCGTTTCCACGGCGCCGGCATAACCTTACCGACTCCTTGATCTGCGAACGTGTCGTAATCATTTATCTGATTTAATTCCGTTCGAATCGCATCCGTCCACAGCGTGTTGCCGTTGATCTCGTCGAGAGCTTTCGCATCTTTATAATTGCGCGGCAACCTTACGCCGAATTTGTAGCGTACGCCGTTTGCTTTCGATTTTCGTTTCGCCGCTGTTACCATCTGTCGAAACTTCTTTCGCTTCCGAGTGTAATGCTCCAGCGCTGCTTCCATCCTGGCTTGTCGAGTAAGCCGTGCTTGAGTCCATACTCTGCGATCGTTATCGGATCGTCCTTCTTCATGATCGCGAGAGGCTCCCACGTCGTCGTTCCGTCAGTCCATTCGACGAGAACGTTACTTGAACTTCCTTTGTATGTCGGATCGTTCGGTTTCAAATTAAGCTCGTGTCCGATTACCTTCGTGAATACCCACTGAGTCGCCGGATCGTTTCGTATATCTTCGTCCATCTGTCGTTCGATTAAATCCGACAGTTCGTTGTAACTTATTAAGTCTTTCGCTGGCTCCTCTCCCATTTGGATTAGGAAACCTTTCGTCGTTTCCGAGTAGCTCGTTATCGCGTACTTCGATATATTCGCATACAGTCGCTCGCATTTTCTGACCGTTTTCGTGTTCCACCCTTACGAACGTGCGTCCGATGAGTTCGCTTGGAGAGAACAGAGGGCATTTATTCCCTGATTCTTGCTCAGCCCTTCTGAAGAACTTCGCTGGTACGTTGGCGTGGTTCGCCATCGGAATTGTTTCGTCGTCGTTTCCTTCGTAGTTGTCGTGACTACTTTCTGTCACATGCGTGCTATGGTAGCGTCCTGTCGCGAGATCTGGAGTTTCAAAATTTCGCTCGCTTGCGCGTGTAGCTTCTTCAGAAATCTCCCCCTCCAGACTCAGGGAAGGAAGGCAACTCGTGGTAACAAGTAGCTGCGCGAGACCACGTTGGAGCGCGGAATCGCCTGAAGCGTGTCGTCCGTCAGAACGAGAAAAGTCATGCGGACCGCTATTCTCTGCGATGCCCACGAATCGGCCGTTGCCAGATCGTACCGCCGAGGGAAAGCTCCCCTGCGCCTCAAACGTGACCGGTTCCCACCACTTGAAATGTAACAAAGGCGGAAATATCCGGCAGATTTCCGAACGCAACTTCCGTTGGCGCGTCGCCATCCCAGCGATTTCGTCGCGAGGACGTTCAGTATCATGATTACGAATTTAATCAGCAAAACCCAGCAATGGCCTGGCGAACCCGAATCTCGTTGGAGGTTCTCCATCATTATTTAATGTGCGACGTGTGACGTTCGCATGGATTTTGTTCTGGATGACCCGGTTCTGTGGTCACTTGAGGAATATTGTACATCCGACAGAGATCCCTCACAGCCTTGCCAGTCTCCGACTCGGCATTGTCGCTGAGCAGTCCGTTAGGAGCGCCCACTTCGCGGATAAAATCCTCTAACGCGTTTGACATTTCGCTCTCCGACTTCATCGGGTAGCCGCGCGTGTAAAAACTTTCTCGTCCAACAAAGAGCTGCATCTTAGTAGCTCCCCATGCCCTAGAAATTCCATCATCCAAAGCTGGCGTGTCAGAGTGTATCGTGTCCGTGGCGAATAGTTCGCGCAACCGCTGAACGTTCGCGGCCGGAAATCGTGATTTCGTGAGGTGTCGAAATGGTAATCGCGGGTGTGCGCTGAGATGATACCATGCTTCCGTGTGACGTAAAGTCTGTTGAACGCGCTCAGTCGGGACCCATCCGAGGTAACGGGCCGAAGAGCATTATAGTCCGGTTCCTTGCTTCTTAGCTTCCGCAAATTAACGCGTGAAAACTGAGCGTGTCGCACGCACCGATTGATCAGTACGTCAAGTTCGTCGCCAGTGCGTGTCGGCGTGTGACGATTGCGGTGCGTGATACCGTCATCATCGAATCGTTCGTCGAAAGATCCATAATCATGATCTCGTTCGTCGAAATCGTCGTGCGCGTGCTCGACATCGTAAACAGTCGAGTCCCACGGCACGTCCGACGTCATGATGACAGTCGGATACTTATCCAAATCATCGAACGTGGGTTTCGTCACGTCCAAGTACACCAGGCCATCGCGAATTGCCAATGGCAAAACGTAGCCTCCAATGTTCGTCGTAATTCGTTGCGTTCCGCCAAACATGGTCGGAATATCGTCGACGCGATGTCCCATTGCGCGCAATTGATTCGGGCAATGAATCGTCGGTCCGTCTCGCTTTAAAAGCATACTGGTGACACAGAAGCAGAATGGTTTCGCCACTAAGGGTCTTTGCCAGTCCAGCTGCAGTGCCAATCTTGAGAGCTGGGACAATATGATCGTCAATACCAGTCACATCCACCTCGGCGTTCGTTTCCGAAACGACGAGCATGTCTCCTCCGCATAAGCCTCCGTTCGCGCCGCTGTCGATGAGCGCGCCTTCGTTGATCCGCTCGTAGTGTGCGCGATTGACGCGCAACGACGATGCATGTTGAAGCTGAATGTACCTCGTCCGGTGTTATCAGTCGTCAACGATCCTGTCACTTGCTGAGTTGTAGTACTCGCATTGTTCGCTTGCAGAACCGATCGTGCAGCCGTTTGGACTGACATTCCACTATTGCCGGGCTGAATATTAATCGTGCCAGGAACGCTTGCGTGATCGTTCGCTACAGATTCCGTCGCGTGACGCTCTTGATGCGCCGCGTTGACTTGCGTCTGCGTCGTAGCCGTGCCTCGTTGGTTGCGCGGTCGCCATCCGTTTTCGGGTGTCTTGGGCGCCGTCGCACGCTTGTCCTTCAACTGCTTTCGCTGATCAAACTTCATCTCCAACCAGACTTCATCCTTCACGCTCGCGTGAGGTTTCTTCATGATCGCTGCAAATCGTTCCGCCGATAAGCCGCTTGGAGTCGCGCCGCCATTGCCGCCGCCGCCTCCTTTCGTTCCACTAGACTGCGCTTGATTGATTGTGCGCTTAGTCTTCGTCGTCGATGGGTGTTTCTTGTCATACTTGATGCAGCACTCTTCTAAGTGCGCGTACAACTGCGCGAAATTGTCTTCCGAGTCGTGTTGCCCCATGTGTTTCTTGATGGCAATCATTCCGTCAAAACCTGCTAGTGATGCGCTGAATCCTGTGTGCTCGGAGAAAGCGTCGCGTAGCATGTCGTATCGTTGTAAACCTGTCAGAGCTTCTGCGTCCATTTCGAGCAGCCAGATGACTTTCTTGTAGAACAGTGCGAGAAATTCGATCGTCGGCCGTGACCACTTCTCGGTCAGCCGCATTCCCTGCAGTTCCGTTCGCGCGCGTTCCTTCTCGATGTGAGCAGTAGCGCCTTCTTCGTATCGCGTTCGCAATCGTTGGTAGACTTCGCGTCCGTCCATCGTCTTCTTGAACTGCTGTACTGCGAGTGATGCAGACGGAGTTCGACAGTGCGTGAGAAAGATCCTGTATACAAACACATTCTTCTTTGCATACGCCTTCTGTTCTTTCGGTCCCTTTTCCTTCGGGTCATAATCGTCGTCAAAGACTTCGTGGAAGTCATGCAATGTAGCGATGACTTTCAACTCGGAAATCCACTGTTTCCACGAGGAATCCAGCTTCATTTCTTTACAATCCCTCGCCGAGAACTTGATAGACTTCGTAAATTGGTCTGAATACTTCTCGTCGTCTTCGTCGTCGCCGAGGTCCAGTACGGATGTCGGTGACTGCTTCGTGTCCACGTCCACACTCGTCGGTGGCACCTTGTCGGCCGAGTCAGGCTTCGACTCGTTGCCTTCGTTCGTTAGCGTGGAGTCCTTGGATTCGTCCTTCTTGGATTCCGTTTCGCTTTCCTTCGCTGGAGGTTTCGCTCCGCTTCCGCTGCCCACGCTCGCAATGTTGCGCGCTTGGACTCGTTCCTTCGCTCGTGCTGTGACGAACGTCGCCAGCGTTTCGGTGGTCAGTTGCGACCATGTCTTGATGTCCGGCGACTCTTGCGCCAAATACCATTCGATCGCGTTCGTGATCGTGCGTTGTTTCATCTTCGTTAGCGAGTGTTCGCTCGTTTCCTGCGTGACATTGTCGCCATCGTCAGTCGTCGTCGTTGTCGTCGTCGTGACGTTCCACTTCGTCGCGAAATCGTCGTACTCCATCTCGATCAGTTGCGTAAGCGATTCTACTCCGAGTTCGTCGAATAACTCCTTGAACTGAGGATCTTGGAAAACGCCTACGTTCTCTTCGTAAACATGCGCAAACGCCGCGTCTTTCTGCGCGCGAGTTTCCGCCATCGTTGTCGTCGTGACAATGTTCTTGCTATCACCTGCGGAACTTTCCGGGCCAAGAACCAACGTGCGTCCACGTTACTTCGTAAATCAATAGTACTCTTCGTCGATAAAGTCTCTATGCCGAGGCAATGAGTCTCAAGACAGTGTTAATCTTGTAACTTGTAAATCAAATCGTTGCACCTTTCGCTTGTAGCTGTCCTTGGATGGCCAATCCAAGCTTGCAGTTGCTACAATACGAGAGACGAATAAATCGCTTTCTTAACTCTTCAAGCTTAGTAAGTCTGCTTGTTTCTACTCTATATCGCACTAGTTTCAGCAATATACTTGTTGAATCGCTTCGAAGCCGTCGCTGCCACGCATCACGCGATCGTGAGGCTGTGGTGAGCCGCGAGTGCCGCTGTGTCACCCTATCGGACATTCGGTGTGACTTGCCCGATTTTCGCTGTTTTCGTTCGCATCCTGCAATTCGGTACTTCTTTGTGAAGGATCGCGTGGCTGCTGGTGAAGTCAACATTGAGCATTGCCCGACCGGAGACATGGTCGCGGATTTCTTTACGAAACCATTGCAGGGAGCCCAGTTTGGAAAGCTCCGCAACCTGGTTATGAATCTGGCCTCGAGCAGTAAATACTACTCGGACCAAAGGAGTGTGTTGAGCATGGATGAGAACCCAAACCGAAGCGACAGCGGTGACGTCACGAAGACGGTCACGTTTAAGTAAGCGCGGTAAGCGGCAACCGAAGGAGTGGATCGAGGACGATCACTTCTTGGAGAAAATAAGTAAAGTGGTTTTATTGACTCTGTTCTGCTTAATCATTAGTGTCGCTTCAAGGGCGCGCAAGATATATTCTAGATCCAACACTTGGAAACACTTCTTGTTCGACGAGACCATGTCGTACAATATATAAATCACGAGGCAAGTCGATTCGATCTGCTCGAGTCATGAAATCGTCACCAAATGGCTCAACGAAGAAGGATGATTTGTTATCGCCGAGACGCAGAGTTGCATTCTCGCCTTCGAGCCAGCAACGATGGCGAAGGCCCCTCCTCATCGGCATACTGATCGGAGCTGCCATGACGACGTGCATCCAGTCCATCATCTGGTCGATTCGACATGCCAATGAATCATCCAAAAGTATGTCTTCCTTGTTGATGGCCTTGGAGGAATCCAAACAAAAACATTTACGGTTGACGCGACGAGCAGCGGAAGACTCGCCATATCGACGACGCCGACGCGCACTGCCATTGTCACGACACGACGAGAGCGTCAAAAAGATACACACGAAAGCAAACAATGCAACATACAATAACGAAACAGTAACAGACGAGTCTGCTCCTGACGACGATGACTTGTTGAAGAAGCTTCGAGCATCATCAGTGCACCTTCAAATACAACATGGACGCGTAACCACGTCCTTTCAGCAGCGCATGGCGGCGCACCAGGAACGATTGCGGCTCGTGCGAGAGCAGCAGCAGCGAAACGTTGCGGAAAACTACGGCCAAAGTAGTAGTAGTGACCAAGCTATTTTCGTACTGGCGAGCAGAGCAATGGAAGCACTCGTTCGTGTACACAAGTAAAATGGGAGAAAACGCCATGCAGAACTTGTGCGTACGAAAGCTTTGACTCAAACGTCGTATTTCCTCAATGCGCCTGCCTCGCCGATGCATGTCCGCAAGATTCACCTTTACTGCTTAATGGTTTGCGCCTTTGCGGGCTACGGTACGACTGACTGTAAGAATAATTGCTTGTCAAACGCAACATAATATAATTCGTGGTAAAAAAGTGTAGTAAGACGTTTCATATCCCATGTGGAGCAAGTGCTTGTATCAATAACATGGCGCCTACGGAAAGACCCATTCCTTGCTCAATCCCTGTCGTTGCTCGTTGCGCTGCGACTGGAGCATAATCGTTCGCAACTGCTGCTGGCTGAGAGCTTGAGCAGCGGCAAAGCCAGCCGCAAAGTGAGCAGCTCCTGGCTGCTGCATCAAGTTTGGTGGCTGCTGCATCAAGTTTGGTGGCTGCTGCGGCGGCGACGGAGGCTGCTGCGGCGGCGACGGAGGCTGCTGCTGACTGCGGTGAACCCCAAAGGCCAACTGATTCGCAGCCGCCAAGGCAGAAACCTTGCTATTGACCTGAAAGTGCAAGCCACTTCCTCCATGGTTGTTGTTATTGATGCTGTTCATGGCCATCATATTCTTGTTGACAAGAGCCGGGATGGGAATCGGCTCAAAGCAGTCAAGGTTGAGCCCAGCTGACGCACCATAGTTGAAGTTTCGCAACTGGCTCTCGGCCGCTCCAAGACTCTGGTGAAACGCATTGAGCGCATCATGGTCACGCGGCGTGAGTCCTGAGCTCGCCACCGGTTTGGTGCTCAAGGTTGGCTTGACCGCGTTCTGGTAGGAACCAGAGTAAATGGGCATGCGCGCCTTTGGTCCGTGCTGGAGCGTAAAGTGGAGCAACACCGAGTCGTCTTCGACTGGCTTTTCCGGAGTCGGGTACATTTCCGAAATCTTGTAAAAGTCCGGCTCTTGTTCGGGGTCGGCGGCTTGCTTCTCAGAGACACCCGGACGCTTCATCTCCTTGCACAAGTGGGGAATCCCACGCAAAAAGAGAGGGTGGTAGTACGAGTTGCGGTCGCGTCCTTGGGTGCTGCAAAAGGTTCAAAGTGAAAGATCGTCAGTAAATCAATCATGGTTTGGACAAATAGACGATAAAGTTAATCAAACTTACATTCGGCGAAATCCCCATCCATTCGCTTGACGAATGAAACTGCTAAACTTGGAATGCTCAAAGAAGCGGGGAATCACGCGAACCTCAAACTCACGCGGCTTGAGGACCCTCCAGCTGCGGCCATGCGGCATCCAAGCAACCACGTCAACAAGCTCCGGCATGCTCAAGATGCAATGCATCTTTGCCACAAAATTCGCAACTCGGCCAGGCGGAGTCAGCGGAATCAACGGGTCATTGTCCTTGACGCGAGAATAGTCGCGGTAGTAAAAGAACGGATACGGCTTGAGCTCCGTCTCTTCCGTCGGGTTAGGATCATGCTGCGGCTCGGCCGCAGGAGGGAGCGGCAAAGAATCAAAGAAATCGTGACTGGTTGGTTTAGGCCTCTTGGAATAGGCCTCGTCCCCTGCAAGCTCGACTGGGCTGTCGCGGTTGCGCTTGTAGGCGAGCGCCGCGAAGGCAGACGCCGCTTCATGCTCGTCCGCGTTAAAGATATCCATGGTCAGTCTACAACGATTGTCTCCGGATCAACAAGCGTAATGTTGAAAGAAAGGATGCGAGCCGCTCACACGTCGACCTCTCTCTCCTTGGGTTTGTGCGAGATCATCGCTGTCCGGAGGTGCCGGAATTCGCGGAGTACCACGCGTTTCAACATTGACAAATTTAGCTTACAAATCCTAAAGAATGCAAATTCGACTTCCGGGTATTCTAGTCACGCCTGGAAAAGAAAGATGCTTGGTTCTTGAAGTTGGCTGGACGAATGGCAAGCGGCGAATCGTCTGCCAGCTCAAAGAACTGGTTCGGTCATTGGGTCACAGTTGTGTCACGCTCTTCATCACGCTCGCGCGAGTCAAGTCGTCGGATGGTTCAAGGAAGCGATAACCGAAGGGGGAAACGCACGAGAAGGAATCCCGTCGAAGCGGCCTTGATGCGCGAAACCGCAAGGAAGGATGATCAAGATGCATTCTTTCCATCCTGGTCTATGCTTGGGCGAATTCTGTCTACGATTGAATGGGTCCCCTTAAATTGAGCGCCCAATGGATGGTTCGATCGAAGTACAATAGTGAATGACGCCACTGCAACAGCACGTTTAGCTATGTGCTTCTACAAAGGTGAGCAATGCACTGGATCAACGTGCTATGCAGGTGGTGACGTTTAGCAGTCATGGTCTGGTCTCGTCTGCCAGATACACAAAATCATCTGGCAAGCCAAGAGGTGGAGGTACGCGACTTGTTCGTCCAAACATTTGAACGATCCACTTGGTACCTTGCGGCGGGAGTGATTCGTGTATAGTTCGGTCGTCCGCGACTGCAGACAGCGAGTCGGCGGGAAAGAATATGAGCGCCTTGCCCGGCTCCGGTTCGACGCCAAACTTTAACACATTAAAGTAGGTTTCTCCTCCACCTTCAACAATGTCATTCAAGTAGCAAATGCAGGTAATGACACGCTGTCCACCCGCATCCATCCATTCACTTCCGCGCGTTGGCGAGGCATCGCCATGCTTAGCAAAGACTGCTCCCGGATCATACCGCGTTATTACGGGAGCCTCCCACTTGTCCCATGCATGATTCGTACTGGTTGAAACGCGATTTACCAAATCCTTTACAAACATCATATCATCTGGTTGATTGAGTGCAACAGCAACGCTGGTGCGAGATGAGTGATTTGCTTGGAAGCGAACTAAGGGAAGTATGAACCCGAAAGCGAGTAGTAGGCTCGTCGATAGTGCAATGCCAATGTTTGGGAGAGCTGCTTGTGCAATGATCTGCATGGAATGATCAGCACTGCCTCCATCCTGCAGGACTCGAGCAACTGGTGGGACTCCGGCTAACATAGAGAGAATTGAAAGCGGCCATAGCTTGCCAATGTCCAAGCTCACTTCTGGTGGATTCGATCTTGTCATGGGTCGATTGATCTTTTCGGCATATTGCTGGTATGCTCGGCATTCTTTTGCTGAGAGCAAGTGGTGGATTGTGTAGATCAACGGATCTTGGGACAAGACATTCGTTCGTGGATCTTTTAAAGTCTCTGCTTGCATGGCAACTAAATTGTATGACTCATTTGTAGCTATTTTGGTGCTGGAGGAGACAGTAGCGTATAGAGACGTCGTCGATGCCGTCCATCCTTTGACAGTTGTTCGAGGCAAACAGAACCCACCAGTCTTGCGCGCAGTAGTGATAAGGATTATAAGCGTAAGGCTAAGATCTACGTATACCGTCCATTTCATGTCAGGTTTGAATGCATTTCTAAAGTAGAATGAGTGAGCCAGAGACGCGGCGGAAGATCATGGCCTCGTGGCAAATCGTCGCAATCCTGCGAGTACCGGTACGATTTTGACAACCATCATTTTTGCGACCGACTCGGCACATTGCCAATCGAGCGACTTTAATTACCCGTTATTACAAAGACAACTGCGACGATAGTTTGTGCCAGTATCAAGGGTCATGTTAAGGTGGAATAGTGCAGTCCTAGTTTTAATTTCTCTGCATCAAATACAGAATGGACTTGCGTTCACACTGGCATCATCGTTCGCTCGCCCAACTTGGCTGCATTCACATCTCGAGTCAGCAGAAGCACCTGATGATGCCGAAAAACAAGGTGCCATAAGAGATATCGATGTATTAAGCTCCGAACCAATTCGCACCCGAGAGCTGACACCGAATGAAATGATGAAGGCACTCAACACGTCTCCACGAAGGATACTTCTTTCTGGACTCGCTTCCACCACCATTGCACTGTCTGCCAACTTTCTAGGAGTTACTAGTAAAATACTGGAAGCTTTTCCAGAATCTGCGGTTGAAGCTTCTGGTCTAGAAGCATTGTATCCGAGAGGCAACTACAAGCGGTTTCGTGGCCAAGGCTACACTTTTCTATTTCCAAAGGAATGGGTGGCCGATAGTGCGCTGGAGCTGGCAAAAGCCACTCGACGAACGGCGAGTCTGGATTATCAAATGAACAAGAGGAGGAGTTCCGATGCTGCTAATAATGTCGTTCCTGATGCAGCATTAGGGCCACCTGGCCGCTTGGATGGGCGTGGCGTTTCTCAAGCCGACACGAACGTTTCTGTCGTCTTATCGACTCTGCTACCGGGGTTTTCCTTGAGAGGGACCTTGGGAACTCCGACTGTGGCGGCAGAGACATTTTTGCGTGTCTCGCTGGCTCCCGAAGGATTGGGCAGAACTGCTTCCTTAATTGACGCATCTGAAGACGAGAGCCGACAGGTCTACGAGTTTGAGTATACCATTGATCGAGGCGATAAGGGACCTCCGTTGCGGGCTATTTCAATCATTGCCAGTATGCCGGGAGATACCCTGTTGACTCTGACTGTTGTGGCACCAGTCGAGGCATGGGCAACGAGTGACAAAAAGTTGCGGAAGATTGCGTCAAGCTTCCATTCAACCTATTAACTGCTATGTATGCTAACTTTCACCCATTACTATTCTGTATCAGTAGTTACGAACGCTTACAGTAGCAATTGGAAACTTGATGTTTATCGCAAACAGATCTTACGATAGATGCTGCCGTGTCGGGGAATCTATCGTCACAAGCGATAGGGACAGCAAACCGCAAACGTCGCATGGTGCATCATCACAGCCCATCGCATGCGTCAATCAGTCAGTCGTCTGTAATTTCTGGAACTGAGTAAGCGAGGCAATATATAAACGAAACCCTTGACGCGTTTGATATTTACTCATGACAACACTGGCATAGTTCAAGGATGACATCATCCACGTCAACCTTGTTTCCACTTAAACCACTTATAGTGCTCTATGATGAAAGCAGTATTTGTGACACGTTGGTCATCGGCTTCTGACGTACTGAATCTTTTTCGTCAAGTTGCCGATTGGCCTTCCTATATTCGCCCGCAGCTCCATAATCTGCATCCAGATAAGCAACAACTGCATCAAACGAGAAAATGATGTGCAAGGCTGGATCCCAGAGTTTACTGGCCAAGGGCTCGTCCATCAGCTCTCTAAAATCTCTGTCTCCGTCATCCTCCGTTTCCGAATCTGGCGGACGACGACTTGGCCAAGGTCTGTCGCGGATGCAACGATCGTCATCATCGCTGTATTTGCATGGCATGTCCTTTGAATCATCGGCTTCGAGCAGAGGCAACTCATTCTCATCACAGCTACAGTCCAGTAACAAGTTTAAGCTACAAAGCGATGCTTCCGACACCAAGAAAAATCACTCGATATTTCACGAAGCAGGAGGAGCCAAATTGGCACCATACATCCTTCTACTGGCACTGGCAATTCAGATTCCGACAATCTTTGACGAGCTCGTTGAAGCCATTGACCAGCATCTCCACTCAATCCCACTTCTTGTCATGTTTGGAATTGTTCCTTCAGTGTTTTGGATGCGAGGAAAGAAGCATTCGTCAATGAATGCGGAAGACGATGCACCAAGGTCACGAGAGGAATTCTTGTCCATGATCCGGTCCATGGCTTCTGTAGAATCTGTCAACCAATACGAGGAAACTCAACCAACACCGAGGTTTCGGCCGTCCTCGGACGCTCCCGCATTTGACGAATGGGGCCATTTTGCCGAGCTCGACGAGACCGCATTGGAGGAGAAGGATGTTTGCTTCATCATGAGCCCATCATCCAGTCGTCGCTCCTCCACAAGCCTTGGCACCCTTCCCGAAGAGCTTGACGAGGAGGACGACTTTAGTTTCTGAGTCAACTTTTGACCTCTGCTGCCACAAACGAAATACTTCCTTGCAACGATCCACTTGTTGCTGCCAAGTACACTGCACATACACTACCAACTGCACAAATTGCTACTCCATTTTCGCTATAACTGTACATACATAATCAGCTACGCTATAAAATACGTTTTTTACTTCTTTGTGAGCATTGCAAAGGGCCGGTCAACACAGTACAAGTTCCGGTACCGTAGCTATTCAATCGTGTACGATTAACCAACCAAAAGCCGATGCGATGTCTATCGGATATTTATGCGACATGGCATGTGAGGGCAGCGCAGTCGCGCACCGATCAACAAGCTGACCACGATGAACCCGCAGATCTTCGAATGCAAGCAAACTAATCAGCACGTAATAATGTACAGACAGACAGCAAGGTTATAAAGGGTTTGGGGATATAATGCGATCCATGCAACTGCCACATCGACTTCAAAAGGAGACAAATCCAAGCATTCGAATTCTCGCCATTGCATCCATGATAATTTCCTCCTCCCAGTCCTTTACTGTTCTGAGTCACTATCGACAACGTCTATCTCTGCTTGCTCGGTCGCTTTCGTCCGATATGGACGAGTTAATGAATGACGTTCTGAACGGCAATAATTTGATGAACATGAACGAGCAAGCGCAGATTGATTCAGATAGTGGTAAGGGATGGATGACCATTGATTGGGAAAAGGCTTCGACGGCAATGAATCAGCAATTCACGAAACCATCTCCAGTGGAAGCACTCATGATTGACGATCGACTCGTGCACCTCAAGCGCGACGACCAGTTGCGGCTGCCGGGTTCGCAAATTTCAGGCAACAAGGCACGAAAGATGCTGGCTCTCAGCAATTTGGCATCAACAGACTTTCCTCAATGCATTGTGAGCTACGGAGGTCCTCAAAGTAACGCCATGGTGGCTCTCGCCGCCGTGGTTCGCTATCGAAACGATGAAGATCGTGGAATCGGCTTGGATCCAAAAAGGTTCGTCTACTACACCAAGAAACTTCCTCGATTTCTAAAGAATCAACCGAGCGGGAATCTATTTCGGGCCATGTCTTTAGGAATGGAGCTTGTGGAGCTTTCACCATCTGATTACAATCAACTGTTTGGTGGCGAGTGGGGAGGCCGTCAGAGCGCACCGCAAGCGTTGAATCCACCCGTTCCAGGCAAGTCACTTTGGATACCACAGGGAGGCGCATCAATCATGGCACTGGATGGAGCCCGGCAGCTTGCAACGGAGATTCGAGATTTTTGGTCAAGGCGAGGAGAAGGCCAGCCGCTCTTGGTGTTTGTTCCTGGGGGTACATGCTCGACGGGCGTGCTGCTTCATCGAGCGATCAAGCAGCAATCGAAGGAGCACGGCGACACGGAATGTGACATTGAGGTGGTAGTTGTTCCGTGCGTCGGTGATGAAGAATACGCCCGCCGTCAAATGATGATGCTGAATGCTGCAATAACTGCGGAATCGGCGGATGACATACCAATCATTTTGCCACCCACTCCCATTCCATCAATTTGCAATGATGAACCTGCACTATCTACCTCTGATAGTCAGTATTTTCAGTTTGGAGAGCCTCATGCTTCAATTCTCGAAACTTTTCGCCGCATGGAGGAGGAGCATGAGGTTCCTGTTGACCTCCTCTACAACGCACCAGCGCTGACCATCATGTTTCGTCACTGGCGCACTACTTTTGCCTCGGATGCAAGATATGCAAACAAGGCCATTATGTACGTGCATAGTGGCGGATTGGAAGGCGTCAACAGCCAATTGCTGCGTTACCGACACAAGGGTTTAGTGGAACTTGACGACATTCAACTCCCAGGACGCAAACAATGAGCGAGAGGTGCGCTGCCTTCTTCTAAACCCTTTTTTGTGCAGTTGTACATCATGTTGATTTGCAATTAGAATGGTGGCAGGCTTGCAATAGTCCATCTCACTTTGGCAATTATTACGTCGTATTCTCGATGTTTGCGAGATGAACGATTGGTGCAGCGGCGGGAGAATGTTCTGCGCCGCGGTTGCAAAAAGTCGGTGAATGTTGGCTTGATTCGCACTTGGCTTACCTACCACCTGTTCGTTCCGTATGTACATAGGCAATTTGTGCAAATCCTGTATGCAGTGTATACAACGATTAGATAACCGACTAAACAATCCAGTGAAGACAGCGTAGTCGCATTGGTCATTGAAATGAGTCATTCTTTGTTCAGTCGGTCATAGAAAAGCACGACACTGAAACAAAGTGTACACATCTATGATGTTGCACGTGACTCAACGAACAGCTTCAAGTGGCAAGGACGACATCGAGTGACCGGAGTTGCGCCGTCAACGATGATGATCACACCGAAGGCCAAACTGCCTGAAGAAACAACTGTTAGCCTTGCAATCAAATACATCTCTGTAGAGACTAGTTGAAGGGGTTGGTATTTGCCTGCAAAAGTTAGCTACCATAACGTCACGGTCCGGTTCCACCATGATTCTTCTCCCAGAGGATTTTCAGCCTGGCGAAGATGATGGTGCGTCGTCGCATGTGTTCCATTGGCATCATTTTGTTGAAGTTTCGTCATCATATTTTCACTTGTGTGTTGACACCGACATTGCGTGAATGATGAGCTTATTGCATTCCTGTTTCTTACGCTGTCTGAACTGCTTTGCCGTCACATTCAACAGTGATCTGCGGTCGCGGAAAGAAATGTTACAACCACCTTGGCAACGAACGATTTCGTATACACGTCATGGGTATGCTGGATGAGTACTCGAGAGCAAAGTCGAAACTCGACAAGTCGGGCGTTCTTGCGACAGTCGTTGCTCAAATAAGATCCAAGACGCCGAATGGGGGATTTGTAAAGCAAGATCAGTATGATCGATGGTATGAAGTAGGAGATTTCTTGGCCAAGGAGAAAACATCGCAAGCTTTTCGCGATGCTTTGCATGAGCGATACAAGTCCAGTAACGTTTCGAAAAAGAAGCGACGACAGGAGGAACAGACGCGAGCGATCGATCGATTCAGAGGGATTTCGCGGTCACACTCCGACGGCCCGGGGATCGAATGGCTAGCTCTTTCGGGAAGTGGCGATGGATCCATGTCTACTAGTAAGTCAACGTACGGTTTGTGTTGGTCTTGTTTGTTAATCATTGGCATTACGCATGATGCTCAGCTGCTGTCTTGTAACTATCGAGCAGGAACAACAGGTGCCGACATGTATCAGACCGCAAACATGGAAGCTTTAGCCCGGCTTAACAGAATGAACGATCTTAGCTTGTCGGCAAATCGTTTAGACAGACCCCAAGCACCCATGCGCGCACACAGCTCGTTAGGCTTCAGTAGTAGTTTTTACTCGGAAACAATTGGAAGTAACAGCGATCCTCTCATTGGCGATTTCGCGCAAAACAACTCATATTTGCCCAGCATGGCATTCTCAAGCGGTAGCTTGACACAATCACATGCATCGTCGTCATCTGTTCCTCCTTCGCCAATGATGTATGGGTCAATGCCAAGCAGCAGAAACGTTGGATCGCAGGAGCCTTTGGATGCCTACCAGACATCAACGGCGCAGAATGATTTGGAAATGTTTGACATAATCTCACCACCAAGCAGGGCAACACAATTTGTTGGTCGATCCTTTTCTGACCAGTCGCATCATTCCATGCCCGACTTGACTCGGTCTTCCGACTGGGGCCCGACGGAACCGCGACCCGGAAATCGAAAGCGACACAACTCGGCGCCAGACTTGAATTACACTGGCGACGATGATGACTCGATTGACGACGTGGAGCTTGATCCCATTCCTTATGAGGAGTTTACCCCGCGGCCACCGTCGCCGAGAAAGACAATCGGCATGGAGCAGTTCAAGAAACCAATCTCCATGACGCTCAGTCCAACGTCTCCATCCGTGGCTGTTTCGGCTGACCTTTTGGCATGTTTAGAGAAGCTGAATGGTTCCGCCATTACCGACAATAATCCATTTGAACCAATGCCCATGAGAAATGATCGCAGTACAGGAATGATGGATGAAGAAAAGGTGAACAGGAAAATGCATCAGTCGGCCTTTGACAGGCTCCAGCCGCCACTTACCTAATGGCTGTGATATTTATAATAAGAGTAAAAAGTAGGTTTTTTCACATAGACGAATTGTTCATCCATCTACCGGTATGGGTATTTGCTTTCCTGCCAACACCTTGATACGTCCTCGGCAGGAATCACATAGCGTGTCGCATCGGTCTCATTTTATCCATCGACGTCGCTGCAAAAATGTGACCATGGCACAAACTTGCATTCAGCGACTTCCATCTGGAGCAGGCATGAACCATCCTTCGCCAAACGATATTGTCAGTGATGATGAAGGAGAAGAGCTCGTGCTGGTCGCAATGAAAGAAATACATTTAGACAGCCAAAACGGCAACATCAGCGTAACGAACGCCTCTGAAACTGTCACTGATAATGCGCAGCATTTCGTTCTTCCGCCTTGTCCGGTCACAATCCTCAGCGGCTTTCTCGGCAGCGGCAAGACGACGCTCATTAGCTACATTTTAAAGTCGCCAGATCATGGGAAACGGATTGCTGTCATTGAGAACGAATTTGGAGACGGCCTCGACGTTGAATCCATGATTGCGCGCGATGGTTCGCAAAACAATGCCAGTCTTCAGGAACTGATCGAGTTACCAAATGGATGCGTTTGCTGCACTGTCAAGGATTCTTTGGTGTCTTGTCTTGAAAATTTGATTACGAAACGCAAGGATCTGGATTATATTCTAATTGAATGTTCCGGAATGGCGAATCCCGGTCCGATCGCGAGCTTGTTTTGGTTGGATGATGCTCTCGAGTCAAGGCTGCGCCTGGACGGCATTGTCACCTTGGTGGACGCCAAGCATATAAAGCAGCAGTTACAAGAAACGGAGGAAGCGGCGCAGCAAATTGCGTTTGCGGATCGAGTGCTTCTGAACAAGACGGATCTTGTCGAGTCGACGAGTGAGGTGCGAGTCGCGATTGAAAAAATACACCCCACAGCTAACATAAAAGAGACGACTTATTCGCAGGTCCCAGATCTTGACTGGATATTGGACGCCAACTGCTACTCGGCGGATCGTTTGGAGGAACTGGAGCGTGCATCCGGTGCGTTGCATGCAGGTCAACATCATGGCAGCAATGGGCACCATCACTCGCATGACCACGATGATGCAGCTTGTAGCATTTGCATGACACATGGCCATCGACATACATCCGATATATCAACCATATCGCTGGTAGAGTCTGGAACCATTGTTTTGATACGCCTTGACCGGTGGCTGGGCTCGATTCTTTGGCCCAATCAGGATGAGCAAGTAAGCAGCTCGGATGATGGTTCCAAAGGCAAGTATTCCTCTAATACTAGCCAGCAAGTCTCAGCGCATTTCAAACAAACAGGTCCACAAATCTATCGCATCAAGGGTATACTATCTGTCAAGCACTGTCACGGCTACGATCACGAAGATGAAAGTTCCGAGTACATTGATGCGGCAACTGGAATCGATTCGAGGCGACACATTGTCCAAGCCGTGCATGACTTGTGGGAAGTTCGTCCAGCAAGTGATGCTTTGCAATGGAGCAAAAACGAGGAACGAGTCTGCAAGCTTGTCGTGATTGGGAAGCGCTTGGAGAAGGAGAACTTGCGGAAAGGGTTTCGAGCGTGCTTTGATTAACTTTTACTGTGGACAATAAATTATCAGACGATCGGACAAACAACATCATGACTACATGGCAACAGTTGGACTGTATTTAATGCAGAGTTTCAGCAGCAGCGGGTGAAACTCCTCAACAGATTTGTTTAAAGTGACGATTAAGAAGTGTTTATATTTATACTTCTAGCTTGCCCAAGCATATTCTGTGGCGGCGAGACAACTGCACGTTACTTTTTGCACTCATCAATGGTTTAATTTCTTTACATAGTAGCTAATGTTAGCCGAGTTTCCCGCCCAGAATGGCCGCCAGCGAAATCCAGCATCCTTGTATCCCAGGCTTGCGTAAAGTTTCACAGCCGCCTCATTGTCCGGATCAACGTGAAGGTAAAGCCGGGATGCCTTCCAACGCGTCGCTGCAATGGACTCGACACACTGTACCAGCGCTCGACCAATACCCTTTCCGCGAATCGTTTCGTCCACGGCAAGGTTGCTCAAGTAAGGTTGCAAAATGTCATTTTGATGCGAGTCACGGCCTATTCCAAACGTTTTTGCAAGCCGACGTTCCAAAGCGTCAAGCCATGGCAGTGAAAAAGGAATCTTGGCATCGCATACCTGCAGCTGCAGTTCAACCGTTCCAATCACATCCATATCCTGCCATTCGCCACTGCTTGCTTGAATTGCGAGTGGCTCCTTCGTCCGCCCAAGTACCAGGACAATGGCATAACTCGCTGCTGCTTTTACTTGATCGGCCGCGGGCGTCCCTTCAAGTCTTGGCGGTGGCGACAAGCCAATTGTTTGTGTTGATGGTGATTGCGGTGTTTGTTGTTTGTCAAGGTGCAATCGCCCACTCAACCTTTGTCGCAGGCCAGCCAATACTTCGGCAAACGCCACCAATGCAGAGTAGCCATTGACGGCATCCACGGCGGGTTGCAGCAGCATTCGTTCAATTGAAGTTGAGCTCCATGCAGCTTGACTGACGCGAATCACTTCCGCCCCAAAGGTTGACACGACAAACCGAGCAACATTTGGCAAGTCCTTCTCCTCGGCCAAACCCAGTTGGTAGACGATTCCATCCTCGGCACAGTAGCAGCCATTCTCGTCAAATACACTTAATGTTCGACTTGTAGAGTTTATAGCTGTATCTTGGCCTTCTACGAGAGTAAATTCGTTGAGGAAGTTGCTGATTGGAATGAGCGGCAGAGTAATCCTCGTTGCCGGCTTGGTCGCTGGAGAAATGCTTCGTTGTAAGGCTAGATGGCTCGATAGAAAGCAAACCAGTAGGTCGATTAGCAACCTGTCATGTCTCATACTGTGTACAATTTACACAAACTTGTTTGCCTCACTTGCGCGAAAGAGCTGATGGTTCATCGCATTGATCATGGTCAACAATCGCTCTCCGGTTCATCCTTCACATCACTGTGACGTAGAAAGTGCCTTCCAAGAACTTTGAAATTTCAGTTTCTCGTTTACTGTGAAGCAAACTGTGTTATTTAAGAACTTTGATACTGTTTCTACCATAGCCCCTGTCAGAACCGCTGCGATACCGGTCGATGGACGACAACCGCACACATCAACGCGCTGACTGCATTGCGGGATCTCGGCTCCATTGCGACGAAACAATTGAAGGAATGTCGACTGTTCTGGCTCGATTGCTACTGTCGCGCCTCTCATTGACATCCCGGCGATGCGGGGGTATTACGGCGCCAATAAGATTCACTGAAACACAATGGTGGCAGCATAGTCATGCAGCAACAACGAACGTTCGCTTCTTTGGACGAGACAAGGATACGCACGACGTTGATGACTTGTTTGTCTCGCCGGAGGACCAGGATGGAGACCCTGATGCCATAGTGATTCCGCCGGAATTGTCGAGCAAGCCGAGTCTATCGATCGTTCCAGATATTGAGGAAGATCCGTTTGGCGTTCACTTTGACGATGGTCCAGAGCAAGGCAAGGTTGGAAAGACGCTTCCGCCGCGTTATAAGCGCGACGCAACGACTGGTCGATTGACGGGTGACATTGAAAAGGAATTGACAGAGGAGGAGAAGCGAATCCTCAAGGCTGATTTGCTGGAAAAGGATCAGATACTCCTTGATCGCATGGAGCAACATTGGAAACAGCAAGGCACCGACGAGAGCGGCATGCCCAAGGAACTGTTTGCCATGGGCCGACGGGTCCGCGATGCGGAGATTGGGCTGAACGTTATGGGTCGAAGTGTCAAGGCGCAAGCATCCGAGGAGGAGCTTGACGATGGCTCCACTCTTGGCCGGGACGAGTCTGGATTTACGCAAAACCTGACCAAGGAAGAATTTGAATCACTTTCAAAATTTATGGAGAGCCAGTTTGACACGGAAATATCCGAGGATGACATTCCGGTTCAAGCTAGTCAGAAACGTTCTGCTGCGGCGCCGCAGCAGCAGCAGCAAGACGAAGAGACCGTGGATCCAGATGAGCTTGCCCTGTCGCTAAAATGGCTGTCTACTCGAGCGCGGCGCGAAATGGACGACTCGCTCGATGATAACCCATACTCCGACTTGATGCCTGGTGATTTAAGTCCAACGAGACTTGTCAATCGCAAGCGGGCCAAGCCGGTGCCAACCAAGTTACTGCATCACAACAATATTGAGCTGCTGAGGCGTTTCCTGACCCCGACGGGGCAAGTTATGAATCGTGTCCAGACTCGATTGGGAGCTAGAGATCAACGGCGCGTCGCCAAACTGATCAAACGATCCAGAGCGCTTGGTCTGTTGCCGTATGCGGGACAAATCAAGGTGGAAACCCATGGCTGGAAGCATGCGTCCGACATTCACGAGGACCGACCGTGGGAGAAGGAGCTTGTACGTCGAGGCTTGGTCATTAAACGGACGCGAGACACAGTCGATAGTAGTGACATTAAGTAAGATGCATACGGTTATGTCGTCTCTTTTGCCTATGTTACTGGACGTCGTCACTAGGCTCAGAGCTGAATCGGACTACCTACCGGATAGGCAGACGCGCCGTCGGTTTAGACTGCAGCGGTCTGGCCGACTGGAAACTCATCATCATCAAGGATGACTGGCTGGTTAAGACTTGTGATAGGCGAAGATGAAGCAAAGTAATCTTCGAGCGAGAATGTTTCTGGAGCAAATGGATTTGGAGTAAACGCACAGAGGGAGCTGGCGGGAGTTTCGTAGAGATCTTTTCGTGAATCCACTTCCTGCGCGATTGCAGCCGAATTATATCCCGCTCCAATGTCGTTCGTTGAGTATCCCGCTGGCGTGTACAACACATCCAACACTGCGGTATGAGTATCATTGGCGGGAGTATAGTGACATTTCTGCGATTCAGTGCTCGGCGACATGGGCATTTGAAGTAACTCTTCCATGGTCAAGTTATACGAGAGCGGAAAGAAGCGGTTTTTACCAAAGATTCTTGAGGCATGTGCTGCAAGAGGCTCACTTCGATGATTGCTGCGAAGCTTGACAGTGCCCTTCTCGAACGGTGGCGAAAAAACTGGTGTTATCGTCTTTCTTTTCAGATAGTTCGCAGGGACTTGGAGCAAGGCAACTTCAGCAAGAGTCGAGTTGCGGAGAAACTTTCCTGGCGATTTATGTCGGGCGATCTTGGTGATTAGTGGATAATTGGTACGGCAACGTTGAATCCAAGGTTCATCGGGGTTGGTGTAGAGACGCTTGATTGTGAATCCGAGAGCATTCAGCAGACGATGGAAGGAGCGGAACTGAACTGGAAAGCCATATGCCTTCATAATTTTCGCAAATTGGACCTTGGTTTTTGTGTGATCAGTAACCAAAAATGCATCGCCATCATCCGTCCATTGCATTATTTCAGGCTGGGCGACTGACATGTCCGTCACCATGCGCCATAGTCGAACCCCAGTAGGCATCACCTCATTATCAAATACATCACTTGTCGTACAGGGTGTCACGACTCCATTCTTGCGACTTGGTGCACGAGGCAACTGGGCATGCTCCTGTTCAACATTCTCTTTCGCATTGGCGGCGAAGTGTTCAAGACAGTTGAGCAGTGACGGCGACATGACTGCCGAGAGCGGCGTCAATTGAGTAGAGCTATCGAGCTTCCATGACAATGGCGTGAGCGAATTAGGATCACGATTGGAAAGTGTGTCATTTGGCCCTGATCTTTTGGTAATGGCTCGCCGAGCAGGTGTGTTCACGACGAACGAGTCGATCGCCGCATGCACCTGCGGGGAATAGTTGCGGAAGCACAAACTCTTGTTAGTTGATTCAAATGACGCTCATCCAACGCACATATTCCTAGTAGCTGTCGACTCACTGGATTCATTCCGGATCCGACGGGTGGCAAGTTCTCGAGACAAGCCGTCCAATTGCCGGTGTCATTTTCGGTCATGCGGCCAGGTGACGACGCGATAAAAGGGAACACCCCTGTCGACCATGCTGCATTCGGAGGGCTCGGAGACTTACTTGGAGTAGCAATCTTCATTCTGTGTTGGATAGAGAGTGTCATTGTGTCAGATGATGAGTTTGCGAATGCAGCCATCACGAAAGCATGATGGATCTTCTCGCAGCTTTTCGTCGCGACGTACCTGACGGTCCAAATCCGAAAATATCGTTCCAAATTTGTCGTATTATTCACTCTGCTATATCGGAGATATTTAGCTTGCTAATTGACCGAAGTGGGAGGAGGAACAATCTATAAATCAACGCCCAGATGCACCATGGTCGGATTGTCATTTATTTTTGCATCGGATCGGCGCGGGACCCAGCTGTTTCGCATGGGTAACGGTAGGACATATTTTGACGTCATCAAGCGCGCGACGAAAGGTCTGCTTTCATTTCGACCATGAGCGGTGCCGCTGAACAGCACGCTCAAGGCGGCTCATTGCTGCTGAACCAGCCTGTCATCTTTGACAATGGGAGTTCAACCATCAAAGCTGGGTTTGCTGGTTCGTCCAAGCCAAAGGTAGGGAAACTGTAGGCAAATGCAGAAATGATGGCGACTTTTCTGTGCTTCGAGCCTTCGAATGAAGTACAGCTTTGTTTAAATTTCAGTTCTTTATAGAGTATCTGCTCATTTATCGTCTTATTCAATTACCAGGTTGTCCTTGGAACCAAGGTGGGTCGCTCCAAGCATTTGCGCATCATGCCTGGCGGTGCGCTAGAGCAGGAAGGCTCGTCCATCTACGTTGGACAGAAGCTTGACGAACACCGGGGTGCTTTCCTACTCGAATACCCAATGGACAAGGGAGCTGTTCTTGATAGCGGATGGGACGCAATGGAGGCTCTTTGGGAGGTAAGCTTCGAGAGTATGCTTGGTATTGCTTATTCAGGCAGGCTCGTGTTCACTTTGTCCTTCTTAATCCTTCATAGCATGTCTATTCGAAACATTGTCTCAACGCCAAACAAGAGGAGCATCCAATCTTGATGACGGAAGCTCCACTCAATCCACGTCGCAATAGGGACAGGACAGCGGAAATTATGTTTGAGACGATTCGTGCTCCAGCGCTCTACTTTACGCCTCCTTCAGTCCTTTCCTTGTATGCATCGGGCCGCACCACCGGAGTGGTTTTGGATGTAGGAGACACTGTCGCACATGCCGTGCCTGTCTATGAGGGCTTCGCACTGCAGCATTCTATATCACGCAGCGACATTGCTGGTCGAGACGTGACGCGAGAGTTGCAGCTGCAGTTGCGCAAGGCAGGGCTTACTTTTACAACAACTGCCGAAGCTGACTTGGCCAGAATTATCAAGGAGGAGACATGCTTTTTGACCCCGACACCCACGGATGAAGGCACTGAAAAGGAATCCAAAATACAATACCAGCTTCCTGATGGTTTGGTTGTGAATCTTAGCTCAGAGAGACACTCGGCACCGAGTTTGCTGTTCGATCCGTCGATTATTGGATCCGAAGAACCTGGCGCTTCAGACATTCTTGTCAACTCAATTATGAAGAGTGACATTGATCTTCGAGCAAAGCTCTACTCTCAGATCGTTTTGGCTGGAGGCTCGACGCTCACGCCACGCTTTGGAGATCGTTTGCTGTACGATCTACGAGTCCGTTCGCCAGCCCACACTCGCATACGAATCTCCGCACCGCCAGAACGATTGTATTCCTGTTACGTTGGAGGGTCTATCCTTGCGAGTCTGGCGACATTCAAGTGTATGTGGGTGTCAAGGGAAGAGTATGAGGAGCATGGAAGCAAGATTCTGCACCGTAAGGATTTCTAATAATTAAGCTTTGTCCAGTCAGTTCTCTCATACCATCTACTTTAATTAAAAATAGATTTGTTATTGACATAAATCAGTTATCGTACACCTTTTAACCAGTCCGATTGAAACGCGCTAAGCGCAGTTGCCCTCTTCTCCGGATCAAAATCAAGCAAGGTCACCACGAAATCATTGACCGCGACAGCCTCTTCTCTAGGGAAGTGGTACTTTTCCATAAGAACTTCTTGCATGGGCCAAAACTTGAGCTGTTTGATTCGTTTCAAATTTCCTTTCTTGTCAAAAAAGGTCTTTGCGTACTTGCCCTCCAAAGCGAGACGCTTCGGCATCTTGCCCAGCAGCTCCTGAAACATGGCGAGATGATCTTCGTCTCGGTCATAATCTTCCCCGGCGCGAGGATCAAATAGAAGGTCTCCCGTCAGCAACTCAAAAATCATGCAACCAAGCGACCATATATCTGCTGCGGTGTCGTACTTGCTGCCTATGATAACTTCAGGCGCTCGATATTGGCGCGTCTGGATGTCTTCGCTAAAATGACGATGAGTCCAGCAAGCATTTCCTAAATCAACTATAACAGTCCGACATTTCATCAACATGTCCGTGTTTTTTAGATCAGGCGTTTGGTTGGTCAATCGAGCTGCAGAGCTAGCCGAAGTGTCTCTTGATGAGGGTGCAGTGGATGGTTCGTTCTCCGTCAGTGCCTTCTTCACCCCTTCGTAAAAACCGGCTCCGACATCCGAGAAAGAGCGCCTTGTTGCTCGTTCGTCGTCTGACGCAACCAAGGTGGCAATGTCGGTAGTTGGCTCCAAGCCAGTTAGCGCTTTTACTCGGTCATGAAGCGAGTTACGGGCTTGCCACCATCCTTGCACTTTCTCGCACGTCAACTCCAACAGCGGTTGAGCAACTTCAGTAGTGAGATCCGGTGAGTAGCAATCAAGCAGGCGGAGGTCGTAGCCAAAGATGGAAGCACCATAGTCACATTGGTCCATGTCCACAGGTTTTATTCTCATAACCATCGGGTGGTCATTCGGTACTTCTTTGTGAAGGATCGCGTGGCTGCTGGTGAAGTCAACATTGAGCATTGCCCGACCGGAGACATGGTCGCGGATTTCTTTACGAAACCATTGCAGGGAGCCCAGTTTGGAAAGCTCCGCAACCTGGTTATGAATCTGGCCTCGAGCAGTAAATACTACTCGGACCAAAGGAGTGTGTTGAGCATGGATGAGAACCCAAACCGAAGCGACAGCGGTGACGTCACGAAGACGGTCACGTTTAAGTAAGCGCGGTAAGCGGCAACCGAAGGAGTGGATCGAGGACGATCACTTCTTGGAGAAAATAAGTAAAGTGGTTTTATTGACTCTGTTCTGCTTAATCATTAGTGTCGCTTCAAGGGCGCGCAAGATATATTCTAGATCCAACACTTGGAAACACTTCTTGTTCGACGAGACCATGTCGTACAATATATAAATCACGAGGCAAGTCGATTCGATCTGCTCGAGTCATGAAATCGTCACCAAATGGCTCAACGAAGAAGGATGATTTGTTATCGCCGAGACGCAGAGTTGCATTCTCGCCTTCGAGCCAGCAACGATGGCGAAGGCCCCTCCTCATCGGCATACTGATCGGAGCTGCCATGACGACGTGCATCCAGTCCATCATCTGGTCGATTCGACATGCCAATGAATCATCCAAAAGTATGTCTTCCTTGTTGATGGCCTTGGAGGAATCCAAACAAAAACATTTACGGTTGACGCGACGAGCAGCGGAAGACTCGCCATATCGACGACGCCGACGCGCACTGCCATTGTCACGACACGACGAGAGCGTCAAAAAGATACACACGAAAGCAAACAATGCAACATACAATAACGAAACAGTAACAGACGAGTCTGCTCCTGACGACGATGACTTGTTGAAGAAGCTTCGAGCATCATCAGTGCACCTTCAAATACAACATGGACGCGTAACCACGTCCTTTCAGCAGCGCATGGCGGCGCACCAGGAACGATTGCGGCTCGTGCGAGAGCAGCAGCAGCGAAACGTTGCGGAAAACTACGGCCAAAGTAGTAGTAGTGACCAAGCTATTTTCGTACTGGCGAGCAGAGCAATGGAAGCACTCGTTCGTGTACACAAGTAAAATGGGAGAAAACGCCATGCAGAACTTGTGCGTACGAAAGCTTTGACTCAAACGTCGTATTTCCTCAATGCGCCTGCCTCGCCGATGCATGTCCGCAAGATTCACCTTTACTGCTTAATGGTTTGCGCCTTTGCGGGCTACGGTACGACTGACTGTAAGAATAATTGCTTGTCAAACGCAACATAATATAATTCGTGGTAAAAAAGTGTAGTAAGACGTTTCATATCCCATGTGGAGCAAGTGCTTGTATCAATAACATGGCGCCTACGGAAAGACCCATTCCTTGCTCAATCCCTGTCGTTGCTCGTTGCGCTGCGACTGGAGCATAATCGTTCGCAACTGCTGCTGGCTGAGAGCTTGAGCAGCGGCAAAGCCAGCCGCAAAGTGAGCAGCTCCTGGCTGCTGCATCAAGTTTGGTGGCTGCTGCATCAAGTTTGGTGGCTGCTGCGGCGGCGACGGAGGCTGCTGCGGCGGCGACGGAGGCTGCTGCTGACTGCGGTGAACCCCAAAGGCCAACTGATTCGCAGCCGCCAAGGCAGAAACCTTGCTATTGACCTGAAAGTGCAAGCCACTTCCTCCATGGTTGTTGTTATTGATGCTGTTCATGGCCATCATATTCTTGTTGACAAGAGCCGGGATGGGAATCGGCTCAAAGCAGTCAAGGTTGAGCCCAGCTGACGCACCATAGTTGAAGTTTCGCAACTGGCTCTCGGCCGCTCCAAGACTCTGGTGAAACGCATTGAGCGCATCATGGTCACGCGGCGTGAGTCCTGAGCTCGCCACCGGTTTGGTGCTCAAGGTTGGCTTGACCGCGTTCTGGTAGGAACCAGAGTAAATGGGCATGCGCGCCTTTGGTCCGTGCTGGAGCGTAAAGTGGAGCAACACCGAGTCGTCTTCGACTGGCTTTTCCGGAGTCGGGTACATTTCCGAAATCTTGTAAAAGTCCGGCTCTTGTTCGGGGTCGGCGGCTTGCTTCTCAGAGACACCCGGACGCTTCATCTCCTTGCACAAGTGGGGAATCCCACGCAAAAAGAGAGGGTGGTAGTACGAGTTGCGGTCGCGTCCTTGGGTGCTGCAAAAGGTTCAAAGTGAAAGATCGTCAGTAAATCAATCATGGTTTGGACAAATAGACGATAAAGTTAATCAAACTTACATTCGGCGAAATCCCCATCCATTCGCTTGACGAATGAAACTGCTAAACTTGGAATGCTCAAAGAAGCGGGGAATCACGCGAACCTCAAACTCACGCGGCTTGAGGACCCTCCAGCTGCGGCCATGCGGCATCCAAGCAACCACGTCAACAAGCTCCGGCATGCTCAAGATGCAATGCATCTTTGCCACAAAATTCGCAACTCGGCCAGGCGGAGTCAGCGGAATCAACGGGTCATTGTCCTTGACGCGAGAATAGTCGCGGTAGTAAAAGAACGGATACGGCTTGAGCTCCGTCTCTTCCGTCGGGTTAGGATCATGCTGCGGCTCGGCCGCAGGAGGGAGCGGCAAAGAATCAAAGAAATCGTGACTGGTTGGTTTAGGCCTCTTGGAATAGGCCTCGTCCCCTGCAAGCTCGACTGGGCTGTCGCGGTTGCGCTTGTAGGCGAGCGCCGCGAAGGCAGACGCCGCTTCATGCTCGTCCGCGTTAAAGATATCCATGGTCAGTCTACAACGATTGTCTCCGGATCAACAAGCGTAATGTTGAAAGAAAGGATGCGAGCCGCTCACACGTCGACCTCTCTCTCCTTGGGTTTGTGCGAGATCATCGCTGTCCGGAGGTGCCGGAATTCGCGGAGTACCACGCGTTTCAACATTGACAAATTTAGCTTACAAATCCTAAAGAATGCAAATTCGACTTCCGGGTATTCTAGTCACGCCTGGAAAAGAAAGATGCTTGGTTCTTGAAGTTGGCTGGACGAATGGCAAGCGGCGAATCGTCTGCCAGCTCAAAGAACTGGTTCGGTCATTGGGTCACAGTTGTGTCACGCTCTTCATCACGCTCGCGCGAGTCAAGTCGTCGGATGGTTCAAGGAAGCGATAACCGAAGGGGGAAACGCACGAGAAGGAATCCCGTCGAAGCGGCCTTGATGCGCGAAACCGCAAGGAAGGATGATCAAGATGCATTCTTTCCATCCTGGTCTATGCTTGGGCGAATTCTGTCTACGATTGAATGGGTCCCCTTAAATTGAGCGCCCAATGGATGGTTCGATCGAAGTACAATAGTGAATGACGCCACTGCAACAGCACGTTTAGCTATGTGCTTCTACAAAGGTGAGCAATGCACTGGATCAACGTGCTATGCAGGTGGTGACGTTTAGCAGTCATGGTCTGGTCTCGTCTGCCAGATACACAAAATCATCTGGCAAGCCAAGAGGTGGAGGTACGCGACTTGTTCGTCCAAACATTTGAACGATCCACTTGGTACCTTGCGGCGGGAGTGATTCGTGTATAGTTCGGTCGTCCGCGACTGCAGACAGCGAGTCGGCGGGAAAGAATATGAGCGCCTTGCCCGGCTCCGGTTCGACGCCAAACTTTAACACATTAAAGTAGGTTTCTCCTCCACCTTCAACAATGTCATTCAAGTAGCAAATGCAGGTAATGACACGCTGTCCACCCGCATCCATCCATTCACTTCCGCGCGTTGGCGAGGCATCGCCATGCTTAGCAAAGACTGCTCCCGGATCATACCGCGTTATTACGGGAGCCTCCCACTTGTCCCATGCATGATTCGTACTGGTTGAAACGCGATTTACCAAATCCTTTACAAACATCATATCATCTGGTTGATTGAGTGCAACAGCAACGCTGGTGCGAGATGAGTGATTTGCTTGGAAGCGAACTAAGGGAAGTATGAACCCGAAAGCGAGTAGTAGGCTCGTCGATAGTGCAATGCCAATGTTTGGGAGAGCTGCTTGTGCAATGATCTGCATGGAATGATCAGCACTGCCTCCATCCTGCAGGACTCGAGCAACTGGTGGGACTCCGGCTAACATAGAGAGAATTGAAAGCGGCCATAGCTTGCCAATGTCCAAGCTCACTTCTGGTGGATTCGATCTTGTCATGGGTCGATTGATCTTTTCGGCATATTGCTGGTATGCTCGGCATTCTTTTGCTGAGAGCAAGTGGTGGATTGTGTAGATCAACGGATCTTGGGACAAGACATTCGTTCGTGGATCTTTTAAAGTCTCTGCTTGCATGGCAACTAAATTGTATGACTCATTTGTAGCTATTTTGGTGCTGGAGGAGACAGTAGCGTATAGAGACGTCGTCGATGCCGTCCATCCTTTGACAGTTGTTCGAGGCAAACAGAACCCACCAGTCTTGCGCGCAGTAGTGATAAGGATTATAAGCGTAAGGCTAAGATCTACGTATACCGTCCATTTCATGTCAGGTTTGAATGCATTTCTAAAGTAGAATGAGTGAGCCAGAGACGCGGCGGAAGATCATGGCCTCGTGGCAAATCGTCGCAATCCTGCGAGTACCGGTACGATTTTGACAACCATCATTTTTGCGACCGACTCGGCACATTGCCAATCGAGCGACTTTAATTACCCGTTATTACAAAGACAACTGCGACGATAGTTTGTGCCAGTATCAAGGGTCATGTTAAGGTGGAATAGTGCAGTCCTAGTTTTAATTTCTCTGCATCAAATACAGAATGGACTTGCGTTCACACTGGCATCATCGTTCGCTCGCCCAACTTGGCTGCATTCACATCTCGAGTCAGCAGAAGCACCTGATGATGCCGAAAAACAAGGTGCCATAAGAGATATCGATGTATTAAGCTCCGAACCAATTCGCACCCGAGAGCTGACACCGAATGAAATGATGAAGGCACTCAACACGTCTCCACGAAGGATACTTCTTTCTGGACTCGCTTCCACCACCATTGCACTGTCTGCCAACTTTCTAGGAGTTACTAGTAAAATACTGGAAGCTTTTCCAGAATCTGCGGTTGAAGCTTCTGGTCTAGAAGCATTGTATCCGAGAGGCAACTACAAGCGGTTTCGTGGCCAAGGCTACACTTTTCTATTTCCAAAGGAATGGGTGGCCGATAGTGCGCTGGAGCTGGCAAAAGCCACTCGACGAACGGCGAGTCTGGATTATCAAATGAACAAGAGGAGGAGTTCCGATGCTGCTAATAATGTCGTTCCTGATGCAGCATTAGGGCCACCTGGCCGCTTGGATGGGCGTGGCGTTTCTCAAGCCGACACGAACGTTTCTGTCGTCTTATCGACTCTGCTACCGGGGTTTTCCTTGAGAGGGACCTTGGGAACTCCGACTGTGGCGGCAGAGACATTTTTGCGTGTCTCGCTGGCTCCCGAAGGATTGGGCAGAACTGCTTCCTTAATTGACGCATCTGAAGACGAGAGCCGACAGGTCTACGAGTTTGAGTATACCATTGATCGAGGCGATAAGGGACCTCCGTTGCGGGCTATTTCAATCATTGCCAGTATGCCGGGAGATACCCTGTTGACTCTGACTGTTGTGGCACCAGTCGAGGCATGGGCAACGAGTGACAAAAAGTTGCGGAAGATTGCGTCAAGCTTCCATTCAACCTATTAACTGCTATGTATGCTAACTTTCACCCATTACTATTCTGTATCAGTAGTTACGAACGCTTACAGTAGCAATTGGAAACTTGATGTTTATCGCAAACAGATCTTACGATAGATGCTGCCGTGTCGGGGAATCTATCGTCACAAGCGATAGGGACAGCAAACCGCAAACGTCGCATGGTGCATCATCACAGCCCATCGCATGCGTCAATCAGTCAGTCGTCTGTAATTTCTGGAACTGAGTAAGCGAGGCAATATATAAACGAAACCCTTGACGCGTTTGATATTTACTCATGACAACACTGGCATAGTTCAAGGATGACATCATCCACGTCAACCTTGTTTCCACTTAAACCACTTATAGTGCTCTATGATGAAAGCAGTATTTGTGACACGTTGGTCATCGGCTTCTGACGTACTGAATCTTTTTCGTCAAGTTGCCGATTGGCCTTCCTATATTCGCCCGCAGCTCCATAATCTGCATCCAGATAAGCAACAACTGCATCAAACGAGAAAATGATGTGCAAGGCTGGATCCCAGAGTTTACTGGCCAAGGGCTCGTCCATCAGCTCTCTAAAATCTCTGTCTCCGTCATCCTCCGTTTCCGAATCTGGCGGACGACGACTTGGCCAAGGTCTGTCGCGGATGCAACGATCGTCATCATCGCTGTATTTGCATGGCATGTCCTTTGAATCATCGGCTTCGAGCAGAGGCAACTCATTCTCATCACAGCTACAGTCCAGTAACAAGTTTAAGCTACAAAGCGATGCTTCCGACACCAAGAAAAATCACTCGATATTTCACGAAGCAGGAGGAGCCAAATTGGCACCATACATCCTTCTACTGGCACTGGCAATTCAGATTCCGACAATCTTTGACGAGCTCGTTGAAGCCATTGACCAGCATCTCCACTCAATCCCACTTCTTGTCATGTTTGGAATTGTTCCTTCAGTGTTTTGGATGCGAGGAAAGAAGCATTCGTCAATGAATGCGGAAGACGATGCACCAAGGTCACGAGAGGAATTCTTGTCCATGATCCGGTCCATGGCTTCTGTAGAATCTGTCAACCAATACGAGGAAACTCAACCAACACCGAGGTTTCGGCCGTCCTCGGACGCTCCCGCATTTGACGAATGGGGCCATTTTGCCGAGCTCGACGAGACCGCATTGGAGGAGAAGGATGTTTGCTTCATCATGAGCCCATCATCCAGTCGTCGCTCCTCCACAAGCCTTGGCACCCTTCCCGAAGAGCTTGACGAGGAGGACGACTTTAGTTTCTGAGTCAACTTTTGACCTCTGCTGCCACAAACGAAATACTTCCTTGCAACGATCCACTTGTTGCTGCCAAGTACACTGCACATACACTACCAACTGCACAAATTGCTACTCCATTTTCGCTATAACTGTACATACATAATCAGCTACGCTATAAAATACGTTTTTTACTTCTTTGTGAGCATTGCAAAGGGCCGGTCAACACAGTACAAGTTCCGGTACCGTAGCTATTCAATCGTGTACGATTAACCAACCAAAAGCCGATGCGATGTCTATCGGATATTTATGCGACATGGCATGTGAGGGCAGCGCAGTCGCGCACCGATCAACAAGCTGACCACGATGAACCCGCAGATCTTCGAATGCAAGCAAACTAATCAGCACGTAATAATGTACAGACAGACAGCAAGGTTATAAAGGGTTTGGGGATATAATGCGATCCATGCAACTGCCACATCGACTTCAAAAGGAGACAAATCCAAGCATTCGAATTCTCGCCATTGCATCCATGATAATTTCCTCCTCCCAGTCCTTTACTGTTCTGAGTCACTATCGACAACGTCTATCTCTGCTTGCTCGGTCGCTTTCGTCCGATATGGACGAGTTAATGAATGACGTTCTGAACGGCAATAATTTGATGAACATGAACGAGCAAGCGCAGATTGATTCAGATAGTGGTAAGGGATGGATGACCATTGATTGGGAAAAGGCTTCGACGGCAATGAATCAGCAATTCACGAAACCATCTCCAGTGGAAGCACTCATGATTGACGATCGACTCGTGCACCTCAAGCGCGACGACCAGTTGCGGCTGCCGGGTTCGCAAATTTCAGGCAACAAGGCACGAAAGATGCTGGCTCTCAGCAATTTGGCATCAACAGACTTTCCTCAATGCATTGTGAGCTACGGAGGTCCTCAAAGTAACGCCATGGTGGCTCTCGCCGCCGTGGTTCGCTATCGAAACGATGAAGATCGTGGAATCGGCTTGGATCCAAAAAGGTTCGTCTACTACACCAAGAAACTTCCTCGATTTCTAAAGAATCAACCGAGCGGGAATCTATTTCGGGCCATGTCTTTAGGAATGGAGCTTGTGGAGCTTTCACCATCTGATTACAATCAACTGTTTGGTGGCGAGTGGGGAGGCCGTCAGAGCGCACCGCAAGCGTTGAATCCACCCGTTCCAGGCAAGTCACTTTGGATACCACAGGGAGGCGCATCAATCATGGCACTGGATGGAGCCCGGCAGCTTGCAACGGAGATTCGAGATTTTTGGTCAAGGCGAGGAGAAGGCCAGCCGCTCTTGGTGTTTGTTCCTGGGGGTACATGCTCGACGGGCGTGCTGCTTCATCGAGCGATCAAGCAGCAATCGAAGGAGCACGGCGACACGGAATGTGACATTGAGGTGGTAGTTGTTCCGTGCGTCGGTGATGAAGAATACGCCCGCCGTCAAATGATGATGCTGAATGCTGCAATAACTGCGGAATCGGCGGATGACATACCAATCATTTTGCCACCCACTCCCATTCCATCAATTTGCAATGATGAACCTGCACTATCTACCTCTGATAGTCAGTATTTTCAGTTTGGAGAGCCTCATGCTTCAATTCTCGAAACTTTTCGCCGCATGGAGGAGGAGCATGAGGTTCCTGTTGACCTCCTCTACAACGCACCAGCGCTGACCATCATGTTTCGTCACTGGCGCACTACTTTTGCCTCGGATGCAAGATATGCAAACAAGGCCATTATGTACGTGCATAGTGGCGGATTGGAAGGCGTCAACAGCCAATTGCTGCGTTACCGACACAAGGGTTTAGTGGAACTTGACGACATTCAACTCCCAGGACGCAAACAATGAGCGAGAGGTGCGCTGCCTTCTTCTAAACCCTTTTTTGTGCAGTTGTACATCATGTTGATTTGCAATTAGAATGGTGGCAGGCTTGCAATAGTCCATCTCACTTTGGCAATTATTACGTCGTATTCTCGATGTTTGCGAGATGAACGATTGGTGCAGCGGCGGGAGAATGTTCTGCGCCGCGGTTGCAAAAAGTCGGTGAATGTTGGCTTGATTCGCACTTGGCTTACCTACCACCTGTTCGTTCCGTATGTACATAGGCAATTTGTGCAAATCCTGTATGCAGTGTATACAACGATTAGATAACCGACTAAACAATCCAGTGAAGACAGCGTAGTCGCATTGGTCATTGAAATGAGTCATTCTTTGTTCAGTCGGTCATAGAAAAGCACGACACTGAAACAAAGTGTACACATCTATGATGTTGCACGTGACTCAACGAACAGCTTCAAGTGGCAAGGACGACATCGAGTGACCGGAGTTGCGCCGTCAACGATGATGATCACACCGAAGGCCAAACTGCCTGAAGAAACAACTGTTAGCCTTGCAATCAAATACATCTCTGTAGAGACTAGTTGAAGGGGTTGGTATTTGCCTGCAAAAGTTAGCTACCATAACGTCACGGTCCGGTTCCACCATGATTCTTCTCCCAGAGGATTTTCAGCCTGGCGAAGATGATGGTGCGTCGTCGCATGTGTTCCATTGGCATCATTTTGTTGAAGTTTCGTCATCATATTTTCACTTGTGTGTTGACACCGACATTGCGTGAATGATGAGCTTATTGCATTCCTGTTTCTTACGCTGTCTGAACTGCTTTGCCGTCACATTCAACAGTGATCTGCGGTCGCGGAAAGAAATGTTACAACCACCTTGGCAACGAACGATTTCGTATACACGTCATGGGTATGCTGGATGAGTACTCGAGAGCAAAGTCGAAACTCGACAAGTCGGGCGTTCTTGCGACAGTCGTTGCTCAAATAAGATCCAAGACGCCGAATGGGGGATTTGTAAAGCAAGATCAGTATGATCGATGGTATGAAGTAGGAGATTTCTTGGCCAAGGAGAAAACATCGCAAGCTTTTCGCGATGCTTTGCATGAGCGATACAAGTCCAGTAACGTTTCGAAAAAGAAGCGACGACAGGAGGAACAGACGCGAGCGATCGATCGATTCAGAGGGATTTCGCGGTCACACTCCGACGGCCCGGGGATCGAATGGCTAGCTCTTTCGGGAAGTGGCGATGGATCCATGTCTACTAGTAAGTCAACGTACGGTTTGTGTTGGTCTTGTTTGTTAATCATTGGCATTACGCATGATGCTCAGCTGCTGTCTTGTAACTATCGAGCAGGAACAACAGGTGCCGACATGTATCAGACCGCAAACATGGAAGCTTTAGCCCGGCTTAACAGAATGAACGATCTTAGCTTGTCGGCAAATCGTTTAGACAGACCCCAAGCACCCATGCGCGCACACAGCTCGTTAGGCTTCAGTAGTAGTTTTTACTCGGAAACAATTGGAAGTAACAGCGATCCTCTCATTGGCGATTTCGCGCAAAACAACTCATATTTGCCCAGCATGGCATTCTCAAGCGGTAGCTTGACACAATCACATGCATCGTCGTCATCTGTTCCTCCTTCGCCAATGATGTATGGGTCAATGCCAAGCAGCAGAAACGTTGGATCGCAGGAGCCTTTGGATGCCTACCAGACATCAACGGCGCAGAATGATTTGGAAATGTTTGACATAATCTCACCACCAAGCAGGGCAACACAATTTGTTGGTCGATCCTTTTCTGACCAGTCGCATCATTCCATGCCCGACTTGACTCGGTCTTCCGACTGGGGCCCGACGGAACCGCGACCCGGAAATCGAAAGCGACACAACTCGGCGCCAGACTTGAATTACACTGGCGACGATGATGACTCGATTGACGACGTGGAGCTTGATCCCATTCCTTATGAGGAGTTTACCCCGCGGCCACCGTCGCCGAGAAAGACAATCGGCATGGAGCAGTTCAAGAAACCAATCTCCATGACGCTCAGTCCAACGTCTCCATCCGTGGCTGTTTCGGCTGACCTTTTGGCATGTTTAGAGAAGCTGAATGGTTCCGCCATTACCGACAATAATCCATTTGAACCAATGCCCATGAGAAATGATCGCAGTACAGGAATGATGGATGAAGAAAAGGTGAACAGGAAAATGCATCAGTCGGCCTTTGACAGGCTCCAGCCGCCACTTACCTAATGGCTGTGATATTTATAATAAGAGTAAAAAGTAGGTTTTTTCACATAGACGAATTGTTCATCCATCTACCGGTATGGGTATTTGCTTTCCTGCCAACACCTTGATACGTCCTCGGCAGGAATCACATAGCGTGTCGCATCGGTCTCATTTTATCCATCGACGTCGCTGCAAAAATGTGACCATGGCACAAACTTGCATTCAGCGACTTCCATCTGGAGCAGGCATGAACCATCCTTCGCCAAACGATATTGTCAGTGATGATGAAGGAGAAGAGCTCGTGCTGGTCGCAATGAAAGAAATACATTTAGACAGCCAAAACGGCAACATCAGCGTAACGAACGCCTCTGAAACTGTCACTGATAATGCGCAGCATTTCGTTCTTCCGCCTTGTCCGGTCACAATCCTCAGCGGCTTTCTCGGCAGCGGCAAGACGACGCTCATTAGCTACATTTTAAAGTCGCCAGATCATGGGAAACGGATTGCTGTCATTGAGAACGAATTTGGAGACGGCCTCGACGTTGAATCCATGATTGCGCGCGATGGTTCGCAAAACAATGCCAGTCTTCAGGAACTGATCGAGTTACCAAATGGATGCGTTTGCTGCACTGTCAAGGATTCTTTGGTGTCTTGTCTTGAAAATTTGATTACGAAACGCAAGGATCTGGATTATATTCTAATTGAATGTTCCGGAATGGCGAATCCCGGTCCGATCGCGAGCTTGTTTTGGTTGGATGATGCTCTCGAGTCAAGGCTGCGCCTGGACGGCATTGTCACCTTGGTGGACGCCAAGCATATAAAGCAGCAGTTACAAGAAACGGAGGAAGCGGCGCAGCAAATTGCGTTTGCGGATCGAGTGCTTCTGAACAAGACGGATCTTGTCGAGTCGACGAGTGAGGTGCGAGTCGCGATTGAAAAAATACACCCCACAGCTAACATAAAAGAGACGACTTATTCGCAGGTCCCAGATCTTGACTGGATATTGGACGCCAACTGCTACTCGGCGGATCGTTTGGAGGAACTGGAGCGTGCATCCGGTGCGTTGCATGCAGGTCAACATCATGGCAGCAATGGGCACCATCACTCGCATGACCACGATGATGCAGCTTGTAGCATTTGCATGACACATGGCCATCGACATACATCCGATATATCAACCATATCGCTGGTAGAGTCTGGAACCATTGTTTTGATACGCCTTGACCGGTGGCTGGGCTCGATTCTTTGGCCCAATCAGGATGAGCAAGTAAGCAGCTCGGATGATGGTTCCAAAGGCAAGTATTCCTCTAATACTAGCCAGCAAGTCTCAGCGCATTTCAAACAAACAGGTCCACAAATCTATCGCATCAAGGGTATACTATCTGTCAAGCACTGTCACGGCTACGATCACGAAGATGAAAGTTCCGAGTACATTGATGCGGCAACTGGAATCGATTCGAGGCGACACATTGTCCAAGCCGTGCATGACTTGTGGGAAGTTCGTCCAGCAAGTGATGCTTTGCAATGGAGCAAAAACGAGGAACGAGTCTGCAAGCTTGTCGTGATTGGGAAGCGCTTGGAGAAGGAGAACTTGCGGAAAGGGTTTCGAGCGTGCTTTGATTAACTTTTACTGTGGACAATAAATTATCAGACGATCGGACAAACAACATCATGACTACATGGCAACAGTTGGACTGTATTTAATGCAGAGTTTCAGCAGCAGCGGGTGAAACTCCTCAACAGATTTGTTTAAAGTGACGATTAAGAAGTGTTTATATTTATACTTCTAGCTTGCCCAAGCATATTCTGTGGCGGCGAGACAACTGCACGTTACTTTTTGCACTCATCAATGGTTTAATTTCTTTACATAGTAGCTAATGTTAGCCGAGTTTCCCGCCCAGAATGGCCGCCAGCGAAATCCAGCATCCTTGTATCCCAGGCTTGCGTAAAGTTTCACAGCCGCCTCATTGTCCGGATCAACGTGAAGGTAAAGCCGGGATGCCTTCCAACGCGTCGCTGCAATGGACTCGACACACTGTACCAGCGCTCGACCAATACCCTTTCCGCGAATCGTTTCGTCCACGGCAAGGTTGCTCAAGTAAGGTTGCAAAATGTCATTTTGATGCGAGTCACGGCCTATTCCAAACGTTTTTGCAAGCCGACGTTCCAAAGCGTCAAGCCATGGCAGTGAAAAAGGAATCTTGGCATCGCATACCTGCAGCTGCAGTTCAACCGTTCCAATCACATCCATATCCTGCCATTCGCCACTGCTTGCTTGAATTGCGAGTGGCTCCTTCGTCCGCCCAAGTACCAGGACAATGGCATAACTCGCTGCTGCTTTTACTTGATCGGCCGCGGGCGTCCCTTCAAGTCTTGGCGGTGGCGACAAGCCAATTGTTTGTGTTGATGGTGATTGCGGTGTTTGTTGTTTGTCAAGGTGCAATCGCCCACTCAACCTTTGTCGCAGGCCAGCCAATACTTCGGCAAACGCCACCAATGCAGAGTAGCCATTGACGGCATCCACGGCGGGTTGCAGCAGCATTCGTTCAATTGAAGTTGAGCTCCATGCAGCTTGACTGACGCGAATCACTTCCGCCCCAAAGGTTGACACGACAAACCGAGCAACATTTGGCAAGTCCTTCTCCTCGGCCAAACCCAGTTGGTAGACGATTCCATCCTCGGCACAGTAGCAGCCATTCTCGTCAAATACACTTAATGTTCGACTTGTAGAGTTTATAGCTGTATCTTGGCCTTCTACGAGAGTAAATTCGTTGAGGAAGTTGCTGATTGGAATGAGCGGCAGAGTAATCCTCGTTGCCGGCTTGGTCGCTGGAGAAATGCTTCGTTGTAAGGCTAGATGGCTCGATAGAAAGCAAACCAGTAGGTCGATTAGCAACCTGTCATGTCTCATACTGTGTACAATTTACACAAACTTGTTTGCCTCACTTGCGCGAAAGAGCTGATGGTTCATCGCATTGATCATGGTCAACAATCGCTCTCCGGTTCATCCTTCACATCACTGTGACGTAGAAAGTGCCTTCCAAGAACTTTGAAATTTCAGTTTCTCGTTTACTGTGAAGCAAACTGTGTTATTTAAGAACTTTGATACTGTTTCTACCATAGCCCCTGTCAGAACCGCTGCGATACCGGTCGATGGACGACAACCGCACACATCAACGCGCTGACTGCATTGCGGGATCTCGGCTCCATTGCGACGAAACAATTGAAGGAATGTCGACTGTTCTGGCTCGATTGCTACTGTCGCGCCTCTCATTGACATCCCGGCGATGCGGGGGTATTACGGCGCCAATAAGATTCACTGAAACACAATGGTGGCAGCATAGTCATGCAGCAACAACGAACGTTCGCTTCTTTGGACGAGACAAGGATACGCACGACGTTGATGACTTGTTTGTCTCGCCGGAGGACCAGGATGGAGACCCTGATGCCATAGTGATTCCGCCGGAATTGTCGAGCAAGCCGAGTCTATCGATCGTTCCAGATATTGAGGAAGATCCGTTTGGCGTTCACTTTGACGATGGTCCAGAGCAAGGCAAGGTTGGAAAGACGCTTCCGCCGCGTTATAAGCGCGACGCAACGACTGGTCGATTGACGGGTGACATTGAAAAGGAATTGACAGAGGAGGAGAAGCGAATCCTCAAGGCTGATTTGCTGGAAAAGGATCAGATACTCCTTGATCGCATGGAGCAACATTGGAAACAGCAAGGCACCGACGAGAGCGGCATGCCCAAGGAACTGTTTGCCATGGGCCGACGGGTCCGCGATGCGGAGATTGGGCTGAACGTTATGGGTCGAAGTGTCAAGGCGCAAGCATCCGAGGAGGAGCTTGACGATGGCTCCACTCTTGGCCGGGACGAGTCTGGATTTACGCAAAACCTGACCAAGGAAGAATTTGAATCACTTTCAAAATTTATGGAGAGCCAGTTTGACACGGAAATATCCGAGGATGACATTCCGGTTCAAGCTAGTCAGAAACGTTCTGCTGCGGCGCCGCAGCAGCAGCAGCAAGACGAAGAGACCGTGGATCCAGATGAGCTTGCCCTGTCGCTAAAATGGCTGTCTACTCGAGCGCGGCGCGAAATGGACGACTCGCTCGATGATAACCCATACTCCGACTTGATGCCTGGTGATTTAAGTCCAACGAGACTTGTCAATCGCAAGCGGGCCAAGCCGGTGCCAACCAAGTTACTGCATCACAACAATATTGAGCTGCTGAGGCGTTTCCTGACCCCGACGGGGCAAGTTATGAATCGTGTCCAGACTCGATTGGGAGCTAGAGATCAACGGCGCGTCGCCAAACTGATCAAACGATCCAGAGCGCTTGGTCTGTTGCCGTATGCGGGACAAATCAAGGTGGAAACCCATGGCTGGAAGCATGCGTCCGACATTCACGAGGACCGACCGTGGGAGAAGGAGCTTGTACGTCGAGGCTTGGTCATTAAACGGACGCGAGACACAGTCGATAGTAGTGACATTAAGTAAGATGCATACGGTTATGTCGTCTCTTTTGCCTATGTTACTGGACGTCGTCACTAGGCTCAGAGCTGAATCGGACTACCTACCGGATAGGCAGACGCGCCGTCGGTTTAGACTGCAGCGGTCTGGCCGACTGGAAACTCATCATCATCAAGGATGACTGGCTGGTTAAGACTTGTGATAGGCGAAGATGAAGCAAAGTAATCTTCGAGCGAGAATGTTTCTGGAGCAAATGGATTTGGAGTAAACGCACAGAGGGAGCTGGCGGGAGTTTCGTAGAGATCTTTTCGTGAATCCACTTCCTGCGCGATTGCAGCCGAATTATATCCCGCTCCAATGTCGTTCGTTGAGTATCCCGCTGGCGTGTACAACACATCCAACACTGCGGTATGAGTATCATTGGCGGGAGTATAGTGACATTTCTGCGATTCAGTGCTCGGCGACATGGGCATTTGAAGTAACTCTTCCATGGTCAAGTTATACGAGAGCGGAAAGAAGCGGTTTTTACCAAAGATTCTTGAGGCATGTGCTGCAAGAGGCTCACTTCGATGATTGCTGCGAAGCTTGACAGTGCCCTTCTCGAACGGTGGCGAAAAAACTGGTGTTATCGTCTTTCTTTTCAGATAGTTCGCAGGGACTTGGAGCAAGGCAACTTCAGCAAGAGTCGAGTTGCGGAGAAACTTTCCTGGCGATTTATGTCGGGCGATCTTGGTGATTAGTGGATAATTGGTACGGCAACGTTGAATCCAAGGTTCATCGGGGTTGGTGTAGAGACGCTTGATTGTGAATCCGAGAGCATTCAGCAGACGATGGAAGGAGCGGAACTGAACTGGAAAGCCATATGCCTTCATAATTTTCGCAAATTGGACCTTGGTTTTTGTGTGATCAGTAACCAAAAATGCATCGCCATCATCCGTCCATTGCATTATTTCAGGCTGGGCGACTGACATGTCCGTCACCATGCGCCATAGTCGAACCCCAGTAGGCATCACCTCATTATCAAATACATCACTTGTCGTACAGGGTGTCACGACTCCATTCTTGCGACTTGGTGCACGAGGCAACTGGGCATGCTCCTGTTCAACATTCTCTTTCGCATTGGCGGCGAAGTGTTCAAGACAGTTGAGCAGTGACGGCGACATGACTGCCGAGAGCGGCGTCAATTGAGTAGAGCTATCGAGCTTCCATGACAATGGCGTGAGCGAATTAGGATCACGATTGGAAAGTGTGTCATTTGGCCCTGATCTTTTGGTAATGGCTCGCCGAGCAGGTGTGTTCACGACGAACGAGTCGATCGCCGCATGCACCTGCGGGGAATAGTTGCGGAAGCACAAACTCTTGTTAGTTGATTCAAATGACGCTCATCCAACGCACATATTCCTAGTAGCTGTCGACTCACTGGATTCATTCCGGATCCGACGGGTGGCAAGTTCTCGAGACAAGCCGTCCAATTGCCGGTGTCATTTTCGGTCATGCGGCCAGGTGACGACGCGATAAAAGGGAACACCCCTGTCGACCATGCTGCATTCGGAGGGCTCGGAGACTTACTTGGAGTAGCAATCTTCATTCTGTGTTGGATAGAGAGTGTCATTGTGTCAGATGATGAGTTTGCGAATGCAGCCATCACGAAAGCATGATGGATCTTCTCGCAGCTTTTCGTCGCGACGTACCTGACGGTCCAAATCCGAAAATATCGTTCCAAATTTGTCGTATTATTCACTCTGCTATATCGGAGATATTTAGCTTGCTAATTGACCGAAGTGGGAGGAGGAACAATCTATAAATCAACGCCCAGATGCACCATGGTCGGATTGTCATTTATTTTTGCATCGGATCGGCGCGGGACCCAGCTGTTTCGCATGGGTAACGGTAGGACATATTTTGACGTCATCAAGCGCGCGACGAAAGGTCTGCTTTCATTTCGACCATGAGCGGTGCCGCTGAACAGCACGCTCAAGGCGGCTCATTGCTGCTGAACCAGCCTGTCATCTTTGACAATGGGAGTTCAACCATCAAAGCTGGGTTTGCTGGTTCGTCCAAGCCAAAGGTAGGGAAACTGTAGGCAAATGCAGAAATGATGGCGACTTTTCTGTGCTTCGAGCCTTCGAATGAAGTACAGCTTTGTTTAAATTTCAGTTCTTTATAGAGTATCTGCTCATTTATCGTCTTATTCAATTACCAGGTTGTCCTTGGAACCAAGGTGGGTCGCTCCAAGCATTTGCGCATCATGCCTGGCGGTGCGCTAGAGCAGGAAGGCTCGTCCATCTACGTTGGACAGAAGCTTGACGAACACCGGGGTGCTTTCCTACTCGAATACCCAATGGACAAGGGAGCTGTTCTTGATAGCGGATGGGACGCAATGGAGGCTCTTTGGGAGGTAAGCTTCGAGAGTATGCTTGGTATTGCTTATTCAGGCAGGCTCGTGTTCACTTTGTCCTTCTTAATCCTTCATAGCATGTCTATTCGAAACATTGTCTCAACGCCAAACAAGAGGAGCATCCAATCTTGATGACGGAAGCTCCACTCAATCCACGTCGCAATAGGGACAGGACAGCGGAAATTATGTTTGAGACGATTCGTGCTCCAGCGCTCTACTTTACGCCTCCTTCAGTCCTTTCCTTGTATGCATCGGGCCGCACCACCGGAGTGGTTTTGGATGTAGGAGACACTGTCGCACATGCCGTGCCTGTCTATGAGGGCTTCGCACTGCAGCATTCTATATCACGCAGCGACATTGCTGGTCGAGACGTGACGCGAGAGTTGCAGCTGCAGTTGCGCAAGGCAGGGCTTACTTTTACAACAACTGCCGAAGCTGACTTGGCCAGAATTATCAAGGAGGAGACATGCTTTTTGACCCCGACACCCACGGATGAAGGCACTGAAAAGGAATCCAAAATACAATACCAGCTTCCTGATGGTTTGGTTGTGAATCTTAGCTCAGAGAGACACTCGGCACCGAGTTTGCTGTTCGATCCGTCGATTATTGGATCCGAAGAACCTGGCGCTTCAGACATTCTTGTCAACTCAATTATGAAGAGTGACATTGATCTTCGAGCAAAGCTCTACTCTCAGATCGTTTTGGCTGGAGGCTCGACGCTCACGCCACGCTTTGGAGATCGTTTGCTGTACGATCTACGAGTCCGTTCGCCAGCCCACACTCGCATACGAATCTCCGCACCGCCAGAACGATTGTATTCCTGTTACGTTGGAGGGTCTATCCTTGCGAGTCTGGCGACATTCAAGTGTATGTGGGTGTCAAGGGAAGAGTATGAGGAGCATGGAAGCAAGATTCTGCACCGTAAGGATTTCTAATAATTAAGCTTTGTCCAGTCAGTTCTCTCATACCATCTACTTTAATTAAAAATAGATTTGTTATTGACATAAATCAGTTATCGTACACCTTTTAACCAGTCCGATTGAAACGCGCTAAGCGCAGTTGCCCTCTTCTCCGGATCAAAATCAAGCAAGGTCACCACGAAATCATTGACCGCGACAGCCTCTTCTCTAGGGAAGTGGTACTTTTCCATAAGAACTTCTTGCATGGGCCAAAACTTGAGCTGTTTGATTCGTTTCAAATTTCCTTTCTTGTCAAAAAAGGTCTTTGCGTACTTGCCCTCCAAAGCGAGACGCTTCGGCATCTTGCCCAGCAGCTCCTGAAACATGGCGAGATGATCTTCGTCTCGGTCATAATCTTCCCCGGCGCGAGGATCAAATAGAAGGTCTCCCGTCAGCAACTCAAAAATCATGCAACCAAGCGACCATATATCTGCTGCGGTGTCGTACTTGCTGCCTATGATAACTTCAGGCGCTCGATATTGGCGCGTCTGGATGTCTTCGCTAAAATGACGATGAGTCCAGCAAGCATTTCCTAAATCAACTATAACAGTCCGACATTTCATCAACATGTCCGTGTTTTTTAGATCAGGCGTTTGGTTGGTCAATCGAGCTGCAGAGCTAGCCGAAGTGTCTCTTGATGAGGGTGCAGTGGATGGTTCGTTCTCCGTCAGTGCCTTCTTCACCCCTTCGTAAAAACCGGCTCCGACATCCGAGAAAGAGCGCCTTGTTGCTCGTTCGTCGTCTGACGCAACCAAGGTGGCAATGTCGGTAGTTGGCTCCAAGCCAGTTAGCGCTTTTACTCGGTCATGAAGCGAGTTACGGGCTTGCCACCATCCTTGCACTTTCTCGCACGTCAACTCCAACAGCGGTTGAGCAACTTCAGTAGTGAGATCCGGTGAGTAGCAATCAAGCAGGCGGAGGTCGTAGCCAAAGATGGAAGCACCATAGTCACATTGGTCCATGTCCACAGGTTTTATTCTCATAACCATCGGGTGGTCACATATGCTCTTCGCGTCCGGACCAAAAACAATGGTATCCATTGGCGGGCTACCCTCGTCGCGCTTGTATATCATAAAAGACACGCCAGGCAGACGACTTTCCAGATATCCTAAAGTTACATAGGTCGAGCTGGCGGGAAACGTGATTGCAAACAATTTCGGAACTGGAGACCGTATGCTCTCAGTTGCGAGTTGCGCCATTTCCGGTTCATCGAAGTTATGTCGGTGATTCAGATTATCATTGATCAGACGGGAAATATCTCCAAACGCTTGCAGCTCGTCCAGATTGGCGTCGGCAACTTCTTGGAGTAAAAATGTCGTCTCAACATTGGCCAGCTCTACAGAGCGACCAGCCTCGTCGACCAATTCACCAGAAGGAATTGAAAGCGTCACTCTCCAGTCGCGCCCCGACTCAGACATGTTCCACTGTACATTGCCTAACGCTTTCGAAATGGAATCTGCCAACCTATCGGGGTCCTCGCTTGGTTTCATCATCAAACAAATTTGCGCAATTCCGCCCTCGGCTTCGCTCTCGGCAAAAATCTGTGCGACCTTTTCAGCCGATGGGTATGTAACTGTAACTCTCTGTCTCATAAAGTCAGCGGTCGTTTGATCTAAATCGTTTTGGTATGGTCCAAAGTTTGAGGCAACAAACATGCTGTGGCCAAGTCTTCGATTGACTCGATCAGCAGTGGCTGTCTCAATGGAAACCGATGAAATGGTGGCCTTGTTGAGAATCTTGGCAAGTTCGACGTCGGATAGAATGGATGGAGATTCCGTATCCTCCTCTTCGCCGTCTCCACAGCTTGTGTCCTCCTCGTTTTCATCGCCTTCCTCCTCCTCCTCGTCCTCTTCATCATCGTCGCCATCGCCTCCGCCACGCTTCCTTTCCTTCTGCCGCTTCTTTTTCAATCGCCGCCTCAACTTTTTGCGTGTATTGGGCGATAGGGTATTCTCGGCGAGAGTTATCTCCAGATCACGGATGGAACTGCCAGTAGATGTAACCGCAGAGCTAACATTGATGTGGTCGACGGATAGCTTGGCCATGCCCAGTGCAAGATCCTCTTCCGAACTGATTTGGTGAGGAAACTGAAGAAGGACGTTTTCCGGTTTGAGATCCGTATGAATAATTTGGCACCTCCTGTGTAAAAAGTCGAGACCCATGCAAACCCCAGCAGTCATCTTCTTGACGACTTCAATTGGAATGCCCCTATAGCTGAATGCTTTAATGACGCTCAACAAGTTGCAGCCAAGCATAGAAAAAAGCATACACATATGCCTTCCGTTGGGCCCGCTGTGAAAGAAATGATCGTGAAGCGTTGCCACGAAGCGAGAATGCTCGACCAGTGTGCATGCCTCCTTGTCGGCTATGTTCGCCATCAAATCAGCCTCGCATTGTCTGCGCTCCCTGGCGATGCAGTCAAGTAGTTCCACTTCGTCCATGGCAGCCTCCGTGTAGTGCTCGGCCGATTTTTGCACCTTGAGCGCATAGAAATGATCATTGGGTCCGACAGATTGGATCTTTCGATCCTTGACCATCCATACAGTTGAAAAGTGGCCCCATCCTAGCTTTTTCATGACAATGTAGCTGCAGAAAAAGAATGAGCAGACTCGGCGTGAGTAAATGAACTATGAAAAAGACGTTTAACACATTATGGAACATGACCCGCGCTCACTTACCGTTGATTGTAAACTTCCCCAACCTTGACAGGATGATAGCCGCCGGGCTTATATCCATCAGATCCTTCATCTTCATCATCAGTGTAGTCTTCTGCACTTCCAGATCCCGCTGATTTGTCTCCATCTTCCGTTCCACTAGCATCGTCGTCCTCCCCTTCTTCATCATCATCCAATTCGCGCGCCGATGTCGAGTCATCGCCCGGCTCAGACAATGAGGCTCTGGAGTTACTGGTATCGCAGTCGCTCCTTACACTCAAATCAACTACTTCTGATTCCATGCCACTATTGTGCTTGGCGCGGCCAGCATCCAATGAATTCAATACATCATTAAATTCCTTGGGGCTCATGGACCCTTGCATTCTCGTCTGCGATGTAACCTCGAGATCATCATCATCGTCATCATCAAATATATCAGCCAGTTCCTCGTCACTGTCAGCAACAGCTCCAAGGGCAGCTGCACTCGCCATGAGCTTTTGCTGGGGCGTCATGGTGGCAGTGTTTTCAGCAGCAGCGTCATCGTCAGCGTCAATGACATGATCAAAAATTTCCAGTGACAGCGGTGGCTCAATCGAGTGTTTGCTTCTATTACTGCCATCGGCAATTGGAGTTCTGGCAAGATCCTTGTCGTTTGACGCATGGCTACTGTTAGTGCGGCTCGTCAGTGGACTGTCTGGAGCAGCGGCTTCATCCTCTTCCTCGTCCTCGAGCGACTTGATGCTCACGTCGGAAATATCCTCGTCAATGCTATCGTTAAAGGCCTTGGAGCTTTCGGCTTCCTCCTTTTTCTTCTTTTTCATGTTACGTAGTAAATCCATCTTGGCAGTGTAATGTTCTGGTCACAGTTGAAACCAGTTGACAGCGACGAACCACTGATAGCGGAATCCAATTGTAAATCTCGTCTCGTTGTTTTGCCTCGGTTGCTTGATCGAATTAGCCGCGCCACAAAGTACGTTTGATTTCAAGCCTCTATTCCTTGTTTGCCAGAGAGCAACACTTTCGCTTGCTTAACTTTCAATGTCGCCCTATTTGGCTCGAGACGGCAGCCGCCTTGATTGTGATTGTCCGATGGGGTTGTCGCAGTTTTCAAAGTGCCGTCCTTGGGCCGGAAAAGACCGACCGTCTGTCCGTGCGTGCGACCATGAAGCACAGTCGCCAAGTCAAATCCATCATCGGATCGATCCACTTCTTCTTCAACTTGTCGTTGTGTTGCGATTTTTCAGAGTCGCGACCAAGCAAAACCATCACAGCGAGGAGGACATCCATCACAATCGAAACAATGGATCTTTGACGTTGATCAATTCTGATTCGACCACACAAAGTCATGTCGGTGAACACTTTGTATGCGCGAAAGAGTCGCCGAGCCAAGGTTGGCTTCCTTCCAATGATCTTTCTTCTTGTCGCCGTCATTTTTTGTCCTTGCCATGCCTTTCGATCCAGCCCCGGATTGCTGCAAAGAAGGATACATTGCGATTCAACAATCTCCAATGTTAATCGGTACTTGCAGAGTCCATCTGCGAGTGAACAATATCCGCTTTCAGTAGTTGCTCTACCAGACGATGCTGCATCTGCTGCGTCCTCAGCAATTGCTGCCAAGGAACAAATACCAAAGACCTTGTCGGAAGCCATGTACACCTTTCTCGCCGGTCCATTCGTCGGTCCACGAATCACCTTGGCCATTGTCTTTTCAGCCATTGCCTATCGATTCACGCTACCGCTATCACTACTCGATCCAATGCTATTAATGAGCGCCATTATCTTGTGGTGGTTCCAGGAACATGCCATGCACAAGCACTTGCTACATTCAAAATTTGATTGGTACGGCAGACGCATTCATGAAGTGCATCATCAAAAAAATTACTTTCATATTTCACTTGACCCTGCCTGGCTCATGGTGACTTGGCTATCGACAGTCTTTGTCATGCTAAAGTGTGTCTTGCCGCTGCCGCTTGCCCTGACGACGGCCATTGGCTACGCTGGTGCAGGGCTCTTTTACGAATGGTCGCACTACATTGTTCATACCAAGGTTCGGTTTGCCAAGGGATCGTACTGGCAACGTAAGTGCATGTGTTGTGACTATTTAAGATTGGCGGCGGGAGTGTCATGTTTGTTGTTAACAAAGTGTAAAACTTTTTGTAACAAAACACAGGGATGAAGGATCACCACATTCGACATCATTTGATCAACGCAGGGAACTGGTTGGGCTTTTCCTTGCCTCAAGTCGACACTTTGTTTGGAACGAATCCAAGCGTGCAGGAGTTTCGAAGGCAGGAGGCAGCTGAAAGATAGTTGAACACAAACGATTGTTGCAGAGAGTCGTCGATGTATAGCGATAACTTTTTATCGGCGTGCCCAATCACTATATATTTATTGTATGCATAAGAAAAGTTTTCTACTTAATACCGGTATCGTACGCCAGTGTTAGTCGTGTTGGTTAGCTCTGTCGAGCAGGGAGGAGACGTGCTTCACCCAATGCGTTCGTTGGCTGTGCGTTGTCGCTTGGCATAATGCTTTTACTTGTAATTCAACGAGCATAGAGTGATGCCTTGAATTCGCTGAGTTCGCCTTGCACGTCAATGAAATTATAGTCTCTCTTGATCGGTCGTTCCTTGTCAAGCACAGCGTCGATGCAACCATGAGCGCATCCAAAATCCTTGGCCAAAATATAGCAGCTCTGTTTGTTTTTGTCAAGCTGTAGCTGTCCCTCTGGCCCGCAAGGAAGATGTATCTGGTGCGCGCAACGGTCATTGGCTATTGTTTTCAGGCGCTTGTACTCTGTCAGCGTTGCCTCAAACTTTTCTCTTCCAATCTGTTCGATTGTGAGCTCCAAACTCTTGTGCGCAGCAGCATGCAGTACATAGTCGCCATAGTTGGAAGCTCGCCATTGATCGCTTTCCAAAAAGCTCGCAACTGCATCTGACTTGAAACTCTTTTTGGTCGGAATACAGACTGAGTTTTCAATCGGCTTGTTCTTCCACATGCGATACGTTTCACCCGTAATCTTGCTGTCGGCGACAACGACGTCGCCAACGTCAACTCCTAAAAGTAGCGACAAAACTACCAATGACTCGTCCATTCGATCCACGACGAGTAGCATATCGTAGTCGTCGACTACTCGCTTGACATTTGCGAGAACCTGCTCTGGATACTTGACAATGTCAGGTTGCGTTTCGTCCCAGGCGGAGTGATCGGGAATTGAAGTCAAACTAGCGTACTGAAGGGTGAATCCTCCTTGTCCTGGTGATAGTGTTCCAGTGTGATCAGAGAATGACCCTTTGGCATGGCCTCTTAGCTCGCGCAAAATGTTTTGATCCGTCGGCAGAGTGTCGGGACCCGGTCGATTGACAGAAAATTTGTGATAAAAGATACTGCTGATGGCTCTTTCATCAGGTGCACGAATTGACGTGAAGAGAAAGCTCTTGTCGTAAAGTCGGCTGCTGTAAAAGGAGCCCAGCCGATGCTCCCACTGTGCCGGATGGCAGCGATTTCGATCAGTTATGCGAAGCGCGACTCCCGCCGACGTTGAGGAAGCTGCCTTTGGTACTTTGGTTAGAATCAAACCCTGTCGCAGAATACTATTCTTTCGAACTGGTATCAGGTTTGGCGCTAGACACCAAGATGATCGGTCGCGACCAGGAAAGGCACGAGCCATTTTTGTCGCTTCAAATGCAATGCATTCTGCTGACAGGGAACCAAGGACGCATGACGGATAACTTTCTATCGTAAGATTGATTAGTCGAAAAAAGTGATGGTCGTAGTCGAGTTGTGACTGCACCGAAAAGATGAGGATGATTGCCAGGCCGATACCAGCGGTCCAAGTCCACGTTGATCGATTCATCCATCTTCCATTTCTGGTACCCCGATGCTTCATCTCATTTGTAATAAACCAATCATATGAAGCTCGGGTGGTCCGTGTAAATGCTGAGGGAAGCAGGTGCTGATATTGATCGGCCATCAGCCATCACATTCATCGTCTTCTCTTGTTTGTCGACCTTACTGTGATCGCGCTACGACAGTTAGCGCGACTGAAAAGACAGAATTCTGTTGCAGTTTCGCGCTCTTTAGTACCGCAGAGACAGAGCGTCACGTTTCCCTCCATCACCGGAAGGCTTTCTTGACATCACTTCTTCTCGACCATATACTTCCACTCCTCTTGCAATTTGGATCCAGCGAGCACAATATTCATCGACAGTCAGATTTCATGATGCTTGCCTCTCGTGCACGATCACTCTCATCCTCGCTATTGCGCAAGAGCGCCAATCATCCGCGAATCTCAACTCAGCAAAGTCTTCGATCGCTCAGCACGGCCGCACCACTCGTGTCGTTGTCACCACAAGAGCAAGCCTTTTACGAACAAGGCATTGTCGACGAGCGCGGTTTGACAGTCTTTTATACGCTCCATGAAATGCAAGTCAATAGTTGCAAGGTCTATGCTGAGAAACAACTCTTTGGCACGTTTAGTGAAGAGACGAAGCAGTTCGAGTGGATGACCTTTCAAGACTATGCGGATCACGTGGATAAATGTCGAGCCATGCTTAAAAACCTTGGTAAGTAAAAGTCTTTATTGATGGATGATTCGTTTGAGTGAAGATTGAAGCATTGAAATGTTTTGGGGCAGCATTTCTAGTCATTCGCTTGTACTACATACGGCAGATCTGACGCGAAACTTGCTTCCGTTTCTCATTGTTTGCTATGCTAATGTACTCAGGCATTAAGGAATTCGACAAGATTGCTATTATTTCTAACAATCGCTGGGAGTGGGCAACGATTGCAGCAGCGGCCTACAGCTTGAATGCCAACTTGGTTCCCATGTACGAAGCCCAACTTCCGGCTGATTGGACCTATATTTTGAACGACTCGTCGAGCCGCCTTTTATTTTGCGCCAATCAGGACATTTACGACCGCGTCCAACAGCATGTCAAACCAAATGTTCCGACCTTGACGGAAGTGCTTTGCTTGAATGCTTCGGAGGGAGAGCCGCATGCGTTTGCGACGGCCATGGCCAATGTAACGGCCGACAAGGACGGCAGCATGATTATTCAGCCAACTCCAGATGACTTGGCCAACTTGATTTACACCTCTGGAACGACGGGCAAGCCAAAGGGAGTTGAGCTTACACACGAAAACTTTGCGTCCAACGTCAAGGCTGCGGCCCGCACCATGGTGGAAGACCCGAAGGAGTTTATTCTCGAAACGGATGTTAGTTTGGCATTTTTGCCGTGGGCGCATTCATATGGACAGACTTGTGAATTGTGGATGAGCATTTCGCATGGAGCTGCCATGGGTATTTGTCGTGGCGTGCCGGTAATCTTGGAGGATTTGCAAATGGTTCGTCCGTCAGTGCTGTTTGCTGTTCCAACGCTATACAAGAAGATTTACGACGGCGTTCACAATATGATGGATGCGGCTAGTCCGCTTCGAAAAAAGCTCATGCGTAATGCGCTTGCAGCGGGTCATCAAAATGTTCAAGCCATTCATGGCAAGCGCGCGCCATTGGGAATGATTGAACGTTTAAAGTTCAACTTGTTGGACAAGGTTGTCTTGAGTAAGATTCGCGATCGGTTTGGAGGTCGTATGCGACATGGATTTGTTGCTGGAGCTGCTTGCCCCGCTGAAGTCTTGGAATTTATGGACTCGATTGGTATTCCTGTTTGCGAAGGGTATGGTCTTACGGAAACGTCGCCCATTATTTGCATCAACACTCCTGAACAGCGGTCGGTAGGATACGTGGGGCGTCCCATTGGCGGTGTCACAGTGTACATTATGGGTGAAGACGGAAAGGAGGTTCCAGATGGCCAAGAAGGTGAAATTTGCTGCGTCGGTCCTAACGTCATGAAAGGGTAAGCGAGGCTACTTGAAGCGTGCCTTGCGTAGCCTAGATTGGTCAAAACTTACATCATTTTAAACATTCGCAGATATTACAAGAATAAGGAAGCGACGGATGAGGTCATTTCTTTGGCTCCGGACGGCAAGGGGCGCATGTTTCATACAGGGGATCTAGGCGTTCGTGGTGAAGGAGGCTTTATAAAGGTGACTGGTCGACTGAAGGAGCAGTACAAGCTTGAGAATGGAAAGTATGTCGTCCCAACTCCCATTGAGGAGGCGATTGGCATGAGTCGATGCGTTACTCAGGTTGTCTTGTGTGGAGCAAACAGGCCGTACAATGTGGCACTGATCGTGCCTGAGTGGCCAGTCATTCGAAAGGAGATTGGTGCGGCTGACACTATTTCGGATGATGAATTGGCCAATGACGAGCGTGTTGTTGCCTTGATTAATAGTGAGATTGCCAAGACGACGAGTAAGATGAAGAAGTTCGAGGTTCCTCAAGCGTGGGCGTTTGTCGCCCCCTTTACGGCTGCCAACAATATGTTGACTCCGAAGATGTCTATTCGCCGCCACAAGGTGATTCAGACATACGAAGAGCTTGTGAGTGGTCTTTATGGGAACGAGAAGGTAGTTACCGAATCTGCCGACGGACATGGTGCGAAGGAACACGCTGATAAAGTAGCGGCTTAACGACAGCGATTGGAGCAAAAGCGTAGACATGTAAACACACTTATTTTATTATTCATCCGCGTAACTAAGATTTTTGGCAGGGCAAAACTTAGGGTACTTGTAATGCCGAGCCACCATCACCAGCACGCATTTACAGTTTATGCAAAAAGCATCATCATCTATCAATCACACATGTGCAGACATACCGATGTAACAACCTTCTAAATGCCATCGGACCTATTTGCCTGTTCAAATGACCATTCAAAGTTGAGCTTGTTCAATTTTTCAATTCGATCATCGGTGAGATCGGTAATCTTTCCTTCGTTTCTCTGACTCCATGCGTCGCGTTGAGCTTTCATCCAGGCGACCAGCTCGGCATCTTCATACTGAGAAGGGACGCAAGTATGACTGAAAAAAGGTAGATTATAATATACGGTCAGTTGAAGGTACTTGTTGATGGTAGTGCATGTTACCGCAAACTTGCAGAGCCAGTACTTACCCGTGCTCCTTTTGGAACTCCTCAAGACGAGCATACATTTCATCCCAGTCCGAATTATTCCCCGTCTCGTCTTCATTAATAATAACCTTTTGCTTCTTGGCAATCTGGGGCAACTCGGTGGACTCTCCGCTTCGCTTGCCGTTGGTTGGTTCGTCGTCGTCGGTATTTCCTTCGTTGCTTGATTCAGCTTCTCCGCCAGTGCTCGAATCCGACGCTGACTCTGGTTCCGTCTTTGGTGAGTCGGGTCCGGAATGCATTTTGTCTTGATTCAAAGCAAGTTTCGTCGGAGATGTGACTTTTGACGATGGATCTTCTGCAGCAGCAGCAGCAGCCGCTGATTCAGTGGATGGCGAACCATCCTCCTCGTTCTTGTTCGTGGGAGATTGGAGCTGCGCATGCTGCTTTCCTGCAGTCGCAGTGCCACCACCAAATACCTTTGTGTACAGCCAAGTCAACATGTGAGCAAGAGATTTGATGAATGGAATGTCTGGTATGTACCGGTAAATTTGCCAAAGGAGTTTGCGGAGGGAGAAGGTGCGTTCTTTGTGTCATCGTTCGAAAAATCGACGTCGCGGTTGGCGATGTGCAGGCGTCAATTTAGAGTTAAGGGTAGAGCGAGCCTGTTATTTGTCGCTTCGGCACTCAAATTCTTGACACCTCTTGGTCGTGCATACGACCATGCGCGAGCTTCTCCATTCGACGACCAAATTTGGCAGTCGATTGACGTTCGGATGAATGTTTCCATGGCTGTGAGCTATATATTGAATATAACATTTGGTGGATGAGTTTCCGGATTGGGATTATTTGCGTAAATTTACTGCTAAAGTCGGGCATCAAACTGCCATCAGAAACGCGATAAGCATCACTTGTTCGGCAGACAGAGACGGTGGCTAGTCAGCTGAAAAGCAGCGAGCAGCGAAGCGATGCACAATGACTATAGAAGAGCATTCCCTTGGCTTACAATAGTGCTTGCAATTCTACAAGCGATGCTCATTCATGCTAGTGAATCACGAGCAGACGAGACTCGGTCTGCTCGACGCGCACGTTCCATAGGCACCGCTCAAACGACAGTCTACAATTCATATACGATTTACAATACACGTGGGTGGACGACTTTCGACTTTTCCGAAACATCAGTAATACGATCAAGCTTGGATCTGGGATATAAAGCGTTTGTTTTGCAGGAATTCAACGACTTTTTCCATGGAGGATCAACAATAAATCAACGCCGATTGGCTCTTGCTGGGCAGCCATTGCAACGAGTGGAATACCGAGGCTCGACGGAACTGATTGAGGATTTGATTGCAATCTATTTAATGCTTGACGTAACATGTCCAGTTGGAGTCAACGCGACGTGCCAAACCGTCTATGCATCCTTTGCGCTCCAAGCACAAGCAGCGGATGAAGCCACCAACGCCGATGCAATGGCGGAGTTTGTCGCAGAATCTTTGACGTATCAAACTAACGAGAACCTCGAGTCAAAGTTGAAATACTATTTGATGCAAGTCGGCTTTGATTCGACTATTCAGGTTTTTATTGCCATGGAAACGCCTCTGCCAGCCGAGGCTGCTGTATTAACCAATGTTCCAACACCTCTTTCTCCACACGGTTTGACTACCAGTCCCGTGTATTTAGAAATTGACAATTCACAAGATATCACGATGCAACCAGATTACCAGCCGACTCTTGCTGTAAGCGTCCCAATTCAGCAATCCTACGTTCAACCTTCGTCAGTCGCTCCAACCGCCGCCGCCCAAAATTCGTTTGACGCATATTCACCACCCACTGCGACCATTCAGCCTGTCACAAATGCACTGGCGAGCATAAGGCCGGATGTGCCGTCGCAAGCCCCTGCAGCAACATTAGTTACAAAGGATCAAGTCAGTGTCAGCTCACGCGGATCCAACAACGACGATGCAACTAATACGACCAATGCTACTGCAACTGAGCCACTGCATGCCACAGCGCACTCACTTGAGGAAACGACGTCCAATAGCTCAGCGGCCTCAACCAAACACGGGCTAGCAATAAACCTTGCTATCATGCTTGCAGCACTCTGTTTGAGTCTACAGGCATATCGCTGAACTGCCTCCTGTTGAGATTCCACGTGACACAAACAATATTTATATGCAATACTAACCGCAACATCGTATCCGCCTTTGTTGAATAGCTATTGTGGCAAGCTATTCTTTGGCATCAACATGTTGCGAAACAACGTAGTAATAAATCGATCGAGAGGAGCTGAGGTAGCAGACCTCGCACCGTTACTCACCGGTTTGTTCTGAAAAATTGTGATGCGGTTGTTACAATTGCCTTGCTGCCAGTCTCCGTTAAAGATCAAGTATGTTAACGTCTCCAGCAAGGCATTCTTATCTTTATGTCGGAGCTGCTGCCTTGTCCACAACAGCTGCAATGTATTATCTTCGACGGCGAAGATGCAGCGCGACAAATGATGAACACACAGCCAACCAGACCAACCATTCCGTTATCGCAGAATCTACGAGCACGACCGACAAGGATCAGGAGAATGCAAGCGATAGCATCACAGTCAAGCCCATTGGTACTGTCCGATCAATCTATCGCCTGTGCGTGGGCACACCTCGCCAAGGCCTGTTGGCGCCGGATGCGCGAGGACGTATCGAATTACTACACTTGGACATGGATGCCGTTGACGAGCTGCAGTGCTTTTCGCATATATGGATCGTCTTTGTGTTTCATTTGAATACTTCAGGGAAGAAGGAGGCTAGTAAGATCGCTCCGCCTGCGCTAGGAGGAAGGAAAATAGGCGTGTTGGCGAGTCGGTCGCCGCATCGACCCAATCCAATCGGGATGACCCTATGCAAACTTGATGGAATCGACGTTCATTATCGAGCAAGAAGCAAGCATCAGAAGAAACCTAAGCGAATTGTTACTCTAAGTATCTCCGGTATCGATTTGGTTGATGGAACACCAGTCCTTGATATCAAACCATACGTTCCGACGTACGATGCTCCAACTGACGGCGAATACAATGTACCATCTTGGGTCAGCCAAGGACTGACGACGAAACGGCCCGTTTCTATATCGGAACAAGCTAAGGAGCAACTGGACTCAATACTTCAGAATGATTCCAACGCTTTGGAGTTCTATCGTGGCTCTGGTGCCGCGTCAAGTATTTTGCGCTGCATTCAGCAAGTATTGAGCATGGACGTTCGTTCCTCGTATCAAACACTCAAGGTTCGACAGGGTAAGTCGCAGGCGGAGCGAGCCAAGCGAGTCCAGGAGACGATTACTAGCAAAGAGCCAACGTTAGTGGATGATGATGTCTGCACGCAGCAGATCGACAATCTACTCGTTTATTTTAAGGTCACGGAAGCGACTGATGCGGAGCGGGATATTTCAAACGGTAGTGGCGCGGAAGATACGGTGCTTGTGTCAAGAATTGAGTTACTCGGGCGCGCTGAAGATCAATGACTCTCTGTAGCATAGATCATTATTGATTAGCTACACGTCTTAAATAAGGTGAGGTAGCTAGAGATCATACTCTATTGATGTTCCTAATTCGTGCCAAATTGCTGATGGACCATAAATTTAGCGATTAATGGCCAAGGCATTGAGTATATCTTTCCCATGACTTGTCGTCCGACAAAGTTGGCGAGAGGCGACTTGCGTTTGTTGAGCACAGCTTTGGGAAACACTAATTCGCTTCCAACATTGCGAAAAATGGCGGCCGATGCAAGACCTTGCTTTGTTTCATGCTCGCATATTGTCTCTGAATGCTACTATAAGAAGTATAGCGCTCGGTTAATAAGCTGCCATGGTCGGAAGGTTGTCAACGCCGTTGAATCGTGCAAAACATTGATGCTGCGACATTTTCAAAATTCGCGGACACGCGACGACTGCCATGAAGAATCCCCGAAACCCTCTCGGTGTTCTCAGCCAAGGAGGCCTCATCCACTATCGATTCTTGTACTGCTACTACTGCAATGCTTCGCAGTTGTTCAGAGTTCAAGACAGTCACGTCGTCGAAGTCTGGCGATCGATGAGCTCTCGGGCAATCATGCTTTGTCGTCAACAGGTCATCAATCCGCGCAAAGAAGCTCGATAGAATGCAAAATTGTCATGTTTGACAATCTATATCAGGACAACAATGGGCGTTTTTTTACAAAGGAGCATCTTGCGTGCATCCCGATCGTTAATGGTGTTGCGAGCGATCTGGAATACCGCCTCGACCTGCCGGACAGCATGCCGTACGACCATCGGCAAGAGATTCGACAAGGAAGCTTTTACGTGACGATAGCAAATGCAACAATCACCAAAGACCAACTAATATGGTCTGTAGCTGACAGTGATCTTATAATATCGATTCGAGAAGATCGAAAGCTTTCCATGGCGCCAACCATTGGAACAAGAACCGTGGCGGTCCTCAAGATTAACGCTCTGGATGCGTCGCTAGACGTTTCCGTCGCGGACATGAATTCTATCTTGTTTGACTTGAATAATGTCAACTTTGTGTCGCAGTACTCAGCCTGCAGTTTTGGACAACTTCTCTGGGAGCCTTCTTTGAAAGTAAAGGGCGGTGGGGGAGTCGTCGAGGTGAACTTGCCGCAAAGCATTCTTTCGTTCGATGGACCATCCGATGTCGTTGCAGCCGCTCAGGAGCAACTATTGAAGGATAGGCCTGATTTGGAGTCAGCAGCCAGTTTGGCAGACAGTGTCATGTTTTGCATTCCGCCTGGCTTGAAATCAGGGGACTTTATAGCGAATGCGGGCGTCAATTACTGGCGCGCCAATTTTTACGGGGAATGGTGCTTGTCGCTTTCGGCGACCATGCATGAACTCGGTCATAACTTGGGATTGCTGCACTCCAATGAAGTGACGGAGTTATATGGTGATCTTACAGGATACATGGTAAGTGAGTGATTTGTACAGAATGTGAAAAGTATGCATGGCCTATCGTACGAATGCTCACAATCCAGTGATCATCGTTTAACTTTTAATCAAAGGGCGCCGGATACAAATCAACAAATTGGCCGCGCAAGGCTTTTAATGCGTTCAATCAGTGGGAATTGCAGTGGTACGAGTCGAGGACACTGATTCTCGAACCTCTGGCAAATGGCCCGACACTGTTTAATCTGGCAGCTTTCACGGACTTTGATCTTGCGTCGAAGACTGATTACGTCATCATTAACATTCAAGACACATACTTTTTGAACTATAACCGCGCCAAGTCGTTTAATATTGACACGGAGGAGAAACGAAACATGGTGACCGTGACGGAACCGTCCGATGCGGGAACTAACTGCCTTGTTGGCTTGATGGCGGGCCAAAGATACGAAATTGAGATCCCAAGTGGCGGCAGTCTCATAATAGAAGTCTGCGGAATGGTTTTTGGCAACGTTGCAAGTCCGGATATCGCGGTTGTCAGCGTTGGAATTGGTGTGACGCTGTGCACGAACGCATCCCTTAATCTACCCGAAGCACCAATTAATCGCGCGTCGTTTGCGCCGCCAGTTGCTTCAAGCGGAAGAGTGTTTATCACGGTCGCTACATCGGCTTCTACTGATGCTCCTGCCGTCGTGCCCTCTACGCGGCCGCCTCGAAAAAAGGCTGCTAGGCATAGGCGTAAAAGGCGTACTCCTAAAAACCATCGCTCCGACGAGTTCAAGCTTGCATACGCTGATGCTTCGCCTGCAAAGTCTCCGTCAACCGCACCAATGGGCGAGGTATTAGAAATAACTGTGCCACCCACTGTCATTATCCAATCAGTCACGTTGCAGCCCACACAACCTCCTACTGTTTTGCCAACATCCAGCACGTCGCCATCAGGCACACCAACTACAGTTTTTTCATCTTCCGCACCAACATACACAAGCTTTGTTACGAATGAGCCTACAGCAAGGTCTAGCCAACCTTCATATGTGCCTACAGATGTACGTGCAATCACAGAAGCGCCTTCTAATATTCCCATGCAATCAGCAAGAGCCACACAATCACCGTCGACCGCTACACCTACCGCCTCTACGCAAGGCGGTTCTTCACTTGAACCAAATGACACAATAGGCCTTCATGACGTTGCACGAATGTCGGCGTTTAACTTTGGTGTGTTGTTTTCCGAAGCAGAAGCGGGTAAGGAGAAAATTCAAATATCGCTACCGCAACCTGAACTTTCCAAAGAAGCGACTGCTGAAAATGCTATATCTGATAGCAGTGTGTCTTCTGCCTCGTTGGGAACAAGTGTGCCTGGTGATGTAGACACTGGATACGATGAACAAATTCCCGCGTTGATCATTCCATACAATGTTAGCGATACGAGTGGGCAGCGGGAGTCAAAGTACCCGCACAGACACTGGGAATGGCTTTTTATTATCATGACTACCATATTCGTTGCTGCAAGTGCGTGATCTACGTAGGTGGTGGCCAGTTAAAACCAAGATGCTTCTTTTGCACGCGGGCAGTTTTTCGAGTTGCACTTTTACGCTGAGACGCGACAACTTCTCCTGCTGATTGTTACGTCTTTGATCTATAATCGCCGCAACTGACTCTCTTTTTGATGTCTGATACGTCGGTATAGGCCGGAGAACGACTGATTCGTAGACTTACACCTAACAGAATATAATTGGCCATGCTTGGGTAGCTATGATTGCGTCGAAATGAGGGATAAAGGTTAACCGTACAGCGAGGCTCGCTCGCACGAGCAATTTTTCGTCCAACTGCTATGTAAATCTACACTCACAATTTGAATGCGTCCAAGCAGAGAGCGCCGGGCTCAATGATTGCAATGATACAAACACCTTTTTGACCATCAGCATAAGCATTGTACGACGGTCGGCAAGCATCATGGTAGCACTACTGGTGTTTCTCTTTTCTTCGAGCAAACTCCCAATCGCAGCAGGATATTCGGGTTCGCAGTCGCTTGCTTCCCCCGTGCGTGTAACTAGTCTTTCTCCGACAATAATTTCGGTCGACAAGTCCAAAAAAGCGAAGAAAGAGTACAAGCAAGGCCTCGTTCATCAGCAGGATTTTAACATGATATGCCAAGTAGTTATGACAAGAGAAATCACGACAGCTGGGAACCTCACGCAGCAAGAGTATGCCTCATTCGTATTCGGTTACTGCGACCATGCTCCCAATCATGGTGCTCAATGTATCAGAAAGAATGAGTTTGATGAGCTTGCCATTCCTTTACAGCTCGCATTTGCTACAGGAGCATGCAATGAAACAAATTTATCGGCAAATGAGGCATGCCTCCGACAGATAAAAGAGCATCAAACTAGCATGTCATTTGTTGGTGATGTTCGACAACTTTGCGATGCCACTTATGCCGCAATGCAAGATACGGGAATGTTAATCGATACATCAGACATGCCGTCCATTGATATACAAGTGACGACTGCTCCGTCTATTAGGCCCGTCTCAGTCGAGCCGTCGACGCCAGTTGTCTCCCCTTTGCCGTCATATTTACCCACCTTGGCTGAGACTGTGCTTGAGGACTTGGACATTGCGCCTCCCGTCTCGCTTAATACAACCGACAGTGCGAAAGCGAGCGAGGGAAGCAAAACTAGTTTTCAAACAATTGCGCCGACTGCGGCTCAGGACGCTGATAATCAGGCCGCTGGAAGCGAAGTCGAAGACTCTGAAAGTGCACTGATAACCGTCGCGGCAGTGGTTGCGTTGCTGATCGCCAAGGTGATTTTTGTCGCCATGTATGTCCGGTCTCGCAGGAAGAAGAAATGTGCATCAAACAACGACTTTGATCCATACTTGCAGGAGCATTCGGCTCTAGGCTCGGAACCAAGTCTTTCCTTGACCTTTGACGAAGGCGACGACCCAAAGAATAAGCCTCAGCATCAGTCCCTTTTCAAGCCATGCAAGCAAAAGATAGCCAAGGATCCGCTAGCAGCACCTAGCCTGGAGAGTGAGATTTCTTCTTGTGTTGAAAGATCGCTGAGTTTGGCCACCAGCATATTCGATGAGAGGTTGTTGCCTATTTACGATGATTGCGAGGCGCTCGATGATGTTGATCTGCTTGTAACAGGACTTACTTCGTGTGACGAGAATAACTCACAAGCTGGCTCTGGTACGAAACAGGATCCTATTGCTATATCAAGCGTCCAGAGACGACGCGAGCATTGGAATGATTCACTTAAGAGATGGCGACAATCTCGCGATCCTGATCAGAGCCTACTCGATGTTGTCGACCAATATGCAGAGGCAGCATCGCAAAGTGACAGTCACCTCAATAGATCTTGTACTAGCAGATCTCTTTCCACCGACTCATCGAATACCACAAGTACTGGTAGTATTGACGATGCAGTCAAACAAAGATTTGAACAATTTGACAAGAAAGTAACGTATGGCATTGATTCACTTCGAAGCGACCTGTCAGAATGCGGCTACTGTGATGAGACTTCATCCTGCGACAGTGCAGATGACTCCATATCCATGCATATCAGTCGGCGAGCAGAGAAACAATGATTATTAGCGTAATAATTCTAAATTATATATATATACATATACGTGTCATCGAACAATTGTGGCAACCGCATCTACAGCAGACAGCTCTGGCACTTAACGGTCTGCTCTATCCGGCGATCGGCGTCAAGACAATTGTCTTATGCGTTCGGCTAAGAAAGAACTTGTAGTAGCTATAGCTAGTTGGTTATAAGTCAATACGAAGACCACTCATCGAAAATATGCAAAAAGGTGAAGCTTGCAGCTGCTAGCACCCGCCAAAATCAAACAGTGATTCCTTGCGGAAGATTGTCAAGTGATCGTCGTACGAAAGATTCCCTTGCAATTGCTCAACCGAAACATCACTCGAGCGACCTGTCTTTGGACGAGGGTAGTCGCTCGTGCCACATTGATGACTGTATTGCTCGAAACACCCATCAATCACACTTTCGAAAGAGTGGATTTTGGATGCGCCTGTAGCGCCATTTTGTTGTGGTTCTGACGCTCGTACAGTGTGGTATTTTATAAATGCTTCTAGTCGCCGGATCGAGCCGTCTGTCTGTCTTTGCTCGTGCCAGTCATCCATGTACTTGTCTTCGTCAACGTCAACGTCCACTCCAAGAGTATTCAGTACGCATCCTGTGGTACCTCCCAGGACAAAGACTGTCACAAGTACAATCGCCATCGTTGTCATAGCAAACTCGTTCTGATGCCCAAACGTGTCGGGGAACGAGCGGACACAGGCATATGCCACGGCACCACGCAAACCAGCAAACCAAAGCATGTGGGCAGTTTTAGGCTGAATCTTCAAGTCGCGCTGCTTTCTTGGTGTCATGCTTGACATGTCACTTTCGGCATGTGGGACCGTGGTTGGTTGATGATACATTTCTTCCGCTTCAAGGTAATAATCGTCTTGGAGGGATGATTGCTGTTGCGATGTTCTTCTTACAAACGACAGCCCCGTGGCGATCTTTGTCGGAGGACCGTGCTTGGGAGATCTCGGTAAGCAAGAGGGACCTCCTTTTGGGTTACGTCGCAATGCTCGGTTGAAAAAGAGTGCAATCGGGTACACATTCAATGCCCGCGCAACCAGGCACGCGAACAGAGCCCACAATGTAAACTTGCCGTTGAAGCTTCCTTTCATGCCAAAGACAGACAGGCCAAGTTCCAAAAAGATTGAAGTTTCCGCCAAGTATGCTGCTAGACGAAACAGTGATTCGGCAGTCGTGGACGTGGAGGGCGACAAGTTGGGTTTCACGTAGGATCGTGCCGTCATGCCGGTGAACAAAATAGTCACAATACCCGACAAGTGCATTAGCTCCGCCAGTAGAAAGGGTACATACATGATGAGTATGTACAAGCTGAGCTCCAGTAGCCGATTCGTCCGCATATCGACATATTTGAACAAGAGCGCAGCAAGACATCCGCAGAGAACTCCCAAAATCGGGCTGCCGACGGCATCCAGCATGAAGCTAAAGATAAACGTCCCAAAGCTCGTAATAATCTTGCCTGCCCCGTTCTCCGGAACGACAAACTTTGCAAATGCCTTGAACAAGACAAGACCAACGGCGTCATTTAAAGCAGATTCACCAAACACCAGGTAGAATAAATGTGGATCAACTCGCTTGGCTTGAAAGACGGCAAGAATTGAAACTGTATCCGTCGTCGAAATCAAGGCGCCAAACGTTAACAACTCCGTCATGGTCGGCTTGAAGTCTCCAGTAAGTCCAAAACTGACAACAAGATCAAGTACAAACGCGATACTCAGCGACGAAATCAAGGTACCTGCCACGGCAAAGAGCGAAATGGGTAGCAAGTGACGAAAAAATAATTCCCGCCTCAAATGATAACCCGAATTGAAGATAATCGGAGGCAGCAGCGCCACAAACAAGACATTTGGTGAGAAGCTGAGTAGCGACTCCGCAAAGGCGCCAGCGCCATAGGTATCGTCGTCGCCTTCCGCAGCCGACGCTTCATTTGAAATAAAGAGCAAGTGAACAACACTACCTGCCGCCATTCCAACGAGTAGCGTTAAACCCGCTTCAGGTAGTATCGTTCCTAATCGAGGCCGATCATGTAGAAATTTACTCAGCAGCAGTACAACTGCTAGTAGAGTTGCGAAAAAGACAAAGTAGGCAGAGATTCCTTCTGTCGTTTGCCATGTTGGGCTGAGTGAGCTGCCGTACTCGTCGTCGTCATTGTTATTAGCATCATCGTATCCATCTCCGCCTTCATTATTCTCATGTGCATCCTCAAGGTATCGAAAGGCATTCATAGTAGTTGATCAAGTAGCAGATTCACTGTCAATTCATTGGCCGTCGCACAAGATGGTCCTCGCTTGTTGTCCATGGTGGAGCGAAGGCGATGGCTGAATGCAGGATACCTTTTGCACGCGTGCCGAACGGTTGCTTTGATCCACTATTAAGAATAGTGTAGGCTATACTGCCAACTTTAGGACGACGGATGGACAATAGTAAAATAATGAATCATATATCGGAAGCTCCCAGGCGTCACAAAGATCGTAGTTTAGATCGCATTGATGAACCGAATGTGTGAGAGTCTACTCCGGTCTTTGCTGCTTGCTACTGTATGTACGTACAGTATACTCCAGTAATACAATTGCAAGGACTTGGGGCGCACAGGTTACTCTCTAATGTGGCCTCACTGACATTGGATTAGAAAAGCTTTGCTTTGAGCCTGCCTTGAATAACACAGGAATCGCGTTCTCGCTGTACTCAAACAGTGACAAGTTTTGATGTTGTCATGTATCATCAATGCGTTACAGTTACAATCAGCTCGATCTCATGTAGCATTCTGCGACGGCTCTACAGCTTGCCATTAAGCACTGACAGTGCAACACGAATCGCCGACGTGAGAAAATGGCGTGAGCATTGGCGATCTACTCGTACGCAGGCCACATGTAAAGAATGATAAATTTACGAATTCGACGCTATATCAGATAAAAGTGTGTTCCTACATTTGGAGCGCCCACTTCAAAGTAAACTGCAAATTCTTTGGTTCAAACAATCCATGCATCTACTTGTCGCCGTAAACTGCCCAGCACTCCTTTTGCTTTGGTCCTCCTCCATTAATAACGTTTGTGAAACCATGCTGCTCCAAAAACTCCTTGGCCAAGCCTCCACGCGTTCCAGCTCCACAGTGCGTTATGATTGGCGTGTCCTTGGCAACGTCGGCTGGAAGTTCCGGCATGGTTTGATTGGCGCGGTCCCACACCAAATTCTTGGCCTTGGTGCGAAAGGCACCAGTGGGCAAGCCTGCCAGTTTCAAGCTCGTCTCATCGCCTGGTTCCGATGCAAAGTCAGTCGTTCGCGTGTCAACGACCAGTAACTTGTCGCCAGCCTTGTCGACAAAGGCTTTCAGTTCTTCTGGTGAAGCAATTCCGGCGTTGGAGTGATGATCGTGTGAATCGGCTGCGGTCGGCTTCGTCGTCATGGCAGTTTTGCTCGTCTTCGTTCGCTGAGTCTTCTTAAACTTTTTGTCTAAATCAACGTTTCGACTGACTAATATTCCGATTCCCTTTCCAATCAAGGTCGCCAACAAAAAGCTCGATCCAAAGACGATGAAGAAACCTGTAGGAAGCGACTGCAGAAAATTGTAAAAGCGAGGGAGCTGAGAGCCAAACCAAAGGGCGAGAATGGACATGCTGCTGCTGCTTCGTGTGGAGCAGGAAGAAGATTTAGTCGTGGTTGGTCGATTGGATGGCAATAACGACGTGGAAGGGCGAGGTACTCGCAGTCCATGGTGGACGGAGCTCGAATCAAAGATTCATTTGTCGTAGCGGTTATCATTTGAACCGGTGTGACATCAAATTTTACTCCGCGGTCATTTCCGAGAGCTGTACTCGATTGATGTCCCGTATGACACCTTGGACTATTGCCACCAATGGCCTCGTGGTGTCTGGGCGAACAAACGCGGAGATTTAAAATGTCCTCGACTGCCGATCTAATAAAATTTGGCATCACCGCACTTCGTACGACGACAAACCAAGCATAATCGATAATTTGAAGCCAATTTGAAACAAACAAGGGCACCATGAATCATTCAAATCCTACCATCAACGCCGACGTTTCGTCGCAACTGCTCAACGAGTCGTACTCTTGCTTCGACGACGACGATGGAGCAGATCTTGCTTGTTCCGTCGCAGCCACCGAAGCGTCAAGTGAGGAAGAAAAGCTGCGTGCGCTCAAATCAAGTCGCAGACTTGTTCGACCGTTAGTTTTAGCATTCATTCTTGGAACTGGTCTTGTCGTCTCGGTGACTGTGCTCGTGGTAACGAGGAGGCAAGATGAGCGACTCTGTCAAGAAGCAGCGACACAAGCCGCTGCAAGTATGCAACTTTACGTCGAAGACAACCTTCGCACCACCGTCGACACGACCACGTTTACTATCAGCGATGACTGCGTTTCCTCTTGGCCTGCGATTGCTAGCGCATTGATTGCCGCTTGCTTTCTCGCGGCAGCCATTGGCTTCGCGTGGTACGACCGACGCCAGCAGCGCAAGTACGACAAGGCGCAACAGCTGGCGGAGCGAACAACATCCTTGGTGGCCTCATTGTATCCCAAGCAAGTGCGAGACCGCTTGCTAAACCAAGACAAAGAGCAGGCACCAAACAAATTCAACATGAAACAGTCAAAGGTAAACCGAACCATTCCAGCTGGCGATTTGGATGTAATGACGAGTAAGAGTCCATCGAGCAAGCAGCAGGTTGCTGCCAAGAGCCAGTCTATTGAGCTACTGTCTAGTCAATCAGGGGATCTACAACCGCCAGCAGCAAGGAGAACGTTGATGAAACGAGACGAAACGCCTCTCGGCGCCACCATTGACGACACTGTCGAAATATTCACCTCCCGACCCATTGCAGACTTTTTTCCAGATACTACTCTTCTCTTTGCCGACATTGCTGGATTTACGGCATGGTCATCGGCGAGGCAGCCGACCGAAGTGTAAGCAGACGAGTCAATTTGTTGGACGATTACATCTTCGTGTCTTACATCTTTCGACTTGATGCATCACAGGTTCATGTTGCTCGAAACGTTGTATGGAAACTTTGACATTATTGCGGAGAAATATGGCATTTTCAAGGTTGAGACTAGTAAGTACGCGTGGGCGTGGGGGCTGCCAAAGACTCACAAAGATTCATACTCACACGTTGACGACGTCGTTACAATATGATAGTTGGGGATTGCTATGGTAAGTTGCAACGAAGATGCACGACTCTCGCTCAAATTGATTCCCTCTTTTAGTTGCCGCATTTGGTTTGCCGGAACCAAGAAATGATCATGCTGTTGCAATGTGTCGATTCGCTCGTGACTGTTTGTCCAAAGACCAAAGAACTGGTGAAGAAGCTTGAGAAGAAATTGGGACCCGATACCGCTGAGCTGCATATGCGAGTTGGTATCCATTCAGGCTCTGTCACGGGAGGGGTATTGCGAGGCGCCAAGAGTCGGTTTCAGGTGAGTTTCCGCAACTCGCTTTCGTTCGCAAGGGCACACATATTGGACATGCTGATAAAATATCTTATTATTTCGATAGCTCTTTGGCGACGCAATGAATATGTGTGCGCGAATCGAAACGAATGGGGAGAAGGGCAGGGTCCACCTATCACAGGCAACTGCTGACGCATTGTTGGCAGCTGGAAAAGATAAATGGTTTATTGCGCGAGAAGAAAAGGTCTACGCTAAAGGTAAAGGAGAACTGCAAACATACTGGCTCAAAGTCGGAAAGAAACATCACGACAAATCAAAGCGCAAGTCTAGGTCGAGGCTTCTGAGCACCAGCAACATTGATACCGTCAAGGAGGAAGAGGACGGTGATGAGGACCTTGGCAGCGAGAGCATTTGGTCTGAGCATTTGGTCTGATTCGGATTACGATTCTGACGACTCGGAAAATGCATTTGATTCTGAGGAGCTTCTCTCTAACCTGGTCTCTGAAAAGACGTCCCGGCTGATCGATTGGAACGTTGACAATCTGCTAAGACTTTTAAAAGAGGTGATAGCGTCCAAACGACTTCGTGGTGTCAACCAAGAAACGATATCGGTTGATTCGAAAGACGACTCCAGAATTCCACTGGACGACTTGAAGGAATGTCTCGAGTTTGATCCGCTTCCAAGGAGAGTGACACCAAGTGAGCTGGCCCTCGTTCAGCTCGACCAACGAGTAGTCTCGCAATTGCACGACTTTTGCACAAACATTGCAATCATGTACAAAGACAATGCGTTCAATAACTTTGAACGAGCGTCGCAGATGTTGCTGGCTGTAACGAAGTTCGTTGCCCGAGTGGATGAAAAGGCCATGCTAGGCGCTGGAAAGCATTTCTCTCACGACCCCCTGGCCGTCTTCGCTTGTGCCTTCAGCGCTATCGTGCGCGATATTGACCATCCAGGTGTCTCGAATAAAGTGCTTGCACAGGAGAATGAAAAGATGAGCAAACATTTTCGAAATACGAGCATTGCGGAGCAGAACTCATTTGATTTGGCGTTTGGGCTACTCATGGATAATTCTTATTCCGCCCTGCGCGCAGCTCTTTTCTCTTCTCAAAGTGATTTAATACGGTTCCGCCACATCGCCGTTAACTTGGTCCTTTCGAGTGATATTTCAAGATTAGCAATAAAGAATCAAAGGTGGGAGCAAGCTCTTCTTATGAGTGGCGAAACCGCACATGAACAGAATTATAGGGCATCGATCGTCTGTGAATTCATGCTAGCTGCGACAGAGATTATTCACACAATGCAGCATGTTGAAATATACAACAAGTGGAACGAACGATTGTTCTCCGAACATCATGCTGCATGTCGGCGGGGCCGAGTCAAGGACCCATCCGCTTCATTTTTTAATGGCCAGCTCAAAAACTTTGACGGCGTCGTCATTCCGCTAGCCGAAAAACTTTCAAATTGCGGTGTTTTTGGCTCTCTTGGTTCGGAATGTCTCGCGTCAGCTCTTAGTAATCGACAATGCTGGCATGAGACGTGCATCCAGTTGGTAGCGACAATGGCGGAACAGCATGCCAAAACGGACAATGCCCCCTCCTCACGTATATCCCCCATCTCTGTTGCAATAGATGGTCTTCGGCAACGGGAGAAAAGACCCGCTCACGACAGCGAAAAGTTTGCGGCAGAGTCATCGGCTCATCTTGAGCCAAAAAATGATACCGACAAAAATTTGAAAGGTATAGCCAAGCGGGCAACCAGCTCCAATTTTGGTTCCGCAATGAGTTTGCTGATGAATCAAGTGGATGCGATGCAAAAGATGGAGGAGCACATTCTTACAACGAGTTTGCACGAATGTCAATCGTATGGCTCCTCCGCTGGAGTGTCCATCACTGGCAGTGACGATGATGGAAGCGCAGGCACCGACGAAAGCTTTTCAATGGATGGTTCTATTAACAGTCATTATTAAAGAAAATTCAAAATTCGTGCTTATTTATGTCAAGTCCGCCTACTAAGTATGATTCTTTTGTTTGGAATGCGATAAAATGCTTCGCAAGCGTTCCACGGATGACAAACTTTTCAGGGCTGAGGCGAGAGTTAACATATGAGCGGCCTTAGCAGCATCTTGGTGGGCCACCCATGCTTTGACATCGGTGCAAGATATACGAAGCGCTCCCATATTACCAGGCACGGAATAAGTATTTAAGGGGGGATCTGAGAGAACGCAACACATGTCTGAGACAGAATTCACCTTATTGTAGTAAGACAAATGCACGTGACTTACAAAATTCCTCCTGTAAAAGGCGCTGCACTTCAGGTCGCAGGATAGGACGCAGTTTTAAGGCAGATCCAAGTCCGCGTCCAGTGACAATGACAATATCACAAGCCGAGGCTCTCGAGTTTCCCCTTATCTCGTACATGTGCTTCTGCAAAGCAATTCTCACAGACGATCGAGCAACAGCACGGTTCATGCGGTGTAGGTCAAGTACGACACATGGCGTGTCATCGATCTTAGACGCTTTGAGAGAAAATGGCAGGCAACCTCTCGCAATCGCAGCTAAGAACAATTCGTCGGCAGCAGCATATAATCCTTCGTTCGAGACGGCGGTAATAGCCGATACGTACAGCAGCATCTCATAGCTACTACCGTCGACTGCATCTTCAGCAGGAGCTTGCAAACACGTCGCGGCCAAGCGTATGACTTCCTTGTCTCGGCCACGCAAAGAAAGAGCGCGAATGGTCTCTTGTACTGCATCGATCGGCGGGCGTCTACCGCTCCATTGAATCCAGTCTTCTAAAGTTCGTACTGCCCACGCATATTGGCTTCGAATGGAAAGACATTTTATGGCACTTGTAAGACAACGTGAGATGCGTCTGTATTCACTCAATGTATGCGGTGGCGTTGTCTTGCATGCCGGGGTAGGGTGCAGGCGTCCAACGTACGGCCGAATAAATTGCAACGTCGACAAGCAAACTTTCCAATGGCCTGATCTGCTCGCTGCCTCAAGCAACAAAGTCCATTCCGGGAGATGCATAGACAAGCTTGAATAAATTCCTTCCGTGAAAGTACCTCGTGAACTTTGAGTTGTCTCGTCCAGCTTTTCAATTTTTCCTTCGTTCTTAGCTGCTATTCGTGACAGATTTTGGATGTCATCACAAAACTGCAAAGCGGATGTTACGTTACCGTGACGTGCAGAGCTTTTCATCAGGCGATAATGCAATGCAGGTAGCATGGAGCCTTCGTTTCTTCTCAAATTTTTAACTGATAAACTCGGCTGAGTTGATCCACGAGAAATTTGCATCCGTGCGAGTAGCGATTGATGCAACTGGAGCAAATGACGTCGGGCTTCTGGGAATAAGCCGGCATAGCCACACGCCCCACAAACAAGTGCCACAAGCGTAGCTGGCGGGTTGCCAAAACTATCGACAAGCACAGAAGCTTTTCTTGCGTGTTCTTGTGCTTCGATCAAGGGAGCGTCGTCTCCGTTTGCGAGCCGGCTACGTGTTACAGAGGCTCTAGCGTATGCCTCAGCAACACTCCGCATAATATCGCAAGAGGTAACAACACCCTTTTCATGCATTAGATCAAAAACCTGCCGGCAGGTAGGAAAATCTTCGTTGACAAGGCATGCCCTGATCGCTCGCGACCAAATTTCTTTCGTAACGTTCGGAAAGCGATTTAGCACAGAATCAACATGCAGCATCTGCAAGTGCTCCCTTGCCACGTCCTCTCCATCGATTGCACGCAAAAGCTGAGGTATCAAGCCTGTTTTACCGCCATGACCTAAGCAATCAAGCAATTGCGCCAATGTTTCCTCATTTGGCCTAACACTACGTCCCTTGCTAACCATTTGCGAGACACAGACGAATGATTCTTCAGCATGTCCATCGCGAGACATGGCCGCCAACGCCGAATTCATCAATTCCGTCTCGCCGTTATAACATACTGGTTCGTCGGCGAGCGCACGGTCTAGCATTCGATGCACGCTCGTCGGACCACATGCGCCGACGGCTAGAATTGCTTGCCGATAGGTAGCAAGGTTCTTGGCGACTCGCATATCCGTCATTTGATCAAGGAAACCATGAGCAAGTGATTCCGCATCTGATGTATGAACAAGCTTTGCAAGATATTCCCATTCAGCAGGTTGCAATCTGACAGCAGCACAAAGTGCAAACAAGGTGTTGAATGTTACAGTGTCAGGCATTGTTTGTGACTGTGGCTGCATTCGCTGCAGCAAGTTTAGTGCTGTCTCCAGTCGTTCCTTCGACTTTGCACGGCCACCACCTTGAACAAGTGACTGCAACATGCCATTGTATACGTATGTATTCGCATCGACGAGTGGGTCGTCCATCAAATCATTTAGTAATTGCATGACCGTTTCGTATTGTCCTGCACGAGCGCACGCCGTAATGACAGCAGAGTAGCCATACACATTGGGGCGCGGCAGTCGCCAAGTTTTACTGGCGTTCACATCGTTGCTCAATTGTTGCTGCATGCTTTGAAAGAGTTGCAACGACAAGCGCCAGGAGTGGCTCGCGCCAAGCACCATGGTGCAAGTCACTTCATCCGGCACAATGTCAAAATCGCGCATGATTTGCAAACATGCCAAGGCATGGCCGGGATGCTCACTTGCGAACACTTGGCTAGCACGTTCGTTCAAGCGCAGTAAATTGGAAAATATAGGATTGTTCAAGGTAATTTTCGAAAAGCATTCGTCCAAAAGTTTGATTGCCTCCTTCCACTGCCAACAAGGCGATGCTAAAATGGTTCGCAAATGCTTGTTTCTAATGCGATCAATCTCATAGTTGGGTTGTTGATTGTCCTGTATTGAGTTTGTCAGCGCCTGCAGTAAAATTCCAACGCTGTATTGATCCACTTGTCCGTTTACAGACAAATGATCGCGAAAAAGTTGCACCGCCGCCTTCACCTTGTTGTGACTGGAGAGCGCTTCCAGCATGGCGTTGACTTCTAGAGGCGTCACAGTAGTTGTATCTACCATGGTCCAAATCTTTTTGATTTTATTAATGCTCGCAGAGGTTTGTCGCAAATTCCGAATGGCTTCGCCAAGAATGCGATTGCTGACTCGACGACCTTTATTGTAATGTTGCGCTCCCTGAATGAGCATCAGCACCAAGCGATAGTCATTAACTGAGCAAGCAACGCGAATAGCTTGAATGATTGCCTGTGTCATGGCTTGGTTTAGTTCGTCGTCTTTTAAAGAGAAGGTGCTTGGGCAAGTGTTTGCCTGCAAGTAATGCATGAGCGATCGGGCGGGTTTCAGCCTTGTATCTTTTGAAGCTTTATCCAGTCGCTTGACTCGCTGTATATTATGATAGTACGCCCAAAATAGTTCTGTGTCATTTCGTAATGGAGCTGATAGGATATTTGTCGGGTCGCTGACTACAGAATTGACCATGCAGAATGGATGATCGCGTGCTCGACTCGTGCCGATTGCACGAGGGGTATGGAGCGATGCGAGAAACGCAGTCGCAGTCGTTGCAATGACCACGAGCAGTAGTCCAATTAATGCTCGTCCAATCATTTTATGGTGTGACTGTAGAAGGAGTCAAAAAGATGCCGTCGAAAGTTTGATGGCGTTTGCTTAATTTTGCTTTGACCGTGATCGGTGGAGGCGACCTTATGTCGTAGCGGGTTTTACTGTGACACCCTCTACCACGAGAAGCGACATTTCTTACGGCGTAAATACGGTAGTCTTGTAACAGAATTGGGTAGTTACTACTCTAACTATGTGTACATGATTGCTCTGCGCTATTGCGCACTCTAAAATTTTGTTTCGACAAGACACGACTGTGCTCTCTAAGTTGACGACGGACTCTCGTTACGAAGACGCTTCTCCTCAAGTTCCAGTCTATGCACCTGCTGCATGAGCTCGGCCACCTTGGCAGCTTGCAAAGGCATGTTTGCATTCAATGCCTTGATTGGCGATGCGGTAAACGTGGACTCACGACCCTTGTTGCAGGCTGCAACCATTTCCTGGACAATCTCCCTCCCGCAAGTGACCCATTCCAATCGATTTTGTGTAGCATAACTGTACGCTTCCTTGCTCGCCACACCAAAAACGTCGCACTGAACAAGCTTTTCAGCAGTCGGAATAATGCACTTGTCGAAAAAGGCAATCTCTTTCTCGTAAAAGCCACTTGATGGATCTTCTGTGATCCTTCCTCGCTTGAAAGCTCGATAGAGCTCCGTAAACTGACGACCAGTCCACTGGCGATAGATATGCCAATGTTGCATTGCATGAATAACATCCGAAGCGCGAACAACATACTCCATGATGAGCGTGGCCTTACGGTCGCCATTGTCGAACTCCCTAGAAGCATCTTCGCCGAATGCACTAGTCCAGCGCTTATTTCGGGCATCGCGGACAGTATCATCCGACACGTCGGTCGACAAGACGCAATTCATGACGAGAGAGCGGAAACGTTCCATTTCTTCAGCCGTCTCAAAAATTGCGGCTCGCAGGGCCGGGTACTGTTCATCGGTCAAGAGTCCCCATGCCAGATCGAACGAATTTTGCTCCGCGACGCTGACTCCTTGGTAAGCGTCCGCCAACTCGGCGTTCTCCTTGACAAGCACATCATTAGGAACTCCAGGATGATCAATGTCATGAATCAAAGCACTGAAAACACATGCAAATTGAGTGAGGGGACACGATGATAGGCCGTGGGTTCGTTCATGAAGCTCGCTTGCACCATCAATGAGGTTGTCAAATCGCCGACCTGGCGTGCTCTTGCCAATTGTCATGCGCGATAAGAACTTGGTGACACTGAGCATTACATGAGATGCATGGTCAAAGCAGTGGAATGTAAGCTTGGAGTTGTGCATAATGGCAACATTGGTTACAAAATCGTGTAGTTCCTGAATGACTTCCTGGTCCAAGGTAACATCATCCGTGCTTCCATTGTCAAGCGGAATAGCTGAAATAATCGGGTCAAACTTTGGCATAGATATCACATCCTTAACTTGAAAGGAAAGAGGAGCTTCCTGCGCACAGTGAGGCGAAGGGAAAATTATGTCGATATGGTTCATCTGGTTCTTAACGGTCCGAGTGGCGGTCGCCATCCGCTTGCGTTTGATCATTTTCAGAAAGCGGATTAAAACCTCCGTATTGAACTCAACCAGACGAGCTGTCTTTGGAGATACAAGGTCATGCAGTAGCTTCTCTGTCTCCATGTCCGAGTCTGAGTTATCCGAATCCGTATCGGAGTCCGAGTCGTCATCTGCCTCATCCTCGGTAACGTCACAACTCGACAAATCTTGTCGGGAGGTGTCCTCATCTCGGTCTCGGTCGCCACCCTTCCGGGAAGCCTTTTGTCGCGTGGCACCAGACTTGAGCCAGAATGTGTTCAGCTCGCCTTTGCCCTTTGCAAAAACCTTTTCCTCGCGACTGTAGAACCAATTTACCTTGCCTGCAGCTACGAGCAAATCGGCTGTTTCTTGCGAAAGGTGGATGCGACCTTTCATTCCGGTCGTTTCAATACGAGCACATGTGTTCATACTGTCCCCGAAAAGTTGAAGATATAAAACCAGCAATGAGTGAGGACATGCTGATGAAGAGACAAATTGTCTGCGATCCAAACTAGTCCTAAACGTACCTATCCCCGAACAACTGAAATCGGCTTTTCTCACCCCGTAACACACCTCCTGTCACAGGCCCAGAATGTATACCGATTCGCAAATGGAGATCAGAAGTATCGGGTCCTAGAATAGACTCCAACTTACGAACGAGCTCTTTTGTTTTTGACAGTATATCTCGAGCGAATCGACACATGGCAACGCAATGGTCCTTGCGAGGTTCAGGAAGTCCACATGCCGCGACTGTAAGATTTAAAGAGTAAATTAAGATTGCTAGTCAGCCTTCTGCAATGGAGTTGCAACAAACACAAGCCGACGATTTTCTTAGCTTACCGTAACAATCGCCGACTATCGGTGAAGCGGCATAAAAGGCGTGTAAGCGAAATGACTTAAAATCACACCGCAAATTAAGTGGCCTACCGACTTACCTGTCTCAACTTTGAAAATGCCTCTCTTCTTGGCAATTGTATCAAAATTACGATAAAGAGTTTCAAGCAACGTAAAACTGAAAGCCATGATAAAAATCAACGGGTAAGTTTTAGGTGACAGTATTCACACAAAGCCTCCATACGCGTTCGCGGCAGGCTTACACTTCAGTTGGCTGTCTAGCCGATGACCATGCCGTAAAGCCGGCTAAATCGGCAAATAACTAATGAAACAGATCGGTGAGAGTGTTGTTGCGATTATGCCTTTCAGAGCAGCGGCAGAGTTGGTGCAACTTGCTTACCAGTGTGGCTACAGGGAACAAGTCGGCGATTGGGCGAGTACGGAACATTTCTCCACTGTCATCTTCTTCAACGTGCGCTTCCATCTCATGCATTGTCTTTTGCTTCACATTCCGTCTGCCGGACTGCTTAGATCGTTTCGACTGGGCTTCACTACCTTCGTCTTTTTGAAATAGCCGGTCGTGCACCTGTGTCGGAAATAGCGATGAAACAAGCGCATTCGACCGCGCTGCCTTTTCAGCCACTTTGGCAATACGCCCTTCAAGAAACTTGTCGTAAAGGACATAAAAGAAGGATAGGGCCACGAACATGACAAACAAAATGAGTGGCATCAGATTGGCTCCTTTCGAATTACTGAAGCTGCTGTACGACGCAAACAATTGAACGCTGTAAACGCAACCCCTTCCGGTAGAGTGTTTTACGCCGTCGCCAAAGAGCGGAAAAGTTCCAGTCAAACGAGCCAAATCGCTAGTTTGCTGCAGATTGTCGTCACCGATGACTCCAGTCTGTTTCAGTTAAACAAGATGGTGAGGTTTGCCCTATGCACATGATGATATTGTCCTGCATTAATAAAAACGCACCTTCTCGCCATCCATGTAATAGTAAGATTGTCCGCACGTATTCTTTAAAGCAAAGTTGACACCTTCCGCAGCGCCCGAGCTAACCAAGGCTGACATGAACAAGTCCCAGGATAGTGATGAAATGAGCGCCGACATGACCTTCTTTGAGGAAGCTGCACTCTTGTCGTGAATGGGATAGAGCAAGACTGCATGACTGCCACCATCCACCATATCGTTCCAAATCGCGGAGGTATTTTCCATTCCCGAAATGACAAAAGAGTCGCCCGATAGAAGTGCATCCAAAAGCGGTGGAAAGAAATCCGAGGCATGCATATCTTGATTGACAACGTCTCGAGTTGCTGGTGGCGGCGATGTTTGCCAGAGAGGAACAAACGGCGTCGGACGAAAGATAGATGGAATGGATGTGCCATCTACATCCTTTCCAAACCAAATGTACGGGGTGGTGCTTGTATCAGCTGGGCTTTCAAGGTCTGCTAGCTCAAAGCTTTCTTCGATCCATAAATCGTTTGCCATCGAGTAGTTGGCCCATTCATTGCCACTGTCTCTCATTTCGATAATGGGCGCGTACGAAACAACCTGCAATCCATTTTCGAGAACATCGCGTCCGGCGTACTCAAAGCGAGGCAGAGTAACAAAATTCGTCTGCTTCTTAGCTACAAGAAGAGCTTCCCTTTCGAATTGGTCCCCGAGTCGCTCAAGCGACTGCATTATACTTTGTGTGTGATCGTTTGCTCTTCCATTGAGTGATACAACAAGAGCTTGAAACTGATATCGGAAAGTAAATGAGGCATGTTCGTTAGCTGCAGTCATAAGTGGCATCAATCTGTGTAGTAGACGATCGCAGCAACAGCACATACCTGTTGGTCAATCTCACTCCGTTCCAGTGTGACGAGCGATTGAAACGCCAAGACGGAAAGCCCAGCTCCAATGAGCAGCAAAACGCTGACGACAACAATCCTCCAGTTTCTGTGATGCTTTGACTCCGTTTCGATGGCCTTGGCAACTTCGTCGCCATCCGCCGCCGAAGACCCAGCAAACTCGTCGTCGCCATCTGTTTCGAGCGATCCATCGTCATCGTTGGAATCACTCGCCTCGGAGCCGTGGTCAACCTTGCGAGCAGATGGATGTTGCTCAACTTGCTGCAATCGAGAATTGCCATCAGACAATAGGCCGTCGATGGAAGCCATTGCCGTCGTTTTGGAGCGAATGGATGATCTTTGTGAAGGCATGATGAAGAACACCGCAGCGGCTCGTTTATTCGGTGTCGTGAATCTGTGCCTCGCTTTGAAGATAATGGCTTCACGACTACAATTCGAAATGATAATGGCAGGAACAAATATGATGAGGCTCAAGACTTTTGCCTCCAGCCATCACCCATCAGATTCATGGCGTCGTACGGAAATGCGCCTGACACATTTCGCGCAATGAGCCTGACTCATCGTCATGCCAGGCCATTGGGGGCAATGACGATTCATCGTTCAGTGACACTGACATGGTATAAAAACTGATCGGCAAATGACTTTCGAACATATAAGCTTGATCTTGAATACTCATATCACTATGCCTTTCTTGTCGTGCGTCACTCCGTGTTTCTGATCCGTCGGCTCGTCGATGGTTAGCTCACTTTAAAGCTATCATACCGGTCTTATTGTGTTCACAGGAACCACATTCAATACGTACAAGTAGAATTACCTTGGGTAGCAATACTTAGCTTGCAGACAAGCTCCGTGCAGGTTGAGGCGCATTCGGATTCGTTCTAAACGCCGTCAAGTTGTCCACGTACTGACACATACATCCAAACGACTCTTGCCCGCTGAGCTTTTACTCGACAAGAGATCACATCTTACGGTACACAACTGTCACGAGCTTATGCTATAGTTTCTGCTTTTTTATAATCCTATACCGGCCGTATAGAGGATCCATCTTAAAGTCCGGTGATTTCATAAGGCTGTGCTTCCATTGCTTCCAAGTTTCGACCCAATTTGGATCGCCAACATCTAGCAGGTAAACATATTCTTCCCATATATCTAAAATGTCCCTTGCAATGGTTGAGTAAATCATATGTTGGCTGCACCATTTGTTGGCATTGACGACAATTGATCGCATCATTTCTCGATTGCTGGGATCCGTGACAAAGGCGGCCTTGGCAAGTAAATCCGACAAGTCATGCTTGACAGGAACAAAGTGCACCCATGGCTGCAGTGACTTGTAAAAGTAGTCCACGTAGCGAGGCTCCACCTTGACAATGACGGAATTGTAGCACAAGAGTTTGCCGAATCGAGAGCTCCAAGAATTACCATCAATGTCAAGGATCCCCATGTACCTCATGAATCGTTCCTGCGGCTTGATTGACTTGGCCAAACCACCAAAATAGGAGATGTTAACCGTCTCCCTGCCGCGACTATGTCGTTCGGGTATGCTTGACAGACCAATGTCCAGTAGATCGCTGGGATGATCCACCGGAAAGCGAGCAATGCGCGCCCGGTCACTCTTGTAGTTCTTCAACGCGCCCGTCAACGATCCTCGCCACACAATCTTGGGGAGCTTTTCGTCCATGGTGAAGTTTCTTTCGTATTCCTGAAACGAGGTCTCCCATTCTTTAGGTGTAAACTTGGAATCAAGAATAGTCTTGTAGGTTGGCAGCGGAAAACTATAATTGCAGGAAAGTGAACCACAGACAGTAAACAGTGGGACTGAAAGATTATGAAAATTGTTGCGATTGCAGGACAAAAAGTCTCCGTTCCAAACAAGAAACGGAAAGCCTCCGTCTTTGAGTGCTTGACGCAGGCGCGGCCACTGGTTCATCTTGTCACGACGGAGCGTGTGATGCGCCAGTCGCATGGCTTCCTCCGTTGGATAGACGCGATACCGTTGATTGGCTTTGGTGATTATGGAGCGCTTCGTCGTAGATACATGCAAGCCTCGGGCATTTAAAACATACAACAGTTCTGGAAACTGGTGGTATATTCTGGGCCATGGTAGTGTCGTTGCGTTCGTTGGCATTGCCTCGATGAAGGTTTGCAGCGCGCTAAATTGAATTCCTTGACTGTCCCAACGAGGAAAGTTCCAGTTTCGAGGCGTCGTCAATTCGTCGCGAAATAGGAATTCGTGTCCCACGGACGGATGCAATTGAGAAGTATTTTCAAATGCCAATAGCTCATTTTGCTGGGCCCTCTGCTCTCGTCGTCTCAACGTTGCTATAATTGGAGAGCGGTCCTTGCTTGGCAGGAAGGCTGCCGATACAGCCTCGAGATCATGCTGCACCGTCTCACTGTGAATACTCAACATGATGGCATAGGCAGCCATTAATAGAAATAGCAGTATGTAGCCTCGGTGAACGAATGTAAACGGCTGGTTCATTAGCAATGGCTTTCGTCCATGTTGTTGTTTTGTTGGTGAAACAGACTTGCTAGGAGAGCGCCTTTTCATGTTTGGGCTAATCATTATCGACTATGCGTTTTGCAACTTAGCAATACATTGCGATGACAGGTTTCTATACAAGCTTAGCGCCTGTAGGTCGACGACCATGGAGCAGATTGGGAACTGCTTTTGGCGTCCGTCGGTGCTCGTCATCGCGCACGATGGCGATGAGTCAAAACCAGTGCGATCTTCTGTTGTCTTAGCGGTTCTGGGGGAAGTCAGCTGACGAGGAAGATCCATCCACATCCAACTGACTCTGGTCGTAAAGCATCTGGCCTACAAGCTTGCATTGACGTTAGACTTGCTTAAACATCAAGAGCAATCCATTGCATCAGTTGTTGTAGCTAAATTCATCCATTCCAAGCATTTGCATGGCAGCAATGATCGGATCTGCGACACTGCGACGCTTGGCAAAACAATTGGCGCGCTGCTCGGCTGCTGCAGCTGGCAAGCCCATCGTCGGAGCAGCACATTTACAAACCACTTGCACCATTCGAACCTATCGCGGCGAAGCCAAGGAGGATGTGTCGCGCTTGACGACGGACGAGGAAGCATTGTTAAAGCTTGCGGCTCCAAAGCTTGAACAGATTTATGCGCGACACATTCGTTTGCCCGACTTGAACGACGTTCCCAAAGGTTCGCTTGGTCTCGATAACACGGAGGACGAACTCGATATTCGTCGCAAGCGACTTGTATATAGAAGCAAGCAGCGAGGCTGGCTTGAAGTGGATTTGCTGCTTGGAACGTGGGCCAGTCAAAATGTTGCGTCGCTCAATGCGAACGAACTTGACCAGTTTGAAAACTTTGTCAATGAGGAAACGATTGATATCTACAACATTTTGACATTGCGTTTGGACATTCCTGAGGAGTTAAAGACGCCTGACAGAAACAGTGTGATTGAGCGCATTCAGCAATGGGCTCGGGGCAACCCTTTGGGCAAGGCTGATCCAGCCGCGTACGAGAAGATGAAGGCGGACCACAACTTGATTTAGTAACGCACTGCGGTTGTACGGTAATGCTTATATTATTTTCTTTAGTGTCTTAGGCCGCGAGAAATCCTGTGTCGTAGCAATATCGACGATCAGCGCCAATCGACAAGTGTGCTTGCATCGCGAACAGATCATCACATTTAACTCTTGCAACATCAGGTTCCACTTCGCATATCGACGCTACGGAGAAGGCTTCCTGCCGACCCCTGTTACCTTAAAAGGAGCTTTGCTACATCTCGTTAGCGAGTTCATAACCTTTTGTCAGAAGACATCAGCGTTTGGCACTGTTGCCTCGCAGCAAGCGCGGTATTTCACAGCAACAGCATGCAGCAGGCGCCACGACGGACAACTTGACAAGACAGATACCTTTGCCATCTACGCGAACGTTGCGCATCTTCAGTCTACAGCACCCGCACATTGAATGCAGCATGAAGTCAAGATACCGTATGGACGTATGGAGGACGTAGTCATTGCGTCGAGCCGCCACCGCGTCGAGCCGTCGTTGTGCCTGTGAGTGGATTTGTAGCATGCAGCAATCAGCAGTTCATCCAGCATGCAATTTAAAAGAGTCATTATTTTCACTTCGAGTGGCCACCGTGGCGAGCCGTTGTCCCATCGGCGCATTTGCACTACGCTCTACCGGCACTTTGTCATCCGCATCTGCAGCAGCCCGAAACAAATCCAGCATGCAATTTTGTTGATGTAAGCATCGCTGCTCTACCGTTAGTAATAAAGTGCGGATTGAATTGCAGGATATTGGTTCAAGAGCAACGAGAAAGAGCAATGCGCAATGACAGTGTATGCAGTTCTGCGTGTAAGCTAATCAATGACAAACTGCATGCAGTTTCGTGTGTCGCGGGTCGCGGTGCATATATGAGTGGTCCATAAGCCAGCTACGTCTGTTAGTATCGCTGCATATGCACAAACTGCTTCGTAGCAGCAGCAATGACGGTGTACCGGTATGCAGTTTTGAGTGCTCCTATAGGCCAAGACCTGTTTTGGCGATAAGTCCTGTTACATGTGCAACACACGCGCCGAGTCGTGCCTCCGCTCTTGCTGCGGGAACCAGTGATTCGCGTGGAATTGATCGTGGCTGTTGGCTGACGCGTGTCGAATGATACATATGAGCAATGCCAAGTTTTAGGCCATTGCTGGTTCACGAAGGCATGTTCGCCTTCGTTGTGGAAGCGTGCAAGAACGACTCATTTTTGTTATTGGGCCTAAGTGGATTTCATTTGCACAAGGACGTGGCGCACGACCGTGAACTTCAATGAGACATGATGACATAAGCATCGCCTGCATGCAGTTTTCGCGCAAGACAGTGATATTTTCTCGAAAAATCGAGCGCAATACGCATGAACAGAAAATGCTGACTCATAAGGTCACGGGACCGTGCGTACCGTTCGGCTGAATTGACACTGCCACCAGCTGGTAAGTTTATCCGCGAGTATCAACAGCAATTGATCCCGCTCCTCTACATGGCAGCCAATGTTAACAAGAAGATTCGATGCTAAGATATTTAATTAGCATTATCTACTACTTGGATTGCTAGTCCGCTCTCCATGGTCCCGCAATAGCCGTCGTTTAATCGCGGGCGGACTAAATGACGCAAGACCTTCTGCCGTGTGACACGAAGAACAAGAAACGGATGAGTGACCTGGATACAGTTTGTCCGAAAGTCGTCAGTGAGTAGGCAAGAAACAGTAGGCGAGCGGGAAATCACTTGGCTGACTCAGTCAATATTCTTTTCTCCGATAGGTTAATCACGTTGAAGTACGTTTCGCTGTTCTCTTAAATTTTCGACCTCGTTATAACCCGGACTTCGCACCAGCAAAACGCAACAAAACAGTTCTCTCACAAAATCCACTTCTGCTCTTGATCAAACGAAGCAACACATCATCATCATCATGAACTCAATGAACGATATGTCATCCAACCACACATCAAGCTCTTGCTCCAAGAAGAAGGGAGGCAAGAAGAATGAGCTTTCGTCCAACGCCCCAATCTTTCTCAGAGTAAGTAAACTGTCTGCTTTCTCGTCTTGACAAGAGCCTGCGCTTGGACCGAACCGTCGTGCCATTTCTGCGATCTTGGTTGCGATCTCCTATGCATCGGTCGAGAGATGCGCCCGTTTGCTTGTCTCAATACCTTGCGCGACGATGCAGTCGCCTCCTGCTTGTTTGATGGTGATTGAAAATTTTGACACTTCAAGTATCATTTTGGCAATTACTCCGGAATCCTTTTTTGCTCGCTCTCAAGTCGACACCTCTCACACGCCTTCTCTTCCTCTACTACTACAGAAAACTTACACCATGATCGATACTTGCGATTCCTCAATCGCCGCATGGTAAGTCATTAACGCTTGTTTCATTTTGCCTCTTGACGGACTTGGAGCGCAGATGTCGTCGCCGTCAGGCGTATCACTGTAAAGCCGCATGCTCAACCGTATCATTCTTGCCATCAATCAACAGGTCCATCGACGGTCAAACCTTTCTCGTCAAGGATACGGAACGATTTGCATCCGAAATCATTCCCGAGTTTTTCAAGCACAACAACTTTAGCTCCTTCGTGCGCCAATTGAACTTCTACGGATTCCGCAAGATCAAGTGCGATTCACTCCGCATCAAGGACGCTGAAAACTGCGAAGAATCCAAGTACTGGCGCTTCAAGCATGAGCGATTCCTTCGCGGCCGCCCGGACCTTTTGGCCGAGATTCGCAAGTCCAACCACAATGAATCTGCCGACAAGCAAGAGGTTGATACGCTCCGGTGCGAAGTCAGCTGCCTCAAGTCGCAGTTGGAGCAAATGCAGGACGACATGACGCGTCTTACGACCCTCGTCGGTGGTATGCTCGAACAGTCAACGACCTACCCCATCAAGAAGCGCAAGCTTGACTTGATCAAGTCGGACACGTATGCACCGTACTCAGTCAGCTCCGACCTTGGCCGCGTCGATGAGCTCAAAGGGGAGAACATTGATCCCTACTTTACCGGAAGCATCAAGCACACCCAGGTGAACCGCCGCGAGAGCTACACTTTTAACGCTGACGACGAACAAATTCTTTCATCCTTGTTCGCATTAGATGCCGACGAAGAGATTGACGTTCTCGAGACTGGACGCGACATGGTTGACAACAAGGTTGCGCCTCCTCTCGTCGAAAAGTTGTCGGCGGCACTTTCCAAGCTCCCCAAGACGATGCAGGAAGTCTTTGTCGAACGCATGGTTGCTGTCATCACCGAGCCGGAAGCCATGCGCTCGCAGGCCCAAGCTTTGTCGTCGCTCGCAACATCTGCTGCCGAGGAAGCTCGCCTTCGCTTGTCGGGTGCTGGTCACTCGGTTGACAGTCCGCAAACTACCCAGTTGGCTGCCTCGGTTCTTGGCGCCTACCTTTCCAAGTACACAACGAGCAAGGTTCAAGTCGAGGCTTTTGAGCCACCTCGCTCATACTCGCACTGCATGGAACAGGAACGCCAATCCCTGTGCCAACCCATGCCCTTGAACGCCCCCGAGTTTGACAATTACTACCAGCAAGAGTCGATGGGATCTTTCATCCCAGTCCATGACTCCATGATGCACGACGATGCCATAGGCACTATGGTTCCCATTTCATTGGAAGGCTTGTAAGAAAAGAATACAGCCGCTTCCAGCGCTGGTTGACGACCCTGCACATTGGCTACGTCCTACATGATATATGTTACTCGCAAGCTCGCAAGACATGCGCGCGCATCGTCCCGTGTGTTGCATTCACTCTCCATTCACTACATGATTGGTTGCCCTTTGGCAGCAAGTGTGCTTGTTCCAGTGTATATACTGCACCAATACATTTTCTATCTGATGGTAACGCAATCAGTGCGTAAGCCATTATACACAAGTCGACTAGTTTCTAAACTAGAATGCATATTTTACTATTTTACACAATTCTTTACATAATTTATGTACCGATAAACTTACAATTCATCCATTGCAACGGCAAATTGATGCTCCTGCGTGAAGGTTGAAACAAAGGCCGTGTACGGATCAAGGTTGATGGTCGCATGCCAGTAGCGGTCGGGAAAGTAAACTAAGTCGCCAGGATTTACTGGTGATGTAGTCGAAGGCGCGTGAGAGATTGGCCTCAGACCTAATGCGTATTTGATTATCACAACTTACAAGTACATTCCAATGGTTTCTGCTTGGCTTGCGGATATTTATGCTCCATCCATTGCCGACTCGACTCATCCTTGTGAAAGACAGGAGGATGCTCCTTTGGATACATGACCCAATGCTTGCGACCGTGTATTGCTTCACTAAAGCCAGGACCATGCACATGCCACTGGACGCCCGATCCAATATTGCCAATCCCAAAGCTCAATGCAACGTCGTGTGGCGTGCAGGCGACGCATGGCGGAAGCTCGTAATTGGCCAGCAATCGCTTCCAATCACTCCCATACGTTTCTCCAAAAAGGTACCAACTCTCGTTGGAGTTTTGTTCAAGCTTCGTTTCGCGACTTGCTATTGTTTCGTCAATGTAAGTTTGCAGGCGCATCTCGCGTCGGTGCTCGGAGAGCGAGTTGCTACTGGAAAGCGTCACGTTGAAATCAGGCCCTAGATAACGACCAATAAGTTCCGGTCTTGTGAATTGCGTGAACAACACGTTGCGAGTGGAGCTAGCGAGAATGACTATAGGTTCTTGATAAAGTGGAGGCAGACCTTGCGAGCCGAATTGTTCCATCAACGCTTCATGCGAAATCCTTTTGATGTTGCAGGGGTGATCGTCAAGCGGATCCCAACTCGAGTGGCGCACAACTAGTAGGCACGTGATGAGTAATCGTAAAGAAGTATTCATTTTTTCGAAGATACATGCCGATAAATTGATAACGATTTGACGTGCCAGCCGCATGCCGCATGGTGGATGATGAAGCAATGAGGTTGATCGCCGCGATGGCGGCGAAAACGTCATTGAATCGTTCCGGTACACAAGTTGCAAAAAATAGCAACTCGAAGGTACCGGTACGTATTCATTGGAGTATGCACAGTATACAAGAACAAAGATTATATATGTATAGCATTCACGAATATACGCATATCCTTGTGAAGGAAAGCTCATGCATAGTCCATTACGATTAACTTGGTAGTGCAAGTAGTAAAAAAACGACGCACAGCCACACCCAAATGCCGGCTAACAACGCATGGCTGATTCATTTGACATATATCATGAAGAATATCGGTCTTCTGCCAAACTCAATCACATTCCGAATACAACTTGTCAGACTGCCAGTGTCCTTGTCATGGAGCCGTCGAGCGCGATCCATGTGTCTGCATTTCTACAACCTTGCATGTTGCGACGGTTGACAGCCTTGCAAAAACGCATCAACAGATTGCTCATATTCCTTTGAGTGATCAATATAGTGCGCGCAATGCCTCGAATGATCCCACACCTTCTCCGTCACGAATGCTCCACGCTCCTTCCGCGCCTGCGCAAGCTTCGCCACTTGCTGGTATGGCATGAGCGGGTCATCTTTGGAGTACAGAAACAGCTGCGGAACTAGCCATGGATCGTCTCGCAAATTATGCAAATACTCGTCTGCTCTGGCTTTAACGTGCGGCTCCCATTTCGTGTGATTATGAGCCTTCCAGTAGTAGTTGCCGTAGCGCCAAAGAACCTGTAAACGCTCCATCCAGGTGCAAAACTCGAAAGCCATGGTGATGCGGTGTAATTCAAAACCAGGACACGAGTCCATAATGACTCCCACCGGTGGCATTGTGGTAGCTTTCCGAAAGGCTTCCCAAACAAAGCAACCGCCATTCGAAAAGCAATGAAACACGTAGGAGGTGCAGTTGGACGCCCGGAGATCGTCGAGCATCTGCTCGACTAACTGGTTTATTTCATATTTTCCCTTGTCAAGTGCTTCTGCTTGTGATTTAATACTGGTGGTGTAGTAAGGGAGTGTGCATTCAAAGACTGCCGATGGAGGAGCAATGTAGCTCAAGACTTGCATGTTTCGACGACGATAAAACTCTTCGTAGCGTCGGAGACTGCGGGGTTGACATCCAAGCCAGCCTGCCAAAATCACGATTGGTCTTGAAACCGACATGATATCGATGATAAGATACAACAGTAGACAGGCTCGTTCAATGGATTGACTGTGAGACGAACGTGACTGACCATCGATCCATCGTCGAAATTTCGAAACGCCAATAGACGCACTGGCACTCAATGGAATCGGACGATGCAACGACCGCGCCTTCCCAGTCACGACCTTCCGCGTGACACCATCAGCAGCGTGGAACAAGCCGAAAGCGTTCGTTGCTCAAGCGATAATTGATCACCATGGCAGGACGGTCAATGTTGCATCGACTGCTGCAGCTACTGTATGCTCTACTATGCATAGTAGCGACTGCGAGTGGCTTTCAATCTCCGCTCGTTGCAGCGCGAAGAAGCCTGTCCGTCAAGCAGACAGTGATGCACCTTGCGACGGAGCCGTTGAAAGACCCATCCGCGGAGGAGTCGCAGCAGTCAATCCTCCAAGTCATTGACCGCGCTGGCTTGTCCTTGAAACCAAAGGCGTATCGAGCGAGTGAGCAGGCTAATCTAGCTGATAAACGGTCGAAGAAGGCTTTATTTCTGGCAAAGACGTGCCTCTATTACACCATGTTTATCTTTTACAGAGCCTATCGCGGAATCTTTGTCATTTTGCCTGTCGTCTTTCGACAGGTCTACCAAAAATTGGGAAATGCAGTCGAGAGTCCGTTTATAGACTCGGTTGGAAAGGATGATGTCAATCCTGCGACGGGCCGAGTACGATTGAGGACGCGCATTACGGTTTCCATATTGGCAAGTCTTGTCACGCTGAGCTATGTGATTCAAGGAGCCTTTCGCGTCATTATGATGTTTTTTAGAAACTTGTCCAAGACGAGCGATGTTTCGGGTAGCTTTGCGGCTGCCGCCATGGAGCAGGAGGCGAATGAGCGAAACTTGCAGCGCATGGCGCGACCGGACGATTTGCTGAATGGAGTACCAATGGATGATCTGAAACCTTGATGGCTTGATCATGGTTTGTCCTTTTATGCTTTACATTTATTTTACTACGTTTATTAATGGATATTATTGCTTGTACATGCTGCATATGGTCTACTGTCCATTTTCAGGAGGCACCTCTGATTGGAATTAGGACTGCGGATGATACACACTTCAACATAACTCTTTTTTTATTAAATTTCAAAGTCTTCCGACAATATGTTTCGTATCTTTTCGCAGCTTTCTTTGGCATCGCCCAGCAAGACGGCAGCATTCTCGCGAAACAACAAGGGATTTTGCATGCCGGCGTATCCCGTATTGCCAATGGATCGCTTGCTGACAACTACTTGCTTGCTCTTCCAAACGCGAAGCACTGGCATGCCGTAAATTGAGCATCCAGGAATTTCTTCAGCTGCTGGACTGACAGTATCGGATGCTCCAATCACAAGCGTCAAGTCGACCTCCCCAAATTCCTCGTTTATCTCCTCCATTTCAAACACCATATCGTATGGCACTCCAGCTTCAGCTAGTAGAACGTTCAGCTGACCAGGCATGCGGCCAGCAACTGGGTGAATACCAAAAATTACTTTCTTACCACTTGCCTTGAGCTTCTTGGCAATATCAGCAATGGCAAACTGCGCCTGCGCAACGGCCAAGCCGTAACCTGGTGTAATGACAATCGACTTGGCCTCTCGGAGAGCTGTAGCTACATCGTCGACACTAATAGTGGCAATTTCTCCGTCAAACACTGGCTCCTCTCCAGGAGTCATTGCCTTTGTACCAGCGCCACCAAGCACCACCGAAACAATGTCACGCCCCATTGCTTGACACATGATCCACGTCAATATTGCTCCAGAGAAGCCAATTAGTGCTCCCACTTGAGCTAAGAGAGGGTTTTGAAGGAGAAAACCTTCGGCGACGAGCGCCCATCCAGAGTAGCTATTCAGAATGGTTACCACGACCGGCATGTCAGCACCACCGATACTGGCGGTGAGATGATAACCAAGCAGGGACGATACAACTGCCACAAGTTCTAGCGCGCCGAGTTGTAGCGTGTCTGGGTCCAAACCCAAGCCAGCACCCAGGGAAGGATCCAAAAAGGTAGCCAAGCCCAGAGCACATACGCCGAGCAGACCAGCATTGATTCCGTCACGGCCAGGTAGCGACAATGGTTTCGAATCCATCATTTCCGAGAGCTTGCCAAACGCGACCAATGATCCGGAAAACGTGACACCTCCGACCAGTACAGCCAAGTAAATCATGGAAAGGATTCCATTTGAAAGGTCGCCACCAGAAAGGAACTCGCCAGCTGCTCCAGTCATTGCTGCAATACCAACTAGCGAGTGAAACGCAGCCACCGTCTGAGGAAGCTCCGTCGGCCCAACTCCTGAAGCTAGGACTGCACCAATGGAGGCACCGATTCCTCCAAGAAGTCCAACTTGTTCAAAGGCCGTGACTGAAGCTCCTGCAACAGACATGTCGCCAACCGTGGCGGCCAAACCTAGACCGACTCCAGTCATACCAAGAACGTTGCCTGTTCGAGCTGTTTCTTGCTTCGAAAGACTAGCGATACCGGCAATGCAGCAAATAGCGCTAGCGATGGATACCGTTCCAGACATAGAGCCAATGTCACCGAATCCTCCAAACACTGACGCAACCAGGCCTCCGATCAATAATGCAACCGGAATACTATACAGTTCAAAATAGTCACGCGGATCACCTTCGCGACGAAACAAGTCCAGCATTTTGCCACTGACTAGGAACCCGCCAACAATATTGATAAACGAGAGCGTTATTGCTAGCGCTCCCATCCAGTGGGAGGGCGAATCAGGAATCAGCGATCCGCCAGAATTATGCGCCAACAAAATCATTCCACCAAGCGCTGTCGTGCCTGAAATGGCATTTGTGACTGCCATGAGGGGCGAGTGTAGCGCTGGTGCGACGCCCCAGACGACTTGGTAGCCCGCCAATCCAGCCAAGGCAAATGTGGCCAGTAGCGAGACGCTACTTTGGTCGGCACCCGCACCAAAAGCAACCAAAGCCGCAGCTAATATGCTAGCAAATCCAGCATTCTTGATGAATGAATCCTTTTGCTTCTGCTCCGCAAGAGCTCGCTTTTCTTCTGGCGACAACATAATTTCTGCCACAGTCTCAACCTTGGGTGGGGGAGGTGGCTCGTAAGCTTTGATCTTGTCCGGCCATCGCGCTTCCCCGTCGTAGGCAATAAGCATGTTTTGCACTGCGTCATCCTCCAGATCGATTTGGAACACAAACTTCTCCTTGGTTGTTTGTGGACCAATGCTTAGAATAAACTTTGCAACATTATTTGCGAACAAGTTGGAGGCCGTCGTTGCCAGTCGACTCGGCAGGTCTGTATATCCAACAATTTTAACTCCATTTGAAGTAGTGACAACCTCATTTGGTCGTGTTTGGGCAACATTACCTCCATTGGCAGCCGCTAGATCAACGCAGACCGACCCAGCCTTCATTGCGCTCAACATTTCTTCATTGACGAGGATCGGAGCCTTGCGTCCCGGAATAAGCGCCGTCGTAATAATTATATCCACTTCGCGAGCCTGTGCCATCATCATTTTAGCCTGTGCCTTTTTGTATTCCTCGCTGACTTCCTTTGCATATCCACCAGCTCCCGCTCCATCCTCATCAATGTCAACCTCTAGGAATGTGGCACCCATACTCTCGACCTGTTCCTTTGTCACACTCCTTACATCAAACGCCCGCACAATGGCTCCCATATTTTTGGCCGTTTGAATCGCCGCCAGTCCAGCCACGCCAGCGCCCAATACCAGCACCTTGGCGGGCGGCACCTTGCCAGCCGCCGTCATTTGGCCCGCAAAGAAGCGCGGAAACTGCTCGGCCGCCTCAATGACGGCCCGATAGCCGGCAATGTTGGCCTGGGAGCTGAGAGTGTCAAAGGATTGTCCGCGAGAAAGTAAGCGAGGCACGCAGTCCAATGCAAACACGTTTGTCTTTTGGTTGGCGAGTGACTGGTAGAGTTCCGGATATATTGCAGGTTGAATGGTTGCAATGAGCGTCTTGCCGGCAAGTTTTGGGACTTCGTTCTCGGTAGGAGGACGTATTTTTGTCAAAATGTCAGCATCCTTGTAGACTCGATCGGCTGGAACGACTGTTGCACCCTCATCAATATATACTTCATCACTAAATCCAGCCTTGACGCCAGCTGCGAATACAACAAGCAAATCATTGAGCTCAGACTCATATCTGTCTGCAAACTGCCTGCATCATAATTTCAAGTATTTTCTACTCACCGCCCTCCTGCACCAAGACGCGAAATCCAGCCTTGGTCAATGTCAAGACGGAGTCGGGTGTTTGCGAAACGCGATTCTCGCCTTTAAAGTCCTCGGCGAGTACGCCAATGGTAAGCTCGGAATAATGAATCGGCTGACCAAGGATTCGAGACTTTGGAATGGAAACTGATGAAACCTTTGTTTCGGACTCTCGTTCAATCGTGGCCCAGAGAGGAGACAAGGTTCCTTGTAAGAAATCAGCCTTGCCATGAGGAGTAGTAACAGGCCGGTTTAACCTTAGACTCCGTGGCTGAAAGGCCTCGACAGCCGCAAATAATACGAGAACGGAATCGATTAACCTCATGTTTAAATGTAACAAGTGCCGATGTTGACAATTGAAGCAACAGCGGTGCAAGGATCCTTGGGACCATTCGGTCGAGATCTTTTGGCGCATCTGCCTCGCGTCAAAACCGAACAGGTGAACCAGTGCGACGCGAAGCAAATGATGAGTCGCGCTCAGACTCTTTTTGATCCGTTGGTTTTGTTCCATGGATCGTCGATCCTTCGGAAAGACATCCTTCGATCCTACTTTGGCCAAGTTGAGAACGACGCTTGCTTCCCTCCTCGGCAGCATGCTGTCCAAGCTTCACAATATATCGCCTTGAGCGAGATTGAGAGAGAGCCCTTCGCAAGCAACAAACAAAAGTAGCCATGGTTCATACGCGCCACCAGGAAACAAAGCACGAGCGGACCGACGAGGAAGCGCCAGTGGAGAATGAACCCGTCTCCAAGCAAGCCAGGCGAGGTGGAAGCAAGACGGGTGGCGGACGCGGGTCGAACCAGTACCAGAAAAAGCCCAAGGAGGATGAACGCGAGGAGGAAGAGCATGGCCGCCGCGGGTCCAATCAGTACCAAAAGAAGCCCAAGGATCATCATGAGGAGGAAGAGGAGGAGGAGAAAGAGGAGGAAGGCCGTGGACGCCGCGGATCCAACCAGTTTGCAAAGAAGCCAAAGCACGAAGGCGAGGAGGAAGCGCGTCGCGACCAGGGAGAAGAAAAGCATGGGCGCCGAGGATCCAATCAGTTTGTAAAGAAGCCGAAGAATGAAGGACAGGAGGAAACGACGCAAGACCAAGGCCAGGGAGAAGAGGGACACGGGCGCCGCGGATCCAACCAGTACCAGAAAAAACCCAAGAGCGAAGGCAAGCAAGGTGGGCGTGGACGCCGTGGATCGAACCAGTATCAGAAGAAGCCAAAGAATGAAGGCGAAGAGGACCGAGATGAGCCGACTGAAATGTACGTCAACAGACTGCCCGTTTTGGCGTTGTGGACGTCGGTCGTAAGCGAATGTTTGGGCTTTTCTAAAGAAGAAGCTTACACGTACGGCGACTGGGTGGCCGGAACTTTGTCTCATGCGAACGAGCGTCAGCGTGAACAGTATCGGGCCAAGATCAAAGAGTCGACTATTCTGGATGATACAGGTGATCGCGAAGCATCAATTGTGGATGCAGATCATGTTCAAATTATGGGCTCCGTTAACATCCCAGTTATGGAACTGGACGGTAATCTTGTCGCCATGAAGAATAAGCAAGTGATCGACCCCGGAGAAGCACAGCAATATCTAGAGTCTGTGTTTGGCGACAATTTAGAGACAGCCTACAATGCCATGATGAAGGTGGCGAAAGGTATTAAGCCCGACGAGCTTCGCATGCGCTCGTATGAACTGTACGAGCAGTTTCGCCCCGAGTGGAAAGGGTGGGGCGTGCCAGGAAGATTGGAGTTGGAAGAGATTGAGATCGCGGCTGAATATTTGGAGGGTGAAGGAGACGATGACGAGGATGAAGAAGATTACAAGGAAGGTGACGATGTTGAAGCGGATGAATAGGCGGGCGAAGGTAAATCTAAAGTCAGCGACGCTGCTTCACATATGCATGATGCAATCCTGTACCTTCTTTGCACGTTGTATAAGAAATTAATAATATTAGTATGCAACAATACGTGTCTAAGCTACCGATTATGAGTCACGTGAAGCATGCCTTTCGCCCATTCGTAGACGACAAACATGGTGCCCACCATCGGGATCACTTTGAGCAATTCAGGCGTCAATCCTCGATAGAGGGCCGTTAAACCTTCCTGGAAGAAGAGTTTGGAAAATTGCTGTCGACTTGACAGACGCAAAGCTGGATCAGTCACGTGCAAATTCTGAACTTGCATGCGGCGACGAATTGTATCCATGGGGAAGGTAATGAGCGTGGCCAAAATGCCACTTGAAGCTCCACATGCCAGCGTTAGTACCATGCCTAGCTTGTTTTCTCCGCTGTCCGCGTCAATTTTTCGTAAATTGTAGAATAGATCATCGTCAAGCAAGTGTTCCTTGAGCGTGCCGTACACCGTATAAGAGACACCAAAGTTTGGAATTGCCACAAGCAACGTCGGCCAAATACCGGCATAAAATCCTCGCAGTCCTTCGGCACGATAAATCTTGACAAAGCAGTCGGTAATGCCTCGATAATGCTCGGCGCCTTCCAATTCCGTCACCAGTCGAGTTCGGACCAAATCGAGTGGATAGCAAGCAAGACAAGCCGACACTCCAGCGAGTGAACCACTGATAAACTTGTGAAGAGCTGGTGTCTCGTCGGGAGTAAATGTTGCTGGCGTTTGATGTGGTATGCTTGTGCTTGTCGATGACGAGCCTTGAGCGGAAGCTCGTCGTTGTCTCTGCAACTCCAACTTTCGTTCTCGCTCCTCCACGTCGCGCTGTTCCTTCATGGTGATCTTGGACAGTCGTCGAACTAGCTGCGCCTGTGTTTGACTCTCAGCTTCTCTAGCCTGAGCGTCTCGTCCACTCAGAACGTCGAGTGAATGTTCATATACAAAAAAGTTAATCGCGCTGTAGGGAAATCTATGCAAAACGCTGGTCATGTTTCCCTTCCAAAAGCTTTTAATGCCACCTCGTTCAATAATCTTGTGAATTCCACCCGACAAAGACATGGCAAACTTGGGACGATTCTCTCGTGTCGTCACAAGGGAATGCACCTGAAACAGAATCGTTAGCCGTGAAAATGGAGCAGTCAGCGTCTTGGCGGCACTCCCAGCCAGACCGCCGCATATCAATTGCTTTGCAGCTTCTGTATATCGCGAATCATTGACCGGACCAGAGAGTCGATCCTCCTCTGGTAATCGTCGTCGCAGTGGTGGTTGTAACGTGTTGTCGGAATGAAGATGTTCCTTCGACTCGGACTTGATGGAATCAGGATTGGTCATGGTGCCCGAGTAGAGTGTGCTAATTTACTTGCGGCGCTTTTGTGTGAGATTGAGTACAATATCACCTTAAGCAAAACGCTTTCCAGTGCACGTTGCGGGAGAGTAATGGTTTACGCCAGCGCCAGCGCGATGAGGTTTCCGTCGTCCTTTTCCATGGTCGGCAACGAGTCGAGGCGTTTCAGCTGGGACAGAAAGGGGCTTAACAAGAAATGACTGGCACGGAAAAACATTGCAGGCATATATAGAACTGATTAGCTATCGTGTTTCTCTAATGTAGCAAGTGAAGGTACCGTATCGTCTACTTTCCACCTGCTTTAAACGCCATATTATGAAGCTTCTCCAAATCGAAGTGTCCCTTTGCCCCGCGTTTGTTCGTCTCTGGTTTAAATTCACTTAACAACTCATAGGCGCGATTGCGCACATCGTCCGCGTCAAGGCTCTGCGCCAGTTCCATCATGGCGTCATGCGTGCTCTGCAGCTTGTCGCCAAACTTCTTTTCCAAATAGCGGCGGACCGTCTCCGGCTTGATCATGGTGCCTTTTTTCGCCATGATAGCGAATAGTTGCCCATCCACTCTCTTGACGGGAATTTTCATCTGCGCAAACACGTTTACGTGATTTTCGTCTACTACATGTTCTTCACGTTGGCCTTTGGTATCAGTTTTTCCCTTTTGCTTGTCACTTGGTCTTGTTGACTCAACCTTGCGACCTCTGGTAGCAGCCAGCGAACTCGACACCCACCGCCCATACGTGTAAGCTTCATCAGTGCTAAAACCCAGGCGTTCCGCAACTACCGACACCCACAATGTGAGAACAGGAGCTCTATTAATGTCGATTTCGTCATCCGACTCTTGACGTTTGGTAGCGCCTTGCTTTTTCGTGCGCCCTTTACTGCCAGTATCAACATCCCGCTTCGCTTTCTTCGCCTTTGGCTCCTCCGAGGACGCTGCCTCGTTGTCATGCTTACGGCCCTTTGTCATCGTCGCTGCTTTGAAATATGAATGATCTCTTGAGCGTTGGTTCGCAAGTGTAGTGTTCTCAAACCGCAATCAAGCAGCGCTTCGTAAGCGAGTTCGCATCGAGCTACTTGTAGCGACGACGTAGCTGGGCAGTACCGCACGGACATCTCGGACGCGGATCGTTTCACATCAACGCAGAACCTCATTAGCTGACCATGATGGCAAATGCAAGCTCACCCGACAGTGAAGCTCCTGCCGGCAGCCTTCATCCTAGCGAGACAGAACAGGACGAGCAGAAGGTCAATGCTGAAGATGGGAACGAGAATGAAATAAATACCAAGAGCGACGCGGAGCCACAGGAGTCGGAGCCGGATGATGACAGCGATGATGCTGCGCATGATCATGAATCGACAATAAATGTAAATGAAGCACCTTTGGCACCAGCAAATAACACGAAGCAAGATGCAGACTCTCAATCCTTGTCAGACGAAGAAGAAATTCTCGGAAGCATTCCCGAGACTGTGGGTGGAACTATTGCGAGCCCTGCCTTTTGTTTACTTGCCGGTTGCGTCATGGAAGATAACGTCTATCGACCAGCAAACATTGCAATCACCTGCCTACCTGCAACTCTGGGACGTCATCGCATGTCTGACGATGAGAATTTTATTTCCATGGGTAAGCTTCGAGTCTTGTCGCGGCAAATGTTGCGCATTGATTATCGCACCAGGGACGGCACGTTACTTCACGAAAAAGGCAAGTTTTCGTTTGTCAAAGACAAGGCGGAAAGAAAATTCATCGGATCCATTCCAGTATCGCCTGATGAAGCCTTCTTTTCTGTGACGAGCTTGGGAAAGAATAACATTCATGTCAATGGCAAGCGACTCTCGCAGGGCCAGTCTGTTCAAGTTGCCAATGGCGACGCGATTAAAGTGTCTTGCTACATGCTTTACTTTCTCTTGCCGACGCAAGCACCAACGCAAACCATGCAGTTTGGAGCGAGTAGTCCAAAGAGAAAGGCTCCAACGACCAAGAAACGCCCGGTGCCACTGACAGTGGTCAGCACGGCCATGCCATCGATCATTACAAAGAAGAAGAAAATTGCAGCAGTCCCCACCGCCACCAGTACGCAAAGTGCTATCAGCGGCGGCACTACGGGTAGCAACGTTGGTGGCTGGTTGAACCTTCAAATTGAGCTGGACGCCACACCGACGGACGAACTCTTGGTGCAGTGCGTTGACGCTATTGACGCTGGCTCGTGGGATCGTCGACTAGGTATGCTCGGTAATACCATTGCATATCGCGCCGTGGTAGCCTGTGCTACTGATCCTCGCATGCAGAACCAAGACGTTGAATCAAACGGCGTTGAGCGCAACGACGTGTTGAACTGGATTAATGACTCGTATATGTATGGTGAATGGTCGCGAAAGATCCAGACGAAGGTGGAGAGCAAAACGTTCATTGCTAACCTTACCAAAGCAATGACCAAGGCGGGATACACGCGAACGACTAACTTAGGGCGATTCATTCGATGGAATTTGCCAGGTATCTCTGTGCCCAATACAAACGCAATGATTGGTGACGAGGGCAAGGAACCTGCCGATGAAAAATCAGTGGAAGGCAATGGAAGCGATGATGCACAGAGCGAAGAAGAAGGCAATGAAGACGAAGCGCCTAGTGGTGCCGAGGGGAAAGAGTCGGAGGACCATGAGAGTCATGACGATGGCTTGATTGAAGAAAAATCTGCTGGTCAGGCGACATCAGCGGATACTGAATAAGCTGGAAATCGGAATAAGCTGGATAGTAATTTGTGTCATCAATGTAATCCGTTCTACAATGTATACTAGTACCTAAAAGTCATAGCTTTAATGTATGCTGCACTGCTAATTTTAAATTTGCGCTCGCTACTCGAATGGCCTTTACACTCGCGTCGGTCGAAACGTTACTGTAGGAAATCGTGCCTCCGTCGGGCTCGGCGTTGCCACTAAAGGAGCCGCTGTTGGAGCGGTGGTATCCAAATTAGGGAAGTAAATGTCGTTGTCGTGAAACTCGTATACGCCTCGTCGATACTCGTACTCGGAGATGGGATCTAATATCTCAAACCACGGCTCGACATTGCAGGTTTCATTGCCGCCGGAAATCACGTCAGTGCAACATTCGGTGCAGCATGATGGTGTTGGGCAGCTTATTTCGCTGCAGTCGGATATGAAGTAGTCAAGCTGGCTGTATGGGTGATCGCACACCTGAGACGCCATTGAACTAAATTCATTGTGATCCAGCAACAGACTTCGAAGCTGCTCGAGCGATGCCAGTGATCCAGGTACTTCGCCTGTCATCGTGTTTTGATTCAAAAACAAGAATTGGAGATTTGTGGCGTCTCCAATGTCAGTTGGAAGGCCTCCAGTCAGACTATTATATGAAAAATCCAATAGTTTTAACGACGTGACCTGCCCAAAGCCAGACGGAATGCTTCCTTGTCGTTTAGTCGCCTGCAACGACAAATCCTCTATAGTTGAAAGTTTCGTCAAAGTTTCTGGAATGGAACCTGCAATAAAGTTGTTATAGGCGAGAAAGAGATACCTGAGACGAACCATACTGCTCCAATCCGTTGGCAAGGTTCCATCAAATTTGTTTTTACTCAAGTCAAAGTGTGCCAAATTAGTCATGTGCGTCAAAATAAAATCAAAATCACCATGCAGCTGATTGTTGTGTAGAGCTAGCAGCGCGACTTTGCTGTCGGGTGGGATCGAATCGGGTATGGTTCCACCAAACATGTTGCCGCCCAAATCGATAATTTCCACGTGCTCTCTCGAGAGCAGGTTCCCTGGAAGCGAGCCCGTTAGATGATTGTTGCTCATATCGATAATTTCCAAAAGTGGCCAGCCGAAGAGATAGTCAGAATCCAGCTTGCCAAAAAAGCTATTGTTGGCGGCAATGAGGTTCCTCACGTTTCTGAGTGGAGCGAGTTTCCCAACATTGTCTCGAAGGTCATTATAGCCAATATTGATCGTGGCGAGATCGGCAAGACTCGAGAGATCAGGTAGCTCACCACTGACTCCGGTATTCGCAAGATTGAGCGTCGTCAATTGGGAGAGTGATCCAAGCCAATTCGGCAACATGCCTTGCAAAAAATTGTTGTGGAAATCAATGTGCTGCAGATAGGTCAGCTGTTGAAGCGCTTGAGGGAACTCGCCAGTCAAATCGTTCTCCCATAGAACAAGACCTTCCAATCCAGTCAATATACCTAGCTCTCGAGGTAGCTGTCCTCGCAAACCTGCGTTTGGCAGCACAATCTCCTTGACCTCCGTTCCTCCATGGCATTTGGCCCCTATTTGGATCCAAACTCCAACATCCACCGTCTTAAACGGCGCATGCCAGTCACAAACCGAAGTAGCGCTGAGCCATGTCAGCTGACTTTCATAAAACCAGCGCTCGCCTTCCAATGTATAGTAAAAGACGGCGAGGGCGTATCGCTGCCGAAACTCAAGCGTGTCGCCTACATCCACATTCATAGGGTCATTGTCTGCCACCCAGTTTGCTGCGCGAAATTGTGGACTGTCCTGCTTGCGAGCCTCCTCGGCGTCGCTCCAGCCCATGCTAGTGACAAAGTCAACGACTTCCAGCGTCTGCGTGTCAAACATGTGCGTGGGGCGGCCAGTTGGAGGTACGCTAGCAAAGTCGCCACCGAAGGGGTCTTCGACGTTAGACCCTTGCTTTGCTTCCTTCTTTCCAACACTGACTCCAATAGAGACGCTGAAAATGACTACAATCGAAAGGACTATGCCCCATATCATGTATTCCTTGTGTTTTTTCTTGGATTCCGTGTAAATGCTGCGAGGACTGTGACTGTCTCGAGCTAGGATCTGGTTGGCCCGAGCTCGACTGGCAGCGACCTGTGACTTGTATTCCTCAATAGCTGGGAGTTGTGATCTCTCCAAATCACCCTCTGAGTGATCCTCCATTGCTCGTTCCAGTGGAGTCGACGTGACTGCCATTTCGTCTCCAAACGTTTGCGATGAATCATCGTCGTCCTTGTCATCGTAGCGATCAACCATATTTCACTGAAACTCGAGTTTTCTAGTTTGGCGACAATAGTTAGTTAATGGATGTATTGGGTTGATTCGATGCGTGATGCAGTAAAGGAAAGCTTCATGGTCGCGGCTGCGGCAGGACTTGGTCATTGTCGAGGGCAGCGGATGCACGAATGATGACCATGACCAAAATGACTGATCGTTGTGAAAACTACTGTTTCGCTGCGACACAGAGAGTCGCGCTACGACGATAAGAAGTCGCGGAGTTGTGCCCGTTGGCTAAAATTTTCGATGGTGACTTGAACCGACAATTTGCCGAAAGTTCAGCTCGCCAAAATAAAAGCAAGAACCACAAACGCACCCCCACCGAGAGAGTTAACTTGAGCGACCGATGCATCCTTCCATCGTTCCACCATCTTGACCCAATTCCGATAAACTTATACGTTCATGCAGCATGCACAATGCTAGTAGAAGGCTGCGGGGGCAACATGTTCCAACCGGAACGTTACTTTTTGTGGTTTGTTTTGTTATTCTAAGCATTTTAAACACGCCGATGACTTGGCGTACGACGAGGGCAACGAGAGTCGATTATTTCAAATCCACTATCACTCCAGCAGAAAACGTTCCAGTCTTCTACAATCTCTTTGTCGCGAATGAATCGGACAGTGAGCGCGTCAGACAACTAGTGGACGATCAACTCTCTGCTTTGCTGCCAGAGCATTCAGTTTATATGCACTCTATTGGATATCCATTGCAGATTCCAAATGTAACCCTGCTGCAGCATCATGATGATGGAGACGAAGTGGTAACGCTTCACTCACTCTGGCAGTATTGCAAGGTCCAACCAAATTCTAAAGTGATTTATATGCACTCAAAGGGTTCGTTTCATTCGACACCAGAGAATGAGCAACTGCGAAGGTTTTTGACGGCTGGTGCATTATCCGAAGAATGTCTACACTTGCCGGATACCTGCAATCTTTGCGCGTCGCGCATGTCACCCGTTCCTCATCCGCATGTACCCGGCAATATGTGGCTGGCAAGATGTCAATACATTCGTCGACTGATTGATCCACTGGTATTCCAAGAAGAGATGAGAAGTGTCACGTATATTCCCAAACACACAAAGAGGCTGCATTGCTATGGGATTGGAAGATTCGCTGCCGAACACTGGGTGCTCTCGCATCCAGCCAACAGGCCGTGCGATTTAAGCGACGATTCAAGCTTTAGCTATGGCTATAACGCTATACCGCCAAGCAATTTCAAAAAGCAGTTGAAAATGGCTCCGCGATTCGCACATGAATTTTACAGTCCTTTGGATACCCGCAGAGTGCGAGTAGTTCGAGGGAAGCCCGTTTCGTCATTGCCGATTGGATCGTCGCGTAATGATCGCTTGATCGAGTATCAGCAGTTGTACAATGAGACTCCATCAAAGGATTGGTGGGGATGGAAACACTATAACATAAAGGAAGAAGCATTGTCTTGAGCAACATAATTGCTAGATCTTAAGCTACTAGTAATTGTTGATTGGAACTGTCACAATGTTGTTACCACTTTTGCACGAGTTCATCTTTCCTTGAACGCATTGTATTAAAGAAGCAGACACATAAATCACTAAAATACTACCCTCTACCGGGATGTAAGCAATACTATCTATTCCGTTTATACGCAGCGAAAATCCAATCGAGGTGCCGACCGTGCACTTTACAGTTTTCAACTATGCACGGTAGCAGCTCGCTCCGATAGGATAGAGTATTCATGCAGCCGCTTTCGCAATCAAAACATAGTTGACTAACTTCTACCCCGTCCCGATGCTTTCTCTCGCTTTTTTAGTCGCCGTGTAGATGCTAGTCTGGCATGTTGGACACGTTTCCTGCGGCTGTCGCTTGAAAATACTCAAACATTGGTTGCAAACATATGCCATATCCACCGTTTCGGCTGTTTCAAAGCATCGCGCCCGAAAGTCCACCTTGTTGAGTGCAGGCAAGTGCAAGGATCGTCGACATGGAATGGGTGGTAAAAAGACGGTCAAGAGAATCTCCGTCAACGTTCCGTGCACTTGAGCAGCCATGGCGGGCGACAGAAACAAGCCTCCTGTGTATTAAAATGAGAATATAAAATAATGAGAAAATGACGAAAGTCGGCAGTGCTTTGCATGATAAATCATAAACAAGCTATGACACACCCGTCAAGTCTGCTCCCTGCTCCAAGAACCCCGACGATGCATGCTTGTCAGCCGCCTGCAAAAAGCACCCATCCAACACAACATTTTGCTTGGATGCGGCAAATGCGCAATTCATAAAGGCATTGTAGTCTCGCGACCTATCCTCCGACGCTTGCACCATGAGGACGCGCGGCGCCCAAATGGATTGAGAAGCGGCGGACGACTGCTTGTGTTTATTCTTACTGCCTCCGCCGCCAATGAGCCCCAAGACTCCATCATCCTCTGAGCGATTCAATATAAAGTGATCCGTATCCATGGCTCCACTAACTGCTCCTTTTGCTCGACTCGCCACCATGAAGCGATTAATCAAGCAGAGCGCTTTTGAGAGACCCGACGTCATGGCAGCCTGGCGACTCGACTGGCTCGATGTTTGAGCTTGCGCCATTTGCGCCGCGCGACTCGTCAATCCAGCCACTCCCTCCATGACGTCTCGACGCAGGCACGTCAAATCAAACTCAAAGTGCTCCGGATCATTCAGAAATTCTTCCACATCGTTCGCGTCACGCGGATGAATCATGTCACATTCATTATCAGCTACACCCATGACAATCACCACAGCCTTTCGCTCGGTCCGTCGAATGGCGCTTGCCAATACAGTCAATGACTCGAGGCACTCGTCGAGTCGACAGGGACCAACGCTCGACTTTTGTTCCAAACTGCGTCGCGCGTCCTGGTGCTCGCGCAGCTGGTGGCGACTGCCCCACGCCAAGGGACTGGCGTCGATAATGATAATGACAAGCGACTGCTGGTTGCTGGCATGGTGCTTGCTACTTGTCATGATGTTGTGAATATATAATATATGTGAGTGAACAGTGAACAATAGCGTGGTGATAGATGGTGGAGGTGTCGTCGCGTCCTCGATTGTCGCGAATGTCGCTTGGCATGTCGTATCGTTAATGGCTTATCGCATCGGTTCTCATATTCCGTGCGCATCCTTTTACCATGGCGGATTTTGCTGCTTCCTCTATCATTTTCGATGCGCCGTTCTGCTGATGTGTGGACAGCATGGCATGTAATCCAAAATAGATTTGATAATATATGAAACTAGCGTCGAATATGGAGTCCGATGAGCAAGGCATACCCACAGAGGCAGCATCGCCATCATCCGTTTCCGTCGACGCAGCAGTCAATTCCTCGTCTGCAGCCTCCTCCTCAATCAGTGCAACTCCAGCAACAGCCAAAAAACCATCCATTCGCCACGCCGAAAAGAGGCGAACAAGTACCTGCATTTTTGCCGACCGGGTGGCCCGCGTCAGCATTGACGCCTATCGCAGGCATGTAATTCGCAGCATGCCGTCGTCGGCCGAACATGAGACAATGCACCTGGAACCAACCTGCTTGGCATGCATTGTTGCGTGCGTCAAGCGGAACGTTACAGCAATAGACAAAGTAACAAATTACAACGACAATATAAAAGACGACGAACTATTCGTCGTTGGTTTGGGCGTTGGTACCAAGTTCTTGTCGGAACATGTCTTGCGTCACCACTCGCGCGAGGAAGCGTATGGGAGCCGCGTCAGAGACTGCCACGCGGAAGTCTTGGCGCGTCGAGCATTTCGGAGGTGTTTGTCGCTCGAGATATTGAAAGATTTGAAAGGCGAGATGAAGGGAGAGGAGCATGCCAATCAAGCGCCGAACATTCCTCGCATATTGGAGCGCGTCGATTCAGTTCAAACAACTGCAAGGACCGGCACTCACATCGAACGCCCTCAGTACAGATTGCGTGCTGATACGACGCTACACTTTTACTCATCATCCTGTCCCTGCGGCAATGCCACTCTGAAGCGCTTTGCCACCTTGCGCAAGGAAAATTTTCGCTCCGACTTGTCTGCCGGCGAGTGGCCCACCGAGTTGCATTCCAACATTCTTCCAGCGCATTCCGTGCACCTTGGACAAGTGGCACTATTGGTGAAAAAGGATCAGTCTTGTAGCTTTGTATCTGTTGGTCTCATACGTGACAATGCGGACGACGTAAAACTTAATGGTGCATCAGTTAAGAAGTGCAAGCATGAACCGGCTATTACGAGAAATAATTCGGCAATACCGCCATTACTTTCCGCCAAGGAAGCCAAGTGGCCCGCCCATTTATCCACTGACTGGTGTCCACCAGGAACGACAACGGTTTGGAGCCGCCAAGGCAGCATTCACACGTGCAGCGACAAGCTGGCGCGATGGAACGTTTTGGGATTGCAGGGTAGCCTCTTGGCGAGCCTGCTCAACAAGGAGTTTTTGTTTGCGAGTACGCTGACGGTTGGAAGGAAGTTTTCGGCAGTCACATGCCGACGGGCGGTATGTTGTCGGGTTGCCAATCATTCTTTGAAAGCGACGGACGAGAAAGCAAGAGGAGTAGCGAGTGTTATATCTCCCAAAGACAGCGCTTTGCCTTCTTGGACAGCGCATCATCCAGCCGTCATGGGAACTGGCGTCTATTTAAACGAAGGAGCTGTTGCAACGACTCATGTGATCGGCCAGGATGTTCGCTTCCATTCGTCGTCATGCTACGCGTGGTGGCCAGGGTTGAACGTGGCCGAATGCATAGATGGGTCGACCGGCTATCTGGTCGACAGCGGCACCAGTGCACCAACTTTAAAGGATCAGCGCTCCGGCATTAGCACGAGCGCCTTGACTGAGCTCTTTCTAGAAATCAACCAATATATGGCAAACGACGCAACAACTCCTTCCATTGCATCACTCGCCGACCTTCGACGTTTCAAGCAGCATGTTTCTAGCGACTATGAGCAGACAAAGACTCAACTACTGACCAAACACCCAACGTTAAAGTTATGGACACGGCGTTGTCCCTAGAATGGGGTCATTCTCTTTTTTCTTCCTCATGCAGGCACCTACCGAGTGCGTTGTCTCGCCAAACGCAACCTTTCGACTTTCCTCCTTCACACACATAATAACAACAGCAATTAGCAGCGTCGCATATCTGTAAACAAATGAGAGAGTAGGTGAGAGAATGAAGCGTGACGCATACATTGAATACGCCTGCAAGCATTCCCGTTCGTCCCTCAGAAATCGATCGTTGTTTATCGGCTATCAGAAGCCGCTCTAACATATGCATTTTTGGTTGTACTTCACCGGGAGGTCCTCCTCTGTTCATCCACGAAGCAGCAATAAGTGCACTCACCATTTTTAACTAGTTTCACCATGCGACTTGTAGTAGAAATCTACTCCTGCTTTTGCTCGGGACAGTCACGCGCAATGTGTCCATCCTTTCCACAATTGTAGCACGCCTTGTTTCCCGCCGGAGCCGTACATTCCGAAGAAATGTGACCCTGCTTGCCGCAGTTGAAGCAGCGACGGTACTGCGCCCGGGCCTGAGAAATCTGCACCCGGTCCTCACCTTCGACGCGAGGATTCTCGCAGTCGCGCGACAAGTGGCCCGCTTCGCCGCAGTTGTAGCAAACCTTGTCGCCGCTGCCGCGACCGCCTCCTCTGCCGCCGCCACGGCCTCCGCGGGAGCGACCTCCACGTCCTCCGCGGCCGCCGCCGCGGCCGGCACCTCCTCCTCCTGATTCGTTAGTGGTGGTGGTTGCGACGGCTGCGCCGGATGCTTCCGCCACTGGCGTGTCCTTGATGTCTGCGGCTGGGGCTTCCGACATGCTTCTTTCTACTATTTCCTTCTTCTTCTTCTAGCCTCAAGCTATACTACACTCCGTCTCTAAAGTCAAGAAAGGAGAAGTGTAGAGGTTAGACGTTAGGATCCAAACAATGCACTGCGTGACAGCAGCAGCTGCTTCTCGTTGTGTCCATCGGATGGCAAACTCGTTCCGACGATCTTGCACCTCTCCTTCCCGTTCGAAATCCTGCATAACAATTCACTCGCACTCTCAAGCAGCACGAGTATTCAAGGTCCACTTCGCCAACTCTTTCAAACGCACCTCAATTATAGAGCGACTGGTTTACAATTGATACTCAAACTGTGATGGCTGATCCATGGTGTGCGGTGATGGACAGCAAAGGAAGCAGCTGGCGCGCTGCCAACCAATTCTCCGCGAAGTCCATCGTCTGGCCGTCGCCGACCACCAACCCATAACCTATTTGAACGCCAACGAAAGTTTGGGCGCGCTTTGTCGCGGAACAAATCCAAAAGTCGCACGACGCAAGCAGTTCTTTCAAGCCGCTGTCATTAATCATCTTTGCCCACCATCAATCCACTAAATGTCGTCTACTCCCAGCAACAAGAAAAAGTACAAGCTCAGCGCCTTTGCGCCGCAAGATGGCGGTCCTCCGCCGTGCGCCTTTTTCGTTTCGGCGGCGGGTTGCCGCAACGGAGATTCCTGCAAGTTTTCGCATGAATTGAGCAGCAACAACAATATGAAGCAACAAAATGACGCTGATTCTGTGGTAAGTTCGGAAAGTAGTATCGGTCGAGGAGAGGAGAAAGTAGTAGCTGCAGTGAAGCAGCAAGTGAAAACAAATGTTAGCGAGGCCGCTCCAGTTGCGAAGCAACAGCAGCCGCAGCAACAAGATTTACCTGCTGCATCCAAAAAGGCCAAACGCAAGTCGGCAGCGGCTACCGACGCCTTTCCGTTTGCCAACCCCAAGAAGCAAAAGGCTTCGACTCCAGTCGCCGCTGCCGCACAAGTGCCAGTTGCTGCTCCCCCTGCTGCTCCACCTGCTGCTGCACAAGCCAAACCACCGAAACTAAAGGCGGAAAAAGTCGCTCCTCCTCCCGCTGCTGCAAAAGTCGAGCCGAAACCTGCTCTTAAACCAGTTGTTGCATCCAAAAAGGATGCTACCCCCAGCTTTCGCAACCTCTTGAAGGAACTCCCCATTGCAGCCTTTACCATGCCATCTGAACGAAAGGAAGCAGAGCAAGCAGCTGAAGGTACTGCTGCTGCAGCTTTAACAAATGAAGCTCCTCCCAACGTTGTTCCAGAAACTGCCCCAGCACTCGAAGAACCACCCTTTCCACTCCCAAAATCCCACCCCGACAGCCTCAAGTGGCTGTCCGCTGTCCAGGAAGGACACAAACACCCGCGCTTTGTACGTGACTACAACTTTATCAAGTATCAAAATGAGGATGAAAATGTTGGTTTTGTCGGCAAAAAGGGCTGGATCACGGCCAAGCAGTACGATGAAGCCACTCACTATAATCTTCCTCAAGCCATTGCCATGGATTGCGAAATGTGCGAAACCAAAGACCCCGTCAGCGGCCAAAAGGATCCTCGTGCGCTTTGCCGCATTTCCATTGTGGATGTTGTTACGGACGAAGTCTTGCTTGATACATTGGTCAAGCCAGCCTGGCCCGTGACGGATCATCGCACCTGGATCAATGGCATCAACGAAAAGGATCTGGAGAATGTGCAGTTTACGTTGCGACACGCGCAAGCCTTCATGATGGCACTCTGCAGCACGGAGACTGTCATTATGGGACATGCCTTGCAGAACGACTTGGCGGCCATTCGCATGGAGCACTACTGCGTGGTTGATTCGGCCTTGCTGTTTTCCGCCAAGGATTCGCCAGGGTCGTCTGTTTCTCTCAAGGATTTGGCCTCGAGCATTTTGGACAAGAGCATGCCTAACAAGCACGACTCTGTCAATGACGCCAGGACTGCTTACAAGTGTTTGGAGCATTACTTGGAGAAGGACGGTAAGGTCGAACCGGTGGAACGAACTGCTCGCACCGTGCGCAAAAACTATAGTACGCAGCTATTTGTCCATCGCATTCCAAGGGCGTGCGACGAGAACCACTTGAAGCAAATGTTTTTGGCCTATTCATGCGTTCAACCAGATGAAGTGGATCCAATCGAGTTCAAAGGCGACATGGGCAAGACGTTTGTCACGTTTCGATCGGGTAAGCATGCCAATGTTGCATTCGAGTCCATTGAAAGTAAGCCAGACACGGATCCGAGTGGTCGCCTGCAGAAGAAGGTCTTTCTCAAAAGTGGAGGCTACGTACGAGTCCGCAAAATGGCCTATGAAACGAGTAAAGGCGAGAAGGAGCCACCTCGACGTGCCTCGACTGGATAATAACAAGTAAGAAGAGCGCATAAAGCAAACCATTTAAACACCCCCTATATGCTTGTAAAAAATGACTAATTATATTCGTCCTTCTACTACTGTATTTACACTCCTTGTCGCCGAATTTAGTACACACGGGCTACGGGTGCAACGGTGGCGCATTCCTCTTCATCAAGCGTGTAGTAATGCACCGGACGATAACTAATGCATGTCTTTCCCGACTTTTGGTCAAAGTATGGCGAGCTGTGAATCATCCACTTTTCGTCGTCGCGGTTGGGAAAGTCTTCGCGCGCATGAGCTCCACGACTCTCCTGCCGAGCTTCCGCCGAATGCATGGTAGTTGAAGCACAACCAAGAAGGTTTCTCAACTCCAAACATTCGACGAGATCCGTGTTCCAAACTAGCGACTTGTCAGTGACACTAACGTCGCTGAAAGATTGGACAACTTCGTCAATTCTCTTAGCGCCCTCTTCAAGCGTTTCGGCAGTGCGGTAGACAGCGGCATAGTTCTGCATTGCCACTTGCATGTCGTTGCGAATCTCCGCCGTCGACATGCTGCCTTCCTTAAATCGCAGGTTGTCCAAGTCTTCAACACTTTCCATGCCAGCATCTGCCTTTAGATCCGCAATCTTGTCCCCAGGCTTTGAGGTCTCAGCAATACGAAGAGCACAGGCTCGACCAAAGACGACAATGTCAAGCAGGGAATTTGCTCCGAGGCGGTTTGCTCCGTGAACAGATGCGCATGCAACTTCGCCAGCGGCGAAGAGACCAGGAACAACTTCGTCGACAATGTGTTCGCCCTTTTCGTCGAATTTGGATCGAAGAACTTCGCCATGGTAATTGGTTGGAACGCCACCTGTTAAATATGTCAAGCATGGTAAGACAAGAACACAGCATGCAAATTGCAACTAGCAGGTTCATCGATACATACCCATATTGTAGTGAACAGTCGGCAGGACTGGAATGGGTTCCTTGGTGACATCGACACCAGCAAAAATAGCAGCCGTCTCACTAATTCCAGGAAGACGCTCAGCCAAAAGTTCAGGAGGCAAGTGATCGAGGTGCAAGTAGATCTGCAGAGGAGAAGCGAAAGTATTTGTGGTGAGTCTTGCTGCTGCCTTCGCCAATCCTTCGTAAATCATTCTCGTTTCACAATATACTCACATGATCCTTCTTTGGACCTGCTCCACGTCCCGCACGAATCTCCATTGTCATGGCTCGACTGACTACATCGCGTGACGCTAAATCTTTGGCCGACGGCGCATATCGTTCCATGAATCGCTCACCCTCCGAGTTGCGCAAAATACCTCCTTCACCTCGGCAACCTTCCGTAATTAAACACCCAGCTCCATAAATACCAGTTGGATGAAATTGCACAAACTCGGCATCCTGATTGGCCAAGCCAACGCGCAGTGCCATGGCATTACCGTCGCCCGTGCAAGTGTGCGCCGATGTGCAGGAAAAGAAAGCCCGTCCATAGCCACCCGTGGCCAAGACTGTATTCTTTGCGTGAATGCGATGAATCGTCCCATCCTCCATGTTCAAGGCAATGACTCCAATGCAAGCACCCGCGTCATCCATGATCAGGTCGAGTGCAAAGTATTCAATAAAGTAGGTTGTATCAAACGCAAGAGACCGACCATAGAGTGTGTGAAGCATGGCGTGACCAGTTCGATCGGCCGCCGCCGCGCAGCGATAGGCTTGGCCGCCCTTGCCATAATGCAAACTCTGTCCGCCAAAGGCGCGCTGGTAAATCTTTCCCTCCTCGGTACGAGAAAATGGAAGACCAAACTCCTCCAGTTCCAATACGGCCTTGGGGGCTTCGCGACACATGTAGTGAATGGCGTCTGTCAAAATAGAAAAAATTGCGATGAGATATGTAACATTTTCAGTATCTTCCTCCTGGCGCATCAGAGAATCTGCATGCACGTTTACATACCTTGATCTCCAAGCCAATCGCTTCCCTTGACGGTATCATACATGTGCCAACGCCAATCATCCTCCGTCATGTTTCCAAGCGCCGCGTTGATTCCTCCCTGCGCTGCAACCGTGTGTCTGGCAATTGAAATAGTAAAGAGAATGAATCAAAGAGTTAGCTTAAGCGTCTTGATGTTCAGTATAGACTCGTTATAGCATAGAGTCTCTCCATCACTTCCACTAGTTACTCACGATCTTGTTGGAAAGAGCTTGGTAATGCAGGCCGTCTTGAAGCCTGCTTCCGAAAGTCCCATGGCGGCGCGTAGACCGGAACCTCCAGCTCCAACGACCACGGCGTCATACGTGTGATCAACGACGGTATAGTCGCCCATAGTCTTCGACGAAAGACTGCGAGTGCTGCAAATGCCTGAAGCAGCAGCCGATGCATTTTTAAAGAGGAGGCGCGTTCCAATGCGAGAGACGCTTCGAGAAAGCATCATCTTTCAAGTCGTTTCTTGTTTCTATTGGTTGTTTTCCCAAGATGAGCGTAGGTGTAACGAATAAGTTTATGTAGAGGATCAATTCCAATCAAGGCTTGGCAGCAGCAGTCGAATGATCTGGAGGCGAAGAATGGCGGGCCATGAGCGTCTGCCCGACGAGAACCCGATCGACGCAGCGCTCAAAGATATGCCGAATAGCCTCAACCTTATCTTGCAACATATCGAATCCTTTCTTGTCGCATTGGTGATGCCACCATGCGTCATGCGGGACTAGATACGAACTGCGTGACGATGACCTGCCGATCCAACGAAACCAAGACGATTCAACTTCTTCGCGCACTGTACCTCATCATTGTTCATCAAAGCTTGCTTGCAGCCAACATGAAGCGCCAATCTTATCTAATAATCTTTCTATGGGGAGTGAGCAGACTATGTTCCGCATTTCTGTCTCCAGCAGCTTCGACGACGTCAATGAGTAGAAGTCATCTCCATGCCGAGACGACACAATCCACAAAAACGACGCTGACGGAGGAAACCACTTGGATGATTCGCATGTTTCTTGGCAATATCAAGACTACGCAAGGAAATCGCGTACTGGATGAAATGATTGCACTACCAGTAAAGTTTATAGAGGAGGAAGGCTATGAGCCGCCACAAGGTCGAGTTGAAGTGGTTGCGGCACCGAGTAGCGACGATACGACTGTTACGCCAATAATCAATCGCTGGAAGTTCAACAAGACTTACTGGAAGCTAAGTGAAGATCCCAACGAACGAAAGGATGGTCTTTGGATTTGGGGCTTGTTCAAGGAGCCGCTCTATCCGTACCTGTTGCTCAGCATGGAGACGAGTGAAATTCAACTATCATCAGGCTCGGCTAGCGATGGCGACAGTCAAAAGGTCGACACGATTGCACCCATGCAGCTATATGCTCAGATCAATCACAAGCGAGACGCTGACATTGGCGTGGTGCTGTCTGGGTCCTATCCGTTAAAGATTCGACAGTTGGAAACCATCAAGGCCGACCCATTCGGCGGGGCGACAGTCGATATTTTCAACGACGTTGATATAGGAACTATTCGAATTGAAGCAGTCACAAGGAGATGATAAGATTACTATATAGATGCTAATGTACCGCTTTAATAACATGTAGAAGATGTCTTCTCCCTGCAATAGTGTCGACGCATGCTACAGCTACATACGCCAGCAACTCCTTAATACAAGTCATCATCATTATCATTTTCGTCATCCGAATCCATGGCATATTGTTTTCGTTGAATACTAATGGAATTCGTCTCCTTGGAGGCACCTTGTCGGTTCCCTCGCTCCAGCATTTCAATCAGCTTGTCTTCCGATATTGTTCCAGGCAGTTTGCCCGACATGGCCATGCTCACAATAGTCTTTTCCACTTGCTCGGCCTTGGCCTGTTTGACAAGTTTAATGCGACGGAGTCTTGCTAGAGCTTCCGGAGAGAGGACTTGAGATAGAATGGCGTCGCGTTGCTCCTCGGCCGCCTGCGCCTGCTGCTGCGCTGCGTTGTTTTTGGAGGCATTTGGAGCAGAAAATCCTTCTGGCAGTTCGCTTGGGTCTATGTCAGCTGGCTGTAGATTGTCCATGGTGTGTAATTTTAGTGTATCGGGTGCTTACGAGGGAAAGACTACCGTAGCGAGGAGTGATGCCTTCTCGTCCTCATCGTGGTCGATCATCCCTTCGTCTGTCCGTCGTAATTCGCCGCATGACGTCGCATCGGTTTTTGTCGATCGTCCATCGATTTTGCAAAGAACAAATCGACCATGACGGCGGCACTGTTGTAGATACTTTGCAGTACAAGTACACACAATCATGAAGATACAAACACTAAAACGATCCGTCAACTCCATTGAACGAGAATGCATTGGCGACATGCGCCGCGAGTCCCGCAACCTGCAGCCGCAGTACCATCCCATGCAGCGAGCACGAGAATACACTCGAGCCGTTACGGCGGCCAAGCTGGATCGCATGTTTGCCAAGCCGTTACTTGGCAACTTAGGAAATGGACACATGGATGCAGTCACATGTTCGGCTGTGAGTCGAAGGTCTTTGCTTCCGCTGGTATCGGGTAGTGTCGATGGTCAAATTAAACTTTGGGACTTGGCGACGCGCAAGCAAGTGAGTGAAATTAATGCACATTCCAGACCAGTCACTGGCCTGGCCTTTTCTGTCAATCAAAACGGTGATCATTTCTATTCCTGCGGTGAAGATGGACTGATGCATCTTTGGTCCATACATCCTAGTATGAGTAGTACAGACGGTGGACCTGCGCAACATGGGCCAATGGCCACTTGGAGAACGGCTGGTTCGTTCAAGTCACTCGACCATCACTGGTTTGACCCGCAATTTGCAACTGCATCAGACGACGCCGTTCAAGTATGGTCGCCAGAGCGGAGTACGCCGCTGCAAACCTTTTCGGATCTGTGGGGATCAGAGGATAGCGTCACTACCGTCCGCTACAATCCTGCCGAGCGCAACTTGCTCGCACAATGTTCGGCCGATCGCGGCATTGGATTACATGACACAAGAACTGCCTCTTGCTTGAAAAAGACTATACTCAAAATGCGCTCCAACGACTTGCAGTGGAACCCCATGGAAGCCATGAACTTTGTCGTGGCCAATGAAGACTACAATGCCTACATGTTTGACATGCGCAAGCTTGACGCACCGACTCGCATATACAAGGGTCACACGTCGGCCGTCATGGCTGTCAGCTGGTCGCCGACGGGCCGCGAGTTTTGCTCGGGCAGCTACGATCGAACGGTGCGCATCTTTGCGGTGAATGGGGGAAACTCGCGTGATATTTATCACACCAAGCGCATGCAACGAATATTCACAGTGCAATATACCATGGATAGTTCGTTTATCATCTCGGGAAGCGATGATAGCAACTTGAGGTTGTGGAAGTCAAAGGCAAGCGAGCCGCTGGGTCAAAAGACGGCTCGCGAGGAAGCGTCCTTGCAGTACCGACAAGCCTTGATTCAGCGTTACCAGCACTTGCCGGAAATCAAGTCGATTCACAAGTCACGCAAGGTTCCGAAGGTAATCAAAAAGCAAGCGGCTCAAACTGTTATTATGAAGGAGAGTGCTGATAGGAAGCAAGCCAACCGAGTCAAGTACGATCGCAAGGGACAATACAAGTTTGAGGCGGAGCGAAAAAAGGCTGTCGTCAAGCAAGTCGATTAAAGCATTTTATTCTAGCAAGCTAAGTATTTCCATCCTGCGTCATGTTAATAATAGTGAGGTTAAGAATCGTTTAGCCGCCGCAAGCTTGTTGATAACTCTGAATTCTTTGCATCCAATATTGATAACTCTACACCCATTCGCTTCAGTCTCCACCAGCCTATTGAAACTTTTGCATACTAGACTTTTACTGCGATGTCACTCCAGCAAGCTTTTGCGTGGCGCGGACCCGAGCCGTTGGCACTTCGAGCGAAACCTCGCAGCACTTGCTGAGCAAAACATCCACCGCCTTTTGCGCATTCTTCTGAAACAAGGCTTGCATGTCCTTGATTTCCTTGTTGGTATCGGACTGAAGCTTGGCGCTGGCGCTTCCCTCCGATCCGCCCTTTGATAGAACCATATTGTTGAATTCCTCCTGCTTTTCGGCTCGGTAAGTGTCAATCAGCTCCTGCGCTTCGACCTTGGCCTGCTTCATGCGGTCTCCGCGGCCTGAATAGTAGAGTTATGAACAGATTGTAAGAAACGATAATCCCAATTTTCAAAGGTACCGATAGGCTGGAGAGAAATCGAGAGGAGTCGATTTGCAGCGTGGCCTTGGCTTGCCGTGGCTGCTGGTGCCGCCAATCAACGCTCCATCCTTCCATTCCTAATTTGCAACTCACCAATACGCGCTTCGGCCACAATCTGCGACGCGCGGGTCTCCGCCGCCATGAGTTCTTGAATACCAGTGCCAGAGTCCGCCATGGTGTATTTGCTTGCTTGTTGTAATGGTCTTGTTGGTGGTTTGCAGTTTGCAGCTCCTCGAAGTGGAAGGCCCACGCGATAACGACGAAATAACGGTCAATCGCTTTCTAGCGATGATCATGACGTCATCTACAATGACGTCAATCCGGTACTGTGCGTCGCAGCGAAACTAATGAGTACTCTTCGGGTCATAGGTTTTAAAAAAATGCACGAAAAGTTCGATTCGATTCTTGCGAACGACCATGGCAAAAGCATTGGCCTTGCCTTGCGCACCTTTCTTTGTCTCGCTACGTATTAGGAGTCGCAACGCGACGTGCCAAAGTTGAACTCCCCATTCGTGTGTCTACTTAGTATCAGCAAATCTCGCTCACCTTGGCACCTCGCTCAGCTACACACATCACCCGCACGACGCCTCGTCTACACGAGTTGTGCCGACAATGATTCATCCAAAGCGGACAAATTTGTCCACCGACGACAAGTCATCCGACCAAGAAGAGCCGAACCATCAAATTCAGAATAGATCCGCTTCGCCCAGGATCCAAAGACGTTCCATTTATAGCATGATGGTCGGACGTCGTCGCGTTCCTGACAAGAAGATGAATTGTTGCACCAAGCCTCGCAAATGGACACTGTCATCCATTCTTGTATTGATGTTGGTTGTGGCATCAATCAGCACACTCTTAATCAATTCAGTATCAGTATTGATATTTTCGAAACAGATTATTGGCAATGACGCTCATCTACCGCTATCTATGGAAACAGTACGTCGACGAAAGGTGCATAACATTGCTTACAAAACCACTGCACAAAGCTCGCGAATGGTTTACTTGGAATCGTCGTTGCAATTTTATGAAGCCAAACAAGGTCGATTCATTGCCACCATGTTTCCTGTGGAACCAGTCGCCAACATGACCAACTCATCCAACTTTTTGAATGTATCCGACGCAATCGATTTTGAACTGAACATGACTGCTCCCGACACAATCTTGTCAAGGGACGAAGTGACAGCCGACAACACACAAGACCAATTTAGCTACTTGGATCGCTGCCTGCCAAAAGCTGACTGGCAGACCGCTAGCTTTATCAATTGCAACGCCTTTCACGAATTAAACATGGCGCACTCGTCACTGGAGAATCGTCGACGCGGCGAGGAGGAGCAACTATCAGTGCTTGGTGAAGGATGGTTTCGCACCGCCTGGCGACTGTATGCGCGCAACCAAACGACCGTGCTGAAAACGTTGCGGATCGAACGAGATTTTTTGCCAGAATACTATGAGTTGCATCGTAGAGATGCAGTTGCCATGGAGCGATTGACGTGGTCGCCCTTTGTCGTTAACGTGTTTGGCTACTGTGGCAACTCGGCAATCAACGAGATTGCGGATTTTCCCTATCGCGATGTGAACGATTTGGAGCACTTTGATCGAAAGATGAGGTACCGCGAGCGTCATCCGCAGATTCAACGCATCAAGCTGCAATTGGCGGCAAGCATTGCGCAAGGCGTGGCTGACATTCATTCCATCGATGGGCCAGAAGTGGGTGTCAGCATGGTGCACTACGACTTGAATCCACGCAACATTGCAATCTTTGCGCAGGGACGCCCAAAGATCAACGATTTTAATATTGCAGAGTTTCTACGCTATGATCCTGTCAATAATCGCACTTGTGGGTTTCCCAATCGCATGCGGCAGCCATGGTGGAGAGCCCCGGAGGAAGTCAATCTAACAGCCAACGTGGAGGTGAATGAAAAGACTGACATTTATTCACTTGGTGCTATTCTGTTTCATATTTTAACTACGCATTCTCCCCGCGGCAAAATGAAAAAGGAAATGATGGAGGATGTTCGGGCTGATGTGGTCCGAGGAGTTGCTCCAGTCTTGCCGCCGCCCTTTGACAACATGACGGATTCAGTGACAATGGCGTTCAAGAAGGCCATGGACCGATGCTTCGTGGTAGACCACAAGGAGCGCGCCACGGCCGATGAGATTGTTGACATTTTGTTTCAGGCGCTCATGAAGGTTTTGGGTGACGGTAGCAAGAAGTCAAAACGTCGATCAATTAAGCATACCGATCGCACGAGATAGCTGCTAAAACACCGCAGCTTACTCTTGAACATGGTGACTGCTGGTCTCACCGAGACGGCAGACTTCGCGCTCAATCTTTTGAACAAGCTCAGGCTTGGTTTCCCACGGCGACCGACTGTGATTCGACTCGTCCATACACTGCAGTAAAAGTACCGTCAAGCTATGAATAGTCTCCAGACGCAGCCAGGGATCAATGCTACCGAGATTGACTTGCATTTGCTGCGAGTATGTTCGCCAAATGATGTCTGCCTGTGTTCGATTTGCGCACACCTTTCGACCAAGCATTAGTAGTTCAAAGCGCGGGTCGGCAATGGCTGCTTCCTCCCAATCGAGAACGGATGCGACGATTGACTTCAAATTATTGCATCCGTTGATTATAATTTTGCTGAATAGAATGTTTTGTGGCTGGCAATCCATGTGCACCAACGTTGGCGCCAGGGATTCTATCGAGGAACTATCGGTTGTGAGTTCCATTATGCTTCGATCCAGCTTCATTAATGCGTTTACTAATGTAACATCTGCACATTGACAAGTCTGTAGTTGCTTTAGCGCTTGCTTGTGTAGAAGCAGCATTGTTTGAAATGTATATATCGGCGGATATACATCCTCCGCGCCTCTGGGTCGTCTGTGAGGATTGTCGTTTTGAAGCCAGTCAATAGGCCTCTTCCTAAAGTAGCAATGTAATGGAATCACCACTTGATGCAATACAGTCAGTGCATAGTCTAACGCTTGATCAGCAGGAACCCGTCCCCATCGTGGATGTGTTTCATCAAATCCAAACTCTCTGCGGATGAACACCATGGATTCGCACCATGCATCGTCAAATGATTCGTCTTGAAACAATAGTGACTCCTTGCCAACATACTCAACCATCGCCCATGGGTGGCATGCATCGTTATCAAGTGATTCGTGTAGAATGTGAGGAATGTAGGGACGTCGCTGAGTATCCTTGCCATCGTTGAGTGCCAGTCGAGCGAGTCGGTATCCCATCAGTTCGTCTCGTGCAATTGCCTTCAGGTCGCTGCTGCCGCCGTTCCGATTCAAGTTCCACCATCGCGCAGATCCCTTCCAAATTCGGACAACAATTCTATTTTTACCTCTTTGCAATGCTTGCTTCCAGTCGCCATTGTCGCTCGACAATGCAATTGACTGCGGCAGCTGTAGAATGAGCACCGTCTGCTGAGCCGATTTGGCCGTTTCAACGGAAATGAGTGGCTCTAGAAGCGACAGTTTCTTTTGAAGAAACGTTAGAGCCGATGAAGAGAGCTGGTCCATCTTTGTATACTTCTGCAGCCGGCCATGCATCAATGGTGCGCGATGGCAATAATGGACGATGAAAAACATCCGATGTCTCACCGGTGAAGTTGAGAACCAGTACGACGCTTCCACACGACTGCACGAAAGTCCGTTTCTGCGCATGAGCGATGGATTCCGTAACTAAAATACGAGCGATCTAATGCATCAAAGCTAGACACAAAACATGATCGCCCTATAGAAACGGTGCAAGTGGGATCGCTCAACGCTCGCCACGATTCCATGCTCCGAAACGTTTCGTTATCGATGGGGCGGCTCACAAATCGCGGTTGCCTGCCGATCCACTCACACACATCTCCACGCTGCGCGCTCCAAGACACACACACACACTAACATACCATGAAGTTTGACACCAAGACGCTCAAGCCCATGCCTGTCTCTCCGGAACACTGCTTCGTCCGTCCGAACAAGTTTGTTCCGCCAGTCGATCATGAAACCAAGGACGACGACGGCGACCAGGGCCGCCAGGTTTACTACGAGGCAACCATTGTCTACACGCCCGTCTACGCTTCGACTCGCATTCACCAGGATCAAGTCAGCAGTGGTCGCAAGAAGCTTTTGGAGGATTTGGACATGGAGAGTCTCAACCAAAAGCTGGAAGGCTTGTTTATTGGCGGCGGCGACGACGACAAGGAGGCAGGCGTCGTCAAGAAAAGGGAATCAAAGAAGGACAATGTCAAGACGGAAATGACCAAGAAGGAGGGACTCGGTCGATCCGCCAAGGCGGGACATGACAAGACGGCGATGCGCAGTCGACGCGCACTCAAGTGAATGATGTGAATGGATTCGGAAGGACGAAAATGAGGATTTATAGATGGTAGAACAAAAAGAGGCGGTACGACTCAGTAAGAAATCGACAATTGTAACTACTCTGTGCGTATAGCTCTAGTTCGTCTGCATGATTAGTAGCAGTTGACTTGGAGATTGTCGGATAGCATTGGAGCTTCCCTCCTCACGACCAACGAGCGAACCACGTCTCGCGCGTCATAGCGCGCGCCGCGGCGCGCCACCAAAGAACATGAGCAAGACCGAGCAACGTCGCCCTACTTGCTTTCACAAAGTGCTGTCCTCCTCCCGTACTCCTTTCATAGAACTCTCCAGCATGAGCTCCTCCTTGTCTTCTGTAGACAAGCATTCATTGTCAGTCAACGATGACGACACGACTGCAAAGGCATCCGCTCCTTTGGACCAGCCGCTCAGCGCTTCTTCATCGCAGCAACCATCATCGACGGATCATTATCATTTAGATTTCATCGCCAGCAGCCATGCCGTCAAAAGCTTGTTCTCCTTGGGAGTCATTGACGATCAAAGCATTAGCGTTGCCATTCACAACGTTGATGGAGCGCTCGTATTGGATCACGCGCATGTTGCCGCGGAAGGAGCCGTCGTTGAAGCAGCAGCAGCTCAAGGAATTAGCGACAGCAGCAGTCACGAAAATACTCGTTTGGGAGCCTTGGAGGCAGACAAGGAGCGACAAGTATCATTGTCGCAGGATATCATTGCTCTTCCTGCTGGACTGGGCGAGATGAAGGAGACGGAAGCGCTCGCGCTGATTCTTGCGAATCCGCCGCAGAATTCCGTCTCAAACATCACCTCGCATGACAGTCATAGCGACAACAATTCCAAGCTCGGACTACCCGTACCTGACGATTATATACAACGATTCTTGCCGCAGCAATCTCCCGAACCACGAGAATATTTGCCTTGGAAATTCAAGGACATTCAGTTGCTCATTGGCTCGAATGCGACCGTCTATCGAGCAAGCAGCAGCAGCACTACTGCGAATGCAGCTAACGTAGCGGAGCATTCGACAGCCATTACAGTTCGCATTGAACAAACGAGAGACCTGCAGTCTCTCTTGGAGCGATATGAACAAGACAAGCTGTTTGCGCTGCAAAACAAGCCTTCATATGCACAAGTGGCCGCAGCAAAGGCAATCAGACAGCGACAACAAATAAACAAGCCGCTCACCAGCGATTTGCATCAACTGGCCGACGATGAGCAAGGTCTTCAGTCTTGTATTGTGGCAGCTCCATCTTGTCCTGTAGGTGGACTATTGTCGTCTCGAGGCGGCCTCATTTCATCGCCGCAGCACCACCAAGCGGACGCATCAACAAATCCTGCTTCGTCGCCAACTTCGCCCGTTTCCACCGTTTTGGACATTTATCTTGATAATATAATGGCTAATGTACCGCAGCTGGCATTGTGTTTACAGGACAAGGGTTTGATTCAGTCGGTGAAGCTGCTGTCGACGGATGACATTCCATCGTCGCTGATGCATCCCGATACTCTCGAAACATCGACTCCATTTTCAATTGTTCACAAGGCCGACGGAAAGCAAGTTTTTAGCCCCGAAGTCATGGAGACGAATGCATCCATGTTGCTTCGATTCCTGCAAGCCAACTGCACCAAGAATAACACGACATATCTGCTACGACGGGAGCATGGCGAAACAAACATTCAACTATACGATATATCCACCCTTTCCGGTCGAGGACAAAAGCGCTGGGTGTTTTGGCTCGCCATGATGTCTTATCGCTTTGCCAATCGTTTGCGCCACGTTGCCATGAACCACGCCGTCGACGATCCGGCCTTGAAGCGAGCTTGGCGTGCGCGGCAGCGAAGTTTGTTGCGAAACACGTTGGAGTTGCTGGAAAAGTTGACGGATATGGATGGTAATCAGCGCGAGAGTTTGGCAGCTGCGGTTCATGAGCATTTGGCGGATAGCATGCTGGGTCTGGAGGATAGTGAAGGGCCTGCTGGTTGCTTTGGTGAGGGCGACGAGGAAGCGCTTCCCTCGTCAGGCAAATCCGTACCTACATCGCCGACACCTTGTGTATCCATGATACAGCAGCCGTACGCTAACATCTCGGTTGATGCTTTGGGCAAGGCTCAGGATCATTTGGCGAAGGGCATCAAGGTACTTATGCCGGTTTTGGAAGCTGATGCGAAACTGCATAACGCTAAGACTAAGAAGGGAGCTGTAGATGCAGAATTTCGCCGGCGTATTGAACCAGTCGCGACTCAGCTCTTTGCCTTGCACTACAAGTTTGTGAATGTGTCGCTTCGTCTTGCTGAAATTCATTTAAGTAATTACTTTTCGTCGAGCGCCATGCAGGCTTTGCGGACTTCCGCTCGGTGCATGGCAGATTCACTATATCTGGTCCATCTTTTAGATCGAGACTCGGACAAGAGAGTATATGCCTGGATGCAAAGAATTCAGCTCCAGTATACATGGCTGTGGGAACACAGCGGCCACTTCGCGCGATCATTTGCAGCGGACGAACTATGGCGAGAGCGTGGCCATGCTTCTGGCGACGATGTAATCAGTGTACTTCAGGATGTTGACAATGCATTTCGCGAGCATGCATCACTAGATTTGAGCGATTCATTTATACGGAAGACTTTTATCGAGCCGGAGAATCCGCTTACAATGCAGTCGAATGGCGTCATTAATCTTAATTCGTTAAATGGTATTGTCGACTTCTTTGCACCAATTGGGAAGCGGAAGGTTCAAAAAACACAACGCAACGCCTCCGACAGAGAAGTTGCTGAAAAAGTCTTGGCGAAGCGGAGGGTTATTGTCCGCGATCAAAGAAAAGTTTTGATCGCTGCATCCCTTGCTTACAGTCGATCAATCAAATCGTTTCGCGATTTACTAGCAGAGGAAGCGTTTGACGACACACTCCCATCAGAGAATGATACCGCGTTGATAGCTTTGCTCGATCAGAGGCTTGGTGATTCTTGCAATGAGACTGGGAAGATTCTGTTGAATGAACTTAGACGACTCCTTCAGTCAGCGAGTGCTCGCCCCAACGATGCTGCGCCTACAGGAGCCGTCGAGTACATGCTCTCGTCCGCTCAGTTTTGGTTTTTCCAAGCCCTTGAAGTATTCGAACGTTGCAGAGATCTACGAAACTTGGCGTTGCTTCGTTGCAACCTCTGTCAGGCGTACAAGCTTCAGGCTAATGCAGTTTTTTCGTCCACGACCCCGAAACCCCCGGACGGCCACACCCATGCTGATATCTGCTTGCAGGAGGCCATCCATCACCTTGAAGCTGCTCATGAGGCCCTGGGCGAGCGTGACCTGGATCCGAAAACATGGAACTTTGTCAGCGAGGAGATGGCTGCAACGTTTCTGGTACTTGGGGTTCGACGGCGCCAATCCTTTATTGGATCTGGATCGGTGCCTGTCCTTATGCAGGCTTTACGACTTTCTCCGGGAAAGGAGCAGTCGATTGTTGAGCCAATAGAGAGAGCGCGACAAATCTATGAGCAGCTTGGGAACCATCATCAGGCTGCAGCAGCGCACTACCAGCTCGCGTTGTACTTTAGTAAAATATGGACCTGCCAACTTAACGAGGTTAAGACGCGAGAAAAGCTCACGCTCGCGTTCCAGCATTTTAATGCTGCGTATGGGTACTTTTTAAAAGCAATTCGTGGGAATGAGATTACATTTTGTTTGCTGTGCATCGACTCATCGGGATTGTACGCGGCCGTTCCAGGGCTAGAGAGCACTTGCAAGGCACTTCTACGTTGTCTAGACACTGCTGATGCGCTTTCTAAAAACGTTGTAGAAACGAAATTGAAAGATGTGCAAGGCCGTGCCGACTGGTTTAGGCAAATGGATGTAATTACCACGGCTATTGACGAACGCGTATTCAAAGCGTTGCGCAGTTTGGTGAAAATTGAAAATGAAGCTGCTGGTGACGGTAACGATCGGTACAAGTCATTGTATCGAATAGCCTTGCAAGCCAAAATGCGCCCCGCTCCTTCTGAAGTTTACTGCGGGGACGAATTTATTGACAGTGTTGCTAACCGACTCCACGCAATGCACTCCCTGCTCAAGGAAACTGCTACTCATTACAAAGAAAAATGCGTTTGAAAATTGTGATAATTTAATATTTCATTTACTTGTGTCACTCCTCCGGAAACAAAGGTAGCCTGCTCTTTTCGATACCAGATTCGACAAAACCCTGCTCCTTGAGCATAGTGATAGTATCTCGCAGTCGCATTCCTTCATCATGATTCATTCGTTGTAGCGACACTGTAATATGACTAGCCAATGCCTTCAAAATTTGAACATCATTGTTCGTAAAACCACCCTGCGTCTTGGAAATTGGATCAACGGCATCAAGATTACCCTTGCGCTTATCCGTCTTGTTGATTGCTTGAATGACGGCAATCGCTCGACCTTGTGAATCCAATACTGGCACGCACACCATGTTGCGAATCTGCTGGTCATGCGGAAGCGACTCGTTTTGCTTGCCGGCTTCTGCCGCAAAGTCTGGTTCGTTTCGTACGTCATAAAAGTTAAAGCACTCGCCTGTCAATACCGCGCGCGACGCAATGTTGCGGCCAAGTGGTATAAAGCTTCCAGACTTGAGCGACTTTTTGGATGTTTCGTCGTACTTGGCGTATAAATACTTTCCATCTGGCGTTGGAATGGGAGTGCCCAGCTTGTCGTCCTTTTGCACGACGAGAAAGAGCGACGTCCGCTGCGCCCCAATCAAACTACCCGCCTCATTAATAACGTCGTTGAATATTTCATCCAAGTGTGCTTCTCGTTTCCGTGCTTGAATCTTGTTCGAGTCGATGAATAAAAGTGGAAACATGCCTATTAATGAATGAAAAGCCAGAGACAAGTAAGCTTGACGCTCGCAAAAATAGAAAACAGACTACACCATAACATTTGTACGTTACCAATCAAACAGCCAATGGTCATTCCAATGGCGCAACCAAACTGGTTGGCAAACCTCACCGACCGCAGCTGTCGCTGGGCCGTGGTGAGATTGGGCTTTGGAAGGTTCACGTGCTTGGCCAAAAAGTCTTCCACGACGGTTCCAAACATGACTCCGGCAACGTCACTGACAATGTTTCCCTGGAGCATCAATAATAGATAAATATTGTTGAGTAAACCTGTTTCATTCCGTCCACATTCTCGTCACTCATTATACGCACCAGCGCTGCCGCGCACATTGTCGAAATGCCCAGCAGTACACCAAAGGACGTGTCAATGGCATCACCCGCAATGATCAACAAGGCATTATCCATGATTCCAAAGGCAATAAAGGGAATGCACGTGGCAATGGCAACCGCTCTCAAGTCTTGCTTGGTTGGTTCAGGAATTATTAATTGTGCGTCATTGCCTGATTTGGAGGCTGCTTCGCGTACGTGGCGAATGGCACCATGTAGCTGCTGGCGGCCTGACGGTGACAAGTGATTGACTAGTGATTCGAAACCAAGTCCTTGCTCGCTAAGTTCAGTCAATTGTCGCGATAGATTGGAAGCATTGACTGGTTTATTGCTCGATGAGGCTGCTGCTTCTGCTGCATCGGACAGTGAGCGAGTGCTTGGCTTACAGTGTAACCTTTGCGTCACTGAAATTATTGGTCGACATATTTTCTGCGACCGTATCATATTAATCTGCATTGGATTCTATATACCAGAGATTAATGGGCCGCAGTAGCAGCAGGGGCAAAAGATTGGACGGACGAAAGGTATGATGGTGTCATGGTCGATTGAATGGATTGTCACGCATCGTAGCGGTACTCAGTCTTGTCTTGCGTTTGTTCTTTGGCAGTGTGCGTACGACATTCTCACATATCATCATCATTCCACAAAGTCTTCCGTACGACCTTAACAGAAATCATCAACAGCATGGGTTCCTTCATGTTTGCCCTTTACTGCATAGGGAGTTTTCTGCTCATGGTGATTTTGGCGTGTGTCATGTGCGGCTGTCCGATACTGGCGTTCGTACTCGGCGCACCTTTCGAACAAACCGTGAGTGTCAATGAACGACAACGGATGGAACAAAGTAATTTGGCCGAATGGATCATTCGTCTCATGCGAGATCCAGATACTTTGGAGGATCGTCGTCGTCGTAGGCAGACGTCAACCACGGATGTTGAGCAACCGCAGTCTCTACAAGAAAAGACTGACGAGTACTCGAGTAAGACGCTGCAGCTGCTGGAATCTAGACGAATGGTACGTGACAAGACTTATAAGATTCATGTGTTTTGCGTATATGGAATCATCTGGGTTCAGAGGTCTGACATTGTTGCTTGTATATGCGCAGACACTACGAGAAAAACATTTCGTCCACTATCCCACGACGGAAGCCGTCACAGTCGAGGTGAGCTTCGGTGACGACCCAGCGACCAGCAGCAACGACAGTACCATGGTTCGCGTTCCGGCTGCTGGCTCGCATGTAAATTGTGACAATGATCAACCATATCGACTGGCGGAGGCAACCTGCGCCATATGCTTGATCGCCTACGAGACTGGCTCGCAGGTTGGTTGGTCATCCAACATCGCGTGTGAGCATGTCTTTCATTACGATTGCTTCAAATTGTGGTTGGCGCGGCCCGAAGGAAAGTCTTGTCCATGTTGCCGACGGGAGTTTCTTGTCGGCGAAACTGTTGATTTGAAAGGGTGAAAGTCAAAAGGAAGACCTTTTTGGCCACTGCCAATCTTTGTCACACCAATGGTGACCAAGGCACGTAGCGAAAGTGATGCAGGCAGAAGCAAGCTTGATATTTGGATGGCTGTACTCTCTATGAAAAAACATTCAACTGCAGCCAAACGTGCTAGAAAAACTGCTTGGAAACGAGGCCAAAAGACCGCCTGTCGGCAAGTTTAAGAGCATGAGCTAGGAGTCTGTAGCAAGTCACACTTGAAAGCGCATGTTCCAATAGTCTGTAGCAAGTCGCTACCATGCTTCCAGATGAAACGCGACATTCATGGGGGACTCGGAACGGCTCATTCATGGCCCGAGAAAGGCGACAGCATCTCGATCTTAATTGTCCCCCAAACAATCGTTTTATTTATTAAAATATGTATGTCACTACAACGAAGTGATTAAAGACCTTATCTTTTTTTCGCTAGGGTCTATTAAACACATGAACATATTCGCAGGGTGGGGAGGTGGTATCGGTAGGATCAATGGTACCACAAAGCCTGCAAACAAACACCTCCAGTAGACAATATAGAAATTGACACAGGCCCTTCAAAGCAAACCATTTTGATGGGTTGATGCCAACGATTCTCGTCTATACGGAAGCGATAACGACGAAATAACGGTCAATCGCTTTCTAGCGATGATCATGACGTCATCTACAATGACGTCAATCCGGTACTGTGCGTCGCAGCGAAACTAATGAGTACTCTTCGGGTCATAGGTTTTAAAAAAATGCACGAAAAGTTCGATTCGATTCTTGCGAACGACCATGGCAAAAGCATTGGCCTTGCCTTGCGCACCTTTCTTTGTCTCGCTACGTATTAGGAGTCGCAACGCGACGTGCCAAAGTTGAACTCCCCATTCGTGTGTCTACTTAGTATCAGCAAATCTCGCTCACCTTGGCACCTCGCTCAGCTACACACATCACCCGCACGACGCCTCGTCTACACGAGTTGTGCCGACAATGATTCATCCAAAGCGGACAAATTTGTCCACCGACGACAAGTCATCCGACCAAGAAGAGCCGAACCATCAAATTCAGAATAGATCCGCTTCGCCCAGGATCCAAAGACGTTCCATTTATAGCATGATGGTCGGACGTCGTCGCGTTCCTGACAAGAAGATGAATTGTTGCACCAAGCCTCGCAAATGGACACTGTCATCCATTCTTGTATTGATGTTGGTTGTGGCATCAATCAGCACACTCTTAATCAATTCAGTATCAGTATTGATATTTTCGAAACAGATTATTGGCAATGACGCTCATCTACCGCTATCTATGGAAACAGTACGTCGACGAAAGGTGCATAACATTGCTTACAAAACCACTGCACAAAGCTCGCGAATGGTTTACTTGGAATCGTCGTTGCAATTTTATGAAGCCAAACAAGGTCGATTCATTGCCACCATGTTTCCTGTGGAACCAGTCGCCAACATGACCAACTCATCCAACTTTTTGAATGTATCCGACGCAATCGATTTTGAACTGAACATGACTGCTCCCGACACAATCTTGTCAAGGGACGAAGTGACAGCCGACAACACACAAGACCAATTTAGCTACTTGGATCGCTGCCTGCCAAAAGCTGACTGGCAGACCGCTAGCTTTATCAATTGCAACGCCTTTCACGAATTAAACATGGCGCACTCGTCACTGGAGAATCGTCGACGCGGCGAGGAGGAGCAACTATCAGTGCTTGGTGAAGGATGGTTTCGCACCGCCTGGCGACTGTATGCGCGCAACCAAACGACCGTGCTGAAAACGTTGCGGATCGAACGAGATTTTTTGCCAGAATACTATGAGTTGCATCGTAGAGATGCAGTTGCCATGGAGCGATTGACGTGGTCGCCCTTTGTCGTTAACGTGTTTGGCTACTGTGGCAACTCGGCAATCAACGAGATTGCGGATTTTCCCTATCGCGATGTGAACGATTTGGAGCACTTTGATCGAAAGATGAGGTACCGCGAGCGTCATCCGCAGATTCAACGCATCAAGCTGCAATTGGCGGCAAGCATTGCGCAAGGCGTGGCTGACATTCATTCCATCGATGGGCCAGAAGTGGGTGTCAGCATGGTGCACTACGACTTGAATCCACGCAACATTGCAATCTTTGCGCAGGGACGCCCAAAGATCAACGATTTTAATATTGCAGAGTTTCTACGCTATGATCCTGTCAATAATCGCACTTGTGGGTTTCCCAATCGCATGCGGCAGCCATGGTGGAGAGCCCCGGAGGAAGTCAATCTAACAGCCAACGTGGAGGTGAATGAAAAGACTGACATTTATTCACTTGGTGCTATTCTGTTTCATATTTTAACTACGCATTCTCCCCGCGGCAAAATGAAAAAGGAAATGATGGAGGATGTTCGGGCTGATGTGGTCCGAGGAGTTGCTCCAGTCTTGCCGCCGCCCTTTGACAACATGACGGATTCAGTGACAATGGCGTTCAAGAAGGCCATGGACCGATGCTTCGTGGTAGACCACAAGGAGCGCGCCACGGCCGATGAGATTGTTGACATTTTGTTTCAGGCGCTCATGAAGGTTTTGGGTGACGGTAGCAAGAAGTCAAAACGTCGATCAATTAAGCATACCGATCGCACGAGATAGCTGCTAAAACACCGCAGCTTACTCTTGAACATGGTGACTGCTGGTCTCACCGAGACGGCAGACTTCGCGCTCAATCTTTTGAACAAGCTCAGGCTTGGTTTCCCACGGCGACCGACTGTGATTCGACTCGTCCATACACTGCAGTAAAAGTACCGTCAAGCTATGAATAGTCTCCAGACGCAGCCAGGGATCAATGCTACCGAGATTGACTTGCATTTGCTGCGAGTATGTTCGCCAAATGATGTCTGCCTGTGTTCGATTTGCGCACACCTTTCGACCAAGCATTAGTAGTTCAAAGCGCGGGTCGGCAATGGCTGCTTCCTCCCAATCGAGAACGGATGCGACGATTGACTTCAAATTATTGCATCCGTTGATTATAATTTTGCTGAATAGAATGTTTTGTGGCTGGCAATCCATGTGCACCAACGTTGGCGCCAGGGATTCTATCGAGGAACTATCGGTTGTGAGTTCCATTATGCTTCGATCCAGCTTCATTAATGCGTTTACTAATGTAACATCTGCACATTGACAAGTCTGTAGTTGCTTTAGCGCTTGCTTGTGTAGAAGCAGCATTGTTTGAAATGTATATATCGGCGGATATACATCCTCCGCGCCTCTGGGTCGTCTGTGAGGATTGTCGTTTTGAAGCCAGTCAATAGGCCTCTTCCTAAAGTAGCAATGTAATGGAATCACCACTTGATGCAATACAGTCAGTGCATAGTCTAACGCTTGATCAGCAGGAACCCGTCCCCATCGTGGATGTGTTTCATCAAATCCAAACTCTCTGCGGATGAACACCATGGATTCGCACCATGCATCGTCAAATGATTCGTCTTGAAACAATAGTGACTCCTTGCCAACATACTCAACCATCGCCCATGGGTGGCATGCATCGTTATCAAGTGATTCGTGTAGAATGTGAGGAATGTAGGGACGTCGCTGAGTATCCTTGCCATCGTTGAGTGCCAGTCGAGCGAGTCGGTATCCCATCAGTTCGTCTCGTGCAATTGCCTTCAGGTCGCTGCTGCCGCCGTGCCGATTCAAGTTCCACCATCGCGCAGATCCCTTCCAAATTCGGACAACAATTCTATTTTTACCTCTTTGCAATGCTTGCTTCCAGTCGCCATTGTCGCTCGACAATGCAATTGACTGCGGCAGCTGTAGAATGAGCACCGTCTGCTGAGCCGATTTGGCCGTTTCAACGGAAATGAGTGGCTCTAGAAGCGACAGTTTCTTTTGAAGAAACGTTAGAGCCGATGAAGAGAGCTGGTCCATCTTTGTATACTTCTGCAGCCGGCCATGCATCAATGGTGCGCGATGGCAATAATGGACGATGAAAAACATCCGATGTCTCACCGGTGAAGTTGAGAACCAGTACGACGCTTCCACACGACTGCACGAAAGTCCGTTTCTGCGCATGAGCGATGGATTCCGTAACTAAAATACGAGCGATCTAATGCATCAAAGCTAGACACAAAACATGATCGCCCTATAGAAACGGTGCAAGTGGGATCGCTCAACGCTCGCCACGATTCCATGCTCCGAAACGTTTCGTTATCGATGGGGCGGCTCACAAATCGCGGTTGCCTGCCGATCCACTCACACACATCTCCACGCTGCGCGCTCCAAGACACACACACACACTAACATACCATGAAGTTTGACACCAAGACGCTCAAGCCCATGCCTGTCTCTCCGGAACACTGCTTCGTCCGTCCGAACAAGTTTGTTCCGCCAGTCGATCATGAAACCAAGGACGACGACGGCGACCAGGGCCGCCAGGTTTACTACGAGGCAACCATTGTCTACACGCCCGTCTACGCTTCGACTCGCATTCACCAGGATCAAGTCAGCAGTGGTCGCAAGAAGCTTTTGGAGGATTTGGACATGGAGAGTCTCAACCAAAAGCTGGAAGGCTTGTTTATTGGCGGCGGCGACGACGACAAGGAGGCAGGCGTCGTCAAGAAAAGGGAATCAAAGAAGGACAATGTCAAGACGGAAATGACCAAGAAGGAGGGACTCGGTCGATCCGCCAAGGCGGGACATGACAAGACGGCGATGCGCAGTCGACGCGCACTCAAGTGAATGATGTGAATGGATTCGGAAGGACGAAAATGAGGATTTATAGATGGTAGAACAAAAAGAGGCGGTACGACTCAGTAAGAAATCGACAATTGTAACTACTCTGTGCGTATAGCTCTAGTTCGTCTGCATGATTAGTAGCAGTTGACTTGGAGATTGTCGGATAGCATTGGAGCTTCCCTCCTCACGACCAACGAGCGAACCACGTCTCGCGCGTCATAGCGCGCGCCGCGGCGCGCCACCAAAGAACATGAGCAAGACCGAGCAACGTCGCCCTACTTGCTTTCACAAAGTGCTGTCCTCCTCCCGTACTCCTTTCATAGAACTCTCCAGCATGAGCTCCTCCTTGTCTTCTGTAGACAAGCATTCATTGTCAGTCAACGATGACGACACGACTGCAAAGGCATCCGCTCCTTTGGACCAGCCGCTCAGCGCTTCTTCATCGCAGCAACCATCATCGACGGATCATTATCATTTAGATTTCATCGCCAGCAGCCATGCCGTCAAAAGCTTGTTCTCCTTGGGAGTCATTGACGATCAAAGCATTAGCGTTGCCATTCACAACGTTGATGGAGCGCTCGTATTGGATCACGCGCATGTTGCCGCGGAAGGAGCCGTCGTTGAAGCAGCAGCAGCTCAAGGAATTAGCGACAGCAGCAGTCACGAAAATACTCGTTTGGGAGCCTTGGAGGCAGACAAGGAGCGACAAGTATCATTGTCGCAGGATATCATTGCTCTTCCTGCTGGACTGGGCGAGATGAAGGAGACGGAAGCGCTCGCGCTGATTCTTGCGAATCCGCCGCAGAATTCCGTCTCAAACATCACCTCGCATGACAGTCATAGCGACAACAATTCCAAGCTCGGACTACCCGTACCTGACGATTATATACAACGATTCTTGCCGCAGCAATCTCCCGAACCACGAGAATATTTGCCTTGGAAATTCAAGGACATTCAGTTGCTCATTGGCTCGAATGCGACCGTCTATCGAGCAAGCAGCAGCAGCACTACTGCGAATGCAGCTAACGTAGCGGAGCATTCGACAGCCATTACAGTTCGCATTGAACAAACGAGAGACCTGCAGTCTCTCTTGGAGCGATATGAACAAGACAAGCTGTTTGCGCTGCAAAACAAGCCTTCATATGCACAAGTGGCCGCAGCAAAGGCAATCAGACAGCGACAACAAATAAACAAGCCGCTCACCAGCGATTTGCATCAACTGGCCGACGATGAGCAAGGTCTTCAGTCTTGTATTGTGGCAGCTCCATCTTGTCCTGTAGGTGGACTATTGTCGTCTCGAGGCGGCCTCATTTCATCGCCGCAGCACCACCAAGCGGACGCATCAACAAATCCTGCTTCGTCGCCAACTTCGCCCGTTTCCACCGTTTTGGACATTTATCTTGATAATATAATGGCTAATGTACCGCAGCTGGCATTGTGTTTACAGGACAAGGGTTTGATTCAGTCGGTGAAGCTGCTGTCGACGGATGACATTCCATCGTCGCTGATGCATCCCGATACTCTCGAAACATCGACTCCATTTTCAATTGTTCACAAGGCCGACGGAAAGCAAGTTTTTAGCCCCGAAGTCATGGAGACGAATGCATCCATGTTGCTTCGATTCCTGCAAGCCAACTGCACCAAGAATAACACGACATATCTGCTACGACGGGAGCATGGCGAAACAAACATTCAACTATACGATATATCCACCCTTTCCGGTCGAGGACAAAAGCGCTGGGTGTTTTGGCTCGCCATGATGTCTTATCGCTTTGCCAATCGTTTGCGCCACGTTGCCATGAACCACGCCGTCGACGATCCGGCCTTGAAGCGAGCTTGGCGTGCGCGGCAGCGAAGTTTGTTGCGAAACACGTTGGAGTTGCTGGAAAAGTTGACGGATATGGATGGTAATCAGCGCGAGAGTTTGGCAGCTGCGGTTCATGAGCATTTGGCGGATAGCATGCTGGGTCTGGAGGATAGTGAAGGGCCTGCTGGTTGCTTTGGTGAGGGCGACGAGGAAGCGCTTCCCTCGTCAGGCAAATCCGTACCTACATCGCCGACACCTTGTGTATCCATGATACAGCAGCCGTACGCTAACATCTCGGTTGATGCTTTGGGCAAGGCTCAGGATCATTTGGCGAAGGGCATCAAGGTACTTATGCCGGTTTTGGAAGCTGATGCGAAACTGCATAACGCTAAGACTAAGAAGGGAGCTGTAGATGCAGAATTTCGCCGGCGTATTGAACCAGTCGCGACTCAGCTCTTTGCCTTGCACTACAAGTTTGTGAATGTGTCGCTTCGTCTTGCTGAAATTCATTTAAGTAATTACTTTTCGTCGAGCGCCATGCAGGCTTTGCGGACTTCCGCTCGGTGCATGGCAGATTCACTATATCTGGTCCATCTTTTAGATCGAGACTCGGACAAGAGAGTATATGCCTGGATGCAAAGAATTCAGCTCCAGTATACATGGCTGTGGGAACACAGCGGCCACTTCGCGCGATCATTTGCAGCGGACGAACTATGGCGAGAGCGTGGCCATGCTTCTGGCGACGATGTAATCAGTGTACTTCAGGATGTTGACAATGCATTTCGCGAGCATGCATCACTAGATTTGAGCGATTCATTTATACGGAAGACTTTTATCGAGCCGGAGAATCCGCTTACAATGCAGTCGAATGGCGTCATTAATCTTAATTCGTTAAATGGTATTGTCGACTTCTTTGCACCAATTGGGAAGCGGAAGGTTCAAAAAACACAACGCAACGCCTCCGACAGAGAAGTTGCTGAAAAAGTCTTGGCGAAGCGGAGGGTTATTGTCCGCGATCAAAGAAAAGTTTTGATCGCTGCATCCCTTGCTTACAGTCGATCAATCAAATCGTTTCGCGATTTACTAGCAGAGGAAGCGTTTGACGACACACTCCCATCAGAGAATGATACCGCGTTGATAGCTTTGCTCGATCAGAGGCTTGGTGATTCTTGCAATGAGACTGGGAAGATTCTGTTGAATGAACTTAGACGACTCCTTCAGTCAGCGAGTGCTCGCCCCAACGATGCTGCGCCTACAGGAGCCGTCGAGTACATGCTCTCGTCCGCTCAGTTTTGGTTTTTCCAAGCCCTTGAAGTATTCGAACGTTGCAGAGATCTACGAAACTTGGCGTTGCTTCGTTGCAACCTCTGTCAGGCGTACAAGCTTCAGGCTAATGCAGTTTTTTCGTCCACGACCCCGAAACCCCCGGACGGCCACACCCATGCTGATATCTGCTTGCAGGAGGCCATCCATCACCTTGAAGCTGCTCATGAGGCCCTGGGCGAGCGTGACCTGGATCCGAAAACATGGAACTTTGTCAGCGAGGAGATGGCTGCAACGTTTCTGGTACTTGGGGTTCGACGGCGCCAATCCTTTATTGGATCTGGATCGGTGCCTGTCCTTATGCAGGCTTTACGACTTTCTCCGGGAAAGGAGCAGTCGATTGTTGAGCCAATAGAGAGAGCGCGACAAATCTATGAGCAGCTTGGGAACCATCATCAGGCTGCAGCAGCGCACTACCAGCTCGCGTTGTACTTTAGTAAAATATGGACCTGCCAACTTAACGAGGTTAAGACGCGAGAAAAGCTCACGCTCGCGTTCCAGCATTTTAATGCTGCGTATGGGTACTTTTTAAAAGCAATTCGTGGGAATGAGATTACATTTTGTTTGCTGTGCATCGACTCATCGGGATTGTACGCGGCCGTTCCAGGGCTAGAGAGCACTTGCAAGGCACTTCTACGTTGTCTAGACACTGCTGATGCGCTTTCTAAAAACGTTGTAGAAACGAAATTGAAAGATGTGCAAGGCCGTGCCGACTGGTTTAGGCAAATGGATGTAATTACCACGGCTATTGACGAACGCGTATTCAAAGCGTTGCGCAGTTTGGTGAAAATTGAAAATGAAGCTGCTGGTGACGGTAACGATCGGTACAAGTCATTGTATCGAATAGCCTTGCAAGCCAAAATGCGCCCCGCTCCTTCTGAAGTTTACTGCGGGGACGAATTTATTGACAGTGTTGCTAACCGACTCCACGCAATGCACTCCCTGCTCAAGGAAACTGCTACTCATTACAAAGAAAAATGCGTTTGAAAATTGTGATAATTTAATATTTCATTTACTTGTGTCACTCCTCCGGAAACAAAGGTAGCCTGCTCTTTTCGATACCAGATTCGACAAAACCCTGCTCCTTGAGCATAGTGATAGTATCTCGCAGTCGCATTCCTTCATCATGATTCATTCGTTGTAGCGACACTGTAATATGACTAGCCAATGCCTTCAAAATTTGAACATCATTGTTCGTAAAACCACCCTGCGTCTTGGAAATTGGATCAACGGCATCAAGATTACCCTTGCGCTTATCCGTCTTGTTGATTGCTTGAATGACGGCAATCGCTCGACCTTGTGAATCCAATACTGGCACGCACACCATGTTGCGAATCTGCTGGTCATGCGGAAGCGACTCGTTTTGCTTGCCGGCTTCTGCCGCAAAGTCTGGTTCGTTTCGTACGTCATAAAAGTTAAAGCACTCGCCTGTCAATACCGCGCGCGACGCAATGTTGCGGCCAAGTGGTATAAAGCTTCCAGACTTGAGCGACTTTTTGGATGTTTCGTCGTACTTGGCGTATAAATACTTTCCATCTGGCGTTGGAATGGGAGTGCCCAGCTTGTCGTCCTTTTGCACGACGAGAAAGAGCGACGTCCGCTGCGCCCCAATCAAACTACCCGCCTCATTAATAACGTCGTTGAATATTTCATCCAAGTGTGCTTCTCGTTTCCGTGCTTGAATCTTGTTCGAGTCGATGAATAAAAGTGGAAACATGCCTATTAATGAATGAAAAGCCAGAGACAAGTAAGCTTGACGCTCGCAAAAATAGAAAACAGACTACACCATAACATTTGTACGTTACCAATCAAACAGCCAATGGTCATTCCAATGGCGCAACCAAACTGGTTGGCAAACCTCACCGACCGCAGCTGTCGCTGGGCCGTGGTGAGATTGGGCTTTGGAAGGTTCACGTGCTTGGCCAAAAAGTCTTCCACGACGGTTCCAAACATGACTCCGGCAACGTCACTGACAATGTTTCCCTGGAGCATCAATAATAGATAAATATTGTTGAGTAAACCTGTTTCATTCCGTCCACATTCTCGTCACTCATTATACGCACCAGCGCTGCCGCGCACATTGTCGAAATGCCCAGCAGTACACCAAAGGACGTGTCAATGGCATCACCCGCAATGATCAACAAGGCATTATCCATGATTCCAAAGGCAATAAAGGGAATGCACGTGGCAATGGCAACCGCTCTCAAGTCTTGCTTGGTTGGTTCAGGAATTATTAATTGTGCGTCATTGCCTGATTTGGAGGCTGCTTCGCGTACGTGGCGAATGGCACCATGTAGCTGCTGGCGGCCTGACGGTGACAAGTGATTGACTAGTGATTCGAAACCAAGTCCTTGCTCGCTAAGTTCAGTCAATTGTCGCGATAGATTGGAAGCATTGACTGGTTTATTGCTCGATGAGGCTGCTGCTTCTGCTGCATCGGACAGTGAGCGAGTGCTTGGCTTACAGTGTAACCTTTGCGTCACTGAAATTATTGGTCGACATATTTTCTGCGACCGTATCATATTAATCTGCATTGGATTCTATATACCAGAGATTAATGGGCCGCAGTAGCAGCAGGGGCAAAAGATTGGACGGACGAAAGGTATGATGGTGTCATGGTCGATTGAATGGATTGTCACGCATCGTAGCGGTACTCAGTCTTGTCTTGCGTTTGTTCTTTGGCAGTGTGCGTACGACATTCTCACATATCATCATCATTCCACAAAGTCTTCCGTACGACCTTAACAGAAATCATCAACAGCATGGGTTCCTTCATGTTTGCCCTTTACTGCATAGGGAGTTTTCTGCTCATGGTGATTTTGGCGTGTGTCATGTGCGGCTGTCCGATACTGGCGTTCGTACTCGGCGCACCTTTCGAACAAACCGTGAGTGTCAATGAACGACAACGGATGGAACAAAGTAATTTGGCCGAATGGATCATTCGTCTCATGCGAGATCCAGATACTTTGGAGGATCGTCGTCGTCGTAGGCAGACGTCAACCACGGATGTTGAGCAACCGCAGTCTCTACAAGAAAAGACTGACGAGTACTCGAGTAAGACGCTGCAGCTGCTGGAATCTAGACGAATGGTACGTGACAAGACTTATAAGATTCATGTGTTTTGCGTATATGGAATCATCTGGGTTCAGAGGTCTGACATTGTTGCTTGTATATGCGCAGACACTACGAGAAAAACATTTCGTCCACTATCCCACGACGGAAGCCGTCACAGTCGAGGTGAGCTTCGGTGACGACCCAGCGACCAGCAGCAACGACAGTACCATGGTTCGCGTTCCGGCTGCTGGCTCGCATGTAAATTGTGACAATGATCAACCATATCGACTGGCGGAGGCAACCTGCGCCATATGCTTGATCGCCTACGAGACTGGCTCGCAGGTTGGTTGGTCATCCAACATCGCGTGTGAGCATGTCTTTCATTACGATTGCTTCAAATTGTGGTTGGCGCGGCCCGAAGGAAAGTCTTGTCCATGTTGCCGACGGGAGTTTCTTGTCGGCGAAACTGTTGATTTGAAAGGGTGAAAGTCAAAAGGAAGACCTTTTTGGCCACTGCCAATCTTTGTCACACCAATGGTGACCAAGGCACGTAGCGAAAGTGATGCAGGCAGAAGCAAGCTTGATATTTGGATGGCTGTACTCTCTATGAAAAAACATTCAACTGCAGCCAAACGTGCTAGAAAAACTGCTTGGAAACGAGGCCAAAAGACCGCCTGTCGGCAAGTTTAAGAGCATGAGCTAGGAGTCTGTAGCAAGTCACACTTGAAAGCGCATGTTCCAATAGTCTGTAGCAAGTCGCTACCATGCTTCCAGATGAAACGCGACATTCATGGGGGACTCGGAACGGCTCATTCATGGCCCGAGAAAGGCGACAGCATCTCGATCTTAATTGTCCCCCAAACAATCGTTTTATTTATTAAAATATGTATGTCACTACAACGAAGTGATTAAAGACCTTATCTTTTTTTCGCTAGGGTCTATTAAACACATGAACATATTCGCAGGGTGGGGAGGTGGTATCGGTAGGATCAATGGTACCACAAAGCCTGCAAACAAACACCTCCAGTAGACAATATAGAAATTGACACAGGCCCTTCAAAGCAAACCATTTTGATGGGTTGATGCCAACGATTCTCGTCTATACGGAACAAGACTATGCCATAGACATGCGCATAGTCTCAAATGGTGCAGAAAGGACTGCCTGGAGGCCCACACCATGGAATCTATACAGTGCCAAGACCCCAAGTTGTGGATGCATACCACCAGGATGCCCCATGCCCTAGCCACTCACAACGACCCAATGAGTGTCAGGCAAAACTATCCAGAGTGTGCCATTGGCATGTGCATAGTCTCCAATGGTGCAAAAAGGACTGCCTGGAGGTCTACACCCTGGAATATTCTACACAACAGGTCATGGAAAGACTTCAAAAAGGATCTACAGACCCCATAATACAACCAATATGGATTTGAATGTTGATTGGGACTCATAGACTTGTCCATTTGGGCGTAGAGCCATCACCATGCCCTGAGACTCCGCACATTCAACCAATGGTTGAATGTGCCAGCCCTGCTCCATTTTTGGCTGCAGGGATCATCAGCATTGCCCGCTGAGCCCTCCAATTTCTTTCAACTCATGTTTGTTGTCAATGATGGGCCATAAGTTGGTGAGTTGCACCTCAGCATCCATCACCATGAGACTGAACAGATCCAACAACTTGTTGGATCTGCTAGCGGCGCACCTCAAGTGGCAATTGAACCTTCCAAAATGGCCTGCAGACACCATAATACAACCAATATGGACTTGAACAATGATTGGGACTCATAGACTTGTCCATTTGGGCGTAGAGCCATCACCATGCCCTGAGACTCCGCACATTCAACCAATGGTTGAATGTGCCAGCCCTGCTCCCTTTTTGGCTGCAAAGATCATCAGCATTGCCCACTGAGCCCTCCAATTTCTTCCGAATCATGTTTGTTGTCAATGCCCCATAAGTTGGTGAATTGCACCTCAGCATCCATCACCATGTATGTCACAGTGAGACTGAGCAGATCCAACAACTTGTTGGATCTGCTAGTGGTGCATTGAGACTTCCAAAATGGACTGCAGACCCCATAATACATTCAATATGGACTTGAACAATGATTGGGACTCATAGACTTGTCCATTTGGGCGTAGAGCCATCACCATGCCCTGAGACTCCGCACATTCAACCAATGGTTGAATGTGCCAGCCCTGCTCCCTTTTTGGCTGCAGGGATTATCCGAATTGCCCACTGAGCCCTCCAATTTCTTTTAAATCATGTTTGTTGTCAATGCTGGGCCATAAGTTGGTGAGTTGCACCTCAGAATCCATCACCATGTATGCCACAGTGAGACTGAGCAGATCCAACAACTTGTTGGATCTGCTAGCGGTGCACTTCAAGTGGCAATTGAGACTTCCAAAATGGTTTGCAGACCCCATAATACATCCAATATGGACTTGAACAATGATTGAGACTCATAGGCTTGTCCATTCGGGCGTAGAGCCATCACCATGCCCTGAGACTCCGCACATTCAACCAATGGTTGAATGTGCCAGCCCTGCTCCCTTTTTGGCTGCAGGGATCATCCGGATTGCCCGCTGAGCCCTCCAATTTCTTTCAAGTCATGTTTGATGTCAATGCTGGGCCATAAGTTGGTGAGTTGCACCTCAGCATCCATCACCATGTCTGTCACAGTGAGACTGAGCAGATCCAACAACTTGTTGGATTTGCTAGCGGTGCACCTCAAGTGGCAATTGAACCTTCCAAAATGGACTGAAGACCCCATAATACATTTAATATGGACTTGAACAATGATTGGGACTCATAGACTTGTCCATTTGGGTGTAGAGCCATCACCATGCCCTGAGACTCCGCACATTCAACCAATGGTTGAATGTGCCAGCCCTGCTCCCTTTTTGGCTGCAGGGATTATCCGAATTGCCCACTGAGCCCTCCAATTTCTTTCAAATCATGTTTGTTGTCAATGCTGGGCCATAAGTTGGTGAGTTGCACCTCAGCATCCATCACCATGTATGCCACAGTGAGACTGAGCAGATCCAACAACTTGTTGGATCTGCTAGCGGTGCACTTCAAGTGGCAATTGAGACTTCCAAAATGGTCTGCAGACCCCATAATACATCCAATATGGACTTGAACAATGATTGAGACTCATAGGCTTGTCCATTTGGGCGTAGAGCCATCACCATGCCCTGAGACTCTGCACATTCAACCAATGGTTGAATGTGCCAGCCCTGCTCCCTTTTTGGCTGCAAAGATCATCAGCATTGCCCGCTGAGCCCTCCAATTTCTTTCAAATCATGTTTGTTGTCAATGCTGGAGCGTCCGGTAAAATGACTTTTCGCCGAAAATGTCACACTGGCACTCATCATTCCGTTGACGAGACCCAAAAGCCGTTGCTGGCATGGCTAGCGTGGCGCGCCGGCACACCTAGCTGTTTTGCGAAGGCTAAATTCTTCTATCAGCACTTCGCTATAAGAACTTTGCTTAATCAGCACATTGCTATCAGAACTTTACTTTATCAGCAGAATGCTATCAGAACGTTTCTTATACAGAATTTCTGGGACTGTACGGGATAAAGTACAAATCGTTAGTACCGGTATTATCAATAGTCACAAATAGACATAGTTACGCACAGCCATCCATGAAGATGAACCGTTGGCCTTCGACGACGCTCCTTGCCGCTTGCCGACCACCATAATCAGAAGCTGAAGAAGACCGCTGCTCTTTATATAACAATTAAAGTAGACTAATTAATATATGACGATTTGATCTATCCAGTTGGTTTGCTGGCGCGGGCACTGTAGATCCCGCGACAGCACGATTTGTGTGGAGCATCAGTTCTGCTGCTCGCAGCAAACACGTTGTCCTTTTCGTAGGGAATCATCATTACAACACCAATTACAAAGCTCAAGCAAGCTTCTTGTCATGGCAAATACAAACATCCATCTTTAGCAGCAATCAGTATGGCTAGCCAGTGCTTGTCGATGGTGCCTGGTCGTCGTCGTCGTCGTCGTCGTCGTCGAAACTCGGTTGGTGGCAGTTGTACAATCATCGTCAAGGTATAAGTAAAGAAACAGCTGAATTGTCGCTAGCGACGAATCATATTCAACAAAAATGTCAAATGTGCATAAAGTTCTTTTTCAAGGTTTTACTTAGACAAAAACCGTTATCAGCGAACTGCTATCAGCACATTGCTGACTAAGTAAATCGCTATCAGCAAAGTGCTGACTAAGTATTGCAAGCTGCTACAGGCGATCCATCGGCGCGCAAGCATAGCCTGGCTATGCACGCGCGCATTGTCGCCAATCAAATCTCATCCACGACTAACAGCTGACCCGGTGCGACATTTTTCGTCAAAAAAGACATTTTACCGGAAGCTCCTGGGCCATAAGTTGGTGAGTTGCACCTCAGCATCCATCACCATGTATGTCACAGTGAGACTGAGCAGATCCAACAACTTGTTGGATCTGCTAGTGGTGCACCTTAAGTGGCAATTGAGACTTCCAAAATGGACTGCAGACCCCATAATACATTCAATATGGACTTGAACAATGATTGAGACTCATAGACTAGTCCATTTGGGCGTGGAGCCATCACCATGCCCTGAGACTCCGCACATTCAACCAATGGTTGAATGTGCCAGCCCTGCTCCCATTTTGGCTGCAGAAATCATCAGCATTGCCTGCTGAGCCCTCTAATTTCTTTCAAACCATGTTTGTTGTCAATGCTGGGCCATAAGTTGGTGAGTTGCACCTCAGCATCCATCACCATGTCTGTCACAGTGAGACTGAGCAGATCCAACAACTTGTTGAATCTGCTAGCGGTGCACCTTAAGTGGCAATTGAACCTTCCAAAATGGCCTGCAGACCTCATAATACAACCAATATGGATTTGAACAATGATTGGGACTCAAAGACTTGTCCATTTGGGCGTAGAGCCATCACCATGCCCTGAGACTCCGCACATTCAACCAATGGTTGAATGTGCCAGCCCTGCTCCCTTTTTGGCTGCAAAGATCATCAGCATTGCCCGCTGAGCCCTCCAATTTCTTTCAAATCATGTTTGTTGTCAATGCTGGGCCATAAGTTGGTGAGTTGCACCTCAGCATCCATCACCATGTCTGTCACAGTGAGACTGAGCAGATCCAACAACTTGTTGGATCTGCTAGCGTTGGATCTGCTAGCGGTGCACCTCAAGTGCCAATTGAGACTTCCAAAATGATCTACAGACCCCATAATACATTCAGTAAGGACTTGAACAATGATTGGGACTCATAGACTTGTCCATTCGGGCGTAGATCCATCACCATGCCCTGAGACTCCACACATTCAACCAATGGTTGAATGTGCCAGCCCTGCTCCCTTTTTGGCTGCAAAGATCATCAGCATTGCCTGCTGAGCCCTCCAATTTCTTTCAAATCATGTTTGTTGTCAATGCCCCATAAGTTGGTGAGTTGCACCTCAGCATCCATCACCATGTGTGTCACAGTGAGACTGAGCAGATCCAACAACTTGTTGGATCTGCTAGCGGTGCACCTCAAGTGGCAATTGAGACTTCCAAAATGGTCTGAAGACCCCATAATACAACCAGTAAGGACTTGAACAATGATTGAGACTCATAGACTTGTCCATTTGGGCATAGAGCCATCACCATGCCCTGAGACTCCACACATTCAACCAATGGTTGAATGTGCCAGCCCTGCTCCCTTTTTGGCTGCAGGGATTATCCGAATTGCCCGCTGAGCCCTCCAATTTCTTTCAAATCATGTTTGTTGTCAATGCTGGGCCATAAGTTGGTGAGTTGCACCTCAGCATCCATCACCATGTAGCGACGTCACCCGTGGCAATTGAACCTTCAGCAAAAAAAGTCATTGGCAGGCATCACCTGCCCCGCAACTGAGCCCAACAACATGTTGGACAAGTGTACTCAAGTGGCATTGAGATTCCAAGATGCGCCGCTAGACCCCAACAGCCAAACATGGACTTACCAGTTGAAGTGACTCAAGACTTGTCCATTTGGCGTAGGCCATCACTATGCCCTGAGACTCGCACATTCAACAACTGGTTGAATGTGCCAGCCTGCTCCTTTTTGGCTGCAGGGATAATCAGCATTGCCCGCTGAGCCCTCCAATTTCTTTCAAATCATGTTTGTTGTCAATGACTAGGCAATAAGTTGGTCCATTGCACCTCAGCATCCGTCACCATGAGACTGAACAGATCCTACAACTTGTTGGATCTGCTAGCGGCGCACCTCAAGTGGCAATTGAACCTTCCAAAATGGCCTGCAGACCCCATAATACAACCAATATTTGGATTTGAATGTTGATTGGGACTCATAGACTTGTCCATTTGGGCGTAGAGCCATCACCATGCCCTGAGACTCCGCACACTCAACCAATGGTTGAATGTGCCAGCCCTGCTCCCTTTTTGGCTGCAAAGATCATCAGCATTGCCCGCTGAGCCCTCCAATTTCTTTCAAATCATGTTTGTTGTCAATGCTGGGCCATAAGTTGGTGAGTTGCACCTCAGCATCCATCAACATGTCTGTCACAGTGAGACTGAGCAGATCCAACAACTTGTTGGATCTGCTAGCGGTGCACCTCAAGTGGCAATTGAGACTTCTAAAATGGTCTGCAGACCCCATAATACATCCAATATGGACTTGAACAATTATTGAGACTCATAGGCTTGTCCATTTGGGCGTAGAGCCATCACCATGCCCTGAGACTCCACACATTCAACCAATGGTTGAATGTGCCAGCCCTGCTCCCATTTTGGCTGCAAAGATCATCAGCATTGCCCGCTGAGCCCTCCAATTTCTTTCAAATCATGTTTGTTGTCAATGCTGGTCCATAAGTTGGTGAGTTGCACCTCAGCATCCATCACCATGTCTGTCACAGTGAGACTGAGCAGATCCAACAACTTGTTGGATCTGCTAGCGTTGGATCTGCTAGCGGTGCACCTCAAGTGGCAATTAAGACTTCCAAAATGTTCTGCAGAACCCATAATACATTCCGTAAGGACTTGAATAATGATTGGGACTCATAGACTTGTCCATTTGGGCATAGAGCCATCACCATGCCCTGAGACTCCGCACATTCAACTAATGGTTGAATGTGCCAGCCCTGCTCCCTTTTTGGCTGCAGGGATCATCAGCATTGCCCACTGAGCCCTCCAATTTCTTTCAAATCATGTTTGTTGTCAATGATGGGCCATAAGCTGGTGAGTTGCACCTCAGCATCCATCACCATGTATGCCACAGTGAGACTGAGCAGATCCAACAACTTGTTGGATCTGCTAGCGTTGGATCTGCTAGTGGCGCATCTCAAGTGGCAATTGAACCTTCCAAAATGGCCTGCAGACCCCATAATACAACCAATATTTGGATTTGAATGTTGATTGGGACTCAAAGACTTGTCCATTTGGGTGTAGAGCCATCACCAAGCCCTGAGACTACGCACATTCAACCAATGGTTGAATGTGCCAGCCCTGCTACCTTTTTGGCTGCAAAGATCATCAGCATTGCCCGCTGAGCCCTCCAATTTCTTTCAAATCATGCTTTTTGTCAATGCTGGGCCATAAGTTGGTGAGTTGCACCTCAGCACCCATCACCATGTCTATCACAGTGAGACTGAGCAGATCCAACAACTTGTTGGATCTGCTAGCGCTGCACCTCAAGTGGCAATTGAGACTTCCAAAATGGGCTGCAGACCACATAATACATTCAATATGGACTTGAACAATGATTGGGACTCATAGACTTGTCCATTTGGGCGTAGAGCCATCACCATGCCCTGAGACTCCGCACATTCAACCAATGGTTGAATGTGCCAGCCTTGCTCCCTTTTTGGCTGCAGGGATCATCCGAATTGCCCGCTGAGCCCTCCAATTTCTTTCAAATCATGTTTGTTGTCAATGCTGGGCCATAAGTTGGTGAGTTGCACCTCAGCATCCATCACCATGTCTGTCACAGTGAGACTGAGCAGATCCAACAACTTGTTGGATCTGCTAGCGGTGCACCTCAAGTGGCAATTGAGACTTCCAAAAGGGTCTGCAGACCCCATAATACATCCAATATGGACTTGAACAATTATTGAGACTCATAGGCTTGTCCATTTGGGCGTAGAGCCATCACCATGCCCTGAGACTCCGCACATTCAACCAATGGTTGAATGTGCCAGCCCTGCTCCCTTTTTGGCTGCAGGGATCATCCGGATTGCCCGCTGAGCCCTCCAATCTCTTTCAAATCATGTTTGTTGTCAATGATGGGCCATAAGTTGGTCAGTTGCACCTCAGCATCCATCACCATGTATGTCACAGTGAGACTGAGCACCTCCAACAACTTGTTGGATATGCCAGCGGTGCACCTCAGGTGGCAAGGGAAACTTCCAAAATGGCCTGCAGACCCCATAATACAACCGATATGGACTTGAACATTGATTGGGACTCATAGACTTGTTCATTTGGGTGTGTAAGCCATCACCATGCCCTGAGACTCCGCACATTCAACCAATGGTTGAATGTGCCAGCCCTGCTCCCTTTTCGGCTGCAGGGATCATCAGCATTGCCTGCTGAGCCCTCCAATTTCTTTTGAATCATGTTTCTTGTCAATGATGATCCATAAGTTGGTCAGTTGCATCTCAGCATCCATCAATGTATGCCACAGAGTGAAAGAGCACATCCAACAACTTGTTGGATCTGCTAGCGGTGCACCTCAAGTGGCAAGGGAAACTTCCAAAATGGCCTGCAGACCCCATAATACAACCAATATGGACTTGAACAATGATTGGGACTCATAGACTTGTCCATTTGGGCGTAGAGCCATCACCATACCCTGAGACTCCGCACATTCAACCAATGGTTAAATGTGCCAGCCCTGCTCCATTTTTGGCTGCAGGGATCATCAGCATTGCCCGCTGAGCCCTCCAATTTCTATCAAATCATGTTTGTTGTCAATGATGGGCCATAAGTTGGTGAGTTGCACCTCAGCATCCATCACCATGTCTGTCACAGTGAGACTGAGCAGATCCAACAACTTGTTGGATCTGCTAGCGGTGCACCTCAAGTGGCAATTGAGACTTCCAAAATGGCCTGCAGACCCCATAATACAACCAATATGGATTTGAATGTTGATTGGGACTCATAGACTTGTCCATTTGGGCGTAGAGCCATCACCATACCCTGAGACTCCGCACATTCAACCAATGGTTAAATGTGCCAGCCCTGCTCCATTTTTGGCTGCAGGGATCATCAGCATCGCCCGCTGAGCCCTCCAATTTCTATCAAATCATGTTTGTTGTCAATGATGGGCCATAAGTTGGTGAGTTGCACCTCAGCATTCATCACCATGTCTGTCACAGTGAGACTGAGCAGATCCAACAACTTGTTGGATCTGCTAGCGGTGCACCTCAAGTGGCAATTGAACCTTCCAAAATGGCCTGCAGACCCCATAATACAGCCAATATGGATTTGAATGTTGATTGGGACTCATAGACTTGTCCATTTGGGCGTAGAGCCATCACCATGCCCTGAGACTCCGCACATTCAACCAATGGTTAAATGTGCCAGCCCTGCTCAATTTTTGGCTGCAGGGATCATCAGCATTGCCCGCTGAGCCCTCCAATTTCTTTCAAATCATGTTTGTTGTCAATGATGGGCCATAAGTTGGTGAGTTGCACCTCAGCATCCATCACCATGTCTGTCACAGTGAGACTGAGCAGATCCAACAACTTGTTGGATCTGCTAGCGGTGCACCTCAAGTGGCAATTGAGACTTCCAAAATGGCCTGCAGACCCCATAATACAACCAATATGGATTTGAATGTTGATTGGGACTCATAGACTTGTCCATTTGGGCGTAGAGCCATCACCATGCCCTGAGACTCTGCACATTCAACCAATGGTTGAATGTGCCAGCCCTGCTCCCTTTTTGGCTGCAGGGATCATCCGGATTGCCCGCTGAGCCCTCCAATTTCTTTTAAATCATGTTTGTTGTCAATGCTGGGCCATAAGTTGGTGAGTTGCACCTCAGCATCCATCACCATGTCTGTCACAGTGAGACTGAGCAGATCCAACAACTTGTTGGATCTGCTAGCGGTGCACCTCAAGTGGCAATTGAACCTTCCAAAATGGCCTGCAGACCCCATAATACAACCAATATGGATTTGAATGTTGATTGGGACTCATAGACTTGTCCATTTGGGCGTAGAGCCATCACCATGCCCTGAGACTCTGCACATTCAACCAATGGTTGAATGTGCCAGCCCTGCTCCCATTTTGGCTGCAAAGATCATCAGCATTGCCCGCTGAGCCCTCCAATTTCTTTCAAATCATGTTTGTTGTCAATGATGGGCCATAAGTTGGTCAGTTGCACCTCAGCATCCATCACCATGTACGCCATTGTGAGACTGAGCGGATCCAACAACTTGTTGGATCTGCTAGCGGTGCACCTCAAGTGGCAAGTGAGACTTCCAAAATGGCCTGCAGACCCCATAATACAACCAATATGGATTTGAATGTTGATTGGGACTCATAGACTTGTCCATTTGGGCGTGGAGCCATCACCATGCCCTGAGACTCCGCACATTCAACCAATGGTTGAATGTGCCAGCCCTGCTCCCTTTTTGGCTGCAGGGATCATCCGGATTGCCCGCTGAGCCCTCCAATTTCTTTCAAATCATGTTTGTTGTCAATGCTGGGCCATAAGTTGGTGAGTTGCACCTCAGCATCCATCACCATGTCTGTCACAGTGAGACTGAGCAGATCCAACAACTTGTTGGATCTGCTAGCGGTGCACCTCAAGTGGCAATTGAGATTTCCTAAAGGGTCTGCAGACCCCATAATACAACCAATATGGACTTGAACATTGATTGGGACTCATAGACTTGTCCATTTGGGCGTAGAGCCATCACCATGCCCTGAGACTCCGCACATTCAACCAATGGTTGAATGTGCCAGCCCTGCTCCCTTTTTGGCTGCAGGGATCATCAGCATTGCCCGCTGAGCCCTCCAATTTCTTTCAAATCATGTTTGTTGTCAATGATGGGCCATAAGTTGGTGAGTTGCACCTCAGCATCCATCACCATGTATGCCACAGTGAGACTGAGCAGATCCAACAACTTGTTGGATCTGCTAGCGGTGCACCTCAAGTGGCAATTGAGACTTCCAAAATGGCCTGCAGACCCCATAATACAACCAATATGGATTTGAATGTTGATTGGGACTCATAGACTTGTCCATTTGGGCGTAGAGCCATCACCATGCCCTGAGACTCCGCACATTCAACCAATGGTTGAATGTGCCAGCCCTGCTCCCTTTTTGGCTGCAGGGATCATCAGCATTGCCCGCTGAGCCCTCCAATTTCTTTCAAATCATGTTTGTTGTCAATGATGGGCCATAAGTTGGTCAGTTGCACCTCAGCATCCATCACCATGTATGCCACAGTGAGACTGAGCAGATTCAACAACTTGTTGGATCTGCTAGCGGTGCACCTCAAGTGGCAAGTGAGACTTCCAAAATGGCCTGCAGACCCCATAATACAACCAATATGGACTTGAACATTGATTGGGACTCATAGACTTGTCCATTTGGGCGTGGAAGCCATCACCATGCCCTGAGACTCCGCACATTCAACCAATGGTTGAATGTGCCAGCCCTGCTCCCTTTTTGGCTGCAGGGATCATCAGCATTGCCCGCTGAGCCCTCCAATTTCTTTCAAATCATGTTTGTTGTCAATGCTGGGCCATAAGTTGGTGAGTTGCACCTCAGCATCCATCACCATGTATGCCACAGTGAGACTGAGCAGATCCAACAACTTGTTGGATCTGCTAACGGTGCACCTCAAGTGGCAATTGAACCTTCCAAAATGGTCTGAAGACCCCATAATACAACCCGTATGGACTTGAACAATGATTGGGACTCAAAGACTTGTCCATTTGGGCAGCCATCACTTTGCCCTGAGACTCCGCACATTCAACCACTGGTTGAATGTGCCAGCCCTGCTCCCTTTTTTGCTGCAGGGATCATTAGCATTGCCCGCTGAGCCCTCCAATTTCTTTCAAATCATGTTTGTTGTCAATGCTGGGCCATAAGTTGGTGAGTTGCACCTCAGCATCCATCACCATGTATGTCACAGTGAGACTGAGCAGATCCAACAACTTGTTGGATCTGCTAGCGGTGCACCTCAAGTGGCAATTGAGACTTCCAAAATGGTCCGCAGACCCCAAAATTCATTCAATATGGACTTGAACAATAAATGGGACTTCAAGACATGTCCATTTGGGCTGGGCCATAAGTTGGTGAGTTGCACCTCAGCATCCATCACCATGTCTGTCACAGTGAGACTGAGCAGATCCAACAACTTGTTGGATCTGCTAGCGGTGCACCTCAAGTGGCAATTGAGATTTCCTAAAGGGTCTGCAGACCCCATAATACAACCAATATGGACTTGAACATTGATTGGGACTCATAGACTTGTCCATTTGGGCGTAGAGCCATCACCATGCCCTGAGACTCCGCACATTCAACCAATGGTTGAATGTGCCAGCCCTGCTCCCTTTTTGGCTGCAGGGATCATCAGCATTGCCCGCTGAGCCCTCCAATTTCTTTCAAATCATGTTTGTTGTCAATGATGGGCCATAAGTTGGTGAGTTGCACCTCAGCATCCATCACCATGTATGCCACAGTGAGACTGAGCAGATCCAACAACTTGTTGGATCTGCTAGCGGTGCACCTCAAGTGGCAATTGAGACTTCCAAAATGGCCTGCAGACCCCATAATACAACCAATATGGATTTGAATGTTGATTGGGACTCATAGACTTGTCCATTTGGGCGTAGAGCCATCACCATGCCCTGAGACTCCGCACATTCAACCAATGGTTGAATGTGCCAGCCCTGCTCCCTTTTTGGCTGCAGGGATCATCAGCATTGCCCGCTGAGCCCTCCAATTTCTTTCAAATCATGTTTGTTGTCAATGATGGGCCATAAGTTGGTCAGTTGCACCTCAGCATCCATCACCATGTATGCCACAGTGAGACTGAGCAGATTCAACAACTTGTTGGATCTGCTAGCGGTGCACCTCAAGTGGCAAGTGAGACTTCCAAAATGGCCTGCAGACCCCATAATACAACCAATATGGACTTGAACATTGATTGGGACTCATAGACTTGTCCATTTGGGCGTAGAGCCATCACCATGCCCTGAGACTCCGCACATTCAACCAATGGTTGAATGTGCCAGCCCTGCTCCCTTTTTGGCTGCAGGGATCATCAGCATTGCCCGCTGAGCCCTCCAATTTCTTTCAAATCATGTTTGTTGTCAATGCTGGGCCATAAGTTGGTGAGTTGCACCTCAGCATCCATCACCATGTATGCCACAGTGAGACTGAGCAGATCCAACAACTTGTTGGATCTGCTAACGGTGCACCTCAAGTGGCAATTGAACCTTCCAAAATGGTCTGAAGACCCCATAATACAACCCGTATGGACTTGAACAATGATTGGGACTCAAAGACTTGTCCATTTGGGCAGCCATCACTTTGCCCTGAGACTCCGCACATTCAACCACTGGTTGAATGTGCCAGCCCTGCTCCCTTTTTTGCTGCAGGGATCATTAGCATTGCCCGCTGAGCCCTCCAATTTCTTTCAAATCATGTTTGTTGTCAATGCTGGGCCATAAGTTGGTGAGTTGCACCTCAGCATCCATCACCATGTATGTCACAGTGAGACTGAGCAGATCCAACAACTTGTTGGATCTGCTAGCGGTGCACCTCAAGTGGCAATTGAGACTTCCAAAATTGCCAGCAGACCCCAAAATTCATTCAATATGGACTTGAACAATAAATGGGACTTCAAGACATGTCCATTTGGGTGTGGGCGCCATCACCATGCCCTGAGACTCTGCACGTTCAACCAATGGTTGAATGTGCCAGCCCTGCTCCCTTTTGTCTGCAGGGATCATCAGCATTGACCGCTGAGCCCTCCAATTTCTAGAAAATCATGTTTGGCCATCACCATGCCCTGAGACTCTGCACGTTCAACCAATGGTTGAATGTGCCAGCCCTGCTCCCTTTTGTCTGCAGGGATCATCAGCATTGACCGCTGAGCCCTCCAATTTCTATAAAATCATGTTTGTTGTCAATGCTGGGCCATAAGTTGGTCCGTTGCACCTCAGCATCCATCACCATGTCTGTCACAGTGAGACTGAGCAGATCCAACAACTTGTTGGATCTGCTAGCGGTGCACCTCAAGTGGCAATTGAGACTTCCAAAATGGTCTGCAGACCCCATAATACAAACAATATGGACTTGAACAATGATTGGGACTCATAGACTTGTCCATTTGGGCGTAGAGCCATCACCATGCCCTGAGACTCCGCACATTCAACCAATGGTTGAATGTGCCAGCCCTGCTCCCTTTTTGCCTGCAAAGATCATCAGCATTGCCCGCTGAGCCCTCCAATCTCTTTCAAATCATGTTTGTTGTCAATGATGGGCCATGAGTTGGTCCCTTGCACCTCAGCATCCATCACCATGTCTGTCACAGTGAGACTAAGCAGATCCAACAACTTGTTGGATCTGCTAGCGGTGCACCTCAAGTGGCAATTGAGACTTCCAAAATGGTCCGCAGACCCCATAATACATTCAATATGGACTTGAACAATGATTGGGACTCATAGACTTGTCCATTTGGGCGTGGAGCCATCACCATGCCCTGAGACTCCGCACATTCAACCAATGGTTGAATGTGCCAGCCCTGCTCCCTTTTTGGCTGCAGGGATCATCCGGATTGCCCGCTGAGCCCTCCAATCTCTTTCAAATCATGTTTGTTGTCAATGATGGGCCATAAGTTGGTCCGTTGCACCTCAGCATCCATCACCATGTCTGTCACAGTGAGACTGAGCAGATCCAACAACTTGTTGGATCTGCTAGCGGTGCACCTCAAGTGGCAATTGAACCTTCCAAAATGGTCTGTAGACCACATAATACAACCAGTACGGACTTGAACAATGATTGGGACTCAAAGACTTGTCCATTTGGGCGTAGAGCCATCACCTTGCCCTGAGACTGCGCACATTCAATTTATTAGTTGAATGTGCCAGCCCTGCTCCCTTTTTGGCTGCAGGGATCATCAGCATTGCCCGCTGAGCCCTCCAATTTCTTTCAAATCATGTTTGTTGTCAATGATGGGCCATAAGTTGGTGAGTTGCACCTCAGCATCCATCACCATGTCTGTCACAGTGAGACTGAGCAGATCCAACAACTTGTTGGATCTGCTAGCGGCGCACCTCAAGTGGCAATTGAACCTACAAAATGGCCTGCAGACCCCATAATACAACCAATATGGATTTGAATGTTGATTGGGACTCATAGACTTGTCCATTTGGGCGTAGAGCCATCACCATGCCCTGAGACTCCGCACATTCAACCAATGGTTGAATGTGCCAGCCCTGCTCCCTTTTTGGCTGCAAAGATCATCAGCATTGCCCGCTGAGCCCTCCAATTTCTTTCAAATCATGTTTGTTGTCAATGCTGGGCCATAAGTTGGTGAGTTGCACCTCAGCATCCATCACCATGTCTGTCACAGTGAGACTGAACAGATCCAACAAATTGTTGGATCTGTTAGCGATGCACCTCAAGTGGCAAGTGAGACTTCCAAAATTGCCAGCAGACCCCAAAATACATTCAATATGGACTTGAACAATAAATGGGACTTAACGACATGTCCATTTGGGTGTGGGCGCCATCACCATGCCCTGAGACTCCGCACATTCAACCAATGGTTGAATGTGCCAGCCCTGCTCCCTTTTTGGCTGCAAAGATCATCAGCATTGCCCACTGAGCCCTCCAATTTCTTTCAAATCATGTTTGTTGTCAATGCTGGGCCATAAGTTGGTGAGTTGCACCTCAGCATCCATCACCATGTCTGTCACAGTGAGACTGAGCAGATCCAACAACTTGTTGGATCTGCTAGCGGTGCACCTCAAGTGGCAATTGAGACTTCCAAAATGGTCTGCAGACCCCATAATACATTCAATAAGGACTTGAACAATGATTGGGACTCATAGACTTGTCCATTTGGGCGTAGAGCCATCACCATGCCCTGAGACTCCGCACATTCAACCAATGGTTGAATGTGCCAGCCCTGCTCCCTTTTTGGCTGCAGGGATCATCAGCATTGCCCACTGAGCCCTCCAATTTCTTTCAAATCATGTTTGTTGTCAATGATGGGCCATAAGTTGGTAAGTTGCACCTCAGCATCATCACCATGTATGCCACAGTGAGACTGAGCAGATCCAACAACTTGTTGGATCTGCTAGCGTTGGATCTGCTAGTGGCGCATCTCAAGTGGCAATTGAACCTTCCAAAATGACCTGCAGACCCCAAAATACAACCAAAATGGACTTGAACACTGATTGGAACACATAGATTTGTCCGTTTGGGGTGGAAGCCATCATCATGCCCTGAGACTCCGCACATTCAACCAATGGTTGAATGTGCCAGCCCTGCTACCTTTTTGGCTGCAAAGATCATCAGCATTGCCCGCTGAGCCCTCCAATTTCTTTCAAATCATGCTTTTTGTCAATGCTGGGCCATAAGTTGGTGAGTTGCACCTCAGCATCCATCACCATGTCTGTCACAGTGAGACTGAGCAGATCCAACAACTTGTTGGATCTGCTAGCGGTGCACCTCAAGTGGCAAGGGAAACTTCCAAAATGGCCTGCAGACCCCATAATACAACCGATATGGACTTGAACATTGATTGGGACTCATAGACTTGTCCATTTGGGCGTAGAGCCATCACCATGCCCTGAGACTCCGCACATTCAACCAATGGTTGAATGTGCCAGCCCTGCTCCCTTTTTGGCTGCAGGGATCATCCGGATTGCCCGCTGAGCCCTCCAATTTCTTTCAAATCATGTTTGTTGTCAATGCTGGGCCATAAGTTGGTGAGTTGCACCTCAGCATCCATCACCATGTCTGTCACAGTGAGACTGAGCAGATCCAACAACTTGTTGGATCTGCTAGCGGTGCACCTCAAGTGGCAATTGAGACTTCCAAAATGGTCTGCAGACCCCATAATACATCCAATATGGACTTGAACAATTTTTGAGACTCATAGGCTTGTCCATTTGGGCGTAGAGCCATCACCATGCCCTGGACTCCGCCACCACGGTCTCCCTTTTTGGCTGCAGGGATCATCCGCATTGCCCGCTGGGCCCTAAATTTCTTTCAAATCATGTTTGTTGTCAATGCTGGGCCATAAGTTGGTGAGTTGCACCTCAGCATCCATCACCATGTCTGTCACAGTGGACAGCAGACTCAACAACTTGTTGGGCCCTCATGACATAAGCTGAAACACGCGAACCAAGGGGCTCATAGACTTGTCCATTGGGCGTGGGCCATCACCATGCCCTGAGACTCCACACATTCAACCGTTGGTTGAATGTGCCAGCCCTGCTCCCTTTTTGGCTGCAGGGATCATCAGCATTGCCTGCTGAGCCCTCTAATTTCTTTTAAACCATGTTTGTTGTCAATGATGGGCCATAAGTTGGTGAGTTGCACCTCAGCATCCATCACCATGTCTGTCACAGTGAGACGAGAATTGAACTGGATCTGCTAGCGGTTGCACACCGAAAACTTCCAAAATGGTCCGAGACCCCATAATACATTCAATATGGACTTGGACAATGGTTGGGACTCATAGACTTGTCCATTTGGGCGTGGAGCCATCACCATACCCTGAGACTCCGCACATTCAGCCAATGGTTGAATGTCCCAGCCCTCCCTTTTTGGCTGCAAGATAAATTGCAGACTCATCAGCAGTTGCCCCGTGTAGCCCTCCCATAGTCGCAGGAATCAACTATGGATGATTTTATGCACCAATCTCACTGCAAGCATGTCCACAAGCATTGTCAAACAGGATTGATGGAGCAAGACTACAATGGGTGGTAGGTTAAAGGCCATGCACGGTAGCTCCATGAACTGCCCTCCCATACCATAGCTGCTTGGAATCAGCTATGGATTTTTTTTGCACCAGAAACACTGCAAGCATATTTCCAAGAATAGCCAAATAGGATTGATGGAGCAAGACTACAATTGGGGGTTGGTTTGGAAGGCCATGCACTGTACCGTAACACCATGGAGATGGCTACTGTGTGGGTGTTTGAATTGCCCTCCCGTAACGTAGCTGCTTGGAATCAGCTATGGATGATTTTTAAGCACCAATCTCACCGCAACCATGTCCCTAAGCATAGCCAAACAGGATTGATTGAGCAAGACTACACGTGGGGGTAGATTTGGAAGGCAATGCACTGTAGCACCATGGAGCTGGTACCTGTGTAAATGTCTGAATGGCCCTCCCATACCGTAGCTGCTTGGAATCAGCTATGAAGGATTTTTATGCACCAATCTCACTGCAAGGTTGTCCACAAGCATTGTCAAACAGGATTGATGGAACAAGACTACAATTGGGGGTTGGTTTGAAGGCCGCCTGTAGCACCATGGAGCTGGTTCCTGTGTAGATGTCTGAATTGCCCTCACATACCGTAGCTGCTTGGAATTGGCTACAGAGGATTTTTATGCACCAATCTCACCGCAAGTATGTCCCCAAGCAGGCCTACACCATGGCTTGGTCCACACGATGGTCATAGCCACACCCCAAGTTGTGGACCATAAGTTGGTGAGTTGCACCTCAGCATCCATCACCATGTCTGTCACAGTGAGACTGAGCAGATCCAACAACTTGTTGGATCTGCTAGCGGTGCACCTCAAGTGGCAATTGAGACTTCCAAAATGGTCTGCAGACCCCATAATACAACCAGTATGGACTTGAACAATGATTGGGACTCATAGACTTGTCCATTTGGGTGTAGAGCCATCACCATGCCCTGAGACTCCGCTCATTCAACGAATGGTTGGATGTGCCAGCCCTGCTCCCATTTTGGCTGCAGGGATCATCAGCATTGCCCACTGAGCCCTCCAATTTCTTTCAAATCATGTTTGTTGTCAATGATGTACCAAAAGTTGGTGAGTTGCACCTCAGCATCATCACCATGTCTGTCACAGTGAGTCTGAGCAGATCCAACAACTTGTTGGATCTGCTAGCGGTGCACCTCAAGTGGCAATTGAGACTTCCAAAATGGTCTGCAGACCCCATAATACAAACAATATGGACCGACCCCATAATAACCCCAGTGGACTATGAACAACTTGGATTTGGGCACTTCAGTAGAACCTTAAAGCTGCAATCCATTTGGGCGTGGAGCCATCACCATGCCCTGAGACTCCGCACATTCAACCAATGGTTGAATGTGCCAGCCCTGCTCCCCTTTTGGCTGCAGGGATCATCCGGATTGCCCGCTGAGCCCTCCAATTTCTTTTAAATCATGTTTGTTGTCAATGCTGGGCCATAAGTTGGTCCGTTGCACCTCAGCATCCATCACCATGTCTGTCACAGTGAGACTGAGCAGATCCAACAACTTGTTGGATCTGCTAGCGGTGCACCTCAAGTGGCAATTGAGACTTCCAAAATGGTCTGCAAACCCCATAATACATTCAGTATGGAGTTGAACAATGATTGGGACTCATAGACTTGTCCATTTGGGCGTAGAGCCATCACCATGCCCTGAGACTCCGCACATTCAACCAATGGTTGAATGTGCCAGCCCTGCTCCCTTTTTGGCTGCAAAGATCATCCGGATTGCCCGCTGAGCCCTCCAATTTCTTTCAAATCATGTTTGTTGTCAATGCTGGACCATAAGTTGGTGAGTTGCACCTAAGCATCCATCACCATGTCTGTCACAGTGAGACTGAGCAGATCCAACAACTTGTTGGATCTGCTAGCGGTGCACCTCAAGTGGCAATTGAGATTTCCTAAAGGGTCTGCAGACCCCATAATACATTCAATATGGACTTGAACAATGATTGGGACTCATAGACTTGCCCATTTGGGCGTGGAGCCATCACCATGCCCTGAGACTCCGCACATTCAACCAATGGTTGAATGTGCCAGCCCTGCTCCCTTTTTGGCTGCAAAGATCATCAGCATTGCCCGCTGAGCCCTCCAATTTCTTTCAAATCATGTTTGTTGTCAATGATGGGCCATAAGTTGGTCCCTTGCACCTCAGCATCCATCACCATGTCTGTCACAGTGAACTGAGCAGATCCAACAACTTGTTGGATCTGCTACCGGTGCACCTCAAGTGGCAATTGAGACTTCCAAAATGGTCTGAAGACCACATAATACATTCAATATGGACTTGAACAATGATTGGGACTCATAGACTTGTCCATTTGGGTGTAGAGCCATCACCATGCCCTGAGACTCCGCTCATTCAACCAATGGTTGGATGTACCAGCCCTGCTCCCATTTTGGTTGCAGGGATCATCAGCATTGCCCGCTGAGCCCTCCAATTTCTTTCAAACCATGTTTGTTGTCAATGATGGGCAATAAGTTGGTCCGTTGCACCTCAGCATCTGTCACCATGTCTGTCACTGTGAGACTGAGCAGATCCAACAACTTGTTGGATCTGCTAGCGGTGCACCTCAAGTGGCAATTGAACCTTCCAAAATGGCCTGCAGACCCCATAATACATCCCGTATGGACTTGAACAATGATTGGGACTCATAGACTTGTCCATTTGGGCGTAGATCCATCACCATGCCCTGAGACTCCGCACATTCAACCAATGGTTGAATGTGCCAGCCCTGCTCCCTTTTTGGCTGCAACGATCGTCAGCATTGCCCGCTGAGCCCTCCAATTTCTTTCAAATCATGTTTGTTGTCAATGCTGGGCCATAAGTTGGTGAGTTGCACCTCAGCACCCATCACCATGTCTGTCACAGTGAGACTGAGCAGATCCAACAACTTGTTGGATCTGCTAGCGGTGCACCTCAAGTGGCAATTGAACCTTCCAAAATGGTCTGAAGACCCCATAATACATCCAATATGGACTTGAACAATGATTGGGACTCATAGACTTGTCCATTTGGGTGTAGAGCCATCACCATGCCCTGAGACTCCGCACATTCAACCAATGGTTGAATGTGCCAGCCCTGCTCCCATTTTGGCTGCAAAGATAATCAGCATTGCCCACTGAGCCCTCCAATTTCTTTCAAATCATGTTTGTTGTCAATGCTGGGCCATAAGTTGATGAGTTGCACCTCAGCATCCATCACCATGTCTGTCACAGTGAGACTGAGCAGATCCAACAACTTGTTGGATTTGCTAGCGGTGCACCTCAAGTGGCAATTGAGACTTCCAAAATGGTCTGCAGACCCCATAATACATTCAATATGGACTTGAACAATGATTGGGACTCATAGACTTGTCCATTTGGGCGTAGATCCATCACCATGCCCTGAGACTCCACACATTCAACCCAGCCCTGCTCCCTTTTTGGCTGCAAAGATCATTAGCATTGCCCACTGAGCCCTCCAGTTTCTTTCAAATCATGTTTGTTGTCAATGATGGGCCATAAATTGGTGAGTTGCACCTCAGCATCCATCACCATGTATGCCACAGTGAGACTGAGCAGATCCAACAACTTCCAACAACTTGTTGGATCTGCTAGCGTTGGATCTGCTAGCGGTGCACCTCAAGTGGCAATTGAGACCTCCAAAATGGTCTGCAAACCCCATAATACATTCAGTTAGGACTTGAACAATGATTGGGACTCATAGACTTGTCCATTTGGGCGTAGAGCCATCACCATGCCCTGAGACTCCGCACATTCAACCAATGGTTGAATGTGCCTGTCCTGCTCCCTTTTTGGCTGCAAAGATCATCAGCATTGCCCGCTGAGCCCTCCAATTTCTTTCAAATCATGTTTGTTGTCAATGCTGGGCCATAAGTTGGTGAGTTGCACCTCAGCACCCATCACCATGTCTGTCACAGTGAGACTGAGCAGATCCAACAACTTGTTGGATCTGCTAGCGGTGCACCTCAAGTGGCAATTGAACCTTCCAAAATGGCCTGCAGACCCCATAATACAACCAACATTTGGATTTGAATGTTGATTGGGACTCATAGACTTGTCCATTTGGGCGTAGAGCCATCACCATGCCCTGAGACTCCGCACATTCAACCAATGGTTGAATGTGCCAGTCCTGCTCCCTTTTTGGCTGCAAAGATCATCATCATTGCCCGCTGAGCCCTCCAATTTCTTTCAAATCATGTTTGTTGTCAATGATGGGCCATAAGTTGGTGAGTTGCACCTCAGCATCCATCACCATGTCTGTCACAGTGAGACTGAGCAGATCCAACAACTTGTTTGATCTACTAGCGGTGCACCTCAAGTGGCAATTGAGACTTCCAAAATGGTCTGCAGACCCCATAATACAACCAGTATGGACTTGAACAATGATTGAGTTTCATAGACTTGTCCATTTGGGCATAGAGCCATCACCATGCCCTGAGACTCCGCACATTCAACCAATCTGCAAAGATCATCAGCATTGCCCGCTGAGCCCTCCAATTTGTTTCAAATCATGTATGTTGTCAATGATGGGCCATAAGTTGGTGAGTTGCACCTCAGCATCCATCACCATGTATGCCACAGTGCAAAAATGGCCTGCAGACCCCATAATACATTCAATATGGACTTGAACAATGATTGGGACTCATAGACTTGTCCAATTGGGCGTAGAGCCATCTCCATAGCCTGAGACTCCACACATTCAACCAATGGTTGAATGTGCCAGCCCTGCTCCCATTTTGGCTGCAGGTATCTTGGCTGCAGGGATCATCAGCATTGCCTGCTGAGCCCTCCAATTTCTTTCAAATCATGTATGTTGTCAATGATGGGCCATAAGCTGGTCAGTTGCACCTCAGCATCCATCACCATGTCTGCCACAGTGAGATTGAACAGATCTAACAACTTGGTATTGATGGAGCAAGAAAACAATTGGGGTAGGCTGAATGCCATGCACTGTAGCACCATGGAGCTGGTTCCTGTGTGGATGTCTGCACTGCCCTCCCATACCGTAGCTGCTAGGAATCAGCTTTGGATCATTTTTATGCACGATTGTCCCCAAGCGTAGCCAAGCAGGATTGATGGAGCAAGACTACAATTAGGGGTAGATTTGGAAGGCCATGCACTGTAGCACCATGGAGCTGGCTCCTGTGTGGGTGTCTGAATTGCCCTCCCATACCGTAGCTGCTTGGAATCAACTATGGATGATTTTATGCACCAATCTCACTGCAAGCATGTCCACAAGCATTGTCAAACAGGATTGATGGAGCAAGACTACAATGGGTGGTAGGTTTAAAAGGCCATGCACGGTAGCACCATAGTTCCAGTGGGGATGTCTGAACTGCCCTCCCATACCGTAGCTGCTTGGAATCAGCTATGGATTTTTTTTTAGCACCAGAAACACTGCAAGCATATTTCCAAGCATAGCCAAATAGGATTGATGGAGCAAGACTACAATTGGGGGTTGGTTTGGAAGGCCATGCACTGTACCGTACCACCATGGAGCTGGCTCCTGTGTGGGTGTCTGAATTGCCCTCCCGTAACGTAGCTGCTTGGAATCAGCTATGGATGATTTTTAAGCACCAATCTCACCGCAACCATGTCCCTAAGCATAGCCAAACAGGATTGATTGAGCAAGACTACACGTGGGGGTAGATTTGGAAGGCAATGCACTGTAGCACCATGGAGCTGGTACCTGTGTAAATGTCTGAATGGCCCTCCCATACCGTAGCTGCTTGGAATCAGCTATGAAGGATTTTTATGCACCAATCTCACTGCAAGGTTGTCCACAAGCATTGTCAAACAGGATTGATGGAACAAGACTACAATTGGGGGTTGGTTTGGAAGGCCATGCACTGTAGCACCATGGAGCTGGTTCCTGTGTAGATGTCTGAATTGCCCTCACATACCGTAGCTGCTTGGAATTGGCTACAGAGGATTTTTATGCACCAATCTCACCGCAAGTATGTCCCCAAGCAGGCCTACACCATGGCTTGGTCCACACGATGGTCATAGCCACACCCCAAGTTGTGGATTAATACCCCCAGGGTGCCTCATGCCTGGCCACTCAACAACCCAATGATTCAGGAAAAACATGTCCAGGGTATGTCATTATCATGTGCATAGTCTCAAACGGTGAAAAAACAACTGCCTTGATGCCTACACCATGGAATGGTCTACACGGTGGGTCATGGTCAAGACCTTAAGTTATGGATTCATACCACCAGGATGCCCCATGCCCTGGCCACTCAACGACCCAAAGAGTCAGGCAAAACATATACAGAATGTGCCATTGACATGTGCATAGTTTCAAATGGTGCAAAAAGGACTGCCTGGAGGCCTACACCATAGATTTGGTCTGCACAACAGGTCATGGTCACAGACTAGGTAGTTATGGATTCATACCACTAGGATGCCCCATGTTCTGGCCACTCAACGAACCAATGAATCAGGCAAAAACTATCCAGGTGTGCCATTGACATGCACATAGTCTCAAATGGTGCAAAAAGGACTGCCTGGAGGCCTACACCATGGATTGGTCTACACAATGGGTCACGGCCAACACCCCAAGTTATGGATTCATACCACTAGGATGCCCCATGCCCTGGCCACTCAACAACCCAATGAGACAGGCAAAACATGTTCCGGGTGTGCCATTGTCATGAGCACAGTTTCAAATGGTGCAAAACCAACTGCCTGGAGGCCTACACCATACATCGGTCAACACCTCAAGTTATGGATTCATACCACTAGGATGCCCCATGCCCTGACCACTCAACGACCCAAAGAGTCAGGCAAAACATATCCAGAATGTGCCATTGACATGTGAATAATCTCCAATGGAGCAAAAAGGACTGACTTTGCATGTAAGCCGACACCATGGAATGGTCTACATGATAGGTATGTCCAACACCCCACATCCAACTGCAGCAAAGAGTGCTTGACAGCTGCTTGGAACAAGGCCACAAAACTGCTTGTGTTCAGCCACTCCAGCACAAGCCAGGAGAAAGTGATCAACAAGGCGCTATCATGCCTTCAGATGAAAATGTGATGCTCATGGAGGACTTGTAATAACTCATTCACATTTGGCCCAAGAAAGAGTGACAAGATCTCAATTTTAAAAGCAATCATTTCACACCAATATATTATGTCTGTCACTTCACCAATATAACTGTCTGTCATTACACCAAAGTGTTTTAATACCTTTTTTCTTTCGCTAGGGACTACCGGTAGTTCGGTGAACACATGATAGCCTGAGTCTCGTAGCGGTACTCATTTTTGACCGCGCCGGCGCACTTCTTTCGAGACGATTGATAAGTACACTTGATGTGACCATAATTGCTCACCTTGTCCTTTACTCGCTCTCCCTCTCACTCTTGCAAGTCTGATAATATTGTAACAAGTTGCCACATTTTAGCGCTGCACTATGCGAGTAAGTTGCTAGGTGAATGCGGTAATATGTATATCTCGTTTGGGAGTGGCAGATTAGAATTATCTCGTCGAAATAACAGCAGCGTTAAAGGCAAAACCACGACCACTTTTGCTTCTTCCTGGCTGATGGCAAGCTGAATGACTCCTGGCAGCTCTGCCAAAGTGTACTTTGTTGCTTTCGCTGGGTGGCATGATTAGATTGCTGATACTATCTGTTCTCCAATGTAAACTTGTCCAAGAAAAACTCACACGTTTCACTCCCTACAGAACGTAAATTCTTCATCGTCGACAGCAGCATCCAACTCCAACAATGGAACGGACAAGTCAAGCGAGTTTCTCATTCAGCGAATCATTGGTGAAGGTTCGTTCGGCGCAGTCTATCAGACGAAACACGAAGCAACTGGTGCCATTGTCGCGGTCAAGGTAATTTCGAAACCATTTAGTGGAAACAATGGAGGCAATTTGAGTGATGAGGACCAAAAGATTCAGTCAGAGATTGATATTTTGAGTCGATGCGATTCGCCATATATTGTTGGCTACGTGGAGTGCTTTATACGACAATCACCCATGCAGTTGGCTCTTTCGCCAGCGAGAGGAAATGGCAGTCAAAAGGTGCCAGCGGGGTCGTCGGGGACGGCTGGAAGCGAAATGTGGATTGTCATGGAATACTGCGAAGGTGGAAGCATGACGAGCTTGTTGGAAGCAAGCGCCAGCAACATGCTGCTGCCGGAGGACTGTATTCGTGCGGTGTGCGCGTCGATTGTGCTCGCCTTGGAGTATCTACATGGAGTTGCAAATGTTTGTCATCGCGATATTAAAGGAGGCAACGTACTATTGACAAGCGAAGGACACGTCAAGTTGGCAGATTTTGGGGTCTCGGCTGAACTCAGCAATACACTAAATAAGCGCAAGACTTTGACTGGCTCACCGTATTGGATGAGTCCAGAGGTGATTCGAGAATCGCATTACGATGGACGTGCCGATGTATGGTCGTTGGGTATAACTGTTATTGAACTTGCCGAAGGAGCACCTCCGCATGCCAACTTGCATCCGCTTAGAGCCATTTTTGTCATTCCTACCAAGCCTGCTCCAACTCTGGCGGACCCTGATATCTGGTCACCAGAAATGCTTGACTTTGTACGCTGCTGTTGCCAAAAGGATCCATCTCAGCGGCATGATTCGGCGCTCTTGTCTTCCCATCCATTTATCAAGCAAGAAGTAATTGCGCTCCGGGCTATGCACGCGGATGACCCTTTCACAACGACGTTGGCTGATCCACGGTCAAAATATAAGAGAATTGCGGCTGCAACTCACACCAAGCCTGGCTTACCTGCCATTCGACGGGTCATGAGCAAGCTGAAAGCGCGGGTAGATCATGCCAACGAAAAGAAAGGTATCGTCAAGGTGAATGATAGCGAAGCAGCCAGCGATCGCGATCGCCGGAATAGTAAGGTTGAACTTGATACAAGCAATATATCCAGTCCAGAGATCGGTTCGTTTTCAAATTCGACTGATGTTCGTGTCGTGGACGACTCGACGCTTCCAGCAAGGCCAAACGTTGCCAGGGTATCACAGGAGTTTGATGCGTTTGAAACTCCAGGCTCAAATATTTACTTGACACCAAACTCGCAACGATATCATTCTGCGATTACAGAAATTGAACTGGAACCTGCTTTAAAGAGTGACAAACGTTTGCATGATGAACTTAGTGTCTTGTCGTGTGCATTTCAGTGGCGGTTAGAGTCTTTGCGAAAGGCATACGAAGTAGCCCAGCAGAAAGTAATTGCGGAAGCGCGGATACGAAATGAAATTCCTATTGACGTCGACGCGCTCATGACAAATGCTGCCATTCAGTTTGACGTGAATGAAAAGGCACGCTCTGCCTTAGCCGAGGCCAGTCGCATACCAGCAGTCGCTGACATTGTTGAGTCAGTCCAGCAAGGGGCCTATGGGTCACCAACACCAAAGAAACCGTCGCCCGGTCGCAACCGAAGTGCATCTATTGACAAAGACAGTCTGGCATCGTATGATCAGCTTCTCGACGAGTTGGACAATCCGCGGCACGCTAGGTCTCCGTCAAAAACGAGCGATACAAGCGAAGTTCAGGAATCTGCTGCACGTAACTACGGTAGTGGCAATGGTTCTCGGAGTTCAACGCAGCAATACGACAAGACTTCCCAATCGTCGATATCAATCGCTTGAAGTGTTATTGTAACTGCATTTAAAAAAGGGTCGAAGTGGAGACTTCAGTCAACGTTATAAATTTAATGATTTACGAACTGTAACTTCATCTCAATAGATCTAAGTGCGCCTTTGTGTCAGAGGAAAGTCTTGGTTCCGTTCAGACAACAACATGGACTCCCGCAAATTCCGGGCTGTCGAGATACATGTCGGATAGACTATTGCTAATCATTGTCACTACCACAGTTGTCGGGCCATTATTGTCGCGTGATAGTTTTGTGAAAAAGATGGAATGGAGTGCAGATCACAAGCTCGTCGCTTCCTGTAAACATCGCAAAGGGCACGATGTCCGCCACATACAGGATGATACTTAGTCCCTGAATCCTTCTTATTTGAGAATGTCTCGACGCTATAGTTTCAGTACAACATGGCCTCACTACACGCCCAAATTTTGTATTCATTATACACTGTCTTGTTATGCGACCTTATCTAAACTATTTGTATGTCGCTGCCCATCATTTCTTTTGGCAATGCGTACTCATCTTCCTTCAGGTCAAGTGATCCGATATTGTCAAGGTTGTCGGAAGCATCGTCCGATTCCGAGTCGTCGTCGCCCGATGCGTCAGACTGAGATGATGAATGCCGGGCAAACTCTGACGCGTGGTTGAACTCGCCGTCCTTTGGTATGAAGATAGGATTGTTTTCTTCCTTTTCGGCATTTCTTGACCTGTAGTAGCGCCACAGGAAATACGCTGATATTATCATGGCCAGCGCGCTCAGGACAAGCCCGGCAACGAGTCCACCCTTTTTGACGGTACCAGTACAAGTGTCAACCATGTCATTGCTACCAATCGCAGAACAATCAATTCCCATACCCGATAAGACGCTGCTGTAGGCAGCAATGACGACTGCCGCACCCTGCGGTAGAGCTTTGCCAGAAATCAGGTCGAAACTGTCGGCAATTGTATTAGCTGCTTCTTCGTCAACATCGTGAATAAGCGGAAGTACCGCTTGACTATACACGTAAGCCTGAGCAAGTAGTTGTTGTTGCCTGGCACCTGAGGTTTTTTGCAGGAGCAATGCTGTGCTGATGGCGCCTTGAATCAAGGGAACGGGCAGGAGGAAGGCGACTCGACTCGCCGACTCCTGCAAATCATTGCAGCTTTCTGTCAGGGCAGCTCCGCGACCAGTGAATAGCTGGAGCACAATCATATCATTAAACTCAGAACTGCCGCGGACTTGGTGAGAGCAAGTGTCAAATTCCTCGCATTGCTGCTTTGAAAGCGCCCATAGTAACCTTCCCTCCGTTGACCCAGCTTCGGACGTACCCTCCATGGATCCAATAATCCAAGACGCGGCCTTGTCCCATGCGGCGCCTGCCTTTTCGCTATTGCCGTCAATGCAAGCTTCAACCGCTTCTTGTACTCCCATTAATGCTCCCATGTAAAGAACCATGAATGAAGCGATGCCAGTCAGGAGTGTCCGACGCTCCTCGGCCTCTAGGCCATTGTTGGCCATAAAGGCGAATCGAACAACAGTATCGGCGTACGAACTGTCGCCTTGGTTATACCGTTTAAACGACTCGAACTGGGGGACTCTGGAACGATCCATGGATGTTGCCAAACTCTGGAGACTGAGCGCCGTCCTATCGCTCGAAGTTTCCAGTTCCACGTGCTTGCCGTACTCGTAAAGTTGCTCGGCTGCCTCGTATGCTTCCATTCGCATGAGAATGTCAAGTTCTTGAATGTCCAAGTCAATCTTTGCAAAGTTTGTAATGTCTGTCGCGGCCTTGTAGCCAGCGATGGCAAAAGTCTCTTCCGACTTGGCGCATGAGACGCTCGTCTCCGTCTTGTGAAGTCCAACCTCGTTACAAGCAATATTGAAACAAGGGAAAGTTTTCCTAATGGCGTCTACCAGCAAGTCGACCTCAACCTCGCTGTGAGAATAATCAAGCAACTTTGAACGCAGAAATTCAAACTGCGTTGGGCTGCAAGCAGCAACAAGTGGAACATAGGCATGGGCATAAACTCGTATACGGGCACGGTCTCCAACTCGCAAGTTGTGAATGAGGCCTTGAGCGTTAACAACAAGCATCTGAGCTATAATCTTGTTGACGATATGGAGTAGTCGCTTGATTGTTGCATCTTCGGCGCATGCACTTGGTAACGACAGCTCAAACTTCGCCTGATGAAATAAGCGGAGGATGTTTGTATTAACAGTCGACTGCTTGCCTTGCATAGTGTTGAAGTACCCCCCGAGTTCTTCGGCAAGGGCATAGAAAAGATGACCTTTCTTTGTGTTGTCTGGATCAGCGAGCTCGCCATCGCCTATCCAATAGGCGACCGCGCCATCGACTGAGTGCACGGCTTCGTCGTCAGTAAACATTCTATTCTTGCAGCTCGCGACGGTTAGATACAAATCATTTGCTAGCTCCATCCATAAATTGAGAACAACAGCAGCCTCAGCGGCCACTGGCGATTTCAGAGGTGCGCCATCTGTCAATGCTTCTTGTACAATTGTGTTGGCGTACTGTCCGGCCTGCTCTCCCATGTAAAGACCTTGACTATCACGAAGTGCATAAACAGTAACCTGGTAGAGTGGATTATTCCTCATCGTTGTACTCGCATTTGTCGAAAACGAAGCAAAACTCCTCAGGTCGACAGCGACACCTTGGGCGTCGAAAATTGGTGAATTCTCGCCTTCGTCGTAAATGATTTTTGCCAGGGCCTCACGACCAACTACCAACGCATCTTGCATCGCCTGAATGTCTAGAGCGATGTTGGCCTTGTCTTTGACATACGTAGACGTTGTGTATAAATCTTCTCCCAAATCTGTCGGAGTGTCGCGCTTAGGTTCAGTGGCTGACGTGCCACACGCTGAAAGACCAGTTGACGCCGGAACGCCGATAACGTTGCAGCTGATATTCATGGCATCATATGCTCCCAGAAAAGCATTGAGCACATATTCGACCCCGTCAATAACCGGTTTACCATCGAGATGAAACTCCATGTTGCTTTGAACGATTGCAGCTGAAGTCTGATTAGCACTGTTCACGAAAGGTAGAATCGAGTCCGCTAGGATTGAACCAGAGGAAAGAGTCATATTCATAGATTGAGCAGGCAGCTTTTCGTTGAGCGCAGCAAATAACAGCGTTCCTTGGATAAGTGGAACCTGCATCGTCGCCAAGAGGTCCTGCAGGATTTCCTCAGCTGCGTCGCAATTGTTGGATACCATAGCTCGCTTCATGTCTCGAAGTGACACAAGGACGAAATCATTCACAGCAGAATCAGTTCCTTCCTCGCACTTTCCGAACGTCCGGCACATGTCTTTGCTCAGAGCAAACATCAGTTTTCCACTTCCATCAGGGTCGCCTCCAGGATCAGGTCCTTCAATTGAACCGGCGAACAATGCTGCAGCTTGGTCAACGAGAGTGATGTCGTTTTGGCTTGACTTGCATAGCGTTATGGAGGATCGAAGCTTCGTAGCAATTTGCATGGACGTGACTGATGTCTGGAAAGACCTCGTCACTGCTTCGGAGAGTTGCCGACGGGAAGCGCTCGCGAATATACCATTATCGCTCTGCCAAGTCGTCATGGCAGAGAGTATTAAAGAATTGGTGTAGTTGGCGGTTTGGAAGTAATTTACATAAGAATTGAACCAGTCGCCCGCGTCGCTTCTGTCGCCTGCCGACAACGACTGTAATGTGATTGGTGTGCCATCCGCATTAAGGCTGTTCCTTCCGTTCACGTAGTAATCATAGGCAAGCTTGTAGGATTTGGTGCGCATGAAAACATCAATCTGAGTAACGTCTAGATCGATTCTCGACAATTCAGAGACATCAGTATCGGTTGCATATCCGGCTATCATAGATGCGCCCTGGAAACGTTCAATTTGCGAGCAGATTGCAGCAACCATATTCTGAAGCTCTGGGCGCGAGTTTGATGTGTCGCCAAGGTCCGCGCATGTGATTCGTAGGCAGCTAAGAACCTTGCCAAATCTCAGAATTACGTCATTGTTAATGAGCATCGAACGATCAAAATCGAGAAATAGTGCATCTCGTAGATTTTCATATGTTCCCATGTCACATCCAGTAGCTTGCGGGATGAATGACAACGCATACAACTCGACATGGTTGCGATTGTTGTCGCTGATTGACGCAAGAAGCAACTGAAGAAGTATTTTTGATATTGACCGAACAATTTCATCCACTTTTTTCGTGAGCAAAACGGAAGTACTGTTTATAGATCCACAGTCAACTGCGAGCTCTTGCGCATCGTTAAAGAGTTGCATGAGCTCAGAATTTATTGGGGCTTCCTTCTCGTTGTTTCCATAGCTTCGAAATGCGTGTTGCGCTTGCGCATACAGCATCCAGCCACTATTAAAACTTCCCTCCCCTTGTTCTTGGCCGATCCACAAGGCCACTGCCGAGTCAATCATGTCAGTAGCATTTAGTTGCTTTGTGCAGCTTCTGACGGATTCATATAAACGATGCGCAATCATCATATAGCTATTCATGACAATGCTTGTATCTGCAGCAAGCTGTGGGCTGTTTCCTTTATCGGGATTCAGGGCAAGCTCAACCACCGTGTCCGCAAATGCAAAGTCTTGCTCCTGGGCCGGTTTATCGAAATCTTCATCGTCGTAGAACGCCACGAGATAGAAATTGTAAAGAGGATCATCTGCCATGAGTTCGGCTGCTTTTCTGCTAAAATCAGCCAGACTCTCCACGCCGATGCCGCCGTATAGCCCGTTTGTTGCATACTTGGATGCACTTGAATATATTGCGGCTGCGGCTTCCACGCTGTCAGCAGTTGCAATGTCCCGAATATCCATTGAGAATTGAGAATCTCCTTCAGCAATTCGTTGATTCAAGAAGTTGTAACGTCCCCAAGCGATGCCTTTTGGGTCTGTTGGAGGAACGACAACGGGCGGTTCGGTCGCTTCAGATGAAGGTGTCGGAGCAGAAGTATCTACAGTGTCTGGTTGACCGACTGTCGGATCATCTTCACAAACACCGTACGATCCTCCAGCCATGTTAAGTTTGCCAATGCGTCGACAATCCGTATCCATAGTTGTCAGCGCAGCACGTACCGCATCAAAGACCGCCGACACGTTCGGAGTGACTAGTACATCGGAGTTACTTTCTATCGTTGCCGCCGCCGTTGTGCTCGCTCTGTTAATAGTCGGAAGGATTGCTCTCGAATAGGCATAGAGCGCACCAGTACTTCCTTCCATTGCGCCGTCTGTCGCAGCTGCAGTGTGATAGAGTGTCGCTTGGATAAGTGGGATCATCAAGTATGGCTTAATATTCTGCTGTATGATACTGAGCGCATCTTGGCAAGCGCCGACGGCGAGTGTATTTCGTCCAAATTCAAAGTAGTTCAGCAGCGCTTCATTAACAGCCGAGTCCATTGGAACGCATACATTAAAATTGTCGCAAAGGGAAATAGCGAGACCGAAGAGCAAACTACCCGTGTCCGCCAGCGACTCAGTTTCTCCTTCCATCGATCCAATGTAGAATGCAGCCCCGCCGTCCCAATAGGAGAGCGCAGACTCTTCGGAGCTGCTTGGATTCTCGCAAACAGAAATGGCGGACTCAAACTCGGAGGCCACTGAAAAGTACATGACGATCCCTTCCAACACCCCTGCCACGACATTGACTCGGTCTTCGACTGACATTGCATCAAAAGGCGACTGAAGATCCAACACATTCATTATCAAATTCTCCGCAAAGTTCTCATCGGGAAAATACAGCTTGAATCGCTCATACTCAACACTCGTCACGAGGCTAAAGTTGTTGGTCGCTAGCTCCTTAATGCTGAAATCGGTGTTCCATCCGTAGTTGTAGTAGTCTCGCACCGCGTTGTACGCTTCGAGTCGCATAAACATGCGGATATGGCGAAGATCGCGATCAATATATGCCTTGCGATCAACGTCTGTGGATGGAGCGTAGCTAGCAAGCGCCGTAATTTTATGGTCGGTGCACTCTGGGATTCGTCCACTTTGATACTCGCCAATGTCCGAGCACAAGACATGCAAGCAGCTGTAAGCCTTTTGCAGCGTAGTCTTAATCTCGGCGCGACTGTCTGCAGTCACGGAATTCTGCACTGTCAGCTTCATTAGTGTTTCATACGCGTACGTGTCGCAAGCGGCAATCTGGGGCAGTATGGCCAGCGAGTAAAGCTCGGTAAAGTCGGAATCCGCTGTCACTTCAAGGTGGTGAAGAAACATTTGGACCAAGACAATGTTTGTTGACTTGATCAAAGACTTGACTTTGGCTCGAACCTCCTTGTAGCCATCTACTCCGGTCTTGCAAATGCCATTGTCAATGTCTTGCTTAATGCCGACAAATGTTTCCAGTACCAGCTTGTTAATTAACGCTTCGCCAGAGCTCCCATCTTGATCAAAATTCGTGCCAGATCGCTCGCCAAGATTGTAAAGCATAAATCCTTGTACATTGTTTCCTCGAGGCTGGCCTTCGCCAATGTACAGTGCTGCTGCTTGGTCAAGAAATGCAATCATTTGAGAAGCGTCCCCATTCGCTTCGCAAACTTGCAGCATCTTATAAAAGGTTCCCCAGTAGCTCATGACAACATTCATAACTAGCGCTGCATCGCCTTGAATGCGCGTTCGGTTCAAGGAAAACAAGTCGTTGACCAATGTATTGCCGTATTCTTCAATGGGCGATCCATCAAAGTAACCAGTCTCGTCGCCTTCCTCTTTCATACCCAGCTCGTGAAAGGCATATCGGTAAACATTATACAGTGGAAATTCCGAGTACTGCGACGAGTTGCTGCTCAGACCAGCCAATGTCAAGGGCAGGGCATTTCTTCCATTATCGAAAATGTTTCGCTTCTGCGAAAGATCCGTGCTCACGCGCATGTCGCGAATGTCGTAGGAAAGGTTCAGTCTGATGCAACCAACACAAATGAAACAGCATCATGTTAGTAAATCGTAGCATTCTTATCAATGCACCTACACCGAGATGTAGAACTTTAGAACGTACAATCTGGAAACATCAGTCGTCGTCACATATCCAAAGGATCCGTCGGTGAGTGACGCTCTCGCCGTGGAGGCGAGCAGCAGCGCCAGTTGCAGCAAACGCCAATGGCTTCCAAAGATTGCCATGGTAGACATTGACTGCTGCGTGTGTATTTGATAGCTTTGGTACGCACACCAAGGTCCTCCAAAAGGCGCGTCGCTGCGTTCGGTTGAGTCGAAAATTGGTTTGCGAGGCTTGGAATGCGTTGAGCTCGGCTGGCTTGTTTGAGAGCGCCAGCCGTGCCACGTGAAGAAGCACAGAAGCCCACTGTTGATTACTTGATACCGCTTACTAACTCGCGCGTTCACCCAATTTCCAAGGGCAAGGTTTCAGACAGCGCAACTACCTTGACGTATACATCGTCATTGTCTCTCTCAAATATAGCTTCCAGTAGTGTAAACAAAATATGGTATGTTGACGATTGGAAATTTAGACTTACCTTGCTGACGAGGAAAGCCAAATGGACGTTGGATCTTCTTTATAAAGGAAATGGCGGCCGTCGTGTCGGTTTCTTGTTTAAAGTATCCTGCAATGTTTTCGCTCTAGCAATGATAAAGTCGCATTTTACGGCTGTTCAATGCTAATCTATTTTCTATTTTCTCGTGATTCCAGACTAAAGGTACAACATCCTTCGGAGAGCGCAAGAACAAGTCACACACAACGTGCCGTCGTTGTGGCAAGGTTTCGTTCCACATTCAAAAGTCAACCTGCGCATCATGTGGCTACCCATCCCCTAAAATGAGACAGTACAATTGGGGTGCCAAGGCCAAGGGTCGACGCACTGAAGGTACAGGACGAATGCGTTACATGAAGCACATGACGAGAAAGTTCAAGAATGGTTTCCGGGAGGGAACACAAGCCAAGAAAATGATCAAGTCGGCGTAAATACTTGATATACAATCTTAACTTGACATAGAATGATGTTACACAACTCCAAAGCTGGTCCATGGCTCATTCATGTTGCGTATTGCCGGCCTAGACTTAGCTACGTCCTCCATTAATAGTAGCAGACATTAGAGTGGGATAGATCTTATAGTTTCAGATAGCAGCAAATCACGCCAAGTTATTACTTCTAAGAAGACTCTTCCACTGTTCCCTTCATAGTCAATTCATCGGCATCCTGTGCGCACCGATGCATTTCGTTCAGCAAATCGTCCACGGCAAAGGTTCCGAGATCGCCAAGCTTTCGACTTCGAACGGCAAGAGTTCTTGTCTCTAACTCCTTCATGCCAACAATCGCCATGATGGGAACGCGGGCTTGTTCGGCGTTGCGAATCTGCTTTGGTAGACGCTCATTGCCTCGGTCGACTTCGACCTGTAGACCCATCTTGCGGGCCTGTTGAGCGACCTCCTGGCAGTAATCGTTGACAGCATCCGTCACTGGAAGTAGCTTTAACTGTGTCGGCGCCAACCATAGTGGAAAGTCACCGGCACAATTCTCGATCAAAATGCCAAAGAAGCGCTCCAGTGACCCAAAAATGGCACGGTGCACCATGATGGGACGCTCCCGCGTACCTTCAGCACTGACATACTCGAGACCAAATCGCTCGGGCAGGTTAAAGTCGCATTGAACAGTTGAGCACTGCCACTGGCGACCAATGGCGTCACGAATCTTCAAGTCAATCTTGGGACCGTAAAAGGCACCGCCACCTTCATCGACGCCATACTCCCAACCCTTTTGCTCGAGTGCACCCTTGAGTGCCGCTGTTGCTGCTACCCAGATTTCGTCACTGCCAACAGCCTTTTCCGGACGCGTCGAAAGCATAATCTCGTACTTGTCAAAGCCAAAGCGAGAGAGAATGGTTTCCGTTAAGTCCAAAACGGCTACAATCTCGTCCTGCAGCTGCTCGGGCAAGCAGAAAATGTGCGCATCATCCTGCGTGAAACCGCGGACTCGCATTAATCCGTGCAGTGTGCCGGATCGTTCATATCTGCAAAAGGAACAATGAAATTATAAATGTGTGAGAAACTGCACCAGCAAAAAAAGCTCTCAATGCCTTTGTGAATTCTTGCATAGAACATCAAGCGTACCTATAGACAGTTCCAAGCTCGGCCCATCGATATGGAAGGTCACGATATGATCGCAGCTCATCCTTATACATTAGGCAATGAAATGGACAGTTCATGGGCTTTATTTGATACTGCTCGTCCTCGACATCCATTTGATCAAACATGTCTTGCCGATAAAAGTCAAAATGTCCACTAGTCTTCCACAAATTGATATTGGCAATATGCGGACTGTAAACAATATCGTAACCTGCCGCCACATGCGAGTCCTTCCAAAAGTCTTCAATCAATCGTCGCACCTTACTTCCCTTGGGGTGCCAAAAGACCAAACCACCACCCGCATCCTCCTGAATACTAAACAAATCAAGCTTGTTTCCAAGTACGCGATGATCCCGCTTCTTGGCTTCCTCTACCATTTTCTTGTATTGCTTGAGTTGACTCGGCTCCTTCCAGGCTGTCGCGTAAATGCGCTGCAGCATTTCGCGGTTCTCGTCACCCCTCCAGTAGGCGCCGGCAACGTTCAACAACTGAATCGCCTTTTTCGGAATCTTGCCAGTCGATTCGACATGCGGACCCGCGCACAAGTCCCACCATTGGTCGCCAATGCTGTAAATGGTAATGGGTTCCGTCTTGATGCTGTCTAGAATTTCAAGTTTGAATGGTTCATTCAGCGTTTCAATGCGCCGGCGAGCCTCCTCGCGACTAACTTCCTCGCGCTCGATTGGTAAATTTTGTGAAATAATCTTGTCCATGGCCGACTTGATTTGCTTCAAGTCGGCGTCGGTCAGTTTGCGTCCCGTCGTTGGGGCGGCGGTGTCGTCAGTAGCAGCTGCTTCATCGTTACCATCCGCTCCTGCCACTGCTGGAAAGTAAAAGTCATAGTAGAATCCGTTATCAATCCACGGTCCAATCGTCACTTGAGCTTCTGGATATAGCTGCTGCACGGCCATGGCCATGACGTGCGCCGACGAGTGTCGAATCTTGAGCAAGTCCTCGTCGTTTTCGTTAGTGGGGAGTTCCAGCATGGGCGCTTCATTGGCAGCGTCTTGCTGTGACTGCGTTTGCTGGTCAGCGGCAGGCGCGACGGATGCAAACAAGCGAGTGTTGCTGTTACGCGCAAAAGATAATTTGGATTGTCTGTTAATGCTGCTGCTGTCTATGAGCCATGAAGTAGTTGCTCTTGCGCATCCAGTCGTCGATTTGACGCCTCGACGCGCAATTGACGACTTTGGAATCAAGGCAGCAGCTCGCCGTGCCGTCGATGATACTGCTAACACTGCCAAAATGGTCATGCTTCTTGCTGACAAGCCAAACTTCATGCTATGTCTATCTTCTTGGTTGCTTTTGTTGACTGCGTGATTGATGTTCGTCGGGACTGATGGGTGATGGGTACGTCGAAAGCGATTCAAAGGTCGGATAACCTCGTCTAAAAACAGCTCACACCGTACAGTTCCGAAGCCAATTCTACGTAGATGCTCAGTGCGCACACAAGTTGCAACAGGCGCAAAGCAAACCAGACGAAGATGGGAGCGATGTGATGGCAGACAACATGGTGATGGATGGATCTCGCGGGCGCGCGACGGCGCGGCACCGAGTGACGTCAACGCGAGAAGGATTTAGGGTTAAGGCTAACGGTACTAGATGACGTCATCGTAACGCTCCGTCCGTTTCCATGGAACGAGCGGATCGCACCATGGCAAAAGATATCCAGCACCGACTTTGATAAGCACCTCTGTAGCTGCCACTGTTACCTGTTTAAGCTTCCAATAGCTACAGCATCATCTTTCAAAGATGGGTCCTACCGTCCATTGGAAGGATGACGACAGAATGCACAACGGTGGGCATCCCACTACTGTTGTTCTCTCGTCGCCGACGAATTACTCACCCAGCAAGCGCAGCAAGAGATACACTCGTTCCCATGAAACTTCTACCATTCCTTCCTCTCCCTTTAGCGTCACGCGAAGGGCCATTTTGGAGCTTCCGGTCGATCTTGATGTCACTTCCAACAACTACGGACTCTCCCTTCGACCTGCATCCAAGCTCACTCTAAGTACAGCCTTTCCACTATTGGATTCGCTTTCAGCCTCCATTGACGCCAAGGCTGGAATTAGAGGTCAACATGGATACTACGTTACGAGAACGGGACTTACGTATCAGCACGGCTTGCATCGAAAAGTGTCGTTGCATTCACTGTGGGATCACGGAGGAAAATTCCAAAATGTCACACTGTCGGCGCAAACCACTCGACCAGAAGCGGCGAATCTGCAAGTTTCGCTGCAGTCGCAGCATCAAGGATTGAGCAAAAGAAGTAGTGGATCCTTTCTGTCAAACGTGCTTTGGAAGCCAACCATTATCATCACAAAACCCTTGAGTGAAACGATTGTGTTTCGCACCCACGCTAGTCTAACTCCATTCAATGGCAGCCTCCTACATGCCACTGGCGACTACACGCAGCAAGTTGCCAAACAGATTGCCGGCTCATCTAGCATTGATAATGACAATGCAACTAGCAGTCTTACGCTAGCCGACTGTCCCATGCAGCCGATTCATTACGGCGTTTCAGTCGAGTCCCCATCAAGCCGGCATGCTTGGAGCTTTGGATTCTCGCACAGCAAGCGGCGCCCGTATCAGCTGCAGTGGAGCTTGGCGCCACGACTATACGAAGGACGAAGTCTGAGTCTTTCGGGTTCGTACAGGTTGCTTCGCATGGCTGCGACAAGCGGCAGACTGTCAAACTTGCAGTTTGCATGGTCGGCCGACCAGGATCACACCAAGACTGCTTCGCCAATGGCACTTTCGCGCATTCAACTGAGCGTCTCCGATAGTATTTACTACAATAACATTACATCCGGTGGTCCAGCATGGGCCTGGATTGTTTCAGTGACGACGCGGGGTGATTTCACCCTGCGCGTGCCCATTGTGATTGCAACGTCCGCCATGGCGGATCCGTTGCTGTATCCGGCGCAGGCACTCTACGTTGGTGCCGTGAGCTGGCTTGTTCAGGAAGCGGCGGTGCGGCTCGTGAAACGTTACGCGACGAGTGGTGCGCGACAGAACGGTCTTTCAAGGACGGCAGAAACCGATAAGGAACGACGCAAGCGCGAGCGACAAGAGGCGGAGAACCAGCAGGCACTCATGAAGTTTCAAGCTAATCGCCGCAAGACGGCCGAGAAGCAGTCCAATGGACTTGTTATTAATGTTGCCGTTTACTACACTGTCAAGGAGAAGCTTGATGTGACAGTGCCACTGCGTTTCTGGGTGACTGATTCAAGTCTGGTATTGGCGGAAACAACAAAGTCCAATTTGTTAGGTTTCTACGACATGTCTTCGGAGAGAAAACATCCCAACCACCATCAACACCTTAAACGATCATCATGGATATCTGGTTTTTGGAGCAAGGATGATCCAACATTAAATAGCTCAATCTCGTCGTCGCGTGTCACGCCAAAACTGTCCGTCGAGTACACCTATCGCGGTGCATCATATCAGTTGACGGTTGAGGATGATGAGGCTTTGGTATTGCCGTCCGATCAAGCGAGGCTTGTTCGACCGGCAATGTAGCAAATATATGAATAAAACTTATATATGTCATTGTTCATTTTACTTCGAGCGATGATTAATGTTCATTTATCTATCGCCTCGTCCGTTTCTTTTTGAACTGTCCCGGTCGTTGCCTTTGCGTTTCCCAGCCTCTGCTCTTATCACCTTGTATTCGTTCCATACCTGGAACAAACATTTTTGGCTTTTCAAACGCCTTGTACGAGTCTTCGGCATCAGTTGCTGGAACTAGAAAGTCATCGTCGTCGTCATTTTTGGCACGAGTTTCGTTTGCAACGACCTTTTCGGCAAGGTTTGCTTTCGTCTGTCCTGACCTCGTCTTCTTGACTGCTTCTTTTTCTTCCTCTTCGTCACCGGCGCTCCTCGATGAAGAACTGCTGCTGCTACTGCTGCTGCTGCTGCTCTGACTCAAATCGTCATCATCTTGTACTGATGCATTCTTGAGTTTATCACGAGATGCCGCATCATCTAAACTATCATCAACACTCGTAGAAAGTGCATCGTCCTCCTCGAGCGTCTTGTTACCAGTCTGCTTAATTTCCGTTACATGATGCTCCAAACGATCCAGCTTGTCGTACACCCGCTGCTGCGCCAGGGGATCAGCATCATCGTTGCTGCTTGCATCGCTGCCAGACTGCGACCGTAATTCATGACTCGCAGCATCATTGTCGGCGGCAACGTCATCATCATTCAATTCATTTTCAGCTTGCAAGGCCGCCTCCAGAAGAGCTTGCTGGTCCGATTTGACGGTAAATCGGTCATCCTGCAAATCGGAGGCAGCACTCTTTCGTTTGCCACGAGCAGCATCCTCCTCGTCCAAGCATCCAAACGTCGCATGTTCGTCACTGACGGACCAATCGCTGGGAAGCAAGTCGTACAAGTCTTGCGCAATCCAATTCACGCGCTCGATATTACTTTCGTTGGATGCCAGTGCCTGCAATATTGCGTGACGTAAGTTGGCTCGCTTGGCCAAGATTTTGGGAGCGTCAATCATGCGCTCGCCGTGCTTCAACAGAGCCAAGTACTTTTTGTCGCCAGCCACTGGATAGTAGTGCGCCACGTAGACTTGATCCAGGGCAATCTTGAGCAACTCCTCTCGATTATTACCTCTACTGTTGGTCGATTCTTCGTGCCGCAGTTTACTTTCCATCCGCGTCAGTTTTTGTCGCTCCAAGAAGCGCGTTCCGTGCGAGTCCTTGGCGTATTGTCGGGTTCGCTCCGTCGCCTGACGGTCATTGGTTTGCTGCCTTAGTTCAAGAATGCGCTGCTGGATTTGCAGAATGCGTGATTTGATAGTTTCATCATTGTTATTGTCTCGTTGTTGTTGTTGCTGCAGTTTGGCCAGCAGTCGCTCCTGTCCCCGAAGCTGCTGCTTGACGGATCCAGTCTTGGAAGCATGCTTGCTCTGCTTGCGGCGCCACGACTTGAACTTGCGGTCGAGGCCATGGGCAGGGCGTGGTTTACTTGACGAGGAAAGAAGCGGAGCCTTGACCATGTTGCTATAAGCTTTTGCTGGATGATGTCTTCGTCAAAGTTGCTTTGCTTTTCGACGGAACGAGTGGTGAGATTCGGTACCGGTCAGACTCATTTTTTGTCATACCGGTACTCATAGTGACGTCGCGTCATTCGAAACGGATGCGCTACGAAAAGGAGAGGGCAAAGGAGAGAAGGCTTTTCGTGACTTGTAAGAACGACCATTGCATCTCACAAGGGAGCAGCTTTCTCTATAGTAACCTTCTGCTGCATAGAAACTTGGCTTTTTTAAATTCAAGTGTTTGTTGAATTGTCACTTTATCTTTCAGTGCCCTCATGAAAGCCTTCAACGTCATTCGCAAGAACAAGCACAAGGCCGAACGAGGTGCCTCCAGCTCGCCCAAGGCGGCCGAGGCGGCTGCCATCTTGACGCCAGTCGTAACGGCTGCCGTGGATGAAGGTGCTCCTCAGTCTCCATTGAAAGAAGACGCATCTCCTCCATCGCTCGTCTCGTCGGTGCCCGCGTCTGTTGCCAGCAGCAACATTAAAGTATTCATTGACTCCAAGGAGCTCCAGGAAACACTTTCCTCCAAATCGTTGCCACAAATCATTGGCGCCATTGACCAAGGCACTTCGTCGACGCGATTCGTCTTGGTGTCGCAGCATGGACGCATTCTCGCATCGGCGCAGCTTGAAACGCGTCAATACTACCCGCAACCCGGTTGGCACGAGCAAGATCCAAGTGAAATTATTGATTCGGTCATGCAGTGCGTCAAAACACTCGAGTCGAATCCGGAACTGCAGCCACTACTAGCGAAACATGGTGTCAAGGCCATTGGCATTACCAATCAGCGCGAAACGACGCTGGTGTGGAACCGCGTGACAGGCTTGCCCTACTACAAGGCCATTGTGTGGGACGACTTGCGAACAACAGAGATTGCGCAAACGATTCGACGCCACGTGGCTTCCAAGGACTACAGTCAAAACAAGCAGCAGCAAAATGGTAACTCGCATTCGAGCAGCTGCAGTATGACGCGCAAGACTGGCTTGCTCATCGCGTCGTACTTTTCGGGCACCAAGGTGCGATGGCTGGTTGAAAATGTCCCCGAGCTAGCCAAGGATTTGCAGGAACATCCCGAGCAAGTTTGCTTTGGAACTGTGGATGTTTGGCTGGCATACCAATTGACTGGAAAGGAGGTTGTTGTTGCCGCTGCTGCTGCTGCTGCTGCTACCACCAATGGCAATGGAAATGGAGATGCAACGTCGCACCAATTGCACAAGGGAGGATTGTTTGTCACGGACGCAACCAACGCCAGTCGATGGCTCTTTATGGACCTCATTACGCAAACCTGGGACGATCAGTTGATCGACACAGTCGTTGGTAGCAGCAACGTTAAGGTTCCAATTTCGGCCTTGCCGGAAATTCATTCGAGCAGTCACACGTATGGAACTTGTTCGTCGGTGGAAGGTATACCAAAGATGCTGCACAATGTTCCGCTGTCAGCCATTCTGGGGGATCAACAGGCGGCACTCTTTGGACAAACTTGCTTCCTGCCGGGTGAAGCAAAGGTACGCTCAAGACGAACGCGGGGGCTAGCTTTATCGTCACTCTATCGGAAATGACACTCACTCTTGTTCTCCTTCCATTTGCGCAGAACACGTATGGTACAGGTTTGTTTCTCATGATGGTCACGGGCGACCAGCCAGTGACTAGTACGCACGGCTTGCTCACGACGATTGGGTACAAGATAGGAAAAAAGACAACGTATGCGCTCGAAGGTAGCGTCGCTCACTCGGGATCCACCATTCAGTGGCTGCGTGATCAACTACAAATCATTGACAAGGCATCCGATACTGAAAGTTTGGCCAAGCCGCAGAATGATGGCATGTATTTTGTCCCAGCATTTGCGGGATTGTTTGCTCCGTACTGGCGACCCGACGCGCGGGCCTGCATCGTTGGCATGACGTCGTCGCATGACAAGGGACACTTGTGTCGTGCCACGCTGGAAGCGATTGCCTATCAAACCAAGGATGTGTTCGACGCCATTGAGAAGGACTCCAACGTGTCTCTCAAGTCGCTTCGAGTTGATGGGGGAGGAACGGCCAATAATCTGCTCATGCAGTTTCAATCGGACATTATCAACGTACCAGTGGAGTGTCCCGTTGTGTTGGAGACAACTGCCATGGGTACAGCGTTTGCAGCTGGTCTGGCAGTGGGTGTGTGGAAGGATCTCGATCAGATCAAAGCACTTTGGTCAGTGGCCAAGACATTTGAGCCACAAATGTCGGAACAAGTGCGCTTAAAAAACTTGCGAGGTTGGGACAGAGCAGTCTCAAAGAGTCTTGGCTGGGTCGGAGATAACAATCAACGCAAAAGATTGAGCCGAATGGAGAGCGAGCTTGTGGAAGCCGATTATGAGGACGCCTTTTCGGATGAGGACGATCTTCAGAGATCCATTGAAAGTCTCGACACAAAACGTGTCGAAGTTGTCGCGAGACCGACTGAAACCCGCATGGCGTGGCACATTTTCTCTCATATCTTGTTGACCGCGGCGGCGGTTGGAGCGGGCTACTTGCTGGGTGAAAGACGACCTGGATTGTTAGCGCCAGGTCGCTTCAAGCTACCGGCGTTTCAACTACGCAAGTAGATGAACGGTGATGTCATGGTTTGTGTAGAGTGCCTTAGAGTAATTGCTGCAATTAGACTTCCTGCGGTTGCATACAAAACTTGGGGAGTCACACCTTTACTTTACATTTTTAAAGCATGTACTGCACAATCCCATAATAGAGCAGCAAAATCAAAGTTCGGCAGCTCCTCCATGCAACTTTAGCATACCGTGGATGGATACACAGTAGCAGCCAACTGGTATTTGAAAGCACATCGAAACTGGTTTAGAACTGGTAGCTAATGTGAGGTCCGTGACTCATTATCTCACGTCGCATTATCACCGACTGTCTTTCCGGTATTCGCGGTCTCCGCGACCTCCTGCATGCGTTCGCTGGCAGCGATATGATGGGTGACAACCAAGTTGGATCCACACCTCTGGCCTTCTCTCATGGCCTTTCTGAGAGGTTGAATAAGCAAGCAGAAAGGTATAGCCAATCCCTTTAGGTATTCTAGCAGCAAGACAATTTTTAGAGAACTAACGACGTCGTTCGGAAGAATAGCAAATATCACTGCTACCAAAGAAGATAGAGATCTCTCAATCTCGCCAGTCCCAGTACAGTCGCAGCTCCTATCATATACAAACAATCATGTCCGAAGACAGTTCCAACCAAGACGACAGCCGGGAGGATGCGCAGGCTAGAGAAATTTCCATGTTTGCAGCACTCGCTCGAGGCGACCTGACTCTGCCGACGACCGGTAGCTTTGACAGCTACTCTCAAACGACGTCAACCAACGACGACAATCCGCTGCCGCAACATGACGAAGCATCCACCATGCGCACGGCTGAATCAGTAGCACCACCACAACTATCCGCGGAGGATCGCAGGGAGCGGCGACAACGGAGCCGCAACCGCAACAGCAACATGCTTCCAAGTGACCTCGCCTCGCTGGATGAAGCAAGGGCAACGACTGACTTTGGCGCCAGCAACTTTGGCGGAGGCGGGTCCACTGACTTTGGTACCTTTCGGTACACGCAGTCGGCGAATGCAACTAGCAGCAGCAGCGCAAGTACTGCTCCCGCGGCGGAGCAAGCCAATTTGGAGGCGGCGGCGCAGGCGCTGCGCAACATGGATGAGCAGCAGTTAAAGAGCGAATCTACCTCAGCAACAAAAGAGAATGAGAATCAATCACAACAGCCATCAATAGAGACTACGCCGGACGCGCCAATGTGCATTGAGCAGGTTGTGTTGGAGCGGCCGCTGTTCTTTGGGCCAATTTTGTCGCCTCGCCTCATTGATGAAGGTCGAAGGTTAATTGCTCCGCATGCTCATCGACCTGTCTCGGAAATGCCTCCTGGAGTGAGAAACTTTATTGGCGCCGTTCGAACCTTTGGATTCGGCTTGGATAAGTTATTGTTTCTTGACGAGGACGAGTTCGAGCAGTACTGTTTGGAGAATCCCGAATATTGGAGAGGCGACGCCACAATTTCACTCTACAGTCCGCTGACGGATGAAGCGACGCGAGCGCAACGTATGGAGGAGGTTCGAAAGCGCAGCCATCGACCAAAACATGTGCAGCGATCGTCCATTGTGCGATCATTGACGGCGCCATCCAGGCTGGGACAACGAGGCAGAGAAAATGACTCGCAGACGATGTCACTGGCCGACGATATTGATAGCTTTTGGCAGCAGCCATCTGACGAAGGGCGGCAGCAACCGCTTGACGCTCGATCTATATCAGCTCCAGCATCCATTGATGCAACTGTTGATAGTACAGCTGCAGCAAATGATGCGTTTGGATCATGGCTGCGCGCCGAGAGTGACCGGGACGATGGGGGCGGTGCTTCGCCCACGCGATCAACAGTGGAGGAAGCGTTGTCGCAGCAGAGCGTCGAGCCTGAACAAGTCACTGAAGAGCCTCCAAAGGTCTTGACGGAGACGGAGCTCTTTGCCAAGTGGGCGAATGCTAGTGGAATGGGTACAATCTCCTTGGGCACCACACCGCGCGGCAATGATGTCACGACGGACGGCTACAATACTTTTCAGAAGGTGAGCGGCGGTCGAGATCGTACGGTCGACGATGACGACGATAATGACTCGGTTGTTGACGATGAGCTAAAGAAGCAAGTTGGGCTGAACGAGCATTTAAGCAAGGCGATTGCGTCGCTCACGGACGATGCGGGACTTGCGCCCGTTGATGATTTCACAGAAGAGGAATCGAAAGGGCTATTTAGTCGAGACAGAAAGATGGCACCAAACAAAAGGCCCTTGAGCAATTATGAGCTCACCAAGGGCTGCGTTCCAATGTTTGGTGTTGACGATGATCCGCTACCCGTCGAGAGTGATTTGGGAGTTCATGAAACTAGAGAGGAGCAGCAGCGATCGAATGACTTGAAAAGGTCACAAGATTACATTGAGAAGTTTGTTGAACCGAATATTTTTGGCTGTGTGGCTTGTCCAAGCCCCGCGCTTGGTCCGGACGATTTTCATTCATGGAAGTCGCGGACAGCCCCATCGCAATTTCATGTTTCAGGTCCATCATCGAACCAGCAAACCATTTCAGCGCGATCGCAGTTAAGTGAACAGTCATCTACAGAGTCGCAGTCCGCGACGCATGACAACCAACTCAAGCAGAAAGCGCCACATAAGTCTGAGTGGAAAGACCGAATGGGATGGTGGAATGTCGAACATCCTGACAAAACAGCTGGGAATGCAGAAGTTACTACCGGCATCAAGGCCATAACAGATGAGTTTCCTTCGCTTCACCTGCCTCCTCTCTGTCATGCTTCCACCTCCATGCGAGTGTCGACGTTGTTAGAACCTACTGCACAATCTTTGCGAGAGAGAAATTCGCCGCTTGCTAACCTGCATGCCGCGACACCAATGGCCGAATGTTTACCGTACATATCCGATCGGCCACCTAGCTATAGGTATTTACAAGTTGACACACAGGCAGTTGGATTTCCTCTCATTGGGGCTGAGATTGAGCCTCTATTCTGCTCCGTTGCGATTTATAATGTAGAGGCCGTATCTGATCACGGGACGACTGACAAATCACCGACACCTATGCCAGATTTACAAAGATGCGGTCGTGTGACAGAAGCCTTGCACTTTGATATGGTCAGCGATGATGACGTCTTAAAGCGCTGTCGCGCTGCTTTGTGGCCAGACTCTCCACCTGAAGCCATGACTGACAACGCGCTGGAATGCTGTCGATGTGGAGTATTTCCCATACCGTCAAACTTGAGCGTTTCTCATTTATATGTTGTGCTGGTTGTGAAGAAAGTGTTTTCAGGCGATGATGGTTTGGACCCTTATCTTAAACAGTTGCACTCGACTCAAGACGTGGAACGAGATCGCAGAAAGGCCGAAACGGCGGCAAATTTATATGGCCGCTTTCTGACTCCATTTGCTTTTGGCGTAGCTCCATTGCATCAAGTTTTTGGTGCAGAAGATCCAGCTGTCGCAACCAGTAGAGCTGTCCAAATACCCTTGTTTGCGTTCCGTGGAGGTGAAAAGACAATTATTGATCATGTGATGGCCATGCTTTATTCTCGGTGCGTCCGCAAAATAAAACTACCTGCCAATCGACATCTCCGGCTAAATCTAACGTAATTTCTTCACAAAACACAGTGCCGACCCTGTTTTAAACCGGGCGCAGGGATCTGCATCCGTAACCAACGGGGGATCCGCAATGCTTATTATGCGAAACTTTGGTTATCTAGGTTTGCACTTGGTTGTTGACAAGAAAAGTTCTCTAGCTCGGGATCGCCTTATAGATGTTACCGGTGAAGTTCAGATGCGCATGAAATCAGTTGCAGAGACTGATGCCGACTCATTTCGGTCAGGAAACAAGAGGGAAGACTTGGGCTCGCAGGGAATATGGAAGTCGGTAGCTCCGAGCTGGCGTAGTACGTTTGTCGCCGAACCTGCGGATCACGGACGGCGAAGTGTATCAAGAGAAATGAATGCCGATCACTTGTCCCATCGTGGTGTTTATGCAAAAGAGCTCGCGGTCGTTCCCTTGCAGCTAACACCTCCCTCGCGGTTATCACTTCCACCAGCCCGTCCAGGTGTACTCCGATCACAATTACTCCGCCATGACCTTGAAGCTGTGTGCTTCACAACTTTTTGCAATGAGCTCCTGTTTCATCCACGTCTTGTTCATAACTCTTTTTCCAAGAACGTCATTGTTAAGGCAGAGCTACGTGAAATGCAATACGGCAATAAATCCCATTTCGCGCACCTGCCAGCGTGCGGTCCTAGGATATTCAACAATCGGCGCGGCCAATTCCTTGTTCAAGAGATTTTCACTTCGTGTTCAACAGAAGACTCTGATCACCAGTTCTTGGATGAGTTTAAGTTGAAGCTGCCGTTGGATTTGCACCCAGTGGCTGATGATGGGTCGTCAAGACATTTTGCTTTACTGTTCACGGTCTTTAACATCCTTATGAATAATGAAGATTCGGGTACTGTCGATGAGCGGGTAGAGGGTTGTACGACGAGTTCACTAATAGGCTTTGAAAATGCCAATGTTCTTGAACAAATAGCTTGTGGATATCTTCCACTCTCAAGCGGTTCGACTCTGCTCGACGATGGTCTTCATGACGTCCGCATGTCATTCATGGCCCGAGGTCATCCATCTCGGAGCCATGATGATATGCATGGCCTTATACTGATGGAGCGAGATGCTGTTGATGCTAGCGATTTTGACGGTGAACCTATATCACTGTCAGTAAGAACAGTGGCTCACTCAACTTTGCACTCTCAGAACAAAACTATTTCCTCGCTGCTCCAATTGGAATCTAGAAACTCCGAGAGTCCTCCTGCATCTACTAAGACAATAGCTCTAGAGGAGCAGCCTGCAGAGGCTAAGGACGAAGGTTTGCTGTGTGAGCTTTGCATGGAACTTACCAAGCCAAGTGTCTGTGCAATACCCCAATCATCAAAACATTTTGGGCGTCTTAATCGAGTGCTTTGGCGTATCTTCATTTCCGGTTCAGGGAAAGAAGATCTGGCATGGTCAAACCCTGTCACTTCTATGGAGCTCCGTGTACAGGCCTTTGCATCCTTAATGCGTTTGCTTGGTTCAACAACGATGTATTTATCGAAAAGCGGCCGCAGCAGGATTGATGGTGCCTCGGGATGGAGCATAGTCACACTCAGCCGCTTGGCTGCACTCGAATTTGACGAAGAGCTACTTTTTGGTCGAGGCGCAGTTGAAGCGGTAGTGCCAGACATGTGGTTGACTAAACTTCGCAGTCAAACGTTGAGTGAGTCCTCGAGCCCTGCATCGGAAAAAAGGAGGCGAAGAGGGCACGTTCGACAAACTTACGACATTTCTAATGAAGTACGCCCTCGTCGACGAGATGTAAGTGCGTCAGTTGACTTTTCGTCGCTCAGTGGATCCATTTTTTCGTCCGATGTACCTGGCTTTGAGTCTGGACAAAGAAGTGCAGCTAGAAATCAGGATGATCAAAGCTTAAACGTCGGAATGGCGGCAGAAAAACCAAATTTAATTCAGCGATCGAAGACTAGCGAAGGAAATAGTAGCGATAATGCCAAACCTCTGGCACCGCTGCACGTCGACTCAAAATCCGATTTCCAGAGTCACCTCCGAGCCGCGATGTTAATGGATCAAGATGTAGATGGGTTTGACGATGTTGCAGCTCGATCGCTTGTGCACGTATTTGGAGGTGCTTCTGTAAGCGGAAACAGACGCTGGATGACTATGCCGACGCGCTCGTTGGCGACGATTCGTGAGGTTGATGCGGCCGCCGATGAAGGAACAGCATCTGACGAGTTGTTGGAAGCCACGGATGTTCTGTTGGGCACAAAGGGTCGCTCTGCAACACAGTTGCTTAAGCCTTCCGCCGTGCAAATGCGTGTACCTTCGCTCAGTAAAAAAGATAAAGTTCTTGCGTCTCCAAATAGCCCTGACTTAAGAAATGAGACTGCCATGAAATCATCATCCTTATCAGCCTTGTCTGTCCCACTGACGGACCAGGATATTGAGAGTGCAGGCTCTGCTTTTTTGGATACGATAAGTCAAAGTTTAAAAGACAATTCCGGGGACCGAACGAGTATTTTCGCGGGAGAAGAACGTCGTGTTGGGTTTACTAATCATCGCAGCGGGCGAAGCCACGGGACAAGTATTGACTGGTCCATAGCCTCAGCGTCCCGGTCAGAAAGTGATCGAGGGTCACAAAACTTTGATGCCAAAGATACAGCAGGACTGTTAATGTTGAGAGAGGAGGAGACTGGTATTCTTCGACTTCCTAATTTCAAGGAGCGGATATCGATTGATGAGGCGAATACTAGAACTTCTCGTTGGTGGCCCTATGCTTACGAAGTTATCATCTGCCAGTGGTGTGCCATCCTGATTACGCAGCGCGTCTCAGCCGAGAAACCCGCCAAGGGAAAGGACACGAAACTGGATGGAACCGAGCGAGCTCCGTCAAGAGGCAATGATCCTCTAGCTAGAGCAGCAGAGCGATGCAGCGGTGTTTCAATTGCAAGCGCACCGATGCTTTTTGAAGTGATCAAACAAAGTCTTGGATTTAGAATAATGAGTCTTTACCGCGGAGCGTATTCAAGCGTCGCTAGTGATCGTTATCACCCTCCTCTCATCATGCTTGACGATTCAATTCTACTCAATCTGGAACACACAATCTCCATGGTGGCTGACGCATGCCTAGACGCTAGAAATTTCGATTCTTGGGAACTGCGGCAGATGAGTATCGATGTCAACGACTCTATCATACGCTTTTTATGCGATCTATTCAGTTATATAGCTCCGAATGCAGTGCATCGTCTGATTCTCCTGTACTTTTCCAGGTTTGTGACCCGCGATGGAAAACAATGGCACGAATCGGATTCCTTGATAGGTCTCCGGCCATCATGGGAAATAACAAAACTGCGTCTCAATGCGATTACAGCCCTTGTGCGCTTTCCTGACTCGATTCGCGTGAGCGGGCCCCAGACTGAAAATTGGCGCAGTAAATGGATTCCTTGTGCGACCAATGTTAAGCTTTTCGATGCGATATTAAATCAATACGATGACTATCGATTGCTTGATCTAGTTGGTGGAGACGAGATCAGCCGCAAATCCCTTATCGTGGTGCCATCAACGAGGAAGCCGCATTGGCTTTCCGAGCTGACGGTTGATGTTTGCCTCGTAGGCATCGGTCATGCCGAGCAGCAAATACAACAGCGATCATCTTCTCTCCTTTACGAATTTTTCTGGAAAGCCAGTCAACATGCTTTTCAATCGGGAGAATGCGCCGCTGTGGGCGCAATGTTTCTTACTCTCATCGAGAAGCTTTTGCCTTGTCTCCAGTATCTATCCAGTTTCAATGCTTTAAACCAGTTACGGGCGGACGTGGTTCCTTGTGCCATATTCGTCCTACAATCGGCCCCAGCTGGTCTCTTGCGAGCACTGTGGCGGCGACTTTGCGGGCATTTACCAGGAAAAGGGCGCACCGAGGTGTACGGGTTTTCGTGCGACGTGCCCACGGATCCTCAGAGGCATCAGACTGGTGAGAATGAGTGCAGCATATTGGACCTCTTTAAGCTTTTAAATCTGTCGCTAAAGACTGTTGAATATTCTGGCTGTGAAGAGAATTTGGAAACGGATCTACTCGAGAACTGTGAAATCACCGAATGCTGGAAGCGGGATTTTTTGCTTTCCTATTCCTACGAAAACCACAATGAGAGCCAAAAGAAGCGTAAGATGCCTCCAGATTCCAGCTCCTGCAATACTACAATATCGCGGCGTTGGATGTCTCATGACGCTGCAATCGTCATAATAGACACTGCCCATGCAGTAGTGTTGGAAATGTACAACATATTGTGCTCATCGCACGAAGGGCGATCATTTTTGAATCCTGCCGTTCGAAACCAGCATCCCTTTAGTGAGGAGATGGACACGTACGCTGCCGTTCTTGGCGTTAATCCCAAGTTAAGCCATCTCGATATTTTAACGTTTGTCAGGGGCGTAACTTCAGTGTATCTTCAGGCCCTTGTCCTTAACGAGAGTGACATTGCGATTGTCAAAACGTTCAGAGCAGCTGCCGAAACCATAAAAATCTTTGGGATTCGTGTTTTTCTAGAAGCGCTGTAAGTATGCCTTTTCGGAATGGATGCGACGAATCGTAATATTGATGTACACTTTTCTAAAATGTTGTATCCTCATTCCCGCTCAGGGGCGAGACACTTCAGCACTGGATGCGAGTCCTTTACTTCTTGTGTGGGGCGCGGCGAGCGCAAGTAAGAGTGGAAGCTACCGATGTCCTCGAATTGATCCTTCGAAGTTCTTGGGAATGTTACGGCAGCTTCTTTCGCATTCGAGTCCCGCTCCTTGCTGTCCAAACTGAGGTCATGGAAAGAATTGTGGCCATCGCTGCCGCACGTTTCTACAAAGAAGAAAGAAGACGTCAGGCTACGTTTTATGGAACTTTTTCAAACCTTCACGCTGAAGCTAGCTTGGTTCCTTTGTGGCGCACTCTTGATCGAATTGAAAAGCAGCCGGCAAGTCAAAACATTGCATTTCGAGGAGCTTTGGTTCGCATAGCCGGCAAGTTGAAGAGACTCTACAGAGCGTACATCGCTGCTCGTGTCTTGTCGTTTATGCAAAGTGCACGGCAGGACGCTCAAGGCGTTGAGCCTCCAAGAGACCGCCTGGCCGAATCATCTATGCGAGCTCAACGTATCAGCGTTTTGAGGGTTATCAATGCTTCCGAGAATTACAGCAAGCAATTTTTGGGTCTGCAAGGTACCTACCAAAGCATACACAATCTTGCACATTATGAGGCGGTCGAAGATGCCATGGTCAATGCCGCTGACGTCTTTTCTCCGACGGAGCTACCAGAGCACCGCGTGGCGTGGCTTCGGATGCTTGCGGACTTCCATGCTACACGAAGAAAGTTTGCTGAAGAAGCTACGTGCCACTTTCAAATCCATACGACGTTGCGACACGCAGCTCGGTTGCATGGGTCGCTGTGGTCGAATTCACCGTTTTTGCCATGGACGGATAACATGCCCGACCCGGTGTATATAGATGGAGATCGAGAATTAGCGAATACAGATGCTGAGTCAGAGTTGGATTATGACAGTAACGAAACTAGTTTTGTTCGACAAACAGAGAATGCTAGCTCATTTCGAAGGATATTTTATCGCGTGGCGAATTCGATTGCCACCGGAATTGGTGAATGGGAAACGGGTGCGGGCAGGAACTTATTTTACGGGACATCTTGTGCATCAGAATATAACACAGTTCTGCCCTGGTTAACATTACGTGAGATGGAAGAAAACATGGTCGAAGAGGCCGAGGCTGCAGGTGAATTATACCTCCAGGCCGGTATCATACCTAGCTCTCGATATTCATGGAACATTGCTACCCAATACTATGCGGAAAGGTACAATTACACAAAATTGGCTCTAACATACAGTAACTTGGCAGCTACCGTTGTCACTAGCGTGCCCCCAATTGACAAAAACATCCCACAAGAGATATCGGCAGCACTTGGTCGTTTCTACCGGGTCTGGTTTCATGGGGGCGCTCCGGATGAGCTCAGCGGCGTCGAATTTATCTACCGCACAGAAGCGAACATCCGCTTAGATAATTTTGGAGACCACTTGAAGAGCATGATCAAATCAATCATTCCGGACAAGACTCCTATCCACCTTTTGCTCGACGATCGTATCGAAGAAAAAGTTGACGAGTCTAACAGCACACCCTTCGGATATGGCCGAATCGGAGCTGCTCCTCTTGAGCCTGTCCGCATTAAAGTTACGCCGCTTCGACCGCTGACTGAGGCTTTTGGTACTGGTATGCGAGGAAGGCCGGAGTGGTTCAGGCGTTATTGCGAAGATTTCGTATCTGGTCGATCGCATCGAATGAAAAGTGATGTCCTGTCGACTACCGTCAGGCCGAATCTACGACGAAACGCTTCTAATACGGACAATAGCGACCCACAGCACAGAGACCACGCTCGATCTTTTAGTGCGACAGGGTTTTCATCGGGCAACCATGCTCAAGGAATGTCTCAAACGCGACACCGCCTTTTAGACGTTGGAGATAGTAGCGACAGTGTCGCCCGACCTTCTGGAGGTAAATTTTTAGGAAATACTGACTGTACGGGCTTCATCGATAAGGCGACTTGTCTAACACACTGCTTGCGCGTCATTTTAGAACTGGCTGGGGTTGACAAGTTTTGTTTTATTCAACCGAAAGAAAGAAAGTCTTCCAAAGACTGGTGGAGAACATCTTCAGGTGATGCGGCTGAGAAATCACTGAAAGTCACCCAACTACAAGTTGCTCAAGCTTTCCCAGCTTGCGTCACGCGCCAGGTTGTTGTCCATCGCTTGGTGTACTCACAAAGCCCACTTGAGGCAGGCATAGATGCAATTTGTCAATGGTGTGCTGTTCTATTCCGCACAGCAATAGCGACATCTGGACAAGCCATTCTGCAACAGAATGGCGAACCTGGAATTGGAGCAGATGCTGCCAAAGTAGTTGCCGACTGTATTCACGCAAGCAACGTCAAAGCTATTGGCATTGCATTGCTAAATGGGAATTATGAAATCTCAGACGGGGAAGGCTCCAATGAATTTTCCCACGAGTATGATCGGCTAAGTGACGAGGAAATTTCAAAGCTTAGACAGACAGTGTCCCGCTTAATTGTTGTGTTTATCGAGTTACTGCATTTGCTCATTGTGCGAAACCGTGATCAGCTACTTGACGTTATTCAGACGCGCAAACGAGGCGATGCAGACTCCCAGTATCCAGCCGCCAGTCTAAACGGTAAGTCAAGTGGGCGCAGCGTCAGCAATGGGCGCATGTCACAAGACCAGCGCAAAGAGACGCGTGAGCAATCGCCTGCCAGCGAGCATAGTCGCCACCTGTCTCGCGTCACCACGGGGAGCTTCGAAGGACGAAGTGCGCAATATTCCTTCCCCTCAACAACGCCAGACCCAAAGGCTCGTATTCGTGGCACTTCGGATATGAGCTCGGTGACTCGGGGAGATCTGCACAAGAGAGGTCGATCTGGCGGAGACACTTCTACAGTCTATAAAACAGATTCCGCAATTGCTCTACAAAGCGAACTTCAACGTGCTTTCATAGCCTTTTGCAAAATTCTACATCCCCGTATCAGCGGCGTGCTTGAGGATGAGACGCCCCGATGGCTTCGAAACTGCATTCAGGACAATTACTTTTCACTCGGCACATACCGCCACACCAAGGTCCCTATAGCCGATGAATTGTGCTTCAATTCGAACGATCGCACGGACGCTGGGTTCGTTCTCGGTCCGCCGGAAAATGTTGAAACGGTGTCATCGCATGGAAGCATGGCTGGAAGCTCCAACTCTGTGCTGTCACGAGGATCCTTTACGCGCGAAGCGAACCCATTTGGCGCCTTTTAGTCAAATGAAAAGCTGGTAGTTATTGCGTGATCGCTCTGTTGTCTCGACTCCTTGCCGTGTAAGACGTTGTCACATATTTTCATAAATCTTAAAAATTTGTTCGCATTATTTCGCCATGGGTGGGATCCATGCATGTTAACTTTCGTTTTACAAGTGTCAGCTGCTTCTTCGCCGCGGCCTCAGCTAAGCAAGCAGCTGAAATTAAATCTTTAGCATTTTTCTTTGAGACATTCTGTCCTGCTTGAATTGTGCGTAGACGACGAGACGGACGCTTTGAACTTGTATTTCATGAAAGTCAGCGTTCACTATCGGGACAAAACAACGAGCGTCAGATGAAGATTTCGCCATGTCTCATCGGTACACAAAATCTGCAGACATTGTTCTTTACCACAACGCCACAACCTTATCGCTTACATATATATATAATAGTTGTTTCACTTTGCCTTATCCATCTCATACACCATGGGCGACGACCAAAAGTCAATTGACGCTGACGCTGACAAGAAACTGACATCAATTGGCCCGGCGAAGCGAGACGATCATGACGGCGACATGGCTTCACCAAACAAAAAGGCTCGAACGTCAGCGGAAACCTCCATGCCCGTCGACGTTCCAATGAAATTATTTGCGACGCTTTCCGATGTTTCTGAGCGCGCTAATCATGCAGCTGATGCGAATCATTGGAGCCAAAGTCACTGCTGGACGCTTCGGGAAATGCTTGGATTCGATGGGAATCGTCCTTGTCATCGCATCGATTGGCTCGTCATCTGCAACTACATGATTGATTTCGAGTACTTGCTGGATGAAGTGCCAGAATTAATATCCATTCCTCAAGTTTTATCGTTCTATGGAGTTGCCGACACGCCGTGGACCGCCTGGAAGGCTGCTTCTCCGCGCAGCGCCTTTGTGAGACTTGATCCATCGGCACCACCGGGGCAGGAGAATCCGCTCACGACTAGAATCCCCTATGGCGTTCATCACTCCAAGATTTTTCTCGTTGGGTTCGCGGATGGAACTTTGCGCGTGATTATTCACACGGCAAACTTGCGCTACAATGACATTCATCTCAAGACGCAGGCTGCATACATTCAGGACTTTGCGCTCAAGAAATCGAATGCTGCTGCTCCTTCACGACCAAATGACTTTGAAAATGGCCTGGCAATGTACTTGCAGAGCTACAAGTACCAAACTGCCTTAATGGCGACAGAATCACTTGCTGCCGAGACGCTGGTGCAACGGATCCGCCGCTACGACTACTCATCCGCACAAGTAATTCTCATTCCATCAACGCCAGGCTATCATAGTTTAGACTCGAGACTAGGACATTTGGAATTGAGGCGTAACGTGAAGGCTCACGGGGCTCCTGTGGACCGCAATGCTCGCGTAGTTTGTCAATTATCCTCCATTGGGTCGCTGACGGAAAAGTACTTGGTTGAGTTGCAAGAGTCCATGAACCAGTCGTCATCCTCATCAGGCCAAGGAAGCAATGTGCAAATGAACATTGTCTACCCGACAGTGGAAGAGATTCGAACGTCTGTCCAAGGCTACCATGGCGGTGGATCCGTCCCAGGGTCGATCAAGAATGTGTCAAAACCGTTTCTGCAACGACTCTATCGCCGATGGTCCTCGCAAGCATGTAACCCAATCTACAAGCCACGCAACGTTCCGCACATTAAAAGCTACTATCAAACTTGTCCGGATGGCGCGTCACTGAGTTGGTTGGTTTTGTCGTCACACAATTTGAGCAAGGCCGCCTGGGGCGACGTGATCAATACGAGGTTTGGTAGAAGACTATTCATAAGACACTGGGAGCTGGGAGTGTTTCTTTCACCAAAACTGTTAAAGGCAACGCGATTGATTCCCTGGACAGCGGCGGCAGTAAGTGCAATGAGGTCTAGAGACGCGATTATTCCACTACCCTACAATATGCATCCGGAACCGTATCAGGCAGCCGACCAACCTTGGGCTGTGGACATGCGTTACAGTCGGCCTGATAGTTTTGGTCGACTCAGCGCCCATGACCCGTAAGGCATGTATGCAAAGGTCCACGGTCGCACATTGATACCTAATGCTTTCTAAATAACATCAGATACGTTTAAACCCCCCTTAAAATACAAATACAATCAACACAATGTCATTATACCGACTCCGCCTGACTTTTTTCTGCTTCGTCAACCACTTCAATAATTTCTTCAATAGATGTTTGCTTTTCGCGTTGCGTCTTGATATAATTCTGACGCAGCTGCGCCTCACGCTGTTCCCGCGCCTTCTTGCGCTCCTCATATTGCTCCTTTTCATGTTGACGGCTCGTTTCGTAGTCCTCCTCCGTGGCATCTCCAAAGGCTAGGCCGACGCCGCAGCACTGAAATATGGATGGAATGTCAGCAGTTCCAGCGTGCAACCCCTTTTGCTGGGCCTTGCGTCGTCGCTGAGCATTTCGAATGGCAGCCGTCGATACACCATCCTTCTCCAAATCACGCAATGTCTTGTTGCGGCGAAATGCTGACTGTACCTTGATGGCTGCCGCCGTCTCCTACAAAAGCAGCAAGTATTGTTGACAGAAAATGTGAGCGACAATTTCGAAGCATCGGCTGGCGCGTTAAAGACACTAAGTAACCGTGATGCCACCATCCAACGGTTGGAAGTCGACTACCATGGCACCATGGCGGTTTCCACGGATGATATGGATCCATCAGTAGCTTTCACGTCGATAGTGGAGGCGATTTTATGTTATATACGTACAATATCAATCCAATCATATCGTGGAGGCCCACCGAATGCAGCTTCGCGAGCCGTTGGAGCCTGATCTAGCTTGACTTCACGAACATCTGGAACGCGCGATTTGCGCTGCTTTGGTCGATTGCTCATAGGAGAACCGACAAATGGCTCTCTTCCAGCATCCGCCTCGGGCTGCGGAGATGGAGTCCCCTCGCGCTTGTCCGCCCTGCTCTTGCGTCGCGGCAAGCGCAGTCGACTCATGAAGCCACGCTTTTGCTTGACTGGCTGTTGTTGTTGCTCGACGCTGTCGACTGCTTGCATCATTGTTTGTGCTTTACTTTGGACTCTAATTTGTATAACTGATACCTTTAAGGGTGGCAAAGTGTGGAGATGATGCGCGAAACTATGCGTTGGAATTATTCCAAGTTGTTGAGCTCTCCGATGAATGAATCGGAACGGGTTGCCAAAAATCCGAGAACGAGCTGGCGCGCGTTGGGTGCCATTGCGTCGCCTACTTTGCCAGAGGTTAGCTAACTACCAGCAGCTTGGACTGTCCCTCATGCACATATCATACGTTCGTGTATTGTATTATGTCTTGCTGTTAGCATACGTTCGTGTATTGTATTATGTCTTGCTGTTAGCTATTTTACAATCCTTGATATTCTATCCTACATCATCATTACTATCCTCATGTGAACCTCCCTAAACGTACCGGTAGGCAATACAAACGATGCCTCAACCCCACTAAACAACATCGTTATCCTTCATCTTTTCCTCCTCGCCGTCATGAAAGCTAAAGACGGAGCAATCATGTTGCAGCCCCATTCGCAACTGCTTGGATTCCTCCTTGGCTGTGGCAGCGAATTTGAGCAGCTGAGCCTTGTACCGCGTCAACTCCAATTTGCGCTTGGGCTTTCGAAGCTTGCGCCGGGCATTTTCAATCAACTCACTCTTGCAGAGACATCCGTTATTGTCCGTATCAATCCGCGCAAAGTGTTTGCGCAACTCTTCAATGAGCTTCTTGTCAACCTTGCCCATGGCTAGCAACATGAACTCTAGAAACTCGGCTCTCGTGACATTGCCATCTCCATCATCATCCATCAGCTGCAAATCTTCGTAGGAGAGTTCGCGACTGGCCATGGCTCGTCGGAACTTTTTCGATCGCTTGTCGATAATGTGCTTGGCAATAAACTTCATCCATTGCGCCGTCGTGGCCACAATGAGGGGAATGAAAATGGAAGTAGCGAATCGGCCCCACTGCGAAACAGGCACAAGATCGCCGTATCCACACGTTGCGGCTGAAAGAGCTATAAAGTCTGTATGCCATGGATCAGGAAGGAAGTGTTGTTAGATATCAGTGTCACGCATCATGCGTTCGTCGCGAGGCATCAGGTATAACAACGTACATGGAACATCGACATGCGGCATGGAACGGAGCGCCGGATCAAAGGACATGATAATGCCAAAGACTGTAAGCACCGACATGATCAAGAATGCACCAGTAGTAATGTTCGCAGCCGAGGTGGTTGGCTTGATATTCATTGACTTGAGCAAACTGTTCGTCGTCAAGGTCCAGTCCTCCGCTTCTTGCGTCCCCGTCGTTGCTGCCGTGGCAGTCGTCCTTCCGCCATAAGAATCAACACTCTTGCCTCCCAACGAGTCAAACGATTTGGCGGATTGAAGCTGCATGCTGGCAGACTTTGGAAACAAGTCTAGCGCCTTTCTCTTCCACTGCCTGTTGGTGCGGTCAATGGCCAGTTCCTGCGCCTCGACAATGTTTGATCCAAGCACACCAATCACAACGGACAACCACGCGACACCCGACGCGGCGTAAAACATGGTAAAGATCTTTGCCGCCGGAGTCTCTGGGACAAGGTCGCCGTATCCCACGGTCGTGAACGTTACTACGGAAAAGTATATGCAGTCAATGACGCTCCAGTTGTGTCCGCCAAAGACGAAGCGAAAGGCAATGACGGCAATCACGATCCAAACGAACATGCCAATCAAACATTCCTTCATGGAAAACATGTTGGCATAGGCGAGCCAGTTGCTGTACTGCGCCGACAAACTTTGCGAGTCATCTTCGTCATGGTTGCGTCGGGACACCAAGTGTTCGCCGCTGCGCACATGGTGCGACAGCTTCCTCCATCGTTCCGAGCTGGCCTGCTTGCGGAGTCGCTGCTGTCGATGGTGGTAGGCGGCCAAATCTTCCGGTGGCAGTGAGCATTCGCCAGCGTCGGGCAGCTGATCGCTCGAGGTACGTGTGATGGAAATGTAGGCTGGAAGAATGGGATTACTGCTGTCAATATCAGCATGATGATGATGCGAATCTGTATGATTCTCTAGCAATGGGCGTTGTCGTTCCTTAAAGTTTTCTGCGTCTGTTGAATGTATCCTTCGTTTCAATGGAGGTACAAACATGGCCCGTCGGTCCTTTCGCTTCGCCATAAAAGTTCGTCGGTCGGGCAGTTCAATGCATCCAATCATCGGCTGATGATGAACAACCTCAGCATCATCATCATGAAGGGCCTTGTACGATAATTCTTCGTCATCCAGCAGCGAAGACTGTTCACATGATTGCTGTTGCTGCTCGCGCATTCGCACTGTTTGTTGATTATTATTTCGTCGTTGAAACTTGTCATTGTCGACAATGTCATTCAACGACATGTTGCTGCTGCTGCTACGGTTGATCCAAGTTGAGAAACTGATTTATGGCAGTGGGCGTTGGATATGCATCCACATGGCCATCGGCGCACTTTCCACGAGGTACGAATAATGAAGTAACCGCTTCCGTTATCCGTTGGAAGCGTGTCGGCCGAAACCTCGTACATTCGAACGCATAGTTCCGTGACCATATGAGTCATGACGGAGTAAGTCGTCAAAAATGTTCGGAATTTGTGATCGTGCATAGTTTGGTGACTGTGCTACAAACGGTGAACCAGTGCGAGACATGATCGCTGCCAACCGATTCCTTGCCACTGTGTTGGCATCGCACCGCAGCTGTCATGACCATGGACCTTGTCCACATTCGAATGCTTCCAATCAAGCTAACGATGAGCCATGCAAACATGAATTGGAACAGAAAGCTTTGCTTACTGCTACTACTTGTTGCGAGTTTCATATCAGGCTGTCATGCCTTTGTCCTCCAGCCGATCCCGTCACCAATAGCACTCGTTACGCAATCGCCACGACCATGTCATGCAGTCGTCAATTCGAATCAACGCAGCGTTTCTGTAATCAAAATGTCATGGAATCCAGAAAACGATGTCGTTTTAGATAGTGACGACGAAAATCTGCAAGAATTTGAACCCGTCGAGCTCCCGGATGACCGCGAAACGGCACTGTCGCTCGACGACGTGGAGTCACTCACCGTCGTGCAACTCAAGCAGCAGCTGCGACTACGCAACCTAAAAGTGTCCGGCAACAAGGCGGAACTAATGACGCGACTATTGCAACACTCGGGAACGTATATAGATTCTACTAATAGTAGTGACGACGAGCGTTTTGTTGACGTTTCCGACTACTTGGATCCGGAGGATGCTGGGGCGTCAACCAAGTCGCAAGCCATTGGCGACCAAGCGAGTGCAGTCGATCTTGATGACGACGATGACGAACCTTTGGAATCTATTCGCTTCAATGAAGTCTGGGGCGCCAGTGCTCGCATTGTGGAGGACTACGAGGGACGAGGATTGGTCGTGGACGGCATGAGTCGAACCGTTGTAGAATTCACGGGATCCAATCAAACCACGGTGCAAGCCTACGTTGCAGCAACGCGCGACGCGCTGAGACCCTTTCTGCAGTCGACCAATGTCACCATGGCCACGTCGGCGGAGGATCGACTGTTTGCGATTCAAAAGCAGCGCGAGCAGGCGGCGACGCGGCCCATTCGGTTTGACGACGAAACTGGATTGGACGAAGGCGATGAATCTGGTATATACAAGGACATACTGAACCGAGACTTTACCGATTGGGGCAAATATACGCCGACGGGCGCTCAACTATCGGCCGAGGAAGTGCAAGGCGTCTTACTGCTGAGTGATATATACGGCATGGACAATGAAGATACTCGCGCACTCGCGGAAAAAATTGCGTTCGAATGCCAACCGGTTGTTGTCATGGTACCCGACTTGTTTTGTGGCAAACCTTGGACTGGTGCAACAGATGAGCGCAATGAGCATGGCGAAACTTACGAGGAATGGCGAAAGCAGCATGACGATTTGCGAGTAAGCGTTGACATTCGAGCTGCAGCAGCTTGTTTGCGCGAACGATACGCAGTCTCGTCCATTGTCGTTTGGGGAACTTGCTTTGGGGGTGGACGCGCGCTGGAAGCTGCCTCTGGTTGGTTGCCGAATGGTAGCATTCATGACGTTGATGGTTCCATTGGTCCGCCGCTAGTGAATCCTGCCGTTGCGGTTGCATGGTATCCGACGCGTTATAATGTCGCTGAATTGTTTGGCAATGACAGAGTGGCTGCACAAGAAAGCGATGATATTGAACAACAAAAAATGGCAGTCATGGCAGTGTTCGGAGGCAAAGATACCATACCAGGTGCCACAGCGGCAGACGCTGCAACGCTAAAGTCGCTGCTGGAGGAAGACAATCGTGTTTGTGACCTGATGGTTAAGGTTTTCCCCGAACAGGATCATGGATTTGCTCATCGCGGTCTGAGTACTCCGGAAGAGACAGACTATTTTGAACGTTTTGTTGATGAAGAGTTTGGCGGCGCTGGCAGAATTAATGTGGGCGGTGGAGATGCGGAAGTGGCATGTCTTTTATCCACAGCGTTTATGGAGACATACAGCAGAGTCTTTTTGCCCACGACTGGTCCGCCTGTAAATTTAGACGATTCTGAACTGGAATGGTCTCGCAAACTGGAGACGAAGGACCTTGTAGAAGCGAACCAGCGCGATGTTCGCAAGGAAATGGAGAATGCAATGAACAATTTTGTTGACGATCCTTTGGATGGCTATATGGTAGATCCTACGGAAGAAGCTGATCGAGAGGAGCTCGCTAAAATATTACGCTCTATGCAAGATCCTGAACTAGCAAAAGGACCGAATGCGATTGAGGATCAAGACGATTTGAATTTAGTTTATGCAAAGCTATTATCGGGACCCGACAAATTTGAAATATTTTAAAGCGATGAAGAGCTAGACTGTCTTATGGGGTAAACGGAGACGAGTCAGTTGAACCAACTGCCGCAGTGCTGTCGGATTGATTTCCGTGGCGTGACAATTGGTGCTCATTTCGCTCGATCGTTTCATGAGTTCGTGTTGAATGGAAGAACTTTCGAAGACATAAGGGAACATGCTTACACCAGGCGCCAACTTGTTAACAAGATCTACGCACTGAATTGCGCCACTGGCAGAGAACATTGGAGCTGCGATGAGAAGCATTTTGGCGTATGCAATGATTTTGGCATCACCAGCGAGACTTGCTGGAGGAGACATTCCTTGGCTTGCTGAGTCACTCGCGGCAGCGCTAACAGTTGCTGCAATTGTAGCGGATATCGACTCGGGTGAGGCCATCACCACACGCGTTGTAAATGGCGAAATCTTTTCAACATTTAATCCTTCGCCCGCGACAACGAGATTGGCAAGGCGTCGACTCAGCGCAGCTGTCATTATCGTATCGCAGCACACGATAATGTGGAAAAGCGTGTACCTCTCTTCCAAGACAAGTCGAGCGAATTCAAGCACTAATTGTTTAGCATCTGTTTCATCATCCAAAGCCGAAAGTGAGTGCACAATGATGGCCTGCCGATTGGGCAGTTCAATGTCTACACCACATTTGTCAACAAGGGGCGAGTCGATCAATTCAATTGGTCGGCCCATTACTGGTAACCCTGGTAACGGGGTATTATTTTCCTGATCTTGATCGGTGGTCAACGCTTTCCAGCGTCCCGAGCCGAGTTCAGCTACTAAATCTGACCAAGTTTGAAGAAAGCTTTCTGAACAAAGAATTCGCATAGGCAAGGTACTTGCATCGCTCTGTTCGGTGGAAACGGCGAGAAGGTCATCGGTGGCACTCACTGCCGCCCAGCTCGGCGCGAATGCTGCCGCCGGAAATTGTGACGCGGTTGCTGAAGGCGTTGTTCCACGCCATCCTCTCGTGTCTATGAAAGTTGGAGTTTGTTTTGGAGCTTTTAATTGGTGTGGAGGTGGAGTGATATCTGGATTTGTTGGCTGATGCTGAAGTTGAGTCTGAGAATGATACATTCTTGCAGCCCTATTGTCGCCATTTTGCCCTTGCGCTAAAGGAGTTGGGCGTGGCCCTGGATTGGATCCAGATCCATGTTTGGACACAGACACAACGCCCTTGTTGTGACATGCGGTTGCTGTAATGCTGCTCGAGTACATTTTTGGGCGATAGCCAACCGATGATTGGCCTACTACCTGTTTTTTCTGGGATTTGCGGTTCATTCTACCGAGAATCCGCTTTTTCAAAATCTCGGTCTCAGTATCGCGTGCGTCTTTCGTGGATGCTGGCTGCGGCGCAAAAGTGACTGTCTCCTTCACGGGACACAGTTTTGGAGGATCGGCAGTGACGCCTAGCTGTACCTGAGATGTAATCGGTTTGTTTTCAGTTTTATCAAAGCAGGGTGGATGCGACTCATCAACGCTGAGTTTGCTCTCCCGCTTTCGTTGCTCCTTGCGCTCCTTCTTTCGTGCCTTTTTGGCCTTCTTTGCTGCTCGCTTTTCAAGTTCACTTTGCGATTCTATCTCGAGAGTTGTATTCTGTTTACGAATCGTCCCACCCCCACTGGCGATTACAACCTCTGTGGAAAAGGTTACGTTTTTGTCCGATTTGGTACTTGGTAATTTATACTGCTCTTCGGACTCTGACTGAACCACCATGTTTGAATTAAGTGCGAAGAGTCCTCCTTCGGCCTTTCGTTTGTTTGACTCCCGAGGAGTCGAGGTTGACTCATTGAACGGATTTTCGTCTATGAAGCTATGCGTCGCGTCCATAAACTGATCCTGCGGCTGCGTCGACAACCAATCACTGGGGTGCTGCTCATTGTTGAAACCTGTCGGCATTTGGTTCAAGTTGCCGAGATCAAAGAGTGGACGTGACGCTGTAGTTGCTTCACTCTGCTGCTGCTGCTGCTGCTGCTGTGCAATTATGGCGAGTGCGAGTTGAGCCGCGTACAGCATCATTTCTTGAGAAGGTAGCGGCTGTTTAGCAATTGTCGGTCGACTGACTTGCTGCTCTTCTTGTGGCGGTGATGGCTGATATGGAACAATAGCCGTTTCCGAAAGTTGCCCGTGCTTCGTTGTCTTGGCGGTCCAATCATGACTGAACATTCGGCAGCCAAAGGTTCCACCGCAAGTAGTCCATGGCGTGTATATATCAAATTTTAGTTTCTTGGATGGCTGCTGGTAAGACATGATCTCCAACTCTGCTAAAGTGGCAAGTGATGGTGTCGTGGAAGCAAGCATTGGCAAGGCAAGGCGTGATTTGACTGGAGTGCTCCAAGGTAGTTTGGGTATGGTCGATTGTCGACTCTGACGGCGCAGGCCCTCGTTCCACGGAACATTGGTGAGGCGACGGTGTTTGGTTGCGTGATAAAGCGAAAATAGAAGGCGTTGCAACGTTTCTTGCGAACAATAACGCGTATCAGTATCGGCAAACTCCGTTCCGGTGGAGGAATGCTTGCGTTTCATGGTGCCCTTCGGTATCATTGCCGCGACAGCTTGGTCCTTGACGAGCGGTTCTTGAGCAGTAGTTGCATTATTTGTACTAACCAGGGTAGTTTTCTCGCACATCATGCTTGTAGCGATGCTAGGCTTTTTTTCAAGTTCCCGTTCGGCGCTGGTCATTGTGTCATTGGGGCTGTCGTCGCTGGCTAACATTGTCACGTCAAAAGCCACACCCAAAGTCTGTCGACTCGACTCGTCGATGGCGCCTTGATCAAGCGTCTCGGCATTCTGGTACAGGAAAGGCTGCGAAATTAAACATGATGAGTTAACGACGTACAGATAATATCTGAGTCTCTTCACAATTACATACCTCGGTCGTCGTCATGGTGCTCTCACGCGCATGCTTGTAACGATGCTCATCTACCTCGTCCTCGTCGTCACCAAATATATTTTCGTAACGATCGTCATCATCATAATCATCCATTGCAAGATTGTCCTCCATATCATTATGTGCATCTGCATCATGCTGTTTCTGCTCCTCCGCCGCTTGCATTGCCGCTTGACTGCTTGTCATTGGCGGAAGCACGAGAATTTCAAAGTCATCGTCGTCGTCGTCGTCATCATCGTCCACGCGAGGCAGAAGCACAATCAATGACTCGCCGCTAAGTTCGCGCTCCTCCCTCCATGTGAGAATCGCCTCGGCATGATAGTCAATGTCGAGAGCCTTGGGGCAAATCATGGCGGCTGCTGCTGCAAAGAATGCTTCTTGCTTTCTTTTCCGCCAGGGTGATACCAAATGCGATCTTGAAATCTGACATCGTACCGGTTCTCAAGTTCGGTCCATCGGTTCCCGCAACTTTTTTTCACCATGGTGCAAATTTGCGACAATGCAAAGCACCAGATCGCTATTACATCTGCTTTTCCTTGCATTACTTATATCCTGTGATTGTTATGGTGTACTTGGATTCATTGTTTGTTCAAAATGGCTGGAATTTGGCATCAAATCATTGAATAATCACCGTCTTGCAGCTTCCTTTCAACCACTGGAGTCATCCACCGACTGGCCGCTAAAGTTTCCGGCCAAGGAGCATTGCTCCAAGTGCGGACTCTGCGAAACGAGCTTTATAAAACATGTAAAGGACGCTTGCGCGTTTCTCGAGCCATCGCCAGCAACGAGTGGCAGTCGAATGGATGAGCTGGAATTCCAAGTTCATGGACGAGGCCGAAAGCTAAATGACATGGTTTGGAAGGATAGTAAAGATGATAACAACAATCAGCTAGCTGAAGAGGCGAGGTTTGGTGTCATGCATGAACCCATGAAGCTCGCAAAAGGCCGAATCGAGGATGCGCAATGGACCGGGCTAGTGACTGGTATTGCTCTCGCAATGCTTGAAGCCAATCAAGTCGATGCCGTCGTTTGCATTGCAGCGTCAGACTCTAACTGGAACGAACCCGAACCAATCATTGCCAAGACTAAAGAGGAAGTTCTCCGTGGGCGCGGTGTCAAGCCCGCACTGGCGCCGTCGTTGAAAGTATTGGACGAGGTGCAGGCTGATCCGACGATTCGTCGCTTGCTCTTTTGCGGCGTTGGCTGCGCGGTGCAAGCCTTTCGCGCCGTACAGCATCGCGTAAAATTGGATCAAGTCTATGTGCTTGGAACAAACTGCGCCGATAATAGTCCGACACCGGAAGCGGCGGATCGTTTTGTCAAGACGGCACTTGACATTGACCAAGGCGCACGCAAATACGAGTTTATGCAGGACTTTCGCGTTCATGTCAAGACGGATAATACTTATCTTAAAAAGCCATATTTTTGCTTGCCAGGCACAGTGGCGGAAGCATCCATTGCCAAGTCTTGTCGAGCCTGCTTTGACTATACCAATGGGCTTGCCGACGTCGTGGTTGGCTACATGGGAGCGCCACTCGAAGCAGACCGGCGCATGGATCAGTCGCTGCAGACTCTAACAATTCGCAATGAGCGAGGCGCAACCATAGTGGAGACTGCCATTCAAGCAGGTTATGTAACAATAGACGGCTTGGCTATGGCAAGCGGATCGCACGAATTATTGGCCATGGCGACAACGGAATCGGATGTCTTGGTGCAGGCCATGCTTGGCGGCAACGTTCCCGCATTTGGCATGCCACTTTGGCTTGGCGAGTTGCTTGCTTTAGTGGTGCAAAAGCTAGGTCCCAAGGGCGTCAGCTTTGCGCGATACAGCATTGATTATCATATACTGCGAAACTACTTGCATGTTGTCAACGAATGGGGCGAGGAACGTACTCGTCGGCTCATGCCCGACTTTAGCCGAGTCATTGTGGATCACTATATGGCCATGCCGAATCGGAAACTACAGAATTTGCGAAATCAAATTGTAAACAGAAAGATTATGTAACTTAGCACAGACTACGGCACTTTACGTAATCGTTTAGTTAGCGGCCACCTCCAAGTTTTGGTACATGTTCGCTGCAGCGCGAATGGGTATTGTATGAAGCATCAAATCGTCACTATCTAGCCAGCCTGTTAATTCCAGGGCGCGATATACCTCTTGGAAGACGTCAACAGGCGTTGCTGCAAAGCGAGGCTGCGGAAAACCATGAAGCGACGCCAGGAGAACTAGAAACTTACCCGAGACGAAGCTCAACACTGATTTGATAAAATCGGTGTCCTTTCCCAGAATTGAAGTCCAATAGAAAAGAATATTCAATAAAACTTTCTTGACTCGATGCATTTGACCCACCGTCGCGTCAGTAAACGCACTTAGAAGCATCTCATCCTCAAGCTCTGCATCAATAGCCTCCTTCTTGACAATCGCCATGGAAATGTCGTCCAAACGGGATCGGATGTAGTCCGTCATTCTTTTTTGAAGCAGAGTGACAACAGGGGATTGCCCTGACGGCACAATTTTGCCGAGATGATTCCAAAAGACGGTAATAGATCGACATTGACGGTCCGAAAGTAGCTCGTAACCCGACTTGTCGAGTAGATCCGACAGCGTCGGCACCACAGCCTTTTCAATTATTCGGTCCACACCAGCAGCATCAATGACATCAGACTCCAAGGCTCCAAAAATGACAGCAAGCCATTTGCTTTCATTGTAGCCACCTGATTCGTTCCAAGGATCATTCAAGGCGCACAATTCTGCTTGAATGAGCGGAGTAATTAAATCAGCCAGACTAAGCGTCGCGTGACATTGCATGTATTCCTCCGGATATGCATTCTTCCATTCTCCAAACATATCGACGAGATTTTGCAAGCTCGTGAAATCTTCATCCAAGCTTGACAACGCCAATTCCAAAGCTTCCTGCAACGCTTTATGTCTTTCTCGCAGTGATTCCTTCTCATCATCCGTCAGAAACGCGTCCGTCTCATCACCAATAATCTCCACTCCCCGTTGATGCGCAATCAAGACTCGTCGCTTACGTCGCTGCTCACGCTGCATTGTATATAGCGACTGCACATCTCGCCCAAACTCATCCACCGTCACCGACGTCCATGGATAGTATACCACTGGATCTGGCTGTCTTCCAATGACTTTATCCAAATAACCATGATGAAACAGTACCGCAATCATGTCATTCTCCCACTCGCAACGTCTTTCAATGCACGCCACTTGCGCATCCAACTCGTGCAGCGCCTGCTGAATGGGCTGCACCTGCAGCTGCAGCTGCCGCAAGCCTCCCACCCAGCTGGCAAAGCGCGCGCGCAGCTGCTGGTAGTACTCCACCGCTTGGCCCGACTGGTGCAAATCCACTTGCTGCGTTTGGTGAATGTTGCGCGCGTTTTGCAACTCCACCTGGCGATGTGTTTGCGCGCGCTGCAAATCGAATTGCTGCTGCGCGAGTTGATGAAGAGTCGCGTCCACCTTTTCGCATAGTTGCTGGAGAATGACGGAATGATTGTTGTTGCTGACTGATGATGCTGTAGTAGTACTACTTGCTGCCATGAATGACGTTTTGCTGCTGGATGCTGGCACGATTCCAGCGCGCCGCGCAACTTGGTTCGCCCAGTCGTCGTCATCGTCATTCATTGGATTCAATGGCAGCGGCTCATTGGCATAGTCACTACTACTCATGGCCATGGCAACGCTCATGTCCACTTCCTGCAACCGCGACTCGAGCAACATGGCGTCCTCGCCGTTCAAAACATTGTCGGTTGCTGAAGCTGATGCGTCCAATGGTACATAGTCGTCGTCGTCCATCAGAACGTCGTCCTTAACGCTGTCAACTGCCTGATCGGATGTAGTAGCCGCCGCCGCTGAGTATGCCAATTGCTCCGCCTGCAGTTGCGAGAGCGCCGCCAAATCGTAGAGCGAGGCTTCCGTCGAATTGGCCGTATCTTCGATGTCGTCATCGTCGTCATTGCGAAACAAGTCGTTTTCACCACCGAATCCAACTGCCGAAGCAAGGCTGTTACTCTTCTTTTTAGTAGGTCTAACGATTGTGCGCTTCAATTTGTGAATTGATTTGCCAGCAAAGGTAAGGCTCGGTTCATTATCTGGTGCAGCTTCTTCGTTATCATCGTCGTCAGGAGTCGTCAGACTCGTCCGCATGGCCGTCGTGGGAGGACGCTTCTTGGTCTTTCGAAACATGGTAGCTGCTAGTAGACTCTTCTACTTGATCGTCTTTTGCATTAATTGAAAGCTACTAGTCACGTTGTTTTGACATCCTCCATTCGACTTCGATATCAACAAGCTTCGCATCTCGTTCCATGGCGCGGCTGGATGATCGGATGAACCGGTGCGACGTCTTATCGGCTGATGGACAGACGCTCGTCGGTGGCGGCCCTTGATTTTTTCTCCCCGCATTGCAGATTGTTCTTTGAAAGCATTAAGCAACACTACGCTTCACTGCGCATCGCATATACCGTACACACAATTCACTCTCTCTCTATATCTATACAGATTCTCAGTATGAGATCACTCACAGAGGACGAAACCAAGACACTCTTTCTCAAGCTCTCGGAATACATTGGCAAAAACATTGAGCGCCTCATCAACCGCACCGATGAGCGACACTACTTTCGCATCATGAAGGGCGATCGCGTCTACTATTTATCAGAGTCGCTCCTCAAGGCAGCCACGAGTGTGAGTCGCGACAATCTACTGCACGTTGGAACATGTTTCGGTAAATTCAGCAAGTCGGGCAAGTTTCGGTTGCATACCACGGCGCTGGAGTACTTGGCGCAGTACTGCAAGTACAAGGTGTGGCTCAAGCCGTCGGCGGAAATGAGCTTTTTGTATGGTAATCACGTCACCAAGAGTGGATTGGCGCGCATGACGGAGGCAACGCCGCAGTATGCTGGATGCATTGTATTCAACATGGCGGATATTCCGCTGGGGTTTGGAGTGGCGGCGCAAAGTACTGATCATTGTCAGCAGTTGGATCCGACTGGTAACGTGGTACTACATCAAGCTGATATTGGAGAGTACTTGCGTGGGCTGGAGGATGATATGTTTTGAGTAAATTAGAAACGCTCGAGGTTAATGGATGGGGCTGGACGCTGGACCACAACGATTGAGACGATACAGGGCTTGATCGCAGGCCACATTTCGCCGTTTTTAAACAGCGATGACAAAAAGCATTGTTGCATACATTTATTCATACATCTTTTTGTGAATTGATGCGATTATTAATTGCTTGTAGACGCTTCGCAAAGTTCGTCGAATCTCCTGCACTCGTGTACCGAATTCATTTTCTGCTGGCGTAGCTTAAGCTGATTTCATTCGATCATGAGGATGTACAATGATAGTCAGTCTCTGGGTTACTCAAATTTTCCGCTGCGAGCTTAGGTATCCCCTTTGGTGAGACTGCTAGCTAACACAACCTTGACCCTATCAAAGGCGCACCGCATCCGTTTCCAAATTCAAAGAACACGACGAGGCGCGCCAAGCCGTCACAACTTCATCATCATCTCGCATGTATATTGTTTTGCTGCATCATGATGGATCCAAACCCAGAGACGCAGCAACTGCTATCTGCAGCAAATGGAGAATGTTTAGAGCCAAACGAGACCGAACTATTGGATGAAAAGATGACGGATGCATCGTCGCTCGACAATTCGCAGCAAGGAAAGACGACGGTCGCTCAAACCGTATTGAACCTCATGAAGACTTGCATGGGATCTGGTATGTATACAGATGAGTTAAGAACAGTGGAGTCAATTTTATTGCTGTTGGTGTTTCTGATGAGATTTCCTTTATTCCCCATGTTTCTGCTTGCTCGTCGTCAGGCGTCTTGGCGCTCAGCTTTGCCTGTCAGCAAGGAGGTTCCTTGCTCTTTTGTTTCGGTCTTCCAGCCATTGCCCTGTGGAACGTTTACGCTGTCCATCGATTGGTCCTTTGCTTGAATCTCATTTCTGAAAAGAAGGCAGCTGATGATGGTTCAAACAGCAACGACAATGGCACGAATGAAGTGGAATCGCAGCAACAGCAGCAGCACGCACAAGCAGCATCTCGACTTCGACGACCAACATCGAGCCCATCCTCCAAGCAGCTGACAGAAGCGTTCCTTTCACCATCGGATGAACAGCTACTTCCTTCTGCAGGAGTATCGACAATGGGACGTGTCGCCTGGCATGCGTTTGGACCGGTCGGTTTGCAACTACTGGACGTTTCCATGCTCTTTCTGTTGGTTGGAATCATTGTTGCATACGTTGCCGGCAGTATTACATTCTTGGGCGATACTCCATTCACGACAAAGTCATCGCTACTTGATGGTATGATCTGCTCGTCAATCATGGCGCTCATTTCCTTGGTGCCGCACGTTGGACATCTTTCCTGGGTTTCGGCTAGTGGCTTGCTAGTGTTGCTGGGCACCATGGGAGTCATTGCTGGCTACGGTTTCAAGGATTTGTCAACAGCCAGCAATACACTATCATTTACTACCATTCCGCTTCTACCAGTTTCAGTGACTGGAGTCAGTCACTTGTTTGGGATTGCCGTCTTTTCCTTTGGTGTTGCTCCTTTGACCTATACATTTCAGTCTTCCATGCAACACCCGGTGAAAATGGTCCCAGCCACTTGCGTTGCCCTTTCGTTAACGTCCATTTGCTATGTTTTGATTGGAGTTGGCATGCTTCTCTGCTATCCAAACTTGCAGGGCGACTTGCTGCACGAATTGCCATCGCACGGTTGGCTGCCAGTACTGACGCGACTGGCCATGGTGTGGGTCTGCATCATGACGGCTCCGCTACTCATCATTCCTTGCAGTGAATTGTTGGAAGGCAAGTGGCAAGTGCGCAAGTCAAATGTGGCAGCGCTGCGATGCATCATTTGCTTGGCTGCTGTGTTTGTCGCCATTTGCATGCCAAGCTTTGTACAAGTGCTAGCGCTGGTTGGATGCGCCTGCGTCGGCTTGGTGGGCTTTTGCCTTCCGCCACTCTTTCACTTGCGTCTTTCCTCGGCACATCGCGAATATGTTTCACATCAAACAAGCACTTGGGTGCTGGATACCGTCATGCTCACGTGGGGCGTGGGTGTCACTTTGCTGAGCACGTACTATACGTTCCAGCGGGTGCGGCACGAGTAGATGGATGTTTCCAACGATGGCTTTGTACGAATAGTGTACACTTTTTACATTCGATTACGATATTTAAATCGGTCATTCCTGCTGCGCAAAAAATTAAAAATAGCTGATTATTTGTGCTTTCTTTATCCGTCGGCACAAAAAGTCAATATTAGTTGACAATGCTAGCTAGATGAGATGCGGTCAATCGCTGTCCTGGCCAAGGGGTTATATTATTGTCTCCCTTGCCTTGCGCTGTTTAAGGGCTCTCACCTACCGGTAGGTTCAAACTCATCTCACGCCTTCGTTAGCCTGAGTCGTGTTTCGCAGTTGCGGTCCGACACGCACCTCATCGTCGCTCGCCACAATGACGGTCCACCATAATCGTGCCGCTGTCCAAGACTTGACGCAGGTACTGTACAATACAATACAAGACGAGCATGCCACCCCAAACAACAGGACCAAAGCCCCTTTCCATAGAACCTATCAGCAACAATAATGATGAATCATCCGATGAACCAACCTTTATCAACGCCTCGGCGGACCGCAGTTTACTCACACTCAAGCGGACGATGCTACTATCACCCGACTACTACGAGGATCCCGTCCGACGACGAGAATGGATGCGACCCTACTGGCTGGGATCTGGCTTATTCATGATTTTGCTAGCCTTTTGGATTTTGGATTCGCTCAAGGATCCCATTTTTGGTCAATTGGTGGATGGCAAGCTTGAAATACATCAACCGCCGGCCAAGGTGTTTAGCGTATGTACGACACTGGCTATCGTATGTTTCTTGGAGTATATATCGAACGAGCGTCAAAAGCAGCAACGGCAGGAAAAGGAGCGATCCCATGAAGACATTTTGAGCGGCGGAGGACAGTGGTCGACCATGACGTATGGGCGGTCCCAGCAATTTGCGACTGCCGAAGATACGGCTGTTTCTGGAAGTATTTTCATCTCTATTGGAGTTCCATATTGTATTGTTTTTGGAATTATGGCGTACTTGCTGCAATTTCATTCCACTGTGGTGTCATCGCTGTCATCCAAGCAGCAGCAAGCGGAGAATGCTGCCAATGCAAGCGGCACCAATGTCATGACTCACGAAACCTTGTGGCATGTCATTGGGTATATTTGGTATGCAGCTATTGAGTCGTTTGGAAGCATTGCCGTGGCAACCTTTTGGTCCTACGTGAACTCGACGCTGTCTCTAGAGGACGCAGAAAAGTACTATGGATCAATCATTGGAGTGGCTCAGCTTGGCGCAATCATTGGAAGCACGGTGCGTTGTCGACATTGTACGAGCAACGAGCAAAGCAAATTATGTCATAGTTTTCCACTCTCTCACTCTTCTTTGTCACCCGCAGATGGTGACGACGCATGTTTGGACGCCCATCACGCTTGTCATATTGAGCTGCCTGGTCATTTTACTGCACATTATCGCCATGCGAATGTACTGTCACCGATTCGCACCAACGACGCAGCACCACGAGGAGCCCACCTTTGCCGACACGGAGGAAGCAACCGTATGGTCTGGCGTCGCTCTTATTTTGAAGCACAATTACGTGTTGCTCATCCTTGGTGTGTCGTGTCTGTACGAAGTGTCACTCACTTGCCTCAACTATCAAATGACTTTGCTTGGCTGGTCGCGTTTCGAAGAGACGCCACATGAGGGCATGAGCTTTACGCAATTCATGGGACACTACGGACAACTTGTCAATTTGTTTAGTTTGGCGCTGTCATCGTTAATATTTCCAGCGCTCATTCGGCGGTTTGGGTTGAGGCAAACACTGCGTATCTTTCCATCTTTGTTACTGCTGGTCAACTTTATTGCCTTTGGAGCGATACCAGGGAACTTGGCGGTCTTGTTCTTGTCCATGTCGGTGCTAAAGGCCATGACATATAGCATTCACGATCCGTCCAAAGAGATACTGTACCTGCCAACGAGTAATGCCATCAAATTTAAAAGCAAGTTTTGGATTGACGTCGTTGGTGCCCGCATTGCCAAGGCGTGTGGAAGCAGCATTAATCGGATCGCTGGTAGCGTTGATCGAAGCATTCGAATCGCCAGCTTTCCAAGCCTAGTGACGGCTATAGGGTTGCTTTATGTATGCTATCAAGTGGGAATTGAGTTTGATAGGCTCATTGCCAGCGAGTCAATCGTTGGCGTCACAGGCTTCCATGCTACAAAGCGAGAGTATAATGTTGTCGACGAGGATGGAAATTTGGTCGACAACGAGGACGATGCTGATATCTTCGAGGATCCAGTGACTCCCGACGGCAGAGAAAGAATATAAATTTTAGAAAAGGGTCTCATTCTGCTAATGTACTTGTACTACGAGTCGAGCGCGTTTAATGATCATGTATACTACTCATTTAGTTATTTGAGCCTGCTGCTTTCCCTTGATTCACAATATGCCTCCGCAAATCTACACCGTGACACAGTTCGACGAATCACAACAGTAACACGGCACAAACCCGCAGTCCATCGTAAAGTTCTTCATTGGGTTGTCACAGAATGGCCAGGTACCGTAGACACCGGTAAACTCGACATGTAGACTTTCGAGACTCGGACCACGCATCGTCTTGGGCAAACGACCGATGAATTCGTTATGCTGCAACTCCAACAAAGTCAACTTCTCGAGCGAACGAAAGACTTCGCCTTCGATTCTTCCTGTCAAGTGGTTGTCTCCAAGACGCAAGGCGGTAAGTCCTTCCAGCATCGCCAAGGTAGGCGGAACGGTTCCGGCAAGGTTGTTATTGGAGAGATCCAGCTCTGTCACCAACTTGGAGCCAGCGTCATCAACGCCGCAAGTGACTCCCGTCCAGTCGCAGACGTGAAGCTGAGGATTCAGCCATTTTTGATAGTCTGACCACTCGTCTCCGTTCCAGGCGTAGTACAAGGAGACAAGGGCGAATCGTTCCAAAGAACCTTCAATCAAATTATCTGGGTCTTTGAAAAAGATCCAGGCTGCAGCGGAAACGAACGGATCATCTTCGTATTGCGACAGGGCGCGGAGCTCGGACGAATTCTTTGGCAAATGGATCTCCTTGGTGAGGACATTGAGCGCGAGGGCCTTTTTCAGATGAGTGTATTCATCCATGGCCGACGCAAAGGCGACAGTTAACCCAGTTGGAGCCTCGGTTGGAGCCTGGGAATGCGCTAACATATTGGAGCTGTCACTGCCGCCACCCACCAGAAGAACAATGGCGACAGTCACACCAACCAAGAGGAGAATGACCGTGGCAACAACGCAAATGACTTCCTTTCGCGAGACTGAACCCCATTTGCCAGTGGCTGCCAAGTCTTCAAACTCCTTCTTGATCGTCTCGTCAACCTCCTGTTCATCTGGGAGCTTGTCGTCTTCATGCTTGTCGCCTTCATCGAGTGAAACATCCTGCATGGTGTTGCGGCCACTGCTGGTGCGTGACGGAGACGGGATATTTTCAGTCGAGGCACTGTTTGTGACGGCAGCGCGGAATGGATTCTCAGGATCGTATGGGGTACTTGTCTTCATCGTTTGTTGCAGAGTAAATGGAAGGGGGGGAGATTTGTAAGCAAGGACAATGGCGGCTGGAAGTGTTGTTCTCGCGGATGGCACAATCGGTTGATCGCCTTTTCGAATTTGTGAGACGATCGTGCATGCTTCTCGAATGGGAGAATCATCCGGCATGGAACCTGAAATGACCGTTCGGGAGAACATGAAGATGCTTCGTCATTCGCTTCTTCTCATCGACGCGCTGTCGGACTGGCACTCTTCGACTACTTCCACTTCGCGAGCCGCTCCCGTATCAATTGACTGTATACTAACTACTACTTGTCTACCAATACAATAGCTCAAATCATCAGCAACGAAACTAAGTCCCGGAAAATGGGAAAACTGTAGTGTCTCAGCTTTATAACTACTTTCATTGTTGCCTGAACAAAGATAACATTCAAGAATGCTGTGACTGTTCTTCAGGTGGCTTCACTATCCGTCTATGATTAACAGTAAATGGGATGATGCGTTTGAAGCCTACGTAGTGTAACAAGTGGGCTCGCTGCGCCGTTAGCAATGCGTCGATTGCTTGCGAAGCGAATCTCCGTAACCGGAAGGACATTCACTGTCAATTTCGCAATCCGGTTGGTCCTTGTCGCCCCACGACTCGCCTGTCTTGACATTCTTGCGATTGGATGGCCCTTGTGACGCCGGCTTGGCAAGAGTACACAAAATACCAGTGTCAATCAGTTTGTTTCAACCTCGGAGTGATCAAGTGATAAGGGCAATATTCGTAACGCTTAACTTCATCCCTACGTAATCGTAATGTCAAAAAAACCTAAGCCCCTCGCATATGCCACATCAGCAGCACGATCGGAAAATGACTACGCAGGATGGTCCACGAGCACCCGCGCCTCCATGGTGCGACGATTGAAGGAACGAGTACGACGAGGCTCATCATCATCGTCAAGCAGCGAATAAGAAACAGTGTGAGAGAGTCTAGTAGATAGAGAGTAGGAAGATAGCGAGAGACACTTGGCTGCCAGCAACCAACACACACAGTATGAAATTCTTTGGAAACTCCTCCAGCAATAAGCGGTCCGAGGATGACACGGAGACGCAGACATCCGACCCCATGAACGATCGCTACGAGGAGCAAACGGGGCTCGATGAGGAAGCGCAGGAAGTCATGGCGGAGAATCTTGATTTGATGAAAGATATCGTCATGCGGATACGAGAAGACCCAGACTTTGCGAGCAGCATATATAGTGACTGTCCTCGACTGCAACATTTACTAGACGATCGGCCTGACTTGCGGCCCGTCTTTGAAGACCCTTATTTAGTGCGAATTAACTTTGAACAAGTCTATCGAGCAGCTGGAGGCAAACTACCTGAAGATGAAGAAAAGGAAGACCGACTTGGCTGCTTAAAAAAGGCTCTCGCCAAGTTTGTCAACTCGCCCTTTTTCAAATTCCTTCGCTTCCTCCTGCTGATAAAAAAGATTTACAGCTGCGCCACTGGCAGCAGCATTAGCACCCTGCGCAACATGGTGACCCGATGTGGATGCGATCCAAACCTTTGCTGCGATCCAAACTCTCCGGACGCCAGTGACGCGGCAAATCACGTTGACGGCGGCGACCCGGACGACTACGTTGGCAACCCGGCCAACGCGGAGCTGCGGGCCAACTTGTATGCGGCAGCCGATCATATGGAGGATCCAGAAGTGGCCGAGCAAATGAATGACTTGCTCGACAACGACCCCGAGGGACTGCAGGAAGCGATTGAAAATGATCCAGACTTGCGTGCCTTGCGCGACTCGAGCCCACTCTGCGCCGAGCTAATGAGTGACCCAGATACCATGCGAGTGCTTGTTGATCCTGACAATCTCCGAGCCTTGGGTGACTGTCCCGATCTCATTGAGCAAGACTTTGCCGACCCAAACTGGACGCCACCGGATATTGAATCAGGTGATATGGATGCTGGTGGTGCTGCAAGTAATGTTGATCCAACGAGCCATGTTGCAGATAGTTCGACTGGTGGTGCGAGTCAAGTCGACGCGGGAGTCTCCTCTCCGGACGCGGCGGCATCGCCAGCAACGGCGGATGCAGGCGGTGCTAATGGTGCTCCTGCTGCACCCATTGACACTGATGGAGACGGCATTACGGACGACGTTGATGTTGATGACGATAACGACGGCATACTAGACGATCAAGACGATGATGCAGACGGCGATGGTGTTCCGGATGAGGAAGAAGCTCCGCCCGAGTATGAGCTTGGAGACAAGGAAGACGGCGGAAACAACAACAACGGCGGCCCCAAAAAGGCTGGTGGAGGCAACAAGAGCAAGCAGCAACAGCAAGGTGGCGGTGGCGGCTTCATGTCACAATTTACATCTGGTCTCACGGACATGATTGCGGGCGAAATCGTTGGAACGTCCTATAGCGACATTATGGGAGGTGGAGACGACTTTGGAGGTTTGGATCAAGCGGCCGACCAAGCAGCTGATCAAGCCGCCGACAGTGCTGATCAAGCGAGCAGCGCGGCGGACAATATCAACTCGGCAGCCGCAGCGGCGAGCATGATTCCCGACGACGAGCTCGCTCAGGTGAGTGACCAAATCGATACCGTTGGTGCTCAAATGGATCAGCTCGAGAGCGGCCTGGATCAGATGGAAGATGCCGTCGAGGATACAGATGGAGCCGACGCTGCGAATGGCAGTCAGCAGCCAACAACAACGACTGCAGACAACCGAGCAACAGGTGGGCAAATCGCCGGGGCGGTGGTGGAAGACGCCATTATCTTTGGTCCATGCTTCTTGCCAGGCGACAAGGACAAGAAGGAAGGCGAGCAGAACGAGGCCATCGCAAAATCAAAGTCCATTGAAGTTGAGCAAGAAGAAGGTGAGAAGGAAGTCGAGAAGAAGAGTCGCTTTGGTTTCATTGGCAACTTTGCCGGTGCCGTTGGAGGTGCCGCAAAGGAGACTTTACTCGGCGCCGTATTGGGAAGCGAACTTGCCGAATGGGCCATCGAGAAGGAAGAAGAGAAGGATGCCGATAAGGAAGGAAAGGAAAAGGAAACCGAGAAGCAGAAGAGCAAGAAGAGATAGCAGCTCTTCGCGTATGTCGCTATGCTCTTCAGCATTGTCAGCCAGCATTGGCTGCTTGTATCATAATACATTCGAGTATAAACTTAATAGCCCACCACACTTTCACAAAATTGTTTTTATTCTAGCCGTAGCTACTGATTGTTTGGCGTTGCAACAAATAGTGTGGTGTTACATTTTAACTATGTATTATGATGCTTGAACCTCGGATGCAGATACCAGGCACTAACTATCGCTAGCAGCCGCTGACAGCTTCGACGGTACCGTGTACCTATCACCAAGAAGCATTGCAGTCTTCTGCGCTCCAAACTGCTTGACAAAACCAGAAAGCCAAGGCCTGACGCCATCATCCTTGCCATACGTTTGATGAGCCTTTTGATTGTACACTAGCCGACTCCGTCGTTGATCATTTCGACCGCTATATCGCTCCCAGGAACCAATGTAGTGATTCACTCCGATAGGTTGCTTTTTAAACTCGGTGTATTCGAGCTCCTTGTTCTTTGGACAATACGCTTCGACTGGTCGATGGATGCTGTAGACAACATCTGGAAAGTACTCTTCCGGAATAGCTGCAACATCGACAATAACTTTAGGATTGCCATGGTAGCTCATGTTGTGAGGCAGTGCGTGATACCTCCACCGCAGCGTCTCAAACTCGGTCGCATTGAAGCCAGACGGCACCATTTTCGTAATGCGCTCCGGTTTGCTTTCTACTGACCCAAAGAGCAGTCGCAGCATGGACATGCATGGGTAACTGACCTCGGCTGGAGTCTTGGCAACAACTTGTTGTAGCAGGTGGAACATGGATCCAGGTTCCTCCAGAGACGGAATCTTCAAATAGTCGGGCTGCACTTCGCGCAGCAGCTTGCTGGCAATGACATACTCGTCCGTATCAATATGAATTACCCATGATGCGCCCAGTCGTCGATGCTCCTTCATGCACATGGCTAGAAAGACGCGCTGTCGATATCGGTGATTGGAAATCTCCAACAAGGCTGCCGCTGTCATTTCGTGCGTAAAGTCGCTCTGCTTTTGCAAGTACTCGGCTGGAGGGTAGCCGTTTTTTACAAATTCAGTCGGCATGTAATCTGGATCGTGCCATTCAATTATTTCCATGTCGGTATGCTTTCGCCAAAGGTCCAAGACTTCGGATGGACTCTCGGTACTGAGTGGATCAATCGCAATAATCATTTTCCGTAACTTGAGAACAAAGTAGTGGTAGGCAATCCACTCGCTGAGAATTTCGTTATCATCCTTGATCAACATGCAGGCCGAAAAGGAGGAGTTTGACGAGAGCGACTCGGCCCGAGGTTTGATTTTGGGTGCATACTTGCGGTTGCGTAGCTTCTTGATATTCTTCCGCACCAGCGGCGTCTCCTGTCGTGACGTTCGCTCCACTGTCGTCGTTTGCGAAACAACGACTCGCGATTCGTGGCGCTCAAATCCAGCTAGATTCAAATCAGCTGCAACTTCGGCAAGCTTTATATCGTTGGCGGCAATAATCTCAAAGTGTCGACGGCGGCTTACTCCCTCCATTTCGGAGAGGCGAGATCGCCTCATGAAGAATACATTCGTCCAAATAGACAATGAAGCAAGCAGCAGCATGAGAGCGAAGAGGTAGCCCATTTTGCAGCGGATTCGTTGCTGATCGCAGTGCACCTCGCTGCTTAGCGATCGCATGAGACCTTGTCGCTTACTGTTGATTGTGGTTGCGGCTGCTGCTGCGGTGGAGTAACTCATCGTTGCGGGTGCGCCCGATGCATGATGTTGATCGCTCATGCGATAATATATTACTGGGCGAGTAGATTGCAAATCAACTTTTTTAATTGAGTTGGGAGTACAAGGGAGCGTCTCCTCTTGGGACAATGCATCCACAAGCAACTTTCGAACTGACCAAAAATGTATTAGCGATGGCGATCGTTGTGAAAAAGGGTCACGCAACCTCCATGCGATCATGAAAAGACAAAATAAAAGTATCTTTGCGTACGCGTCCAACAGTTTCCTTCGTTTGAGAACCGGTACGACGTCATGGATCTTACGACGACGTGTGTGAGCGACCTCGACCATGGCAAAGAATTCAGGGATAGGAGAGGGTCTCATCCAGCATACAGCAGTAGAGGAAGCAGAACTGGCTGGCTGTGCCTATCAATAAATGATTGAGCAAAAATTGGCTGTGTTACTTCTTTCTTGGCCTTGAAGATTCAAAGAAAATTCGTTCACAAAAGTGGCTGTCGTTGCGGTCGAATCCTTTGTCGTCTCTTGTTGTTCCTAAAAGTAATTCTACCTACTATTGGTACGTGTCGTCGACTGATATACAACGTCGATAATAGTTGGCATTCAGGCAACTTCTTTATACTAATGATAGCAGTCTCCAACGACAACTTCACCCAGAGACCGGACGAGCTAATAGCTAATGAACGGATGTTTGTTTCGGACCGTCCCTACCTCATCTACGGCGCTTCTTCAAAAAATGAACGAACTGCAGAGCTTGTCCACTTGGCGATCAAGTGTGGTTTTCGCTATATAGATACAGCTTGCTTTCCCAAAAAGTACAATGAACCAGGTGTTGGCGAGGGATGGATTGCTGCGGCGCGCAATTTGACCTTGACTCGATCCGAGCTGTTTCTCCAGAAAAAATTTACTTCGTCATGCTACCACGATCCCGACAATCGACCCTATAGTGATTCTGGTTCATTGGCAGACAAGGTTAGGAAGTCATTAGAAGTCTCGTTGCGCAATCTCCAGACAGACTACGTTGATTCCCTGTTAATGCACGCACCCGAGAAAACGTTGGAAGAGACCATGGTGGTATGGCGAACGATGGAAAGCCTTGTCGACGAAAACAAGGTCCGAAATATTGGTGTCAGCAACTTATATGATGTCGAATTCTTCAAAGCCTTTTACGAAAAGGCACGCATCAAGCCATGGGCTGTCCAGAACCGCTTTTACGCTAAAACCAACTTTGATACTGATTTGCGCGCCTTTTTGAAGAGCGAGGACATAATATATCAGCCTTTTTGGATCTTGTCAGCCAATAAGGATGCTCTGACTACCGAAATAGCCGAGGTTATGGCCAATGCCAAAGGCCTTACACCACAAACGTTGATGTACGCCTGTCTCGTGCAGCTCGGCTACGCGACGCCACTCGATGGAACGACCAATCTCGAGCACATGCTGGAGGATGTAGCAGTCATGCAACGATTACAGAAAGGCGAACGGTTCTTTACCGAAGAAGAGATGCATGAATTTGCAAAACTATTGGGAATGCCCCATGTCGAGTCATTCTAGTTTAGCAAGTGAGTTAAACCACTTAACATAGTCGTAGATTGTATAAAGGTTAAATTTTTATACATGTCAAGCAGTGTGCTTGAGCTTTTACAGGGCCGATCACAATGAATTAGCGATAGCGGATTGAGCAGTCTCTTACCACATTTTCCTCAACCGTTACGAATGCACGAGATCCCAAACGAGATCAATTGTCAAGAATAACGCAAAGAGGCCAACAATGGCGTAGATTGGAATTCGATTCAACACTCGGATACACCCTCCGCATTTCTTGACGAGCGTATCAATCATCACCAACACGAGCAAGGATGCCAGCAGCGTGCCAATACATAATTGCACTGGATTGAATACATTGGCAATGATGAGACCAGAAAAGTACGACATTTCGTCAAGAGATCCGGCAATTGTCAATGTAATGATAGTCCAAGGTTGTACGGCACGTTCGTTGGAATGCAACGGGTCATCTGACGACTCGTCCGGTAGTAGCAAGGGCGTCGCTAGCTCGTTACTATTAGTTGCGACAAGAATCAGCATATCCGAAGAGTTAACAGTACCCACAATGTGGCTGAGAGTGTCTTCCGAGATTTGGGCGTCATCTGGTCGATTTATTGGCGTAAACATATCTGAATCATGCTCCGAATCTGCATCCTCACTTGCAGCACCAGCCCTTCGAGCTGCCCTAACCTTGTAGTAGTAGTATCCAGCCAAGATCCAGCACACTACTGCTCCTGTCACTTTCGTAATTATTTCCGATGCTTCGTCGTCCTCATCATTCTTGCTCTTGCCACGCCTTGACATTTCCGTTCGCAGCAAAACAGCCGCCAGACAAACGGCGACGCTAAGCGACAGCATGGTTACCACAAAGACTAAACCACGAACCAATGCAACGTGCGGACTCGTCGCCTGCGCCACGAGAGGTACCAAGAAGGAGCATTCGTCCAGAGCCGTGACGAAAATGGTGAGGGTTGCCCCGGCGACGCCTGCCACGAAGGAAAGTCCTGCCGTCATGAATGTTTTAGAACTGTTCTCGGGGTAAAAGTCAGAGGCAGACTCTCAGCATGCATTTAACAAAGCCGCAGGGTTTAAACGTTCACGACCATGTCGAAATAATCGCCGATAGTGGTCGCGTTTCGCGGGGGGTCCGTTTCTTTTGCAGCCGGTCGCAGCGTTACTAAGCTTTTGGCGATTTCATATACGTAACCCGTGAAGACTTGCGAACAATTCCACTGTATATGCCAAAGCATATGCTTCTAATAGTCTATTATATAAGCGACAGGTTAATGCGAAAATCTTTCACTAGGCGGCAGCCACTTCGGCGCCATCCACCACAAATAGCAATGCCGAGTCATTGACCACATCGCCAGCCTTGAAATATATTTGAGCGACAGTGCCATCACAGGGAGCCACAATTGAATGCTCCATCTTCATGGCTTCCATGACCACGACGACTTGCCCTTGACAAACCTCATCGCCAACTGAGAATAGGACGCGACTAATCGTTCCCGGCATGGGAGACTTGACCGTGCCTTCGCCAATGGCTGCGACATGATCAAGCGCACCATGATCCATTGGATTCTTAATGTCCAAAGCAAAAACGTATTCTTTCATATTCTGTGGCCACATGCGCACACGAACCACACCATCCTCTGTGCGTAATGCCGTCTCTAGTTGGATGCGTCGCGTATTGTTCACAACAACCTCCATCTTGCCATCCAAGTCGAGGGATCCACAAACATAAATTGGCGTAGCTTCTCCCGCTACATACATCTCAAATGACCCGTCGCGGTTGCTGACACATTCAATCGAGCCTGCGCCATCGCCTTCCAGCGAAAGTGTGCGGCGAGCCCGACCCGATTCGCCTCCCATGCGCCATGAGCCGGACCGCGATGACCAAGGACCGACTGAATCAGAATCATCTACACCAACTCGCTGCTCGAGTAGCAGCATGGCAGCAAAGGCACCAATCGCTTGTGCCATGGTTCCAGGAACTTGGTCTTCGAACATTTTAACATCGTCGGCATAATCCTCCAAAAAGCCAGTATTTACCTGACCAGCTTTACCAAACGTTGGATGTTGCGCGCATTTGATAAGGAAATCAATATTGGTAGGAACTCCGGCAATTTGGTAATTCTTTAACGCCATGACCAGCCTGTCTAGGGCTGCATGGCGTGTGGGGCCGTGCACTATGAGCTTGGAGATCATTGGGTCATAGTATACAGAAATGTCTTGTCCAGCTTGTAAACCCGTATCGACGCGAACGCCGTCGGAGCTGATACCCGTGTTGATCACAGCGGGAGGATTGTGTACCCAGACATTGCCAGTGGCAGGAAGAAATCCCCGCGCTGGATTCTCAGCGTAGATGCGAGCTTCAAAGGCATGCCCGGTTGCGCCAATGTCGTCCTGATTTGTAATCGGCAGTGTTTGACCAGCTGCAATGCGGAGTTGCCATTCAACGAGATCAATCCCCGTAATCAGCTCTGTGATTGGATGCTCTACTTGCAGACGCGTGTTCATTTCGCAGAAGTAAAATTTGTCTTCCTCCGTTGTATCTAACAAAAATTCGACAGTTCCAGCATTGACGTAGCCCACTGCTGATGCCGCTCGCTTTCCCATTTCCCCAAGACGCCGCCTCAGCTCAGGGTCCAAGTCTGACGCTGGCGCTTCTTCAATAACCTTTTGGTGCCGGCGCTGTAGGCTGCAGTCACGTTCAAACAGATGAACAACATTGCCATGCGTGTCAGCAATCACTTGAACCTCAACATGCCGAGGACGCACCAAGTACTTTTCTAGCAAGACCCGCGAATCACCAAACGAAGCTTGGCTCTCGCGCTGACAAGACTCCAGAGCAGCCTTGAATTCTCCTTCATTCCAAACCAGTCGCATTCCCTTGCCACCTCCACCCATGACAGCCTTGATCAATAGTGGAAATCCAATCTCAACGGCCCGACCCAGCAAGTAGTCGGCATCCTGCGTGTCATCGCCATAGTAGCCAGGCGTCGTTGGTACACCAGCCGCTTCCATGATAGCCTTGGATTGGGACTTGCTGCCCATGGCATTGATTGCCGACGAGGGTGGACCGACGAATCGCATTCCAGCATCCGTGACGGCCTCACAAAAGCCTGCATTTTCCGACAAGAAACCGTAGCCCTGTGATTATGGATACAACAAAGCATTAGACCTGTCAGTATTAAGAAGATGTCAACCAACGAATCTTTCAATATAGGAACGTACTGGATGAATCGCAGCCGCTCCAGATTGACTGGCAATTTCCAAAACCTCGTTCTGCAGCAGATACGACTCGCGCGGCGTCGGCCCAGATCCAATCAAGTATGCCTCATCAGCCATGCGAGCATGCAAAGCATTAGGTCCATCGGCAACCGAATAGATTGCAACAGTCGGAATTCCAAGTTTGCGACACGTTCGAAGCACTCGACAGGCAATTTCGCCGCGATTCGCCACGAGGACCTTTTGTAGAATGGGTTCGGAAATAGCGGCGCCAGCTGATAGGAGTCGTCGACGGCTGAGTGCATTGTTAAGCAGTAGAGACTGCTGCTGCTTCAAAGCTCGACTGAGTAGAGTCGCCATGGTGTCAGGCTTGTTCGGAATCGAAAAGTGGCGACGAAAGAACAAGTGCCAAAAGACGATCGAGATTGTGTCATGCATGAAAACCGGTACGACGTCAAAAGGATCCAAATTACCGCACGATCCATATAGAGCGGCTCTCCTCCTAATGCAAGCTGACTGCTAGAGTTCAAACATCATTTCAAGAAACAAAAGACAAGATGGAGGCTGAACTGCAGAGCTTTCTTCGCCGTACGATAAATGCGGGAGGAACCGAGCTACACTGTTACTATTTACGATGTCTCAAAGACTCATCTACCGGTAGTATGCTAAAGTGAAGGCTCATTGACCTGATTGTCATTGTAATGGAGTATTTACTACTCGTTAAAGTGGACTTTAAGTGTACGACGGCATGCCTCTGCGCCATAGCATGTCGCCTGTCAAGCAATGCCACAAATTATCCCTTCTTGGCACGGCCAGGCGTGATGACTTCCCAGAGCGAGACAATGCCAATGAGCATAATGATGCTTCCAAGCGGCTGCGAAGCAATTTCTGGAATGTTGGGATCAATGAACATCTTGCGGGCTGTTGAAACAGCCTTGTTGGATTGCGTCGGCGTCACCACTTGTGTCATAGGGCGGCTCGTCTTCATGGGACGACCAACCGTAAAGGCCGACGCGCCGTTGAACAAGGCCACAGCGGCAATCAGGAAAGTAAAGAGCTTGTTCATGGTTCGCGACTAAGTCTTTGTAATGCTGGTCAACGCCAAGGCGATATGATATGAAACGGACTGCGCGCAATGCGAGGCGAGGTGTCATGAAAGATACGTCCTCAAAGTGGACAAACCCGGAAATAAATGTTCGGCGCGCCGGGCGAGCCGTTCACATTTTTCCTTGCGAATGATGATGTCGAAGATGTGAATCGCGCCACCCGAAAGTTCTGTTCCGTCGCGAAACTGAAGGCTTCTGCATCCACATTAGCGTTGACAACTTACTCGTTGCATTCGCCTGCTCTGCGTCAAGTAGACGAACGATACAAGGAATTTCAAGTCAATAGCATGAAGTCTTTGAAGGATAACGAAGGAGCTCCTGCGACGGCCATTTCTCCCAACACGGTCGCAGGCTTTGGAGATTCTCCCGAAGTCTTCCCTCTGCTTCCAAAGCAGATGCAATGGACGACACGGAAAGCATCAAGCAAGTCGATTCGGACCTCGAACCCAATTCGAGCCATTGTTGATCCTATTGTCAAATCGATTCGCTCGGGGGAGGAGCGAGGCGACGGCAAGAACCATATTTCACTTGCGGTACGCGAAAACGAAATGAACGTGCGTATATTTCGAAGTGACACAAGTCTCTGACACGTCATTATAACTCTCTCCTCGTGTTACAGCTCGGAGACCCAACGGCTGCTGGGAATCTACCGCCATGTCCGGTTGCGATTGAGGCCGTCAATGCGGCTCTCCATTCACCGCTCCACGCGGCAGGCTACGTGAATGCTTGTGGACTACCAACCGCACGCGAGGCCATTGCCGCGTACCATTCAAGCAATCATCACATTGTACATGCGGATCAAGTCATTGTCGCTTGCGGATGCTCGGGAGCGCTGGAGCTTGCCTTGACGGCATTGCTCGACACGGATAGCATTCTCCTCGTACCACAACCCGGCTTTCCGCTCTATCAGGTGATTGCCGAGTCGCATGGAGCAAAAAGTATTCACTATCGCCTCAAGGCGGATTCAAGTTGGGAATGCGACTTGGAACATATGCAGGACCTTGTTGATGAGCATGGTTCCAGAATCAGTGGTGTTCTCGTCAACAACCCATCGAATCCGACTGGCTCAGTCTTTTCGCTGAAACATCTTCAAGATATTGTGACTTTTTGCCAAGAGAATCAGCTGCCAATCGTTGCGGATGAAGTATATGGAGACATTACATTCGCTGGGCATGCATTTCATCCAATGGCCAATGTGGCTGCAGCCATGGGACGACACGTCCCTGTTATTACGGCGTCTGGCATTGGCAAGCAATTTTTGTTGCCTGGCTGGAGAGTCGGATGGATTGTTTTTCAGGATAAGTAAGTAAAACGCGATGTTGGCTGTCGAAACGCCTTTTTGAATGTATCTCACCAATATTTACTCAGCATTTTTCACTCAATGCGTGACGTCGAAGATGGCGCAAAGCGCCTTGCACAAGTCGTTCTTGGAGCATCTCACTTGGCCCAGGTGGCAGTGCCGGCCTTGCTAGACCCATTCAATGACCGCTTACTGAGCTGGAAGACCGGCCTGCGTGGATTACTCGAGTCGCAGGCAAACTTTGTTTGCGCCAAACTTGGAACGGTTCCGGGCCTTGAGGTGATCAATCCCGGCGGGGCCATGTATGCGCTGGTGCGAATGGACAGTAGTGTTTTTGATGAAACGATTCCTGATGATATTGCATTTAGTCAGGCTCTCATGTTGGAGGAAAACGTGTTTGTTTTACCCGGCTCGTGCTTTGGAGTGGAAAATGTCTTTCGCATTGTATTTTGCGCCCCGATTGTCGTCTTGGACGAAGCCACTGAACGAATTCAAACATTTTGCCACCGCCATTCGTCGCTTGGATAAAAACAAGCATAGATATAGAGTATATTAAGATATAAAGATATAAACGACGAAGAGTAATCTATAACGAAATTTTATCTCGTGCAACTTCTTTTGTTTCGAGCATGGAGCGTATTTGTCGATATGGATATAGAGAACGATGACCATCAGACCAATCCACTGACAATGCATAGTTGCCCGTTGGCCTCATGTTCAGTGGCTTGATGGACTCGGGTATGGTGCTTGGGTTCAAAATTTGTCGCCCAGTCATTTCTTCAACACATGCAGCGCACCGACACCCTCTTCGAAGGGTGGCTGGTGTCATGGTCTCGTCATCGACAGTAAGCAGGTTGCCCTCCTTGTCAAAATCAACTGTTGGTCGTTGGCTGCCAGCAAATTTAACCTTGGCCACTTCACCTACAATGGCTTGCGCCAAATCCTTGTACACCTTCGCTTGTGAACTGTCAGGATATTCAAGAACGAATGGAACTCCATGATCTCCATTGTAAGCAATTTGATCCACCAGCGGTACAGCAAACGTATGTTCAATGCCATATTCTTTAGATAGGCGCTCGCTGTGACCAGCTCCAAAGATGCGAACCTGTTCACGTTCCCCATTTTTAACCGTTTCTTGTACGACGTCAACAAGCTCCTCCGACAAGCGATCCACGGTCGAGCCGCCGTTGAGTTCAAGACCGTAAGTTTGCAGCTTGGCTGCCAGTGCCTGCTTCAGCTCGTCGCGATTCACTCTTGGCGCTGGACTCTCGTAGTATGCCATATTTTCCACAACGGCAACGGCAGGAACATTGACACTGTCAAACATTTCCACGCCGCGGACAACATCCACAAAGCTCAGCTCCTGCGGCGTCGTGACAATGACAGCGGCCGTAATGTTGAGTCGCTGCGTCAAGGTCAACTGAATGTCGCCCGTCCCCGGCGGCATGTCGAGAATCAAATAGTCGAGCGATCCCCAATTCGTCACGGCCAAAAACTGATCGAGCAGTTGCGTCACCATAGGGCCGCGCATGACGGCGGATCCTTCATTGACGTAGCCAAAGCTCATGAGTCGAACTCCATTGCGCTGGAGGGGAGCAATTTGCCGACCAACAAACCTGACAATGTCATCATCTGGCGTCACCATGGTTGGAAGCGACGGTCCATAAACATCCGCATCCAATATTCCTACATTGGCTCCTAGCGCTTGCAGCGAAAAGGCCAAATTGACCGCCGTCGTGCTCTTTCCCACTCCGCCTTTGCAGGAAGAGACGGCAACAATGGCTCCAATCTGCGCCATGCCGGATGCTTCCGTCTGCTGAAAGCTTGCCTGCGCCGTCATGGTCACATTGGCAGTCTGGATCCACTCTAGCGATTCCACGAGCCGCACGCAGTCGTCCTGAAACTGCTGCTTGACGGGACAGGCGGGCGTCGTTAGCTCCACGTTGAAGGAAACGGTGCGGTCCAATTCGTCGAGTTGAAGGTTTTGCACAAAACCTAGTGTGACAATGTCAGTTCCGAGATCAGGATCAATAATAGACTTTAGTTGCTGTAGTACTTGCCCTTGCCATTCTGAAGGTACTGGAGGTAGACTGTCGTTGTCATGAGAGGATGAGGATGAAGAAGCAAGTAGAGTTTGTGATGGGCGAATGTTGCAGCTATTGTCATCGATGGAAGAAGCAGATTGAAATGAATTTTGAAGGCGCAATTTGTAGACGAGCGGCCTCTGCAGTGTAAATGCTTGACTTGACGCAAAGCATGCCGCGGATACGAGCCAAGTGAGGCCGAGGCGCTGCGTCGAAATCCTCATGGTGCAGCTGCGCCAGTCGATTTTGTAAACCATCATTCGTTCGTTCGGCAGAGCAAGGAACCCGTAAAAACGTATCGCAGCGGTTTTAACGTGACAGCTGTCGCATCGACCACGGAAGTTGGCGAAGAAAACCATTTCCACAACTCACTCAGCATCAACTTAAAGATTGACAGTCCAAGCAAGCTGACTCAAATAGATACGAGAAGGAGACGTTCACTCATGAATCAATAGGAGATGAAAGTTTCAAGACGATTGATGGTCGGCAGAGCGACCTTTCTTCTATGGAACGCATTCACATCACTGCTTCTCATTGCAATTTCGCCGCAACCCCATCGAGGTGCAGCAGATGCATTCGTTTCGCTGACTGCTGCGCCTTCTGTTCAGAAGCAGCTACGATATTCTTGTAAAAGACAGAGACATATAGACTTTGCATTGCTAGCCGCAAAGCTAACATCCGAGGAGGTGAAAGCAAGACTCGACGACTCCATTGCTCGACTGCGAGAAAAGGACAAGAAAACAAAGCTCACTGACCCAGATGAACTCAAGATTGTTTTTGAGGATGACCATTTAGTGGTCATTGACAAGCCGGTGGGAGTGCTATCGGTTCCTAGCGAGCCAGGTGTTCCGTCCTTAATCGAGTCTGTCTTTGCGCGTTATCAAAAGCAACAAGCTGAATCACCAGCTACATGCAAAGCAAACATTACTCATTACGAACCCATCACCAAGATGCACCAAATGGTTGTCCATCGTCTTGGAATGGAAACATCTGGCTTGATAATATTCGCCAAATCCCTTGAAGCCGTCCGCAAATTAAACACACTCTTTCGCACCCGCAAAATCACGCGTCAATACGAGGCGCTCGTCTGCGGACACGTCACTTCGAAAACGCACGGACTCATCAACTTGCCACTGATGCGAGACTACGAGTACCCGCCGTACATGAGAATATCCACCGATGAGCATCAGCGCCACTTGCTGGAGCTGAACGTTACCATGGTTGGTCGCAAGCTTCTCCGCGCACCCTTGTCGAGCCTGACGCACTTTCAAGTGCTGGGACTTGAAAACTTTCGCAACAGCACCGACTTGCCCGTCACGCGGCTAACGCTGACAAGCATTTCCGGCCGGACGCATCAATTGAACGTTCACTGTGCGGCATATGGACATGCCATTGTGCATGATTTAGTACATGGTTTCAAGGGTGAAGCAGCTCCGTATGGAGGATTGGCGTTTGAGGAAACGATCAGCAACGATCGAGCTTCTCTAGAGCTGCAGGAGCAGCTCTATGAAGCTACGCAGGGTGATCGAATGTGCATTCACTGCAAGCTTTTGCGGTTTAAACATCCGTGCACCAAGGAGACGATGGAGCTCACAAGTCCAGCTTCGTTTTAGGTTGTTTAAATTTGCATATAACATAAGTTAAGTATTACATATTAGAGACACATGACTTACATTATATGGTAGTACAAGTACACTTGAATTATCGTATACGACGGTCTAAGTGGCTGCAGCTTTTTCAAAGTGCTTCTCCTTCCATGTCGAGGCTGACGTGCAGTTCAACAATAAATACTTCTAAAATTTATACTCAATAGTAACATATAAAAAGGCCCGGTTATTATTTTAACGATTATGAGTATCACAAAGTATACATTTACAAGTACTGATCACAGGAGAGTGGTGAAAGCAACGACGACATTTGGAACGCTGGGTCCCAAAGCATAGTCTGCTTTCCACATTCTCTCGGGCTTGCGCAAGATTTTCTTTCGACAGATATGAAGCATGGACACTCAATGGTGAGTGATAATGCAAATAAACATGAATATTTTTGTGGTTGGTAGTGTAGCCTTGGCAAGTAGCGCGGCGCGGCGATGGCGAAAGCCATTAGTTAACAACGGTTCTCCATGACTTGGCAGGCAGCCGCCACCAAGAGAGGAAGGGATGGCCCATTTTCATGGTCTTCGTAATAGTGTTTTGAAGCTTCGTCCACAGATGGGGTCACCATGGCGCTCTCGTTATGCTGAAAGAGGGCACGGCGAGGAATGAGAAAGCTCGAAGGCTTGCCTTGAGGGGGCTCGGGCGACCCATTCAACTGGGGTGACACCCGACGCGGATCCTTGCTGCGCTCCAGAGTCGAGCGACTTAGACTGTCCGGAATAGGCCATAGCGAAGGCATGGGAGAGCTTAGATTAGCTTCGTCATTGTTGGCATGCGCCGGCGTTCCGTGCCATGGACGTCCTGGAGTGACGAGGGCCGAGCGGACATCTTCCGCCGTAACAGACGGAGACAGGGTCGTCTTTTGCGGCGTCAAAAAGCCTGGAGTATGCTTGAAGCTCGTTTTTTGTTCCTCCGACTTTTCCTCCTTGGCAATCTCCATGCTAGTCTCGAGCAAGGTTGCCACCGACACACGAACAACCGTGCGAGTGCTCTTCTCCACCATGGCGGCCAAAAGCTTGGTATTGATCTCAATAGCCACTGACTTGAGGTCGTCTTTATCACTCTCCGTGGTAAGAAATGTACCTTCAATGACTCCTGGAACATCAATGGCAATCTCCGAAAATCCAGCAGGCGTCTCGAGTGCAGCAATGACCTTCAATACAAGATTATATGATGCCTTGAACTGGTAGTCTCCCTCCTCGAGTTCCGATGGATCCTCCACTCGCTGTTTCTTGCTAGCAGGCATGCTGCTACTGTCGTTGGCCTCCGAAGGTCCCAAAACTTCAAAGCTTGTCACCGTGGAGGTGACAAGAATCTTCTTGGAAGCGTCCAAAAGACTTTGAATCACGAGTGCTTCCTGCGTCTGAAGCAAGTTTTTGATTTCCTCCTTGCTTGCTCCACTCTTGCGCAAGGCATTCTCCTTCTCCACAAGCACAAGCGAACATGCGCGGATCCAGCTATCAATGCGAAACTGTAGCGCCTTTTGGATCGTGAGGCGAACATTCAACGCCATTGCGTCCGCCGACAGACGCAAGGCGTCAACATCCTTCACCTGCAAATTCCGCTCGAGCAAAGTCGCTGGACTAGGCTGCGTACCATTGTCGCTCACAATGCGATTGATCTTTGCTGGTTTCGAATGTGACGGCGCGGAACGTTCCAAGTGTTCGAGTGAAAGCGATGGACACGTGAATCGAAATGATCGAGTCCTATTCGCAATGGACGACGGACGATGCTGCAATGACTCCTCGTCGGCAGACGACGCTTCGAACGAATGTTCACTCTCTGACGATGAGACTGGATCCATGTCTAGCTGCTCAAGACTAGAGGGTGAGGATGAAAGGAGGCTCATTAAGAGTTCGGCTTCCTGACGCGTGGTGCCGTCATCAGCAATGCCAGGCTCGGTATTAACGTTGCTTGAGCCCAACGAATAGACAAAATCGACTAGCGCCATTTTCTCGGCAGATAGTACGTCCTCATAAGGAGCAGTAGTAGGTTCTAGACTCTCCATGATCTCCATGGTTCCGTATGTGGTCCTCGTCCGAAAGTCACCCTCTGCAGCATTGGAGCCGAGCGTTTCGCCGCGCGTTTTTGCAAGGCGCAGGAGGCTTCCTTTCGAGTCAGATTGGCTCCGTGTGTAGAGCCAGGTACTGACATCACGTGGGCTTATGAACTCGACGAAATTGGGGAGGTGCCGGCGTGCATGAAGAATAGTTACTTAAGCGCTGTGGGCGAAGTCTGCGTATCAATCGTCAAGTTGACTTTAAATGACGTGGCATTAGCCAATGAAATTGCTCTATTCAGCAAAGTACTTGCGGGACCACGGATTCACCATGGTAATCAATGAAACGACGATCATCTATAACGAACCTATCTGCAGACGAATCTACTTTGACAATATAAATGTAATTACAAAATTTCCTGAGATGTTACTCGTGTCCGTTCAGATCCGCAAGAGGTCGTGACGGCCATTGGTCCGGAACTGACGTAAACGAGCCAATGGATGGCTGTCAAACCCTCGCGCGGAACGTTCGGTGAAATTCCATGCTCCCGTTTTGTGATCCTTGGCGTATGCTTCCTTTGATTTGTCGTCGGCATGGGGGTCGCTGGTTCGCCTATAGTGGCGGCAGTGACATGAGGAGGAGCCTTGGGCTAATGTTGGTTTGCGTCCATGCAGCTTGCGCATTGTCCGTGAGGTTTCACCGAGTATCACCCAGTCGGGCCTTGATCCGCCATGGATCCAACTGGAGCAAAGTCATATCATCATTGCGATCCATCACTACTAGCGCCGATGAACAGGAGATTATTGACTGCAATGAATCGAATGATTACACCCGCTTACCGCGAATCTACGTTGGATCGCCGGAAGCCAGTCGAGCATGCTCATTGCCGTGGGCCAAACAGGAGCAAACAGTAGCTCCTTTGTTGCCGCGTCTAAAGGAGCGATTGCAGATTCAATTGACTGCCGATCAATCGCACTACGTGAGCAATGTGCTTCGTCTCACCAAAAAGAAAAAGAGTAGCTCCAATGCATTGCTGCGAGTCTTTGATGGATTATCGGGTGAGTGGCTGGCCAGAGTGGTTGCACCGCAGATGGACGATTCGTCGGATCAGCAGCAGCAACGTCGTCGTCGGAGCGCCAATGCACCATTAATGGCAGAATGCTTGAAACTCTTGCGACCGCTGCCAATGGCATGCTCATCGCCGAGTCTTTGGCTCGCTCCGCCCAAGAAACGAGAGCGTGTACGATGGCTTATTGAAAAGGCGACGGAACTAAATGTACGGCAAGTCTTGTTTCTCGAATCAGATTACAGTGAAGCGGGAGCATTCGATGTCGACAAGCTTGGAATATATGCAGTGGAAGCTGCGGAACAATGCGAACGATTGGATATCCCAGTCTTTATGATTGGTGGCAAAGATTCAACCATGCGCCTTGATGATGCCATCCAACAATGGACCTCGAACTCGGAGCGTAATCAGTTGCAAACAAAAATGCTATTTTGCCGCGAGAGGGGTGAGCATGCGTTGCCAGTTCTTGATGTGCTGCGCCGATTAATGCAGTCATGTCAAGGCGTGGCAGATGAACCCCAAATTTCGTTTGTAGTGGGGCCGGAAGGCGGATGGAGTGGGCGGGAGCAAGCACTAATGGATGATCTTGCGAAGAAGCATCCGGATGACGCATTCATTGTTTCGCTTGGAGGAAATGTATTGCGAGCCGAGACGGCGGCGATGACTGCCATTGCTGCCTACACGCTCTTCACTGATGGCAGAGGTGCTAACAATGAATGATAGAATGCATTTTTTGATAGATGAATGGTTATATAGACAATTGTCTTTATATGTATTGTATTCAATGGTGATATCCGTTTACCTCGCATCACATTGGCGATTTACCACTTCATGCAATTTTCACTTGAGCTACAAATGTTTGAGCTGCGCTTTCAACCGAGGAATCGTCGCTTTGCTGATCCGATGTACCATCGAGTGACGGAAGACTAATGCCGGTACTACAGCTATCCAATGACATGGACCTGTCAATATTGTCAAGAGTTCCTCGGCCAGGAAAGTGACGAAAGAGTGAAAATGTTTTGGTCTTGCGTGCGACTGATTCATCATTGTTTGTCATGGCAAGCACCGACGTTGGGCTTGTCGATGAAAGACTTGGCAACCAGCTCTCATTACTAGAATGTCTTGTGAAGGGGCTAACGTCCACTTCCTCTTGCTCCGCGCCATTAAACGTAATGGTTTCCGTATCAACTTCGTCCAATGCCGAGACAACATACGCTGGGTATCGCGATTCTTGGCCTGCTTGTCGAATATCTTCCAAGATTTCAGCAATCTTCATCTGATGATTCATAAATTCGAGAAGCACATGGCATAGTCCAGTCGCAGAAAAGTGTCTTGACGCGACGGCGTATCTTTGATATCGGCGAAACATTTCTGGATTATGGAGAATGACGTTGACCTTTCGCTCAAACATCAAGTCTTCGCGAACCTCCTTGACCACAAGCTCCTGAATGGTTGGCTGCTCGCGACCAAGAACGGACCAACGAGTACGAACCAAGCGACTCAAGGCAACACGAGGACCATTCGTTAAAGGTGGCTGTTGCGATGTCGAAATTTCGTCAGAGGTTGGACATGAAGTTGAGTCCCTGGTAGAGAATATGGGGAGCCTACTTGTTTCAATCTGTTGCATTGACTTTAGAAAGTTAACCGCCATGGTTGCTCTGCTATTTCTCTCGATTGATTGGTTTGGAATCAAGATTATTTGATCGCAAACAGGAGCGACAATCGTCAACAAGAATGACGGAACAACCCTGCCAACAATTTTGTGAGAGGCTTTCGTCTCCTAAATCTACGCGACTCACCCGGCGCGCAAGTACACTTTCTTCGACAGTGCCACGACGCACGTGACGAAACAGTGAAGCGCATCCATCTCAAATCGACCATGGCGAAAAAATAGACAAAACGACGCCGCTCCTTCAACTTATCAAAGCACCACTTCGAAGACAATTTGTCAAACAGCATTTCTATGGCAGGATCGACAATCTCTAATAATATCAGATTCTACGGTTTATCATGAAGAATGAGGTCATTTTTCGATTATCCAAATTGTGCCTTCCGATGCTGCTCGTTGACGAAACGAGCATCAACTTTGATGGATTGACGCGATCCGACCTTCAGGTTGATACGATTCAGCGTCTCTGGGCTGGTATGGGCCATATATATCGAGTATCATACGGAGCTCATAGCTTTGTGATAAAACACATATGTCCACCACCCATCGACAAGCAAAGCTATGGTGATCGGCGCAAGGCTCTGAGTTACGAAGTGGAAGCTGCTTTCTACAAGACTCTGGCACAACTACTGATTGATGAACATGATTTGGCGCTGCCAAGGCCGCTGCATGTGGAGCAGCACTTTGATGCCAAACTTGGACGACAAGAAATTATCATTTGCATGAGTTACGTCGACTCCTCGCGTGCACGACAAGGTAGCGAAAAGGATTACATTCGCGCCGTCTTGACGTGGCTGGCAACCTTGCATGCGTCCCATTGGGGTGAGGAGTGTGTAGACGAGATTGTTGAGCAAGTCGGCCTACAAAAACAAGGGAGCTACTGGTACCTCGACACGCGACCAGATGAGCACGACAACATGCCCAGCAAGGGCTGGGAAGGACGCTTGAAGCGAGCAGCGCGCGCCATTGATAGTCGCTTGACACGTGACGACATGCAATGTTTGATACATGGAGATGCCAAGGATGCCAATGTCATGATGACTGATTCGGGTAGCGTCGTCATGTGCGACTTTCAATACTTGGGCAAAGGACCACCGACCAAGGATCTTGCGTACTTCTTTTACACTGCAGTCGACGTGAAGAATGAAACGGAAACATTGCAATATTACCTCCACGAACTGTCCGGGATGCTCCCGGCAGATGCAACTCCTCCAACGTTGGCACAAGTGCAAGAGTCCCTTGACCTAGCGTTTTGCGATTTTACTCGCTTCATGAGTGGATGGGGATACTGGGGAGGCAACATGGAAAACAGGGTAAGAGCAGTTCTGGATCGCCTGGACAATGGAAAGGACTTGGGTTCGGAGGAAGCCTATGAGGCAGCCATGCACCGAGAGTTCGGGTAATCTTGTCCACGCCATGCATTAGATCATCTAAGCAACTTTCAATTTTTAGCTGAATTGCCACCAAGCGAAGGCCATATAGATGTACAAAGACGTTTAACTATGCATAAACTAGATAAAACGCTTTTACTGCCCATGGCAAACATTGTTCGTCGTGGTGCACGTAATGCATGCTCCAGCCGACAAGGGCTGCACTTGCACAGTCACGTGAAGTATTTTGTGCCTTCGACATACATTGTTAATGTGTTGCAGTGCCTTGGCGCAATCGTCGTCTACTGCCGACGCGTGAACACTCATGCTAGTCACGCCATCGGAAATGCACCAGATATGCAAGTCATGGACATCCGTCACCGATTCTAGCGCCGACAGCTCGTCGTAAATCTGCTTCCACGACAGTCGCGGCGGAACTGCTTCCAGCAAAACACTAATGCTGGATCGAAAGACTCCAATCGTCGAGTAAAAGACGAGGAGGCAAAAGCATAGAGTAATGATTGGATCCACAATGACCCACGTGGGGCGGAACCAAATAACGACACCGGCCAGCAGTACAGCCACTGACTGGGCCAAATCACCCAACACGTGCAAATACGCAGCATGCAGATTCACGTTGCGCTGTTGCTCGGCATGCTTGTGCTCGGGTAAGACTTCATCCTGATGCTCAATGACGGTCGGAATGAAAAGCTTGTCATTCTCCGTCGAACAATGGCAGTTGTGGCTGTGATCGTGCTCATGACTGGCATGATGGTGTGAAGACGCCGACGAAATCTGAGCATGGTAATCATCATGTCCATGGCTGTGACTATGATCGTGACCTCCACCTCCAGGTAGATGAACGTGATGCTCTCCCAAAACGTACGCCAAGACAATGTTGACAAAGACTCCAATCGCCGCAATCTGACTCATTAACTTGCCGTTCACTTGATACAAGTCTCTTATTTCGTCATCATCATCGTTTGACACTGCAATCACATAGAGTCGCCGCATCGCTTCCGACGCCAAGCCAACGCACACCAAAACGAGCGACACCATGGAGAAGAGCGCCGCCAGCGACTCGGTGCGCTGCAAGCCATACGTATGATTCGACGTGGACGGAAGGCTGGCCAAGTAATTGGCCGCCAGCGCCACGGCAAAGGATGCCAAGTCCGACAGCAAGTGCGCCGCATCTGATAGTACGGCCAGCGAGCCACTCAGAAAGCCTCCAAGTGTTTCAACAATGAGGAAAATGGAGCAAAGGATAATGGCGCATTTCAGGCGCTGGAGAACTTGCTTACGCTCATCTGTCTCTTCGTCGCGATCGGCTTCCTGCCAGCGATGATCCTTGGCGTCGGGGATGCTGCTGATGCTACTGTAGGATGTCATGGTGATATGGTGATGGGTGAAAGACGCACGGTTCGCTGTTCGCTGCAGCACCAACGTATTGTACGCGGAAAATGTGGCGTTGGAACCACTCCTTTCTTCTATTCCCAATGATCTTCTAGCACGTTCATCGGATGGCTGAGAGCGTTGGCTATAATATTATGAGGCTCTTCCAATGCATGTAGCAGATGGATCAAAAGGCTCATTGTCGATAATCGAACGCGCCTCACACTTGCCGAACCGGCTAATCGGAACTTTATGGCGTCACTGATGCAACTTGGCGATGCAGCTGTTTTGCGAGTTGACATGATGACATGATCGATCGCGTTGCTTGTTATCGCTATCCAAATCTATCATATGCTCTATGGGTAGTCGGTAGATCTGATTTACGTTTCTCGGTCCACAGTCCACGGCCACGGCCATGGTCCACGATCCACGCTTCACGGTTCACGTTCCATAATGCATGGCGCATGGCTCATACTGTAGACGAAAATATCATCAATGGTGGAGATTAAAGAAATTAAGCCAGCTGCCAAGCCTTCTCTTGGCAACGACGATAACTACTATGAGGCTCTTGATGAGTCTGATTTACATCCGCCGTTGTCAGTTGCGGACGCTGTCGTTCATCTCGACTGGCGCCTTGATCCGGCAGTTAGCCACAGCGACTGGACGATTCACATTTTCACTAAAAAGATTCTGGCGCAACGACAGTTACTGTTTACCATGTTCATCGGAGCTTGCTGACCGTCGGGCCCCGCAAGAGTAGCTATTTTGAGCGAGCTTGTCGTTCCAATTCGGACTTTCGTGAGTCCTTGACGCAGACGAGCCACATTGAGCTGGACAAACTTGCTGCAGATGCTTTTCAAACTTTTCTTGATTTTGTTTATCAAGATAACTCCATGAAGAAAGTTGTGCTGGACACTGATACCGCTACGGCTCTACATTATCTTGGCATATATCTGGATGTTTGCGCACTCCGCTGGGAGGCAATGCAATTTATCAAGAGCGATCTCTGTATATCAAACTGCAGCACATACTACAAACACGCAAGTCACTTGCAGAACAAAAAGGTACTTGGTGTCTTGGTAAATCTCTGCACCGAGGATTTTTTGAAAATTTACATCGACAAGGATGCCATTGTCCTACTAGCGGATGCCCGCTTTTGGATCCACGTACTGAAAAAGTACACTGTCAACTACACAGCAAGCCTTCACGCTAGCTCTTTGGTTAGCCGAGTTTGTCAGTCTATTAAACTGGATTTGCCAACATTTCTTGAAATTACGGATCAAGCTTACCTACCACGCATCTGCCAGGTGGCATGTGTGAACTTACTCAGCGTCGAGGTAGGTTTACGCAACTTTGACGAAACACTAGAACTTTCCAGCCTTCAGGAGCGATGCATTACGTCATTATCAAACACTTGCCAGGATGTGCGCAAGGACGAAAAGACGATGGAGTTGTTGCAAAAGCAGGGATCAAAATTCCTCTCCACGCTTTATGTGGAATCGCTGCGCGTGCAAGCAGAACAAGTGTCTCAACTGAAAGGAAGTATTGAAAGATCAAAATGCCACTTGCAAATCTTGCGGCAAGTCACGCGGATCAACTCCAGCTGATCGTGACGGCTCTGCAAACTCAACACACTCACATACTAGGTTAGCGCTACAAGAACTGGATCAATGCACGATTAATCTTTGGTGGATATTGTTGATCTTGTATCTGGCTCTTGTTGTTGCTCCTGGGATTTTACTTTGACAGCCAAGATCTTGTGGTGCGGAGTGCGGAATACACACAACCAACGACATTCATCAGCACGGCATTCAAATAAATATTATTATAAATAATGCATATTATCACTGTCAAAAACGTGTTTACAAGCTTTTGGCATAGGCATCGAAACGAGTGAGCATGTCGTCCAATAAGGACGAAAAGTGGGTAAAGAAATGATCTCCACCCTCGTAGACCTTGAGCTCGGACTTTTCATTTTTACATATTCCAAGCCAAACATTCTCCGAGTCGCGGTAGTCTTCGCTGCCATTCATGAATAGCAGCGGAAACTCAATCTTTGGAATGTGATCGGCTGGAGCGACCGCCTTGAGGCAGTCAACTTGCGCAATGGCTTGATCGAAAAACATGCCCGATCCCACACACGTTTCAATCAGCTTGTAGTCCGCCTTGGAACTTTTGACTTGCTTGGCCATTAAGGAAAGCAGCGTTGCGTTGCTGCAGCGACGACCGAGAAAGGCCAGCATTACTAGGCCGCCTCGCGCCTTGAGACTTGCCCCAGGTCCAACATTTTGGCCAGCATCCATTAGAATGGCGCCATCAAAGTAATCTTGATGCTTGTCAATCAAGTAGAATCCTACGTAGGCTCCAAGAGACCCTCCGACGTAGATAACCTTCTTCTTGAAATCCTTGGTAATGTTGCAGCTCGTCAGCACAGACACGAGCGTTTCGGAGCACGAGTCCAGTGTGAGCGGAGTATCTACTAATGATCCATGGCCCGGCAAGTCCAACAAGATTGAACCATGATTGTAACGCTTCTGCAGCTCCTCGGCGTGACCACGAAACATGGCGCGGCTGCCAGATCCCCCGTGCACAAAGACAAAGATCGTGTCGGACGACCCATTTAAAACGTCATACGTCTTGGTAAAGTCTAGCGAAGACTTGCTTTTGAAACAAAACTCGCAGAATTGCTTCATGGTCGCCGTCTCAATCGTGTCTCCGCCAACGTAGAGGGGATGCTTGGCGTAGCAGCTGGAGCAAAGGCGGTGACTGCAATCGTCGGCCTGACAGACACGGTCGTTGGCGTTCCAAAAGCTCCACAACTTGCGGCCCAGCGCAGCATTGCAGTCGTTGCAGGCGGAATTGGTAGTTGCTGTTGACATTGCTTCAGTGCTTTGCCGCTAGCGGTTCATGTTGTAATGATGACGATGGACGACAAAGATCCAGCGGCGTGGGTCTGTTAATGTGCGTTGATCGCATTCGCGCATCTGGCAAGCGACCCGGCGTGTGAGTCGTGCAAAGAAGACGTCATACCGGTACTGTAAATGGACTGAAACAGCTGCCCTTGGGGTTCCGAACACATGGATTGGGCGTCACCAACGAATCTTTCGCGAGAACGAATCTGCAGTTCCACGACTGCGGTTGATCGGGCTCGACCCGAGTGACAACCGTTGCTCTCATCGCACAACAAACAAGCCGTCGTAACCATGCTGCCCAATTTGTTCAAGAATCGATCCGCATTGACGGACGATGATCAAGAAAGAGGCATTGTCATCAAGGCGTTGCCCGTCTCGGAGTTGCAAGCGTCTCAAAGCAATGCAACATTGGCGGATGAAATCTCGGTTCTCAGCGACGATATTGCTCCATGTTTTCAGGTTCACGTGTGGGACAAACGATCGGGATACTCTGACTATATCAAAAAGGGATTGCGCGAGCTGAAACGAGACACTAGCAATGTCATAATGCGTCATAATGCTGTTTGAAAGTCCATCGTCAAGCAACCCCGACAGCGCATTTTACAACAGTCAAGTCTTCAAGTTTCACCTTTCACCGTTGGCACCAACGAATCCAGCCGTGACAATGAGCGCCAAGTCCATGCTTGGCCCCTGTCGTTACAGTTTGTTCAATGGCACATCTTTTCCCACTTACAATCGCTATGGCGAGCCTCCGTTGCGTTTGCTTGAGCATTGGGAACGAACCATTCCAAACTTTCAGCGTCCCCAATTCGTGAGCGAGATTGGCGATGCACAAGTGTACGCGTATCTGCCATGCGAAAGCATTAAACACCACGTCAACAATGCGCATGTGCACTATCACTTGGCCGGAAAGGATGCGATTCACCTCATGTGTAAGTCCTCTAGGACGACTGCTCTCCTTCCAAGTACCAAATGGCAGCGCCCATGTGTTGCCAAGACGACGCACTCCATGGCAAGCAAGGGAATATTTGTTATTCGCGACGATGAGGATGAAGCTGCTTTTGAAGAATACATTGAAGCGAGTGGCAAGCCGAACTTTGTTGTCACGGAGTATGTTGATATCGAACGGAACGTTGCTTGTCATTTCTACCTAAGTCCAGCGGGCGAAGTGGTTTGGTTTGGGTCGAACGAGAATCGGCGGGACGAAAAGGGTGAATGGAGCTTGGACTCATACTTAGTCCTGGAGGACCAAGAATATCTGAAAGAACTTCAGCTGCCGTTCGTGAAGGATGTTGCCGAGTACTGCCATTCACTCGGATTCTTTGGGTTTTGCGGTGTCGACGTCTTGTTTGACAAGGAAGGCAACGGCTTTCTTGTGGACGTTAATCCTCGAGTCACTGGTTCCTGTCCGTCATTGATGGTGTCGCAGCTCTTTCAAGACAAGTATGGATTTGCATGTGGACTTTTTCGTCGGAGCGGCGACATTTGCTTTTATGGGTCGGAGGAACAACTATTTGATCAAGTGGAAGCCTTCAATCTAGGAAATGATGGCTCTTGTACTGTTGTCATCTTCTCCATTTGTCCAGTGGATGATGGTTTGACCAAGATAAACATTGGAGTCTATAGTAATTCGATTGATGATTGCAAGGCAGTCATCAATAGCTTTGCACAGCCAAAGTCGGAGTAGATGCCTCTTGTTCAAGTATTTATATATATTATATGATGTAAAAGTGAATACATAGAAACAGTTGCGGACCCATTCGCTTGGAGCGTAAAACTTTAAAAGGAAGCTTTTTCGTCGTCAAAGTCGCATAAAGTTCCTCTGTCCGAAACATTACGGGAAGCCTCATCCCGCAGACGCACGGCGCCAATGTTCGCCCCAACTTTTCCAAAACATCTTCAAATGACCATGGGCCCATTTGAAGAAGATAGCCTTCCCGCTTGTAGTTGTGGCCGCCCCAGGGTGGGTCGATAACGACAACGGCGTTCGACGGCAAGTTGACAATTTCTTCCATGGCATCCACATTGCGGACTTCGACACTTTTGTCTACTCCGTGCTTGAGCATGTTTGTTCGGCAGAGCCCTGCACGATGCGCATCAATTTCAATCGCAATCACCTTGGCAAAGGCCTTGGCTAAGCCAATAGTGATTCCGCCGACGGATGCGGTCAAGTCCACAGCGACCGTATCCATCGCATCAGAACCAAGCGCCAGTCGACATTGACTCGCCAGAATGTTGGCCATGGCAGTAGACCATCGTGCGGATGCTACGGAAAAGAGTCCCGTTTCGTCAACGTCCATACGACCGACTCGTGGTTTCGTCGACTGCAAGTAGACCTCATGTCGATCGTCCGATGTAACTTTTACATGTTGAAAGCCTTCTGGAAACTTTTCAATGAGCTGCATCAAGTCGCGACCACCTAAAAGGTTTCTCAAGCTAGGTTCTCGGTGCAGCAGGAGCGACATGGAGACTTGTGTGGCTCCGTCCTTGTCGACAGCCTCTTGGAGTTTGCAGGCAATTTGTTCATAATCACTGTCAGACACAGTGTCATTGCATGCAAGCAGTATTTTTCCATCATCATTAAAGAATACCCAACCATCCAGCAAGCTCTTGAAAGCGGGCAGTGCCATCTCTTCCCACTCCAAACTCCCAATTGCTTTCACCTCTACGTAGCTCGAGTAGGTCCGTCGATAAAACCCGATTGCTCGCAGATAAAGATGCATTGGAATCATGCATTGTTTCAACAGCCATTCACAAGTCACAGTCAACGTGTCACCTGGTCGCTGTCGGCGTGCAAGCAAGGCGTTTCGTTTCTGCAAAGCGTACACCACTTTTGCCTTGACATTGTCTTGGCGCTTGATTCTGCGTGCGTCATTCGCAATCGTCTCATTCAGTAAGTCTGCATCAACCCAATCATTTTTCAATAGTTTGACGTAGTGAGCCGATGTTGACCGATCCACTTGAAATACGCTTGCATGTCTTTCAAAGAACTTTAACAGTTGCTTGGAGCCGACCGTTTGTTGGAGAAGCGAGTCGATCAGTTTTGGTCGCTCAACGTAATGTTCCTTTATCAAAGTTGTCAAGCTGGCACCACCATCCCGGGCGATTTCAGTGCCGAGAATCACAAGAAGCTTTGTATCAGGATCCTGAGCTGCGTTGCTCATGACAAGCTATCAAGAAGCTGCTTAACATACACCATTTTTCACGCTCGTGGATGTCGCTCATTGAACAGCAATGTCGTACCGCTAGCGGAAAGGTTTTATTGACTTATTTCACTGGTTTAGCATGAGTCATTGGTTGACTTTCGAGCCCTTACAAAAATATCAAGACTGTTTTGAGATAAGCCCATTGCAGTTGCCCAGTGAGGCCTAATCTGACTCATCTACGTGTTTCCACTTGCGTTGTCACTTTTCTATGTACCAGTTATGTGCCCGCCGACAGCCAACCACGTCTTCACTTTCGTTTTCTCTTTTCCTTTCCTCACAAACTCTAAAAACACGACCACGAACAAGTTGCACAGGCAGGCTCAAGTTGCCCAAAAGTCCTCATACAGTAACGTTCTCCAATCAGCCATGTCGCTCTCTGACTTCTTACTGAGTCTCCATCTGACAGGTAATGTTATTATTGTCAGAGACGACGCCGCTCGTCCAGCCAAAGTGGTTTCACGGCCTGTACGACCGCGCGTGCGCTCGTCAAGCAGCGTCCGCTCTGTCCGGCGATTGAGGAGTTCTACTAATTCGATTAATCGAGCATGCCGCTGGAACGAGAGCACAGCAGTTTTGCATGAGCCAAGATTGCAGCGTCTGCCTCGACGCAGTTCCATGTCCGACTTTGACTCGCAGCAACATCACAATTGCCGTCCCACGTATCAAAGACAAGTTTCCATGAATGATCTTTTTGTCAACGCGAGGGAGCCTCAGAGAATCCAGTCCCCTGCAAAGACTTTGCGGTGCACTTTAGCAAGTGACGGAGATTTGACCATCATGCCAACATTGCCAACGTGCTCGGTCGTACCGTCGCCTGATGTTCCTGAGGATTCGTGGAGCCTCGTCCCAATCCGCGATGTATCTTATGACGATGAGGACTTTTACCTTTACGGAGCAAACGTCGATTCACCAACGAAAAGCATCGCAACGAGCGCCAAGTATGCCATGCCATCGCTCGTCAGTCTCAACTTTGACGGCTCCCTCGGTCATTCGAGACGACTTACCGCTGTATAAATGTAAATAACAAACAATTTTGATTAACCTTCAGTAGCTGCTACGTATGCCGCATCATAAAGGTCTGAATTGGCCACGCCTGCTTGCTCTAGAATGGTGAAAGTGGATGCGATATATGAATCACGGCCATAGCTATCCGACTATTTGACGCAGCCGCAAATTTGCAAACCAGATTTTTTTGGTCACAACAAATGAGCTTTATAAGTTATTTAATCTTCGTGTATCTTTACAACTTAGCTAGTCACCACCAGAGAGTTACCATTGCCTACCGACAGGCCAGGATCAGCTTGGTATGGCAATACACAATTGTCCAATGTTTGATTGCCTAGCTGCATAATGTCTTCCCCCTTCAGCCATCGCTCAAGCCCACGGTTGAAAAACATGAGCTCGCGTAGCAGATCCGACGACGAACGCCGCATGGCGACAATGGCCGAGCGTGCGCTCGACACCAGCGCCAAGTCTTGAAAGAATCCCATGCCAGCGTACGGCCCATGTTCTTGCAACCGACTGGGGCTTGCTTCGTCATGCTGCGCAAACAGTATGCTGTGGTTGCGTTGCTCGAGCCATTTCGTCAAACTTGCAACGGTGCATGGCCGGTCGCTCATGATTCGCACCTGCACGGGCAGCGCTGCATCTCCGTCAGTACGCTGCTCCATGATTTTGGTTAAACACTTGATTTCACGACTAATGTCACAACCATCGAGCCCTTGGAAGCGATGTCGACTATGCAAACCAACAGTGTAGTATTGCTGGTTCACTTGCTCCAGCAATGGCGGTACAAACCGTGTCGCCGCCCTTGTGAATTGAAAAATATACTTGTGTAGCATACCATACATGAAATCTGGACCAAGCGAATACAAGTCGCGGACTCGTTGTCGCGCCCAGTCACTCTTGAGTTGCGTCTCCTGCACCAGCCTGTCTCCAAGCTGCACCATCTTCATGTAGCAAAATGGGAAAATGACCAGCGGTTGCGGATACTTTGATACTAAATCAACACCATACAAGTCTTGGTAGTTGTCTGGAAGCGGAAAGCGCGGACTATCGCGACGAAAGCCCATCATGGTGGCGTGGAACGGAACCATGTAGGCTTCGGAAACCGTGGTTTGATGGTTGTCATTGGATGACGTTGTTGCACTTTCAAACAAGTGGCTCCAATCGTCATACATTGGCATCCATGGCGCTTTGGTTAATATTTGGTCGCATTCACATTGCTCATTCGACAATTTGCAAAAGGCCTTGGTATAGTAGTCCAATCCATACTGCAAACACATTTCCTTGGTAAAGTACTTGTACAGAACGGTGCGATTGGTGAGTATGGACCAAAGGACGCCGTTGAAGAATCGATGCGCATTGTTGCCGCCCGACAGTGGACAAAGGTGAAAGGCAATGGCGTACTTGCGTCGCTCCGGATGAGGATCATTTTGGAGCGCTTGCACGGAATGTTGCTGCATGTATTCGTGCATGACTTTGATTGGAAGTGGCAGTGGATTGTTGTAGACGGCAGATGCATTGAGCGGATAGTTGAATGGTTCATGTGACGGAGTATAATTGCTGCATACATTGGACGTCTCTGATAAAGATGGTGTTGCTAATGGAGGTGCCCTTGCGTTTGCATTCGACTGCTGCTGCGAAGTTTTCAAGCTTCGTCGCAGCCTTTCGCTTGATGTCAGCATCCAAACGACCGACAGGAATGGCAGTATTGACAGCACTATTTTCGTCTTTGCTGACGAGATCTTTTGCGTCTTTTTTGTAATCTGCATGGTCAAGCAGTCAATGGTGATCAATGTTACTACAGCTGGGTAGTGCAACGGCCAAGTAGAGGTCCATGGTCAAGGATTTGCAACGACTTTTTGGCGACACCGAATGACGTCACTAAGTTCCTCCGTCACTACCGGTACGACTCATTCGTTCCGTCAACGCATGCCATTGACCAACGAACCGACTGGCCATTCATCAAGCTGTCGAAACTGGTCCTTGAGTTGAGCGATGAAAGGATCCAAGAGTCGAGTATTTCGGGGCTTGAGCATTGGGTAGTTTCGCGCTTTAACTTATAGATTGCAAAGCATATACTTGTCAGATGCTGCTCCGTCGCCGTCGCAGAATTTCACCAAGCTAACAGCAAACACATAGAGAGCAATCTCCCTTATTTGCTTAACGTCTCATCATGTCGTGTTTGGATGCTTGCGATCAGTTTGACGATGACGGTCCGTTTGCTGCGGCAAGCGGTCCTGTGGAGGGCGACGTTGTCGACGAATTCCATACCGCGCAAGTCATGCTGGACGAGGATACGAACGACAATGAAACGACAATTAATGCAAACAGTCTTAATGAGTTAAACATTGCTACTGGAGAAAATGATTGCTCGCCGCAAGAGGCGAGAGATGGCAGCGTAGATGTAGATAAAAATCTTCTTCATCCGGGCAATGCTTGCCGGAATGAGTCCATTCCAGTTGGTAGCAAGCGCTTCGTTCAGCCCAATGACTTTCAACTGTTAAAGGTCATTGGCATGGGAGCTTTTGGAAAGGTCCTTCAAGTCCGAAACAAGCACAATCAGCAAGTCTTGGCCATGAAGGTTATTTCCAAGCGCTTATTGAATCGCAAGGAAGGCTACGTGGAAAACGTGCGCGCCGAGCGTGACATTTTGACGCGGGTCAAGCATCCTTTTGTCGTTCAAATGCATTGCAGCTTTCAAACCAAGGATAAATTGTTCATCATTATGGATTATCTTGCCGGTGGCGAGTTGTTTCTGCGACTGGGTCGGGAAGGAATTTTTCTGGAAAAGACGGCGGCCTTTTACCTGGCGGAAATTATACTAGCGCTTGATCACTTGCATTGCCGAAACATTTTACATCGTGACTTGGTACGTTGCCGTAAAACATCCATGATGCTGTTCACTGTGGTACAGTTTCTCACCCAAACTGCACCTGGCCCCACTTATTAGAAACCAGAGAATATATTGCTCGGAAGCGATGGACACTTGGTGCTCACTGACTTTGGATTGGCAAAGCAGTTTGAAATAACAGGATTTCACCAAGATGATGAAAGGGCTCTAACCGTCTGCGGCACTCAGGTATGCTTTCGTTGGGCGATTGAGTGTGTAACAATATGTCCTTGATCTGACCATCCCATTTCGAATGCAGGAGTACATGGCTCCAGAAATGGTCGCTCGGCAGGGGTACGGACGAGCCGCCGACTACTGGTCGCTCGGTAAGTTAAATACGCGGCAGCGCCTGTTCTTGTATTGCTGCTTCTTAGGGACATTGCTTTTCATTATGTTTCTTCAGGATGCATTGCTTACGAAATGCTAGAGGGCGATCCTCCGTTTCGAAGCAAACTTGGAGCAAAGGATCTGTTTCGAAAGATCATGACTGAAAAGGTAAAAATGCCTGTAGGTTCATCGTCCGCAGCGCATAAGCTGCTTAAAGGCCTCTTACACCGCAATCCGCAACAACGATGGGGAGTAACTAAAAGCACTACATTTGAAGTCGGTGGAGTGTCGGCAATACAGCAGGCTGCCTTTTTTCAAGGTTTGGATTGGGATAAGTTGGAACATAAAGAGGTCGATCCCCCGGACACATTCGAAATCGCAAAAGACGATGACACTCGCCATTTTCATGACGAGTTTACAGGCATGACTCTCCCTCGCTCCGTCATTATCATGACACGCGACGAGTACAAGCCGAAGCATGTCAAATCTGATTGCTTTCGTGGATTCTCCTTCGTCCAAGATGACTTTCATCTGCCAGAGCGTGACGAAGAAGAGGTCAAACAGTATTGGAATTCGGAGGAAGGCGATTGCGAGTCTGTTTCAGAGTGCGCGTCGAGCAAATGCGACAATGACCAAGTTCCGCTCGAACTTGTATCGCCCGACAAGAAGAAACGACCTCCTCGCAAGAAAAAGAAGAAAATGAATATCGCGGAAACTGCAGAACAGCCGCTTGTTAATCCTATATCTCAGACGGTACCTGCTGATTCTCTGGATATGCCACCTTCTTCCGTCGTTATTTCTACATCGACGCTTGAAACTGCAACGAGCATTACTGCCTTGGACACTGTATTTGAAGCGGGACCCGCGGCTCCATTCACCGATGACGCATCTACTTCTATTAAGCCGCACAATCCACCGCAATCTGCGGCAGTTATGCCATCTCTGTTCAAACAAATGGCTGCAACGACCATTGATTCTGTCCAGCAACACAGCAAACCTCAGCCTGTTGGCCAAAATAACATGACATCCGCCAAGACAATCTTGTCGGCTAGCGCACCAACGTGGGTCACAAGAATGTCGCAGCCGCGGCAGACTGCACTTGTAACACAACATGGCTGGCGACAAACTGCAGCCGTTCCGACACCTCCTCCGCCGCCCGCCGCATCACCAGCCTCGTCGGATTGGACGCAGCATCGCATGAGTCCGCGTAAGAGCCCACATTTGTCAACTACGATTCGCCAAGTTTCCTCCATGGCGTCGGCTCCAGTTTGGCCAACACTTGCGGTGAAAGACCCTCCTTTACCAAGTCAAACGATCAAGCCGCTGTTGAATCCGGTCGGTCCGGTGACAAAACTACAGGGCGCTTGGGCGAAACGATGAGTTCTGCACTGGTGGAAGGCCTTTATCGGTTGCTCATTGCTAACGAAAGTTATTCACGAGGTCGATAGGTGCTTCACCTGTTTAGCAGTATTTGTTTACGTGTTGTATATGCATTACTCAATATTTTTTTAGGCGCTTATTCAACTGCGGTATGACTGACAGTGAGCGCAAGGACAATTCATTCTTGTCGTACCGGCTCTCGAAGCGACACGATCGCATTGGCGGTTTCACGTTTGACTATGGCCACAACTTTCGCTCGTCGTCAATCCCATGCTGGGCCAACTGCTCACATAAATTTGTGAAGCCTGAAAACGATAGTTGCATTGATATTTCCATCTATTTCTATCACTTTGGATGTCAGCAAAAAGTTCTTTCAAGCTAACGGAGAAGGCACTTGAGAGTCTCCTCCGCGGAGACGCCATGACGAATGTTCCCATGCTTTTGCAGGTTCATTTCATCAGCGATTATGATGGTTACATGGCAGTTGATGGGTCAAACAAGGCTTCGAAAGTCCGCATACTTGATCGGAGTCTACGCAATGACTTGTTTCATATTATTTTCGTTCGCGGCGCCGTCGCTTCGAGTGTCAACGCTGGTTTATCGGAACCCCTTCTCTACATTACAACCTTTGACATTTTCAAGGAACTCACTCATCCATTGGTGAAGCCTCCTGACACTGTTTTGAAACTACCAAGTGGCAAGACGACGGGCGGCAAAGCATATGACTTTTTCTCGCGAACGACGCATTTCTTATCCAATGCCGACTTGTCGGGTTGTTCTGTCAACGCAACAAATGATATTGGACTGCCGAACGACTGGTCGGAGAAGGAAACAGCCGTGAGTCAATTTCTGGAGCACGACAAGGCCATGCATACCATTTCCAAGTCATCCGCAGCGACGACGAGTTCGGCCTTTGATGCGCAATCAGACTGCTACCTTGCGGCGCAATCGGAATTTATTGCGTCGCAGCTGGATCGTCAAAAGGTCAGTCTTACCTCCAATACAGGTCGACAGGATGCGGCCACCTCTGTCAAAATTGCGGAGCAGCATGCGCTTTGCTTAAATACGGCGTTAGAACAAGATTTGCACTTGGATCTGACGCCAGAGCTTTTGTGTAAATGGCATGGCATTCTCTGCGGCAATGGCATTCACAAGCACGCTGGCGTATTGCGACCTAAAGGAGTCAATGTTCGTGTCGGTCAAAGGTCCTTTCGGGCGTCGGAACATATCCCAGGTGACATAGAGACGGCTTGTCGCGCCTTAATGAGCTTGGAGGCGCGGTTGCTGCGGAACGGAAATGTTTCGTCGCCACGCGACAGCCGCAGCAATCAGGTATCGTTGAGCGTTGCAGCTGTCACGTTTGCGGCTGCCATCTTTTTCGCTATCGTTGATACCCATGCGTTTGCTGACGGAAATGGCCGGTTATCGAGAATTGCGGCAAACTGGGCGCTTCGTCGAGCAGGAATTCCGTTTTGCGTGCACTTTTTCGCGACGCCCGCGCAGCGCAAGGAGTATTTGGACGCCCTCATTCAGTCGCGGCGAAATATATTTCTTGCGGCAATTGGAAATGTTGAGCAAGAGATGCTGCTGGATGTTTTTCGGGATGCCAAATGTTTGCAGCCTTTAGTCGTACTGTTCATGGATCGCATATCCCGATCCGTGACGGAGTTCAATAAACTGGTCAAGGAAAAATCAACACTGCTTACAGATCAGGCGGAAGCAAAGGCGGCTCGCACGTTTCGGGAGCGAGCTGCTGCAGGTAATTGCTTAATGTAAGTGCAATGACTGACATTTGTCGAGATGGTGGACGGACTATCTTGGTCTTGTGGTTGTACTGACTCTTTTTGCGTATTACTGTTCTCTCATTGTAGCTGCTTCGACGAGAACCCAAATATTGCCACGCTATGTTGTGGAAAGGCTGTTCATTTGAATTGCATGGCCGAGTGGCTGAGTTCTAAGAACTCGTTTCCTCAATGCCGTGGCGATCTTCCCTTGCTGCCTCCGCGTTTGCGGGCACCCGATTCAAACGAGGAAGGGGAAGGGGAGCATACGACAAACGAATCTGACGATTCGGGCGGCACCACCTCATCTTCGATTGAAGCGGATGACACGTCCATGGAGGATACAATGAGTATGACATCAGTGTTCGAACATATACTTGCTGCGCCCGCACCTACAATGAACGCTGACACGTCCGAGACGACTGTGGAAGAGGAGGATGAAACGACGGCGACTGTGGATGCACCCAATGCGGAAACGGAAGATACAACAATGTCAACGACGGACGAAACAACAGAAATTGTGGCGCCGCCGCCAAATCCGAACTTGCCAGATTATTGCGCCTACGGAAATTGTCACAATCGAGGCGCTCGTGACTGCACCAATGCTAGCTGCGGCCGCTGCTGCCTCATGCATGGTCGCTTTTCCTGCAACCGGCATAACGCTATGTAAAAATGCTTCGGTGCATGGTTGCGATGGCTCTCTGGCAGATTTATCCACTCCATTCGATTTTCAAACAGTATATCATCGTAATATATTCTATATAGAAACCTAGTAGGACTGTCATGTTAGGAATATACCGGTGCAAAAAAAGCGACCTTTCGCGCGCAGCGCGACCTTTCGGGCGAAAGGTCACGCGGCGCGTCGCGCCGAAACCTCGACCTTTCGGGCGTCTCCGCATGTCTTCCCGCGGGCTCCGAATGATTGGCACTATACTCAACATGGCTACTTTTAGTATAGCAGCAATAAATATGAGTGAAAAAATATAGTTCGGCCATTTTAAATCAAGAATTTTGGCGATTCTGCTTTTGGTGCAAGGACAAAGTGGCTCAGTGTTTCGCATGCTGACACTGGCTTTGAACTAGCAATGTCCTTGAGTGTTGTTATATTTGTGTGGCTCTGCAGTTTCTGGATCTTTGTGCCCACTCCAATGTAAGCAGCAGAGGCTAGCTTGTACTGTTTCTTTCTTGGTGCAGTCTCGGCTCCACTTGCAACACAATTCTCACGGTTGGTTCATGCAGCTGCGCTCCACTTGTACAGTTATTTCAGCCACAGCTTGCGCATCAAGTCCTTCCTGCAATAACCTCTGCCATTGTGTATCTGGCCTTTCAAGGACAACAAGTTTGAGAGGTGCTCGCAGTCGGCTTGTTTCACGCCAATCTGAGAATGAAACTGTTGTGCTCATTTCCTTTTAACCTCGTTGGTGCTGATCAAAATACAGTCTATCAAGGACTGTAGATAGTTGATGCCTGCTCCTTTGGATTCACTGGCCCCATTCAAAGACTTCTCACTGCCTCTGCTGTGCGCTTGCGCTCATCATTGGTACTGCTTGGCAACTTCGCAGTACTGGTTGATGCAGTAGCTGAATCCAACAAGCCACAAGGAGACTTTGATGGTGAATGCCCCTGTTTTGTACCGCGTATTGCACTGAGCACATTAGCCATGTCATATTATACACTCACAAGCCGTGCTCCAGGGTTGTGTCCGTCAATGGTTGTGTCCATGCTCTTTGCCGTGTAAGCCATGCTCTGCTATCTGCACAATAGCTTGCCCTGATTGTAAAACAGTTTGCTTGGTGATGCGTTTGATGGATCCTTTATATCTGGATTACGCTGATGGAAATTGTTGTAGATTGACTCTGCCCACTGTGCTAGAGTGATACTCCATTCCCCCTCCCCAAAATGATCCTTGACAACACCAATTAAGTGCTTAGCAACAGGATGTCTGACACCAAAGTCAGCCATTAGCCGCAAATGATACATGATCAGCACTGCAGTACATGCGTACAGAAAGGGTCAAAGCTATTCTCCTGGGCCAAACTCTGGGAGTGAGTTCATGTTCAGCTTTTCAACCAACTTTAGCAGGTTCCAGTCACCTCAAGCTGTGCAGCAAACTTAGGTGACTGCGCGTCAATCCAGAGATTTAAAGCTGCATCCCCCAGCCTTGCCTTGTGAAAGCAGGTTTAATGGCTTGATAGGATTTGGAGTTTGTGGCATCCTTCCAGCCACTGAGGACATTGAGCTGCATCGCTGACATCCATTTTGTACTAACTTGGACAAATAGGCATTGGATTGAACGCTAGCCGCAGCAGCAGCAGCAGCAGCAGCAGCAGCAGAAGAAGCAGACAACTCTAATATCATCATGCTAATAGGCATTAAGACTATTTCAAGCTCCCTCAGTTGCTGCTAGCTAGTGGGCCAGAGAGACGGCATCTCCCTCAAAAGGCTCAACCTTAGGATTTGATGGGAGAAGCTTAAATTGGCCCAAGATTGGGATTGTCAGTTATGTTTGATAACCAAGAGGATACTATGAATAGCTGGAGCAGAGCTTGGCATAGCAGTGGCTGGCAAGCTGGGTAAACTACTGGGTTGGCTGCTGGGATGACTGGAAGGACAGCCTAAAAAGCAACCTGAAAAGGGACTGGATGAGTTGCCATTTGATGGAGGCAAACTGGGACCACCTGTAGAAGAACCTGAGCCAAGGGAATGGACCAGATCCAAATGATGCGGGAGGACCACGAGGATTATAGGCACAGGTAGCCACATGTGTCAGAGCATAACAGTTGCCGCTAGCGCCATTGAGCGAAATTATTTGTCGCACTGAAAACCATTAAGACAAAGAAGTACTTAAGGTTAGGGGTACTGACATTTCGCACCTTTCAGACCGGCACTCACGAAAGGTCGCCGTCCTTGTCCAAAAAGTGGCAAGGGATGAGCAACATAGCATTGGAGTCGCATCGGTAATCCTCGCATCAAGCGTCGCAAAAGTTGCAAAAGTCAAAATGGCGGTGAACAACCGACGCAGATGACGCTTATAATGAGTCCGGCGCCAGTTTCTACGTCAATCATCATTTGCACATGGTCCCTGGTAGCGTTAGTAAGAGTATTGATTGCATTTCAGCCTCATTCAGGTCAAGACAACCATCATGGTTTGCATGCCGCGTACGGCGGCGATTTTGAGGTTCAGCGACATTGGATGGAGCTCACGTTTCATCTTCCGATCGGAGAATGGTACTACGATGACCCAACCTACTTTGGTCTCGACTATCCTCCGTTGACTGCTTACGTTTCGTATGTTTGCGGTTACTTTTCAGACAAGCTTGTTGGATCTTACTCGGTGGCATGGATGGAATCACGAGGATTGGAAGATCCAAGGCACAAGGCTCTCATGCGTGCGACTGTGTTGCTGTTGGATCTACTCGTTTTTGGCAGCGCCGTTTGGTGCATGACAAGGCCGCAAGAATCGTTACGGCGCGACTATGATTCGCTAGCTACCTTTGTCCTTGTCATGATACAGCCAGCGATTCTACTGATTGATCACGGCCACTTTCAATACAATACCTTTGCATTAGGACTTTGTCTATGGGCATTTCATTTCATGAGCAAGCCTGGTCATTGTAATTGCCTCATTGGGAGCATATTTTACTGCTTGGCCTTGTCGTTCAAACAAATGACGCTGTACTTTGCTCCAGCAGTCTTCTTTTACTTACTTGGACGATGCTGCGCCGAGAAGGGTCGATACTTTACACTGCGATTTGTTTCCTTGGGTATCACGGTAGTCGCTACAATCTCCGTCATGTTTTTGCCAGTCGTCTTGAACGGCCCAGATGAAACGACCTATTTGGAACGCTTGACTCAAGTTATGCGACGCATCTTTCCATTGCATCGAGGATTGTTTGAGTCCAAGGTCTCCAACACTTGGTGCGTTCTTTCACTCAAGCCCTTTCGAATACGACAGCAAATACCAGAGCATTTGCAACCAATGGCGGCACTGTTCGTGACAATACTGCTCACCATGCCATGCAGCGTATCCATGTTTCGATTAGGAAGCCGCGGATGCATGGCTGGCAACCAAGAACGACAGCGTACAATCTTCTCGTGGGGAATGACGAGCAGTGCACTGGCATTTTTCCTCGCGAGCTTTCAGGTTCACGAAAAGAGCATTCTTCTCGCGCTTGCCCCTGCCTGCTTGCTCGCGGCGCAGGATTATAAGTTTGTAGAATGGTTTTCGATTGTTGCAACGTGGTCTCTGTGGCCTCTACTTCAAATTGATCGGTTGCAAACGGCGTATTTTTGCACGATGGTCATATACCTTGCACTTTTGCATTTACGGAAAGCGTCGCTTGAGTTACCACAAAGAGACGAAGGCAGCTTGTTTAGTCACAAAGTACTCTTTTCATGGCTATCAAATGCATCATACGCAGTCATGATCACTCTTCACCTGCTCGAAGCAACGATTACCGTTCCCAGCAATCTGCCCGATCTCTTTTCCGTGCTTTGGAGTTTGGTGGGATGCGGATGCTTTGGCGTGGCTTGGTTGTACACATGTTGGCGCCTCGCTCATGGCGAAAGGAAGGAAAAGTTAAATTGATAGAGCGTAGTAGATAGATTATCGTTGAAGATACAACCGACTTGAGATCAGTTGATGCGTAATACACTGTTACTAGCCGAATAGCTGATTTTCGGTCGTGCTACGACACGAACTCCAACGTGATCGACAAATTCCGTCGAAACGATGAGTGTCCGTCACATGTCATCTCATATCTCATCAACAAAGCCTCTGTACTCCAGCAATGCAAAACACTATGAAGTTACTTACTTGTGTATTGGCTCTTCTTCTCAATCTGTGTCCCTTGGTAAGCGCTTGGCAGGCAGAATGGAAACGACTCGATCCTCCACAACGAATCAGTCCACGACGATCGGGCCACGCTGCGTTTGGAACACTTGACAAGCATTACATCTTTGGCGGATACGTGGAGGATGATAGTATGAAGCGAAATGTGGTGAAGGATTTGTGGAAGTGGAAAGGTGACTCATGGCAGTCTGTCGAGCAATCTGGTGATATTCCTGGAGCGCGTCTGGTATCAGCAGCCGCTGCAGTCAACGACAAGGCCTTTTTGTTTGGCGGATGGGATCCTCAGACAGAAGGGACTGGAGGCGTCATTTTGAGTGATGTTTACCAGCTGGACCTCAAGTCGCATTCCTGGACGAAAATTGGCGACTTTCCGGATGGACCAACGAGCCGACACGTTGCCGTCGCTTTTGGCGAGAAGGTCATGATCCACAATCACCGTTGTGTCGACTTTGTATACATTTTTGATCCTATCTCTCAGTCTATTCGGAAACAACCTACGACGGGGCCATGTCCTGGTTCGCGCGGGCTCCATGCCGCTGCGACTGTCAATGATTCCACCGTTGTCGTCTACGGAGGAGCCGCCAAGGACGGCGTCATGTCGAAGGAAGTATTCGCACTGGATACGAATACATGGAAATGGAAACTAATGGCTGAGTTTCCAGATACGGCAAGAGCAGGGTCGTGCCTTTGCCGATTAAGCGATAGTTGTTCACTTCTCTATGGCGGTGCAGAGAGCAGCGAATTTGGTCTGAAAGCTCGCGGAGATGTTTGGATCTTTGATTTAGACTTGAACAAATGGGAGCTGGTTGTCGCTGAAGACATAAATGGAGTCCCTCCACCGAGAAACGCAGCGTCCTTGGTAAAGATTGCAGAAAATGAATTTCTGCTGACTGGTGGATGGTCGCCGTTCAAGAAAACTTGGGACGATTGCTTCGTCTTGCATGTAAAACCGTAGTTATAGCTACTTTAATCATATGTTATGCGAACACTCAATAAACAGTCAACAGAAGTTTAGAACGGAGGACGAAAGTCGCCAAAAATGAGCTAACTTTCTCGCAGTCAATAACGATACGACGCGTGACAATCATGGCATTTGCACGATTCAACGCAAACCGAGACTTTCAAATTTTCGTCCACTCACATTTTTGGGTGCACATGTTAAAGACTACAAGATTGCTCGTAAGTGGCACCAAAGGTGGTCAGACAAAGCAAATAGATAGCACTGCTGCACTCCAGCCACCATCATATTTCTTTCGTGCCTCTTGCTTTTAGGATATCAAGAATTTAGATTTCTGATAAGCTCGGCCACGGCAAGAACGATAGCATCAGCATCTAGCGATGCCCCACAAGACTATCAAGATGGCAACAGTTGACGCTAAGCAGAATGATGCTTCTTCGAAAGAAAACAAGCCATCGTCTAGCCCATCAAAATCGCCCCAATCGTCAGCAAAGCTTGGCAAGCCTCCAATAAACTCGCGGAATTCCAGGTCGTTCAAAATGCCTTTTGTTAAGAACAGAAGTAAGACTGTCGTAACAGAGTCGGAAGAGAATGATGAAGACGACCCAGTGATGGCCTTGTTTGCAGCGCGTAACAAGCAAAGAGTACGATTCAGTCTAGAGGACAGTCCCCAAGTGACGCTGCAGGCGAAATCGGAGAAGCAAGAGCTGCAAGCTGAGCGAACCGCGATTGAGGCTCAGCTTACACCAGAAAAGAACGAGACCACATCCCTCAGTATCAAAAGCTTTATGAAGGGTGCTATATTCGGAAAGTCGAACTCGTCGAGTGAACAAATCGATGAGTTTGACCGTCACATGGCAAGTGAAATTGAGGCAGTGGGACTGTCGCCGCAGACGAGGCAACAGAAAGGCGACGCTCATGTCTTGACAACAGGTATCTACTTACCGTTATCAGATGAGAATATTAGTTGCAATCATGCTTTTACGGAAGACAAAGATGTTCGTGCGCAAGCTACAAAGCTACTAAACAAGGCGTCACGAGCTCGCCATGTCTACTTTCGCTACGAATACGCCGTCAAGGTTTGCGTCAGAGCGCTCGACCTAGTAACGCAAGCAGACTATCCAGATGATCACCCCACTGTCATTAAGATACTCCAATCTTTAAACACTGCTCACCATGCGCTTAGCAGTTATCGAAACTCGGCGAATATTGTCAGAATGGGAAACCGTTACGAAGTTGCAGGAGAGCTTGTCCGTGCGCTAAAGATGTACAGCATTGCTTACCGTATTCGGCGGGATAACCTGAGCGCCGACCACCCTAGTCTTATTGTTCTCTTGAACATGCTCGGGAGTGTCCAAGTGAAGCGCGAAGAACTGGAAGAAGCCATGGAGATATTCGAGATTGCTGTGAAAGAGGATAATGAGAATGACGCAACTCAAGTGAAGTCAAACGATAATTTACTGGCAAAAAGTGTCGCCTATCGTGAGATGGGATCTATCTATGAGAGGTGGCAAGAGTTAGAGGATGCTTTGGCTATGTACAACAAGAGCCTCGCATGCCTCGCTAAGTATAAGGGCATTGCAGTTGCCCGAGTACTCAAGACCAAGCACAGCTTTCCACAACCGCATGAAGAGTCTGATCTTGAAGTTCCATCGCATCATGCCATTCTCCGTGACTTGGAAAGTACACAGCGATCCCGCTCATACACCAGACAGACAAGCATCGTCAAAGCTAACAAGCACGAAGATGACGAGAATGAGTCGGGTGGCATGGAACTTCTTATGGGTTCGCAAGAGAAAGGCTGGTCGATGAAAAGAAATAACCTCGCAACTTTCTTTTGCACAAGCGGTTACGACGCTTTCTTTCCTCAATCGCTTGAGTCAACAAGGAACAAGAAAAAGACAAGCACCGCTCGTGACAACAGCGCTGCCGACATCGATATCGCGCTGACTCTGCATCAGATTGGGCAACTGCATCGATCAAATGGCGATTTTAACCTTGCAATTGAGGCATACTCTGTGGCTTTACGCGGGATGAAGCATGTTTTGGGGAAGAGTCATCCAAACTGTGCTTCGATTCTAGGCAACATTGGCAACTTGCAGAAAGAAATGGGGGACATGAATGCTGCTTTCGAAACTTACCAAAAGGTGCTTGCAATAGAATCAGCTCGGTTGGGGTTGAGCCATCCAGATGTGATCATTACGCTTCACAATATAGCCACAATTGATGCGGCTAGGGGAAATCACCGTCAAGCGCTGGAGCTTTACAATCAGGTTATCGAATTGCAAAAGAAATTGTTTGGATGTGACCATATTACCCTGGCGGTGACTACAGCTTGTAAAGGTGACGTGTATGAGCGCGTTGGACAGGTCGACAAAGCCATCGCATGCTTTGATGAAGTGCTACGCATTAAGACGGCGGCTCTAGGGCGCCATTCATTCGAAGTTGCTCGTATTCTGCACAAACTGGGCAAGTTAAATGCCCAGAACGCCGATTTTCCTGTCGCGGAGTCGTTCATATCCAGAGCAGTGTTGGTTTATAGGCTGAACAAATTACCGGATGACGATGAATGGCTAATCGACGCTGCTAGGGATGCTGCAGACATTGATGCGGCCATATCAATGGGGAAAACGGGTGTTGTCGATAATGTATTTGAGTTCTAAAAAACTAAAGTGTGTATTTGTACTTTTACGTTTCATCTTCACCGCAGTAGAATACTACCTTCCGCCGCAATGGGGTCTCCAGCCTACCTGCCCCGTGCCGCAGCGCCTCATCGACCTGCGAAAGACCAAACACTTCCACCATAGGGCACACAAGGTCGTGGCTGAGTACAAGGTCCACTAACTGATTGATCATCGCCTCCTTCTTTTCTCGCTCGTGCATGTGTTGCACCATCCAACGACTGTGCCAGTATCCTCTCAGGCGAACATCCTTAAATATCAGCTGCGTCGTCGAGACTGTCACTGGCTTCATAGACATGCCGCCGTATGTAACATGAGTTCCTCCATCGCCCAGGAGTTTCAGTAGCAAATCGGAAGACTCACCACCGACAGCATTCAAAGCCAAACAGACATCTGATATTTCCTCCAGCTGGCTCTTTAAAGCCTTCACCTTTGTCTTGTCAGTCAAGTCCTCCTCTGCAACGACCAAATGGTTCTTTCCCTTGACAGACAAGTAGTCGACAAGTTCATCCATTTCCTCTTGCGATCGATTGCGTCGCTGCACCATGCTAACCATTGCTGTGTCGCTGCATACCAATGAAGCTAATTGACTAGCCATGAATCCCACACCCGAATTTCCAGCATTTTGGACAATAATCCTTGGACCTTTTGCCTTCGGCTCGAGAAAGTCGTGTAGCAGTCGGAACGCCGTGCCTCCGAGCTGAAAGACTGCTGCCGCTCGCGGGCCTTGTGCATTCATGAGTTCCTGCCCTCGTTTCACATGGATCAAGGCATCTTTGTCGCAAATAACGTGAGATCGGAATGTTCCGTACCCGGAAAGCCCCAATGTCACCCAATCACCAGCCTTGAAAGTGCCGGATTCGTCGCTCACAACTTGTCCCCATCCTTCAGATCCTGCCACGGTACGTCCATCAAAATGCAGACTTGCTGCTCGATTGGTTCGATCGGCATCTGGATATGGCGACGCATATGTTCCTTGGACACTGTTCATGTCGGCCGGATTCCACGGCGCGTGCATCATTTTAACGTGCACTGGATTTTCGATTCGTCGCGTATCCTTTAACGCTTTTTTGTGATCCGTTTGTTGATATTGCAAGACATCAAGAGGATTTCCAGTCGTCTTATATGACAGCTCATGATAATGACGATCACTGATTCTTGCTGTAGAAATGCATCTTTTGGCGGAGCGGGTGGATAGGTGGAGGAGCGCCATGGTGATTGTCAATGAACAAAGTGGGTGATCGCGAAGAAACCGAAAGAGCGAAGCGCGATGATTCGCGTTTCATGACGTCATATACGTCTTATACGACATCAAAGATACCGGCAATCGCAACATTGCTTAAAGAGCACCAACAAAGGCGATAGAAATACGTTCAAAATTAAGCAAGAGCAAGAACAATAGTCTTTGTTCAGTGGTAACTGATATCTACTGTATGCAGCTGTAACCAACCGAGTGAAATGCATCAAAGCTCATCATTTGCATCGCCATCACCAGTAGCCGTAGCAATAGGAACCTTCATCGGCTTGGAAGCCCAAAGGCCATGTTCATTACAGTACGCATATGCTCGAATAGTCGTTCCGGCACGTACTTCTGCAGAAAGTCTGGCGGTTCGATCGCTGGCGTCGAATGCCGATACGCCAAGTATGCGGTTGTCGTCCATGTTGACGGCCCACACGTATTGTATCCAATGGGGCTTTGTGGGATTCATTTCATGAGGGATTGTGACTCGAGCTCGATCATAGGCGATATGCACTATTGGAGTATGCTTGGTGGCATCGCCTTTGGAGTTGATTGTGCCTGCGTGTTCCGATACCAATTGGCGGACAATTTCCTGCAGTTCGTGTCGATCCCTTGCAGCCTGACCAGAAGACATGATCAATACAGACAACAGTAGTGCGATGCGTAGCATTGGTCGCGTCATGGTGGTTGGTATGGAGATGACGAGACGACTATCGAAGGAAATGTGGACGAACGATGATGGAGAAGATCTTGCGTTCAGCTTGGCCGCGCCGTCGCGGGCATCGTGTCGCATCGGTTTAAAAGAAGCTAAAGTAGTCGTTCGGATGATGACGATGCGTTCATCCAATCCAATGGCGCGCGCGACGTAACTTCGCCCTTGCCATTTTCAGCCGCTCACACCATGGACTTTGGCCGTCGTTAGATTCCTGCAAGTCTTTACAACTGCTCTACGAAAATTTATTTACTACTTCCAAAATGTCTAACTCATTGAACAAAGAAGACAATATGCCAAACTCCGATGTCGCGGAGGAAGAAAAGCCGGAGACTTTGGTTGATTCTCCGAAACCGTCGTCGGCCGAAAAGTCGAGTCCTTGTCCGGCTCCTCCCACAGACGAGACAATGAACGGATCCGAGTCGGACGGCGAGGTCGATGACGCTGAAGAAGCTCTCTTTGCCAATTTGGAGCATGAAGAGGAGGAAGAGGCTGCTCGACAGGCCTTGCTGCAGCCCAAGGATATATCCGTCGCTCCCGCGCTCCTTCGCAAAGCTTTGGAGGATGGACAAGTCAAGGCTGACGAGTCGGAGGAGGAGTCTGACAAGGAGGTGAAAAAGGCAGAGTCTCCGGAGCCGCATGTTCATTCGAGAGTAAGTACTCATTGAGAGAAGCGTGTCGAGAATATGTGTGGCTGGCAGACATTCTTGTCATTTGCGACGGAACAATTGCGTTTTCTCGTCATTGGCATTGTTACTTGGTTGGTCTATCTACCTGCGATAAAGTATTGATTAGGTTACCGCAGAATCATTTGCAAGCGGTTGCAATTCTGTCACTTCTCTGGCCTCGCAAGAGTTACATTGCTGGCTGCAACTTACAATGGCGATAAGGCGTTGGTACGAATCATGTACATTTGCCTCACACAATGGTCTACTTGGCTACGCGCACAGAAAAATCAGCTAGAATTTTTGCTTTCCAAGGCTGAGGAATACAGCAACTTTATCGCTCGCGATTTAGATGAGTTGCAGGCTAATCTTGCGCGGGAGGCAGAGGAATCGTTTGAAGGGCCCGATGGAAAGAAGCGTAAACGCAAGGGCTCAGCTGGAGCGACAAGTAAAAAGGCCAAGGCAATCGAAAACCTTAAGACTGCACATGCAAAGGACGCGATTGTTCGATCGGAAGGAAAGAAGGCAGTGTTTCGTCAGCCCCCTATTTTAGCGTCAGGGTGTGTTTTGAAGGACTATCAGCTTGAAGGTGTCCGTTGGTTGGCATCGCTGTACGAGAATGGCGTTTCTGGTATATTGGCCGATGAAATGTAAGCGCGACAAGACCTGAGTAACATTTGGTTTCTTTTGTTGTTTACTAACACACCAATGCATTTTTCCTTGAACTTTAGGGGTCTTGGAAAGACGATTCAATGCATTGCCTTGATTGCGCACTTGCTCACCAAGACAGTGAGCGGCCCATTTCTCATTGTAGCCCCACTCGCTACTCTTCCAAACTGGGTCCGCGAGTTTGAGCGCTGGCTTCCACAATTTCCTGTCATTCGCTACCACGGCACTGGCCCAGAACGCGACGCAATGTTCAAAGGACCTTTGGATCCTAAAAATAAGCGGAACAAGGATTTCCCGTTCATTGTTACATCTTACGAGGTGGCCATCCGCGACCGAAGCAAGCTGGAGCGCCTTGGCGAGTTCACGTACTTAATTGTTGATGAAGGTATGGTAGCAGGTTGCGATACGCATAATTGAGTTGCTGATCCTTTCGTCGCTAACGTAGTCTTTTGCATATTAGGTCATCGGTTGAAAAATCATCGCTGTACATTGCTGAGTTCTTTAAAGAGATTGAAGGCAGCGAATCGTCTTCTGCTGACTGGAACACCGATCCAGGTAAGTCGAAATAAGTTATCTTGACGGCTGCCGCCTCTTTGACTGCAAACGGCTAATCAATCGCGATTCTTTAAGAATACACTGAACGAACTGTGGTCGCTGTTGAACTTTGTCAACCCTGGTATTTTCGACGACCTGACGGTGTTTCGGTCCTGGTTTGGTTTCAAGGACATTGGGCAACAGACACATGGGGCCACGAAGGAAGAAGACATTTTGCTTGCAGAGCGCAAAAATCAGACGGTCACAAAGCTCCATAACATTCTCCGTCCCTTCTTGCTGCGCCGCGTGAAAATTGATGTTCTTTCAGAGCTGCCTCCAAAGAAGGAGGTTATCGTCTATAGCGGAATCTCAAAGCTGCAGGCTGGCTATGCGGATTTGATCGAGAAGGGCACTCTGCGCGACACCTTAATTCGTCAAGGGATTGAAGACGGTCGGACGCTCAGCCAGCACAACAAGATGATGAATCTCCGAAAGAATACTAATCATCCGTTTTTATTCGGCGAGCCCATCGACCCAGCAACGGGTCTTCACGTTGGTACAGCTCATCCTCAGCTCTTGGTCCGGGCCAGTGGAAAGTTTGCCTTATTGGATCGCATGCTAGATCGGCTGCACCGCGATGGTCATCAGGTTTTGATATTTTCGCAAATGACGAGCGTTTTAAATGTCATGGAGGATTACCTGCAGTTTCGCAAGTGGAACTACTGCCGCATTGATGGATCGACCCATATTGATGAGCGTCAGCGGCAGATGGATGTTTTTAACGCCGACCAGACTGGCGGGGCCGATGGATCGCGCAACATTGCTGACGATCGTAACTTTGTCTTTTTGCTGAGTACTCGTGCTGGAGGGTTGGGCATTACGTTGACTGCTGCGGATACATGCATCATTTTCGATTCAGACTGGAATCCCTTTGCCGACTCGCAAGCCATGGATCGGTAGGTCGAATAATTGTCCAGAAATTTTTTGCGAGGTTCATCGCAATATCCACTAACACGTCCTTTTGCTATCAGCTGCCATCGAATTGGCCAGGAACGTCCCGTTGCCGTCTATCGTTTGATTACTACCAACTCGGTGGATATCGAAATGATGGAAAAGCAAGTGTCCAAGAAGAAGCTGGAGCGAATGACTATCGCCGGAGGAGACTTTCGCCGAGCTGGTCGTCGTACTCAGGGAGACTTTACCTTTGAGAGTCTCAACATGTTGCTTTCCTCGGAAATTAAAGACATGCACAGCAAAGGAGCCGATGTGGAAGATGTCAAGATTTCAGACGAGGAGTTTGATTCCATCATGGACCGCAAGCGTCTTTTTAGCAGCGGACCCGACGCTCCTCCATCGGAAGGCAAAATGTATGACCTAATTGACGCGCAAGGTGGAGATGTTCTCGGGTCAATGGACGCATAGAAAGGAAACTAAATGATGGTAGACGTACAATAGATATCGACGTGATGTTTCGCGCAGGTATGAATAGCTAGCGTCTCATTAGGTTAGACTCTCAATCTATACAGAGTTTCGTCAGACGGTCTCATCGTAATGCTGCATGCGCGATTTGGAAAAGTTCGCAGCAACAACCATCGATGGCTGATTTGGGGGCTTTATTCTTTTCCAAATAGTTCGAATCGTAGCTAATATCAGAGTAGCATGCTCCATATAGCCCTCTTGTTGATGGCAAGACCTGAGGCATAACTAAAACTTCGTAGAGTAACCATTTTTATGACTCATTTTGGCTTATGACAATTTTAGTGGCTCTGCAACGTTCGCATTTTCTATGAAGGCTTATATAATTAGTCTTGAGGAGGGAGTCGGACGAGTTGGCCCGCGCCTCGACCATGACGACCCTCTTTCGTCCATCTCCCATTCGACTGCACACGACTTGCTTCCGGTTGCTACACTCTATAAGTAAAGATATCTGGCGAGTTAAGAGACAGTTGAATATCATAGCTGTAAGCAGCAATCAAACATCATCTAATTTCATTATCATGCCAGTTTGGTTTCCTCCAGTGGATCGCCTCGTCACATTCATTCCAGAACCACCGCTAAACTTTTATGATGATGCATCCTTTGGTACACCCGAAGGATCGCTTGATGGACTCGGCAATGACAATGATGACGACTTTTACGATGCGTCGCCGCAGGATTTTGGAAACGCAAGTATGAGTTTCAACGACGAGGAGCTGCTGCTGGATGGAGACGAAAGCATGAACTACTTTGATACGATGAACGATTTTGACGATTTAAACGCGACAAGGTAGGTCAGAAATTGCATTGTGGCGTCGCATGTCATTTCGTGAGATATTAGCGGAACGAAAGGCGCTGTATAAGCGAGGAATATGGTATTCTATGACAGCGACTGAAGAGCATGTGCGACGCTTTACTGGACCGCTCCTGTGAAAAGCTGTTTGCAATCTGATTTCTGACGTATGGTCACATACTTCGTGTTCTTCTTTTGCAGCAACTTGACAAAGTCTAACGCGCCAGCATCAACTCCATTGCAAGACGTTGGCTTGGACGAAGGAAGCGGATCATTCAACGTCGATGAGGGTGGCAATTTACAGGAAGTGTCGCCCGCACACGAGCAGAGTATGAACATGTCCAATCTGCTTTACGGAGACGATGAAACTCCCAGTGTTACCGAGTCGGGAGTATATGATGCAGACTCGAGCATGGATTTTTCACAACTCAAAGAAGGCAACAGTCCTGCCAGCCATGCCATTGCTCCCTTGGCTGTTGCCGGAGGCTTTCACGCCATGCAAGCGGTGTACAATCGACTGGGCGGAAACGATGACAATGTTGATGACGACCTGCCTGGCATTAACGAATTTATATCGCAATCAAAACACTTGGGCCAGCAAGAAGGCATGACAAATGCAGCTCGATGGAATCAGATGCAGCATGCCTTGAACCAAAGTGCCATGCAAGAGTCGGCGCGAGGCGGTACGGGTTTCTTTGTGCAAAGCAACAAGTAAGTTCGGTTTGGATGACTGCCTGCGTTTTTTAAGCATCATAAATTTCGCTCACGATCAATGTTTCGTCTTCCTTTCGATAGCTATCAAAACGTTTTGCAAAGCATGGCCAAATCTGCAAGTCAGCAGGCTGCCGCATCCGTTGGCAATGCATCGTCGGGTATGGCGTCCGCTGCACTAGCACCAGTTGCCATGTCGATTGCGGTAAAGGTTGTTATCGCGGTAGCAGTAGGTGTTGCAGCAAGTGCTGTTGGAATTACTGCTGGGGTCTTGAGTGGCAGCAAGTCTCCTCTGGCAAAGTTCAAAAACTTGAACAACCCCGGACTTGTATCAAGTCGACCAGATCCAAACAATGGAAACAGTGCGCAACAAGAACTGGAGATACCCGACTCGGAGGAGCTTACATACGGAGCTATTGATTTTGCTAGTATAAACCCAACAGTGGCGCCGAGTTATAATAACTTCTTTCCTACCGCTACCACTCCAACAAGGATACCCACGTTCGCCACAACATTGAGCCCGGTCAGTTCCACCTTTTCTCCATCGCAAGCAACGACAGGCCCAACAGCTGCAGCATCAGTCATCGGGCAAACGGCCGGTCCCACTAACTTGTCCACGAGTGCACCCTCGGCAGTGGCAACGCTATCGCCTTTAGCGGCACCAACAGCTCCTCCGGTTCCAAGCTTATTTACTACGCCTCCGACGACGGCAACGTTTGAGCCAACGACCGCTACAAACTCACCTACGGCTGCTTTGACGACAAACCCAACAATAGTCGCCACCCCGTCTTCCTCTGGAGGTGGAATTCAAACTTCATCACCTGCTGCCATTGTCCCAACGATTACGACGACAGGGGCCCCGACAGCGACTACGACGAGTGTTCCAGCAAGGGCTACAAACTCTCCGACGCAAGCGACGACCGGGCCAACAGCTGGAACGACAGATCTTCCAACCTTAATATCACCAGGCCTGGGAAGACCTGGCGTGACTGTAACAGTAGGACCAACTGTTTTATCTACTTCGCTGCCTACCCCGCTTGTCGCCGCAAGGCCGGGCGTGTCAGTCACATCTGCTCCTTCAGCTATCCCGCTGAGCCAAAATTTTGCACCCGTTAGTACAAGACCTACAGTTGCACCATCGGGAGGATTTCCGATTAGTCCAGTAACCATCGCGCCCTCGACTGCCGTTCCTGTTGCGTCTCCGACACCGGTGACATTGGTGCCTTCTGCATCGCCGCAAACTGGAGCACCTTCCACTGTATCGCCTACGACGGCAACAGAGGCACCGACGGGGCCATTCGTGCCGACACTGGCCCCAGTATTTAGTATATCACCAGCAACATCACCTGCAGTTACAACAACAGATGTGCCAACAAAAGCTCCGACTTTATCGTTGACAAGATCACCAGCACTGACTTCGACATCACCAGTCGCTGCTCTGCCTACTCAAGCGCCCGTCTTTTTAATTGTGCCAACAACAGAATCACCCTCGATTACACCTACTAAAACACCTGTCTTTGCCCCAACTCTACCTGTCGCACCCTCATCAACAAGTTCACCGACGCAAAACCCATTTGAGGTGCCTAGCAAAGCCCCATTACTTTTCTCTTCCCCTATTAGAATTCCTACAGTTTTGCCGACTGCAAACCCATTCGGCGCACCAAACGCAGCTCCTACCGCATCACCATCAAGAGGTCCCATCAAGAGTCCAACAGATTTCCCACTTGTATCTCCGACAAGGGCTCCCAATGCAAATCCCACTTTTTTCCCATCAAAAAACCCAACCACTGATATCACAGCGGCGCCAACTGTAACTCCTACAAAGTCACCTTTTGGGGAATCTGTCGATGTTCCCACCAAAATCCCATCTGAAGCTCCTGCTACTTCCCCAAACAGCGCTCCTAGCCAGTTGCCTTCAAATCAACCAGTCACGGATGCCACAGAGGCACCATCTACACTGCCAAGTAGCACACCCAATGAAATTTCAAGCCAAGTGCCATCTGCGAGTCCAATCAAGGTTGCCACGGAAGTGCCCTCTTTGTTGCCGAGTGGCACTTCAAACATAGCTCCCTCTGCAAGGCCTTCCCAAACACCAGCTGAAGGTCCAACAGAGGCACCATCTTCGTTGCCAAGCCGCATACCCATCACAGCTCCCAGCACTTTGCCATCTCAAAATCCTTTTTCGGATGCTATGGCGTCTCCAAGCCAGTTGCCATCTGGAAGTCCAATCAAGGTTGCCACTGAAGTGCCCTCTTTGTTGCCAAGTGGCACCCCAAACATAGCTCCCTCTGCAAGGCCTTCCCAAACACCAGCTGAAGGCCCAACAGAGGCACCATCTTCGTTGCCAAGTAGCACACCGAATGAAATTCCAAGCCAAATGCCGTCTGAGAGTCCAAATAAGGTTGCCACTGAAGTGCCCTCTTTGTTGCCGAGTGGCATTCAAAACATAGCTCCCTTTGCAAGGCCTTCCCAAACACCAGCTGAAGGTCCATCAGAGGCACCATCTTCGTTGCCAAGCAGCATACCCATCACAGTTCCTAGCACTTTGCCATCTCAAAATCCTTTTTTGGATGCTATGGCGTCTCCAAGCCGGTTGCCATCTGGAATTCCAATCAAGGTTGCCACTGAAGTGCCCTCTTTGTTGCCAAGTGGCACCCCAAACACAACTCCCTCTACAAGGCCTTCCCATACGCCAGCTGAGGGTCCAACAGAGGCACCATCTTCATTGCCAAGCAGCACACCCATCACAGTTCCCAGCACTTTGCCATCTTACAAACCCTTTGTAGATGGCATGGAGTCTCCAAGTCAATTGCCATCTGGAAGTCCAGCCATGGGGGCTGCCACTGAAGTGCCATCTTTGTTGCCAAGTGGTTATCCGATCACAGCTTCCTTCGCATTGCCCTCTAGTACACCAGCTGTGGGTCTAGCAGAGGCGCCATCTTCGTTGCCAAGCAGCACACCCATTACAGTTCCCAGCACTTTGCCATCTTACAAACCCTTTGTAGATGGCATGGAGTCTCCAAGTCAATTGCCATCTGGAAGTCCAGCCATGGGGGCTGCCACTGAAATGCCATCTTTGTTGCCAAGTGGTTATCCAATCACAGCTTCCTCTGCATTGCCCTCTAGTACACCAGCTGTGGGTTTAGCAGAGGCGCCATCTTCGTTGCCAAGCAGCACACCCATTACAGTTCCCAGCACTTTGCCATCTTACAAACCCTTTGTAGATGGCATGGAGTTTCCAAGTCAATTGCCATCTGGAAGTCCAGCCATGGGGGCTGCCACTGAAGTGCCGTCTTCGTTGCCAAGTGAGTTTCCAATCACAGCTTCCTCCACATTGCCTTCTCATACACCAGCTGAGGGTCCAGCAGAGACGCCATCGTCGTTGCCAAGCAGCACACCAATTACAGCACCTACAGGTTCTCCTTCCCAGAGCCCAGTCAATGATCCCACAAAAATGCCTTCTGAATCACCAACATATGCACCCTTGGCAATTCCTACCCACATGCCTACGAGCGCACCAATTGAAGCCCCTACAAAAGTAAGTCTACGCTTTGCCGCAGTGTTGTTACCACATATATGTTCTCATAACCATGTTTTCTTTGTGTAGACCCCAACTAACGCGCCAAGCCAAGCTCCTACGGACAATCCAACAAAGGTATTTAAGTTAAAGCTTTGCCATTGTTGCACTCTCCCAGTTTCACTCATGCTGTCCCATTTCTTTTCACAGGAACCAACAAAGGTACCAAGCCAAGCACCTACTGACAATCCCACAAAGGTAAAAGCTTTATAGCTTCTCAATTGTTGCACACTTATTGTTAAGCTTCACACTCCTAACGACCTAATTTTGTACACAGAAACCAACAGGTGTACCAAGCAAAGCTCCGACTGCCCAGCCCACAAAGGTAAGTTGGCAAGGCTTGTACATCCTCGCACCTTGCTAAGTGTTTAATGCTCAGCAGGCACTTGTGTACCTACAGGATCCAACAAAGGTACCAAGCAAAGCTCCAACTGCCAAGCCAACAAAGGTAAGACTGTCATGGCTTTTTTGTTGCCGCACATTTTTGAGCTTCATATTCTCAGTGACACACACTACTACACAGAAACCAACCAAGAAACCCACCAAGAAACCTAGCAAAGCTCCTACAAAAAGTCCCACTGCGTCCTCATCTTGTGATGTTCAACGACAGTGCTGGGATGGATATAGACGTTGGGACAATCGCATTTTGTTTTGTAAAAAGAATGACAGGACTGCCTCATGCATAGAGCCCAAATCCCTTGGAGGCCAACAGAAGGGTGGTTATTGCGGGAGATGTAGAAGTGACCGTAATGATGATTTTGTCAAAGCGACATTTGGTGATGATACAGAAAACCTTGCAGTTAAGCCAACGCAAGAGCCAGAGACAGCAAACAAGCCAGTGTCAGCAAGTCGCATACGGTCCACTGACGAGCCAACGGATCCTCCCAGGACCAGAGAGCCCACTGATCCGCCCAGAACAAGAGAGCCCACTGATCCGCCCAGAACAAGAGAGCCAACTGATCCATTCAGGACCAGAGAGCCAACTGATCCTCCAAGGACACGAGAACCGACTGATCCACCAAGGACTAGGGAGCCAACTGATCCACCCAAAACAAGAGAGCCAACTAATCCTCCAAGGACACGAGAGCCAACTGATCCACCAAGGACTAGGGAGCCGACTGATCCTCCCAGGACCAGAGAGCCAACTGATCCGCCCAGAACGAGAGAGCCAACTAACCCTCCAAAAACTGACGAACCGACTAATCCGCCAAGAACCGAAGAACCAACCAATCCTCCAAAAACAGAGGAACCTACGCGACAACCAGAGCCTGAAGCGGAGCCAACTGTATAATGATTACGTGAATTCTACAGCTAAAGTTTCACTTAAATATGTAACTATTTGTTTGATTGCATCATATTTGAAAGTTTGAAAGTACTGTACCGGCACAAAAAGCAGAGCATGGCTTGATGCAGGGAAACATCCTGGCTGTTTCACGTACCCCCGCTTGAGCTCCGCCATTGTCTGAACTGTTTGTTGAGGCTTCTGTTAGTATCTTGGTCGACGGAAGACACCTTCGTTTACCGCATTCATTCGACGCCTCCCGTGCCGCGAATATGTCGCAGCGAGTATAACGACGACGCACCGCGAGTGTGATAACCGGTACGACGTATTGTACATCGATCGTCGACAACAACATTCTCGCCATGGTGCATGGTGCACCGCAACAATAAGCGATGCAACTGTCTGCCTTTATAATGAAACGGAGACGCGCTCAACTCATTGCTAATATACTCGCAGTCTTCCTGTGGACGCTTGTTGCGATATCCGAGGCATTTCTGCCATTCAAGGCGTCTGTAAGGTTCGTCGCCTCTACCCAACCATCACTCATTCGATCAGCACGTTTAGTTGCAGCTACTAGCGATTCAAGCATTCCTGCTTTGCCCGAATCAAAAGCGACAGAGACTGATAATAGACCCCATGAGCAGCGCGCAAAGTGTCCTCGCCCAGCGAGACGATTGAATCATGCCTTTAAATACCTTTACCGACATGACTGCGATGACCTTGATGATGACATGAATGCCACTAGTTACTTTCTCCAACAAAATTACACAATGACCGAAATAAATCGCATGAATGCTTCCTTTCCACCACTACTGCAACTTTCCGTCAAGCGACATTTGCATCCCAAGATGCGATTTCTACGCCAAACCATGAAACTCCAAAACAATCAACTCGATCAAGTCCCTCCGCAATTCTTTGGGGCGCGTCTCGAGGCTGCCATTGCGCCTCGTCATGCTTTACTCGTTCATTTCAAGCTGCCTCATGGACAAGACTTGTTGCGGCCGTCGAATGAAGGGGCCCATGGAACTAATAGTTTTGCCAGTTTCTCTTCGACGCTGTTGAATGACTTCTTAATTTCCTGCCGCGACGCTAAGCGATTCGCAACCCTTTGTCAGTCGTGGCAGCAGCAGAACATGAATACAACTACTGCTGCTGCTGCACCTATATCAGCTCAACAAGTCAAGGCGTTTGACGTCTTGTTTGCGCGCGGACTCATGTCGGCGGCACGAAACGAGCACCAAGGTTTGACCTATCTCAACGACGACGAATCGTCAATCAACAAGACGACTGCGTCATGGCCGCTGGATTTTGTCAATGTAACGTCGGGCGAGCTCGTTCGCCTCTTGATTTTGCATGGCGCCAATCCGCGGGAGCGTGACCGACGCGGAGCAACACTTGTCCATTGGGCGGCGGGGACGGGAAATTTGGAAGGTCTCGTGGAGCTGCTTCCTCATGCAGTGACATTTGCTTGCGACAAGAGTTGTGGCCGACAAAATGGCGGAGTATGGCTGCAATCGGAGCGCGACGGTGCCACGCCACTGCATTGGGCCGTCGCTGGCTGCAATGCACGGCACTTTGGAACGGGTGGACATGTTGACATTGCCAAATTTCTCCTCTCACAAGTGAGTTTTGACGAGCGACAGCAATACATGGATCAGCGCACCATGGATGGCAACTCGGCACTCATGTGGGCGGCGTGGTCGGGTTCGTTCGACTGCGTCAGGCTGCTCGTTGAGCGTGGGGCAAAGGCAGGAGGAACCAACAGGAATGGCTGCAGCTTGGCGCATTGGGCAACATCAGGTAAATAATTGTAAGTGTACAGTTGCGACTTTCACAATGGGGCTAACGAAATCTTTACTCCTTCCTCAATCCAGGAGGAAGTCTGGCGGTGTGTCAGTATCTTCATGAGCACACTTGTATTGATTTCTCGGCTCCCAACTCCGGAGGTCACACACCCCTTACTCATGCCGTGGCGTTCGGACGAGCCGACGTTGTCAAATGGTTACGAGAAAGCGTCCTGGCAGCAGATGTTACAGATGACGCTGCTCTTCGGTTGGCGCAAGACTTTGTTGAATGGAAAAATGACGATGAAGCTCGTCGGCAAGTGCTGCAGTTGTTCATGGACTCTCCGTCGAATTAATTGTTGTGTCAATATAGAAAAAGTTATGATAAAAAAGAACACTAGTAACTAGCTTTCTTTGTAAATTCGCAAAATGATAGGATCGAAGCATTTCAAAATACCGCGCCGCTCAGCTTCAGCGAGCGGCATGTTGGTGTCTGTAACTCGGTGCAATGCACTCTCGGTCACAACTAAGAACTCGTTATTCCATCCGGATCCGCACAGATGCGCTGGAAAGTCCGCAAGTATACGCTCAATCGTGTCGGTTCTAGCCAGAAAGATGTGCGACGAAGTCAGTGTAACATTGTTACCATCATCCACTGCCATGATTAGCTCAACGAAGAATCGATCCATAACATTCTTGATCCGCTTTGCGTCGCCTGTTGCTTTGCTTTTCATCTGCATTTGTCTCACCTTGACTGCCGCCGCTGATGGCTTTTTGCCTTTGCTCTTTGCGTCAAGAGCTGTAAATTGTAACATGATGCGATCGTAGACTGGACCTGTTGCGACTTCAAATCCATCCTTTGCACAAGAATTTTTAGTATTTGTAGCTACCTGTGGACAATCGGCATCAATCGGCATACTTTCGCCGCCAGATTCAGTATTTTCTATTGTAAATGAATCCACTTCTTCCACCGAGGCTGTGGGTGCTTCATTATCGGCGTCGTAGACACGAATCACAAGCCGGTCAAATTCGGAAATGAATCCTTGAAAAACAGCTTCATGCAGCCGCTGCAGCGTAGGCAGTCGCCTGTAATCAAATGCAATTCCATCGCAGTGTTCCATCAATGCCGGCATGACGCGTCGGCGCACCAATAGTTCCGTTTGCTTGTCTGCAGAAACAGTGAAGGAGGAAGCAATTCTGCCCATTGTGTCCTGCGGCGAAAAGTAGCGATACTCCTCCTTGACTGCCGATTCGTCATCAATACCATCTAACACCAGGCAGCGAAAATACAATCTATCATGTTGTTGCAGTTCCGGCCGTCCAGTGGCGCGGCTTTTGATGAGCATTCGCTGGACTTGCTCAGAAACAGTCTTGCTCTTGCCCTGAGCTTGCTGGTCCAATTTTTGTATCCGCTCATCCAATTTTCGATTCCGCTCCCGCTCCTTAGCTGTCGCTTTCATTTTGTTTCTCCTTTGCTCCATCTTTGCCGCCGCCAACGCTTGCTCCGCATCTTGGTGGTCGTCCATGAATCGTTTCGTGACGGCACTCAATACTTGGGACGGCATTTGCGATTGTCCAAGTGGCAAATCATTGCCAACGAGTTGCACGCGGGTTTGAATATTATCACTTGCGTCCTGAATAATCTGCTGATTGTTGTATTGACGATCGTCGTACTTGTCTTGCGACACGCCAATGGCGTCGTGAATGCTCACGTCGTTTGCCAAGATGTAAATTTTGCCGGAAGGAAACCAGCCAGCGTCAAATAAAGTCTTGCTGCGAAGACCCGTCGTCTCGGCAAACGTACCAAGAGGCCAGTCGGTAACGTCTTTGGGCGGATGCATGGTGCAGTCCCAGATGGAGACGCCGTCATGATCAATCAGCAAGCTCCACAAGGTGCACGGCGTGCGGTTTTCGCATTCCACAGTGGCCCTCTCAAAGAGCTCCCGCAACGAGGTATCCGCTGGTGAATCATGGCATATTGTAATCAATGAATTGTCTTTCCGATTCACTGAGTGAGTAATCAGGGATTTGGAGACAGCAATGGTTATGCGAGAGTCGCCCATTGTCCATGGTGAGATTCGGTTTGCGGCTCTCGGCGTCGCCTCGACAAGCGCGAACGTGAGTAACGGACCGACATCTCATACCAATGAAAGGGCATGTTTGTGCCATTGACGTCATCGCACGACGTCAAGAACCAATTATAATCATTGCCCTACGATGAGGCAATAAGAAATACGCGTTAACGGCGAATTCTACGACTACGTGCAGTCTTTAATGACTCAAGCACGATCGATCGCAGTGTCCGCTGGTCGTTGTCCTCGAATGGCCATGGTGGGAAAGAATTTTGCTGCGGTTTTGATTTTGCACTCCAAGACGTTGTTTTGCAAGCAGTAAATAACAATACACCATGCCTGTTTGGTTTCCTGCAATAGATCAGCTTGAAACCTTTATTACCGAGCCAGCAAGGCTGCAGCAATCGGGCTACATTGACGACGACTCGTTCGATACGGCCGAGGGATCGCTGGAGCGATTGGAGGAAGACAACTACTTTGAATCGAATGAAGACTTTGGAAATACAAGCATGGCCTTTGATGGTGATGATTTAATGCTCGATGATAATGACATGTTTTACTTTGACAGCATGAGAGACATGAATGACTTTGAGAACAACAAGTAAGTCTTCGCATCTCGGGTCACGAGAGTGCTTCACTGTCAATTCAGCAATTCAGCAATTCAGCGCTTAAGTGAAACCTAGAGTGAGCTATGAGAGGGCCTCGTCGTTGTGGCGATTTGTCACCGGAGCAAACATCTCACATAGTGTTACTCTTTATTCCTGTAAACAGTGATGCGAACGTATCAAGCAACGCCGCAGCACATTTAGGCACCACTGCCGCGATGAAAGCGGCGCAATGGGGTCTGGGAGGTGCTGCCGCTGGCATTCTTGGAATGTGGGACGTTTTAATGGACAGTGGTGGCTCTTTGAACATTGATGATGGAGATTTATAGTTTGATGAAACTCCTGACCTAATAAATGATACCAACTACTTGTCCGAAGATAGTATGAACTTATCCAAGTTGCTTTTGAGTGAAGATGACCAAAGTCCGCTTGACGCTGATGCAACTCCAAAAAGCGCAGCAGAAGGTCCAGGCATAAGCTCATTAGCAGCTCCAGTTGCAGTGGCTGGTGGCATCCAGGCCATGCGCGCCGTGTACAGTCGATTGCGCAGTATGCAGAACGATGACTTGGATGAGGACACGCCCGGCGTTCAGGAGTTAATGTCTCAAATGCCGCCGGGACACTCCACGGCGAAAAGTGTCCCCGATGCAAGTCGGTGGGCTCAAATGCAGCAGAGTATGAATCAAAGTGTCGCGCAGGAATCTACTCGTGGCGGTGCAGGATTCTTCATGAACTCCACAGCGTAAGTGGAAAAACAAATGAGCGCCAGATGCTTGATAAAATTGGTCCAAACTTGACTAACAATGTCTTTTGTTCACTTCTTCATCCAATGGCAGCTACGAAAAGACGTTGAGCAGTATGGCTCAAGCTGCCGGGCAGTACGCTGCTGGCACGGTCGCTGGTGCATCGACGGGAATGGCTTCGGCTGCCGTTGCTCCTGTGGCCATGGGGTTGGCGGCAAAGGCAGCCATTGCAGTTGCTGTTGCCGTATCGATAGCGGTTGCTGGCAGCACTATCGGTTTGATGAGTAAGGACATGATGGCGAAGTTTGGAGTGCCCGGTCAATTACCGGGGTCTGTTGCAGGCGATGGAAATGCGGATGGAAAGGATGGTACCGGTTCCACGGCCTTTAACGACGCTCTTGCTGTGCCTGACTCTCAATCACTCAATTTTGGAGCAATAGACTTTGCAAGTTTGAATCCGTCGATAGCGCCAAATTTCTTCACGGAGGTGCCGACGAAGGCAGAATTCCCTTTTGCGTCGCCTGTTTCGTCGTATCGGTCACCATTGCCTTCTACACCATTAAGCACTAGCACTAATACGCCTTCCCTTATCCTTGCTGCCTCTCCAGCTACAAGTGCTGCTCCCAATCCGAGTGTAAGTGGAGCTACCGGTCCACCAGTGTCTCAGCCTTCGAGGAGTCGATCTGCTGCGCCTGCTGCATCGCTTTTCACCAGTCCGTCGTCGAGCGGCACTTTTGAGCCCACCACAGCTACTGGTGCTCCAACTGCCGACAATACCGGAGCTAGCATTCCAACTGCACAAAATGTGGTAAAGAAAACCAGTGCACCTACGTCAATTGTCGATAAATTGGCGAGTGCATCACCAACGGTTACCTCAGTTACTTTGACGAGTGCGCCAGTAGAGAATACGCTGGTTACATCTGCTCCCGTCGCAGATGACGCATCACCTGCCACGGCGACTGCGACCCCTGCCGTGACAAGTTTAGTTCCGAGCTTGAAGCAGTTAACACGAAGTACGGGTGTACCTGTTGGACCCGTTTCAGAAAATCCCACTTCTGTTGCTCCGGTGGTAACGCTTGTCACGCCTTCCACTGCGCCACAGACGGAGTTGCCTATAGGCCAATCGCCAATACGAAGCACAGGCACAACAGTAACTAATGCTCCCGTTCCTGGAAATCCGTCTGTTTCTCTTGTCACCCCTGCATTGGCATCTCAAGCGAGCCAAGCGCCCGTTGCACAAATTACCGGTGCGCCTCTTGCAACATCTGCTCCTGGTTTGACTTCACGTTTGACGCCTTCAAGGTCGCCGCAAGCGATAGTTTCGACAAGTCGAACGCCCGTTGCGCAAAATACTGTTGCACCTGTCGGGGATACACCAATAACCTCCGCTCCCGCCTTAGTAAATCAGCCAGTGTCACTATTTTTACCAACCTTTGCGCCACAGTCGGTGGTTTCACCTAGCCAAGCGCCCAATTTGCAAAGAACGGTTGGGCCTGTTGAAAGTGCGCCTTTTTCCGCCGCTCCCGTCTCTGTAAATACGCCAGTATCTATATTTTCACCGACCTTGGCACCTCAGCCAGTGCTTCTAACAAGCAACGCACCTGCAACACAAAGTACGGATGCACCTGGCGGAGGCGCGCAAGCAACCTCCGCTCCCATCTCTGTAACTCAGCCAGTGTCATTATTTTCACCAACCTTGGCCCCTCAATCAGTGCTACAGCCAAGCCAGGCCCCCATCACGCAAAGCACAGGTGCACCAGGTGGAGGCGCACAAGCTACCTCCGCTCCTGTCTTTGCAAGTCAACCAGTTTCACTGTTTTCCCCAACCCTGGCGCCTCAGTTGGGGCTTTTGCCAAGCCAGGGACCCAGCATGCAAATGACGAGTGCACCTGCCGGAGGCGCACAACCAAGCGCACCATCTTTGGCGCCTCAGTCAGTTCTTCCGCCGCCAAGCCAGGCACCCAACACGCAAAGCACGGGTGCACCAGGCGGAGGCGCACAAGCAACCTCCGCTCCTGTAAGTCAGCCGGTTTCACTGTTTTCACCAACCTTGGCACCTCATTTGGGGCTTTCGCCAAGCCAGGCACCCATCGTGCAAATGACGAGTGCACCTGCCGGTGGCGCACAAGCAACCTCCGCGCCCACCAAAATACCGAGCAATACCCAATCATTCGGGCCGACACTTACTCCTAGTCGCTTACCAACAATAACACCAGCAATTACACAATCGCCTGTTTCAGTTCCTACCATGCTACCGTCCAACGCTCCAATCAAGGTGGTCACGGAGGTGCCAGCAGGATCGCCGACAAATACACCTGTTACAATTTTTACAGCAATACCCACAAGCGCTCCAATCGAAAAGGTTACAAGTGTGCCATCAAAGTCGCCGACAACCACACCTGTTTCAGCTCCTTTAAATTTGCCTTCCAACACTCCACCCAAAATGCCTGCTTTGTCCCCAACTATGTCACCAGTTTCAGCGCCTACATCTTGTGATGTACTACCTCAGTGCTACGATGGTAGTCAATATTTCCCGAATCGAATTTTATACTGTAAGAAAAATGGAAGGACTGACTGCATAACACCCGAGTCATTGAGTGGTCAAGATAATGGTGGGAAATGCGGCGACTGTAGCACCGCTGGGTCCTTGCTACGTGTTGCGCATGGTGAGACAGATGAAGCTACATCTGCACCTGTTAGAAAGTCTGGTCGAAAGCCTACTCCTAAGCCTACTCGGAAGCCTGTTAGAGCTACACGAAGGCCGACTCGTCGTCCTAGACCAACAAACAAACCGACGCGACGGCCAAAGCCAATTGCCAAACCTGTTGCCTTTATCCGGACGACGCCAGCTGACGAGCCAGTCCGACGTGCAAGTCTTACGGACAAACCTACTCGCGCTCCCAAACCTACCGGTACCAACGAATCGACCAGACAAAAAGTGACGGGGCGTCCGACGGATCCGCCTAAAACGGATCGCCCAACGAGGCCACCAAGAACCGAGAGACCAACAGACCCACCCAAGACGGATCGCCCAACAAGAGCACCAAGGACTGATAAACAAACAGACCCACCTAAGACGGATCGCCCAACAAGAGCACCAAGGACAGATAAACCGACAGACCCACCTAAGACGGATCGCCCAACAAGAGCACCAAGGACCGATAAACCGACAGATCCACCTAAGACGGATCGCCCAACGAGACCACCAAGGACCGATAAACCGACAGATCCACCTGAGACGGATCGCCCTACGAGACCACCAAGGACTGATAAACCGACAGATCCGCCCAAGACGGATCAGCCCACGAAACCACCGAAGGCGGAAGATGAGGTTATAGCTGATGAAACCGGCAAAGGGCTGAAGTGAGCTTCACCTGCAAGTTGATACTCTCACTTTTGTAAAGGGCTGTTCGGCGTGAAAAACTGAAAGTAGTGTCCACGCACGCCTGTCGTTGTATTCGATAGTGCATTCTACTGTAAATATCCTATGTAATGAACTTCAGTGTAAAATGATACCTAAATAGTCCCAAACAGCCTGTTTCCTGTATCTGTATTCCCCGTTCCGGTGTATTGATTAGAGGAAACCCTCAATGCCAAGAATCGAACGCGAGGGTATTCTTTAGGGAGGTCGCTGGCAGCCACCTCCTGTATAACAGAGGTTAGAACGTATACCTGCGGAGCAGAGGTTGTCTGGCTGATGGCTGCTAAGAAGTTGCGTATCGTGCCTCCCTTGTTAACAACAGAGTCAACGACAATAATTTGTTCCGCAGACAGGGCTTGTGAAGGTAAATCGAGCCCAGCGTAATGTATAAACTGTGCATCTGGAAAACATTCGAAGACCCCTCGAGCCATAGGCTCCCCACCTCGCATAAGTGCGACAATAGCAATTCGCTTTCCAGCCGTTTTCACTCCTAGGAAGTCGCCTTGCTGGACATGGCGGAAGCGGCATGACTCAGTAAGGCTAGGCGCAATCTGCAAAAGTTTCGCAGTCAAGTAGCGTCCAATCTGGACGTGCACGCTTTGAAGTTGGGGACCCTGGAAGTCGGCACGACGAGAATTTGTCGCGAGTATCTTGGCAAATGAGTCGTCGGTAAAATGCGTAATGGAATGGATCTTTCGCGTCGCGAGATCATCCAACAAACTTGTCAAATTTCCTACTTTTAGTCCATTATGGTAGGCAATGCTATCATTGTCGGCTGGTAATCCCATTTGATACAAGCGCCTGCAATCTCCTGCAACACAGTCGTTGATGAAGCACTGCATAGAGCTGCTGTGATGCTTGGGATCGACAACAACATATCCCCGATCAGCTGCTTGCAACATAGGAACATCCAAAGCTGTGAAGTCGATGACAAGGTATGCGTCAATCAATATTATCGGGTACAGTGTCACTCATAGCGCCGCACAGTACTTACTTGAATCGCCAAAGGCCATCACGAGACATCCCCGATGCAGACGTCGAAGCTCCTCTACTACAATAGCCTTCGCTGACGGGTCAACTACATAATCATGCAGTTCGAGATGATTTCCAGCAATTACAGACATACTGTCCGCCAAGTCATGACTCATTAAAGCAGCCTGCCAAGTTTCGCGTATTGAGCTCGACACAAGTATGGGTCGCACAAATGGCGGTAAGCGCTGAAGAAATTCTACCCAATCTTTGTGGAACATAACCTGCTTCGATCCGACCTCGCTAGCAAAGGCTTGATAGTCCGCAACGGACATTACGCTGCTGTAAAGCATTGCCACTTCAATAAATGGTCGGAAAGGGTACCCCGCAAATCGAGTGAAGATATCTTGAAGCGGGTCGCTGCCTATATATAACTCCTTGCACCTTTGCATGTGATCAAAAAACAGACGACCCGTGTCCTGCGGAGTGATAGTTTTATCGCCATCAATGAGGAGGAAGACATCTGCTGCAGGAACTTTCTGTACGGCGGCTCGTAAAGCCGACCGAGTTTGAAGTCGGCACGTATCGATCCGAGGCTCGAGTAGTTCAGAAAGAAACTGACCTGCGTCGTCACTTTGGTTAAGTAGGTTGAAAGACCGACAGTGTCGCGGTAGACTTGATTTCTCGTGATCGAGCCACTTTTGAAGCACACCAACCGTGAGTGTATCTCTCAAGCGAGAACCCGACAGAGTGTCGGCTGCCCTTTGATCATGTATAGTCTGAGGAGATACATCGAGGTAGAGAATCATGTCGTACGTTTCTCTGTCCTCGTCGCTGAAAACATTGTCAAAGGAGACGTCACCGCTCGCTGACACCACTGGAAAAGAGAAATGCCCAGCGACAACTGTTACTCCTTTCAACTCGCGGATACGTTGCACAGCAGCCGACCGAAGTTTTGCTTGTGAGGACAAATCAAGACGCTTAAAATCCTCTAGGTCGTCGCCGTCGCCATTCTCTCGCATCACCTGAAGGATCATTTCGCTGCCCTCAATACAACGCCACTCCCTGTGCTGCTGCTTAAGTGATGCGAGGCAATGGCTCTTACCCGACCCCGAAATGCCGTACAGACCAACAACGCAAGAAAATATCATCGTATGTTTTGTTTCAGAAAAGGGCTTGGCGTTGAAAGTTTTGTTTTGTGGAGGGCCGATGATCGTAGCCTCCATTTACAACAAAACCCAAGCAAAATGACGACGTGGCCAAAACGGAGAAGATACGGCTGTATCCTCAACCAAAATCAAACTGCAAGTCCCTTGCAACTCGTCGCCATCTCATTTCGCTTGCGAATATTTTAAACCGGATCGCAACCTACCGTAAAACAACCCCGTCAAACTCTGCGCTGCAGGGCTGACAAAAATCTCGTTGTGGCGCGACACGTCGTCATCAGTTGCCCGCTTCGACTTCTTTGGTCGTTTCTTCTTGTTTCGTTTCAATTTGATCCGCTCATTGGCCATGAAATCTTCTTGAGTCATATGCTTTGTTTTGGTACAAGCTGAGTTTGTCGAAGGTGTGGATGGCAATTCTTGCTCCACATCGTCCGCCAATCTTGATTCTTCCTCGAACGATCGTAAAAGAGTCTGTCCCATCAGCCTGTTTAAGTTGCTGTCAGTTGTTCGACCAGATTGATACAAGTTTGGCTTGCTTTGTGCAGGGTAAATCAACTCATGGGCCGGGCGCCTGTTGTTGTCTCGCTTGCTCTCACGCAACGCGGCTGCAGCAGTCTTCATTTGCGCCTCCATGACACTGGGATGCACCCGAACGAGTCGATAGATTGTGTTTAGATCCTGCGAAAGCTGGCACGGCATGAGACGTGTAATGGGGTCTGGATGCAAGACGGCGTCGGGCGCCGCCTCGAAAAGCTCCTTGACTCCGCCCTGCCATACATGGCCACGAAGAAGTGCAGTGTGAAGGATCCATCGGCCGTGTTCGTTTGGATCTTTAAATCGTGCTGCTTGCGGATGTATATCTAATAGTCGATACAATACTTGCTCCTGTCGAGGTCTGTACTTGTCGGCAATACTTGCTTCGGATATCGTCATGTCCATGGCCGAAAGCGCCGCGTAGTGTAGCGGCAGTCGCCCTGTCTTGTCAACTAGAAAAGCTTGATGGGAGTACTGACTCAATAAGTAATCCCATATTTCCTTTGGCGTATTTGTAACGCCTAGCGATGCTGCTGCGTGAAGCACGAGTGATTCGTCCCCTCGATGCATGGCAATGCGGCGCAAGAGTAGCTCCATCTTTTGCCAAAAAATGGTCGCGTAATTGCTAGCTATGTCTGTTGAATGCTTGCGGCCCTCCCATAGCGCTGTCATTGGCGTTTGGTATGCGCTGTCGCTGCCCTTTGCGTGAATTGCCTTGGTAGTCAAAACGGCAGCAGTGTCCGGATGCGCTGTCAAGAGCTCCTTTAATACATCCAGCGAAGCATTCTCTCGGCATGCGTAGTGCAGCGGCAAGTTCCCAGAGTCGTCAGGCATAATTGCGGAGCGTGGAGTCACGCCAAGTAGCTTGCGAATGAATCGAGCCGGCGGCTTGTTGCGACACGCCAACGATAGCGGCGTCATGGCAGTGACTGGGTCTATGTAAAAGACGTCCAGAGGAAATCGCTCCAAGCGCTTCTCGGCAAACTGCCATCGCTTCTTGCTTATTATTTTGTAGAGTTCACAGGATCCAGAAGCAAGAAATTGGTCATCGCCCAGCTGATCGAGCAGAAACGATGAGGCGCTATCATCAAGTGAGTTTGAACACGTCGGATCTGGGGACGGAGCCGCCTTGCCAAGGCGCGACGCTTCCTTGTCCTCTCGCATTCGCGTCTTGCATGGACTGGTCCAGGAACGCCAGGATGCGACGCACTTTTCGTTCATGTTTCGGAGGAATGAAATAGAAGAAGTAGAGGTGCGCGCGTCCGTCGAAAAACGTAACGAGGCAGATGACCAAGTTTTCGCTCTCAAACCACAAAAGATCCTGGCAAAGCTACAGTTGCCAATGACGGCGACAAGATCCTCGGAGCAAAAGGCCTGCCAGCATTTTTGCTTGCCCAATTTACAAATGCTACTTTGGCTTGCGCAAAAGTGCAATCCATGCATGTTTGACTTCCACTTGCATCTCAATCGCAGTTTCTGTTGGAAGGCTTGCGTGCGCGCGCGTCCAGGTTTTAACGCTTGGTTTTATCTTCCATAATTCGGGATTGGTACGACCGTTTTTTGTGACCATCACTAACAGTAGTGGACAGCATAACCTGAATAAGCAGTCATATGTCCCGAAGCCAATGATATTTTTCCCTATAAATCTAGCACTTGATAGAGCTAGGCTTAAAGAATACGGGGTCCAAGTTTGGTGAAAATCACTTCGGCACATCTAGAGATGCGCCAGCTGTTGTGATGGATTTTTGCAACCGGGACTCGTTTCGCCACTTTTCACAAGCGCGTTTCGCATCGCCAAAATGGACCAATTTCACCACCCAGCGATAACGAAGGAACGACAAGTACTGAAAAGCTACAAACACAACGATCCATTTGTATAAACCCACAAGGTGATGATGTTATGTTGTACTGCATCAAAATGATGTAAATTAGGTCCCCAGAGCTGCATCACATTTGAGCCATAACCCCATTTTGGCACCTTGGGTCATTAATATCTTTCGACACCATTGGTTGCTTGACGTAATGAGGGTCATTCCTGAGTCGTATTGATGAATACTCCATGATGAAAGCCCTAATTCACGAATCTAAACTTATTCAGGTTATGCTGTCCAGCACTGTAAGTAAGGCAAAAGTCACCGAGAACAAATGGTATCTTTGCATATCACTTAAGAATACTTAGGAAGGGTCCAAAAGGTCAGTCTCGCGATGCATCTAGTAAAAAAAGGTCCAGCGGACCCTTTCGTAACCGTTAAACCGTAAACGTGACCGACTGGCTCTCGAATTGCATCGAATGGCCTCACTTAACAGGCTATCACGCGATCGATCGCGACGTTTGTATCAGCTGTGTCCTGGCTCCACATTTCGCATACGCGGGAACTGCAAAACCAAATAAGATACTACTACCACTAATCGAAATCTTATGTCATTACGCTCCGTTTGCGCTTATAATATTTTTTATACGATAGCTATAGCTTGTGAAATATGGTCCCCCAATTAGCAAGTCGAGACGTTCTTGGCAACGGATTGGCTGGCGCGCAACTGCTTCTAAGTATGTGACGTCATGAGTCCCGGTCCGCGAGGGTCCAGCGACAGTAAAGCAGTGACAAGATCTTCGTCGCGACCATGGAACCAATTCATTCGTTTTTAAAGAAGGGCCACCAAAGCACCATGCCTCGTTCCAATGGCGGCGCAGGCCGTAGACAAAAGTACAACTCTGGTGGAAGCAACAAGAATAAGAAGACATACAGCAATCATAATCCGGCTCGTGGCGGTCCAGGAGTGCTTTGGACGTGCGAGCCTGGCAAGGAGCGACGGTGCTTGCGCGAAGGACTAGATATTTTGCAGCATTACCTTGCGGATGATGTAGCGATGAAGAAACCTGAGGTAGATGATGACTTCAAGCAGAAACAGCAGACGGATGCTTCCAACGAGCAAGGTAAAGAAGGCGAACCGAAGCTCACTCTCGATGATGAGATTGCCATGCTCAAGAATCGAAACAAAAGCAAGAATGGAAAGTCATTGTCAGATTTGCCCTTTCAGGAGTACGAGACGGGTTGTAAGGGTACTGTATTTATGCTTTATACAGGGTCTACTCGTGCCGATGCAGTCATTGCCGAACAAGACTGTACCAGCAGCGATCAACCGCAAGCAAAGAAAGCTCGCCTTGAAGAGACCGACAGTGTTGCCGCAGCTGTAACAGCGACCACGACAAAATGCGCGTCCGATGGGGACGAGGCAAGTGACCCGCAGTCACAGGAAAAGGTTGCGCTGCCAATCTCACCAGATGAATCAACTTGGCAAGTACTTCCTACCGTTCTGACCATTTTTGAAGATCAGATCAAGGATGCGGCCCTAGCGGCCACTGCAGCAGTACAGGACGACGATGACAATAAAATATCGGACCAAGGTTCTAAAGGATCTGCTTTGGGCAGTCAGCCTGTTTCAAGCAGTAGCCACATTCCTACCTCTCGTTTCATGACTCGCATGATTCCCATTCAAGCGACTTGCTTCGCCAAAGCGCAAGAGGTCCAAGATACCTTTGCATTGCTGCTTGAACAGCACGTTAGCGCTCAAGACTCGAAACATACGTTTGCCATTTCAACCAAGCGTCGGTGCTGCGAGCACTTGAAGAGTCAAGAAGTGATTCAAGCCATTGGTGGGCAGGTGGCGAAACTTCGACCAAACTGGACGGTGAATCTCCGGCAGCCAGACTTTACAGTCATTGTGGAAACCTGCAAGACTCTTGTTGGAATTTCCATATTGCCGAGTAGTTACTTGTCGGTGGTGCGCAACTTTAATTTGGCCGAGCTTCGTACCAACATTGGAGTGGCGACGGAATGATTTAGTTTAATCGAGGAAGGTCTCAAATTAATAATCGTCGTACTGCTGCAATCTCAATAGCGACTTGGTTTTAGTCAATGTAACTGCGCAATAATTTGGGCTACCGAAATAGCTGGAGACCAGACAGAACTTGGTCGCGATCAAAGCTGAGTAACGAAGCGACGGACCGACTCGGATCCTTCGACACGATCGAACCAGCGCACAAAAGTGAGCGAAGAGCGATGGAGGGAATCATCAAAAAATCACCATCATGCTTGTCACATCCTTAATAAATCAGCTTCCACCTCATGCAAATGCTCTCTTATTATCAAGATTTGGAGTTGAGCATGGGGATTTTATTGGATTTGCACAAAACGCTGCGTCATGGATGGACGATGAATGCATCGGATCGTCGTCAAATTGCATCCAAACGCTGACCTCTGTTATTAAAAGCTCCATCCACCCAAGTCTGCTTCTATCCTTATCAGCTACTGGTCAGTTTAAAGGCGAGGTTGTCATGATACTGTAATATCAAGCTCTCATACACCAGCGCATCTTTTAGACTCGTCGTCTACAGAATTCGCTCCAGTTCTAAACATTCCAGCACTCATTTCCTTTGTCGTGGTTGCATTGGCCTTTGTTTCCTTGCAGATTCGTGTCACATCCATTGGAGATGCCGCAGACCGTCGAACAGACGCTTTAAAGGCACTCAGAACGATCAAGTCGCTGCAACTAGAGGGCAAGGCTACCACGGAACAAGTCGATGAAGCATTGCGAAAGTACGAACAAACCTTTTCGGAAGTGGAGCAACTACGAAACGTCTTGCCAGGCGTAAGGATACGACCGCCGCCGGTGACTGCTGGTTTGGCTCAAACGAGAATGAAGGAAAACGAGGCTGCAGCCAAGCAGTTCTTGGGGATTGAGCCGACTGCGGCAGACGTAGAAGAGAATGATATCAACAGTGAGAAGGGGAATGGAAGGCTTGCACTACCTTTGGTGGCAATACTGGTTTTAGTCTTAATCAGTCAAATGGGTTTGCTGATGTTGCTGGCGAACGACCCGATGTCGTCGTCCATGGATCCGACCATGACGACCACGGAAATATTAGATGCAATTAGCAATTTAGAATAACATACGTCGACGATAAATGTCTCTCATAAATTAAATTATGATATATTTAACTATGCAGCTTCGTCAGCCGGTGAGAGAGGATCAAAGTCGGGCAGAGGCATCCACTCCTCATGTCCAGCCGTCCCACACCCATCAATCTCCTCCTCAAACTCAAAGGACGGCAGAGGCGGTCGCTCTAATCCTCCCAGCACATGCCCCGTCCGCCATAGAGGCTTCTTTACTGCATCTCGGACCTCGACAAAATGTCCATTGTTTCCGGGTACAGATCCATTTACGTAAAGCAGATTGCGTCCTCGGTCAATCTTGATGACTCGCAAGCTTTGCGTCGTCACGCGGGTTCCACCCATGCGGCCTGCCATCTTTTTACCCTTGAACACCTTTCCAGGATCCTGGCACTGCCCAGTGGATCCATGTGCCCGATGAGCCTTGGAAACGCCGTGCGATGCCGGCAAACCACCAAAGCCATGACGTTTCATGGGCCCCTGAAAACCCTTACCCTTGCTAATTGCCGAAACATCAATATTTTGACCCGGACAAAAGTGACGAGCATGAATTTGACTCCCAATTGGTAAAAAGTGCGACTCGTCCGAAACAAGAAACTCGCGCACCAAGTAGGGTGGATTCTCATCTTCACTCTGCAAAATCTCCGCATATTGACCCAAGACACTTCTACCAACATTTTTACGCTTTCGCTGACCAGCAACAACCCGCATGGCCGAGTAGCCATTCTTCTCCAACGTCTTGTGTCCCAAGACAATGTTGTTATCCAAATACAAGACCGTGCAAGGATGGCGCACTCCCCAGTCATCAAAGAGAGGCATCATTCCAACCTTGATGGCGAGCGCGCCGCATCGCTTGTCGCGAAGCGTCCAGGGACGCTCCTTGCCGTGGAGCTCGTATTCAAAGTCTTCCAGTTTATAGCTGACTTGCAAGGGGCGCTTGCGCATGCCTGGTTTCCAATCTGGAATGATTTTGCTAGAATGCTCCTGCTCAAGCTCCTCCAATTGCTCCTTTATAATTTCTTCAATCTCTTGAGGAGTAAGTTTATTGTTGTTATTTAGAGTTTGGATTGTGCTATCTATATTGTTATTCTTGTCGCTTGCAAGGATTCGCGAAGTGTGGAAACTGACGGCGCACAGCGACGGTGCGATTACTGCAGTGGGACGCACGAGCGACAGTCTCGCTTGCTGAGACGCTAAAGTTCGCGTTATCAGTCGCCGACTGGCTGATGCAAGCATCTTTGCTGCTTCTTACTATTTTGCGAACAAGGTCAAATCAAGGAGGCGATGCTGATGATGCTTGGGCGTCAAGGAAGGGCGAGAGGTTGTGGTTGTGGTTTTGCGAGTCTTTCTTATTGCTCATCGATTCACGAGTAATGTGTCAGCAAGTCATGCTACGACGCGAGCGCGACAGTACGATGCCGCGTCTCGCTATGTCGCGTCTCGCATTTTTTGGTGTGCATAACTACCGGTACTGTACCGGTAACTACCTCTGCTTGGGTGCCGATCCTGCGGCGCTGCAACAAGATGGCTCACTTTCTTACAATCCAATTGGGCCAAGCCCAAAGACTCCTCGTTGTTTCCCAAGTTTCACCAGTCATTCTATACACAACTGCTTGCACTTTGTAAATAAAAAGGCCAACTCCGTAGGAGACGATAGTACGATGGACACGTGTTTTCGGCGAACTCCGTCTCCGAGTTTTCCTCGTGCCTGGTGGCGCGATTCTCGCTCTTGCTTGCATGCCGGCGCGCAAAATGCATGTGTCTACCTTCATTGTGCCGAAAATCAACCGCGGGACCTAGCAAAGTATGCAGCTGTAGCAAATGCTTGGTAAAGAGTAGTTGTACATGTATAGTTATTCATCTTTTGTTATTAAGCAGTTAGACTGGATCGCGGCCACGGGTTATAGCTTCGCATGCAGCATTGATTCGCATATTGTATATACCTTCTCATGCAAGGCTGTAGAAATACTTTATGTATCATGCTCTATAACATTCTCTATATTGTCTATAATTCTAACCTGCAAGCAGTTCCTTTTATGAGAGTTTTGCATCAAACTGTGCCAAATGAGCGGCTCTTGTGCGATCATGCTTGGAATGCCGAGCGCTAATGTGGCTCAATGAAACAGAATCGACAGCGCCAAACTTCTTCATGTCGCTGGCTTGCTTGCGCAACAAAACTGACTGAAACTTGTTCGACATGTGATAGTTGTTGTTTCCAAATATCTTGGCAATGGAACCTTCCAGACCTCGAGCACAAAATCGGTCTTCGTCCATCATTGAAACTTTGCCCCGAAGAACAATAATTTCCTTGAGCGTGGCCCTCGTGTCTCGTCGAATGGCATCGTAGTCTTCATCTTGTAGCCAGCAATCTTCTGCGTCGTTTGATTCAATGTCATGGTAACGGTTGGCAAATTCGGCAATACAGACGCCCTTTCCTTGTTGCTTGGGACGTTTGTTGAGTTGTTGCTTCGGACATGGCTGACCAAGCTCTGATAATGTGCGCTTGATGCAAGCACGAGGAGAGACAGTCGATTCCTCCTTGCGCCCAATAGCAGATGCCTTGGAGGCAAAGGGGATGAGTGCGTTCATGGCAGCGTGCATTTTGGTTTTATGAGCACCATCAGCGAGTCGTTTTCTCACACGGACCGTGACCGACGTTTTTGGTGGAGTTGCGCGATCCGTGACCGAGGGAACAAGAAGTGGCGCGCTGGCTTGCCGCCTGGCGCGTATGTAGACTCGGAACCTGTATCGTGCATACAGTGTTGTACTTTCTAAAGCAGTCTGTGGATAATTTTCATCATCGCACCGGCACTCGCTGACGCACACTCATCATTCGCGCGTTGACGCTGCACGGGCGAATGCCGATCACCATGAGGATCGCCTGCCGTCAATTTTGCTGTATTACCGATAGTCGAGAATCAACTTAACAAGCCCAACCTTTTAAATTATGAGAAGCGAATTGTGTATTGTTGTCGCGGCAAGTTGCTGGCTGCCACTCTGCAGTGGATTCTTCGTCACTGCACCTTCGTCGTCCATTTCGACTTTTTCGACGACGCGTCAATCCAAAAGTACATTTCTTTTGGCAGCCGTCGCATTGGAACCAGAACCAGAAGGTGGCGAGGAAGTGGTCACACAAAATACAGTGCCTGGATGCCGCATCAAAAAGATGGCAGCCGTGCCCGAAATCAGCAGTGACGATGGAGATGTCTACGAGTTTTGGTTGACGGCAACGGCAGAAGCTGCCATGATTCAGGAGATCCGAACGACTGTTCTCAAAGATGCTGCCAAGAAGGCCAACTTTCCGGGGTTCCGAAAGGTGAATATAAGATTGTTTAATGGTTGTGAATGCCGCGTGTAATGCTTTTTTATACTCGTTCCGACTCACAGCGCACCTTTTCTTACAACACAGGGCCAAGTTCCCGAGTATGCGCAACCTCAGATTACTGGATTTGCCGTCCAGGAATCAATCATCAAGACTGTACAATCTGCGGTGGATGCGTACGGTTTGAAAGCATTGTCTGGCAGTGATGGCGAGGTCACTGTCAAGGAAGATGTCGCTAGCTTGGCCAAAGCTTACAAGAAAGGAGACTCCATACAGTTCACCGGCACTTTCAAAGCGGCAATGCCTATAACAGCATCGGCAGCATCGGTGAATGAAAATGACGCAGTAACGGACGCAAGCGTCATTGATGTGGCCGCAGAAGCAGCATAATGCGTCTCGAGTCTGCGCCTGAAAGCACGAAACGTAACCTATCGTTAGGCAGTATCTGCTAGCTAATTTCGTCATCTTGCCTCGTATACAGTCGATTTATCCGCATCTTGATCGTGCCTGCCTGCTGTTGGCACGAACGAGGTTCACTCTGCCAATGCATCCTTCTCTGTCGCCATGGAGATGCGTCTTTTATCGTCTGCTAAGCATCATAGTTCACACTGTATAGTCTTCATGAGCCTTGAAACATACTTATTCATGAATGGCTACCAGTTACAGGTAGAAGTAATGCAAACACGACCAACTACCGGTACATACAGTAAATGAATCGCATCGGTACTTCAAAAAGTGTCTTGCGGCAGTTTCAATTTCAAATAGCTCGCGCCAGCCACCGCGTAGATTCAGTACCAAAGGCTACAGGCCATTCCTTGACGACGTTCGTTCCAACAACTTCTTCGGCGCGAGGTTGCTCCTCATCTTCTCCGGCTCTCCTTCATTGAATGATCCGTTGATACGTGTGTGTATACATATATAGACTAGTTATTACTCACCATGGGTTGCGGTCATAGCAAGGCAGCATCTGCCATGCAGGACGGGCAGTCGAGGGGTAAGAAGAACAAGCACATACAGCAACAGTCGCGTCGCCAATGAATATTCTGTAGGGGCAGCAGCAGCATCTAACAATCACTGTCCGTCTCTGTTGCATCAGATGTTAATTTCAAAGCCCATTCTCATTCCACAAAAACATCCGATGAATCCATTAGCAGAACCGCCACGTTCATTGGCAAGCTTGCCGGCAATAACGTCGACGTTACCACCACCATCAAGCCAATCTTGGATCCAGCCTCGAGCATTCCACACCGACGTTCCTCGGCCCGACAGACCAAGCCCAACGACTGGACCGTGCGGCCCGGCTACAGCAGCGGCGCCTCGTCGCTGGATGGAAGTACAGGCGACTTGAGCGACGACGGAAGTGTTTCGCCAAAGTCGTCGGTCAAGCGCGTTTCGTCGCGCAACTCGCTGGATCTTTCCAGGCACTCCGAGCGACTGGGGCTTGACGATTTGAGGCAGTGCATGGCGGAGAATGGAGATATATGTCAGAGTATTGTACGGATTGAGTCGTCCTTTGGAAAACCGATTGAGGAGGTTTATGACGGAGTTCACCAAGGTCCTGTGCTTGGATCGGGCGTCGCTGGAGTCGTTCGTCTCGTGACCCATCGAGCGACGGGTCTCAAGTATGCAGTCAAAACTCTTGATTTAGGTAGGTCTCAATGATTTTATTTTTCGTGTTGCAGTTAATGTCCATTCTCACATTGATCGATCCGTTTGTTTTCGTCGCAGCTCTCATTGATACTGTGGAAGGCGTCAAGCAGCTTCGAGATGAAATCTTCATCATGTGCCAGCTAGACCACCCAAACATTGTTCGCATCGATGAAGTCTACGAGTCAACCAACGAAATATACATTGTACAAGAGCTGTGTCTCGGAGGTGACCTTTTTGATCGCTTGGATCAAAAGGAGGACTATCATTACACGGAGGCCGCATGCGCGCGCCTTGTCAAACAAATGGTCAGCGCTGTGAGGTACCTTCACTCGAAGGGTATTGTACACAGGGACCTAAAGTTAGAGAATTTCCTTTTCAACAACTCTGCGGACAATTCGGATCTAAAGATGATAGATTTCGGACTATCGAAGCATTTTGATATGGGCCAAACGCACACGGAAATGGTGGGCACGCCGTACACGGTTGCACCGGAAATTATTCGCGGTACCTACGACGAGGCGTGTGACCTTTGGAGCCTGGGAGTCATTACATATCTATTGCTGAGCGGTGAGACTCCCTTTGGTGGACTCGACGGCGAGAACATGCTTGTAGTGAGACAGAACATTATGCGAGCGCAAGTAACCTTCAAACCCGCAGATGTTTGGGCGAATGTTAGTCCCGAGGGCAAGGCATTTGTGAAGAAATTACTCCAAGCTGATCCGAAGAAACGGCCGACTGCCAAGGAAGCGCAGAAGGACGAGTGGATTCAAGTTTGGGCCAAAAAGGTAAGTCCGAATGATGAGCTTTCGCAATTTCTATTTTATTACCTATGCTAATGTGTATGCCCACAATCGTTCAGGACGCGAAGGAAGGTGGGAGCCTCAACCCGAAAACTGTTAAAGCCTTGATGGCGTTCAAGGAGTCGACGCAAATGCAAAAGATACTCTCGGAAGTTCTGAGCTTTACCCTTTTGCCGGAGCAGATGCTGGAGTTGAGGACAGAGTTTGAGAAAATTGACACAAATGGTGATGGTGAAATATCGCTTGATGCTTTGAAGAAAGTGTTGATGGAAAGTGATACTGGATCTCTTGGTGCACAAGAGATTGACGATATATTTGAATCGATCCGTTTCAACAAGAGCGAACCTATCGTTCGTTGGCATGAATTTCTCGCTGCTGGATTGTCGCAGGCTCGGGTTGACGATCGCAATCTTAGAATTGCGTTTGACCGACTTGATAGTGATCGAAAAGGGTGAGTCTCTATGTTTCGCTTTTTAAACCGCTGAGATTTATTTGATTATTTACTAACATTATGTCAGGTTCATATCATTCGAGGACCTGCAAGGCCTCATGGGAGGTAGCACCGCATCTGAAGAACTTGAAAAAATATGGAAGGACAGTTTGCTCCTAGTCAAGTCGCATTTAAATCAAATCACGTTTGAAAGCTTCAAGCAATTGATGAAAGGACAAGGTAAAAACGACAGTCGATCTGCCTTCGTTGCGCTTAACACCAGCAAACGTGCTGGCGAGAGCGCTCAGTTCATGCTTCCGGAACAATCGTTGACTATGGTAACGGAAGGCGTTGAGATGGAAGCCATCCTGCCTGTGAGTGAGGATGAAGAAGACGAAATGATTCCCATGCCTCATTACACTAAGAAGAGGTCGCGATCTTTCGAAGAAAAGGTGTCGACATGGCAAGACACCCATAGCAAGAGCGAATCTTTTTTGCCTTCCACGCAAGCAAATGACATTTCAATGTCGTTCATTGTCAATGCAGATGGACTGGACTTGGAGACAGACCATGGAGCTTCCTCTCTTCTTGTCAATCGAGCCGTTTATCGTAAACATCGAGGAATGCGACTTGCCGTTGCTGAAGCATCAAAGCAGTTTGACAAAAAGCGCACGGAAATTCGCGACAAAGACACGAATGTTGCAAGTCACGCTGGTCTCATCATGAAACGCGGTTCGGCGCCTCCAGTCGCCTTGGAAGACGCTCATCGGCAAGCGTTATTCCAAGCAGCTGCGAATCGAGCTGGTCGTCGACGTTCACGAAATCATACAAAGACTGTGTCTGACGTTACAGGCCTCCTTTAGTACATATATATGGAATTTGAAGTATGTTTACACTAGCTTTACTTAAATTCGTCCCTGAGCTGCTGTAGCATCTCTATCATCTCGGATACCTTTTTCTCGCCCTCCACGTTGTTGTCGCGGGTGCGAATGTTCACCGTTCCATTCTTTACCTCTTGCTCTCCGACAACGAGCTGGAAATTGTATTGAGCGATTTGTGCGTTTCGAACCTTCTTTTGGAATGTATTCTTCGACAGATCGACGTCAGCATAGAAACCGGCTGAGTGTAGCTGCTTTCGAACGTCGTCGCAATAATCATTCCAGTCGGCATGCACAGGGATGACTGATACTTGTCGCGGACTCAACCACAACGGCCACTTGCCTCCGTAATGTTCGCACAGCACGGCAAACATTCGTTCGACACTTCCCAACATTGCGCGGTGAATCATTACCGGTCGGGCAAATTGCTTGCCTTCCTCCTTACTTGCCGTTGTGTATTGCAAGTCGAAACGAATTGGTAGTTGGAAATCAAGCTGGATCGTGGCACATTGGTGGACGCGCTCCATTGCATCCATGACCTTAATATCAATCTTGGGTCCGTAAAATGCACCATCTCCAGGGTTGACGCGCCATGTACCCTTGCCGGAGAACGTGTCCATCGCTTCAGCTAAGGCCGCTTCGGCTCGATTCCACAGGTCAATTTCGCCCAGCGCTTTCTTGGGGCGCGTCGATAATTCGAGTTTGTAAGTCATGCCGAAAATATCGTAAACGTATTTCATAAATTCCAAAGCAGCAATTACTTCGGCCGTGATTTGATCCTCGCGGCAATAGATATGAGCATCGTCTTGCTGGAACCGACGGACTCGAGTCAAGCCGCTGAGTGCTCCCGATAATTCGTTGCGGTGCAAGACACCAAAATCAGCCATGCGAATTGGTAAATCACGATATGACCGAATGGCACCAGCAAAAATTAGGCAGTGTCCAGGACAATTCATGGGCTTCATTGCCCATTCTTGTCCCTCAACGTCGAAGCAAAACATGGCGTCCTTGTAATGCATGGCGTGGCCAGATTTGTGCCACAAATCTAGGTTGTAAATGTTTGGTGTGATGACTTCGTCGTAGCCGCGTACCCAGTATTGCTGCTTGATAAACTCAACCAGCTTGTTGTAGATGCGCGCCCCATGCGGCAGCCAAAAGGCGCTGCCCGCCGACAAATCGTGGAACATGACGAGCTGCTGCTTGCTGGCAATAACTCGATGGTCTCGCTCCTTGGCCTGGAAAGGGAATTAACAGGTATACAGAGTGAGAATGGAGGACGAATTGTTGTTTTCCAAACACTATCGGAGCGACTAGGGAAAGCTCAGAAGAATCAGCGGATAATGCTTGTCGGTCATGTGGTTTCCGAGAATGAGATTCATTTTTGTTTCCTCACAGCTTTGTGTAAGACTACACGAAAGCAAAAATTCCACGAACTAACCTTTTCCTGATTCTCCTTCCATACTTTCAGCATTTTCTTATCCGGAAAGCTAACGCCGTACATGCGCTGGAGTGTATCATTGTCGGCCTCGCCTAACCAGTAGGTCGAAGAGTGCCGAGTTGCGCTAAACGCCTTGACCTTGCCCGTATGCGAAAGATGCGGACCCCGGCACAAGTCAATCAAGTCTCCGCAGCGGTAGACGGTGGTGCGCGAACCATCCGGAACCTTTGTGGTGAGAATGTTCACCTTGAACGGATTGTCCGCAAAAAGTTCCAAACCTTCCTCCTTGGTAATGACCATGCGTTCGAATGGCTGCTTCTCCTTGACAATTTTTGACACTTCTGCTTCGACCGATGAGTCTGCATCAATTTGTTTGGTACGGAAAAGTGGAACGATTAATAGTGTGAGATGATGCGCGAAGTCTAAATCGCGATAAGCGTAGCAGACAACATCGCTTCAAAGAACAGTTGACTACAACTCACAATCATCTTCCTTCAACGCATCCGTTCCCATGAAGGAATCATAGTAGAAACCACCAGCTAGTGGCGGCCCAATGGTCAATTTGCAACCAAACAAATGTTCCAGCGCTTCACCCATCATGTGCGCCGACGAGTGCCAAAAGACCGTCTTGGCGTCGGCGTCGCCTTCAAACTTGAGTAGCTCCAGTTTGGAAACGTTACCAACTAGTGGTCGCGTCATGTCCCACAGAAAGGTCATGTTGTTTTCGTTCTTGTCGCCATTTGCGTCATTATCAGCATCATCGTCACTACCAATCAAAAGCGTATCGGGCGCCTCCATACCGTCTCGTTCCAAACTATAGTCGCTGCAAAAGTCTGCGTACGTGACGCGCGCTACCGTCGCCGCATCGGCCAGTCCCTGCGAAATTTCGCATGCCACACTATATGGCGTGGTGACGTATGACGTGAAGGCTTGCTGATTCTTGTCATGCGTCAATACTTTGCCGTCAGGCATGGTGATTGTAATTGGCACTGGCACTTGTGCGGAAGCTTCCTCCAGTCGACGCTGCTTGATTTGATCGTAGGTTGACACGCGATGTTGGAGCCACGCAGGTTGCTTGGTGCGTGCTGTAAAAGAGTCTCCTCCAATCTTTTTGCTGCTGCTCGCGTCCATCTTTGGACCACTTCCAGCAACGGCACGACGGCCCTGTCCGCCGCCTCCAGCTGATGAAGATGGCTTTGGAGTAGTAGCAGCAGCAGCAGCAGCAGGTTCACTAGGCGTCGCACTTGCAGCATTCCAATCCGGTTGGGCGACGCCAGGTGCATCCAGAACGGTCCATTTTGGGGTTGATTGCACGGCAACGGCTGCAGCGTCCTTGGAAGGTTTGCCCATGATGCTGATACTAGGAGAAATGTCTGATTGCTATAATAGAGAAATCTCTCGCACGGGAAAGAGGACAAGAAGTGTAGCACGGAAAGATGCAAAGGATCGGCAATGGTGATGGAAGAGGATGAGCGGTTCCTGGTGGGTGACATACTGTCGCACTGGTTCTGAAGATCTTTTCCTCGTGCGACGGCCAGGCGCCGAAATCGTCCCTCGACCATGATGAGCAGCGGTCCACACAAAATTGGTTCATCCTCCTTGCCTGGCAATCATCAAATACTTTTGTCAAACTATTTTAGCTCGAATCGAAGATTAGGTAGATCTGCGACTCGGTAACTCACGTATTATTTTGCAACTACTTTAACTGAAAAATGGAAACGATTGCGGCTGCTGCTCCGACGGAAGAAATCGTGAGCGATCCTTCGCCGGAAGAAGCGGATATGAAGGCACCAACGATCACAGATCCTGCCCCTATCAATGGAGACGAACAAGTAGATTCTGCTGCTGCTGAAGATGAACAAACTCCTGCGGAAACTCGTACCGTCGAGGAGCAAACTGGGTTGCCGCCAGGCGCGACCTATATTTCGGCCCCTCCAGCGCTTACTGCAGAAAATGATGACGACGACGACGGAGAAGATCTCTTTGGAGACTCGGATGAAGACGACGACGATGATGACGATGAAGAAGAAACTAGTTCTGCTGCCCCAATCGAAACTGTTGCATCCTCGCCTCCTCCTGTTGCCAACGGCGGTAATGACGCAGCTGCTGCTGCAACTTCTCCTCCGCCAGACAGCAGCAACAACCCCATTGACGAAATCGTATCTGAACCAAAATTGGCTTCCATTCCCCGCAAGCAGCCATCAACTCCAACGTCAGCTGCTTCACCTCCAGCAGCAGCAAAGACTTTCTCCTCACCACCATCCACTACTTCGACTGCCGCTTCGTTTGGTCTACCCTCCACGACCAAGATTCCCAAGTCCGTCACGCCCCAAATTCTCAACGGCAAGCTACTCGACTTACTCAAAACGCTTCCGGTGCACATGATGAACGACGCCCTTCAAGAGTACGACGACGCCGTGGACGTGAAGGGCTACTCGTCCATTCGCAACCACGGCGCCTACTTGCATGGCGTGGTCAAGCGCTACGTGAGTGTCCAGGAGCGAGCGAATAGTGAAGGCTCCAACGTGTTGCCCATGGGCGAGTCGCTCACGCCGACGATCAACGAGCGACTGGAGCAATTGGTTTCGTCCGGATTTTGTACGCGGGATGAAATGAACGATAAAGTCAAGAGTAAAATTCGCATGCTTTCGGAAAAGGATGCGCTCTTTGCTTTGGATGAGTTGCGTACGGTGGATCGGGCGTCCATTCGCAACTTTGGTTCCTACTTTATGGGTAAGTATGAGAAGAGATGGATCGATGGATGATGGGAAAATTGTCCTTACAAGAAATGTTTTGGTGTCTCACTCTCATGCTATTCTTTTACAGGTATTCTCAATCGGTACATGCGTGGAGATGTTACTTCCAAGGCTCGTCCTTCACACCATGAACAACCGTCCGAGCGCCACCAGCAGCGCGGTGGCAGAACCAAGGATCGTCAGTATCGTGATTCAGCGTCCAATTTTCATCCTCCTGATCGCGATCGGTCTAGGGATCGTTACGGCAATGAGGGCATGCGTCAGCCAAATCCATATGGACCTCCTCAGCCGCAAGCTTACGACAATCGTCAAAATGCGTATACGCAGCCGCCACAGCCTCCTCAGTGGCAGCAGATGAATCAGCAGGCGCCGCCAAACAATCGTTCCATGATGCCTGGAAATCAGCAGGGACACATGTCTGGGAATTACGATAATAGTTACTTGCCACCTCTTCCAGCACAAGCGCCACCGCAGCAGCAGCAGCCGTATCAGATGCAAATGAACAGCAACTCGAGTAACAATCCCATGTTCAACTCGCAAGGATATCCCCCGCAGAACTTGCAGCAGCAGCAACCTCCTTCCTCGTTCGATAATAATCAAACCTACTATCAGAACCCGCAATCAATGATTGGACAGTCGCAGCAACAGCATCCGCCATCTCAGTACGGCATGCAGCAGATGCCCCCGCAGATGAACCAGCCACCGGCTGTATACTCGCCGCCGCAACAACAACCGCAAACGGGATATGGTGCTAGTGGCCCAATGATGAACAGCCACCAGGTTGGAGGCGGCCCCGGAATTGTGCCTGGTTCGTACGGCCCATCGTCTGGTGCCGGGCCTCATGGATTACCCGGGTCATATAATCCTCCTACTGGTAGTAATTGGCAGCAACAGCCGCCGCCGCAGCTCGATATTATGGGTCTTGCGGACAAGGCTGCGTCAGCTGTTCAGGCGTTATCCTCGCAAAGGGGAATGCCGCAGCAGCACCATCAGCATCACCAACCTCCACCAATGATGAGCAATTATGGAGCGCCATCTATGAGCCAACAGCCAATGCCAGGACAGTATCAACCGTACGGCGGCGGCGCACCTAGTAGTGGCTTGCCTCCCATGGCGCATCCAGGCATGCAACAGCCATCTTACCAAACTGCAACGGGTCCGCCACAAATGCAGCAGCAGGGCAACGATGCTTTTAAACGACGCACTCAAGCGAGGATAGAAGATCTACCTCCGTCGGTTCAGTACGCTGTGCAGAACATCCAGGCCACTGGAGCCGTCGATGGTCCACTTGATCCGGGCATTCTGGGCATGATCTTCGATCTTCCAGAAGATCTGGCCCTAGGTGCGATCCAGCGCTTTTCTGCTATTGATCGGAGCGCCATGCGAAGCAAGACGGCGTATTTGGCTGGACTCTTGCGACGCGAACTGGAGAAGATTAATCGACGTTAATATTGTTTAGTCTATAGCACTCGTACGTCATGTTTATTGTTCTGTAAACCATGATCGTGTTTGGCCATTCCAAATATTTTAACTTTACTCGCTAATTATTATTTACTCATGAGCTGTCGAACGCCTTCCCAGTCGCCAGGTGGTATACGATTCCGTCGTTGCATATATTGGATGAGGCATCTACAAGCGCCATCTCCGAATGAATTTCGAACGCGTATGACCTCTTCATCGTCGCAAGTCTCATCAAAGAGCTGATCCTCCATATTTTCGTTATCAAGGTCGATGTAGCCTTCTTCGAGTACGGTTCGTATCATAATATTGTCGGCTTCCCTTAGTATCTTGCAAGCAGATTCCCACTTGCCCTCTAAGTAGAGATCGACCCCTTCTTTAAAGGTATGCATGAAGTCGGCGGTGACGTGTTGTCGCATGGCCTTGAGGTCCTGATCAGTTTCCCATATGGCACTTGAGTACAGTTCAGCGTCAAGGTCAGCAAGCTCAGGCGGCCGCTCAAAGAGGAAAAAGTTGACGCCTTCGTATCGCGCATCATATGTAAAGATCCGCTGTGGTACACTGCTGCCTTTAACAAAAACGGTATCAAGATGCCGCAGTTTCTGCCGCGCAGCTCGCGACATCAATTCTTCAACAGCTTGGCTCATGAGAAGTGTGACACCATATTGCTTGGAGGCGCTCATCATTCTAGACGCCATGTTGACGTGAGGCGAAAGATATGTGGCGTCAATTTTGTGTTCGCTTCCCACGGCTCCTTCAACTGCCCAACCAGCATCCATGCCGTAGATAGCACTGGCGAAGTATGCGCCAACACCACCACCGAGGCGAAAATCCTGACGCCAACTCTGCAACTTCCGATCGCGATGAATCCCAGCAAAAGACTTTAACAAACCCAACAAAGCTCTATCTGTAAAAGCCTGGATGCCTGGTAAGCTTGCCAGAGCAACCTGACCCTCCGTTGCGTCCGTTGCATTTCGCTTCTTCATCTGCTTCATTTTAGCTTTCATACTGCGTGTGACTTTGGTGCTGGTGTTAAAAACGACATCTGTCGCCCTTTTCTTCTTGTCATGTACATCGGTGAAGTCTCCGATACGGAAAACCATTAAGAACGCGCCACCCAAGTTTTTGTTGCATTGTCCAGAATCACCAAGAGCCCACCTGTATACCTCCTCGTGCACCACCTTTGCAACATCATTTATAAGGATTAATACATCATTACCAAGATCCAAAACTCGCGAGAAATCGTTTACAGCGACAAAACCAAACAGAGCATAGACGCGTTTGCCCGGAACAGTAGGATTAAAAACCACGGTGGCTCCAGCCTCCGTGCGAGCAAGGTTAGCGGAAATAATTCCAGCACCAGCGACTCCCCAACACTTTCTCAAAAGATCGGCAATCTTGGAAATTGCAGTTATGAGCTGCTCAGTTTCATAATTTCCAAGCTGGTCACCGCCTTCGGGTATCAATGCGTCAGCATGCGCGAGTGGATTCTCAGCATCTGATGAGGGACAGGTGACATGAGCTCCGCAACAAAGAGATAGACGTACAAAAGCAACTAACATATACCACTTACATCTCACGACAATTTTCAGCATGCGCCTCAGCGGTTCCAAAACAAGCCGTGCAATGTCGCCTCGCATTACTGCGAGCGAGGATAATGTTAAAACGAGCATGCATACCATCAGTATGAAAAGAGTCAACATGCTATCACATGGAAATGCATATTTTGTCAGATGTGCGATTCGTAATAGCGCAATAGCGCATCATGTTGATAGTTACTTACGTGAAAGAAATTACATCGCCTTGTTCCATAAAGGCAGTCACTTGGAAGTCTGCCGTGCCCAACCCAAAATCAACAGCTATGTCCTCATTTACTTGCGTGTATTCGACGATACCCTCAACGCGAGCTCCGAGTCTTTCGGCAAAATATTCTGATGAAGCTAGGGAGGGATCAAGTGGATTGAAAGTGGCCCAAAATTCACATTGGCTCACCTTGGACAAAGACTCAGGACATGCGGTTATGACTCCCGAAGCCTCTTGCCAGTCACATCGAACAGGCAGAACTTGCGCCCAGAGAAGCAAAGGAATATCATACGTGCCACCTTGTTCGTCAATCTTATAGTCAGTTGTCGCTTGAGCTGTGCTCTCTACCCATGAAAAAACAGCGTTGCGCAGATAATCGCATTCATCGGTAGAGTTGGAAAGCAAATTATTCTGCGCGAGTAACTTAACCAGCTTATCGGAAGATTGATTGGATGATCCTAATGTATAAATAACAGGATAGACAGCGACCATCAACATACTAGCACAGAAACCAAGTGAGTGAGTGTTTAAACCATGCAAGGAATGTCACGGAAAAACTTACAGTAGCGCCAGAGATCGATGAGTGTTGACGGCCACAAGTGATGTCCCTATGTTTGCGGCCTTCTTGAGCTGTCGATCATGGGCCGATGTGGGCCCTGTGGGTGCATCCTTGTCAGTTTCGTCCTGTCAAATACGAACGAGATATTTTTTAGTAAGTACGGAGCAGTAGTAGACGAAAGTCAGACAATTGTTGCAGAGTGTAGAGCGTACCTCCAATAGAGTTGGAGATTTTCTAAACCAACTTCGAGCTGCTGTGCCCGACTCTGGTCCCCCCACAAATATAGTTTGAAGAAGAGCTAACAAGAAATAAAGTCGTAAGTACGACCAGTTCCTTTCGCTAGAAATACACGAACATCGCGCAGCGTACTTACTCGTTCCTTGTCCATCTAAGTCTTCGTCAAACATGCTTCGAATCCACATTTGCTTCCAATGACGAATAAGTGCAAACATTCGCAAAAACATCAATCCAATGACAAACCGTCCTTGTGTCATTTTGACTCTCGTGGACCCTGTGACTGCCAACATTGCGGCATGCTGCATACTGAAGGCGACGCTTCCAGGTGCATCGCATCTATCGCGCAAAATACATGGCATTTCAGGAATGAATAGGATCAATGCGAGCGATTCACAAAATAGATGAAAACTGTCAACGTGTCGTGCAATAGATGGCTGGAAGGCTCGCTCTGATTTAACAGCTTGATTGTAGTCCCAAGGTCGCGTCAGATACTCAAAGAAAAGTTCCACGACGAGAACGCACCATACAACTCTGAAAATATTTCGAGTCGGTGAGAAATCACAAACGGTGTTCGATGACGCAACGAGCAACTTACAGTTCCAATACTGCGGATGCGCGATCCTTCGAAGGCGGTAGGAACGCGTAGGTAAACGGCTCAATCATGAGATATATAAAGCTACAGAAAACCAGCAGATTAATGCACGTCAACTTGATTCGGCAGCCATAGCCACGTTCGCCCGTCAAAACGTGTGTTGCAACCGTCTTGGCCGATTTTCTCGTGTCAACAAACCATGGAATGAGATTGTACACAACGAATCTATCCCACCATTCCATAACAAGTTCTAGCCTTGACGCCATTCGTATATCCTTCTTCAGCTCCTCATCAGTATTAGCAACCGCCCGCGTCGTTCGCTTGGCAGCTTCCTCGGCCGCTTCCAAACCCGCCGATCCACCAGCGCACGGCTCCATCCATTGCGGATCAGCTCGTTGCTCGGTCCCAGTGTCGTGGCGCCGCACCGTGTAGTATCGCTCATCCTCATCAAAGTGAACCGTTACAACCGTGCAAAGCACAAAATTGTACGGCCCATTTCGCTCAGGCTCCGTTTTGCCTTCTCGAGCAGAATATCCATACATGTTGACTGGATCAATTGAAAAATCCATGGGGTCATCCTCATGGTTTGTAATGTTCAGCAGCGTGAGCATGCAAAGAACCGCTTCGTCTTGTCCAAACTGAGTCGTCCGCAAGGACGGAACCGACGCGGACGCTGCCACGACCGAGGCAGCCGCTAGTACATTGTCCCAGTCTGCCGACGATCCATCCCCAAGTCGATGGACGGCGTCGGACATGTTGAATCGACTGCTTCCGCCACTGCTGCTGTTTGTAAGGTTGGACATGCGACTGTGACGATGCTGCTGTATTGAAAAACGAGTCGACTGCGTAATGGATTGATGGCGTCTTCTGCGATGGTTCATACTACCCATGCTAGAGTTTTGATCATCCGAAAGTGCGCTGAGTTGCGACTGAATCGACGGTCGAAGGTAAACGTGCGGTCGACGCCCGCCCCGACGAGCACTGGTGCGAATTTCATCCGGCGAACCGACAGTGGGACGCCGGGTAAGCGGCGGTGTCATTAATAGTTCACTACTTGATCCTCCCGGAAGAGGTGCCGACTTGATTGTCCGCCCTCCAGAACTTCCTGAAAGGCGAATGGAATTGTCTCGTCGCGATAAGAATTTGCCCAATCGTTGGATTGACTTTGTCGACGAGCTTGGCGTGCTGGGAGTCATTGGCGACAAGCCACTCACGTCATCAGCTGCATAGCGCAAATGAGCGCTGCTTCCTATTTCTTCAGGAAGAGATTCCGTTCCTTCGTAAAGAGGTTGCAGTGAGTTTGATGAAGCAAGCATGTCATCCATGGAGCCTTCCGTATAGGATGCAATTGATTCGGATCCTTCATGATGTTCGTAACCATAAACGTCTTCCTCGTAGCCATAATCGGGAACAGTCTCTCCTTTATCATATCCTTGCTCCATGTCCTCATAGTCTTCGTCAAGTTCGTCCTCGCCCTCGCTGTCAAGCTCCGCCATTCTCTGAGCGGCTTCGGCCATTTCATCGAGGAGCGACCCTCGCTTGCTGCTTCTCTTTGGCATAGTACCCTTTCGTCTATTGCGAGTACTGTGTAATATGCAACTACCGTATGTACCAGCAGGTGTACTCTGGTCATGCAAAAGAATCCGGCCTGCGAAAGCACTGTGGCATCGCGAGGGACATTCATTCATAAGGAGAGCCGATGGGACATCAATCAATGCGCGCCAGCCATGCTTTGCTTTTAACTTGATCCTTAACTGTGATTCGGTCTGAATCAGTCGTCATCACCATGGGCCGTCCAGATCCTCCGCGGCAAATCAAGCGCTGCTTGCTTTTGTTGAATAGACTGTGAGAGAAGTATGATGATTACAGCTCGACGAGCAATCCTTCAAAAGGCGACTGCTGCCCGAGGAGTCCGAGCTGCGTCGTCGGAAGCAGCCAAAATGGTGACGGGGTGCGTGAATCAAGTGGATGGAGTGATGGAGCGAACTAATATTCTGTGATATATTGACTAACTCCTGCTATTTCATATACAACCTTCTATGTAAACGGCGTCATATCTGCAGTACATTCAACTTCCTTTCCGATCAGGACCGCATCTTTACCAACCTTTACGGCGAGCAGGACTGGCGATTGGCCGACGCCACCAAGCGCGGCGACTGGCACTTGACCAAGGAAATCATGTGCATGGGCCCCGATTGGATCGTTCAGGAGATCAAGGATTCTGGATTGCGCGGCCGCGGAGGCGCCGGCTTTCCATCCGGACTCAAGTGGTCCTTCATGCCCAAGGTGACCGATGGACGGCCGTCCTTTCTATGTGTCAATGCCGACGAGTCGGAACCAGGTACCTGCAAGGATCGCGAAATTATGCGCAAGGATCCGCACAAGCTTGTGGAAGGATGCTTGATTGCGGGTTATGCCATGCGCGCGAGAGCGGCTTACATTTATATTCGCGGCGAGTACTTCAATGAGGCTGTCGTTATGGATGAGGCGATTCATGAAGCGTATGCGGCAGGTTTGATTGGAAAGAATGCCTGCGGATCGGGATATGACTTTGATATCTACTTGCATCGTGGAGCTGGAGCGTACATTTGCGGAGAAGAAACGGCGCTGATTGAGAGTCTTGAGGGAAAGCAAGGCAAGCCTCGCCTCAAGCCGCCATTTCCGGCTGGTGTTGGCGTCTTTGGATGTCCCTCGACTGTTACCAACGTTGAAACGGTTGCCGTCGCTCCTACCATTCTCCGTCGGGGTGCCAGTTGGTTTGCATCATTCGGCAATGAGAACAACCGCGGTACCAAGCTCTTTGCAATTAGTGGACACGTGAAGAACCCCATTGTCGTTGAGGAAAGCATGTCGATTCCGTTGCGAGACTTGATTGAAAAGCATTGCGGAGGCATGCGTCACGGATGGGACAGCGTTCAAGCCTGCATTCCAGGTGGATCGTCAGTCCCCGTCCTGAGCAAGCCTCAATGTGACGAAGCAATCATGGAGTTTGATGACCTTCGCGCCAAGGGGTCGGGTCTTGGAACGGCTGCTGTCACCATGTTTGACAATACCGTTGACATGGTCGGCGCCATTCGTCGCTTGTCACATTTTTACAAGCACGAGTCATGCGGGCAATGCACGCCATGTCGCGAAGGTACTGGCTGGCTCGAGGACATTTTGATTCGCATGGAAAAGGGTGACGCCGACAAGCGTGAGATTCCCATGCTTGAGGAGATTTCGCGACAGATTGAAGGACACACAATTTGTGCGCTTGGTGACGCTGCCGCCTGGCCAGTGCAAGGTTTGTTGAGGCATTTCAAAAAGGACATTGAGGACCGCATTGATGATCCAAGCTCGTTTGATGCAGAAGCTGCCTTCCAAAAGGCATACAGTGGAGATCCATTTGCCAACCACAACTGGGTTAAGAAGCATGGTGGTGGCTTGGCGTACGGTAGCGCCAAGGCTTAGGGTTGCTGCGGTCGGCGATGCTTTATAGAGTTTAGTGCTGTTACAACCAATCACCTAGATTTTACCGCTAGATATGCTGCAACCGCATGTTAATTTTATCATATGTCAAGGCTGGTAGTAAAAAATATGTCAGCGGGTTCACCATAACATCATTTCGTGCAACCAATGATACAGTACAGGAGCTCTAGTAACTCGCACAAATAAAAATGAAAAGCAAAGCCGGAGCGACATTAATCGACTTCATCACGCTGCCGCTCGTTTTTGTCACGTTTCCTTTGCTTACAGTTTCCATCAACACTTTCTCTTTGTTCATACGCCGGATCGAATCAACGAACATACAGCAATATGCATACAGTGTGGGTTCGACTAAATGCCGTAGTATTCTTTGGTTTGACAGTCTTGCTTTGCTTGTCGGGCTTGGCGGCTGTTTCCAAGTTTGGCCACAGCTACAAATACAAGCCAGGTATGACTTGCGCCATTTCGAGATGCAGTAGCTGATTAGTTTTGTATTGTCTGTGTGTATATATTAAAATGTTCCCGCTCATCGTCTTTCTTACTCATTTTGCATTGTATCAGACATTCAAACACTAAAACTGAATACACTGCGATCGCTCAAGAGCCACGGCGGCGTCGACCGAGCACTATTGAGTTTTGATTTAAAGGTCGACTTGGAACCAGCGTTTCACTGGAACATTAAACAACTTTTTGTATACGTGGTGGCCTTGTACGATTCGGAGGATGGAGAGAATGAAGTGGTTCTTTGGGACAAGATTGTGGAAGCTGCTGACGATAAACTGATTGACGAGCGAAACGTCTTTGTCAAGTATGCTTTGCTGGACAAGGGAGATGATTTGAGAGGAAAGGAGGTGACGCTGCAGCTACAATGGGATCACATGCCAATTACAGGGCTGCTGCATATGGACAAGCAACCACTGGAAGGATGCAGCAAGTTCCAGCTGCCGACGGATTACCAGTAAGCGCTGGCGACTGCCGCAGTTGACTTGAGGATATAATAGACCTTTTAATGTGTTTTCGTGGGTATAGCTTGGCGTTTTATGAATTGATTTACCGGTATTTTTTATGGTCGTAAAGTGTTTAGTGCTCGATGAAAGGTGACGAACCCTAGCTTAAAGCAAAGTGAATCCTCTCACTTTCAGTATCGTCGATAAATTGTTGTACTACATAGCTTTTGCAGTCCGCGTCTTTGCTTGGCTTCGCTTTAAAGCAAAAGTAAAAGTCGAGGACTCGAGTGATTGAGTAGCTAAAGGTACGCCGTCATAACCACTGCGACTCAAAAGGTGACACGGCGCGTCGACCATGACGACAAACAGATGGAATCCATTTTGGGCTTCCTCTCCACAACAACACAGGGACAAAGAAACAATCAAACCATCCCATCGTGCGAAACACAAGCAAAGGTGTAGAGTAGACGGAATCTGGTTGATTTAGTCAGCGACGTAAAGTACTGGAAATCAAGTAACTCTCGAGTCGAACGTCCCTCGTATTCGCTATTGCGGCGTCTTCATTGGTTAACGCATCACTATTTTACCTTGCTGTCACAAGTTACTACTAGACGACAATCAAGAAATGAAGGATAATTGCTCTAATGAATCTTGCGAGTCGCTGTTGAAAAAGCAAAATCAAAGGGCTTTGCATGAGCACCAGGGGCAGCTTACACACGCAACTCGTTCAGACGCGCCAAGGCAAACCATGCCACTTAACGAGGACGCCTTGCAACTTGACGACGAATGCATACACCCCATATATCAGCCAAGACGGATACGTCGTTTTGCTGCCTGTGGAGGATTTCTGGGAGGCTGTATAGGAATGTTGTTGCTGACCTTGCTCAAGAATCACTTTGGGCTTGATGAGACTGCGCTGCAATCCTTGTTACACACGCACTGCAGAGCTTCTCCCAGAGTAAGAGGAAACAGACTTTTATCATCGTATAAAACAGATGAATATTTAAAGCCATATTCGAAAACAAGAGCAGACAAGAGCATTCAGATGCATTCCTCTTCAAGCGGCCGACGAAATCTCGTTGAATCAGCAACTGACAATCATGGACCTTCCCTCGTCATTGCCGGCAAAATGACCGTCGTGGATGCTCCCTGCAACATTGCCCAATTGAATTTGAAGAATAACGAGTGGAGCCTTAGTGAACGTATTCAGCTCTCCCTCTACAATTCCTACTCGGGCGGCGAAGTTTACAGCCTGTTGGCCAATCATACGACGAGCAGTATAACAAGCGTCGCGGATGAGGAGGAAGCCAGCAGCAGCAGTAAAAGCAGCAATAATTTACATTCTATCATGCAGCGAAGATCCATTCAGCCAATTACGACTGGTTCCGGCGAACTCATCGTGGTAGGTGCATTTGACACTACGTATCGAAACAGCCAAGTCACATACTGCTCCGTCGGCATGTGGGACGGATCACAACTATCCAAGGTTGGTGAAGGCTTGTGCAACTCTGCCTTGAGCAAGGGCATGAAGATTACCTGCGCGGCGCTCGCTGGCCCTCACGATGTTTACATTGCCGGTTCCTTTCAAACACAAGTTTGGAGCGGCGACGAGCATGCCTTTGTCCGTATCTACAATATTGCTCATTTCAACGCCTTGGAGCAAATGTGGTCGCCGCTGAACGTTGGTCAAATCACTTGCTCGTGGTGCACCGTGACGGTGCTGGCGCTGGCCTGGGACTCCAAGCGCCGACAGTTGCATGTTGCTGGAAAGTTTAATGCGATTGACGGACGCAACGTGCCGGCTGGGTTGGCCGTTTACGACTTTGATTCCGGTCACTTGGTGGCGCATCCTGGTGGCGGATTGACCATGCGCAATATCACACAGGACGGTGTAGGGACGGCCTTGCAAATGGATGAGGAGAGTGGTGTGCTGTACGTCATGGGCTCGTTCGAACGCTTGACGGCGACGAACGAGATTTGCCTAGGTTTAGCAGCGTATGAGATTGAAGCGGATCGCTGGACATGCTTGGCGGATGCGGCTCATACTGTCCTGCCAACAGGTGGTGGCAACATGCTATTGACGCCGTATGGTCTCATGGTGGCAGGTAAAATTACGAACAAGACGACTTGGCCTGATTCCGATCGGCCGTACACCATTGCGCTACTAAAAACTACGCTCAAGACTCGTAACGAAAAGACGGAGGGGAAGCATGACGAAGTCATTGTCGAGGAGAAGCAGTATCATGCGTTCAACTGGTCGTGGCTTCCTGGATTCAAAGGTCATGACGAACCATTGCATGCCTTATCAAATGGTTTTGCTACCTACGAAGGCACTGTATTCATTGCTGGCGACAACTTTGTAGCAAAATGGTCGTATCAACCAAAGTCACAGTCGGAGGACGATAAAAATCGCGGCTTACTGGACACGTCGCGCTACAGTAGTCGCCCGCAGGAAATTGTGCCAGTCACGGAAGTTCTATCCGGCGAACAAGTGCGAGGCGCGATCATGGCAATTTCGCAAATGATGCCCATGTCAGAAGACGGAAATGGAGGACCCGGACAAGTCAACATTACCATTATTGTTTATTGCGTTGCTGCTGGCTGTGTACTTGGCGTAATTGGCGCTATTCTTTGCAACAAAAATATTACTACTGCTCTTTTCCCGTTCTTGCAAAAAGACAAAGACTTCAAGGGTTTTACTCTCGATACCCTCACATATAGTGCGATTGAAAACTCAAGTATCATGGAGGCTTATAACAAGGCCATGAGAACACGCTACGTTGAGCAGCCCAACCTGCTCACCATAATCGACCCACAAGAAATATTCTTGCAGCGAATCATTGGAGAAGGAACGTTTGGACGCGTTTGGAGTGCAAAATGGAGAAGCGCTAGTGTTGCTGTTAAGGAATTTGTATTTGCCCAGGCAGCTGTCGCAGGTCGATCGTCTATGCAAAATGAAATAGTGGAAGAGATTATTGGAGAAGCTGGAATGATGGCGATTTTGCGCCACCCTAATGTCCTACAGCTCTTTGGCTGCTCGCTCACAGCACAAGCTATCTGGATTGTCAGTGAGCTTTGTTCGCTGGGTAGTCTCCGGCAGGTACTTGACGACAACTCGCAGGTGCTACCGGTTGAAAGAAGGCTCAGTCTTGCCTTGCAGATAGCGGAGGGAATGACATATCTGCACAATCAAGAACCGCCCATTATACATCGAGATCTCAAGAGTCATAATATTTTTATTCATGAGACATTTACGGATGCTGAGGATGCGAGTACATCCTCCGGCAAGAACAAGAACCGACGACACGCCGGGGATCCGTACGACAAGCTAGACACCCATTCGACTCTACTTGCAAAGATTGGTGATTGGGGCTCTGCTCGTGCGGCGCTGTCTGGTTCGAGAACGATGACTCATGGAATGGGCACAGCATGTTGGCTCGGTGAGTTTGATTGTGTGTGATTTCCAGGTCGTCTTTGTGGCATTTCGATGTTATTTTTCTAAACCGCATGCTCTCCTTTTATGCATAGCTCCTGAAGTAATTAAGCATGCGCGCTCTTCAAAGTTCAGTGATGTATACGGCTATGGCATTATTCTGTGGGAGCTGGCAACGAGAGAGGAAGTCTACCAAGGCCTCGAGACAACGCAAATTATTGCCAAGGTTGCTAACGAATGCCTAAGGCCGCCTGTCCCTCCAGATTGTCCATGGAAGGATATCATGGTCAAATGTTGGGCCGAGAACCCGCATGATCGTTTAGAGTTCAAAGACATTGTACGTGAACTTGGGGCAGTGTTGAACGAGATTTTAAGAAAGAGCGTTACCATCATTCGCGAGCAAGATGGAGAGGACGACTCTTCTAGCGTGCTGGACCTCTAAATCATCTATGCTGCACAAATCTCGGCTACTTTAAAATGCATTTACTATAGCTTGCATATATATTATATAATTTGTGTAATCAACTTGCATCAAAATCTATCGTAGCCGTGATAATGGAAGCAAACAGTCTTACCTCGTCCAATAAATGGTCAGCATCCGACGTCCCTAACTCATCGACAGAAAGTGTCAGCTTGACCCGCTTAATCGGAGGGGCTGAAGTGTCTCCATTTCCGTTCTTGTCGCTGCTTATGCATTTAAAGCACGACAAGGCGACGGATGTTCGTGTTGGTGGATGGAATGGGGAATTAACTGTCATCGACACATGAAGTGGCACAATTTTAAGAAATGCATCATTCGCCGCGGCGACAAACGAACAAAAGTTTTGCTGTACATGAGATGTCTTCTTAGTCACAGCATCCGTTTTTACTTGTGCCTCAATCAATTCTTGGTCCAAGAAAACACTTATAGGAGGAGTCGGGAGGAACGCCAAATCGTCCATCGCAGGAACTGGATCGCCTGCGGCATCAATGACGGCGCCCAAGCCCAGTCCCGCACCCACTGCAATCGGAGTCAACCCGTACAGCGCAGCCGCTCCGCAACATTTAGTCAGAGACAGCTTAACATCAGCCGCTGAGGACAAAATGGCTCGCTCGCGTAGTGTGCTAGACTTGTCATCAAAGTCATCCCATTCTCCCCCAATGCCAATGCGCTCTCCTAAAATATTCATTGAGCGCACCAATCCATCAAAGAGCTGACGAACAGCTCGTCCACTTGAGGTAGCCGCCGCGGCTCGTCTTCGATTCGACGGCAAGGCAGCAATTCTCACAGACATTGACTCGCTCGCTGTCTCACTGTTGCATGCAAGCTCGCCAAGCAACTTGGTTTGACGAGAAAATGTGGGAGTAAATGATCCAGTGCGGGTGTCACATTCCAGTCGAAACAAAATGGACATGCGGTAATTTATATGATTCTCTTCATCTCTGACATATCCATGATAATCAATTCGAGCAGTCACAGCAATACTTCCACGATGAGCAGTCAACATCATCCAGCTGGGTAAAAGTCGGCTTTGCGTGTTCTGCAGCGTTTTAACGACAGCCGAACACCTTCGTACTGCACAAAGCCGCGTTGCTGCCAAGAGTGCGTTGCTAACCGACAATTCTAATGGATTGGAAGTTGACTCGATAATTTCATGACCAATGGCTCGCAGATATGGATCAGTATTGATCTGCTCCAACATGGACCGACCGCCACTTAATAATACGCGGATGCCAAAATTCACTTGTGCAGAAATTATTAATCGCAGCTGACTCGTTTTCGTTGCATCGGATTGACGATGATCAAACTCAGCGTGAGTTTCTGCCGCACCAGGAGCACCCTCACTCATTGTCAGTTCTCCCATTGACGGCGCACCAAACGAATCATCCACTCTCCAAAACGACACTGTCACAGCTCCCAAGAGCCCGTCGTTGGCATTCCCTGCTGCATTGCCGTCAAAGAAGCGCACCGGATCAACGTGAACCGCGTGCGTCGCGGCAGCAGCCACGGCACCCCAAACGCCTCGTCGCAAGGCTTGCGCCTGCGCCGACAGCAATTCTAGCTGCCACGATAGTGCAAACGTATGCGCAACCTCAAAGAGCGCCTGCAGTGGTTGTGCTGGCGTATCGTCCATGTCATCCATGTCGACATCTCCGGAAGCATCGCTTGTCGAAGCACTCTTTCGCTGCTTATATTCTACTTCTTGCTTTGCCATGGCTCTGGCCGCCAAACGATGCAAATCGTAACGCTGCCTATGTGAACTCTCCAGCTGATGCGTAAATTCTCCCGTTTTGGCGTGAACGCTCACGTCGAGCGAAAGCAACGTCCATGTCGGTTCGTCCTCATCCACTTCATCGCCGCCGCTGCTGCTCGAAAAGACGGTTAACAGTGCCATGATTGGGTACTGCGGCTCATTGTCATTGTCGTCATCATTTCGAATTGCAGTATTATGTATGTTCTTTGGTGTCCCGTATACCAATCTTACAATACCTCCGCGAACAATGAGCTTCCACAAGGGAGGTGGCATGTCACCCTTCCGCCGCCGCCGCCAACCCACTTCTCCGTTCACCAGCTTGCGCCTAACCACCAACTCCCACTCCTGCTGCAGTCTCGCCTTGCTCCACTGCGTCTCAACTGTTGCATTACTACTTAGTTTCAAGTTACTTGGCAAATCGTACCAGCCTCGACCAATCATGACATCCAGCGCCCCGAACAAGTCATGCGGCGGCGCCCTCGCGGAAAACAATTGCCCATGAAAAAAGTACAGCATATCCTGCGCCTCATCGGCCTGCTGCCAGTGCGAGTGCGCGTGCCGCAACGTTTTTCCGCAGAGTGACACGATGCGCGACAGGGCCGTGGTGGCGTTGGAGGCGGTCAATGCGGCAACGTGCGTCAAGCTTTTCGTGTGTGCGTGCAGCCGCCAGACGAGTTCGTGCCGGCGCTGCGCGAAGGAGAGATTGGACATTTGCTCACGTATTTTGCTGCTAGTTGCTGCTGCTGTATTGCTTTCTTCCGCGGCTGCTGCAGCGTCATCCTCGTTGTTATTGAAGCCGGTCGTCGTTCCAGTCGCCGCCATGGTCACGACTTCAAGCTCGCCATGCGCCATATTGTAAAAGTCCGAGTACAAGGCATCCGTGGACGCCAGCAAGACTTGGGTCAATGGTGACACCAGTAGACTCCCATCGGTGGGATCGACGGATAGTTCGAGGCGACGAGGTGTCACTGGTTGCTCTCGCTTTGAGTAGTAGGGTGATGACGTTGCGGCGCTGCCATTGTAGTCATACGTTGACATGCTTTGATTCGAAAAAGCTACGCGCAAGCAAGTCACGCTATTAGCAAGCCGTTCCTATGAATAACAGCGTAGACGTTTTAGATTACTCAAGCATATCTTTGATCAAAAGGCGAACATCCAAAGCGCCATGATGTCGCAGCGCAACCAAACCAATGGTGCGAGCGCAATTTTCCACCTCGTCCCAGAAAGGGTTTGGAAATCGACCGCGACATTGACTGCATACGACGTATATAGTTGTACTACAACACCTTTTCGTTGGCAGCCATTGCCCATTCACCAAAATGCGACTGCAAGTGAAAGCTCCTGGCGTAGTCATTGCAACTATTTGTACAACGCCATGTCTCGCCTTTCACTGTCCATTCACTGGAGTTTCCTTGACGAGGATACAATATGATCCACTATTTTCTTCATCTCCTTCCGCAGTTACCTTCGACAACGACCTACAAATCAATTCCATAGAAGAGGCATCAAACATACTTACAATATGGGATAGCTATTTCAGCGGTAGTCAATCAGCTGGACAGGCAGTCGATGAGAATAACGATTCACTGTCAATCGACGTCAATCAAGTCGCCCAATCAGTTCTATTCTTGACTCATCAAGCAGCCATTCAACGAGTTAATGACCCCTCAAGCGGTCGCATTATGCTTGGAATTTGTGCCAGTTCGGCTTCTCAAGGAATCGAAACGCTCAAATCATGGGTGTCGACGCTCAAACTTCCGCGAGGCTTGCTGCATGGCATGGATGACGCCGGTGTTCCCTTGCAAATCGACGGAGGCGTATACATCAAGTACAATTCAGGCGGGGTCTACACTTTTGCCGACATTAAAAAGTCAGGTCGAGGGTTCGACTCGCTATGGAAGCCGGGAGATGCCATGCTCGAGAATTACGATGGAACCTATCGAGGAGTTTACTTTCAAGTTGAAATTGGAGATGATACCTTTCGACAGTACCTTTGCCCGCTTGATCTGTTTGATGCGAACGTAAATAGTTGAACGTAAGTTGTAAAGATTTTTTAAGCAGCTCTTCTATGTCAGTTTTATACATGCTGGTAGTTGAGAGCGCGGTGAAGCTTCATCTCAGCGACGGAGAATTTCGACGAGATGTCGCAGCGCAACCAAACCAATGGTCTCGATTAAAATCTCATCGTACCGGTACAAGTACCCAGGCTTCCCTTCTCCGCCGAGTCGAAACAATTAAGGTTCAGGCCCTGCCAGTGTCCGTTTGTTTCGGTTGATCCTCATGGCTGGATATCTGTTAATATCCAGTATCTGTGAATACTCAAGTTACTTAAGCTACAGAAGCAAGCCGACGTTACAAACACGTCGGCAACGGTCCCCTTAAAGTAGCGGTAACAACTAAATCAAATCATTCTATTGCAAAGTACACGCAATCGTCTCGTTCCCCTCTTCTTACCAAGTTAGCAGACTGATCATCTCCTACTTGACCAAGTACTCAAGGTAACTCGACACAAGTTGCATTGATAGGTTATTCGTCCCAATCACGCGCCCTACTGCCGCTACAAAATCTCGTTCTAGACCCCGAGAAAAGCATCATGTCTACCGACAACAACGACACCGACACGGAGCAGTACTTCGACACTCCTCCTCCTAAACCCCGAGCTGGCTCTCCAACATCTGCTGCAGCTGATCTTGCCACGCTCATCACAGCTCTCAAGTCGATTCCATCCGACCAGCTTAAGATCCTCCTCCAAGCCGTCCAACCGACCGACGCGTCGTCGCCTGGAGACTCTCCTCCCAAGGATGAAACCTCTATTCCAACGGCCAACGAATATGTTTCCCTCATTGGTGGTTACCTCGATGCCGAGCGCAAGATTGCCTTCTGTGGAGGCAAACCGAATCTTGACTACACGCTCCCCCAAGTGCTCGAGGACGACCCGCTCGCCAAGCACATCCCCAAGACGCCAGCTTGTCACCGCGATTTGACAATGAAGCGTGCTGCTCAGGATTACGCCATTCGCATTGCTTTCAAGCCTTCCATTGGCAAGTTAGAGAAGGCGATGCCGATGTTCGCCTGGGGCGAGCTCATCCTTCGTGCGCTTGAAACGACTGGCGGCGATTCCGTCACTTACTCGCTGTCGAGAGACAACAAGACGCGCGTTAGTGTTTGTACCAACTTTGATGTACTCACGCTCGCTCACGTTATCGCTCAAAGCAAGAAGGATGTCGCCAATTGGCGTCCAATGGACCACGAGAACAGCTCGATGGCGATCGAGTTCGTGTTGAATCACTTGAGCACGGCGATCCAACAGATTGTCGAGCCTCGCCGAAAGGAAGATGATACCTTCGCTATCTTCTTTATGCGCATCGCTCAAGCCAACGCTGATCTTTCATACGAAGCTGCCGACAAGATGAAGGCAGAGCTCCGTGCTTACAAATTGACCGACGTTTCCTACCAAGACGTTCACCATTTTGGTGCCAAGTTCCTCAACACTGAGCGCCAGCTTCACAATGGCAAACGCTGGGACCACTCCCTTGGATTAATCTTCATTAGAGAGCTCTCCAAGTGTCCTTCGGAAGTTATGCGTGTAACGTTCATTGGCATTGGAGAACGGTACGACACTGCTCTTCGTGAAATCAATCCCCTCTCCTACGACGAGCAGCGCTCTCGCATGTTCAGTTTAAACGTTCATATCTCCCAGTTGGTTGAACGCGCTGACGATCTTTACGCTCAGATCAAAGCAGTTGATGGAGGATGGCCTCCGCTTGTCAATATTGTCGACAAGAAAGCGCCCGATATCAACTCGTTGACGAAACTCAGCCACGCCGAGCAAGCTGCTCTCATCTCAAGCGGCCAAGTTGACATCAACAATCTCGTTCAATCCAAGGTCAAAGAGCTCCGCACAAAGGACAAGAAGCAGTTGGAGGCTTACAAGAAGCGATTCGCCAAGCAGTCGCCAACTGGCGACACCAAGGCTCCAAACACGACTCCTTCTGGCGATTCCACCAAGACCGCCGAAAAGCGAGCTGAACGCCCTTTACCAGCATGGCGCACAAAGCCGCCTGCTGCCAACAATAAAGACGAAGTCAAGGAGGTTGGCAAGTACAAGTTCCAGTGGTGCGACAAGTGCTCCAAGTGGGTGTGGAATCATACGTCTGCAACGCACAAATCCAAGTCGCCCGAGGCAAGAGTCGAAACAATTAAGGTTCAGGCCCTGCCAGTGTCCGTTTGTTTCGGTTGATCCTCATGGCTGGATATCTGTTAATATCCAGTATCTGTGAATACTCAAGTTACTTAAGCTACAGAAGCAAGCCGACGTTACAAACACGTCGGCAACGGTCCCCTTAAAGTAGCGGTAACAACTAAATCAAATCATTCTATTGCAAAGTACACGCAATCGTCTCGTTCCCCTCTTCTTACCAAGTTAGCAGACTGATCATCTCCTACTTGACCAAGTACTCAAGGTAACTCGACACAAGTTGCATTGATAGGTTATTCGTCCCAATCACGCGCCCTACTGCCGCTACAAAATCTCGTTCTAGACCCCGAGAAAAGCATCATGTCTACCGACAACAACGACACCGACACGGAGCAGTACTTCGACACTCCTCCTCCTAAACCCCGAGCTGGCTCTCCAACATCTGCTGCAGCTGATCTTGCCACGCTCATCACAGCTCTCAAGTCGATTCCATCCGACCAGCTTAAGATCCTCCTCCAAGCCGTCCAACCGACCGACGCGTCGTCGCCTGGAGACTCTCCTCCCAAGGATGAAACCTCTATTCCAACGGCCAACGAATATGTTTCCCTCATTGGTGGTTACCTCGATGCCGAGCGCAAGATTGCCTTCTGTGGAGGCAAACCGAATCTTGACTACACGCTCCCCCAAGTGCTCGAGGACGACCCGCTCGCCAAGCACATCCCCAAGACGCCAGCTTGTCACCGCGATTTGACAATGAAGCGTGCTGCTCAGGATTACGCCATTCGCATTGCTTTCAAGCCTTCCATTGGCAAGTTAGAGAAGGCGATGCCGATGTTCGCCTGGGGCGAGCTCATCCTTCGTGCGCTTGAAACGACTGGCGGCGATTCCGTCACTTACTCGCTGTCGAGAGACAACAAGACGCGCGTTAGTGTTTGTACCAACTTTGATGTACTCACGCTCGCTCACGTTATCGCTCAAAGCAAGAAGGATGTCGCCAATTGGCGTCCAATGGACCACGAGAACAGCTCGATGGCGATCGAGTTCGTGTTGAATCACTTGAGCACGGCGATCCAACAGATTGTCGAGCCTCGCCGAAAGGAAGATGATACCTTCGCTATCTTCTTTATGCGCATCGCTCAAGCCAACGCTGATCTTTCATACGAAGCTGCCGACAAGATGAAGGCAGAGCTCCGTGCTTACAAATTGACCGACGTTTCCTACCAAGACGTTCACCATTTTGGTGCCAAGTTCCTCAACACTGAGCGCCAGCTTCACAATGGCAAACGCTGGGACCACTCCCTTGGATTAATCTTCATTAGAGAGCTCTCCAAGTGTCCTTCGGAAGTTATGCGTGTAACGTTCATTGGCATTGGAGAACGGTACGACACTGCTCTTCGTGAAATCAATCCCCTCTCCTACGACGAGCAGCGCTCTCGCATGTTCAGTTTAAACGTTCATATCTCCCAGTTGGTTGAACGCGCTGACGATCTTTACGCTCAGATCAAAGCAGTTGATGGAGGATGGCCTCCGCTTGTCAATATTGTCGACAAGAAAGCGCCCGATATCAACTCGTTGACGAAACTCAGCCACGCCGAGCAAGCTGCTCTCATCTCAAGCGGCCAAGTTGACATCAACAATCTCGTTCAATCCAAGGTCAAAGAGCTCCGCACAAAGGACAAGAAGCAGTTGGAGGCTTACAAGAAGCGATTCGCCAAGCAGTCGCCAACTGGCGACACCAAGGCTCCAAACACGACTCCTTCTGGCGATTCCACCAAGACCGCCGAAAAGCGAGCTGAACGCCCTTTACCAGCATGGCGCACAAAGCCGCCTGCTGCCAACAATAAAGACGAAGTCAAGGAGGTTGGCAAGTACAAGTTCCAGTGGTGCGACAAGTGCTCCAAGTGGGTGTGGAATCATACGTCTGCAACGCACAAATCCAAGTCGCCCGAGGCAAACAACTTCATTCTTGCCGACTCCGCCAACGTGTTTGAAGAATTCACCGACTACGCTCCCTTCGCTGACAGTCAGGAATGACTTGAATGCGGAAGGACGCCGCCTCTTCTTCTCTTTGTTCAAGCGTTTTGTTTCAAGACTGCCTTCGCCCGGTTCATCCTCAAGCCCGTCGCCGCCATGCTCCTCTTGGCTGCACTGAGTATGCTTCCTACCGTCCTACCGGCCGTCCTTGAATCAGTTTGCGCTTGCGCATTGAGTGGACTTGCGCTCAATCAATGGTTCTGGTCTTCGACTCTCGCCAACGCCTCTTCGTTTGCTTGCAATGCGCTCAGTCTTTCGCGCGCTGCGCTCGCTCTTCCAACGTTTCTTCGCTGGTTTTGGTTTGAGTTACTTACGACTACGCTCGAGAGGGAGATGATGTTGCTGTGGATGACAGTTATCCTCGAAGCATTAGCTCTTTCCTATCACCTTTCTCCGAGTCGCCCCCAACCAACTAGAGACAAGCTCCGTCAAAAACAAAAACACTACGACAAACGCAAGAACTCTACTGACGAACGTCAACTTTCCGTCCAATCAAAACGTCGCATTCGCCAACAGAAACGATTGAAAAGAACGCTCCGTGTCCCACTCATCTATAGCTATCACCGTTCCTATCCAACAAGATTGCGCAGCGACGGCATCTATCGTCAAAGAGTCCATTGCCCTCGTTTCGAGACCCTTCCAGACGCCAAGACTGTTCCCATTGAAGTCATTAAGGGGTACAATGGCTTGTTTACGACCCTCGTCGAGTCCAAGGCATGCCGATGGTTCGACAATCCCATCTCCCAATTTAATTCCCTCGTCGAGTACCCCAGCCTCATGGACTACCTTGGCGCGCTCGCTCCTCTCGAGTTTAACAACGTTACCTTCCAAGCAGACTCTACAGTCAATGACTTTGCATTCTCTCCAAGCAATGCTGCTCGATCCTCCACGTTCGAAATCATTCACGACAGCGGCGCTTCTGCAACCGTCGCCAATCACTTGGATGACTTCGTCCCTGGTACTTACCGCAAAAGCACAAAGAAGATCATTGCAAAAGGACTCGCATCTGGATTGCAAGTGGTCGGCCATGGCATAATTGACTGGACTCTTGATGGCAACGACGGCAAGCCGCTACGAGTCCGTTGCCAAGCTCTCTACATTCCCGACAGTCCGCGCAAGTTACTGTGCCCTCAACAGTACACGCGATACCACAAGCTACACGATCGCGAGGCGAATTTAACGTTTGCTATTAATGGAGAAGGATTCTGGTACTTTGATCTACACAAACAAGGACGCCCGTCCCTTCTTCACGGCTCGCTCGATCCAGTCACCAACCTACCGACTTCTACAGCAATTGCAACTCAAGATAGCCCTGAAACACTTCATGCTGAGTTTAATGCATGTGTAACAGACGCTCGAAACGCCAACCTGTCGCCCGCTCAAAAGCTCCTTCTTCAATGGCATTTCAAGTGCGGCCACGCCAGCTTCCGCAGCATTCAAAACCTTCTACGCTCTGGTCGCCTCGCTACAAGCGATGAGATGCGCAAGCTCCATAAAGCAGCAGCCTCCTGTGAGATCCCGCGGTGCGCTGCTTGCGAATTTGGAAAGGCAAAACGTCGACCCGCGCCCGGAACGAGTCGTCAACCAACGCCTCGAGCCGATGGATCGCTCAAGCAAGGAAAGCTTCGACCAGGACAACAAGTCTCCGTTGATCACTACATCTGCAGTCAAAAGGGACGCCTCTATACGTCTCGCGGCAAAACGTCGACCGACTCAATGTTCAGCGGCGGCGCGCTCTTTGTTGACCACGCAAGTGGATACGTCTTCGTCGACCATCAAGTTGTTATGAACACTCATGAAACTCTTCGCTCCAAGTGGAACTTTGAAAAGGTTGCAAGGGATTGCGGCGTTTCAATTGAAAGCTACTTGTCTGATAACGCTGCGTGTTTCACCAGTCACGAGTACACCGAGCATCTTTCCAAATTCAAGCAGACGACTGTCTTTGCAGGCGTCGGCGCCCATCATCAAAACGGAATAGCAGAACGAAACATTCAAACCATTATGAATATGGCAAGAACGATGCTTATCCATGCTAACATGCACTGGACTGACGTTGATGACATGTCGCTCTGGCCGATGGCCGTCGACTACGCAGTTTACATCTTCAATCGCATGCCAAACGTCGCTACTGGCCAAGCTCCCATTGACATCTTTACTGGTACCATCTGGGCAAGTCACAAGTTCCATCACCTCCACGTTTTTGGATCGCCCGCCTACGTTCTTGATCCTCGCATGCAAGACGGCAAGTCCATTCCTCGTTGGAAAGTGCGCTCACGCCGCGGGATCTTTGTCGGCTTCTCCAGCAAGCACTCAGCTACCGTTCCACTTGTCCTCAATCTGAATACATTAACAATCAGTCCTCAGTATCACGTTACGCATGACGATTGGTTTACTACAGTTGACGCTCTTCCTGATTCGCCTCCCAATTTTACGGACGACAGATGGACGAGTCTCTTTGCGACAAGCAAGTACATCTATCCGTTCGACGACGATGACCCCCTTCCTGCTCTCAATCCTGAGTGGGAGGACAACTTTGATGCCTCAGCTGCTCGCCAAGACGCTATCCATGCAGCACAGACTCCTTCTACTGCTCCAGTTTTACCTGCTCCCGCCGCTCCGCCAGCGGTTGCTCCAGTTCCTTCCAATGATTCTCCGCCCGTCACAGACGCTCCGCCTACGAATCAGAGGGAGACAAGGCCTCCTGAAATTCATTCGCCTCACGAAACTACAGAACCACAGCTTCAGAGGGAGCAGAGGGAGCAATTAGACTACATTGATGGCAATCCTTTGCGCTCGTCCGCACCTACACCGCGTGTCGCAGCCGATGTCACAGTCAATCCCAGTCCACCAAACGCATCAAACGAGTCCACGATCCTGACGACAGCTCCCACGCTCGCACAACAACCACAACAACAAGCAAGTGATCCTCCTTTACGACGCTCTGCACGTTTACGTGATCGACCACCTGAGCCAGTCATTACTCGAGCTCAGAGACTCCGTCATGCTCGCGACGAAATGATTGAAACCAATATGCTGTTAGCAGAGCATGCGCACGCGGAATACCCTTACTCAATTGGTTTAACGCAAGTGCTACTCGCCTCGACGAACGATCCCGACACACTCCGCTACGATGAAGCGATGCGCGCTGATGACTCTGAAGAGTTCAGGAAAGCCGCAGGAATAGAGATCAAGTCGCTCGAAGACCATGGAACATGGGTTGTCATACCAAGGACCAAGGTTCCTCAAGGAAAGCAAATCATCCCCGGCACATGGACCTTTCGCCGCAAGCGAACGCCCAGCGGTGAGCTTAAGAAACACAAAGCTCGCTTCTGCGTTCGAGGAGACCTACAGAAGGACGTATTCGAAACGTTTGCACCAGTCGTTCAATGGAGCACCGTTCGTGTCCTCATGGTATTCGCCTTGACGTTCGGCTACAAAACCAAGTGCATTGATTTCACCAACGCTTTCGTGCAAGCAGAACTAAAGGATCCAATCTACATTCAATTCCCTCGCGGCTTTCAACACAAAGACGGTCATCAATCAAGCGATTACTGTTTAAAGTTGCTCAAGTCGTGCTACGGAACGAAGATCGCCCCAAAGCTCTTCTACGAACACTTACGCGACCGACTCGTCGAGCTCGGGTTCACTCAAAGCTTCTTCGATCCCTGTCTCTTCTACCGCAATGGACAAATCATCGCCTGTTACGTTGACGATTGCATCTGCGTCGCCCGTACCGACAAGGAGCTACAGACCATCATCGACGACCTTCGCTCCAAGTTCACGCTCACCGAAGAAGGCGATCTCAGTCAATATCTTGGCATTGATATAAAGCGCTCTGGCAAGTCTTTCACGCTCACTCAAACGGGTCTGATTGACAGTATCATTCAAGCTACTGGAATGGAGGCTGCTAACGGAGTCTTCACGCCCGCCAACGACACGCTCGGCAAGAACGCCGATTTACCTGATCATCAAGAGAGCTGGAGCTACAACTCGCTAATCGGCAAGCTTCTTTATCTCGCTGGTAACTCGCGTCCTGATATTGCTTTCGCTGTCAATCAATGCGCAAGATTCAATCACTGTCCTAAAAAGCCACACTTTGACGCCGTTAAACGCATCGTCCGCTATCTCATCAAGACTCGTGAACAAGGACTCATCATGACGCCCGAAGGCAACCTCACGGTTGACTGTTACGTTGATGCCGACTTTGCTGGTTTATATGGAAAGGAAGACGGTCAAGACCCAGTGTGCGCTCAATCCCGTACCGGATACCTCATTATGCTCGGTGGCTGCCCCGTCTTTTGGCAAAGCAAGCTACAAACCGAAATTGCTCTATCTACAATGGAATCCGAGTACGTTGCTCTTTCTTCAAGTCTTCGCCAAGTCATTCCTATCCAAGCAATCGTCAAGGAAATGGGAAACAAAATGAAGCAACGCATTCAAGTAAACGCGCGCTCCTACTGCACCGTTTACGAAGACAACGCAGGCTGCCTCGCGCTCGCCAATGCCCCTCATCTAACGCCTCGCTCTCGCCATTACGCTACTAAGTATCACCACTTTAAGCACCACGTAAAGCAGGGCACGATCAAAGTCGTTAAGATTGATACCAAGGAGCAACGAGCCGATATCTTTACAAAGGCGCTGCCCCAAGTCACATTCGAGCACCTCCGCCGTCTCCTTATGGGATGGTAAGTTGCTCATCTTCTCTGTTATTTGTCTCTATGTCTATAACATCGATCCAAGAGGGAGAGTCGAAACAATTAAGGTTCAGGCCCTGCCAGTGTCCGTTTGTTTCGGTTGATCCTCATGGCTGGATATCTGTTAATATCCAGTATCTGTGAATACTCAAGTTACTTAAGCTACAAAAGCAAGCCGACGTTACAAACACGTCGGCAACGGTCCCCTTAAAGTAGCGGTAACAACTAAATCAAATCATTCTATTGCAAAGTACACGCAATCGTCTCGTTCCCCTCTTCTTACCAAGTTAGCAGACTGATCATCTCCTACTTGACCAAGTACTCAAGGTAACTCGACACAAGTTGCATTGATACGCCGCTGCTGCGTGCCATTTCCATATCGGTAGTCAACTGCAGAAAGGATTTCAGACATCATCATGTTCAAGTCGAATACAGCTATGCATATATGCCTATTTCTATTCGCTGCTTTGTTTTGCAGCAGTGACGCTTTCGTGGTAAACTCTTTCAGTCACGCCGTTCCAGCAAGAAACAGTGTCGACTCGAGGAAACAGCATGATGCACAATCTTTGCTGTATGCCGCCAATGAACAATCATCCGAAGCCATCAAGCAAAACATTGAAGTCATGCGACTAGAAGCGAAGCGACGATTGGAGGCGCTCCATGTACGCATGGAGGAGTTGAAGCAGCATCAAGTTGAAACGCAAGAGAAGACTAGTGAGCAAACTATAACAGTGCGCGACAAGGACGGCTCGGCTACTGCAGAATTGACAGCTACAAGCAATGCAGCAATAGTAGACACTGTACGGACGCAAAACGCCGACAATAACTATTCACTCGATAGCATGGAAGGGGATTGGGTGGAGTCAACCATTGCATCATCACAATCAGCAACAGCTGCTGCTACCTCACCAGTAGTCGCAGTGCCGCCATATCTAAATACTCGCATTGACACGGATCTCTTGACAGACACGCGATGGAAGGTGGCCTACAATATTGGCCGCGAAGCTGGAACATGGATGCCAAAGGAGTGGGGCAGGTCGGGAGACCGATTGATATTTCAAATTGTCATGGACTTTACCAATGAACCGTCGTTTGACCGGGACGACTTTTTCCAAGGCGTTGCTGGTGCCAAAGTACTCAATGTCGTGGAAGCGTGGGTGCTTCCAAGTGGTGTGGGTCGAAATAGTCATGGCAGGCAAGCCATGCGCGTCAAAGCAACGGGCGCCTACAAGATACTACCGGGCCTTGGGCCGTGCGGCACCAACATTGTGCGCTTCTACGTGGAACTTGAGGATCAAGTCAGTGCAACACCCGATTCGGACGTTTCCTGTCCTCAAGGACGAGTGTATGCCACCTGCGGGTACTTTCCAAAGCGCTCCAAACAAAATGGAGTTGCCTCGTGGAAGGAACGAATGGATGATGAGCATCATGCGTACGTCGTTCGATACGAGCAACTGCAGCGACAGATTGAAGCCGATGGCCGGCTCTTTAGCTTGGAAAAGATAAAGCTCATGAAGGAATCCTACATGGTGAGACAAGAATTGGAGCAAGCAACCATGCGTCTGCAGGAGGCTCGTCAGCGAGACCCCGAAAGGTCGCAGCTCCGCATGACGCGCGATGGCCGCGTCGGATTGACCAAAGAGGGTGGTGTTTGTCGCAAGGTCCAAAAGGGAGTGGCAATGGAGTATCATATACTGGGACGCATTGAGCTGGCTTGCATTGACAAGCATGAGGCGCATGACGACTACCAAGAATTGGTTCATCAGCTGCATCCCTGAATTCTTGGCTGACAAACTGGCATGCGCACAACTACGTATACGCACCATCTCCTATTCACTCACTCATGCATCTTATATATTAAGCACCCATTCTATTTTTTATCATAGTTTTGAATCATTGTCATTATTCGCAAACAAGGATCGATACGCCGCCGCTTCCTCGGCCATTTGCGCTAACGTTCGATCCGTTCGATCCTTGTCGTCAGCGACTGCTAGCGTGCTGTTCACAACAAGTTCATCACGCGGAGCCCATACACTCAACTCATCGTAAACGTCATCGTTGCGTTCAAAGTCATACGCGCGTCGCGGCAAAATGTGTACGTGAACATGCGGAACGCTCTGTCCAGCTGCTCGGCCATCCTGCACAGCCACGTTGAAGGCATTGCAATCTGTATAGTGTTGCTTTAGCATGGTTTGCGTCGCCCGCACCACCAGCCAAAGGTCGATATATTCTTCGTTTGTCAAGTCTTGCAGCTGTGGAACGACGCGTTTCGGACTGACCAACACGTGGCCCGAAACGATGGGACGCAGATTGCAAAAGCCAAAGGATAGGTGCGTGCGGTGAAAGATGGAATCAGCCGGAATAATGAACCTCCCAAACAACAAATCTCCTTCCTCCTTCAAGTCTTTGGATGCTGTCATACTAGTTGTTGTCAATGATTTTCGTATTAATGAGATTCTTGCTTGACTTGACGCAGTAGAGGCGCGAGGAAAAAGTGCAAAGGATGTTGCTGCTCCTCCACCTTGTCTTCTTCCAAGACGAAAGCCGCAACTGGTACGCGATGAAAGACAGTATACACAGAAAGGGTAGCTATGTCGGTTCAGCATTGGCTAGATATTATAAATGATGCACATGTCTGCATGTATGATGATGGGCTGAATTTTTTTTTGATCCAGTTGCTGGTTGCTAGCCTACCGGTATGAACGGAAACGGATCCGTCGTCACCGCCGCGCTCATCCGAGTCGTGGTGAGACTCTTGCGCATGCTGAATGATTAGTTGTCTCCGGGTTGCTTTCAGGATCCGTCCGTGTAATCGGATCTTGATCGTGTTTTGCGCAATGCGAAAGATTGAGCTGCTGCACCTTGCTGCTTTGCCGATGACAATGGTTCAACAATCTAATACAGCATGATGTGTGGATGAGATAAGCAGTTGTAAGAAAGTTGCTAGCAATTCGATGCTGTAATTAAAAATGCTGATGAAGGAGCAGAGTGAGTTTCTACTTTCCATGCTCACCAATCGCTATTAGAGACTACTTTGTAGGTTGAACAGACATATGTTATTCACAGTACTTTTAACCGACTGTTTAAAACTTTAAAATTGTACAAAACTATCAAAATCGTTTGCATACGAGTACATTCTACAACCCGACCATTCGTTGAACCTTTTTCCTCCACAAACCATCGCGCGTGCTTTGATAGCGCTGTTGCTTGATTTTCTCCACGGCCAAGATAGTAGCTCGCACTTCGCCACGGGCGTAACCATTGTTGCGGAGCCATTCCTCGCGGATCATGCGTGGCAGCAGCATGGCTTCCTTGGGGCGGCTCTCCGGTTTGGCTTGCTCGTAGTCGTCAAGTGAGACTTTCTGTTTGTCAAAGGCTGCCCATCGAATCGTCAGTGGAGGACCGCCGCTGACTGATGGGTTGTCTCCCAGTAGAATGCCGTGCGAGTAAATTGCAACATCTCCAAAGGATACGGATTTCTTCAGTGGCAGCAGATGCTTGTTGAAGTTCGAAACGCTTCGTTCCAGTGACTCTGCATGAGACCGAATCTTCAGACATCCCTTTCCTTCATCGCGATGTTCACTGCTTTCGCTATTGATGGAAAAAAGCTCAAACCCAGAGTCGAGTTGAATGGTTTGCTCGGCATCGCTCGCCTGTTTTTCGGCGCGTCGCTTTCGAAGAAAACGAAGGGTACTACTGCCTTTCTTCTCGGCTGCAACCTCCTCCGTTGGTGCGATGGACTTGTTGGTAATGGTCATGCTACAATATCTGGCCATGGTGAGGTAGAATTTAGGTCGCTAATGAGGTCGTTGTAGCGGGCGTAAGCTTTGTGGAGGTTTGTTATGATGTACTGGATCGCGTGGTGCGTGAGGTTGCACCTCCGTCTGCTTCCGATCCTCGCAGAGGAAGTTGGTCCCGAAAGAACGCGTGCGTCAGGCTGAGATATTCCGACTGTGACGCTTTTAGTAGTCATCGGAATTCTCAACATAGACTTATGCCTCGTCTGGACAGTTGCTTCCATTGTCTACATTGAAGCTGAATAAGAAGGGAGTGACAGGCCCAACCAAATATCATTCATTTCTGATTGATTGAGGTCGAGGGCAATTGAAAACATAAATGACCTTGACAAACTGGCAAAGTTGTTGCGCAATTACATCCCGGTTTTGGATCAACGCAAATGCAGCTACAGCGGTACATAGAGATACTTCCCCCTACTCGAACTTCTCATTGATAGTGCGAAGCAAGGAGGAGTGAGATGCATATGCAAGTGCCATTGCATATCCGTGATGCCGCTTTATCCGAGAGAAGAAGGACCTGAGCCATCGATCTAGAAGCTGCAAGGATGCATTTTAAAATATGACGCACGAGAGCTATGGATCAAGACAAATACAATCTAGAAATAATGCTGGCATACGGTAAGAGCCTATTTAAAGAATACTCCTTTACTGCAAAGATTATGCAATAACCAACCGAGCGCTGTCTTTGTTGCCCTCACGCACTCACGCATGCCGCGGCAATATATTGAAATGTGAGGTAAACTGAGAACAAGCAGAAAAATAAAGCATGAGTAGACTACAAATGCATGTTCACCGCGATAAACGTAGTGATCAAGAAAACACTCGGACATCCAAGGAAGTTGTTTTGCTCCAGGGGACGTTGCCCGTCAGCGAATACTGCAAACGTTTATGGGAAGTTCATCATCATTGTGTTCAATAGCAACAATCTTGTTGTCTTGGTTAATTCTTACCTTGCGAGAAAAAGGTCTTGGTTATTGATGCTTGCAATGGAACGAAACATCTGACACTCGGTGCGGCAGCGGCAGTGCGGTGAACAGGTAGCTGCCGTGCGGCGACAAGCGTCTGGCCAGTAACGTCGCGTCCAACATCAATCGTTATGGCGTAGGAGTGATCCTCAATTAAAAATCGGAGCCCGCGTGCCGAGTGAAAAGGTGCTCTTGCTCGCTGTGGGTCGAGTTTTGAGCAAGCCAAATCATTTGCTTGCCGCACGGGATCAGCTCATCGAGTGCAAGCGTGAAGTCCCTGGTGGCCAGTGAACGATTGTCACTTCATATTTCAGCTTTTGCATCGAATCTGTGCAATGGATGGTGTAGTGTACACAGGATTGTTGCGAGATGCGAGATGTGAGGTGATTCATATCGGATGCGATGCGCAACATTCGATGGATGTGCGTGGCTGTCGCAGCACGACTGAATCTTTTAAGCGCGATCTTGACGTCGCAGCAACGTCAGCGGCGCGGCGGATGGTGACCATGACGAAGAAGCGAGAGCTTGATCGGCAGACACCGACACGCCATTATAGTCACGTATTGTACCCTTGGCAGCGCAACAATGAAGATGCTAATTACTATAATGCTCCTTATGGGCTCCTGCGCGGCATGGTCATCATCACCGTCGCGTCGGTCGTTTCTCGATCAAGTCGCCGCGTCAACGACAGCCATTGTCGGTGGCATGTCCTTGGCGGCGACCAACAATCTGCAACCGGCCATCGCCGTCAGCGGCTTGAACAAGGTCAATGCTCGTTTGGCTGGATTCGGGCTGGTGCCGTATGAAGGCCTTCCGGATGGATTCACGGTGCTTTCCGAAATTTGGGGACGAGGAAAGAACCGATTTCCATTGCTGGTATCCTTTGCCCATCCCATAACGTGGGTCGTGACGCTTCCAAGCAACAATGTCAATGGAGAGGACGGAACTGTACAAGCGGGTGACTACAACAAGGGAGACACTGCTACGCTATACGTTTACTCGGAACCCGGACACGTTGGCAGTATTGCTTCGGCGCCCAAGGAACTCTTTGAAAAGGCACTCATTAAGAGCATTTCACAAAAGGGCGACAACATTTACCAAAACTTCAAGATCACCAAGCTAACGCCAGAAACGATTGGAAAGCAGGAGTACATGCGAGCTGACTTCAAGTACACGCTACTGACCGGCGCGGGTTTCGAGGTCGATCGCAAGGGTTTTGCCAGCATTACTTCGGAAGGACCAGCCGTGGAAGTCCTTTGGACGGCAACGATTGAGTCGCGGTTCAAGAAAATGGAACCAGTGCTAAAGGATATTGTGGCAAGCTTTCGATGCTATGCGGATGGCCTCAACTTGTCGGATGACTTGTACGTGGATCCGTCAACGACGAGTGCAGTGTAAGTTTAATTACACGGAACAGAAAATGCTTTATCATTCGCTAATTCTAAATTGTAATGTATCATGCAAGTTGTATCGATTTTGGGCTCGATGAACCATAGATCCGCAGCAACTGGGCGTATATGCGACAGCAGAAAGCCGCCATAGCATGCCTAAAGGCCACGTACCACGCAACTATACAACTACGGTAGTTGTGCATGCATAAATTCGTCGCGTTGCAACATAGCAAAGTGTGAGCATCTCAGTTTGATGCGCCCATACATGTGCGGTTGCTAGCAAGCAGATAGCTGGTTATGGATTGCTGGAAGTTTGTCTTTTCATTCGCGCCAGTTGATGCGCTCGAAACCACCCATCGCAACGTTTTCATGTTCTTTCAAAACCAGACCAACGATCTGACCATGACCACTGCTGCTGCTGCTGCACCACCCAAGAAGAAAAAGACAAAGCGTCGTCGCATCAGCAAACATGTGGCAGAGGCAGCCAGGAAGAAAGCTGTAATCGGTGGCGGCGAGAACGAGAAGGTTGCCGCCAAAACCACGGAGCAACCGCATGTCGACGCGACAGCTACTACACCTGCCAAGACGGAAGCGGCCAGAGAGAATGAACGCAGCTCAACTCAAGCAATTGCTTATTTAAAGGTCTATATAGAATCGAAGAAGGATAAAACGAGCGATAGCAATGACAAAACTGGTGCTTGGAAGTTTAACAAGAATACGCAAACATGGTTGATCAAACACATGTACGACGCCGAGATTGTTTCCAAGGCCACATTTTCGTTGCTGCTTGAGTATTTTCATGGATTGGAAGGAAAGACAAAGAGCCGCGTATTGCAGCAAGCGTCCGAACGAGTGATAGAATACAAGGAGCATGAGAAGAAACTACAAGAAAAGCAGGGCGATAATTCTGACAGGCAAGCAGAAGAGAATGACGAGGAAAAGACTCGACGGAAAGAGTACAAGCGAGCCAGGCAAATAGTGCAACTATTACAAGGATAGATTGCAGGGTGTAGTCTTAATATGTAGTGAGATTATTGATAACATTATCTCTGGTTGCTTCCTATGAAATTGTCTTGGCGCACGCATTTGAACTTTGCGCGGCCGCGAGCTGCCATTTTAGGCCATGGCGCCGTCGACCAAAGCCAACTTGCATGTTCCGGGGTTCATGCCAGCCTTGGTCATCTTGGTCATGAACAACTGTTCCCATGCGTGGTTGGCAGCGACTTCCGAAACATCGAAAGTAGCCGCATCATCTGAGCCGCAGAACTTGCAACCCAACTTGGCAGAGAACTCAATGGCGTAGTCCGTGGTGACCGCATCGTCAGAGCCGCAAAACTTGCAACCAACAGTCTGCTCTTCTTGAACAATCCAAGCATCATCCGAACCGCAGAACTTGCAACCGTACTTGACAGACTTGGTTTCAGCATTGTCGCTAAATGACAAGCGAGGCGCCGCCAAAAATATCTCGCTCAACTGCTTGCCTTCCGTCGAGTGAATGGCACCAAAAGAGTCCGCGAGTAACTTGCTGGCAAGTGAAAGGACGCGAACAGGGGCACTGCTAAAGTCCATCTTGTCGCACTGAACATCAAGGGTAACGGCTTGCTGCTGCGTGTCAAGCTCGTCGTCAGACCCACAGAACTTGCAACCAACCTCGATGGCGCGAGGCGCGATGTTAATGCGGCAGTCTTCCGCTTTGCTGAGGGACGCATAAGGTGACAGGGCGAGAATGGCGGTCAACTCTTCCTGCCAGAGCTCGAGCTTGTCATCGTCAAGAAGGGTAGTATCATCGTCCGAGCCGCAGAACTTGCACTTGAGGTTGTTGTCCGTTCCCTTGGCAACAAAGTAAAGACTCTCCATGGCGCTGAGCTCATCGTCCGAGCCGCAGAATTTGCAGCCCGCGCGAAGACCCGTCTTGGGAGTGACCTCCTTTTGCTTGGGAGCAAACGAGACGCCATTGGGAGTGGCAGTCACCTTGGCGAGCGACAAGCCATCAGCCTTCTTGTGAACGTTGTTGAACGTCACCTCCAAAGCCTTGGCGCCAAAGGCAAGTGCCTTGGGAGAGATGTGGTCGAAGTGAATGTTGGCGCAGGAGACCTGAATGTCAAGGTCGGTGACGGGCTGCCAAAATGGAAACGGAACTGTTTCTGTGAGTGTTTGTGACAAAGTAATTCGTTTCGCTCTCCCATGGCATGTATCTCGCTACTTACCGCATTGTTGGCGTTGGCAAAGGCGCCGAGGACCGAAAAGAGGGCGAATGAGAGCTTCATGGTGGATACGGGATGCGATGATTGTTGAATGTGTTTCGAGGATTGCTCAAATTGGATTTGTGAGCTCGAGTAATGGATGGAACGAGAAAGGTGTTCGTGTTTTACTTTGTACCAGACGCGTAGATCTGGCACGGAACAGGACCATGGGTGCTTGTTCTCTGCTTTGGCGGGAGTCCTCGATGAATCTTGCCCTCTGTCTAAATGCATGTAAAATCGCGATTGGTCCTGCTCGTGAGAATCCTCGCCTTTCCTTCATGGTCATGGTTGGATCGGGGACTCCCGCATTGCCGCGGTCGATTCGCGCAATCATTTTTGGCGAGAGTCCTCGATTTCGATCTGCCCCTCTCCCGCGACCACAACTTCAATGCTTTGACCCCCGCATGATGGATATCAATGCCGGCTTCATCTACCCAATGCTTTGCTGTTTAGCTTTGCGATTAAATGTAGCTCTCTATAGAACGCAAGCGAATGATAGAGCGTATAAAGCAGAGGAATCTTTATCTGCATTGACAAGGGCGTTACTTGTCGAGCTTACTCTGCGCGATACGGCAATGTCTCTGTATCCTGCTCAATTCTTAAAAAGCCCACTTGTTGCTTACCACTAGTGTAATGAGATTCCGATCTTCCTTAGGTAAAGCCACCTCGATTAACAGTAAGTTCCGCAATGCAGCACTGCAAATATGGATGCGCTCGCCTTCCTCGAAACCAAGCTGCGTCGCGTCGTTTTTTCCAGAACGTCATTCTGTCGCAACACACATTTGCGACATTCGCAAAACCATCAAACCACGAGCAGAAGGCGCTTGCACTGCACTTTTCCGGTGCTCCATCAATGCATTCACTCACCTGCATTGTCTTTGTCGTCATTTTATTGCTGTAGTTACACAAGGAAGCGCTGTTAGCTAACATGTCGGCACACTTTGATCCTGACGACGATCGCAAACCGCCTGCTGCAGATGCAAATGCAACTACAGCGAACAGCGAACATCATCTCAACGAACATGACCATTGGAGCCGCCTGGTGGAGACAAGTAACAATGTCGCTCCTTCCGATCGAGAAGATACTAGCAGCAACGCTCGCTCCACTTTGAATCAGGATGACTTGGATACGGACAGTCGAACGACTGCTGCTGATCACGCTGCTGTCATGCAGCCACCAAGTCACCCCGAACTTACCATGAAGGAGCGATTGGTCTTGCGGGAACGACAGCGACGCATTGAAACGGAGCGTGCTCGATTGAAGCGTCAATTTGCCTTGAACAATCATGGCATTAGTGAGGAGGAGGAGGAAGCTGCCTATCATGCATCGGAAACCGACATGCGCGACACGACGAGCGTGGCCGAGGAGTCCACCAAGGCGCATCCGGATGATGAGTCGAATGACGAGAGTTTTGGATTCAACATGGAACGGTTTTTGCGAAATAGTGACAGCTTTCATCCGCAACTGGAGCCGACAACGGAGGAATTACAACATCACGGCGGCAATGGAGGAGAATCTGGTGGAGTGGTCATGGAACGATTTCTTCGATCTGAGCCAATGGTGCAAGACATTGTTGAGAATGGCGAAGATCTTGGTGGACGACACTCAATATCCTTCGACGAAGATGATACTGACAGACAAGTCATAGAGAATCAGGACAATCGTCCGACAGAGTCCTTCATGACTTATGGAAATGATACCCAAATGTCAATGAACGCGTCGGTGCAAGTGGAAGCCGACGACGATGCGGACGATGCTGACGTCGAACTTGATGGATCGTTTACCCCTTTGGTGATGAACCATCAAGACTCATCCTTTAATGACGCTCACTCCAACGCTTCGACGGAACCTCGCGTCTTGCGCTTGACTGAAGCCGACATGCAGGAGTTCCATGGCATTGATCAAGCAAGCATTGGCAATGCTCCTCCATCGGAGCGTGACGCGGAGGAAATTTCGGAGATTGGAGAATTGGCTCACTTTGAACGAGGTGACGGCATTTACCACGCATCTGGAGTGGAGACACCAACCACGGCGCAGGAATCGGCGTCTATTGTTAGCGGAGGCAACTTTAGCGCGGAGCACAGGACCAGTGCACCAAGCTTGGCCAGTCTGCAGGCCGCGTCGCATGCGTCATCAGATCGTGATCCAGCAGATTTGTTGAACAATCATAGTGATGGGCATTTGCCTGACGATGTCGGGTCAGTCGGCTCGATGGTTGATTCAATCAATGAAACGCATCCACCAAGTGTGGCTGCGCGCGAAGACACGGAGAATGGCTTCGTGGTTGATGGCTTGGCTCTCTCACAAGATGAAGACGATGATCCTGAATTAAATGTCACTGTCAATGGTGGACCTCTCGATATGCCAATTTACCTTGACGAGGAGGCGGAAGCTGCCATTCATCGCGCGCTTCGTCCAAGCGTGCCGCCACTTGACTTGCTGCGATCTACATCGCCATTGGTTGACTTTCCAGCATTGAACGAGCCAATTGCTATGACAAGTTTCGCCGACCACAATGTCGACACTCCATCTTCTCCAGTCGGCAACATTGTTCCAATGGTCAGCTCGTTTCGCAACGCCTCGGACGAGGAACCTTGGTCGCCTGCTGGCCAAATGCACGTCTCGCCGATTGTAAGTCACAGACAGCGGGGAGTATCACTAAATGGGTTCGAGCGAAACGGGTTGGAATCAGCGCCCCTCTTTTCGCATGTAGTTGGTACAAACGAGTCAACACCATTGCTACTGCATAGTGACGTGCCGCCGGACATTGTCGTCAAGCGTATGCACTCGGATCCTGGATCTGCAGGGCTCGCGTGCCCGCCACATGGATGCGGCAATAGGAAATCGATCCAGTCCGCCGTCGACTCGGTCTTTAGCGGCATTCGGTCGGACGACGATTCTGTGAAGGAGGAAATTAACAACGACTGTGTAAATTACTTGAACAGTTCCATAATCGCAAGAGGTAAGCTGGAGGTGGATTCCAACAGTGCAAACTTCATTCTAAAAGTATCTCACGCACGCTCTTAACTTTCCGCATAGCTTTCCCTGAACGAATGTTTGCACTGACGGTGACGCTCATCTTTGAGATTCCAGTGCTCCTCATGATATCAGGCGGATCAGATCAGCTATGTAGATTGATTGGCCGTTCGCGCTACCAACTGTTAATTGGCTTTCTACCATTGACATCCGCAATTTCTGGCAACGTTGGCCTCCAAGCTAGTACGCTGACAACTCGCGCGATTAGTCATAACCACGTGACACCAAAGTCGTGGTGGAGCTGGTTGGTGCAAGAAGTTGGAGCCGCATGTTATCTGGGACTTGGTATGGGCTTACTTCTGGGTACAATAAGCTTTATTGCATCGGGGCAAGACTATGGGTTTGCTCTTACGATATTTACGGCTCAGTTCATTTCCGTTTTAACAGCGGGTATTACAGGAACTTTTGCTCCATTACTGTTCAGCTTCATTTTCAGACGCGACAGCGGAAAATGGGGTGGCCCTCTCGAGACTGCGATACAGGACATAATTGGCAGCTTTGCAATGATTGTCATCTCGTATCACCTTCTGAGACTTTTTGGGCCCCATGAAATAGCCGCTAATGATATGTGCGGAAGTGATGAGTACGAAGGAAGTTAAATGATTTCTTCATAATAGACAACTACTATAACCTCTCACGAATTAACGCTCTGGTGCCTTGACAAATCCACTGCCATTGTTCAAAGGGATTTATTGCGAGTACGAGAATTTGATATACAAATATGCATTGTTACTATAAGTTAGTTGTCGTTATTGTCCAGCATTGGCATCTCCACTTCGTCTGTTCCGACTCCAATCACGCCGCCACGAAAGTCGTCAATGCGAATAAGTATAATGAGCACTGGCTCAATGACAAGCTCAACCTCATGGTAGCGATACCAAATGGGCCCGAGCGCATCCAGCAGCAAACATCGCGATAGCTTGGACAAGACACGCGATTCATCCGACATGCTCAAGGCGCAACATGTCCCACACACCATGACCATCAAGTCCCTGTCATGCGAGTGCTGCAACAAGAGACGCACGAGGCAGGAGACCGCCTTGGTTTTCATCACAAGGTGTTGCTTCGCCTCGCCACTGCCATTGGCCAAGTGCCACAGTATGCCGCACGCCGCCATGAGAGTCGTTGACTCGGTCGCCGTCGGGCGATATGCAACCAAGACTTTGAGCACTGGCTCGAGACAATCGAGCATGTGTGCCGATTTGTAGTTGGCAGCCACACACTTGTCAACCAACAGGAAGATCAACTGACACGATAAGCCTGTAATGTCAACATGCTCATCATGAATGTGCATGACTGTCTTCATGACCGCGAGAATGTCATGGTCAAGGAGTGCCCGGCAAAATTCAAAGTGCTGCTTGCACAAGCTGAATAGCGAGCTCAGGATGGACAGGACAATCTTGGGTCGAGCCACATGCATGCGAATGGCCATGACAATATGTACGTGAACCTCCTGCATGCCAGTGAACAAGCGAGGATGCACCAGCTTGGCCAAGATGGTGATTGCATGAGATTGAATGAATGCATGTTCTGAGAAGGTTTGCATAGCAAGAACAAGAATGTCCACCAGGTGTGATCGCATGAGACTGCCCTTTAGCTCACCCAGCTGTCGGCGGGACATGCGGAGACGCCAAAACTCATGGCCACGAGTGTTCCGCAACGATCCCGTCTCGATGCGAACCACGTGCAGCAGTAGATTGCAGCCGAGCTCCTGAACGGCTTGCGAATGCGAAAAGCACAACATCTGATCAAGCACATCTTCAAAGCCTTCCTCGTTGATGAATGATCGAAAATTTTTCCGGTCCTTGATTGCTCGAAAAGTGTTGGTCAGCTCCTTGATAATGTCATATTCAAGTGACTTGTCGTCTTGTTCGGCTTCCATACAATGCATCGACACATCAACAGACTCAGTTTCTGAAGAGTTTCTTGTCGCTGCTGCTGCTGCTGATTGGAAGCAAGTCATGCTGTTGTCTCGTTCCATATAGTGCATGCTTTTTTAAAGCGCTTGCAGTGGATGTGAACATGTTGGTGTGAATCAAAACGACCGACGCGAATTCGTGCGCGAGGAACACATCCTGCTCGCCCGCAGCGTTCTTGACCCTAGCCTTTCTGAATCACATTCGTTTTCATTCGCAGTTGAAGAACGTCGATCAAGTCCCGCGAGTTGAAATTGGTGGCAGCTACTGATGTTATAATGGCAATGTATCTTCATTTGTGCACTAACAAAGTATATTTGAAGTGGAATATGAATTTTAAAAGTGTTTAGGTCTGTATTATTTCTATTTACATGAAGGTTGAAGGTGTTGCGAGCAAAAGCCCAGTCAGGGGCGCAATGTTCGTGCAAGACTTGTTCGGACCCGCACACCTTGCTCGATCGTTTTAAAGAGCAATCGCTGCTTTCTGCACTTTCGCATATAAACGAAACCAAGTTGATCAAGTTGCGCCATGCGCTCCGCGGTAATATGGCCGGGCTTGCCTTGCATATACAGTGTATGTTGTCGCCGCTGAGCCTTGCACCAAATCGCGAGTGCAGGATTGTTTGGATAAAGCGTTGGAACGTAACAATGACCATGCTCCTTTTGATACTGCTTGAGCTCTTGTAAATGCTCCAACCAGGTGTCCTTTCGAACATCCCAGCAAAAACCAATCGACTCCAACGCTTCAACCCGATCCGCCGTCATGAAAGACGGCTTGTTTCGCAAAAAGCGCTGGTAGTGGTAGCGTTGTTGTTTCGCCCAGCGTACAAGAGCTGCATCATTCTTGTAGCTGGCATCCTTGTTCTTGTAGGCAACGAAACTTTCGAAGAACCATGTCCACTTGTCGGTTTGGTACTTGCGGAAGCGAGGACGATGCGAGGTTACTGTGTCATCGCCATTATGAGGTCGTTTCTTGCTAGATCCAGTGTCCATTGTAGAACTAGTTGATGCTTCAGTAGTGACGCTGCTGTCGGAGGAAATGGGATGAATAATGTCCCTCGAAATGGAACTGAGAAACAATGTTGGCGGTACCAACAGTGGAGGTTCGAGAATGGGTGTCGTCATGAAAGGATCGCTGTCGTCAAGTCCGTCGCCAACTTCATGACTCTTGTGGTCGTTCGCAAGTTTGAGTATATCTGGCAGAGTCATGTTCTTGTTCATTGCTGTAGTTGTTGAATGTAGTGGGAGTTGCGGCGGTGGAAAGCAGTTCTGCATCGAAACACCATTGAAAATTGCCGAGTTGAGCAATGGAAATTGTCCCGTCCATCCAAGGTTGTTCATATACATGACTGTGTATCCATTCCAGAAGAGTGGGAGCTGCGTGAAAGGAGTCGGGAAAAAGCTCATGGTGCCAATGTTCGGTTCATTCGCAAGCCGAATTTGTGAGCGTTTTCGCGATTCGCGAACGATTCAAGTCGTCATCAAAGCGGCACTCTTTATGTCTGACCGGTACTGGCAACCCGACAATTCCCTCGCGCGCAACTTTTGCCATCCGTCACCATGAAATTACACACCATAACATCAGCTAAATCAGAGCAGTCTCATGAATAGAGCATGAGATGCAGCAGTAAAGGTTTGATAGCATACTTGGGTTTCATTACTCCTGCTAAAGCCTTCCATTTAACGAGTCGTCAAGCGGCTCATCATCATTCTATTCATTCGCGACACTCGATGATGTCCAATGCACCATTAGTAACTTTACCCAAAATCTCCAAGAGAATAGAAAAGACGCTGGATCCATGTGTCGTGCTCATGAAGGAAATGATTGGGTCATATTCGGCCGAATGGCAAGACCGAGGAGGTATATACAGCTTGGCGCAAGGCGTCGTTTACTGGAAACCTCCTCCGACAGCACAATCGGCACTCTTGGAAGCTGTCCAACAATCGAGCGAGCCAGAAAGTACTTTGCACATGTATGGTCCAGATGAAGGTTTGCCGGAACTCCGTCAAGTCTTGCAGGAAAAGATTCAAACCGAGAATCTATTGAATAACCATCACGTCATGGTTACGGTTGGCGCCAATCAGGCTTACATGAACTGCGTCTTGACACTATTGGAATCCAATAACAAGGCAGTCGTTTTCAAGCCCTACTACTTTAACCATGTCATGGCGCTGCAAATGGTCTTGTCGGATGCGGATGAGCAACTGTTGGTCGGACCGAGCAGCGAAAACGGCATTCCCGATTTAGCTTGGCTGGAAGCGCAGCTTCAAGCTGACCCTTTCATCAAAGTGGTAACCATGACCAATCCCTGCAATCCTACTGGAGTGTTACTGGAAAGATCCGTCGTGCAGCAAGCTGTAGACTTGTGTCGCAAGCAAGACGTTTGGCTCGTCTTGGACTGCACGTACGAGTACTTTGTTTCCGACAGCTTTGATGGCTGCTTTTCCGATGCTCACGTCATTCACATTTTTTCCTTGAGCAAGGCCTATGCACTGGCTGGGTATCGATGCGGGTACATGGTCATGAGCAAAAGTGCTGATCCGCTCTATCAGCAAGTCATGAAGGTGCAAGGTGAGTGAATGGAATATCAGAGTTACCGTTCGTATTTCGTCGCCATGAATTCACTGACGCAGCCATGCGTCAGACACTATCCCAATCTGCCCCAGCACAATCTCGCAAGTTGCTGCACTTGGCTCGCTCCAGGCTGGTCGAGATTGGGTGCGCGACAAGGTTGCAACCTTGTCAGCGGGTCGTGATGCAATTTTCAAGGCACTCGCGCCGTGCATTCAGGTCATGGGCGGTTCCGGTGCCATGTATGTCATGTGCAAAATAGATGGAGATGATCAGGAGTTTGCGCGACGACTCGTTCAGGATTACGGTGTCGCTGTTATTCCTGGATCCTTTTGTGGATATCCGGGCTGGCTGCGCGTGTGCTACGCCAACCTACCGCCCGCTCAGTGTTTGGAGGTACGCTCTCGGTCTGTGTTACTGTACATGCTATAGACAAGGTATGATGACTCACAATTCTTCTCTTTATTAGGCGGCTGAGCGCCTGGCTTTGGGCTTGAAGGAGTTGCTGGCAAAGACAGAAAAGTGAAACATCCCATGCTCGACTTTTCTTGCGCGCCATTTGCGTTAAAATTGATTGGCACTCATTGTGTCAAGATAAAAGTTTGTTATGAAATAGGTTTTAACTTTGGACAGGATTAATATACAAGGCGTCATATAAGCATTTCCCTCTCACTTCTCGTCTGATATTCGAAACAAATCCTGCAGCTTTATCCGAGTTCTTGTCTCGTTCGCCATAGTGGACACTTGGTAGCTAGCCAACAAGATCTTGGCCTTTTCCACTCCAACATTATCAATAAAGCCGCGCAACCACGACCGCATATAATAGTCTGGTCCCTCATGTACGTTTGACTTGTAGTGAAACAAGTCATAGGTCCGTCGACTATCATTGCGGGCATTGTAGCGATCCCACGGTCCGATATAGTGCGACACAGTCAGTGGATACCGCTGCACGTCGTCAAACTTGATTTGAAACAAGGTGCGGCACAGCGCCTTGCTCGGTCGATGAATGCTAAAGAGCTTGGTGTACATTTCATCGTCCGCTGGTACGCGCGAAACGTCAATAATCACCTTTGGTTGTCCGTTCCGCTCCTTGTCGTCGTCGGTGGTATGATACCACCATCGAAGAGTTTCAAACTTGCGTGCATTGTAGCCGGATGGCGTCGTGGCAGCTATTGCGGCAGCCTTTGCCGTGTCGTCCTTTTCGACAGACCCAAAGAGTACGCGCGGCATGGACAAGCAAGGCAAATTAATCTTTTCATATAAATAAGCGTCGCGATACATGCTGCTCAAGTAGTTGAACAAGCCGTCGGGTTGCTTCAATGATGGAACTGGTAACACGCCACGCAAATCACCCTTGCGCTTGTGTCGATTCAGTACCACATACTCGTCGGTATCTATATGCATGGTCAGTGTTCGTCCAGCGTCGCGATGAAACGACAAACACTTGCTCAGAAACGAGACTTGCCGAAATCGGTGATTCGCAATGCGCACCTTGTCGTCACGCGTCGCCGTGCAGTCAACCACGTTGCAGGTTGGAATGCGCAGCCACCGCGATCGATTGCTGTCGAGTGCGACGCGATTCGGTTCAATGAAATTGCCAGTCTTGAGAAAGGACTCCGGCATGTACTGCGTGTCGTTCCATGTAACAATCTGCAGATCCGTCAAGTTGCGCCATGTTGCAAAGACTTGCTCGGGTGACGATTGGCTGCTGGGATCAATGGCGACAAGCAAGTGTCGCATTCGCATGGTATGGTAGTGGTAAGCGATCCATTCATTGAGCAATACATTGTCATCCTTAATTAGCAGGCAGGCTGATAGACTGTCTGGAGTTATAGTACTGCTACTATTGCTGCCTGCTAATGAATATTGTTCCACGGTGATGCGTCGCTGAAAGGCTCGCAAGTGCTGCTCGAGGGCCGAACCATTGACGAAGCGCAAGTCTCGATCTCTGCATATCAATGTGACATTGACAGATATGACAGACAGTAGTGCTGCAGCCAAGACAATGATTGCAGGTCGATGCATGGACTGCATCTTGTTCGAAAATGGTCGTGATGGTTGTTTTGCAGCGCGCAGCTCGTCCCTCGCGGAAGCGCCGAAACCGTTTGGTTACACGAGTCGCGCCAGTCGGCTCGTAAGATACTGTCTCAGCGTTAGCCAGTACGACATTTTAGCGAGAAAAGGTGCCGACGAATGGAACGACGCAACGCTCACACATAATGAGGTGACTCCTTCATCTTTATCACCCTTTGCACTCATCCCCGCTTCGAGCACCAAACGAGCGACCAAGGCATCATTGGTTACAATCTTAATAGCATTATAGATCAATATGGATGCCAATCACAGCGACAGCCATCAAGATTCAGCAGCAACTGCTGCCAAGGAACAATTGTCTCTTCATGTTTCGAACGAGGATTTTGCTGACCAAAATGACGACGAATGGATGACATCGTTCCAAGACTTTCAAAGCAGCAAACATCCAGTGACTGGCAAGTATGTCATGACTGCAACGCGACTTGCATGGTTGCAAACGCAGGAGGTCTTGTACGCTCGTCGTCAAAATCCGCGCATTCTGTCAAATGACCGCCTCGCAAGGCTCAAGAGTCTTGGCTTTTTCGCGCATGATACGTCAGTGTCATCGCTACCAAGTCATGCTGAACCGATCGTGACAGTGTCTTCAACTCCGGGCTCCCACATTTCGCCGCGCAACGAGTCGAATGAATCATGCTCGCATCATTCTCATTCTAGTAATGCGTCGCCAAGTGCGCGGCAAAAGCGTTTGCGGCTACCAATAGTAGATGCATCCAACTGGATACTTCCGCCGGGTCGCGAGAAACACTGCTGCCCAGACTACGAATCTAGACAATGCTGCGCTCAAAAGGACAAGTGCCACTTCATTCATTTACAGTATCCATGGGGTCATGCTGCTATTGAACAATATTGGCCAAGGTGCTCCCAGCGACTGCCGTCGTATCTTAGCCAGAGAAAGTATAATGAGCGCGTCTTGTGTTTGTCAACTTTTTGTGACGATGATTGGTGGTATACCGCTCGATATTCATCTGATAGCTTGGACCCTGCCGATGAGGGCAAAATGATCGTTTTAGCTGAAGGCGGTCGAACGGCTTGCCGGAGTGAACAAGGAATTTACTGGTACCCATGGGAGAGAGACGCGAAGGAGGCACTCGAGCGTGTGGTAATCCTCACGTATTGGGCTTCGCAGCACAGCATTCAAGCGAACCGAGAAATCGTCGGGTCTGCTTTTGATACTATTGCAAGAAAGTTTTCCGAAACCGCAGCACACATAACCATGCCGACTCAAGAAAGAAAGCGGCAATTCTCAGAAGCTGATCTTGAAACTACTGACGATGAAGAGCGTGACCGCCCCGTAAAGCTTCGCTGGAATGCTACAGACAGGGACGAACTTGACGGTTTTCAGCTCACACCTGAACTAAAGCGTCTCGCGGCGCTGCAGAAACAAGTGGAACAACTTGCGTCGTCACTCAACGTTGGCGACATGTTGCCGATGGGACCTCTTTCGTATCTTGAACGCGCGGTTGTCACAGACACAGCATCGAAGCGTGGTCTTGGCTACTACATAGAGCTAGTTTTAGAGAAAGCTGAATGTTCGACGAAGGGGTCTCTCAAGAACAAGGCTACCCGGAAACACATAACGATTGTGAACTCTTCGTACAATATGCAATTCCAAAAGTATCGCGCTTCATGCAAACCTGCAGATATACGCCCGCCAATGATCAATGTTAAAGGGAGAGTTTTGCCTATGTGCATCGCTTACCATGTCCGAGGCCAATGTTGGTCTAGTTGTGCAAAACAACATGACCACCACCGTCACAATGAAGAGCAAGACAAAGAGTTATTGCATTGGTGCAGTCTTGCCTTTTGTCACTAGCCTTACCAACACCACATTTTTTCAAGAATAACAACCTGTTCATTTATTCATCTACCAATTTTCTTGTCGCGCAACGAGGAACTTTAACTGTAAGTATGAATGCTCCGTTCGTCGAAGATAGCAAAACCCGCATCCATGATTTTTGGCGATTTCAACACCGATAAGACAAAACGAGTCGCGATCCGACATGCGTCCTGGTGCATGGCTGTTCGACCACCATGGGATTCACAATCAACGACGCAGAAAGCATGGTGAAAGAAAAGACAAAGACACGTCTTGACAAGGGAGGAAGTCGAGTGGAATTTATTGGATTTGGGGCTTTTGATGGACCGTCGTCTCCTTCAGCTACCGACGGAGGAGCTGCCGCTGCAAATTCACCCTTTGCGTCCGCTCATCCAGTTTCATCCTGGACACCTGTCTACTACGGATCAGAAAGCGAAATCCGTCTGCTATTTCCTCGCATTAGTCAAAAGAAGGATGCCATTACCAAAGTTAAGGCGCTCCGAGAGCTCGCAACATATTTTTGCTCTGACGACATTCCAAAAAAGCTCCAAGCCGAAACGCTTGCCCATTTCGCCTGGCTATATCATCATAAGCTTGCATACGACGTGCAGCCTCCCGTTCGCGCCGAGTCGCTGAGTGTTTGGAAGGCGGCGGCCGATCGGATTCCAAAGGCGTGCAAAACATTCATGGAGTACTACCCCGAGCTATGTGGAATGCTTTACATTGCGCAGTGCGATTCCGACGCTCAAGTTGCCTTGCAGTATCGCAATACAATCGAAACAGTGTACGAGCGTACTAGGAAAGATTGGCCATGGCAGGAAGGCTTGATGGAGTATGTGCACCGCATTCTATCGTACGGAAAACCATCGGTAATGCATCAAGCACTCTTTGCGAAAAAGAAGCAACCTGATGAAGCATCATCATCATCATTGACGCAACAACTCAATGAACAGCAACGAGACGAAATAGAAGAGCGCTTTGAGCGAATCGTTGGCATGACGCTGGCGGCACTGGACACGTATATTGGTCGGGATTCTTCCGAATTGACACTGAATGAACCGCAAACTATCTGGTTTCAGACGATGACCAGTTCTAAGCCAAGTCTTCGCTTTAAAACGTACCAGCTGCTCAATACTTGCATTTTAAAGAACTTGGAACAGCTCTTACCCATCGACTTGGTCACGATGCTGGGCCGAAAAGTACTGCTGTCGGAACGAGAAGCTAGCAATATTCCAACCTTGCTCGAAACAATACTAGTGGTGCTCTCCAAGCAGCGGCAACATACAACTCTTTTTCAAAAACCATTGCAAAAGATGCTGTCAAAAGCATGCTACGGAGCGCGAGTCAGTGCTTGGGGTCCAACAATTTTGCCGCTACTCAGTTTCTTTGACAATAAACTGCCCTTGCTGCAAGCTTTGCAGGACGGAAGACCATTGGGAGCGGTTGACACGTGGCAGTTGCAGGAAGTCATTATCGAGTGCAGCGCGTTTGCGCTACTCCAGCGGACAAGTAACAGTGAAAGCAACGGAAAAGTAGAAGATGCAAAAATGGTGTGCCAAGTGTGGCTCAAGGCGTTTTATGGGACAATGCTGACGCCGATATCCTTGTCCCCGGCGGCACAGGCTGCACATGGTGCAGTGATGCAGGAGCTGGCTAAATCGTTGCTTCGTTTTGAGGATGCTTGCATGCAGCAACGTGATTGCGACATTTCCTTGGTTCGTGATTGGTTTTGGGCGGAGGGAATCCGGATTGAAGCCAACACAGATCCCATCGCCGTTGCCGCACTGTTAACAGCGGCTCGTACCTTGTCGAAGAATTCCAAAGAAAAATCGCTATTATTTCCTGCCATACATCCTTTCTTTTCAAGTACCTTGGAGAAGTACCGAGGGTCTTCAGGATCAGTGCCAAGCGATGGTGCGTATCGCATGTTCACGGAGGCGTTACAGTTTTTTGGCCCGTCGACAATACTCAATAATAATACGCTGGAACGCTTTGTCATGAACGATCTTCTACGGTGGTTAGTCATCCATACAAGTGCATTGTCGACGCATGACCAGAACGATAGATTGGTCAAGTACGATTTTGGCCTGCTCGCGGTTTCCCTGGAAGATTTTGGCGCGGAGGCAACGAAGATCTGGCAATCAGTGCTGACCGAAATTGTGGCGGCCAAGTGCTCGCTTAGTTTGCTCGTGCCCGGACTTGAAAGTCTTTTAAAATCTAAAAACACTTTTGAATGGATTACATGTCCAATTTTCGATCAGTTTGCACAAGAAGTTGGGCTTGGTGTAATTGAGGTTGATGACACAAACGGTAGGAAAGACAAGATGAAAGGCGCCGCGAATTTAAGTTTTCTGCGCATGTGTTTGGGTATACCTTGTCATCACATTTTGGTGAGCGACAAAGTACTCGCAGTCTGGATTGATCGTGGTTGTCTATCTCTAAATGTCTCATCTGCCGACCAAGGCGTGGATTCTACAATCCTACTCCAGGTCTTGGTTGAATTGGTTGCGAAGCACCCTGTGACTTTAAACGAAAAAGATGTTGATCGTATTATGTTGACCTCGTGGTATTATGGGAGTGATTTTTTCGAAAATACGGCTCTGAGCGTCCTTAGTCAACGACCGTCAGCTACCCAACGATTCACAAAGAACGCATCAAATTATCTATCACAGGAGCTAGAAGCGTTGTGCACATGTTCTGAAAACGATGTACTCGCTTTAAAATGTGATCCGCGAAGGTGGTCAGAACATGCTTGGCAATTTGTTACTGCATGCCGATTGTTATCTACAATGGACGCCGACACCATACCATCACTGGCCCTTTTCGGACTGGCCGACCTTCATCTTTGGAAGAAATACCCAGTTGTTCTACATGATTGCGCTGTTTTGTTTTTCGGTGGAATTACATCTTCAAAAGAAAAGATTGCACTTGTTGAACGATCTTGTGACGACGCGTCCATATTTCTTGCCACTATCCTTGTGTCGCTGTCGCAGGCGAGCGCCGACGCGTACGAAGCCATGATTGTAAAGGCAGCCAAGGACCGCGCTTGCTCATTTCTTTCTTGTCTTGGAGGAGACGATTTGGAAGCAGAGTTTTTGATAAAACTGGCAGACGCAATTTTGCTTCGAGCGTCGAAAATTCGATTGCCAGAGGACGTCGACGCCTTGCGAAAAAATATAGCTTTGGCTGCCCAAGTGCTCGGCATTCTTTTCGAACCCGCTGGACATCTAACTGATGAGAAAATTCAGCCTGAAAGAGTCAGAGAAGGTATGAAACTCTGGTACATAACCGATGTTGACCAACCTGACGTCCATCGATCAAGCGTCGAAGTCGTTAAAGTTCATTATGACGCGCAAGCGGGCTATTACTTCTCGATTAAGTTGGGCTCACAGGAACGTCAGACAGTTGCCGAACGACTGAGATACAAGCCGAGTGTGCCGTCAACTTTAAAGGACGATCACACTGGCATGTTGGAGAGCCTACGTAATTCCTTGCTGCAACTGATTCGATCTCTTTTCGATTTGAAAACGCCTGCACCGCTTGTTGGCGAACTGATCAATGTGCTCTGCAATGTTGTGGGCCTAGACAACGCTCGTGGCATTGGGTCCGATCATTATGCACTCGTCTCTCTCACTGCGTCCATCGAAGCTGAAATACGTACCTCGCTTGAACAGAAACGTGTGGATGGCCTTTCTTCTGCTTTATGGACCGTCGCTTGTGCGAGAGGTTTTGGTATTAATGTCCCATCAACCGGCTCTTTCAGCTGTACTCTTCCGTTTGACCCAAAACAGACGGCGACTGCTCTATCGCGATTTTATGATGGTTGCGGAACTGATGTTCCATTAGCTCTAGACGAGGCTGTTGTTGCGTGGTTTTCAACAGCGCTTCGCGCTGTCGCTAACGACGAGGACGTGTTGCCAATGATTTTGGATCTTCTATTCAGTCGAGCGTTAATTGTCGCTGAACAATGCAACATAAGTGGATTTTCTCATCAGGACGCCATCGTTACGAGCGCTTTACTAGCGGCTCTTGAATATGCCCACCGGACGAACACCAACCTTGACAATTCCGCAGCAATCGCGTTCCGAAAATGGATCTGTAATTTCGCCATGCACTGGGAGAGTGGAACTGTTGCGCCCACATGGATAGAGTATTCAGACTTCCCAGCCATCGTGAAATTAGTTCAAGAAAGTGTATTTATCCAAGAATTCGTTCTTCGCTCATTTGAAAGCTCTACTTTAGAGCTACTTAGCGCTGCTTTATTTTGCCAAAGGAAGCGGCACTTTTCGTTCATGCTACTCCAACTGGCTGGCAGGAGTGGAAAGCCTTATTTTGAAGATATACCCTTTACTTCCGAAACATTAAGCCATTTACAAGAGTGGACCCATGGATTTGAACCTGAAGAGGCCGAGGTAGTTGAAGAGGACGTTGAGATAGTTTCGCGGTGGCTTCCAAGAAGGTTTATGATCGAAATTGAACATTGGGGAGCGGAAATCTTTGAGGATACGGACGACCAGACAACTGTTGCTCGTCTACTCATGTGGATTTGCGTGCTACTGCATGTCGACGTTTGTTCTTTGAAAGGATTCCGTTTTCGTCCGGCTTTTCTTTCGTACCTGAGCGAAAGTGGTGCCGTGTATGCTGCTTTGAATTTGGCTGTACTCAACGACGAAGCCATCAACAATGACAGCAAAATAGCTCCTGCGCTGCTCGATGTGGATGTGCTTTTACTCGATCCGACACTTTTCCAGGTCACGAAACTTGCTTCGCTAGTCTTGCTGCAGACAATTGATGTCCTTCCTTCCCTTTCTAGGAAATGGTATGATGAGAGCTGCCCAAAAGTGTATATATCGGACGTGCAGAGCTTTGTCGAGCGATACGTTGCACCCGAGCTGCTGCAAAGGGAGCTCAATCGTGTGCGTGCCAGAGACTCAGGTTTTGGAACAATGGAAGTGATTGCAAATTCATCAACGAGAGAAGTGAAGGCTGTTTATACTCAAGACGACTTCACTCTTTCCGTTTTGATTACACTTCCCGCTGCTTTCCCATTTCGAAGTGCGGAAGTCGATTGCAGTAAAACTATTGGCGTACCTGCGGATCGTCTCAAGCGCTGGAGCCTACAGATACGAACGATGCTAAATAACCAAGGTGGGACGTTACAAGACGCTTTAAAGCTGTGGAAAGATAATGTTGACAAGGAGTTCGAAGGGGTGGAGCCTTGTCCCGTTTGTTATTCAGTGCTGCACGCTAAAACCCACAAGCTTCCCACACTCAAGTGCAAGATTTGCTCCAACCGTTTTCATTTTGATTGTCTTAATCAATGGTTTCGAAGTTCCGGCAAGAATCAATGCGTATTGTGCCAGCAGCCATGGCAAGGGACGCATGTCTGATCAAGCGTTACGGATGGGGAGCTACGCAATATCATGCCACCATGTGACGTTGGTTTCGCGCCAACTTTGTCGACCTACTACCAATCCGGTTGAGTACCTTTACTAAGAATAAGCATGTAAATCAGATATTCTGAGAGTTTAATGCTTTTACTCTTGTATATTGACCTTTTCACTGTATAGCTGGAGCATATGCAGACACGACAAGACCACCATTCATCAAATCGAACAGGTCGCTTAAGGGTTTGCCAAAGGTGCAGACAAGTTCGTCATCACTATGCCGACCGTCCATTAAACACGCTACCCTCCGGTGGAAAAACGGTTCGTCTGCGTTACTGACCTGTTGGTGTTGGGGTCCAACGGCGCGTCCGTTGCTCCCGTGTAATCCATCTTTATCGAAACAATCCATGCAATCCATCTCGCTGTCCATCCGGATGGTATTCAAAAGCAGCGGGAAATTGTGGACCCGTCTCAGCAAGCCGTGAACAATTCCAAACGTCGTGAATCGCCGATGATCAATCAACTGAAACATCTTCTTCCAATTTACGACTGTCCTTGTCTGTGGCTGATGGCCAGTCAACAATCTCACCCAAATATCACCAATGCTAATCTCGCGTGAGCACAAAAGGTACAGTTCCTTAAGGGCAGCCTTGCATTCTAGTTGGTGGCAGTCTAACTGCGATACGTGCGAGTTTACCGACGGCGCGCCGTTCTCCGGGACGTACGAGCTGGTCGTCTGGCCATGAAGTCGCGATTGATCAAACGAGGATGGCGAGGTCGATAATTGCATGCCCCTTTTCAAACCATGCCCAGGCGAGGTAATAGAAACCGTTAAAGGACTAATTTGCTCATGTTGACTGTGCCGATGTGCCACAAACGTAACAGCCTCATCCATCAACTTGGAGTCCTGTAGTAGGAGCGAGGCCGTCTCGTCTGTGCATTCGTAGTGGTTGGTGAAAAAGAACATGTCGACGAGCGCAATGACTCCATGGTGCCGCAACACTCGGAGACATGACAACACCATCTCCATGTCCACTTCGGCTTTGATGGAAATTTGTCGCGCATTGGTAACGCCGTCAATGTGCAACGAAACCCAATTAATAGCCAAGTCCCAATCATACTATGGACACAGTCAATACAACAAGGGGATTGTGAGCAAAGTTCCGACGCCTTTTATACAACAACCACATAGTTTTGATCGCAGTGTGCACTCACCATGTGCATTTGTCGATCTCGTCGCAGGAATATCGGCACGGCATATTCTGGCACTGGCTTGGCAGGTACTTTGGGAGGATGAAATAGCTTCAAGTTTAAAATATTAGCCTCATTTAACAATAAATTGCATTCCAAAGTGGTGCTATTCAGAGAAACAAGCAGGCGCTCCAAATGTTGTTGAATCAAGCCTCGTGTTGACGGCGTGCTCAAAAAGTGGCACTCCAGTTCCAAATCGCGCAATGTCAACGCCCACTTGTTCAAAACGGGACGAAACGGACGAGAATCTTCCGTGCGTCGATGTATGAATCCAACACAGAAGAGGAGCGAGTTGCGTTCGTAACGTTCATTGGAAATCATAGTAGGGCGGGAAAGTACATGAATGTTGTTCGTGCTAAGATTGATTAGCTTGCCGGTGAGTTCGCTCCCTGTAATGATGTACTCAGAGCATGAGTCAAAAATGGAATTTTCATTGTCAGAATGAGCATCAGCAGAGTTGTGACGCAGTTCCTCTGGGTGTTGCCGTATTTCCTCAAATGCGTCGACTAGAATTTCTTCAATTCTTTCGACAGATATGTCAATTTGCTGCTCCATAAAATCAGGAGGTGATTGGAAGCATATTCTCGGGCCCACTTTGATGTCAAATTCGGCATAGAAACAGCAGAAGAGTGGACATCGGTCTACTGGAATAGGATGAGGAAGGATTGGTTGCTTCAATGACGTAGCCAAGGGGTATTCCACAACTAGTTCGCTTGGTGCAGAGAAATCGTTCGATTCTCTGTTCCATTTGCGGCTTCCCACTTTGGGCGTCGCAGCTTCTGATGACACTGACTTTGCAGACGGAGAAGGTGATGGCACTTGTAGCATGAGTGGTCGATATTCGTCTGTCTTTATCGTCATGATTTTGCTTGCAGCAAACGTTGGTTCTGTCATGGTCGTCGTTTCGCGGCGCGCGCTGATTGTTGTCACAGATGTCGCAGCACGATTGAAAGGACCATATGTGACCAAATTCTGCAGTATAGTTTCCACAAGTTTCATGAGCACGAACATACAGTAGTGAAATTGAGGAAGAGTGGAGTCTATTTGTTAACGTTGTCATGGAATAGTCTCGTCAATAATGCCTTGTCCGTTCCAATCTTTTCCAACTTCATCATTCGAAAAGATCGGCAATCGATTTGCCATGTGCACCATATCGATTTCCCACATGATATCTTGGGACAGTGCCTGATCATTGGTCATGAATTTGATGCTCTCATCGAGTTGCTGCAGGCTCGTGTGGCCGACCAGTGTCGTCGTGACCAATGATCTTGATTGCACCAGCGATGAGCGAGCTCGGTCAAACTCATATGATGCTTGGAGGCAATGCGAGCATACTCTCGAATCGCCGCTTGCGCCGCGTTGGATCGGTAGCGATAGAGCGTACCACCCCATCCGCGCGTGTCCATGCGACCGCGCGGCTGCTCCAGCGATTTGCGCGCTCGAGACTTATCACGCAAATTATCCAGCGCCGCCGGTACGTCAATGTACTTGCCCGTCAGCATGCCTCCAGCCAATGCATTGTATGCCATGAATCCTACGTTCTCGTTGTAAGGCGACGCTGCCTCGGCCACGCCGTTTTCCTCGCTCTTGCGGTCAATGAGTGAAAAGTCACCTTGGATGGAGCATGGAGGCGTCGTTCCGAGCCCCTTTGCCGTCCGCGTACATGCCGTCAAGCCATAGGCATTATCATTGCACAGACCCCAGCCTCGTATTTTGCCTTGCTGTATGAGCTTCTCCATGGAAAGACAAAGATCTTCAAACGAGGTTGGTCCGCCGAATCCTCTCCAGTAGCCGCTCTTTTCGGTCTCCAAGTTGTAGGCAAGCGACTGTCCCCAGTTGGATTGTGGCGAGTAGTGCTGGGGCCAGTGAAGCTGGTACACGTCAATGTATTTAGTCCGTCCCAAGTCGCCGTAGACTTCCTTCGCCTGTATGATGATGAGCAAGCGAAATGGATTCGGTTTCGTTCTCAGATGACACTAGCTCGATGGCACTAAGCGATGACACTAAGCGATGGCAATGCCAGCAAACGCACAACATTCTCACTTACAATCAGCTTGAATATTCTTGGGCGTCACGTTTCTTCCACCCGTAATCTTTGTCGCAATCACCACTTGCTCCCGCGCTAGCTTGCGACTTTTGATATACTTGCCAATGAGTAGTTCAGAATCACCCTCCTTGGCCTTGTTTCCATCACTGGGAATCGGATACTGCTCGGCCGTATCAATCAAGTTGACGCCATGCTCGAGTATTGCCTTGTCCATGAATTGGTAGCATAACTCCTCGTCGGGTGCATTGTAGTCGGTGGAAATCCATCGCTGCGTGCCAAGGCCGAGAGCGCTCACGTAAATGTCTGAATCGCCCAGCCGACGTTGCTTCATGTTGTTGACGACTTTAATTACTTGATTGGTTGGGCCGCCGCCGCCTGAATTTGATTGTTTGTTCATCGCATTGGCATTGTTGCTATTGCTGTTTGCTGCACCAAAAAAGCCGCCAAAGAGGCTACTGGCGAGAAGAACGTCGCGACGAGGCGTCGTGGCAAGGCTCGACGAGCGAGTCCTGCTTCGTTTGCAACCGTATCTACCAGGATTCGACTGGAAAGAATTAGATGACTGAACGAACACAATCCAGATGAGGAATATACATGGTGAAACTGCTTTTGGTTGTCGTTGTATCGCAAGCATGGCGATCATAGCAAGCTTCAAGAATCCATGAATGTGATTGGTGAAGGATTTGCTGAAAGAGAGAGCGTGACAGAATATCACATCAGTATTTAATAACGTCAGAAGACGTTTTGAATGACTTCACGCTTTCTTCGTTCCGATTCGAGAGGCGCAAGCGGCCGCTGCAACAAAAATGGCCAACGCGACTAACCTCGACATGAGTACATCGCCTCGGCTGGAAACGGTTGCATTACTATCCCTCATGACGACGACACGAGATAATGGAACCTTTCACCGAGTCAGACCAGACGAGCAAGATCTAAACGACAGTTGCGTCGTAAATGACGACAGTAACGACGATGAGCCGCACTCTCCGGCTAGCGAGCAACTTGATTACTTGGACGACGAAGATTTGCACAAGACTACATTTTGGCAAACCTACGTTCATTTACTAAAGGGCTATATTGGTTGTGGCGTCTTGTCGCTACCATGGGCTGTCAGTCAGCTTGGAATCCCCTTTGGCATTGTTGCCATTTTCATCATGGCGATTTGGAGCAGCTACAATTGCTGGACAGTCGTCAAACTAAAGCGGTATATTGAGCAATCGAACAGTAGTAACAGCAATACATCATCCTTTCAAGTCAACAATTCACCTCGACTCGAAGCTCCCAGCGACACCCGCAGTGAAGGAGCCGCCTCCAGCACCATCACCTATCCGGACGTTGGCGACTGGGCCTACGGATCATCCTTTCACAAGTACGTGACGGCTTGCATCATCACGCAGCAACTAGCCATTTGCACCGTCTTTATGAGCTTCATTGGAGAAAACATTCATGCCGTCTTGCAGTTTGTTAACATCACCAGCGTGACGCACTATCAAATACTGTCCGTGATTGTTCCACCCGTCATGCTACTCTGCTTTCTGCCGACGCTCAAGCACTTGGCGCCAGTCATGGTGATTGGAACTCTATTGATCATGATTGGGTTTGCGTGTCTGGCGGGCGTGGGATGGCTTGAGTGGGAGGACCGGCCGCTCCACGCGCCGCCCATGCACTTTGGCAAGGCACCTCTTGCCTTGTGCGCCATTTTGTACTCGTTTGAAGGCATTTGCTTGGTCTTGCCGGTGGAAACGGCCATGCGAGACCCGCAGGAGTTTCAAAAGGCTTTTGTGTGGAGCATGTCGACCGTGGCTGCGATATTGGCAGTGGTGGCTGGCTTGTCAGTGGCGGCCTTTGGATATGTTTTGAACGGAAGCATTACAGCCTTTCTTCTGCAAGAGTACGGAGACGATCCATCGCATACGTTCTATCTCATGCTTGTCAACACAGCAGTCAGTCTATCTATTTTGTTAACGTATCCGCTGCAACTATTTCCAGCACTCGAACTAGTGGCGCCAATTATTGAAAGGTATCAGCCTCGATGGATTAAGGGTGAGATTGATGATGATTTGGACCTTGTCAGCTTTGAACCTCTACCTCCCATTGATGAACATGATGTCATGTCCATTGCGTCGCTTCCATCTCATCACGACTACGCCAACAGTGGCGTCAAGGCTGACGATGACGACGAGAATGACTCGATTACCGCGGCCACTGCAAATGGTGAATTGTCATCGAGGGATCGCTGGCGCATTTTTCGACGCCTACTGCCGCAAATGGTTGTGCCTGGAGATAGCTTGCTGCTCCGCGCTAGTCTTGTCATGCTGACGTATGCGATTGCATCCTTGGTTCCAAACGTTGAGAATTTAATCTCACTGGCCGGTGCGGTTGCTGGTTCATCGACAGCCTTGCTCATTCCACCTATACTAGAGCTGGCATGGATTGCACAGCTGCAGAAAGGTGACGCTAGTGTAAACCATTCGGCCGCAGAATTTGACGACTCGAGAAACTGGATCCTTGCGACTGGAAGAGCTGACAAGTTTTTCTTTGAAAAATTAAAGAGCTGGACACTGTTGATCCTGGGACTCATTTTTGCAGCGCTTGGAACATATGCATCTGTATCGGATATCATAAGACTGTATCGGGGCGCATAGTGGACAGAATACTATAGTCGCACCATGAGTAGGATTTCGTCTATGAGCGTCCGCTTGACGTGGTGCATAGTGGTCAGGAGAATATAGCCGCACCATGAGTGGCATTTCGTCTATGAGCGTCCGCTTGACGTTTATTATAATTAGCGCTAAACCTTTGCCTATTCAATGATTGCACTATGATAACATCAAAGCACTGTTTTGACTTGCTGGCAATGGATTCATAGCTGTACTCACAGTCAGGTGCGTCGCGGGTTGGGCCTTGAGGTTACTCAAAGTGCGCAGTGGTCGAGGACTCCCACAAAACTCGCGGGATGCATTCCTCGGGAAATGCACTAGTATATTAAGGGAGTCCTCAATTGTTGCATCCAGGGGGTAGAAAAGAGAATCACAGAACAAAGAGAAAGGGAAGCTGCTTGTCGTGATGCACCGCGACAAACGAAGCAGGGGTGAGGACTCGCACAACAAGGAGGACTCCCGCATCGAAAACGACCAAAGAACAACGTGTAATTCTACGTCTCTGGTATTAATGCTTGCACGAATAGAACAAGATCTCCACTTTTGGATTCATCATAACTCGGGCTCACAAATCCAAGTTGAGCAAATCGCATAACAGGTCCACCAAGCAGCCACTCCAACCATGAAGTTCTCGTTCCCTCTATTCACCGTCTTCAACACCATCCTCGGATCCAGCGCCAACAGTGCTGTAAGTATGCAGACTGCAGATGATTACGTTATAAAAGAATGAATTTCTGACATACTTCTTTCCTTTTCGCATTTTCCAGCCCGTCACGGACCTTGACATTCAAGTCACCTGTGCCAACCTTCGCTTCAACGAGATCTCTCCCAAGGCGCTTGCCTTTGGTGCCAAGGCTTTGGAAGTGACGTTCAACAACGTCCACAAGAAGGCCGATGGCTTGTCTCTCAACCAAGTCATGGCCACCCCCAACGATGTTTCCTTCGCTCGCAAGCAAAAGGTCGTCGGCAAGACGGGACTGCGCGCAGGCTGCAAGTTCTGTGGGTCGGACGACGAGTTCGGCGCCTTGGAGAGCCTCTCCTTTGCCGCCAAAGGCACGGACGACAACTTGAAGTGCAAGTTCTGCGGCTCCGACGACGATGTCACGCTCGACGATGCCAAGCTCAAGCTCTGGGAGGGCGAGTTGACCGCTATTCTCGCCTTGTCCCCGTATGCGTCCCTCAGCAAGGCCGAAGATTGCCGCATTGCCATTGCGCCGCTCGCCGCCGCGCCAGTCGAGGTTGGTTGCAAGTTCTGCGGATCCGATGACGACAAGGAGATGCAGCAAGCCGTCACCATTGATGTCCAATGCGACAAGATGGACTTCAGCAGTGCTCCCGTCCGCGTCCTCTCAGTTGCTAGCAAGCTTCTTTCCGAGTCGTTTGACGCAATTCATTCGGCCGAAGGCTCCAAGCTGACCGACATTTCCTTGGCGGCTCCGCGCTTGTCTTTCAGTGAAGACAAGTCGCTCAAGGCTGGATGCAAGTTTTGCGGCTCGGATGATGCTTGGATCGTTCAAGAGGAGCAAGCGACCAGTGGCTGCAAGTTTTGCGGATCGGACGATGCCGTCACAAGCAATTTCGACATTGAATTTTCAGCCAAGTTGGGTTGCAAGTTTTGCGGATCCGATGATGCCGTCTTTGCTGTTTCGGAAGTTGCCATTAACAAGGCGTGGGAGCAGTTGTTCATGGCCAAAATGATCAAAGAAGGCATGAACCCTGGAACATGCAAGTTGGTCTTGACGGACAGCGCCACCGCGTAAGCGGAAGAACGAGGAAGAGCCGATGCAAAGATAAATGCACGCGCCACCTTTATTCATAGGATCATCCAGAGATAACGTTATCAAATTAGTCTCGATTTCATACACTTTGCTTTTCGTTAGCGCGTAGCTTTACTTACCGCGACAATATCATGTGTGTATATTACGCTTCTTGTTACGTCGGGTCGTCATTAGACAGGTTTTTATCTTTCTGTGCTTCTGAACTTTCCTTCATTTGAAGCATTGCGTCGCGAGCGAAGGAAGGAAGAAAGTTGAGCGCGCCATGGTCGGCGCGTCGAAACCGTGGACGCGTGCCGGTGCGCGCCAGCCAAGCCTACGACATTCAAACTTGCGATGCCTGCAACATGCAAGAAACGACATGTTCATTGCCGTTGCCTGAGAGAGACAGTCCCGAGCATTATCAAAGTGTAGCAGAGACATGGTAGCCCCCAAAAGCAATTAACAACCTCCGACTGCATATCAAAGCGCTGAGTAAGCTCCGGGAAAGGCCGAGCCAGCTGCATGCAACTACTCATACGGTACGACGCCGTGGACAATCATTAAAACATGGCCGAGGACCAAGGAAGAGAAGCTATTATGGCATCTTCAATGAGTCTTACTTTAGCTGAGCGAATGGAAACGGAATTGGAAATGCAGGATCGACCGCTTGCAAATGAAATTGCAAGCAAGCAAGGCGCTGAGGCTGTTCGTCGGCAGAAGGAGGAGAGCTTGGATGACAAACCGAAACAAGAATCACTCGGCAATGCGGCAAATTTCAACTCGACAATGGCTCCTGATAAAGCAAACATGAAAAATTCTACAACTCGAGGCCGTCTAGTTTATAATTCTCCGCGGATTCGCTACTCGGATGCGATTCTTTTTCCTGCTGCCTCGCTTGCTCGCCAACAGTGGCAGCAACAGCAAACCTACCTTTTAAATGCACCAACTAACATGTATCAACAATATTTTCGCCACCAAAATGTTTACCACGGGCCTCCGCCTCATGTGCTATCGCTGGGGGCGCGTCGCTGCTTGACTCTGGAAACTCTCAAGGCTGGCATGCCTCGCCGCGCCGCCTTTCAGATTACCGAGCTGCACTTGCACTTTTCAATACATGAAACCAAACATTGGAAGGCGTACGAATGGAACGATTGGTGGATGGGCATTGCCAAGATTTTTGCCAATGTGCATCACTTGTATATCGAGCATAGTGCGGTTGAACACGGACACGATGATGAGGAGGAGGAGGATGCCGCTGATTGCGCGTTAAATTTAAAAGGAAAGACAAGACGAAGGCTTTTGTTTCCATGGTCACGCGCATTGGCGAATGATAAACCATGCACGGTAGATCATCCGGAGAAGGAGCTTGAGCAAACTTATCTTCGCAACAGTCGGTCGGAGCGACTGGAGGTCTTGATGTTTCTGCCGAATTTAAAGTCGTTTAATGGAACGGCGTTTACGCCAGATGACTATCAAACGACGCAGCAATATCATTCTGTTGGTCTATTTGTTCCGTCTGTGCAAAAGGTTCAGGCCCAAACGCCGACCATGCTGCCAGCGCATACATATTGCTTGCTGGACCAAGAAATTATCTTGGCAGACGACGATGACGCAAACGATTGCGATGACGATGATGATCTGGACTTGGAAATGGAAGCTATTCGCGAGATTTTGGAAGCGACGAAATCATTGGATGACGTCGAGTTTACTAATGACCGTATCACTAATACGAAACAATCAAAACCGCCAGTGGAGGAAAAGAAAGAGGACGACGCAACGCCCGGCACACCACCACGGCGCCCTACAAAGCAACACGATGTGGAACTTGAGTATGTTTCTCCGGAAACAAATGCCGTCACCTGCGAATGGGGAGTTGCCTGCGGTAGCTTGTCATTGCCGACTTACTTTTTGAGCACAAACTCGATGAGTAGTGGGACGTGCACGAGGCTTCGGTTCCGACCGAGGACGAGAGCTTCGCCAGCGCCAACTACTGGTATTTTTTATGCCGCCGCAAAGGATGCAATGAACGCAAAACGTAGCACAACCAAATCCATTGCTGACGTATACGAGCCTAATCTTAATGCGGAACTAGCTAACGATCCCGGAAAGGACGGCCGTCCAGAAGCTAAGACACGCATGGGAAGCAGCGTGAAAGGGATATCATTGTCTGAGAATGTTTCACCGTCTTCTGCAGAAGCCTGCACAATAAACTACCAGCAAAGTCCGCTGGAATTTGCCACAGAGCATCCAAACTCATCCCATGCCCTCAATACGTCGAGTCATAACTCCATGCGCACTCCTGCACATGCATCATTGAGTTCGCCTTTCCCTATGCAGTTCCGAGCGCGAGCGAAACAAGCCATTTTTGCGGCAAAATATAAAATTCAAGGTGATTTACTATCCAGTATCGAGCCTGGCCAAGAGATTCGGTCGTCGCCAATAATGACAAATTCTGTTGAAATCCTTCGAGAGCCAATCCCTCTTCCACGGGCGGCTTCTCCCCCACTGGGAGCGCAGAAAAAGGCGCCACAAGTTGCGACACCACCAAAGGCAGCAGCAAAGCTGCCGGCGAAGGTATCGAGCCGCCCACCGCCGGGCCCAAGGCGTGCTACGTCGACAGTTGCTGCGAAAGCTAAGAAGAAGGTCAAGAAACATAGGGGACCGAAGTGGCGCGAGAAGGTTGCAGCTCGCTCAAGCAGTATTTTAGATGAAAGCGAAGATGAAGACAACATCGATGACGAGAACGCCGACGACGCTTCCAGTACTGGAATAGAGAACATCCACGACGGAGTAATTGTGTAACGACGGTATACTGCGTGACCAGAAGTGTAAAATAGATATATGCATATAATACATATAAAAATTTTCTCACGATAATTGATTGTCCCACGTAAGGGCAATGTCACCACCATGAGGTGGTGAGCTGCCTATGTGCACACTATCTCCGTCAATGGAGACCGGTCGTCTAAGCTTCCACCACGGCATATTGTCAAGAGAAATCTCTATATCGGAGATATCTTTTCCCTTTGTATCTGGGATAGCAACAAGAGCGAATAAGAAGCCAGCGCATGCAACTAGGAAGTATATAAGAAACACACTGGAAGGTCTTCCGAGCCACACTTGGGCGGAGATAAAGGTTGACGTTACTAACGTCGCACAAGCATATGTAACTATCGTGCTGGCACCGAGGGCCCGTCCGCGAATCTCAGTTGGAAACAGTTCCGACGTCAACAGCCATGTCAGAGTTCCAAAGGATAGACTATATCCAGTCACAACGAGCAGCACACCAGGTATGGCCCAGGCGAGACCTACACCATTCTCTGACAAATTCTCTGCATTTCCCGTGCTTAAACCCTGCAGTTGCATTGACTCAAAAGCAATGACCAAAAACAGCATACCTACTGCAATGACTGCTATACCCGACAATAAGAGGAATCGTCGACCGAACACTTCAATCTTCCAAACAACGAGAACAGTCGTAATAAACTTGACAAGTCCGATCGAAAGTGTCGCCCAGCTGTGAGCATCAGTTGACTGAGCATTTCTACCAGCCGCAGCAAAGATGGCGGGAGCATAGCTCAAAACGTTTGTCTGTCCACAAAATTGCTGAGTCACTGCAAGGAAACATGCTATGATTGCTTGTCGTCGATGGTTTATGCAAAGTTGTTTTACAAAGACAATTTGCTGCTGCATGAGTATGATGACTCCATGAAAATGTGTAGATACCAAATTAAAATAGCATTGTCTCTGTCGTGCAGGGTGCGAGGCAATTGCCAAAAGCACATCATTATCGCCTTCGACTAGTGAGCTGTACCGTTCTTCCGTTTTCTTTTCGTCACCTTCGACAGTCTCTGGAATGAGTGCGCGACCGCGAATCAACTGCATGGCTACTCGACTCTCTTCTATTCGTCCCTGGCCTTGTAGCCATAATGGACTCTCAGGCATTCTAGCCATTCCAAGCAACTGAAGTATGGCGATCAAACCACTAGCACCGAACATTGGCCGCCAAGCGCTGGCACTCGTATCACTTGAAAAGGCAATGCTTGCAACGAATGCCAGCAAAAAACCCAGCGATATGCAGGCTTCGTTGACGCTGACAATGCTTCCACGCAACTGCACTGGAGCAATCTCGTGCAGATACGAGACATCAGCTATTCCAGAAACTGCGACTGCAAATCCAACGACTAGTCTCCCGAGTATGACATATGCGTAGGAAGGAGCGAGCCATAGAATAAACGCTCCGATCAGAAAGCAGATATCTGTCACAATGATGGCTCGTTTCCTACCAAAGGTATCACAGATGCTTCCTCCAACCATGGCGCCAACGCCTCCTCCGACGTACAAAATGCTGACAACCATTTCTTGCTGACGAACGGACAAATCAAAGTCCAACGTCAGCCATGGAAGCGCGCCAGAAACAACTCCCAAGTCGTACCCAAATAGAATTCCGCCCAAACTAGCCATGGCTATGACTTGTATGGTGAATGCCGACAGCCTTGTCTCACTGCTGCTGCCCGGTTTTTCGTCATTTGCTGGATGCTCGTCCAGTCCAGCACTTGGAATGGCATCATCCAGTCGAGGCAAAGCATACTGCTTCCTCATCATGCGAATCATTCAAGTAGCGTCTCAGGTTCATGAAACTGACGTATCGCTTTGAATGTCGCACTAGATACTCCGTCAATGCCACCTGCTCCCGCTGCTCGAATCTAGCACTCTTGGCTCTCAATATGCTGAAGTCGACGAGACCGATATCATACGATAATTACTCCAGCTTGTGTAGACTAATTCTGTACTGGGGCGCGCATGCAAAAGGTGTCAATTTAATGGCTTAAAGGTGCGGCGTGGTGTGCCTTCGTGGGATGATCTGATCCCGGTTCGTTCGTTTGGCGAGCAAATGATGTGTCGTACCACGACTCCAAAGAACCGTTACGACACAAAAGAGGAGAAAGGGATGAGGTTGATCGCCAAACGACTTCCCCGCCCCTCGTCGTCACAAGAACCAACAACCCACCCGACACGCCGACACTTGCACTCTGCTCACCGGCCCTTCTCAAGTAATCACTCTACATTGCCACATTCTACTCACTGGCCATCTTTGAGCTGATTTTACAAATGTCCGCTGAAGCAAAGCTTGCCAAAGTTCAAAAGAAAATTCGCCAAGGTTTAATCAAGCACGGTACAAAGGTTGAAGTTAACGATGCTGATCCATGTGGCGACGGGGATCAGTCAATCATCGACACTGGCGGCTTTGCTCGTCAGCAATTTTATCGAAACTTGTACGGGGAAGCAGGTGACATTAATTATCTCGTTGAGGTCGGCCTGGCTCCATTGTCATCATTTGCCAGACACTGCATAGCAGGCACTGTGACCGCAATGCGAAGAATGCTTCAAGAAGCCGATACGGATCCAACAAAGCCCTCGGAAGCATTAGTTCAATTGTTGGAAAAGCGCGAAACGACCCAGCGCTTGTCACCATTGTTGATGACTGTCGGCATAGGCAAGAATGTTCAGCTTTCGGCAGACTCTTTGGTGCCGCAGCATCTCAAGGCGGTGGAACTCTTGCTCGAGTATGGAGCCCGCCCTGATGCCCGAGACGTTTGCGGAAAGACTGTCTGTCACTACGGGTTGGGAGCTTTTGCGACGGAAATGACTATGAAGGCTTGCGAATATTGCATTGCAGCTCACCAGTCGAGTCATTTGTTTGGAAAGGAAGTGGAACTACACTCGCTTAGTACCACGGAACTGAATGGATTGCGAGGCATTTGTCGCGGCTACATTGTATCGACTGGCCGGCGAATGGTTCATTTACATGATAGGAACGAGACAAAGGCGCTAAAGCCAATGAATTTGAAGCTTGTCAACGGAGACTCAAACACTGTTACTGTCAACTTGTGCGATATTCAAGATCGACTGAAAGGCGTAGCATTGATTGAAGTGTTAATGGCAAATCGACTTGACGTTGCAAAAGTCTTATTGGACCAGCATAACGCTAGCATTGACATAGTTAATGTTGAAGGCCTCTCACCCAAAATAATGGCCGCCAAGGCGGGTGCATTGTCCCAAGTCGGCGGCATGATAATGAAGAGTGCCATGCGTAAGAGTCGAGCAGAGCACGTGACTCGCCAGAAAACATGCGCCAACTGCGGAAGAGTGGACGACTCGCTGACGAAATGCGGAAGGTGCCTCACCGTATGTTACTGCTCGCGAAACTGTCAGGTTGCACATTGGAAAGCGGGACATAAGGGGGATTGCGTGCCTGTTTTGGACGAGAAACAATTCGTTAGTTTGAAAAAGCCTCGTGCCGGAGGCATGTCCGTGGCGACATTCAGTGTGGGTACTGGGTCACTTGGCGCTGCTTCGAGACAGCAGCCAACTAGAACTATGTCAGACTCTTTTCGAAAACCCAGCAATGTGGCTTACGGTGAACAATTCTACATAAAGATTCAGGCCGGTGGAGTGCTAACGCCCCTGCTGTTATACGATCAGTCACGCGAGTTTCAAACGACTGTCAACCCATCGGACCCAGCCTTTGACCAACTACGAGCTAAAGTTGTCGCCGATCCTGCTGCCGATGGACGGAAAACCTATTTGAAGTGCAGCTTTGACAACCAAGATAGCTGCTCTATTTTTCTTAATACTCGGTCAGTGAAATTATGGTAGCGACGAGGTGCTTTGAATGATTGCTGCTCGCATCACCACACCCCGCTGCCATCGCCCAGCTATCAACGGTTAGAAAGTAGTATTTAACAAGGCAATACCTAATATAAACTTTGTCATTATCATATCATGGACCATAGCCCGGTAATGTAAAGAGTTGACGATCCTGCAGCAAAAACGCCTGTGGGTAGGTACAAGTAATGGTGCGACAATCGGACGTTTTGAGGCCTTTTTCGACGAGTCACGAGCTCTAAGTCACGCAAGATCGGTGACGTCGCTCCTTGAAGTCGAGCTTGGGCAAATCCTCGGGCAACTCTTCATTTTCACTTCCAAATAGCATTCGCCACCATGAAGATCGCCGTCGCCGCCTCCCTCATTGCCTCCGCTGCTGCATTTGCCCCAGCTGCCAAGCAGGCCTCCAGCACTGCTATCAAGTCGTTTGAAAATGAGCTTGGTATGTAATTTCAGCATTTGTTACTCATGCGAAACTGCATGCAGCCGTCGCAGACTCTAACTCACCGAACAATTCCTACTGTATCGATTCGCAGGAGTCATTCAACCCACTGGATTCTGGGACCCAGCTGGCTTGACCAAGAACATTGACCAGGAGACTTTCGACCAATACCGAACGGCCGAGCTCAAGCATGGCCGCGTCGCCCAATTGGCCGTCATCGGATACATTGTTCCGGAGGTCTACCGATTCGGCTTTGACATTGCCCCGGGCTTGCCTTGCGCTGATGTGCCCAACGGTGTCGCTGCCATTGACGCCATTCCCGCTCTTGGATGGGCGCAAATCTTCTTTGCGATTGGTGCCGTCGACTACTATGGCTTCCTTGGCGACTTTGACAGTGGCAAGCCCAACTTGGATGCCACCACCCTTGAGACCCGAAAGCTTCAAGAGCTTCAGCGTAAGTTGATATGAAATGGAGTCAGACGTAATACCATCTATCAAGTCGATAAATGCGCTCATTCCTTCTTTTTTATGTTTTCCTAAACAGACGGACGCTTGGCAATGCTTGCCACCCTTGAGCTCTTCCGTCACGACAGCCAGAACCTTGTCAAGCCTGCGTTTGACGGACTTGACCATTTGATCACTGGCTTGCCATTCCTTTACAACTAAGTTATGTTGAATACTCTAACCGTTAGTGATTAAGCAACCCTTCCTTAAACACCTGTAGACTCTGTTTTTGGTTACATCTCGTTTAGCACCTCCATTTGCGCCAACAAATCCTACTCGGGATGTAGAATATGGTATGATCGTTTGTGAGAGTAAAGGGGTTGGAGATAAACTAACGCGGCCGAAACAACAATATGACGCAAGTTGAAGAGTAGCTGACGTCCGCTCATTTCTCCAAGCATCGCCGGTTCTCACACAATTCGCAAAGCATTGCACGTAAGCGAACATTACACGCCACACCGCAAATCAGTAGCTGCCGCCTCTTACAAAGCGAGATATTGATACTGCCAACTAATACGGTCACTTGAGCAGTTGTTGATACGTCAGACATCAGACGACCTGCGAGAGGCGAGAGCACAACCAACATTACAATCTAGTCCATCGACACGGCAAGCATAAAACACAGTCCACACATCATGTCACTCGCTGAACTGTCCAGAATCCGCGCCAAGATTCGCCAAGACTTGATCAACAATGGCACAGACGTGAATTTAAACGACGTTGATTTATACGGCGACGGCGACCAGTCGCTGCTTCCAGCGGGCGACAAGGTGCGGCAGCAAGTCTACCGAGACTTGTACGCCAGCGGCGGAGACGTTCCGTACATGATGGAGCAGCTGCAAATGACCGAGTTTTCGCACTTTGCCCAGTGCTGCATCTCCGGTCACGTGGAGGGTGTGCGCGAGTGTATTGAAAACGCCGACACTGACGCAGCGCGTCCGTCGCAAGCGTTGGTGCAGTTGCTGGAGAAGCGTGAAACGACGCAGCGCTTGTCACCGTTACTCATGATACTCAGTATTGGGAGAAGCTTCTTTGGCTTGCAGGGGAATAGGAGTTTGGAAGCAAAGCAGCTGGAAGTAGTCAAGCTTTTGCTCAAGTATGGCGCTAGACCTGACGCACGAGATGTTTGCGGCAAGACGGTCTGCCACTATGGCATGGGAGCCATTGTCACTGGCATGGCTCTCAAGGGAGCAGGATTTTGCGTTGAAGCGCACAAGTCGAGTCATTTGTTTGGAAGGGAGGTTGAGTTACATTCCCTGAAGAATGAGGAGCTCAATGGAGTGCGAGGGGTGTGCCGAGGTTATGTGGTGGACACGGGTCGAAGGGCCGTATACCTGTTGGAAAAGAAGGAGACTGTCGGGATTAAACCAATCCACTTGAAGCTGGCTGGTCCACAATCTACTACCGACACTGATCGGCCGAAATTAGTTGACATGCAGGATCGAATTGGTGGTGTTCCTTTGCTGGAAACATACATGGGCGGCCAGGCTGATGTGGCCGACATTTTGCTTGAAGAGCACCATGCCAGCATTGACATTGCAGACGTTGATGGGTTCTCCCCAAGGTCCATGGCCATGCAGAGAGGTGCTGGCTTCATGACGCCAGTTGCCAAGCTCATCAACAAGCATGCTGTCAAGCGAGATCGGGCGGAGAAAAAGAAGAATGAAGCGACGTGCTCAAACTGTTCCAAGACAGGCACATCATTGTCGGTTTGTTCGAAGTGTCAATCTACGCAGTATTGCTGCAAGGAATGCCATGTGACGCATTGGAGAAGTGGAGGGCACAAGGAGGAATGTCCAAAACTCAGCCGAGAGAAACAAGAAATAGTTGTACTGGAGAGGCCTCCACCTGACGTAAAGAATACGTTTCAGTCAACGTTCCAATTGGGCGGTGGAAAATTTACCTCGCAGCCAGTCGCTCATGCGTCTGCCACGTTTCACAAACCAAGCCATGTGGCCGTCGGTGAGCAGTTTTACATCAAGATTCAAGCCGAGGGCCCCACAGCGCCCTTGCTCATTTACGACAAGTCGCGGGAGTTTCGAACCTCGGTTGAGCCAAGCACTCCGGGGTTTGACGCATTGCGCAACAAAGTTAAGAGCGACCCAACTTCGAATGGAAGGAAGACTTACATGAAGTGTAGCTTTGATGAACAAGGCCGATGCACGATCTATCTTGGGACGAGATCGGCAAAGACTTGGTAAAACGTCAAGTTGTGTGTAAGTTGTGTGTTTTTTGGCATTTGAAACAGAACATAGTATCTAACGTTTGCGTGATAATTTGTACATCTATAACTTTTTATTTGAATATTGCCCCGAGCCAAAGCTTTGGTTGCTTCTCGACTTGCGTGGCGTCATTGAGCGAGGACGACGGCGCGCCGGTTGCAGCCACTGCCATCGAAACAACATAGTGGCGCCAGTAGCAAAGCCGCCTGCCATCGCCGTTCCAAGTAGCAGGCGAGACGACGGCATGGAGAGTGTCATGGCGTACGAACCGCGTCCAATCGTCAAGGAACGGTGGCGCTGACCATGCGCAAGGGCACCCAGTCCCAGTGAAGCGAGCGTAACGCTTGCACTAAATCGCAATACTGTATCAGCCATTGGGCGCAACTGTCGCACCCAATAGCGCTGAAAGGGAGCCCAAATACCATCATACATGGAATTCATGAATGCCTCTGTCAGCACTCGTTCCTCCTCCTCATAGTCAATCTCATCCAGCACCAGCGAGTCTTCCTCGGGCAAAGACGCCACGTCGTAATCGTCGCCACAAACGGTTCCATTCGTCACCGCCGTCTCTCCCCGCGATGGACGTCGCTCAATGCCCAAGGATCGAATCATTTGTACCGCTTGCTCATCCGTCAGGGCGTCGGCCAAATGCGAAGCATTGCGCGCCACGTGCAAGTCGGATTCGTCGTCATCGTCAACAACAACATTAGTGTCTTGACGGCTCGGGTTCATTCGTGGCGTCTCCTCCATAATGACTTCAATCGCTGGCTGTCGCTGCATTCGCCGCGTCGTTTCCGGATAATGTGGTGGCGCTGGAACGGTTGCTTGGTATCGCTCCTCCCCCATTAACAATCGCATAAAGTAGTCACCCAAAAAGTATCCAACACCGGGACGCAATAACTGCTGCCGATGCCGCGGAGCCAGTCGTTCAATGTAATCAGTCCGCTGCGCGGGTGTCAGTCCGGGAAAAAAGTAAAGCATCAAGTGGCGATTCTCGCGAATAAAGGCATCGTCCGTCATCCAGTCGTGCACCGACTGCTCCGTCAACATTTGGTACCAGCGCGAGGGAAGCAAGGGGCCAATGCCGCGCGTGTGAATCATGTTTTGAAAACCTTCATTGGCATATAGATACGTCAGGTATAAAATCGCCAAAATGTTTGCCAAGAGCACTCCAAGCGAAAGCAAGGCCGCCATTGGTAGAATGGATGCAAGCAAGGCTACCGTCGATGCAGCAGTCGTTCCCGACAAGATTGCAATCTGCCGCAGCCGCGGATGCATTTCCGTTACCGAAAAATTGCTGGTATCAGCAGCAGCAGTCGCTGGAGTCAGACTGTGCAAACTGCTTCGTCGTCGCACCAACTGCTGCCGCGACGAGTGGACTTGCTCTGGAATGCTATGTAGTCCACGACGCTGCCGATGGTTTGACGAAAACTCCGTCTGCGGCGTCAAGTCGGCCGTCGAATGCGTTTGGACGGAAACGTGGCTGGGAACCTTGTAGTCTTGGAGCGAGTCGTCCGGAAAGAGTTGCTTGGGAATGCGATTGTTGCGATCGTCACCGCCATTGTTGCTATCGTCTCCGCCGCCGTTGCTTTGGCCCGGGGCGTTCATAGTGAATGTGATTGTAGTGACTGCGACGCTTTCCGCTTACAGCAAAACTACGCAATAGTCGTAAATCGTCGTCCAAGCGTGGGGGCTGCCAATGTTGTGTGAAAGAGGAGACCTTCCAATGGAATCCAGCGTTCGCTTGGCGTTGCGAGAAAGCCCCAAGCGCCCGTGCGTACAAAATGTACCAGAAGCTACGAGGAGTTCGGAGGAACATTAAGTACCGGTACGTCGCGGTTTTCATGATCGCGCAATTTGAGATTGTCGTGCGCACCCATCGTCGAACGATCAATCGTCGACGTTGACGACACAGCGTCTTCGATTCTTTCAAGCTATCAATCATATCTTATTCATCCATTCATTGCAACAATGTTGAGCTCTAGCTTGAACCGCGTCTCACATAGCTTGCTACGCTTCAGCTCCATCCGGAGCCTTTCTGTCGCACCATTGCCAACGGAGCAAGCCATTGTTGTTGATCGTTACAAGGCTTCGGACATCAAGTCGCACCACAACGTGAGCAAGCAGCAGTTAAATGGTCCACCCATGACAGATCCAGAGATTCGTTTACCAAACGATGCTCGTATTCGAAACTCACTCTATGATACGGAGGAAGAACGTTCCATGGCAGGTTATTCTTCCACCATTCGTCATGACTGGACCAAACCGGAGATTGCCGAGATTTACTTCCTTCCATTCTACGAATTAATGTACAGGGCAGCGACTGTCCATCGCATGTACTGGGATCCATCAGAAGTACAGCAGTGCACGCTGCTTAGCATCAAGACGGGTGGATGCACCGAGGATTGCTCCTACTGCAGTCAATCTGTTTCGCACAAGACCTTTGTCAAGCCGACACCAACGTTAAAGGTGCAGGAGGTTCTGGAAGCAGCGAAAAAGGCCAAGGAAGCTGGCTCGACGCGATTCTGCATGGGCGCGGCTTGGCGTGAGCTTGGCAACAAGAAGAATGCCTTTGGACATGTGCTTGAAATGGTACGCGGGGTGAACGCAATGGGCTTGGAAGTCTGCTGCACGCTTGGCATGTTGACGGCCGAGCAAGCCAAACAGCTGAAAGAAGCGGGGCTGACGGCGTATAATCACAATTTGGACACGTCGCCGGAACATTATCCCAAGGTTATTACGACGAGAACGTATGAAGATCGCTTGAATACAATTGCCAACGTCCGCGAGGCTGGAATCAACGTTTGCTGTGGAGGCATTCTGGGTTTAGGTGAAGCGGAAACTGACCGGGTTGGTTTGCTGCACGTATTGGCGACACTTCCCGAGCACCCAGAGTCTGTGCCAATCAACGCGCTCGTCACAGTGGAAGGAACACCTCTCGGTGACAAGGACAATATTGATTCCGTTGACGTTTTTGATATGGCGCGCATGATTGCGACGGCTCGCATTGTCATGCCACGCACCATGGTGCGATTGTCGGCTGGGCGACTCTCGTTCAGCGAAGCGGAGCAGTATCTCATGTTTCAAGCCGGAGCAAATTCAATATTTACTGGAGACAAGCTATTGACGACTAGCAACCCAGAGTTCGACAAGGACCAGGCGCTCTTCCAAAAGTTGGGTTTCCGCGGCAAGCCTGCTCACAAAGGTCCCTTGATACCTCCCAAGGAAGGGCAAGGTGAAGTACACATTACTCACAGCAAGGCGGAACGAGCGCAAAGTTATGCGTAAAACAGTTGTCTGTGTGTGCATGTCGGATCATTTGACTACGTAGATATAAGGCACTGCTACCGTAGTTGGACACATTATGCTTTACCAAGTCTACATTTAGTAGTCGTCACAGCCTGTTTCAATGGCAGCTTCTACAAGTAGCAAAACATCTTCGTACCAATGCGGGAACTTGAATCAACTTTCGCTTGCGCATACTTGTAAGACGTAGGCTCTCTTACTATTAGCTACGAGTACATCGCGTCATCCCCCATAATACCGGTAGTCCGTTCGTCACAAAAAGGCGCGCTACACATTTCCCCATGGTCGCAGCCCCCATTGCTCCATCGGCATCGCTGCCTGGCCAACTATTCCTATATGCAGCAGGCAGAGCAGCCTTTGAATCTCCTCTGCTACCAGAGATTGCATCTTCTGCCACTCACCAAGTGCAGCAGCAGATTCGAACCAGCAAGTGCATATTGCTGGGCGGCTTGAGCGACGGTTTATGGCCCGTCCCCTACACGCATCAATTGTACCATCACGCCATTCTTCCATCTCCACACTGGTCACTCGTCCAGCCAGTTTTGAGCAGTAGCTACACCGGCTTTGGCCATGGCTCGCTGCAGCGTGACACGGAGGAACTGGATGAGCTTGTTTCGCACTTGATGCAACATGGTTCCGCCACGGAGTTTGGCATTGTCGGACACTCGACGGGATGTCAGAATGCAGTGCACTACATGAAGCATGGCAAATACAGAGACAAGCTCAAAGTCGTAGCCTTGCAGGCACCCGTGTCGGACCGAGAGCAGGCGCAGCTGCAAGACGAACGCTACGAGTCCAACATTGACTTGGCGCGCTCCATGCGCGACAACAACAAAGGAGACGAAATGATGCCGCGTCAAACCTTTTGGGCGCCCATTACGGCGAATCGCTTTTTGGATCTGCAAGAGTATGGCGGTGCCGACGATTTCTTTTCGTCCGACTATACCGACGAGCAACTCGAGGAGCGATTGAGTCACGTTGGAAGTCGACGGGATCGCAAGGTGCTGGTAGCCTTTTCGGGAGCGGATGAATATGTATCTTCTGCCATTAAAGACTCGCAGTTACTGTTGAATCGATTGGTGAATGCCATGAATGCAGCTTGTCCTGCCGACGAACCAGTTGCGAAAGGTTTATACTTGCAAAACGGGAACCACAATCTGTCACAAGCACCAGGCGACGGCGAAATGTTTGTGCAAGCGTTTGCGGAACTACTTCAAGCGCCAGATACATTGGCATAGATTGTAAAAGCATCTTGTAAGACGTAAAACACGGCTACTTTATCAGCTACTTAGTAGTAGATGGTCCTCACTCGATGATGCGGCGAGAGCTCGCCTTCGTTTTGCATGCGCTCACCAACCTGCCAGAGGTACCAATCCGTTTCAACTGCCGTCCATACCTTGTCGGGAGCTAACGTTTGTAGCTCTTCGACAATGTATTCGACAGCAGCAACAGTGGCAGCTCGTATGGCATTCTCCTCTGGACCATCCTTAACGAGCTCTTCCTTTTGGTCAATGCGAGTCGCAAGCTCTGGTGCATAATTCATGATTTCAAAGTGACGCAGCAGCTGCGGAACTCTGTAGTCGGCAAACGTTGTCAACTGCGATAGATCCTTCAAATGGAGCTGCAGCGACGCGTTCCAGTCGCCCACGCAAATTTGCGCTCGCTTGAGGAACCAAATGTCACTGCGAAAGTCGCAAAAGCCTTCAAAGTGATCAATCAAGAGCTGGACCAGTTTGGTCGCGGAACCGTCAGCCGACTGAATGAGCGACCAGGCGGAGCCATGGAAACGCTCCAAAAGAATGTTTCCAACTTGGTTCCATAGCTGGCAACGAGTCTCGATGTCGGGAGGTGCCATGGATTGCTTGTCATGCTTCTCGAAAAGCTCCTTCATTGTCTGAGGTTTCATTTCGCTCAAACTTCTAGCAGACAAAATGAAGGAGTCCGAAACTGACTGTGAGTTGGTTTCTTGAGCATCATGGTCTTGCGACGCCATGCCAGTGAGACTACAAGCAAGATTGGCGTACTCGTATCCAGGGAGAGGCCAGAAGCAAAAGTTAATCGCATCCAATGCCAAAATGTACAAGGCCATCCTTTCTTTTCGGACTAATTCATTAAATGAGGACGGCGCGTCGTAGTGCCACGCTTCGTCGTCCCACGTGATTTTGGATTGCTGCTCAATGCGCTTGGCCAAGGCAGGGATTGCGGTTCGATCAATCGTTACATGCTCGTCATGATTCTGGATATATTGGATGCAGGTTGTTCGAACCTTTTCGCATGGGTTAAGCTCCGTCATGTTCAAGTCTTAGAAAGAAAGTTAGTATTAAGCAAGAGAGATCTTGTGATCATTATTTATTTGCTCGAATGAATGATGGTTGATGGCAGCGATGAATGAACAATAAATGTCGGTCCGGTACTTACACTATGCGCCGACGACCAAGAAGTGATGTGTAATGGACTGTACCGTTGGTCGTATATTTTGAAGAGACTTTGTATGTATACAGGCTGACTGATCACAAAACACAGTATTGCGTAAACATCTTACATTTTAACCTGGTGCATCACAAAAGTAAAGGCAGATTTTGGGCTACGCCGCCTTTTGCTTAGGTGCAAGCTTGTCACATTGCTGGTTGTCGGTTGATTTATTCCGTGCTATGACTCCACCATCATGACGAAGCATGATTGCACTATCCGGGCAAGAGTAAACGTAGCTAGAGTTGGCTTTGCCTCGTATTTCTCGGACGTAGGTGACACTGTTTGAAAACGTTGAAAGATGTGTACCTACAAAAGCACTGGCCTCAATGGCTACCCAGAAATCCAGCAAGGCTACTGCATTGTAGCTTAAATTTTCCATAGCAGCAGTGCAACTGTTTGTCCATGACTTATGAAAACTTTGCTGATGTGGGTTGATTTGTGGCCAAACATCCTGGGGCGTTTCATTCAGAAACCTTGGCGCAACATCTCCATACAGCAAGACGACTGATTCAAAGTCTAAAGCAGACACAGACTTGGCGATTTGCGTTGGACTATAACATGCATTCACCCCTCCAGGTCGTAAAGTTCGGTTCACACAATATGGATACCAGTCGCTCTCAATCCTCGTGTGCACTGCCATGTACCTTCTGCCTCTCAATCGATCGCCGTAGCAAGCGTCGTACACGGAATATAAAGATTTGGGCACTCCCAAGTTTCGATAGGTCCATGCGTTTAAGGGGCCGTCAGTTCGCAGATGAGTGTTCCGTTCATAATAAACCTTTTCAATGCCAGCATTTATGATATCGTACTCGGACATGACGCAGCAGTTGAGTTTATCTCTTGCAATGCGCTTCAATTCTTCAATAGAATCATCAGAGTACATGGAGAATGCAGTGTTCAGAGACAGTCTAAGCGTACCTCCGTCATCCAAATCTGGTGGGAGAATCACGGCTGCCGAGACATTTGCCTGCCGTGCCAGTTCGCAACCTTCGTGTATCTGACCAGCAATCACCGAAGCGAAAAAGTTGTTTAGGCAGCATGATGATTGGAATTTATATCTGTTGTGATAGTAAGCAATGCTTATGTTGTCGCAAACATCACGGCCAGCGCTGATACCGGTTGCGTAGTTTAGAATAGCATCAGCAAGAGGTGTAGCATTCATCGAAAGCAACCGATATGATCGGAGGCAGAAAACCATCGTCAATTCTGTCGCCACGACCGTCAAAACGATTTTTTTCAGTCGTGCCTTCATTTTGGTAAATCTACGAATCATTCCTTATAATGTGATGCTGGAGTCTCGAATGCCGTACTCCGCAAACAACAACAATCGACTTTTTGGATGTCGAGATCGAATCATTCGGTCCGCTATCGTAGCGGTACTAAAAGATTTTTTGGAACCGGAGCGATTTCGCTTGCTTGCGCGCGCCATCGTCTCGTTTTTCTCGTTTCGCGTCCCGCATCAGCGCGCCAAAGCATAGTGCTGTTTACATCATTACCAACGCAAATGACATTCATTGCGTATACAGTACATCACAATGGAGTCGTCTCATTTGTTTGTTGACGAATATCGCGACACGACATTGGCTGCCAGAACACTCTAATGGCGGCGCCTGGCAGTCGCCCTGTTGAGATCAAGGAACGAATCCGCACAGCCACGCTCTGTCTCAATCGCAAGCTCCAAGAGCCAGGATTGGCAAACTTAGTTCTCGAAGATTACAAGGGCACTGTCATGGACGACACTGTGACAATGCGTGTTATCGAGAGACTCTTAGGTTTGACGTGGCGCAAAGTCAGCTACTCCTGTTGAGATCAAGGAATGAATCTGCACAGCTCGACGCTCAATGATAATCAACTTGCAAGGGCCCAAGAGGGCCATTTGCGTTCACTCTGTCAGGAACTGGTCATGTCGCTTTTTGAAATATGGTTGCAGGCTACCAAACAAAATGTACATGCACACGTTGGGATTGCAATTCTATAAGTATCGACCTGCAGTAATTTTCTATTTCATACTGATTTAGTCTACAATTGCAGTACGGATGCAATATGATTTCTACGGTAGCTTATTCTTGTCACTGTGGAAACGGCCAGGTTTGCATGAAACCGGGTAGCTCCTGTCGCATCACCACCAGAAGGCCACGTCGAATGATGTCATTCAATTCGTCTGGCCGTCCCTCCACTGGATTGAAACGGGTGGCTCGGAGCGCTTCGATGAGCACCACAAAAACCCGTCGAGGATCTTCCTTTGCTCTCGTCCACTCACACACAGTTGCTTTGAAGCAAACGCATTCACTCGTTTACTACAACATCGTTCACCATGGGAAAGGAAAAGGTTCACATTAGTCTCGTCGTCATTGGACACGTCGATGCCGGTGAGTGTAGATTTTGCAAGAGTAGTGCGGCGACGAGAGACGGAAGAAAGGTCACCTGTCGCGATCAATGAAGAAGCCGTTGCAGCGTGACCGATGGAATTTGAAATGATGTAGAAGGAGCTTGTACTTCATTGAGAGCGACTTTAATATTCAATATATGACTTCATTCAAGATATTGTAAAGTTTTCGTTGTCGAGGCTTTTTTGTTTCTGCCGATTGACTCGCAAAGAACAATTGTCACGCATGCGCATCATGCCTTTCATTTTTTCGATCGATGACTCTCTTTTCTAACCCAAACCTCTCATTGTTTCTTGTCAAATACAGGAAAGTCCACCACGACCGGTCACTTGATTTACAAGTGCGGAGGTATCGACAAGCGTACCATTGAGAAGTTCGAGAAGGAGGCTGCCGAGCTCGGAAAGGGATCCTTCAAGTATGCCTGGGTCCTTGATAACCTCAAGGCTGAGCGCGAGCGTGGTATCACCATTGACATTGCTCTCTGGAAGTTTGAGTCGCCCAAGTACTCTTTCACCGTCATTGACGCCCCGGGTCACCGCGATTTCATCAAGAACATGATTACCGGAACCTCGCAGGCTGATGTCGCTGTCCTTGTCATTGACTCGTCTCAGGGAGGATTCGAGGCTGGTATCTCCAAGGATGGACAGACCCGTGAGCATGCGCTTCTTGCGTACACTCTTGGAGTTACCCAAATGATTGTCGCCATGAACAAGATGGACGACAAGACTGTCAAGTACGCCGAGAGCCGTTACGAGGAAATCAAGGCTGAGATGTTCAACTTCTTGAAGAAGGTTGGATACAAGCCCATGAAGATTCCTTTCATCCCCATTTCCGGATGGGAGGGAGACAACATGATTGAGAAGTCCCCCAACATGCCATGGTACAAGGGTAACACCCTTCTTGAGGCGCTTGACACTGTCACGCCGCCCAAGCGCCCTACCGAGAAGCCACTTCGTCTTCCCCTTCAGGATGTCTACAAGATTGGAGGTATCGGAACTGTGCCGGTCGGCCGTGTCGAGACTGGAGTCATCAAGCCTGGTATCCATGCATGCTTTGCCCCAAGTGGTTTGATTGCCGAAATCAAGTCGGTTGAGATGCACCACGAGTCGCTTCCGGAGGCTGTCCCAGGTGACAATGTTGGTTTCAACGTTAAGAACGTTGCCGTCAAGGATCTTCGCCGTGGTTTCGTCGCGTCCGACTCGAAGGACCACCCAGCGTCGGCTGTCAAGACTTTTGAGGCTCAGGTCATTGTCATGAACCACCCTGGACAGATCTCTAACGGATACTCGCCAGTCCTCGATTGCCACACTGCCCATGTTGCATGCAAGTTTGCGCACATTAAGGAGAAGATGGACCGTCGTTCCGGAAAGGTCCTCGAAGCTGACCCCAAGTTTGTCAAGACGGGAGATGCCTGCATTGTCGACTTGGAGCCAACCAAGCCAATGTGCGTTGAGTCCTTCACCGAGTACCCACCACTTGGACGATTCGCCGTCCGTGACATGCGTCAGACGGTTGCCGTCGGTGTCATTAAGGGAATCACCAAGGAGGAGAAGTCAAGCAAGAAGAAGTGAATTATGATGAGCGTTTCGGGCGATTGGAAAACGTCATTTCATATGGATGCCTTTTGGATGGATGTAGTTCGTAAACATGCAAGAAGAATACGTATCTAAACTTAGTAGCTTGGACTTGTAAAGAATATTACTCTACATATCTACGATAGTCGTGGTGTTCGTACGAATTCCACCCGTTTTTACGTTGACAAGTGATTTCTAATGTGGGCAAAACTCATTTACGGTTCCGTTACTTCTACATATTCTTCTTCAAGTGCAGAGAGTCAACGAGGCACTTGCAGCAGCCTTGTGTGCGAACAAAATGTGTATTCATCGTTATCGCCAGGGAGAAACATGAGGCAACCCTGCATGACCGAGTAAACACACGCACACGAGCGATAGCAGAGCTACTGTAACTATTGTAAACTTTGCTTCCAAAACTTGACATATACATGTTTATATTGGCTTTAGGTTATAGTATGGCGGCGCAGGCGGCGGTAGGGCGAGTCTTCCGTTGGCGAAAAGCCAGCATCGGGGTCGTCGACATCAAACATGTCCTTGTCTTCATCCTCGTCGTCCTCTTCGTCATCGTCACCCTCGACAATTGGTTTTACTCCAATGCCCTGCTTCTCGGCAAGCAGCCTAGCAAGATGTTCCTGTTCCGAGCGCTTTACAAAGCGACCCTTGACGCGTAGCCGGCGGTCAGCAAGACTCTTGCGGCATCCGTAGCGGATCTTTTTGTTCCATACGCGACGGGAACGCTTTCGCTGGAATCGAGCAATGATTGCGGCGCGTTCAGCAGCAGTATAGATTCCAATCCGACCATTCATGTTGTATATCTGTAAGTGATGCAAAGAAACGAGTGAGGGTGACGTCGAAATAAGGTCAAGACAGAGCCCGCGCTCTCGTCTGACTTACATCCTGATACTTCTCCAACGTATGCGGGAACGTAAGCTCACCCTTTTCGCCATTCAAATTGTACGACAAGTCTTCCAAAAGACGAGATCGCGCGCGGCGCAGTAGCTCATCCGGGGTCAAACTAGCTTCGTCAACCTCGTCTTCCTCCTGCGGCTCGCTCGTCGACCCTGCTCGACCCTTGCCGTCGCGATGTCCATTGGAACGCTTCGAGTGACCACTCGTTTTGCCATCCAATGGTCGCTGATGCGCACTTTGCTTCTTCATAGCTTCGCTCACTTCTGCCAGTTCCTCCTCCAAAATTGACGCTGGCAAGACGAAATGACGACGACCCGAAAGTCTAGTCTCGCGCGGATCCCATTTATCCATGCCTTCTGGATTTGATGCGCTGCGGCGTCTACGCCGCAGAGGCGGAGGAGGCATGACGTTGGAATCGTTCGAATCTTCCGACGACGAATGATCGTTCCTGTCGTCGTTACTGGGAACCATGAAATGAACTTGACGCTCGTGCACTGCTCCCACCGATCCGTTGGACTCCTTGGATTGCTCCAACGACGCAAGATCGGCGAGAGCATCCAAGCCCGCCGAGTCGGACCGAGGACGTCGGTGAATGACCGAATTCGTTTCCTGTGATGAAGCGGCAACATTTGCGCCATTACTTCCATGTCGTTCGACGGAGGAACGTTCCCGCGTCATGAATGATTCGTCATCCGACGGCGTTACACCTAGGAGAGCATGCGCTGCGGCATCCATTTCCAAGCTTGGTTCCATTTCAGACGTGTATATTGAGTTATGACTTCCCCTTATCGCGACCTCGAGGCTTGCCATGCCAGGATCCGTGGCAAATTCTGATGTCGTCGTCGAGTGAGGTGCAGATGTCGTCGAGTGGCGCAACGACGAGCAGCCTTGCAATGGAGCCAAATATCAACAATCAAAATGCAGCAAGCAAGCGAATTCAAAAGAGGCGCAAGGATAGCCACAGGAACTCTATTTTGTAGTTGATGGATGAGGGATGATGTTCGAGTGCGTGTCAGAACGCAAACAAGGGCGAGGCTGATTGATGGCAAAAACGAGAGGATGCCGAATGCCGATGGAACAAGGAAAACGTGCGGCTCGTAAGCAACGAACGGGTGACGTCGTGTGACGCGCGTGCATGCCATTCGCTGATCACGATCCAAGACTAAAAAAGCTCAACCGGGACTCGATGTCATTCACGAAGAATCTGTTCATTGAAACACCTTTGATTACTCTCAGGAGCCGAAAGGGGTGATTTTTAGAATTAAGTGTGAAATATCTCTCGCCTGGAATGATCTGTATCACAGATGAAGGAGTAGCAGCAATGGATTTAATGGGGAGAAACTTACGGTAACATTCACGTCAACTTGTGGTGCATCCGTCGGCTCGGCTGGCGCTGACCAATGTCCATTGACACCTCCACGCCCTTTTCAAATCGATCCGACCGAACACAAACAAGCGATTCGACAATGGCGAATCAGTCACCCAACCTGCACAAGGGACATCCCATTGAATTGACCGGCGATTACTTCAAATATGTTGAAAATCACGGAGGAGCAAATCATTCGCAGTCTAGCGTTTCCGTGGCGTCGAACGACTCGTCTATGGACGGTGTCTACGTGTATCAATCCGATCAATCGTTCAAGTCCACGCCCTGTCGATTCGTCAAAGGACACGTCTTTAAAAGGACCGTATTGGCTGTGATAATAATTAATACGATACTTCTCGGGGCCCGAACATACTTCGTGCCAAACTATACGAATTATACGAGCAGTAATGACGACGACTCGATGCAAGACGATGCTACCAACGTCTCTGAAAGCTACAGCGTAATCTACAATTGCATGACGATGCTTTGCTATTTATTCCTCGGCTTCTTCACGGTAGAAGTTGCTTTGAAAATTATACACTACCAGCAGCATGTACTGCGAATGGGATGGACCCTTGTCGACGTGTTCGTCGTCGTCGCCGCCTGGTGCATTGGCCCATCGCTCACAGTCTTTCGATTGACGCGGCTCAAGGGTGTATTCAAGCGCATTTCCTATACGCAGGTTCTCATCAAGAGCTTGGTACGAGTCCTGCCGCAAACGGGAGGCATTTTACTCATTTTGGCGAGCGTCTTTTATGCATTTGCCGTCATATTGACAAGCTTTTGTCCAATCTACTTTACGAGCCTTGGTCAAACCATGTGGTTTCTGTTGAATCTATTCTTTCTGCATCAATGGGACGAATTATCAACAGACGTTTCAAATCAGTATCCTCATGCCTGGATTCTGCTTTTGATTTTTACAATTGTAACGACTGGATTGCTTTCGTCTCTGGTGATTGCCGTCATGACGAATGCAGTCGCGCAAACGCATCGAGAGCAACTCGACAAGTCGCTGGACTCAAACGGCATCTGCACCAAGAAGCGACGAGTGAATAGTCCGGTAAGAGTGAATCCCGCGCCAATGGAAATGATGGTGCTGTTGTCACCGCCGTCAGTTGCTCCTGCGAGCAGTGTCATGAAATCTAGTGATACCGCCATGATACTGCAATACTGCCAACGACTTGAAGCCAAGATAGACGAGCTGGTACAGGCAACGGAGCAGCGAGAGGCTCAATTGCCGTCAGCAGCGACGGCTAAAACAATGGATTCGGCGGAGCAAGCAGCTGAACGTCAGCAGTCGACGGCCCTGATGAACGCCGCGAGAGCGAAACGAGACGCATCTCGCTCTAATGACTAGAACAATATATTACCTGTGTACAAAATAATTACGCATATATATCGTTTGATATACGTTTATACATGCACTAATAACTTCTACAAACTCGCCATTGGTATTTGCATCGCACCAACCGTTCCTCCATCCACTGGCAAGACAACTCCCGTACACCACGATCCCGCCTTGCTGCAAAAGTAAATGCAAGCCCCCGCCATGTCACTTTCATTTCCAAGTCGCTGCAGCGGAACGTTGGCCGCCAGTTTCGCCTCCGTTCCACCCCAGCTCGCCAACCCGGAGCTCATGCGCGACGGCACAAAACCAGGCGCCACGCAGTTCACCGTGATGTACTTGCCGGCCAGGTCGGAAGCAAACTTGCGCGTCAAGTGATGCACCGCCGCCTTGCTCACGTCGTAGGCGTGGGTGGGAGCCTCCTGCGGCAAGAATCCAGCCACACTGCCAATGTTGACAATCCGCGCCGGATCCTCCAAGCTGGCGTGCTGCTCCAGCAGCGGAATGCAGGCGCGCGTCAAGTAAAACATTCCCTTGACGTTCAAGTCCATGACCTTGTCCCAGCCCCAGTTTGTTTTCGAGTCTCGCTCCAAAGGCTCACCCCAAGATGTTCCTGCGTTATTGATTAAACAATCTAATCGATTTGAAAAGAAGCTGCGCACATGAGCTACCAATTCATCGCATCCTTCTCGACTACTAACGTTCGTCGCTACATATTGACATTGAATCGTTTCCGCCGCGCGGCGGCACGCTTCGTCGTCCCGACTGGTGATCAAAACATTGGCGCCGGAAGCAGCCATGTGTTTGGCAATCATGTAGCCAATGCCGCGACTGCCACCTGTCACTAGCACGTTCTTGCCGGCAATGGAGAATAGTGATGATGGAGATGTCATGGCTAGTAAATCAAATCGATCAAGGGAAAGATTCTTTGGTGCGGATGAAATGGCCGAAGGAAGATGCGAAACGAAACAATGTGTGCGACCACCGGTGCGACACGCAGAGCCGAGGTGCGCGATGCGTGCGCGACGACGACCAGCATCGGCTTCACCATGACAGCAGCGCAAAGCAGGCAGTGAGATTGACGAGCTGTTTCGCTGTTTCTGATTGTTACGTGATCATAAGTCTTAGATATTGAAATATGGATGCGGTACGTCTAGATGATTGCCGAATGCAGAGCCGAATGCAGAGCCGAATGCGGAGCCGAATGCTCAGCGCGCAGGAGCAGCAGCAAAGAGTCATGCTACTATACACAAAGCATGATACTTGCAATACGATCTTATACCTCATATTACTATCTCGCTATCAGAACAAGCATGCCTTGGAGTTTCAACGACTCATGAATGCGCAGCGGCGAAGGAAGGAGGGTCCGTTTCGAACTCCGCGACAGCAGCTGCAGCCACCTCATAATACTCCCTTTGCAACAAGTGCCAAGAACTCACTACTGCGGGAGACTACAGACTCGAAGAAGCAAGTGACGACGACGGAATCAGCCTTGACTCCCTTTTCCAATATTGCGCGAGTCGTTACCTTTAGTCCCTCCGACGACGAATTAGAAGACATTTCACTCATTCCAAACGACACGAGCCAAATCACGGATCGCTCTCCGTCGCCTCCCGGCGAGTCCTTTGCGTCATTTGGGAAAAAGCATGGAAGTAGTCGACGCATATCGTCGTCATTGCCTCCTGGATTTTCTCCGTCCCATCCATCGCCGCCTGGTAATCGATTCGATCATGAGCGTCACGAGGGAGACGATGGATACGCGAAGGACGATGAAATAGATGAAGCAGATGACGACGACGACGGCCAACCTTGGGCCATGATTGGAGACTTTGAAACACACGGAGACGATCCTGCTGACTACAGCAGTGATTTAGTTATTCAACAATCAACTTTTACGCCCGAGGTGACGCCTTTGAAAAACAATACAACGACTGCAACAAAACGTGGTCACGGCGCACGGCAGACGCAGACTTTGGAGCAAGTTTGCGGCGCCGCAACTACTTTGCGACTCGCTCCCACTCTTGCGACTGAATCGCCCCCGGACGATACGCAGCGAATTCCAAATGCTGCCAACTTGAACGTATCGTCCGACTCGCAGCAGCAGGATCCTCCAAGCGCCTTGGATGTATTCAGAGTCAATGAAACGGACCTTGCGCTCGAGGAGCAAGCCTTTTATCTTGACAAGATCCAAGAGTTAGAGGAGCAACTACGAGACGCTCATATATTGATACAACAGCAGCAGCATCAAGCCGTAACACCTGGTGGTGTTCAAAACGGAGCTAATCTGTTGCTGCAACTAAAGTCCAAACGTTTGCAAACGCCAAAGACTCCAAAACCAACACTTCCACCGTCGCTAGAGTCACTTTGGGAACGCAACCAGACGTTGGTGACGGAGATTCGCTTCGCCGATCAAACGTGTGTGGAGTTGTCGAGCGAAAAGGAGTCCTTGCAGAGCCGCTTGCAGGCCACCGAAAACCGACTTGTGGACGAGCGGGCGACGAACCAACGGCTCATTGAACAAGTCAAGGAGGCCAATCAACTGTTTGCTCAAGCACAAAGTCGCAGCGATCTTGATGCAGTGCGAATGGAACAGCTTCAGACGGAGCGCCTGCAGGACAAGGAGACGATTCATCGTTTGCAGCAAGAGCTGACGCATGCGCGCGACGAGCTGGAATCCAAAGAGCAAGGCGTTTCGCTTGCGGAGGCGCTCCAGAGAGGATTAGCGGAAGCCAGTCAAAACAAGCGTCATGTTCAGCTGGTTGACTCGCTGCAGCAGAAAGTGGTTCAGATTGCGAAGGAGAAAGATGATCTTGAAAAAGCTTATGATCGACTGAAAAACGAGCACAATCACCTGCAGCAAAAGTATAACGCCGTAAAGACTGGCCTCCAATGCGTTGAGGAAACTCACAAGGCGGAATACACTAAAATGGCTGAGACGCTTGCTTCGGTTTTGGAATGGGTGACGGGAAAGACCGACGCTTTGGATCAAAGCGTAAACGAGGCTGTGCAGAAGTGTTCAATCCGCGTTTCATCGCTCACTTTGAGCGTCGCATCCTTGAAAGCTGTTGCTGACGCCAATCTGCCGCCAGCACCAGGAGACCGTTCGCCGCTGGCTCGACGCAGTCCTGGAACCATTGGCTCGCCCGAGAGCGCCGTTTTCTTCACGCCTGTGAATCAAAGTCGAAATGGTTTTGATGCTTTGACTGGCATTGAGGACACTACAAAGCTATCGGCTGCAATAGGTGCAACTGTAACAGATGATGAGTTAGAGGGAATGAAAAAATCTCTCCAGTTGCTAGAAGCCGATGATGTGTACGAATCGTCGAATACACCCAAGGCAGTCTCGTTTGCCATGGATCGCCTCGACACTGACGCAAACACCTCTCTTGGCAATCAGCGACTCGGCTCTAATGGTTCGATGGATTTAAATGGGTCAGTGAACTTGTGGTCTCCCGGCTTTACCGAGGCTCAGCTAGAAGCACGCATTGCCGAACTCACCAACGAGCTAGATGCCTTAAACACTGCGCATGTGCATGTTTGGGATGAACGTGAATCCCTTCAAAGTGAGCTTGCGACTGTTCAGGAAAAGGCGAAGTATCTGGAAAAGCAGTTACAATCTGCTGAGCTTGACGTAAAGTCTGCTCGTGACGAATCCGCTCAAAGTCGTCTGGCATTCCAGACTCAAATTGATTCTCTACGAAGCATTATAAATACGTTAACAAATGAATGCGATTTGGTGAAGTTGTCGTTCCAACAAAGCCAGGAACAACTTAAATACCTTAGCGACGAGAGAGATTTGCTGACCAACGAGCGTGGCGAGAAGGAACTCCTTGAGCGAAAGGTTGTTGAAACTGAGACACTTTGCATGACATTGCGGAATCAGCTAGAGACTTTGGAAAATGAAATATCAGAACAAGGAATGCAGGTTCGAGAGATGGAACAGGAGGTTACTGGGCACTTATTGGCAGCGTCCGAGCAAGAATTAAAATTGAAGCTTCTAGTCGAGGAGAATGCGATGATCCGCCGTGATTTAGATGATGTAATTATAAACACGGGCGAGAAGCTGTCACAAACGGCTGATGAATTGGAAATTGCTTTGTCTGCCATGGAACAGTCTCAAAAAAGATGCAATGCGCTTGAGGGAAGCCTGGCTGAACTGCAGGACAAATATTCTGCGCTGACGAGCAAGGCCGACGAAACGACGGCATGCCTACAGGTGACAAGTCGGGAGTATGATCAAGCGCAAGCGGAACTGGCAGTTTGGCGACAGCATTTGACGACGCTGGAAAATCTTATTAGTGAGTTCGTTGGTACCGATGAAGGAACTATGACTGTCATGGGAGTGGATACTGTGGAGCGATACGCGAGTGCCATTGCCGTTCTTGAGCAAACCCTCACATGTTTCAAGTCGAAGAACATTGACCTGTCAAACAAACTCGCCGAAACAATTGCTCTACTAACTGAAAAAGATACGGACGCTCGCTCATCTTTCGACCAAGCTGCTGTTCTACTAGTCAAGGTTCATAAACTAAAGGATTACGGTCGCAAGCTGAGGTCAAAGTGTGACGAATGGGAGCTATATTGTGACAAGCAGTCAGCTACAATCGCAAAACTCCAATCGCTTTACCATCAAACTAGAACACAAGCAATGGAATTCATGCACGCGCTCGAAAAACGAGAGCAAGAGTATCTTAATGAACGAGCCTTTTGGGAAAGTGAGAGGCAGCAATTCACAAATCAGTTCGAGGACATAACCCGTGTCCTGCTTGAAACGCCCACGGTTGCCATACTTAACTCACCACCACCTTCTTAGCGTTATTTTTAGACGTACTTGTCCTTACGTGTGTTGGTGTCTAAATTACCGGTAGGCAATGTATCGTTACGAGAACGCTACTTAGTTAATATGGTAACAACCGAATACCTGAAAATTATCGTAAAGTATAGAGCTGTAAATTAGTGCACGCTCATGAAATAAAGGCCGAAAGATCCACAACACTGGCAGTGATATCGTCGTGCTTAGATCGGCGCGCCCGTCCAGGGGGAAGAGACATAAGTGCCTGCAAGCTAGAAATATTGCGGGTCCGGCGGACCTTGTTCAATACTCGACGAACAATAACGTCGGCAACATTGTAACTGATCCGACCGTTGCGACTACGTTTGCGGCGCTTGGCAAGAGGACTGGAACTGCGGTTGGGTATCTCATTCGCTGGGCGTTTGCGACCAGCCGCAGCGGAACCTCCAGGTTCGTCGTTTCGTTCAAACAAATCCCACTCTGAGGTTTCCTTGCAATTGCCGGCGGATAAGTTAGTAGCATCGTCATCCATTGACCCTCTTAGATCCTGCTGCGAATTGATCCGACGGCTGCTTCGACGCTCCAGCTCAGCGACTCGTTCCTCATAAAAGTTGCGCACCCATCGCAAGACGTCTTCGCCACAGGATCGCTCCCAAACACCATCAGTTGCTAATACAAGAACCTTATCTATGTCCTTGACGAGAGGTCGACAATTCACTTCGGGTCGCCCAGTGATGTATGGCGCATGACTCTTGTAAGGAACAAAAGAAAGCAAAGGTGTTTTCAGATAAGCATCTCCGAGTGCTCGAGTCACAGCCAAACTGCCGGCTACTCGTTTGATGCCGCCTCCGACTCCTGCAGTGATGGCCCGTGGCGCGTTGTTGCAGCGTCGTAAAACTGCAGTCACTTCGGCAGGGTTGTACGCCGAATGGTCGGTGGTCAGGTCAATGGGGCGAACAGTGGGTGCAAGATGCACGAGAGGCTGCAAACTTCCGCAAGAAGACTCCGAGGACACGGATACATCAATATCGTTCTCCTCGCGATGGCAGCGGTTGCGACGAGCATCGTCACTCCCAAAAGCATCTTCGGCATCTTTTTTCACGACATCAGCCAACAAGGGAGGAAGTGTAATGTACAAGGAAGAATCGTCATCGAGCGCCCGCCGACGAGCAGATTTTCGTCTCATCATTCTTGATGGAATTGTTGCAAAGGCAGCTGATCCACTTGCAGCGCCATTCGTATTAACGCTCACTGAAGCAGGAGCACCAAGATCTTCTTCTTCGCTACTGTCTGCGTCATGATCAGAGCTAGATAGGCACTCCGTCTCGTCGCTGCTGTGATGGCTAGACTCGTCGTCCGTAGTGTCTGGGTGGTCGCTGCCAGTATTTCGCACTTTTATTGTTCGCGGTGGTGCACTCCCTAGCATGACCGCGCGGCAGTCTCCGACATGGGCAGTATATAGGTAGGCATCGTGTGCCCGATACGAGTGGCACAAGCATCCACCAAGTGGAAGAATAAGAGACTCTTTGGGTCGATCTGTGTGGTGAATGACACCACGAACAGCTGAGGGACGCTTCCGCGCATCACTGTCGCGCGAACGATCATCTTCGCCTTCCGTTTCAGTAATCTCAGACTCGATACCCGAAGCCGTGCCAGCTTCCTCGGTTGTCAGTGACGAGGTGGAACTGGTGGTGCTCATCGAACTTGCAATCTTGGCGCGAGCTGCATAATCCATCATGCGGCGCCGGGCAGCGTCACGATTGGCAAAGCTATTGAATGTTTGAATCTTCTCAGGAAAAGGCAAGTCCCTGTCTTTGTCTGGTGCGGACACATTGGTCCAGTCGAGTCTCTGGATGGTAAAGACGACGAGAGCACATGCACCCGAGTTCCATCGACCATTGCTTTGACAAGAGTTTTGATGGGTCGCCACTGGATCAATCGAATTTATCCAGGCTTCATCCACCGCAAGAAAAGACTCAGTGATGGCTCTAGATATAATTGTCACTTCCCTTGGACTATGTGTTCCGACGAGTTCAGGGCGAATGGACGGAGATGAAGCAGTCTTCACTGACGTTCTGACTGAATATACAGGGGCATCCATATGTGCATCATGTCGTGGTATGCGCTCTTCCGCATGCGACATGAGAGACATCACAGGCGATGGTGCTTCCGATGGAATCTCTAGCGACGAACCAGACGCGACCAGAGAAGCAATCTGTTTCCGTTCTCCGTCTGTTCCGAAAAGAATGTCAACTTCTTCATCTTCATCTTTTTGCTGATGCTCATGCGGCGACTGATAGTAAATAGAGTTTGGGCTCTTGACGGTGCGATCTGATGTCTTGATCCTGTGTCCAGAGAAGAGCATTCACATTGAACATCATTTATTTAAATTGTGAATCTGATTTCGTTTTAACTTACAAACCATCAAGATCTAAGGCATTGGCATCGCGCAGCTGACCATTCACCGTACAGACGCCACGATCGACAATGGCGCAGTTCAGAGCTCGCGATATACTTGCGGCAATGTGCGGAAGCAACACCTGTTCAAAACCGCATATAACGAAATGACAGCGAGACATCAGTGAGTCTCGAGCACTCCGTTCCTCATTTCACATTCTCTGCTTATTTTCAACTTACCTCTGACGCATACGTCGCTACTGCTCCACCGCCATGTCCATCAATGACGCTCCACAAGTTGACGCGAATAAGTGTCTTGTGATCCAGCAACGGCAGTTGCGTCTCGGCGTCGTCAAAGTCGTTGGGCAGTGGCTGCAGCAGCAGATTCACCAACGAGGCGCTCCGATCCTCGGACGGCGCGTTGGCGGCATGACCGGCGGTCCACATGGATAGTTGCGCTTGTCGAAACTGGGGCAGAGACATTGGTAAGTGATGTTGTTGGTCATTGTTGTGGTCGTCTTGTTCGCCGCTGGATCTGGCACTGTTCGTGTTGCGAGGAGGCAGTTTCCGATGGTCCTCAAGGTCATTGGATCCTCCGGATGTCGAGCCAAAGGTACTGCTTGGAGGCGGCGGCGGCATGCTGAATGCTCGATCTCGCAATGACAAATCTGGAGCAGCAGCGGGAGCGCGGCGGTGAATGGCCATGAAATCTTTGAGCAAGGCTGGTGTGTTAAACATGGAAGACGCTTGTGTGCCCGTCCCATGAAGAAGATCCTTGCTCGTCAGAGACAGATTGGAGCTCTCACTCATATATCCCATCATTTCTGCGACACTGTCCTCCTCCTGAAAGAAATGAGTAAATAATAATGAAACAGTGAGTGAGTAAAAGTAGAAGAGAAAGATATTACAAATTTCATAATTGCTCTTACCTCCGACGACTGCGCACCGCCTCCTCGAGGCGACAAGGACTGTGATGTTTTTCGGCCCTGCAAAGATGCATCCGCTTGCGATTCTTGTGTTACCGGCAGAGCAAGAGGGCCGTCCATCATGTTGCTGCTCATGCCGTCCGCCGCCAACGAAGCGAATGATAATGCAACGTCGGCTGCTGCTGCTGCATTCACCACTGCTGCTGCTGCGTCGACCACTGCTGCCTTTTCATTATTTATATCCGATTTTTCAAGATTGTCGTTTGCTGACATTATTGTCTGCTTATCAGGTGATGTATAATTTGTTTGATTGCGACAAAGCAATGTACTACAGTAAGCTTATCATCGAAAGAATGTGTTGAAAGTCGAACGATGATCGAAGCTTTCGTTGCCTGAGTAACGGTGCGACTGCCAGTAATTAATGACGGCGAATCGGACAAGATGCAATAGAGAGGACCTACTGCGCTCAATCGTCCACAACTTTTGCGTCTAGTCTTTGAAGCGAAAATAGATCGTGATATGTATCAACTGAAGTAGAAGATGGTATGATTCATCCCTTGCAGAGACTTGCCTTGGATAATAATGGGAATGAGCGAGACGGTACTCGGGCATCTTCATTCTCATTGAGAGTTGAGAGGATTGCTTCCGTTTAATTCCGCGTTAAGCCTTGTCGCTTTCGTATAAGAAAGTCCCTATTTCTCTATTTCACTATTTCTCTTAAAATCTTCCAGTCCGACATTCAGTATGGGGACGACACGCTGACGACAGGCGAGATTGAGGCGATACAAACGCTCGTTGACAAGATTTCTCCCTTTATGACCATCAGGAAAAGTTGAATGCCAACGACCGAGCCAAGAAGCGCATGCGTGGAGCGTTCGGCACAAAGCGCTTCTTTAAATGGAGATTCGATTGGTACAGGATGTCAAACTTGAGACGAAAGTTTGAGTCGAGATTGAATGGACTCGACTCGTAGCTCAAGACTCTACAAGCCGATGTCAAGGCGCTGGATGCGGAAAATTTTCTTCCAAGGAGATCGGTGTAGCTACATTGGAAGAGCTTGAACGGCAGCGAGATGTTCTTTATAGTATTGAACGAGAAGCCAATCGAGTTGACGATGGATTGGCTTGAGCAGAAGCTCATTTAAAGCAGTAAGCATTACTCATTGTCAATAAATACTTATCGCGCCTGTTGTTGATATTGATACTTACCCGATCATATCCTGAGCTTGAACGGCATCCACATTTCATTGTTTTTGACCGATTAATTGTCGCAGCTTCGACGTGGTGGCGTCGTAGCTTTGTGATTATCAAAAAGCAGCCTCTCTACGAAAGAGAATGGAGCGCCTCGGATCCATTTAATTCGAATGTTATGCACACATTCAAAAGTCTCCAACCTTTGCGACGTGGTTAACTATTTACCACACAAACGGGTAGGCCTTCTGCGAACAGGATGATTTGAGAGCCAAAATGTACCCAGGACTATGATGATGAGATATTATGAGTATGATACGCCTGACGAGCACACCAGCCAAGAAGGGACGGAACGAACGACGTACAGACGGAATGAAGGACTACCACAAGATCAACGACGAGCTTGCCTTCAAGGCCATCCGCAAGAGGACTAAAATATATTGTGTACAGCTATTGTTTACTATGAAGATCGAAATAGTCAGAGTGAATCGATACAAAGACTTACCACCGTACCTGGACAGCATTACTCACTGTCAATAAATAATCGCACCTGTCGTTGATATTAATACTTACCCGATCATTTTATTCCGAGCAAGGCCTGCCAGCGCATTGTCCTCCAATCAGATCAATCGTTTTCACACAGAACAAAACATACATACATTGACTGTGACTGACAAATATGTCGCGCGATCAACAAAGCAGTGTAGAACAAAGTAAACAAACAGAAGGACGGGATAAGCATTTCGGCTAATCAAGTGATCTTGTCAACAACAAGATAGATCACACTTTAATATGTAATTGCTCTTATTTGTTCCTGGGCAGTGAGTCATTTTATTCCGCATGCACTTCACGGAGCACGTGCATTAATTGCTCAAATCATATAGCCCCATTCCCCTACTGTAAATACATTGTCTGTCCAATCATATCAATCGTGTCAAGCATTGGGCAGCTCACATATTGACCAACAAAAATGTCGCGATGCCAGATCCATGCAATCTCGATCATTCATTTCCTTCACTAACCATCATTTTTTTGGTTCACGGCGCCACAAGAGTAAACAAACATGAAGTTGTTGTTTGCAGCCGTCGCAATCTGGTTGCTCCCCGCACCTGGCCAGAGTGCAGTGACCTTTGCTCGCCACGAGTATCATTACTTCCCTTATATTGCCTATAAAGATTTTGGTGACGGTAGCGGTAGCCAAGCAGCAGCGGCGGCATATGCGGACAGCTTAATTGTGGTAAGTAGTAGTTCTCGCCTCTTATCATGGTCTAATGCTGAACGCGCTGCTTCGTTCGTCGAAATGGAGATTGACTCGCCACTCGAACCTCTTTTGCACCTCGCTTTCGATTCCTGTGAACTCATGGACTCTCGTCTCTGAATTTGCAGTGCGGCGTGCGCGGGCATCTGGCCGACTTAACGACACGAGAAGAATTCCAAGCAATCACGGCCTCTGGAATTGTTACCGGCCACAACGTATGGATTGGACTAACCTACTCTGAAAGCGAAGGCAAGTACATTTGGACAACCGGTCAGCCTCTTTCGACTGTGCCTAACAATGACAACTGGAATTCTCCTACGGAGCCTAACGGAGTGTTAATTGGTGAAAATTGTGTCATAATCGAAAGTTCGACCGGCAAATGGTATGACACCGTTTGCTCCACTCCAGGATACGATGTTTTGGTCGAATTTGACTGCGCTTATCCTTCACCAGCTGCGATAAGAGTAGTCAGTGGCCATCGCTATGAGTACTACACAACCGCATCCCTTTCATTGAGTTGGGAGGCGGCTGTGGTTGCATGCGCACAGGTAAGAAAAGCGAGAAGGGTGCCCAAAATTTATATTTAACGCGCTCACTGAAACACTTCTCCCTCCATTTTGTCTTGCTTTCTAATTGCATTCGTACAGATGGTGCGCTGTGGAGTGTACGGGCATCTTGTTACCTTGACCACGAAAACTGAACAAGATGCAGTAAAGCTGGCTTTTCAATCACAATTCTCAAGTGATACAAAAGCTTCATGGATTGGATTAAGCGACACAATTACCGAAGGAACCTTCCTTTGGGTCAATGGAGAGACTTATGTGAAGGACGACCCGAACAATGCAGTTTTCGTCACTGGAGAGCCGAATGATTATGATGGTTTTCCGCCGGGCGAAGACTGCGTTTCGCAGCGCTTATCAGATTCTTTGTTGAATGATCAACTGTGTGGCGACGCAATCACTCAAGGCGGAATTTGTGAGTTTGATGTTGACTGTCCGACGGAAGCACCAAGTGCTTTCCCTTCTTTGAGCCCAAGCCGTTTACCAAGTTCATCTCCTTCGTTGCATCCAAGTCGTTTACCAAGTCGGCGACCAAGCAACTTTCCGTCGAGAACCCCATCATGGCGCCCAAGCAGGGTACCGAGTCAGACACCAAGCCGCATTCCGTCCAGGACGCCTTCAAGAAACCCGAGCAGGGCACCGAGTCAGAGACCGAGCCGCATTCCGTCCAGGACGCCTTCAAGAAACCCGAGCAGGGCACCGAGTCAGAGACCAAGCCGCATTCCGTCCAGGACCCCTTCAAGACACCCGAGCAGGGCACCGAGTCAGAGACCAAGCCGCATTCCGTCCAGGACCCCTTCAAGACACCCGAGCAGGGCACCGAGTCAGAGACCAAGCCGCATTCCGTCCAGGACGCCTTCAAAACAGCCTTCGAAAAATCCCTCTTCAAGTCCAAGTTTGACCCCTAGCGTTTCTCCGTCAGTCAAACCGAGCGCCGGCCCAACGTCGATTCCAAGCCAGGTCCCCAGCACGCTGCCGAGTGTCAACCCGTCCGCCTTGCCGAGCTCGTTGCCATCCCTTATGCCATCGTTCAGATACGAGTACAATGTGAAGAAGTGTATCCGATTTGTTTTCAAACGATGGTGCACGTGCGAGCAGGACGGGAAGGAGTGTCTGACGACAACGCGCGTTCGCAATTGTATTAGAAGATACGAGAAGAAAAATCGTATCAATGAGAGAGATGAGATGGAAACCTTCAAGAGAAAGCTCAACATTGCGTTCAATCGGGAATGCCGTCGTCGCCGCCGCCGTGGAATTGAGTAGTTGCAAGATATTGTGTGTTTGCGGTTGACCATGCAAAGCCGCACTTTTTAAAAGACTAAGCAAGCCATCAACACGAACAATATAGCTATAGGCAAGGATGGTAATAAAAGTAAAAGGTTATCTGTTGAGCTTCTGTTGCTTGTCTTGTAATGCGATCGTAATAGGGCACTCGGCCAGATTGATCCATCATCCATGTCCCGCGCTAACACACACAATGGTCCCGTTTCTAGAAGCGAATCGCGGGTATAACAAATTGACGCAACGATTGAACGGGTGAAGTACAAGTGTTTGCGCGACATGGCAAAAGAGTAAAAAGCCCTCGCTGGTCCTTGCTGCCTTTATGTCATTGTCCGCAAAACTTCATTGCACGCAACGTTCCTTTCTTGTTCTGAAGAAACGCCAATATTCTTTATCAAGCGAAGCGGGATTTTAGTAGTCAGAAGTGCGGGACACAGCTATCGATATGGAAGTCTCGGGTGAGAAGTTTCGCCTTGGCGACGATGCAAGCATGTGACGATTGTCGCATGTGCTCCACTTGTCTCACGCTGCGACATTGTGGGTCTCAGTCCGCTCCACATCCACGAGTCGCGACCATGACGAGATTGATCAAATCTTATAGTTCGAAAAACTCGTCGGCATACATACAATCATGTTGGACGCCGTCGTGCAGCTTCTTCGCAATGGGCTTTGTTGCATCAAGAACTTACATCTCTTTGAAAAGACGTTCCTCTGGGACAGTTCCATTCCACCAAAATACTACGACCTTCCAGAGCCACTTTCTCACACAACGCCACTGGAAGTATTAATTAGTATTTTTCAGCTGTATGCTCTCATTAGCTGTACGCGTGGAGGCTTGTCCATGATGAGCCAGTCGTTTGGAAAGCTGCGCCGACTGGGAAGCATCATTGAGTATGTCACCAGCGATGCAGCAATCACGAATGCAACAAAGAAGAATGATGACACTTGCGACAATCCTCTTGCTTTGACAAGCGACAGGATTGTGCAGCAGTCGCTCATGCAGGAAGCTAATAATGCGATTCGCAGTTTGGTGACTGGATTTTTGGTTTTCTTCATTGGATGTGGTTTCGTCTGGTTGGTGGCCAATTCGTGGCACGTTACGTCGACGGATTGGCTTGGCGGCACGCAAGGCTTGATTCATGCGCTGTCGGTGCAGGAAATATGTTTATTGCCATGTCTATACTTCATGATTGCCTTTGGGCAGACGCTTTTGTCGAAAGCCAAGCGAATGGAGCGATTGGTCAGGACGTTGCGGGGCCAAAAAAAGCTCACCCCGACCCAGCTTGGAGTCGAGGAACTCGAGCTTTTTGCGCAATACACTCCCGCTTGGGAGGCGGGTGTAAGTGCTTTCGAGTCGCATAATGCTGCCGCGGATGAAAAGCTTGTGGCAGCGGAGAAGGAACGAATTGAACGTTGCTTGCAAGAGCTTGAGAAGAAGAGTCCACAGCAAGTCTTTGACATGGCCGATGATCTTGTTGCTGCCGCTCGCGTGACTCGCATGGAAGGTTACCGGGAGTTTCTCTACTTTTTGATCAATTTGTCGGCCTTTTACGGGTATATGATGGGAATTGTTTGCTATTACTGGCAGGAAGAGGTGAAGCACCCGACCTGGGTAAAGAGTTTCCTCTTGAACATGACAATTGCAGACGCCGACTGGAGAGGAAACATGACTGGAGATATGGCATGGACAATCGAGCCGATTGTCATTTTGACCAGTCCTTTCCTTTTGGCGTCGCTCAAGCCGACAAAGAGGGAAAGCAGAAAAGTGAAGGCGGACTAGGATGTGTTAAGAAAACTGCCTTACTGTTAGCTGCTGCTTACACTTGCCGACGGGGTGTACACGCATTTAACCCACGCAGCTTCATTATCTTTCGGGCTTGAAACATAAGTAGCAAGGAAATAAATATTGTAAACCTGTACAGTTGCATTTCTTCCAAGTGCGTCAATAGTAAATAATGAGATCAGGACATAAACTGTAAGGTAGAATATGTCTTACCGCTATCAAGCGTTAATGAAAAGACGACATTTTCGACGAATCGCACAGCGTTCATTTATTTCTGCGACCGCAACATCATCCTTTTTCTCCGACTTGCACACCTACTACCATCATTTCCATTATAGTAAACATGGCAGCCAAAAGTGAAAGACAATATCCTAGCTTGACCAACTGTCAAATCACGCTCCAGAGCTCCGGCACTGCGTCGCAAAAGTCGCCAATCCGTTTGCCGCCTGCTTGTCTTGGTGCTTTGGAACAATACTCTTCACTGCCGACTCCTTATGATTTCGCTCTTGGTATGTAAATACCTTGCTTTGCCTTGAGTGTATTCGAAAGCTTCCTTTTGCTCACATTCGCTTGCTTATTGGTTTTGAAAACCCAGAGAGTCAAATACTCGCATCCGCCAAGGAACGCGAGCAATCGCAGATGCTGACAGCTGCCACGACCCCAGCAAGTCTCCAGGAGACGCTGGTGGTAAAGATGAAGTCAATTACAAATGCCGACGAATCTATTTGCGTTTCGCTTTTAGAATCAAATAGCTATGACCTGAAGTCTTCCGTTGAAGCGTACTTTGCGTCGAGCTAGACTGCAGTGCTGAGATCATGGATACATTCGAGGTTATGGTGTAAGATCATGGTAACTTTTTTGTCGAGCTTTTCTTCTTTGCTGTTGTGAGATCATGAACGCTGCAACTAGCAGCGGCGATGTTTGGAATCTCTCGTCCTTACGTAGTCGGTAATCAAAACAATCCATGTTGACGGATATTAGATACACGTTCAGAAAGTTGTATAGAACATAGTAGTACATGGTTATGCAGACAAAGCGAATTTACTTGTAGCATCAATTGCACCTTAGTGATACATCTGCTTGCGAATTGAGGATCCTGTAAGTCGTGTAACTTTTCCAGTTGAAACGCGCCGCCTTTTTTATCCTCGACTTTGCAACATGTCGCGCACTCTCGCCCATCACATTGGTAGCGACAGACAAAACTAGAGCAGTAAGTGGACATTTCTGCAAGAGCATAGCACGTCGCATTTGGCGTAAAGTCTAAATTCGGCTCGTCTAATCGCTGCGAGTCGACACACGCCACCTTCGTCATTCTATCCTCGCACGTAAACTATTGGCATCCTTTACTAACAGAAGTTAACCCGCATCTATCCCAAAGAATGTGCTCGCGTGAATTGTAGGATCACGATGCAAACTCCACAAACTCAAGAATCGAAGTTTCCGTTCATAGAAGTGCTCATCGCTGCTTCTTTGGCGCGTTGGCGCTCCATGATAAAGGTAGTTTTTCAAATCTTATCTGATTGAACATCCAAAGTCTGTCTCGACGTGCATCATCATGTTCCAGTGTCACATTCAGTAGCTTCGCCACCAGCTGGGGTCGGTTGCCTTGACAGAGTCTTTTAATGACTTCAATTGACACTAAACCTTTCTGCTTGCATTCTTTAAACGCGAAGCTGACGCACTTGACCTGCAAATCGCTTCCGCGTACCAGCAGATTGCTGCAGCAAGAGAGCCAAAAGGCATAGGTAAAACAATCGGGTTCGACGATATCTGAAACTCGCAGTGCCTGGAACGCCTTAGTGGCAATTTGGAAGGCTTCGGTCTTGTTCGACTGCATCGTATATGCGGCGCAATTCAAAACGTAATTATAAGGATACGTGTTCGGTCGGAGATTTGGATCCTTGGTTTTCTCATAGAGCTGTAGTAGCTGCTGAAGAAGCTCGTACGTACGCAGCACATTCCCTTGGTTCTTGGCCAACGTGGCAATCGCCATGGTAAAAGTTCGAACGTTTGGCCGATCAGTTGCCTGACCAGTTGCTTCATACAAGGCAAACACCTCTTGCAAAAGCTCCTCGGCCTTGTCCGACGCGCTTGGTTGACGGGCGTTGGACAAGCACTCGAGCACCGATGTATACGTGATTATATCGGGTCGGTTAAGCTGCGACTCTTTCATTTGCTGCAGTAGTTTAAGTGCCTTGTTTGTTGCTTGCGGGTCTTGGCTCTTTGCATAGGCATTGATTAACTTGTTGAATAGAAAATTGTTCACGTCAATTGATGTATCACCAGCCTTCCACAACCGTACAATGAGAAAGAGCAGGTTTTCAGCTTCTGGCAAAAGCATTGGTTCACCGCTTTGGAGCCAAGCTGTGAATAATACCTTATAGGAAAAGCAGTTTGGCCGAATATATGGTTTTTCGTATCGATTGTCTTCCATGTATTGAACCAGCCTTCGAATTTTCTCCAAGGCAACCTTTTCCTTTATCGCCGAGCTCCGTAGATAAGCATTGAGAATGGTGTTGTAGGACACAACGTCTGCAGAAAGGTTGGAGCAAGTCTTGGTTGCCGATTCGATGACTTTGAGTATGTGCTCCGCTTCCTCGAAGCGCCCGCTCCGACAGTAGGCCAAAATGACGCCGTTGAACGCAATCAAGGACGGCTCCGAGTCTTTTGGTAAAGTTTTCAGCTCGTGATGTCGCAGCATTTCCTGAAGCAGCTCGTTGCACCGCTCCGCAGCACTCACCTGGTTTGACTTCGACCAAACCAAAATGGCATTCGAGTAAACGTCAGCGTTGAACCACTGCTTGGCGTCGTCATCATCGCTGTCTGCCAAGTCTGCTCGAGTCGTTTTTAGGTAATTCAAGCATGTTTCAGCGTTTGTTACACTTTCTTCGCTTCCGCACTTGCTCCAGGCTTCCAACACTAGATTGTGTGCCTCCATTAGTATGCGCGTACTATTCTCGTGCTTTAGAGTGTCAACGATCAGTTCGTTGAGCAAGTCCTGCGCTCGATCCGCGCAAGCGCTTCCCTGTAGATTGGCTTGCTCGCGGGCACTCGTCCGTAGCACGAGCAGTTTGCTTTCGACGAGTTGCTGCGACGAAAAGTACATTTTCATTTTCTCGAGCAAAGTTTCCGCCTTTGACGCATAGTTGCATTCACCCCGAGGAGTCGCGCAATTGGCATATGCTTGTAGCGCAATATTGTAGGTTTTTAAGCTCACTTGATCCGGTGAAACAATCGTTAAGAGCTCTTGAAGCAGTTCCTCCACTCGATCCGCGGCGCGGCGCAACACGCGAGTGGATGTTGCATTATTGTTTTGCTGCGGCTTTATTGTCGCATACCACCGAATCCGATCTCGATGGCAGTAAGCCTGCATGACCAACTGAAAACTCGTTTCATCTGCCGCTTGTATAGCGACCAAGTGCTTGAGCATGCTGTAGACGCGGTCAGCCCCGTCCAAGTCGGATTCTTCGGTAGATAACAGTGGCGGCTTGCGTTGGCGCTGGCGCGCGCGAATCAACTGCTGGTTCAAGGCCCCTGCTCTGCTTTCCAGAACTCTGATCATGTCTTGGTGAAACTGTACATTGTTCTTTCTTGTTGATTGCTGTATTGGTAATGAAGTGGAAGATTCTTGAAATGAAGAAGTTGTTGATGTTTCTGTTAAAGTCGACGAATCGTCGTTTGCTGTTCTCTCGCTGACACTTGTCTCTCTTAGCTGTATCAACATCTTTGATATCCTTCTTCGCCTACATATTCCAGTCGATTGTATTCGTCGTGTTGAACAAACATGCTTTCCATCAAAATAACTTGTAGCAACATGATGCAATGACGGAGCTATCCAGGCAAAGCAAAACTTTGAAGCGACAACAATCAGCAAAAGTAGCTCTCCGAGTTGCAGAGTTCGTATTATGTACATTTCGGTGGGCCTAGATGATTGTGCAACTGGTTGCGGCCAAGTAGAAACAATGATGACGGCCATGGTCAAACGAACGATCGAGTGGTGCTAACGTGACGCAATGAAGTACCGCTGCGTCATGAAGCTCGCGCGCAAGCCCGGCATCCTTACACTGGACCAAACAGTGGTGTAATTTGAATGAATGTGTTTCGTCCATGCGCGTGCCGAGCCACCCGTCAAATTTTGCGGCTCACAAAATAAGACTTGGTGCAACGACTCGATTACTTTTTGCGTTCACACCCAAAGACGAGAATCTAGGGAGCAATCTGAAAACTTTTCAACACCAAGATGGAAGAGGAACCATGGGATGAGTCTGTGCTCGGGAAGAAAGCACGATCAGACTCTTTCGTTCCACCAGACGCGGATGGCCTCGACAGAACTGATTCTCTAGGCAAGAACGACTACTCCAATGAAGATGCCTACAGCGGATATGAGGACGGTCAATACGAAGAGGACGCTGCAGGAGAAGTCTCTTCAAGTCCTCAAGACATTCGTCAGGAAGCTCTCAAGATATTAGAGCTTGCCGAGTCGCCAACCGGACGACGTAGCCAAAGCACCTTTGCCGTTCACCGAACTTCGACTGGAGGCTACACTACTGGAATTTCGAGCGAAGCATCCATGCGACACACGCCAGCCGCTTTGTCAGGATCTCTCTTTACGACCAACCGCACCAGTGCGGCGAACACCTATCGCGACGACATGAGCAGCAGGCGCCCACCTTGGCAAGCTCCGACCACCGAAGACATGGAGTACGGAGATGAAGAGTTGGTGGACGCCATTTCCAAGGTTTATCGCACCGACGCGAGCAACAATTGGTCGTCGCGATATTCACTTGATCGCACCATGGCTGCCATGATGGCAAGCAACAAAAATATCAACATGAGGTCATTTCGTGACAACGGAACGTCGGAGCGAACGTCTGCCACGGGTCTGACTGCATCGAGCGCCTATGATAAGAATGTCGCCGGTAGCGGAGCTGGCAACAGTAACATTTTTGGAAGCGGCTTTTCGTTTCGTCAAAATAGTGTTTGGGGCAAGCAAAATGCTGTCTTTGAGCCCAATGCAAACTTGCATGACGCGGGTGATCAGTTGCCCGACCTGCCGACGCGCAAGTCATGGCAGGAGCAGGTGCGCCAGAGGAAGAAACAACGTCGGTGTCTCATTTTTGTTGCCATTGCTGTCTTGGTCTTCATCGTGACAATTTCAGCGACAGTGGCCAGGAAGAATAATAAAGCGTCAGAGGTTCCATTGACCATTTATGTCACGTCGGATGTACCGTACGCTGTTGCAGATCAGAAGAAGTTTATTCATGATCTTGGCCTTATCAAGACTAAGGCAAATTATATCGTCCATCTGGGAAATATTCAAAATGTCAGCGAAACGAATTGCGGACTCGCGCAGTACATGGAGGTTGCCGCCATGTTGGAGGAAACGAAAATTCCAACGTTCATAGTACCTGGAGAGGACGACTGGGCCAACTGCCCAGACCAGCATATTGGCTTTGCAAGATGGAACAACACATTTGCCAAGTTTGCGCATAAAACGGGGTCTCGTATGAAAGTTGACTACCAGCAACGTCGCTTAGAAAACTTTGCTTTTGTGGAAAAGAACGTGCTATTTCTCAGTGTTCATGTTATTGGCGGCAAACCAACCACCTACAGTGAATTTTTAAGTCGTATGAAAGATAACATGAATTGGATAAGAGGCATGTACAAGCTTCATGCCGAAGAAGTCAGCGGTGTTGTCATTTTCGGCAACGCCGCACCAGGCCTTGTGCAGCTCCAGGACTTCTTCGATTCCATGGCATCGCTTCTTGGACCGACGGGTAAGACAGTTCTCTATATTCATTCCAACTCTGGCTCAAGTGGGGTGAGTCTGCACAAGCCTTTTGGCTACAGCAATATGGTGACGATTCAAGCGCCTGTCGGAGGCAAGCAACCGCCACTTCCCATTAGTATCGGATCCGGTAAGCATCTCTTCTCGATCGGCGGACTTGATGTCCCTTACCGAAGTCGTTAATCACTGCCTATACAATGCCTAGGATATAATGTATTTTAGTGGCATACTTTATCAAAGTAAATCATCATTGTGTAGCAACAGCGATGTCATAAGTGTGACTTAGTGATGGTCGTAGACATAATAGTCCTCTACTCAGGATGTCTCAAGCTGTCACAAACTTCCTGTTGCAGAGTCCATGCCCGCATCTTTTCTCGCTATTAAAAAAACTAAACGCACAAACCATTGACAGTCAATGTGTCTCCGATGGTACGGAAGCACGCCATGCGTGCCGTCGGTGGATACAAAGCAAAATTCGACTTCTTCACGAGTTTGACAGCGAAAGAGAGTCTCCAGCGACACTGCATGGACCTTCACGCAAGCTATTAATGGCATCATTGTCAACTTCCTGGGCATTCACTGGTCGCAGCTCATTTAATGACGCATCCGACAATGAAGCACGCTCCCTAACAGTACCAAGGGGTTGCTCGGTTTCCATTAGAAGTGAGATCGGCGCTGGAGGCAAGTCTGAAAGTGATGCATGACGTCCGTTCATTATGGGCCGTTCAAAGCTTGTTTCGCCAATGAAGCGAGAGCTCAATGAAGGTTTCAGCTTTGGCATCAGTATAGCTGCTCTGGTTTTCTTAGGAGATCTGCCAGTAGCGTCGAATTCAACTTCATCATCGACAGATAGGACTTCTATTTCATCGCAAACGCTCAATTCGCTAAACTCGCTCTCATCTTCCTCAAGCTGCCCAAGAGCTTGCATGGCAAGGTGAAGGTTCTCAACAACCAAGAATTGCTGTTCGGCCATGTCGGCAATGTGGTGTTCTAAATGCAGTACACGATCGTGAAGCTCCCCCTCCTCTCGTTTTTGCTCATCCTTCTCGTCTTGATGTTCAGTGACTTTAACAGCATCACAGACAACAGCAATGATAAGAGAGTACAGAATGAACGATGTTATAAGAAGGTAGCTTGAAAAGATGGCCCACGACCAAGGATAGGCGTCCCCGACTGTTGGGGAAAGCGCAATGGTTAGACGATTTCCGTTCATTCATTTCCTATCCGAAAACGTAAAGCTTACCTTGCCTGGCAATATAAGCCCAGTTATCCAATGTAATACATTGAAACAGTGTGAACAGTGACGCAAACAATGTCGAAAAATAATCTTCGTCAGTCAGACCTTCGGTAAAAAGAGTCTTGAAAAGGACAGTGCACATGACGGCATAAATGTACATGATAAGTACCAGCAAAGCAACAATTCCTCCCATGCTTGGCGCTACTGCAAAAAGAGCAGTCAGTAGATTGCGAAGAACAGTTAGTCGGGTCACTAACCGCAGCGCCCGGAAAATTCGAAAGGCTCGAATGATTTGGAAACTGTCGAGTGCCCAGCTCAGCACAATGATACAAAAATCGAACAAGAGCCAGGCATCAAGAAACAAGTGAACGCCATGAAAAGCCAGCTGCATCGCCAGTTCAAGCGTAAAGACCGAAAGGAAAACGTCATCGGCTACTTGGAAGGCGTAGCTCACCATGTTATTGTCTTGTACAAAACCAAAGGTGGCAACGCCCATCATTATTGCGTTTATGACGATCAGACCAATCATGACAATTTGCACACGCTCATTGTTCACAAGCGCCCCGCTTACATCACGGAATCGCTGCAGCGCATTCGCACCTTCGTGCCACCAATTTCGAAGTTGCTGAGCGGGTCGTTGTCGCTTGGTCTTGTAGCTCGCCCTCTTGTTTCCGTTGCCTCCATTTTGTGCGTGAACTACAAATGCCGAAGATGGCTCGCCAAAGTACATGCTGGTTGATCCATCGACAGCACAAAAGGAAGCCCCGAAATCAACACTAGGATCTGGTTCGGTCGGCATGGACAGGTGCGTCAGAGGCGCCGAGCCTTCCGCATATTTGGATAAATCAATCGGCACGAAACCTCCAATGCTAATGTCGTCATTAATCTTTTCCGTCCGATCATGCGCCAAAGACTCATGCGAAAAGGATAGGGTGCTTCGGTGACGCACCGCGTCACTGGAGGTGCTGTCGTCAATGTTTCCATTCGTCACTGTCGTTGCCGAAGTCCTTGCGCTCAGTCGCTTGGCTGTCATTTGTTTCAAACTGCGAATGGATGCTTTCGTGGAGTCGAATGAAAGTGATGGCCGACTCGATTGCTGCTTGCTTCCAAGAAAGCGTTTGGATGACGATGGTGAAATGGACGGCCTGAAATTGTTTTCTGCTACTGATTCACTCCGTAGTGACCTAAATGAGGTTTTCGGCTGATTTGGAAGGCTCCCTAGCGAGAAATGAGGCTTCTTCAGATCCGGGCGAAGCTCAGTCTGTATGTCTTGATGAGTTTGTTCCTGTCGTTTGGAGCTGTCTTTCTGGGGCGTCGGCGACTGCGGTCTAGGAGAGTCGCACCGAACGCAAGGTTCTTCCCCGGAAACTGCAGCTTCGTCATTACATATTTCGATGGAATTGTCAAGTATTCGCTCGTTTTTATCCGACATTATAGAAGGTAGAAGATGGTCTCAAAGTATCAAATTTGTTTGAAGGCGAGGACGAAATCTGACAGCTCGGACGCCCGAATAATGCCAGGCTCCCTCCGACAATTGTGAAGCCCTTCAATCTCTTTTTAACGACAGTAGAAGTTTGCGTACAAGATCACCCCGACTCTGCCGCCTTGTGTATAATATAATGGTGGCGCGAGCTGCATTATTCGCCATCGTCGCTTGATCAGCTCGTTCTTTGACGTCATCCTGTGTTTTCAGTCATTACCGGTCATTGTTCTAACGACTATGATCGTTGCAGTAGACCAACGACGTCACTATGACTAAAGAACCACCGAAGTTCCGATCTCATTTTTCGATTAAAGCCTCAAGTACCGCAAAGACGCCTATTTGTTATAGCCCCACGACATGAACCGCTCCGTTTCGGCAGAGACTGTCACCATGGCGCGAGCGACACGAAAACAAGTTTGCCTCTCACTTACTGACCTCATTTCGCGTAAAGTTGCACAGCAATGAGTGGTTCGTCGACTGCTCCTAATGATAGCTGCGATGACCGAGCGAGCAGCGTAACGTCGTTGGAAGACTCACTACAGCCCGAAGAACGAGGAGGCAATCTTCCAAATGTCGAAGCTGAGCCTGAACATTTTTTAAGCTACAAACACAAGGATGGAACGAATGAGAATACTACAAATGGAGACAATGAGCTAGCTTCTGTTGAAAGCTTATCTGCGCATAGTTCTGCTAGTGGCAAAGACAGAAGCTCTGATGGAAGCCATAGCACCTCAAAGGACAAGCTACTAAATGGCAATCATGTCCTGCAGCGCATTCCAAGGCGAATTTCAACGCAAAACTTCTCCTCAACTTCGTCATCCGTCAAGGACGACCCATTGCAGCATCGCCGCACCATGACGGAGATTCCCTCAACGCCGACAAATACATCCTGGCCTAGCATGTTTCTTGAAAAATTCCAGCTCATGCGCTATCAATGCGGCATGTTCATCAACCATCCCAAAGTACAGCTTCTCATTGTTGCAATGATTGCAGTCAATGCATTGATGATGGGCATTGGAACGTTTGATTTTGTGGAAATGAATGCACAACTCAACTACGCGTTTGACAAGACGGACCACGTGTTTTTGATCCTATTCACCATTGAACTTGGTCTGCAGTTTGTCTATCGCGGTTGGCGACTCATAAGTGATGGATGGCTGGTGTTTGATATGCTGGTCATCATCATCTCGTGGACGTTTGACTCGTTCCAAATAATTCGAGCCTTTCGTGTCCTGAGGGCGCTGCGACTCATTACACGAATCAAGGTGATGCAGAATCTCGTCATTGGTAAGGCATATCGAACAACACTTTGCACGCTTAAATACATGTAATGTCGTCGCCTTACCCATTTCTTGCAATTGTAAAGCTCTTTTTGGCGTCGTGCCTCGCATGTTTGCCATTGGAATGCTGTTGATGCTCGTCTCGTACATTTTCGCTGTCATGCTCACGGAACTATTTCAAGACTCGTACGAAGACGGATTGACGGAAATTAACTATTTTGGAAACCTGTTTCGGACCCTGTTTACCTTGTTCCAATTTATGGTGTGTATATGAAAAGCGCAGTGTAATTGTTTGCTGTCTGGACGAATACTCAACGACTTTCTCTCCCTTTGTTAGACCATGGATGACTGGGCTTCATCTGTGCGAGAATTATCAGTGGAATATCCTTGGGCCTGGTTCCCGATTGTGGTATTTGTTATCATTACAGCCTTTGTTGTTGTGAACCTCATTATTGCTGTCATTTGCGACGCTGTTTCGGCACTACACGACGACGAAAAGGCTAAGATTCACGGAACCTTTGAGTCCGACGAGGACCAAGACACCCAAGATGGATCGACTGCTAGCCGCTACAGTCTTCGAAAAGACTTGAATGCACAACTTGATGGACTCGAAGAAAATGTTGGCGAACTCATGCGCATGCAGGAAGAAACAATGATTGCCTTGCGCAATTTGGCGGAATACATTGCTGAGAAGCAACGACGAAAAAGCTCCAAAATGCGAAGATCGACAATTTCTACAAAGAAAAGCAATAACCCCGAGATATTGCTGACGAGTAGGCGAAGAAATGATCAAAAATCGACAAAGCAATCGACGAGTTCAAAAAACGCGCATCACGAAAACAGCTTCGGACGTAGGGGTAGTTTCTAAAAAATTCATGTTAAGATATATTTTAGCAAGTATCTATTCGTCATGTGCCGCTGATTCCTTTGTCAACACGACGATGTAGCAGAAATGGTCAGGATGAGCAAGCAATTCCCAAAGATCAGACACGCTAACGTTTAACGGCGGTTGTATGCCTTGTATTCTCCATCCAAGCACTCCTTCGGACGGTGCAACGTCTTGATCGTTATCGCTGGCACTTGCAAACAAATCGGGCAACCAATCATGCAGAAGCATGCCAAGCGTCTGCACTGTTCCATCGTTCATACTCTTGCGACACGACCGCTGCATTGGAACTGTCGACGAGCCAACGTACAGGCGGACTGGTATTAAATGCTCCAACATTAACAGTGCGTTATTTTCCGCGTGAACACTGTCGTAGAGTCGCAAATTGGACGTGCCGACGGCATCCCACAGTTTCGAGTGCGACTCCTTGGTCACATTCATGGCAACCTTTTGCGATCCATGCTGCAGACAAAGGGCTTGCTTGAGTGAGTTCTTGTAGTAGTACTGCACTTGCGTCAAGACTTGTGTATCAAATGGGAGTATTTGACTGCTAGGGTAGGCTGTAAAATGGAGTTTTATCCGCCATGGAAGCGAATGATGGGGTGCCTTTTGATCCCATAATGTTCCGACGAACACGTGCCAGCGAAGCGCCATTTGCGTCTCCTCGTCTTCAAACCAGCAGACTGGGTATTTCTGTTGTTGCTGTGTGGAGGTAGAGGTGGCATTGCTTGATGTGACGGATGACGACGCTGCACTTAGCGAGGAATTTACATGACTTGTAGCTTCATCTGTTTCATCATGATGCGACGAACTCCCAATATCAGGTTCCTCCTGCACCATTCCCGACGCAAACGACAGTATGGAAGGAGCGAAGCGATGAAGCCTCATGACAGCTGATTCGAGTCCAATGTGCAGATAGGTTTGTCGCGACACGAGCGAGTGTATCGGATGCGGCATGGTTGGACTGGAGAGCGAGGATGGTGCTAATGAAAGTACAATGGGAATGGAACCGGCCCAGTTTAAAGATTGAATGGATTGCTGTGAATTGCTAGTATTGTTCATGGTATGCGGCAGTGCTGATTGTAAGTGAACCTGCACACCTTCGAAAGCAACAAAGCAACATGGAAACAGCGTCGTTGCAAATCGCAAAACGTCTTCAGTGTCACACCATCACACGCTTGACGTCACGACGTTTCGAAATCCAAAAGCGTGACGCTTTCACCATGGAAAGAATTTGAAGCAGCGCAGCAGCAGCAGAGACAAAACCTCCCTCGTCATGGCGTACCCTGAAAATACGGCTGTGCCTGGAATAGTCACATCCTGCCAAGGACCAGCGCCTTGTCAATATTTGCTTTTGAAGCTGCAGCGACCGTCGCTGCAGGTGCCATGGGGGCTCACCTTGAGCATGTTTGATGGATCAGTGGTACTACTTGGAAATGTCAACCAATTGGCCTTGTCGCGTTTGATGCTGGAGTCACATGAGAAACGCTGCCACTATAGTCCCTGCATATTTTGGAATCGAGCGAGTCATGTAGATGTTTCAACGTGGACGCGGTTTTTATCGTTGCAGCAGCAGCTACAAGGTTTATCAGCATATGCTACAAGTGTGAACAGGAGCGCTTTTGGTGACAATGCGAGACTACTACATGAAACGTTACTCCCAGGCGACTGCATTATCGCAGTCAATGGATTTCGTGTCGTGGAGATTGCAAGATCGCTCAAGGAGCTGACCGACTACTTGCGACTGCAAACGTCGCTGTCGTTGCTCGTCTATCGCAATCCATGCGCCACGAGCGCTGCCAAGGCTGTCAATGGAATGACTGCTACTCCGATCAATGTTTCTCAGGCGGCGTATCAAGCAATTCGCAAAGTCTATCCGCTTTTAGCTGCAGCAAAGCGACCAGTTGTTGTAACACCCCCTCGAGGTCAACCTGGAACGAGCCGGCCATTCAAGCTACCCCCATTTCATCAAGTTCAGTACCTGAATCAACCATCGGCACCGCGGCAACTATATGTGACATCTCCAGCTCCGCCCATTTGCTACAGGAATCCCTTGTTTACGGATTCCGTGACTGGCAAGAATTTGCCATACGAGGACAATTGGGAGATTGATAATTTCGTTCAAGAGGACGGCATGCAGGAGCACTTGTTCTTAAAACCTATTGATAACTATGCAGCGTGGCTGGAGAAACGAAAACGAACATGGAGGAAGCGGTATCGAGTATACGCGTTGGATGATGAGCCGCAGCATGACAGGGAAATAGTTGAGCGGCTTGCAACCAACGTGCCCATTGACTTTTGGACACGCCAAGGTTACAGCTCACTGCAGGAATGGATGGCAGTCTCCACTCGCAAATGGAAGCAATCCTACAGCTGGAACCAACGCAAGCGCCGCAAACTGGAGCACGATTGTGAGCAAATTGTTTCGCTTGACAATGGGAATTTTGTAGAATGGTTAAGCATCCGCAAGCATCAATGGCTGATTCTTCGGCGAGTGCGTTACCGCCAGCGCCTGGAGGAGCAGCACGTGGAGATGATGCATACACCGGAGGTGGATTTAGCTGGAATGTCGAGCAACCACGACATTGTCTTGGTAGACGCTCTATTGGAGGAGCAAGAGAAGAAGCAACGAGCTTTGAAGTCGCGTGACCCGTTGGACTTGCTCTTCTTTTTGGATGGAAAGAATGGAGTACCGGACGATGTTGTTGCACACTCTATTCGGTATTTGGAACCTATGGAACGCCGGAACTTACTTGCTATTAGTCGCAAGACGAACCACGCGCTTTGTGCGCGCGAAGATGTATGGCGGCAGTTGTGTGAGTCACACTGGAAAATACCAAGGAGACCACGAAAGCCATGGCATGAAATTTACTTTACAACTTTACGACGGGAAACAGAAGGCTCGCGAATAAAAATCGATGCGCTTCTTGCAAACGCATCCGCTATATTACTAAAGGCAGACCACGTTCAAGCAATTGAAAAGCTCGTCAAAGAGGTGGAGAAAGACAAGACGCTAGACTTTGTCAACTACAGCAGTGGCGTCGTCTGCGAGCGAAACTCACTGCTTAATTTGGCAGTTATTCACCGTCGTCACAAGACTGTTAAGTGGCTTTGCGAGAGAAAGGGCGCCGACATCGAGACTTCGGATCGTGGACAATTCACGCCGTTAATGAACGCTGCATGGGGTGGGGATCGTTACCTTGTTCGTTATTTTATGCATAGAGGTGCCGATCGATTCAAGATAGGAAGATGCCATTATACGAAGCCTTTAGCAGCACCAGATTTTAAAGGATTTGACGCTGCAGGCTGGGCAGAGCAACGCGGACACCCCGAAATTGCCAAACTCATTCGAATGGGTTTGTGAACGATCCAGAGCTTATTGATTGCGACATGGGCGCTATTGCAGGTTTTATTAACAGTTTTTACTTTAGATGGCAGTCGATTCTTAATTTCTCGATTTTAAAATAGCTTACTTTTGCTGGAATATAGATCGGCCACCCGTAATCTTCGGTTCTTCGGTGGGCCAACAGACGTCGGGGACGAAGTTTGTTTGGACGACCTTCCGGTACATTCTTTCCTGCCATGCTTATCTAGCAGGGGTACTGATGGATGTTCAAGCTGGGAACGGCTGTATGAAAGACTCTCGTCGAACTTGGAAGACTTCAGCTTTGGTGCGCTCTGCTTCTTGGTATTGTCGCGTTTAACAGTGGCGACAAGCTCTTGCTGTTTAGCAGTTTCGAAAAACGACGCGCTAAATGCTTCCCATTGTGGTTCTGTGTCTTCCAACTTTCCAAACGTAATATTTTCCGCCTTGGGCGTTACCGGCTGATTGTCAGTCGATAGAGTCGCTCTACCTCGCCGAATCGGAGTTTTGTGCAGCCATACGACTTCGTTGATTGAGTCCGCTCGATGCTTTGGTGCGCTGGCAGAGCGTGCTTCCGTTCTACTGTCCGTGTATGTTGTTGTCTCCTTACTCGTACCCTTGTCGGTGGCCAATAACGATACACCGGTATTTATGTATTGAATGTCGTTTTTGGTTGTGAAATGCTCCCATGACTCGTTAGGCTTTCCTGGCGGAGCGCTGACGGATCTTGAAAGCAATGCATCAGTATGCAGCTCGACGGCAGTAATCGAAGCAGATTGCTTTCGAGGCGGCGTGAAACTCTCCCAGGCGCCAGACGGCTCTACCGATAGTTCATTATCCACAAGCTTGAACGATCCTTCATTAGTCGCGTATGTGCTAAGCAGGTCGTCATCCGTTGGCGCATCTCTCGAGCTCTCCATCACATAGCAGTCTTTTGAAGAGCCCTCAATGTAGTGCAATATGTAAGTGGAGTCATCCTCTTCAAGCACCGATAACGGGACGATATCGTCATCCTCTTTGCATTCTTTTTCAGCCGAGGAATAGTTTAGAACTAGTCTCTCCTCGTTACTGGATTCCAGGTAGCCGCTAACGATTTCATTGGTTGAAAACCTTTTCTCGTTGGCAAACTCTCCGTCATCCATATCGATTTCCATGCAGGAAGTCTTAGCTACATGACTACCTTCCATTTCATCTTGAACAGGCGCTTGCACTGAAGTCACTTCATCCACAATAGCCTCATCGAAGGCAGAAAACTCCAAAGAAATGCGATCGTCTTCGCCTGAGAAGTCCGAAGTAAAGGTGCTTGTTGGAGCAGACATGAATGTCATGGCTGTCTCTTGTAAAGAAGAAAGCACGGTTTGAGAGAATGCAAATCCCGTATTCGATATGTAATCAGCAGCTGCGTCGTTGTTCTTAGCATCCAGCACTTCTTCTTTCACAGGCGGTAAGACAGTTATTGGCGATGGGACTGGCTGTGTAGGTGTTGCTTTTCTATTGGTTTTTGTGCGTCGCGCCTTTGCCTCAAGCTGAGTAACAAGGCTCTGATACATGCTGGGAAATCTTTGCCGACAAACAGATAGCACTTGAGCAGCTTTGCGTCTAGCCTTAGGCGATGCCTTTGATGAAGGAAAAACAGCATTGAATATCTTCTGTTCGTCGGGTGAGAGATCCTCCGTTCCTCCAGCGACGCTGTCTACATTGTCAATTGATCCACATAAACTGACTGTCCAAGATGGAGGAGTTGTCTGTCGAGATGTGATTTCGTTCCAAAGACTGTCAAAGAAGGCAACATCATAAATTAAAGTTTCAACTTCTGGGTCGCGATCTTCGAGAGGCTCATTCTGTTCCAAATGAGTCGACGTGCCAAACTCACCCGAGAGATGTTTTTCCGTCGTCCGGAGAAGTTCATCGCTCCCAACATTGCAATTCATCAGCTTAAGTAGGTCTTTAAAGGCGATGGAAGCAAACGATGGTCCAGATTCAGTGTCGGTTTCCAAGGTCGCGGCTGAGTACTCTAGTTTCTTCGCTGGTTCTGGACTCACTGTTGGCAGGTTTTCAACAGGTGGCGAACTGGGAGACACGGCTTCTTTGTTTCCAGAGTCGTCCTCGCCAAACGAAAGAAAACTGAAGAAAGACTTGACCAAACCATTGGCTTCCTTGACGTCTGCTTGAGGGATTTCGAGTGTGTGTATGGTGTACGTATCGGAGGAATACGATGAATCGTCGGAGCTTGTGTACTCGTCTGGTGCAATGTGCTGAAACAAGTTATCTGACTTTACCGGCGATGATACCTGGAACGTAGGGTGTCCGATTGATAATTGCTTCTTCCCACGGGATGACAGCTTTTCTTTAGTCTGTTGCTCTCGCTGTTGCTGCAATTGAATTTTCTGCTTTGTGCTAAGACCAATATTCTGCGCAGCAGTCGGAACGGTCAGTCGGAGTTTCTTCTGCGCAAAAGAACGCTTGGACTTGGTAACTGGAGCTCTTAAAGCCTGACTTTGTGCATGTGTGTGAGGCGGACGTAAAGCAGACGTTTTAGAATGTTCTAAACCAGTCGTCGCTTGTAAATTATTCGTTTGCTCGAGTTCGTCTTTATCTGCTTCCAGCTCAAGCCCTTCGAAGATATCTTCTTCGTCGTCGTAGGTGTCTAAAGAATGCGGAGTGGAGACACAACTACTGTAGCCTTCCGTCGGAAGCGATGATTCGTTGTCCGTACCATATGAACTTCGAGTATATTCAACCGTACCTGATATGTCAGTGTCCGTTTGTGTATGTCCAGAGCTGCCGTGAATGCACACCTGTTTCGTGTTTCGATTGAATGGAATGACTCGTTCTAATGCAGCCACTATTGAAGACACTTCCGCTTGATAAGTATTTGAGCTGGCAACTTCTCCACGAGGACGGCTTGATGAGTCGGTCGCAACGAACGCTCCGCGTTGCAAGCAATTTGCTGTAGAAAATCGTTTAGGAATCGCGGGCGGTGGTCGTTTGCTTTGAAAGGACTCCTTGTATGACGACGAATCGTGAGAAGTGAATGACTGATTATTGGTTCTGGGCGTTTCCTTGGCAGCAAACTCATCAGTCATTGTAATTACCGGCTCCTGAAATGCATGAGTTGGCGTCATCTCACACTTTTCGGAGAAATGTACCATGGGCTGCGTCGGGAGCTGTGTTTCTTGTGGCAAGGGTGAGGATTTGTCGTAAACTCTTAACCCATCGCCTTCACATTCTTGCATCACATTTGTGCGCAACGCTGGCGCCCGCCAAGACTCTTCAAGCGTCATGAATGACTCATCAGCTTGACCAATCGGACTGGCTTGCAAGCTCGAAATGTCCATGCTGTTATCGGGTCGACTTGGAGTCGTTGGCAAATCGAAGACCGCTCCGCCCGCGCGAGGAAAGAGTGTGACAAGTGGGACGCGTCGAGGAGTACCCCTGCTTGGCGATTGACTCGTCTCAAGAGGAGCTTCCGGCTCGAAACTCTTCTCTAGCGCTCCCAAATTCATTTTCGTAGCTGCAACGCTGTCTTTTACCAGCCTAGATATAACTCCATTCGCCGCAATTGACGGGGAAGCGAGCAACTCGCTCTCGGCGAGCAGCTTGGATGGCGTCGCCGAGTAATCCAATGTCAAAGTAGTCTCTTCCTTGTCAGCCGCAGGCTCGTCCACTTTCAAGGGCGAAAGGGCTGGTGGATACTCGCCTTCCTGCTTGATTGGAGACTTGGCAGGCGGGTCCTTGCTGCCAGTTTGAGCTTGTTTCTTTGCCACTCTATCACCGTCTACTACTTTTTCTTGCCGCACAACATATGAAATTATATCGGTCTGGGTGGCGCTTTGCATGCTTGCCCCGTTTGATTCACTCCCTTCCGCCTTGTCAAACGTCAAGACGCGGTTTACAATACTTGAATCATTCGATGTATTCCTGCCTTGCTCAAAGAGGGAGATTTTGTCCATAATCTTGCTCCTCGTTGCTCGCTGCAATGGACTCGGCGTTGGCAATGGACTTGTTGCGACCGCCACCTCGAGCGACTCTGATGACTGTTTCAATGACGCAGGTGAACCTGTGGTTGCGAAAGCCACGTCCTGGTTCGCATCAAGATGCGACGTGACGGGGCTTGGGCGCTGCGTGACAGTCATGTTCCTTTCGCTAAAAGTATTTATAGCACTCTGAAACAGTCGTTGCTGCACTGGAGCAAGGTTAACCTTTTGCGTGGTCATTGGTGCTGATCCGGACAAGCTCTTCTTCTTCTTACTGCTGCTGCTATTATGACTGTTTTCAATGCCATGTTCCTTCCAAGGCGAATTTTCCAAAACGGATCTTGTAGTCTTTATATTGTTGTTTGGTGAAACGCTCTTTTTGGAATCAAACGACGCGACAAGCTCGGACACCTTGTTTAAAGGCTCTGGTGCTCGCTTGACGACTTCCATTTTCGCCGCCATGTTCAAGACGAGCGATGACTTTGTCTTTATCGACAAGGCGCTCTCCAACGACTTGTTGAGGTGCTGTTGAATGTGAAAATTGCCGCTGCTCAAATCAACGCCGTCGTCGCGAGAAGCGTCTGCACCCTTGGAAATCTTTGCAAGCGGCCAGCTTTGAATGCTGCTGGTGCTAGTGTCTCCAACGTTTGGTAGAGCCAATGATTTGCTGGACGGTGAAGACACGTGCTGCTCCATGCTGTCAATAATGATGCGTCCGTTTTTGTTTTCAAAATAATGCGGGCGGCAATGTCGACGACGACAATCTCAATGAGCTGACTGCTCCCCTACGCAACTCGTTATTATCTAGAGGCTTCCAATGGATCTTTATGACTTGAAACAGCAGGTGCATGGTCATGCGGCCAAGGTGCGCTGGAAATCATTGGCGAGCAATGCCAAACTCGTGACGAAAACACAAATTTTCAAGACTGGCTTGCTTGCAACGGAACGAATGAGCCGATGATGAGTATTGATACGACAGTCAGATTCAGATATGACGCTGCTCGCATTTACTACAAGTTCTTGCATACAGCACGAGACTAGCGAAAAGTAGTATAGAATCATCTTCTTTTTATAAATCTGTAAGTTATTCGCAATAATAATCTTCTCCTCAATTCATGTAAATTCACGGCGCCATGCGAGGAACAAACGCGGGAATGCCAGTTATGGCTTTCCCCAATATAAGTGCATGAACATCGTGCGTTCCTTCATAGGTATTGACAGCCTCCAAATTGACCATGTGACGCATGACGTGATATTCGTCCGATACGCCGTTTCCGCCAAGCATGTCGCGAGCAGTCCGAGCAATCTCCAATGCCTCGCCGCAATTGTGACGCTTCATCATGGAAACCATTTCCGGCTTGGCCTTGCCAGCTTCCATGAGTCGACCCAAATGTAGACAACCTAGTCGTCCCAATGTAATGTCAGTACTCATGTCGGCAAGCTTCTTTTGAACTAATTGGTTCGCCGCCAGTGGCGCACCAAACTGCTTGCGGTCAAGCGTATACGCGCGCGCCAGATGCATGCAAGCTTCCGCGGCACCAAGCACGCCCCAGGAAATGCCGTAGCGCGCATGGTTGAGGCAGCTGAATGGACCTTTCAGGCCTTGCACGTGGAGCTCGTTGTCCATGGGGACGCGCACGTCGTCGAGAAAAATCATGCCAGTCTCCGAAGCGCGCAAAGACATTTTGCCGGGAATCTTGGGAGCCGATAAACCAGGTGTGCCTGCGGAATGGAAGAATGAAAGCGTTATAAATTCGAAAATAAGAAAAGGCTCGTGTCACCTCCGAATTACCTGCGGACGCAAGTTTTCATCAATAAATTCTCATTTACCTTTCTCAATGACATAGCCTTTGATCTTGCCTTCCTCATTACATGTCCATACAACAAAGACATCCGCGATTGGCGAGTTTGTAATCCAATTCTTGCTGCCATTCAATACAAATTCGTTCGTGCCCTTGTCGAATCGACTCTTGGTTTCCATACTACTTGGATCACTGCCATGATTTGGTTCCGTCAAACCAAAGCATCCAATCATTCGTCCCGCTCCAAGTTCCGGCAAGTATTTTCGTTTAATGCTTTCGTTGGCATACGCATAAATGGGATACATGACCAGGGACGATTGCACGCTCATGGCGGACCGATAGGCCGAGTCGACTCGTTCCACCTCCGTCGCAACGAGTCCGTAACTCACATATCCCAGTCCACCGCCGCCATAGTCTTCCGGCAAGGTGCATCCCAGTAAACCGACGCGGCCAAACTCCTGCATCAACGCGTGGTCCAATGTACGCTCGTTGCGATTCGCCTCGACAATTATTGGTTGGAGCTGCGACTGACAAAAGTCTCGGACAGAATCCTGAATCATTCGTTCATCGTCCGTCAATTGCGACCGAAAGAGCAATGGATCGTTCCAGTCATATGCGTTTTTGGTTGCAAAAGCATCGTGACGAGTGGTGTCAAGCGGAGGCGTCGTGGAAGAATGAGGGTGGTCGGACGCAGATGAGGCAGTCGACGAAAAAGCAAAGGACGCTCGTTGAAAGGTCTTTTTGCCAATTGCAACAATCTGACTCGATCGTCCAGCCATGGTGAAGGAGCTCCGCATCATCATGTGTTTGTATGATTGCTACTCACTTGACTGTGAGCGATCATTGTCAAGTCGAAACGAACCTTCGTTTTCGACGCGTCGTCGTGATCGTGATTAGTAAGAACCGGTAAGACGGGATTGAACCGGTGCGATGTTCATTCGCGCCAAAGTTGACGTTTGCCCGTGACATGATCGCCGCTTCATCACAGATCACAGAACATAATCCACCGCCAAGGCAGTGGCACTAGATCCTAGGATGCGCTATTTGAGAGTGTCTTTATCACCGGCGACATGACAAGCCACGCACTATGCCGCTCCCTTTTCGTGTTGGGCACGTACATTGTCGGTTCCATGCTCGGTGGTACGTCATCGTCGGCGCCCCAGTCGACCGCTCGTTCGAACCATCAAAGATCCGGCGAATCGCCAAGGACGCAAGAAGCCCTACATGACCAAGTGCATGACTTGCCCGGTTTGGAATATAGACCCAAATTTGAAATGTTTGCCGGCTACTTGGATCCCGTTCCGTCACGGCACGTTTTGTACGTAACATTAGATCGAATGATGCGCGAGACTGCTTTGTATTCGTACTCGGCGTTGGCTAAGTAAAGAGTTCGTCCTCCACACAGCTACTGGTATGCTGAAAGCTTGAATGATCCAGAAAATGATCCAGTCGTTCTCTGGACAAACGGTGGCCCAGGCTGTTCGGGGCTGCTTGGTTTTGGGACAGAGAACGGACCTTTCTACATTGGCAAGCAAGGTACACCGATTCATCACAATCCCAATAGCTGGAACCGAATTGCAAACATGCTCTACGTGGAGATACCCGCTGGTGTTGGTTTTTCCTACACTGACTCGCCGAATGACAAGATTACTGGAGATGCGCAAACGTCGTTGGATAACTATCAAGTCATTGTGGAGTTTTTCAAGCGGTTCCCAGAGCGATCAAAAAACGACTTTTACATTGCGTCGGAGAGCTATGGTGGACATTACATTCCACAGCTAGCCTTGGATATAATTCGAAGAGACTATGACCATGCCATCAATTTCAAAGGTTTCATGTTAGGCAACCCATACGTGGACCCTTACTCGAACGAAGTGGCACAGTTTGAAGCCTACTACAGGTGAGTCGCAAAATCGTAGTGCGAAAGAAGCTATAATGCTTTTAATGTTATCTTCTCAAACATTTCCCCTTGTCCGCTGCAGTCATGGATTGATCGCCAAGCCCTTATTTGACCGCTGGAGATACACTTGTGACGATCCGGTTTATTACGATTCGGACGAGGTAAGTCTGTCCAGCTGGTCAGCAGAGGAAGTTCACATCTGTGCGTCTCATTCTTTTCTCTTGATATTCACAGTGCCAAGACATTATCCAAGACATGTTCAAGTCGTTTGGTCAAGGTATTAATCCGTACGCACTCGACTTTCCAGTCTGCAACGAAAAAGTAAAGCCTGACTTTCATCGGCAGCTCCGAGAAGGCAACCGTAAGCAAGATTCGGCACGGCAACGTCGCCACCTCGGTCATCACTTGCATCACAGACATCATCATACAGATGAAGGGACGGTACTAGAGGATGAGGATGCTGACGAATACACTACCTCGTCCCAAGTCAATTTTCTTCTTAATCAAACCATTCGTGACAGGTCACAGCCTGGTTTTCTTCCCATCCAAGAAAAGTACGTTCCCTGCGCACAAGTGTACTTGGAGGAATACTTAAATCGCCACGACGTACGGAATGCGCTACATGTTTTGGACATTGCCACCTACAAGTGGAAGCCTTGCGGTGGCGTCAAATACTCGGAAGGCGACATTACAACGCCAGTCACGTCACTGTACAAGGAGCTTGTGCATCGAGCGCAGCATGGTCTCAGTGACTTGAAAATGCTCATCTTTTCCGGTGACGACGATGCCATTTGCTCCACGGCAGGAACGCAGCAGTGGATCTGGAACCTTGGCGTCAATGCCAAGGAAACGTGGACGCCTTGGAAGGTACATGGTCAGACGGCTGGCTTTGTCACTCACTTTGATTTGGGCAAGAAGGCAAAAGGCAGCTTTTCGTTTGCCACGGTCCATGGAGCCGGGCACGAGGTACCAGCTTACCGACCACAGGAGGCGCTAGACTTGTTTCATAAATTCTTGACAAACGACTGGCACAGCTCCTTGCATGAGTGGTATCTGCCGCGAGATGAAGAGTCGGATGCGGTATGAGAGCCATTTTTCAGCACGTACCCTTATTGCGATGACGAGTACGACATGAAACAAATGTCTCATCCTCTAACTCAAAGGACATTATAATACCAATCTTCTGAATAAGTTTACAAACTAGTACATCACCAGTGAAGATATAAGAGCATACAACAATGCAACACCGACAGAAACAAACGAGCCACTTGAAGCTTCGCCGCCACCATCACCGCCATGCGCATCATCATGTTCATCACCATCGTCAACCACTGGTCCCTCACAAACGGGCGGTAGCGTATTGTTACCCGGTCCATTACCAATACCAGTGCAGTCAACATTGCCGTCGGCATCGGCGTGCGCATAAATTTGCTCGTACAAGTCGTAGCACTCGCTCGAGCTGTTGACGCCACCAGTTGCCACACTGGCGCAAAGCACTTGGCGCACCTGCGACTGCTTGTTTAGCGCGTACTCGTAGTACATCTGCAAGACTTGCGTGCAAATGAACTCCACCTCCTCTTGCGCACTGTCCGACTGCGACAAGTAAATGGCCAACTCCTGGTAGCAAAAGGACTCGTCGCTGACGCAATCCACTGGCTGAGCGTTATTCTCCGACTGAATCGTGTCTCTCCACTCGTAGTTGTTCGTCTCATTGTTCAAGACAAAGTACTCATCGTAGGACGATTTAAGAAAGTTACCAATGGGCGTATCGGTGCGAAAGGCGGAAACAATGCTTGTCACATCCGCGTCGGTGCCATTGGCGTACGGACACATGCTAGAGACTTGGTCGACGGAAATCTCATCCTCGGTGCTAACGTTCAAGTCGCGAAGGCAGCGAAAGTCAACATGCTCCCAGGCCATTAAATGGCCCAAGTGGTAGCCGTAGACGGCGCAGCCGTCTTCGTTTGCGGCAGGAGTTGTGAGGGAACATTGGCAGGTTGTCAAATCGCCGGTTTCGTGTGCGAGTGAGTGGAGGAGAAGCAATGTAGCTAGAAGCGAATGCAAGAAGGAACGCATGATTGATTGAAAAAAGGAATGATAGACGCCGCGCTGTGCTTGTTTGGTCATGCAAGGTGCGGTTTCGACGACAACTTTTTCTTCGCGTCCGCGAGTTACCATCGTCGTCTTGCGAGGTCGCATGCCCTACCGGTACTCACGAGTCATTTGGGGTCATTTTCAAGCTCTAAACCTTAAGTAAGGATAGCTCCAAATAGCTCCAACTTTAACTTTGGAAGACGCAATGCTGGCCGCAGACCGCGATTCACCATGATGCGCATGGATTCCAACGCAATCCAATCGTTGTTCACTTCGCTCCTCGTCACAACGACTAAAGCGTAGAGCAGCATACCGGTATCGTAACCATGACATCAAATTCATCAGAACCCTACGGAACTACTCCTCTCCCAACATCAAGCGCCGGAAGTCCCGTCCACGTCAAGATTGACACGGAAACTATCTTTCATAATGACAATCTCCAGCAACCGCAGACGCAGCACATGATTAAACTCGACGCCAATTCTCCCACCGAAGATTCCGCCGCCAGTCTACTGGCCAACAATGAGCATTTCACCGTTTACGCCGTCAAGTCTGGCTTGATTCGCGTCCTGCACAAGCATTCGACCATGCGCGCGCTGCTGCGACTTCACAAGCATCAGCTCGTTTCGGATATTCAGTTCTTTCCGAACGGCGACATACTTGCGACGGTGGCGCATGACGTTGAAACGGGAAGCAGTAGCGTCATTGTGTGGCGGCTGTACGAAAAGGCTTCGGAAGTGTGTACCGACGTTTTGGTGGAGGTTCGCAATCACAGCTGCATCGTTTCGCGCGTCGTGTGGCACCCCTTCAACGCCAACCAGTTTTGGATGATTCATGATGCGGCAACTTCGACTACGACTGGACGGCAAACGATTGCCACCTTGGTGGAAACGACGCGGATCGAAACGGTGCCGCACGAATCGCAGTCGCATTCCGTCTGTCACGTGCCGGCCGAGGATGGCGTCATTGTGGCGGGTGCCATTCAGTTGGTCGCGTCAAACGAGGCGAGCTTGACGGATTTGGTGTGGAGCAGTCAGCAGTCGAAACATGTATTGTCCACCTTTGACAATGGAGATATTGTCTTGTGGGATTTGAAGCAACTGGTGAACCATGCGCATGGAGTCAGTCGCGCCGTGACGCCGTCGCGCTTGGGCACGGTGCACGAAAACGGACCCATTTCGCAGTGCGTCCTGCTGCCGCACGATTGCGCCATGACGCAGGCGAGTTCATCATGTGAAAATAATTGGACGCCATGCTTCGTCACTGGAACATATAAAAACAGAGTCTTGACGCTTTGGTCGGCCTTTGGACCAAACGCGCTGCCTACCAAGCTTCAAGTGGTTTCGTTGGAGCAACAATCATTGCCGTCGTCGTCCTACCTGTTGAGCGCCTGCTTTCAGCCATCGCCAACGACGGCGTCACCTCCAGCTTGCTTTTTGGTCTTGGCGGATCGTTCCGTGGGTCAAATCTTGGCCATTCACTGCAAGTCCGAGTGGAGCGAGCAGAATGGCATATCCAAGCGCCCACTCTTGATTGGCTGCGACTACGTTGTTCCATTCAAGACGGTGCATCCGACGTACGCCTGGAGCGTGGAAACAGTGCCAACGACGGATATTTCCGAGGAGGAGTTGAGCGAGCAAGGCAGTTTGGTGTTTGACGTGAAAATGATTTGCTACCAAAGCACTGCCGTTCAGGCGCTCACGCTCACGAGCTACATGTGTTTGCCGCCGGAGCATTCGTACACGGATCCAACGAATGGTATAACGGCGGAGCGGCTAATGCAGGATGCAGTTTCGACGCACGTTTCTGACATTGGTTTGGAAAGTGATGATGATGACTTGATGTACGACGAGCAATATGATATTGCAGATGATGAATTTGGAAACAACAATTCTATGGATGATGATGACGAATACGAAGCGCCGGATGCGTCGGCCCTTCCGCCGCCGCCGGAGGGGTTCAGCAACGGCCAGCCAGCGGCGGCATCCCCACTGGTGAGCAATCCTTTTGCCAACTGGCTCGGGTCCATTGCTACCTCTGTCAAGGCACCGATGGCATCGACAGCGGAACCCATTCCATCGTTTCAGCCGCCGGAGACTGCACCGCCTTCGACGCCACCCACGTTGCCTCCGGGCCTATTGTCGCCCATGGACATTATCAAGGGTTCTGCCGCAACATCAACGACGCAGCCAACGTCTAAGACTCCCCATGCCCACAAGGTTCGCGATGTGACGCCGACAACGTCCAACGCCAAGGGACGAAAAAAGCCGCCCAAGTCTGACCAATCGCAGCCTCAAATACTTCAACGTGAGGAGGAGGCTGCTGCTGCTGCTGCTGCTCGGCCGCTGGCGGATGCACCAAACAACGCTGTCAAGGAAAGATCTTTGGCTGCGGCCAAGAGCGACGTGGACAGTTCGCTATCGAATAATTTGCGTCAGGCTATTCGTGACGAGATTGAGGCCACAATGATGCCGCAGCTGCAAAGCATGCTGGAAACGTCGCTAAAGACGATTGTCGTCAGTGATCTTCGTGCGGCAATTGGTCGCATCAAGATTGATACCGGATCTATTTCGTCGGCAGTTTCACAAAATATTGAATCGTCTATGCAGACTGCATTCGCAGACAGCGTACGCACAGTCATGATTCCAACGCTCGAGTCTGTCAGTAACCAAGTACTCGCCAAGGTTTCGGATCATTTGGAGAAGGCCGAGGTTGCAACAAAGACTGAAACGGCCCGCGACATGGATGCGATAACAAAACAGTTGGGAGCCATGACGCAACTTGTGGTCAAGCTTACGGAGGAAGTACATTCATTGCGTGAAGCGGTGGCTAGTCAACAAGGGCAGCAACAAAAGCTGGGAACCCCAGTAGCGACGGCCAAGGCGCCAGCTGATGGCTCGGCGGAGAAGTTTAAGCACGATATACTGGCGCTACTGAAGACAAAGAACTACGCTGAGGCGTTCACGTTAGGTAAGCATGTCTGTGCGACGCATTGAAGTTCATCCTTGACATATATTGTTGCTCATGCTGGCGCTTCTCCTCTTTATAGCTGTCTCGGCCTCCACTGCCGAAATCGCTCTCTTTTGCTGTGCCAATGCCGATGTCAATGATGTCCTTGGCGGATCAACACCAGTATTGAGTCAAATGGTACTCCTATGTCTCGCGCAGCAACTCGGCACCATTGTTGGTGCGCCGGTAGCTCCAATTGCTAGTGTGCAGTTAAGTCTTGAGTGGCTGCAGGAAATCGCCTTGTCCTTGAATCCACGGGACACTGCAATTGCCAGTCATGTTCCCAATGTTTTGCAGCAGCTGGTGGCTGGCATTAACAAGCGCATGGCGCAAAATGATCCGGTGTTGCGTCGGCCGCTACAGCGATTGCTGCAAGTTATTCGTGGCATGCAAATGTCGTAATAAACAGAAGGGAGTGCGACTATTATCGACTACTTAATAACATATTCAGCACGCAAAAGAGTGTGAGAAAACATAACATAAATTTCAGTCAACATAAGCTAGCTGGATTCGTATCGGTACTCGATTTCAAATTCCTGCTGCCGCACCTCGCAAGATTCCACTTCAAAATCAACCATGGCGAGACGGCCGAAGGAAGTTGCCCCCGAGCCGGAGGACCCGACGGGATGGCTCATTGACAGCGGCTTTGCCGAGTTTCTGCTACTGAACACGTACATGATCAAGTACATGTGCATGTTTGGCTACACCTTTTTGCATGGTGAGTGCTGTGCTGCCATATTTTACTGTCCAAGCTGGCTGACTGCGTTGGCTGATGCGGTGCTGCATCTTAGAATGATAATCAGAACGATGCAATTACTGAAAGAAGCGGACTGGGACAGAAAGCAGGATCAATATTGTTTAACTCTCTATCTCGCATCGTTTACTATCAGGCTGCAAATTATACTCCAAACTCGAGAGTGAATTGGTTTCTCGGAGCTACAAGTTTATTTCCTTGGTGTTGGCATGCACTGGAGGTGGAACCCTTGTGCCAATCATTCTCAACAGCATCCCCGTGGCGCTTTCCGTCGATGCCTATGCGATTGCCATTTTGGCGTCATTCTTGGTGCACGAGTATGTTCCAATCTTGCGAGAAGTTTTGAATGTAAGGGGAATGCGAGAAGAAATAATGAATTGAAGCGTCCTATTCACACGCTAACTATACTGCATCTCTTTCATTGCCGGCAGCACTCGAACATTTTGAAGGCAGGCATGATTGTCATGTACGAGACGCTTCGAGCATCCGTCGTTGTCAAGTTTACAGCCGCTGCCGGAATTTTGATTGCCCCGAGTGATTTTTCCATTCCAATTTTTGGCCCCATTGTTTGCGGCGCCATTGGAGGATGCGGAGGAGCCTTTATGGTGAGTTTGAAACTTGGGCGGATATTGCCATTGCTGTGTCCAATCGTGAGGCTGAATCATGTTGCCCTGACTTTCTTCAATACACAGCCACTGAACAAGGGACTGGAGCCAATCAAGGCAGATGGATTGGCCCAACCCATGGTTACGGCGTTCATTGCTGCTGCCTTTTACCATCTCTTTAACGCCACCTCGATTTCGGACGGCGTCATTGGAGCGGAAAAGAAGTCGCAAGTTCTCATTGCCACTTTCTTTATTGCGACTAACTTGTACGCGTCAAAGGTGATTGGAGAACTCCCCTCGTCTAGGAGTACCTTGGCGAATGAAAGTGCATCTAAGAAGAAGAATTAATGGTTGTTGTAGTAGGTGTTACCAGATATGTGCTTGTTTAAATTTTCTTAAAATGCTTTGTATTGCGTTGCAGCTGCGTACGAGCATAAACATGCATGATGACGCATCACAGCAGTACAAAAGTAGGAGTACGGCAATGATTAGTAATATTGTTTAAATAACGTTCATTAGTTGTCAGCCAAGACCAGGATAGTGTTTAACGAATGCAGTCAGCGACCATTCGCGAAACATCAGCATCATCGCTTCTGACAGCAATCTTTAAAACTACTCCTCCGGCCGACTGCAGGGCAATTTGTGCTCGAGAAAGAACCTGTTGTCCAGAGACAAAGACACCGCTCAAATGCAGCATGTGCGGCTTGCCTGGAGTCGCAGCCTTGACAGTCGCCGTCCCATCGCATGGCTGCATGCCAAGAAAGTCGACAACGGCAGTGACTGCATCTTCCAATGACTTGAACTGCAGCGCGAACTTTTCCAATACTTCATTTTCATTTCCAATCGCTTCCCATGCTTTTCTAAAGTCTGGCGAGGCAATCTTGGCCATGAAGTCAGATGTTGAAATCTCCAAATCTTCAAGCGGATACTCTTCCTCGAATGTGTTGCCTTCCTCCTCGCCAGTGGCCGGGTCAACTTGAGTCACAGTGAACCTCAACTCGCAAGTAAAGTGGCTAGGCCCAAGCTGCGCATTTTCATTGTGCTCCAGAATGGTAAAGCAATTCTTAGTCTCGCCATATTTGATAGATGGACAAGCTATCTCACCAGAGGCGCTAAACACCTCCGAATCGCTATCATCAACAAGAACAGAAACATTGTCGAGACGCTGGTTGTCAATCGTATTCTGTACCGAAAATTGGAGGACAACATGACTCTGGAAAATATGCTTAGTGCACGTCACCACATATTCCGTTTCCGTCTCGGTGAGATAGACAGGCAAAGACGACCGAAAGGCGCGGCCAAGCGAAGCAAGCTCCGGAATCGCGTATATGACGGAAGCCGGATCAACAGCTTCGGCTGCCTTGTCGTCAGCAGCACCATTCGCCATTTCCGCCTCCATGTCGTCATCTCCTGATGTCTCCCGTACCAATTCCTGCACCGTATCCTCGACGATCGGCAAGGCATCAAACGTAATTGGGTCTGCATTCTGCATGGCGTCGGCAGTCGACATGTATGCCTTCATACTGCGCTCCAACTTGTCAATCGACATAGGAAGTGACTCGAGAAAAACATAGGCAGCCGGGTCATTCTCATGCGGCTTGTCGGCCGGGATATCCTCCGCTTCCGCGTCCTCGGGCGGCGCCACGTATGGAAACTCCTCCAACGCCGCCTCCAACGTCGCAACAGCAATGGCCGCTCGATCACGCGTCTCGTCGTCCTCGTCCATCAAGCTGCGCTTCAACAGGGCCAAGATGGATTGACGCAAGCTTGGGCAGCTCGCGGCAAACTTGGTCAAGGCTGAAACGGCAGCGGCGCGAACGGCCGAGCTTTCCAAAATGACGCGATTGTAAATGAAGCGAATGTAGCGGGCCGGCGCCGTCGTGGTCGGTCCCAACTCGCCCAAGAGATGCAAGATTTGCGTCGACAAGCTGGTAAACTCGCAGTCCTCGATGAACTCGCACAAATGCATGAGCGAGCTTTCCGTCGATTCCGGAACGGAGCGAATCAGGGAGATAATGCTGTTAACAATCGATCGCTTGAAATCAAACCCGCCTTCCTCACGCAAAAAGTTGCTGAGGAATCCTACCAAAACGCGATGTTTGGCCGGGTACGTCAAACAAAGCTTCTGCAAGCTGCGCACAACCGTAATCTTGTACTCGTCAGCAATCTCCGTCAAGAATGCCGAGATCTGCTTCAGCAAACGGTCAATCGAGTTTTCGCTTCCCGTCTTTAAGAGAGTGGTAATGGCCAAGGTTGCAATGGAACGATTCGAGTCAGCAATCAACGCCTCCAAGTCTTCATTGCACTTGCTGACAACCCGAGGATGCGCGTTCGCAATGGCCGCCAATGTGCGAATGGCTGCGAAGCGGACCGTTGGCTTGGGCGAGCTCAAAAAGAGCTGCAAGACGGAAATGGCCGCACCAAGATCCTGAGGTTCCGGTCGCGACAAGTTGCAAATGGCACGAGCCGCTTCGTAAACGACAAGCTCCGACTTGTGCTTCAAGGAAGCATCCAAAAAGGCATATCCAGCCACGACAACCGTGCTTGTCGCGCTCTGATAAGACCCAGAGTGACGTCCTTCCGAAGCTTCATCGTGCAAAAGCTTGGCCGCGTAACGAACCAAAAGCACCAGCGCCAACGGCGATCGCAAGCTATTATTCTGCGAAAACTGCGTCACAAGCTTGGAAACTCCAAGACGATCATGACTCTTGATCTGGTACAGGAGCTGCATGGCATGAAACTGCACCATTTCATGATGACTCCGCGTTGCCTCCTGCGTCTCGGGAATCCAGCGACGAACTACCGCCGCGCACTCTGGACTCGAAACAAACAAATGCGAGGCGGAAACAAGAGCCGACGACGAAACTTGCCCCGACGAGTCGACAATGGCTTGCTTGACGTAGCGCTCAATTGCTCCCAGCATGGCGGCATCCACAATGCGCACCAATACGCGCAGCGCGTTACCCCGATACAAGTCAACGTCGCAAGTCATATCCTTGGTCAAGCATGATGTCACAATAATCACATCATCTGGATTACACGTTTCCGCAACATCCTTGATGAATAGATACACCATGCGGCGGAGCGACGCATCGTCACTCATGAACAGCTTGGTGACTCCGAAAAACACTTCCGTCGCTTCATTGGAACTCAAGTACTGACCCGTATTCTGCAAGTGCAGCAGCTGCGCAATGACGGTGCAGCACTTGCGGGGGTTCTCGCGGACGGCCGTGGGGTCGTGAAAGATGCGCGCCTCCTGCAGGACCGTGGCCTTTTCCAACTGGGCGTAGGGCGACACGTAGTCAATGTCTTCCTCCACCTTGAACTTTTCGGCTAGCTCCTGGACTTCCTTGAGCATGGAAGACATGCCGCCGTTGTCGTCAGCCATAACGTAGGTAAGTAAATGATTGAGTAAAGGCGTTCGCTTTTACTATCTATTGTAATTAGGATGAGCTACCGAGCGGCGCAAGTTGGTGCTGCATCGGCTGCAAATGACCTTGCTCCCATTGATGCGGAGCCACACAAAACACACGTAGAGTTCCTACCAGCCTTCTACATACGGTGCGAGAGCTCATTGCAAGATCTGGTAACGGTACGACAGTCGTAGCCGAAGCGCTGTTAACGACGCTACGCTTATTTAGCAATAACGCATTGAAAAACCATTTTGACAAGGCTCTGTTGCAGTGTGCTCGCATAAATTACTATGAAACGCTATTCTCATCTTCTTACTAAAGCAAACCTTCCATATCGGCTTTTTGCAAAACTTCGATCTGTACTCGCGTCCTGCCCAGGCATTCGTCCGAGTCATCCAGTAGTTTGGTGACGTGCAGGCTCCCAATTTGGTGGTCGTCCGCGTACGCCATTCCATTCAAACTATCCATGACAAACTTGGCAAGGTTATCCACATCCTTTTTGGTCAACGATAGGAGTGCGTGTGGAGCGTTTTCCTTCAGTCGACCATACCCCGGCCGATTGGCAGTAAAGTGATGCTTGGGTCGTTTCAAGTAAAAAATCATGGTCATGCGAAGCATATGGTGCGCCGCAAAGAGTGGATACGACGAGTCATTGACGTATTGGGCTGGATCGTTCGTTGCGGCACTGACAACATGTTGTACCGTCGTTCGAAAGGACTCTTGCGCCGCTGCGGATGGATTGTACATGAAACCGCGCGAGGAGCGGTGTCGCCGGAGAGGCAAGGGGTTGCCTCGGATATCAAAGCGAATCTTGGACAGGAAGCGTGAGTTGTCTGTTGCGTTGTGCGTATAGGCAAGCAGAAATTCGTCCGTGTCGACGTTCCAGTGTAGTGGCTGCGATGGATCAACCTTGGTTCGTTTCTTTTTCGGTAAAATTGGCTCATCTACCGAGTTTAAACATTCCGTCATTGTAGCTTGTAGAGAAGTTTTACATTTACGTTGATGTTGCTGGATTCGTTCTCGTTGCCAAGCGAATGGATGAATGTCATCGGCGCTGAATGCTTTCTTCAAATCATGATGCAGGTCGCAGCTTGAAACCCCACAGCCAAGCGAATACACTTGTGTAACGGCTACAACAAAAACAGCTGCAGAACAACATAATAGATTCATGAAGGTCTCTTTTCTTGCTAGTTTTCTATTTCTACAATCCCATGGATCAAAAGGGAGGTGTTCATGCAAATTGCAAATCTCGCCTTCGACGGCCATTTTTGTCACACATCTGGTAACGGTACGACAGTCGTAGCGGTACCCAACTCGACGCTCGTTTCTTCCACTCGCGCACTGTACCGAAGGGAAGAAATGCGAGACGGTCACTCTACAAGCGAGAAACGCAACAGTTCATGTCGCAATCGTTCCATGATGCGTCGATTATGTAGTCTGTTTCGAATACTGTTGCTTGTCGTCTACATTCTGTCGCTATGGGAAAGTTTCCAAATGGCAGACGCCAAACGCACCAAAGTCGACGACGAGCAACTCTTGACGGACGAACATTGGGAACACTTAAACTACTACCAGCTACTTGGACTTGACTCGAATGACCAAAACATCATTGACGAAATGAGAATCAAAAAGGCCTATCGAACGCAAGCGAAACTATATCATCCGGACAAGATTGCCCAAACAAACAACGCCACCAGCCAAAACGTTAATTCACGCTTCGCCAAGATTGCCGAAGCCTACCAGGTACTCATGGATCCGACCAAGAGACGCAACTATGATCAACATTTACGGCAGGAGGAGTGGAGAAGGCAATTCAAATCGCATGGAGCGACTGCTGCAAGTGACACCGAGTCCAAGTCTTGGTTTAATTCATTCGATGACTCGTTGGATCCCTTTGCCATCTTTGACATGGTCTTTGGAACAAACACTGCATCATCGAGCTTTGCGTCAAGCGTGGCATCTGCCTTTGAGTCCTTTCGTACCGATGCGGCACATGATCAAAAAGCCAGCATTCCGGTTCGCACCACGCAGGAGCAACATGAATTCGTGGACGCGCTGGGACGAGTGTTGACGCGCATGCGACGCGTCGAAGAGTATTCAGACTCGAGTCGACGCGTGCTGGAGCAAGACTTTGTCCAAGAGTGGGATTCCTACGCGAGGCAGTGGGTGTTAGTGCCGCTGCAGCCTCACCCAGTCATTGTGGAGGAGAGAAAACATGCGGGGCGAGCGGCGAAAGAAGCAAACGAACAAAGCAGGAGTCGCAAGTCGCATCAGTCATCGTCGCAGGCACAATCCGAGTGGCTATGGCCTGGGACGATATTGAGACCTGGCATGTACTTGACGAATGGACACTATCAAGCTGGACTGACGCCGACTTGTGAGCTGGTCGTGACGCGAACATTGCCAGAGCAAAATGACGAGGACGAGATTGTTTGGTCGTCGGGAGCGTCAATGACTGGCAACGGAAGGAGGCACGACTGCGGATGGTGGTTGGAGGGACGTCGCATTTTGGTTGCCGCAAAAATAAACTCGTCTCCGCAAGTCGTTTGGCACAGCAATCCGGCGAATGATGATGATGACGATGATTCTGTGTTTATGTACAATTCATGGGCGCGGCGAGTCATGCTGCGCGTCTCGATGATGATGGAAGCTTGTCTGTTTATAAACTGGAGGACCCTGACGACTTTTGGACTGATGTCTTCCGCTTAGCAGAGTTCAATCTGCCGGCGCAAAAGGCGATTGCTAAGATTGCTGGCGTTTCGATGTCTTCTCAACGAGGATTGGTTCGAACTGTATGTGTCTCGTCAACAAGTCCTTTGGCATGCTCTAGAATTGGGCGCTTATTGCTTTGTATAGTGCGACGCTTAATGAGGCTGGGAGATCGATTGCTAAGATCCGCTTGATACTGGGGGAACGCACATCATGCGAGAATCAGGACTACATGAATTCTTACGTTCGTAACGAAGTAATTCATCGTCGCACATAAATGGACGTATGACTATTGCGATATTAACATGCGGCCGAGCATTGTGCATCACTGGTTGCGGTTGATTGCAGCAAGCAGGCAGACACCGCCGACCGTATTCGAATCGCCGACAGGTATGAAAGCAAAATGATAAGCTATGCAACCACTTGCTCACCGTTCAACAGCAAGTCATCGATGGAATGATGCGGGGGAGGGGGAGGCACCGACGAAAGCAGGGTGTTAAAAGTGTACAGAGTACAGAGTCCATCGGTGCGTAACAGAACCGCCCCATACAGATTGCTTAATTTTAGCAAAACACTTTGATTGTGGGAAAGTGCTTTGCCTTTTAGATAGATGTTGTAACCTTGGCCTTTCAGTTAAAACTATTTGCAACGCTTTGAGCTTGTTAAGTAACTTTCCCAGAAACGTATCTTTCACTAAGTAATCTTAAAAATTGCCAGGCTTGCGCGATTGTATTATCGCCAATCATGAACCGAACGCCACATTTTCCGGTGTCGGCATTGAAAGATTGATAGCAGCAAGTATAGTCGAACCTATCTTCCCAACCTTGCAAACCTGTGAGATACCAATAATAATAAGCAATGTCATCAAGAAGCGTCTCGGTGTCAATGAGACACATTACTTGGCTTTCAACAACCAACGCGGATGATGCATCAGTCGAAACGAAAAGCGAGAAGAAACTGCGAAGATGGGCTGCGTCGGGGCAACGGCCGAGGCTCGGTAGATCACTCAGCCTTTCTCTAGCACGATCATCGACGGTAGCCTTAGAGGCGCCGATAAATATTCAGCGCCAAGACAGCATGTCTTCGTTAAAGTCGGATCGACTCGCTTCCGACAGATTCACGCGATCGCGTGGTATTTTCAATCGAGCGCCAACATCAAAAGCAATTCCGACTCTCCAGCGACAAGATAGTTTGCATAGCGTGGCTTCTGAAAAACCATTTAGGTTAGGACGAACTCTTAGTGTCGCACGGCAAAGGCTGATGAACGTCAAAGCTCCAAATGACATTCGACGACAGGGTAGCGCAACAACTGCAGCGTCGGAGAAATCAACTAAATCCAGATCAAAAGAGTTCTCCAGGAGAGGTCAACGACGCGGTACAGCTAGCTACCCGGTGCTCGATCAAGCATTAAGTTTTGCAAGCCGCATGATCAATGGCGACGATGGATCTACGAGTCAAGGCTCAACGGAGAGCGAAAGTTGCGAAAAGAAAACGAGAAATATTCCCAAGTACAAGCTGGCGATAGAAAGGACTCCTTCTTTCAGTACACGTCGACTGAAAAACATGAAAATGACGAGCGCGTACTTAGGCAAGGAAGGCACTTTGCTGTCGCGTAGTCGCAGCAGCACGCCCGCCTGCAGACCAAGCTACTCACAATCAATTGCTCCCAAGCGAAGTACCTCGTTCGATTCGGTCAGAAAGTACTCATCAAATGTTCAAGAAACACGTAAAGGAACCCCACGCAGTAGTACGCCATCTCCCAGGCAAGGGCAGACGCGGGTAGAGACTTCAGAGACGGCCGAGTTAGAAATAACGCACCGTACAATGGAGAGTCCACGGTCAACGCGCCCACAAACAACTAGCAAGGTTAAACAGGGCATTTGGCTAAAGGCAGCACTCCAAGCCATTCGCGCGCATCAAATCAATGGAAGCAAGCAAGCCAGGAAGGAAACATTAACGACAGTCCTCTCTAGCCCACCTGAAGAGTGCGAGGTCAACGGGCGTGCAACAACGACTTTGAACTCACTAATCATGACAGCTGACCATTATGTTGCTGAAATTTTACCAACAAATATCGGCAAAGTTAGTAGAGAAAGCAGGTCCGATTTCTTTGGGGGTCAGGTATCTAAAGCACCCAATACTAGTACCACCGTTTCTGACGTTAAAAGCGAAGGGGAGGAACATCTTACATATATCGACGATGACGACTCGGTGGCGTCCATGGATCTTCTCTGCAAGTGGTTGGCGTGCGAGAATGTGGAGTTAACTGAAGCTGAAGTATACGCAAAGAAACAACGGGCAATTCAGAATGGAAAGTTGCTGCCAGACACTGTCATTACGAGTTTAAGCGGCAACGAGTATGTCATGCATCCATTGACCCTGCCGCAAGCACCAGCGCCTCCAGAGCCAACACGAGGACGTCAGCGCAGAAGAACTTCACGACTTTAATTGTACTATAGATTGTGCCACACATTGCAGGAAAATATGGCCTTGTCATCAACCAAGGTATAATAACTAGCCGCCGCACCGTTCCAGCCCATAAACAGCACTTCTATATCAGCAGCGTGATTGTACGGTGCAGCGTTTTAGCAGTTCGTAAACAGATAAAGTTTGCTGTATATTCCCCTCAGATACTCCTAATTTTTACACTGGCGGAAAGGCAGCGTCTATTTCTTCCTGAGGGGTTCCCATCCTTCTCAATTCCTGGCGTTTCTTCAAATGCTCAAAGAGCTGATTGTCCCTGACAATTTTAGCTTCAGCTTCTACTTTGGCAGTTTCAGCTTGTAACTTTGCAATTTCGGCTTTTGACTTTTCAGCTTCGGCGTCTAGCTTGGCCGCCAGTGCCTTCGATTCTCGGTCTCGGGCTAGTGATCTCCGGTACTTGGCAGCCGCCTCCATGAGCACGGCTCTCTCAGCAGGAGCAAAGGAAGCCATTACAGGGTCAGGAGGAGGGCCAACGTCGAGCGTAGTGGACTGCGTTTGGTCAGCAACAACATTGTCGCCAGCGCCCATTTCATTTCGATTATCCGTGGTAATAGAGCTTGCTCGAATGTCATGAGATGCGGCTGGAGATGCAGCAGCAGCAGCAGGAGGAGGAGGAGGAGGAGGAGCAACAGCGCTACCTTCACCAGCCGGACCATCGGTAGTAGACATGCGTGCACGCACAGCTCTCGAACTTGGGTTGGCAGTATTGTCCTGGTTGTCACGGCGCTTTTGTCCTTGGGCTCCGGCGGTCGATGGCATGGCCTGTGGAGGTATTGATGTCGAGGCCGACAATGGGGAAGCCACCAGAGGTTGAGGCTCAGACAACTTCAAAAGTGTACCGTTTCGCCAATGAGAATTCAGTTTCTTCCCATTCTTGAAGGTGACAACACCATGTGCATCATGTTTCGAGTCGTTCTTGTAGCCCCCTACGTAGTTGTACGGGCGCCTGGCACCATCGAGGTGAATGATTGGAGTGCGTCTGTGTTTCGTCTTGTTCTTTTCCCAAGCGTCTGCACATTCCAACCAAGTAGCAGACCCGTTTCCGTGGCAAAGGCCATCTTTCCAATCTCCAACGTAAATCAAGCCCTATAAATACGAATTAGAATACATAAACGGCTTGTGAGACATCGCTGGCAAAAAATAAAATCCTTGCGAAAGCTTGCAGCTTGTACGCAACGGCTCACCTCGTATCCAACGGAGCGATTGAACAAGACTCCAAATCCATGCGGCATGCCATTCTTCATTTCTCCATAGTACATGTCTTTGCTGCCACCAAACAGTCGAATGGGTCGATCAGCGGGCCCACTGAATCGTTCCACGGAGCGGTCACCTAGGTTCATTTCGTACCACTTTTGCTGCCCATCATACAAATCATCGTCTTCGCAGCGGCGCAAAGATTCTTCCTTTGTGACCCAGCAGTCGTTTGGCGGACTTGCGCTGGACTTTTTCGTTTTTTGATTCTGCTTCATTGAATCGTTTTGCTGCAAAGGCATGACGATTGACAATGTCGCGACAACAAGCAAAAGCGTGGTCGGTGACTACCGTATTCAAGCTTCTATGGTACTTCAAGACCGCTGCACCCTCAAATGCTTTAATTAGTATCAGCGAGCGACGCAGAGTGTACGGTATACTGTTATGACGCAGCCGAATGTGAGCGCACAGCGCATGTGCTTGTGATATCTTTTGGTGCCAAGGCCGCGACGTCACCAACAAGCTAAGAACCGGTACGACATAAAACAAATTTTAAGTTTCGGTACGACATACACGACATCGATGACTCTTTTGGGATGCTGCCACAACATGAACCCATGGAACGAAGCATGATTACGGTCTTTGATCATGCAGTAGTCGCCATCTAGTCCTAGGAGTCTCTTTATAAGGCAAAAACAGCATGGATCCATTACTAGGAAGTCTTAAAAATTCAGAAGAAAACGATGAAAGCAGCAACACCTACGACGAGGAGCTCGGCAATAGTGGCGCACTCTCCAACATGAGCGACCTTCCAGCCCCGTATGGAACAAGACCAGCGCCTGTTTTGCAAGGTGCGTTGCTGCAGTCAATACTTTCTGATTTTCCAAAAACTGAAAATAGGCGGGCACGGAAAACGAATGCTACAAACGACACTGATGATGATCCTTTTGCTTCCACTCCGTCAGACCAAGTAGAAGCAGATGACCTTGACGACGGATCTGATCATGCACAAGAACCTGTTACAACGGATCCGACAACTCCACGAGCTAGCAATAGTAAATTACCTCATATCATGTCGTTACCGCCGAGGACAAGGTCATCTGGAGCTCGCCTGATTGGTGGCGCCAGCGAACATGAGCTGCGAGGATCCTTTATTGACGCGCTTCGCCGCGAAGGCCTTGCCACAATCAACTCGGATCGGTCCTTAATACGGCCGGATCAAGGTAGTGCAGGTAGTGTCACGGCTGATGCAAATTATGCTTCTGGAACGTATGATTCTCCAACGACAACGACGAATCTACAACATTCAGCATCCACTCCTTTGCGATCCTCGGCTGGCGCTCGACTCATCACGACGAGTACTGATATACTATCCGCAGCATCGTTACAGCGCATCGATTTTGCCAGGCAACCAAATACTCCCGTAACAAAAAGACCCAGCTTTCTCACGTCCAAGCTCATTAGTGCCCGACTAAAAAAGAGTCGATTTGCTCATCAAGGCAAGTCGCCGTCCGACTTGAACTATGTGGAGGAGCCAAGTGAGCCAATCAAGGCTGATGCAATGCGTCGCTTCAATCCTGGTCAATTAGTTTTAGTTAATAATCAAACGCTGGGATGGATGCGACTGGTCAATGCCTACGGCTTTCCGCCCGGATCTGGTGAATCAGTGGACGAACGCAGTGGGCCTTACCAATTCGTCTTGGCAAGCGTCAAGGAGGTGCACTTTGATGAGGTGCAACCATATTATACAGTCACCATTATACATTCAGGCGTTGAGGAGCGAGCCAATGGCGAGTACATGCACTCCATTCCCACGCTGGAAGGTGAGCAAGCTGCCATTAGAGCCGCGACGGAGGAGATTGATCAGGATGAATTGAATGACGAACTGGGAGCGGCGGGTCAAGCGGATAATGAACATGAATTGGGCATTTGTGATCATTTGGCATTTTGTATCTTGTCCGTACTGGTGCCCTTCGTTTGGACGTATGACGTTTTAATGCATGTTGGGCGCAAGCACGTGTTACCTCTTGGTCGATTCGTCCTTGAAGTGGCGCGTGCGCAGGGTACCTTGGTTTTGGACGGCAAGAAACCTTACAGATGTCCCATGCGCTTTACGATTGTGAATTTTGTCGTGCTCTGCAGTGTTTGGTTTGTGTTCATGGACATGATACGACTTGCACTTTTGCCGTCGAGTCTGGATGATGCGATTGCACAAGTTGACCTTTTTGTCTGGATTGTCTTGATGCTTGAGCTTTTATTTCAGATATTTATTCGACCAGACGGCTTTAATAATTTGATATTATCCGACAAAGCGTACAGTCCAACGACGATTCGATACATCAGCTGGTTTCACCTTTCAATTGAGTTGATTTCAATGCTGTTGTTCATTCCAGAGTTCATTTGCGTATTGCCAAATCAGTTTTCTTGCAGCCAGGCATTGCCATTCTCGCTTCATAGAGCACTGTTGCGCGGAATTATTGGGCCGACACGACTACAAGCGTTTTTCGGGCACGCCTACATTGCACTTGTACGGCTCCGCGTTTTTGGTTTGATACGGCACTGGAGAAATATGTGGATCACGAACACATTTGTAACAATGAAGTGGGCTGGACATCATACAGCAGGCTTGAGAGCGTTAATTCCCTTGAAGACCGGCAAGAATGCACGCGAAAAGAAGGCACTCCTCGCGAAAAAGAAATTGACAACGGAACAGCTTGAGCAAAGAAGGAAGGACTCTGTTTTGACCAACGCATCAACTATCGGTACAGCGCTCATGGCGACGAATTCCTATCGCGCACTTGGTTTGTATTGGTTCATCTTCGGACTGTTCCCTGTCATGTATTGCATCAGCCAATCATTTATAAACCCACTTGGTTACGAGATGACGAACTTACTTGAGCAAACGAACTTAATGGCAAACGACAATGCTGCTGAGACTTGTCAATTTCTTGGTAGTTCGATTTGGGCATGGATCACCTCCGTGGCAATGCAAAGTGGCGAAAAGGGCCGCTACAAAGACCCGTATCTCATGACAATGGAGATTGCCCCAAATCGATGCTCTTTTCAAGGCGAAAACGGAACCCTCCGCCAGTACTGCAAGACAGTCCAAGATTTGGGTATTCCACAGAGCACCTTAGCGTTGCCGAGCTGGTCCGCGGAACGTCTTGAAGTGTTTCAAACGCTTTGTCAAGCCTGGAGTAAGACTTGGGGTGCACCCGACAAATCTCCGGAAAGTATTGCCACAGCAACCAACAAGCGAATAGGTTCGATAATGCCCTACAGCTCCATAAACTCGAGCAATCTGACACTTTATGAGGTTGGAGGAATATCAACTATCGAGAATGCAAATTATTCTGTGACGGCTGTGTTCGACGCGACGCTGAGCATTGAACTTGCGTAAGTATTCTGAATTATTGTGATGCAACCATCAACGAAAGAGAATGGCTCATTTTTGCTCTTTGTAGTGCAAGCTCTTGCTTACTGTCACAAATTTGTCTGCTGTTTGTTGTTCTTGGAGGCTTGTCAGTGCTTCGAAGAGATGCTGAGGTATTGGTTCTTGATCCCTTGCGGCGAATGTTGAAAAAGGTTGCTCAGTACGCCAAAAATCCCCTTGCGCAGCCACATGCCAGACATTCCATTTCTCAATCTCAATACAGTGATAGCGATACAAGTACCTCATCTGATAGCAGTGGCGATGGTGAGCGAGAGCTTGGAAGCTTCGAAACCGAACGGCTAATTACTGCTGTAAATAAAATAACGGACTTGCTTCGGAAGTGTTGGGGTGTTGCAGGCGCTGACATTATCTCCACTAATTTGGCTGCACGTGAAGGCGCCTTAGAAGTTTTCAATCCTACTGTGCCTGGGAAGAGTGTCTATGCTCTCTTTGGCTTTGCTTATATAAACGACTTTGATCATATTTTAATGTCACTCCAAGACGATGTGATGATTCTTATCAACGACGTTGCCGCTGTACTTCACGGGGAAGTATTTCGATGGGGATTTGGTGACTCAGGTAAAGTGCTGTTGCGTTGATATTTGCTACGCGCCGGATAGATTTGTTTCTGCTCGGTCAGCTGCACTCCCTCTGCTGACGTTGTGGTTCTCTTTCATGCTATCAGGACAATGCAACAAGAACCTTGGTGCAGCGTTTTTGATGGTATTTCGCATCGGTCTGGTCAACGAGGTAATTGAAAAGCTAGAGCAAGCAACTGATGTGATATTTAGCACTTCCAAAGGAACAACGACACAAGGGGCGGCAGCCAATCGTTCACATCGTTCACACCAACGAATATGCTCCCAAGTTAACAGCAATCGAAACTCTCAAGAGTCAAACCGATCCGTTGGTTCCAGCGGTCGCGATGACATGTCCACCGGCTCCTCGCATATGCGCACGAAGCGCACTCGTGCACTCAAGAAGAAGAGAGAAATCGATCCAAAGACACTTTCGCTTCAGTCGCTGCCTGGTATTAGCACATTTACCGACCGGGCGGTCATTGGTATGCTAAAGGCTTTTGCCGGCGTACATCGTGACAACAAGATTCGTAACTGGAACAATGATTTTCGTCTGAGCGCAGGTGTCGGAGCGTTCGAGGTGAGCATGATATTCGGCATGGATGCAGGCTGGGCCGTCGAAGGTGCCGTCGGTAGCGAATATAAGATTGACGCGACCTATCTCAGTCCGCATGTTAACATGGCGAGTCGCATGATGATGGCTAGCAAGCAGTATGGTGTTAAAATCATGCTCAGTCAGTCGGTGCAGGAGCTCATGAGCGATGTTGCCAATACCAAGTTACGCCACTTGGATACAGTCACAGTCAAGGGGTCGTCCGTGAAGCAGCGAATTTATACGTACGATGCTCGAGCCCAAGGGGTTGATTTCTTCTTGTTTAGTCGGACGGATGAGCAGGCTGATTACGATGCGGAAAAATACACTCCTCGTATTTGGGACACGGATCAAGACTTGCTATCCATGCGGCAGCATGTTTCCGAACACTTCCTTACCGTGTACAATAGAGGTCACAAGGCGTACATTCAAGGCGACTGGGAGAAGGCTCTTCCATTGCTGGAACGAGCCAACGAAATCATGGTTGAAACAGCGCTGGAGGAAGGCTATCTAGAGGACCAATTTGAGGCTTTGGAGATGCAATCTGGAGACGACGCCAAGGCAGCCGAGGAGGAGCTCAAGCGCATGAATGGCGACGGTCCTAGTCTGTATCTTGTAGCATTCATTAAGTCGTTCGGCGGCAAGGCGCCCGACGATTGGGAGGGTTGGCATCCGCTGACTCGCAAATAGTAGATACGAACAATAAGAAACACAAAAACGCTCATCTACTAATCACGACATGTTGCCGTAGCTCTTATGGCGAAAGACTTCTAAACCAAGGACCAATTAATCAGTTCCGGCAGAAGCGCCTGCTTAAAGGTCATTCAATCATCTCCAAGGTCATGACATCCGCTCCAGGTGGCAAAAGCCTTTGTGCTATTTACAAATCATCATCCTCAGAAGGATCAGGCTGCGCAGTAGGAGCTGAATTATCGTTGCTTGACGCGGTCGGGTTTGATCCAAACTCCCAATCCTGTCGACAGATTGGACAAGAATTCTTGGATGTCGTTTGACTTAACCACTTGCCGACACACTGCAAGTGAAAGGCATGCTTGCATTTACCGTAGACGACGGGGCAGTCGTCGCCCGGATACTTGATTCCAGGAGCTGTCGATTCGTAGGCGTTTTGACAAATGGAGCAAACGTCGCCCGGATCACCAGCGTTCCAAGTCCACTGCGCGACAGCTGTAAAACGTTATAAATAAACAAATCAGACATTTGCGTAATGAGAAATATAAGGAATAAAAGATAGAGAGTAGGAGAAGACCAAAGCCTTCATGAAAGGGGTACTTTCGAATTGGTGTTTGCACGCATGCGATGTCAATTCTCTCACTCTATTTCGACATGACTATTCTTCTCGTCAAAACGCACCATGAAACCTCTTGACGCGCACCACGAGACGTCGCTGCGGCTGTTGCTCCGTCAACTGTGTCGTCGGTTGACTCGCCATGTAACGATTGCCGCTTGCTGGCTGCTGCTGCTGATTGATTGTTTGTAGTGGCGCTGAATGGTGCACAACGGTCTCTCTGGTCGCCCGTTTGCGGCTCGATGACATAAGCAATGGCTACAAACGACTTTTGAAAAACGTCACTGATGGTTGAAGATGCTGGAAAGATGGATTGTTGCGCTGCGAAACGTTTCAGGCCGCCATGATGGACGTGGGAAACGTTTGGGAGCGCCATTTTGCGCTCGGCGACGCCTCGGACCATTCATGTCGTAACGGCAATACGTTATTGTCGCAGTTGAATCGCTGCGGTACTAAAGTAATGATCGGCAGCATCTCCCATGGATTCGAGCAGACGCCAATTGAATGAAATAGCTGCAAGGGATCAAATAACACGGGGATCTGCGTCTCTTGCATGGATTTTTGCTGCTCTGGAGTTTTTACAGACGAGTCAAAGTTTTGGTTAACATGACCACGAGAAATAACCATCATGTCGACGACAATCTCGTCTCGGCCATGGAAGGCATATCCATGGAACGAAGCACAAGTTTTCGCTACGAGGAGCTTGGTCCTCCTTCGTCACCACTAGCTTTTGATGCTCCAATACTAGAGCGCGGACGTCGAGACCAAGTTTTGTGCTACATTCCAGCGACTGGCTCGCATCAAGTATTCAAAAATGTACTCTTTCGCAATCCGCATCCACTCCACAAGCTCAAACAGGCCTACTGGCCCGTTCCGGAAAAGAGTACCATCAAAACAATCATGGGCCACGTTGAAATCTGCTTGATACTAGAACGTTGCATAAGACAGAGAGAGGATGACGAATCATTTGATGACGACTCCGAAAACGACGACGACGACGATGAAGAAATTGTATTTGAACTAACTGATCGAATGGTTGCCGTCAAGGTCAATTACATTGAACGCATTGAACGGCTCAAAACCAAGCACGCCGAAGACCCCATGAAGGAAATATCCGCCATGCAGCTTGCCGGAAACAATCATCCAAACGTACTTGGACTAGTGGAAGTCTTGTTTGACGGTCGCAACGTGAATTGCGTGTTGCGATACTGCGACTCGGGCGATTTGTTCCAGCTGCTGCAGGAGAGTCAACCGTCCAAGGCGCCGCAGCAGCAGCAGCAGCAACAACCAGGACAGCCGGAACCAGTGGCCCGCTACTGGTTTCGGCAGCTTGTCGAGGGAGTCAAGTATATACACTCGCGGGGTATGTGCATGTTGCGCTGGCTGCTAGGAGTTAGCAGGTTGCAGGTTTTGTCATCTGATTTTAGGCTTTATTTCTTACTAATCGCGTCTTTCGTCTTTTTAGGCATTTGCCATCGCGATTTGTCTCCGGAAAATGTCATGATTGACAAGGACGGCTGCTTGATCATTGACTTTGGCATGTGTTTGCGCATGCCGTATTTAGAAAATGATCACGCCGCAGCAACGATGACGGACGTAACGAGAGGGACGCGGCGCTGCTTGATGAAGCCGCAAGGAGCATGCGGAAAGCTGCCGTACATGAGGTGAGTCGGTGATTGTGGGCAGCAGTCTCCTATACATGCAGCGGCTTCTAATCGCTCCTTGCATTAATTATGCTTCGCGTACTGACACCCGAAACGAACATGTATGCAGTCCAGAAATTTTCAAGAATCGTGAGCCGTTCGACGGAGAGCTCGTCGATGTTTGGACCCTTGGGACAATTTTATTCTGTATGCTAACAGGAAATCGCTCATACCAACAGGTAAGCAACATTTGCTCCATCTCAACGCAGTAGCCTGCGTTGACACAGATCAACTAATGTCTCAATCTTGCTATAGCCACATCCGTCAGATGCTCAATTTTATTGGATGACTCATGGATTGCCTCAGCTTCTGGCCGACTGGTCGGTCAGTCTGAGCTCCGACGGGGTAGATTTGCTTCAGCAGCTACTGCAAATCAACCCGAGATTAAGAATAAATCTTGCAGGCATTGAGCGACATCCGTAAGTGGAATATGTCTTTCGGTCACTCGTTGTAACAGGTCGACGACTCAGATATCATTCTTTGTCTATACTTTTCTGGCAGATGGATGATGCTCCCTGATGAAAGACCGACTCAAATCGTCGTATGAGCGTATCGGTGTATGCAGCCGCTTCCCTATTGAAATTGTCGATGCATCGCTTGTTTGTGAAAAGCTTTAGCTAGCTCGACGAACGAGCCAACCGTATTTGTTGTAAAAATGTATGAATATAACAAGTAACTAGCTCAATCATTTTACATCTACCTATGACAACATGCCCAACGATGAAGTAATGGCAAGTATGGATGCGATACCTGAAATGAGTGCAGCAAACTTCTTCCATTTGTGCTCTTGGTCTTCCCATTCCTCCGGTATTACTTCAGTTGCACCGACGTAGATGAATGTTCCCGCAACAAGTGCAAGCATAATCGAGTCGACAGCAGGTGCGGCAAACTCATTCACCGCCATGCCCAAACCAACACCAATAGGCCCCATGCACGAAAATATTGAAAGGTATTGCATAATCTCACTCTCCTTCATTCCAGACTTGAGAAAAGCCACCAACAAGGCAATCGACTCCGCTGGTTGATGCAATGCTATACTTAACGTGAGCAGCGCGCAATCCTCAAACGAATCAGCCAGGCCCAAGGCCATCATTTCAAGCACGCTATGCACTGCCAATGCTCCAAGGAGAATGACAGCGCTACGTCCACTCGTGCTTTCCGCTCTCGCAACCTCCGACGGCGTCCGTTGGTGGTTGCTGTTGCCTATTACTGCTCCTGGCTTGCGTGAGCCGTTGGCAACCGGATGAGCATGTCCATGTTTACTGCCACCATGCTCCAGCTCATGCAACGCCCCGTGAGCATCAAAGGCAACCTTTTCCACAAAAAAGATTAACAAGTAACCAGCGAGTACCAGCAAATATGGCGTCACTTCCGGAAAAACGTTCTTGTCCAGCCCGTGGACACACTCTGGAATCAAATGACCAAAGGCTAGCGACAAGAAGACGCCTCCCGAAAACGCATTGGCAAGTCCAAGGGCTACCTTGTTCTCCGTCATTTTACGAGACTTTAATGGAACTAACCAAAAGAAGACGTTGATCGCAGTCAAAAGGGCTTGAAAAATAACCTTCCATAGATGCAAGGGAATGCCATAGGGAGGCTGCTTTGCAGAAACTAGACTCTGCGCATGACTATGCCCACCTCGAGGAATCTTGTCAACGCAGCTGGAGCAGCAGTCGCATTTGGATGGTGCTTCTCGCCAATATGGTTGCGACACGGATGATGCGAGCAGAATCGCACGAGCCTTGGAGAAATGAGGACTACTGGTGGTGCTCGGGCAGTTCTGCTGTAACGATTGCTGCTGCCTGTGAGGTTTCTTGTGAAAAAGCTTATTCTTCTTCCAAGCTGAAACTGCTTCTGAAACTGATACAGTCTCTGTTAAAATGACGAGAATGAGCGTCAAGAGGCCCTTGGTGTGTCGAGCGGATAACGGTAGCATGTTTCGCCCCTCTTTTTGTCGTTTGCCTTTCTGTGTTATATTGTCAATTCTGTCACGATCACGAATCTTTCACGTCTTCTTGACAATGTATTGGACAATCTACTTGCTCCTTTTGACGGTGAGAAGCGCTGGATACATGCGATTTCTGTGGGATCATGGTGGCACATCCAATCGATGGACGCATCCAATTTAGCCCCATCCCTAACTCACGGCCGATGCCGCGCCACGCATGCTACCCTTTTAACGGCACGTAGAGTAATCTACCTATAACCAATAGCATTAGACACATCGTATAGAAACTATACAGCTCTAAGATTGTTTACTTGTCGACTCTTAGCGTAGGGCCAAGCATCGACAAGAACTTTCGTCGCGCGGTGGCCAGCGCCTGCACCTGCGACTCTGCCACGCGTAACGCGGCACCATCACTTGGCACAAACAGCAAGACTGGTTCCTCCAGTGGCTCGGGAATGAGCCCCTGCACCATCAGCCTTCGATGTGCAAACGACGCAGTAGTGTCATGCTGCTGCTGCTGCGATTGCAACCAAGCATGCTCCATGACGTTTCGACTCGACAGGCGCTTGCGTGGATCCAAAGTGACAAGCTGTTCCAGCAGCTCGACCAAGTGGTCACTCTCTGTTGCTCGTGGCAATATACTTGCCATGCCTTTGGGCGGAACCGCTTCGAAACGAAGCTTGGTGTAATCTGGAGTAATTGCTGCAACATCTGGCCACGAGTCGATTGTTGGAGTTCCTAGCGCGCGAAAGATAAGGGTTAATTGATCCAGCACGCTGCGGCCCGGAAACAAGGGTCGTCCCAGTAGCAGCTCGCATACTACCAAGCCAGCCGAGTAAACATCGACAGAGGCGTCGGTGGGTGCACATCCAAGCAGCATTTCTGGTGGGCGATAGTGCAATGTACAAAGGCCTCGAGGTATTGTCGAATAGCTTGATGTTGCGTCTTGATTATTCAAAGCAGCCGCAGCAATAGAAGTAGTGAATTGTGAGAGTCCAAAGTCGCAAATTTGCACGTGGCCGGTCGGTGTCACGAGCAAATTGGCCGGGGTCACGTCGAGATGCAAAACGTCGTGAGAATGCAAGTGATCGAGACCTGCAAACAAGTCTCGCGCAATGCTTTTAATGACAGGCATGGAAATTAATGGAAGAAACGATTTTCGTCGCCATTGCATGGTGAATGCAAGGTCCGTCGGACAGTAGTCAAACGCCAGCGACAAGGACGGCCCGCTGGAATACATGGCGCGAAGAGTCACGACATGGTCATGCGAACCCAACTTCCGAAGCGCCGCAACTTCGTTCGCAACATCTGGACTATACTCTTGGTGGTTGGTGGATTGAAACAAGGCTTTGACGGCAACGACGCGAACCTCGGAGGCATGATGAATGATTGCCAATGATATTTCTCCAAAGGCGCCGCTCGCCATGCGCGAATTGGGGACTGTTATAACGTGTTCCGAGCCAAAATAATCCATCCCAATAGATGAAGAGGATGTTGCTTTATGAGTTACATGGTTGGTCTCGCTATTTTCACTCATAATGACGGAATAAACAAGGATGGTCGCCCATCATGCGTTTCAATGTGATGGAACAAAACATTCATTCATTTTTGTGTCGTATGGTTACTCCTACCACGGTACTCAATTTTCAGCGATGCAGTACCGATACGACGCTCATTCCTACGTCACTCGCAGATTACGTCACACAACACACAATCGGCGCTTGTTGATGTTTGTTCGACAGCAGGCCATCATACAGCCTCCAAGAAGGCCTCCCCCGTCGTCCAAAAGGAAGAACAACATCAGAACCATCAACCTTTGTTGCCATGAGATTCAGCATTGCCGTGCTTGCGCTGCAACTGCTGCCGGCGTCGCAAGCCTTCACGAATAGTCTTCGACACGCTCGCACCTCCACAGCAAAGAACAAGTTGCATTCGACGGAAGACGACGATGACTACTTTGACCCGTACTTGGACAAGGCTCTCCGCACCGACGTCTTTCAGCTCTACAGTCCACCAGGAGGAGGGGCAAGAACCAATGGCATCGTGGCGCCGTCGGCAGCAAAGAAGGAGCGGCTGCATCAAAAGTCTCCTCCCGCCGTTGTGTTTTACGACAGCAAGCGACGCAAATTCATGCAGGGCTTTAAAAGCAGCGTACAAACGGTCCGAGATATTTCCAAAAAGACCATTTCAACAGTCAGCAAAGCTTCCATACAGGCTCCCGAGGTTGTCACGTCGCAACTAGAGTCCATCGTGACCAACGCCAGAACACTGGCGCCATTCCAAAAAGTGCAACGTTTACAAATTCCGCAACTGAGCCACCAGCAGAACGAATATTTCGGCGCCACGGCGGCTGGCTTTTGCACGTCGCTGACGCTTGCTCCGGAAGCAGTAGCCTTTGCAGTCATGACTGGCGTCAATCCATTGGTGGCACTGTGGACGAGCGTCATTGTAGGCATGACGGCGTCTTTATTAGGTGGTCGGCCTGGTTTGATTTCAGGTACCAGCGGCGCCTGCGCCATGGTGTGCGCTGGATTATGCGCACAAAAGGGACCGCAATACTTGACAGCATGTGCGCTTCTAGCAGGCGTTTTTCAAATTGCTGGCGGAGTGCTGGGTGTGGGAAAGTTTATTCGTCTGGTTCCCCAACCAGTCATGCTTGGTTTTGTGAATGGTTTGGCTTTACTCATGGCCAAGACGCAACTGATTCACTTTGCCGGCTTGTCGCCGCTGTCGGCACCTGGTGTTTCAGCCATTGGAATATCTGCCGCAACCATTGGTCTCGTCAAGCTGCTACCCAAGTTTAGCAAAGTGATACCGCCGTCGTTGGGGGCTGTGACGCTGGTATCCATCGTATCAGCTATATTCAAATTGCCAGTCAAACGACTTGCGGATGTGGCGGGAGCAGGCACGTTTGCTGGTGGTTGGCAGGCGTTACCAAAAATTGGCTTGCCAAGCGTGCCTCTAAATTTAGCAACTGTACAAACGGTCTTGCCGTATGCCATCATTATAGCTGTCGTTGGCTTGCTGGAGAGCCTTCTCACCACGCAAGTGGTTGATGGCATGCTTGATGATGGAAAACGCGGCTCGACTGAAAAGGAATGCATTGCACAGGGAGCTGCCAACGTTGCCAGCGGCTTGTTCGGTGGTATGGCAGGCGGTGTTCAGCTTGGCCAGTCAATACTCAACGTCCAATCTGGCGGCGCCATCAACAAATGGTCAGGCATAAGCGCCGGAATCTTTCTAGCTGGGAGCATCGTCTTGGGAGCGCCATTGGTGGGAGCCATTCCTGTTGCAAGTTTAGCAGGAGTCATGCTATTGGTGTGTCAATCAACATTCTCATGGTCGTCGCTGCGAGTAGTGAACAAAATTCCAAAAATTGACGCTTGTATACTGGCCATGACCAGCATTCTCACACTTCAAAAAAATCTTGCGGCTGCCGTTCTGTACGGGACAATGGCGTCGGCGCTGGGCTTTGCATGGAGGAAAAGCAAAATGCTACGAGCAGACGAATACGTGTTTGAAGATAACAACGTAAAGCTCTATTCGCTAAAAGGTCCACTGTTCTTTGGATCAGCGGGTGCTTTCGACTCAATTTTCGACGTTGGTGGCGACCCAGAAAAGGTGATTATGGACTTTAGCGAATGCAGAGTGCACGATCATTCCGCATTAGATGCGGTTTGCAGCATGGCAGAAAAATATAGCCGGTCGGGCAAGCAAGTCATTGTCCGCCGAGTGAGCAGTGATACTGCTCAGTTGCTTCGAAAACTGGACAGAAGTGGCTCATTGATTGTTGAGACTGATGCAACCAATGATCCGCAATATCAAGTAGCGGAAAATAGTGAATTGTACGAGAATCTGCGAATCGGGTAAATCGGTTGTTTGAGCTAAGCATCCATGCACTGCTATCAGGGTCAAAATAGTTTATATCTGTTTATTGTATTTAACATACATTGCAACTTGGTAATATGTGTAGCTGTGAAGTGGTGTAACAAGCAAAACGTCGATTGGGACTTGCAGGCACTTTTAATGCTTTCGCAACGTCTAATTCCCGAAAGGCTTCAAGTAAGTATCGTTGACATGTCGCTATATTGTGTATGCATCAATCACTGCCTCTACTCCAACTCAGCAGCGAGGATTCGCTGGGTTGCGGGGGCTCATTTCGGTAACTTTGCCTCCCATGGTATCCGTTGCGGTTGCCGCGTAAACACACGTGGCGCTGGTATGCCGATTATTGAGACCAAAGCCGTGCGTCCAGCAATAATGACGCCGGCGAGATGTAGCAGGAGTAGTTGTTGTTGTACCAGTTGGGGCAGCAGAAGCAGCATGCGACGAAGCGGCACGAGCGAGAGCCTGCTCATTCTGCTGCAACTGACGACGGAGATGCCCTTGTTCGATCAACAGCGCATTTAAGCGTGCAGCAAGAGCGTTATCATGATAAACGCCGAAATCAATGGCTGTGCGCTGTTCGCGACGCACCCTGTTGGCGCGGTTGAATCTCGCCTGGAAATCTTTCATGGTGCGATCATCGTCACAAACGGCTCGCTCGTAGGCGGCGATGTCATCAGCAAATACGCCACTGTTGCGTAAAACAAGGAGTGTATCGTAAATTTGGTTCCATTCGTCAATTGGTCCGCCCGCAGCGTCAGCAAAATCAGTAATTTCGGTGAGTCGATTCCAAATGGTTTCAATGGGTTCGTTCGGATCCCACGGCGTGAGGAGGCGCTGGCGGTTCTTCTCGCGTTCAGCGTTGGTGATGCTTCCATAGTTAGTATTCAAATGCGTCAGTAGTTGCATGGTAGTGACGTTGGAGTAGCTGAAGCGACGATGCTTTAGAATGGCGTAGTAGATCTCGTTGACGGCTGTCATCAACAACGTTTTGAGCGCAAGATCGGCAATGCCCATCGTCTGGTAAACTTCCATAGCTTCTCTGTAGACACGTTCGCGCTCCTCAAAAAGGTAGTGCTTTGTCATGTCAGGAGGCGGCGCACCCAGTGGAGCTGGAAGTGTAGGTGCTTGAAAAGAAATGGCTGGATTGGGAAAGCGGACGAGCATTTCGGCAGGAGAGAGCTTGACGCAGAGGAAATCATGGCCATCAAACCCATTGCGGAAAGGGATTTTGCGAGCGTTCGCAATGAGCTGAGCGGTAGCGGTAGTGAGTGTAGAGTAGCTTGGTTTGCCGTCAATGACAGTCAACGGAGCAAGTTCGGGAAGCGTGAAATTCATCGAGGATCAGTTTAAGCAGCTGAGTCGGAGCAGTTAAAGAGAAGGCGGAGCAATAGTAGCAGGTGAACGGGATGTAACACTTCTGTTGAAGGGTCTTAAAGTCACTACAGCAGACAAGCGATTTGACGTGTGATTGCACTTTAATGAGCTCATCATGGCTGCCGTATTCTTTGACTGAGGTGTGAAGCGAAACGCTGGGAATGCATGGTGGAACGAAGAGTGATACTCATGACTCATGGAAAGACGTACCGGTACTCAAGGCGTCTCGTCGTAGTCGGATTCCGAGTTCCATAGAAACGCGCGATGACCAACGACGATGACGCAGATTCGAACTGCGCGCGACAGCGCGCGTGTTATGGGCGACGAAACAGGGAATCTCGGTGCAGACGGTCAACCTTTCCAAAAGCATCAGCATGAGACAAGCACTTGACTCAGAAGGCTACTATTGTTGATACAAAAAAGCAGGAGAAGCAAAATATCATCAGTGAATGTCTTCGCACAACACTCCGCACCCACAAGAGCATATTTGCTGTTGTTATCCGATCCGTCAAGAAATGGCGCGTCATCACCAGCCAGAATTACCATCACGTTCCGATGAGCTTACCATGCCGGTTGCTATAAGAAATGTTCATGGCGCTTATCCAGCCTTCCATATATTCATACTACTACTCATATCAACCCAATGCGCCGATTCCTTCGTGCTTTCACACGCAAATCCCCATGCCCGAACCAATCGCAGACGGAACAATTTATTCCCAGCGACCAAACTGCAGGAAATAACGTCGACGGCCCCAGATTCTGTCACGACATCAGAGACATGGTCTCTTTCGGCTTCGAATGCTCGCAGTGAGAGTCGCTTTGGCTTACGACGCCGCGTGAAAGCGGTGCTACAGAATGCCAAGAACCGGACGGGTCTTCCCAATCTGAACTCAGAAGACGACGCATTCGTTGAATCATCCATCAGTAGCCAGTCCATGGGCAAAGCTTTCGATGATGCAGAAGAATACTTATTCCATGAGGAGTTGGATGATTTTGTTGCATTGCCGAATGAGGAAGTGCCAATCGCCGTGCGAAGCAACTATGTTGCTCCTGTCAAAACTGTCGACCAATCGACTCCAGTTTCATCAATATCAGCACAGGCACAAAAACCTCTGCCTTTTACTCTCCCAACATTAACAGAAGAACAGAATGAGCTGCTTCGAAAGGGTGAACGAGTACAGTACCAAGCCAAAATGGGAGGAGAAGGCAATGGCTTTGTCGTGGTTGACGTTCAAGCTCCACCCTACGTTGTATGGGAGTGTCTGTTAGACTTTGAAGCATACCCGGAACAAATTGACACTGTGAGAAGCATGCGCATGTTTACATCGACGCACTTGAACAGCAGCTACATTGCCGAAGACCCCGTTCTGCCTGCCTTGACGCGAAACATGCGACACTATGGTCGCGCGTCAGTGACGCGCGCCTCCTTTGTGTTGAGCAAGTTTCGACTGAACATTGCCGCCGTACACAAGTATCGCCCACATCCAGATGGTCACTACATGACGTTTACGCTGGACAAGGCATGCAAGAATGTGGTTCTGCAGGATGCCAAGGGGATATGGTACACGCAGGCATGCCCCGACGGACGACAAGACTACACGCGCGTGTGGCTACTATGTGAGCTCAAAGTATCTCCCTTGCTGCCAACCTTTATCGTTGACTACGCGGCGCGCCGAGCTATGCCACGGGCAACGACCTGGCTCAAACCAGTCGTGGAGACTTCTGCCAATCGATGGCTGGGGACTGGAATGTAGAGCCTTACTAATAAAACTACACCGGTATAAAATTGACAATATATAGACGTTATGAAAGCGAGCATATAAGCTCTGGTAGCCGCTGCTTATGCGTACGTAATGAAGGTCGTTTGCGCTTTTGCTGAGTAGCAGTCCACGGGACTCGACAAAGCGTGATTGCTTTGAACCCCAACTCTTTTGGGTCGACCAGGTGACTTTTTGACGCGGACGAGGAAAGATCTCCTTGCTCCTTGCAGCTTGCCAGTTTACTCTTCGTTGCAATCTATCCTCAATTTCGGTCAAGTGCAGCACAATCGTCAAGAGAATGGTTGAAACAAAATTTGAGGTCGGCATGACTTGCTCGGGATGCGCCGACGCCATCAAGCGGATTCTTGGCAAGATTGACGGAGTCCAAAGCATTGATGCAAATGTTGACACTAAGATTGTAACTGTTCAAGCTGACCCATCGGTGTCTCCACAATATATGCTTGAAAAGCTTGAAAAGGTGAGTTGTTATGGAAATTGATATGTGAAATGCAGACGAATGCTTTTGCAGCTGGCATTTACTTTTTCGTTCGAATGATGTGCTAGAGTTTGTTCGCTTGTTCGCTGTATTTATTCTCATCCGCTCTTTGCTCATCGCAGTGGGGAACTGCTGCCAAAAAGACGGTAGCATTGGTATAACAACGCGTGATTGATGCCTGCTTCGGGTCGCGCGGCCTATCTTCTGCACCTATGTAAAGCAAGATCTACGTAGAGTCCTTGACACATAACACCAACAGACTGCGTCTACATGCAAACGAATACAGTATAAATTACTTCGACTTGCTCTCAAACCTATACGATTGCATTAGTTCCTCCTTCTGACCCCGTTTTCGCCGATAAGCATTCGTTCTTTGAAATTGGTCGAGGAACAATCCAATCAATCATGGCACTTTCTAAATAGTAGCTCAATGCATTCATAAAGATTGTTTTCGATAAGCAAGTTTCAGATTCCTTGTAGCTCGTCCTTTGCAATGTATCTCGTGTGACGGTAGATATCGTGGATAGAATTTGTCTTATCGGTTTTGAAAAGTCAAATGGACGGTGACGAAGCGCACGACGAAACGAATCCAACGCGTTGCCTTTCACAATGGTCGCTGTGACCCCCGACAACGTTAATCAAACGGCCATTTCCTGCTATTAAAGTCTTTGCAGCTACATCATTAACATGTCGTTTCCACCACCGCCGCCTCCGCCGGCGAATTCTAGTCGGTTTGCTCCACCGCCACCGGGAGGTTCGTTTGCGGCACCTCAACCTGCCGCAGGCCTGGCGCAAAACATGAGCAACCTTTCCATTCAGCCGCCAGCGGCTCCGTCTGGGTACGTACAATCAAACAAATGTAAAGAAGAAGACGAATAGCGAGATTATGGTAGTGAAAGTAATCGAGCATGAAGAATGCAAAAAATATATATTTTGACATTCATGCATTTGCAACTTGCATTGCCAAGAGACTGCAATGACTGCTGACATCTCACCTTTTTTGTTTAATTATTTTCACTACAATTTCAGAGCACCAACTGGAGCCGGCATGTTTCGTCCTCCGCCTCCAGGTCAGCCAGTCGCTCCAAGACAGCCGCAATATCAGGGCGGCGCCGCTGCTCCGCCCCATCAACCTGGACCCGCCGTCTTCACGCCAGCCGCTCCAAAGGGACCTCCAGCAATAGCTGGCGGCTCCTTTGCTCCTCCTCCACCTCCTGGCGCTCCCATGATGCCTCCAGGATCATCGCATCAAATGCAAATGCATGCGCCGCCGCAGCAATTTGGCGGTTTGAATCCTGCTGCAGCCGCGCCGTCACCATTTTACCATCCCCAGCCTACTCCTGGTCAAATGAACCGCGCCATGGGTCCACCGGGAATGGGATCTCCGCCGCCAGCAGCCGGAGGCATGCCGGTTGGTTTACCGAGTGCAGCGCCCATGACGATTACAGAAAATACAAACATTGACTACAGCATCAAGATTCCTGAACCTTTCTTTCGCCTAGCCTGCGGAAAGCTTCCTCAGACTGCGTCGCAGGCACCCAAGATTCCGCTCGGTGGCTTGATTCGTCCATTGGCGCCAATCTTGGATGAGTCTGACGACTCACTCAAGGTGGACACGATCCAGCCTGGCACGGCTGGCATTGTCCGCTGCAAGCGCTGCCGCACTTACATGAACGCCTTTGTGACGTGGGGCGACCACGGCCGGACCTGGAAGTGCAACATTTGTACGCAAATCAACGAAACACCGAGCGCGTACTTTTGTCATTTGGACGACCAAACGGGTCTTCGTCGGGATCGCTACGACCGACCGGAACTGAGCAAGGCGCTCGTGGAGTTTATTGCGCCGGCCGAGTACATGGTGCGGCCGCCGCAGGAGCCCGCGTACTTTTTTGTCATTGACGTGAGTGCGACGGCTGTACGCAGTGGCATGCTGGCGAGTGTGGCGGCTGGTATCAAGGCGAGTTTGGATCATTTGCCGGGACGGGGGCGCACCAAGATTGGTTTCGTCACGTTTGATAATTCGGTGCATTACTATAACCTGGCGAGCGATTTGACGAATCCACAAGTATTAGTGGTTGCGGATTTGAAGGAACTATTTGTGCCGCTGCCGGATCACTTGTTGGTCAATTTGGAGGAATCTCGATCGGTTGTGGAAGTGTTTTTGGATAGCCTGCCGGAGATGTTTAGTCGCAACCCCGTCGTGTCGCAGTCTTGCCTTGGACCGGCACTCAAGGCGGCATTTACCGTCATGAAGCAAGTTGGTGGTAAAATGTGCGTCTTTCAGTCGCTCATGCCAAACTTGGGAGATGGTGCGCTGAAGCCACGAGAGCAACCTGGAATTATGGGTACGCCCGCGGAAATCAAATTGCTCAAGCCGGAGCAAACATGGTTCAAAGATACAGCTGTTGAGTTTAGTCGTCAGCAAATTAGCGTCGACATGTTTTTGTTCCCTTACCAGTACATGGACTTGGCATCGCTTGGAGAGCTCCCTCGTTATACTTCGGGCAATCTTTACTCGTACGTTTCATTTAACAGAGCCAAGGATGGAAAACGATTTGAAGATCAGCTTGCGAATACCTTGACGCAGCATACAGCCTTTGAAGCAGTCATGAGGATTCGTTGCAGCAAGGGAATGAGAATTACAAATTTTTACGGTAACTTCTTTATTAGAGGGACAGATCTCCTTGCGCTCCCCAACTGCAACACTGATTCAGTCTTTGGATTTGACTTGGCCCACGAGGAACAAAACATTTTAATGTCCCACGTCACGGTGCAAGCAGCTCTGCTTTACACGAGCAGTGATGGAGAGCGGCGTATTCGAGTCATGACGCAGACGCTTCCAGTGACACCGTTGAACTCGGAGCTTATTGGAGCAATTGATGCAGAAGCGTCTTGTGCCTTGCTTGCACGGCAAGCAATGGACTTGGGGTTGAAAACGAGCTTGGACCAGACCCGCATGCGTTTGCAGCAAATTTGCGTGGATGTCATCCGGTCTGCTAAAGGCGGAGACAAGCGGACGGTGTCTGGTTATGCTGCTCCGGGGCATCATGACGGATCGGATGGCGAGGAGAAGCAGTTGCCTGAAAACTTGCAACTCTTCCCGCTGTATATCCTAGCGCTGATGAAGAATGTTGCTTTTCGAGGAGGTACGGACGTTCATCCGGACGAACGCATTCAGGCCCACCATATATTGAGCCGCCTGTGGGTTCCAGCGTGCAAGCACTTTATTTATCCGCAATTGTTTGAGCTGCACAAAATGGACAATGATGCTGGCCATCCATCTGTTAACGACGACGAGAGTGAACTGGTTGCTGGAAGAAACCGCATTGTACTACCCACTGTGGTTAATTTGAGTATAGACCGACTGAGCAGCGATGGTGTTTACTTGCTCAGCAACGGAATTGAATTCTATCTCTGGGTCGGCCGAGATGCAAACATGAATATTGTGGCGTCGCTTTTCGGTGTTCACACTTTGGATGATGTTGATCCAAATCAAATGGAAATTATTATGAGCGGCGATCCATTCGCGTCACGCTTTGGAGCCATTGTTGATGCATTGCGCGAAGAGGTTGATGGCCCTTATTACACTGCGCCAAAGATTGTCGTCATTCGAGAAGGAGATACTCACTTGGAGGCACGGTTTTACTGGTTTTTGATTGAAGATCGGGCAAGTTTTCAAGGTGGAACCTACAGCTACGCCGAGTTTATGCAGTTTGTAAACAATCCAAATGCCACCTCGGGAGGCCGGGGCGTCGCCCCTCCTGGTGCACCCGGTGGAATGGCGATGGGTGCTCATCCTCCTCCACCAGGTCCTCCTGCCCCGCATCAAGGAGGTGCGTATCCGCCTCAAAAGCCGCAGTACGCTCCCTCACCTGGTCATGGAAACTACGCTCCACCGACACCTCCAGTTGCGCCGCGCGGACCTCAGCCAGGTGGTTATGGAGGGCCGCCTGCTCCCCCGCAGCCTTCTCAGCAAATTAGTTACAACTCACCGCCGGTGGCATCACACGCGCCATCTCAAGGAGGATACGGTGGCCCAATGGGATCACACGGCCCTCCGTCAGGTGGCTATGGCGCTCCTCCAACGCCGCCAACTCAAGCAGGACCTCCACAGGTGAACTATGCAGCGAAAACTTCACCAGTCGGAGCTCCACCTCAGGCGGCGTACCAAAGCCCTCCTGTGTCTTCTGCCGGACCTTCACGACAAGCTGGCCCTCCTCCTGTACCGGGACGGTCAGTAGCTTCTAGCGCTCCTCAACAAGCTCCGGCTTACTCATCCACGCCTCCGCCTCCTCCAGGTGCCGGCGTTGCACGACCTCCTCCGCCACCTCCTGGTGGTGCGAGAAATTTCCCGCCACCCCCACCTCCGCCTCCTGGACGCTAATTAGTTTCTATAAAGAAAAATTTACCTCAGTTGTTGACGGATATACGCATGTATAAAGAGTTGTTTTGTGAATTACATTCTACTCTATCCTTCCTTTAGAGTTTTTGGCCTTTTGTCGTTAATATTTCGCTTAGCCAGCGGACCAAAATATAGCTGATTGATGAGCACACCCATCAACCTTAAAAAGTTAAATACGCCGAAGCCAAGCCACACACCAGCGAGTCCATATATTGGCGGAAACGTTTTAAGCGCCCAAAGGCAGCCAGAAGTGGCTATCGCGGTACTAAGAGAGAGCTGACAAAGAAGAGTCAGTTGTCAGGTACGTGTTGACGAGTCTTCAATACGAACAGTTCAATAAATTACCTGCATGAAACTACCGCATCCCACCATGACGCCTTCGCCAATAAAGACTGCTCCGTTCATTATTTGATATACGCTTGCCAGCACACACGGTATTCGAGCGGCGTCTCGCACTTCTTGCAAAGGTGTAGACTGTCGAATGACGGGGATGAGTAAAAGCTGCAGACAGCCCAAAATTGAACCTAATAGCAGGCCCCAGCTCATGAGCCTATTCACAGTTGCCTTGGCGGTTGCGACGCCTCCGACATGCTTCCTCTGATTCTTGTCATATCGCGAAACCAAATCATTAGGAACAATCGTCTGGGCGACCGTCGAAAGCGCCAGCAAAACAATTCCTCCCAACTGAAATGTTTGTATTGAAATAGCGTGCGCTGCCGCTGACACTCCACTCGTATCAATTGATTGCACTACGCGAGCCACTGCTAAAAAGGTCAAATTCAGTGCAACATTGCGTAGCTGCAGTGCTCCGCCTCCTTTCAGCAGTGGTTGCAGTTGCACCCACGCGGGTAATTTGAATATTTTTCCCAATTGAATCATGTTACGCTTGTGCAACACCACCAAGTAAGTGACGGCGGAAACAATTTCGGCAGCTAGCGTCGCCAGTGCGGCGCCTGGAACTCCCATTTGTAACGTGAAAATGAAAATCGGATCTAAGACGGCGTTCAAAAGATTGGCCATCAAGCTGATTTTGACAGGAGTGACAGTGTCTAGAACACCGCGAAAAGCACTGAAACCAACCAACGATATCAGAGAAGGCACAAACGCAAAAGATCGAATCAAAAGGTAAGGTCTGGCGTATTTTAACGCGGGTGCATCCGCAGACAAGACGCTCAGCAGGACGGCGTCAGGCCGCAAAAGTAGCACTGTAGACGATATTGCTGCCATGATCAAGCCAATCAAAAGTGCTTGACAAATAGCATCTTGAACGCCTTCCTGATTGCCCTTGGCATTCTGCTTGGATATTATCGTGGCTGTGACGGCCGGCAGAAAACTTGTCAGCCAAAAGACGCTGCTGAAGACTTGATTTGCAGCCGCCTGGCCAGCTACTGCCAACGCAATACCCATTCGATTGACCCAAAACAAGTCAACGGCGCCAATTAAGGGGTTGATGGCAAAGTTTGCAATGACGGGCAGTGACACTTTGATCAAGCGACGGTCCAATGCGTCCCCACATGGCCAGCGCGATATAGACGAAGGATTAGATGCACGTTCTCCTCCTCGAAGTTGATCGTCATTCACATGTTGTACTTGTATCTCGTGAGCTTCACTTTTTGACGTTTGGTCCATGGAATTCACTGTTGCACCTAGCCGGTGTTGATCATCATTGTCAGCTACATGGTGGCCTTCTATTGCATCATTTAGTGCACTTTCTATGCTAGAAGCTTGATCCAAAGTTTCTGCTGGATCGTCATTCATCGTCCGTAGTTGCATAGTCCCTTTTGTTGCCGCTGCCCTTTGCCTTGATGGAAATGTAAAAGTGCGAACATTGTGAACGGCAAAGCAGCCGACGCATTGCGTCAAAAATGCCCAAATTAACAGACATTGCAAGGATGATTTGCTTCGAGAAACATGCACTTGATGGGATGGTAATGCTATTGATGTCATGAGACTGCTTTTCCTCGACTCTTCTGCAGACTTGTGATGTTTCGCTGGATGTCGGCGATGTTGTGAGGAACACGTCATGGTGCGTAGTCATTATTGTCACACGACAAAGCGTGACTGAAAGCCATTCTTAGCTACCCGGTGCTGCTTAAGACTCACTCAACGCTTTGCCGACTTTCGATATGTATGCTAATTCAGCTTTTCAGAGACTAACAGAGTCAAGACTAAAAGGCAATATGGTCTGGTGCAACGGTTAGAGAGAGCAGCAAGTGAGAGAGCGACTTCTGACAGGGTCTAATAATGCTCGGAGTGCGTCCGCGACAAGTTGACGCCCTCCTGGCGGGAATATTAAACCATGATACGCATGGCCCAGATCACAGATTTTAGTAAAGGTTACTTAAAAGAGTAGAGTACATGGGGATCTTCGAGCCACGAGTCATTGAATGTAGTACTCTGTGTCAACATACTTCTGCGCGATGGGAATCTGAACTCCTTCTTTTTTTAACTTAAATGGATTTGGTTCTACGCCATGCACAGCAATCCTCTTCTTGTTCGAATACAAGATTGTTTAGCAAGTTGTGACATTCTTGAGGATGTGCTGGCAGCGCTTGCCGGACTCACCACCTTTGTAGTCAAATATGGCAACTACTATAGACTCCTGGCTAAGTATAACCAAATTAAGTATTAAACCTTACTTGAACTTTTGAAAATCCATTGGCCCACGAATATCATGACTTTCATCCACTTGCTGCGCTCCATACTTGGCTACTTCTCGATCATTTTCGCGAAAGCCCAGCAAACGTCCTCGCGTATTCTGCAAGACCACCATGGAGCCAAAGGTGAACCCGATTCCCGCCATGAGACCAGCGACGGCGAAGCGAGCAGGTCTTCCAACGACGAATCCGTAGGTCCATGAGGCGACGGTGGCGCCGGCCCATTGACAGTAGTCGGACGTGCGAAGACACTTGAGGCAGTCGTCGACAGTTGGGTTGATATTGACAGTTGGATATTTGGTGTTGATAGCGGGAGCCATGCTATCTGTAGTAAATTGAATAGATAATGGAAGGCTGAGATCATGACAGTGATCATTACAAATGCAAGGAAGGTTGGTGACGTGCGTGACGAGGACCGTCTGTCAATATCAAATGTTCACCCTCCATGGCTATTTTTTGTTTGTGCTTAACTGAATATCATCCTACATACCTTGCGAAAGCTGAAAATGACCGAGGGTGTTTCTATATTACGATACGGGACCAAGCGTTGGCTATACTTTTGGTCGCAAAAGCGGAAGGTGCATATGGAAGCAGCAGAGCAGCCGATAACGCTACGACACAACGAGAAGTGGTGCGACACTTGTCAATCTGATGCGCGACAACCACCATCATGTTCATTCCAGAGTGCCAGTACCGGTAATTGCTCATCTTTTCTACATAAATTACTGCTGGGAAGCACTACCATCGTCATTATCATGTCCAAATGGTTACAGAATGCAGCCAACTTTCTCGAGAAACTGGATGATACAGCGGCAAAGGTGATTGTCGAGCAGCGCGGCGGCAGCCATGACGACGATGACGACGGTTTGCTTGACAGCATTTTGGCCTCTCGTGGACTCGATGAGGAAATGAATGATCAAGAGCTGCAAGACCAATTGTCCAATGCTTGGAGCGAGCATGATGATTTGGATTTGTCCATGAAGAACGTAGATGCATCCGAAGCAATGGCGGAGCAAGAAAATTCAGAAGGATCAAATGATCCTGTAGAAGAAAACCAGCAGAACGAGACGCCTGCAAAAGCTAAATTGAGTGAAGGAGTAACTTCAATGCAGTCTTCTGATACTCCATTCCGGACGCCTCGTCAGTTATCATCGGACTCGTTGCCCAGCGACAATGAGGCTGGTTCAGGGGACGAGGCTCAGCAAAATGCCACAAATGAATCTGATGAGGACCAGCCATCTTCATCAGTGAGGGATGAACAAGTAGACGCTCCAAACTCGTCCGTCGAAGCCCCATCCACTGCAGTGGCTCCTTCTAGTCGGCCAGTCTCTCCCATCGCTCCTGGATCACATGCGGGAACGCAACAGTTACTACAGTCGCAAAAGGAGCTTCGCACCCTCAAGCGTCACATTCTGGCGCTCCATCAGCAGCTTGAATCATCAGAAAGGGAAGTAAAAGCCCAGCGACACGAACTCGAGTCTGCGGGCGCGCTCATGGAGAAGGAGCGATTAAAGTTTAAGACGGAAAAGGACAAGTTGACTGAAAAACATCAGAGTGACACCAAGACACTAAAGCAAGCGCACAGTGACGAAACCAAATTACTTCACTCGCAAATAAAAACATTGAATGAACAACGAGCGCAGGAAGGTGGAAACTGGACCAAGGAGCTGGAGGATGCATTGGTGCGCGAGCAGGAAACGCTTCGCAAGGTTGCCTTGCTGCAAGACGAAAAGGAGACGCTGCAGCAGCATATTGACACACTTGAGCAACAGCAGCAAGCTCTTGGTAGTCGCTTGGAGTCTTTGACGGAGACGGCCGATGCCGCCATGGATCGAGAGCGGCAAGCAGAGACGCGGTTGGACGAGTTGTTGACGGCTCATGCTCGGCAGATTCAACAAAGGCAGTTGCGAGAAGCTGAATTAGAAAAGACGGTTAGCGAGCTAGGTGCAGCTTTGGTCAAGTCGAGCGAAAATGCTGGATCGGATCGTGCATTAATGCAGCCAACCTATTCTCATGACATGCAGATAATTGAGAGTCTTCGAGCGGAAATGGAAACTATTCAGACGCAACTCGAACAAGAGCAACAACGCAACAAGATTTTACAGGATGAATTACGAAATGTGTCCAGTGAGCAGTCGGACGAAGCCACTGTCTTGCAGCTGCGCCGAGAACAACATGATCGTCAAATTCAACAATTGAACGAAACTATTCTGGAACTCAAGAGGGAGTTGCAGCGTGAGAAGGAGCACGCCACTTCTAATCGACTGAATGGCGACGACGAGACTATGAAGCAAGTCAGAAACCTTTCGGAGGATGTGATTCGATTACGCGACAAGTTGAGCAGCTCAAGCAGTGAAATTTCGGCACTGAAAAGTCGTTTGCATGTTGCTCTGGACAGAGCAAAACGAGCGGAGCAAGCGTTGGAAGAACGCTTGACTGCTGTATCGGGGTTTGGCGATATCGAGGTTGGGAGTGGAGCAACGCGGCAACGTGGTGGATTGAAGGGTCATCCAACTATGCGAGCCGCTTTGAAGCTTGACGTCGTTCAAGGAGAAGGGTCCGAGCGCTTTGCCAAGAGTCTTGATTCATTGGATAAATTCCTCGTTCAAAGTGGAAGGTTTTTGCGACAGAACGCTGTCGCTCGACTGCTTTTCATTCTATACTTTGTGACGATGCACCTCTGGACATTTGTCTTGCTGTTCTTCCATGTTCACGGATACGACACAATGCGTACTGATTTCGCGACCAGCGGGCACGGTCCAGCAGGAATGATTGCTCAGCAGGCCGCTCAAGTGGCTCAGAGAAATGCCAGTGATATGATGCAGCCATAAGCTACGTCTGAACGAAAAGGTAACTAGGTCTCTTGTCCCCCGTCCCTGCTCTACTGTAAACACATGTACAAAGCATCGTCACGTACACTTCCTTCTGAGTAAAAGTCACTCTTGTTGGTACTCCATGTATGCGCACAGCTACATCCAAGGCGTTAGTGCGCAGTTACGGTGTAAGAATATACAAAGTAGGCATACTGCGCATACTCGTAAGCTATACGGTTTTAAAGCACGATCACCCGTTGCATGAATCTACTACGGTAAGTAAACATTGTCAGCATGAATGGCTAAAAGCGACGACTATAATGCTACTCGTCAACTGACCAGAGAATGAGTGTTCAGGCAGCCAGTAAAGCTTCTACATGGTCATGCCCATCTTCCCGATTGGAAACGTAGCGTTTGGAGAGGCTGGCTGGCAAAAGGATCCAGAGACCAAGGGGTCCGACGTGATGGTGCACGCCGTACGGGTGAACATGAGGTAATAATCGGGCTCGATGTCGTCACAGGTCTTGTTGTAAAGGTGAACGGCCCAAGGATTGAGGTCTTGCGCGAAGCTGGCCGCATCCATGAACATCAAATTGAACATGCAGCCCTGGGATACGTTCCATGGCGAGATATCCTGGTTGAACTGAGTCGCATTGGCAAACATGCTTCCAAAGGACATTGATTTGCTGGTGTCCCACTTGGAAAGGTCTTGGTTGAAGCTCGCAGCTCCGTAGAACATACCTGGTGTATAAAATTTGTGATGGAGAGGTATGTGAGTGGTTGCACAAGCCATTCGAGGCTTTGGCAGTTCTGTGCGTCTGACAGGATACAGGATGCGCCAACTTACCGTAAAAATCTTCGCCCTTGGAAACATCCCAGTCATTCAAAGGCTGGTTAAAGGCGGATGCGAAGGCGAATACACCAAAGAAATTCATCGTTTCGGAGACATCCCAACCTTTGGCGAGCAAAACAAGACGAAAAGGCAAACGAAGTTTGTGTGAGAATGGTATCTTTCCATGAATCTTACTCGTCGAGATATGATATACATACCAGTAATGTCTTGGTTGAACGAAGTTGCGTTGTAGAACATGTAACTCATATCAGTCGCACGGGAAACTGTCCAGCTGATTGGCTCGTTAAAGTACTGCGTGCGACAGAAATTGAGAATGTGTGAGAACGAATGCGTGAAGCTGCGTTGTCGACGACTCTGCCATTGCTCTCCAAGTATCAGCAACACTTCAAGACACAATCTGGTGCATTCGTTGCGACTCATAATACTTACAATGAGGTTGTAAAAGACGTACGAAAAGTCCGTGTTGAGACTGGTACACCAGTTGGTGATATTCGTGCCGTAAAAGGCCAGGACCGTGTCGCGGGAGCCGCGAGCAGCCTCCGGCAAAGTGAGCGAGTCACAGTAGGAACCTTCGGTGTAGCAGTGCGTCGCCGAAAAGAGCTCTCCTTCGTATCCTTGAAGAAATCCATTGACGTTGAAATTGGCACGGCCTGGTTCTCCGCAGGCTGCCTCGGCCTCAATCGTCTTGGCCGAGAAAGCAATGACGAGAACGAGCGAGAGGAGGAAGGACTTGAGGGGAGCCGTCATGGTTATGATGCTGATGATGATGAACCGAGAGAATGGATGAGAGGCTGAAACAAAGTTGTAGAAAGCCAACGGGATGGATTTCCTCAAATGGTCGAGCAAATTTAATGAAATGTGTGCGATGGCAAAGCAGAAGCTGATGATTGAGGGTGGGCGGGCCAAGAGCACGCAACCGTGATGCCAGTTGTCGCGTTTTCTGACTTGTGACTACTTTAAACTGTATAGCAACACTCAAAAGAAGGATTAAGGCTTTAAAAGCTTGTCATCAAAACGTGGTGGACATCTTTATTGGGCGGAAACGCGAGCCAAAAAAGCTTAGGGCTCAATATCATATGAATACAAGATTGTCAGAGTATCTACTTTACATTAAAATCGATAGTAGTTGTGGATACCTCCAATGACAAAGATTTTGCGCGCTTTTGGCTCTTTTGCCAGCACGCCTGCAATGTGGAGCAATATGTAGCGTGAGCTTGGCTGGTTATGGTCGGGCATTAACAGCGCATCTGACACGACCGCCTTGCGACGACCAATCCAAAGGGTTTGGATACGACAATTCGGAGTCGCCAAGGCTTCACCAACGTTCTACTTTGTTGAGGTTTAAACTGATGTATATTGACACCTGCGTAGCCTTGGTGGACTACTCCAAACGATTTGAAACTGTAATCCTTTTATTCGAGAGTATGTAGAGTGAAGCTTAAAATTTAATTCTGCATAGGCTTCGTGACAATAGCTATCTTGCGCTTTCAGCTTTAGTTAGTCTTGCATGACGTCATCATCAACGAACTGTCACGCCAAGAGTGACACGCGAATTCTGCGCCAACAAACTTGGAGAGCACTTGCGAATGTCACCATGGACGAGTCGGAATTATCTCGTGCAGCTAGTAGCACTGGCGGTAACATGACGGATAGTTGCTTGACAGCATCATCGGATGACGGAAACGTTTCGGACGATAATCGCAATGAAGGGAGTGATGGATTTTGGCCGCTCGTGGCGCAAGATTTGCGTTCACTGTACTCGTCCGTTTCGTGTACAGCGGGTGGAGCGGTCCGGTTCCTGCAAAAGTCTGCCTTGAGCGTTGCGGCGGAAATTGCCGAGCTGGAGCGACAGGAAGGAGCTCTCAAGTTTGAACGGCTGCGGTTGCCTTGGGAAGTGAGTGATGCCGACGATGCTGAAATAATTTTAGAGAATGAGGAATTAAAAGCGGAATTATTACTCGTCTCGCACCAAGCAAGTAACTTTTTGGGGCCGTTTACAGTTGCAGGAGATTTCGATTTGGATGATGCTCGCATTCAATTGATTCGAGACTTGCTGGAAATTGATCCTGTCCTTGCCAAGACACACGCTCGATTGAGCAGCCGCACTTCTACGACGGAAGCATTATTTTGGAGAAACTATTTTCACCATTGCCAAGCCATTCAAGACAAATACTTGTTTCCGCAGCAAGATGGGCAAGAAGATTTTGACGATGCAGACAAGAAGGAGGAAGGTAATTCAATTCTTTCGGGCGATGATGCTTCATACGTTTGCGTTGACGGATCACTGGCCGAGCGACCTCCCAGTCGACCACCAAGCGCACCAAGTAGCTGGAACATGATTTCAAGGAGTACCGGGGATTTGATAATTCTTGGGACGCCAGATGACATTCCAAAGTCACCAGTAGCGCCTCCGTTGTCGCCTGTGCAACCTATCGATCGAGTGGCATCGAAGAATTGATCAAGGATTTAGCATGGAGACTTGGGAGGCATGGCGACGGCCGCGATTACCTAAAGCATGTAAAATAAGTGATTTAAGAAACATAAATATCCATGCAACTTTGATTGTACTTGACCGTCGCGTCGTCAACACTTTGATTCTTTGACGTTGCTTTCTACTGCGGGAATATGTAGACGAACTGTGTAACGTAACGTACGAGTTTTATTTAACTTTATAATTCGTCGGTTTCCCAATAGAGCAGATCTACATCACCTTTGTTTTTCTGTAAGTGTAAGAGGCGACGTTTTCGACTCGTTATCATGTTGCGCAGCCGCTCTCGATCTTCTATGTCAAGCTCATGAGCTCACGCATCATTAACTCATCTTGTTTTCTCACGAAGCGTCCCTTCACGCGCAATCGTGAATCCGCAAAGTTCTTACGGACATCGTATTTAATCGTCTTGCTCCAGACCCGATGGTTGCGTTTAGACAAGAATCGGTCAATGCGAACCTTGCGCGAGTCGGGAGAGTATGCCCCAACCCAGCCATCTGGGCGGTCAACGTGCAAAAGACCAGCCGAGTCGACATATTGGTTCAAGTTTGGATCGCTCCATGTTCGTGGTCGGCCCGAACCTGGAATATGCTCATGCACCTCATCCAAATCGAGTTCGGCTTGTTTCTTTTCTCTCTTCTTGTACGTCGTCTTAGGTTTCACAGGCTTGGCCAGATCCAAACTTTCGGCAAGCATGCTTTTGTTTTCGGGAGCCGAGCTGCGTCGTGGTGCAGTAATACGAATTCCCTTTGGCCCCTTGAGTTTGATAGTCGGATTGACGTCAAAGACGTGCTTCGTCGGCACGGCAGCCGCCTTTTGCTTGGCAGTTTGTTTCTTGGGCGGGTCCAACAAGGCTGAAAAGAGTGAATTGGACCTCATGCGTCGCTCCTGGTCCGAAAGAAACGAGTCGACCAAGGGACTCGCCGCCGCCGATGATACGGCTTGCGATGGCATGGGCATGATCGAGTCAGAATCATGACCCATGAAATCACCTGCGAAATCTAAATCTCCAATACCATCATCATGGTATCCTGCAAAGCTGGCTTTTCTTGGATTCGATACATGCTGACTACTGGAAGAGACATGATACGGCTGCGCCTGACTCGCTCGTGCATTACCTTGTTCCTGCTGTTCGACATCGCCGCGAAGTGGTTCGATAGTTCCACCAGTGACATAATCCGTCTCTTCCGCCTTCATGTTCATAAAATCCAAATCCAAGTCTCCAAGCAAATCCAAATCAGCCGGAAGACGATGCTGAAGACTCCCAGAACTAATCATTTCCTCCAGCATGGTCGGATCACCTTGTTGCTCATACAAATCCAGCGCATGCTGCAGTTCAGAGTCACCCAAAATGATCAAATCCTTCAACACCGCCTTGGTGGACTGATCCAACAAGCCTCGATCCTGCAAATAGTCGGACGCGCTCTGCAAACGCCCGGAAATACTTCCACTCCGAGATCGCTTGGCAAAGTGCGACGTTTCGTAGGAACTCACCACTGGAGGTGTGTGCGAAAACGGCAGATTGGAGTCAATCATTGAAGTCATGAATCCTGATCCAGTGGAACCTTGGGAGCTTGCTTGCGATGGTGGCTGCTGCATCATGTGCTGCGGCAAGGGAATCGATTTGAACGGAACTGGAATCGATTGACTCGTTGTTGCTTTGCTGTTGTGATGACTGCTGCTGGGTTGGTGCACGTCCAACGACTGCAGCAGCATGTCGCGTTCCGACTCGGTGAGCATGGTGCTAATGCTTTCACCTCGCGAGCGAGTATAGTAGTAGGAGTCGTCGTTGTTGCGGGCGTTGGCGTCCGACATGCTTGTCTTCATCGGATCGGATGCAGTAGTAGTTGGAATTAAGACGTGTAAAAGTAGTCTTGATGTTTGCAAGAATTTCGGACAAATAATGTCGTACACTAGTTGCGCTCGTAGTCAGCACTCGAGTGGTAATTCAGTAGTCTATGAACCTCTTTCGGCAGAATGTCTACTGCAGTTTGCTTTTATCCTCGTGTGTTAGCCTCCAAAATATTCCTGCCGCGCGCTGTGACCCAGCTGGCCTTCGCAGAAGGAATCTGTCGTGGCCGCTTCGCGATGGGTTTCGCCGCATCGCGTCGCCATACTTTTCAGTAACGCTTTCTAACGATGCGACAAACAGAATGATGATGAGCTCGCCATCGCTCGCTCCATCAATTACTCGCTGCTTGCCTTTGTTTTCAACCTTGCCAATCGTTTCGCACTTTTCTTATATACAATAGCAAATACCATGTCTGATTCCGATTCATCATCCGACGATGACATTGCCACATTAATGTCAAAGGCGAAGCAGCAAACCATGCGCCAGCAGCAGCGAGCTCAAGACAGTGCTAGTGAGGACGACGACGACGACGACTCGAGCGTTGAAGCAATCAGCGCCAGCAAAACTGCGGCTTATTCTAAATCACCGCTTGAAGCATTCAATGTTTCGCAAAAGGCAGCAGCGACGTTTGGTGATAGTAGCAGTGATGAGGACGATGACAACGTCCAAGACTGCAAGCCGATTTCCGCTCCGGCGCCAGCGAAACGCATCGTCGACCCGCGCAAAATTACAGTATCGGTCAAGAAAATTAGCGATGATCTGTCAATAAACAATAGTCACCAAGATTTTAAACCGAAAGCAAGCCAAGATGTGAAACCGAGAGCAAACCAAGACAAGGACATTATTGAAATTGTTTCCAGCAACGAAAAGCCATTGTACCTTTCCTCGAGCGACGAGGACGAGCGGCGCCAACGACGACGAGGCGCATTCAAAAGCAATAAGCAAATGCAGGCGCTCGAGGCTGCCCAAATTGAACTATCGAAGGCGCAGCGCTACAAGTCGACCAAGCAAGTCGCATCGCCGTCACTTTCTCCGAGCAAGCGAACGCGCGTTGCAGTGGAAACATTGACATTGATCATTGAATGCAAACTAATGCTTCATGGCAGTCTAAAGTCCCACAAGACTGTCCAGTTGCGTGTTTTGAGCTCGACGCTGCTGTCTCAGATTCATGAGGATCTACTCAAAGCTTGCGATTTGACAAGAAACACGGCAGTTGTTTCAACATTGTCCTGTAATGACCGAGTCATTGGGAAGACGGCGGCTGCCTTGAGCAAGACGTTGCTAGCAGCTTGCCCAACGATCAAGTCTGGAAGCGCACTGCATGCAACCTTGCATTTGACGGGCTTGACGGCGTCAGCCAAGGACATGGCAAGGGAGGTTCACGAGACGGACGAAAAGAAGTTTGGTAAGTCCATAAGGATTTGCCTGCGGCGGACGGTGGATCGAAAGGATGACAGGGAGGAATGGAGCATTCGCCAACGAGAGCCTTTCATAAACCTAATGACAAAGTATTCTGAAAAGCACCTGATAAAGGTTGTCTTTAAATTTGATGGACAGGTGCTTGGGCCCGACACCAGCCCGAAGGATCATGATATGGAGCATGAAGACTTGATTGATGTCGTTGTAATGAATTAGAATTTGTTTTACATCTGTAAGCCGACAGCGTGGCACAATATATTATTCAGTGTTTGGCGTGCCTTTTGCTATATACAGTCTCTAGACGAAACGCATCGAGGCAATCACTATGCGGCGAGCTGCAATTTGTCCCAAATGCTGGGTGCTGAACCTATAAAGCATGTACGTAGACAGCGACTGTATACGTAATACAGGCTCATGGTCCCGCAGGCCGCCTCTGCACCGTTACTGCCTCCAACTGGCTGGTAACTGCAGCACGTAGAAATAGTACCAGCCTGTACGCAAGTCATTTCCAATGAGACTGTCCGACGCGCAATGCAACGAAAGCGACTCCGCGCACGGAGTACACTCCATTTGATAGTCCGTCCAAGTTTGTCACGTGCGGCGAGTCAAAGGCACGCATGCCACCCCAAGTGTCCTGGTACAAGATCCACGTAGCTTCCACACAGACGAACCCGCACATACACGCGCGACTGATCTTGGCACCCGCTATTTAACGCACATATCCGAATAGTTACCGTCTGCGCGCCCGCCAGCTTTGGCGATGGCTGCGCCTCGCAGAGACCAACCGCCGAGGCATTGGATGCCGACCATACTTTTTTGACGTGCGCAGCCGCAACAACGACTCGCGCCGATCGAAATAACAAAATCGACAATATGTAAGCGCCGACAATGAGAGAATAGATAGTGGTGGTTGCTTGTGTTGTTGCTGGGTGATCATGGAGAGGAAGAGGCGGATCCTGATCCATTGAGGCAATCGATACTTTGGTAGTATCAGATGCATGATTCGGTCGGACGGTCACGCCTTGTTCTTTGCGATTCGACTGACCAGGGCCTAAGAAGCTGCTTGCCCGACCATGTCGAGTAAAACGGCAAAGCTATATGCATACTTGCATACATCATGCTAATCTATTCATGACAGAGACTTGATAAAAGGCTTGGTTGTCCATCGCGGGTCGCTTGTCGCTTCAATCTCGTCGCTGAAATTGGGAGTCGCTTCGATTGGAACGTCACTCTCTCACACAATGATACCTTTTACATTATTTACTCTTCAGGTCAAGCATGGACATTGAACACTCCCAAGGTCTCGAGGCTATCTCTGCACCAGCAGTCGCTGTGCGCAAGCCCAAGAAGGTGACGAGTCTACGAAAATGGGGACCCGCCATGATTGCCGTTGCCTTTGTGGTGGCAATCAACGCTTTCATGTTTTCCAGCGGCGCCCCCGAGCTTTCCGACCAGTATAAGCGACGTCTCGTCTTGGCGGCGGAGCGTACTGCTGCTGTCGAGTCAATGCAAGGCAGTCCGTCATCGAAGCAAGGCTTTGGATCGCGATCACTCAGCGAGGATGAGGGGGGTGTCATGGAGTACACGCGCCGCCGCCATCGTTACCTTGGCGACTATGTGCACGTTGACAAGTCTGGAGACTTTTCTCTCTTTGGAAAGATCTCGACCTCGCTTATTTACTTTGCCTTTTGGGTCTTTCTCATGTTTCCCAATTGGTTTCTTCCCATTGGACGCCCTGGTATTGCTCTTGGTGGAGGTTTGGGCATGGTTGTCTGGCGCTTTATTCTTCAGTCAACTGGGCATGGACCTTACTTTGATGCCGAGCATGTCATTATCATGGAGCCGCTCTTTTTGCTCTTTGGTCTCATGCTTACCACCATTTACATTGAAAAGATGGAGCGCGGAGGTCTCTTTGACAAGCTTCGCGACTCTCTCGACGACCCTGTTAACTGGAAGCGATCCTTCAAGATTATGGCCATGTCTACCATTGGTTCCGCCGCCGTCATGAACGACTCTGTCGTGCTCATCTTTTCCGGAGTCGTTGTCGATCTTTGCGTCCGTCACAAGGTTGCCAACTCGCTTCCCTACTTGCTCAGTCTGGCCACCACTGCCAATATTGGATCCGCCTTGACCATGACTGGAAACCCGCAGAACATTTTGATCGTCTCGCTCGCCTATGACGACATTGGCTGGATTGAGTTTGCCGCTAACATGGTCTTGCCCGTCACTGTGGCTACCTTGATCAACGGCGTGATGATGTTTGTCTACTATGGCGCTGAACTCTTCCCAGGTACCTCTGGATTCGCTGAAAACTTTGGCATTGTGTTCCTTGGCAACCGTACACCAGAGATGCTCGCACAAGAGCATGCTTACTATGCCCGCCAAGCCAACAACAAGGAAGGATACGAAGAGCCTGTCGTGACTCACGGATGGTCCATCTGGTCAAAGATCCAAGCAGTTATCTGCGTCATTTTCCTCATCTTTTTCGCCTGCGGTTTTGACGTTTGCGTCGTGTCCATCACCGCCGGAGCTCTTCTCATGGTTGTCGCCTCGTACAAGCGCCAGCACTATGACCCCAAGCCGTCGACGGTTCAGTACGATGACGATGGCAACCCATTGCCACCCAAGAAGACGTACGACATGGACGGTAACGAAATTGAGCCGGAGGAGGAAGAGCTTGTCACTGAATCTGAGACTACTTTGACGGAGGTTGACTACGGACTCCTCATGTTGTTCATTGGCCAGTTCCTTTTGATTGGATCATTTGATGACACTGGTGTTCCCCAAGCTTTCTTCAACTTGACCATGGGCAAGTGCGCCGAGCAAATGACCAACGGAGCCTGCGTCTACTGGTTCGTCACCATTGTCATGATCCTTTCCAACATTGCTTCCAACGTGCCCGTCTGCCAGATGTTGGCCGCCACGTTCCCGTACGCAAGTCCCTACGAGTGGCTCCAAGTGTCCTTCTCCGCAACCATTGCCGGTAACTTGACCATGCTTGGATCTGCCGCCAATATGATTGTCGCCTTCCAGGCCGCCAAGGTTGGCGACCGAACCTTTACTTCGGAGCGACATGCACCATTTGGCATCCCATCAACGCTTGGCTGCCTGTACATTGGTACCTTTTTGCTGGCCATGGTTCACTTTTCACCCGAGTGCTCGGTTCGTCTTGGAGAATGCGACGAGTAAATACAGTAATAGCTTGCATAATGCAACATTTGTGGCACGTTAAATATACTTTTCTTGGTATCATGTAAAGTAGTAGCCAGTATAGGGTTACACGCTGCCATGTGAGTAGCTTTAGCTTATACTACCGGTAGACCTATGTGTTTGGCATCAGCAGGCTGCTTCGCAAATGACAGTGAATAGCTAAAGTCATTACCGATCCGACGCGTCGATCGCGTGGCGCGGCGGTGCGACCAGTTGCAGCATCTGCCGCGCCAACATGGTGATGACATCAGTCGCTCGACACACAACACTGATCCCCATTTCGGCTGGCTTATTAACTCATCGAGACTCCACAAGACACGATCAAGCATTGCAATCAAGTAAAAGGATTTTGTTTAAAGTCTGAGAGCACTTGATTCATTTGCGTTTGAATTGGAACGAATAGACTCGGCGCAACCGACACTTCGAATATCTTCCATGAGACGGAGAAACTGCAGCAAGCAAACTAGCATAACAAATGCAACCAGACTGTACATACTCTTGATATGTTGTAACATATATATACAAACGAATGCCTTTTCACCTGGGACCCAAGTATCTCGGTGTCGCGGCACGCAGCTACAACCATTGAACCTCATTCCATCATTCGACGATAACGAAAGACGTAGTAGCGTCGAGTCTTCGCGCAGTTCAATCACAAAGGACAATACACTTTTGAATCTACTTGAAAATAGTAGCCGCATTGATTCAGACTCGTTACTGCCACTCAATATTGCTGCCATTGACGACGACATTGACGATCACATTTACAGAAATGCCATTCAACGAACTTTCGCCTGGGTTGGAGCAGCCATTGCCTTTGGAGCAGGCCTATGGATCACAATGGGCGCCACGACGGGACAAGAGTTTTTCGCAGGCTACTTGGTGGAGCAAAGCTTGTCGGTGGACAATCTATTCGTCTTTTTGCTGCTATTCGACTACTTCAAAGTGCCATTGGCCTATCAAAATCGAGTGTTGAACTGGGGTATTTACGGTGCCATTATATTTCGAGCAGTCATGATTGGACTAGGAGCGGCACTTTTGCAAAAGTTTCACGTTATTTTGCTAGTCTTTGCTGGAATTTTGGTGTATAGCTCGGCCAAGGTGTTTGCTGGCAGCAACGAAGAGGAGGACGAGGATGATCCAAGCAATAACCAAATTGTCAAGTTCTCCAAAAGTCTCTTTCGATCGGTTGATTACTATGATGAGGATCGATTCTTTGTTCAAGTGGATGGAATGCGTGCAGCTACACCTCTGTTCATTTGCATGGTTGCTGTTGAAATCAGCGATATTGTGTTTGCGATTGACAGCATTCCAGCCGTCTTTGGAGTGACAACTAATCCTTTGGTGGTATTTTCCTCCAATATTTTCGCCATTATGGGTCTGCGGAGTCTTTACACAGTCCTGTCCAAGGCGGCGACGGATCTTGTCTACCTGGAACCAGCCGTTGCCTTGGTGCTTGGCTTTATCGGCAGCAAGATGATTCTCGAATATTTTGGCTATTGCATACCAACTCATATTGCTCTCTTGGTAGTCGGACTTCTTCTTGGTGGGGGAGTATTTGCGTCTGTGAGGGAGAAACAAGTTGAAGTTACTTCCGCGGATGATTAAAGATATAGAAGGCATTGCGCCGTTACAGTAAATGCTACAGACCTGATAGAACTTTGCTACGACTATGTTCGTGAAATATGTATGTGAGCTCTTATTGCGTGTAGGAACGATCATTCGCTCGGTGCATGCAAAAGTGCAAAAGAGATGCTCCGAGGCATGTAGCTGACGCTCATCATTGAGGAATTCACAACCCGTAAAAAAAGTACGATCAAACTCGACAGTTTATCAATAGGTAAGTAACTTGTTAACCACGAAATCATCTCTAAATGTACGTCATCTTTCAAACTTTGGTCTCATACAAGCCTATAGTATCGTGCACCCGCAACCTTGGCTTATCGGCGATGAATTTGCCGCCGCTGCCGCCAAGTCACTCGACCCACCACCGTCCAATTCCTTTCCACCCTTGCTCCTCTTGCTACTGGCTTCCTCCGCTGCCGATTCCGGTCGGACCGTCACATTGATTGGTGTCGGATGCGTCTTGAAGGTTGGAATCTGGCAGTCGGCCAATGTCTTTGAATCGGGCATTAAATAACCCTTGCCCATGCAAATAAGACGTATTCGGTCACTCCCAGAGCAGTCTGGTAGGTCTGATCCAGAAAGGTTATATCTTAACAGAGTCAGCAGAGGAATTAAACACTAACTATTTCTCCGTCAATTTCCTTCTTTCATTCAATACGCACCTTCTGGCCACACGGACAAGAGCGCACCCTTGGCTTGCGCGACGGTATCGTTTGGATCGCACTCAATCGTCACGGTCAATCCATCGCGATTCGCAAACAGAAAGCGCAACGTAATCTTGCTGGGATCGTACTTGTAGGGCGGCCTTGACTTTTTCGAGTTGGAAACAATGGCGCGCGCTGCTGCTGCAGCAGCTTCCGTTTCGAGATCGTCGTCGTCATTATTGCCATTAACTGATCCGTCAGTTCCTTCCGTTGCGGCTTCGTCGTCCTTGTCATTATTGTTGTTATCAATGTTTAAAATGTCCCTTGGTCCTTGGTAAAGACTGCTATCATTAGAAATTTCTGCTCGACCTTCGTCAGTCATCGTTGATCCAGCAGGTGATTTATTCACGACAATATCGTCCGCTGCGGCTATAGCCTCTACCATAACTCCAATAGCACTGGCTTTATTGATATTACAAAGCTAGTGGTGTAGGTGTAGTTTGCCGCAGCTTTGTAGAACAGTATTCACCAAACGCAAAACAGACGATGAGGATCGCTAGTAAGCTTATGTTCTTTCTTACTCGCGTTCCCTTCGTTCGATTACGTCGTTCCGCAGCACGGAACTTTCCCTTTTTCAAATAACAAAATGAGAGGCGAAAACGTTTCAATAATTAGTTAACGCAAAGATGACGGCCATGGTGGAAGCGAGCTGGCTGCTGGCACCTTTTGGTGACGCGAGAGGGGGTCCCGTTAGAGTGACCAAGATTGCCGGTACGACTAGATAGCTATTTTGAATCTACCAGGTCCATCAAACTTTCCTACCAGACCAATATAATATGGAATTGGACCAACTACAAAGCATGCACTTGACCAATGAATACTATTAGCAGCTGAATTTGCTCCAGTGCAAGCATACTTTCAGAATGCAGCTACGTAGTCAGGCAGCTCATCGACGAGCGAGACACGAACATGTCTTTTGCAAAGGCAATATCTGCCATCTTCTACTCCATCCCATTGCGCCCGCAATTCGTCCTAGGAGCATCAACACTTGCTATCAGAAGTGATCCATCCCGAAGGTTACCAGAGCATTCTTGCGACATGTATCGCGCTTCATCCCATAAATTATGTAAGCGTTCAAGTTTCAAAAAGCAAAACTTCGCCTTGATGGAAATTTGGAGCCGATAATGACTACCTATAGTCGATGAGTGCACGGATAACCACGACACTTCAAAGCAGGTTGCACGGTAGGGCCGACATTTCGCAAATCAAGCAACGGACTATAACGACCATCATTGACCGACCACATGCCATCGACTGACTCGTAGTATGTCATGCATCATAAAACTTTAAATCCAAATTGAAGGCAAAGCATGAAGGACTGCGATAACTGCCGACTGTCACAATTTAAACGGGGCGGAGTTGATGGAACGTCGATGGATTACTTGCCCCTGAAACGTTGGAGGGACCACTTACTACACCCGATCGTTGGCCCGTAGATCTCGGGCCGTCAGTCTTCTCGTCTCCTTGCTTTGATTCGTCTCTTTTTGAAGTTACGTCGCCGCCCCACTATGCTGTCCCTTCTATATTAGAGCCCATCCAGCCTCTTTTATCAATAAGCAACCCACCCGGTGCTGACGTGATAGGAGGCCAAAATGTCCCTGACAACCGATGATAGCTTACCCATCCAAAGGCGCGGCACCAATAGCAAATATTGGATCAGTCATCCGAATTGTGATGTGTTTACCTTTGATCCAAAATCCGATCGTAAACATGGGTGCTAAATACATGCCTTCCCAAGTCACAATCTGGGACGCAAGAGGAAAAAGATCAACCCAACTGAAAGGAATGTGCTCAAGCTTGCTACTTCGACAAGTCGGTCAAGGTTCTTCCACCCATTTTCTCGACTAATTCCCAGCGCGTTTACCAATATACCAACAATCAAACCGTTCAGTTGTCCACCAAAGTCGATACATGAAATCAAGGAGCCATATTGAATGCCACTTGCGACCAATGTGTCCTTCTTCGGACCATTGCTGCAGACAGTCGATGATGATTTTACTGTTTCGACGTTGTGCTCTTCTCGATTAATCGATTTTGTGACTCTTTTCTTTGCTGCCATCGGTGTCGATGAGGCAACTGTGGCTAAGACAACATCTGGCAGAAACTTCCACTCTCCGACAATATTTCCCAATGATCGAACGACCAGAACTGTCACGGCTCGCTTTACAATGGAAGACATTGTTGGAACAGTGCTTATCAAGACTAGCTGTCCGACAAGTGAAACGACTGCTGCCGCCACTGTAGTTCCAATCATGACATGATATAGGTTGTAGCGATTCCGGTTGCAACTCGTTCCGCTACGGCCATCCGCCATGCCGTGCTGGCCAAAAAGGACGCCATACGACCAGGACGCTAGCGTCAAAATTCCCATGTCAAGCACGGACAAGATTTGAATGACGACCGGGTTCGCCTCAAAAAGCTCGTATACAAAGGACGCTAAAAGGTAAGAGGCAGTCGGCATGGAGTGTCGCATAATTAAAAAGAGACCGACGCGGTAAGTCGCTGGCTGCTCCGACATGGTAACAACCATGATGGATGCCACAAATATAAAAACAACAATGGCCATGGCAGTGTACCAGATCCAGGAAAATGACGACGCAACCATGGGGCCTTGAAGTACCAAAACGATGACGCATAACTGCAAAATACATACGACTGCCTTGCCATGAAAGCGCCCCGCAAACCCTTGCGTTTGCAATTTGTTGGCATAGGCCATTTCTTCGCCATCCATCGCATCGCATTCCGTGGAGAAGTCGTCGGACACAAGCAGCCCGTTGCAAAGCGGAGGACTCTCCTCGGTATTATCAATAGTGGCGTCGTCGTTCGTTTCGTCCCCGACATGTGCACCAACTCGATAGTACCAAGCATAGCAGCTTCCCAATACATTCAACAAGGCTGTCGTTCCCAGTAGCCACGCTGCCATGCCCCAACTCATGCTGCTTGTTGTCGATACAGACATGAGGAGGAGCGCCACAACGTGCCCTGCCCACGAGCCAAGGCTGCGGGCTGTGGCAGCTTGCGACTGCAAGATGGATGCCGCGCTGGCGCAATTCGATAACGGAGGGTCGCCGTCGCTTGCCATGTACGTTTCATCAGTCGTTGCTGTGTCAATGGTCGCAGGCGTTGCATCGCTCGTCGCTTCCGCCGACGTGGCACAACCAGAGTCATCGTCACCATGATTGGCGCTGTCAATGTGACTCACCCGACGCACCAATTCCAGTTCGAGCAAGAATTCGGGCCAAGCCCCAGCAATCCCGCGCGCCAAGCCCGCTACAAAAAGTGTAGTGATGGAAGTCGCGAACAATGTTCCGACCAAGGCCAAGGCTTGCAGCAAGAATAATATTGGCAAGAGTAATGGAAGCTGCATTGAATTCTTGAATGTCGCAGATTGCACATTGCTGCGATTGGCATTCGAAACTGCTTGGTAGTTGTTATCGCCGCATTTGTTCCATTCATGTTGAAATTCTTGGTAGCATTGCGAAAGAATGGCATACAGCGGCTTGAGCGAGTATGGCATGAAACAAACGGCTCCATAGGCTGGCAGTAGACTTAGTGGCAGCTTGACCTGTGTATTGACTAAGTACATGAGTGCCATCATTGGAAGCGCCAGCGAAACACCAATTAAGCCAAAGAGTAGACGGATTTCAGTTGGAAGACTCCTGCTTGAATTTACTTTCTCGGTTCCTGTCGCTACCAAGGGTCGCAACTCTTGAGCATCTTCCTCCTCGTCTTGCTTCATGCATGCCGATGAAATGGGTGTCAACTCGGCCATGATTGGATCAAAGGTTTCTTCTTTCCTGTTTTGTATCGACTCATGGACTTTCAACAAATCGATAAAGAGTCAGATGGCTATAACAGGATGCGAGCACTGCATTACGGAGCGTTTCGATTGTGTCGCAGCGTCTCGTCTCATCTTTTTCGTCATGGTGAAAGAGTGCGAGGAACGTGCTTCGAGAAACTGCTGTAGTCGCACCGTGACAAGCTGAGAACCGGTCCGACAAATAAACCTCGACGTCAACGAGAGGAACCATCCATCTGCATGGCTGCATGGCGCCCGAGTGACTCCACATTGTGACCTTGCTCTTTATATATATATACTCCATACATACTGTCTATAACTTGTTTGAAGCAAAGAGCAGAAGAAGCGTTCAACGTTGTAACAGATACATTGCACTGCAGGCAAGAGGCGCACATCTTTCGCAAAGATCTTGTCGCCATCTTTTGAAAAACGTTCTTCCGAACAGTCGCTTCGAGACGCAGCTTCTATTGAAAGAACTGCTGGATTGACAGGAGGGTTTTGAAATAGAAGAAATTGATTTAATTGAAATATTATTTTGCAGAAAATTGCGCCTCGACTACTGATCTCTTATAAATCCTGAATCGGAACACGTTCAAACCTGGCGGCTTAAAACAAAAACAACATTATGGTTCCATCACAAACGAAGAATAATCAATTCGTCTCCTCCCAAGAGTCGGCAAGCACGAATCCATCCTCCTCCTATGGCGGCGGTGCCGGCGGATCATTGTTCATCGATAATGATAATTCCATGTCAAGGAGCCCGGGTTTGGGAGCAACGACGACGCAGCAACCGCCGAGTCCACAACTCTTGCCGCAATCGGCAGGCATTTTGCCGGCAAGTTTTCAGAGTCGATTGGATACGCCATGGACATTGGGATCAACGAATGGAGCGTATGCCTTGCAGTTGATTGGATATCAGCAACAGCAAGTACAGCAGCAACAACGAGAAGTACAGGGCGGAGTCATGATTGCACCAACCGGTGACGCCACTAGCGATATAATTTCTTCAAATGCCATGTATTACAACGGATTAGAACATGCTCCCATAGCAACGCTGCATGTCGATCACAGTCAAGATAGCGGTGCATCCGTTTTACTCAATCAGAGTGGAAGTAACCACAGTGCGCCTGGAAATGTTATTGTTGCAAGCTCTACCAACGATTTAAATGGACGCGCCGCAATCATTACCAATCAGCGCAGTCTCTTTCAGGATCGCTTGTTGCGACAACCATCTTCGTGTGTCGAATCCATTCTAGCGGCAGCCTGCCAAGTCATGGCCTTTGACATTGCCGAAGTATGGTTGCGCACGGGTCCAAAGACTCATCAATTGACGAATAGTCATTTACGACCAACGGCACTTGCCGATGACGCGGAACGCCGCAGTGAATTAGTCGACGTTTACTATGGCGAAAAGAGCTCGGAGCGAACGCACCGCTTGAGTCCAGCCTTGTGCAAGCGCGCCAAGGAGGCCCAGGATGTCGTTTGGATCACGGCGCACACACCGAACGGAGCGGATGCCTTGCGATGCAGCATCTCCAACGTGCGTACGGCCGTGGCACTTCCAGTGTGTCATGAGGCGAGCAATACGAATTTGACAATACTATTCTTTAGTATACGAAGGTGAGTGCGAAACAAACGTCTTTGATGCAATGGGGAAGCGTGATTTAGAGGCAAAGTACGGGAAAGCGAGCAGAATAATGCATGCTGCGTCTCATTCCACTTTTCTTCTTTTTAGAATTCTTGTAAAGCCTCCAGCAGTCGAGTTCTTGGTTCACATGGCATTGTCCGCGGGCGTTACTTCTGTGAATTCATTGGCCGAGGACGGACTCATGGATCGGTCGCCAGGAACGCCCGAGAAATCAGCAGCAGTCATGAAACACCAACTACAACCTCCAATTTCGCATTCGGAGCATCTTCCAATGACTGCGAGTGGCGAAAATGACGGCGGCGGCATTGCAATTCGCCATCAGCGCATGGATCGATTTAGTGTCACGGGCGCGCAGCTTGATCTTCAGTGGCGACAGCTGTTCAATGTGGAGTATCTAACAGATGGAGGAAACTCCTGGATTCATACAGCAGTCTTTAATGGCAAGCCTGTTGTGGTAAAAACTCTCAAGCCCGAGTGCCAGGATGTGGCCGTTGCCATCAACGAGATTGAAGGCGAGCTGGCAGTCCACTCGAGGCTTAATCACCTAAATATCTGTGCATTGATTGGGGCAGGAACTACAAGTAAAGGTGTGCGCTTTGTAGTACTTGAACGATTGGACGGTGGAACGCTTACACAAATGCTTGGGTACGACACGCGCATTCGGGATCGGAGGCGGCGGTTCTGGCGCAAGAAGGTCTTTTCCTTCCTTGATATTGTTCGAATCGCAAAGTCTATTGCAGAAGCAATGATGTATTGTCACGAAGAAGCAATACCAGGGTCAGTGGTGATGCATCGAGATTTGAAGCCGGATAACATCGGTAAGTCTTAGTTGGGCAGATAGGTAATTTAGATTGATGCCCCCCTGACCTATAAAACAACCTACCCTTCTTGCAGGTTTTACTCTTGACGGAACAGTAAAAATACTTGACTTTGGTTTAGCTAAAATCATCGAGAGTGCGTCGGTTGATTCAAACGATGTGTACATGATGAGTGGCGAAACCGGCAGGTAAGGAATTCAGTTTGCTGCTTGTATCATCCTTTGATAGGGGACTTACCCCTTGGCTGGTATTATTCATATTTTAGCTTAAGATATATGGCGCCAGAAGTGGCCGACGCACTTCCATACAATTTTCGCGCCGATGTTTATTCCTTTGGAATTATTCTTTGGGAGTTGAACGCTGGTAAGAAGCCATTCGATGGCCTGAATCGAGAACTGTTTTACGAACGTGTGGTGCACGGCGGGGAAAGACCTCCTCTCCAACGAAAATGGTCGAAAGAACTGACAGCGCTTATGTCTGAATGCTGGGATGCTGATATGAACAACCGCCCTAGGTTCCGAGACGTCGTTACGCGGCTTGATTCGTTACTTGTTAAGGAAAAAGGTCCTGTAGCCAAAAAGAAGCAGTTTTTACCGAAGATTTCAGGTATGATTGACAGGCATTCGACATGGTTTTAACTATTAGACGTAAATGTTTGAACAAAATTTGCCAAGCTAAAGGATACTGTAAATCTTCAAATCCGTACCCTCTCATGTCGCCAATTAATTTGTATGGCTAGGCCAACTAGCTGGTAATGACGCAAGGAATCACACCTTAGTATGAGAGGACTGCTTCCAAGGCTTGTTAAACTTCAGCAGCCGATGAGATGTTGCTGCGACAAGCGTTTTGGATTTTTCATTGTTGATGTCATCAAGGACCGCCGTCGCTGTGATCATCTCTGCCTTGCGTGTACGTAGACGGTAATGCGGATTCCAACAACTCGTCTCGCACGTGTCCTGTACGCATTCCACCATTCCTTCCTTTACTAGCTCAAACAAGGTTGTTACAATGACGTTCAAGTCACAATATGACAGTGATATTGACCATATACGATCGTCACTCTCTGCGTTCTTTGATTGCATTTTGACCAAGATATCATTAGCCGTCAAGCTTTTCTCATCGATCAGTTGCAACAAAATGGCTTTCATCCCAGCTTTGACATTCGAAGGAAGTGTGTCGAATGTATACGACATAAGATTACTTGGCTTGTCGTCGGAGCTGTGCTTGAGTAATGATTGAGGAGCGACTCGAAGTTCAGTCCACAAGTTTGAGTGGCTCATTAATTGAAGTATGGACAATGAACCGTTGTCATCGGCCACAAGAGCAGGATTGCCTTTCTTTCGGACAACGAAAGCGCTAGAATTGGCGTACATGACCACAGGAGGGGCATCTTCGTCGTCATTTGGTGCTATGAAGAGGGACTCTGCGGCACGCGCACGTTCCGAGATAGGGCGACTCGGTTTGCGTCCAGTGTTTCCAAAAATAAGATTCCGATACGATAACTTGCCAGAACCTGCACCTGTATGAAAATTGATATCCTGCAATCCATCTGCCTTGTCTTCTGGAGCGTCGCAGCTAGCAGAGGCGGAATTCCATGTATTCATGTTGCAATACCAAGTTTCTGGAAGATCGTCAGCACTGACATGAGCTGGAAGCTTGCGCCACTTCTGACAACTTTCACACTGCACCCACTCAAGATTATCCGTCTCGTCCGCGACACCAGCTGTAGATTGTGCAAATGACTCTGTCTCCATGGCTGGCTTGACTAATTCTTTTATGCGACGAGGTCGTCCACGACCACGGCGTCCCTGCGCATCAACACCTAAAGTTTCTGACATTTCAGTATTGTCACTCCTCACCTTCTTCCCAGCTATAATAGTCGTCTTCTTTTCCCTTCCTACATCTTCGGTCGTGTCGTGCGTGGATTCGGGCGACTCTCTTATAACACTATCATTAAAACCTTCCATCACCGGAGTCTCTTCTCGCTGCTGGCCGTCAACACCAAGGGCCGTTCCGCCGATACCTGCGGCAGCATCGACCCCCATGCGAATCCGTTGCTGTAATCGCTTACGCTTCTTTTTCTCTTTTGCAACCTGCTTAGGAGTTTGCTCGGGAGCTTCGCAACTAGCGCGTTTAGAATCCCACAAATTGTCGCTACAGTACCATTGCTTTGGGAGAGTGCTGACCACAATCGAAGGAATAATTCGCCATTTTGAGCACAAATCGCATTGCACCCATTGACTGTCATCTTCTGACGTTTCTGATCCATCCTCTAACTCACGTCGCTTCCTTCTGCCCTTCTTGCCTTCTGGAGAGTCGATAACTAGCGGCTGCCGCGAAGTTATCCGTTCGTTGGCCTGTTGGGCTGCGCGACGACCAGATCGCACTATAGAAGAATCAAAAGTTCCAAGTGGCTCAAATTGCGACACGGCATTACCGATTAGCTCCGAATCTTCCTTTGCATCCGCGAAGCTTTCCGAACGATCGGCAGCGGCAAGAGGAACCGGAACATGATCATGTACCATATTCAATGATGCATCACCAGATTTAACGTCGCTAGGGCTCTTAGATACAGGGGTCGTAGCTTTAAAATCGAGCAAGTGATGACGCGTTTGTGAAGGTAGCAACTGGGAACTCTTCACAGACTCGTATGATGCTTTCTTTGCAACTTGACTCTCGTCATCTGCATCGTCAGAAAATCCAGCATCTGTTCGATTGCGTTTGATACCGGCAACGGCTGCATCAGAACCGTCGACATAATGACTTTTATCTAGCTGCTGCTCTACGATCATTATATTCGATTTGATTGTTGGAGCCGCAGAGACGACAGTGTCGTCTTTCACCCTTTCCACTTGCTCGGTGCGCCCATCACCATTCTTTTCAACTTCTTCACCTGTTGAAACATCTCTGGCATGTAGTTTATGCGCCGGAATATGTATATGCAGTCGCTTAGCTGCTCGTTCATTGTGGTCCGGCAGCACCGTCGAATGCTCAGTCGCTGGTTGTGGCGCTGCCATAACATCGTTTGCCAACTGTTTTCCATCAACGAAATGTCGTCCTTCCTCATCTCCTTTCATGACAAGACGCTCCAGTCCAAATTTATTGTTTGAGTCGGTTTTGATTACAGTAATCGCCGACCCAACTGTGACCGAGTACGACGCGTTACGTGCATCATCTCTATAGCGATCAACAACACTCCCTTGCAGAAATTGGTCAGATGGTCGAAGCGCAGTTGCACCAGGTAAGTCTTTTCCGTCCTCTTTCAGCACCTTTCCTGCATTGTGTTCATGGTCCACATCACCATGCAACGCAAGCCGCGGAGCTGCTGACATAAGAGAGTCTCCTTCACTTCCTGTATATTGTGCTTCCGTCGGCGATCGCGTTATCGATGATGCGGATTGCTGCTTTGGACTTGGATGTAACGACGAATCGCCGGAACGATGCTTGGGAGGACGGCCTCGCTTCCTTTTGACCATGCCATCAGCATCGGTGTCGTCTTGCTCAAACATGGCGTCTACGAATGGCGAGTTGACACGGGCAGCGTCTCCTACCTCGCCTTCTACATACGTCGTATTCGCCACCGGCCGTGGACTCTTTGCAAAAGGCTTTGCCACGGGCTTGGAATCGCCTAGTACAGCATGTGACTCGGCAACAGCAGCTTCTCCTTGCACTTCATCCTTCTTCTTTCGCGGAATAAACTTGTCTGCTCGAACCGAATGCTCACCATTGCCAGTATCATCAATAATAACATCCTTATCTGGAAACCGCGTCACTTCCGTCGTGTTATCGTCGTAGCGAATGCGAATTTTGGAGCCCTCCTTGGAAACGGCACTAATGCGGCCGCCAAAGTAGCACCTCTTCTTCTTGTTGTCTCTCATGGTGGCAAAGCGAACCTTGACGCGGAGTCCAGGAATGACATATTTGCGCGCCTTGCGCGGAGTCATGCCATGCTGCAGTTCGATCGTTTCTATGGAAGGATGCGGAACAGTCTTGCTTCCTGCTGCATCATGCTCATTTTCATGACTACTCTTGTTTCTAGCTTTCTTCTTTTTCTTCGTAAATGGTTGTTGTTGCTGCTGGTCGTTCGAAGAAGCTGCGGCAGCGGAAGAATGTTGCTGCTGATCTATACTCTGCATGCCTTTTTGCGCCGCAGCAGCAAAATCATAGTCTTTGGTCGACTTGAACGCTCCAACCGAAACCCCATCACCATCACCACCACCACCACCATCTTCATAAGTCGCTTCTCCCACTAAGTGCTTTTTCCGTTTTCCATCATGGTGCTTGGCAGAAGACTTCCATTTGCTCTGAATCGTATTGGCGGCAAAGTGAAGGGACGCCGACGCCGACTCTTTCTTGTGCCGCTCGTCGTCGCCTGACGAGGAATCGTTGCCCGACGAAAAGGCTGCATCCGAGTCGTCGTTATTTTGGTTCGCCGCGCTCTCCTGGAGAGACTGCTTTAGTGCCAGGCGGAGCGACGACATTGTGTTGCTGGTTGGCTTTTATCGTAAAGGTGTAATACTGTAAGCGAACTAAATCTCCGCGCTAAGATTTGCAGAATGAAAAGAAGACAGCCTTTGTTACTGCTCTCGGAATTTTATATACTACTGCTGCCGCTGCTACTGCTGCTGCCTTTTGCTAATTCCAACGAAAGAAATGGCCGAGCGGCAGGGCGACTGTTGACCTGCTGCCATGGTCGTTTTCACGCGTTTCACTTTCCACCTGAAAAGTAGCACGCAAGCCAACTCGCAACTACTTGCTCGTGACCATTCAATTCACAGTCAGTCTTGGTAAGACGTCGATACGACATGCGACTCATTCGTTCCCTTCCAAATTGGGAGCCGGCAGACAAGCGCAGCAGCAACATCATCTACTAGTATATTGTATCTCATTCTCTTTTCAAACTACTTATAAACAGCAATGGCATCAGCAGCAGAAGAATCGGAGCACGCGACAGACCTAAAATCTGGTCCATTTTCCGTCCTCTTTAACGCCGTCAAGAACAATACGCAAATCTTGATCAACGTTCGAAACAATCACAAGCTGCTCGCACGCGTCAAGGCGTATGATCGTCATTTCAATTTGCTGCTCGAAGATGTGAAAGAAATGTGGACGGATGTTAGCAAGGGAGGCAAGGGCCGAACCCGCAATACTGCTGTCAATAAGGATCGCTACGTGAGCAAAATGTTTCTGCGCGGCGATTCCGTCATTTTAATTGTTTCCAATCCAGCGGCAGTCGCACAAGGCGCCAAGGACACGAATCAATAGAATCTTATAAATCATAAAAAGTTGGTTACAAAGAATTATATTTCGCGTCTGCTTTAAATATGTAGTCCGGGCTTAAGGCATGGAGTATGGAGTGACCGAAACGCAATTTGTCGTCGCCCAATTGCGTTAATCACTATCAGAATCTGACCCGTATCCTCCAAGCAGACCAGCTAGTCCAGTGCTTTCCTTCTTCTCTTCGCTGGCAACCTTGATATTGCTCTCCGTCGCCACGGCAACAGCGTTGACTCGCCTTCGCTTGACGGCAACGACTGGAAGCAGTGACTTCTTCGCGACGACGGCTGCTGACAGTGCATCAGTTGATGGAGGCGCTTGAAATAGCGCTACTTGTTGCTTTCGCTTTCCTTCCAGTTCTGCCTCGTCATGTTCGTCAAGTCGCTTGATATGCTGCTGCTGTCGTCCAAACTGAATGGACTTTACTAGCGCTTCATCGTCGGCAGTCAGCTCCACTACTGCCGGCTCACTCGTAACGCCATTATCCTGCTGCTTCTGTGCCGCAAGAACTGCCATTGTTTCGGAATCGAACCCGTCGCCGACAGCAAGCTTCAAATGCCTCGCATTCATGGCCTTGATTTGCTCCAACGTGTCCATTTCCGCCATTTCTCGCTGCGAATCCAGCACTCGACTCTCCAGCGCCTTCATTGGATCCTCCTTCTTTTCACGTTCCAACTCTTCCAATGCCTCCTGCTCCGTCTTGTCCCTATCCTTGTAGACTTCATAGTTTCTTGTTCCTCCAGACTCCATTTCATAGTCGCAGTTCTTTGGATCAGTCAAAAATGTGAGCGGCCTGGCACATTGCGTACACTTGATATAGAATCGCCATCGCGTAATTCCCAAATAGACTCCATCGGGACCGCCCATGCGCTCCTTCTTGCTGTTGAATTTGCGGCCACGATAGAGAAACTCGCTACAGTTGGAACATTGGACCGAAAAGGGAAGCATCATGCGAACTGGCACACATCCGTCCTTGCTGGAAAGCTTCTTGCCCTTTGGAACCAAGGCTGGATCGAAATCCGCTGGAATGTACTTGCTAATGACCTTGCGCTCGCCCATGATGATGATGAAATGAACGGTGTTTTGTTTTGACGAGAAGTATTGATTGTGATCTATCAAAGCAAAGAGATGTTCAGGTTTCTTTTTATATCGCAATCGATCTCCAAAGCCGTTTAATTGATATGCTGAAGGGTGATCAGATAGTAGTCCTGCAGCTATGGTAACGTCGTTAACAATGGAGCACTGCTTCCGTGAGAGATGATGGCTCGTCGTTGCTTATGCTTGCTTGCTTCAAACGTGACAAACAATCGGACCGGTACTCGTCTGGTATCGTCCGAATTCTTTCGCGCAACACCATCCGTCGTTTCGATTCGTCGCGGTTGATTCATTGGTGTTGCTTCCATATCATACATCTGTTTCAGGAGCAACTCTTTACGACTGCCATATTATAAACACAAAGTCAATCAATACACTTTATAATACAAAATCATGTTTTCCTCCATAGCACGATTCACTCTATCCGCTGGATCGCGTCTCACTGCCACGCCGTCGCTGTTCGCCATGCGCGCCTTTTCCAGCAGCATCCAGACCGGCACGGTTAAATGGTTTGACATTAAAAAGGGATTTGGATTCATTGTTCCGGATGAGGGCGGTGAAGACATTTTTGTTCATCAGTCATCCATTCATGCCGAAGGCTTTCGCTCATTGGCGGTGAGTCAATTGTCGATGCATTCATTAATTCGATTCGCAGCTTGTCGGATTTGCTCACTCACTGTTAACGTTCTCACATTCTTTCAGGACGGAGAAACGGTTGAATTCACGACGCAAATGGATCCCCGCGGACGAGTCAAGGCGGACCGAGTGACGGGACCATTGGGAGCGCACGTGCAGGGCGTGGCCAGACGAACCTTTCGCGACTTTGACGGCGGCGGCGGCCGAAATTCGTACGACGGTGACAGCTTTTCTAGTCCAGAAGGCAACGACTTTTTCAATGACTTTGAGAAGGAGCATCAAGTCAAGTAAATGGTATACTTTAGATTCTGGAGTGTTTGCGTACTCGGGCTACCGGTAGATGGTTGATGACGAGTGATTGGGCGCAAGAGACACTCTTACTGTTAATACAACGCAAAATCTGGGTTAATTAGTTCGTCTTTATCGCTTGCCCAATATAGTTTTTGGTATTTGAATGTTTGTAGATACGCATATGCAAACAATTGGTCAATTTGATATAAGGAGTGTCACGTCGCCCACCAAGCAGAGTTGCATCGGGCATCCATCCCATCCTACGCATGAGCGGCCATTGGTGGGTCTATCGAGTCGATATGAATGCAATGATCTATTGTATCGTCGATTCCAAGTACTTGCTGTAGGCTGTATCCAAAAGATTTGTTGCCTCAACTTCGCCTTGAGGGTTGCCCTCGCGCACGGTCCACATTGCCGACGTCAATGCAACACGTTCGTCCGTCACGTCTGGGTTCTGCCGCAGCAGGTCTAGCAGCGCCTGACCAAGCGCACTACCAGTAGTTGGCTCGACATTATGGGCACTGTTACCGATCAACGTGTTTGTCATTGTCGGTAGCACTGGAGACTCCAAGCCAGTCATTGATTCATCGTCCGAGTTTCGCGGAGAGCTGAATATATCATCCAAAACGGATGAGCATCTCACAACGTCCATTTCGCGCTTCTCTTGCTCTTCAACTGCCTGCTGTGGTCGCTTATTCGGAATGTACAACTCTAGACCACCATCAACATCGATTGTTTCTTGTGGTCTCTTTCTACAAGAATTGGCCACATCTTTGGCATGTTCAGTCTCAATTTCCGTCGCTACTTCTTGCGACTCAGCCTTCTCCGACGAAGTATTGCCGCTGAGAGCTGATGAAAGGAGAGTACCGGAAAAACCGCGCTCTGCTGCTCGATTTCGAGATTTGGATTTGGTTGCACTATTGGATTTTGTCGCTGCGTTCGAAGTATCAATGAGCAGGTCCATGAGCGCTTCCTTGTCAATGTCGCTGAAGCTTTCGTCGACATCAGAAACTCGCAGCAAGGCAATGTAATCTGAAGGGTCGAAGGCTGGATTATTGACAACATCCGCTTCAAGTTTGGACTCGCAAAGCTCTAAAAGAGTCATCACATTTTGATCAAAAGGCAAGAACAAAAGCTCGGTACGGCCAGAAAGTGTCGTTGACGTGCTGAGATCTCCGCAGTCCTCAGTATCGACAGCTACAGGCGAAGTGGTAGGAGGGTGGCGAAAGATGAGAGCAACGGTGTGATTTAGCTCGTAAATAGAACCATTCGAACACCGTTCCATGAGACACAAGCGAAGAGCAGCAACATTGTTGCCTAACGACGTTTGCACCGTGTCCTCGTCAGTTATCACCCCAATGGGATACCTCGTCTTCCTTTTTCGCGTCGACCTACGAAGTAGCTCGTTATCTGGAGTTTCACTGCTCCAAGCCATGCATTGCTCGACGGCCGAAACAATGTCCCCCTTTCCCGATCTAGAGGCAGCTTCGAAAACACGCAAGGTAAAGGAACGCGATGTACCCTTTTTATGTTCTCCGTCGGAATCAAGTATAATGGGATCATCCTTCGCTGTACCCATTCCATCCTGCATAATACTGACTTTTGTTTCGCTAAGCTTATGGGCCGTGGCAGCATCGTCAAGAAAGATCCAATTGCGGAAAGCGCTGGCACAATCGTCGTCGCAGCAGGCTTTGGCAGATATGTCCTCGGCAAGAGAAACGGCTGACCGCGAAGCAGATACGTCCGACTGCAATTCGGAGCGCGGTCTCAAGACTGGATGAATTGAATGAGAGAGTTTCATTCTCTTAATAAATTCACCGGCATCGTGCATGTCAAGATTTGCGTCTCTATCTTCTAAGCAATCGTTCGCCATGAGCGCGTAGGTCATAGCAACCACGTACGAGAGAAATACTTGGTAGTCTTGCTCCGTGAAAAGCACCAAGTCTGATCGCAATTGTAAATCCCCATTTAAAAGGTTTTCTTTGAACAAAGCATCGTACAAAGGAGAGCCGTGTTGTTCACAAAGAATCGGACGAAACAAGGAAAATACGAGCTCGACCCGTTCTTTATCAGGTTGGTGACATTCCAAAAGAGACTGAGGCGTCCAACTGGCAGATTGCGGCGAAAGTAATCGCTTTGCGAATTGCTCGAGTGACTCATCAGCTTTTGGCTCGCAGCGTTGAACAGTTACAGCAAATCTCTTCCAATTAGTAAGGTCGCTCTTGAACATAATCACGTAGGTCTCATCAGCGTCAAGCCTTGTTATTTGATCAGGATCAGATGTGTAGATAACCAAAGCTTCCTCGATACCCTTTTTTAAAAATTTCATGATCTCCTTTAAACGTTGCTTGGCCTGCCGTTCAGCATCCGATTGATCGCGACAGTCGGCGCAGACGGCTTCAAGACTCGCGATGCCGGAAGGAATCTGCACGTAATCTTGATCGATTTTGAGACATTCTGCCGCAGGAAAGAGCGTTACAATTTTACTCCAGGTTTCAAATGAAACAAAATCAACAGAAGTGGTTTTGTTCGTGTTCAAGTTACCGTGTCGACCTTCGCGATCAATGAAGAAATTTGAGTGTAGTTTAAACAATATTACTCGCCGATTATTTACTTACATATAACACTGCCGTTAACAAGCGAATCTCTCTGAAACTCGGAATGCTCGCTTTTGTCCACAGGCGAGGAATTGTCGGAAGTTTGTTTCAGTTCGAATGCTATCGTAGAAGGGTCAAGTGCGTCAATAGTGTTTAGCTTTGAATCGCCGACGGCTTTCCTAAGTCGTTGCATGTGTGCTCGAAATTGTCTAAGAAACGTGTTGGAGACAGCATACAGAAAGCGCTTTTTGGTAGCACTATGCAAACTGTCCGCATCGTCGCTTAATCCAAGGTCGATGCAGTCGAATGCACTAAGTAGGTCTCCCTGCTGTTCTAGCGACTCCAGTTTTGAAGCCAGCTCGATGACATACACCTCAGCACACTCTTGACATGCCAAGTTCCTTGCTGCCAATGTATTGATACATCTTTCATTGTCTCCTAAGGTATTCAATTCATTGTCGATTAGGATGACTAGACGGTCGAAAAGGGATGCGGGTATAAGTTTTCCCCGACATGCATCGCGAGGATGAAGCAACTGATGAGCACATTCGTCAGTACGCAAAAGCAGCCCACATCCAGAATCAAAAAAATCCGCGTCGCTTTGTACTGGTTTGCAAGCTATATATTCACAAAGCTTTTGCGAGTCAACTAGTACAGACTGCTCGTCGCAACTTGAAACGGTATGATACTCTTGAAACAGAATTCGTAATGCTGACCGGCGGTTTTCAAGCTGTTCGCACATATGCTTATCGTCAGTACACATTCTGAGAGGCAAATGAGAAGGACAGTGTTAGATGTTGGAGGGTATAATGCAGGGGCAAAGCCAGTTACTTACTTAGTCAGCTTTGAATAATGTTCGGATCTGTCTAATCGGACACCACCTAGGACGCTTGGTGAAACTGTCGTTGCTAGAAGCGACGGACTTGTTTCGCGAAAATGGTCGTAGATGCTCTGGGCCAGAAAATTCTCCTCAACGTAGTACATGTTGTACGCTTCGTTACTTCCATTTTGCTTCTTAGCCGACTCCTTTTGTTCATCGTCGGTTGAGTTATCTTTGGGTGCATTAGGATTGTAGCTGCAATTCGGTCCAAGTTCAAGACGCGTAACAGTTTCATCGTTAAATTCAAACCATTGACCCGACGGCCAGTCCATCGCTTCAGCCACGTAGTGTCCGCTGTATGCAGTCGTGCCTTTATGACGCATGACTGCGCACAACAAATACCGATGTTGCTGCGTCGTGCCATTGTGAATTGCTTCGACCCGTATTTCTGTGGGAAGACGAACCTTGTCCGAAAGTTTCTTCTTTTCGCCCTTGTTTCGATCGTACACATAGCGACAAAGTTGAATGTTCAGACATGGAGGAAGTCGTTCAAAAAGGGTTCTGCGCGTGGCGTTCTGTTTCTCGTTGCAGACGGAGCAGAAATACTGATTGTCGCCATCCATGTGCTCCTCCTCGCAATAGCGCTCAAGACAGTACTGTAGATCTGTATCAAACTCCTTGTTTCTCGTGAAAAATGAACTTATCGATTTCCTTTTTTCTTTCGGCCGCTTTTCAATTGGAAGGTTAATGTCTTCAAATTCTTCCCTCCGACTAGATATTGTACCACACTTTAAACATTTGGTCTCGTACAAAATTGCTCCTTGAAATAAATCAGATAGTAGGGTTGCCAAGTTACTCTCTCCATCCTCGACTCGCGGTGCATTCGACAACGCCTGCGCTTGAAATGATTCGGACATTCGCGCGAACAAAAGTCGACTGAATTCGTTCGGGTCTTGCTGCTCTCCATGGTCAAGACCCAGAGCAGTCGTCCACTCAAGGGCGGAGCAGGTATTTTGTGCGCCTTCTCGCATTCGGGCCAAGAGTTCTTGAAAAAGGGATATGACGTTGTTCATGCGGTCGTCGCAATTTGGAGACTGCCACCGAAAGATTCCTTTCGTAAACACCAGGTTTTGCGCAAGGCACTGCAGCTGCGTGTTGAGATAGCAAGTGGCTCCAAGATTGCTGATTCCTGGAGGAACGGCAAAGCGAATCGACCCATCTCGTTGGCGCACGCGCGAAGGAATGTTCACTGGATTGTCAAAGACGAGAGCCCGCTGACTCGAGCGAATCATCTCCACTGCATCTGAGAGTGGCATAATGCCATCCAAAAGTGGTTTCAAATAAAGCTTCACCTGATTAGCATCAATCCAAACTGACTTGCGCGTTGAGTCTAATAGGGCTTGTGTGTTTGAGCGAAATGTGACGGCCGGGCGACACTCATCCGTTTCCATGACATCGCTGTCATTGTCGTCGTCATTGTCTGGCGTACAGAATTTGGCCTGTTGAAGCGTCTTTGCCTTCTCCAATAGAATATCATTCATGACTCCTCCGAGAGTGACCAAGCAGAACGGATTCGAATCGCATTCGCAAACAAAGGATGAATCGTCCGGGCGGACACCAACAATGACAGTCTCTTCTGGCTTTGGCCCTTTCCGTTTCCGCTTGTTTTTCATCGCCGCCTTCTTTTGAGCTTCAATGGTCCATCGCAGAAGTGTTGGACAAGTTGAAATGGAGGTAAATCGTACAGTTTCAAGCGCCTCAGCATTTTCTTCATTAATACCGACTGGTTCATTGTCCGGATTGCCGCATGATTTTAACCAAGGACTCGCATCCATCTCGGCTTGAGTTTTGGCGCAGATTCCGCGATACGGATCGACATCAACTTCATATCTTGCTTCTTCAAGGCGTTTGTTGAAGACCATCAAATGATTCAACGTTGGCTTCTTTCGCTTGTTACTGTTGTTGCTCTTTCCGAAACAACCACGAGTATTATTGCCTTTCATTCGAGTCAGACGGATGAGCGGTGTCTTCTTTTCAGTAGAAGAGGAGGCGTCCGACGAATCGTTGAATTCAATGTCGGCGGTACTGGCCACTGCCACGGCAATCGCTTCAAGTTCCTCGTCGTTGGTAGGCGAACTCATGCCTGATGCCGTCGCGCTCTTCTTCAGTTCCAGTGTTTTCCAAAAATGCAAGCCCGTATCCACAAGTCAATTATCGTACAGCAATAAAGTATGAAAATAGTACAGCTAAAATGTGTTCTGCTGCTGCACTTTATGACGGCGTTAAGCGCAGCGGCTGCCCGTCTCCGCAAAAAAATGTCATGGCTCTCATCGTCGTCGTCGAAGCGGTCAATATATCTTAGCGGTATTGGGCTGCTGATGCTTTATCGGCCGCCTCGGATTAGCTATGCATGACTGCTGTGAGGATTCTGCACAGATTACGACTTAATAAGATGTTTGAAAAAAGTTTGAGACGAACGAGGTGACAGAGTTGTTCTGTGGCAATGAAAAAACGGAAGCATTGCCAGAGGTGAATAAACTGCTAGTATAAACGTAGACTTAAAACGTGACAAAAAAGCGGAGCTCAAAATTGACGCTGATTGGAATTGCTCGCATTGCAAAAGAGATCAAACTTGTGTCGACGATCGGATATGTTCAGTCGCATCAACCTTTTTACTACCGTCAACCGACTCACCCACGGTAAACTCCGAAATGGTCCCCACAGTCTCGCTGAGCCTCAATGGTGTGTCATCCATGTACAGCTGGTGATCAACCTGATCCAAATTCTCAATGAATTTGCTGCTCGTGTTGTGACCGTCACTTGCCACCAAATCAAGAATGTCGTCGAGCGAGTCGAGAAACTCCCAGTTGGTGGAACGGCGCAAATTGTTGACTCTTACACTCGCAGCCTCATCTCCGCTGACCATTGACGACATTCTCATTTGAAAGGAGCCGTGAGTCCCATATGAATCCATAATGAAGGATGGTCGACGTTCAAAGGTAGCCCGCACCAAACTCGTCGTAATGTTGGAACTTTTTCGAAGCTCCGTCTCGTTGCCAGAGTCGCTCTGCGTACTGGAATGACGCTCCACATGCGCACGTTGCTGCGTTCTAGTGAATGTGGTCTTGGCGTTCTTCTTCTGGCGCTGAATGGCTGTCACTTGGTCACGAAGCGAATGACCCACTGGGAGCAAACGAGAAAAAGCAAGCAATGGACAGACAGCGAGTAAGTAGATGCGAAATGAGTGGCACCGGCGTCAGTTTTGAAGCTACATCAGAAAACACTTTATGACAGAGTATTAGATGCTTATGCTCCGTTGCTTTAACAACGAATGCAAAGGGAAAAGAGGGACATGGACTCAGACGCACCTTTGTCACGAGCTTCTGCGTCGCCAATGTCATACCATCGATTCGACTTGTCTTGCTTCAAAAAGTGCCCTCCCTTTTCTCTGACAAAATCAACAATGCAAATGACAACTTGTGTCTTGTCGTTGCGCGTAGGACTCTGGATATATCGCTGAACGTGTGACTGAACAAGCTTGCGAAACCTGACATTACCCATGTGATTCCAGTTTCTCTTTCCTCGACCACAGCAAACGTCCCAATCTCCTGGCACATAATTTGGAGGCAATGAACCTTTCGTTAGAGTCCACTTTTTCTTGTCAAAGGGATTGGCGATTGCTGAGCTGAGATTGTGGAGCGTCGTCGGAACGCTGGTTGCAAGGTCGCCGAGAAATGTCGCCATCTTTCCGAAATACTTATAAAAGATTTGAGTTGCTGCTAATGTAGAGAAGGCAGGACCACACCTCTCCGTCGATTAGTTACTGTAAGCCTATATTCTCTGTCGCAGCTCTCTTAGCAAGATCGTTGATCTTGTTTGTGCACTGCCCACTTCGTCGCATGACGCTGCGGCACTGGCAAGATTTGTGACTCACTTTTACATATGCCTCGGCAACTAGATTAGCTAAAACGAACCTGAAGATGGTGCGAAAGAATATCAAAATCGACGACCGACGCGACCAAGCGACCATGGTGCGAGCCATTGGGTTTGGATGCGTCTCAAACGGCGTGCGTAGTAATTGGACCCCTGTAGTCGTAGGTGGGAATTACTTCTAATAGGTCACTGTGCGATCCGAGGTATAACGCTCGACAAATCGACCAATTCTGTCATCGCTCACACTCCACACTCCATTCGCAGGCAGGGACGAGCGTGCCATCATTTTTTTTCGTCGGCTCACTTAAATGACGTTGAACAATGAGCACTTCGAGCGCTCCGTCGACGTCTTGGGCCAGGCGCCAACTGCTGAACAGGTTGACGACTGGTTCACAACGGTTGCATTATATACAAAGTACAAGATTGGATCCAGTTTCCAAGGTCGAGATTTGCACATTTACAGTTCCAGATCGCTAGACAAGCACGACGAGAACGATGCTTCTGTATTGCTTCTATCTTTGGTTCATGGGAATGAGCCGGCTGGGCTCTTGTCGCTTTTACGGACTGTTCAGCAACTTTTATCAAGAGAAGCAACGAATGTTACTGCTGTTGAACGAGACGATGCCTATACATTACTGAGAGGGAACCAAAGCAGCAAGAGCAGCAAGCTTCTTAAAATTATTGCGTTTCCAATTGTTAACATTGACTCCTATGTTGCTAACCTTGATTTTGGCAATGGCTGCCGACGAACCAATATGCGACAAACATGTGTTAACCACACGCAGCCAATCTACACATGCCCATATCCTTCACATGGCGGAGTTGATTTGAATCGTAACCATCCAATGGACTGGAGTGGCGAGTATGCGGGTGACGATGATTTAGGCGGAACTTGTGGTATAACCTACAAGGGACTCAAGCCTTGGAGTGAACCGGAAGCAAGGGCAGTTCGAGACGTTGTTCTAAAATATCGACCGACGGCTGCCATGTCGTTCCATACTCGAGGTTTGATTCAATCTGAAGCATTATTGATTCATCCCTTTACTAGTGGTCGTCCTGTGGAATTGTTGGAAAACCTTGCGCTCTATCGAGAGTGGAGTCGCAAAATGAATGATCGCAACTTGTACGTGACGGGCACTGCGCAAGAGGCGATTCAGTATACTGCCAGTGGGTCAACGATTGACTGGATGGCAAGTCAAGGAGTCATTTCCTTTGTCATGGAAAGCCGCACTCCCTGCCACGAAGGACGTTGGTGTTCCGACGAGTTTGCGGGTGCTGTCAAGGCGTTGACACTGCAGGACGGTCGAACAGGCACCATACTTGTCGATCTGGTAGCGGAGTTCAAAACGGAGCAACTGCTTACAAACCCTTTGTACCGGCATTTGCAACTTGTACTGTGCGTTTCTGTTGGCATCCTTGCGCTTCTCGCTGTAATTTGGAAGCGGCGCACCATTTGCGTTTGGACGTGGAATTGGAAGCAGAATTCAATTGGCAATGCCAGCAAAAAGAGATAGACAAGAAATAGCCTTGTAACTGTTCGATACTTTGCTGGCGGATATAGCAAGAGTGGCTTGATTTGCCTTGCGAAGTCCGAACGCTGCACATGGAACAACCTACTAAACACATTTATAAGCAGTGCACACCCCCTTAAGCTACCGTAGTAAGACCGTCTCGGTGAAGGCTACCATTGGGCGGGAATGGCAACTGGAGCGGGCAGTGAGCCACGTTATTACATCACATGCTCGCATTCGCTTGTGCCAATGATGAACATACGAGTATACAGTATTGCTTGTAAAAGTCTTTTGATCGAGTATGCTATGACCTGTACAAGTACACAACGATAGAAAGGATATAGTAACAAAAATGCTTGGTGAAATAATCTTGATCAACCCACGGTAGCTTCTGATTGACGGTACGACATAGCGTCTCTTTCGTCACACGCATCATTCCGACTATTTCGACTAATTTCGCCCGTAAATCAGTCGTCAAGTATAGCGAATTGTCAGGAATTTTAAAAAAACCAGCAGAGCAATGACAACCTTTCAGGTATGATTCAGCCTCTCAGCAACGACTAGACGCCAAGTCGCGAATTGGTCGCGCCGACGAGCGATGAGGTGCAAGCCGCACCGGTACGTGGAAGCAAGAATTTGTCTCTCATTCAGAGTGTTTCCCATTACTGTTATCACAGAACAATACTGGAAACGGCAATGCCATTAACCAAGAAGTATCTAAAAAGGAAGAATTTCGTCGTTATTTGGAAAAGTCTGGCGTATTGGATGCATTCACAAAAGCTTTGGTTGGCTTGTACGAGGAACCAGACCGTCCCTTGCACGCGTTGGAGTACATTAAGCGGTATCTAGGTGCTCCAGCAGGAGGAGATATGGACGGTTTGAAGCGAGAAAATGAGGAGTTGAAGAAGAAGGTGGATCAATTGCAAAAGCAGTTGGCGGAGAAGTAGATTTCGTTGCTTGGACAAATTGATTGGCATCCTTTTTGCAAAAACGCTGCAAAACCTAGGAATATCTACCGGTACTTGTTTATATGAAATATTAAAGAGACTGTCATTGCTTATGTTGCAACGAATCAAGTAACTCTTGTGCAGCAACTCGCGGTGTCGTGCGACCTTGCGCCAATGCTCGATTCAACTCATCGGCCCGAGCTTTCAAATCAGCATCCTCCTTAGTCTTTCGCAACACTAGCGTCTGCAAGTGTTTCCACATCCAATACTTGGCTTGCTCCTTTCGCCGCTCCTCTAGTTTGCCGCTATCCATTCGATGCTTCCGAAACAGGCACAGCTCGGCCCACAGCTCTGAAAGGCCACTGCCAGTGACACTGCTCGCCAGCAGCACCTTGGGTCGATCTTCCCTTGTTCCATACGTGTCCAAAAACGGCAAAGCATTCTTGTACTCGGCCGCTGTCATTCTAGCAGCCGGCAGCAAGTTGCCATCAGCCTTGGTAACAACAATCATGTGACAAGCCTCCATGATTCCCTTTTTGACACCCTGAAGTGAATCGCCTCCAGCAGGAGGAAGCAGCAGCACCATGCAATCCACACATTCCTCCAGTTCAATCTCCGACTGTCCAACTCCAACCGTTTCCACAACGACCAAGTCATAGTCGGCCAGTCCACATAGTGAAATAATTTCCGGACTCGCCTCCGACAAGCCACCCAGTGTACCAGACGTTGGTGCGGGTCGTATAAACACGCGAGGATCCTTGGACAGCTCCGTCATGCGCGTCTTGTCGCCCAGTATGCTGCCGCCGCTCCTGACGCTGGATGGGTCAATGCAAAGGACGGCGAGTTTGTGTGGTGACCAGAGTGTAGTATTGACTTTAGTATTGTTTGCATCATTGCTTTCTTGCTCATTGTTTAATCCCAATATATGCTTGCCAAGCGCTTCAATCATTGTACTCTTGCCGGCGCCCGGCGCACCGGCGAATCCCAGTCGAAAGGTTTGTTTCGACGCTGGCTTGATTTTGACGCAGTGCTCGAGCAGCAAATTTGCCTGCTTTCGCATGTCACGATTGGTGGATTCCGTCAATGTAATGGCCTTGCTGAGCGCCATGCGCTGCTTCCATGGATTATTATTGTTAATACTATCGCTAGAATCGTCGTTGCTGCTGCTGTTCATGTTGAGCAAGTCTTTGGCAATGCGACGAGTGGATGGCGAGAGTTCTTGTTCCTTGCTGTCGTCAGCCAGTGAAGACATGTAGAATGTACATGGCGGTTTCCATGACTTGCTACTAGCGACAAACTCATTGAAGGAATATCGTCTCCATATTTGACTCGCCAATGGCTTGCTTGCACAAAGGATCCTCATGATTGTGACGACTTGTTCGGATCCTCGGTTGTGACTGACGACTGAAACCCCGACGTTCGTTTTCAGTTTTCTTGCTCGTCGGCGTTCGCAAATGATGCGATCAGACCAATCTCTGGTGATTCCGAGCACCAAGGGAGCACGAGCTTGGAACCGTCCATCACACTCATTTCGCCAAAACGAATGAGACGATGAAATCGTCCCCATTGTCTTTACAATTTCCTTCCATTTTCGTCGTTGCAGCTTCCTCCTGCGTACTGGTTATCTCGTTTATCTATCAGAAACGAAAACTCTGGAGGCGCGAAGAAAAATGGGACGAAATACGCAAATCCGAACGCACCGGCCGCATCCGCGCGGAACGCCGACTACGCGAGCTGGAGAAACAGTTGCAGCAGCAGTCAAGTAACAGCACAAGCACTTTCGGTAGCAACAATCCACAGAATCACGAAACGTTCACAGCAACCATCATTGGAATAGTCACGTCTCCATACACCAAGCGCATGGGAACGCCGCGACAGCCGCAACTCGTGCCTTCCTCGCGCGGATACATTCAATTCACCGTTGCGGCGGAGGCGCTGGATGGCATGACGCAGTACAGTCACATGTGGGTCATTTTCGTCTTTCACGCCAACACTAATTCGGAAGCGTCCCAAAAGACCAAAATTCGTCCGCCGCGCGCAGGTGGCGTGAAAGTGGGACAATTGGCGACGCGATCGCCCCACCGGCCCAATCCCATTGGATTGAGTCTTTGTCGCATCGTCGACTGGGACGCCAAGGAGAAAAGGCTGCATGTGCGGGAATTGGATTTGGTGCATGGAACGCCCGTCTTGGATGTCAAGCCGTGCGTGCCGTGGGATGTTCCGCCCCTGCAAGCGTTTCGCGTGCCCGATTGGGTCAAACAAGATGATGGTATCGCCAATGTGGAATTTACAAATAGTGCAAAAGACGAGCTGGAGGAGCTGGTCAAGCAACAACGACTGAGTCCGCTGTATACCATTGGCAATGATGGCTTTTCTGGCGCAGTGGAAACGTTGACGCAAGTGTTGGCGCAGGATCCGCGCAGCAGTCACCGTGGTCTCAAGACAAACGCGCGAGGCACTACAGCAACAACACTATCACCTAGCGATGCCACGTATAGTCTGATTTTTGGTCACACCAAGGTTGAGTTTCGAGTTTCGTCAAAGGGAGCGCAAGTCATGCATGTGAGTGCAGTCGACTTTGACGAATCGGCGCATGATAATGGTGTTCCGCTCATGTCAGATATCGATGGGTCATACCGGTAGTTTTTTGGTGGCCTTGTAATGTATAGCCGATTACCCGCTGCGTTTGCAGCCTTTACGCATGGTCTTGAGCTCCACCAACACTCCCGACTGTCTCGACCTAAGTTTTGATAATTGAACCTTACTGTATTTCCCTGATGCGCATGGCATCGTCCTCCTTTACAGTTAGTTGCAATGATTAGTGTTTGTTGTTGATCAAGTATGACGAACAAGATCCTTTTGCATGGCTTAACTGGAAATTTGGATCCGACATGGAGACGAAAGCGCAGAAGCGAGTACCGATACGAATGAAACATTTCAAGGTCGTACCACGACTGACTCATCGATGGACAGTCGAGCAAGCACCACATCACCATGATGAAAGAGAGACAAAGAGAAGGACACACAAATTGCGAAAGAACACGCTAATACGGAAACATGAGAATCCCTTTCATTGCAACGTGTCTAATGCTAATGTTTCAAGCAGATGCATGGTCGCAGAGGACTCCATACGCTTCCTCTCGTCGAGCATTCCTGGTTTCGACAGCGGCATCCACAATTCTTGGCAGCGCATCATTACATGTTCCAGCAGCCAATGCAGCATCTTCAAATCTCTTGATTGACGAATTGAAGGATTCAAAGTCTAAACTTATTGAAGTGCCGGATTTGCTGGAACGACAGGAATGGGACAAGGTCCGCAACATTTTAAAGTCACCACCAGTGAACAAGTAATGGAATCTTGGTGAAGTAAGTTGAGATGATGGAGCGTAACGAGCATCCAGTAAGGTAGTTCTTCCGTGTATATCTTATCCGCTCACCTTTTCCGCCTTCTTCTCGTTTAAAGTCGCAAAATACGTTGACCAAACTTGCCAAGGAGTCTGGCAATGTCGACCTCTTTGAGCTCAAGGACGAGCTAGCCACGACGATTCAAATGTGCGACCAGCTCACCTACGACAATGTATTCATTTACTATCAGCCTGGTAACGGAAAGATCAACATCAAGGAGCCTGTCAGTTTGGCCAAGCAAGCGATACAGCAACTGCAAACTGCGATTGAAACGGCGAGCGAATGAAAGAGTTGCGACAAGCAAGCAATACAACATCTACGTACTCTAGAAGATCGAGTACGAGGAAGAAACCTAGACCGATGCGATGAATTGTCTACAGCAATAAAATAGATGCTAATAAAGTAAATAACGAGTGACTACATATGACATCAGAGACATAACTCATGTGGACTAAACGAGCAGCAAGCTGCTTTGGAAATCATAGTCGGTCTAATGCAGGTCACGATGACGACGGCACACTGGAGACTTGACGAGTTTTTGGATGACTTTAAGGGTGAGTCGACATAAGTAGGCTGCGTCGGTCGATCACTATACCGCCGAACGCAGCAGGAGCTCCGAGAGGTAGCATGGACGGCTAGGTCGAGACTTCATTATTTCACACTTTGCTACGCCAAATAATGTACAGCCATAAAGTAATACACCAACTGCATTGTATTATAGTAATTAACTGTTATATTAAAATGATCCGTCAAATGAATTGATTCATACAGCCCGCCGTCGGTTGCTGTTTAACGAGGATATTAGGGGCAAGCAGTCGACCAAAACATACAATGTCTTGCGTAGTGACTTTTTATGCGCTTGTAAAAGGATACTTCACTCCGAGAGTGAGTCATAGACCAAGGTCCAGGCCCGAGCGACTAAAAGTCGCAGGAGATCGCCGTATTGGCGACGCCTCCGTAGCGCTGGCTTGAATACTTTTTGTTGACTGCGCGAAGCTCTTGGTTCGAGTTCGCCTTCTCCGCGAGAATGGCGCGCGCAACAGGGATGATTTCCTCTTCAAAGTAGTCAGCATACTTGACCATGGTTGCACTCCATCCGTTGCGACCGACCGAGCGGCGCGCGATAAAGACGGCTGCAGCGGCAAGCTGACTGGGAAGGTAGTGCAAGAGGTTGTATGACTGGAGGGTTCCGTCCAAAATGTAGCACGACAGCTGTACAATCTTCTTGTCGGCATGTCCGGCCTTAAGGTGACGGACGAGGAAGACGTGGGCCGATGGAATGGTGATGTTGTACGCGAGCGCTTTGAGTACCGTCTCCTCCATTTCAATGATGTCCTGGCGCGTGTAGGCGCGGTCGCAGATGTAGACAAGGTCGCGGAGCTCGGGAGGGTAGATCTCTTCGTACTTGGACGCAATCAAGAGACAGGTGACTCCGACGAGCTGGAGACGAGGACGAGTGACTTCCTGGCGCTCAAGGTAGCGGTCAATGAGGTTGACTGTGAGATAGAGTGTCTCCGGAACAAGCTTGAACTTGAGGTGGACTTCGACAAGCCAGTCAATGAGAATCGATCGCATGCGCTCGTTAATGTGCTTCTGTGATTCCATGTAGACTGGACGGACCGAGGTAGACTCTTCCTTGCCGCGGAAGTAGTCATACATCTCGTCGACGTACGCCGTGACGCAAAGCGGGTCCTCCTTGTCGCGCTCGTCAATGTCGTCGCAACTGCCAGTCATCTGGTATGACGCAGGATCGACTCCTAGCTGCGAGCGACGATCCTTCTTGATGTCGCGTTCCTTTTTGACTTCGCGCAAGGTAGGAAAAGCATCCTGCTGCATGGCGGCGAAAGCGTTGGGTTCCATCGGCTCCATGGGAGCGCGAGCGACGACAACCTTGTCGGGGTTACGCTCCATGGATCGCGTCTTGACACCAGTTGATCGCTTCGTCGCGACGACAGCCTTGTTCTGCTTACCGACAGCGCTATTACGAACGTTGCTGACATCCTGTAGTGGAGGAGAAAAGGATTGGAGTGAGTCGTTGGTTTTAGCGAGGATGGCGATGCAGCAGCATTCTAATCAAGGACGGCGTCCACCGATCGACTCAAGGCTTCTCGTGAGCAAACATCATGCCCCCATTGCAAGCAAGTAATGCTGTTCATTTTCGTGAGTATTTGCTTGTTCAATCGCGCACTTACTTTGAAGGCCCGACGAGCCGCTGGAGCAGCCGTTGGTGCCGACTTGTCAACGACTTGACGAGTGCTGTTCATAATGTCTAGTCTTTCGAAATACAATCAAATATCACGAGAGCAGGATGAATAGAAGAAGCGGGGGAAGAATGGAATGCGAGAGTAGTGATGAGTATTGAGATGCAAGCAACAAAATCACAATGTGCTCGCTGCTTCCAAACTGTGAGAGTCGTCGGAGCACCGATCAGGGCTTCCGGCTCGCCGACAGCGATGTATCTTCAGTCATGTATATCTTTATATTCAATTCAAGTGAGTACCGTGTCGATATTTTTACTTAGCGCCATCAGAATACCAGCGATAGTGACGTCATCAGCGTCGCAAAGATTCGATTCAAAGGTATCTTTTCAGTGTCAATCATAAGTAAATGGATCGCCTGCCGGCTATCATCGGACACGAGATGACCGTGCACTTCACCATGGTCGGAGTAAAAGCAACTCCAAACACTACTACAAGAGCTGATGAAGATATACTCACCGTATCGGCCTGTATCAGCAAATACTCCCACCTAAGATTTTGATTTATCATTCAAGAGCAAGAACGACGCAGTTGCGACTGCGAGGTGATTGTCGTTAACATGGCTGGCAGATAGCTAATGTTAGCTAACTATTGTCATGAGACATGCTTGAATAATTCAGTTTTGTTATAATCTTTTTTCGCTGCACACTTTACAAGAGGTTGACGTATATACTGACCGATTTAATTCGTATTGATATACTAGCGTAAACGCTGGCGACAGAGATATACAAAAGCGCATTGCCACCCATATACGGTCCATTTTGACATGTTTGATAGCCAACTCTCACGACGTTGCAGCAAGGCTCCATTTTAAACAAAGTCCAACGAGAGTTGCCACTGATAGCCGTTTGTATTTTCTAGCCGCTGCAGCTTTCGCTGCTTGCGCTTTGCCAGGGCTATCTCGCGAACATGAGTGTAAAAAGAACCATGAGCGTCTTGGCACTGCGCAACCGTTAAGACTCCCTTGTGTAGGATTGTCCCGCCCGCGGCCGACTTGGTCAGGTTGGTGAAGATGCGGCTCCATGTGCATATTCTCCGCGGAGATTGGATGATTCGGCAAAATGTCAAGTAAGACTGGTAACCTTTTTTAGGCGTATTTCCCCTCAATCGCTTCCAAAAGCACAGCGAATTCGTGGTTGTTCACTGTCCGACGAATGGCGAAGAACACTGCAACTCGTCGAGAAACAAAATCGATCGACGACGAAGGTGTCGTGATACAATCGAGCTCGTCGCTCTCGTCGATTCTCAGCATAAAGTTTGATCTGAGTAAAGGCGACTTGAACTGTTTTGAACCATTATGCAAGTCGCTTCGTATCCTTTTCGCTTGCGACCGATGCTGTTAAAACCATTTCGAGTTGCTGCACTCCCAACTCCAAACATGGTGAATGGATCTGAGGATAATGCGGTTTGCGCAAGCTCAAGTAAACAAAATATAACGCAAAATGGCATCAGCTCTGGTGGCGTCCTTTGCGCCATTGCGTATAACTACGGTATGGAGCCTTCCTCTCGTTTTAACTTGCCATCACGTCGAATCGTCCACATGAACACCAAAATGAAATTTTGTTTCAAGCTTTCTTAACCTTTTCAAGTGAGAGCTGTTTGCGTCTCTTGAGCTCTCGCCGCAGTCCAATAAGGAGCGGCAGCAGCAAGGGAAATAGCAGAGGAGCAAATATTGCAGAGTATTGATCCTTTGGAAAGTCGTGCGGCTCCACCAAGTCGGGATGGTTGTGTAGTGATGTTAGCTCGTCATGCAATGCTTCCACCTCGTCCATGGCGTCGTAATACAAGCCTTGTGCAGCCATGGTGTGGCTTTGCCTGAGACGTTCCGCAAGGTCCAGCCAATGGGCTACCATCGTTTCGCTTACATGAATTGTCGAGGTAGCGTTAAGTAAATTGCTTCGTTGCTCTTCCAGCTTGTTGTGAATCTCTCGAAAGCGACGTGCCAGCATTCTGTGGAACCACAGTTTCGTGTACCATTGAGGAAAGGAGTAATCAATCGACTCGAATTTCACAAAATCAGTCATGTTTGGCGGCATGCCCATCCACTGGCCAAGCAACGTTTCCAATGGCGCACCCAATGCATCGTCAATGTGCTGCAAGGTACTGCCAGTTGTCGCATGATTCGAAAAAATAGAGACTAAATGATACCGTCGTTGGAACTGGCGGTGACTCGTATCATTACATATTTTAGAAGATTGGCTGGGAATGAACAGGCTCAAACAAAACGAGTCATTGCTTCTTCTGTCACATTCAAAAGTGTCAGCAGTCATGTTTGCAAGTGAAAAGATGAATGGATCAATTTCGCCGTCGGGAAAAACAGGTTCAATAGCCAGACTTGAAAGGTCAAACAGCTTTGCCTTGACTATCACGTCCCTGACGCAAGGCCAGTCCATAATGCGCTTTTCCTCCACCCATTGCCGAAACGAGGCCTTGTACACTGACAGATCGTCTCGCGTTGGAGCGTGTATGGTCACCTCCAAATTTCGTCGCTCCATTGTTTCGCTCGGATACAGCTGCTGCATGTCATTCTTTCGTTGTCGCAAACCGCGCGAATATAGAACGGTGGATGCGTTGACAATTACCATTTTCATCTCCGTCGGTGGAGGGACGGATTCGCAGATCCAAACGTCAGCGTCCGAGACTGTCGGTTTCGTGGGATTCTGACAGACTGACTGTAAATCGGGATGCGACTTGACTTGAATAATATCATCATCCCTGCGAGTCTCCTTCAAGTAGTTGTTCCAAAAGCCAATTTGACTGTCGGCGGAGATAAAAGTGACGGGTGGCAAGGCTGCGATGCTAGTGGACGAAAGATTTTTTCCGCGCAACAGCCATCGAGCGTCGCGGCTTCCAAACAAATGTCGCGACACTAAATCGTTCCAGAGACCCAAATAAAAGGCAGCAATGACTAATACGACGAATTGACTGATGAATAACGCTTGTAGGTACAATCGAGTGCCGGCCATGTTGATGAAGTTTATGGTTTGTTTTGCGGTCGCGCCGGAAACGGAGGTGTTAAAAAGACGCAGCGGTACTCAGAGAGACACTTGAGGTTCGTCCAGTTTCTTCTTCAACAATGAAACACGACCATGAACTACTCTGCTACGCTACTTCTTGTACTGCTACTAGGCTATCTACATGTTGCCAATGCGTTCCATGTGCAATCACAATCTACGACAAGGGCGTCATCATTGTTCGTCGCCTTGTCGCCGCCGAAGAATGAGTTGCCCATCACTGCTTTTGCGACTCGCTCATTCGTCAAGCCAAAGCGACCATCGACAGCAAGCGTTCGAAACGATATCTCCAATCAACTGGCAGCAACTATATCCATTCGCAGACCTGTCAATTCCAATCAAGTTGCATGGGAACGAGGCAAGGAAGTCATTGGTTTAGTATTTGGTCAAGTCATATGTCCCCTCGTGACAACCTTTCTGTCAAGCGGCATGGTCAACGAGACGGACTTTTGGGAAACTTCTCGCAACAACATGTCCAACGCCGATCGAGTCGTCAAAACGATCGAAGACTTGGGTTGCACGTACGTCAAGTTTGGACAGGCGCTGGCATCCCGACCCGATTTAGTACCTGCGCCTCTCGCCAAGGCGTTATTAAAGCTGCAGGATGACATGGAACCGTTTCCAACAGGCATTGCACGAGACATTATCGTGCAGGAGCTACTACATTGTTCATCAAACGTTTCCGCCAAGGACCTCGGGTTGCTACTGAGCAGCTTGTCAGCGACTCCCGTTGCTGCCGCATCCATTGGACAAGTCTACAAGGGGCACATGCCTGGATTCGGTTTCGTCGCCATCAAGGTGCGTCGACCAGACATTCAGGAGACGATTGCGCGCGACGCCGCCTTGTTGAAATCAGTGGCATTTGCGATTGAATCTATTAAAATTGGATCGAAGCAACTCGTCAAAACCAAATTGGTGGATGCCGTCAACGAGTTTATGAGTCGACTCGACGAGGAACTGGACTATCGCAACGAAGCCAGCAATATACGCAAGTTTAGTGACTTGTACTCGCATCGAAGGGCTGCGTCAAACAACGACAACAGCAGCAAAGTGCGAGTGGTAGTGCCGCAGGTACTTGACAATCTCTGTACCGATAATGTACTGGTCATGGAATGGATTGAAGGGTCCAAACTCACAGACGTGGACCACAAAGATCCAAAGCTGATTCGCGAAAACTTGGCACTGATACAAATGGGCATTGAGTGTACGCTTTCGCAGCTGCTGGAGACGGGAGTCTTGCATGCGGACCCACATGCTGCGAATCTAATCAAGGTGCCACACGAAAACAATAAGGGTGCACGGTTGGGGTACTTGGATTTTGGGTTACTCAGCACTGTTCCAGAGACGGTTCGAGATGCTCTCGTTTGTTCCGTCGCGCAGCTAGTCTTCGCGCGAGATGTGGATGCCGTGGCAAGTTTGTTTGGTGAACTGCAGCTGCTGCCGGCGCATGTGGCATCTGATCCGGAGCGGGCCTTGGCGCTAGCGCAAGCACTCGACAGTACCTTTCAACAAGTGTTGGAATATCCCGAATTCGCATCAAAGGACCCCAAGACATCAACACGCATTCCCAACCTACGTTTTGACCGCTTGCTGGAGTCGCTAGGTGGCATTCTGCCTGAATTTGAATTCAAGTTGCCGCCGTATTTCTTATCTAACTGTCGCGCGCTGGCAATCATGGAAGGCAATGCTAGAATGCTTGATCCCCAGTTCAATGTTTTGCAAGTACTATATCCATATGCCTTGAATCGTTTACTTTTGAATCCTTCTGGAAGCAATGTTGTTGAGGCAACGCTATGGAGCCTGCTAACCGATCCTCAAACAAATGCAGTTGACGGTCAACGGGTCTTCCAGCTACTGGATGACTCTTCGGCAATGACTGGATACTCGCGTCGAAAAGTTCTGCGCGACATTTTGTCGACACGAAAGGGAAGACAAGTCGCTCGCGCCGTTGCTGTTCAACTTGGAAAGGGCCAAATATCTCGTCGGCGACGAAAGAGGCGGGTCAAAGCCAGTCATTTCTTCAGGTTATGATGAAATCTGCTCCTTCTTATGTGCAAACATTGTGTGTCGCTGGCGAAGTTTCGAAATACTCAAAGAAAGATTGTAATACCAAAACTAACTATCGCACATGTTGGGTAGTGAAAGTAATCGCGTCGCACGAGTCAATTGTTTTGTCGTAGCACCACTCATCGCGAAAGTTTCGCCAACCCACCACGACGTTTCTCAATCTTTTAAACCAAGAGGTTCCTCTCGCTCTCCCGGCTACTGGCAAACTTTCTTTGCAAAGATACACAGATCCAAGCCTTTCTCTGTATGTGAAAGAAGTTGCACTTGAACGATATAATCTCCAGTCTTAGTGGCGCATGATAAGCTGCTTCGCTGCCTCCTTAGTGCTGCGAGACGATCCCAATTTCGCTAGCAACAAGCTCGTCCAGTTCAATTAGCGAGCCAAACCAGCAACCACCATGTCCAACACTTCAGATGACATGTTTGGCTATGTGGCTGCCCTCGTGGCCGTTTTTGCCTATGGATCCTACGGCGTTCCCATCAAGGCAACACTTTCCGTTCAATCAGTCCATCCGTTGGTGATTCAATCATACAAAACCATCACCATGGGGTTCATGAGCGCGAGCTTGATGCTATATAATCATGATAGTAGCGATGGTTGGTCGTCTTCATCACTAATTGTTACGAAATGGGGACTGCTGTCGGGCTTGCTTTGGGTTATTGGGGCAACATTCGGCATTTTCGCGATTCGATCCGCCGGCATGGCGCAAGCCATTGGCACTTGGGCATCTGTCATGATTGCCGTCAATTTCATCTGGGGAATTCTAATTTTCCAAGAGCCAGTTGCTAGTGTCGGTGGAGCGCTTGGAGCCTTTTTGTTGCTTGGACTGGGTTTAGTTGGAATGAGTTGGTACTCGGCGCCGCAAATCGCAATCGGCGAGACAGACTCATTGTCAGATGAGGACGAAATGGACTTGAGAATTGTCACGAGTACCAGCGCCATTGTGACGCGTCATAGCCCCACCATGCGCCAATTACTTCCTCATCAGGATCATCCATCGAGCTACCAGCATAACAGCAACAAGTGTGGAGACTCTTCTCCAACAGTTGATGAAGAAGGCATCTGCTACCGACAAGATACGCATGACTTGGAGGAATCTGCTGGCTGTAACATTGATACGATTGAAATCTTTGGTCGGCTTTGGACCCTTCGCGCCGCTGGCATTGCCGCGGCTGTTGTGAATGGCATTTTGAACGGTAGCTCCATGATTCCATTGCACTACGCCAAGCAGCAACCTGGCTACAATCTATCGGGCGCGGACTACTTCATGAGCTTTGCCATTGGAGCGCTCGTTGCAAATATAGTGCTTTGGGCGATTTACTACCTCGTGAATGTTGCCGATGAGGGGCACAAGGGGGCTGCCGTTGTTGGTGGATCGTTTAAACTGATTTCCGTGTTAAAGTTGGCGTTCGCCAAGCTTCCCGACTGGCACGTCCGACAGCTGTGGCTTGCTGGCTTTTCAGCAGGAATCCTTCTTTCGTTTGCCATGTTTGGGTCAATTTTGGCCGTGACGTATCTTGGTCAAGGCGTGGGGAATAGCATTGTTCAAGCCAAAATATTTGTGAGGTAAGTCCATGGATGACAAATCATGGTGCCGCTCGCATCATCTTGTTGCAATCATTAGTTGTTATCTATCAGCTGATGTCAATTGAAAAAAACTACTGTTCCCGCAGCGGTCTATGGGGAATCTTTTACTACAAGGAGATTATCGGACGAGAAACGATAAGCAAGTGGTTTGCGTCGGCGGCTGTGACAGTCACAGCCATCATATGGTTAACATACGAACGCCTTACAGCAAATGGACACTAGTAATACTTTGACATGTGTATGATACATGATTCGTCAGAAAACAACATGATCGCTTCTACTGGTATTAATACCTACCGCTGGCGGCAGAGCTCGAGTCGTTTCTTTCCACTCTCCGCGCAAATTTCACTCCAAAGGCTTTGCTATAAAGCCCCTTCTCGGCCTGTCTGTTAATTTACTGGTTCTAGATTGCGGGGTCATCTACAAAAAAATGTTCACAGGCGCCTGTAAGGGAAGCAAAGGATCCACAATGAAACTTCTCGGTTGCATTGAAAAATCTGCCGCGCCGGCGCGCATTTTTTTGTCTCGCACCACCACTGAAGTGGTGACGTTTCCGTGGAGCTTCCAAAAATCCGTCGCCCGCTCATTCATCAACCATCATCTTGCGGTTGACCACTTGAGATTCACCAAAAGTTGTCTTTTTCGATTTGCTAGGAGCCATGTCGACTGTCCTCTCATCAGTCGCCGGGGTGGCGGATCAGCTAATCGACTATGTCTACAGCTGGGGTCCATTCGCCGAGTCCACCGTCGTTCTGGGTAAGTTTTGATGCTCAGCAGTCGATCTGAACCAAAATCTCTCTCAATCGATCGCTTGCTAACTCTCGATTAACTCATGTTGCGCAGTACCGGATGTCATTCGCGTTCATGTGGCGAATCTCGCCGCTTCCATTGGATTTGATGTTGAAACACTCAACTATGTGCTTGGCATGTTTCTCTGCTACCCACTCGGCTTCATCATGACGAGTCTTCCCTACGGCCAGATACGTCATTTGTTTAGTTTTCTCCTGGGACTCTTTTTGTTGCAGTTTACGCTTGGAAAGCAGTGGATCCATCACATGATTACATCCCTGGTGGCCTATGCGCTCTTTTGCGTGCTGCCGCGCAAGACGGCCACGAAGCTTGTTCCTTCCTTTGTCATGGCGTACTTGCTGTTGGGACATTTGCATCGCCAGTATGTCAACTATCTCGGCTGGGATCTGGATTTCACTGGAACGCAAATGGTGTTGACGCAAAAGCTGTACATGATGGCGTACAATTTGTATGATGGCGAGGTGCTCGCCAAGGGCAAGGTGAATAACAAGGCGGCAGTCAAGTGCGCTCCGTTTGCATTGACAAAGCTACCCAACTTGCTGGAATATTTGGGTTACACGTTTTGCTTCGCCAATATTTTGTCAGGACCTGCCTATGAGTTTGCAACGTACTGTCATCCTTGTGATGGATCCTTACTTTACAAGCCTGACGGCACTCCGCGCGGCAAGATTCCAAGCAATGTTTGGCCTACACTCAAGCCGTTCTTGACATGCCTCTTTTGCCTTGGTTTCTACGTTGTTGGTAATGCACACTTTCCGCTCTTTGATGCTGAGAATCCGCAAAAGAATGATCCTCCCATGCTGACTGCCGAGTTTGCCGAAAGGCCTTGGATCCATCGGTATTGCTACATGTGGATTGCCCTTCTCGTGCTTCGTCAGAAGTACTACTTTGCATGGAAGAATGCTGAAGGAGCTAACAACATTTGGTATGCGGGTTTCGAAGGCTTTGATGAGACTGGAAAAGTCAAGGGCTGGGACCATGCTAACAATATGAACATTATCGAATTTGAGACTGCTCCGAATGTGCAAACACTATCAAGGGAGTGGAACCGAAAGACGAGTGCATGGTTGACCAAGTACGTTTACATTCGCACAGGTGGTAACTTGATGGCTGTCTACTCGATGAGCGCGCTATGGCATGGATTCTATCCAGGATATTTCATGTTCTTTTTGAGCGTTCCGCTCATTACAATGGTCGAACGCGTCGGCCGAAAGAAGATTAGTCCCAACTTTTCGAGCGCCAAATGGAGCCTATACGGCATTGCTTGCATCCTTGCAACTTCCTTTGTTGTTGAGTACATGGTGTCGGCCTTCTCGCTGCTGGCATTCTGGCGTTCGTTTAATAACTGGAAGCAGTTTCATTTCTTTGGTCATATTCTGTGCGTGGTTGCGTACACGATATTGATGCTTTTGCCTTCGCCCAAGAAGAAGACTGCTTAAGCATGGCTAAAATATAACAGTAGAAGCAATTAACAGCTGGATTAACTTAATGACATAGCTACTCGTCCCAAAATAAAAAAATCGCAACGAGCGAGGTGAGCGACACGATAGGATTGGTTCGTGGGCGCTGCGCTCTAATAAATTGTATCACCTCGACAAATTAATATGTCCGAAGTCACACAACGGCGCCATGTATGTCGACATCAATCTGTTATTATTGCTGTCATCTCCCGACCGATTTAAATTGTGTGGATAGTGTGGCGAAGGTTGCAGGCAGCCTCGACAGATCTTCCCCGGTAGCGTGTGATTTTACTGCAACTTCACTCATCTCTTCGCCGTCCTCGCTCTCAATTTCACTCAAAAGGCTCTCCTCTTCGTCTTCTTCCTCGTTGTTTTCGGCGGGACCGAATGCTCGCATAGCTAATCCACCCAGCCCTCGAGTGGGACGTCGCCGTCGTCGTTTCTTCCGCTCCAACTCATGTATAAAATCTTCCGCCTCGGGATCTGGTAAACTGTCCGCTGACATGTAAGCAGCTCCAACGAGGACACTCACAAGTAGATAAGGCCAGCCCGGTAGGGATGAGTCTTCTGAAATGGTCATCAAACCACCAAACAACAGAGGCCCAAATCCCTCCGTCAGTGCTTTGATGCCATTAATCGCTCCAAGGGCTTCTCCCACAGCCTCGGGTTCGACACTTCCACTGACAAGCGATGAAAGACTTGGATAAACCAAATTTCCTGCGAGCGAAAAACCTGCGCAGACAAACAAGTGCCAGCCTTCATACGCAAAGCCCAAAACAATGCATTGAAGACCAAACGATACCAGGCCAACCTTGATGGATGTCTTTTCTCCCAGCAACGGCACTGCAATTCTCACCAAGACAGCTTCCGCCACCATGGTGCACAGTCCCAAGACGGACATGAGCTCGCCAAGTCGTTCCGGCGATAGGTGAAAGTGCTTGACAGCGTATACTGAAAGCGTTGAAATCAAGGCCCAGAGTCCCGTGTAGTAGAGAAAGGCCACTTGTCCCACTTTGTACAGGAAATCATCAAACAGAATAATTTGGAGGGACGTAATGGGGTTCCAAGATACTTGATGCTCCGAAACCAGTGATGCACTGCTGCTGACCGAGTTTGGTATAGAGTATTTGAGTTCCTTGCTTTCCGGGAGAATAAAGTAAATATATAGCAAATCCACCACTGTCAAGATGAATGAAAGAATAAAGACATATTGTCGGTTGCTTTGTGCCAGGTATCCTCCAGCCATTGGACCAATGGTAAATGACAATCCAAAGGTCGCCAAGGCTAGTCCATAGGCCGACACTCGTTCATCCTGGTTGCGGACGGTATCGGAAATGTATGCAAATACCAACGTAAATGTTGAGGCAAAGATGCCGGATAGTGAAAAGAGCACGACAAAGACAGTAATGGCGTACGGATGGATCTCCCCCATGCTAATTGTTGATTCGTCCATTGGCAACATGAAGGTTCCGTCAGCATCTTCGGCTTCGAGCATGGCGTCGATTGATGATGTATTGTATGATTGCTGCGCGACATTATTGTTTGAAAGTGTTGGTCCCCAGGAGAATAGCGCCAGAGAGCACACCGGGGCGCCTGTGATGGATGATGTGAGGCTCATGAGCATGAGGCGAAACCATTCCGACCGAGCAAATGCCGCCAAGAGTCAGCAAAAACATCTATGCACCACATATATTTTCACTCTATTCATATACTCACAAGTCCCCATGACAGTAACGAACAAACAAATTCGTCTACCAATAATGTCAGAAACTTTGCCAAACAATGGACACGCAAAGAACGCCAGCAAACCCCTGACAAATTCCGCCATTCCCATGACTATATATACATGATCACGAAACTTGTGCAGCAGCAGCGCCGGCATCACGGCTCGCGTCAGTGCTAGCGCCAGAAACTCTAGCAGTAGCACTGGAAGTACGTAGAGGTGCTGCCATTGTTCATTCTTGTCGTCGTGTGGCCGGTGGCGAGAGGCGGCGACGAACGGCGGAGGCTGCGAGGACGAAACTCTTCGTCCATTTGCTTCGTCACTGAGGACAGGATAGTATAGTAGAGACATGTATTGATGGAATGACTTGGCGACAATATTATGGGGGTGCTTGCCATGGCCATGGTTGACTCTCATGGTCGTTTTTAGTCGGGCTTGAAAGAATGTCGCTGCGGTACTGCTTGTCGTTGCGGTACTGCACGAGTGACAAAAAATGGGCAGCCGACCACCCATCAAGAAGATTCAAATTCCATCGGCGATATAGAACTATAGACGGTCAAAGGATCAAAGAAAGGGCTCCCATATCATTTGTAAACACTAAAGCTATGCTGAGAATTGCCATCCTGCTGCTTGGCGCTCAGACAAGTCAATGCTTTGTCCTCAAATCGAGCGCACCGTCATCATCATCCATGTTTATGTCATCACCTCCTCCCAAGAGTGGCAAGCAATACTTCAAAAAGAAGCCGACAAAGCACATTACCCTTGGCGAACTTCAAAACGAATTGAAACAGAATCCGCAGCAGTTTCAAAAGGCTGCAGACGCCAAGAACAAGAAAAAAACGTCGCGGCGGACACGGCGAAAAGTCGACCAACCGAAGCAAACGTACCTGTACAAGGCGCAGCGTGATCGACAGCGAATCATGGAGCATGGCAGTAGTCATGATGCCATGGAAGCAAAAGCTACAGCAGCAGCAACTCCCATCATAAGTGACTCGGTGCGATTGGCCGCTCAACTTGGCTTGAAAGCGACTGCTCAGCACTGCGACGCCCCAGTTGACTCTGCCATGCAACCAATCGTATTGGGTCGGATCCGCGTCAAGGACGGGGACTCGAGTGGATCCTTTGCCTACGTTTTGGAAAAGCCTCCTGGTTGGGCCATTTTGGGAGGCAAAGAGTCTTCTGCTGCAGCATCAACTACAAATGATGCATCAAAGGACGCTGCGCCTGCTGCCAAGCCGCTGGATCGAAACAAGTTTCGTCGGCAAGTCAAGGCAAAGAATGACGACGGATCAATTGAAGTGATGGAATACAATGAGCTTGACATTTTAGCGCTACTTACTCCTGAGGAGAGGGAGGAGTACCTTGAGCAACATGATGATTTGAAGGAATTGAAAGGTCACCAGCACATATCGGTAGTCGCCAGCCCTATTGCAGAGGAACATGTCAGTGAGTCTAGTGAAACGACTAAAGACGAGCATCATTTGGAGGTTGAATCATCTTCTAGAGAATTGGCTCCCGAAACGCTGCAAAACTTGAATCGCATTGCCGCGCGGGCCGCTTCCAATGCGGGCACAGCCACGTTTGCCAAGCATGCGGCGCGACGACCGTCGCTCGTGTCATGGTTCAAGGAGCACAAGCTGGAGCAAGATGGGACTATCATTCGGGGTGGAAACTTTTGGGTGGCATTGGCTGGAGCAACGGAGGTTGATGACTCGGGTGCAGTGTTTTTGTGCCCAAGATCTGCTGTGAATGAACGAGGCATTTGTGTAGAAGCGATTGAGTACGTTGCTGTCGTTGGTAATGGTGGACATGTTCAAACGTCCGTTTTGGCAGATAAAAGTTATGATGGCTTGGCAGTAGAGGTTATCGGCAAAATACGAATGGGCAGGGCTGACGATGTTATACAAGCGGCAAAGATTATGGTTCCAGAAGTAGTTTCGACGTGCTCGCATGTAGTTGGAATTTGCCAGCAACAATTCAGAGAAGGAGTTCGAGGTGACGTTGTTGCCAGTCCGTTGGATCGGCGAGCCTGGCGACGTTTGATCCACTGCAGCAAAATATCAATATCAAGCCTTGATTACGACGAAGATCTTACTGTCGAGACGACGCGATTGCCGGACGATATTGTGCCGGTGATTAATCGAAGGCCGAACCAAAAGTTTATTGCTGGATCGTGGCTCGGGCGGACAGATCTGAGGGAGAATCCGCTAACATCTGCATACAGAGAGATAAACGGTGCTGCAGATGGCTATCCGGGATGGACTGTAGACCGCTACGGACGATGGTTGTTGGTTCAGCACGATCCAGCCTATCCTCGAGGCCCTCTGCCTTCTATTCACGACGGATATACGGCTGGTGTCTATTACTTGGAAGCCAGTCAGGATCGGACCGCAATGGGCAGCGCTGAAGTTCGACCGATTCTGCTGGAAGGTCAAAGTGCACCAGATTGGCTGTTGCCGATTAAAGAAAATGGAGTAACGTACCTCGCTTGTCTCGATAAGGATCTGTCGACGGGCATCTTTTTGGATCAACGACCTAATCGTGCTTGGTTGGCACGAAATTGCTGTGCAGATACAAAAGTTTTAAATTGCTTTGCTCATAGCGGAGCATTTTCCGTTGCGGCTGCGACAGCTGGAGCCTCGACTGTTAGTATTGATCTGTCAAAAAAGTGGTTGGATCGGCTACCAGCGCAGTTTGAAGCCAACGGTATCGCGTTCGATCACAGTCATGACTGTATATACGGCGACTGTTTCGATTGGCTGGCAAAGCTGGCAAAACGGGGAGAGAAATACGATGTCGTTATACTTGACCCGCCAAGCACAAGCGTCAGCGGCATAAGCAAAAAGCGTTGGAGCGTTGCGAGTGATATGGATGCGCTTGTGGCGCTTGCTGCTCCTCTCGTAAAACGAGGAGGTCTTCTATGGACAACAACAAACAGTGGAAAAATATCAGCATCTAGATTTGCTCGCTCGTGCAAACGTGGGCTCGATGAGGCTGGCTGCGAGGCGAAATTGGAGCGTCTACAGTCGATGCCAAACGACTTTCCATCAGTGGGTGCCCAACCTGTGAAGAACTTGGTCTGGAGAATTGTTTCTACTGACACGAAATAAGGGGCCATGTTCCATTTTATCTGACCAAGGTTCTTTCCTGATCTGCCTTGGTTCTGAAAGGCAAGACTGAAAGGGTCGTCGCTGCGTCGGAGCAGTATTCCCACACATTTGATACGCAAATTGCTGTCTATCGCTAACAGAAATATTAACACATAAAGCGCTACCGTAGCGCCAATTAACTTTGATTACTAAGAGCTAAAGTATTTGAATTACTGTACCCACCACACGTCGCGCTGCTAATAGGACCCATCGGCCAATCAGACTTTGAATCAATGCGCTAAATGTTGCCATGAAGCCATGAAAGCTATCGTCATACCCATCGTGGCAGCCCGACAGCCCCAATGCAACGCTTTCGGTCGTAGAATAGCCAAATATGAATCACTCCAACTTCGACAAAGAACGACTCTCCTCGTGTCGTAAATGGCATGTCGAGCTTGACCATAAAAGGCCATCCAATGGTTTTGTGTCACCTGGCAGCCAATTTAAATATTTATCAAACAGCTTTGGCCCGTCGCAAAGAACTCTGCAACGAGAAGGTTTGCGCAGAGTGATTTCGGACGCTACGATGGTACACATCGAATACTTGCTGTATATGAATTGACACCCCTTTTCACCACCAACACACATCGCTTGCCAAAAATGTTCGTAGTAAGACCCCAACATGCTCACGTGGGAACTGTTGAGACCCGTCGTTCCTGCACTCTGAGAGTACTCCATCATGGTTACCAAGAAAGTCATGTATGCCATGCGCGCGCGGATATCCAAATGCGGCTCTCCGTCACCTCCCGTCAAGCGTGGAGAAGATGTTGCTAAATCGTTACAATTCTTACATGCCGACGAGCGGCAGGTGGAGCGCACCTTCCTTTATTCTGCTTGGTGCCCGCGTCGCATGCAAGACAGACAAGTGTCAGCTATCGCATGCTGCGTCACTTTGAAGTGACTTTGTAAATTGCTTGGTACTGGTTGTTATGGCGGAAGCCATTGCTCGACGTAGTTGATTGCTGCGTGATGTAATTCTTATTGACCAACACACTCTCGAACAACCATCAAGTTTTAAAACTTCGCTTTCGATAGAACATGCACGATGAGCGTCGCGAGCGTAGAGGACAGCAGTGGCGGGAGCATGCAGAAAACCACGCAACAAAATAAATCGCCATAGAGCACAGCCGTTTACCACACCGCATCAAGCACATAAAAGAGTTCCATATAGGCCTCAATCAAGCTCATCCAAGCAGAAAATATTATTCGAAAAAAGCCGCACGTTACCGTTATAACACAGGGTCTGGCCGGCACAGAACTTGCATCGAAGAAATTTCGAGCCCGACACGCACATCGCATATGCAAGCTAAGAGCGCATCGAGCCGGACAAAGACGCACTTTTGTCGGTACAATTGCACTGGGGAGCCACACTTGTTGTACCGCCCGATGCACTGCTACACTTAACAGATAAAGTCGAATTCACAGGTACATTGGAAAGCTATGAATCACGTTTGCGAGAATGCACAAGATAAGCGCCATGCTTGTTACTAGCAACGGCAATCCACTCGTGCTGGGGATGTATCGCAAGGCCAAGTGCATTGTCACGCAAAGGCACAACGGCTCGCCGGCATTCGCGACGACAAGTCCACATGAGCATTATTCGAGGTTTCGTATTGTCTTGCACTATTCGAGCATCCGTTGCGGCCAAAACTCGTTGATCGGTTCGAGGAAGAACATGCGTCATATCGGCAACATGCTCCAGCGCCAGCAACCCGCCCACTTCGTACGATCGGCAACGCCCGTGCGAAGGAGTACTCCAAGCCCGTCGCTTCGATTGAACCTTTTCGTTTTCGGCATTAACGTAGTTGATTGCTTTGGTTTTGTAGTGGACAATGCACCTATTAGTAAGTGCTTTAGCTGGTATATCCAGGTCTTCGGACATGACCCAACCGCCATTCGTAGCCCAAGTAAAACGTCCCACAAACCGTGTCTTGGAGACTGCAAGTGACTCGACGTGCATGAGCGAAATGCCCATCCATTCCGCAGGGTGGTCAATCCCATGACAAGTAGACCATTCATGTAATATATTTGGCACACATCCAATGGAGAATGATTGGCGTTGCAGGTTTTGAATGTCCACTATGCAAACGTTGCCAGTACTCGATCCGAGCAAAACCAAATCTGCCTCGTCGCTTCCCTTGATGCATGTCATGGCCGTCACTCGTCGCCACAGCAATGACCATACCGTCTTTTTGCTGTTGTTGCCAGAGCGCAGATCGAAACAATGAACGCAGTCATCGACAGCCGTCAAAACATGTTTTTGGTTAGGCAAAAAGAGTATCGTCGCCGATGCGCTGCATTTAATCTTGCATTCAAAGTTTAAGCAAGGAGCTTTGTTGTTTCCAACTGAATTAATGTCCCATGGCGTGGTGACGGAGTCCCTTCGTTCATACAGCCAAGCACCGACTTGTTCGAGATCATAAATTTGCAAGCCTTGATGCGTTTGGATGGCAAGTCGATCGCAATTAAACGGATCCCACTGCATGTCCAGCGCCGGCAACGTTCGAAACGATAGACATGGCTCAATTATTACCTTATCAGCAGCCTTGCCGCTGCGCGTTCGCAACTCGCGCGCCTGAATGGTATCCATTTCGTAAACGTGAATCCATCCGTCGTGGTGGGCGCAGGCGAGCAAGCTTCCTAGGCGAGCCTTCGTCAAGGAATCGCGCTCGTAGTCCCACGCGACTTTGCGACATCCTGCTCCTGACGGATTATGCAGCTGGAGCCAAGATGACGTATCCGTGTAGCAAGGAGGCGGTGGTGCAAACGCTTGTCGTTGCTTCTGACCAAGGAGTGATCGCCTACCAAGATGTAGTGCAATATTTTTGGACGTGCTGAACAAGAGCCCATCGCGGCATGACGTTTTCATGCTCGCCTTCTCTACGGAATGCTTCAAACTGTCCTTACTCGCTTGTTCCTTTTCCGATAAACTGTCTAATATTTCACCGGTCACCAATGGCGCTGCAGATTGCTCATGACAACCCGGAACATAAATGCCGTCTGCTTGTCCCCGCACAATCGACTCCATCGTTGCAACCGCTGAAGCTTCTCTCTCGGTAGCACGTGCCATATGTGCGGAATTTGCCTTCTTCGCCTTCCAAGGATTATCCAATCCCTTTCTCTTTCTGCCGTTGCTGTTGTTTCGACGCACTGATGCACTCCGTCGACTGCTGCTGCTAGTAACTGAAGATCCAACTAAGTCGCTCAACCGAATGTCATCATCCATTACATGTTCTAGTGAATTGTCGTTTGCCATGGTTGATTGTTGCTTCGTATTGTGACGTGATTGGGAGCTCCTCGGACGAGCGTCCGCATTGGCATTTGTGGCAGAGGCAGTAACCGTGCTTGCCTTGACATTATTGCGACCAAAGAATGAATTCAAAGACTGCTGCTTTAACGAAGCAATACTTGCCGACATTGCTGGCTTTCTGGACATGAGATATGGACTTGCTATACTGCACTATCGGTTTTGCAATGCACCTTGGTCGACTGCGATGAACGAAACCGCCGATCGTTTTCTGTAAACCAGTACGACATGGACTACCCAAGCGTTTCACCATAATTTTTACGCTGTTTAATAATCGTACAAGTGTGTATGTATGTACAAGAATTGTAAATGAGTGTTCCCAGAGGAATGAAAGTAAACGTCAGTGGTGCTAAATGATGATTTTGCCTGCAAACTCGCCGCAAAAGTGCGCGGCCACATCGGCCTCAAAAATTTAAAGTCTTGTTCCTGCTGCTGTAACTAGCAGATCATGAAAATCATTCAGGTCTTCATCAAAGTATAGTTTTTCTCACAGTGCCATGTGCTGAGATAAAATTTACAGCTCCAGAACATCGCCGTTCAGCTTGAGGCGACTTAAAATTGACATGGCTACATAACAACAAATCAGATCAACCTAGAACCAACCAAAACTGCGTTCAAAACTACTTGTACACCTCCGGCTCCAAGATTGTCGCATCTTTGGGAAGAACAATACTCGCCAGTGTCTCATTTTGCGCACGTTGCAGCGTGACATTGCCACCAAAGTGCTTCATCATCATGCGGCTCAACGGCAATCCAACCCCTAGACTGGACAGCGGAGATCGTACCATGGCGTAGCTCTGCTGCTCGTCGATGCGGTCCCACTTTTTGCCAGCCGATGAAACGCCCAAGGCAAAGAGCGAGGTTTCGATTTCTTCGTCGCTATACACATTCAGTCCCTTGCCTTGATCGTAAATATCAATTCGCACGTCATTGGTGTCATCTGATATCTCTAATCTAATCGGAGGCGGTGAAAGGGACAACGGATTCGTAAAGTCGAGCTCGCAGACGGATGCATTCATGGCATTCTTTATAAGCTCTACGAGTGCATGCGTCAACCAAGGTCGCACGCACGTGATGCGTACATCATCATCACCTTGCACCGTTAGTTCCGGTGACACTTGCCAGTGCGCCTCGCACAAGAATTTTGCTTCCGCGTGTGCATCGTCAATGCAGTCTCGCACGGAGCAGTGGAGCGTCACTGCTCCATGTTGCTTGCTCTTGTCAATCGCTTGCACCGCATGGTCGCACAGCAACTGAATGCCAACCCGTCCACGTAATATGTCAAGCACATGATTATGAAGCGAACCGCGATCTATATTGACCATGTCAACCCATCGTTCAACCGTCGTCGCGTGTCGATTGCGGACTTGTGCAAGGGTTGACGAGTAAAGGTGCTGATTGGAAGCGTTCCATCGCGCAAACAGTTTGTTCTGGTGATACAGCTCGGAGCAAAGACGATGTGTATCATGATGAATGTACAGTAAATGGTCTAGATCCTTGGACAGCTTGCTGTTGTCTTTGACTCGTGGAGCAATGGAATCTTGGCAAAAGGTAATTTGACGAGCGAGTCGCTGCTTGACGTCGCCGATCAAAATGCGAGCGCTTTCATGGCTCGCAGCTACCTGCAGCTCGGCTAGTGACTTGAGTGACCATCGTTGCATCATTGCACAATCGTCTATAGAGTAGTACTGAAGGTCTCATGGTCGTCGCGCTGTTAGTTCATCATCCAACGCAAGGCGAACGTTCCGGCATTCCGACGAATGCCGGCAAAACGCGTGTCAGACACACTTTGTAGATCAGTGGTCATGGTCCATCCATTCTTTTCTATTGCCCCTCGATCGCAGCTGACACGAGGGTGAACCAAAAAGGCAATCGAACGCTAGAGAGTTACATGTGACTATACGAACGGTTTATTTTCAACCGTTCACTACTCCCGAGCGGAAGGCTTGTTGCTGACAACTGCAACGAATTGCCACTGCCAAATGGCTCTATCCAATCACACTTGCACACCGACACCCTTGAGCCTCGTGCAAGCCAGGATCCTGAGGTCACGCGGAGCATCGTTCATCACCAAGCATTCTTGGTCGTTGTTTCTGTAGACACATCAAGCGAGTTGCGAAATCACTTTTATTACCTGGCTACTGTATAATATATACATTGCATGTTACTATAGCAGCAAAAAATGGGGCTTTTGGTGTCAAAATCTATCGACAATGAAGGTTGGAGTTCGCATGCAACCCCGACAAAGAAACAGCGGTCACTTCAAGGCGCCTGCCCATCAAATCGCGTCTTTCCGACGTCTTTGAATCCTCTCATTGTCGATGACTTGCAATCCAACGGAACGGAGAGCTCCCGAGGGTCTCCAGACTCGAGCTACTATGGTCGAAACGGTAGCAGCAGCCACCATGGAGACGTGTCACGCTACCCGGGAGCAGACGTGGCTGCAACGACTAACAGTAGTCGCGCCTGGCGCTTCTGGCGAGACTTTTACACGCCAAAGCATGCTGCACCAACGCAAGACGGCGTAGTTGAAGAGGACCGTCAATTACATCCACAAAAGATTTACATTCCAACACCTCGTCGCGAGCCGCAGCAGCGTCGGACGGAACCAGTGCCGGTAATTAAGCACTTGACGCCACACGAGTCACTGGGCGGCGCAGTCATGCCGCAGTCACTGGACCATGACGACTCGGAGCGGCTGCAAACGCTTTACGACTTACGAACCTGGGCGCTTTATTCGCGCATTACCGACGCTCGCTCGAAGCAGTCGGCGCCAAAATCACACCACATTGCTCACGCTTCGCAGCACGCAAGGAGCCAAGGCAGTGGCTGTAATTTACAACAACAAGATCAAGGACGAACGGATGTCGTTGTTGTTTCAATGAATGCTTCCGGTAGCGAAGAATTTTCGACTCATGGCCATTCGTTCATCTTTGGGGAGCTGGAGTAAAGGGGTTGTTATGTTCTGCCCACTCCATGCTCTTTCCGACGCTAATAACGCACTGCTATCATCTATAGAAAATGCTACGAGCAATATGTAGCTCAATTTTGCAGCAATTAAGCTATATAATACAAGCTAGAGTATTCTACTACCGTACGACTTGCTATCTGTAACATAATATAGGTTTTTAACGTCCCACGTTGTAGTAATATGATAGTTTCCACCTGACTTAACCTCACGCCATCAATTCAAGCTAGAGTATTCTACTACCGTAGGACTTGCTATCTTTAACATGACATAGGCTCTCGACGTAACCAAATTGTAATGAATGATGCTTTCCGCTTGGCTGAACATTTGATGTCATCAATGGTGGGGATTGCCCCGCATAAACGCATAAACTGTATCAATGCCGCATTGTGAATAAAGCTTGGCGAGAACCAGCGGAATCACATACGAGTCCAAGTCCTCGACCGCGTAGATTGCCTCTGGGAACTTTTGAACGACGAGCATGAAGGTATCGTCCCACGCCCGCCCCGCCAGAGCCATGAGGGACAAAGGAAATTCTCCAAATTCATTGAGCTGACAAGCAGCATCGGGGTAAACTTCAAACAGGTTTCGGACGATTCCAGAACGCTTTTGACAGGCTCCGCCGCAGCATCCCGAGCGCTCTGGCTCCAAAAGCATCATTTTTTCCACGGGAATACTTGACTCAACGTGCAACGGGTAGTTACCATCCTTGTCGCGCTGCAAAGCATCTTCTGGATGCAAATAGAGAGCTCGACGAATAAACGCGGGGTCCAAACGTACATCCTTGCGATGGAGAGATATGCATGCACCGACAAGGCTCAAGGGACGGCCCAACTCATCCCGATCGACAGGACCATAGTGAAGTATCTTGACCAGCGTTGCAAGTAAGTCAAACGCGCGAGTCTTCTCAGAGTCAAAAGTACTCTTCACATGGCAGATGAGCCGGTCGCTCAAGCAAATGCGCTGATAATTCTCCATCGCGATAGTAATCGGCGTCTGGCCTGCGCTATTTTCCATCAAGATAGGACTAAGCCGTCCCGTATTTCCCTTGCTCAACGTTAGTTCGAGTCCAACGCTGCTCATCATCGCCAGCATGCCAACGCCATCAGGGTGTACGCCATGCTTGCAGGCAAGATGCAACGGTGTATCATCGTAGATTGTCTTCATATGCAAGGCTTCCGGGTATGCGCGAATGACCGCCTCAAGAAACGCAACCGATGCATCTTGCTGCATCGCCGAATGCAGCGGCGTGTTGCCCATCTCATCAGTGATTGCAAAGACCGATGGACCACCAATCTGCGCAAATATACCAATGATCGAAACGTCAGCCTGGCTATTTTTGCAAAGGAGTTGAAGAGGCGTGTATCCTGCATTGTTTCGCATGGAAATCCACCTAGAATTCGAGATTGCAGTCGTTTCAATGGTTTCAACAGGAGCTAGCCGCAGTATGGCGCTATGGACTGCATGGAGAGAAGAAATGCGGAAAGACATAATTAGAGACATTTGTTTCGAGCCATGCCCGATGTGCTTATCAGCTTATCATTCACGTACGAGGATTGTTTCCTTTCTTGTTATCCACCATCATGCTTTGTCGTTCCACTGCTGATAGACCCGCACGCCGAGGCACAGCATGAAGACCATCCGACTTGCCCTTCAAATATTCCAAAACAACCATAGACGTCGACTTGTTATTCTGAGCCAATTGGATCGCAACATCGCCCGACAGTGTCGGAATCGTGGTGCAGTTTGAGTCTGCGCGGACAAGTGCCTGTATAATCGCAAGCTTGGGTTGATAGCCTCGACACGCACAATGGAGGGGAATAAATCCATACTGATTCATTTTAACAATCGCACCGGGAAATGTCTTAATGAGCAATTGCACCGTGGGTGGCGATCGATTCGCAGCGCATGCCAGCGAAAGCGCCGAATCTTGCTTTCTTGTCATGACCGATGCCGCATGTGGATAGCCTGCGAGCAAACTGTTAATAATGTCGACGGGTGATCCCGATTCACAAACATAGTGTAGCGGCAAGTAGGAGTTGGCATCTCCAATCTGCAAACAGTCTGGGTCGACTGCGATAAACGCTCGGATGCAGTCAATGCTTATGAGAGCCTGCTTGCACAAGAGGTGAATGGGGGTGCTATTCTTGATTGCATCGCGCATGGAGGCAGCTTCTGGCGCCGCATTTAGCAGTAAGCGAATGAGTTCCTTGTTTCGCGCATGATGCTGACAGGCAATGTGCAGGGGAGTCTGCTGAGTGCCGCGGCTGCGACGAGCCACTGCTGGAATACCTTCGTTCCAATGTAACTGGTCGCCAACTGGCGTCGTCAAAAAGAGTCGAATCATCTCGGTATTTCCATTGCGTGCCGCATAATGAAACGGAGTGTAGCCGTCTTGATGATCATTCACCATAATCATTTCATCTGTAACTCCTTCAATGAAAACGGGCCTCGGAGCATCGAGCAAGAGCTGCGCCACATCCACGGATGCGTTTGGTCGCTCGCAATGCGTGTGCAACGAAGTTTGCCCGGCGTTGTTAGAGCGGCATACGATACTCTGCGGACGTAGACATATAATTCTTTGCAGCAAGTCGATTGGAATCATAGCCTCTGGGGCCGCCAACGCAATGTGGAGCGGTGAGTAACCATTTCGGTGATATATTCCTGCAACAATTTCTGGTGTTGGTCCCAAAAGCAGCGTCATCATGGCATGCAGTTGCTTAGTGTCTACACGCCGCGTCGTCAAACCCTTCAAAAAGCACATGAAGGGTGTCATGCCATTCTCGTCTGTCCTGGTCAACAAACTTACTCCTCCACCTGGAACGGCATTGATAATGCTTTCCATGACGCGAACACAGCAGAGACGAGCAGCCGCTTCATGAAGAGGAGTTCGACGCGAGTGTCGATTTTGATGATGAACTTCATTCGAGTGCGCGCGACAGCGTTGCACGATACGCTGACAACCCGAGTTGACATTGCTGCCGCGGAGAGCGCAAGTACATGTCAAATCGCCCTGCGTCAGCAAGTTGTACAAGCCAGGCCCAAACAATAATTCCTCCCGTTCGCGCTCACGCTCTTGCGCACGCTCCAGTCGCTCTTGAAGGCCATGGAAAAGTTCATTGTTCACATTATCGTTCCCAATGTTATTTTCATCGCCAGCAATAGCTTCAAGGTCTCTCCGCATCATGACTCTCATGAGTGCATTTTGCCGCAGCATGATTCCTGCCATGTCGACATTATCATCATTAGCAGCGGCAGCGTGAAAGTCTTCACGTTCAATCTCCAATTCCTGCAGTCCCTCCGCCAAAGCAGCTAGTCGCCGACGACGACGGTCAGCTACGCGTTCGTCTTCATGAGGAATCCTACGCGGATCAATGACGCGACGACGACGCTGCGCCAGAAACAAATGCTCCAATATGCGATTCATCCGGCCAAGGCCGCCTCGATTTGGTTGGTCATCGTCGTCGTCGTCGTCGTCGTCATGCATATCGATGCGATCGATTGCAGCATCATTGTTGTTGTCGTTGCCTCGGTTGAAAGGCTCCATGTAGATAGTATGAGATTTGAAACTTAGTACACAGTAATTGTTGCACAAGGAAGCGGACGCGACGATGTGTTAACTGCAAAGTAAAAATGAAGGTCTGCGTGGATGAGGATGTCCATTGGTCTCGCGCGGCATATATTTCCAGCAGGTACCGTAGCGCTCTGTACGTATGCTACGTACGCGGCACTCAGCCGTTGCAGTGTAGCCTATCGGCGGTCAAGCGGCCCATCGACGGACAGGCGCTCGAGTGCGAAAAGCAATTGTCACAGGAGTTCGACTGACCCTTCTTGACACTCAACAGGCAAGCTTTTTCTATATCCAAAAAACAGTTTATTTCTCAAACCATGCGATGATTCTCATTCGACGTACATATACTACCCTAGCATTGTCGAGAAACGTCCATGAACCGATGCGACTTCTTCAAGCACGGCTTGCGCGTGCAGCAAGAATGAAAAGTGAATACCGCGAGGTCGCGGCGCAGCATGGCGACACGAAAGAATCGCCGTCGACACGCAAAGAGTCATCTCCAACTACTCTGGCGTTGAAAGACTTTATTGATCTAAAGTCTTACACCAACGCGATCGTTGTTACGCTTTAGTCAACTTTGTTTCAAGTCATGAAGCTGTCTGCCACCCCAATACTTCTCGGAAACGAGGCGAACGCTTTTGATGTCGACACTGACACATCCATCTCGCCTCAAAACTTTGTAAATCTTCTCGACCAGCACAAGGCCTTACTGTTGCAAGGCTCTGAAGCAGTTTTGACGGTTCAAGATTTTGGAAAATTGGTGGTTGGTTTTCAGCTCACGCCGTATCCCTATATTGGCGGTGCAGCTCCACGGCGAATCATTCCGGTGGATGCCGGAAAGGATATTGTCTTTACGGCGAACGAATCGTAAGTGATCAAAAACAAAACGGATTATTTTAGACATATTTACTCGTCAACTCTTGGCTTTCTCAAACTTTACACTTTTTGCTTTCACAGTCCACCAGACCAGCCCATTCCCTTTCATCATGAGCTCGCCCAAACTCCCAGTCCACCCGAGTATGTTTTCTTCTACTGCGACCACCCAGCTCAAGAGGGCGGCCAAACGCCGCTGATTGATTCAACTTTGGTGTATCGCTTCGCGCAGGAGAATCATCCCGACTTCATTTCCAAACTCCGCGTACACGGCGCTCGCTACATTCGCACACTGCCTGCCGAGGACGATTCCACCAGTCCCATTGGCCGGTCCTATCAGAAGGCCTACAATGTTGACTCGCACGAGCAACTGGAATCCAAACTGGCGACTGAAATGGTGGGCGCCAGTTGCGCATGGCTGCCGGATGGAAGCGTTCGCATTACCACGCAGGCAGTTCCGGCTATTCGGTTGGTGGGGAGTCATGCAACCAACCATGTGTTTCAGGAAACCTTTAGCAACTCCATCATTGCCGCGTACTTGGGATGGCAGGATGTTCGCAATGATCGACATGATGCATTGAGGTTTGGAAACATGGAGAAGATGGATGAGAATGTGCTTGAAAGTATTGCTGGTTTCATGGAGAGAGAGCGCATCATGTACTCATGGAAGAAGGGTGACATTATTGCGATTAACAATATGTGTACGTTAAAGAATGTTGCCAAATACTGGCATTGTCACAGAAAGCAAAACATTAATACTTTTACCCATTCTCGTTTGTTGCAGTGGTCATGCACAGCCGCAACCCCTTTGTGGGAGAACGACGAGTCTATGCATCAATATGGGGTCCGCCTGCGTCAAAGACTTTTCCACCCAAGAATGGCGTGGCGATAGGTGCTCGACCCGATGCATTTTTCTTACCACTTGAGCCTGCAGACCCGCTTGTTTTTGGCTTTTGGAAGGTTTCAAAGGAGACTGTCGCCGAAGTTTGCTACCAGGCCATTGCCGCTGGATACCGACGACTCGACTGCGCCTGCGACTATGGCAACGAGAAGGAAGTTGGTGAAGGCATTGCCCGTGCCATCAAGGATGGGCTTTGTGCGCGAGATGATTTGTTCGTCACAAGCAAGCTGTGGAATACGTATCACAAACCGGAACATGTCCCGCTTGCCGTGTCGCGGACGTTGGAAGATTTGCAGCTAGAATATATTGACGAGTATCTGATTCACTTTCCCATTTCGACTGAGTATGTTCCTATTGAAACGAAATATCCTCCGGAATGGACAAATACGGAAGGGAAGATGGTGATTGTCGCTAATGACATGTGCGCTACTTGGAAGGCGCTGGAGGAGCTTTATGAAAAGGGTCTCTTGAAGACCATTGGCGTCTGCAACTTTTCGACGCAACTATTGCGGCAGATACTTTCAATATGCCGCATTCGACCGTCTACACTACAGATTGAGCTGCACCCGCACAATTCGCAGGAGAAGCTTGTTCGTTTCGCACGTGACGCTGGTATGCATGTCACCGCCTTTTCTGTTTTTGGCGCGTCGTCATACATTGAGCTTGATATGGCGACACAGACAGATCTTTTGATGCAGGACAAAACAATTTGTGAGATTGCGCAGAAGAAGAGCAAGAGTCCTGCTCAAGTGTTGCTTCGCTGGGCTATCCAGCGCAACACCAACCCACTGTGCAAGACTTCTACTACGGAACGCATGGCTGAGAACCGCAACGTTTTCGACTTTTACCTTACAGGGGAGGAAATGAGACGCATTAATGCGCTCAACAAGAACCGGCGATACAATGATCCGGGAGCGTTTTGTGAACCTGGCATGGGCACTTTCTGCCCCATATACGAGTAGTGGCTATTTTAAATCAAAAGATAATATTTTTCGCCTTTATCGTTTACATAGTCAACTGTACATTAGTTTCGATCTTGGTGGCAATAATTTTCATCGCTTCGTTCCTTTCCCAAGGTATAAGACAATTAGAACAAGTTCGCAAACGAATCCGGTTTCGCCGACTGCTGCGGTTGATGGCTGTTCCTCTGCTGTGGCATGGAGCTCAAGCTGTGCTGCTGCATTCCACTTCCCATGCCATATTGCGCCATCATGCTCGTACCATTCATACCGTTTGTACCGCCCATGAATGGCTGTTGTTGCATGCCCATGTTCAGAGACGCATTAGCGTTCATTGGCATATTCATCATGTTCATTCCTCCCATTGTTGGTTGCTGTTGCATTCCCATCATGTTTATATTACTGTTGTTACCATTCATCATCATTTGCTGTTGCTGATAGGCTGGGTGCGTCATTCCCATCATTTGCATCATGTATTGCTGCTGCTGTTGCGGCTGCATGGGCATGCCCATTCTTGGGCCCTGGCTGCCTCCCATGGCCGAAATAAGACTGGCATTGCCAGAGTTGCCCTGCATGATTGGCTTCCTTGCTGGCGCAACAGCAGGTGCTGACGTAAAGTTCCCAAACATGTCGTTTGCCGAATCGCTGAAGCCAAAGGTGTTATTGCCATTGTTGTTGCTGGTCGCCGCTTGTATAGTTCCATTCGAAAAGGCGGCAAACGGATCGTTAGCCATGGCAGCTCGAGGTGCTGCCACTGGAGCACTAGCAAAATCGCCAAAGCTGTCATGTCCTGCAGCCATGCTCGACGGTGCAGCGGTCCAAATGTCAGTCGTTGCTGCAGCAGCAGGCGCCGGGGCGGAAAACGCGTCAAAGTCAAGCAAATCGGCAGTTGCAACTGGAGCAGGGGCTGCAGCAGCAAACGCTGGAGCTGAAGCAAAGACGACGCGAGGTTGAGCTTCTTCGTGGATTCGCAATTGAACTGACTGTTCTTCAACACCGGATCCGTTATCCTCGCTATAGTAAATCTTGCGAGCATATGCCGCTTCAATGAATCGCTTGTAGACTGAAATGTCATCTCCAGGTCTCGGTCGTCCTCCCTGTCCAATTGGCGGCGCCCTGGCAAGCCACGTACTTCTACATCCATCGTTTCCATTCGCCTTGACAATCTGCAAAACCTCCGCGTCCGTCCATGCCGACATGGTTAAGCTTTTGCACCGATGCGAAATGGCTTGGTGCGAGGACTTGCACTCGTTGCAGACAAAGGCGAGACTCAGCATACAAACGCTACTGAATCCAAACTTCTTTTCGCAGCCGCAATTTGGACAAATTGCATTGGATGGCTGGCGAGCGAGCTTCTTGATACGTTCCTCGGCGAGCATGATGATGCGTGTGAACCGTGACCTGGCAGCTTGTCGTCGATGGGTGCTGAAAATATCCAGAAATTTCCCTACCGGTAAACAGAGGGACTTTCGCGTCGAAGCTGGCTTTTCGTCGCAGTCACTGAATACTGGAAATCAAGATTGTTTTGTTGCAGTCGCTTGGTTCAGCGTGTGTGATCATGGTGAAGTCGAAAAGTCATCGTGACGGTTGTCAAAGGTCGCAGTGTCACTACTAACTTACAAAGCATGAGTGAAAGCTACCGTAGTAGTTCAAGTTGATAATAACACGTCATCGCTAGCTGCGCCCCAATGACTCACGAACGATTTTTATCGCAAGTTCGACGGAACTCCTTCGACTTCCAACCAAGGGGGTGTAACGTGGCTGACGCACCGATTCCCGAGCCCGTCGCATGCCATTGATCCTCACAAAACACAATCGGCACTTATTCCTCTCTCTTCCAACAAGACCTATTCTGACCATGAGCGACCTCGAAATCCTTTCCAAGTTCACCATCGGTGGCCAGGAGCTCAGCAACCGCGTTGTCCTTGCTCCCATGACTCGCGCTCGGTAAGTTTATCGCCGGAGAAGAATTTTGGTCGACCAATGATAAGAGATAAGAGTCATCACTCTGACCGACTTTTCTCACTCACCTTCATCATACATTTTCTGATCGCATACATAGGTGCACTCCCAACTCGGACGCTCCCTTTAGCTTCGAATGCAGTGCTCCCAATGACCTTCATGTCGAGTACTACACGCAACGAGCGTCGGCTGGTTTGGTCATCACCGAAGGAACTCACTTTTCCGAGGACGGCAGTGGCTGGCTCTACGCGCCACACATTACCACGGATGAACATGTGGAAGCATGGAAAAAGGTGACGGACTCGGTTCACGCCAAGAATGGCAAGATTTACCTGCAGCTGTGGCATTTGGGACGTCAGTGCCACACCAGTTTGCATCCAAACACAAAGCGCATCGTTTCGGCATCTGAAATACCCATGGGCGGCGGCAACAAGACTAAGACTGTCACTGGAGAGTATTCTGAACCGGAAACACCACATGCGTTGACGATTGAGGAGATTCAGCAAACCATTAAAGACTTTGCGACTGGTGCAATGCAGGCCAAAAAGGCCGGATTCGATGGCGTCGAGATTCACAGTGCCAATGGTTACCTTGTCGATCAGTTTATTCAAAGCTCCAGCAATTCGCGGACGGACGAGTATGGTGGAAGCATGGAGAACCGCACTCGACTGCTGGTAGAAATCTTTCAGGCCATTGTTGATAGTGGAGCATTTCCAGCTGATCGCGTTGGCTTTCGCTTGTCGCCCAATGGAGCGTTCGGCGGCATGGGATCGGAAGACAATTTTGAAACATTCATTCACGTTGCCAAGACGATGAATGAGCTCAAACCAGCGTACCTTCACCTTATGGACGGCCTTGGATTTGGCTTTCACAACAAGTGCAAGGTCGTCCGCGCCGCTGATATTCGCAAAGTCTTTGACGGTCCAATCATTGCCAACGTTGGCTTGACCAAGGAGACGGCGGAAGGTTTGGTTCGATCTGGCGCGGCTGACTTGGTTGCATTTGGTCGCCCCTACATTGCCAATCCGGATTTGGTCGAGCGATTCCAAAACAATTGGCCGCTGGCCGAAAGCACCGACCAGGCTCATTGGTGGGGACATTTGGGCGCGGAGGGTTACACGGACTTTCCTGCCTACAGTGAATAAATCACTATGTAGAAGCCAATGAGCAAACATGCTGACACGGATTACAAGGTGTGGTCCGATCTAACAAAGACTTATAAATTATAGCGTTTGCGACCGTTTATATGTACCATGGTGTTTTGGCCAACCATGACAAGGATGTAACAGCCAGTGCCGCGTCGACTGGCTTCGTTTCTAATATGATCTTTTCACGTGGATAATCGTTTGCCGATGCCCATGGAGCGATTTTTAGACCTACCATGATAGCTCGACAAGCCGGAGCAACGAGGACGACATCAACAGCGTACACCGCCAGCCACTCGGATATCTGTGAAGCCGCTGCAGACTGTGACTCTTCACCCTCCTCAACTGAAACATGCACCAACGAGCAAAAGCTACTCAGCTCCTTTTGAAACTTGGCCAAGACAGACGTGCTTGAAACTGCAACGCCAACGCGCGGCCTCACACAAAACACAGGCGATATACCTGTATACCGTTCAAAGTCTGGCTTGTCGAACCAATATCCATCACCTGGTGTGACAGTTGGTGTCCATATTCCGCAATCGGTGACAGTGATGTTTACATGTGGCTCTTCCGTGCCACTGCCTTGCCCACACTTTTCAATGGCATCAATCACGCCCCAGCCACTGATTACTCTACCAAATATAACATGTTTTCCATCGCATTGCGGTGCCGCAGCAAAGGTTATGTACCATTGACTCGAGTTACTATTCTTGCCGCTATTGCCCATGCCCAAGATTCCTCGTTGATTGTGATTTTTCAACAAACCAGCTCGCTCATCCTTGAACTTCTTCCCATTAAATATAGACTCTCCGCCACTTCCATTCCCCATGACCAAGTCACCTCCTTGGCAAATGAATCCAGGAACAACTCTATGAATGACAGTATTCAAGAATGAAAGCGGCTTGCCTGATGTGCCAATGGGAGGCGGGGGCGACAAACTGCTTCCATTGGCGCAAAGCGTCGCAAAGTTTTCGCACGCTAGCGGCGTCGATTCCCAATCCAGTTTCAAAACGATGCGACTACCATGAGGTGCTGGCTTGACTAGCATTTGGTGGTTGATGGGAGCAGCCTGCAGACGAGTCTGCCACTCGTGATCGGTCGCCATTAACTCTGGAATGCGATTCAGTTCCGACCCACCAAGCTCGCGCAAGTCCTTGTTGCTAAAGCCGTAGCGTGTATCCGTCGCATGAATAAAGGCTGCAGTCGTTGCCAGTTTTTGACGAGCATGGTTTATGTCAATGTCTAGATAGCAGTATTGCGCCGTCTCTGGGTTAATGCTGGACATGCGACTTTGCAGCAAGAAATGGGAGACAAACTGATTGAATTTGATCAACGAACCCGTTTAATAGGTGTGAAAGAACTTGCAAAGGCCGTGTAAAGGAGAACAACGTGCGCCATGGTATGGTCGACGTCTCGTGTCGCCATCCTGTCGTATGTCGGAACGGTTTACGAAAAAGAAGAACCGCTGCGACGCTCGCTACAAGGCGAAACGAGGCACTGATTTCTCTCGCAGATAACAGATGAAATTGTAATGATCAAATAGTTATATACAGTAGAAATACGACACTTTTTTGAGCAAACTGAGGGTAAGAAGTCGGAGCTTTTTCTAACGAGACGTCGCGCTCGGCGGCATTACCAGAATGTCGTACGATAACCACTACGACAAATTTAGCCCGCGCACTTTTCTCTCATGGACACTTGGCCTGAACACACACCCATTCGTCGTTGCCTTTTCTCTGCGTCACATTGACTATACTCAACATGTCTGCCAAGCCAAGCTCCCATTGTGATCACGGATATGATACGCGGCTTCCAGATGGCTCTGACCCATACAAGGAAGCCATGAACGAACTCGTTCGCGTCTGTTGCACTCCAATCGATGCAAAGAATAACAAACGTACTGTCACGCTTTATCGTCCTTTTTACTGTGATCCGATCTTTCTCCGCAAAATTGTCGCTGCTGCTTTGATGCAGTTGGAAAAGAACATGAAGATAACACCTTATTTGGCAAGTCTCGCTGTACAGATTATGTTGGCTGAGAGCATGGTTGAAGAAACAGTTATCGACGGGGCCACGATTTCCAACGTTTGTGCCTGTGAGGCGAACGCGCTTTTATTCTTTTTGGATCGAGCGTCCTGTTCGTGCTTTGCTCAGCAGAAGGAAGCGACTCTTGCCTTACCCGAGACCGAATGCTGCGTTTTCAAAGGTTGTGCAAAGATTATCGAGCGCTACAAAATGCTTATGTGCGCCAATTGCAAGGCTAGCGCTTACTGTTCAAAGGAATGCCAAGCAAACGACTGGAAGGACGGCCACAAGCGTATGTGTCAGATTTATGCTCTCCAATTCTACGTATGTCAATACAATGAATGCGATTCGGTGGGACTTTGATAAGGTTGGCTGCACTATCCCTACTCTCTGGCTCTGTTACAGATACTTACATAGTACATGGCAATCTGCCAATAGTATAAGAACGAAGGCACGGCACTAGTAATTTGAATCGTAATTGATTGCATATTACTCGTTTCTCTCTTCCGACGTTGTTGGCGGAGATGTAAGCGCTTGTGATTCCGATTGTCCATCGACCCCTCCATCTTCAATGTCACGCAGGCTGTCGGGCATCAAGTTAGGATCAGGTAGCTCGGGAAGGACTACCTTCCGCTTTAACGCTGGCTGCGTGTACTCGTCTTCGGCAATGGAGTATATGTCGCAATTGCCAATATGCTTCATCTCAGCCTCCATGCACGCGTCAGCCGTCAGGTGCTCTGCCACCTTGAAGTGTTGTTGATTAACGTAGCCGTAGAACAACGCGGAAACGACGATCAATGGCACCATCAAGGGGACTGCAATGATGGATTGGCGCAGTCCAAGAATACCCAAAGTTATAATCTCGGCAATTAGCATGCAGGACAAGAGAATTTTGATGGCCTTTGGCCACAGCTTTCCGCCACTGTCAGGGGTCGGAGCATAGATGAAGATATTCTGATTTGTAAAAGCAACTTGAAGCCAAAGAAAACAGAATGCGGCAATGAAGGATACCAAAGGTGCGATAGCAGCGTACACAAACAGAACCATGTATAGCAGGACCACCGATGACATAAAATCGGCTTGCGGAAATGCGGATATATGACGTAGCGGAAAAAAGAGGCCGATAAAAGGTCGCTTCCGTTCGCGCGGCGTCACCCTTGGACCACAGAAGCGGCGAACAGCAGCGAAAATAAGAGGTACCAGTCGCGTGAGCTCCAAGCCTGAACTCATAACCGTGCTGACAAAGATAATCTGTATGAAGTATGAACTATTGCGAGCAAGTTCGGTGGCAAGCAGATCAACAAGCAACAGAGGATTTGCCAGGATTTCCTGAACCTGGCCGGCAATCTGAGACGCGACTGAGACAGCACCTTTCGTGATTGCTGAAATAAAGAAGGTCTGAACAATAGAAAATACCGCAAGCTTGCTGAATTTGGACGCAGTCAGGGTCGCACCAGAGATTGGGCCTTCCAACATTGAAATCAGACCCAGAATTGTCGGAAGCAAGGAGTTCAAAAGAACCACAAGCAACGGAGCCAAGATGGTCAAGATTGGCGCAAGAATAGGGATGGCTTTGATGAGTGAACTAACAAACGGCAAAACTTTCGTCAACGCTGTCACAGAGTTCAGCGAGGCTACAAATGCAATTGGAACTGTCCAAAAAATGCAGAGTGTTCCCGTCGCTACCATGCTGAGTAGCCATCCGAGTTGAAGATCCTGTATAATTAAACAATATATCAGCGCACTCTCTCATTGTCAGCTTCATTCCTTTCTCGACACACTCACCTTGTGCGAACGGCCAGTATTCAACCAAAAGACATCCTCTGGTTCCGGCGCTTCAATAACCTCCATCGTGAACGGCTTGTCGTGCTGTAACCTGCAGAGTAAGAGAAAATAGTGCTGAGATTCTTTGATCTATGTGGTCAACCCACTGCAGAATACATCCTTTTCTTACATTTGAAGTGTACTATGTACAGCACTGAGACGATTAACGACGACGAATGCCGCATCGTTATATTCACCCTCATGGTTTTGAAGAATGGACGCCGCCTGCGCTGCTGCCGATGCAGCCGTCGTTGCAACCGTCGAAACAGCATGAGTGGCCGTCGACGCCACTGCATTTGCCGTGAAAACCCCAGCCTTGGCGGCGATCTTTGCAGTAGTCGTGACAAAGTTCCCCGTCTGCCGCTTGCGTTGCGGTGGAGTAGCTGGGGGTTGTCCCGCTGGTGCGTCGTGTTCTGACATGGATGCCAGTGACAGGTTCATATTGCTTCCACTAGTCACTCTGCCTTTTAGAAGCGACTCGGCGCGAGCATGAACATCATCTTCACCATAACGTAATAAGCGGTCCGTTTCTGTCGCCGGCTGCTGGACATGCACAAGACTCGAATGCGTCACTGGATATTTGCTTAATTCCTCCGTTGCCGTCTCATCCGTCGAAATTTCCGTCACTTGTTGATAATCATACTGTTTACGACGAATCGCTTCGATGCGCTCCTTGATGTCTCGATTCAGCTCAATCAACTCTTGCGTATACGCATCAACCGCACTAACCTGATGACTTCCTCGTAATGGTGTCACTATGCGTGGCAGAGACCGCTGCGAAAGCATTGGCTCCCGACCCGTTCGTTCCCGCAGCAAAATGGCTCGCTCCAGCTTGGCCACGACAACATCTCGCCGCGCCACTAACTTGGACAAATTAGGCACTCGCATGAGGAAGTCAATCTCCACGACTGTTGCTTGCGAATACAAGTGTCGAAAAAAGTCTTCGAGGCGTTGATTGCTGCGAAAATCTGGTGGAATGTTTCGGATAAAGACGGTGTAGTTGCGTGCCTCGGGCCGCAGCAAAAAGGCGTGCCGACGATCAATGTACCAGTACAGTTCGTAGTAGACTGTATACATGAGATAGCCAAAGAGTACGTAGGACGCAACTGCTGTTCCAGCCAACCGATAAGAACCAGACGGAACATTGGCAATGGTCAAAGATGCAATTGGATCAGTCACATTGGACGTGTCAATGGCGATTGGCGAAGTCGAGTACAGTGGCATGAGCCAAATGGCATTGAACATTGCCACCAAACTAATGCGAAAGCCCATTCTCAACAGTCGCGCCAAGCATAAAAAGTCCAAGGAGCAATTCTCAATAATGTCATTTTCCGAAAACAGTAATAGGTTCCATATCCAGCTCACGTATCCAAACATGTTTTCGGCGAGTGGAGTTTTGATTTCATCAATCCAGCTTCGAAGATTGTACCATTTGGGACGCCATTGGCGTAACACGCAAAAGGCTGACATGAAGACTAAAAAGACGGATCCATAGACGGTAAAGGTGTTGCGCAAAATTTCGGAATCGGATTGCGGATTGACAGCCGTGCCATTGCCGCTTGCCATGTCGTTTTGAAGCATGCGAGTCCAAGATGGATCTTCATCATTGAAGGATTGATAGTAGTACTTCATGCTGCGAAAGCTAGCGTCGCCAAAGTCGTTCTCGACTGTGCAGCAGCAGTGAGCAGTGAGCAGCAAGCAGCAGTAGCTTTGATGATGGATACAGTATATGATGGAGGACGATAACAAAGTCGATACTACACGCCGGGATCAATGACAATCAATCTATTCGTTTAGGTAGATTCGGATTGTCGTTGTTGCAAGTCGATTGGTCCATGGCATCCATGTCGAAGAAGATCGAAGTCGTGTCGATGGAAGCTGGCGATACGGACATGGATTTCATTCACGCTTTAAACCCGGTAAGACAGCATGCCGATTGATGAAGAAGGCGACGAATGTGATGAGAGTGAGTGACGGCCATTGTGATTTCCACTTGACATAGCTGACGACACAAAGCACCTTCATATCAGCTCTCCTCAGCTTGCTTCAAGTAGATAGCATGATTATAGACGATCACGAGGAAGAGGAGCGAGAGCTTGCCGACGCCAATGGCGTTCGAGCTCGCTTTGTGACGGAACAATTTACATATTTTGATCCAAACCCATGGTCCATTTCAATAAGCAAGGCCGCCACTGCAACTGGCGGAATGCTCGTATCAGAAGATCACGACTTGACGGGAGTCATGCTTTGGCCAGCCTCGCATCTCATGTGCCAACTTTTAGTGCAGAATGATGTCATAAGACGAGACGCTGCAGACGAAAATCACAATGCGCATCATGATTCGTCTGACACAAAGTATTACGTCTTGGAGCTAGGTTCTGGATGCGGCCTCGTTAGTTTGGTTGGAATATTGAAAAGTCGCATGGTCGACGTTTGGATGGCGACGGACGTCGATGCAAATGCATTAGAGCTATGTCGGAAGAACTTTGCCGCGCATGGATTCACGGAGAACGATGGGCAAGCTAGAATCAGATCATTGGCATGGGGTGATGAGCGGCATATCCAAAATATACGCCAAGAGATGGAAGCCTTCATTGGTGGTGGTGATACTTGCAATGGTTTTGATGCAATCGTTGGAGCCGATATTGTCTACCCAGACACCAATGATGAAACGCTCGGAGCTTTATTTCAAACCGTCGACGCGCTACTGACACCAAAAGGAACCTTTTACCTTGCCTTTGCAACAAGGGATGGAGCCAAGACACCCTCTAGACTGGTTTACGCGGCGCGCCATGCAGGATATAGCATCGATCGGCTACCTGCGCTTTCTCCCGAAATTGCAAACAAGCTTCCACCGTTGCTGGATAGCAAATTGCTGATTTTGCGAAAAATTAACAAGATTAGCGAGCTTGATGCAAGCAACTTGGGTTCTGAAAGCTGCGCCATCTTTCCCGGCTTGTGGGACGCTGTCGAGCGACTGGAGAATCCATCCAGCGACGAGGAGTGGCAAGCACCGCCATTATATGAATCGGATGAGGAATGACACCAACGCTAAACAGGGTGAATTTATACTCTAGCAATTATTAATATTGTATTCTTTCTTTGTACGCTAGCCAAAAAGCAAAAGCAGATAGTTCGGCATTTGATAGCTCAGCTTGAAGGAGACGAAGCAATGCCCACTGATGGCTCGGTCACTCTCAAAAAATGGCTCTTTGGTGCAAGTGTATCAAGTCGACCCTCCAAGTGCTGAATCCATGCAGGCCAATGATTCTGGCGCGCATAAAACAATGGCGTGTGTCCACGCCGGTCCTTAATGTACAGTAAGTCAGGACAAACGTTAATTATCAGATCAACCAGCGCAAAGTTTGGAACGGTCGACCAGCAAGCGTCATGCAGCGGGGTCCGTCCGTAATCATCGCAGATTGCGGGAGATAGCTTGGCCTCGTAGAGTAGAAATTGAACCACATCGACAAGTTCCTTCCGTGCGGCCAAGTGTAAAAGGCTTTCGCCGAAACGGTTACTGCATTTCAAAGTTCGCCTCTCCTTGTGGTACTGACGGAGCAATGGAACGTTGCTAGTACGAACTGCGTCAATCATATCCAATGTGTAAGCATCAATGTCCTCCTCCGTCGGATGTGCAAAAAAGTTTTCAAGATCCTGAAATTGACAGACTTTGACGTGTATGCCTCGATGTTGGCGAAGCTTGTCGACGAGGAATTCATGCGGATGCTGGCTTGATGGTATCTGCGAGCGCATGTCCTTCTCGACAGACGCAATAACGCGAGCATTATGGTTCGTTTCTGTCCGAGCCATGGTTTGTCGGGTTTGTAAGTGTTGCAACGAGGATGATCGACGTTTCAGACTCTTGGCCGACATGAGCAGGTCTTTGGTTTGGGACAGTCCGAGAATGTGACTGTCCTGCGTGAAAGCAAACGGTGTTTTGCTGTACATGCTGGGCAAGTATTTGGAGCGAAACACTCCGAAAAGGTAGTAGGCGTTGCGGAATCAAGTTTATGCTGCAATGTTGGCCTGCATCTCGATAAAGAACGCGTGCGATCGTCGACCTTGTCCTCCTTGCCCTTCCAACCATCGGCGTTCTTTCCTCCTTCTGTGCACCACGTTGGCATGTTGCAGTGTCAAGGGAAACCACTCAATTACTGCCCCTGCCGGGAGGCAATACAATAAGAAGCTTTTTAAACATCATCAATTCTGACACGACTACGTGGCAATGACCATGAGTCAAAACCAGAAAAACAACAATGAGTCATGTGTCGTCATCGATGAAGTGAACGTCACAGGCTGAATTCGGAGTAAAATGCAGGTCGAAAGCATGAATAAGACGACGTTAGTGCATACCGCAATGCTCGACCATGGCATTTACTTTTCTTGACATTGACAATAGGCTAAAAGGTTTAAAGTGGTATTCTAGCAGTTTGACGGAATGCTATGAGCTCACTTTCGACAGTAGTTTTCAGTGCCGACGAAAGTACTTCTCAGTTCATAGTGACGTCATAAAAGATATCGGAGAGCGACAGCCGTCGATCTTGACCATGGCGAAAAGAAAAGGTTTATCGAACGCGCATACTTTTAGGAGGAAAACGCAAAAAGTCGTCGAAACCAAGCACCATGCCGCCGACTGAAAGTCGTCCTGAAAAAGATGCTGGTGTTATAGTAGGACCCACATTGACGCCATCCGAATTGGATAAAAAGCTTTACCGATTAATTTTGCTACCGAATGGATTAAAATGTCTCTTGATCGAGGATGTCTTGGCGACGGCGCCAATAATTGGTAATGAGAGCGATGACGAGAGCACAGACGACAGTGATGTAGAAGACGAAAGGAAGGATGATCATCATGGCGATGATGACGACGACGACTTTGACGATGTCGATTCGAACGACGAACCCGAGCTTCGCGACGCAGCAGTCTGCATCGTTGTTGGCGTCGGCAGCATGTACGATCCACCGGAATGTCAAGGTTTGGCCCATTTTCTGGAACATTTGTTGTTCATGTACGTATTGTGGACAGAGAAGATATCTTTTCGGCGAGCACACAGTCGATGATAATGGATAATGGCTCACTTTTTCCCTTGCTTCCGACCTGCACTACTGTTTCCACACACAGGGGATCATCAAAATACCCCAAGGAGAATGATTATGACTCGTTTGTCACCAAGCGCGGGGGATCGGCCAACGCCTGGACCGAGTGGGAGCATACGTCGTATAGCCTGGAAATTCCTCAAGACTCGCTTTGGGGCGCCTTGGACCGACTGGCCCAATTTTTCATCGACCCGCTTATGCTTCCTTCTGCCGTTGATCGAGAGCTGAATGCGATTGAGTCTGAATTCATGCTGCACAAGAATTCCGACTCAGTGAGGCGGCAGGCCCTACTTAGCGCAACATGTCGCGAAAACCATCCGATTGCCAAGTTTGCCTGGGGCAACAAGCGAAGCTTGCGCGATATTCCAGCGCAGCTTGGTGTCGATCCGCTTGAGCGACTATGGGATTTCTACAAGAGTTACTACTTTGCGGCCAATATGCGGTTGGTATTGTGCTCGGCGTACTCATTGGACGTTATGCAGCGCAAAGTACTTGAGCTGTTTCAAAACGTTCCGGCGCTGCCGCGTAGTTTTAATGGCAATTTACTACCAATATCTGTAGATCCAGACTCGATTTCATCATGGGACACATCGTCTTACAACAGTCCTATGGCTGACGCTGGGTCACCGCTCGAACAACCAAGAATATACCGCATCGTGCCCGTCAAGGATCGACACGCTTTGTCCATCACTTGGAGCTTGCCTCCAATATTTGCCGACTGGAGATGCAAACCGTATGATTTCTTGGCACACTTGCTGGGACACGAAGCTAGTGGGTCTTTGCTGGCCTACATGAAGTCAAAGTCATGGGCAACGGACTGCATGGCTGGTGTGGGAGAGGATGGGTGTGAACGAGCGAGCAGTCATGCATTGTTCACGATCAGCTTAACGTTGTCGGAGCAAGGGGTTATGGGATGGAAGTCCATCGTCGATGCTACTTATCAGTATATTGGTATGCTAAGAAAGCAGAGTATGGAGGGATGGCCGCCGTGGATGTTTGACGAGCTTCAACGAATGCATGAACTGTCCTACAGGTACGAAGACGAACAGTCGCCCGACGAATTGGTGGAAGGCATTGCCGACGACTTTTCGCCGCATGCCGACATGCCGCCGGAGCGACTATTAGATGGAAGCTCCCTGATGTTTGACTTTGATGCAGTAGCAATACAGAAACTGCTCGACGAATACTTGGTTCCAGGCAAGGCTAGAATTGATTTGTCATCCAGCACCTTTGGTCAATCAGCAGACTATTCAGATAACACCGCGATGGAAGGCATTGAGACGAAACTTTGCCATCTGCGTCTTCATGTCGAAGAAGAAAATTTTAATCATGAGCTTGCTGGTAAACCAAACGTTGAACCAATGTTTGGGACCACCTTTTGGTGCAGCGAGATTCCTGAACATTACATCGAACACTGGTCCAAGCTTGCTGAGCCGCAGGCACCTACGATTGCAATTCACTTGCCTCCACGCAATCCTTTTATTCCAACCAAATTCGAGTTGAAACCTTTACCCGATCACGATTCACGACATCCTCTAATCAACTGCTCACTTAAAGTTTCCGTGCGTGTTGGTAAGAAAGTCCAATGGTTGCCAGCCACGCCGATTCAGTACGATAGCAAAAATAACTTGTTGCTACTTTCATACGAAGGTGACAATGAGCAATGGCATGCGATTGATAAAGCTGCATCCGACGCTAAGTTCACTTCATTGCGAGCAGGCGATGAAGGAACTTTGGACAAGAAGCGGATCAAATTCAGAGTTTTGTCCGTATCGCACTCGGGCAGCGCACCTCGATTGTTTGGCGATGGGACGGATTTTGACGTTGAGGACGGAACGGCGTTTCCGCCCATCCCTCCAGCTCTTGCTGCCAATCGTCTTCCACAGGAGATTTCTAATACAAATGTGCTCAAAATGTGGTTTATGCAGGATCGCCATTTTCACAGACCGACTGCCGACTTTCGGGCACAAATCGTTTGCGCCCAGGCGCACTTGACGTCAATACACCGAGCAGCTGCCGATTTGCTCATGGAACTTGTCGTCGATGCTCTGACAGAACCTGCCTACCTCGCCAGCCTCTGCGACTTGACTTACTCCATTGAAGCGACTAATATCGGGTTTTCCGTGTCCGCTAGTGGGTATGACGACAACATAATGAGCTTGGTCATAAAGGTGTTGGATACTTTATTTAGCTTCCGCAAGACAAAGGGTATTCTACCGAGCGACATAAATGAGAAACGGTTCGGAGCATGCATTGAGCTACTGGAGCGAAAGTACAAAAACGCAGGAATGAACGCGTCAAGTCTCTGCAGCAATATACGCTTACAGTGTATTTGTCCGTCGTACTGGTCCGCAAATGAAAAGTTAAAAGCCCTGTCGTCGCTAAAGACGGTCAATAATTTCATGCAGACAGCAAATACCCTTTTAAGCGACTTTGCAATTGAAGCCCTATACCATGGCAATATTGACAAGACAGATGCCGTTAATGCGAAAAATATGATTCTTCAGCTCGTCGGCACCGGTATGAAAGGGCTCGCAAGGAAGAGTTATCCGTCACAATCCGTTCTCAAGATCCCTAGGTCTACAGCGCCGACGATTGTGCGAGTACCCTCAGTTGATCCAGCCGAACCCAACACGGCTGTCGAACTGTACATTCAAGTCGCCAAGGACAATCTTCGCGAGCGCGTTCTGCTGGACTTGCTCGTGCATATACTCGAAGAGCCGCTTTACGACCAGCTCCGCACTAAAGAGCAGATGGGATATGACGTTTCTTGTGATACCCGATGGTCGTATGGTATCATGGGCATTGTATTTCATATTGTGACGAATGTGATGAGCGCCGAAGCAACACTCGACAGAGTGTTGAAGTTTTTGCATGACCAGCGGAAGGAACTTGAGACTCTAAAGGATTTTGGCGAGTACGTTAATGGCTTGGCAAGGCAAAAATTGACAAGTTTCAACTCGTTGACGGATGCGACGAATCATTATTGGTCTGAGATCCGTGACGGATCCTTTCAGTGGCAATCTTGGAGAGATGAGGCAATTTGCTTGCAAGGAATTTCCAAAGACGAGTTGTTGCAGACGTTTGATAAAATTTTTGCTCTTAATAACATGGTTGCAGTGCAAGTGATTGGCCATGGAGAGGGTGAGGTGTCTTTGCAGAGGCCGAACGTGGATGGTCCCAATGTGCGAGACTTTCTGGATGCGCAGATTGCGGTGCTTCGCGGTCGTTGCAAGAATCAAACGTGGGGTCGCATTAACTCTAAACTTTTCTAATCAAACGTCCGACCCCTCATGCATTTAAGCACTGTTAATGTTTAGCGAGAGCATTTGTTTGAGTTTCTCAATGGCCAAGCGCGACGCTGTTTTCGCTCCGACCATTACGAGAGGCACTCCATTGCCTGGCCTAGAGCTTGCGCCGACAGCTATTACATTCGGAGTCCGTAAAAAGTTTGGGCCTGGTCTGCGGAGGCTAAGCTGACCAAACCCGTGGCTGAGACCAAACGGCGTGCCTGCAGCAAGGTTGTACAAATCAGCATACGTAGCAGGAGTATCAACCACTTCATCTAAAATGTGCGTTTCGAGGTCAGGCAAGGAAACTGTGGCAGCGAGTCTTTGCAACACCGCGCTTCTAATTGTTTGAATGACGCCCGGATCCATCTGTCGTTTATAGCTTTCAATCGTCTCACCCCTAGAAAGATTTCGACTTTCGGGCAGGCGCTTTAGCGTTTTGGTTGGAACCAAGATCATGAGCGAGTCACAACCCTGATGATGAAGCAACACGAGATAGCGTGAGTTTTCGACAAGATGAAGGACATGCCAACAGCTAGTCGGCGATAGATTAATGAACTTGCCTTTGGAGCGGCCGTTGCGTCCGTGCAAGTGGCACGATGTACGTAGAAATTAAAGGGCGCGTCGCCAGTAAAATTTGCATACTTGTCACGAAGTGCACTCCAGCTCTCCCGAGACTCGTCCGAACTGCCAGCAGCGAGAAAGACGTTATGAGTGCTAAGCTCATGGAGCTCCGTGTCTAGCGACCAATGAAAAGCGACTACACCCGAGCTGAACATTAAATCTCGTCCTCCCTCTTTTTCAACCCAGTCGAAGCGTGGTTTGTGATGAGTAGTCTTTTCATCATCTGTAACGAGACACTTTGCCGCGTAGGGGAGATCGGCATTGATAACAATCAAATCAGCCGGCATAAAGCGACTCTCAGCGCTAGAATCAGTAGTGCCACAAAGGCAAACTCCATCCGATGACACTTTTGTCACTGTTTGATTGCATTCAATCAGGACGCCCAACTTTCGTGCAAGCATTTCCAATGCATTTGTCACTGCTTGAAACCCGCCAATCGGCGCATAAACTCCACATTTTGAATTTGTGGGATGCAATTCAATTGCCGACAGCAATCCAAACACGGCTGGAGCCGACGAGCCAAAAACTCCTCCGAACGCCTGCTTGTCGTTTCGAAAGGGTTCCAAACCAACGTACAAGTCTTGAAAGGAGGCCACGGCCTTCATCTTATCCGACTGAAAGAAGGAATCCAAAACGTCAGAGTGTGGCTTGAGTGGCCAAGCCTTTCCAAAATCCCTCAAAGATTCGCGTAGAAAGGCTGGAAAGCTACCAAGATCTAGTCGATTTTCAATAAAGTTTGGCAATCCACAGTCTAGAAAGGCTTCGCATGCCTTCATGTACGCGTCCCAATGTTTCGACCCGTTGGTTTCAAACGTATCCATTCTATCGCGAGATTGCTGTATCTCCGTTGCAAACCTATCGTCTGCTGCTTCTAGATAGCCAACTTGAATGCGACTGCCATCGTCAAAGACGCACTGGTAGGCTGGCACGCATTGCTTCCAGTGCAGGCCACACGCTTGAGCTGTCGTGTTGCAGTCGGTGAACAGTTCCTCGTATATTTGTGGTAGCAGCAACAAGCTTGGTCCATGTTCATGTCGAAAGGTCAACCTTTCGTCATTGCCAATGTCATCACTGTCGTCTCTTGTTTGATTCACAGTCAGTACCGACTTTGATAGTGTCACATGGAAGGACCCACATCGTCCGCCGATGCGCTCGTTGCGTTCCAAAATGGTAACTTGCACGGCGCCGGCCAAACTAGCCTTGATGCGTGAGGCAATGGCAAGGCCGCCAATACCGCCTCCGACAATGACGACTTGCTTTTGAATCATATTGCTTGGGTCTCGTTGTGTCGTCGGCATGTCTTGTTGTATTGGAGTAGGAGGAAGCTGCGGCGGAGAAAAGGCCGTGGCTGAAATGGCAATGATGGCGAGTACATTGTACCAACAGCAGCACTTTCGTCTCTTCATATCTCTTGTCTGCTGATAAAATGTGGGGTAGAGTACAGTATGTAATAGTATATCGAAGAAAGTACTTTGACAGTGAGTCGGTCAATTGGCAAGTCGAGTACTGGTAGGAGTCTCGGTGACTCGGCTTTCGGTGTCAGCGGCTAATTCTTTTTCACGTCGCCTACCGTAGAATTGTGAGACCTTCCTTGCTTGGCTGCGATGCTGTATGTCACTTCTTGCCCCAGGATCTGCAAGACGACAATGGACAAAGTAATCATGATGGATCGCGGATCATCCATTACGCCATCAGGCAATAATACGAAACGAGTGCTAGTGTCAGTCACGTCATCAGGCAATAATACGAAACGAGTGCCAGTGTCAATTACGTCATTAGGCAATAATACGAAACGAGTGCCAGTGTCAATTACGTCATCAGGCAATAATACGAAACGAGTGCCAGTGACAATTACGTCATCAGGCAATAATACAAAACGAGTGCCAGTGACAATTACGTCACAAGAGGCAATAATGAAACTTCCGGTAGTGCCAGTGTCAAACACGTCATAAGGCAATAATACGATAATCAGTCGCAGCGGTACTTACAGCGACTCGCTTCCCGCGACAAATTTTCTTGGCCATGGAGAACCACAAAGTCGACTGCAGGCGGATACTACTTCCATCGTGAGCAACATAGAAATACTAAATTTGGAAATATGGCGCCGTTGGAAGATGAAGAATCTTATAATGCGCTGCAGCTACACGATCCCGCAGCAGACGCTGAGAATCTAGTCAAGCCACTATTGGAAGCAATTTCGTCGTACGAACAAGTCAATCGCCTGCGTGAGCTAAAGCTTGTCATTGCCGAAACATGTCAAGACTTTGTTCGAGAAGCGTTAGCTGCTTATGTGATACAAAAAGTTGTTTTGCTAGAGCCATCTGAAACGCCAGTGTACTTGGAAACGCTCCTCGCTTGTGGATCTTTATCGGTTCTCACTGCTTCCATACGACTATTGAAGGATGCAACAAATCTGCAAGCGAATACGCTCAAGACTATCATCATGACTTTGAAACACATTCTATTCAACATTTGTTGGTGGAAGGAGATTGAATGCAGTTCGACTTTCGAAGAGGAAGCAGCAATCGACGCCTGGGTTCAATGTGTTTTGCTCATTCCGCAACTAATTGCCAATGCCTGCCGCGCCGTCCATCATTCCTTGCCATCCTGGTCTGTTCCATCCCGGTATTTTGTTCGACTTGTTCATGCGACGACATTAGCATGGGAAATAAATGATTGCAACACGGCCTTGTTTATGAAGAATCTTTTGCAACGATTGCTGCGGCGTAATCACGGCGACTTGATTGCTCAGGGCCTTTGGGATTTTCATGAAGCTGCAACAACGCTTTCCAGTGTAAATTTACACGACTCTACTATGTATACGTACTTGTCACAGCACTTGATAGCCAAGGAAGCCGCTATTCTTTGTCAATCGATACTTCAGTTGGTAGTTACAAAGAGAAAAGTCAGCGACGCCAGTAAGGTTTGGATGATCCAGTCGGCATGTGTGCACCTATTAGCAAATCAAGCTGCGCAGGAAGCTTTGGTGAGGACTGCCGTGCTGCACCAAAAGTCCGTCATGGCCGATGAACGAATGGATCAATCGTTCATGGAACTGACAGTAGACTTGCTCGTCATGACTGGTGCAAGAGTGTCAGAAATGCGCGAGAACTGTAATGACGATTCATCATGTAGTAGTGATGAAGACGAGGACAAGAATGGCGTCAATAGCAAGGCGAACACATTCTATACGTCGCACCTCGACACAGTCGCATCCGCCTGGGCCCATGCAAATTTCGTTCGACAAATGGACGTTTCCATGCAAAAACATGTCACTCACTTTATACTGCATGGCTTGCGACAAGATGAAAGCAGCGCTGGAACGATTATGCCCGAGAGTGACCTTGTGAATAGTCTCATGATGGGTGTTTCGGAGCGATTATCGTCTAGTGTTTCGGTCGTTCGACTCGGCGGAATGCGAGTCGGAGAAGCCTTGGCGCGGCGTTTTAATCAGGAGCTGCAATTTGAAGAGCTTCGAGACGCAGAAAAGATTGGTATGGCTGCAGTTGTACCACAGGTACAAAAAAATGAAGTCGTCGAAGCTACTGCGCCGTCAGAGGATACTCAAGACTCGACTGTAAAGGATGCCGACTTGAAGCGGCTTCAACCATTAGACGATGATTCAGACTGGGAGAGCGACGATGAGCTGCAACCTTTCGATTTGAATGACGATGAAGAGGACTTGCGTGACATTCCTCGTCCACTGTATCTGAATGATTGTTTGGATCTTTTGCGCGCACCAGAAACGGACGAACACGCTGCAAGCAAACTGATGACTGTTTTACAGGAACTGCCGGCACTGGTACGTTCCCGTCCAGCCGACCTTGCCGATGTAGGCCTCCACCTCGCGCTGCAGCTGATCAATACGGAAAACAAGTTCAAATTCAAGAAATTCGGCGATCAGGTACTCGATTCACTCGCCGCTTTGACGGTGCAAGAGCCATTGTCGGTTGGCATGCCTTTGATTGAAACAATCTTTGAAGATTTGAGCTTGAGATGCCGAACGGATATTTTAAATACTCTTAATCATTCAGCGTTTGAATTATCCGGAGCCAAGGAGATTCAGGCAGTAAAACAATTGCGACTTGAGCAGTTTCAAAGGTAAGTCATGACTGAGTATGCTCATAATGCTAATGTCATTTCGTTGATACATTACTTACAATCAGCTCGTATACATTCAAACTGCAGCAGGATACAAGCGACAACAAAGGTATCAGGAAAGCGCCAACTAGTTGCGAACGCTTCTGACGCTAGTGGGGAAACGTCAAGGACTCGTCGGTGGGGACGAGGGCAAGACCGACCGGTTCTAGCCACAGTTACAAACACATTTGCTTCTGTTGCTCCAGCTTGGTTTTACGCGCTTGTTGGGAACTTTATGCAGCGCAAAGGCGACACTCGTCTGTGGGCTGGCGATACTGGATCCAAGCTACTGGCGCATTTGTTCGTGTCATTGTCGGTCATAGTTGAATGTTCGGGCAACAACCCTGGGACGGCCGTTCTTGCCAAGGATTTGTTTCAGCTTGTTTGGACGTTTCGTGACGCCGATGTTCCGGAAGTGCGAGCTTCAGTCCTCTGTGGAGTGGCAACATCGTTGGCGTGCCTCGGCGAAGAGGCGGCGCTTGGTTTGTTGACGAGCGGCAGTGCAGATGGCTTGCCCCAATATCTGGTCGAAACATCGAGAAGCGATCCCGATGATGGATGCCGAGACTTGGCATACCAAATTTCGCAAACAGTTGCCAAGGCGATTCGTTGCATTTCCTTGTGAGGCAGTGGATGATGACTCAGGCGATGATTGCAAGAAAGTGTACTCTATGCTTATTCGAATTACATTTCTATCTGCTGTATGAACAGGCTCATAGTAGCACAATATCGTCTTGTAGTTCCCAATGTGGGCGGCAATGACTAATGGGCGCTAGCTCAAAGCTGCACGCCAATGGACCTACCGGTAGTCGCTAAATATCATAACGAAAGCACTACTAGTCAGTAGTTTGTAATGCTATTTATTACAATTCCTCATTCAGTCAATTATTGACATAACCAAAGGTTTGCGACCCGAGAAAGGTCAAAAGAGGAGGTGCATGGTCGTCCTGCGGTTGAAATAACTTCTTGTCAGCATTCCAATGCGACCGTCGGACGAATGCTTTCGTCACTTGCGCCGAAACAAGGTAATGATCTTTGTCAATGATGGCTGCATCGTCGCTAAGCATGTGAAGTAAATTGCACTCCAGGTGAGCAACAGTTCCTCGGACGGCAAAGTTCGAGTGATCGTCAGACAGCGGACGATTGCTACCAGGTGCCACTGCTTCCAAGCCAGGTATTCCCAATGGATACCGTGGTAGCTTCCTTTTTCGTCTCGTCTGCTTTCTACCTTTGCTGTTTGTCTGTATGCGTTCGTCTGTCGAATTGAAACTCACTGGCGTCGCCTCTAAATTGTCTAGAGACGCAGCAGCAGCATGAGTCTGCTCTGGAAATTTGTCGGCCCAACGACCCGATACGCCACCCACCGCCAAGACTAGTTCCTCCATTTTCTTGACAGGGACAGACAAGGAAAATCGCGTCACTGGCTGCTGCTGCTGAATCTGCTTGAACGCCGAGAAGGAATCGTACAAAATACTGGCAGAGTGTCGGTGCTTGTTCATGCTAAAGACGAATCGTCCATGATTGTTTGTTGGTGTCAACCAAGAGAGAACCATGACGTTTCTGATTTGTGAGATATCTTTACTGTTGACGACTTGATCGTTGATCTCGTCGTTGACGCAAGGAGGGATTGCTCTTGATGACTGACAGCAGGGAGGAGTGGTTGTGCCGAGAAAGCACACTGGATTCGGATACAGCAATCGACTGAATTGCTTTTCTTCCGTTAATTCAATCCAGTCATTGCTGCAACTATCTGCCATGATGTCATGACTTGGTCAAGAAAAATTTCATGCATGCATCCTCTCGAAAGTCGTGTAGTGGAAAGAGTCCATGGTCGTGATGACTCGCTCGTCGTTCGATGAGAAGAGGTGCTTGCCGCCGCAACAAATACCAGTGCGGCAGCAAGAATAATATGTCGTAGCGGTACTGTCACACGCCCCTCATCGCCACACTCGCAATTTCGCTGCCCATGGGATTTACATTCATGATACACACGCCGTTCTCACCTTGACATACTGTCGTTCTCGACCAAATCCAGCGAAAAGCAAGTCATGTCTCTGCTACTGGAGACTACATACGGAGACTTAGTGATTGACTTGTCCGTCGAGTCGAGTCCCGAGCTTTGTCGAAACATTTTGAAACTAGCATGTGCTCGATTTTATACTCAGTCACTCGTCTACAGCATTGACCGTGACCAAGGCTTGGCGACTTTTGGGTGTCCTTTTGGAAATGGTACGGGTGGCGCCAGTATATACGGATATTTGGATGCAATGCAGCGAAGGATTTCAGTCGAGGAAAGCAAGCAGCGATTCCTTAAATCATCCGCTGCTCCCCCCATCACGCTCGACGAATTTACCAAAAAGGGAAGATTGATGGCCGTTTGCATCAACGGAGTTGCTGATACGTTTGGATCGCAACTAATGCTGACATTGACCGATGATGACGAGCGGGCTTTGACGGATGAAGAATGGAGTCAGTCAACAGCAGCGTCACATCCTCGATTGCTTGGCGTCGTTGCAGAAGACAATGATCAAGTCTTGGTGAAACTTGCGGCTGCTTACACTGACAAGCAAGGTCGACCTTTTATTGACATTCGCATTCAACGATGTCGCGTCATTTACGATCCCTTTGACGATCCTCCTGGCATGAATGCCCTTCTGCAAGCGCAAGGAATTCGAATGGATGACAGTAATCAACGTGCCTTGCGGTCACCGTCACCGGAACGACCTTCCACCGAAGTTGTGCCTTTGCGCTTGTCCTCGGATGAAGTCATGCTAGACGATCAAGATGATCCCGACGCAGCAGCCAAGCGATACCAACTGGAGCAGCAGAGTCGAAGACGTGAGGATCAGTCACGCACCACCATGCTGGAACTATTAGGAGATTTACCGCCGACGGAAGCGCAAACAGACAGTAGTCATACGACAGGACAAGCTGTAGCACCTCCCATTGCTCCACCCGATACAGTGCTGTTTATCTGTAAACTCAATCCAGTAACGACCGCCGAGGACTTGGAGCTGATTTTTTCCAGGTTTGACACGAACGTGCGCGTCGACTTGCTCAAGGATGAGCAAACCCTACAGTCACTACAATATGCTTTTGCGCATTTTCATACACCACAGCAAGCTACCGAGGCCTATTTGAAAATGAATCAAGCGCTTGTGGATGACCGTCGCATCATTGTAGACTTCTGCCAGTCGGTCAGTCACGTTTGGGACAAGTATCGACAGCGGTTTCGAACGCATCCCAAAGGAACAAATTTGTCAACGATCATGCCGAGGGGTCATCGGGATGATGTTTCCAATAACAAGCGACGTGAACATGGTCAAGGTGGGGAACCTGTTCGAGGCAACCGAGATTCATCTCATGACATGCAACGAGACGTTAGCTCATTATCACAACGGCAAGGTAATTCCCAGCGCTATCAAGTTGACAGATCCAAGCAACAGGGCAATCCTAGATTTGATGATGGAAACTATGAGAACCAACGCTGGCAGCAGCCAAATACCGATGAGTTTGGTCGCCTAGTTTCTTCACGGCAACGTGGCAACGGAACTATGCATCATGGCGATCGTCAGCGCTATGAAAACGACGACCACAGTCCGCATGAGCATGGCGAAGTGTCGATACGATATGACAGTGCCCGGCGCTCTTCTCGGCGTGACGAATCTGTGGACCGTCGTCGTCACGACCGATCAATAGATTCACACTCCCGAACGACTGAACGAACACGTCGAGACGATGAGCGCCAACAAGGACGTCTCGGCCGACAAGACAGTAGTGACGACAATGAAGATTACCGTTATCGGGTCCAGCACCGTCGAAAGCGGAGTCATGATGAAAGTGGTAGTGATGAAAGTGAGCTTCCGCATCACAAAAAGCACAAGAAGAAGAAGGAAAGCAAGCGTCACAAGCACAAGAGACGTCACGACAGGGACACCAGCGACAAGCAAAATAGTGCTAGACAAGATGAGAAAGTCTACGAAGGTGCCGATGTGAGTGTTCGGCATGATGGCTTTGACAGGAGACAAAAACACGACAAGCCTAGTAAGCACGAGCGACATGCTGACAAGAAACATCGCAGCTACAAATAAAGCTAGGGTATTTTTTAAACTTTGTACACGTCTAATTTAGTGAAAATTCTGCAGCCGAAAGTCGATCCACCGTTCTCGCCGTTTGACCCAGAATGTATATTGCGTCCGATGTGACAATTTGTCCGTGACGCCACTCCAAGCGAGGGTTCCCTTGAACCGCCTCCAGGACGCGAAAACCGGGAATGTCTGGAGTTTCTGATAACAAATGCGTGTATTTCTCATACGCATCGTTTTTTGAAAATGCATGCTCGTCTTCGAAGCCACCCTTTTCAAACGTCCACCGAGCGTTTGGCGCAATCACTTGGGCAGCTCGCTGACCAATCAACGAAACGCCAGTCATTGCAGCTGCAACGTCAATGTAGACGTGAACGTCCTTGCTGTCATTGCCATGCTCCAGTGACTCCTTGACGATGTAACCCAACCTATGTAGTGCTCGTCCACCCGGATAGTTCCAACTTGAAACCATGACAAAGGAAATACTCGCCACTAAAGAGAGTAGGAGAGCAAGTACCATGCACCCAAAGGAAAGTTTTTCAATTTTGCTAGATGGCTTGTCCTTGTCAGGTAGAGCAAATTCGTGGATATGCTGACAACCAATGGCGGCAGCCATGTTCCATAACGGCAAGACTGGAAAGAGAAATCGAATTTCCTTGTGTCCGAGCAACGAGTACAACATGACAAATGCAGCAGCCGGCAAAAAGAATTGTAGCCAAGTCGTGTCGAAACAACGCTGAAGCGACAAAGTACTGCTAGGCGCCAATGGTTGCTGCTGCTGCTGCTGCTGCTTCAAATTCCGCAAGTGATTCGTCATCCATAGCTGCAGCGGCAGGAACTTGATGAAGCTCAGCGGCACCAGACACAGCGTCAGCAACATGGACTTTGGCAATGCAGATGTTACATACCAGTGCCATGGGCTGGTGCCATACTCGACTGACTTGTTGTGAACCAAGTTTTCGTATAATACGACACCTTCTGGCCAAACGAGTCGCTGCCACAACAAACTGTCAACTGGAACCGAAAGGACTATGGTTGCAAGCATGGACTGGATGCCAAGTCGAAGTGAGCTGATAATTGTTAATTGACCCTTATATAGCCAAACTAATCCACATGGTAGCAGCAGCAACACTAAATCGCATCTTAACAGCGTCATGGCCACCACCAAGATGCAAGCCGCGCGATGTACTTTTCCGAGTATCCAATCACTGTACGCATGTAGCGTCATGACAGTTGCAAATGAATTCGCCAAGAACCTTGACGCGTAGAAAGGTATGTGAAATTGTACCGCCGTGACGAGCAGCAAGTAGGTGCCAAGAGTTGACGGAGACGAAATTGCGGGGCGACTAGTTTCCGTGGCTCCATCCCCTTGCTGCTGTACTCTCCAATCCAAAGCTCGCGCCATGCGAAACCATGCGTGTAGCTGAAGCGCTAGTAGAAACAACCTCGCAAGAATATTCAAATGTTCAATCTCGAATGGAAGCAAACATTGCGTCAATCGACAAAGTGCGGAAATGATCAAGGGACCGGCAAAGGTTCTTGGAACGACTCCTGGGTATTGTAGATGGTCATACGGAAGCAAGTAAAATTCCTTTGCTGCTTCTGCTCCTGTCGAATTTACGTGCATCAGTAACAATGGCTTGAGTCCAAAGTAGAAAGAGTCGTGAATGGCTTGGAGCGCAAAGGATTCCTCCACCTTGCTGTATGGACACAGGAAGAGTCCCGTCAGTGAAACACTCAAAACTAATAATTGACTGCATAGTCTTGCAGCTGCTTTTCGTTTTGACAACGTTAGTGAGAGAACCATGCCTTTGTCTTGCCCAAGGATGATGGAAGCGGCATGGGTGTCGAGTCGGCGGTCATGCATCTTGCAGCTCGTCGTCGGCTCGTTCCATGAGCGAGTCGTTTCGGTACTCATGAGTCCCGGTCGTGAGGTACGAGACTCGAGTTGTCGCGCAAGCGGCAAGCCAAACAATGAAAGGATTGCACTCACATCAGTGACTATCAACCTGCCAAACCACTATTTCTGCTGGTAGTCATATACATATTTGCTGACTGTAACAGAGCAAGCTTCCATGACGCCGCATGCCCTGAACAGCGACGCGTTATCGGCTACGAGTACTGCTGGCAAAGCTCATCTCACCATGCGACTCGCAGAATTGCTAAAGATGGATGATGTTGCTGAAGGCATGATTGACTACTTGCTAACCATTGATTCCAGAAATGTACGAATTGTCGCTTGAAAAAGCTGGTTGCAGTCTTGCTTGCAGACGTTCATGGCATTCTCTCATTACTCATTAACGTCCTCCTTCTCCTTCCATGTCACGCATCAATAGGATCTCTTGGAATATCTTACACAATTACTCGGAGCTTCTAATGGCGCAGTCACAAGCTTTGTTGACGATGTATGTAGCTATCAGCGTGGAGACTTGGTTGTTTCGGCTCCAGCCGCTGACGAGATACCACGACAGCGGGAGCGAGATTATTCAGGAGCAACATCCAGTCGCACAAGTCGCACCAGTCAATTAACAACGAACAGCAACAAGAAGCAGCAGCAGCAGACAACCATCAAGACAATAGCAGCTACCGCCAAGACAAAAGCAGCTGCCGCCAATGATGCGCCTGCATCGGACGAAAAACCGGCCGCTACGACTCCTCCAGTTGCAGCAGCAGCAATTACCAAAGAAATTGTCCAGCCAGCCACCTCTGCACTCGCCGAACTACCAGCAAAACAAAAGTTACAACAGTCGCAGCAGCAGCAACAACCAAAGCCACGTCCATTACCAGCAAAAGGAAAGGCAGCCAAAACGTGCGGTTGTTTTGGAAACCTTCATCAAGCCTTGACGAATTGTTTGTATTGTGGACGCGTCGCCTGCCAGGAGGAAGGATACACATTTTGCCCCTTCTGTGAGTACCAGCTAGAGCCGGTCAAGCCTCCCGACGAAGATAGCAGTAGGTAAGATATTGTCTGTTAACGACCAATGCCACTGGCACCAACCACTGTTCTCACTCATTTAAACCCTCCTCAAACGTTTCGTCTCAGCGAACAAGTTACCGCCTGGGAACTCAAGGAACGCTTGCTGCAGTACCAAAGGGAGCGGACCTCTCGCACCCAGGTCATGGACGATCAAGTCGTTGGTGGTGCGCCGTCCTCGTCGAAGCGGTGGTTGACTCGAGACGAGGAGGAACAAGCCACCAAAAAGGACGAGGCATATCGTCTGAGTATGCAGCAGCGAGCAGCCATGCAGCTCAACATAGGATTGTAAATATGTAGCTGATTGCCTACGATTGAACATGAGTGTTGCAGTTGCTATGGACTGGAAGGCAAGCACATCTAAAATCTAAATTGCTGCCGTTACTACCGTAGCTAATTAAAGCGGCAAGAAAATCTGCACCTACAGTACTGTTACTGTTAGAACTTTGACGCATCAGCGCGGCGACCGCGTGTTTGACAGTGAGAGACAGCCAACGCTGTTTTCTACGCTTCAGCAACTAACTCCCCAGTGTGAGGGGATCATGTCGAGCGGAACAACGAGAAACTGCGCCGACAAGCTGCGAGCCATGCCACGAGACAAGTCATAGACGGCTAGTTTAACTGGAAAGGTTTCTGACATGACTAATGTAGCGAGTGCAATGTATGCTGCCAATCATGTTCGTGTGGGCGATGCATGTCGAACAAGACGGAGCAGGTCGATCTTGCGTCTTCATAGGGCAATAGCACGAAACAAGTGCCAGTGTCAATTACGTCATGAGGCTATAGTATAAAACGAGTGCCAGTGAAAACGAAGCCTAAGGCAATAGTATGAAACGAGTGCCAGTGAAAACTACGTCACAGAGGCAATATTGTGAAACGAGTGCCAGTGAAAACTGCGTCATAAAGGCTTTAGTATGAAACGAGTGCCAGTGAAAACTGCGTCATGAAACGAGACGGAGCAGGTCGATCTTGCGTGTTCATAGGGCAATAGCACGAAACGAGTGCCAGTGTCAATTACGTCACAAGGCTATAGTGCGAAACGAGTGCCAGTGAAAACTGCGTCATAAAGGCAATAGTATGAAACGAGTGCCAGTGAAAACTGCGTCAGCAAAGCTTACGCCGAGGATCCATTTCTTGCCATCACACTATGTCGTCGGCTGCTTGACCATCCATCTCGTTCATTGGTAGACGGAAACATGACAACAATGTTACGATCAAGACGATGCATATATGGTTGGCTGATGACTTCATCTTGCCTATCTTTGGTCTTCTCGCTGGTAGAGGCAAACAAGAATCTGCTATCATTTTCAACGCTTCCATTGACAGCCTTCTTCACGCATCAGCAAGAACATCAACAGCACCAATCAGCTGCAGCAACGAGTTCGTTCCTTAATAGTATATCGAATCATGACTCAGAAACTGAGTTTCAGTTTGGTAAGCAAGACAACGACGAAAGTCTGGACCAAGGAGAAAACGAGGAGATTAACCGTCAAAAGTATCGTGACGCCGACGACAACTACATGACGGAATCGACTTTTAGCTTGCAGGAGCAACTCCAACGAACAATGATTATTTCACCGTCACTCCTAGCATGCGACTGGAGCTGCGTGCGCGACGAAGTCCAGCGCTGCACTCGCGCTGGTGCGACTCGATTGCACATCGACGTTTTCGATGGCATCTTGATTGACTCGCCGCAAGCTCTCACATTTGGTCCACAAATGGTTCAAGCTATTCGAAAGAGCTGCCAAGATCAAACTGGAGACGCAGTTTTGGATGTTCACATGTGCGTCCATCGTCCGGCGCGATACGTGTCCGCCATGGCGCAAGCCGGAGCATCTCGATTCATTTTTAGCTGGGAATCTGTCGGCTCACTGGACGAAGCCATTGATTTAGCCTTTGAAGTCGCATCGACCGGCATGTCCTGCGGGGTTTCCATCAATCCATCGACAAACTTTGAGGAGATTGTTCCGTTACTGGAAACAAACATGCTGGATTGCGTAAACGTTTTGGCAGTTGAACCTGGATTCGGAGGTCAAAAGTTCCAGTTGCGAGCACTGGAAACAGTGGCGCGGCTGCGAGCATTCCGAAACCTTTCCTCGATTGACTTTGAAATCATGGTGGATGGTGGCATTAACCATGAAACGGCTGGCGAAGCAGCTTATGCCGGGGCAGACATTCTCGTTTCCGGTAGCTTTATGTTTGGACATCCGGGCGGAATCTACCTTTGCATGGTGGATCTTCTAGGCGAGACGCAGCGCTATACTCAACAATGAGGAACTTATGAAAGGTTTGTTACGATTGGAGATAATAATTTGATGCTCGTCGATTGAGTTGCAGAACCGCATGCTGCGTAATTTTGACTTGCATCAAGTGCACCTGCCGCTCGGATACGAGTCATCGTTGGATCGGACGATGTTAGCGTAACTTAATGCCATTTGGTATCGTGTAAGTGTGGTCATGCCTCCCGTACAACTCGCAAACCGGTGGCGCAGCAAACGTACGTATATTGGTAGTTACATGCATGTGAGGGGATAATGTAATTAGCCATGAAATGGATGCCGCAAGCTTTCTCTTCATACTATGAAAATGTAACCGTGATCATTCTCTACATTCGCAAAGCATTGCACGCGTAAGATGCACGCGTAAGACATAATGGTAATATCAAATTATTCTACAGTTGTATATCGAATGTATTGAAACGTGCAGTATTGTCCTCCGACAGCAATCACCGTTTGAAATTACAAACGCCAATTACAGTTGTTAATCAACTTGGTAAAGGCAATATTCTCGCGCAAATAATAAAACAAGCAAGTCTTGTTGTATCTTACATCAGGACACCCAAGGAGTCGACATCCCTCCTCCTTGTCGCCAGCATTATCGCGTTAATTTGATCTCCCATTCCGATTGAGAGCAAGGATGGACTGTCAGTCCATCACGTAATTAGTCGACATGGCCTCCAACATGCGTTTCCGCTTTGCCAAAATGAGCAAGTAAAAACACTCTTCTTCAACCCGTGACATATTGTGAGACAAAGCGGCACTGCCACGTCCATCAGCCGTGAAATGTAGCGAGCATATAGTCAATGAGTTTAACCGAGGACATACGGCCCCGCTCCGCACCATGCAGACATTGATTGAGTCGTCGCTGCTATCAGTCTCAGCATGTACACATTTTAGCTTCAACTCTGTGAATTGTGGAGCTGTCCTGAGCACATCGAAGAGCATAGAATATGCCTTCGAAGTGCCTCGGCTATGGCGACCATATACATCGTGAGCCAGTCGGTGTGCGTTTACAGTTGAGATAATTCGTCTGATATGGTGAGCGAGTTTCTTTGCGTTGGACTTCCAAAACCGTAGTTTTCGAGCGTGCTGGACGATCGGAGCGCCTGTAACAGTTGATTGCTTCGATCATCTTGGAGCGCTGCTCAAGTTCCGGACGATACGAGTCGCGCCATCGTCATCGAGGTTGTAGAGACCAACGAATAACCCAACACCCAAATAAAGTTCACACCTGCCTTACTGGAATCCCTTGCACGGACGGCATCAACTAACTCGATCGAGGAAGACTCGAGTAATGCGGATGGTTCCATTGATCCAGGCAGATCAATCTCATCGCTGAAACCAACGTAAGACTTGCAATGGAAGAGTGATTAGGAATTCGGACGAGGCAAAGATGACGAAGGAATGCAAATTGACGATGATGCAACCTGCCTGCAGTCGCGCTCATCGCTTGCGGCGCGGCGCGGGTCGTGACTTTGATGACGTCGGACCGCGACTAGCTGCGACACAAAAAATCGCGTCGCCGCAAAACCCACCACGGCAAAACGGTGTGAGGTCATTCACCAGACCAAATCACTCGCACTCGTACCTACTTCTTGTACGAGCGGCGACAAGGCTTATCAATGTCGTGAGGAAGAAGAGACGACGAGATTACGAGTAGTCTGCTCGCAAATGACGGAGCCTTCCGCGACATTGTCGGCATCTCGGCGTAACGACAACAAAAACGAAAGCAATCTACCTGTAGTGAGCGAGAGACTATCGGCCGAAGGCACAGTCAATCTAGTATCAAATCACCAATTACCGGTATATAGCAAGAATGCTAGAGGAAGTGACATTTTGACACTGGACATTGGTGGAGAAACGAGTGTCAAGACTCGTCGCAGCACCTTGACGTGCGTGGCGAATTCGGAGCTTGCCAAATTGTTTAGCGGACTATGGGACGACTCGCCACTACGAGACGACCAAGGCCGTTTCTTCATCGACTGCGAACCGGAAATATTCATGCCACTTTTGAAGTTTTTACGCTGTTTCAATCTGGCAAAGATTACTGAGTTGGAGCGCGACTATACGCCGCCCATGACGCCGTCCTTTGAGAATGCGCGCGACGAAGCAGCTTTTCGTGCCATGGTGGACCATTTTGGCTTGACCAACATTTTTTACAACTACGAGATTTACAAGTTTGGTCAAACCTTTGTCACATGGTACAATCGTCAGCTGGTCTCTCGAGACTGCTCCATTTTTGATTGTTCGCTCCGACTCGGTGGTTCCATCCCCGCCTACAGCTCATGCTTTGCTCTTGATCGACCAGATGTTTCGTATGGAGCGTCTTGCCATTCGCGACCAGTGCAATCGTTTGATGTTGTGCTTAGTCAGCCATCGTCTTCGCATTACGCCATTGGTTGGATTCGTCAAAACCAAGTTCTTGCCGAGACTGAGAAAAACTTTGACGCCATGACGAGTCGGATCACCTTTGTCACAAAGTACATGCAGTTGCGCTACTACGACCGAGACGGAAAGTATTGTCACTCCAAAGGGGTCACAAAGTTGCTCGCTTCAGACTGTGTCCTTCGCTGCAGCAAGGACCGTTATACCAACGAGTTTCAGTGGTTTCTCAATGGTATGTTGGTCGCTGAGACCAGCAAGGCCCTCGCATATGGCACGGAGCAGATGGATCGGAACGTTTGCCGCCTTGGCTGGAGTGTTCCGGACGACAATTACGAAATGATTCCCTATGTAGAAGTCAAATCGGGCACGAGCCGCTTCTCGGCTTTGGAGTTGGCGTAACTTTTTTGTTGCATTGACAGAAGCCTGCCTTCCACAGCAGCGTTTCTTGTCATGTTTTTGAATAAATCACCCTTTTGACGTCGTTGCTACTTGCACTGCGCACTTTATACAAAAGACCCTGTCCATGACAGGTGGCAGTTCCGTCAATGAACAAGTGTCGCAATTTCAAGCTCCACTACAGTACTGTACTCGAGTAGACACAATATGTCCTATGCACAATGCATGCACATACCACTGATCATCTTTGTTTCGAATAATGCTCATATGAAGGCCTATCATCCTGACTGTCGAGGAGGCGCAGCGCTCACTCGTAGCAAGCGATTCCCAGGCTCAGGGTAGCTTCAGTCGTACCGGTTTACAAATCGCTGCTTGAAATTTCGACCAAAAATTCGTCAGTCATCGTCACCATGGCATTTGCATCTCCACCCGTTCTATTCCGGTCCATCCTCCGAGCTCACAAGAGGCATCTTCCAACAGACCTCCGATCGCTTGGGGATGTCTATGTGAAGCAAGAGTTTCGATTGCACAAAACAGCAAAGCCAGAGCAAGCGCTCCAATTCATGAACGAATGGTCACACTACCTTGACCAACTGTCCATGACGGCACGCGCAAGAGACAGTGTCCGAGTCGGAGCCGTCGATAATGACGTATTTGATTTTGGAAAAAACTTGCCACGCGATGTCGAGTTGTCGGAGGAGCAGTTGCAGCAGCTGGAGACGCTCCGCGAGGAAGCAGCCAAGGCGCGCAAATGAAAGGTGAAAGGACTACGCGTACGCCGAAGGCTTCATAATCTTGTATAGTTGATGACTTTACAGTTAATTGATTGCTGATTGTAGATACTCCTATCGTACTGTCGTCTCATTTGCCAGTCATCTTTGGTCGACATGTCGGAACGCGCCTCGTACGCAGAGCAACATGTCACGACAAACACTGGCAAAGCCAAGTGCAGTCATTCCTTCTCGGAAGAGTCTCTCAATTTCTAATTTGACAAAAGCACAAGCCGAGTCGATTGAGTGTACTAAAAGTTTGCATTGATGAATCGGCTGTGTTTCGCCAGCCACGTTACTACTGGGTCTATGCTCAATGCATCGGCAACAGCGGCTTTCCAATTCTCGCACCAACACAACTCATTCTGACGACTAGCTAAAGACCTGTACGTACTCATTAGCCGGTAATTATATTCAGACGCACAGCATTGCAGGCAAAAGCTCGCATATGCGTTTCCGTCGCGCCGACATCAGTCTAGTTACGGTACTGTAAAGACCACCTACATCCCTACAGCCATGGCATTCTTACTCTCGCGCATGTCTTTTAATCTTCGATGCAGATGTACGCGCAATTCAACTCGAACAATAGATTGCATGCAATTTCTGAGTGCAGTGTCGACTAGTCGATCGTTAGCTTGACCACTTAACGCTGCTGCTACGTATCAAAAAGTATGACGATGCGATTGCTGAATAATACTGGCGTCAGGTCGTATAAATACTAAATACGTATCAAACATTGTTACAATTACGCTCTGCTTCACAAAGAATTACTACGAAATTGCTTTATCATCCATCGCTTCGCTCCAAAACGCTGGAGCGTCGCGCTCCCTAGATACTGCCACTCGAATTTTCACTCAAGAGTGTCAAACCATCTTTGATCCATGGGGAACGCAGAGCCTGCGATACAGTCAAACGTTCAGTCGGGTCTGTTGTCAGTAAGCCACGGACGAAGGTCTGCGCGTTGGCCGTCAATTTCCCCCAATACTTCTCGATCAAATCCAATTTTCCGCTTCGGATCTGATCCATACGCGCGTCAAAAGCTTCAAAGTTGATCCCAAAGGGGGGATGTCCATTCAGAATCAAGAAAATGCAGACTCCGAAGCTCCACATGTCACACTGGACGCCATATTTCGGATAGACATTCAACATTTCTGATGCGACAGGAACCAATTTTGTTATGAGACAGTAAACACAACGACGATAGACAGATGCTGATGACGATTACGAACCTGGGCTAATATAGTCGACCTCTCCACACAGAGTCGTTAGGGAATTTGAAGAATCAACAACCTTAGCAAACGAGAAGTCTGAAATCTTGACTTGCGTAACATTATCCACAGCAGCACAAATGAGAGAGGAAGCCGAGAGACTGCGAATGGCAATATTTCGTTCGTGACAATACGCGATACCCTGCAAGCCAGATATCGCCAATTTGCAACCGTCTGTGTCCGAATAGCATCGCTCTTTTTTGAGATGATCAAACACTTGAAAATTTTGACGGCCAGATCATGACCGAGTATACATAATCGGTTTCCAGAAAAACATCACTTGTCGGACAATTCCAGATACGTCAATGTCAGATAGCTTTTTCAAGCATTGCATTTCGGTGTGCATGCCCGTCGCATCAGTCCCCTTCAATGCGTTACGTTTAAAGCGTTTGACGACAAAAATCTCCTTCGGCTCCTTCGTAATGGCATCCTTCCTTGTCATCTTGCACTCGCACAGAACAAACGCTCCGCCTTCAACAACTTTCGTGGCCTCATCCATGCTATACAACTCATTGAAACGTTTGACGTTGGCCACAACGGGAGCGGCAGTTTTGCGTCGGATGCGCTCAAAATCCACTTCCCCACGCGGATTGGCTTTCATCGATTGTTGTGCCACTGATAAGTTATTGACAGCCAAAGCTTCCATCTCCATCTTGAACCAATTGCACTCCAAAGCTTGTTTAGCCGTCGATCGATTTGCAAGTCTGTCCAAAAGCTTGCCGAGTAAACGGCGGACCTCTTTGGAACAACCGTTCGGCATGCGAAAGTTGCCCATGATAACCTTCTTTTCAATGTCATGATGTGTTGCCCCTCCGAAAGCCATGTCGCCGCTGAGCATCCAATATATGACCGCACCGGCACTGAAACAGTCTGCGAGCTCGTTATAGGCTCCTTCGTACACTTCTGCAGGCATGACGAACAATTAAAGAGGAAAGTGTGAGTGCAGAAAAGCGTTAAGTATTTCAACACAAAGCGACGCAGTCGAATTGTGCTTACCAGGAGCGATGAAGCCAGAGGTACCACAAAGAGTAACCAAACAGGACGGCTCTGGTACTACCTTCGCAGATCCTAAGCTTGCGACCTTGATCGACGTTAAGTCGTCCTTTTTCTGAAGTAATACTGTGCAGAAGAGGAAAAGACATGGTAAGCTACTTACCAAAAGCAGAAGCAATGTATTGAAACCAGCCTCCACATACTTGCTGCGAAGAACGAAATGGACGATTGAGTGACTGTTAAAGGTTGCCTAACTATCACAACGGCGTCAAAACCATTAGACACGCACCCGTTATTGGCTTGATGTCTCGATGCGCTATCTTTTCAGCGTGCATATATTCTAAGGCTAAAAACATCCCCTTCATCGCCTCTCGCGCGTCGCTCTCCGAGTATTCAGCCTTATCGCAGATGGATTTACCCAAATCGCTTGCCGCCAATTCCATGACAAGGTACGGGTGCAAACAGTCGAAGCGACAATCGATTAGGCGTATAATATGCTGGCAACCACTGCATTGGCGCAAAGATGCACACTCTCGACGCAAGGCGGCGACGTCGTTGAGGGCGACGGTCTGTTCATTATCGTATCCAAAATGGACTTTTACAGCATACAACTTTTTTGTCTGATCAATCTCACATTCAAATACTGCGCCAAATCCCCCTACACCAAGCTTCTTGCGCTCGGTTTTGATGCATTTTTCGATGGCATCCTTGTTGACAAGACCGTCTCCCGAAGTCTGTTGCCGTTCTTGCTCATCAGTACCGCTAATGCTCTTCTGCCCCTGATTTATCAAAACGCCGATAAAGTTCTCGTACAACTGCTCGAGTCGCTCCTTGCTGCATGGCTCGCGCTTGCACTTCTCTAGCGTCGCCGTGCGGAGGTCAATGTTGAAAGTATTCGCTCCAAGATCAGCGTCCTTCTCTTTTATAAATTGGTGATTGAGCGCCATTATCGCGGTCATGCGTCGCTTGGGGTTGGCCATGAGAAGACCGGCCAAAAAAGGTTTGACATGTTTTGAGCAAGAATCAAAGATCGTCGGATTGAACTTTAAATAGTTGCCCTTATACGTGTTCTCCAAAACCGTTTCGTCGTCATGGTCGCCGGTCGCCTGATATCCAGCAATTAGCACATATGCAACACTGCCCATGCTGTAGATGTCGCATTTCATATCGTATGTGCGGACATTCTGGAATTCAAGCATTTCCTGAAAGCAAACAAGAGTGCGAACGATTAAGAGTCATAATGTCAGTTGCATTCTCGCACCTTGTCAGTTACATTGGAAAACGTACCGGCGCCAGAAATCCAGGAACACCGCAAAGTGTTCCCCGTTTGCACTCGCGGTGACTGACAATGGAGGAACCAAAGCTTGCAAGTCTGACGTGCAACGAGTTGGACCCAGTCGCAGTCACTAGCAAACTCTCCATGTAAATGTTTCGATGATACATATTTCTAAACGAAACGAACGTGCGTGAGCCATTGCTTTCTCTCGACAATTGCAGGAATGAGACTCATGGAGCTGCATCGTTAATTCAACTTACCGATCGTGCATGAACTTTAGACCAGTCAAAGCGCCTCGAATGGCGTCACGAGCTAGCTTTTCCGAAATGTTTGGATGGGCCAAACCGTAGTCGATAAGATTTCCGTCAGGCATCCACTCAGTGAAAACGTGGCAAAACGCCCCCACTTGCTGCGTAAACAAAAATTGCACAATGTTCGTTCCAGCTTGCAACTGCTCCAGGTGCAAAAAGAGCATCATGATAAGTGGGAGTGAGACATCGATGGACGGTTATCGTCTCGTCACCGACTTGTACTTACGTTTTGAAGATTCGTGACGTTGGCCATTAATCCTTGTCAGAGTTTGCGCTCTTCTTGTTGACGCGAATCTTCTTGATTGCGCATTTAAACCCGTCTACTGCACCGACGGCAAAATAAACGTTTCCGTACGTTGACTTTTCCTTTAATTCGTATTTCTGTTTCGCATGATCGATAGGGGGCTTGTGGTGAGCAGCCGAGGCCGAGGTGGAGCTATCATCATGCGACGCCGGTTCCGCCACAGCCGCTGCTGGAAGGCTTGGGAGTTTCTCATCGGCCATGTTTGTGATTAGAACGATTTCAATTTCCAAACTTTCTCTAATAGTAAAAGAGATGAAGAGATAAATAAAACGAAAGGAGATGAGAACGGTGTATCAGAAAGGCTAGTCAAAAGACTCGTTATGATGTTCTTTACAGCTCTGTAATCAGTTTCATCGCCCTCATATCACTCTCCGATTCGGCGCAATACATTCGAAATCATTCATCTATGTAGCATAGCAAAAGACCATGTGTATGAATAATGACGAGAAGGTCATCATTGAAAACGAATGCGAAAAATCTGATTGCTTTTTCGCGACACACCTACGCCGTTGTCTTGCTTTGCAATAAGCAAAACTCACACGTAAACAGATGACGACTTGAATCGAATATAGCGACCGGTTGTTCGTGAGGCGGCAGCAGTGCTTTGTAATAAACAATCAAGTTCTGCTGCAAGGCTTCAAGGTCACTGCGGTTGTGTGCGCATTGCTGCTGCAACGCGAAGAGATAGTCGCACCAGGACTCAAACTTCCAATGCTTGTCGTACCGGTACAAAGGTACTTATGCGCCGCGCCGCGCCGCGCACCTCACGAATTCACAAGGACGCTGCGCCTGGTCTTGACCATGACGCAACTCTGAAGCATACCACTCGCACGTTCTACACCACAAGTGCGGCGATGCATTGTAAAGTCAACTGCGTCGTTACTGCAATGGACGAGATTGTAGGTTTCAGTCGCTGCTCAAACACAATATCAGCGTCTCGCGTCTCACGTCTCACGGAATCTTAATCTTGCACATTGCACTGCTTGCTGCCTGTCATCAACTTAAAACGAAATGCGTGGCAGCTTTTCGGAGTATGTACATTGAAACATCATGCACAAAAGAAACTTAGGCAGTCCTTTGCAATAGCATTACAATAGCATCGTGGAAGGATATGTTTGTTGTCAGTATCGGACGCCCGCCGGCTTATTGCGATTACGTTCATTGCGAATTGCGGCACCAAGCATTAAACACCCAAGAAACAACGAGAAGAAGCGACATCACAACTAAACCATTCCGTTCAAGTTTCGGCAAGCAGCGTTTCCATCTGCGCAAAAGGATGTGACACATGATGTCGAGCCGAATTGCACCTAACACGACAATTGCACTTGGAAACTACCGGTAATCTCACAAGTCAGTGTCAACCGTCGATGATGCCATGCTGCGCATTCAACGTTGCTTATTGCCTATAGTTTGGCCCATTGCTTGCCACCCGGGCCTCTCTTGCGGTCACCATTATCTCGCACCGGCTTCGACGAACGTCGTACTCAGTGAAGCTTGTCGGTACCATTGCATTCGACCCGTCACGGTCTTTCGAAAGTCATTCAATCTGCGCATGTCGGCAAAACATCAGAGTTTAGTTTCGAGAAAGCAGTTTTCATTTGAAACCTGCATGATGATGCGTAACAATGATATTGAATGTTTGCTTTGTCATCAATCGTCAATTTAACAAGCAAGTGAGGCCAATACAAAACGTCGTAGAACATCAGTCACAACGTTTAGATAGCAAAATCTCTACACTTTTATCGCTTGGAAAACTTTCGACCTTCCGATGGCCGCTCAGAAAGGTGTAGACTTGATTGGAACGAGGCTGGGCCAAGGGCCAATCCCAAGCCCCGGCATCATCGCAACATATCGCAATCGATGCCCTTGCTGTTCTTCAGACGTTTCTATACGGTCCCAAGTTAAACAGCGCTAGGAATGATCATGTGTGGATTGCATGCGGTCATTTTAAGCTCAAGGTGTGATCATGTGGAGTGTGGTCGACCCAAGCAAGACCAGCAAACATGCGTGGCGATGGATTTGCGTCGTCCGTGAACCGTGAACCCCATGTCCATGAGTCACCATCTCCTTTGGTTCATAATGCGAAGCTCAACGGCTACAATAAGACTGGTATTGACCCCTTCATCCGCGTTGATATGTTATGATGTCGAGTTGTCAAGCTTACAATGGGGCATCCATGTCTTTCACCATTGACTGTGACGAGCAAGCGCTCACATGGCAAGCTGTGCGCGCAAAGCCACATGATAATGTTCGTCAAAAGGCAATAGTACGAAACGAGTGCCAGTGTCAATTACGTCATTAGGCAATAGTACGAAACGAGTGCCAGTGAAAACTGCGTCATAAGGCAATAGTATGAAACGAGTGCCAGTGTCAATTACGTCATAAGGCTTTAGTATGAAACGAGTGCCAGTGAAAACTACGTCAAAATATGAGATTGTACGAAACGAGTGCCAGTGAAAACTGCGTCACAAGGCAATACTACGAAACGAGTGCCAGTGAAAACTGCGTCACAAGGCTATACTACGAAACGAGTGCCAGTGAAAGCAGCGTCAGAAGGCAATACTACGAAACGAGTGCCAGTGTCAATTGCGTCATAAGGCAATAGTATGAAACGAGTTTTAGTGTCAATTCTAAATGAGTACAATAGCCTTTAAGATGCTGATTGTCGCTTTGGCTTGCCACCCTTCGACGCACACTTCCAATCCCACACGTTTTCATTTCCTAGACCTTCGATCGACATTACTACTATTGCATCAACTTCAGCCATGGTGATCTACGATTACTCGAAATTGCGCTGCACGTGAAAGTCAATGACATTGGTGGAGAAGTCCATTTATGCCGCCCGCAAGCGTGAGCGTGCTGCTGCTGCAATTCACTCTGCTGACGATGACACTGCCACCAACCTCGTTTCTCCCGAAGAAAAAGGAAGAGGAAGGGGAGTTTTTGACGAGGAGGAAGACGGATCCGCCGAGGATAAGGCGTAGTAAGTGGCCGAGCCGAAACACTTGTTCAGACAAACAACAAAGCAGGTGCGAGCCCTGTCGAAGGCGGCGGTAACTCTCGAAGAAGCTGGATTACCTTTGAATTTTGATGCAATCATCTTTGGAGCCACAGCTGCTCCTCCTGCTCAAGCTGCCGGCATGCTTACCTGCTCCGGTAGCTGTCGCTGGTACGCCTTGTCCGATTCCTCGCGCACCAGCCACGCGTCGAGTTGCTACGTGAGCTCATGCTCGCATGTCCATAGTGATGGAAACCAAGCGATTGACGGATGAAGGCGATTTACCTCTTCTACCTTTTTGTATAGAGAAAAGAAGACCTACTCTAACAGCGTATAAATTACTATAGTGCGAACGATTACAAAAGGTTAGATTCTGCATGAGCTTAAAACGACTTGACAACGACAACTTCCTCATGCTCGTAGAATGTTGTAGCAACCTCCAAATCAGATTCCATATCAGAAGCGCTATTTGAAATATGCTTTTGTTTCAACATGGAATTAATCTTCCAGCCTCGAACTGCTCCTCTGTTTAACAACTTGCGATCGCCTTCGCTGCTCCAACGCAGGTTTGTACCCTCGCGTTTCGTCGCTCGCTATACTCCCACTTTGATCCCATTGAAGTAACTACCATCCAGCTCATTGTCACTAGTATCCCGAACCGAACATACTCACAGAATCACGTCGGTCACTTCATTTACATAACGATGCACTTTAAACCAATTCACTCCCGAATTGTCAACAAAAACATTCAACGAGGCCAACTTTGTTTTCCTCTGCAACGCAAGCCTGTTAGGCTCAATTGTTTTACTGTTAATGCAACTTGCATTACGTCGACGCTGTCGGAGCTGTTCATACATGTACAGTATGCTCGACCGAATTTTTCTCGCTCATTCAATGGGGCACATATCGCCTTGTGATAGCAAAGTTATCGAGATAAGACAATCATGGCCAAGATCAACACCAAAAGCCAAATATAGGAAGCCTTATGCGTTTTCGTCCACGAGCAGTAAAGCATGCACCTTGGTGTCGCGCTTCAAACTCAGTTGTGATAAGTCGTACGGCGTATATCCTTTTTCATTTTTGTGCCACTTGCCTTCTGGATATTGCCGGCAAAGATACTCAATTACCGCAAAGTCAGTGTTAATGCGGTGTATCAATAGCGTCAAATGAAGCGGTAGATTGCCGGCTGGATCGGGTGTTTCTACACTCTTGGACGAAGCCTGCACGAGCCCTTCAATGGAAGCAAAGCCGAGCCGAGCCTTGATTGCCAGATGCAGCGGCAAATAACCCTCTTCGTTCTTCATATCGCAAACGGCAGGAAACTTAAATACGAGAAACTTGATGACATCGACAGGAGCTTCCGTATCGCACGCGTGGTGCAGCGCCAAATTCCCGTCACGGTCAGGCAGCTCCAAAGCCTTTGTATAGCGCTTTACCAACAATTCCACCGTCTCAATTGATGCCTTTGCCATGCAGGCAACATGCAAAGGTGTTCGCTTGGCTGGATTTTCCGCCTTGACATGCGCCGGCTGCTTGTCCACGAGAAACGACACGACGTCGAACGGTGCGCGGTGGGTGCATGCATAATGCAAGGGCGTCCCGACAAAGTTGTCCGTCTCTTTCAATGCATCTGGGAATGCGTCGTAACAAGCCTTGACCGTCGGAAGTTGTGCACGGACCGAACATAACATGCTTAAAGGGTAAACCTTGCAGTGCATGTCATCAAACTTGAATTGCCTGGAACAAAACCCAGGAAATGACTGAATGAGAGTGAACACACCGGCGTTATCGAACGAGCCCTTGTCCCATGTGTCCAAATTTAATAAACGATATAATTTCTCCTCTGGAGTCTCGGGTTTGGCAGGAGGCAAGGGCTTATCGAGAGGGGCTGACACTGTCGGTGTAACCCGAGTAGTTTCGTCAGCAGGACTTTCGCTGGTTTCGTCGTCAACATCCTTTGTTTTCTTCTTGCGCTTTTTCTTGTTTTTCTTCTTGTATTTTTTCTCGCTTGCAAGTGTATGCTTGTCTTTTTCCTCGGCATTGCTAATTGATGCATTTCCATCCGCTGCCTCCGCGCTTGTCGACGTTTTCACTTCCGTCAAAAGATGCCCGTCCTGTTCAGCGTCGTCTTCATTGCAATCTTTTAAATCTAATTGATATGTTCCCGGTTGCTTCAAATCATCTTGCTCGTCTCCAGGGTGTTGATTCTGGTCAAAATCGTCTTGGTTTTTGCCAAGTGCATTTTCGCCGTCGGCATCTTGGTTGTCATCCTGACCAGCACCAGTTGACTGTTTCTTCATCTCGAAAGCTTGCATCCTGCTCGTGGCATCGACCATTGAATTCGTTCCGTCAATACAGTGCGTCTTGGCGCTGTCAACAATCGAGACGAGATGACTCTCATGCTGCAAGTCCTTTACCGTTGCTTCTTCCGTCGTTGCACCTCCGGTCTCACAGTCAGTCGATCGTGTACCGGTGGCAGCAGATGCTGCATCTGCATTCGACGTCATTGTTGTTGTTGCTATTGCAGTGTCGGATGATGATCCATTTTTGGAGGCAACCTGACTGTCACTCGCTAGCGCTGATGCGATACTAACAGCTTCCTGCTGCTGATGCGTCTTGTCGGATGATGTGCCTTTCCTGTTCGGCGTACCGGTAGCCGATGATGGCGGCATCGGCTGAGAGGATCCACATCCCATGGTTGCAGTGACAATCTGTTATTTATACTCGCCGAGTGGCAGGTGAGGGACTGGATGGTACAAAAGTACAAAAGGAATGAGATGTTATATATTATGATCGGATGGAGTCGCGTTGCTTCTCGCGTGAGGGCTAACAAGACCAAGAATCACGCGATCGTGTTGGGCGTTGGGCGTGACAAAAAGTCGCACAAAGACTCAGCTTCCGTCTTTTCAATGCCGCGACCATTTCCGTCCGCGCGATTGCCGCTCACACAAATTGCAAGAACACCACGCTCGCACCATGGCGACCCGCCGTCGCTCCTCAAGAGGATCTTCGCTTGATGCAGAGCGTACTATTGACATCGATGATAGAGAAAATAGTATTGAAGCAGACGATGAAGTAAAGGAAGAAGAGTTGGATGAACCAGAGGAAGGGTGAGTTGAAATGTATCCAGCGGCGCACTGCTGCAACGATTGGATATGAATATCTTCTCACTTTCATCATCAATCTGAATACACAGTTCTCCTAATGACTCTCGCCGTCGTAGTACTCGCAATCGAAGCAAGGTTCTCGCTCGGCTTCCTCCAGACTCAGAGTCGGAGGACGAGGAGCAGGAAGACGCGAACGATTCGGATGATGATGGCGACGACGCTCCAGAGCTAATCAACAAGAATCGACGTACTGCGCCCAATAAACTAAAGATTTTAAGCGACAAGCAAGAAAAGACAAAGCAAAAGGCTTCTCATCGAGGATCGCCACTTGCTGCGCTTGCGAAAAAATGTTTATTCGACGGAGAAGACGATGAGAATTCTCTTCTCGCGGCGCTCCTTCACAGCAAGGATATTTCGTCCCTTGCTGCAAGTGTCTTGCAAGACTACAAGAAGGACAGCAACGCGATGCGTATCCAACTTTTGAACCTGCTGTTTCGTAGCGTTGGATCGACTCCTGCCGCATGCCTTGACGCTGAGGAAATTCAAATTGACGATTTGGGAGACGATGAATGGCTTTCCACTATGACGTTTGTTTTCGAGCAGATGCAAACTGTACCGCTCGCCAAGGTTTTGCTACATTTGGATCCAACGAAAAACAAGAGCTTTCGAGAAGCGTATCAGGATTTCTTCTACCAGCTCATCATGGCGGCTTTGGATGACAACGATGGCATTTCGGCCGAACAAATCAATTCCGTCAAAGCCATAGTTGGGGTACTCTTAATTCTTGTCGCAGTTGGACAGCCCGACATGCGGCTCGGCGCAAGCATGGCAGTATACAGCATGTCCAAGGCGATTCTTCAAACAACCAAGGCTTTAAATAGCAAGATTGACACTGCTAAGCGCCATTTGCAAATTGCCAAGCGAAATAAAAGTCGCGTCAAAGCCAACACGTTGTCGGAAGAGATTGCTTCATGGTCAGAAGCATCAGACGATTTGCTCGAAACAGTTGTCGAAACAGTCATGTCCAGTGTTTTTGCCAAGCGAGTGCGCGATTCGGATCCGCACCTTCGCATCCTTTCGCTAGAGACCTTGAGAGACTTTTGTTTGATTCGACCCGACTCTTTTATCGCGGGGCGATTTCTAAAGTACTTTGGTTGGTTTGCTCACGACAAGGATGCTGACGTGCGTTATGCGGCGCTGCATGGCTTGTTCGTTCCACTTAAGGCAATGAAAGACAAGATGATTGAGTTTGACAAGGGCCCCGTCACCCACGTACTTGGGCGATTCCTGTCGCAGATTACAAAGCTCGTCTTCGACGTCTCAATCACAAATCAAGAGCTGGCGCTGGAACTTATTTTACTTTTGCTGCGCGAGGAATACTTGGATAATTTGGATGACGCGGTGACTTGGATTCAAATCAACTCTCGGGCGCTTGCCGAAAATACAAGTCCTGCTGCTCGCAAAACGGCGCTTTGCTTCGTCATGGCGCAGTGTGAACCATTTGATGATGACCAAAATGTTGATGTTTACACGGAAAAGCGCGCTATTGATCAGATTGGGGCTCTTGCGGCATGGTACGTTATTAGTGGACGAACGACTCTGCAGGTGCGTTAAGTTTGATGTGCGAACTGACTTTTTTCTTCTTGCTGGTTTGCAGGGCCGCTTCCATGCTTGCCAAGGGAGATGTTCCTCTCGATCAGGTCCGTTACGAGCTCGTGGACTACATGGTGCATTCACTTATGAGTCTAGCGGAGCATCGTTCGCTTGCAACAAACTGGAGCGCCTTGCTGAAGGCTCTTCAAAGCGAGGATCAAACTGGAGGGAATCATCGAGTGTCTACTGTCAAACAACGCATTATAATGCGCATGTTAGTCACCGCCGCGGAGTTGGAATCGTTTATTGGCTCGGTGCAGACCTTTGACAAGTCAGGTGACATCGACCCAGCTTTGATTGAATTGGAGAAAGAACGTATTAAACATTTCGTTCTACTAAAGACGAAACCAGACATGAAGTCGCAGTCGTCGCATCAGGATAATTTTGGTGACGTTCTCGCCACTTCTCTTCATCAGCTCCTTGTGCGATTTAAGGGAGATACGCACATTTTGCGGCAGCTCACGCGCTTGCCTCGACACTTCTCTGTTGATGTATTCAACATGCCGACCCAAAAGAAAAACTACACAGAAGTTATCCAGGATATATCCACATTATTTCTGGAACTGACTGACACTGAGATTCTTGGAAACTGCGCTTTCGTGCTGACTGCCTTCGCTCGTGCAAGTCACAGCCGTGCCGGCGAAGCCCTACTGCAGCTCGCCCGCATTGCATGCACCTTGCGTGACCGTATGCTGGAGCTGATCACTAAGAAGCGCGAGCTATCTGGTAAAGCTAAGGCATCCGAACTATGCGACGTTGAGAATTCAAAGGGGTTGTGCCTGCGCCGCCTGGCGATTCTCTCCAAGCGATGGGATGTTGCCGAATTGCTTGGTGACGGATCCAGCGAGGATGGCGATGCAGCCATTCGACGGCTTTGGAAACACGTCTCGAAAGATTTAGAGCTTGATTTGGCTTTGAGAATTGTCAAATGGGAACGAAATGAGGAGGAGGAGGTTGGCAGCATGCCGCAGCATAGTCAGCCTGTGCTTTCCGATACATGGGGGTTTGAGGACAGTCGCCTGCACAGCTTCGTCGCCGACAATGTTGAGAATGGTCTGGTCTTCTTTTACTTGACAATGGTTTGGCAGTTTAAAAAGTTGCTTGATCAAATTACCAGCGAGGACGAAGGCGAGACTGAGGACGAACAGTCGGGTGGCCATGTTTTGATCTATATGCGCGATGAGCTTGTCAAGCTCATTCTTCTTTGTTTCGAACAAGATTTACAAGTCGAAGTACACGACGAAGGAACATTTTCGGAAGATCACGTATCGTTTGCGACCAACGTCATGATGGCCGCACATGGTCTTGCCGGCGACTTATTCTTGCTGTTTCCTCCTTGGATGCACGATGCTAAAAGTCTTTTGCTCCGCACTCTGGCGAGCGGTAGTGACCAAATGATTCGTGGGGTGATGGCCCGCTTTGTCGAGTCAATGGACGAGCTGGTGAGCAGCAACGGAGCATTTTAGTTTTTCATTTTGATAGAGCTCACACATATATTTCCTGTGCTAGTTCCAAAGCAGCGCCGATGCAGAAAAAGAAGACATGGGGTTCGCACGAAGTTTATTAATGCCACTTGCTCGTTGCGCAAGTGTCGACCTGCTTGGAAAGACGAAATCGCGATCTAGTGGCAAGCTTCTACAATACTGCATGGGCTACGGCGACACTGCAGGCGCTATTGCCGGAGAGTTGAATAAGCTCGGCAAGAAGGTACGAATTTGCTTGGGGCGAAATTGTCCTTATTTGCTTGACTCGACTAATTTTGATGTTGCTTCTAGCTCAATCCGCATCTATGTGTGGAAAATCAATACATGGTACTTCAAAAGGACTTCTTGAACTGGTGTCGCGCTGAACCTATTGATCCTGGAGACATGCCGTCCGAGAAAGAAAGCGAAGATCACGAAGCTGCAGTGCACGGGCACGCCGCAATGATGCACACTTTTGTTGCAAAGGCCATGCGAATGGCGTCAGTCTTCGGAGTCGGGAACATTTCAGACGATGTCTTGTCGAAAATTGTTTGTGAGCTTGTCATGACGGGTCTTCCCTCCGCTTTCAGTGGCGATAAAGTTGGCGCGCGATTGCCGTTCCTTCGCCCAGTTTCAAAGTACCTCGTCAGGCTGAAAGGCAATACAGCGGCCTTGAAGTGTATAGAAGAGGAGCTTAACGACTTAGAGACAAAACTTCGCGAGACACTGGCGTATGAAGACTTGCCAAAGTACGACGTCGAAAGTATCGAAGAATTCCGCAAGGCAGGAGGGTTTCGCGCATTTCCAAGCAAGCGTCATGCACGTGCAAAAGAGCGTGCGGTTGATTCTGTCGCCACAACGACGCAGAACTCGAATGGATCTGTCGCTAGCAATTCGTCCTCTTGTATCCTCTCGTCGGTTTCTGAAAACGGCGACGAAGAAAAGGAGGATAACGATGTTCAATCGTCGGACAAGCGTAGACAATCTTCATCACCGCGCCACAATAGTAAACCACTGAGTGATGATAATTCGACTGCATCACTATTGTCTGGCGACGGCATGATTTCAAATGACGAGGATTCTCAATCCGGCGCTAAGGTTCGCAAACGTTCAAATGAAGCAGCACAATACCTGTCGTCGAAACGTGCCAAGTCGGGATCTTTGGCGCCTAGTCTTGATGCTCAGACAACTCGCACACTTCGAGGCACGCGCTTGTCAACGGTCAACAGTCCCCTAAGCTCCACTCCAAGCTCTGTTGCTGCCGATTCAGTTTTTGACAGGAGCGATGGCTTGCCGACCATGACCGGAAAGCGTCGTCAGCACGGTTCTTTTGGTGGCCAGCGCAAGTCGAGCTCTACTATGGCGGAGTCTGTAGCCTTGCGTCCGTCTCGCCCCAGTCGAAGCAATAAGCTTGGCGAACTTTCACAGAGCACCATTCAGCACGAAGACAGCGGATGTGACAGCAATGAAGATTAGTTGGCAAGCGGAAACGTTTATAGTGAGCGATAATGTGCCGAATGTACTTCAGAGAGTGCATTTATGCTTACGTGGGCGATCAGCTAGCGTTTCTCAAAATTACAGTCACCAACTAGATATTATATATAATAGTATTTAAACTTTCCCTGTAAACGATCAAGGACACATATTTTTATTCCTCTTCCGGACTGTCATCCTCGTCAATGTCACTATCGCTTCTTTCTAGCACTTCGGTCGGGCTTTGAGTTCGATACGACTGTGCGCTGAATTGTGAGTGAAGCCCACTCCAACCAACCGAGTTTTGGGTTGACCCGGCGTCCATGGATGTTCCTGCGCATGTACTACCTGCATAGGTGTCATCAGTCACTGTCACGCCACCAGCAATGTCAACAAACTTGATCGCGTCGTGGCCGTCGCTGTCGCTATCCCCACTCTTTCGCAATGCGAAAATTGTGCCCGCTAGAACAATGAGAATTCCTGCTCCTGCAGCCGCAATTCCACCTATGGTTGCTGCCGACATTGTCTCAAACACGGAGCCATCTGACGCGTCCGTTACTGTAGTAGCAGGAATTGTTTCAAAAGCAACTGCCGTTGTTGTTTGGAAAATGTTGCTCGCCGGAAGCGCGGCCAGATCTGCCAGATATGTGTCAAGTTCTGGATTAGAAAAAGCTTGCAGCAACAACGCGTCTAATTCATCTACAGTAGGAGAAGTGTCAGAGGCTGGGTCGATGGTGACTTCCGTGGTAAATGTGATATTCACAGGCTCATTTGGACCGACAAAGGAGAAGCTGTCTCTCGTCGTGTTGGAGTACAAGAATTTTACGGCTGATCCATTTGGAAAGTTTCGAGCCATTTGTTCATTGACGAAGCTGTCGGTTATTTCCGTGACACCAACGTAGTCTGTGTCGATAGGTATACGGCGTAGTTCAAGTGTGTAGCTGAGACGATAAGGTGTGGCAGCGATTGGACCAGCCTCGGAAGAAGTCGGCGCCGAACCAGACGATGGCTCCGTTGTGCTTATCGAAGAAGGTACCACAGTATCAAGACCTGCTAAAGTCGGAACAGTACTTGGAGATGTAGCAGCCGTTGGAGTGCTTGGCATGGGTATATTCGTAGTCGGTGCTGCAAATGAAGAAGTGAATGTTAGTCTCGCAAGTGTAATTTGCATCGGCAGTATGTGGTGGGCGGTGGCGTCGTAATGCTACGTACCGGAAGGGGTTGCAGCTGGAGCTGGAGCGTGTATAGGTTCTTCACACTCCATAACATGCTTAGGTGCTTTAAGCGAATGCACTTTGTCCTTGCCAAGCGGTGGCTCTTTTGGCTCCTTGAGAGATTTCGGTGTTGGCGGGCAACCCTTCAATCCTTTAGAGGCACCCTTGACTGTTTTGGATGCACCTTTTACGGATGTGACCGCTACTTTCTTAAAACTCCCAAGGGGCATACTGAAACTCATCATGCTCATGCTCATGTCTTGTTGAAGGCTCCGCACAGCTTGCTCATCGATCATTGAGAGCATGGCGTTTGCGCGAGACGAAGAAGATACTAGCAGCAGCACCGCTATGGTCAGGATAGACATCGATAGATGAGGCAACATTCGTATACGCGCCATGATTACGAGCGAGTTGGTCGCAATAGTATATGGTCCTTAAAAGGTGCCCCATGGCACCATGATCATCCGATCCCGTCGCACGACAAGGACGACGAAAAAGTGGCGACCAAAATTCTTCGCATCCAACGCTTAAAATGTGTACCGGTCGGACTTTCAAAGTCTGTACCGGTCAGACGCGTGACAGCATACATCATCGCATACATTTTCTGCCGTCACATTTTGTGTTGTCGCCATGGTAACTCATCAATCGCTGCAGCCTTTCAGCTTGTTCCAAGAGGCGAATAACGCCAGTCAGCTTGTCATGGAGAAATGCGCACGTTCAGTTTTGCGCCAAGTCGTTCTGGAAAGTCTCGAGCAGCTCGTCAATCTCAACGAGCCGCAGCCGCAGCCGCAGGTAATTGTCACCCACGAACATTTATCCATCGTTCGACAACAATGTCGGAACCTAGCCGACGTATGGTGTAACAAGCTTCAAGAACGAGGACATTTTCAAGCAGCTGCGTCAGTGCGAGCAGTTGTGGAGCGAGAAGAAGACAATTTCTACTATGACGTCGACGACGATTTGATCCGACAACCGACAACAACCTCTGAAAAGCCAGCGATTGCCTCGCAAGAGCCATCAACAGTCACCGATGATATGCAAGTCCGATATCCAAGCAAAACTGCTCTTGCTCGTATACGTCAACTTACAAAGCAAGACATTATGAGACCCGAGCCGCAGGATAAAGATGCGCTGCTGGCTAGCGCTAATGAACAGCTCACACAGTATGGACAAGCGCAACAAACTGACTGGCCTTATTCGTGGAAACTCATTGAGCGCGCTGTCCAAAACATTCCTAATAGATTATACAATACGAAGCAAGGTACTCCAACAATCGAGCTGATCCCAAGGTCAATCTGGGAGAAGCAGCAGGAGCAGCTGCTGCTGGAAAGTGATCCTGATGTTATCGACAAGCCGGAGTACAATAACGAAACGAGACAACTCATTCTCCGACGACGACGAAGACGGCGCAGCACCAACACTCGCGACCAACATATTGCCAAGCGTTCAAGAGTTGCTTTACTCATTGTGGAAGAGACTCCACGCGTTGCATCGACGCAGCCAGCGCGAGTTCAATTATCGCTTAATTCGCATGATTTCGTCGATCATGACATTGATCAATACGTTCACGCAGAAGATGTATCTGCAACGGACCGTATCGACGCTTGCTTACTGGCACCTCTGCTGAGCATTGGCCATACACACTATACACGGCAAATGCTCGTTCATGCACCTTGTACAAGCACTTGGAGCAACCGGCAATGGAAACTTGCGCAGCGCAAGGCACGCATGGAACGACTAGGTCCACATTCTGTGTGCAAAGATGCTGACGAATCCAGATCGAAAGTGAGACGGACCGTCGATGCGAATGGTGTGTTTTGGATGGATTTTGATTTGGGAAGAACCATGCTTGAACTGGGTCCTGCGGAAGATAAGCGATTGTATGTTTTCGAAAGTGTAGAAGCTATCTTGCTGGACGAAGAACAGAATGATGCTTTGAACGATGCTGAGGCGGATGACGAGGACAGCGATGACGCTGGATATAATGACAATGACGAAAGCGGAAAATAAATGTAGTTGAAGTGCGAGCAAATTTTATACTTATTCATCCTGAAGCCAAATTGCGACCCTCTACGTGCAAAATCGATAGTTATACACATTTTACCGTCCAAATGACATTCGAACTGCTGGAGCTGGTCGCTTCCTCGCTTCCTCTTGCAATTTAATCTCTAGCCCACGAATGGCTCTCGACACATTGACAAACATGCTGGTTTTCCCACGCTCCGTCTCGACTTTTCGACGTTTTGGTACCGGTGTTGCATTCTCTGCTCCATTCGATGAGTGCTGATCTCCTATGCCACCCTTATCCACATCTGTCACAAAGTAGCATGCTGGGTTGCGAAAGCTACCAAATTGTTTGAGCCAGTAGTCACACTTTCGTAGCAGCTCCAAGTACAAATCTCGTCTCATGCCATCAGTCAACGTACGATTACCTCCTTCATACTTTGGTGTGTTCCACTCTCCGTAGATTAACGGAAGAACCACATTAATCCAGTCTCGAAGTGCAACGTGCGGTGGTACCGACAGCGGATGCGACGCATGATACCCGACTTGCTCATACCGAAACCGAAATTCGAGTGGCAACCTCATCATTGGATTCGACTTTTTGTCGAGTTCAGACTCGTCAATGTTTTTAAACAGTTCGTGCTCCACTTTTGGCTCATCGACCAACTCCCACTGTGGTGTCGTCCTGTCCGTCCCAAGCAAAGATCGAAAATTGCGGCGGCGAAAATGAGGCGACTCGGCCGGCTTGTCGTCCCAGCGAATCGATGAAACTTCTGGCAGCCTATGAATGATAATGTCATTGTCAGCGAATCCTCGTAAGCACCGTTCGACCAAATCATAGTCGGGCATGTCGCCAAAGCCCAGGGTGGCCAAGTGCGCAAAAACTTCCCGCAGCAGTCCAATCCGCTTGGAATCCTTGTACAAAGCGAGCGGCTCGGGCAATGTTATGGTCACCTTTTCTTCATTGAAACCAACTTTGGCTAGTTGCTGGTCTCGTTTGAATTTTGCAACATGATACTCGTCACCCATGAGCAATAGTTCCGTCTGATCCGGCTGTTGCCCACTTGCTGTTCCAAGCAATTCTGTTGCACTTGCGTTACTCAGTCCATGAACAAGTTCCTTGAGCTGCTGACAGGCCAATCTGTCCCTATGAGCGGCATGCGACATCCACGGTAAGCCTCCCGAAACCAAGTCGCAAAAGACATACATCAAACTCCAAATGTCATCTCGAAACGAATAGTCTTGCAGTTGATGAACCCGTAACGACGCATACATTGAGGTTCCACGAAACTCGGCGCGATCGCGTGGTACGCGAACGCAAGCAGCTGCTGGAGACGACGGCGATGAAAGAGTGGCTTCAGAAAGATTTGCCGTCGCCGTCGTCGCCGATTCATCAGGATTCAACCAAGCTTGCCCATCAGGCCAAGGATGCGAATGATCGGCCAGTGGCGATTGCCTGTGAACGATAATGCTCTTGGAAAGACCAAAATCTACAAGACTAAACTCCTTGTCATGTTGGTTGCTTGTTTTGGAAATGGCGCGAACGACGTTGCTTGGTTTGACGTCACGATGCACCACGCCAACAGCGTGCACATTCTTTAGCAACGGTAAAAACACCGATGCACAAAGGTAAACTGCATCTTCTATTGTCATACGTCTGGTAGTGAGATTGGATGGGAGTGCGTCCCGCAGTTGATGCATGTCGGATCCGGCCAAGTATTCCATAAACAGAGCTGCGAATTGCTGGGGAGGCTGCTGTTCCTTTTGATGGAATGGTAGCTTGCTAGAAAAGTCAATGGATGATGGTGCTGCAGTAGATAAAGCAGACGCGTTGGATGTGGCCGTCGCCTTGTAGTAGCCATAGTACTTTGGAACCGTCCCTTTTGGGGTATTCTTGTGCAAGAAATCCAGTAGAATCGCTTCCTGATCCAATACACCGGATTGTTGAAAGGATTCCAACTCCACTTTTGCTGCCGCTACCGATAAATTCGACATGTGAATACTCTTGTGAATGCTGCTAAAGGTGCCTTTGCCTAGCTGGCCAAGGCAGAAAAAGGGACCCAGCGTGCTTCCAACCTGCGGAAACGACCCGCTGCAAGTGACAAGACTGGGACTTCCATACGCCAAGTTCTTGTGAGAATCACTGCGCTTCTTGTGACTTGATGAAGCATCATATTCTACGCCGCAGGACGATGCGCCCAAAGTAGGCTCAGCGGGTGTACTTGCTGGTGGCTGAGCTGCTGCTCTTGCACTATTGGAACTCATAGCCACACAACCACTATATGCAAATGGCAAATTCAAAAAGAATGAGCGTACAACTACTGTATAGCAGTAGTCTGTTCTTGACCACAAAATGAGGTCGACCGATTTGGCAGAACTTTTGGATGCTGGCAGGCATAAATTGGGTACCGGTACGACTTGTGGGAATCAGTCAAGCAGTCATGCTCGCCAAATAGTTTCAAAAAGTGAACGCGAAAAGCAACCATTTTGTAGCACTGCTACCATGCTGCTGGAGTATAGAAGTACTACTCATTCTCTAGTTAAATGTGTTGGATGCACGAAGAAGAGCGCCGCCGTCAGGTAGGCTCCAGCTGGCCATGCAACCGGCGACTGCGTGTGACAGGATGCCGCTCCCGACACACGCATCAGAGTCACTTGTCGACCTGCAGCTAAGGCAGCTCCATGAACCATGTCCAAAAAACATTGGCCGCCGTCCTTTTGCGTCATGGCTGCCGAGCATGTACACGTCAAGAGCAAACCACCATGCACTTGCGAGACGAGTTTGATCGCGTCGCGATTAATGCCATGATACTTTCGCCGGGCCTTTTCCAGCAACTTTTCGCTCGGCGCCAGTTTGGGAGGATCCAAGACAACCACATCAAAATTCTCGTCGCGTCGAAAGGCTGCTTGCATCCACTCTGTTATATCCGCGTGCACCAACGTAGTCTTGTCGATACAATCGTTCAAGTGAGCATTCTCTCGACAGACGGTAATGGCATCGGCACTAGAATCAACCAATGTTGCTTCTTTGGCTCCTCCATTCACAAGGGCATTGAGAGCAAATCCTCCGTGGTAACAGCAAAGATCCAAAACCCGCTTATCGTTGCATAGTTGCGCGAGGTTCCAACGATTCTCTCGCTGGTCGCAATATACTCCCGTCTTTTGTCCAACAGACGCAAACGGATGCGTTTGATACTTGATGCCATTCTCCATACATATAACAGAACCATTCATAGCAAGTTTTTGCTCTGCTATATCCAAAGATCCCTCGCCATCGGCAGTGGTAATGTGTGAATCACCGTCATCGACTGGAGCATAGCCGTCCTGCAGCAGACGACTTGGCGTTGTCTTCCACACAATGGTGGGCGTTTGCTTTGATTTCGACGTTGCCAATACCTCCTCCAGCGCTCGCTCAATGGTTTCGCGATGCACTTGACACCATGCGGCCGAGCTCATGACCACAGCAACATTTGGACCAACAATGTCCACGGCCAAGCCAGACAAGCCATCTCCTTCACCATGCACCAGTCGAAATGTATCGGTAGATGTAGCGCTGTCATTGTCGCCAAGCCCCAAGGCCAGTCGCTTGATCCGTGCCATGGCCAGGTGATGCTTCAAAATAAGCGACAGCCCATCACTTGGCGATACCGACAAGACTTGCGCGTATAGCTGAGGCTGCATGTATCGATGGCATAAGATGCGAATCTTGTATAGTGACTCGGGATTATAGACGCCAAAGCCAATGCCATGTGGAGATTGATCCGGTTTGTCCGGCTCGACTAGGACATGCACAAGATCGGCAATTTTGATGCTGCTGGAGCCTTTTAGAGTGATTTGCTGCTTGATGGCACGAGTGAAAACCAGAGGATTTCCGTTTCGAAAGGCCTTGGATTGTTTGCTGCGCTTCAATATAATGGAAGGTTGATGGGGAGAGGATGGACTTGGATTGTTGACAGTAAACGATGCCAAAGAGGAGGAACCCGATTCACTGTCCGTCAATGTAGAGGCAGAGGCGAAGTATCGCCATACTGGAAATCTTTTGGCAGCCCGACAGCTCTGAAAAGCAAGATTTGAATGCGCGATGACAAGTAGCATGCCGCTTACACTCAATGCTCGTCGCAAGGCTGTCATGCTTGGTCAATTTGTTCCACCAAGTCGGGCTCATTTTTACATCCAATATCGATGGTTATCCTGGTGTAACGCTAGTTTCGGTAAGACATCATGACGTTTTGAAGACTAGGCCACGTTGCGCGACGGCGCGGCATTTCGCTGCAAACCTTTGGCTTCCACGATCACCATCCGACATGATGAACATTATTTTTGTCAAGAGCTTTAGTCCCTGGACTAAGCAGATTGTGGTTCAGTTAAACAGTAAAGGGTCAGCCAATTCCTTTTACAGAAATAGCAAGCTACGAACCATGTCTTCCACTACAGCTGCAGATATTGCCGCCTCCCTTCCTTCTCGGGTTGAATCGGATTCCATGGGCCAGCTACAGGTTCCAGCTGCAACACTTTGGGGTGCTCAGACACAGAGATCTTTGGAAAATTTTCCGATTGGCGGCCCTGAATCACGCATGCCGCTAGCGATTATTAAATCCATGGCTGTCGTCAAAAAGTGCTGCGCCTTGTATCACGCGAAGGAAAACCTCATGGATCAATCCATTGCCGACGCGATTGCACAAGCAGCGGATGAAGTTGTGCAAGGCGAGTTGGATCGTCATTTTCCACTCTGCGTCTTTCAGACTGGATCGGGTACACAAACGAACATGAACGTAAATGAAGTCTTGTCGAACCGAGCGATTCAAATCATGGGAGGCGATGTCGGAAGCAAGGTGCCCGTCCATCCAAATGATCACGTTAACAAGGGACAATCAAGTAATGACTCCTTCCCGACTGCAATGCACATGGCGGCTGTCGAACTCATTCTGTCCAAGACGCTTCCTGGCTTGCGCACACTCAAAGAGTCACTCGATGTAAAGGCAAAAGAGTTTGACGCTATTGTGAAAATTGGAAGGTGCGTCAAGACAGTATCGAGATGGGCTGAGTGGACGATAGAGCATTGAATGATTATTCTAACGGGAGTGTTCGTAACTCATGTACGACAGAACGCACTGGCAAGATGCCACGCCGCTGACGCTTGGCCAAGAATTTTCTGGCTATGTTCAGCAAGTCGAATACGGCATGGCGCGCCTCGAATCAGCCTTACCCTCCTTGTATCGACTCGCACTGGGCGGTACGGCTGTCGGGACAGGTCTCAACACCAAAGTGGGTTACGCCGAAGCGATTGCCGAGGCGATTGCCAAGGAGACTGGTCACGCTTTTGTTTCGGCCCCAAACAAGTTTGAAGCGCTAGCGGCGCATGACTCACTCGTTGAAGTATCAGGTCAATTGAATACGATTGCCTGCTCTCTTTTCAAAATCGCGAACGACGTTCGCTTGCTCGGCAGTGGACCGCGGTGTGGTCTTGGCGAGTTGAGCTTACCAGCGAATGAACCTGGATCAAGTATTATGCCTGGAAAGGTCAACCCGACACAGTGCGAGTCGCTCACCATGGTTTGCGCCCAAGTTATGGGAAATCATGTTGCCATTTCATTTGGGGGCACGCAGGGGCACTTTGAATTGAATGTCTACAAGCCCGTCATGGCGAGCAATTTGCTTCATTCATGTACCATTCTCGGAGATGCGGCGGCTTCGTTTGCGGAGCGTTGCGTGGATGGAATTGAAGCCAACTCTGATCGAATTCATCAGTTGCTCCATGGGAGTCTCATGCTTGTGACGGCGCTCAATCCACACATTGGTTATGACAAGGCAAGTGAGATTGCCAAAAAGGCGCACAAGGAAGGTACGACATTAAAAGAGGCGGCCGTTGCCACTGGCTACTTGACGGCTGAACAATTTGATGATTGGATTGTACCGGAACGTATGATTGGTCCGACCGAATAGATGGTGCGATAGACAGTGCAGTGAAAGGTGGAGAGTTTGCAATGTGTTTGCAGGCAAGCTAATGCGGATCGAAAATGTTTAAAAACTACAGCACTGTATTTTTCATTGCCTGCTACATCTTACTGTATGCTGTCGCTTTAACAAGGACGACAGTACTTGCTAGACTTGATTTCGTAGCTATGCGCTTATTGGGGTATCCAGGATAGCTAAGGGGGCAGGAAAACGGACGGAGTTTCTTGGAAGATCGTTTCAAAACGTCACACATCCCTCATCCCTTTTGTTCCTCCAAGGAGCAGCGCGCGTCGCACAAAACGCCGTTCCTTGTGACAACCTTTCAATACCATGATGATTCGATCTACTCTTCGTTCACCTCGTTTGCATGCGGCTGCTTTCAGTTCAAGGCTAGCCAGTACGGCCATGAGCTACGAGAGTAGTTTGGGCGATGTCGGCAAGGCCATGAAAAAGTCTGGAGTTTCGGAGGCAGCCGCTCGGTGTATCGTCCTCGAGGAGGAGTATGGATGTCACAACTATCATCCACTACCAGTCGTCTTACAAAGTGGAAAAGGAACCAAGGTTTGGGATGTTGATGGGAAGGAATATTTCGATTTCCTTTCAGCTTACTCGGCGGTGAATCAAGGGTACGTCCTGACATGCTTGGAGATTTGAAAATTCACTGCTCCTTGATGGATTCGCATTACGCTTGCTTCGTAAATGGCAAGCACCTCAAGGGCAGACGGGCTTGATATGAATGCCACGCAGGAAAAGGAATCATTTTCATGTCACTCATCTTATTCCGACTTGTTTTCGCAGCCACTGCCACCCGAAGATTACGCAGGCCCTTGTCGACCAAGCACAAAAGATTACCCTTACGAGCCGAGCCTTTCATAATGACGCTCTTGGCGAGTACAGTCAATTCATAACAAACTATTTTGGCTACGACCGCGTGTTACCCATGAACACTGGCGTGGAAGGGGGAGAAACAGCCATTAAATTGGCTCGCCGCTGGGGATATTCAGTCAAAAACATTCCGAATAACAAGGCGCGCATATTGTTTGCGAATCAAAACTTTTGGGGACGAACCTTGGCTGCCATTTCAAGCAGTAACGACCCGACTGCCTTTCGAGGGTTCGGTCCATACATGCCGGGCTTTTCGCATGTTCCATTCGGTGACTTGGGGTCACTCGAAATGGAGTTTGAGAAAGATGTTCGTATTGATGCGAGACAGGTCTTCTGTATTAGCAAAGTTTATGTTCTCACCTGTACCTTATTCATGCACAGGCCGCTCACATTGCAGCGTTCATGGTGGAACCGATTCAGGGCGAAGCTGGAGTGGTTGTTCCTCACGACGGATACATGGCTGCTGTTAAAAAGCTCTGCGAGCAGCATAATGTGCTACTAATCGCCGACGAAGTACAAACAGGCATTGGGCGCACTGGCTATGAACTTGCTGTTGATCACGACGATTGCAAACCAGACTTGGTCGTTCTTGGAAAGGCGCTTTCGGGTGGTGTGTTGCCGGTTTCTTGTGTACTGGGTTCGGATGAAGTCATGCTTCAACTAAAGCCTGGCGAGCATGGATCAACCTATGGAGGTAATCCGCTAGCCTGCAAGGTTGCACAAGCCGCACTGGAAGTTGTACGCGATGAAAACTTGTGCAAAAACTCGCTCGACCGTGGCGAGCAGCTTCGCAAGGGTTTGAAGAAGCTTATAGGGCATACCTGCATTGAAACTGTGCGCGGACGCGGTCTACTAAATGCCATTGTCATTGATCAGCCACGAGGGTCTTACGGAGCGACTGGGATGGCGTGGGAATTGTGCTTGAAGATGATGAGGAATGGGCTTATCGCCAAGCCGACCCACGGCAATATTATTCGCTTCGCTCCACCACTGACAATCACAAAGAAGGAGATTGACGAGTGTTTGTCAATCATTGAAAAGAGCGCCAAGGAGATGTAAATGATTATAAGTATATTACGTAGGCTTCGTAATGACAGTATATAATAGCTCTTGTTAATAACACTCGCCATTACAACAATGCTGTTCTCGCTTTAAGTGACAAGTTTACAGATCTCTTTCCAAACGCACCCATCTGCTACAGTATCTTGCAACAGCTTGTTCGAAATATGGCAGACCATGTTCGGATTTGTCATTACGACGGGGATCATAACGGCTTTCGACACGTACACAAAAACGAGCATTCCACTCATATGGGTCCAATACAACTATGAGCTCGACTGGTTCCTTCGTCGTCTCTTAATCGTCGCGTCGACCGCATTGGCAGCAGCATTACCGCCCGCGTCTCCGTTTGTCGAATCCGTAGCCGATTTGCGCTTGCCGCTGGCACTCCGAGAGGCCGCCTTTGCAGCAGCATCGTCCTCGTGATCATCATCATCCGCAACAACGATAACATCATCTATAGGTTGCGGAAGCGCTGCTGCAAGCTGTTGTATTTGTTGCTGTTGTACTTGTTGAACGTGTTGTTGTTGCGACGCCGCCGTGGCATCCGACGAAACTGAAACCAAACCGTTGCGCTGTCGAGCCGACTTGTGCACCCGAAAGCCAAACACGCGGGGCACGTAGCTGAGAAGAAGGAAGGACAGATTTTGCGTGAGATGTATCGTCGATTATTAGTCCAGAGTCAAGATCATTGTGAATACTTACGCAGACTCCGCAGGTAGTGGATCAGGCACCAAGTTGCTAAAGGTCATGAGAAACAAGTGCGGAAAGGTCGTTCCAAAGGCTGCTCCATCCACTCCCGACGCATTTCCACCCCTACTCCTTGTCGGCGGTGGATGGTATACTTGATTACACTTTGGACAAAAAATCTTGACAGTATCAGCTCCCATTTCATCCTTGAGACCGACGGGAAGAACAGGCTGCCCTCCGCACTGCACCAATGGACACGTCATAAAGTCCTTGTTTGCGTACTTATTGTACATGGCATCCAATCCGTGAGCCGTGATGATATATCTTGCATGAATGAGACCGTATAATGTACATGCACTCTGCGTCAAGTGCGAATCATCGGAATCGTCCGGCCCAATCCGATCCAAAATCAGATCCATGCAGTCGGAAAAGTTGCTCACGCATGCGCGGAGACCATAGAGATTGAATCCGTCTTCAATGTATGAACGCTCTACTTCGCAAAACATTTCATGGCCCTTGAGTCCGCAGAACCTGCCAATCGTAAGCGACGAAAGGCGATTTGAATGAGATGGTGTCGAGACGACGGGACGGGCGCACGCAAAGATTCATTTCTATTTTTTCATTGCTTACCACTGGATCCAGGGCTCATCATGACCCGAAGCGGACGAGTCTTCGTTAAAGGACATGCCGCAGTGATGGTAATTGTTGAACGTGGATACACTGCTTTGATAACAATGGTCGACAGCAGCAGGAGGCAGCAGTAGCAGCAACAAAAGAGTTCGTTTCGATGCGTGCTTGGTGTGCGGCGGTCAGCTTACGGGAATGATGAGTCATGAATTCTGCGTCTCATGAAACTGGTGGTTGTCAACCTTCCAATCCGTGTCGCAGTGACGAGGAAGATACCTCACGAGTCGTGCGAAATCATCTCTTGCGACGAGGCATGGACCATCACCATCATTTATATTCTCTTGCGTTGCTCCTTGTAGCATGAGCGACTCCCATCTTGATGATGAATCCGGCAGCTTACTCGAGCAGGCTTTAAACCACGAAAGCCATCTAGTGAATACAGTCATTGTTGATGTCTTCATCTTGACGCCGCCGCCGCAGCACATGCCATCCATTGCGGAGGATGTGGATCACTTGCTCGCCTTGGCAAAACTTGCAGTCGCTCTCAATCAGTATACTCTAGCGCAATCTTACCCATGGATCTCTGGAGGAGATGGGCCCGTATTTGGGGCCCACACGACTGGAGGCATTGCTCATTTGCGAGCGTCACATCATTATGCTGCGTCAGTGGCCGACGAATGGTTTCTTATTGGACTTGTCATGCAATTTACTCTCAACTATCATGACAAGAATATCGTCGCATCTTGTTGGGATTGCGATGACGGGCAAGTCTTGCTAGTGCAGAGTGCGCACGAGCTGCCCACTTGGGTGGATGACGTTGGACCGGAGAATTGTTTGCATCGCTGCTGGATTCGAAACGGAGGTGTTCACCTGAATCCGCCACGCGCAATGAAGACACACGCCAGCAAAAATGCTACCAAGCTATCACTTTCCGAAGCATTGAGCAGTCTACGTTCGAGTAGTACGTCGCTATATGACTCAAACGTCTCGGCCGTCATTCAAGAGACGGTCCGTCGCACCCAAACAAACTCGCGTTTCCATACGTCGGCAGTTGCTTTGCCTCGATCTGCCGCGAACCTCTTTTACCATCGACCAGATCTAATCGGAGCAGCGGCTTATGCGTTTCAGTATCACGTGAATGAGCAGTCGCCATTGCCGAATGAGGACGCTTCAACTCTGCTGGCAGGAACTTGTCATGACTGGATCGTCATAACCATCCCCGTGGGCAGGACTCACTACGCCATGCTTCGAACATTGGAGTATTCACCTCATTGGATGGCAAAAGCTCCGGCGATTGATAGCGCGACAAATTACAGTAACGTTCCACCCATCTATAGCTCGATTGAAGTTAAACGGTTGAACCAGACTATGCAAACGGCCGAACACCTTCATCACGCGGTTCCGCTTGGAGTGAAACTGGTCATTGGATTGGAGTATCTGCTGAAACTACCTGATGCAGCTCGTTCGCTGACTGTTTCAATGACGGAGCGACGAATCTTGCAGCATTGGGTACAGATTGCTCGAGATTGCGGTAGTGGTAAAACTGATCACGGCAATGATAATGATGCTGGAAAATGGATACAAGAAGCGTGGACGGCGGGGCCGAACCGCTCGGATCACAATCTAGAGCACTTATGCAAGTGCTTAGTTTTTGAAAAGGAACTAATGTCCGAGGATCTACTATTTCATCAGCCGCTAACCCCGGTGTCGCATCCAGAAACGAGCGTTCCGACGCAGATTCGGAAAGAGCTGCACTCAGCGGAGCGATTAAAGATTGGCGACTCGCTGCCCTGTGCGTCGAAGGTAGATGCGGATGATTGGTTGAAATTTCCTAATGACGATGAATTGCAGCTCATGACGGAGCCCGTTAGTGCAACGCGTGCGCTCGACACGATGCGACAAGGGGTCACGTCATTGCTTAAAGGCCAGATCGAAGGGAGTGGCAACGAGACGCGTCAGCACATTCATCCCCAACTTCCTGCGACAAGTATTAGTCCCGACGTGGCACTCGGTTTATTGCACATGACATTAAAGGCCAAGAAGTTGGATGATATACAATGTCCAAGGAGCAGCGAGTACGCCGTTGACGATGCGTACTTTACAAAAGAAGACTTTGATATGGAAGCAGCTATTGGCAAGGAGAATGGAGGCAATGGAAGTGACAAGGAGGACGACTAGCACTTGAGAATATCTTGCAAACAGTAATCACGAGTAGCAGCATTGACAATTACCGGGCGAAGCATACGCAGCCGCGAGCTCTCATGACCAATGCAATGTTCAAGATGCTCACGTGCCGAAGTTAAGTTAACTGGTCCGGTTGATAACCTTTGGCGAAAGCTTGAGGTTCAGCCAGTTTGGAGGCCGATGAATGATGAAAACGATGTGGCTGAAAACAAAATAGATTGTTATTATTCTATGCATTTTGTAATAAATTCGCCCAATGAAGTGTACGCGCTAATTCAGATTTGCTGCAGCTCAATGAAGCTCGTCGGCCTAAGTTTATTAGGTACTTTTGAAGCTGACTGAAGGCTTTCATAAATTGACATTTCAATGAGACCCTGCCAAACAAGAACAACCAGCAGGAGAAGCGAATAGAAGGTACAAAAGACAACCGTGTATTGCCACGCAATGGGGAAGCACGTGAAGAGAACCTTGGTGGCGCAAGTGACAATGAGTATTTCGAAAGGTAGATGCAGCTTGTACAGCTCGGCCCGAAACATTTCAGTGAATGACAACAAGGTTAAAACCCTGCCCTCCAAATGTTCTTCTTCCCGAGCCAGCGGTCCGAGGTCCAGCAAGGCAAACGCAAGCATCGCCGCATGTGAACTGCGCGGTTCTGTTGCTGCACTGCAAGAAGAAGTATTCGTCAACGGCGTTGTCTCAGATGGGCTCCACGACACTGTCAGCTGTGAAACGTCCCCATTCTGAGATGTGTTAACAATAAGGTCGTCTATCGGAGCCGATGAACCTCGTGGCGCTGGTTCAAACAAGTACAAATGCATAACTATCAAGCTTCCTGCGACACTCCAAAGCACCGTTTGTTTGAGCGACACCGCGACCAACTGCAGCCATGGCCCAGCAGCAACCCACAGAAGCAAAAACTCAATTCCAAAAAGACAAAAGAGCGTGACGAGATGAACAAACTCTTGCTTGGCCATCGCCTGCGCATTCACTTGACGAAAGGCTCCACCGGCTAATACGTAGGGCAAAATGTGCAAGGCAAACATCTGCACTGATGCCGCCACGTATGCAAACCAAGCGATAATGGCTGCTCGTTGACCCCAATCGTAATACGACATATTAATGAGATACTTGTGAACCACTCCTAGGCATGCGAAGAACAAAACACCGTGTATGACGCAGTAGCTCATGTTTCGCCATGAGACAGGATTTCTTCTGGCAGACGACGAGTTCGACGCTTTTGATCGGCCAGCAATGAACAGTCCTAAATACCATGCATGTAGCAATGCCCGTGAGCCGAAAAAAAGAAAGGCTGACATAGCCAAGTGACAAGCAACGGTTGCATATTTTTGCGCCAATTTGTAGAAGTCGTGTCCCTCGCGCATTCTACGTTCGGCCAGACTCTCATTGCCCACCTCCCACTCCTCTTCTCGTTCCTCTTCGTTCAATAATTCATCTTTAACCTTGACCAGATATTCAGCAGACGCATTATAGGCATTTGACTCTTGGTGAAAGACGCGCGACTGGTTTTCGAAGTGCATAGCCATTGCCTTCAAATGCTCGCTCGTTTCATTGTAGCGGCTGGCCTGCTGCGAAAACGCCTGCGCGACAAGCCCATCCATAAATTGCTTCTCAAATAGCGTTTCCTTGCGTTTCTCTTGCTTCTGAAGCAACTGTAAATCCTGATGAATTTCGAGACTCTCCTGATCAGCTTGTCTTTGCAGATCGACGGCGCCTTCGACGGCGTTACAAATGGCTGAAAATAGATTCGTCCCGCAAAGACCTTGATGAACAGGTCGTAGCTTTTGTTGACGTTTGTGTAGTTCATCTACTTCCCGTTCTGTTGCAGACATATTGGCAATGAGCTTTTCGTAAAGTAATTCGTCGTGTTGGACTCGCTGCTTGGCTTGGTGCGCCTGTGTATACTCTTGCTGCGCCAATTGCTCAAAGTAGTCTGAACGACGTTGTTCTCGTCGAGCAAGTTCCTTCTCGACTTGCGCATCATGAGAATAACGTCTTGCTTGTCCAGCTTCTTCCTCCGCCTTGGTTTCCACATTCATAGCCTCCAAATCCAAAACATAGGCTTCCATGTCCTCAATGACTGCCATAGTATGAAGCTGGAGCGCACTTCGAGTATAGTTCTTGACAAGCTCCAACGCCTCGATTGTTCTATAGCGATACCTGCCAGCTAGAGCGGCTGCCAGCAAGAATACAAGGTAGAGAATTCTGGAAGCAACAGCGATACCGATACCGCCGGCGGCGTCAGAAGAAGAAGATTCGGTTGATTGAAAGGAGTAAGAGTTCTTCATCTTGCGCAGTAATCTGTGTATGATCAACTGTAAATAGCTATCTTGAGTTGTATGTCGAGTAGATGATACAGTATCGAATCACATCATCAATCGACCCATCAGCCGCGCGTCGTTCTTTTGGATGCGAAATCACCGCGCGGCGCGGCAGCTGAGTGACTCGGTACCGGAGCGACGCAGTGATAACCGGAGGGACAGTTGGGTACCGTCAAACCGCCGCGCGCGCGATAGCATCAACGACATCAAGAAACAGCGACGAGCGAGAGAAGGCATCATACTTCATGTATATATTCGTGTCTCTGCAACTCACCATGGCCGACCAAAACCGAGTAAGTGACGAATACTAGACAGATAATTGGAACAATGTGTGCAGAGATGGTTTGCGCTCGTCTGGATTGGCTGCAGTGCAGCTGCATCAGCAGTGCGCCAATGCTGCTGCTGCTGCAGCGACGCTGGCTGCTACTTGGAAACATAGCGTCAAGAATTCCCATGGATGTTCAAAAGATTGATGCTTGCTTGCTTATAACTATTCACCTCATACTTGCCTCTCGTCTCTACGTTTTAGACGGCGCCGATCCACTGCGGACGAAATGTGATCAAGCGCGAGGAGCTTGATCAGCTACTGGCCAACTGTATAGCTGGTAATTGGAATCTTGCTCTTGATCAAATCAAGAACGACCCTCGTCTTGCTGCGACTCAACTACATCGCAAGGGTTTTGGTCCAAAGACAACTGTCCTTCATGAAGCAATTTACAACAAGAGCAGTAACCTTGCAAACCTTGACGATCGAATTGCTTTTATCAAAGATGTCTTGAAGGTCAACGGAAGTGCTGCTTGCTTGGAGAATCAATGTAAGAGACTCCCATTCGAAACTCTCTTCAAAAATCAGAAATTGACAGCGAAAGTAATGCCAGATGAGAAAAGGTTGGAGATTGCACAAGTACGTCGCACCTGCTACGTTCAAGTATATTTGGCATCTTGCTTTATCGTTTCTCATAATTTTGCCTTTCCACAGGCGCTAATGGAAGCCAACACAGTCGATTTCTTGCAGGATGAAAACAATGACACTTTTTTGCATCGCGTTTTGGTGCGCCAAGATGCAGTCTCTGACAAGATTATTAAATACTTGGTTGAGATGCACAATGGTGCTGCTTGCTTTATTGAGAACAACAAAGGTTATCTCCCAGCGCATGTTGCAGCAAAGAGCTGCTATTCTATCCTCAAAATGGACATTTTGCTCGATTCGAATCCAGAAGCCATCATCTGGATAACTAATGATGGCAAGACAGTTGCTATGCTTGCAGAGAATGGTGATCGACCCAGCTCAAACTTGACAAAGCATTTAAAGGCTCGTGAGGCGGAGTTTTACGCGAATACGTCGATTTCTTTAGCGGAGCCACCCCTTCTGCAGAGTGATTTTGACGTTCGACAGCCGTACCCGCTTGGCTTTTCTGGTCCGCCGCAAATCTGTCGAGGCTTCGGACAGCCGACCGCGCATGACATTGCTGGCGCAAAGCCATTTCTTCTCCGCGGCTTCGAGCACTTTGACGTTGATGACTCTCGTGGCGCGACCTCCAAAATGCCTTATCATCCGCCTTCCACGAATCGTCGAGTTTTTGAAAAGCCGATCGCGCATGGCATTGCTGGCGCGAAACCATTTCTTCACCGCGGTATCGAACATTTGGACGTTGAAGACTCTCGTGGCGCGATCTCCAACATGCCTTATCATCCGCATCCCACTTCTCGTCGAGTCTTTGCGCAGCCGATCGCGCATGACACTACGGGCGCGCCGCCAATCGTTCACCGGGGCTTCGGACAGTTCGACGCTCATGACACTACTCGTGGCGCGACATTAAACATCATGCCTCGTCAGCAAGCTCCCGTCACTTTCAACGCGCCACCAACTTTGAACACGACCACACCGCTTTACGATGGAGTTGGACAAAGTTTGAATAAAACCTTTGGCAAATACAGCAAGACCAAGTCAGACAGTCCTCATGGGCTTCACAAGGATGGCGGACGTTATGCTGCTTCGTCAAGTTTCACTTTGCCGCGTCTTCATAACGGCGCTGACGTTCGCGATGACGAAGACGACATAATCTGTAGCGAGCTTGCTGGCCTTCGCATGGACGGTCCAAGCTCTCCCTTTGGAAGCTACCACGACGTCTTTACCCCAAATAACAAGGAGTTTGTTGATCAAGGGGAACCAGCTTTGAAAATCAAGACGGCACAGTTCTGCCGACTTCTCGGCGGTGTTAACTTGGCAGTTTCCCCCATTGTATGCGGCGCCAAAGATATGGCAAAGACTACCGGTAGTCTGGACAACGACAAGCCGGTTGAAGAGTCGGACGCCGGGTGTGCCGCTTCCGACGGGCTATTTGTTGCTGCATACAAGGAATCGTCGGAGGATGAGACTAAGGATGGTACATTCCTCTTTGGTCCTGCTGTACCTGCCGCCAAGGATTTGTCGATGACTATGTTGGACGACGACAAGATGTCTGAAAAGTCGATCGCTGGGTATGATGCTGCGGATGAATACAGTACCTCATACGAGGAATCGTCGGAGTATGAGTCGTCGGATATTTCGTCTGATGTTGACCCGGAAGATTATCTTCCACCAGACTCCCCTTAGTTGTTCAAATATTTTGTGTGACAATGTTGCATTTTGGCCACCAGTGTAAGGAAACTTGGCACGAGGGCGACTTCTTGAAGAGTATGCTAGCGCATGAACGAATAAACTCTTTGATAGCATACGTCTTAGATAGAAAAGAATGCTTTTATGTGTACACACTGCGAGTGGCCTAAACATTCGCGTCCCCTGACAAGTATCATCTTGTGTTTGTTACCAGTAGAGTTCGTCGTCATCGATACTCGTGCATTCGGAACGCGCCCGTCTCGTGAAGCGCTTAGTGTGGTCAATATATTATGCTAGTAGGTGGCTGGATTCATCCAGCCGGCTCTTCGGCCTCTTTCAACACATTGTGCAATCTCAAGTCCTGGTGCTCCATGCATTTCATCATGCGGAACCCCCAGCATCTGGGTAATGCACAGACCTACGACTTGCGACAACCCAGGTGTCTCTGTTATCGGTGAATATGCCAGTCGTGGCGTCTTTTGCACCCGCATTTTGTCATTAAATTGCAAGGTTGACGACAGCATGGACCTTTATGACAACAACAAACAGTGATTTCACCATGTCCATGCCGATGCCATTCAATGACGTTGGCATTACTTTGCGGGACGAGCATATTACGATCGAAATGGGCACATTGTATCAAAGTTATCAGCCGTTCCAGACACTTGAATATGGCTCCGCTTGTAACCACACAAGTAGTGCCGCCGATGGCATCCGTTTCCCGTGGCCATCGGCTCATAGCTCATAGTCGCATCGCCGCCCAGCTGCAGTGCCGTCGAGCGGGAGCAAAGTGCGGCGAGAGAAATGGCCTGCTTTGAGTAATTTCAAAGTAGCGACTCCTTCTTTACTGTTAATCGGTTCAGTTTCAGTGGAGCGATAGCTGTACGCCGTCGCGCGTCGTCGGTCGCCGACCAAAAGGACGATCCGAGCTTGATTCAGGGTTAACTGTAAACAAGGTCGGCTGCCGCCGTTAGCACTGACCCAGCCTTTGGAGTTGGATGACAGGTTGGCCTATCAGTGGGCGGTTGGGTAGCTATCCGACTATGGCCTGCACACAACTGCCGTAGCTATCAGCCTTGTGCGGGACCTGTTCGCAAGAGGCTCTTCCTAGTACTGTTCGCAAGAGACAGCGGTCGGGTAGCTATCGGTCTATTGCCTACATACGCATCACGCCTACAGTTCGCAAGATACAACGGTTGGGTAGCTATGTGACATTAAATGTCGCAATGGGTTACGCACTCACGCACACATGGACGGCTAAAACTTTTAATTCACTGAGCCCGTTCCGGGTCAGTGATTCGACCTGAATCATGTAAAGGAATGTTGCTTGGACACCTTCTACTGTAGTTGTTGGATAAATGAGGCAGAGCGTGTAAATACTGTTTCATCACATGCGATCACATGCGATCGAATTGTCGGATGAAGGTTGATGCTGCTTGATTATGCTGATGCTTGATGCGATTATTTTCTAGTATAGAAGACATGCGAGGGACCGACGAGGGACCACACCGGTACGACATCATTTCCGTCTCTGCGGTATTGACTGAAGCGAAAACGAACGATGCGCGCCCCACGAAAGAATATAAGTCGGCGAGCACTTTCTGCGTAAATACCATGTTCACTAGTAGTCATACTAAACATAAAAGGCATTATAACGTCCCCTAAAATTCATGTAGGTTTGCTAAGCTGGGAATATATGGCCCCAATAGAATTCTTCGATGACTTGAAAGGATCCTTGCTAGTCGCGTCCGTTTGCTTTGCAGCTTGCCATTTCGCGTTGGCCAATGCTCGCAAGGTAGCGTGCTCAATTTTAGAGGCGCACACTTGCACACTTTTCAGCCACTGCAGCCCCATGTGGCCTTCAAATGACTTACAGTGAGGTTGAAATCTGCCACCGTCAATTTGACGCCTGCCGGGCCTTGGAAAACCTTCAAACCAAAACCGGCGACTCGATTGTTCCAGCGGGTGGTACATCCTGTAATGGCAAGGTACCACTGGGCCCCAACAATGGCATGAAAGTATCTGTGTGGGCCTAAAACCAGAGCAGCGGCAAGGATGGGAGATGGGAGTGTATATCGGCCAATTTTTTAAAGCAATCAAGCACTTTAACAGTAAAGGAGGATCAGCAGTCCAAGTGAGCCGGTTATAACCATTGCCATGAAAAGAAGTATTACTTGCCTGAATGTAATGAGCAAGGAAGATGACCGAAGGGAGAATGGCTCCAGCAACTTGAAGGTCTGCAGCGCTGCGGCAGCTGTGTCTGCTCCATGACGGTGGCCATGGCGAAATGCACTTAAATCAATCTTATTTCCTTGTCAATAGCAGCATTTGAGGCGGCTTTAAAAGAATCAAAGAACAAGTGTTATTGTTAGCAACAACAGTTGGGGCTGCTTGGAGGAGCTTGCCCTTTTTGCTTGTTAGTTTGACGAACGTTTGATGCTGCTGCAGCTGCAGGTTCATTTTGGCACATTGGCACAATTTTACTTGATTTAAATATATTTACTTGTTGTCATTGCCTTTGTTTGTCGCTACATGGGTCGACTGCATGTTGTCTGCTAGAACGTTCGACTTTCGACGTTCGACTACCGCTGGGCGTCGAGCGTCGATGCTTAGGCGCGCCATTCATGTTGATTGCTGCGCTAGAGGTGCGTCACACTATGATGTGTTGCCATGTTGCCATGGAGGTGCGGTAGTTGTTGTCGCCTTTTTCAATTCTCTTTTTGCTTGTTGTGTTTGTTGTCGAACGTTCGATGCTGCTGCTGGTTGCTGCTGGCTGATGCTGGTTGATTTCGACACATTGAAACGATTTTGTATCGATGGCTGTTCAGGCACGCACGTCGCTCCATCTCCCGAGTCAGCGGGCGCCCGCTCGCGCGCTTCGAGGGACCTGCGGTCCCCCGGGGGACCGTTCCGGTCCCTCCCAAAAAAAATTTCATTCGTCTCCCCCTATTGAAACGTCATTCTGTCGTACAACAACTGAAAGATCCGAGCTCGATGGCACGATCGCGTCGACTCCTTTTCAGCTGCAACAATCCAATCAAACAAGAAACAAGTATTTCGCACGAGCGCGTCGATGCTTTTTCATCTGCCGCCAGCCAATCAGAAACGGTCGAGCAAAGTTTCAATGGCCTTGTTCTTTCAGCGGCCTTCCGGCGGCAACATACAAAAGGGTGCATTATTGCATGCCTTGACCGAATCATATCTTTAAGCGAGGCTACCGGTAGAACCTATTCTGAAAGATGACGGACACCAATTTGAACGTATCGGGAATTTCAAGCCTTTCCAGCTCAGTGGTTGTCGCAGAAGATGAGCCAAGTGATTCTGGTTCTGCCGCTGCCCAGGTAAGGATACCGGTACGCGAGCATTGAACGGATTGAACGAACAAGCGGCAGCGACAATGAAACAATGATTGAAGAAAGAAATTCTCACAGCGATTGTTTCCTGAAACATTGCTGCTTTCTCCTTCTCGCATAGTGGAAGACGAACAAGGACTCGAACGACGAGGAGTTGGAGAAACGTGTCAAGTATCTCGAGGGTATTCTCGAAGCGTTGACGATGGAGCTGCGGAACGAGGTCAAAGTGGAGCTCCGTGAGGCCAAGGCGGAGCTGAAAGAAGTCAAGACTGAACGAGACGAGGCCAAGGCGGAGCTGAAAGAAGTCAAGACTGAACGAGACGTGGTCAAGGCGGAGCTAGACAAGGCCAAGACTGAACGAGAGGAAATGGAATCTGATGTGATCCTGGTTTGCAATGGCTTTTCCAACGAGCTCATTAGCACCAAAACTGAGCATTTGATTGAGCTAAAACTACTCAATTCTAAACTGACAGCTTTGCAAGAAGCGTATGAAAAGCTCAAGGCAAAATTGGATGAACCTTTAGATTATAACATCAAGTCGTTGGACGTCAAGCTGATGGGTGTCATGCAACTCGAGGTTGATCTCGAAGAAGCTCGACGTGAGCGTGACGAGGCGCGATTCGAGGTCGGGCGCCGCGACGGTGACATTAACATTTTGAATGCCAAGCTTGCCGAAAAAGAGGCTCTACCGGAAAAGCCAGCCTTCAAGCATTTTCGAAGTCATGTGGTCAATGCCAAGCTTGAAGCTCTCCTCAAGAAGTCTGAGCTTGAAGACGTTCAGCTCGCCTCGTTCCGCGACTTGAACGTGTTTCTCTTGGATCAGCCTACCAAGGCTTCGTATGATGCGGCTCTGCTGGATTGGAAAAATTTCGACTTGGTACAGCGCGAGGAATTACTCGACGAGGCACAGCGCGAGTATAACGAAGTCGTTCGATTGGGCATTAAGGACCATTTGAATATCAGGGCCAGCGAGCTTCGTAGACATCCGCCTGTTGTGTCTTCAATGAATACACTTGTCTTTGGGCCGGCGAAAGAACTGTCGGCCGCAGACTTGAAACGTTTGGAGAAACAGCGCGCGGCAGCCCTCGAGGAATTTCGTTCTTCAAAGGGGGTTGTTCCCGAGGATTTAGGGGATCATTTTGGTTCAGAATTTCCTTGCTTGAACATGGAAACTTAATCGTTTAGAATGCAACTTGAAACTGTAATGGTAATTTATCATGGTTGTTTACGAAGACCTAACAACTGTTTCTACAATGTTTATACGACGAATTGAGTGCGCCATCATAAAGCGTTTGGCACTTGGTCGATAGTTTTTGAACCATGAGTCGCACCATTACTGACAAACCGATGCGACATCCTTGTGTTACATCGCGCGAGAGACGAGGGCGACCATGAGTGAAGACACTGCATCCACACGAACTGACGGCATTTGTCACTAAAGAAACACCATGACTCGACTCCAAACAGTCAATCTACTCCTTCTGCCATGTCTTTTGTTTCTGCAATTCCCGCGAACAACGTTTAGCTATCCCCTCATTGCAGTGCTGGACGACAACCAAGAGCGCTGCTTTCGCTTCAACGTTCCACTCCATGACGATGCTCATGTAATGGCTGTCGTTTTACCGGGCGAGGACGAGCTACCTGATCAATCATTGCTGGAAACTTGGTATGTGGACCAATTGCTTACCATGGCCAAAGGAAAGTCGAGCCAGAATCACAATCTGCTGCCGCTCCAAATGGTGGATGAAATTCCTTCCGACGTGAACGCCAAGCAGTCGCGATACTTGGAGGATCGACAAGGAACGCTACCGGATGTGAGAGTCAGGATTTCTAATTCTGCCGTCGGTGATGACAGACCAGTATATCAGCATGACGTGAAGGCAACCTACTTTAAGGCAGTCGTTGTCAATCAAGTCGTGCGCATCTTGTCGGGCAAGGCAGGGTCAGATGCGGACATTACCAGTGAAGACAAGGACATTGCCAGTCTTCATGGCTATGGCTTGTGCTTTCAAAATCCTGACCCTGAATACTCGGTTCACATCATCTTTGACATTATACTAGCGAGTGACGACTTGTCCTTGTACGACGAACCTGTCAAGAACAAGAAACCGACGACGGACTTTGACAAGGATCGTCACTTGACGCCGCTGGAGCGCACGGTTGACATGTCCATCAACGCGGCTCGATCCGTCTTGAGGGAAATGAAGTACATGGAAAAGCGTGAGTCGCGCATGCGCGTCACGGCGGATAGTATCAATTCGCGGGTACGATGGTTTGGCTACCTGAGCGTTGGAGTATTGCTGCTTGTCACGTATCTGCAGGTTACTTACTTGAAACGTTATTTTCACAAGAAGAAACTTATGTAAAAATAGAGTTTTACTTTATGGTTGTCAAGTATATGTTGTTGTTTGTTGTTATAGTGTGGCGTGTGTGAGTTGAGTATTTTACAAGCCAAGATTATATACTGTAAGTATTGGTCATTTTTTAGCAGCGTCGGCAACAAGTGATTGTTTCAAAACAATATGCGTCAACGTATGTATCATATTGCGCGAGTATGTGAGCTGCGTCCCTGTGAGATATACAGCCACTTCTACGGCTGCAAGAGTCGCTCGAACTCGATTACGATTGCCCAAATCGTCGCAGCACATCGGCTGCGAAAACATCATCTTCAGTCTTGAGCACCGTCCCTTTTTGTGCCGCATACTTTTCCTTTTGACGCTCCCGACAACGAACACACTTCGTTGCCAGCACCTTGTCTCCAAATGCTGGCCATGGCCTAAAGTTTTTGCAGCCCTTGCACCACTTGATCTCCAACTCCTTACGTTCCGCGTCGGGGTCTTCGGATGGTGGCGGACCACTGTTTGACGCCACCACCCATACGGCAACATCGCAAGCCGTGCAAACTCCCTTGTTTTGACGAGGAATAATGTGCGTCGCTGGTTCCAGCTGACTCTCCACCAAGTCACTTCGCTTGGTGGAACCACGTCCAACCAATGTACTCGACGTCGACGCCCTCGCACGTCCGCACATGACGCAATGCTTCATACCAGTCTTTTCATGGGCAGTACTTCCGCTCGTGTTGCTGCGTCCGCGCGCCAAGTAGTCGGGATAGTTGACGAGCAAGTGGAAATCTGGCACTTGAACGGAGTCGACTTCCAGGCAACGTTGTCTGTAAGAAAAAGGAGGTGAAGGTGTGAGCACAAAGATCAAGTCGAATGTCACATTCATTATCATCTCCAAACTAATTAAGATACATACCGCCAATCAAGTGGAGGATACAAGTACTTTCGCGGGACGCATCGATTCATACTCTGGGCCGCTTCTTGCTCTCTCCCCTCTTCGTGCTGCTGCCGAACCATTTCCGAATACTCTTCCTCGCTCTTGACCTCGGTCTGTTTCTTTGGCAGCGTCTTCATAGCCTTTGGACTTGGTGGCTTTTTCACAGTTGCCTTTGCTAAGGTTGCAGCAGGTTTGCCATGTGCTTTTGGTTTTGTAGAGGATTTAGTAGCTGGGCGCACCGTCGAAGCTGCCTTGCCGGTAGTCTTTGCGGATGTAAATCGCACAGCCGATGGTGGATGCGCCGGATGCTGCTGCGGCGGTGGTGGCATGTATGGAGAATGAGCGTACATGACATGAGGATGCATGCCGTAGGGATATGGAGAAGCATAAAAGGCATGCGCGAAGGAGTAGGGCGGTCCATATGGCATGGGAGGATAGCCTTGCTGCTGCTGTTCGGCTGCACTGGTTGGGGGAGAAAACAGGCAATGGGGAGGACCATGGGAAAACATATTGTAGCCGTGCTGATTCTTGGAATGAAAGTCTTTGCTTGCTTTTGCTTCGTCTTCCTCCGACGAATCGTCGTCTGGCTTGGTTTCAACAGGTGAAATGATCCGCTTTGGTTCGCCGCCGACCAAATCTCCGTCCATGGCGAGAGCAGCAATTGCATGCTCTGCAATATTATTATTGTTATTATTATTGTCCGTCGGCCGACCTCGCTTCGGTGATGGAAGACGATTATCTGCGTCCAGTGATGAATCCGCTTCTGGTAGAGGTGCATGTCGTTTGCTGCCGTTACTTCCAGTGATATTCGCATGATCCACTGCTGGTCGCTCCGCACTGACGGCCCGCCGCGTTGCTTGGCCTCCGCTATTACTAGCGCGAGGAGGCGTCGATGGAGTCGAAGTGACGGAGGAAGATGATGGACTGGACGCATGCTCAGCCGCTCGCTCGGCAAGGGAAAGCAGCAAGTCGGCGTCGCCGCTGCTTTCGAGACGCGGCGGCGGAGAATTGCACTGCCGCACCTCCGTCATGCTACCGCTATTTGCGTCCTGCATCGACATGCGATTCGACTGCAGTTGCACCTCTGCTGCAGGAACAATAATAGCAAGTCGCGCTGCTGTAATCGTCGGCTGCTTGTTCGAATAAATATTTGGAGAGGGATGGCGAGATCTCATTCAACCGAAGCGCCAAACTAATTAGGCGATTCGAGCACCGCTGGCGCTAGACTCAAATTTTTGCTTCTTAATTGTCGAGGAAAACGAACGCCGCTGCTGGAGAAGGACTTTATTCTCAACGCCCGAAATGGAGGTGCCAGCGATCGCGAGTCATCTGGCGAGCGAGCGATGGAACCGACAAGCGTCCGTTGAGGATGGAGGCACACAAACTTTTTCCGAATCAACGACAGCCAATCGATTTCGAAGAGCTTCGTGCAATACAAGGTGGTTGCGCTTTTCCTTTCGATTTCGAATGCGTCAGCCGAAAAGTCATCCACGAATCACAATGGTCGTGCGTAAAAACGTCAAAGTCATGGCATTACTGTACAGTATATTACATAGTGCCCCGTTCTTGTCAGCTATCATATCGATACATAGATTATACTACTACTTTTTTAATTTTTAGATGCTTGGTATACGGCCAAACTTTTTCTCTTTGCGACAATGTAACAATGCCGTTTTATTGCAATCATTACAGCACTACCAGTCCAGTGGAACATGCACTTGAACTGCGACGAAGCATTCAGTAGATGCTGTTGCACAACCTAACGTAATTTCATTCAACTTTGTTCATCCACTACACAATCGTCAACCTCACGAAAATGACGAAAGAATCCTTTGAACAGCTCGACACCATGCGTCAAGTCGGCAATGCCCATGACTTCGCGACAACTATGCATGGAAAGCTGCGGCATGCCTGCATCCACTGTTCGAATTCCCGTCAAGGCGGAAATGGTTGGCCCAATGGTGCTTCCGCATGGGCAGTCATTGCGGACTGTATAGATGGAGAAGAAAAACGTACAGTATGGGTTAAGTTATGCACAACGGATCGCACACCGCGCATACTCTTTCAAACATACCACAAAACTCTTGAATAGGCACATCCGCCTTGCGAGCAACTTCGCGCAACATAAAACCAGTCGTCGAGTTGGTGGTGTATCGCTGGTTGCTGTTTGTTTTGATGACGACGCCGTGATTCATGAGCGGCGAGTGCTGGGCGTCATGCTTGGAAGCATAATTGGGATGCAAAGCATGGGCCTGGTCAATGGAAAGAATAAAACTCTTCGCAATCGTGTCGGCATACAAGTCGGGCGAGTCATTTTTTGTGTCGTGGAAGCAAGCACCCAAACGACGAACAGCTTCCTCAATGACGGGTGAACCAGCGCCATGTGAGGACACAGATCCAACCTCCTCGTGATCAAAAAAGCACATCATGTTAACATCCGTCGACGACTCTACCAAGCCCATGGTTTCGCCGTCGACCATGGCTTCCACAGCGGCAAATACAGTCGCCAAGTTGTCCAGTCGGCCCGAGTACAAAAATTCTTGGCCCAGGCCACCAATCGAAGCTGGCTGGGTATCGTAAAGATTCAGCTCAAAGTCGGCAATATCGTTGACGTTGCATCCAAGTTCCTGGGCGAGCCGGGTTAACAACAGAGGCTCCTGACCTGCAAGCCAAGCGTTGCTGGTAACGCCTCCAGTAAGTTGCTCTTGAATCTCTTGCTCAAGTTCCTCGCTGCCACTCTCGCTTGGCTTGGCTTGCTCCATGCCAATAATGGGACTGGTATGATCTTCCTTGTTCACTTTGAAAGCAAGCCGTTCCTCGGGCGACTGCAAGTGAATGCAAAGGGTGGACACTCGTGCGACGGGGTCCTTTAGCTGCACCAGCTTGTGACGAATCTTCGAGTCAGCGTCGCGCACCAAAACCTTGCCGGAAATACTCAAATCGCGGTCAAAGAAGGTATGCCATAGTCCACCTCCGTAGCATTCGACACCGAGTTGAATAGTTCCTGCTTTGGGCGTCTTTTTTGTCTTGGGTTTAACCTTCAAAGTAGGACTGTCCGTGTGACCACCAATAATCAAAAAGCCGCCCTTGCCAGCCTCGTACTGCTTACCAACGGTAAAGGCAACAAGCGTCGAATGATGAACCGTGTAATAGTACTTGCCGCCCTTTTCAATACTCTGCGATTGGAAAGATTTGTTTTGGACGCGAGTAAACCCAGCAGACTCAAGTTTTGTGATGGCGGCTCGAACGGCGTGAAAGGGATCCGTCGCGGACGTAAGAAAAGCGCATGCACGCTCCGCCAGCGGCAAGTGGCGAGCATATGAGCTGACTACAGCTGTAGTCGTAGGAGACATTCTAATAGTGTGTTTCAAGGCTGCGTTGTAATTGACGGAGAACGAAGGAGGCAGGAGGTACGAATTGTGGTCGACAGCTCGATAGCGAAATCGAATCAGGTTTGGATGTCTTCCCAATATCGCAGCGGTTAACAAGGCTAGCTATCGTATTAGTCACAAGAAAGATCTGTCTTGATTCCAAATGCTTTTGCTAGCAGTTGCTGGTGCTAATGCAAGCGTCGAAACCATGAGGCCTCGATTAGCAGGCTAGTAGTTAATCGGCACGTACACTTTGACCGACGTGTCCGGCGAATGTTGGAAATGAAGTGGCGAAGCTAAGCCGAACTGGTTGTGTCGATGAGCGATTGCGATCTCAAGTAGGTGAACAACCATTTAGAATCGTTGGTGCGTAGGCTTGCCTCCGCGACTCTCAGTTTACTTTAGCAAGCAAATTGTAGCTTGCTGATTGTTCGTGGCACCATGCAGTCACTTGCGTTGTGCCGTTCCTATGCGGCGTCAGCTGCATTGTAGAATCTGGGGATGTAACTGATTTTACGCCGCTCCGCCATCAATTGAAACAACGAAGGAATCGATCCCAACTGGCCGCTCAAAATCGCGAATCACGTCGGACGTAAAACTGAGCGAAACTAAGGGCGGAACGATCCAGCATCTATAAAATCCAGATTCAGGCACTCGCTGGGTGACGAGTCGCCAGCTGCTGGTAGCTGCCTGAGACAGATCGTTGATAATGCGCAACGACGATGCGATCATGCACTGCTTTCCCCGTGTGATCTGCTGGCAAGAGTAGAGGAGCAATTGCACCAACCAAAAGTGTCAGCGCTGCCACCAGAAGGAGTCGCACGGGCTGCCGGAGAAGCGCGCCATTAATAAATTGCGCCAGCATTGCTCCGATTCGTCCCGACGCTGTGCAAACGCCCATGCCCGACGCTCTCACCACGGTTGGAAATAGTTCACCTGTCAGTACGTCAACCGAATTCCACGCTGATATGGAAAAGCACTGAAACAAGCAGGCCGCTGTTACTATAATGCGAGCTCGCTTATGCGATTTGTCGATTACAATCTCGTCTCCTTCTGTTGCCATCGTTGCTTGATCAGTGTCTGACATAAATACGGCTTGTGCAAAAACCAGGAGCGACGCACTCGCCAGGAGTATACTTCCAATCAACAATTTAGTTCGTCCAACTCGATCCATAAGGATTGCCGAAAACAGATTGCCCGGAAGGTTGGCCAGGGCGAACAATAGAGCATTACGATAGATATTGTTTAAGTGAATCTGCACAAAAAGTGTATTGATCCAAGTCAACAAACCATAGCTACCAAATGATAAGCTGAACCAAATCACTTGTAAAAGCATTGTTGTACGTCGGAGTGATGACTGTGTATATAATTGAGTGACTGATTCGAAAAAGTCCGAGCAAGTTGACTGGATAAACTCGCCAAAAGTTTGATCCGTCGGCTGAGTCGCGACGTACCCCCTGACGGACAGGTACTGCTTGTTGCATTCGTGCTCTGATGATTGTTGCGTATGTATGTTTTCAAGCAATATGTCATGCTCCCGCAACTCTTGCTCGGTCATTGCATCGAGACGCGACCCCATGCAATCCGCCAGATAGTTGGCTATTGCAGCCGCTCGGTCATATCGGCCATGCAGCAATAGAAACCTCGGACTCTCGGTCACAAACAAGTACACCATGAGCCATCCAAGGGCACTCGGCAATGAGCATGCCAGAACAAACAATCGCCAGGAATACCCATAGACTTGCAGCACGACCCAGCCGACGATGGCTACGTAAATGCTTCCCACCATCCAAAAGCTTGCGCAGACGGAAACCCAAAATCCTCGATCCCGTGCGGATGGTAGCTCACTGCATAGCGTAAAAAGTGGAGGAACCGTCGCTCCAATACCAATTCCCGCAAAGAATCGTACCAGGCACAGGAAATATAAATGCGGCGAACAAGCCGATAGTATGCCTGCCCCGCAGTTGATCGCCAATCCAATCAGCAGCATCGGTCGCCGACCTCGATAGTCTCCAAGTGACCCAACTAAAAGTCCTCCCAATAGCATGCCGCCAAAGACAGTAGCCGCCAAAACACCGGCGCCATGCGAGTGTAGAATTTGTGATTGAAAGTCTGGCAGCGACAAGACATAGCTAATGCAAAGGATTTCAGAAGCGTCGGAAGAGTTCGCCACGCCAAGTGACAAAAATATGAGACAATACCGCCATGGAGTCGTCTTGTTTGTAGGTAATTGTCCCGATGCCGACGATGAAGGTGATGAAGAGGATGCTGCAATAAAATCATCAAGTGATCGAGGATAGCCGAAAGGCGTACGTTGCTGATTCGTATCACTGTCACTGCTGCTTCGACGTTCCGAAGTGGCGCTTAGTGAATCTTCGGTAATGTCAGGATCCATGGTTCGTCGTAATCGTAACGGACCTGTACAAGTAGCGAGAGGCATGACCGTCGGTCGTCCCATGGTCATCATGGTCGACGTTTCGTCACGACGTATGCGTCGTCGCAGTGTTATCAAATCTTAGCTATGGTGTAACAGCCTGAGTTTCTTACTTCATTGTCATTGCCTGAACACGTATCTATTAATAACTCACCGAAGAAGTAACTCCACTGCTCGTGCTAGGATATACAATACTATACAGCGTTTACATTCCATTTGCCCTTCGCATACTATATAGTTGCCTTTCAAGCTCAACCTCTGCATTTGGTGCCAGGACCCAAATATGGCAAACTTCCGAGCCGAGTAGCGCTGTTCGCCAGCTTTCAAAAGGCGACTCTGCGCTGCTGACTCTCGGATGCTTGAGCGCGTTTCAGCGATGTTGAAACGTTGTTTTCTCGTCGAGCTGGATGCGTACTATCTCTGAGGGGGCATGTGACTGCTACACTGCTACGTCCTATTGGGCACCAGTAACTCCATCTGCAAGATGCATGACACATGTCGCAGTTGCATACAAAGCAATGACGATCTGAAGTCTGGAAAGAAAACGATTCGCAGTGCAAGTAGATGGAGCCTACCGGTAGGCGCAAGCGATTCATCAGCAGAGCAAGGTGTACTGCTTGCGAAAAAGCTGATCGTATCAATTGCGAATAGTTCGCCGCCAAACAGATGCGTCACCGCTCAGCGACGCTTCGTCATGATAGACGCGTTGTCGACGTATGACGAAAAAGGAGGCCGTAATGCCGCTACGTAGCGTCCGTTTATGTGTCAGTTCTGTCTCGACTTTCCGCATTGGAAGCAACGGAATTCGAGCGGCTGGTCTCGTACAGCTGCTTATTGATAAGACAATTGCGAGCGCGAGCTGTGCAGCGTTGTACAGCAATCAAAGAGGAGTGTTCCTTGTGACAGCAACAGTCGCTTCTACTTTCGTTGATACTTACTTGTTAGCGCATGCTAATACTTTTCAAGCGCACATGCATAAACGTGTCAATATTCTTGTTATGATCTTTGTCGTTTATAGTCCTGTATGTATGGCTTGGGAAGAGAACGAGATTAACCACATTACCTAGCTTACCGTCAGATAGCTACTACTAGCTATCATGAAAGAAAAGGTTGAAGATAAAGTATCCACGGACGTCGGACAGGCGACCATGGCGATTCCTGCCGTCGCTGATGCAAGTCATTTTCTCTTCGCCTTGTACACTGCTTTGTTTCTTTTATTCTATACTCTTGGTGTCATGTTTGGAGGACTAGAGATAAAGAGCGCCGCATCTACAGCTAAAGGAAAAAACAAGGATACCGAAGCAGCCTTGAGTAGCGACGCATCATCATCCTCGGCGACTGCACCTTCCTCGGCCTTTGGTTTTTTAAATAGCAGCAATGGAACGAGTACTGCTCCTGCACCGAGCGCGTTCTCCTTCATGAGTGAAGCAGACGAAAGCAGCCCTGTTACAGATGTAATGATTGCGATTGCTAGTGAAAGTGTTGAAACTGGAGGAGCAACTGCTGAAGGAGGAGCTTCGGCAGCATCGGCCTTCTCCTTTCTGTCATCTACCACGGAGCCAGCTGCAGCAGAAGCAAAACGTACGAGGAATGCAGCAAAGGAGTTTTCGTCAGATGAAGCTGCCTCTTCTGCCGGTTTTGGATTTTTGACGTCTTCAGCGACAAACATTCCGAGCCCGACCGAAACATCGAATGCGAACAACGATTCCATACCTCCACCACCTCCTCCAGCGGAAGACTTGCTCTCATCACCTACGATATCGTCGTCCTCATTTTCTGGAGCACCAGTGTTGGGATCTAGTATTGTTTTTGGACAGCAGGCAGTGGGCGGCAACAGTAAGACAATAATTAAGCGAAGAAATCGTACAAACAAGATTGGACAAGGAACGCCAGCAGTTTCTTCGACAGGACTTCCCGAGCCAGCCGCAGTGACATTACCAGCACCGTCCTCTCTGGCGGATAATAATCAGCATATATTCAAATCTACCAGCAAGTCGAACATTTTAACAGCTGCGGAACAAGCGACGCAACGAGCTGAGCAATTTTTGCAAGCTGCGCAAACGACTACTGGTAGCAATGATCACGACATTGAAGATGATGACCGCAGTAGGTCCATTCGTTCTGTTCCATCCGATGATTCAGTATTGCAAAAGGCAAAAGCAGCTGCCATGGAAGCGCAGGAAAAGATCATGGCCGACTCTGCTTCATCATCCAATGCATCGACTGGGAACAAGTACTTTGCCAGTCGAATTGGAGGACTGTTTCGACCACGCCAGAGTGAATCCGGATCGTCCGCCAACAGCAGTAGTCATGGAATTGGTACTAGCAATGGAAGTCATAATTTAAGGTCCAGCAGTTCGGCGTCAAGCATGGAATCTGGCGTTCATCACAAGCATCAGCAATCAGCAGTGCCTCGGTCCATTCTTCCACCGACGCAGCAGCAGCGCAAGCCGCCAATGGACGAGACCTCTAAGAGATCCGACAACATTATTGGTGCCGGAAGCATGAATTTTGTGCCGCCGCCAGTTCCCGACTTGGACCGCGCCATTTCTGCTCCTATCAATCTACAACCCCTATCGGCTCCGCACACGCCAGATCCATACGGTAATGCAATGGCCACCGCTCTAGCTCCGATACCAGCTCGCAGAAGACTCAAGACACCGACGGACCGCTTCCACGATATGCTGCAGGAATTCCGTGACAAGGTGATATCGTACATGGACCAAATTACGCGACTTCGTCAGCATCGCTCTGGCCTGTTGGAAGAACGTTTTGTGACACTTGCGAAGGAACGTCTGGTTGTGCAGCAGATTCAGGCAGCTCAAGCGCAGCAGCAACTCGCGGCTGAGCAGGAAGATTTTGATTTGGCGGAGCTGCTGCAGACGGTGATACGAAACCATGAGCGCGAGCGCATCGAACTTGCAACAGTTCGTGACAGTATTGCCCAGGCGTTGGAGCAAGTTGACGACCAGCGACAACACATCATTGACGCCGTCACTATGGAGTTTTCTCGTATTCAATTGAAATTGGAGGAGTTTGAAAAGGAGCAAAACAGTCTAGAGTGCACACACGCGGCGGAACATGTGGCCAAGTTTACCATTGTGGCGAAGCAGCTCAGCACTGAGCAGGAGAGACTTAACCACGATTTGAAGCATTTAGAACGAGACGCTAAGCTTGTGACGGAGGAGCGCAAGGAGTTAGAAGCGGCCATCTCGGAGCAAACAAGTGAGATTGAATTGATGCGAGATGACGCCAAGGTTAAACTCAAGACTGTACAGGAGGAGATCGAGGAACTGCGTAGGCAACTGGCCGCGAAGCAACAGACTGCTGCACAATTACGTACCGAGGCGGCTGGCCATGAGGAGGCAATCTTAAAGGTGCGCGTCAAGTTTGCTCGACAGCTTACGCGCGTGCAGCGGAAGGAAATGTCTGTCAAGGATGCCAGAGAAGAGTGGGAACAAGAGAAACAAACGTACGACCGAAACAAGGAAGAGCATGATAGGAAAATGACGGAGCATTCTGAGCAATTGCTGGCACAAGAGCAACTGCGAGCGTCGCTCAGCAAGGAGATGGAACTGGCCGAAACATTTGGTGAAATAATTGCCAAGGAGGTCGGCCTTGGCTTCGTATCTAGTGATGACGAAGTCGAGAATGGTGACTTGGCGCAAATGCATACCGAAGTGGTGAAGTGTGAGGCGGCTGTAAGCGAGGCTAAGACAGTACTCAAAACTACTTCGGCAACCTTGAGCAACATGGAAGACGAGATCAAGACACTTGAAACGCGAATTCCCTTGCTAGAAGAGACCAAGAAGGAATGTGCAGCGAAGCGAGACTTCAAGGGTGCCGGCGTTGCCTCGAAGGAGATTAAAGAGGCGATTAGTCGTGTCAACGAATGTCGCGATGCCATTGACGACGTTCGCGCACGCCAAGTTTCGTCGGAGGAGATTGTCGTGCAACTTGAGGAAGAACTTGCAGGAAAGCGTCTCATTGCACAGGAGTACGAGCTTGAAACGAACTTGGCTGTGATGGACCGTCTCGCTGATAAGATTAAACGCTTAATGTCGACGAAGGAAAACGTTTGCAGTAGTACTGATGATTTATCTGTCAAAGGTGTCGGTGCCTATGTTCTTCAAAGTCAGATCAAAGCTTTATACGCAGAAGGACATGCTCTTGGTGAAAAGTGTGGTGGCTGGAGCGAGCGCATGGCGAGTATAGGGTTCTCGAACGACATGAAAGAGTCGAACGCGAAGCTAGGCGCAGAAAGTGTTGCCGAATGTAGGCATTCTTCTCCAACGGCAGCAGACGGAGCACCGAGAATGGTCCATGAAGAAAAGGAAGCGTCAGAGCCTGTCAACCAAGACTCGATTAAAGAAAAACAAGCCAGGTATCGTGGGCTCGCAAGTCGCTTGGGTGCTGTAGAGTCTGACATTGAAGCAGCGGCGGAAGCTGAGGATTTTGAAAAGGCTGCGGAAATGCAGGAAGAGCTTGACAAACTGCTTGTGGAGTTACAAGGGCTAGATCTTACTGATGAAGAGATGGAGGCAGCCTTGGTAGATGGTGATGGACCAATAGATCCGTTGCCTGCCAAAAACGATGACGCGATGGAGTCGACTGTGAATCCAGATTTTCCAGAGGAGCCTACACAAGCGGAAGTGGACTCCATTGCTACATATAGCGACGAAGAAGGGCTTTCTTGCACCGAAAAGGAAGTTGCAGACGAACGGCAGCAAGAGGACCGGTCACTCGACGATACGGGCGGTGAAGAGACAACCAAAACCACGCCAACTGAAGTACATGCCTCATCAGTGGCAGCGGTTAATGAGGCGGAAGACTCGCCGGCAGTGATGGCGAATGAGTCCGATACAAGGGACCCAGCTAAAGATACGTACGCAGCGATTGAGGCCGATAGTAGCGATGACTCGAAAGGTGAGACGGCTTCGCCTCCCGCCGAGGACGACGAACCTACGGTCGAGGGCGACGTTCATGAAGAAGATGTAGACAAAGACATTTAACCTACGGTATGGCGTACAATATTTATTTTTGACTGTAATAAATGATCATATAAATTTTTAAAGTCACGTCGTCGTATACGCCACTGCAGCTGCGTAACTAACGCTTGACTCGTGCACATTCTGGACTGGCAAGCTCTGCGCATAGCTGACAAAGCTGACCGTCATCAAGTCCTTGCTGTTATTGTCGTCATTAGCTGCAGCTACGGCGTGTAACCAAACCGCGACGGCGTTGCGTCCGCAAATGGTATTACGCGTCTCTGTCAGATATTGCGCAAAGGCACCAGGCTGCTGCAACTCAATGAGGCTCATGCCTCTCCTGTCCATTCGTCCAATAAAAGTGTGAATGGGAATATCATTTGTAGTCGGCATCGGATTAAAACCAAACCGCGAGCCCCAGTGGCAAAAGTCGGTTGACACAACCGTGAGAACAGACGGACGCGATACTACGCTAGCGAAGAGTCTTCCAAACGTTACAGAGTAAGCATCCGAGAGCTGACCAACCATGACTGGCAAAACATCAATCTCATGGTTTTGTTTGCAATCCCGAATAACTTTGGCCAAGAATGGAAACTGCATTTCACCCGAATGCTCGTGTTCATCCACTCGCTTGTTCATGGTCGTAACGAGGGAAGCCGACGTGGCTGTTGCCAGAATCTCTTGTCGCAGTGCGTCATTTACGACCAAATCTCCCAATGGTGTCTCAAGACGCGTCACTCCAGATACGGCGCATTGGTTGCTCATGGATACATGGTGCGAAGGGTGCAAGACAAGAATCGTCCGAATCGGCGTCAATGGATCAGCAAGTTCTTGAGCGACGTGGCGATACGAGTAAGCGGCAGTCGGACCCGAGTAGCTGTAACCAGCATGAGGACAAATGACAGCTCGTAGTCGTCGTTGCTTTGTGGTTCCTTCATTGTCGAGAGATTTATTCGCCTCGTCGGAAGCAGCATCTGCTAGAAAACCTGAAAGTTGCTGATCAAGTTCATCGGCCGAGTCGGAATACCAGCTTCCGGCATGATGAGCCTTGCGAATATAGGATGGAATTGATGAAGACGACTGATGACTTCCCATGCTGAAAGGTAAATGAAGGCATTAACAGTAAATGAGCGAACAAATTTGGAAACGGATCGCGATGGCGAGAGCGTGACATGATTCGATGTCGCATCGGTTCACAAAAAAACCGACATGAACGAAATGCATGCCATTGTCGCAGCTGCTCAACGGCTATAGCGCTCCTCTCACAGTCAATACAATAACTACAACTCAATCTACAGCAGCAGCATGTTTGGTGACGCTTGGAATCGAGTCAAAAATGAAGGCGCCAAGGCAAAACTCCAAGCAGAATTGAAACTGTTAGACCGAGAGGTCAACAAGCGCCAAAAACTGTTTGGAGTCGACCTTTACGATTTACTTTCGCAGCAAGCGAAACTAGCACCCGCTTTCATGTCCAAACTGCAAGCGCAAGTGAAAGAGCCGTATGATCAAGCGAAGCATGACATTACAAAGCTACAAATGGACCGATTGCATCTGCAGGAGCAGATTGACTTGGTACAATGCAATGCCGATCGAGCTAGACCGGCCTACACAACCAAGGGACACTTGATAAAGGCTGGACAAACAATCAAGGATACCGGAATTGAAGCAAAACTACAGGCTCAAGTGGTTCTACTGGATCGAAACATCAAAATGCGCAAGGAGACGTTTGGCGTTGATGTGTTTACGCTACTGCAAGCCAATCCGGAAGCGGCCAAGAATAACTTGATTGGTAACATGGCAGCGAAACTTTCAAGTCGAGAGCAGGAGATACAAAAATGTATCGAAAAGGCCAAGCATGATGTAAGTAATACTGATTCCAAATCATGTCGCCTGCCGAAGCGAGACCCTCCCATCTTGTCTCTCATCCATTGCATATGACGACAGGTAACCTTTATCATAAAAAAGAAGGAATACAAGGAGCGAGAAATCAAGGAACGAAGCTCTGGTACTTGGTAGCAAATGACGGTGGAAATGCAACCGCAATGCATGGTGCAAGGTAGGTGTTGTTTGTGCATCCAAACGAGTCTCATTAACTCCATGGCGACAGGCCAAGAGTCGTTTGTCCACTAGAGCACTGCAGTTACATGCCTTTATACAAAGTTGCTTATAAGTCTACAATGTTCATGCGTCATGTGGATTCTATACGCATCGAACGTCGTGGACGTGTTTAGTACAACGTCTGTGATCAGCATGGCTTTCATCCGCAAACGAATGCATCTACCATCTATGCAATAACATCCGTATCAGTACACAATCGTCTAGTTTGAAGTTACAATACACTCCTCTTGCTTGCCGTATTCTGGTATGGCCGCAGCAAGTACTCATTTTCCGCCTCCTTTTGCTCCAAGGTACCAAGGCGAATCTGGTAGAGCTTCATTTCAAACCGCGGTCCCACCTCATGTAGTGCCACTTGATCATGGGCTGGAAGACTGTACATGTGATGCCGAAACGAAATGAAATCATTGTTATTGGAAAAGGTAATGACGCGCTTGCTGTCGGCCCGAGGGACAGGAAAGAGGCACTTCAAAATGGTTGCCACTCGCTGACCCAATGTTGAGTGCAGATTGTTCAAAATCAAGTGCGGATACGCCTCACTCATGGGAGCAGCAGGCGGATGCAAGTCATGCCGCAAAACCGCTCCCGAAAGAGAAAAGAAAGCCGTTGGTCCGAGTGGCAAGTGACAAATTACCAAGCCATCCGGTTCACCTCTCGTCTCCTGGACAATCACCACATCGGTAAACTCTTGCATGCGACAGGATTCCATGAGATTATCGACTCGAGAGTTTCCGCGATTCAGTCGTGTACTGTTCGGAAACAGAATGCGAAGTTCTTTGGCAAACTGCGCGAGCCGTGAGGATGGATCCCGACTCGTCGTGATGCAGACGCGTGGCTCCAACCATCCAGCTTGCGCATACTCATCATCGATATGTGAATGAACTTCTTGCGTTCTGGTATCTTCTGCATCAATCTGCGGCTTGAGCTTGTCGTAGGACGCTCTCACTTCGGTTGGAAGGATTGTTCCGGCCGCCAAGGCTTGTCGAACCAGTCGCTTTTGCTCGTATTCAACTTTCTCCCGTCCTTCCAACGACTTGCGATACAAGTACTCACGGCGAAGACGAGTCTGCCGACGACGAGACGCTGATTCAGAAGAAACGGGAGGCATGTTACTATATGAGTGATGAAGTAAATAATGATGCAGAAATGTGAGAATCGGCGCGGCGACGAGCGACGGTTGGCTCTCGAATCGTGTCGCTTTGAAACCGCTACGACTCAAGTTCACGTCGCGGGACTGACTGCCCACCATCCGCCGTCACGCTTTCGCTTGCTTGCGACCATGACGATCCGTGCACACATTGCCTTGCATAACCATGCCTCCATCTCCAAGCCGAAATGAAGAATTAACAGTAGAAGAACATGTGAGACTGAAGAAGAGCATCAATGGCCCGATCACGCAGGAAGGTGATCGCCCGCAGAAGAAATTCTATCGGCAACGCGCGCATTGCAATCCTTTGAGCCACAATGATACACTCGACTATCCGATTCGACCTTCCGACATGGATTGGACGACGGAACTTTATCCAAGTCTAGATGCAACGCAAGCTCCTACAGTTCTTGATGTTGGTTGCGGATTTGGCGGACTCTCCATGGCGCTCGCGACACTGCTACCCGACCACATCATACTCGGCCTTGAAATTCGCGTCAAGGTGACCGAGTATGTCAGACTCCGCATCGCCCATGCCCGTCAACAAGAAAATACGCATCATAACTGCAGCGTTCTTCGAACGAACTCCATGAAGGTTCTTACCAACTACTTTGCGCAAGCATCCATTCACAAGTTGTTCTTTTGCTTTCCGGATCCTCAGTTCAAGCGCAAGAACCATTGTCGTAGAATTGTCACTGACAGATTGCTTTCGCAGTATGCCTACGTTTTGAAACCAGGCATTGGTCGATTGTATTGTATCACCGACGTAAAGGAGCTTCATGACTGGCACGTCAAGCACTGCGACGCGCACCCATTGTTTCGACGAATCGTAGTCGACGATGAGGGATTAACTGTAAACGATCAAATTCAAAGCGACGTAGATCCATGCATTGAAGTGATGCGAACCGCGACAGAAGAAGGGAAAAAGGTGGAGCGAAACCAAGGAAGCAAGTACTTTGCTGTGTACAAGAGGATTGCCAACCACGAGGCGAGTAAAGTTACGGCAAGCAACTTTTTTGGTATGAAAGCGTGAGTGATTCTTGTTTACTTAAACATGTATCGACAAACACTTTATTTATCAACACTAGACATTAATCATATTCCATTTAAAGCAGCAGCCACATTCACTATTAACATATCCCCTTTCTTTAGTCGAGATCAAAATCCTCTTCAGTCTGCTGCGTGACACTGTCATTCAAAGTCGCGGCTGCAACTTGTTCGTCACTGCTGACTTCATCTGTATTCCTTGTGGCAGAGGCAAAAGAAACATTCTTGTCATCTGATCCCTCGCCATTGCTGGCCGCATGTGGACCCATATCTTTAGCCGACCCAATATGATCACCAGCAGCTCCAGCTCCAGCTGCTGGATCAGTAGAAGAGACGCCATCAGGAGACGCAGCGGCGGGGGTAGCCACATCGTCGCGGCGCCAGGCGTACTTTAATATGATTGAGTTCGTCTCAAACTCATGCTCGGCATCCATTAAAATTAGCCAGATAACTCTCATCAGAGCCGTTTGCGCTTCGTTCAAGCCTTCGTGTTGCCACTTGTCAGAGTGTAAAAAGCTTTTGGTTCGTTTTAAAGCTGACTTTAGCTTGGACGGGTCAATTACCCGAGTTTCAGCTATGAGGAGGCTTTCGTATTCGATTGGCCGAATCTTGGAGAAGTAAGGATGCCACAACGGCGCGTCCGCAGTAGGTAGAAAACGTGGTAAAAGACAGACAAGCAGCTCAAGGGGATGGAGGATTGGTGCGGCATGGTCGAGAGCATAAAAGGTGGCGATAATTTCCACATCCACGGGCGTCAGGTTTTCGTCATTGATCCTCTTGGAAGTCCAAACCTTTGGAACAAATTGCCATGGACCCGTAGACGAGTTTTCTTCCTCGTCTTGCTCTCGACTTTGTCGTTCTTCATGCTCTCGCCTTTGCTGTTCTTCCCGTTCTCGCTCTTGGGCCTGGAAGCGTCGTATTTCCTCGGCGGTCTGGGCATCAAGAACACTTATAAACCTGAATGTTCCGACCACGAACACTAACGCTAGGCAACAAAACACGGATTCAAAAGAATCTGTGGCCATTCTCGCCAATCCAATTCCAGCAAGTAACAAAAGCTGCAATAGCCAAATGCAAATATGGGGCAAGACAATCACCTTTCCGGCCAGAAAATCGACCGCTCGATGCAACTGACTACCAATCGCAATCACAAATTCTTCTGGCGTCGTGGTCCGAGGAGCATTGCTGCTCGACTCAAGGATTGGACGTTGGAGCGTGACTGGAGTCGCGAGCGGACTACCGGTAGTGTTGGCGCATACATTGTTGCTTCGAAAGTTGTAAACAATCAACTCCTTGCCGGCTGCGTCGGCCTTTGCATTTGCAGCTTCCTTGGCGCGAAAAAAGAGTTCCGTCGTCACCGCCTTGTTATGGTCCGAAAAGGCCACGAAATTCGGGTCGTGAATGGACTTGTTGACTGCCACAGCCTTGGAAACATAGAATGCTGATGATGAATGGTCTGCAGGTATCCAGACCATATTTCCATCGGCATTGTCGAATTTTGACAACGGAGGCTTTGCCTTGTTGGGTGATTGGGAAGCGCTTGCATGATAGAAGGTAACGTTTGCTTCAATCGCGTCAACGCCCGATGGAGCGTCTAATGGTTCCCACACTTTTTCCATTAGGGTGATTGTCATCGTCTTGGCATGTGTGGACGGGACATGGCGTGTGTGCGCTTCGTGCAGTGCAAAGAAACGAGGGACCGAAAAGTAGACAAAGGCGTTCGCCCGAGCTCGCGCAGTCGGATCGTCCAGCAAGCTAATCTGCGACTGGTGCCAGAACAATGGTCCGCCAGAATCAAGCGCGAAATAGACTGGGAGCGCATCGTAGAGTGCAACGTGAGTGGAGGTTGAATTACTCGTGGAGTAGACTCGTTTGTTGGACTTGGTGTCGTTGTTCGTAGTAACGGTAGCCACGACTGTCGGCGCTGAATCAGCTCCGCTAACACGACTGGTCTGAGTGTGGAACTTGCCAGTCGGAGGATCGCTTGTAGCCGCAGCGGCTCCGTAGCGATAGAGACGCGTCGTGTTGTTCGCGTGTGAAACGCAACTGCAGCTGCAGCTGCAGCTGGTAGCTTGACGAGAAGCTTCAACAAAGGAGTCTTGAGTATTTTCAATCGCCGCCGTTAGCGCTCCTGGCATGAAAACAAGCAGGAGGGCCATGGCCATGACGGCAATCGTCTTGGCGCTGATAGAAATCTTGGTTCGGAGCATGACGGTTATGATTACCAGCGCAATGACGGACTGGGAGTGAGAGGACAAATGGCTTGGAAGGCTTGCTTGTCGTACTTGATCGAGCGAAATGAACTATGAATACTTTGCGCTGTCGGAAAAGTGAGCTGTACGAGTATACTGCCTGCGACGAGCTTGGGACTGGTCGATCGTGAAACGACCCGTCGTCGTGATGAGCGAAAGAAACGGACCGCACGAGCCGTTGGAATGACTCGTGCTTCATGGCGAAGGTGCGGGTCATTGCTGAGGTATGAATGCAGTAGTAAGATTAACTGCTTGAGTGTCTTGTCAATTGTAAATTTATTTCTGTAGCTGGAATCGATACTATTGGGAGCTACAGCCGAGAAGCCGTCGCAGCATTTCCATCATGGTCGAGTCGATTTTTGTGACGATTCCCGATGAGTCGTGGTGAGACGCTTTGTATGTGTTTTGGCGATTGCCGCGGAAATGGCCGTATGACGAAAGAGGTGCCTTCGGTGCTACAACGCTTGGTATAACATACGTCGATTGGATGCCTTTTATACACAATGGAGATCGAACAGATAGTAGTTCTTGATCTATATGCAGAGCTAGCGGGTCATCGCACGACCGTATCGTCATGCAGTGCCAATAAACTACTTCGCCTTGCAGCAATGACAGCTCCATCACAGTCACAGTCGCACAAGTATATTAGAATCTATATTCTATACATAATTCGTATCATGCATGGTTTCCTTGCGTGTATATCCAAGCAGCATTGTGGGGTGCTTGACCTGGCCCAAGCGCTTGGACTGGACATTGCACTCCGATAAACTGCCAATGCGCATTATGCAGAAAGATGCATGAGTGAATGACTGCGACACAAGCGTTGCGATACCTTCAAGCCAAGGTAGATCGTTGCGAGTCATGTTTATACGTACATACACCGTCTTGTTCGCTTCGTTTCGCAAGGGCGAGAGGAAGAATTCGTTGGCAAACGGTGTACCATCCTTGCGATAGTTCAACAGATTGACCTCGACAGACTCTTGGTTCTGAATGGCTTTTCGGATCCTCTCAATGTCGTTCTTGTTGGTTTCGTCACCTTGAAGGAAGCGACAGTTGCGACCTTCGATTTCTGTCGACGAATAGCCAGTCAACTTGCAGAATCCATCGGACGAGAATATGATGGGTAAATCTTGCTTGGATGGATCACATACACAGTAAGCCACACTCTCATGTCCAGGACTATTGAGCATGGCAATCAAAGTGGCGTCCGTCTCACTTAGCTCATGGGTCGGGTTGAAGGCTTTGGCTGTAAATGGTGTCGACAAGGATGGATCGGGAGAAAGGATCGAGCCAACGAGCGTCGAGATCATGCCGGATACGTCCGAGATTGACATGCTTGTGAAGAGAAAACCTAGGTTTTAGATTAAGATACGTCGACCAACTGGCAATGCAAGTATAATTGATCCTTGTGGTCATTGGCGTACTTCCAATGGCCTTGCTGGTGTCAAGGGAGGATTCGCCGTCGATTACCGCTACGAGTTCATCTGCTGAGTGAAACGAAACGTGCACTCGTCGCCTGAGCGTGCAACCTGCAGTAGCTTCTAGAACAAGAAGGAATGTGATGGATAGTTACAACATGATCATCGAAGATAGAATTAGCAGCGACGAAGCTTACCGCTTTGATGCCTCCCTCAACGTCGATCTTGCGGGGAATCAAAGTAATGTCGCAGTGGTGATCAAGTCGCTACTCCTATACGGTTTTGATTTTCGCAGCCATCAACACATTCGTCGCGTTCTTTCCAATTTTGACCATGCAGTCCAGATCAAGTATAGCAAGTCAACGACAGCGCACGGCCCGACGACCAGTACAGATAAAATTACTTGTCGCATGTCTATTTCTACTGGCGGAAAGAGCGACAGCTTTCACCAGTCGCCTCGACCTGGAACGACTTGCTGACCGACGAAAAGCTCGGTCGATTCGCGGCTGCTCGACAAAGTCTTCCAACACAGACGCTTCACCTCCGCTACAAGCTACTAGTGCAGATACTGTTTCGCCTCATCTTTCAGCTGCCGTAGCGTCATTCGTTGCCAAGGTACAACTTGCTTTGGAGGTAACTATCGACAGTCATGTTGCCAGTCAAGAGCGACACGAATCGTTTGTTTCCCTATCGCTCATTGGCCGATCCAAAAAGGATGTCAAAGAACAAGTTTTAAAGCACCAAGAAGAAGGAGAATCAAGTTTACAGCTACGGGGCACTCTACGAACTCTAGATGCGAGATTCATTATAGCAGGAGACTCAACGTTGACGTTGCAAGTCACGTTTAAATATCATCTTGCTACAGACATTGTCAAGAATTGGCCACTCGACACTACTGCTCACCGACTACAAGCGATTCTGCTTTTGAAAGACATGGATGACGAACATTTACCGCATGTTTCGAACGAATGGGAGTCGCTCACTGACGATCAGCCACCGTCTGTTGGAAGCGCGTGGGGCATTCAGTTTGCACTATTGGAAACGAACCAGTGGACTTATCGACAAGAATTTACAAAGCCTTTCAAGAGCAGCAAGAAGAATGCTACAAGTAAAATGCTTCAGCAAACTACCTTTGTTCAGCAGCAGCATGATCGCGTCAAGCAGGGACCACTGCTAAATTTGCTTACTGCTCAACAAGTGGACGGCAACACTCGCTCATACTTGCAATCCCTCGGCTTGGTCGCGCCAGACGGAAAGCCGCGACCAAAGCAAGCCTCCAAGCTCAAGCAGTGCAACAAAATTGTGGAAATTGTCAGTGGACTCATTGATGAGCATCAGCAGCAGCAGCAACAACAACTGCAACGACGATCAAAACGCGAAAATGACGAAATGTCACGGCGAACGCAGCGAATATCAATAATTGACATGGGCTGCGGACGAGGCTACTTGACATTTTCATTGCATGACTACTTGACTACCAAAATGAGAAAGCAATCTGATTTAAACGCAATAATTGTGCAGACCAAGGGAGTTGATATTCGTCCAAAACTGGTCACGGAGTGCAACAACATTGCGAGGCAGCTCGGATCCGAGTTTGATGGACTGATGTTTCAACAAGCTACCATAGAAAGCTTTTGTGATGCAGAAAGTGGCAGCGCCTCTGGCCTCAATGTGTTTGAATGGACGATGCTACATTCACCTACGGTAAGCGATGGCATGGCCAGTGACCCAAACGAAGAGGCCGACAAAACGTCCACTAGCATTCCGTCACAGGATAACGATCCGCTCAAGATACTCATGGCTTTGCACGCTTGCGATACCGCTACTGACGACGCACTATGGGCTGGCATTCGTCACGGCGCCGATATAATTGTTGTTGCACCGTGCTGCCACAAGCAGCTTCGTCCGCAAATCAATCAGCTCGCCCGAAACATTGCCAAACAACATCAATCGATTGAAATGCATCACTTGGCCGACGTACTCCGACACCCAATCTATCGCGAGCGCATGGCTGAAACAGTGACGGATTCGTTGCGAGCCTTGCTACTGGAACATGCCGGGTATTCGGTTCAAGTATTTGAGTTTATAGGAGGCGAGCATACGTCCAAAAATTGCATGATCACAGCAGTGCGGCAATCGACGAAACGAAACTCGTATGCGAATAACGAATGGCTTTCGGAAAGTAAAAGGGCAAATGCTTCGAGTAATCGCATACAGCAGCTAGCCTCCTTTCATGGCGTCGCTGCGCATAAATTGGCCGAGCACATGGGCATGCCTCTTGGCGATGCCGCGGAAAAGAACATTGTTTCGGCGGCTCCTTTATCTGCTCGAAACATGCCTCCAATGAAATGACGCATAAACAAGCTCTGACGTTGGAGTCGGGTTGAACCTTTGGACTGCCTTTGTTTTCTTTTAAACCTGCGCATTCGCCAATCCATCGTCGCACTGCTGCTTGCTAGTACGAGCTGACTCTGACAAGACCGCGATTCATTGCTTCGAGTCCGTTGGTCACCACTTGCAGTAGCTGCGACCGCCAAGCTCCGTCGCGTTTGACACTGCATCTGAATGACTTGCTTGGGTGTGCTCTCAATGGTGTAAATGCATTGACAGGAACAGCCGAGAGACGGCGGGAAGCTACACTATGTGATTAACTAAAGCATTAGTAGGTCCTTGTCGACACGCTTTTGCTTCATCCTTTAGTGCGCAGCAGCAGTGTCTTAGATATTATCCTCGCGAAATCAGCTAAATGCTCACGAAAGTAATTCTTGAATGCTGCTTGGATAGCTAAATAATGTCGCGCCAACTTGTCGATCCTGAACGTCCCATCGGTACTACCGGAAGTGGGAGGCAAGCGCGTCGATGGGATTCGTGACACGAAACTTCCGCGTCCAGGCTATTCATGGGCGTTTCTAAAGTTACTCCGAAGAACAACTTACTGCGATTAAACGGACGCTTGAGAGCAAGCAATCGCAGCTTCCCAAACGATCAAGGTCGAGCAGCTGCTGTCACGCGCAACAAGACGACCCACTCATTTTCGACAGCTTCCAGCATTTACAATTACACTTGATCGTGTACAAAGCAAAGACTTTAGAGGTAAGACGATGATGAGAGAGAAGAGTGACATTGGAGCGATGATTGAGGCGATGAGACTCGACTGTCGTTGAGCAGCAAGCAGCAGCAGATGGATCTTGTTGCAATGGAACGCACCGCCATGACGATTTGCTTCCGCGCCATGCGACTATATGTTAATGAGAAGGTGCTTGCATGACATACATGCATGGATAAGCAGTGTGACCGGATGAACAAGGAGGCTCGTTCATGGTCATAAGTGATTGACGGAACGCTTCCGCCAAAGCGACGAGGGACCAAGGGCGAATGGCTCGTTACATCCTGTTCCATCTGCTTTTTCTCTTCCTAGCTGACATTTGCATCTTGTCTTATCCTGTCATACAGAATAAACATTAAGAATCATGTTGACATCCTCCTCCTCCAAGACTGCCACTCGTCGCAGCCTGCTTTTGGCTCGCCAAGTCCAGCAGCAACACTCCAGCAGTCAGCGCCGCACCTTTTTGGGAATTTCCAAGGCGGTCGACAAGCGCTTTTATCGCATGGCCAAGTCGGTCATGCCGGCCATTTCTGCTACCGAAAGTATTGCATTGGCCTCTGGAACCATTGGCTTCGATCGAGACATTTTCACTGGCTCTCCGTCACTCAAGCATTTGGTGTCGACCTATCAGCCGAAGTTGACTCAAGCCGAGCAAGACTTTATCAATACGGAAGTCAATGAGCTTTGTCGCTTGATCAATGACCATGAGACTGTTACCAATCGCGATTTCAGCAAGGCGGCATGGGACTACATGCGTGACGCTCGCTTCTTTGGACTCAAGATTCCTGTCGAGTGGGGCGGCAGAGGCTTTTCCACCCAAGCCGTGTCGCAAATTCTTGCCAAGCTTGGTACACACTGCATGGACGCCAATGCGACTGTTGCTGTTCCAAACTCACTTGGACCGGGAGAATTGTTGGCGCGATATGGAACGCCAGAACAAAAGGAATACTTTTTGCCAAGACTGGCCGATGGAACACTCATTCCATGCTTTGGATTGACCGGACCGCACTCGGGATCGGATGCCACGAGCTTGATTGGCAGTTATGGAACTGTGGAGGAACGCAATGGCGAACTTGGAGTTGTTGCCTCCTTCAAGAAGCGATACATTACCCTAGCGCCAGTGGCTGGCGTTGTTGGACTTGGATTGAACTTGAAGGATCCGCATGGCTTGCTCAAGGGCACTGGCATGGAAGGATTCTCCGTGGCACTGCTGGAGCGAGACCATCCAGGTCTTCGCATGGGTCCTCGTCACAATCCATTGGCGGCTGCCTTTATGAACGGTACTGTCGAAGGTGACGATGTATGGATTCCCATGAGCATGATTCTTGGTGGACAGGAAAAGTGCGGCTTCGGATGGAACATGTTCGTCGAGTGCTTGGCGGAAGGAAGAGGTGTTTCGCTTCCAGCTGGGTCGGTCGGAGCTGGACGGGCCGTTGTCAGTGCGGTTGGGGCCTATGCACGCGTCCGCAAGCAATTTCGTGTTCCCATTGCCGAGTTTGGAGGCATTCAGGAAGGTACGTTATTGTTTGTGTTGTGTATTTTGGTTTTCGTTTGCGTGTGGATTAGCCTTGCTCATGTGTTGCGTTTTCTTGGTTTCGACAGCACTCGCACTCGCTGGCAGTGACTCACTCATTTGCGTCGCTGGAACGGATCTTATGAACGCCATTGTCGATAACCACGAGGCGCCCATGGTTATTTCGTCCGTCATGAAGCAGAATTGTACTGAGCGTGGCCGTCGCATTATGGAGCGAGGCATGGACATTGCCGCTGGTTCGGCCATTTGCCGCGGTGACAAGAATTATTTGGCAGCCGGATACATGAGCATGCCCATTGGTATCACTGTCGAAGGGGCAAACATTATGACGCGATCCTTTCAAATTATCGGACAAGGCTTGACGCGTTGCCACCCACACATGCTCGAGTTGATTCAATCTCTCCAGCTTCCAAAGGGCGAGGAGGACAAGGGAACGGAGATTTTCGTCAAGCAGTTTTACAAGGTGGTCGGGCATGGATTGACAAACTTTGGACATTCCATCACTCGGGGTCTTGGTGCAACCTTTTCGACCATGTTCCGGTCCAAGAATGCGTACAAGAACGGTGATAAGCTACTTGACTACCACGAAAAGCAGCTTCTTCGACTCAGTGCCAACTTTGCCTTGACGGCGGATCTTTGCTTTTCGCTTGGTGGTCGCTTGAAGTTTGAGGAGCTTTTAATGGGTCGCTTGTCGGATGCCCTTGGTGCCATCTTCCTTGGATACGCGACGCTTCACCACTACTCACGCAAGCGCGGCATTGAAGGTCTTGAAGCGTTTACCGAGCATGCCATGCTTCGTCTCGAGACTGAAGCACAAAAAGCTCTCAAGGATGCGTCGGACAACTTTCCAGGTGCCCTTGGCCCTGTTGCCAGTACGGTAATGAAGTTGGGATGCTTTCCGCTCGGCAACTTGACCCGTCCCTACTCGGAGCCCCATGATAATTTGACAAAGGAAGTATCCCGTCAGATTACAAATCCGTCGGCCATGCGCGACTTTTTTAGCGAGGGCGTCTACATGGCCCCTGAAGGAACAGTGCACCAAATTTCCGACTTGGTCCGCGCCTTGCCCATTTGCGTCGAAGCGGACAAGATTGCTTCCAGCCTGCGCACGAGCAAGCGCGAACCAACGGCCGAGGAGGCGGAAAAGCTTGCCCGCGCCGAGGCGTTGCGCGACGTGTTGATCCAGGTGGACGTCTTTGATCACTTGACGGATGCCGAGGGCGCCAAAGATTATGTTCGCCCGGCACTTCTTGGGACAGAGGAGCGAATGGCTTCCTTGGAGCGCAAGAGCTTTGCCGCCGCGTAAAATTGGACGTAACGCAATGCATATAATTTAGTAGTTAACACGCAAGTACGGTACTTTACCTGTTGAGTTTTATACCAGAGTGTCTGCCGGTAGGTCCGATCAGCGTGTGTCGTCAATATTAGTTATACATAGAAAGGTACCTACCGGTACCGGTGCACGAAACCAAAACTATGTCCAGTTGACCGATGCTGCGCAAGACGAGGATCATCAGGACGCTTCAAATGATCACCAATTGTGTATTTGCTTGATACTTCAGCAACTACATCATTGCACAAAGGTTCAGTACAAGCCAAGACTTGTGTCGACAACGTACAAGTAGTAGTCAGCAACATATAACGCTACGGCTTGTGTCTTGCTGCATTTGCCCATTTAAAAAGTGCACTGAACAGCATATTCTTTGAAATGAGTTGGGCTTTATCAAACTCGTAACAAAACATTCATAAACGTACGCTACGAAATCCATGTTGGTGCTACGAAGAATATCGTCATTAATGAACTACAGTATTTACAGAGCCTTCATGCCCATGAACCCACGCAATTGCTCAAAAATGACAAGTTGGAGTGTAGTCGTTGGCGCGAATCGACTCCAGATTGGCATAAAGCCGCGCCAGAAGGTCAGAGGACCTTCCTGTCGAATGATCTTCATGGCACAATCAACAGCGTTGTTGTAAATCTTGGCGTCCACTGGCTGGTTCATGAGTCGCGTACGAATCATGTCAAAGGGTGCGACGGTGCACGTCATGAAAAAGCCTGCCGTCACGGCCGAAAGAAACTGCGTAATCAACGAGCTCTTGTGTAATCCCGTCAGTTCGACCACGTAGCCTTTGGACTGATCGTAAACTCCCATCTTTGTTCCGTTCAGCACCATGGCGCGCATAATGTTCGAGTCAATTCCGCGGTAAAATCCGCCAATGCCTTGGCCCCGGAATAGGTCGCGGCCAGTCTTCATAATGGAAGGCGTCTCGCGACCCCTAGACACCATCATTTGTGTCTTCAAAACATCAAAAGGATTTCCAGCGAGCGATCCAATTGCTCCAGCGGCACTACCCGCAAGAAATTTTTTGGCAAAGGTGGCATCCGATCCAGTTGCACCAAAGACAATCTTGATGGGCTCGTACAAACCGAGGCGCAACGATGTGTACGATGCCTCTCGCAGCCAAGCTGCATTGACTCCCTTCCATAGCGATGTCATGCCTTCATCGCTGACAATTTTGCCGACCGTTCCAAACATGCCAAGCGATGAGTATTCCGATGAGATTTGAATGCGAGTCTGAAGAAAGAGCGAGAAGATTCGCGCCATGAGATTCTGTTTCACTCGTCAAGCGAAAGACACTGCTATCGACGGCGCCCATCACACCGCCAAGTGAAACTTACTTTTACAACATCGATGGGATGAATGAAGGTGACTGTAATGACGGCGGCTGCGAAAAAGGAGCGAAAAGAATAGTAGAGGTACGTGTGTAAATGTGTGAGTATTAGAATTGCTTCTCAGACATGACCATCACTCCTTCATTCACTGCAAATTCCTTACCTGAACCTGCCATTCCAACCTGCGTGAGGAGTGAAGGAGCGGCTGCTGCTGGCGACGATGCCATGATTGTTTGCTTGGTGTACGAGTTCATGGTGCAATGCAGTGCGGTTCGTCGTCGTTCAGCGCGATTGTGGAGATTCCGTCTCGTGGTCCTCGAACAACCAACAACCGATGGAAGCAACGGCTGATGGAAGGCATGACGATAGACAGCCAAGCATCGTGTCGTTGGCTGACCAATTGCCACATCGTCGTCGTGGCCAACGTCATCGAAATCTCGCCAACGAACACAATGCTTGGGCGCGTACGTCACCCTCAATGGCGCGGCACTTCCGGAACGCGAAGGAAGCAAAGGCCTGACGAGTCCAGCTGGGCTTGAAAAGGCCTTTACTGTCAGTATTCACTCTTGTCTCGGCTGGACCGGTATTAACTTAACTGTAAATAAATAATATGTTTTCATGGAGGAAGTTGATGAGAGCTGTCTTGGCGGCTGTGATCACTATCATAGTATGTTAATCAAACAAGACGACAGGTGAAACCAGCAGTCTACGTTTAGTCAGTATCAAAGTCATTGATTCTGTCCCTCTCGTACTCATCGTAGTTGCCTCGCTCCTTAAACTCACGCAATTTCATTCACCATGTCGGACAAGACTTGTTCCATGGCTTGTTTAACCTGCTCGTCACTGACTTTACCGTCGCCATGTGCATCATCACCCGTCGTCGCGGTTGTCGTCTTGAGCAACTGGTAGGCTTCACCAAAGACTCGTTGCGCCGCTCGTCGCTGTCCAATCAACGACGCGTCACTCAAGACTAGTTCGAACCGATGCATCGTCGGAACGTAGTTGACTGTAGGCGCTCTTCCTTCCAGCAAAACAACAACACCCTGCGCGGCCAAGACTTGTAGAGCCTTGGCGCAAATGAGAATGACTTCACCTTGAGTCGCTTCCGCAACGGTTGGAATGTTTTGTGAAACGACGGGGCTCTTCAAAAGCGTGTTTTGAATCTCGCTGACGCGGCCGACGTTTCGAATAAGAATGTCGAACGGTGTATTTGGTGTCGTATCTTCACCATTGCTCTTTGTCGTAATAGAAATTTGTTCCATGAACACTGTCAACTGCTCCTTGGTCAAAACATCAGCGAGAGGAATCTTTTGCTCCTCGGCATAGCTAGTTGCAAGTAGCGTTAGCGCCCGAAAGACATTGCCGTTGCTCCAAGTGACAACCGACTGCCGCTGGTGCGAAAGCTTGTCCACCAACTGAGCGACGGTCGTTCCTTTGCCAGTACCTGAGCGACCGACAATGACAATGACGTATCCAGAGCTCGTTCCATCGGATGCCGTACTGCCATGATGATTCTCGTTGTTCGTAGCTTGAACATGATCCAGTATGAGGTTCGCTACTTGCTCGGGCGTCTTGCCCAAAACGTCAATGGCAACGTATGGCGCAGGCACCAGATTTGCATCAATGACTCCCTTGGCTCTTGCAATATTGATTCCAGCTTGAAGCTTTTCGTCGTCTTCATTGTCGCGCGACTCCGTCAGAGCGCCTTCAAACTGAGCGAGTTTGATAAAGTCGGGGTTTTGTTGGAAGCTTTGAATGACAGCCGAGGATGTTTCGGCATTTTGAAGTGAGAGGAGCGCGAAGGAAACGGTTCCTTTTGCGGCCTCACTAGAATTTAAATTCGACATGCCTTTGTAAATTGGATAATGAGTCAAATGATATACAGGTCGTAGGCCCTTGGTGGCTTGAGGACAGACTCGTCGAAGCGAGGACGAGTGGCTCATGGTCCTGGTGCAAATTGACCGACGAGTAGTGCGAATAACGCTACGACCCATTTCTTCAGCCATCGATTCAACGCGATGGAGGAGACGCACCATGGAGATTGGAGTAATTCTTTGACGTTCAGCTATCGACAGTTTGAATCATTCGTTCAAAGAATTGATTATCTGAAAGCATAGTAACTTGTTCAAGCAGTTCACATTGAATCATGACAACTTGCGCGTCACCGTCCTGCACAAACACGACGGTCGCCAAGCTGGCTTGTCCAAAATGCATTCAACTTGGATTGCCACCAACATTCTTTTGCTCGCAAGATTGCTTCAAGGCCAACTACAACGTTCACAAGCAGATTCATGCATTGGCCAAGACAATTAAAAATAGTTCCGGCGACGATGGAATCACGGCTCCGCTCGACGCGCCACTCGAACAAAAACTGGCTCCTCCAGAGTGGGCACATAATTACTCCTTCACTGGAGACTTGCGACCGACTCGATTGTCGCCTCGCCGGGCTGTTCCAGCCAGTATTCGAAAACCAGATTACGCATCTGATTCAACTGGCCGCAGTGAGTCGGAGGAACGGGACAAGCGGAGTGGAGCCTTTATTCCGGTTTATACGCCGGACGAACTAGACGCCGAGCTTGGATTGCGACAAGTCAATCGCATGGGACGACAAGTACTGGATCTTGCGGGAAGAGCATTGAAACCTGGCGTCACGACGGATGAGATTGACCGCATTGTTCACGAGGCATGCTTGGAACGAGACTGCTACCCGTCGCCTTTGAACTACTACAACTTTCCCAAGAGCTTGTGCATTAGTGTGAACGAAGTCATTTGTCATGGCATCCCTGACTATAGAGAGATTAAAGATGGAGGTCAGTTGGTCTTGTTTGCGAGGGACGGCGGAAGTGATACTTGAGGATGCGCGACTCTTGCGTTCCATGCAACCGTTTTACACTTCACACTCACTCTTTCCATACCTTTACAGACATTGTCAATTTAGACATTTCCGTCTACAATCGCGGCGGATTTCATTCCGATTTGAACGAAACATACATGGTGGGATCCGTTGACGAGGATGGCAAGCGGCTCGTCAAGACTGCCTTTGACTGCCTGGCAGCCGCCATGCATCTCGTCAAGCCCGGCACCTTGTATCGCGACTTGGGCACGGTCATTGAGCGAACTGCCAAGTCCAACCAATGCTCCGTCGTCAGAACATACTGCGGACATGGCATTGGTTCGCTCTTTCACACGACACCAAACATTCCGCACTATGCCAAGAACAAGGCCAAGGGCACCATGAAGGCTGGCCACATTTTCACAATTGAGCCAATGATTAACCTTGGCAGTCATGTTGATCGAACGTGGGATGACAACTGGACGAGCGTCACCAAGGATGGTCAACGTTCGGCGCAGTTTGAGCATACCATTCTCGTGACGGACAGTGGCTACGATATATTAACGCAACGAGAAAATGAACCAATCATGATGTGGAACGAGGAGTTGAATACTAGATTTTAGTTGTTGCCATTCCTTGATCTTGTATATAGATACGTTTTGCTCCAAATGGACAGCAAGTATTGACGACAATATCGCATATCTTCATTTGCTATGTACGCATACGTCCCCACCTCGTGATACTCGCGAATTTTGTTGATTGAAAGTATTTGCTCGGGCGGAGTAGTATCATCCAAAAAAGACATTTCTTTCAACATAGTGCATTGCTTGAATACGCGTCGGCGTTGCTACTATCCTTACGTCTGCAACTATAACGGTAAACATGGTGGAGCACTAATCACGTTTGCCAAGGCGCTCTTCGTTCTTCCAAACGTACACCACCATGTATAATGATTAGCTGAGAAGGTAGCAGCACAACTGCTACCGGTATACACAACTCTACACGAGGCGACGACTTGTGATACGTGAAAAGATATGACAATAATAAAAATACTGAAACTAATGTAATCGCTTTATCAGGTGCTACGCGCTGACAATTGTCAACTAAGGCCATGATTCAAAGCACACCCATCCACTCGCCTTGCCGAGTTCATCAAGCCGTTCTGCAAACTCCTGTTCACCAACGCAAGTTATTCACAAGCTTTGAAGGTATTCACTGCAAAGAGCTTCAGTCGCTGTAATGCGGTGGATTGGATTCGTACAACATGGATGCAAGTAGATCCGAGGCATCCAGCGCAAGAGCGCCCCAAAACTCCAAATCATTTGCCATTTCCTCTGCATCTTGCTTAGAGCCACCCAACAAAAGGTATAAGCACACCCCGACGCTCCACATATCACACTCGACGTCATATGCCGGTTCCTCCACTTGGACCTCTAGCGCGTTGCACAAATGAAGGTTACAAGATGTAGTAAGCCCGTTCGGACAAGGCACTAGTTTGGCAGAAGAGAGATCAACAATCTTGACGGTTACATCCGTTCCTCGGTGGAGCAAAAGTGTTTCTGGGCATAGGTTGCAAAGAGCAACCCGTCGATTGTGACAGTGCTCGACAGCTTTCAAAACGCAGCTCAGGATCTTGCGAACGTCATCGCTACCGATGCTGCCTTCATGGATGCTGTGAGATAGAAAGCCACCAGATAGGCGCTCCACAACAAAGCCCATACGAGTGTCCAGGACACCTGCCAGCTTGATAATACCAATTCCACCGGACAGTAGACGAAGCACATTGAGTTCAGCTTCGAAGTCGCTTGCTTTCGAAAAAACCTTGGCCGATAATGTATCTTGCCCGCTCGTATAATCGTACCAGGCAAAATCATTAGACGCGGAGAGCATATTGTCAATACCTTTGGAAGGCAATGCAGTTTTGCCAGCATCATCATCGCTCGTGCACTTCATCCATGCGCACCCCAAGGCATCGGAAGCAGAAAAACGATGCTCGGCGGATGTGTTCAAAAGACCTTGAATCAAAGGGTGCGGCCCATATTTTTTGGGGTTTTCCATCGGTTGCATTTTCTTGTTCTTGATCAAGTTGAACGATTTCGAATAGTCATCGTCGTCTGGTTGTGTTGGAAAAGGAAAGTCTGCGGTCTCCAACGTATACACGAGGACACCAAAGCTCCACACGTCAACGCGATGGTTATATGCGGCGACTTTTAAAAGCAGTTCAGGAGCTAAATATTGGGGAGTCCTGAGGCGAGTCGTAAAGTATCCAGGCTTGTCTGGTAATTTCTTGGCAAGTCCGAAATCGGCAATTTTGACGTGCATTGTACCACCATTGCCGTAAGTCACGAGAATCTGTGCAAAAGCCAAGAGTTAGATCATTATTCAATATCGAGACAGGTCTCACTTGTCGTCGTCATTCTACTTACATTGCAACCTTGATGTCTCGATGAGCAATCTTCTTCTCCTCGTGTAGGAACAACAGACCCAGCAGTAGCTGACTCAGACCACACCCATCGACAGACGAAAGTGTACCATGCCAATCGCATTCATCCACATTGGTAGCACGGTGCCATGGTGATTACAAAGCGCCTGTTCGTGCGCCAACAAGTGGGCCAGCAGCTTGCCGCGCGCGCTGGTGCTCAATCCACATTTCCTCCGCGCGAACTCAGACCACACCCATCGACAATCGAACGTGTACCATGCCAGTCGCATTTATTTACAATGTCAACGCTCGCTTGTGTATCTCATGCATGGCATGGTATTAATCAAAAGTAGTATCGCATCGCTTTGTGTTGCAGACCAACTACCAGTATTGTTTGAACAAAGACAAGTGTCGAGCAATGGACTCCTGCCTCATCACAAAAAAATACTCTGATCGCGCGGCTAAAATCAAATAAATAGGCCGTCGGCCAACGTTGATCCTCTCACGACACATATTCTATGCCAATGACTAGTAAGGTATCAGTGGAATGGCAAGACGGGCGAGTTTCCATCCAAACCTGCTGACGCACCTTCTGCAGGGTGCGTGCATAAGCGTGACAGTGCAGCCTCTTCTACTGCAGCGCCAAGCTCCTCTATAAGAATCGCTTCCAGACTAACGTACGTAATCCACCTTTATCCTGCCCTTGTGCACGCGGCTACGGCACCGTCACGCCATCACGGAGTCTAGGCGCATAAATACCAGCCACTTTGTAAGTAGTGCGTGCCTCGCCTATCCAAACTACACGCACCTGATTCTTGGAGACGTTTCCATCATCAACTTGAAGAATGAATGTCTTAGCAAGTCAAAATTTGTTCCGAGATCGACAGTTTGATTTATCATTGACAATGGGTACGCATCATTCGTTCGGCCGTTTGCTGAAATGGTATGCCAATGCTGCAGCTCCTTGCCAAAACTCATCATTCGCGACAAGCGCTGAGCGTCTGAATGATTGCATCTGTTGACTGCCGACGTCTTGCCTTTTCACAGGAGCCTGCTCGTAGCAGCAATCCATCTGTTCATCATTGCATTAGGACCGCAGCAACAAAATTTCAAAGCGCCGCCATCAAGATCCTTGACGCGCGGCGACACCGCCACAGTTCATTGGTTTGTCCGCGACTGAGCGATTTTGCTTAGCGAACACTATACCGATGCGTTCTTCTCGCAGTCGAGGAGGCGCCGCAGCTGTAGCTTGATACTGCCATCCAATAGTGCCAGCAAACATATTACCTCCTCGGAAGACTTGGCAATCCAACCATGACACCGAACTTGGGAAAATTTGGTGGACAGCATAAATCAATCCAGCACAAAACGGCGTGGTTGTATTATATGCGTCGGCATCACATGTAGGTGTCACGACATCATATCGGACCCATCGCGCTACACGCATGAATGCCGCAACCATGTACGGTCAATGTTCGAGACCTTAAAAGTTTCGTAATAAGTACGTCAAGTGTTTCCGTCAAACATTTTACGGACGGCCGTCGCGTCGTCGGAGTCCTTGAATTCTTAGGACAACGGAGCCTTTACGTCAATTATTCATTGTTCAGTTTTCAGTCTGCGAAGCGGCGTCCATTTTGCACTCAAGCTAGCGAAGAACGTGAAACGTGAACTTAAATATAGTTGGACGTGAAGAATCAAGTGGTTTCCTTGCTCATTACGCGATGCTGCTCAATCCATTCTCCGCTTGCATCAAACGCCTTGGCATGAGCTCATGAGCTGATTCGGTCGCACCCGTCGAGGTACTGCGTCGTGTCGTAACAGTCCAATGTTTTGTGTCGAAAATCACTCCCTTTTGACTTTCCTGACAGCTGGGACGACGTAAACGAAATTAGTTGATTGTCGTTTGCCATTGCCCATCAAGTTGACAGGTCGGGTGAAATGTCCCTCGCGGCGACAGCCGGTACACAAGACTGCTGTTGTAGCTGCTGCAGCAGCAGCAGCGGGCCTCCGTTAATGGCAGCTTCAAGTCTTGCTTCTATTTACTAAAAAACGTCTTCATAGAGAGTCAGCCAAATTCCAAATTGCAGGGCCATTAATTCTTTGAGTCGCAGCGCGCATATTAGCAACCACAATGCAGGATGATGACCTTTCCTGCGTCGGTCAAGTACTAGTCAGTCGTCTCGCCTTCAATTTGGTAGGAGTAGAAAGGTATAAACGTCCGAAAGGTGGAGCATCACTTTGTGCGGCGTTTGCTTCATGGTTTAGGTTCGTCGAGTGGTAGCGGCTGTCGCACCGCAACCTCAGCTAACATCGACTGCCCTATTCTACCCATCCATTTCTGTCCTCGTTGCTTTGGGCTACGTGCAAATACATATCAGAGTGCGACTCAACCAATATGATGTCAATGCTAAACTTGATTGCCTACAGGTGACTACTGGTGGATCCGTGGCACGGCGGATGAAACGGCGCGTGGCGCCAGCTATCAGTAGCTAAGCTTCCTCTCCAAGACATACAAAAATGGCCAAAATAGGGCATGCTTTTGTGTGTGCATGCCGGTAACTGATTTGTCTAGATGCATCATCAGGCTGCAGACGACTTGCGAAGAACCGCGATGCATTCCAGTTGAAATTTATACATATCTGTTTGGTAATTGATCGCCGTATGTAGAGTATAATGTATGAGGAATCGGCTCAATCCACAATCATGGACGATAAAGGTTTTGATACAAGGATAGATTTATTTCTCTTTACAGCGTAGCTTCACTGGAAATGCATACACAGGCCTCAGTTGCAGATCATTCGTATAATATATATACGCTCGCTACGATTACTTTCCAAACTTGATCACATTCACAATGCCCTTGACCTTTTGCCATAAACTCTCGCTATACAAAATCTGCACAAGCGCGGACGCAAATGGAAAGCCTTTGGTTTTGTCAATCGGATAGTCAATGGGTGATGGAATCGAAGTTCTCACACCAGGAATTCGATCCGTCAATATGGATCGCTCCAAGCACAAAGCCCGCAAGCCTTCAACGCCACCGAATCGGCCAAATCCAGACTGTCCGACTCCACCAAACGGAAGACTTTGGACCAAATAATTGGATCCGAAGTCGTTGATGCAGCACATACCGGATCGTATTTTAAGACCGAGAGCCAGCCCACGCTTTTGATCGCCACAGTAAACGGATGAACCAAGGCCAAACTCGGAATCGTTAACCAGTTCAAGGCAAACCTCGTCGCTGTCACCAACCACCTTGACAATGGTCATGACGGGTCCAAACACTTCTTCCTGGTAGATGCGCATCTTTGGCGTGACATCAGCAAGAACTGTCGGCGGATAAAACTGACCATTGTCATTGCTGCTCTTGTCGATGCTGCCCCCGACAAGCACACGAGCACCCATCTTGACCGCATCATCCACCAACGCTTGAATATGATTTAGCTGCGTTGCCATTACCATGGATCCACAATCAACGCTGCCATCCGAACCGCAGGCTGCCAATGGAACTCCCTGTCTCAGCGCCTTGACCTTGCTAGTGACAGCATCAATAAACTCGTCGTACAAGCTTTCATAAACCAAGACGCGCTCAATTCCAACACAATTTTGGCCACAGTTTTGAAAGCATCCACGCATGACCCATGGCACCACGTCCGCTAACTTGCAGTCGTCCATGATAACCATGGCATCCTTGCCGCCGAGTTCCAAAATGACTGGTGTCAATGTTTCGCTGCAAGTTTTCATGACAAGTTTGCCAATGGCCGGTGAACCAGTGAAGATGAGCTTGTCGACCAATTTGCAGCGACAAAGTGCTTCACCAGCTTCCGGTCCCCCCGTAACGGTTTGCACCAAATCTGGATCGTGTCCGTTTACAATCAATGCTTGCTGCACCAGTCGGGTAAAGAGATTAGCGCTGGACCAGCTCGTGTGTTCACTGACTTTGGAAACCAAGGCATTACCCGAAAGCAAGGCACTGACGACGTGGTTCATCATGTTGTGAAACGGATAGTTCCATGGAGCGATGGTAGCTATTAATCCCAATGGAACGTATTCTACCATGGCCGTCTTGTGCGCCATAATTAAACCAACTGGACGCGATTCCGGTTGCAGCCAAAGTTCGCCCCAGTAAACCAGGCAACGAATCTTTTCGCAGGTAGTCAACACCTCACCCAGCAAAGCATCGACGGGTGGCTTGCCGGAATCGCGAGCCGACACACGACAAACTTCGGTCGTGTGTTGAACAATGTAGGCTTGCAGCGTGCGTAGTACTAATCGACGCTGGGCAAAGGTGGTTTGGCTCCAAGCGACTTGAGCGTTCTTGGCCTTGCGGCAAGCGTCTTCCACTTGCTCAGGAGTCATGCGAGGAACCATTCCAAGCAGCTGACGCGTCGATGGATCATAGCAATGAATCACGTTTGGTTGATTCGCTTTGAAAATGCTTGTATCGTCAGAAGGTTCGCCAGAAACGCCATCATCCGTTGCTTCCGAAGGTTCCAAAGCAACTTTGAGGATTGGAACGCTGCGATGAGTGATTAACAACTCGAAATAGATCCTGATCCAGTAAAATACATTGTAGGACAGTAGCTGCTGCACCAAGAGCCAAGAAACAACGACGAGAAAGAGCGTGAAGGTCGTTGGACTCGTCACCAAGTGCGTGGCGAGAGCGTCGGACAAAGTCATACTTGCAAGCTTGCTAAGTGAATAGAACAAAGCAAGTAATCAATCTGTTCAAACAGACTCTGTTCTTTAAATGCTACTCGAGTATAGCTACTTGTAAAGAGTGGTCAAGAGAGTCGGCCAAGGTGCCCTCGCTCGTCCAATTGCATGGATGATCATGGCCGAGCGAGTGGTCAATCATGACAGTACAGCTGACAGTGCTATTTGAACCATAGTAACTTTTCTTTGATATTTCACAGCTTCTGGTGTACTGTTTAGCTCAGAGTACCAAAAACTTTGATTTTTATCAAAGTTTTTGGACTACACTCTATCGCATAGTGCCAATTACTTTGATTTTCAAAGTTTTTGGCACTACTCTTTATTGTACAGTGCCAATAACTTTGACAAAAATCAAAGTTATTGGCTTTCTGTCTGACGTATACTACTCGAAGCCAAAATTGTCATTGACGTTTTAGAGTTCGCTTTTGCTGTTTGGTGATTTGCGAGCGAGCGAGCGAGTGTCACCATGGCGTGGTGAACAACCTTCGCCCTTCGCTGCCCGCAAAACCGCAGACTACTGTAGCCGAAAATTTGAAGTGAATGTGATCATTGAGGCTACGGAGTCTTGATATTCCAATCTCATTGACATTGCGAACAAATCTACTGTCGCAGAGTATCTTTCAGAGCTCAAAATGAACAGATCAAGAAGCAGTGCGGCGAACGAACAGCAACGACGCAGCAACCTTCACAATGACGACTGCTTGGAGTTTTTCGCCAGCGATGACGATGACGAGAAGAAGGATGAATCGTTATCGTATAGTAGCACGAGCAGTAACATGAGCTTGCATAGGTCGAGTCAAGAAACGATGGCGAGTACTGCCGATGGCAGCAACAACTCGTCGTCGCCAGACAATTGTCAAGCACGACGAGAAACAGCAACGTTACCTTCGAGCAGCAGCATCAGTACCTCCTCGCCATCAACGAGCAGTAAAGGTCAAGTCGAATTGAAGGAACAGATGTTCAAGGCTCGGGAGCAATCTTTTTCAGTGTCGAGCCAAGCGGAGGATGGTTCGGCTGCATCGCAAAGCGCCACCAACTCAGCTTCTCTGACAATAAGGAGAGGCTTGAATGAGCCTTTGGAAAGCAGCATTACAGACGAGCAATTGCAGCTAGCTAGTCGAGGAAACAGCAATCAACAAAGCGAAGACGACAGTCAACATTCAAGGTCGTCGCTCATACAAGGCAGACATGTGCGATTCAGTCAAGACAGCAGCAAGCTTGAAGATTGTAGCCAGGAGAGCCATTCTAGCAGTATGAGTAAAAATGGAAGCGAGTCTACTAGTCGAGGAAGCAGACGCGACGGTTGCAGTCAGAGTCCTGCGACTCATTCCAGTCAAGTCTTTCCAGCCTCCAGGCGCACCAGCAGCAGTCAATCTACTAATGCATCGATGACTAGCTCTGCGTCGTCACTGCAATTGGCAAATACACAAAAGAATGTACCATGTCCTGCATTCATGGGCAATGCCGTATATGGTGCGGCACGCACGCCGTCGGCTCGAGCAAAACTCAAAGAAATACAGCAAGAGCAGGAGCGAATGCATCGAAAACAAGACGAGCAAGAATCATCTTTGGCCGACGAGACATTAGCATCAATCAAAGCAAGGACGGATGCAGCAGCAGCCGCTTCGTCAACCCTTCCAATTTCAAGGGCGGGTCGACCACCTCGTCCGCCAGGATTGGCCAAGGCTTTAGCAACGTCTTCAGTTACACAAACAAGTCCGAGCACGTCCGCCACCTCTCGCAAACGCAAGATTCGGTTGTTTCCAACAGAGCAGCTGCCGCCTCGAGTGCATCAAATGCCCTCAACACATTATTTTCGTAGCATGCGCGCCGCCCAGCGAGCTGGCTCCTTTGAACTGCTTCGCGACGATGTAAGCGACATGATTGACACGATTGTTTCATGCAGCGCCAGCTTGACCGATATCACGGTTTCTTTGACGACTCGCCGAAAATTACATGCGCTGAAACAAATGACTGCAGCTGCAACGGATCTGGCATTACTCGTCTCGAATCAGCAGAATCGCGCATGTCTGCATCGTGATATACGCATCATTGACCAGCTGCTCCAGTCGGTCTTGCCGGCGTTGGCGGAAACGCTTGTAGATCAGCAGCAAGGACTTTGCCAGGCAGACGAAAACAAATCTGATTATGGAGACGCTGTTGGCATTGCCTCGCCTGGATCTATAAATGCTGAGGGCGATGAGTCGTCCACGGACACGAACCTTTTCAAGGAAATCGCCGAACTATACAAGTATACATGTTGTTTACTCCATTTTTTGACATTGGATTGTACCTTGTCGCAGTTCAGTGTATCTGGCGATGGGGCTGGTCGGATACGTGATCTTTTTATGAATAATTCCGCCGTCTTGCAGGCAGTGGCCCAAATTGTCAGCATTGATCCATTGCTCAGGAGACTACGCGGCAGAACTCGATCAGCATTGTCATCAACTGCCCTGTGTTCGCATGATTGCTCCATGCATATCGGTGGAAGTCAAGATAGCAATGGGAGTGGCCAGTATAGTCCGACGGCGTCGGCGTCGCCTTCTCCATCAGTGACGTCCTCACAAGCGAGTGACGATCCAACTGTTTCTGGACGCATGCGGATTCGCGAACGTAAGCGTCAGCGACTTGAAGGCAGCAAAAGAGATGATTTAGACGACGACTTGAGCTTCAAGTCGGATTCTCCGGCACGCAGTGTCTCCGAGCTAATTGTGCCGACTCACGAGTCCAAAAACGTCGATACGATCATGATGCGTGTGGAAAGGTCTTTGTCGGTCGTAAGGACTTCCCCAGATGCTTTTGGTAACATGCGCGACATGTCTCATGATGGCAAAGTGTGTAAATTATACGAGGAAGCGGCAGCTGGTGATGCCTTTCACAGCAGGCTGCCGCTTTTGGCGCTGACGCGAGTTGTGTTGGGTAAAATGGATGGCGCAGAGGAAACCCAAACATGCATTGATTACGACAATGCCGCCACTGTCGGGAGCAATGAAGACGACGACAACAATCCTTTGCTTCGGACAAACCGCTTGATTCGCGAAGGTGGCATTATCCCTCTGCTCGCCACGGCGTTGGTAGATGCACTCGTTGCCCTCTTGGACCATTTAAACCGAGGACTGGGAGCGTGTCGTGGGTGCTGCTTTTGGCTACAGCATCACATACACATATTTGTATCACTTTTAGATGGGGCCTGCTTGTTGGACGAGCTGAATCGGCAAACACTATGTCGAGAAGGCTTTTCGCAAGAATTTGGAGGAGGTCTTGTCGTTGCACTGAGTCAGTCGCTTGCCACACTACTCGACAACGAAGTGCTACTTGACAGTTGCCTCTTCGGCGATGTATCACATGACCTTTTGAGTTTGCTGACGAGTTTGTCGCATGACAACGAAGTGGCTGCGAAGGAGTTGGATGAGCGCAGTAAGTCTGACCGTAATCGTCACGGACCAGGCACGCGCATCTTGGCTCGCATATTGCACCATGCAGCTAGTACTATGCCAAAAAGTATCGACATCATAACTTGTGCAGAGAATGATCAGCAACGAAGAGAACGCGGAAAGATTGACAGGCTTCGATACGATGTGGCCATTTTTTGTCTGAACACGCTCGCCAATCTGGTTGAAGGCAAAGCGAGTCGTCTCTTGATTGCAGAGTCGACAGTGGTCCGCGAAAATGACAGCAACAACGAGGCGTTTGTGTCATGGCTGACCAGATGGTTGGTGCAACAAACTGAATCGTTTCAAGACGCTGTGACGGAAAGTACGTTTGGATCCTCGCCATCCAAGCATTCGCAACGGAATCTCACGGCTCGTGAACAGGAGAAGCTAATGATTGCCGGGAATGGATTTGTCCTTGTAGTGTGTCTTATGCTGGAAGAGTCGAACACTTCCAAAAGTGTGACAGACCGGCTGCGTGGGCTTGTCGTACTGGAACTTCCTGGTGAATGTTTGTCGGGCAAGGTGGCATTTATCAAAAACACGCTCAAGGCCTTTTGCAACCTATATTACCTCAAGATTGGAGACTTGGCTGTCGCTGTTGTAGCTCCCGTCAAGGCGTTGATTGAGCGGTTGGAGGCTATTGAGTGGGAGGATACAAACATTGTTGGTAATCGAACATGAAAAAAGCAGAGGGATGCAAAATTTCTTGAAGAGGAAGCTCCAGTATTCGAACGCAGACACTGACTGTATAACTGCATATTCTACTGATCATTGGTTGCCTAGATGAACTTATTAAGTGTCATGTATCGTTTCCTATGCCGCGACAAAACTGGTATCATAGGGGTAGTCCACCACTCAATCAAACATGCTTTGTTTCATCGACGAGCGCAATAATAGCACGAGCAACCAGCGGAAGGCACTTCCATCATTGACTATTTGAAAGCGTAAGGCTTGGTCAAAACCTTGGTAAAGGCGGCAATTTTGTCGCCCTGCTTGGGAGGCAATGGAGCAATAGTACGCACTGGGAGCACAAATTCAGCACCATTTTTCGTCAACATTGTGTTCTCCTTCGCCATTGTTTGCTTTGCAAGCATCTTGTCCTCCTCCTTCTTCTTTTGCTCCTTTACCTTTTCAAGTTCCGTCTGCAACTCGACAATCTTGGAGCCGCGCGCTCGACACGCCGTCTTGAAAAGCTCGAGTTGCTTCTCGAGCTTCTTGATTGATGCAACATAGTCAGAGTTGCGCAGATTCTGCTCCTCAATCTTTTTGGTCAGCTGCTGAATGACCATTTCTGTAGCTTCTTCTTCCGAGACTAGCTGGTCTCGCTTTTTGATCATGTCAGCGACTTTCTTCTTCGCCGCAGCCACTGGGTTGGCATCCTTGGTCTTGCTCAATAGCGAAAATAAATTCTTATTGGCAATGATTCTGCCTTCAGAACCACGCATGCTATTCTCCAAATCTTGCTTCAATTGATCAACTTCCGTCATTAGATCAACGACCATCTCACGAAGAAACAAGTGCTCCTCCTCCTTGCTTTTACCAGCCAGCAACATGTCAATCACCTCCATAAACGGCGACTCCAGCACCGAAAGGTCTGAAACAACAGATGACGCTGAAGACGGACTGATGAGAACAGATCCAGCAGCTGCAGCGAGTTCGTCCCAGGTCTTCTTTTTAGACGAGGAGCTGCTAGCGATTGAATTGTGGTCGTCATCGTCAATGCTTGATACAACTGGAGGCATGAGCATCATGGCGTCACTCATTTCCGGAGCGTCGGCGTCGCTACAAATGACCTCGACGGCTCCACTCATAGAACCGTCACGCAGGGAAAGGCTGGGCAAGTCGCCGCTCTCGAAAGGATAGCTTCTCATGGTGACAATGCTTGATGCTGATGAAGTGTGAAACGTCGAGGTTTCAAAGCGGTTGTGTTTGGTATCTTCGTCTATGTAGTGAGTCTTGGTGCGACACTAAAATCCGAGGCAGCCGGTCCAATTTGTCACGGAATTGATCCGGGACCCAGCGAGCTACCTAACGACTGCCTAATATTGGTCAATGGACCCACTGCAGTTATGCGATTCAAAAGTTTTTATGTTGTATAAAAGTTCAGACTATGTACAGTAGTTGGATTCTTTTTATTGCTGGCTTTTTGGCGTCTTCAAATTGGCATGCAAGCAGACAGCCATCATTGTCAACCGCATCCTATCATCTATACCATCTATTGACAGTGTCAATATGCCCACGTCATTTCTACAAACAATGGTTTATCAAGCGATTGCTTACTTTATTTATGTAACTCGTTCAGTATGAACATGCCGGTTAATACTTGGAGGTAAACATGCACGCAATGTCGCGCACTTGTGCGACCTACTTGGCATACGCTGACACATATTCGACCACGCCCGTCTTGGTATTCATTCTCGTCTTCTTAATGTTACGCAGTTGCTTCTTCGACAAAGCCTTCATGGTCAAGCCCACCTTATTTGGATTGAGCTTTTGTACCGAAGCTTGCATTGTCTTGAACTCATTCTCAGCGCGACGCTTTTCGTTTTCGAGCCGTCGTTCCTTCTTCAATAACATTGACTTAATCTTTTCTTGCTTGAGTGTTTCTTGTAGTTCCTTTGCTTCCGCTTTGGCTCGCTTCAAAGCCTCCTTCTTGTCCCAGTCCGTGGCCAAATTGTTGAGCTTGTTTTTCACCAAGGTGGACGCTCGCTTTTGCGGCCGCATCTTCCAGCTTCGTCCCGAGACATTTCGTCCTTTCTCCTTGCGTGTCTCGTCCATCTGGTCCAGTATGTTTCCTTCCAGTATTTGCTTGTGAAGATTGGCCAAAACTTCGTCGCTTGGAGCGTCCGAGTGATTGCGAGCTGTAGATGCTACGAGTGTCGTCATGCTTGCGCCTCTTTCACGCGTGAATCTTTCTAAGATGTCTACGTTATTCAATGAAAAAGAGTCGTAACGGTCGATGACGCAATGCTGTGGTAGTCGCGACGAAGTAATCCATCGGCCATGTCCATGCGCAGCGACGGTACGGTACGAAAGAACAAAAAGCAACGAATGGTGCGCGCGTCGGTTGGTTTCTGTCGCACCGGTTCTGTCACGCTTTCGGTTCCGCGTCGTCCACCCCCTCACCATGGCGACGAGACGCGAGACACGACACTTGTTCATGAATGGACCCTCACCTCTATGCCCGTTCAGCCGGCGAGCCACATGACCAAGTGCATGTTATGTTACAGGCACTACGAGCGTTGACGCACATGCGACGACGGTAAACGGACGGCATGCCGCATGCCTGCAGTCTGCCTTCCTTGCATGACTCCTTCCTACTTGCTCTTTGCAAGCAAAGCTAGTAGAAACGTCTCTAATCGATGCTTATAAATCTGCGATTGGGGCTCTTTGAGGCATTGCACCTTCTCAATCACCATGACGATTCGCAAGAGTCGGTGTTACTCGCCTCGCGCGCGCGACGCTCGACGCCGTTCTTTGGTAGCGGCAGCTTGGTCGACAGCACTGGCAAAAGGGAAGAAAAATGGAATGATTTGTGTCGAGGCAATACAATGCTTACTCACCAAGAGTAATTGGCTGTATATAGCAATGGCGTATTTGGGTATACTCTTGAAGAACGTTACGACTTCATCATCATTCAAAATGATTCGTCATCACCTACAAAACCAACACGCTAATGACGGCCATCAGCGATTGCCAAGACTCGCAGATCGAACCAAATTAGAGAAATCCGAATGATATACAACTTTGTAACGCTTCACGTGGCAAGTGTCTGCCTTGTTCAGCTACTATTGGTGCTGGACCATGACTTGACACGAAACGACGGCCTAACTTTCAAGTTGAAATTCACTGTCTTTGAAAACTCAAACGATGGTTTGGGCAAGCGAGATGAAGTGTAACTGCCCCATCACTATTTTCGAACCTTACTTGTGAGGATTGGGCGAAAATTCTAGCACTGGAATGCATTTGCTACTGTTCACGCGGACGAATCGATGGTATTCGACACTGCGCCGATCCAGTTACTCAGCAGCAAGCGGAAAGCAGCCACGATCGTTAAGGATTGCTACTTCTCGATTCACCACTCGCAAGCAGTGCTGACCGGTTGCGAATAGATGAATTCGCTGCTATGCTCTCATCGGCGTTACTCGTCACAACAGGAAAGAAGCGCTAGCGGTCATATCGAGGGGTTTGCGAAACAAACCTACAGGAAGCTGCAGTGGCCTGAACGAGTGGAACGACGTCGACGATGGACTGGCAAAGCGAATCACAGAGCTACCGCACTACGATGGGCGACGTTCCTTTTGCTGTCGACAAGTTGCTTGCGTCGCGCTGGTTGAGGGTGCGAGAAAATTGCAACACGATCGTCAAGGCGACGTTCGACAAACTCTCCAAGAAACGGCCCTCATTTATAAAAGGTTTGCTCGTCAAGTGTTTAGAAAGTAAGATTTCATAATTCGCAAACGCATTGCATGGCAGTTCCGCGAATTTAATTACAAACAAGTAACCCTTAAAATACTCGTATGAGCCCTTGCAATCTACCAACAAAGACGCTAATCTGGGCACAGCAAACGAGTCGCTCTCCTCTTGAAAATAATAGGATTCATAACACACAGCCCCCCGGGCGTAGGCCAACCTTCCGTACTTCATTTGCAGTAGACTCCTCATTTTCTTCATCGTCCCAAGCGCATTCCGTAATACCCAAGCCAGCTCGTAAAGTTTGCTGTTGCTCCTTGATGGAATCCACTACGTTTCGCGTGGAAAAGCTGTCTTCACTCGCTTTTGTGATATCTAGCAGCGCACCAAAGTATTCGAACCAGCCAGTTTTAATTGCCAAGTGCTCGTCACGTTGCCTAAAGTAATCATCATGTTCTGCTTCGCCCATTGACGACAAAATCATGCAAAGAATCTGATCTAATAAAGTCAGCTGCCCTCCAATGTCAATTGCGTCATTTTCCCTTTCATGGCCAATTGTTTCATTTGCTTCTCCTTCCTCCTCGTCTTGCCACTGTTCTTCCTGCAGCGACTCAATGAGCTCATCAACGTGTTCCACTTTATCTCGCAGCGACGCAATAATTGCCAATGTACCCTTGTGCTCGTTTGATGTGAGAGATTCACGCACCGATTCTCGTTCATTTGTAAATTGCTCCGCAGCGCTTCGTCGTTGCTCCAAGCGATCAAGCTCTCTGTTATATTGCTTCACTTTGCGTCGCTCTCGTCGCTTTTCTACTCGCAGCGAGACTGTATCAATTGCTTCTTGTTGGAAGGTTGCAGCCGTAGCCGTGGTAACGTATTGTTGCATTCCCATACCTTGGTTGACCTCGTCATCACTTAAAAAATTGGTTTGATCGTCACTGCTACTGCTGCTGCTGCAATTGTGAGCTGACGAATCACTAAGAAGGGCTTGCTGGTCATCCTCTACCTCAGCTTCATTGCTTGTCCACGTGAGTAGAAGTGACGACAAGGGTTGCTCCGCCTCGACAACACTGCTATCATCTAGTCCTCCACCCACACCCATGATATCGGCCAAGCGCCTCTGCTGCAACGCAACTTTCACTAGCTCATCTCGTTGTTGCTCGTATTTTTCAACCTTTTGCTCCGCCATTCCTATACGCAAGTCAAATGCTTGCCGAACTTGATACAATTGATTTAGCTGTGCTTGTCGCCGGCGCGTCTTCCATTCAATCAATTGGCGGTGCTGAACCCAATCCTGTAGTAGCGTTCGAAGCTGATACTTCCAAACAATGTCACGATGGCATTTTCGCAAGAGCTGGAACAAGCGATCGACAATAGGTATCGCATGCGCACTGGCAACAACATTCCAAAGTACCTGGGTTGTCATGAGCGATGGAACTTGCGAGTCTTGACCATCATCATCACCATCATCAACTTCTTCTGCAGCACCAACAGTATCAGCAGCAGCATTCAAAGCATCATCTGGTTCAACAGTAAATTGCTGTGGATAGTCCATGATGATCTGGTGAAGCGTGTCAGAGACGGATTTAAGCGCGGCATGGATGCCGTTTGAAATGTCTTTCTCGCCATGTCCAGCCACTCCAAGCTCAAATAGCTCACGGGCCGTTCTAATAAACGTACGGCTTGGGCATTCGTCGCATTGAAACGCTTCATGCAGCTGCTGCTTGAGCTGCGCAATTTCCACTATGCTCGAAGCTGGAAAGCCTTGCAGCTTGACAATGTCAATGACAATGACTGGCGTCGAGGAAGCGGTAACTGCAGATATTGGGAGAGGATATGGAAGAGCCGCTACAGTCTCTTCCGCGCCATAGCTATTTGGTGGACTGAATGCCGCAGTAGAATTGCTATCGTCTACCGGTAGTGGTAGTCCAGTCGGATGCAAGGGAATAATTTGGTTCCATGCGTCATCGGCTTCTTGCGGTTGCGCTTGCCGTCTTCGAAGCGAGGCAGCTACATCAGGCGGTATCTCTAGCTCAATGCCTTTCATCTTCTTTTGCTGGTGCTGGATGTTGCAGCTAATCAAAGAAATTAAGGTGCTCGTCGTTCACTCGTTTGCTCGTGATGTTGTGGTCGTCACAAAATCAGTGGCTCTCTGCTTCATTGTCGCAGAGGTTATGCTACGCGTGTTTCACCGCACGCGTTGGAGCACTGCTGGCGCACAGTTACTTAAGCGCGCCGGGCTAGCCATGGTTAGTTAGGTCGCTGCACAAGCGATGAGTGCGATGATCAAAGGCAAGGCCGTCGAGAATTTACCGCACCTTCTTGGACATCATCACGATGAATAACATCACTACCATGGCAAGACCTTTGAGGAATGCGCAATTTCGCATGGATCATGACATGGATACTTTTACCGGTCGGAACAATCAACCTGAAGCGACAGCAAGGAGAACGATTAGTCGGAATCGGAGTTCTTCTAGCGGAACAAGCAACCAAAGCAGCAGCATGGGATTGACAAGGTCGGATGAATCCGATTCTTTATTCCTTTTGAATGCATACAGCTTGAATGAGGATCAAACAAATCAGTTGCAGCAGCATCCACCGACGAGCACATCAGGGTCATCATCAACGACAACGATTTCCTACTCGCAGCACAATGTAATTACTTTTGCTGGAAAAGAAGATGCTTTCTCAACACTAGCACTTGGACTATCAGCCTACCAAAAGGCCACGGAAACGGCAAAACGAGAAGGCAGGACAGACCAGGAGGCACTTGTGTCGTATGGCACTGCGCTTGAATACTTTGAGGCTGCTCTACGTCATCTTGAGGCTGAAAACCAACAGAATCGCAACAATCAACTTCAGATATCCAACAGCAGAACCATTGCAATCATTCACCAGGCTCTGTGTATTGCAGCCATGGGACAGCTACTGCGACCGACGAATATTACGACCGCGCTTGCTATGTGGGACCAGGCGCTTGAATGTTTGGAGCAGGGGCTGACTGATCTGCAACGGAGAAGTCAGCGATATGATCCTCCATCGGCAATAAACAATAATCCACCGGTATCCGTCGGCTGTCTTGAAGCGGTATTCGTGGAACTTGTACGGAGTAAGACGTTGACGCTACTTTCGCTCCTTCCGACCGTTTCGCAAGACACAAGTCCGCTCCAAAGACAGAAATTACAGCAGCAGTACGAGGAATTAGTAGACTGCAACACGCAAGCACTGCGTTTTCTGTTAGATATTCGGCACTTTGAGCAAATCAGATGTTTAATTAATACCAAAGATGCACCTGCGGACACATTTACGTACAAGTGTCTCTCGCTGGAGCAACATTCTCTATTGCTCATGGAAACGGTCAAACAGCTCATTCAGCATAATGCGCAGCAGAGGCGAATGAAACCAATGAAAGTAAATGACACTTACTTGCGGCCGGAAGAAGAACCAGTGTGGATACAACGGGCTGAACAAGCATTGCATGTGTTACAAACGCGTCAATACGAACTTACTAAACCTCAGCGACGTGTTGTGGCGATGATTCAGGAAGAAATGTCGCACGTTTACCTTCAATTTTATGATTTGGAACGAGGGAGTCAAGCCATGGTGGATGCGTGTGACTTGCTACTCGGAGATCAGCAAAGTCCACCGTCAGAATGGCTTGACCGGATGGAATACTTTGGACATTTGCTCGAGCGAGAAGCAACATCGGACGCCACCCATAATTTGGATGTGATCGACGTGGATGCAGCGGGTACCTTGGAACTTGCTATGGCATGCTACGAGAAAGCGCTTTTGCTTCGCAATCAGTCGGGGTTGCTGCTAAAGGCTGAGCGAGACACTACGGCAAGCGCTCATCACGACTTGGCCGTCGCGAACGCACTCTCCCTCGTGGCTCGAGTTATGCAGCTCCAGGGGAATTACGAGGGATCCACTGATATATTTCGAGCGGCTCACGCCATCTACGCTCGACAAAGGAACTATGCAGTCCTGGCGACCGTCGCCGAAGACGCCTTGTTGCATGGACGATGGGATCAGGCCGTAGCCGTGTTGTCGCAGTGCGTGGAATTAGCCGAATGCGAGTCTGCAACACAAGGGACCAGTAGAGAGAACGAGTCGACGCAGTTGGACAAGTCATTCATTTACTTCACGTTGGCGAAGGCTTACGTCGGACGGTGTGACTATGTCTCCGCCACCATGTGCCTCATGGAGGCAGATAAGCACGATGGGCGAATTGCTAAGTCGTCTATACATGCTCTCCTGCATCAAGTCGAATTTCTGCGCCGAGAAGATTACAAGGGGGAGTTGGAAGACGGAAGTTTTGACGATTTTAATAATAGGGACCCGTATAGCGACCAACGCTCTGTCACCAATAGTGGATCTTATGCTGCGGAGAGCTACGGAGATGACGACGAGGGCACTGCTTTTTACGACAGTGAGTCGATCTCTGCATTTAATCCTACTATTGGCAAGGGTCTTGCACCGAGTACATTGAAGGATTTTTGCACGGGTGTCCATGTGATTCTGGATTTACCTGAGGATCTGTCGCCGTCGAAAGGCTTGCAACAAACGCCTGATCGAAGCTATGGATCTGATAGGGTGAGCGAGAAGAAAAGTATGGATGATGAACATCCGCCTCTGCCAGTTATTAGCCCCGATGCTTCCTATCAAGAAGAAAACAATAAACCTCCTTCGAGTCCCATGAGCGCAATTTACGCGCAGCGACTCAAAATGAACGCGTCCCTTGACAAAGGAAGTTCACACTCTGCCCCGAACCTGATGAGGCGATTTAAATCACCTCTACGCGGGAGGAAGGATCAAAGCAGTGTCGGAGAGTCATCCCAGAGGTCTGGACTGGCAAAGGCTATCGCAAATACCTTCAAATTTGCTAATCGTAATGACAACTTGAAAATTCCTCCTTCTGGGAGAGACGCGAGCAAGTCGAGAGACGGGCGATCAAATACACGAGGAATGGCGAGTCATCCTTTAGAGGATGAGTTTCATGCTGCAGTCGACATCACCGAAATCCCGTCGGGGCCTCTGGATACTATCGAAATTCCTCAGACCATGTCCTTTGATTCCGATATTTCCTCCATCACGATGCGACTTGACGTCCCAAATACTCCGAAGGGTAGTGGGCAGGACTTTTGGTGGGGTGTGACAGCAGAAGGACTCGGACGATGGCTACCCACAGTCGTGACCACTGCCGTAGAAGTGGCTGAAGGTTTTCTTTCTGCTCGGTCCATCCACTCGCAGAAGAAACGGACACCACTCTTTGACTACGCAACTTCCGAAGATTCGGATGACGACAATACAGAGGCTGAAGATGTTGTGTCCCGGCCAGCAATAGCTGATTCGAGAACACAGCTTGCTGTAAGAGGTTCTAGGGCCTCGACGTCGCGAGTGAAGCGTGCACCTACTACTCGTAGTTACTATGACAGCGGCGCTTTGAGCATATATTCCGGGACACGTCCAAAGGTAAAGGAACTAGACTTTGAAATTGAACGGTATAATGAGCTGATAGCAGACCAAGTGAAGGCGTTTGGGAAGAACCATTTAAAACTGGCCGAATCGTTCTTTACCTTAGCAATTCTTCATAGCCAACTTGGTGCTTCAGGTTCAACGTCAGCGATTGAATGCGCGTCAGAAGCGCTACGCATTCAGAGAGCATGCGGTGTGATGGATAGGGCATCGCGATCACTACATCTTCTTGCCGACTTGTATACACACGAGAAAAATTACAGCACGTCGCTTGCATTGTTGACGGAAGCGCTTCGATTGGAACGAATTCAATATGGCCAGCTCAGCGACGAAGCCTCGAAGACGCTAAATCGCATTGGGACGGTGCATGCCATACAAAACGAGTTTCTACACGCTATGGAATGCCATCAAGAAGCTTTACGAATCCTTCAGGCTACGCATGGCGAAGATATAAAGCATCACCTCATTTCGGAAACGCTCTGTCAGATAGGGTCTGTTTATTATCGTGAGCGCAACGCCTATACAAGATCCACATTAAACACTGATAGATATACCACCTTTATCGAGGCTGGTATGTTGGAGACAATTGGACGAGCGCATGAGAATCGAGGGTCGTACAAAATGGCTATATCTTTCTTTGAAGAAAGACTTGCCTTTTTGGAGAATCGTGTGGTGCCTAGCGCTTATAATGCCGAGGAAGTTGCAGAGACGCTGAATAGTCTTGGAATGTTAAGTGCCAAAGCAGGCCGCTTGGCGGAAGCGCTTGAATACTACGAAAAAAGCCTTCGGCTGCAGGTGAAGGTGGGATGCGATGCAGCCCAACTGGCAACCATTAGAGTTTTGATGGGATCTGTTCACTTTCAACTTGGCAATTGGCATGGGGCTCTTAGCCTGCAGCAAGATGCACTCGCTATCTTGACTGAAGAGCTTGGCGACGAGCACGAAACTATTGCAGCCGCCTACTATCAAGTTGGACTGGTGCAAGCTGAATGTTACCATCTTAACGAAGCCATGACGTCCTTGACGACGGCGCTTGAAATACAAAAGAAATTGCTTGGCGCTGATCATGCAGCTACCTTGCGATCTCGCCGAGAGATTGGCAACCAGTACGCAATCAAGTCATCTGATTGTGACACAGCGCTAGAAATGTTCGACGAAATCTTGAACGCCCAAAGAGCAATTCATGGCGATAGACATCCCAACATTGCCGAAACATTGTTTAGTATTGGCCGCGCCTACGCTCGTCGAGGCGACTATTCTAGCGCACTGCAGATTCTCGAAGAAACATACCACATGCGAACTGAATCGCTGGGACATGACGTTCCCGCCCAGGCGACTACCTTGTACGAAATTAGTGTTATACATTTGAAGCGCAAGCACATAAAGCGCGCGTTGCAAATATGCGATGTTGTGTTGACCATTCGCGAGGATGCCTTGCGCGACAAGCACATTGATATTGCATTGACGCTCATGGTTAAAGGATGTTGTTTTATTGCACAAAATAGGCTTGACGATGCCGAAAATCTTTTGATTGTCGCATTGGAAACGGGGACGGAATCGGCAGGCCAGTGGCACCCGTCTGTGGCTGAGATACATTTGGCAGTAAGTCTGCTGCACTTGAAGCAATGTCACTTTGATCTTGCCAGGGTTTCGGTGGACCGAGCATTAAAAATATACAAACGAGTTGGACTGGATAACAATGATTATCCTTGCTACAAAGAAGCGAAGTTGCAGCTGGAGCGAATTGAACATGATGAGTGTTTGTTTGTGTAGACATTGATACAGATGAGAAAAAGACTCTTATATATCCAAATCTGCTGCCACACCAATGCTGCATGAATCCGCTAGGAGTAGCTAAAGCGGCTTGACAGTGAATGCGCAAACAATAAATGTTACTTGTAGTACCGAAAGGCAATATGGTACCACGGCGTTTTCGTCGCGCTAGCTAAATCAAGTCCCACTAAGAGACAAAGACGTTTTGAGTCGCATGCAAGATCCACCATCAATCGCGACGATGGCTGTCCAATCTTTCATGTTTTCCAAGCCAAAGGAAACAAGCTACCGGTAGCAGCAACAATACTTTTCGCCACCAAATTAGATAAAAATGAGAGTTATGCGGTCTTCATATTCATTGGGTTTAATTGCATTCATGGCGACCTTTGCGTACGGATTTTCCGTCACTCCATCGCGACTCGAAGCGCTTCGCGTGGGCAAGTCTTTAGTTTCCAATCAATCATCAATCGGCAATAACGGACGAGTAAACTCTTCAGTTTTGTCGCAATCAAGAGGAGGAGGATTGTCATTGGCCAAGAATAATCCCATTGCTGTCGAGTCGAAATGCCCAGTGACTGGACTAGCGGCAGTGTTCAGTTCACTATGGGGAACCTTTGGCGTCGTTTACATTCTTGCCAAGGCCATTAGACGGGTGCTTCCCATTGCATTGGAACCATTCCAAGCTGGTGTCGTTCCATTGACGCAGGTTCAATTAGGGTAAGGAGTGATTTCCGGGTCGACAAGGTCCGATTTGCTCGCACGCTCACACATTTCGCCTCATACTCCTGCATTTCCTCTCGTCACTGCCAGTATCTACATCGCGACTTGCCTCTGGTTCGCCTACGTGGAAGGTTACAAAGGATTTCAAACTAAGTTTGCCCCATTGGTTGTCAAGCGCTCCTTCACGCTTGTGCCGGGCAGGAATGGAACCAAATGGTACCACTTTATCTTCGCACCAACCTACACCATGGGCATGCTTCATGCGACGCGCAAGCGCAAAATTGTTAGTTTCAGTGTTACACTTGGTGTCGCGGCCATTGTGGCTGGCGTCAAGCGGCTTCCGTACCCCTGGCGCAACATTATTGATGCCGGTGTCGTTGCCGGACTTTCCTGGGGCAGCTTGAGCATTATCATAATCTACGTCAAGAGCTGGGTAACGGGGCAGCCTCCAACGCAAGTTGATGCTGCCTTGCCATTGAAAAAGGACGTTTAATACGAGTGCATGAAGCATCACATCACGGAATGGTCGAGCGATCCAAGCACTCGATAATTTCGAATGGAATCAGTACGAATTGCGGAAACGACAACTACTAGGAAGCATGCTCGAATTTCTGCTCTTACAATAAGTTTGCGTAGTGCATTGTAAACTCTAATTACTGTCTATGTATTGCCGCACAAACATCGATACCGATAGCCGTACGCGGCTCGTCTGGCACATGCCACCATCACTTCAGCGCATCCATCGTCATGCCATCCATAGCATGATTCATGTTCCATTCGTACCAACGTAACTGATCACCCTTTCCGCAGGCTCGACTAAAGATCGGTACAAGACCTACCGGTGGCAAAAATTTAATGACATCGTCCTGTCGCTCGACGTGCCGATGGATCCGAATGATATCAAGAATTCATGTGTGGAGAACGAGACAGCGCGATCAGCCAAGTCTTTGAAATTTTGCAGATCTACCGTAGAGGGGCTGGCTCTGCTGGCGATGGTTGCTTAGCGGCAAGGTTACGAGTCAAAAGGCGACGCTGACGTTTCGCATGTCCATGAGTAACCATCATCGACGAAATTTAAGTCATCGACACATCCATGGCGCTCCCTTGCTTTGCTCATCCGATATCCTTCAATGAATCTTCTCGACCAACATATTAAATGCGGTGCTACATGGATTATGCATTATCTTCCGCATGAAATCATGACAAGTAGTATGCTCCGCATATCGATTCGGAAACGAAAGACGGTCCGTGCTCCGTGTCGGTAACCCTCCAGCGTGCCAATGTCGCAACGTCCGAAAGGCTACCATGGTACATTGCACAAAACAACATTCATTGTTATTACGTCGACTTGGGAAAATCGCCCGTCATTTGCTTGAAGCAATGATTGTGAAAAGCAATTGATGCAAAGGTGAAGCTGCTTCATTACATCCACACGTCGCATGTCGCGTGGCCATTCCAATATGTAGCAACAGAAAACTGAAGCGACGAGAGCAATTGCTGCATCATGACGTGTATATTGACGTAAAGGGTTTCTCAGTTGCGAATGAGAATGAGCAGCGTCCTGGCGCTAGAGAGTTACTCGCTTCGATAATGGTCGACAGCGAAGTAGAAAGGCTGATTCGACCTGTCGCCTTCGTCGCACTTTTCACTGGCACTCGTTTTATAGTATAGCCTCATGACGCACTTTTCACTGGCACTCGTTTTATAATATTGCCTCATGACGCACTTTTCACTGGCACTCGTTTCATAATATTGCCTCATGACGCACTTTTCACTGGCACTCATAATATTGCCTCCTGATGTAAATGACACTCATGACGTAATTGACACTGGCACTCGTTTCATAATATTGCCTCGTGACGTAATTGACACTGGCACTCGTTTCATAATATTGCCTCGTGACGTTATTGACACTGGCACTCGTTTCGTACTATTGCCTAATGACGTAGTTTTTTTAACACTTAGGCTTTATGTACTCGACATGCTCCGAACGCAGCTTCGACGCTGCCATGGGGGCGGGAGATGACAACTCACACTCACTCTGCCAAAACGATTCTCGACATGCGACAGTCCCTGTTGGTAGCTGAATGATAGAATTAGCAATAAAGCGTTGCCGTCAGATTGAACGGCTTAGTGCGTGTAGCACGAATCAGACACTGAAGACAAACGACTTTCGCCTCTACTACTAATTCTTGTCACTCGTCTCTTCCGGCAAAGGCTCTCTGGCTGCTTAAACGCCAGCTGCTTTGAGGACGCTTGGTTCCATCCGAGCTAATGTGAAAGTATTGACAATTCAAGTTTATCTTAATGTAAAGCGAAGCTCGGTATCATTCTAGTCGACCTACACCAGCGCTACGTAATGACTGCTGCTTGCCTGCCTGCCATGTTATTTCCTTGACATGAAGCGATGCAAAATAAGATTCAGATGGATGTTGATACCTGAAGGCCGAGCAAGTTTTTGTAGGTATATATGCATTGACGCAAGAATGTGACCACGACGCACCAAACAATCATTTTAACTCATCCTTGAGGACGACGACGACGACGACGACAAACGACGACTACCAAGCAATCACTACTTCACCCAAATGCACAATTTCCTACCGCACTCTTGTGGCGGCAACAGCAACGAGCAAGGCGATTACAGCTCAGGCCGTTAAAGGGCCGTCATGGTTGTGGGACAAGGCGAAATGGCCGGCCAAAAGATATGCGTAGTACCAAATGTACCTGCAGACGCAGAGTCCGTGGATATTGTCGAGTACGCTGGAGCAACACTCTGCTGCTAACGTTCAACCTTCGCTGTCGTGCTTTTGTCGCCAGTGCGTGGTTGTAACCGTTTCGTATGGCCGATGTATGATTCGACAAGTTTATCACCGACAAGCGCGTTTGACCAAGAATAGCTCACTCTCTTGCACTGCTCACCAAAAAGCTTTCGCGCAACATTGCTGATTCCGTCTCGCCATACATGGTGTGGATCTGATGGCTTGCTACGTTGCGCATGGTATAATCAACTTGCACCCTACCAAGTTTGACATTGATTGCCCTTCATAAGAAGCGCCACTGCTATTAAACGCCTGTTCGCGCCTAGCGAAACACTACAATGCCTGATCAGGCGCACAATCCATGGGTACCTGTCATTAACGACCCCGATGCCCGGCCACCCAAATACACTACCCAATGAGGTTCGTCAGGCGCCAAACATGCAAGTCCAGGGTATGCCATTGTACAGGTGCAGAGTACTCAACCTGGTGCAAAAAGGACTGCCACATTGTAGGCCGACAAACCATGGGTACTGGCCTCCACGGTGGGTATGGCCAACACCACAAGTTTGTGTTCGATTCTGACCTGTCAAACGCCCCATGCCCTGGCCACCCAAATACCCACAGGCCAAACCTTCCAGGGTATGCCATTGACAGGTGCAGAGACACAAATGGTGCAAAAAGGACTGCCTGGAAGCCGACACCATGGGTGCGGCCTCCACTGTGGGTATGGCCAACACCACAAGTTGTAGATTCTTACCTGTCAAACGCCCCATGCCCTGGCCACCCAAATACCCAATGAGTCAGGCAAAACATGTCCAGGGTATGCCATTGACAGGCGCAGAGTCTCAAATGGTGCAAAAAGGACTGCCTGGAGGCTGACACCATGGGTACGGCTTCTACAGTGGGTATGGCCAACACCACAATCTGTCGATTCTGACCTGTCAAACGCCCCATGCCCTGGCCACCCAAATACCCAATGAATCAGGCAAAACATGTCCAGGGTATGCCATTGACAGGTGCAGAGTCTCAAATGGTGCAAAAAGGACTGCCTGGAGGCTGATACCATGGGTACGGCCTCCACGGTGGGTATGGCCAACACCACAAGTTGTCGATTCTGACCTGTCAAACGCCCCATGCCCTGGCCACCCAAATACCCAATGAGTCAGGCAAAACATGTCCAGGGTATGCCATTGACAGGTGCAGAGTCTCAATGGTGCAAAAAGGACTGCCTGGAGGCTGACACCATGGGTACGGCCTCCACGGTGGGTATGGCCAACACCACAAGTTGTCGATTCTGACCTGTCAAACGCCCCATGCCCTGGCCACCCAAATACCCAATGAGTCAGGCAAAACATGTCAAGGGTATGCCATTGACAGGTGCAGAGTCTCAAATGGTGCAAAAAGGACTGCCTGGAGGCTGACACCATGGGTACGGCCTCCACGGTGGGTATGGCCAACACCACAAGTTGTCGATTCTGACCTGTCAAACGCCCCATGCCCTGGCCACCCAAATACCCAATGAGTCAGGCAAAACATGTCCAGGGTATGCCATTGACAAGTGCAGAGTCTCAAATGGTGCAGAAAGGACTGCCTGGAGGCTGACACCATGGGTACGGCCTCCACGGTGGGTATGGCCAACACCACAAGTTGTCGATTCTGACCTGTCAAACGCCCCATGCCCTGGCCACCCAAATACCCAATGAGTCAGGCAAAACATGTCCAGGGGATGCCATTGACAGGTGCAGAGTGCAAAAAGGACTGCCTGGAGGCTGACACCATGGGTACGGCCTCCACGGTGGGTATGGCCAACACCACAATTTGTCGATTCTGACCTGTCAAACGCCCCATGCCCTGGCCACCCAAATACCCAATGAGTCAGGCAAAACATGTCCAGGGTATGCCATTGACAGGTGCAGAGTCTCAAATGGTGCAAAAGGACTGCCTGGAGGCTGACACCATGGGTACGGCCTCCACGGTGGGTATGGCCAACACCACAAGTTGTCGATTCTGACCTGTCAAACGCCCCATGCCCTGGCCACCCAAATACCCAATGAGTCAGGCAAAACATGTCCAGGGTATGCCATTGACAGGTGCAGAGTCTCAAATGGTGCAAAAGGACTGCCTGGAGGCTGACACCATGGGTACGGCCTCCACGGTGGGTATGGCCAACACCACAAGTTGTCAATTCTGACCTGTCAAACGCCCCATGCCCTGGCCACCCAAATACCCAATGAGTCAGGCAAAACATGTCCAGGGTATGCCATTGACAGGTGCAGAGTCTCAAATGGTGCAAAAAGGACTGCCTGGAGGCTGACACCATGGGTACGGCCTCCACGGTGGGTATGGCCAACACCACAAGTTGTCGATTCTGACCTGTCAAACGCCCCATGCCCTGGCCACCCAAATACCCAATGATTCAGGCCAAACATGTCCAGGGTATGCCATTGACAGGTGCAGAGTCTCAAATGGTGCAAAAAGGACTGCCTGGAGGCTGACGCCATGGGTACGGCCTCCACGGTGGGTATGGCCAACACCACAAGTTGTCGATTCTGACCTGTCAAACGCCCCATGCCCTGGCCACCCAAATACCCAATGAGTCAGGCCAAACATGTCCAGGGTATGCCATTGACAGGTGCAGAGTCTCAAATGGTGCAAAAAGGACTGCCTGGAGGCTGACACCATGGGTACGGCCTCCACGGTGGGTATGGCCAACACCACAAGTTGTCGATTCTGACCTGTCAAACGCCCCATGCCCTGGCCACCCAAATACCCAATGAGTCAGGCCAAACATGTCCAGGGTATGCCATCGACAGGTGCAGAGTCTCAAATGGTGCAAAAAGGACTGCCTGGAGGCTGACACCAAGGGTACGGCCTCCACGGTGGGTATGGCCAACACCACAAGTTGTCGATTCTGACCTGTCAAACGCCCCATGCCCTGGCCACCCAAATACCCAATGAGTCAGGCCAAACATGTCCAGGGTATGCCATTGACAGGTGCAGAGTCTCAAATGGTGCAAAAAGGACTGCCTGGAGGCTGACACCATGGGTACGGCCTCCACGGTGGGTATGGCCAACACCACAAGTTGTAGATTCTGACCTGTCAAACGCCCCATGCCCTGGCCACCCAAATACCCAATGAGTCAGGCAAAACATGTCCAGGGTATGCCATTGACAGGTGCAGAGTCTCAAATGGTGCAAAAAGGACTGCCTGGAGGCTGACACCATGGGTACGGCCTCCACGGTGGGTATGGCCAACACCACAAGTTGTAGATTCTGACCTGTCAAACGCCCCATGCCCTGGCCACCCAAATACCCAATGAGTCAGGCAAAACATGTCCAGGGTATGCCATTGACAGGTGCAGAGTCTCAAATGGTGCAAAAAGGACTGCCTGGAGGCTGACACCATGGGTACGGCCTCCACGGTGGGTATGGCCAACACCACAAGTTGTAGATTCTTACCTGTCAAACGCCCCATGCCCTGGCCACCCAAATACCCAATGAGTCAGGCAAAACATGTCCAGGGTATGCCATTGACAGGTGCAGAGTCTCAAATGGTGCAAAAAGGACTGCCTGGAGGCTGACACCATGGGTACGGCCTCCACGGTGGGTATGGCCAACACCACAAGTTGTAGATTCTGCCCTGTCAAACGCCCCATGCCCTGGCCACCCAAATACCCAATGAGTCAGGCTAAACATGTCCAGGGTATGCCATTGACAGGTGCAGAGTCTCAAATGGTGCAAAAAGGACTGCCTGGAGGCTGCCCCATGCCCTGGCCACCCAAATACCCAATGAGTCAGGCCAAACATGTCCAGGGTATGCCATTGACAGGTGCAGAGTCTCAAATGGTGCAAAAAGGACTGCCTGGAGGCTGACACACATGACCTCCACGGTGGGTATGACCAACACCAGAAGTTATCAATTCTGACATGTCAAACGCCCCATGCCCTGGCCACCCAAATACCCAATGAGTCAGGCCAAACATATCCAGGGTATGCCATTGACAGGTGCATAGTCTCAAATGGTGCAAAAGGACTGCCCTGAGGGGATGCTGACACCATGGGTACGGCCTCCACGGTGGGTATGGCCAACACCACAAGTTGTCGATTCTGACCTGTCAAACGCCCCATGCCCTGGCCACCCAAATACCCAATGAGTCAGGCCAAACATGTCCAGGGTATGCCATTGACAGGTGCATAGTCTCAAATGGTGCAAAAAGGACTGCCTAGAGGCTGACACCATGGGTACGGCCTCCACGGTGGGTATGGCCAACACCACAAGTTGTCGATTCTGATCTGTCAAACGCCCCATGCCCTGGCCACCCAAATACCCAATGAGTCAGGCAAAACATGTCAGGGGTATGCCATTGACAAATGCAGAGTCTCAAATGGTGCAAAAAGGACTGCCTGGAGGCTGGCAACCTGGGGTACGGCTCCAGGGTGGGTATGGCCAACACCACAAGTTGTCAATTCTGACCTGTCAAACGCCCCATGCCCTGGCCACCCAAATACCCAATGAGTCAGCCAGCAAAAACATGGCCAGGGTATGCCATTGACAGGTGCAGAGTCTCAAATGGTGCAAAAAGGACTGGAGGCTGACACCATGGGTATGGCCTCCACGGGGGGTATGGCCAACACCACAAGTTGTCGATTCTGACCTGTCAAACGCCCCATGCCCTGGCCACCCCAAATACCCAATGAGTCAGGCCAAACATGTCCAGGGTATGCCATTGACAGGTTCATAGTCTCAAATGGTGCAAAAAGGACTGCCTGGAGGCTGACACCATGGGTACGGCCTCCACGGTGGGTATGGCCAACACCACAAGTTGTCGATTCTTACCTGTCAAACGCCCCATACCCTGGCCACCCAAATACCCAATGAGTCAGGCCAAACATGTCCCGGGTATGCCATTGACAGGTGCAGAGTCTCAAATGGTGCAAAAAGGACTGCCTGGAGGCTGACACCATGGGTACGGCCTCTCCACGGTGGGTATGGCCAAACCACAAGTTGTCGATTCTGACCTGTCAAACGCCCCATGCCCTGGCCACCCAAATACCCAATGAGTCAGACCAAACATGTCCAGGGGGTATGCCATTGACAGGTGCAGTAGTCTCAAAAGTCGGTGCAAAAAGGACTGCCTGGAGGCTGACACCATAGATAAACGGCTCCACTGTTGGAAGGGCCAACACCACAGGTTGTCGATTCTTACCTGTCAAACGCCCCATGCCCTAGCCAACCCCAAATACCCGATGAGTCCAGGCAAAACATGTCCAGGGGATACCATTGACAGGTGCATAGTCTCAAATGGTGCAAAAAGGACTGCCTGGAGGCTGACACCATGGGTACGGCCCCCACGGTGGGTATGGCCAACACCACAAGTTGTCGATTCTGACCTGTCAAACGCCCCATGCTTCTTGGCACCCAAAACCAATGAGTCAGGGCCCAAAACATGTTCCAGGGTATGTCATTGACAGGTGCATTCTCAAATGGGCAACCAATGGGACTGCACTGGAGGCTGACACCATGGGTACGGCCTCCACGGTGGGCCTCGGCCAACACCACGGTTGGCCGATTCTGACGTGTCAAACGCCCCATGCCCTGGCCACCCAAATACAATGAGTCAGGCCAAACATGTCCAGGGTATGCCTGCATTAACAGGTGCAGAGTCTCAATTGGTGCAAAAAGGACTGCCTTGGAGGCTGACACCATGGGGTCCGGCCTCCACGGTGGGTGTATAGCCAACACCACAAGTTGTCGATTCTGACCTGTCAAACGCCCCTGCGGCTGCCACGGGCCAAATCCGAATGAGTCAGGGCCAAACATGTCCAGGATATGCCATTGACAGGCAGAGTCTCAAATGGTGCAAAAAACCTGGAGGCTGACACCATGGGTACGGCCTCCACAGTGGGGTATGGCCAACACCACAAGTTATCGATTCTTACCCCATTGTCAAACGCCCTCATGCCCGCGCCGCCCCAAATACCCGATGAGCTCAGGCCAAACATGTCCAGGGTAGCCTGCCATTAGACATTATAGTCTCCAATGGTGCAAAAGGACTGCCTGGACGCGACACCATGGGTACGGCCTCCACGGGGTGGGTATGGCTCAACACCGCAAGTTGTCGATTCTGACCTGTCAAACGCCCCATGCCTAATGCCCAAATACCCGATGAGTCAGGCCAAACATGTCCAGGGTATGCCATTGACAGGTGCATAGTCTCAAATGGTGCAAAAAGGACTGCCTGGGGCTGACACCATGGGTACAGCCTCCACGGTGGGGCTTATGGTAACACCGCAAGTTGTCGATTCTTTACCTGTCAAACGCCCCATGCCCTGGCCACCCAAATACCCAATGAGAGTCCACAAACATTCCGGGGTATGCCATTGACAGGTGCAGAGTCTCAAATGGTGCAAAAAGGACTGCCTGGAGGCTGACACCATGGGTCCCCACGGTGGGTATGGCCAACACCACAAGTTGGTCGATTCTGACCTATCAAAACGCCCATGCCTAGCCACCGCAATACCCAATGATCAGGCCAAAACACAAATCCAGTCATTGACAGGTGCAGAGTCTCAAAAGGTCCAAAAGGACTGCCTGGGAGGCTTGACAACCATGACGCCTCCACGTGGGTATAGCCACACCGCCAGTTACTGATCGATTCTGACCTGTCAACGCCCCATGCCCTGGCCACCCAAATACAATGAGTCTGCCAAACATTCCAGGGTATGCCATTGACAGATGAGTCCTCAAATGGTGCAAAAGACTGCCTAGAGCTGACACCATGGGTACGGCCTCCACGGTGGTGGTATGGCCAACACCACACGTTGTCCATTCTGACCTGTCAAACGCCCCATGTCGCTGGCCACCCAAATACCCAATGGAGTCAGGCCAAACATGTCCAGGGTATGCCATTGACAGGCAGAGTCTCAAATGGTGGCGCGGACTGCTTCTGGAGGCTGACACCATGGGTACGGCCTCCCACGGTGGGTATGGCCCACCACAAGTTGTCTGACCTGTCAAACGCCCCATGCCCTGGCCACCCAAATACCCAATGAGTCAGGCCAAACATGTCCAGCGTATGCCATTGACAGGTGCATAGTCTCAAATGGTACAAAAAGGACTGCCTGGAGGCTGACACCATGGGTACGGCCTCCACGGTGGGTATGGCCAACACCCTTGTCGATTCTGACCTCAAACTCCCATGCCCTGGACCCAAATACCCAATGAGTCCAGGCCAAAACATATCCAGGGTAGTGCCATTGACAGGTGCATAGTCTCAAATGGTGAAAAAGGACTGCCTGGAGGCTGACACCATGGGTACGGCCTCCACGGTGGGTATGGCCAACACCACAAGTTGTCGATTCTGACATGTCAAACGCCCCATGCCCTGGCCACCCGAATACCCAATGAGTCCAGGCCAAACATTCAACAGGGGTATGGCTTGAGCCAGGTGCAGAGATCCTCAAATGGTGCAAAAGGACTGCCTGGAGGCTGACACCATGGGTACGGCCTCCACGGTGGGTATGGCCAAACCACAAGTTGTCCATTCTGACCTGTCAAACGCCCCATGCCCTGGCCACCCAAATGCCCAATGAGTCAGGCCAAACATAGGTAATGCATTTTTATTGACAGGTGCAGAGTCTCAAATGGTGCAAAGGACTGCCTGGAGGCTGACACCATGGGTGCGGCCTCCACGGTGGAGTATAGCCAACACCACAGAGTTGTATTCTGACCTGTCAAAGCGCCCCCATGCCTGGCCACCCAAATGCAATGAGTCAGGCCAAACATGTCCAGGGTATGCCATTGACAGATGCAGAGTCTCAAATGGTGCTAAAAGGACTGCCTGGAGGCTAACACCATGAGATGCGGCCTCCACAGTGGGCTATGGCCAACACCACAAGTTGTGGATTCTGACCTGTCCGCCCTGCCTGGCCACCCAAACTACCCGATGAGTCAGGCAAAACATATCCAGAGACATGCCATTGACAGGTTGAAGTCTCAAATGGTGCAAAAAGGACTGCCTGGAGGCTGACACCATGGGTACGGCCTCCACGGTGGGTATGGCCAACACCGCAAGTTGTCGATTCTGACCTGTCAAACGCCCCATGCCCTGGCCACCCAAATACCCAATGAGTCAGGCCAAACATTATGCCATTGACAGGTGCATAGTCTCAAATGGTGCAAAAAGGACTGCCTGGAGGCTGACACCATGGGTACGGCCTCCACGGTGGTATGGCCAACACCACAAGTTAATGGATTCTGACCTGTCAAACGCCCCATGCCCTGGCCACTTAAATGCCAATGAGTCAGGCAAAACATGTCCAGGAGTGTCATTGACAGGTGCATAGTCTCAAATTGCAAAGGACTGTCTGGAGGCGGACACCATGGGTACGGCCTCCAGGGTGGGTATGGCCAACACCACAAGTTGTCGATTCTGTGACCTGTCACGCCCATGCCTAGCCACCCAAATACCCAATGAGTCAGGCCAAACATGTCCAGGGTATGCCATTGACAGGTGCAGAGTCTCAAATGGTGCAAAAAGGATTGCCTGGAGGCTGACACACCATGGGTACGGAAAGTCGTTTCATTCGCATCAGCAGCAGCCATCACGGAACAATCATCATTGGCATTCCTTGAGCCTCGGCGCGACGAGCAGCCATGATGAATCACGCAATGATGATGCAGCGTCAATGCAGCAGAGTAGAAGAAGTGTACTTTCGTCCGCTGCGGCTGCAACGATTGCTGCAGTCTGGACGGCAGCGAATACTTATTGTGCTCCTGCAGCTCTCGCTGCCACGGACGATAACGCCTTTGCCTCCATTCAGGCGCGCGCCAGCAAAATACAGTCGGATTTAGGACAAGACTCGAGTGGAGCAACTAGCACGAATCGGTCCGACAAGACGGCGTACGACTTTTCGCTGCCCATCCAAGGCAAGGATACGCTACTGACTGACATTATCAAGCAACAATCAATATCTTCAAGCCAAGATCAATCTAGTAGTAGCGGCGTCAAGGCTATCGTCGTTGTTAATATCAAGCAGGACGATCCCATTGCCCGGAAAACAATTCCCGAACTCATTTCACTCGCCGCCAAGTACGGTCGCGGCGACAATCCCCAACTCGCAATCATCATTTCCCCCACCGACCAAGGCTACTACGAACCCGACACGTCCCAACTCATTCGCCTCAAACTCGCCTCCGAGTACGGCTACGGCATTAATCCCTCCACCATTATCACCGACAAGGTGAATTTATTAGGCACAGGCGCCCACCCCTTTTGGCGGTGGCTGCAAAGCAACTGCCGCACTCCCGCCGGTGTCGGCCGCATTGAAGGCAATTTCGAAAAGTTTCTCATCGACGCCCGCACCGGACAGCCGCTGCGCCGCTACCCGCGCAAGTACTCGCCGCTGAGCATGGAGGACGACATTTTGGCAACCTTGCGCGCGCCGCCGGCGCGGCCAACGCAGGGGAGGGCGGGAGAGCCCACGGATCAAGACGACATCATCGGGAAAAGGGACTCAACTATTTTGATCAATAGATGTAGTATATGTTTGAATAGTATGGAAGGTTACAGACAGAATGGTGCCTCTCACGAAATGCCAACATAGGACAAACGTCACAAGTCGCTTCCTCTTGTACAATACGGTATTCAATAACAAAGGTAGATGTTCTCTTCTTCGTCTCAGTTGGCATTACCAGCAACATTTGAACCAACAATGATCCATTCAAGTGTTGGAATTTCCCGCATCACCCCACTGAACCGGTACGACATCATTTAAATTCCGCTCGACCACCGATTCGCGCATGGAACAAATCGATACTATATCGGCACTTTTTGATCATGACGAAAAAGAGGCGCTACAATAGTAACAATCTTCAAACTGGCTTGTCTGTGAGCGCAAAGAGTGCTGCAGCAGGAGACGTGGAGGACTGTCTGGCGGAGCTCGAGCAGTTGCAGAATACTGGACTTGAACCAGCAGTCAATTCCGTCGCAGTCAATGCCGCATCACTGCCACCAGCAGTCAAGCGCTCCAAGCTTGTTCATTCAGAAACATTACTGGTATCTTCAGATGAGACCAAAAGAGATGCTAATCTTCTTTGGGATGTAACATTGACAAAACCTAGACTGACAAAAGATGCGATGGAACGCATTCACGCTTGGAACAACTCACTGCACCTTTGGATCACCAAAAGCACGTATACACCAGGGCTCTTGCCGTCGTTTGAAACGGAAGTAGCCCGACATTTTCAAGTTGAAAAGCTATCAAAGTATCTGTTGGAGACTTGCAGGGGCTTAAAAATGCCAGCCTTTGAGCGATGGCTGCTCGACGCCAAACTGGAGGAGAAACAACGAGCTAAAGACTTTGCGCATGCAGCAACGGATGTTATTCTCCCTAATGCTCAACCCAACTACAAGGCATGCCAACGACTAGTGGAGGAAATGGTTGAGTCGGGACTGGATCAAAAGGTTGCTGGCAAATATATGAAGGAACTTTGTCGACTTGCCACCACGGCCGTGACCGAAGTGTCGTCGCAGAGCCGGAGGTACGCTCACAAGATTCCACTCCACAGGGGCGACAAGATTGAACTGGAGAAGCACGACAAGATTTATTCGCTCCTCTACGCTAGCAAACGGTACAAGAAGCCCTTTTGCATTCGGCTCGCCAAGACGCATTATGAAAAGCTCCACCAGATGTTTCTTCACACTCACAATCATTACTCGCAAGCATCAAACAAACTACCATCTGGGTTGCGCGGAAAGGCGCTGCATGCCTTTCACTACATTATCATGACGGTTCTGTTGCGCTACTCGTCGCTGAGTGGCGGCCAGCTGTTGCTGGAAATGCGGGGAGGTGGCATGCAGGGTGCCATTCATGGCCAAGTATTTGAGGTCTTACGAAAGTCTTTCTCGGAAAGACCAATGCTAGAGTGCTTTGCATCGCCGCTCAATGCCTACTTGCCGTCGTTTGGATCGGCTTTTCCGGAGATTGACTGGCACTTTGGGTCGGTTGGCGATTTTACGCAGCACACTGTCTCAAATGGATGTTGCGAGGCTAATCCCCCATTTACGCCTGGAATTATGCACGCCATGGTGGAGCAAATAGAGGAATGTTTGGCGGAAGCCAATTGCAAGCACAAGTTACTTACGTTTGCAGTCATTGTTCCGACCGTACCTGACGATGTCACCAAGGCTGCTTGCGCCAAGCGATTTGCTGCCACTCCGTTTCGACGCATGACGGCAAGTGCAAGCTGTCGACATCATGTTATCCTTGCTGCAAGAGAGCATGGATATATCGCAGGTGCGCAACATTTAAAGACAACGCGATACAAGTATAGTATATTTGACACTAGTCTAATATTGCTGCAGAGCAATGAGAGTTTAAAGGTGCCACTGCCGGATGGTTTTGAGGAGCGAATTCGAGAGGCGTTTCAAAGTCGGCATTTAAGCGAAGTGGGCAAGCTGAAAAAGCAGGACATTAGTTTGACGGAAAGTATGAAAGACGACGAGTCAACAGGAGATGCTTCCGCTAGTGACTCGCCAGGCGATGACTCGGACAATGATGGCAAGGGGTGACGGAACTCGAGTTGCATCATTAAAGTTGTAGCTTACACAAATTTTTAGCTAGATGTGTCTACTATTTAACAAGATGAAGCTCTAAGCAACTCGCCAGGGGCATCTCGTCGGTTCCTCTCCATGATTGCTATCGGTACGGCACGTCCGACTTCCAGATCACCAGGCGATCCCTACGGGCTTCTACAACCTCTCTTGACTCATCTCTAAAGGACAGTCTTCCGCCGAATTCCCAGCCAACTGGCACAGCAAAGTAAATCATACTCAGTCGCCTCGCATCATTGTCGTCAATGCGCACCGTTCGGAACGGTTTCCAAAACACTTCAGGTTCGGAGTACGATTCGTTCTTGCCAGTCAAGAGTTGCACACTTGCCAGCCACGACTTGCGGCTAAACGTTCGCATGGTAGCCATGGTTTTTGTCTTGTCCAAGTGGTCACCAGGAAAATGTTTTGTTGCTGAAACAATAAATTCAATTGATCGCGGACACTGTCTGTATTGATCTTGCCCGCCTTGAATGCTTGTCACGTATTCGCCTAGTCCGATCGCATCCATGTCGGCTTGCATGAGTTCATTCTCAAATAGTGATTTGCCTTCAAGCTCAATTTTTGTGACAATATCACTGGAGTCTAAAAAATTGTCAATGTAGATGTATCCCTTGTCTTCGAGTGCATTGAAGAGAGCTAGTTCGTCCAAGAGTTCCACACGTTCTCGAATCAAAGTGAGCATTTTGACAGACTCTCGCTGAGACTGTAGTAGTTGTTTTGCTTTTGAATCAGTCTCTTTAAGAGAGCTGGTGGTTTGCAATGCTTCATTTTTTGATATTCCTGCATCCTTGTGGTCGGCCCGAATTTTTGGTGGAGGTAATCTGGAGTATGGATTTGCATGTTGTTGCGATCGCTTCGCTCGATTCTTTTGTCGTTGCGCCATGGATGGCTTCTTTGCGTGCAAGATAGACACATGTTTTAGCCGTTGAAAGGCGCGCAAGATATATTCTAGATCCAACATTTTCTCCAAGAAGCGAGTGAAAAGACATGTCTTCGACGAGCAATACTCCGACGACAGGAGCGGCGTCGAGCGGTGGAGGTGCACCTCCCGCTCCGCCAGCAAGCGAAGGAAACCGACGCAACCGTCATTATCGTCGTGGGAATCGTGCTGGGAATCGTTCCGGGAATCAAGGCAATGGTAACAGACTCAACGGACCGAGTCGTGCGCCGAGTGGAAATTTCCAAGGAAGCGAGCCGACGCTCGCTGGATTCATCTACGACTATAACGGTTCGCGCGATCCCGATGGATTCATCCGTACGACGAACGAGATCATCACTTTCGTCGGGCGCTCCTACAAGAAATATACCAAGGAGCTGCTCAAGGGCATGCGCAACGTGGAACTGGAGATTCCTGACGAGCCTGCACGTCCAACGAAGGATGCCGACACGACGGACTCGGACTGGTCCATAATGCTCGAGGAATACAAGGCCGACAAGAAAGAGCATGTCGAGCGCGTGCGTGTATACTCCGACTTCCTCGCTGGTCTCTACGCCGTGTTGCATGGACAATGCACGGAGCGTATGAAGGATCGTGTCAAGTCGCACGCCAAGTTCCGAGACGCCGAGGAGGACACGGACGGAATTAAGTTGCTGGCGATTATCAAGGAGATCTCGCATACGTACGAAGGGCGCTGCAAACTTGTGGATCAAGTCGTGGACATTCAAGCTGAGTTGTTCGGACGTACTCAAGGAGCGCGCGAAAGCCTGCAGAAATATTACGAAAGCATGGTCACGCTGGCAGACGTGGCGAAGGCGGTTGGCGTCACGATGCACAACGAGATTGTGGCGCTGAACATTGCCAAGGATGACAATCGTAACAAGGCGAACAAGGAGGATATCAAGGCCGCCGAAGAGCTCGAGCTTGCGATGCTTTTTCGTGCGTGGCGCAACGGGCGAATACGCTGGGTATTGCAAGCACTTGCGCAACTGCTACCTCGACGGGCACGACAACTTCCCGTTGACGATCCACGATGCATACAACATCATGCAGCGTCGTGAGCATGCGGATGGAGAAGCCACGTTGCCAACGAACGAGGGCGTGGCGTTTCACACGACTGGTACAGCGCGTGACCCTCCCAGATGCTGGACCTGTCAACAGGTTGGTCATGTGCAGCGAGACTGTCCTACGAGAACGGAGTCTACGGAGAGTGCGCCGGCTGCAGAGGCTAGTGGGGCGCAGCACTTCACGCTGGGTAGCGAGGAAGAAAGCGATGACGACGATGAGGTCGGATACATGTTCGCGCAGCCGCCGAAGGTGAACATCTCGAAGAAGGCTGTGCTCTTGGACAATCAGTCGACAGTGGATCTGTTCTGCAACGCCAAGATGCTGACGAACATTCGCCCGGTGCCAACGTGGATGGTGATCAAGTGCAACGCTGGTACAGTAAGGACGAACATGATGGGCGACCTGGAGGGCTATGGTCCGGTGTGGTGGTATCCGCAGGGACTGGCGAACATTTTGAGTTTGGCGCAAGTCCGCAAGAAGTTTACCGTGGAGTATCTCATGCACGGCGTGGATCGTCAATGTTCGTTGTGGAGAAGCCGGATGGTAAGCAGCGAGAGTTTGTCGAGACTGACTCTGGGCTGTATGTTTGCGAGAGCTTTTCGAAGGGCAAGCGCAGCGATGTCAAGGATGGAGTGGCGATGTTGACTACGGTAGACGATAACCGTACTAACTACACCAATGATGACTATTTACGCGCTGTTAGAGCTAGGGAACTGCAAATCAAAATTGGACGGCCAAGCCTCAAGGATTACCTGCGCATCGTTACTAGCAATCAGTTGCCGAACTGTCCTGTGACGAAGGCCGACATCCTGGCTGCTGAGCACATCTTTGGACCAGATGTTGGCTCGTTAAAAGGAAAGACGACGCGTCGCGCGTCGCATCTGGTGAAGCCTGCGATTGTTGAGCAGCTTCCACCGGCTATCATGAGTCGCTATCGAGACGTTACTCTTTGTGCTGACATCATGTATATCAACAAAGTCCCTATGTTGGTGACGTTCTCCCGCAGCATTCGTTTTGCTACGGTTGAGGTGATTCAAAACCGTACGCTTCCGGTTATGTTGAAGGCAATCGAGTCTGTGTTGAAGATTTACGCACGCGGTGGGTTCCGTGTCGTCGCGGCTCTGATGGATGGGGAGTTCGCTCCAATGCTTGGCGCGTTGGCTGATCTCGGAGTGGCGCTCAATGCGACATCTGAGGATGAACACGTTGGCGAAATTGAACGTTTTATCCGTGTCGTGAAAGAACGGGTGCGCGCGACATACAACACGTTGCCATTTAAGCACGTGCCGGCACGCTTGGTTATCGAAATGACGAAGTCTGCCGTGTTTTGGTTGAATGCGTTTCCGAACGAGCGTGGCATTTCGAAGGATCTCAGTCCACGCACTATTGTGACTGGTCAGACAGTTGACTTTAATCGGCATTGCAAGTATGAATTTGGTCAGTATGTGCAAACGCATGAGTCGCACAGCAATGACATGCAGGCGCGCACGATCGGTGCGCTGGCTCTGCGCCCGACTGGTAATGTGCAGGGTGGGTTTTATTTCCTCAGTTTGTCTTCGGGCAAAGTTCTGAATCGTGGGCACGCTACGCCTTTGCCCATGCCTGATGATGTCATTGAGCGCGTGCATCGTCTCGCTCGTCAACAGAAGGCCAATCCGGGCATCGTGTTCATGGACCGCCACCGTGTTGCGGAGGCTGCTGAGCCAGTCATGTGGCACGAAGATGACGCCGAGGATGATGATGACTCTGATTATGATGACGACGCTTCTCGCGGTGACGACGACTCTGCCGGCGGAAGCGAAGGAGTGAATGCGACCGATGACGACGACGACGACGACGATGGTGCTGACGGCGCAATCGAAGGAGTGCCGAACGACGAGGATGGTGAGGCCATTGACGGCGAACTTGACGACGCGCCAGCCGTGGATGATGGCGAAATTGAAGGAGTGCCCGATGAAGGCGAAATTGAAGGAGTGCCAGCTGCTGCAGACGAAGAGGATTTCGATGCGCGCTATGGCCCACGCACTGGTCGGTATGGCCTGCGTGCGCGCAAACCTCGCTCGTTCGCTCATTTGTTCACGCTCGACGCTGCAGAGGAAGTGTCGGAGCCACTCGTCACGGCACAGATGAATATGCGACAAGGTTTAAAGGCTTTTGGCGATGCTGGAGTGGAGGCAGTGCGCAAGGAAATGCAGCAGCTACACGACAGGCACGTCATGAAGGCAGTCCCCCAATGCACTCTGACTCCGCAGCAGCGCAAGGACGCTCTGGCGTATTTGATGTTTCTCAAGCGCAAGCGATGCGGGACTGTGAAGGGACGCGGATGCGCGGATGGACGCAAGCAACGAGCATACACTGCAAAGGAAGACGCAGCATCTCCAACGATAGCGACAGAGGCCATCTTTCTGACAGCTATCATTGACGCTATGGAAGGGCGCGAGGTTGCTGTGGTTGATGTACCGGGTGCTTTCATGCAAGCGGAAATGGATGAGTTGGTGCACGTTCGTTTCACTGGGAAGATGGTGGAGCTACTGTTGGAAATTGATCGCGAGATGTACGAGCCTTGCGTCACAATGGAGAATGGCGAGAAAGTCATGTACGTTGAATTACTCATGGCGCTTTATGGTACGCTTCGAGCAGCGCGACTATTCTGGGAGAAGTTGTCCGCAAAATTGCTTGAGTGGGGCTTCGAGAAGAACCCGTACGATCCGTGTGTGTGCAACAAGATTGTCAATGGGAAGCAAATCACCGTGGGATGGCACGTGGACGATTTGAAGATTTCGCACGTCGACGTGAGCGTAGTGGATGAGTTCATCGCGCAGATGGATGAGGAGTTTGGCAAGGAGACTCCAATGAATAAGTCACGCGGAAAAGTGCACGACTACCTCGGCATGGTATTGGACTATACTAAGCCTGGAGAAGTAGCAATCAACATGGTTGACTATGTGAAGAATATCCTTCATCATGCGCCGGGCGACATGGATGGAACGGCAGCTACTCCGGCCGCCAGTCACTTGTTCCAGATCTCAGAAAATCCTGTCATGTTGAGCGAAGCGAAGAAGCAGATTTTTGTGATGATTGTGATGCAGTGTCTGTATCTGAGTCAGCGAGCGCGACCGGATATTCGCACAGCGATTTCTTTCTTGAGCACGAGGCTGCAGCAGCCTGACGAAGACGACTATAAGAAGGCTGCAAGAGTGATTAAATATTTACGCGGAAGCGTGGACATTGTGTTGACGCTGAAGGCGGACCAGTCCGGAATAGTCCAGTGGTGGGTGGATGCATCGTACGCGGTGCACCCAGACATGAAGTGTCACACTGGTGGAACAATGACACTTGGACCAGGATCAGTGTACAGTACGTCGGCTAAACAGAAGTTGGTAACAAGAAGCTCGACGGAGAGTGAAGTCGTGGGAGTTCACGATGTGCTACCGCAGTTGCTGTGGACAGGATATTTTCTGAAGGCGCAAGGTTTCGGGGTCAAGGACACGAAATTGTACCAAGACAATATGAGTTCAATGCTGTTGGAAAAGAATGGCAGAAGCTCAAGTACAAAGCGCACGCGACACATGAATGTTCGGTACTTCTTTGTGAAAGATCGCGTGGCAGCTGGTGAAGTCAACATTGAGCATTGTCCGACCGGAGACATGGTCGCGGATTTCTTCACGAAACCATTGCAGGGAGCCCAGTTTGGCAAGCTCCGCAACCTGGTTATGAATCTGGCCTCGAGCAGTAAGTACTACTCGGCCCAAAGGAGTGTGTTGAGCATGGATGAGAACCCAAACCGAAGAGACAGCGGTGACGTCACGAAGACGGTCACGTTTAAGTAAGCGCGGTAAGCGGCAACCGAAGGAGTGGATCGAGGACGATCACTTCTTGGAGAAAATAAGTAAAGTGGTTTTATTGACTCTGTTCTGCTTAATCATTAGTGTCGCTTCAAGGGCGCGCAAGATATATTCTAGATCAATCGACTCAAGTCAGATACGGAAGAGTCGAATACTGAGCACGAAGTTATCAAGACGAAGATCCTCGAAAATGTACTTGAAGCTGCTAAACTCGCCGGCATTCAGCATGTCGTCGGAGTCGATCGTTCTTCAAGCTCCACAGAACTTGCGTTAAATGCTCGACTTGAGCAATGCGGTATTCCGTACACTTGCATCTTGCCGGCTGGACAGCTTGTGAGTATCCCGGACTACTCGTATCGCAAGGGCGTCATTGGACAGCTACGCGTACAACAACAGCAGCAGCAACAGCAAAAATCCAAAGCCAACCCGCGTTCTTTGGGCACAAGTGAACAGCAAATAGCCCGAGAGGACATTGCCGCCTTGTGTGTCCAGTCTCTGCAATCGCTGGACTGGACGACTAGTCGAACGCTACATGTACATTGCGCCAAACCACTTCAAGTGCAGGCTCCGGTTGAAAAGCGGCCAGATCAGGAGTGGTGCGTCGAGTCACGACAGGTTGAGGCAGCCCTGGCTGGTATTGCTTAGTGGAGATACTGGACATGCGTAACGTACAGTGGTACCTGTTGCCTCCGGTAAGTCATCACAAATGATAAGGGTCGACCACCCGTTCGAGTGGCAACGATCATTGGACAATAACGATAGTGTCCCATTCTTATACATGAGGTGAATAAACATGTACATCTACAGCATCTTTTCGTACAGCAGCTCCATGTCAATGAGCTTTGTGCTAATATTCATTGCTCGCCGTAGCCGTAAAGTAGCGATACGACGATATTATCGTCGGATCATGCATAACCGCTGATTTTCATTTCAAAACGGTAAGCACGACTGAAATACGATGGACATTGATCCGAAGAATGGTTCGCCTTCGGCCAAGACGGTTTGCGTCAACTAACTGCCGGAAGTGTCATGCCACATCACGAGCCGGTGTCAACGCTTTGTGTGGAGCTGCAAAGCATTCCAATTCATTCCACAAATCGAGCCTTGCTTGGCACCACCACACAACCCAAGATCAAACATCAGTCAGTCTGTCGAATCTCGGCAAGCGTCTGTAAACGCACTTTACTTTCACTTGTCTTATTCGAATACAATGGGAAAGCGATCCAATCCAACGCAGATACCGAGCCTCATCCACGCCAAGAATGACGAGCTCGATGACATTTCATCCAAGAGACAAAAGTTGGATACTACCATCGAGTCACTCGCCCATACGCTACTATCCATTCAGTCAGATTCGTCCGATCATTCTCTTCATCTAGCACATGGCAAGAATGGAGCGAGTCAGCGACTGCGGGCGCAAAGTTACGTTTCGGATGATGACGAATCTGAGTCGCCGAGCTTGACACTATCTTCTCGTTCCAATAAGTCGAAAGCCTTTGTGAATACTCATTCTTTGCTACGATGCGCTCTTCCGTGTCCTCCTCGCTTGGCTGGTCGCATGGTGGAGTCGTTGCCTACGGTTGGTGGAGAATCTGCGCCAATGCAGCTCTTGTCGCCACTCCCGCCGGGACGTCCGCTTCCTCCACGGCCTTCTCTTCCGAGTGGCATTGTTGCCATCAACAGTCATTCCGTGGTTACGAAACAGACGACGTAGACTTTCTGCGTCTTGGCATAGGATTTCAAGCTTTCCTACATAACTTTACCGGGTTCGTCCAAGCAAACTGCATTTTACACTTCACACCGCTATGCAGCGCGCGCCAATCAACACAGCTATTACAGTCACATCTTCGAATAAAGTCTATTTATGTTTAGAGCAATAACACTAGTAATTGCTACTACAGCATCTTACTCGTATCTACTGTTAGGCTTCAGTAGAGATTCGACGCATCAAAACTCTTGCCCATCCAATGGAAGATTCGACCTCAACGTGGACGAGCACGACCACGAATCAACACACCGTCCGGCGCTTGCCGGGCACCCGGCAATGATTTGCGGTTATGAATCATCGCTCATAAGTAAACTATACAGCCCCTCGAAGGAAGGTTCTATTGGGACAATGGGCTGCACTTGCATGGTTCGCTTTTGAAATTCCGGAGCGAGCGACGGAAAAACCTTGTTCTTCCGGAACTTTGACTGTTCCTCGCTCATGTCAAATGTGAATTGACACGACTGACACGCACGTCAAAGCGCGCGCGCGGAAGGCTATCGTAGTCATGACGTTTGAGTAAGTACGCGTATTATCTACCGGTACTTAGTTGGCACTTTGTTTCGCAATGCTTCATGTTTACTCGAATCATACAAAGGACATCATAGTAATCGGTTTGCTGACGAGCAAAGCTATTATGTACTCGTTCGTCGTCGAACGTTTCGAAGCTGCTCACGCAAGTTGTCGTAGCGGTCACGCTCAGCTTCCCGTTCGCTCGCCATGAAAACCTGAGCCCGCGTCAAAAGCGTCCGCTGAAACAAAGGTGATTGCGATTGAAATTCATCAACGTCTTCGAAATCAATGTACAAAAATGTCTTGGACAATGATGTGATGCAGCGCATTTGAAGGTTCGACAGGGCTCCGGACGAGTCAATCATGAGCTCCGACTCTTTCCGCAGCAGACACCACGTCGAATCGGGATCTAAAGTCGGCAGAAGGCTTTCGTCCGTCAAACTGAGAAACATTTCTGCGTCAAGTTCGTTTTCAGTGCAAAATGCAGCGACAAGTTCACTGGCCATAAGGCTATGTTCTTTAGACGCCGGCTGCCGTCGTATGATCGAGAGCACTTCCGAAGCTGTGAAGCACTCAGCTAGACCGTTCCAGAATTGTTCAGACATATCCAAGAAGTTCAGAACACAATGTTTAATCACTGCATTGATAATGTGTTGCACACCAAGCTTTCGAGCAGCTTCTAGATAAAAGCAGCACCAAGACACATTCAAATCTTCCGCTAAGGCTTGATCGAGATCGCGCATGAGCTGAGGCACCTTGAAATAATCGCCGAGCCAGAAGAGACTGACATGTACATCTTTTGATAAGGGTCGCAGTTGCCCTACAACACCCTGATTTGAATAGAGCCAGTACATGTAGTCCAGCAAGTGAGGAAAGGCCGCAGCCGTCGCCTCCTCGAGTTCGATCCGACTATGATGTCTTTCACCTTCCACATAGTTAGAACCGTTTTTTGGGCTCAAAAGATTTGCAAAATACTCGCTTCCACTAGCTATCATAAGCTTGTGTACATTGTACTCGAATATAGTCTGCGTGTCTTTGACCACTATATCAATCCTGTAATCAGAAAATGACTCGTCTGGATCCTGCCGCCAATCAAGCGTCGGAATACCATCACGTAGAAGAATCGGCGGACGCATAGCAAGCAACTGCTCGTCTAGTAGATCAACAAGCCACCAAAGTCTCAGGGGCGGCGCATGCTTCGCATCCGTAACTGGATTGCTCATGTAGTAGGACGTGTATTCGCTTAAGGTGCGGTCGAGAGTGCAAAGGTGCCAGCGTCCGCAGCGCCCGAGGCAAATGATGAAGCTCACCTCCTTGCCGTTCCATATTCCTTTCATCTCAAATTTCGCCGAGTTTTTTACCGCGTTAAGTGTCTTGGCTTCGTCCTTTTTGAGCTTTCCAGCAAAAGTGTACTTGCCGTTCATCGCTTCCAGACCGCAGCCTACAACGACAATCGCTTCACTATTTCCATCATTTTGCGCGATCGCTTCGCCCTCAACTTGCGGTAGAATAGCATCGTCCATGTTGGATAGGTAGTATGTAATGACGACGGAGTTGTCAAAGGCGAATTGTTGTGTTGCGCATGGTCGCCAGGGAAGGCATCACTGCTCCAGAGCGTCGTTGAAAGCAAGTACAGTAGGAGTATATGGGTGGTCCATCGAACGCAAAATGAGTACTTGTTTCAGTTGAATGTCGGAACGGTTCTCGGCGATGTTGTCGACGGATTTTTAGTTTTCGCTCGAGATCCGTCCACCCATTTGATATTTTTGGCGTTGGGCACTAGTTCAAAATGAGACAGCCATTAGTAAACAAGACACAGGTAACATTCAGTTAATATACTCTAATTGGCTGACTGAACTCTGCAAAAACATTGTATATTTTTAGCAGCAACGCCCCGTCTGACACATCGCAAAGGAGCCTGACGAACATCCTCGCATAGCGAAGCAATCACAAAGTGCATTACACATCTCGTCCACACACTCATTAACGACAGTCATAGCCCGCCATAATTCTATTCATTTCCGCTCATTCTTCACTGATTCGATGCAGCCGCCGAGTCTCCAAACGTCGCCTGCACGTTTGCATCACTCTGCTCGCCACCCACCGTCGTCAATAGCTGCGTCAACCATTTTTGCACCGTCGGATCATTCTGAAGGTGCTGCGCGAAGGTATTGTCGCGAAGCGACGCCGGAAGACACGTCTTTAACGCTTCCCGCGCCCGTGGATGGTCAGCAAGTCGAAGGTAGCAACGAACCACATGCTTCAACAATCGTACTGAAGGATGAATCTGAAGCAGCTGCACCATGTTCACCAGGACAGTGGAAATGGCAAAGAAGCGTTCCGCCGTCGCGCAAACATAGTTGAGCCCAGTCTCTTCGAGCAAAATCTTTTGAACGATAAAGGTAGCAACAGTCTTGCTGAGCTCCGATCCAGTCTCCATAATGCGCAAGCACAATGGAATAATCTCCGTCGACAGCAAGAAGGAAATAACTTCAGCGTCATCCACTTTCACAAGCGCTCCAATGACACCAAGACTGGTCAACCGCAAGTACTCGAACGGCCGTGTCTTGGATTGCGTATTCAGAAACGGATACAAGTACAGTGGAATCTGCGCACTCAAAAAGGGCTGACGGGTGTCCGGATGCGAAGCAACGCATTGCAGTAGCGCCAGTGCATTACATACTCGATTCGAAGCATGCGCCGTCAAGGTTGGAGGCGTCAAAAGTGGGTATATGGAAACAATTTCTTGTAGCAACGCTGCGATAGTGGCCGTCGAATGCCATAGGATTGGCGCCAAGTCCGGGAAACTTTCGCGCTTTTTGGAGAGTTCAAGTAACACTAGTTCTCGCTGTGAAGAGACGGAAGAAATATACGTAAATTAGGGGGGCAGTGGCAGCTTACGATACGTCAAAAGCTTGCTGTTTCGAACAACCAATATCGACAATGTCAATATGAGCATATGCCTCACTTATCCTCCATTACACTCACCTGCTCTGGATTCGTCAGCTGCTTGACCAGTGGCAGCAGCTCATCCATGCCGCCTTGAGGAACTGATGGATTCATTGGTTGCGCTGGAGGCGCCGTCGATGCCATCATGGTGATTTGATTGTGGTCGTCGCGTGCGGCTCGCAAGAAAGCGACCTTTTGTCGTACCGGCTTTGACCTAGGTAGCTATTGATCTGTTTATCGGTGTGTTGACATTACGCGCGGACAAGAAGCCGCCACCGTAACGTTATCATTTTCCATTCCCAAGTCATTCAAAGGCTCTTAATGGTTAATAGACACAAATTAGCTGCTCTACTAAAGTTCATAAAGCCGTCTCATTCGTGTAGGTCTTTCCACTCCTTCAAATCCCTTCGATATTGCTTCCACTCGGTAATTTCCTTTTGCTTGAGTCGATCCCTCAAACGTTTCAAACAAAACATTCCAAGAATCATGTATATAAAGCCAATGCCAAGCATGAGCCATGAAGAAATCTGCATAAAGATTGCTGCCCAGCCCACTTGAAACTGATCCTTCTGGTGCACAATATCTCGAATCCGCTCCGAGTAACTTTCCTCCACGCAAACAAGACCAATAAAGGAGTATATGAATCCCCGGCTAAAGAATCGAGTCATTAGCGGAGATTGCTGAATCCATGGTACCGGCAAGTCGGCTTCGACAATGATGATGGCAACGCAAAAGACGCTGACATAGACTTTGAGTGCGAGCGACAGGGCCCCCATGCGCGTCATGACCTCACCAGGCACCATGATGACGGGAATGACTTGAGTGGCAACCAAGCAAATGGACGAAACGCAGGCTGTGAATTGAACAAAGTGGAATATCCAGAGGCAAGGGTTTTGTCGAGGTACATGGGGTCTGCCGGCTGCTGCCGTAGCCGTCGTGGCCGATCCGCCGCCGACGGAAGGAACATTGTCAATGGCGGAGATGTCGTCATCGTCCACAACGTCTCTTGGCGGTAGTGATGTTCCATAGTCTCGCTTCTTGTTCTTTTTGTGTTTTGGCTTTTTGAACAAGTCGCTTACTTGCTTGGGCAGCGAGATGGAACTAAAGGCCGTGCTTTCGTTATCGTCCTCTGGATCCTGGAGCGAAGGACTTCCTGATCCAAATAACGGAAGTGATTCTCGATGTCTACATAGTGATAGTCAATTGAAATTGAATCTGTGAGGATACTGTTTTGTTTGGTATCATAATATGTTGCGTTTACGTCGCCGGATGTTGCCGTTTCGTTGCGCTGTCATCGTCTCGTACCTGTCATCATTCTCTGGTAAAATCCAATCTGGATCATACGAATGACCCTCGTTAGCGTCGGTAATCCTAATGCTTGGAGCACTCATTTATGTTTGTTGCATTTGTGTGTGAGTATCAGTATTGTAAAAGTGAAATGATGCCATGGCGACGACGCGACGACGCTGCGACGGATGCGAGTCTTCCTCAGACGTCGTATCGGTACTTGCGCTCATCGGATTTGCTAGTCCAAAGAAAGCAGCGACCCGCCACAAATTTCCATATGCTGTAGAGGAAAGTGCATTCTAGCAAAAGAGAGATAGTATACATAAAGTTATAAAAGGTATGACAATGTAGCAAAGGCACAAGAAGCCGGGATCTGCATATCGACACGTTGTACTGGTAGCGCAGGTCTCCGAGGAAGGGTAGCTCGCTAGACCAGCCCATAGCTGTCTTCACCAGCTGCTGTAATCGACCGACTTATTGCACACTGACAAAAGTCAACTTGCAGCATCAGATACTTTTACCACCTTGCGTTGGTCGTGATTGCAGTCATTAGTTTCTGGGTCAGCAAAGGTGATACTCGACGTGAAGTGCACCTTGCTTGAATAAGAATTGTCAAACAAGATGCGCAGTAGTTCCTTCGTTAATGCCCGAGGCTCGCAAGGAAAGGGTTTGATGGTAAAAGCGTTGGCGCCAGCGTCTATAAACTCCTTCTCCTTGTCGTTTGCGGACAAGCCGCATATTCGTGATGTGACACCCCGGCTGCGCATTATTTCGACCGTCTCCGTCCCAAGTAACTGCTTCTCGACGCTAGCCATGTACATGTCCATGAATATCATGTCAAACTGTTCCGTATCGGTTAGCTGGAGCGCCGTCTCTCCGTTCGAGACTTCTCGAATATCCCAAGTTGGCGCGACAGTTCGTATGGTGCGTGCAAAGAGCTTTCGAAGTATCGGGTCATCGTCAACAAACAAGACTCTAAACTTTTCAGGTAGTTCCTTGCCTGCACCGCCCGTTTCTTCATCGACCAAGTCCATGTGGCACATCGACATGTGGTTTATCGAAGCCTCTTGCGCCAGCTCAAAGTGTTCAGATGCCTCGGCCGAAACTGGTGGTTGCTTTAGATTCACAACAAATCGAGTGCCAGGACATCCAGGTACTCCACTCTCGAAAGTTTCATCAAGATACAATTTCCCTCCCAGCAGTTCCACAAGATTTTTGCAAAGAAATAAGCCAATGCCCTGAATATAAAAAATGATTGAGCTTACATAGTCGCGCACGCGACGCCAAACGTACCACCGAAAAACGTACCGTTCCTTGACTCAACATGTCGAGACTCTCTTGGAACTTGTGGAAGAGCATCTTGCGCTTCTCCGGTGGTATGCCAGGCCCCGAGTCAGAAACGGACAGTAAGATATTGTCATCAACTAGCTCGGCTGCAAGCCGAATAAAGCCTCGATCAACAAACTTGCAACTGTTTCGCCCCAAGTTTATAATCACTTGCTTTAGTCGTAGACGATCTGACATGACCCATACATTCTTTGGACAGTCGACTGATATTTCAACTTGACTTCCTCGCTGTGTGAGCATTGCCTGCACAGGTTCAAAGACGTCATGCAGAAGGTCGACTGGGGTCAGATCAACCTTCATCTGCTTGTTGCTAGCTCGATGCATGTCCAACATGTTGCGCAAAAGGTCGTTGACAAACTTGAGAGCATTTTCAATAATTGAAATATCCTCGCGACAACATTGTTGCGCGGCTGGATCAACAAGTGGCGGCTGCTTGTCCACAGCGGCCTTGACAAAGCTGCAAGCTGCCATTGCGGCAGCGACTGGATTGCGCACCTCATGCGCAATGAAATCATTGAGCTCACGTTCGACTCTAGCAGACTCCTCGGCGCTGGCTAAAATCAGCGACGCTCGTTCTGCTTCGTGTTCCATTTTTTCGCGGTTGTAACGCGCAAAGCGCTTCATGTTGTAGTAGACCCAAATCGACAGACCCACGGACGCACAAAGTATGACGGAACCTCCAATCACAATGAAGAGAATGTCCGGCTTGTAAGTGCCCGACTGTTTAACAATGACTACTCCCCAGATCTTGTTGCCAGCTTCAATTTCCGACTGAATGAAATCCGCCTTGCTTTTAGTCAAGTCTTCGAGTTTGGTCTCGTTAATAGCCGTCAATTGAGCAGTCCCATTTGATTGCGGCTTGATACTCGCAGCTCCCAGAAATAGCGGCGTTCCACTAGAGTCCGACTTGTCGTACAAGTAAACATCGTACTTTTCTCCTTGATTGGCCGCCGATCGCTCAAGTAAATCAGGTATTCGAATGACAATAGATGCCAAATCTTTGGGCCAAATGTCGGTTTGCTGCGTCAAATTGTAGCCAGGGTGCATGAGCACCACTCCATACGAAACATCCTCAGTTTCCTGAACGAGAATCAGTCGATCAGTGAGCGCAGGCATGCCATTGTTCATGCAATATATGACAGTTGCCCGTCTTGAACCTGAGGCATGATAATCAAGGTCTATTGCTCGTTCATTTCCTTCAACTGGCTCCATGTAGTGAATTGGAAAATAAAAGTCTCGTTTCGGCATGACTGTAATAGTCGTCGCATTCGCCGTTACAAAGCCTCGAATGCCTTGATAGTCAACAGTCGGATAATACTGGGCATAGAATTGGCGCGCCTCTTCCTCAACGGCTGGTCTCTCCGCGTCTGTAATATTAGGATCAAACTGCGCCGCCTTGAATCGCAAACCACCATCCGTAAGATATTCATACAGATCGCGAAAGTCTCTTCGCGTAAAGTTTCGCCCTCGACAGCGCATGTGAATAACGGCAGCTGCGTTCTCATAATCGTCCCAAGCGACTTGCATCTTTTTCGTCAAGTCAAAGGCGCTCCGCTCAAATTGCTCGGCTTGCACCGTCTGCGCCGACTTGATTCCCATAGACAAAAAGGCTGCGCTCGTGACAATACCGAGAAATAATATTAAAGTACTAACGGCTGGAATGTTTTGCGTTCTTGAAAAGAATGAGTCTGTCGACGCGGATCCGTCCGTTTTCGGCTGATCATCCTTTGGTGCTCGCTCCATGTCGGCCATGCCTTCGACAAAGGAAGCAGATCCATCCTCCTCAGAGCTTCGTCTGCTGGAGCTTGTATTGGAGAAGTACTTCATATTGACGGAGTGAATAAAATGTCTAGGCGTTTGCGACTTTGAAAGGAAGCAACGGCGATGATTGCCAGAGTATGCGCTTCTTTCGCCGTTACCCTTATGACTGATGCTTGAAGGCTCTTAACGTCATATATATATGTATTACTGCTTCTTCACTAGACAATTGATTTGTCAAAGCAAACGTTGCTGCTAATCAGAGGATCAGAGAAGGTGAGAGCCGGATTAACTGTAAGTGCGTCGCTGGGCGTCTCCGGATATGACGCCTGCGAAGAAATGTCAATGGCGAAAAATCGGCTTCTGTGCTGGCATTCATGTTCGGCGTCATCCGAATACGAGTCATATCTATGACTATTGACAATAACAAGTCGATGAATTGCACGTAACTTCAACGACTGGACGCAGAAATCGACTCGATGCTCTGCGCCAGGGCATCGCATTTGCCTTATCGACTTTCTGAACGTGCATGCTCGCGCACTACCGTATAGAGTACAGATTTCCATTAACTTTGATGCTCGCAATTCACACAAAGGGCGTAGAATGGCAGTACAACAACTTTCGGTACCGTACAGCTGACTCATAGTTGACCATGGATAACTCCCATTGAATTGCACCTATCCGACTAACCACACCCAACTGTTCATGATGTACAGTAAGTAAATAATGCGTTGTATGGTCGTGTAGTAATAAGGATACTTGTACGATACTCCGAGTAGACAGTAAGCAATCAGCAATCAGCAACCAGCATGAAGCGACTTCCTCGCGAGACATTGTTGACAGTATTGCCCTAAGTGGGGCAATATCAACCAGATCGCGTACACGTCCGATAACACACGATTCAGATGTACTCGAGTATTGCCTGACAGACAAAGATTTCCGTCTTGCCCTCCACAATGACCAATATTTATGCCCCGAATCTTCTGTGCTTGCGGAGGATCCGCGGTCCCATTTTTTTACGGCTTATTATAAACACAAATCACACCAAAAGCTCCGCTGCATCGGACGTTATAGGTCAAGATAATTTTGTGCTACAAGAACTAATTGTTGACAGACGAATACTATGTCTTCCCCTTTGAACGTCCCGAACGCCATTGCCTTCTCCTCGCCATTTAAGGAAGTCCCTCCACGGAAACCGGGTCGAGTGAAGTCCATCGACCTAGACACGCCTGAAACGTTGAGGAGTGGCGCCAGGAGAGTGAGTGAGTCGTCTCTGCGGTCGTTTTACCAAGGAATGAACCGACGTGGGTCCAACGAGTCTGCGCTAACGGCTTCAGTCGGTGATTTCGATCCCTACAGTCAGCTATCCATAGAGCTTGTGCCGGATGGAGGAAACTCGGATCGGGACCATTGCCACAGCAGCTTTGCCCCTGACTGCTCCTTCCATATGCTGGCGCTTGATAAAAGTCCTTCCTCGTTTGCTTCGCCCCGAGGCTACGTGAAGACAGACGGCAAGCCAGAATACAAGTACAATGAATACGACAGACAAAGTCTCTCGGCTTTTCGATCGGAGTTACCTTTACAGGAAGAGCCCACTGGTGCTAGTTTCAGTACTTTTTGTCCGGATTACTCAACCACTGACATTGTTTTCGGAATAGAAGAAGAACGCAAAACGATTGGTTGCTTGGTTGACCGGAGGGCCCCTACCAAGGTCAGCCGTGATCAACAATCATGTCTTAAGTGATGTCATTGCTCAACATGTTTTATTTACTTGTGATGCTGCTCTAGTCATTAAGTTTTTGGTTACAATTAGTGTCATCGCAATGAATAGCTAGACCGGTCCGCTGCTAGAGTTCATCCATTTTCGGAACTCTGTCGGGCTTGATGCCTAATCAAAACCTATAAATAGCCAATCCGCCAATCCACAACGTAACTATAGGACACGATTACAGTAAAGTACTGCATTTAGTGCTTCGTACAGACCATCATGTGATAAGCCCTGTTCACCTTCCAGTATTCCACTCGTCGTCTCGCTTGTTGCTTGGCCAGCGTTGCGAGATCCTGATCCAGCGCCCGAATGCGAGAATTCGTTCCACTATAAACACTTGCAAGCCACATGGCACGATTCAGTAGTCGTTGCCCAGCCTTGGCAACGTTTCGCTGTCGCCACGGTTGTCGCTTGCGGCTTGGCTGCATGGATGTCAGACCAGCAAGCTCATATTCAAGGCTCAAGTCACGAGCGCTCTGCATCGTGCAGTTGTTTCTCGTCAATGACTCCTTCCAGGCCGAGTGCGAAACCAAGGACGGTAGGAGGTTGTCACGCTGCATAACCTTGCTCTGCCCAAACACAGTCGGCGCCACCAAAGCAACGTCATTTAGCATGATTAGCACGCCTCCTGGTATCAATGTTTGCATCAAGTTTTTCAAAGTATTATCAATGGATCGACTGAAAGTGAGTGATTCAATCGCGACAACAGCATTGTATGCGCTGGACGATAAAGGAGCATCAAAGCTCCTTTGCTCAAACGTTACATTCGTCATGTCGACGCCAGATTCATTGGCAAAGTGTCTAGCAAGAAACACTTCAGCTCCACTGATGGTAATGCCATGGTGACTGAAGCTCGAGTAGTTGCTTGGAAGGAGCGTGTATAGTAAACCACCGACGCCGCACCCAACGTCTAGTATTGACAAACGGTTTGCAGAAGAAGGAACGTGATTGCGCAATGCTTTTCCGACCAATCGCGTCACTGTCGTTTCACCGAGCCATCGTAGAGATTGAGTTGCATTGTTGTCTATCATGATTGCCTCTCGATCGACCACCGGCTTGAGGCTCGTCGATTGGCTCGTGCTCAACCATGCTTGTAAATCATCGAGAGCGACCATCGACTGCACCAACATAGTGTGCATTGCCAATGGTGCTGATGAAGTCATTACTTCGTTATTTAGTGATGGCAATTGCAAGTAGTGATGTACAGACGCATTCATTGTCCATGCTCCGTTCGACGTGTCGCGCATGCAATCCTGAAGACTGTTCCACAAGGCCGCGTCGGAGAAGCGACAGGCCGCTCCATACGCACTGGCTCCTTCGCACGACCTTGTATAATGCAAAACGTCAAACAAGTGCTGCAGCCGCCACACATACTGCAAGTATGTAGCAATACTGGCAGCGAGTATGATCAATGGTAATGAAGCAAATGCAAACCTTCGTCGGCGATGGTACTTTTGTACTCGCATCAAAGCTTGATGCCGCATTGCTTGGCAGGCTGCAACAAGTTCACTTCCAAGGTCGTGCAACGAGTTTGCGTCATTCGTAGAATTGGTCGTTGTTTCACTGTGCTGATGCTGGATGGCTGTCAAAAGCCCTGACAGCACAATGGGAGTCAATGCAATGGAAGACTTTTCATCAAATGGATTTTTATCAGCCGCGTCCGCATCTGGTTCATTGTGTCGCAACTTCAAGCTTTTGCAGCGTCTCTGCAGGTAGGCGAGCGCCGAGGAAAACTCGGTCGAGTCGTGCAATCGAACATTTTCAAGGGGTGAGTCGAGCAGCCACTCCTCGTTTCGTCGCTCGTCAATGGAGACCGCCATGGCAAGGAGCTCCAAGGGATTTTGAAAGTCTTGAATGATATGTTTGCGTTCGCTATGAATAGAAGCATTGGGATTTGGAGTTGACGATGATGTTTGTGTCTGCTGTTGCAATGAAGTAGGACGATTATGATGTTGCTGATTATTCGAGTTTGTCGTCGCTGCAGCGATCTTGCTCCTATTTGATCTCATTTAATGCATGAAAACCAATCACTATGTAGGTCCTTTATATTTCAAGAGTATACCTTGGGCAAGCTAAATAGTTTTTGCCGCGTTTCCTGTCACTTACGTGCCTCGGATCATCGCCATGGTCGTCGTGCAATTTTTGATTAATGAAGCAGGTCTCAGCGTTACTCCTTTGCTTGCCAAAATTAGCTAGCGGCAACCAGCCAGCGCTTTCGACTACCGAGCAGCCCAGATGTCATGCTTGGCAGTCATTGATTGAAATTGTAATCCATATACTAGCAGTAAAAATCCACAGCTAACCACGAGCCGCTCACCGACCATGGAAGATTATTACGCGATACAAAAACCACAAATCACGCATCCATCTCTGCTGTTTGAGCTGCATAACCAGTCTACCACTATTGCGTTGCGGCTAGTGAATAATTCTGGAGATATACATAATGACTGGCGATTGCACCTTTCGGTAAAAATTAGAATTATCCCTTCATTTACTGTTAGCTATTCTTTACCAATCACACGCACAACAAAACCCAGCGGCGCTAGCGCATTGCAGCCTCATTAGCTCACCGTCACCCTTTTACCACTGGCGAACAAAGCCGCCACTTCCAAATCCGCGACCGTCGTCACCTCCAATGACTGGTTCTGTTGGCGCAGATGCCTGTCCCGTGCTGTAGGGTTCCACCCAAGCCGTCAATGGGAACTCAACCGTGGCACTGTTGACAACACGTACGACATTGCCGCTTCCGGGAGTCTCAATCACCATGAAGAATGGTCGATCAAGTCCATCCTCAGTGTATAATTCAACGACTTGCTTGTTGTTGTTCGGTCCTTGGAGCAACTCAATTCTGGATCGCAGAGGTCGGCCATCCGTCTTGAGCAACACCTGAACACTATCGACGGAAGGATCAAATGGGTAGGTGCGAAGTGCACCTCCTTGAATCGTCATGGGTGGTCCTTTCAAGTCGTTCAACTTGGCAGCAGGCAATGGGCTATCTTGGCTGCCATCTTCGGCGAGCACATGAGCATCCAATGGGAATTCAAGCTGTCCAGTATTTCTGTCGCAAGCAGAAAATCGTTAGTTGGTGTTGTTGAGGTCGATTATATTGTGCCGATAAAAATCAATCATCTTACCGTATTTGAACCGTGTTGGGTCCACGGGGAGTCTCAATGACGGCACTGAAGGGACGAGTTGCGCCATCTTCCACATAGATGCGCATCTACAATAAGAAAAAAGGTTGGGTTATCGCAACATCCGATGCATTAAATTAAAGAATCTTCAAGCAAATACAAGGACTGTCGAAGCCAGCGCCCACAACTTACCTTGCATGGTGTATTGTCTGGTCCTTGCCACAAAGAAACATCAGCATCCAAAGGACGTCCTTCTGTCTTTAAAACAACATGAATTCGCTGAATCAAAGGGCTCGCAAATGACCAAGTCTTGAGCGATCCACCCTGCACCTTTACCTTGTTGGAGGTGGAAGTAATGATGGAGGCAGGTCCAGGCTTTTCGTCGCTGGCAGCCTGGCCATTGAACGATCGTTGCTGCTGCTGCGCTGCATTTCCAGTTGGTGCTAGCTTGCGGCCCTTGAAGACTTCATCATTGGTTGCCGACAAGTCACCACTGTTTTGCTGGGGAGTGCTCGCTAGTTCACCTCCACCCAGGTTGGAAAGGTAGGAGAAGAAGGGAGGCTGTTCCGTTCGGGTCTTTAATCCAAAGCGCTTGGACGGCTGGTTTAGAAAGGCAGCAGTCGAGACCACGCTGGATGCCAGTACGAGCTGATTGAAGACCTTCATGGTGATGCAGAGTGAATGGCTTTTGTGTTGAAATGGTTGGAGTGATTGGAAGATCTTGTTGGACGCACCTCCGCGAAGTAGCGAGCGTCGGTCATCGTGACGGGACATGAGCCTCTCGTACGTCATTCTTTTGGCGATGGCTCAATTCTCAGCCAATGAAATCGTTGCTTCGTCACGCCAAATTTTCAAATAGATTGGCTTGCTCGCCGAGGCGAGACGGGCGTTTAGTTAATTAGACCGTCAAGCCGGGCGGTAACACTAGATGAAAGCCAGCTATTGTGTCGTCACCATATCTTCCTTGACCGACTCGTTATCCTGCAGCATAAAACAAAATGCAGTGCCCATTTGATTACTGCTTGATCTGATACAACCAATCAATCGCTACAGTATGTCTAATGTAAGGGCCAACATGCCTCTTTATTTCGTTATAGCTAGTAAAACAACATTGTCCATTGTGCGTCATTCGCCCCAATCAACATACAAAGCTCGTGCATCAATTTATAAATTCACCATCGCCTCCATTCGTGCGCGTGCAAGTGGTACAAGTTTTTTACCACTGCTTGATAAAGCCGTTTGATCCGTAGCGACCATCGTCACCGCCAATGACCGGTTCAGTGGCTGCTCGCGACGACCCAATGCTGTAAGGTTCCACCCACGCCGTCAATGGGAATTCCACCGTGGCGGAATTGACGACGCGGACAACGTTTCCGTCACCTGGCGTTTCAATGACCATGTAAAAGGGACGTTCCAAACCATCTTCCGTGTAAACTTCAACGACTTGCTTGTTATTGTTAGGCCCCTGGAGCAGCTCGATTCTCTGTGTGGAATAAAGGAAAGCATCACAGGTGAGCAAATCAATTCATTCTCAAAGCAATGAAAGCAAGCTGCAGCCACTACATAAACATACCGAGTTGAGCGGACGTCCATCCGTCTTGAGCAAGACTTGCACGCGGTCCACCGACTGGTCAAACGGATAGGTCCTTAGCGCTCCACCCTGAATGGTCATTGGCTCGTTCAACAGTTCCGTCGACTGCGAGGCCGGAAAGGATCCACTCGTCGACGGGTCTTCGGCAAGTACGTGTGCCATTAACGGAAACTCCAATTGACCAATGTTGCGAATCTGGACTGTGTTTGGTCCCCGGGGAGTTTCAATCGTTGCATGAAAGGGTCGCACAGCTCCATCCTCCACGTAAATGCGCATCTTGTGTGGAGTATTGTCTGGTCCCTGCCACAAGGCAATGTCGGCGTCGAGTGGTCGACCTTCGGTGCCGAGGACAACGTGAATGCGCTCCACTTGGGGACTGGCATATGACCATGTCTTGAGCGAGCCTCCCTGTACTGTGATTTTGCCAGCCTTGGCAGTGATCAAACCTGCTGGACTTGGCCTTTCGTCGGAAGATTCCTTGGCTTGCGTTCCTCCGCCGAGCGATCGCTGCCTTTGTCCGGCGCCGCCGGCTGCTTGTCCATTGGTGTTTCGGTACGAGGATGGATCCTAGAGAGAGAGACAGTGGAGGTGAGTATCGACATCACTCAATGAAACTTTCGAAACTGTTCTTCCGACACTTACATTCTGCGAAATGGATTTTGCCAAGTCGTTGCTATTTTCCGTCGTGCTGGCAAGAAATGTGACTGTTCGACGATGCTGAGCAGGCGCCTGAAAGGCGTCGACGGCTAGAAAAAGTGTGGTTGCGGCAAAGATCTTCATGGTTGAGAATGCTTTGCTTGAAAAAAGTGATTCGATTTGGATCTGCTTGTGATGTTTGGTGTCTGACAAGTGGATCGATGTTTGTGGCGTCTTTCGTCTGCGCAAGCTGGAGTTGCAGTCGGCGAATGGGCGAGGTGCAAAGAACGATTGCTTGCCTCACGAATTTCCGAATTGGTTGGCATACGCATGTCCTCCTTGGCGGTCGATTTATGACGAGACATGGTTTGCTCGCATCAAAAAGCGAACTTGGCATGTCGGAAATCTTGTTAATTCGTGACGTGTAATTCGTTTTCACAACGGTGCGTCATTTCTCGTGTCCAGTGTCACTATCGAACATCGCTCGTGTATGAAAAGATGCGAGTCATGAGTCTGAGCCGTAAGTTCGGTCTGACTCGATCAGAGTCAGAACGGTCCCTTCCCTTGGCGCAAAGTGAAATTGCCGGCGCGCGGAACACGTTTTCAGTACTCACGCTGTAGAAAACAACCGTGCTCATTTCCGTTGCCCCCAGACGTGTAACGACTCTTTATCGGTCGTGTCTGAGCGCTACTTGCGCACAAAGCAGACCCACACGAATGCCTAAACATGCCCGGAAGTCCATGCCCAGTGAATGTGTAGCTCTGGTCATGCTACGATACCGGTACGAGTAGAAGTAGACTTGTAAGCACAAAAACACTGAATGAGGCAGCTCAAGGGCATGCCCTTTAAGTTGTGCCTTCTTCATAATGCATCAAGTTTGTTACAACTCCTTGTCACCAAGCTTGTCATCCTCTGTGGTTCCCAGTATGTCCTGTCTCCCAGCACTCAACCCAAGCAGCTTTTCATCAAGTGTGTCATCAAGTCATTCCAGCACCAAGCCCATTGTGTCATCAAACGCAAAGCCCAATCTCCTTCCCAGTGCAGCGCCAAGCTTGTCACTCTGTGGCTCTCAGTTTGTCTCCCAGCACTCACCCCAACAGCTTGCCATCAAATGTCTCAGTGCAGTACCATATACCGCTTGTTGCCGACATTCTAGCTATCTCCGTTAAACGAGAAGCAATTGTCAATGAACGTTTGCTCCAAGCGAATCGTTCGAGACTGACTCATGACTTTAAAGTTGACGAGCAGATCCTCAAAAAGGTATACGACCCTAACAAGCTCGAAGAACGATGGATCAGTCCTTATTCAATTGAACAAGTCCACGTTAATGGAACGGTTACCATTCGCCTCTCGCCTATGGTGACTGACTGAGTTAATATTCGGCATATCAAGCCGTACAGGCAAGACGTCTAAGTTTTGCGCAGCTCCCTTGTTTCAATCTACCAAGATTGAGCTAAATTACGGCACCCTGTGCGACAGGAAGGCCGCTGCCACTTTACAAACAAGAAGGAAGACATTTTACCCCAGCTACCCTCATGGTCGCTCTTAGTGTGGGAGAGTGTGCTATCTAACACAATTCACATGCACCGGCCCAGCCTCAACGGCAAGCCGGACAGTCAACGGACACGCCCGTCGGGTATTAGCGAAGATGGGCGATCCTGTTGCGACATCTGCAATCCTCGCCAGTGAAAGAGCAATGACACGATGCAGTTCCAGTTCGTACGGCTGCAACGATTCCTCACCCTCTGTAGTCGGTTTCCAAGTGAGCGGGATGATCAGTCCTTTACCTTGGTTTATCCTACAGGGGTCTTATCCTACAAAACGCTAGTTGATTAAGCAGTTCTCTAGAAAGTGAGTTGATTTACGATCGGTCGAGAAAGAGCGATTGATCAGATGGCTCTTTCAAGACCATTCACGATAGTGAATACTAATCTTGTTTAATCGTGCCTGCGGCTGGCACACATGCAATATTTCAATGACGTAGTTGTGAGTAGATGTCTTTTCTGGTACCGCAACGGAGGTTCGAGTACTATGCTCGTGCGCCCCCGGCGACGTCTAGGTTCGCGTCAAGCGACTGGACTAGATCGTCATTGTGACACTCCCCTTGTAGGTGTGCCAGGACGGGTGTAAGCTCAATGAGCTCCCCTGGAGTCGGCTCCCCTTGAGGCAGTGACGGGTCCATAAGGTAGAATTCGAGTTCTCCAGGATCCAAGGTTTCGCCACGCCAGAACAGTAATGGTTTGAGTAGGGGCCATGCGTCGATGTAGGGTAGGTATTTGGTAAGCGCGTCGGAAGCGTTTTCCTTGCCAGCAATCTTGACGAACTTGATAATTCCGGCTGCTACACACCACTGGATACGGTGATATGCGAGGGCATTGTGGCGCTTGGTGAGTGTGGATGTAGGCACTGTACACTGCGTGATGACTGATTGGTTATCACCGAGTAGCCATGATGAGGACTCGATGGGAACACCCATTGCCATGAGTGACGCGCGTATGCCTAGGATATGGTTGGTTGCAACGCGTCCACTCATGAGTTCAGAGCCAAAGGTCGCGTGTTCGACGGTATCTTGAAGTTTGGCAAACCACTTGAACGGAGTCTGCTGAATGAAGTGAAGGATTCCAGTGCATGCTTTGCCGGTGACTTTGCAATGCATCAGGTTGGCATCTTTGAGGGTAGTAAGGCGAACTGTCTTGCCCTTTGGTTTCGGCCAGAGTGAAAGGACCTCTTCCTTGGGGTTGTCGTAGACGGTTTGTTGCCAGTCATAGGTTGGTGAGTCGCCGAAGATGATTTCGTTCTGCGGCCACTGGGTGCTGACACGATGCAGTTCCAGTTCGTACGGCTGCAACGATTCCTCACCCTCTGTAGTCGGTTTCCAAGTGAGCGGGATGATCAGTCCTTTACCTTGGTTTATCCTACAGGGGTCTTATCCTACAAAACGCTAGTTGATTAAGCAGTTCTCTAGAAAGTGAGTTGATTTACGATCGGTCGAGAAAGAGCGATTGATCAGATGGCTCTTTCAAGACCATTCACGATAGTGAATACTAATCTTGTTTAATCGTGCCTGCGGCTGGCACACATGCAATATTTCAATGACGTAGTTGTGAGTAGATGTCTTTTCTGGTACCGCAACGGAGGTTCGAGTACTATGCTCGTGCGCCCCCGGCGACGTCTAGGTTCGCGTCAAGCGACTGGACTAGATCGTCATTGTGACACTCCCCTTGTAGGTGTGCCAGGACGGGTGTAAGCTCAATGAGCTCCCCTGGAGTCGGCTCCCCTTGAGGCAGTGACGGGTCCATAAGGTAGAATTCGAGTTCTCCAGGATCCAAGGTTTCGCCACGCCAGAACAGTAATGGTTTGAGTAGGGGCCATGCGTCGATGTAGGGTAGGTATTTGGTAAGCGCGTCGGAAGCGTTTTCCTTGCCAGCAATCTTGACGAACTTGATAATTCCGGCTGCTACACACCACTGGATACGGTGATATGCGAGGGCATTGTGGCGCTTGGTGAGTGTGGATGTAGGCACTGTACACTGCGTGATGACTGATTGGTTATCACCGAGTAGCCATGATGAGGACTCGATGGGAACACCCATTGCCATGAGTGACGCGCGTATGCCTAGGATATGGTTGGTTGCAACGCGTCCACTCATGAGTTCAGAGCCAAAGGTCGCGTGTTCGACGGTATCTTGAAGTTTGGCAAACCACTTGAACGGAGTCTGCTGAATGAAGTGAAGGATTCCAGTGCATGCTTTGCCGGTGACTTTGCAATGCATCAGGTTGGCATCTTTGAGGGTAGTAAGGCGAACTGTCTTGCCCTTTGGTTTCGGCCAGAGTGAAAGGACCTCTTCCTTGGGGTTGTCGTAGACGGTTTGTTGCCAGTCATAGGTTGGTGAGTCGCCGAAGATGATTTCGTTCTGCGGCCACTGGGTGCGAAAGCGGATGGCTGCCTCGGGAAACTTGCGAAGGTAGCCGCATACACGCTTGACTCGGTCGAGGTGTCCAATGCGAGGCTGTCCGCGGAAGCGTGACAGGCAGGCGGTGGCACTGCAGATATCGAATCGGCCAAGGGTGATCGCCCACTGAAGGGCTCCGACAAACGATTGGTAGATCTTAATGTCCGACTCCCCTAAAAGAGACGTCTGGTCGAGTTCCGGGTGGTCATGAGAGTCGAGTGGAGAGCTGTACTTTGGTGGTGGTCCGTTGAATGTACGCTCGTAGTTGGCTAGAAGCTTGGTGATGTAGGTCTTGGTGCCCCAGAATAGTGTTCCGTCAGGGTCGCGTCCGAAGTCGCCGCCTAGATGGTACTCTGGGCATCCAACGCCCTTGAGCTTGAACTTGTACTTGTTGCGAAGAATGTCGTAGAATGCGCCCGGGTCAATCATGATTGCCATAAGGTCATGTATTCGTAACAATGGCCAGCATCGCGAATCCAAACGTCTGGATCGGCGTACGAGGCTTTGAAGCCTTCCGCTCGTGGAATCGTGCTCCGCTTGTGCGTAGGCCGTAGAGTGCTTTGTAGATGATGAGTGTGTGGCCTTCCAAGTCGCCGAACTCAGGTCCAGCGATGAAGTAAATCTTTTCTTTGGTTTTTACTTCGAGGTAAGCATTTCCGATGTCGCCTACCATGGGAGTGAGTCCATTCAACTCCCCTATCGCCAGCGCTAGGCGCAGCGATTCGAGTGAAACGACGCTCGAGTATGAGTCATCGACAGGGTCTGTAAGGTGTCCACCAGCAACCATCCGAGCCTTGTGACGAAAGTCTTGCTTGCAGTCGTAGACCCAGATAGTGCAAATCTTTTGATAGCCTTCGGGAGGCGCGGCATTCAATCCGAGATCAATGAAGGTGTCGTATTCGAACAGGCTTGACAGCTCTACCTTCTCCGCGTCGGTCCATTTGGTATGCCGGAGTTCTTCTTGGAACTTTCGAGCTTCCTTTGGATCGCGTGGTACCTTGACGCCGAACTTGTGTCGAATGCTGCGTCGTTGCTTGGCTTGGTTTACGGTTCGACGGGCGATACGTGCGCGTCGGGCTGCGTCACGTAGGAACTTCCAACCTTTCTTGTTGAGTAGTCCGTTCGCCTCGGCGTAGCGAGCGCAGGAAATGATGTCGTCGCGTGCTAAAGCGTTCAATGGCTCCCAAGTCGTTGAGTTGTCTTCCCACACGACTTTGATGTTATACATGGAGCCTTTCCATCCGTCGGATTGCTTTGTGAGTGGCCCTTCGTGCGATAGGATTGCTTTAAACGTCCAGTTGTGTTCAGGATCGTTTACCTTTGCTGCTTGGTCCTTTTCGAACAATTCGCAGAGTCGGATGTAATCGATGACTTCTTCAGCTTCGTTTTCGCCAATTTTGAGTAGGAACTTGATGTTATGATGGTTGGCTGCGTCCATGGTTTCGAGCTTGCGAACGATTTTGGCTCGCATGGGCTCCCCATCCTGAGTATGCCAAGTAAACGTTTGATTGACAAGTTCTTCAGGTGAGAATGCAGGTAGTAAATCGATTGGTCCGCGTGGATGCGCTTGAGGATGGGCTGATGGCGGCCGCTGGTAGGGACTGCTTCCGACGAATGGTTCATCTCCGAAGTAGAACTTGGGTCCGTCGTCGGCCGTTTCAGTAGGAACGGGTTCATCAGTGGGTAGCCCCTCTTCTTCGGAGCTTTGGGTGCCGAGTTGGAAGCTCTCTTGGAGTCCACCTTCGGTGTATACGAACATGTCGCCTTCGGGAGAAGCTTCGACTTGTGGTAAATCAAGACGGATGTTTGGGTTAAGATCGTCTCGACGAGCCGTTACAATGCTTCGGGCGACAACTTGATGTGTTTCCTCGTCCAAGACCCAGTACGTTAGAGCATCACCGACGTTATCAGCTACCCCGACGAAACGTCCAGCGCGCTCATTGGTTTGGTTGAGCAATGTAGAGTTTGCGCTGTATCGAACGGGCTGCCACCAGTGGTAGTTGAGGTAGGCAGAGATATCGGGTACTTCATTGTATACCTTTTGATATGGGGTCATGCCACCGAGACGTGACTGGGACATGAGGGCGAGTAGAGCTACGATGTGTAGAGTGCATAGCAGCCAGGTTGGTGCAGGCGATCCGGTTCAATCCATGTTGACATTGACAGTGCGCTCGACGTCGCCGATAACGCGTTCCGCTGGATTCTGCTGTTGGTTTTCCGGTTCGCTGACCCAGTGCTTACGGATCATAAACTGGCGTTCGATTTCTCGAATCGCTAGGCTGTTTTCTTCCTTGGCTCCGTCTGATATTAGACCGAGTGGAGCACCGCAATCGTTGATAAACTGCATGAGCGTCGACGGAACTTGTCCCTTGTTCGCCATCGGGTAGACGCGAATCAATCGGCTCTGCATGCAAACGTATAGTTGCGCTGCTTGGCATCCGGCATGTCCAGGAATACCATCGTTGAGTGCGGGTGTGTCGGAGAATAGTGTGTCCATTGCAACTTCTTCAGGTAGTCGACGAACATTCGCACCCGGGAAACGAGTACGCAAATGGCGTCGCTGAGGAAAACGTTGCTCGGCGCGATAGAATTGGGTAGTGTTCTTGAGAGTCTCTTTGATACGATCGGTGGGTAGAAATCCGAAGTTGGGACGAAGCATTTGGTAATCTGGTCGCGTAGGAACCACAGTGCGTGCCGGTCGGCCGGCTAGTCCAGAATATGGATTGCCTCCAGCTTCTACAATTGCGGCATTGACCTGCAGCTCGTACGGATCGTACATTTCCCCGGCAGTGTCTTCGTATTCGAACGTTGCGTCGTTGGGGTTCTGAGCATGGCTTGATCCGGATGTCGATATGGTTCCGCGTGAGAGTAGTGAGGGTAGTGAAATGTCATCCTGTTGTGGGTTCGTGTTGTAAGAAGCGTCGTCGGGTACAATGTCGGCAATGCGCTCGGATGGACCCTCGGTTTCGACTTGCATAGGGTCCGACTCGTCGCTGAAGTGCTCCCATTCGTGGGTTTCGAGTCCGTTCCATGAGACGACGTTGAGTGTTTCGACTGAAAGGTCTTCGGGATATTCGTCTTGCGCGTTTCCGTTGACTTGGGTGTTGTTGACTAGTAGTGTTGGCGCTTCGTGATCGTCCGTCGCGGTTTCAATTTCCGCTTGGATCGAATCGTCATTAAGGTCTCCATCGTACTTTGACGGATCCCAAGGCGTGTCTGCTGTCATGACGACGTGCGGCAACGTGTCGAACTCGGCGTCGGTGAAATGATGCATCTTCAAATGGACCAAACCGTTCTGGACCGTGAATGGGATCAATGCTCCTTCGGGTGTAATCATGAGCTGCCGTCCGCCAAGTGCGCTTGCCTTGTCGAATACCTTGTTTCCGAAGTCCTCGAGCTGAACGACCGAATGAATGGTTGCGTCGGTTCCTCCGTCGGCGTACTGGTAGAAAATGCCAATGACGTACCCTTCCGTCGTCCAGATCTTGGCGGCGAATGTTCCGATGGGTAGTCCTTGCATCATGTGATTGTCAATTCCGGTAACGTCGGCAAACTGAGTCGTCGATCGATCCAAGCAAATCATGTCCTTACCAGCGATCGAACCGTTGGCACCGCGATCCATCATGGACGGGCTTCGAGACGTAATTGCACGAGTGACATGGAACTGTGACGCGTGTGGCCCTTCGGTTGCCGGAGTATTCATACCCATAAGCGCATCTGCGTAGGATACGTTATGTGTAGCGACATGGTTTGTAGAACGACGCGTGACGTTGGTTGCGTTGGCGGCGATACATGTTGTATGTAACGGCCGACTCGCGCTTGATACACTGGTGGAGTAGATGGCTGGCTTCCCAGCGGTCGAGCCTTGTTGCTGAGACTGAAACAGCGCACGGCGGTTCCACGTGCTGGTGTAGTTCCGACTGTAGGCCGTGTAATCGCCGACATGGGTGACATCGCCGTCGACTCGCCGGTGGGAAGCTGAATTTGTGGAGTTGGTGGTGGATTGGTGTTGTTCGTGCTGGCTTCCGTTGCGTTCAGCTGCAGGCGCGCCGCTCCGCTTCTCGGATTCGGCGAGTTTCTGCCTTATGAGCTTCGCGTTGCTCCTCCGGCCCAAGAGAACCATACATCCGGCTCGACTCCGTTGCGGCGCTGCAGAAGGATTGGTGCACTGTCCGCGTCCACCACCTCGTCCGAAGTTACCTCGGCCGCCGCGTCCACCGCCGCGTCCAGAACCGCGACCGGTTCCGCGTCCGCTGCCATTTCCACGACCGTTTCCGCCTTGGCTGCTGCTTGGAGTGTTGCCGCTAGTCGGTGTAGTGCCTCCGGTCGGTGGAGTACTCGCTTGTTGGATGGATTGGTGGATCTTCATTTGGCGTTTGCGTGCCGCTTTGACGTCGTCGGTATCGCGAGCGAACTCGATGAGCTGCTTGTACCAGTCTTCGAAGCTTTGATCTTGACCTTGCGCGTTGAGGATACGACTCGCCGAACTGATTTCTTGGCGAAAGGCGTCATTCCAGCGAACCGATTCGGACAACCACTTCTTGCGCGTCGCGTCGGGGACTGTTTCGCCGGTATAATCTTCGTAATCGAGCAAGGCATTCTCCCATTGAGTGAACCACGCAGTGTACGTACTGCCGTGGTCGTTCGTCAGTTTCATGTCGCGAACTCTTGACTCGGCTCGCTGCGCTGCGCGCTCGGCGTTCTTGCCCGTCAAGTACATCGTGTGCATTTCCTTGAAGCACTCGTGGGCCGACCCGTCCTTGTGGCGACGAATGATCGGGATGCAGTTGGCGACTTTGCAGTATGAAGTGATGATGTCGAATGCTGTGGCTTCTTGCGCTTTGAATACCTCGAGATCTTCGGGCGAAAGCGTTGTCGGGTTGAAATCCGGATCGAAGACTCGCTCGATGCCTTGGTTCTTGGCCGTTGCGAACGTCTTGAGCCACCATTGACGGAATTTGTACTCGTCTTTGAACTCGGTGTATGCTTTGGTGTCGACTCGGACGCGAGATTTGTACTTCTCGGCCTCGGACTTCTCGGGAACGTCCGTCGAGCTGACTCGTTGAATCCGACTCATGTCGCTTTGGAATAGAGACTCTTCGGGCGATTCGGTTGCTTTGATGAGTCCTGCGAATGTGAGCGTCGCCCATTCCTTGAGTTCGCGCTCTTCCGATGCCCATTGACGAAGGCGGGTAATGGTTCGAATAACCGTGATGTGCGTTTTGGATTCCTTCAGTACCGACTCGATGTCCTTGATGGTCAGCATTAGGAATGGCTCCGTGAGTAGACGTCCGTCCGGGAGGAGTGACTTGATGGCGACGATGACTGGAAGCTTCATGAACTTGTCGTTGTTGACGGTCTTCTGCTTGTACATGCTTTTCAATCCGACGGCGAGCGAGTTGTCTTCCGCGTCATCTTGCGTGACATTGGGTCCGTCGGGAGGATCATCTTCGACGACGGTCATGTTGTTGATTGATTGGTACGGGATGAATATATACCGCGAGAATAATCGAGGAAGTCGATTCTATCCGAGCGATGCTTGCAATTCGACTCGGTCTTCAATCCCTCCGTCTGCCGGACTAGTGTAGATTGAAGCCTCGGACAGGAAATGAACGAGGGATGTCCGCTGCCAATGTAGTGTGCAACAAAACGACGGGAGTGGTCGTCACCAGCGCCCGAGAGAGTTGATTGTAAAGACCAAGACTGTGTGATCTGACACGATGCAGTTCCAGTTCGTACGGCTGCAACGATTCCTCACCCTCTGTAGTCGGTTTCCAAGTGAGCGGGATGATCAGTCCTTTACCTTGGTTTATCCTACAGGGGTCTTATCCTACAAAACGCTAGTTGATTAAGCAGTTCTCTAGAAAGTGAGTTGATTTACGATCGGTCGAGAAAGAGCGATTGATCAGATGGCTCTTTCAAGACCATTCACGATAGTGAATACTAATCTTGTTTAATCGTGCCTGCGGCTGGCACACATGCAATATTTCAATGACGTAGTTGTGAGTAGATGTCTTTTCTGGTACCGCAACGGAGGTTCGAGTACTATGCTCGTGCGCCCCCGGCGACGTCTAGGTTCGCGTCAAGCGACTGGACTAGATCGTCATTGTGACACAGTGGGTAGCCCCTCTTCTTCGGAGCTTTGGGTGCCGAGTTGGAAGCTCTCTTGGAGTCCACCTTCGGTGTATACGAACATGTCGCCTTCGGGAGAAGCTTCGACTTGTGGTAAATCAAGACGGATGTTTGGGTTAAGATCGTCTCGACGAGCCGTTACAATGCTTCGGGCGACAACTTGATGTGTTTCCTCGTCCAAGACCCAGTACGTTAGAGCATCACCGACGTTATCAGCTACCCCGACGAAACGTCCAGCGCGCTCATTGGTTTGGTTGAGCAATGTAGAGTTTGCGCTGTATCGAACGGGCTGCCACCAGTGGTAGTTGAGGTAGGCAGAGATATCGGGTACTTCATTGTATACCTTTTGATATGGGGTCATGCCACCGAGACGTGACTGGGACATGAGGGCGAGTAGAGCTACGATGTGTAGAGTGCATAGCAGCCAGGTTGGTGCAGGCGATCCGGTTCAATCCATGTTGACATTGACAGTGCGCTCGACGTCGCCGATAACGCGTTCCGCTGGATTCTGCTGTTGGTTTTCCGGTTCGCTGACCCAGTGCTTACGGATCATAAACTGGCGTTCGATTTCTCGAATCGCTAGGCTGTTTTCTTCCTTGGCTCCGTCTGATATTAGACCGAGTGGAGCACCGCAATCGTTGATAAACTGCATGAGCGTCGACGGAACTTGTCCCTTGTTCGCCATCGGGTAGACGCGAATCAATCGGCTCTGCATGCAAACGTATAGTTGCGCTGCTTGGCATCCGGCATGTCCAGGAATACCATCGTTGAGTGCGGGTGTGTCGGAGAATAGTGTGTCCATTGCAACTTCTTCAGGTAGTCGACGAACATTCGCACCCGGGAAACGAGTACGCAAATGGCGTCGCTGAGGAAAACGTTGCTCGGCGCGATAGAATTGGGTAGTGTTCTTGAGAGTCTCTTTGATACGATCGGTGGGTAGAAATCCGAAGTTGGGACGAAGCATTTGGTAATCTGGTCGCGTAGGAACCACAGTGCGTGCCGGTCGGCCGGCTAGTCCAGAATATGGATTGCCTCCAGCTTCTACAATTGCGGCATTGACCTGCAGCTCGTACGGATCGTACATTTCCCCGGCAGTGTCTTCGTATTCGAACGTTGCGTCGTTGGGGTTCTGAGCATGGCTTGATCCGGATGTCGATATGGTTCCGCGTGAGAGTAGTGAGGGTAGTGAAATGTCATCCTGTTGTGGGTTCGTGTTGTAAGAAGCGTCGTCGGGTACAATGTCGGCAATGCGCTCGGATGGACCCTCGGTTTCGACTTGCATAGGGTCCGACTCGTCGCTGAAGTGCTCCCATTCGTGGGTTTCGAGTCCGTTCCATGAGACGACGTTGAGTGTTTCGACTGAAAGGTCTTCGGGATATTCGTCTTGCGCGTTTCCGTTGACTTGGGTGTTGTTGACTAGTAGTGTTGGCGCTTCGTGATCGTCCGTCGCGGTTTCAATTTCCGCTTGGATCGAATCGTCATTAAGGTCTCCATCGTACTTTGACGGATCCCAAGGCGTGTCTGCTGTCATGACGACGTGCGGCAACGTGTCGAACTCGGCGTCGGTGAAATGATGCATCTTCAAATGGACCAAACCGTTCTGGACCGTGAATGGGATCAATGCTCCTTCGGGTGTAATCATGAGCTGCCGTCCGCCAAGTGCGCTTGCCTTGTCGAATACCTTGTTTCCGAAGTCCTCGAGCTGAACGACCGAATGAATGGTTGCGTCGGTTCCTCCGTCGGCGTACTGGTAGAAAATGCCAATGACGTACCCTTCCGTCGTCCAGATCTTGGCGGCGAATGTTCCGATGGGTAGTCCTTGCATCATGTGATTGTCAATTCCGGTAACGTCGGCAAACTGAGTCGTCGATCGATCCAAGCAAATCATGTCCTTACCAGCGATCGAACCGTTGGCACCGCGATCCATCATGGACGGGCTTCGAGACGTAATTGCACGAGTGACATGGAACTGTGACGCGTGTGGCCCTTCGGTTGCCGGAGTATTCATACCCATAAGCGCATCTGCGTAGGATACGTTATGTGTAGCGACATGGTTTGTAGAACGACGCGTGACGTTGGTTGCGTTGGCGGCGATACATGTTGTATGTAACGGCCGACTCGCGCTTGATACACTGGTGGAGTAGATGGCTGGCTTCCCAGCGGTCGAGCCTTGTTGCTGAGACTGAAACAGCGCACGGCGGTTCCACGTGCTGGTGTAGTTCCGACTGTAGGCCGTGTAATCGCCGACATGGGTGACATCGCCGTCGACTCGCCGGTGGGAAGCTGAATTTGTGGAGTTGGTGGTGGATTGGTGTTGTTCGTGCTGGCTTCCGTTGCGTTCAGCTGCAGGCGCGCCGCTCCGCTTCTCGGATTCGGCGAGTTTCTGCCTTATGAGCTTCGCGTTGCTCCTCCGGCCCAAGAGAACCATACATCCGGCTCGACTCCGTTGCGGCGCTGCAGAAGGATTGGTGCACTGTCCGCGTCCACCACCTCGTCCGAAGTTACCTCGGCCGCCGCGTCCACCGCCGCGTCCAGAACCGCGACCGGTTCCGCGTCCGCTGCCATTTCCACGACCGTTTCCGCCTTGGCTGCTGCTTGGAGTGTTGCCGCTAGTCGGTGTAGTGCCTCCGGTCGGTGGAGTACTCGCTTGTTGGATGGATTGGTGGATCTTCATTTGGCGTTTGCGTGCCGCTTTGACGTCGTCGGTATCGCGAGCGAACTCGATGAGCTGCTTGTACCAGTCTTCGAAGCTTTGATCTTGACCTTGCGCGTTGAGGATACGACTCGCCGAACTGATTTCTTGGCGAAAGGCGTCATTCCAGCGAACCGATTCGGACAACCACTTCTTGCGCGTCGCGTCGGGGACTGTTTCGCCGGTATAATCTTCGTAATCGAGCAAGGCATTCTCCCATTGAGTGAACCACGCAGTGTACGTACTGCCGTGGTCGTTCGTCAGTTTCATGTCGCGAACTCTTGACTCGGCTCGCTGCGCTGCGCGCTCGGCGTTCTTGCCCGTCAAGTACATCGTGTGCATTTCCTTGAAGCACTCGTGGGCCGACCCGTCCTTGTGGCGACGAATGATCGGGATGCAGTTGGCGACTTTGCAGTATGAAGTGATGATGTCGAATGCTGTGGCTTCTTGCGCTTTGAATACCTCGAGATCTTCGGGCGAAAGCGTTGTCGGGTTGAAATCCGGATCGAAGACTCGCTCGATGCCTTGGTTCTTGGCCGTTGCGAACGTCTTGAGCCACCATTGACGGAATTTGTACTCGTCTTTGAACTCGGTGTATGCTTTGGTGTCGACTCGGACGCGAGATTTGTACTTCTCGGCCTCGGACTTCTCGGGAACGTCCGTCGAGCTGACTCGTTGAATCCGACTCATGTCGCTTTGGAATAGAGACTCTTCGGGCGATTCGGTTGCTTTGATGAGTCCTGCGAATGTGAGCGTCGCCCATTCCTTGAGTTCGCGCTCTTCCGATGCCCATTGACGAAGGCGGGTAATGGTTCGAATAACCGTGATGTGCGTTTTGGATTCCTTCAGTACCGACTCGATGTCCTTGATGGTCAGCATTAGGAATGGCTCCGTGAGTAGACGTCCGTCCGGGAGGAGTGACTTGATGGCGACGATGACTGGAAGCTTCATGAACTTGTCGTTGTTGACGGTCTTCTGCTTGTACATGCTTTTCAATCCGACGGCGAGCGAGTTGTCTTCCGCGTCATCTTGCGTGACATTGGGTCCGTCGGGAGGATCATCTTCGACGACGGTCATGTTGTTGATTGATTGGTACGGGATGAATATATACCGCGAGAATAATCGAGGAAGTCGATTCTATCCGAGCGATGCTTGCAATTCGACTCGGTCTTCAATCCCTCCGTCTGCCGGACTAGTGTAGATTGAAGCCTCGGACAGGAAATGAACGAGGGATGTCCGCTGCCAATGTAGTGTGCAACAAAACGACGGGAGTGGTCGTCACCAGCGCCCGAGAGAGTTGATTGTAAAGACCAAGACTGTGTGATCTGACACGATGCAGTTCCAGTTCGTACGGCTGCAACGATTCCTCACCCTCTGTAGTCGGTTTCCAAGTGAGCGGGATGATCAGTCCTTTACCTTGGTTTATCCTACAGGGGTCTTATCCTACAAAACGCTAGTTGATTAAGCAGTTCTCTAGAAAGTGAGTTGATTTACGATCGGTCGAGAAAGAGCGATTGATCAGATGGCTCTTTCAAGACCATTCACGATAGTGAATACTAATCTTGTTTAATCGTGCCTGCGGCTGGCACACATGCAATATTTCAATGACGTAGTTGTGAGTAGATGTCTTTTCTGGTACCGCAACGGAGGTTCGAGTACTATGCTCGTGCGCCCCCGGCGACGTCTAGGTTCGCGTCAAGCGACTGGACTAGATCGTCATTGTGACAAGCAATGGCTCACCATGGAGGCACCCTCTTTGGCTCCAAGAATGTCTCCAACCACTCACCCCAGCTGCTTGCCATCAAGTGATTCAAGCAACAAGTCTAGTGAGTTGCCTTGCGCAAACCCAGTCTCCGTCCCAGTACAGCACCTATGTTTCACCCTGCAAGCTCCTTTATGTCTCCCAGCACTCATCTCAGCAGCATGCCATCAAGTGACCCAAGTGCCAAACCCAGTGCATCACCTAGCGCTGCAAGCATGCCCTCTCCCAGTAACTCCCAACTTGTTTCCAAGCACTCACTCCAGCTGCTTGACATATTTAAGCGACAAGTGCAATGAGTTGCCTTGCACAAGACCCGGTCTCCTTCCTTGTGCAGCACCCAGCTTGTCACTCTCTGTGGCTCCCAGTTTGTCTCTCAGCACTCATCCCAGCAGCATGCCATCAAGTATGCCATTGAGTGATATAAGCGACATATCCAGTGAGTTGCCTTGTGCAGGACCCAGTCTCATTCCAGTGCAGCACCAAGGTGATCACCCTCTGTGACTCCCAGTTTGTTTCAAGCACATATTATTATGTTTTCATGTTTTAGCAGCCCCCATTCATTGGGTTCCCATCTGTGCTATTGCCACAGATGCACTTATTCTTAGTTCAACTGAGTTAGCGCTAACATTCCAGGTGCAGCGCTAGTTACATTGGATCTGCCACGCAGCCAGGTCAGACCCCGGTCCCTCGGTGCAATGTGACTTAGTCGCGGTTCACTCGTCCGCCGCTTTTGCATTCGCCTTGCAGTCGAGTCTTGTCGACGATGACTGCAAAAGATCAACCAAAAGTCACGAGCACTACTGCTTATTCATAGACTAGCCTCGATTCGACGATTCTTTCTAACTGTTGAGTTATATTTAATAGAGCAATACGACGCAACCCAATTAAAGCAACGGCTGGAGTATTGAAGGTCATTTCATCTGCGCACCTTTTCTTCTTTGGATTTCCAACATTCCACCATGACGACGACGATGCTACTACGCCAAGCACTGCTACTTTGCCTGTCGTTTCAACTAGCATGTTCATCACAAATTCCTATATTGACAAAAGCAGTCAATTGTTCATCTGATCTAATTGAAAGTGGCGGCAACATGGCGACACTGACTCCCACGATTCAGTTTCACTGGAAGCTGCTGGAAAACTACGACTTGGAGGCTGCCGTTCGCTACCAAGGCATTGGATGGGTGGCGCTTGGCTTTAGTACGAACGAAACAATGGTGGGAGCGCAAGCTCTTGTCGGAGTTCCGAATTATAATGGAATTGGTGATGCCGTCCTGTATGACTTGCATTCCAAAGCCATGGATGGAAGTGGTGTCGTGGCAGTCGCCGGACAGGAGCGAGCCAAGGGCAATGTCATTCAGACGGGAAGCACCACGACGCTACTACTTGAAACGTCCCATTGGCAGGCGGCGCACTATGAGAATGGGTTGTATACCTTTCTTGTCGCTGTGGGAGAAGATAATGACCTTGGTTATCACAAGCATGCCGTTCGCTTTCGGATCGACTTGCATGTTTGCAAAGGCACTGGATTGGAATATGCCGATGATGACGCGACGGCGCAGAACGTTTCAAGCGTCTATGACCACAAGACAGCCTTTGCTGTGCATGGTATTTTTGCGACGCTGGCCTTTGGTTTGTTCGTTCCAGGCGCCGTGGCGTCGGCGCTCTTTCGCTCGCTCATGCCAAAGCTATGGATCTACGTGCACGTCGTTTGCAACTGCACTGCCTTTTTATTCGTCATGATATCCGTTGCAACGGCCTTTGGTGGCATGGTCATGCGTGGTAAAGCAGCGACTGGTAGCTCCACCGTGTCGCACTTGAATCGAGTCCATCACTGGATGGGATTGGTGCTGTTTCTGACAGTATGCTGGCAAGTCTTTAACGGCTTTCGACGACCACCTGTTGAGCCAAAGCTAGAGATCAAGACTGAAAGTTACGACGATGCCAGCGAAGAGAGTGACTACAGATCAACTCTGTGCTGCGGAATGAAACGACCCCAGTCGCCCCGCGAAAGGTGGCAGTTTGTTCATCGGCTCTCGGCAATCTGCATTGTATGTCTCGCTATCTATCAGTTGCAATCCGGCATCAAATTGTTCGTGTACGAATATTCTGCGAAGCAGACACCAAAAGGTGTATTGACAGTTCTTTGGATTTGGATCGCCTTGGTGTTTGTTGGATTCGTTTATTTGCGTTGCACCGTCCGCCGCAAGGAGCAACACCATCATGCACCCGCACTTCGACCCGGACGCAATATCATGCCGCAGCGAGACGAAGAAATGACTAGTATGCGGGGCAACGAGTTCAATGTCATATGATCCAGTAGGACTGGGCATTCGATGGCGACGACAGAGACTTTGCTTTTCGACCTCAGTTGATGCTTGGCTGGCATTCATACTGATATATTGTTCCGAGCGAGCAATCTAGTAATTCGATAACATTTAACATTTCTCACGATTATATGGTGACGTGTACGAGATAGATAGTCTTCGAAAGGATAAAAAATCCTCTGCAGCACTCGTATGTAACAATGAATCAAGCCACATTCTTCACCAAAATGACTCACTAGCACCACAGCCACACAGTTTTTGCGTATGGAATGCTAAATGATTGCCTAATCTACTGATGTTGTGGTATGGGTAGGTATGGTTACCAGTGTACTGTACCAGTAGGTGGTTCCGCCATAGCTGTGATGGCTGTCGTGTCTTACTGTGACTCAAGGATACCTTTCGGTCATTCGCGTGACTTTCACCATGACCACAACATTCGTTCGGCGCGCTGTCGAACTTTTCTCCTACTGCTGCAAAACGCTTCTACATATATCAGGCAGTACAATGCGTTCACTTGGTAGCCGAACATCAGGTCCCAATCGTACAAACAGTGGAGCGCTTGCTACAATTAACAGTGCCGATGAGGAGAGCGATGCTGGCTATCTGCCGTCACAACGATGGCACGGCAGCGAACGACGGCGACGGGGCCCAAGACAAAGCAAGGCGGCCCAGCAAGCTTCTGCTCCCTTTGAATCAAATACATTGCTGTGGACGTTTCTGCTTGTTGGATTAGCGTTTTGTGGACTTGATATTATATATATTGTTCATTACGTCATGCGAAATGATCGCTTTGATATAGGGACGGACGACTTGCGCAGCTTGATCGGAGGCGACGAGGGAATTATGCACGAAGAATTTGACATCTCCAAAATAACAAATCCAAAAATTGCTGAAATACTTGCTGAAATTCACGCTGATCCCGACAAGCAACCAGTGCTGCAGCTGCTGCTGGATGCGCGAGTCGATTTGAACGAAATTGATCCATCCAAACTTTTGCAAATACCAAAATGGTCCGACGTGACAGCCGTCTATGGTTCTGAACCCGTCTTTGTTGGTTTGGAAACCTGTCTAGCCTTTCAAAACAATGCTATTGATCCGGCCGAGCACTTTGTCACAACGGCTGGCACGTTTAATACGGGAACAAATCTTCTCAGTGAATTGCTGATTGGAAACTGTCGCATGACGGAGCGAATCAAAAAGTATGGGCCGTCGCAGCGGGGAGTCAGATGGCAGGCTATATGGGGTGAGTATAAGGGCGTGGTTGCTGAAGCTATCGCATCAATCTTGCTTATGCTGCAATTTGTACAACACTCGCAGGTAAACATACACCAGTCTTTAACGAAACTTTTCGACAGCAGCATCGCACCTACAAGGATGACTTTCTGACGGCCAATGCCATGTTTGCCGGTGTCACGGTCAGAGATCCGTTAAAGTGGGCGCAAAGCATGTGTCGGCACGAGTATGGCGCCAATTGGCACCACGACAAGTCATTGCACTGCCCCAACTTGATTCCCATTCCAGCGGAACAGGAACTATTGGTAAAGCATCACTTGAATCTTTCAAAGACGGGAGCCATTCCAGTCGAAGTCCATTACGCCGAGTTCAACGTTCAGCATGACTCGCTGATTGACTTTTGGAATGACTGGTACCGCGAGTACGCAAATGTCAAGTGGCCGCGACTGCTGGTTCGCTTCGAAGATTTGGTCTTTTTTCCACAGCAAGTCACAAAGACAGTCTGCGAGTGCGCTGGAGGCGAGTTGAACCACAATCGACCCTTCAAGTTCATTGTCGAGTCGGCCAAAAAGGGAGACGCCGCGCATGGCAAACTCTCGGATCGCACTACATATATTGACGCGCTTGTCAAATATGGAACGGAACAGGGACGATACAAGGGATACACGCGAGAGGATTTGGACTATGTACGCAAACATTTAGATCCGAAACTGATGGAGCTCTTTCACTACAAGTATCCAGACGACGATATATCGGATGAGGCACTGCGAGGCTAAACGATGTGGAAAAGCGCACCGGAACTTTTTTGGCTGCAACAATTACTCTCGAAAGTTTTCGAATCAACTTCGAATGTATAGAACTGCCTACCTGCTTCAAAATTTTGCCTCATCGACTGTATAGATGGATGAAACGCTGTAACGTGTCGACTCGACGGAGATCGCTGTGAGCTCCCTATTTGCAGATACATAGAGGCAGACCAGGCATTACATGAGATGTTTGCTTGCTTGCTCGACTCTGGACCTTGATGTCTCCACTGCTTAACCGCAAACTGGTGGAAAAACTGACATATTTGGACCTATTCTTAATTACCTGCGCCTACCAATTGTTATATGTGAAACGCACATTGGCTTGCAATCTTTTTAGTAATTTTTTTCGTCCCTGCATCCATTCCATTCTATGTCGTTCATTAGAGTATCCATACGGCAACTGCAACTACGATGGTCCTGTAAGTAAGCCTAATCGGCACCCACGTTGATTCGACTCCAGATAATTGTTCAGTTGTCGTTTGGTCCAGTGTTCCATTGGAATTGGAAACAGTATTTCCAAAACCATTATCGGATGACGACGTATTTCTAAACGTTTCATTTGCAATATCCATCGTCGTTTCATTCACAAAAGCATTCTGCCCGGGCAGCACTGTCCCAGCCGCAAACTGGCAATGCAGACCTTCCGACTGACTTGGGCAAGTGCAGCCTTGAAAAACTTCTCCAGAGTTGACTGTATTGTTTCCGCAGGTTCCGCCGTTGACGCAGAACGCATAATCGGAATTGAGCGTACCTATTTCGCAGCTGACAACACCACCGGTATACTCGCACACGTCTCCAGTCGCATTCGTTGAGCCACCAACAGCGCCGGAGCAGTCACACTTCCAAACGGTACTGTTGTTCGTTTCAGAAGGTGCACTGTAGCATGTTCCGCCGTTGAAGCAGGCACGAGCACTCGTATATTGAGCGTCATCGTCGGCGACACTGGGACAAACTTCCACGAGAAAGGCGCAACTGCGACCTGCGAATCCTTCATAGCAGACACTGCAGTCAATAGAGACGCGACAGCTGAGTAGGAGACGCATGCTCGTTGATAGATGTTTCCGTAATTATACCATGCAGCCTTCGACGGTCGTGCGCTGCTCCCTGGCAAATTGCTCGGACCAACTGATATCGCATGCTATCGCAACAAAAGAGAGACTCAATTGCACATACCATCGCTCTTGACAATCATCTCCGCACGACCGAGTGTCCAAAACGCATTGGCCGTGCGGTAGGCAGTCACCTGGTGGACAGGCAGCAAAGGTGTAAAATGAAAGATTGTTCGTTGCTGCTGCTACAATGACGAGAATAAGCCGTCCAAGACGAAGAAACAGAGGCTTTCGTGTCGTTAAAGAATGCATCTGGTTCGCAATATCTAAATGGATCGCAAACGCTGCTGACAAAATGAAAGATGGAGACGCAACTTGTGATGCTTGGCGATCGTGCGAGGTGCAAGTGCGTGAACGAAAAAACTTGGCACGACTAAATGTGTCATGAAAACCAGCTAGTCCCGGTACGACAGTAAGGCATTTTGATGAAACGCGGCATATAGACCATGCTAGGCCTACCGTATCGTTTCCAGTAAAATGGCCAAGACCATCGCACTTGAAACATTGCCTAACAAGACTAAATGCCTACCAGTGGAAGCAAGTCCAGTGACTAAAGCACTTCCGTGTGTTGAGGTAACTTTACGTCGCTGATTGTGTTACCGAGATAAACACATTCGCGGAGCGGGGAGGTGGTAGGATCAACGGTTTAACTTAAAACAATGGTTTAAAAAGGACCTCAAACTGCTCTGTAGTGTGGCCATTGCCTAGCAGTTGTGTTAGTGCGCGCGAAAGCCTTTGGACCCTTCATCTGTCCACTTCACCCATGCAGCAAAAAATCAATCTCATATACAACCTGCGACTCAAGAGGCATAGCTAGTTATTATCAATCTAAGCTGTGGAAATGTTACTGCGTGGGTTGAGTAAGGAAGTAACTACAAATTCAATAAAGCGACACGTAGTATCGACTCGATTCTTTACAAAAGGTAGGAGATGTCGCAGAACGACACGGTCATTTTGAGAGTCATCGAGTGCAAACGTCATGGAATCGCAACGGCAGCGCCTCAATTAATGTCGTGAAGCATGTTCGAATGTATCCTACCACAAAGAGCGAATTCAGTTATTGTCATTCTCCTACTCTTTGAACTACACGATTGCATTGTCCCTCATCTCATTCCTAGCGATGTAAAGCCACCATCCACCGGCAGGCACTGGCCCGTCACGTAGGCGCCAGCTGGGCTCGCCAAAAAGACGCATGGTCCAACCAAGTCTTCGGGAACGCTGTTTCTGCCAATCATGGTCCGCGCCGCCAGTTGATTCGCTCGCCCCACGTCTGCAAACACACTCTTGGTGAGCTCGGTGGCAACGTAGCCTGGAGCAACTGCATTCGCCGTGACGTTTTCGTAGCCATGTTTCGTCGAGTAGGCTTCCGCCAGTGCCCGCGTGAGCCCCAAGACACCACTCTTGCCCGCCGCATATGGAAGTGAATCTGGAAATGCCTGAAACGACTGGAGACTGGCAATGCTAATGATGCGACCATAGTGTTCCTGACGCATGCTTTCACTCATGGCGCGAGCCAAGAAAAAGGGAGCCGTCAAGGTCAGTGTCAAGGTTTGCTCCCAGTGTTCGGCAGTCAGATTGGATGGAGCTTGCCGCACATTGACGCCGGCATTGTTGACGAGAATGGTTGGTGGGGTTTCCGTCATGTTTGTGACGTGTTCAATGAGTTTTGGAATTTCGTCAAGCTTGGAAAGGTCGCAGGTTGCATAGTACGCAATTTGACGAGGTGATTCTTTATCCGGTTGATTGCTATTGCTTCCGTGATTTACTGCATGGTCCAAATTTACTTGATCTTGTATCATTTGGCAGGTTGCTTGGAGTGGTTCAAGACGTCGTCCGACGACCACCACCGTCGCACCTGCTCGCGCCATGTTTAGAGCGAGCGCGGCTCCAATTCCCGTACCTCCTCCAGTGATGATTGCCGTCCTGCCTTTGAGTGAAAACAATGACGAAATAAAGGGTAATGGGGAAGAGGAGGAAGATGTTCCTGGTGTTGATAATGATGACATGTTGAGTCGTTGCAGTGCTTGAAAGAAATGTGGTGTAGAGATTGAGAGACTATAATGAATTGCCTTTTGCGTAAAGTTGAAAGAGATGAAGATCATTTGTACGATTCTACCGGTAGATTATCGATGTGGCCGCCACAACGGGCAGGCTGCCATGGTGGCGAAGGCGCAATGATTTTAAGTAACAAAGCGACACGAAATGAATCGCTTCGCTATTCACGTTCCGCGATTTTCTCGATCGAAAGATCGGCGAGCGTTCATGGGTAAATTCCGAAGTTGTTGTAGCTTACATTAAGCGATAGGAAGGGTGGAGTTTCAACGGTATTGAGTAACGAGGCTAACGGGGACCATATCCGCCTGCTTGATTGTGAAACTGTATAACAGTCTTTATTTGCGTCCTTTGCTCGAGCCCGATCCGCGATCCGACTCTTTTGCAATTTTAAGTTTTGACGCAGACAGCCCTCCATATTCCAGTGCAACGAGCACGCAATCAACGTGTCCTGTTTCAATATCGGATTTGCACTTTCTGTCCTGGCTATGGCGCGACGAAGAAGGAGAAAGCAGAAAAGGCGTCGGTTCTCATCTCGGAAACGGTCAAACATTTGCGCTGAAGTGTTGCGTTCGCCTAATTCATCAGTCGACGCTTCCAGTATTCAAATGACCGTGCTTTGCATGAATCGCATTTTAGGATTTCCAGGTGTATCGAATCTTATAGCAATCTATTCAGAAGTGTTGCACAAAATCGTGTCTACAAGACAAGCAGACTTGTTTAGCAACTATTGTTGGAGAAAAGAGGAGCTTGTTGATATTGACGCATGCATCGAAGACCTCCAAGAGCCCACGGCACATTTGATCGAGACAGTGACCTTTATGAATCAGTACCCAAACAATCTACCAATCTTGAAAGATGCGTTGTGCTTTTTGGAAGAACTTTGCAAATTCCCGGCACTACGACCATTAATTGCAGAGAAAGCGCTCGTTCATGCAACGACTGCTGTTATTTGCCACGCAGACAAGGATGGGGTGATCCATGTGCTCTTTACAACCTTTTTGGCGCGGTTGCTACAACTCGATGTTGGAGTCGAACCAGTTGCTAGTTGAGTGGAGGAATAGAGCGATTGATGGCGTTCTCGACGCCGGGCTGCAAGGATTGCTGCTGAGGCAGCCGCATCGTCCACTACTGGGATATGTACGGCTTTTGATGCACTTGAATTTGAGCAATCGACCATCGAGCCAATATTACAAGCAGTCGCATGCGTTTCGTGCTGTGCTAAACCCGTCTCAATCTTTGAAGAACATGCCGAAAATGTCCCCTTGACTGATTTGCAAGAGGTAATGGAATATTGGCAAGGCTGGATGAATTTAAATTGTAGTTATGAACGCGTTCAACCCAGTATTGCGTCGTATTTTTGACGCAAAAGGAACATTTAAACCCGTCACCTGCAGCAATCTATTACTGGTCTCATGTCGAGACGCTGAAAAGAAAAGATTTGATTCGAGAGCAATGCGCACCGAGATATCCGTGCCAAAGGTGCGGTCCCTTTTAGAATGCGGGCATAAAATGGCAGAAGTATATAGCAACTATCATGTCTAGTTAAGGCATACACCAGTAGCACAGCAACTTTTGGGAGAGTTATGATAATGTACATTATCGGAACCGTCCACAATGTCTGATATCATCGCTCATCCAGCCGACTCAAATCGAGATTGGCGCATGGTCCAGCTCCAAAATGGTTGATTCGTTCCACATGCGCAAGCACCGCTGGCCAAGCAGATCAATCGTCCGCTGCGTCGTTGCCTTGATGCCATGCCCACTCGTGAGTCCCATTTGTATCGAGTGCTTGACGGCATCATACTCACGGCATCCCTCCGTCTGCAGTTCCAGCACTTGGTAGACGGCCACGCCTGCGTCTGTCAGCTCAAAGTCGTTGAAAAGGAGCGACAAGACGTTAGTCTTTTGTTGCAGCCAAGCTGCATCAACGGTTCGAGTAGCTGCTGCCGTCGAGTGGCACTTGCTTGATCCAGCGTGTTTCCTTGTGCGAGCCTTTTTCTGTGGCAAAAATGCCGGAGCATCTGTCGTTGCTTCGGACGCATCGTCGTCCATGCCCAATGAGACTCGATGAAAGGCACGCTTCGTACTGCTCGCTTTTGAAGCCTCCCTATCGCCGGCAGAGCCGTCATCGGCGTCACTGTCGTTTTCGCTGCTTTCATGGTATTTGCTTTTGTTGCTACAAGTTCCATTTTGCTCGCCATGCTGCTCGGCATTTTGCTCTTCCAGCTCATCCTCGTCATCATCGGATTCTTCCTCGTCTGCTTCCTCGACTCGCTCAAGTCCATCCAGCGGACTCTTCATCAAACTAACATTATTATCGTCAGTATCTGCTTCACATGCACGTACTGCATTTGCATCAAACACTGGCAGTGTATATGGCGCCGTGGCTGCCCATAGTTGCAGCACGAGCGTCTCCGACGGCGTGACACTGCTCGAGGCGGTGCGTCGTCCGGTCGACTTGGCGTTTGGCGCCGCGAGCGATCCCGTTTGACGATACAGGACGCGCAGCTCATGGAGCGAGTGAACGTAGTGAACGCCGTGCAAGAGTGTTTCGTCGTTGCCATTCTCGAGCGCACCCGCTAAATAAATGCGATTGCGTTCCTTGTCAAACACCACCTTGCGCTTGGTGAGAATCATTTCAATAGTTTCTTCAGTTGCGATATGTGACGCAAGCGCTGGATTCATTCCCTTGAGGCTTTCCCTGGCATCCGTGGCAGTCGTCCAGTCGACGTGCTGCGTGCGAATGGTCCATTCCAATGCTTGGAGACGATCGGCGTCGAGTAAATGAGCATTGGGAATGCCGGAGTGCAGCATGGAAGCAACGACTTCATCCACGCAAGACCAAGTCTTTAGATTCGAAGGATGATTGGCGCTTGTCAATGTCGTCTTGCTGCTGCTTTCCTTGACCAGGAGCGGATGAGAGTAACACTTGCCAATGCGCTGAAAGCCAAGCGTCAGCAAATCGTCGTGCTTGTTGCCACGAGGATCCAATGACAGCCATGACTTTTCCCAAGCAGTGGGAGAGCGGAGCCTGATCACCAAGACCATTTTTTGTGCAATGGCGATGCAATAAGAGTTCAAGCAAGGAGGGGCCAGAAGGTATGATCGTCGGATGGCGACTACAATGGTGGCTTCGTCGAAGGAAGAGATCCGACCATTGCTTGGCTGGCGCGCTCTTTTCATCCGTTCAAATTGGAAACTTCGAAATTGCGCGCGCGCCGGTTGATTCCAATTTGCTACCCATTGCCGGCCATGCTACCTGCTGCAACAGTGTATGTAGGCTTCCAGGCAGTCCCTTTTGCACCATTTGAGACTATGCACATGTCAATGGCACACCCTGGACTGGTTTTGCCTGACTCAATGGGTTGTTCAGTGGCCAGGGCATGGGGCATCTTAGTAGTATGATTCCATAACTTTGGGTGTTAGCCATACTGTACCCATCCTGCGGACCATTCCATGGTGTAGGCTTCCAGGCATTCCTTTCTGCACAATTTGAGACCATCCTCATGTCAATGGCACACCCTAAACTGGTTTTGCCTGACCCAATGGGTTGTTGAGTGGCCAGGGCATGGGGCATCTTAGTGGTATGAATAGCATTTCCTCACTGCGAGTATGCAAAATTTTGTGGATGTACGTACAATAGAGAAAAGGAAGATGACTATAGATTAACATGGCATTGGTGCAATAATGGTTACTGCGTCAGTCAGCAAAATCATCAAGTACGAATTAACTGCTGCTGCCACTGTCAATCGGTGGAACAAAACCCATGGCGATTCTTGCTGCTGCCAATGTTTGCGACGCGATTTCGTTGGCCGAACCTGCGCCTTCCGCCAAGACTTGACGCAAGTACGCTTCGTCCTTTCGAATCGCATGATACTTTTCCTGAATGGGAGACAAGTGATCCACAATGGCATCGGCAAGCGCTGGCTTGAACTCGCCCCATGACATGTGACCGACTCGCTCCAAGACTTGCTCCCTCGTCGTTGGCACTGGTTGGACGGCCTGGTAAATGTTCAACAGATTCGTTGCCTCGGGTCGCTCCGGATTGTCCCACTCCAGTCCCTGCAACGCATCCGTCTTGCACCGCTTCACTTTGCTGCGAATTAGATCAGGCGGATCAAGTAGATTGATGCGTGATTTGTCGTTTGGATCAGACTTTGACATTTTCGAATTGCCGTCCGTGAGACTCATGACGCGGGCGCCCGTTTCAACAATCATGGCATTGGGTTCGACAAAGGTTGGTCGACTGGAAATGCCGGCCGCCTTGCAGCGCTTCTTAAAGGCATTGCCCTTGTTGTACAAGTCGTGAAATCGCCGGGCAATGTCCCGCGCAAGCTCCAAGTGCTGGCGCTGATCCTCGCCGACTGGTACTTGGCTGGCTTGATAGAGTAATATATCGGATGCCATGAGAACAGGGTATGTCAGTAAACCAGTGCCAACTGATTCGCCTCCCTTTCTCGCCTTTTCCTTGAACTGAATCATTCGTTCTAGCCAATTGAGAGGCGTCATGCAGCTTAGCAACCATGCAAGTTCGGTATGAGCGGGCACGTGCGATTGCACAAAGACGCGCGACTTTTTTGGGTCAATGCCTGTGAGTTAATAAATGTAGTCAGCCTAGGGAATGCTCTTTGTGTATAATGGCCAGGAACTTTAACTATTGTTCCAATGTAGCTCCAATTTCATTATTACTCACCTGCCGCTAGATATAGAGCCGCTGATGCCAAGGTACTCTCCGCAAGCTCACTGGGATCTTGTGGCATGGTAATGGCGTGCAAATCAACGACGCAAAAGAAATTTTCTGTCTTGATTGGCGCAAGTTCTTCACTATCTGCTGCAGTTTCTTCCATACTATCTTTTTCGTATACATTATTTTGAAAGTCGACCCACTGTCGAATCGCTCCCAAGTAGTTGCCCAAGTGAAGACTGCCCGTGGGTTGAACGCCGGATAGAATGCGACGAATCTTAAGTGGCTTGGATGCACTGCTTTCGGCAGCTTTTACTGGCGCAGCTGCAGCTGCAGACGCGGTCTCCGACATGAATCTTGCTATTCTTGATGATGATACTTGTGAATTGCAAGATTTGCTTATTCCAGCTAGTAAAGGTCTTGATGAATGTGCATTTTTGCCGACAAAGGCAGTCGACGACCGAAGAGAAGCAGCAAATAGCAAAATCATGGTAGCTCGTCGCGCAAGGGTCTCCATTTCACTTTTGGCTTCTTAACTAGTCTGATTTTAGTAGATTGATGAAGCAAAGTTAAACACAGCGTCGATCAAGAGGAAGCAAGGGCTGCTGTCGAGAGCAGAGCGGCGTGACGAGATGGAAGAATGAACGGACTTGATGTTTCCAAGCTGACGCAGGCCCACGTCATCATCATCTACTCCCGTCAAGCTCATTTGAACCTTATTACTATGGCTTCCAAAGTACAAAAACGCCGACGAGTATTTAACGCTGACGTTTCGGCGTTCCTCGTGCAATTGGCGCGACCATGACGCTGATAGATTCATCGATTCGTCAGCGCTACAACGACCCGCAGGTAGTGGTCTCAATAGCACAATACAATCAAGTAGCTGCAACTCCTACATCTATACAATGAAGTTTGCAAGCAGTGTCGTCATCGCATTGACTTTTGCGTCAACAAGCCAAGCCTTTGCTCCGCAACGAGCGTCATTCGTCGCACAACAAACACAACAAAGCATTGTTACTCCAGCAGCACAACCTCTCTACAACAGCAAGGACATTTACGACGACGACGTCGACGAAGAGGTCGAAGAACTCGTCCAAAAGGAGCTTGCCAAGAATGCTCGCATGAGCAACTTGCGCAACGCCAATGGCGTGGAATACGCTCCCTGGATGCGACTGTCGGAGGAGGATGAGAAGCGGATTCGCGCCACGGTGCGCGAAAAGACGGCCCAACGAAAACTGCGGCGCGAGCAGGAGCAGACGGTGCAGGGATCCTTGCTGCGTGACAGTCAGGGGCAGGAACTTTCGGGGGTTGGTTTGAGGAGTCGGGTCATTGATGATGAGAGTGTGGAATTGGAGTGGGCCACGTCGTCGGAGGCATCGACGCGAGGGTTTATTGTCAAGCGTCGAGCGGCCAAGACGGAAGATTTTCAAGTACTGGCTTCGTATGAAAGCTATGGACCGCTGCAGTCGCAGGGAGTGGAAGGAGGTGTCTATCGCTACTTGGATGAAGGTGTTGGAGCTGGTGGCTGGGTATATCGCGTGACGGAATGTGAAAGCAATGGCGCCGAAAACGATCTTTCGCAATGTCTTGTCAATATTGAGACCAAGGAGGAGCAGCAAGGAGCCCTCATTACACTGGCAGCCTTTGGAGCTGTGGCTGTTGCCGCTGTCATTGCTGGGATTACGCTTGATCCGGTCCAGTACTAGAAAGATTCACAACTGCATGCTATTACGGAAGACGAAATGAAACGCGGACGAAAGACGGATTCATCCGATACGCTGTATACTCATACACAGTAATCTTTGCTATAAACTTTATGATCGTGTCCTTTGACATTCACTCTAATATAAATGCACCGTAAATAATGGAGATATCGCAAAGCTGGCTGGGTGAACTTCCATTTTAATACGATACGGGCGGCAACGTAGGATTCGCCTTGCGGGAGCGTTTGTCGCGATGCTCGTCCGTAGAATGCGTCGTCTGACGGTCGCAGTGGCCGCACCACTTCTTCTTCCTCCGTGAAGGAGAATCCGAAAGACTATCAGAGGCTTCAGATTCGCAGTCCGGAAACAGCGGCTTCCATTGCTGTTGGGAAACGAGTTCTTCATATGAGGCAATGGCAAGGCGGAACAAGTCTTGAGGGAGACATTTGTTGGCAGCCATGTGCTGGTCCCGGTCATGTGGGGACATTTGACAGCAAACTCCCCATGCCTCGGAGTGAAGTGAATCAAATTTCATGAAGCTCTCGATAAACTCCATTTTTATTCGAGAGTCTTCTCCACTGGCCCTCAAGAGATTCTTGAAGAGTCTGCAGGTTTTTCGATGATCGTACGCACCAGCATCCTGGACGATAGTGATAAGATCGAGTACCTTGATGCAATACGCGGTTATGTTCTCACCAACGAAATCAGTGGGAAGAATGGCAATGGCTTCGTCTTCAAGACGGCGATGCATGTCATAATTATGCTGGCGGACCATGGATAGGATACGCCAGTACGTGACCGCAAAGGAACCAGGTTCATTGCCGGGTGTGAGATGAATGAGGCGTTTGAGCATCGTTGGATCAATTGAGTTGCGAATGAAGATGGTCGCTTGTACGTCGTTGATCTTGTCGTATTGATCATAGGTCTCCTTCGGCTCCGCAAAAGCATCTTCGACCATTTTCACGTCGCGGAAAATACCGCAATGGCGCGGCAAAAAGACGACACTGTCCTTGTCGCGAGGATCATGTCCATACGCAATCGTATCCATTCCAAACTTGACGAGGTGATCGCTCACTTGATGCTCCCACATGAGAACGTCGCCAGTGAACGTGAGCTTGACCGGCAAACCTTTGATGCGATCCGACTGGGTGTATCCACCGTAGACACCGCTAAGGGGGCGCATCATACCGTCTGAATTAGGGCGCTTGTGTGTATCATGCTCGTTGAACTCCTCAAAGTTTCGGCTGGGCGTTCCGCCGGTCCACGGGATGAACTCCTTCTGAGATATTTGCAAAAGGCCCCCGTGGATTGGCTTTGGCGGGAGGAGTACTTCCTCTTTCACATCCTGGTTTTTGACGGACATACTACAATTTTCGTCTGCCTTGAAACAATGGCGGAAACGACGAGAGAGAAACAAGCAGACGAGAGAGGCTAGATTGTTGGAGCAAGGATGCCGTTGGTCGAGTTACCTCAACCGAAGAGGCACGCTGTCACGGCCGTGAAACCCATCACGATAATAATTTTACAAGTCGCCGAGGCGTTACGGGACACTTACACATACATGACTGTGAGAAGCTTTACCTCAATTAGATGGTGGGAGACTGTCTCAATGATTGGCAGTAGAGAGCTTACTAGTTGAGCACCTGGATCAATGAAGTAAATACGCAAAAAATCGCCACGTTGACCGCGTCTTACTGCTGGCTCTGCATGAAACAAACAAGCAAGCTTGCCCGAGCTAGAATACCGGTTATTCCTTCTTCAGCAGCAGCGCCAATTAAAAAAGGACGGACGACATACTGCGTAAACTGGTAGCCTTGCCTACGGTAGTATTGTCGACGAGCAGCGAGCACTAGCGCGAAGAGGGTCAAGATAGAATAGCTTGGATGTCGCAGCGGTTAAAAAGAGTCCCGGAGAGACTTTTCGTTTAATGAAATCGACGCCATCACTTCTGTGACCATGGCAAGTTCCTTGCTCGCCTCGTACCCGCAGTCTACGTGGGATGCGGCAGCAGTCAGCCTCCGAGACAATTCGGGACTCGCTCTCATTGAATTAGACGATATAACTCTCCAGCAAATATCCAAGACTGCCTTTGAGTCGACCCTTTCTCACTTGGCCATGTTTGCCAACGATTTTTCGCAACACATTTCTCCGTTGGCCGATGCCGCTCACGCGACTGGCTACCATGGCGCAAGCGATGCGTCTAGTATGAGTCGGTACAATCAGTTTCGCGAGGGACTCGTCTTTAGTGATGGAAACAAGCTCAAGCAATGTAGTGGTGATGCTCATGCCGACGACGACGACGACGACGACAGATTCAAATATGCAAGCCTGCAAAAGTACTTGAATGAGTTGGAAGACATGCTACACTGCATCGCGGAACATGTTTGCAGAGGCATTGAACGAGAGTTGGGATTGTCAGAGGGATGGTTTCAAGCCAACTTTGGACCGACGCGTTGTAGCAGTCAGTGGCACGTGAAGCGATACTTGCCTCCAATAGTGCAAACTGATGCCGACACCGTCACCGAGGACAATTACTCGACTAAAAACCTTTTACCAATTCATACTGATCCATCTTTGATATCCATCATTATCCATGACCGTCCTGGAAAACAAACTGGAGCGCAGGGACTACAGTACAGCCACACTGGTGCGGATGGAACGCGCCAGTACATAAACGTGTCACACTCGGGCCACGCCGTGGCCGTCGTCTTCGTTGGATCCGTCCTTGGTCACGTGACGGGCAACTACTATCCGGCGTGTCGACACTACGTGGCGCCGCCAATGCAGCAACAGCATCGCATGGCGGCCACACTCTTTCTGCGACCTTCTCCACATGCTCGCCTCGTGGTGCCGCCGTCCCTGCAACTGCGCCACGTCAAAATGAAGCGAAACGACATGACGTTTGGGGAATGGAACATGCGAGTCTCGAAGCGATACATGAAGGGCAATGGTAAGACGTTGGCATGCAACGTCGACGGTAAGCAGGCGGAGGCGAAGCAGTGTGCTGACGGATGAACCTCGCAACGTGCGTGAAGGAAACTGCAGCTACTATTTGGCAGGAATGGGTAACAAAGTCAAAATATGCATTATAGTGCAAGAGCAAATATTGCTACGGCCACCAAGAAAGATCGCCTAGGACTTCACTACCCAGCGCCGTGACGGCCGCTTCCGAATCTCGAAGACTTGATCGCAACTGCCTCATGATGATTTCCTTGTGTGGAAGAATCGCTTCCAACACCAAAAGATTCCGATTAACGCTCGTTCCTGCGCGACGAACGAGTGCCTGCAGAAGCTTGACACCAGCCAGTCGAACTTTCCAGAATTTGTCCTTCAACGTGCCTTCAACAAATTGCACAATCATTGAACTGGTGGATGGCAATCTCAACTTTTCATCTTGGCATACTTGCACAAGTTTAGCCATGCATTCGGTCGAAGCCTGACGAATAGTCCAAGCAGTCTGCTTTTCGCCTCCGAGCGACTTGAGACGAAGCAGTGTTTCAGATACGTCGTTTACTTGCTCTTCGCCGAATGACTGACTCCCAATATCTTGAAAAAAGAGTTCTCCCAAACAGTCCAATGCAGTCGCAACCAAGACTGGTTTTTCGTCAATTTGATCCAAGAAATCTAGCAACCTCGGGGTCATGAGTGGGTATAAAGATTCCTTGGCGGCGGTGCCATCGCTTGACAAACTTGATAATAGTGTTTTTAAGCCTCTTAAAGCACTTGCACGGTAGGGGAGTGAATAGTCAGAATAGCCTTGTGGAGACGTCAGCCCCTGACTGAGAAGCAACCTACAAAACCCAGTAAACACCACTGGAGAGAATGTGCGACGTTCGGTTACATTTCGTTCGTTTCCGCTTTCCTCCGCAAGAGTTGCATGGCAATCTTGCATGTCAATCTGCTTGTCACCCTCCGTAGCATCCTTCATAGGTTCTGATAGGTTGTCGACCTCTTCCACAGTAGCTTCAACGCCATCTTCTCTACTGCGAAGAAATGCATCTCCTACAATCAAATCATCAGGACAGGCCGATGACAAAGCCACAGGCTTCCACGGACATGGATTATCAATATCGGTCCAGCCGTTTAAGGTTTTACTTTCGCTTTCCTTCGATACTTCAGCAGTAATCCATTTGGAAGCGAGCTGAACAGCTGAGTCAATGACATCTCCTTTTCCAGTCCACAATCTTGGCTTACTAATTGATATAACGCACTCTTGCAGCGCCAAAGACGCTGCCTCTGCACGAAAGCGAGCTCTTCCTATTTTTTGCGGATTGTCAGTCCCACGCGGTGCAGATTGTTGGAGTGGAACAACAACCCCTATGTCAGACAGCTCGTTCAGCGCCGTTGCTCCAACTATTCGTCTAGACCATGATACATCTCGAATTGCACTAATGCAAGCGTCGACGAGTTTATCCAAAATCCTTTCTTCCAAACGGGTACCGTACGTTGTTGAAGCTGAGAACTCAGATATACACGATCCGCCTTCGTCCCAAACCTCTCTCCAATACGTTGCAGTCTTCTTGTCCAAGTCTTTGCATCCTAAGAAGGCTGTGGGAAGAATTGTGTCGCCCCAAACGTATCCGTCGGCAAAGTGTTCCGGTGCCCGCAAGGCTATTGCTCGAAGAGCGGCTGCACTCGATCGGCGAGAGGCAGGGTCGTCACTGTTACCTGTGCTACGACGGTAACTTTCGCATGCTCGCAAAGCCAGCGAGCGAACACTAGCACCAGGACAAAGGGCCGCAAGGTTTCCGAATGCATGAATCATTTTGTCCTTCGAATTGTCGCCGCGCTCTCTTTCACTTGCGTAAAAAAATGCGCGAAGCAATCGTACCGAAGGGTTCGAATTAGGCGGCCCCGAGAATCGAAATGCGTTAGGCACAGTTGAACACAGCGTCGAGACAGCGTCTGCAACAGCAGCTCGCGTTGCAAAGCCTGCTGATAAGCGGAGCGCGGAATCAAGTTGAGATATTACAGCATGCTGATGCTTTTCGTCCAGACAAGGAACGATATCAAGACATTTCGATAAGGCACTCGCGAGTGGTGAACTCTGCGCCATTTGAAGCCGAATTCTCTCGAGGCCTTCTTGATCATTCGTCCTCAGTTGTAAGTAATTAAGCGCAGCTGGTTCAAGTCCAGACATGGCCAAGAGAAGCGACCTAATCAGGTCGGGCAGCACGGGGTGTAGCAGTGTCGAAATGGAAGGCAAACTTATCACTTCAATAAGGGTACTGACACAGATTCCAGTCGCCTCAGCACATGGCTGACTGAGACCATATCGGCAAAGCCAACCAAGTGACGTCGCTGCAGCAGCTGCGGCATCTCGCTGGCGCGTCGATCTAACCTCGTCTCGCATCCTTTTGCGGTGCGAAGGAGCTTGGTCTGGATCACAAAGTCTGATAGTTAACGCCCTCACACCGCGAGCTAGACTCTCTCCAGCCTCCCTTACCGAGCCGCGTACGTCATCTAGTGCTCTCGTTGATGTCTTCCATAGACGTAGCAGACGGGTGGCTGCGGTCGGTGTTGTACTGTTATTGAAGTCATCTTCATCGAGTAACGGCCCTCCTCCACCAAGATCCGACCACTCTCTGCCCACAATTATGTCAGCAAGAGCACCAAGCGCTCCGCATCTTGCCCTCCAAAGCTTACTTGATGTGTCGTCAAGAAGCGCGTCAGTAGTTGACGCAAAGTGTTGAGTAATCATTTCCCGCGCCTCAGCTCCTCCGCCAGTTAGACCAATCCAAAGCGACTTTATCTGCTCTCTTGTTTGTTTATTCGGATCAAAACGAGCACGCAAGAGGCGAGGAACGAGCTTCCCCATATGAGGACGAAGTATGTCTCTCATCTCCTTTGTATTCGAACTAGGTCCAAGCTTCAAACTTGAGCTTAAGAGAGATGAGGCATGATACCGATCTCGGAATTCCTCCGTTAACCAGGCTGGATGCGAAACAGATAGCAAGAAAAGCGTGTACAGCAAGTCGTCACGTCCGATTGCCACACTTACTGCAGCCATTTCTCTGTAAGCTCCCAGGGCTGCTTCGCTCATGTTTGCTACACCACCAGGCTCATTTTCAAATCCAAACTGTTCCATCAATGACGCCCCATCTGTGGGAGTCTCTGTATTTCGCCCTTCTCTGACGCGACGTTCTGATGCCTCCTCTGCCGTCTCAATCATTGCGCTGCCAGCAAATTTGGTAGTTTGGCCAAAGGCACCGAGTAGCCGACGATTAAGCTCGTCGCTTGTAGCTTCCACTCCGGCCTTTCCTGCAATCCCTCGACAGGCTGCTAGTCCCAGACAACAGCTTTCCCGCGATAGATGCCGGATCTTCGGATCGGATAGGAGTTGGATAAAAGCATGCTGAATATCACCGAGCCGTATCAAAAGCTCACATGTCAGCGCACGGCCCATGTATGCATTGTAATCGATATGAAGACCTTTGGCGATGCGAGCAACAATTGCAAGCAGTGCAGGGGCGCATGCTGTTCGGGTAAATGGACTCGATGCCAATAGATTGCTCTGCAGGAGTACAAACAGTGCGTGCTGATAAGAAGGCAGTTGTGACGCTAAAGATGCATCATAACCAGACGGCCAGACACTTTCTGTCGATTGAAGCGAGCTGTCAGCATATACTGAAAGCGCCTCCCCAGCAACAAGCGCCACCTCCTCGTTCTGTCGAAATGCATTGGAACCCAAGAGATGAAATAAGGCGTCTACGCATTCTAAGCGACCAGTGACACCACCGTAGAGCGTCGTAGACCCCAGGCATATCCCAGCAGCCTTGGCAAGCTTCAAGACTCGTTTCCAGTGAGCTGCTATCGCCAAATTTTACGAGAGCATTGGCAATACTAGACATCACTGAGGCGGCACTGCTTTGTAGGGTGGCAACCGGAGAAGGTGCATCCAATCCATCATACGAAAACGCAATTGACAATGCATCAGAGCATGCATTACCAATCACTTCGTCAGTGTGAGCAATTCCTGCGCCAAGAAAGATCAAGATTTGAGATATCTTGCTCCAGATGCTTGACTCAGTGACAATTGGATCAGATACTGCCCTTAGCCGGCATGCACGGACAACATGCCCAGCAAGATATGCGCTTCCGTGCCTTTGCCCAAGCGAGACACTGCTTGTTGATATCAAATCCAGCTTTTCATTGCACGTCAATAAAACGTTGCCAATTAGACTTTGATCAACCCATACATCAAAGCTCATTTCGCCAGGCAAAACATGATCCCAGAAATTATTATCTTCGTATAATTTTCCAACCACCGCGGCGAAGTGTCGCCGGGCACGTGAAGAGTCGCTCTCAATTGACAAAACCAAAAGATCTGCCAAAGTGATGTCTACTTTGGCACTGAGAATTTGCTTTCTAATGAAGCTAGAAGCTGATACGCCGGCAAGAAGGGCTAATGATGCTTCATCCAGCAGGTCCACCACATGATGTCCAGTCGCTGTTGGAAACGTTTTAGTGACATATGGTTTCAAAGTAGCACACAGCGTTGTCAGGAATGCGAGCAATGCGCCTTCATCGCCTGCATAAAAATCGTTCAAAAGCGCAAGGATGCCGAGTCGCAAGGCCGTCGCCTTTCCTTGCAAGGAAAAATCGGCATAGCGCTGCCGACGATCCAGCGAGCTATTTTTTGGTGGCGTCTCGGAAAATATAACAGCAATAATTTCGCTAAAGTTTGGAAGTCGAAAATCGTCAGAAGGAGTTGGTATCGAGTCTTGATCCATTTCTAGTAGCCCAAGCCCCTCCCGTGCCGTTGATGCAGCAGTCGGGTCGACGTCGCCGGCAAGGAAGCAGAGCAAATGACATGCACTTGATAAATCCAACTCCATCAGCAAATGGCCAGACCAGCGGCTGGCGGCAATACGTGATGCTTTGGGTAAATGAAGTTGCGCGGCTGTCCACAACAAAGGAAGCAATGACCTGGCGAGTGCCAGCCTGTCGACCTGCATGTTAACTGGATCAGTTGACGGAAGCGTCACCGACTGTGACAATGTCTGCGTTGCCCATGGATTTGCTTCCACCGGAGTACGGGTGACATCTGGCGCAACAGCAGCGTAAACCCTAGTGTATGCAGCCAGCAAAGCATCCAAGGCGGCAACGGCGCGATGGCGAAGCTTCTCCTCTTCATTCGCAGCGCAAGTAAACAAGAGCTTTGCCGTTTTGACCGATACCGTCGTTTTGCCTGACACTTCCATTTCTGCACCGCAATTAAAAACAATGCCTTCCGGAGCTTGCACCAATTGCGAGCGGCAAAGTGTACAAATGACACCGTAGCATGCGTCGCGCACGGCAATATTGCCTTCATCGACCACGACCGTTCGTTGATTCGGCACTGTCGGTGGCCGATTCGAAACAACTTCAAGGACGCTGCAAACGATACTCATTGACTTTGCCAAATGTCGACTGATCAGTAGCCTATGCTCGTCCGATAGAGAATCATAGTATGACGCCAATCGAATTGTGAGAGCGTTCAAGAGTTCCGCTGCCGCAACAAAAGGTCGACCTTTTATTTTCGTCAAGCCAGACACAGACGTTACATTGACAAGCGTTCGACTGGCCACGAAATTCACCAAAGCCGCAAATGAAACGACGCATGATATGTTGGCATGGTCAAACACGTTTGGCTGATCCTGCAGTACGCTGGTAGCTACAAATTGAGCAAGCTCTGTCATGGTAGATTCAAATACTGGTCGTCGTTTCGCATTCAATACTTCTTGCATGGAATCTGCCTCAGTCGGCAGAGCTTGTGCACCAAGCGTAAAAGGAGTAACTATGCCGCCTTCATTAGCCTCAGGTGCTTCGTTGATTGCCGCGTCCGCTTGTTGCTCTCCGACACCCAACGACAACAAATGTGTCGATAATGCCATAACATCGCCCAATCCATGGATCAAGCTCTTGCCCCGAAACGAATCAAAGTACATTTTCGAATAGCCCTTGGCTTGTTCGGCAACATCCAAGGCTAAATCTCCACTCGCAACTACCAATAAAGCAATTGTCCGCGACAAGTTGAGCGCACTCAAGTCGTCCGCAGAAATACCCTCACCGTCACTTTCCGCCGAGTCATTCAGAAACAAGGCCCACGTTCGACTCGGCGCCACCAAGTCCAGCAATCGCAGCTTGACTTGAGCTCGCCGGGTTGCAACGGCGAGCCAGTCGCGAGCATGACCCGACACCAAACGCTGCGTAGAGCTGGCGCTCAAACCGTCGGGCGGAATGCTGGAATTGTGGCGCGTGGGTTGAAAGAGCAATACGTCCAAGAGTAAATCGTAGAGTGATGATGCAATGGTGGAATCGTGTGTTTGCAGCAGCAGCTTGGCTTGGTGCCAAGCGTCGGAATGAATGGCTTGCTTGGATGAAGCATCGCCACTACTACTGCGGATTGCTGGTTTCTGCCGTTGCTCCTCCTGCTCCACAATTCCTTCCAAACACTTGAGTAGCAAATGCGCAAACTGATTGGACTGCATGCGCTTGGAGCAACTTGCTTCCAAAAAATACGTGTCGCGCGAAACATGTCCAAACAGAATCAGCAGTGGCGAAAGGACTTTAGTGTAGTCAGCAACGCGCGGCAAGCCAATCGTCAAAAAGGCCAATGACAAGTTGACGGTGAATGGATCAACATGTGACTTTGGTTTCGATTGATCGCTTTCAATGAATAGCATCAATATCGCTTGGCAGGGCAAGACGCAATGCTCGTCGGCCCGCGATCGCTTCATGACGTGCGACAGCATTTGCACCAGCGTGGCGTGAATCGCATCGTACTTTTGTTTCAGCAAAGCCATAGACTCGTCATTATTGTTGAGTTTCACGAGAGCCTGATGATTCTCTCCGACTCGATGCAGCAATCGAGGTAGAAGCTTGTCCAATATGTCGGGCAGCTTGTCGTCCGTCAGCAGAGCGAGCCGATGCGAAACGCGATCAAGAGCTTTAAGATCAGTTTGAGCCTGTACAAGTGGGTCATGAGATGTAGGTACGATAGTTTCTGCCATGATGAGTCAGTAATCTGTTGTGTTTATGGGCAAGATGCGAGCATCAGCTTCATTTTGTGTCATTCATGGTCGATCCCAATCCTTCCCGTTCGATCGCAATAGTGTGTCGTAACGGCAACAAAAGATCGTATTCATGATGAATTCATTGTCGAATAGACCGTTAACCTCGATCCCTAACATTCCAAATTAGCGATCACGTCGAGCTGCCTCCGCGCATTCATTTGCCATGCCACAAACCAGAATTCACCATGGCTGCTACATCTCCAGTCGGCATTGACCTTGGCGGCAACTACACGGTCGGCGCTCATCTTGCCTCTGGCGCGCAGTGTTCCATCCATTCCGTCTTATGCAACGGCTATATTTCGCTCGACTACGTGGTCAAGTGCGCTCCGCTTCCACCGGCCCGCAAACCCAAGGCCAAGCCCACCAAGCTTGCCATTGATGCGGCCTCGCTCAATAAGGAAGCGAATATCTATCCGGGGCCGCTGCGGCCGCTGCAGGGAACGGCCATTCCGCGGTTTGGGTTTGATAACAAGATGGCGCTTGGTCGATTAGAGATTGATGGTGAGTGTTTATGCAGCGAAATGAGCGAGCGTTCCGAGTTGCCGCCAGTCGTGACAGTAAACGAATGTTTTTTTACCTTGCTATGGAGTCGCTTCCTCGTCTCTTGCTCAACTCTCGCATTCTCATTCTCTATTACTACACTTGTCTCATTTACAGGCTTTCGTTTCCTCGTTCTCGAACGCATGGACCATGACTTGTTTGATGGCTTGCACAAGATGATGCGTGATCGCACATCCAATGGCTCGATTAACCTTAATCCCATTCTAATGCGCATGCTCGAAATTATCAAGGAGATTCATGGAGCGAACCATGTCCTTGTGGATGTCAAGGCGGATAACGTCATGTTCGCCATGGACCAGACCAAGCAGTCGCGAAAGACGCTCCACTACGACAATGACGAGCTCGCCCGCCTGCTTCGCTGCGTCGACTTTGGACTCGCGCAACCAATCACTAAATACTCGCCCGCCATTGCTGAGAATCCGCAGGGAAAGCTTGTCGGAACGCCATTGTACTGCAGTCGCAAGGTGCACGCTGGATTCACGGCGGCGCCTCGGGATGATTTGGAAGCGATTGGCTTGGTTGCTTGCGATTTGATCATTCGCGTCATGGCCGCCTTGGACGGAACGACGGTCACTTGCAACAAAATGGACGTTCCCAACTTTTTGCCGTGGGCGCACGAAGCGGGCGATGATGCAATTGGAGCGAAAAAGGTGGCGGAAATGGACAACGAGCAGTCGGACTTTTATGCACTCTTGGGCGCGGCGGGTCCGACCATGTTCAACTACTTTGAGGTGACTGGGGCTTTGGAGCACAAGGAGAAACCCGACTATGGCAAGCTCATGGAATTATTGAGTGAAGTGAATGTTGCACCAAGTGCCAGCAAGGCTGGTGGGCGTAAGACTGCTGCGTCGGCTCGATCGCCTGCTCGCGCGGCAAAGAGTAGCACCAAGAGTCCGGCCAAAAAGCCAAAGCCTTTCGAGTGTCCTGCTGCTGCCGCTGCTTCGCCCGCTGGTCGTCGTCGCTCGAGTCGTCTTGTCAAGGAGGAAGCTGTGATCTACGTTGACGATGACGACGAAGAAGACGAGGAAGAGGAGAAGCAAGTGGCGAAACCAGTCGCGTTCCGCGCCAATACTGCATCCAAATCTGGCACAACACCTGTCGTTGTTGTCAAAAGCATTGCCAGCAACAAGAAGATGCCAGCCAAGCGCGCAACTCGCCAGGTTGACGATGATGACGACGAAGAAGAAGAGGAGGAAAAGCAAATCGCGAAACCAGTCGCGTTCCGCGTTAATGCTGCATCCAAATCTGGCACAAAACCTGTCGTTGTTGTAAAAAGCATTGCCAGCAACAAGAAGATGCCAGCCAAGCGCACGACTCGCCAGAACACCGAGGACGACATGTCATTGGATGACAGTGTTGAAACGGACAATGAATCGCCTGTTGTGCAGACGCTTCGTGTAATTTCTCGCGAAGATTATGAGTCTATGCGCAAAACTCACAAGTCTGCCTCAAAGGCCGCCGCCAGCTCCACGGCTAAATCGGCAAGCTATGTCAAGAAGTTGCCTGCCAAGCGCACCACTCGCCAGGTTGATGAGGACGCCATGGTGCTTGACGATACGGACGACGAAGACATTGATTCGTCTGCCTTGACGACAGTTCCGGCCAAGGATCGCAAGCCTGTTGCATCTTCCATGTCAAAGATAGGCGCAAGCACCAAGGGCAAGTCGCCTGTCGCAGCCAAGACCAAGGCTGTTGCGTTTACCGTCCCCAAGACAACTGCTGCTTCTGCTGCTGCCTCGGCTGGCACTCGCAAGACGGCTCGCACATCGATTCGTGCTACGGCTCGTGTTCAGGTTGGCGTCGATGGTGGGAGCGTAAATGACGACACCGACGATTTCGAAGTGAGCAGCATGGACTACATGGACGTTGACTTTGACGATGACGACGACAATGTCGAAAACAATGTTGCGATGGCTAATTCCGCCAACAGTAATAGTCCAAAGCCTGCCAGCGGCAAGAGTAGTTTGACGGTTTTGGTGACGCAAGGTCCGCACAAGAATTCCAAGTTTGTCTTGTCCAAGTTGAACGACTCACTCATTATCGGCAATGGCCGCGCCGCCTCCAAGCAGCCAATGTTGGTATTGGACAAGGAGAAGAACATTTCCAGTTGTCACTGCCAGCTTGCGTTTGACATGAATGGCGAAACTCCTGTCATCTCTTTGACGGCCAAGTCGAATGGAGTCTATGTCGGCCAAAATGTGGCCAAGGTCGGCAGAAGCATGACGTTGATGCGCGGAGCCACTTTCAAAATTGGACAGACTGTCATTGAGATTGTAATGTAACGAGAGAGAGACTTCAATGAGCGCTTTTACAGCAGCTCTTGAACATGCATATTGATGGAGAGACGGCGAATAAATTGACGATCACTGTGGATCGCAAAATAAAGATAGCGTCTAACGAATTAGCCAAAGATTAATGTAAACATGCTTTTCTACTAGGTGAGTGTTTTTGTGCATTACCGTGATGATTCTGGAACCTTGCGAGACCAAACGATAAGCAAAGTCATCATCACATAGCTAGCCGCATAACCGTTACGACATACACTTGATTGCCATGCCGCCGCGAAAGCGCGCCACCATGAGTGACAGTCCTCTCACATGCATCTTCACTTTACAGTCTCAACCATTTGCTTTTGAAACAAATGAAGACGTACTCGACTCAAACTCTAAAATAATATTTATAGAAATGTCTTCATCTACGAACACCAGAAACATTCCACGCGTCGCATCCGACGACAGATCCGATCTTTCAACAGCAGCACCGGATCGATCATCTTCTCCACCATCATCAACGACTAATACGCCATGGTGCGCACCTCGGCTTTGGCTGGCCGTCCTCGTTGGAGTCGCCGTCGGAGGCTCATTGGTGGCTTCCATGCGAGATGCTCGTCAAATTTCCGCCTACTTTTCGGACGCTTCGTCGGAACATGATGCCATGCTGTTGGAGCAGCAGCGGCAAATGCACGAAGCGACGCTGCCAAGTAATGTCAAGAAATCAACGATGAATCATGCCGACAATGACCAAGACAGTCAGGATAGCAGCAACAGAACAAAACCAGAGCAACCAATGAATATCGTCTTTTTCTACGCCGACGACTGGACCATGAAGACACTTGGCTTGCTGAATCGCCATGTTCACACGCCAAACATTGACAAAATGGCCAAGCGGGGCATGCTCTTTCGTCGCAACTGCGTCACCACCAGTATTTGCTGGCAGTCGAGGGCCACCATGATGACTGGCTTGTACGTTTCCGTGCACAAGCAGTTGAGAATCATGGACAACAACATGTTCAACAAGACGGTGCAATGGCCTAATACACTCTACCCACAACTCAAAGCCAATGGATATCACGTTGGCTTTATTGGAAAGTGGCATGCCATATACAATTCCGATTTTATGAGCTACACGTTTGACCACTTTAACGAATACTACGGCGATCACTGGATGGACCGCAACGGCCGGATGCGACACGTGACGGAACTGAATGGCGCCGATGCCTTGCACTACCTGCGCAACGTGAAACCTCCCAATCAAAAGTTTGCCTTGACAATCTCCTTCTTTGCCACACACGCGGACGACTCCATGCCTTATCCACTCCAATACAATCCCATGCCGTATACGGCTCATTTGTATGCCAACGCCACCATTCCACTTCCAAAGACTGCCACTGAAAATCACTGGCGCAACCTGCCGTGGTTCTTTTCCGAGTCGAACGAAGGACGAGCACGGTGGCGGCAGCGCTACGATACGTACGAACACTATCAAACCACCATGAAGCGCTACTACCGCATGGCCACCGAAGTGGATGACGTGGTTGGTGCCATCATTCAGGAACTAAAAAAGCAAAATCTCTACAATCACACGTTACTCATATTTACCACGGACAATGGCAATCTACATGGGGAGCATGGGTTGGCGGACAAGTGGTATCCGCAGCAGGAGTCGATTCAAGTGCCACTCGTGATACAGGATCCGCGCATGCCGCGCCACAAGCGTGGCACCGTCAATGACGACTTTACCTTGAACATTGACTTGGCGCCTACCATACTGGCCGCGGCTGGTATTGCGGCTCCCAAGCACATGCAGGGACGTGACGTTGCGCAACTGTATTTGAATGCTCCACAAGCCAAGGCGAATTGGCGTCAAGACTTTTTCTACGAGTGGTCGCAAGGTCGACCGGAGGATGCAGAAGGTCATGGGTCTATTGATCATATTCCTGCCGTCTTTGCCTTGGTGCAAAAGGATTACAAGTACTTTTACTGGCCACAAACAAAGTACGAACAAGTCTTCAACATTATGGATGATCCGTTTGAGGAAGTGGACTTGTTCAATGAAACGTCGCAAACGGATTTGAACAAGCTGACGCAGCTTCGGGCGAGGTATTCGTACCTCAAGACGCTCAGTCAGGGTGGGAGCTACGTGTAGCGCATAGATGGCAGCATCACATTGTGCTTTATGTGGGCCGAATTACAGACCGGATCTGATGCGCGAGCGAGGCAATGCATTCGTTCCCCTTGAGTAGCACAAGAGCAAGCACCCAGGCCGTTTCAGCAGTTCTTCTATTTCGGCAAGCGTGACAGTGCGAGTTACATTTCAACTCCGCAGTAGCATAAAATAGCTACAACGACTAACCCGAGGTTTGAGATGGGCTGCGCGAGAAGACTCACAAACACCAGCTTACAGCTAGCAACGTCATTCGATGATTAACAAATCAACCAGGTTACAAATCCGTTATCGTAAAAGTTACTTTATACATGATCGTAGCAGGCTGCTAGTTGCGGATAATGGCTCCCATGGCGCGACGACAGCACCGATGGCCAGCGACGTGTATCTCGGTCGCCTATTCAATCTCAAGGTAACGCATCATCATCGGGGACTGCCGCTAATGAAAAAACCACTTGGTCGGAAGATGAGCAGCGTCTGTTTCTTCTCGGTTAGTACTATAATAGGGCCCAGCGCCAGGAGGTGACCGTCGAGTAAATGAGCGGAAATATGATCCATGTTGCTTTTCGTAAAGACCACCAGCTGCAATGGTAGTCGTTCGTTGCCGACAATTCATAAAGCATCCTGTCTTGACGATATGTGCTTTATTTAATTTGCAATATGGTCTTTCATCCAAGCACTTGCACCGACACTCAGTTCGTTTCAGACGGGCAGGCCTCCTTGACTGGCAGCCTTCATGAACTCGTATCGCTTCTTCACTTTAGCCATTAGGTTTGGTTCACTAAGAGCCAACAATTTGAATACATCATTTTCCTCCCATGGATCCTGCGAAATGTTGAAAAGCTGCTCGTAAGCAGCGGCCGGCCAGTAAAAGTACTTGTACTCCTTTCCCACCAAGGCAAAGACGGCGGGTATAGTGTCGTCTCGCCCGTGCCCCGTGGCGTTTTGCGGCTCCCCCTGGTTCCACTCGTAGAAAAAGTCCTGCCGCCACGTTTTGGTCGCCTCCGTCGCATTCAAATACAATTGACTAATGTCGCGTCCCTGCATAAAGGACGGTGGTTGAATGCCAGCAGCTGTCAATAAAGTTGGCGCCAAGTCGACGTTCAACGTAATTTCATTATTCACCGTCCCTCGCAAATGCATTGGCATGCGGGGATCCTCAATCACCAAGGGCACTCTGATGGATTCCTCGTGTGGGTACCACTTGTCGGCCAATCCGTGTTCACCATGAAACATGCCATTGTCAGTAGTAAAAACTAGCATGGTCTTTTCGTAAACGTTTTGCGCTTTCAGTTCATTTATGACTTGTCCAACCACGTCATCCACCTCACTCGCCATGCGGTACAACCGCTTGATGGTGTATTGATGGCGGTCGTAGGTATCAAATCGGACGCGCCAGCGGTTGCGGGCCTCGTTGGCCTCGGTGAAGAACCATGGCATGGCGTTCCAGTGCTTTTCCGTGGCCGTTTTTGGCATTGGTATTGTTTTGTTTTCGTACAAGTACTCGGTTTGTTGTTGCGGTTCAAATTGCTTCTCAAAGGGCGCACCATCCTGGGCGTGCGTTGCGAAGAATGCAATCGTCAGTGCAAAGGATTGATTCTGTGGTCGACCGCTACGAAGATACCAAAGGGCATCCTGCGCGTTTTGCTGCGTCACGTGTTGCTTGCCCATGAAGTGATGCCCAAAGTAAAACTTGAACCAGCTAAAGGCAGCTGCGAATGCATTCTTGTCGTAAGAATTATGGTACTTGCCAACATAACCAACGTGATGGCCATGTGACTTGAGTAGCGGATACAGTGTTTCATGCCACGGCACCGTTCCATTGTACATGCTCGTCGAGATAATCTTGAGTGCCTGGTGAACGGCCGATGTCATGCCTGTCATCATGGTGGCTCTCGACTGCCAGCAAATGCTTGTTGTGACCGCGTTGCGTGGGAAAAACATGCCGCGTTTGGCCATGCCGTCAATGTTTGGTGTGTGTACGTGTGGATTCACCAAGCCAAGGGTCTTCATGGTCCAGTCGTCGGCGTAAAACAAGACAATGTTGAGTGGTTCATGTTTCTTGTCAACATCTTCCGCTTTCAATGGTTCACTTTTCGCAAACATTCGTCGCTGCACTTCCTCCATAATGGATCGATTGTTGGCTCTGGAAGGAACCATATCTTCGAAATTGCTCCAATCGAGCATGCTGCTGCTCGGCGAAAGGGCTTCAAGTGCCTTGAACGAGCGATTGAAGGAGGACAAGGTTCCCAATGTTACAATGAGAGAGATCCATGCTCGTTTGCTTTGGTGGCTACTGCTGCTTGATGCTGATGCCGACGAAATTTGTTGCTTGGTGGGCGATGTTGAAAACGACTTTATTTCTTGTTCGACTTGCTCCATCGGAACAGCATCAGCAGTAGCTGCTGCAACGCCGTTACTCCTGGAAGACGCCATGTACATTCGAATACGTTTGTCTCCTCTTTCTGCTTCTATAGCATCCAACGTAAACTTGATGTATTGTACGAAGAAAAGGTGCAACTGTGAGTGTCCGGGTCAAAAGCGCACCTCTCCGCTGGAGTTCGAGTCGTGCAAGAGCTCGTATTTCATGAAAGGCGTTTGAAAGCGTTATGGAATACGGAGTCGAACAACTTGGCGTCATACGGGACTAATGGTTCACGAACCGTGTCACGCTCGGACGCATGGCAACGATCACCGTCCATTCTTTCAAACATTGGATCGAATCAAGCCATCACTTTGGTTTCGACACGATCTTCTGCTCTTGTCACGCAAGTCTTTACAGTGAAACAAAACAGTCAAACCAATACAACAAACATGCTTCTTGCACAAGGATCAAGATTGTCTATGTCGCACGTTTGGCTGCTCAGCATCATGGCCAAGACTGCCATGGCGTGGGAGACGAAAACATTGGCAAAGACGACAATGCGACGCGGATGGACGACCAAACTACCCATGCAGCAGCAGCCAGCCTTGCAATATTGCAGATTGACATCTACGTTGAAAATGTCCGACGTGGAAGACGATCCATGGTACACTGACTTTACGGTGGATCCAGCCACGACGCGTCGCCCGCGCGAGCAGCCGTCCTTTGGCGGCGGCGGCCGCTCCGACTACGGCAGCAACGATCGCCGGCCGCAGTATGGACAGGACCGGCGACCACCGCGAGACTCATATGGCTCGTCATCGTCAGCTCGCCCCGCCCGCGGCAATTCTCCGACGCGCTACACGCGCGACACGAGCCGCGACGACTCGCAGGTCGACGAATCTGCCGTCGAACGCTTGATTCAGGCCCGCATGGAGGCCCGCGGCCGCCGCGACTTTATTGCCGCCGATGCCATTCGCGACGAGTTACTCTCGAAACATTCCGTGGCGGTATCGGATCGTGATGCGAGTTGGAGAACGGGAGCGTCGTCTTCGGGAAGTGGATTAAAGTATAATGGTGATCAGCGAGGAAGCAGTGATCGCTTTGGTGGCGGCGGCGATCGCCGTGGACGAGACTTTAATGAAGGTCGGCCGCGTCGGCAGCGCGACTTTGGCGTCAATGGACATGACTATGAGCAGTCGGCGGATGCCGTCGGAGCGCCAAACCTTTCCGACTTGGAGGACTCTGAAATTCATGACTTACTGGCGCAGCGATTGAGGGCGAAAATGAGTCGCGATTTTAAAACGGCGGATCGTATCCAGTATGAGCTACTGGATGCTGGTGTATTTGTACATGACTCGCTCAAGGAGTGGAGAGCGGATGGTGTATCGTTTTCGGAAATGGGTGGCAGCGGTCCTCGACCCAGCGGACGAGCCGAACGACCTGAGCGGCGTCGCAAGAGCTTTTACGAGCAATCACCGTACTCGGCGCAGATTGATGAGGCCGATGTGGATCAGATTGCTCGCATGGTGGCCAAGCGTATGCGATGCAAGGAGAAGCGACAGTATGATGAAGCTGATGCCATTTTGAAGGAACTGACGGATGATTACAACGTTCAGGTGGACGATCGTCTGCGTGAATGGAGCGTTGGCGGTGACTTTGGTACGTATTGAGTGTTTGAATAAGAGGTACGAGACGTTACTTTCATCTTTGCCTTGGCTAATACCATTGACCAACGACAGGTGAGGAAGCCAATCAGCAGCGAGAAATGTCGGAAGCGTACAAGTCACGAGGCTACACCAAGTCGGCAAGCTCCAAGTCACTATCGGATGCTAATGAGGAGATTGTTACGCAACTAGTCGAGGAACGTGTACAAGCCAAAAAGAACCGCAACTTTGACCTTGCCGATGACATTCGCGACCGATTATTGGAGGAGTTTGGAGTCTACATTCAAGACAAGAGCAAGCTCTGGTCAGTTGGAGGTGACTTTACCAGTGAGGGTGGCGGCACCCGCAACGACGCCATGTACACGCGCGTCGGAGGTGGAGGTGAGACTGTGACGGACGAAGACTTGGCGACGATTACCGAAATGGTCATTAGCCGATCCAAGGCGAGAAAGGACCGAAACTATGACGAGTCTGACGCAATTAGTGACATGTTGTATGAAAAGTACAAGGTCAAGACGGATGACAGCAATAAGCAGTGGTGGATTGAAACGGATGGGTTTACGCAGGAACCTTTCTCTCCTCGTGCGCGAGTATTAAATGAGGAAGAAGTAGTTGCTGTGGAAAACTTGTTGCTGGAACGTTTGGACAAGAAGATGGATCGCGACTACGATGCGGCGGATGCAATTCGTGACGAGCTCCGAGACCTTTACAATGTGGAGGTGAATGACAGGACACGCTCCTGGAGGACAATGGAGGATTTTACGTCTGGTTCAAGATCTGCGAGACCGTCGCCAAGGCAAGCTCAAATTGTCGACGACGACGACGACGACGAATTCGACGACGTTGATGAGGATGACGAGGAACATGTTATCACTGAAGCATCAACATTTTCTACATCAAACGAGTCAGAAATGAGCCGTGAGGAGCTCACTGCCCTGACCATTCCAGAGCTAAAGGAAAAGCTGCGAGTGGCTGGCAAACCAGTCAGTGGCAAAAAGGCAGAACTTGTCGACAGAATACTAGAGTAAACAACTAATATGTATCTAGCTAGCAATAATAAGCATGGCGGTAGATGTCTGCTCATATTGTACGGTGCTTTTGAAAGAGTCACTGCCAAGGCAGTCATCTGATAGCTAATTCAAGCGCATCGTAGTGGTTTTGCTTGATGACCGAGCGTGACATCCGATTTCGTTTCGTTCCATTTAAATTGATCGTGCCGACAAAGTGGCTGCCCTTGGCTCCAAGAAATCGACAGGCATGCTTCCATCTGGACGCCAACGAGGATTGCACCCATCTCCAAGCAGGTCAAACAGCTTTGATCGTGAGCCTCCGCATCAGCCAGCTGCTCGAGCGCCTTCGCCAACTTCATCGCCGTCATTTCGCCAGCCTGCTCGAACCTTTCGACTCCGATTGCTGATCGCATGCTTTTCACTCATTGTGTTTTTAACACTATATCGATCAATGTGGCAGGCAGATCAAGCTATATCTCGTGTCAATATTCCGACGCATCAGTTGATTCTGGAGAATCGAAAGGGTAGAAAGTACGAAACTAAAGTTCGCATGGACAAGACCAGCGACTCAACTAGTAAAGTTACGGAGAATAAACATTCCAAGAATCAACAGAAAGCTGCAGAGATCCGAAATTCGACAAGTGGTTTAAACAAGATACAAGAACCAGCAATTAGAATTGTTCCGAGGACGAAAAAGTTGGCACCTTTAGCAACAAACAATACAAGGCAACAACAGCCTTTGCAGCAAGAAAAGGGCGACGAGCAGACCGACTCACATGTCAAGCAATCTACGTCCAATGAGCGTTTGAACGTCGTGCTCCTATATGCCGACGACTGGACCTACCGAACGCTTGGCATGGTCAACAAGGTGGTACACACGCCTCATTTAAACGCCATGGCCAAGCGGGGCATGCTTTTTCGACGAAACTGCGTTACATCAAGCATCTGTTGGCAGTCAAGAGCAACCATGTTTACTGGAACCACGACATCAGTGCATCGCTCCTTAAAAATTATGGATGACTACATTTTTACAAATGACACTCAAGTGCCCTGGGAAGAAACACTTTATCCAGCAATGAAACGAGCCGGCTATCATCGCGGCTACATTGGCAAGTATCACAATGCCATGCCAACTGCCAAGCACACGCCACTTTCCGACTGGACGAACCTTTACTTTTCACACCACTGGGAGCACCGCAAGGGAAAGTTGCGGCATGTGACGGACTTGAACGGCGAAGATGCCTTGCACTACTTGCGCCACGAACGACCTGCCAATCAAAGCTTCTTTTTGACCGTGGCCTTTTACGCGACGCATGCGCAGGAGGCCATGCCGTTTGAGCGGCAGTATGAGCATCAAAACTATACGAAACACTTGTACGAGCATACTACTATACCAACTCCGAAAACGGCAACGGCACAAGCGTGGAGAAACATGCCATACTTTTTCAAGGAGACGAATGAAGGTCGCAAGCGATGGGCCAAGCGCTACAAGACTCCGGAAATGTTTCAGCATTCCATGAAGACCATGTATCGCATGGCAACCGAAGTGGACGATGTTGTTGGTCGCATCATGGATGAACTCAAGCGTCAAAACGTGTACAATGACACAATGGTTATATTTACCACGGATAATGGCGTTTTTCATGGAGAGCATGGACTGGCGGACAAGTGGTACCCGCACGAGGAAAGCATTCGGGTTCCACTCATTATTCAAGATCCTCGCATGCCGGAACACATGCACGGCCAAGTAAATGATGACTTTACCTTGAGCGTCGACTTGGCACCAACCATCCTGGCAGCTGCAGGGGTGAAGGCACCATCGTTTATGCAGGGACGCGACATTGCCCAGCTTTACTTGGAGAATGCGACGGAAGCATCCAAAGCATGGCGGCAAGACTTTTTCTACGAGTGGAACCAAGGGTCTCCACACAATGCGTCGGGTCATGATGATCCCAGATACATTCCCGCAGTCTTTGCCTTGGTACAAAAGGATGCCAAGTACTTTTACTGGCCGCAGGTACAATACGAACAAATTTTTGATTTAACGAATGATCCGTTTGAAGAGAATGACATTTGGAACGTGGCCATGCAGACGAATCGCCCCATGTTGGAGGCGATGCGGGCTCGCTACTCGCAGCTCAAGGCTGCGTCGCAAAGTGGCCTGCCGGTGTGAGAGTTGTGGAAGGCATTCTATTCATCAGGAACGCACTCGATATATAAACGCAAGTACTCAGACGCAATTGTATGGGCAGAATTGTTCGACCACGATTGGTTTCGGCTTCTCGCGCACATTGAATTTTGACGATTTCGCTGGGTTAATTTACCTTTCGCTGGACGCGAGTTTTGATTTTAGCTTAAATTGAACGAGGCAATGATCGGCGAGCAGGACAGGAAAGCAATTGCAGTATTATCATACAGTACAAGCACGAGTGAGATAACTAATATCAAAAAAGGACCGCCGCTAGATAAGATTGCGTAACTCGGTTTCGCAAGAGCCGCAGCGGTTGGATTTGGAACAGCAACGAGAGCAACCCGCGCTTCCGCGCTCCAATTTTCTTGTAGTTAAGGTATAGTTGTCCGAATAGAAGCATGGCAGCAGTAGTAGCTTCGATAACTGCGCGAAACACCGTATTGGCGCGGATCTTTGGAGTCGCAGCGGTTGACTGAGTACCGCTACGTGATTCAAAAGCGAGAGTTCCACGGAGAAACTCTCAAACGTGCACAAGTCTCATTCGGATCGCGTTTGGCAAACGTTCATACAATCCGAACAAGTCTGAAACAACAACAGCAAGCGCAATCCTACCAGATACAATCATTCATATACAGTATATCTATCACATTTAACTACAATGTTACTCTTTGCAGTCTTTCGACTCGACGTTTGAAGAATGCAGCAAAACAAGCAGCAACAGGAGAATGAATCAACGGCTGCGACGAGTGACGACGGAATCCATGAACAGGCTGCTCCAAGTTTGAGGTAAGAAACAAGAGCATATATTATGGTTCTTGTGAATGAATGAATCAAGGAGTGGCGGAGTTGTTTCAGTATTGGGAAGGCAAAGTAAAGCGCGCCTTTTTGATGACGTACTCGTCTGCCGATTCAACGAATTGACTCGCAGCAGCAGATTGATTTTCACTCACTCTCTTCATCCATATATTCAACATTTTGCAGTTCCATGCAGTCTATTGCTGCTGAGTCTATGCCATCATTTCGCTCAGTGGCTCTGCTTTCGTCAGTGCCGCCACTGCAGCAGCACCTGCAGCGCTCGGAGAAGCAAGCAGCTGGCTCTACTGCTTCCTTGACGTTGAAGCGGCAAAGCTTTAGTACCACTAGAACAACAGCAGCGACATCAAGCACGACATTATCGAGTTTTGCTTCGTCATCTACATTTGGCTCGCAGCAAGTTTTAGACGTGCACACGTCGCAGCCGCTGCAGCCGCAGCAGCAAGAGTATTACGGATGGAAGCAACCCGTCTTGACCACCATGTGCTGCTACTCGTTCTTGGAACCGTATCATGTCCACATGCCAGTGTCGCTGCTGCATTCGTTACTGACATGGCTACCGCAAGTTTTTGCGCAACTTTCGCTTCACGTGACGGAGTTCTGCGAGTCTCCCGTTTGTGCGCGCATGAACTCATGGGAGCTAGTTGGCATGTGCGTTTCGCTGTTAAAAATTGGCAGCAGCGCAGACGAAGCGAATAATATCATGGTGCTGCAAGTCCAGCGTCGGTCGGGCTGCAGCATGGTCTTCGGAACCTATGCTCGCGCCATTATCAAGCAGGTTGAGGATTTTGTTGCTGGCACTGTGGCGGATCATGTGCAGGTTGGACGCACGCGCCCGGAAGCAGTGAGCAAGATGGATGCGCCAGTGTCGTTTGGCGGGCTACCGTTGCTGAATCATCATCATCATCATCATCATCAGGGTAATGGCTTGGCGGAATCCGTCTTGGAGCGTTGCAGCGGCCAAGCGATGCAGCAGCAGCAGCAACATCATTTTCACAATGTTTTTGACACGAATGTTTTGATCGACACGGCAGCCATGCTACAATGCTTTGCCACGCGTTACTTGGCATTGGAAGCGTTGACCATACTGACGGATCCAATGAAAACGACGAAAAGTGTTGTCCGGCAAGTTTCGCGCGTCTTGCTTTGTGGTGGTGAGAGTGACGCGGCAACTGACAACAACAAGACAAGCTTTTCAGACATGGTGCGAACAATTATTGGTTTGGCGATTACTGGTCAGTGGAACGACAAGGACGCCATGGAGGATGACTGCAGCTGCGACGATCGAGCGCGGTTTCTCGCACTCCAAGCATTGGTCAACGCCATGCATGTCGTGGACTGCCAAGACGCCAAGGTGTTGTCACTATTTTGCCAAACTTGTCGGCACCATACTGGCTGTGACTGGACGCAATTCTTGTGCGAGAAATTGCACGCGGCGCAGCATGAACCTCACGCGGCGTTTCTAGCGGCCAAGGCATTGTGTCGGTTGCACAAGAAGGCGAAGAAACATGAGCCACTACCGTTGGACAATCATGCCATGAACACGACAACGGAGGCGGCGAAGCAGGCGGTGCTTTGCCCGCACGTGGCGTTGCAAGTGGCTTGTCAGCAACTGCTTGGCTACTTGGAAAGTGGTTGAAAGTAGCAGGTGAAGCGAGTACCAGAATATATTATGTTAACACGTTTGGTAGTACGAATTTGCAATTATCGATAAACACTGGAATGTCATCAAGTAACTGTTAACTCTGGTCACTCGAGTAGATCCAGAGCAATTGCTTTGTAGCCTGTAAAGCTTATTCCACTAATGTGTCAACCCATGCTCGCAATGAACGAATCCAGTTCCTCCGAATGCCCACCCACCGCCGTTCCCATTGGCAAGTCGCGTGGCCGCACCACATCCAAAATCAACACGACACGCTCACAACTCGGCGAATAGTTGAACGCCCAGTGCACCTTGGAGTCGTCAAAGGCCACCAGCTCGGCGTGGCGCAACGTTTGCACGCACCCATCCACCCACAAGCCGCACACGTTTTTCGTGGCTGGTAGCAACAGCGGCAAGTGGACGCGAACCACATAGTTCGCCAAGTCCTGCCACCCCGTGTGCGCCTGCAGCAAGGCTTGCGGTGCCAGTCGTGACAGTAGGGCCGTGCGAACGTGTGCGCGCAACTGTTGGAGCAGCGCCGTTGTTTGTGGTAGCAAGCTCGTCGTGGATGGAATCCAAGCTAGTTTGGACTCGTCCGTGGCTGGAAAGCAGTGACAGAGAGGAAACACGGTCCATGGTGTGGCACTGTCGTTGTCATTGCTGTAGTGCGTCGTTTCTGGCCAGGCTGTCCAATGTTGCACCATGGAGGCTTCCTTTTGAATGATTGGCAAGTTGTCAATGAGCAGCTGCAGATAGGGAAACTCCTCGAGAGCATTAAGATAAGGTTGGCACGTGAGTCGGGTCAAAACAGGAGGTATACATGTTGATTCGTTCTTTGTAGCGTTTGCAGTGGCCTTTGGATTTGGCACTGTTTCCCAGAGTGTACCAGACGGAGCGACTTGCTTCGTTACTGGATGCAGGAGTGAATGCGTCTTGCGCGGCGGCAAGTGTCGATAGACAAGCAGCGTGCATGTTCCATCGTTAGCATCATTGTCATTTAAACATTGTATCCCCTCTTGCTGATCTTGTTGTTGACGGTCCTCCCATGGCCGTCGAAGAAGGAGCGAGTTGCGACAGCGCAAAACGGAATGCAGGTACCAGGACGGATTGGCGTCTCCGACGCGAAAATTGACTAGAATTTCCGGCGCTGCTTGATGTATGATCAAAACAATGGTGTTTGGAATAGACGCAGTTTCGTCATCATACCACGGCGATGCCGTGTGTCTTGTGCCAAGGAGCGATCGCAAGAATACCAAAACGTCGGCCGGTGTTTCTATAATCTGCTGCATGGGCGCCTCTGCGCTGCGCAAATCAATCCAGTCCATCAAGACTGCTGCGTTTGATGTTGCTGCTGACTCATGACTCAACGTAGATGATGAAGATGCGCCATGATGCTGCATGCGCCTCCACTCTCTGTGTTGCAACAATGGCGTGGCTTCCTCTCGCTGCTCCACGGCATTACTATAGTTTATGTCATGTTCCCATACCTGCAGACTCACTTGATCAACTCCTTCCTCGACTAGTCCAAACAAACTCGGTTTTGCTTTGGTGTATTTTGGACGGGCGCAATTCAGCAAACTTGCGTCAATGTTGACTGGATGATAGAATGCATCGTCGTCGTCAACAAACGCTTGCTCGATGAGTATCTCCAACGACGCGAGATGGATCACGGACGGTTCAACTAGGCTCAAGAGAGGAATTGTTGCGTCTAAACGATCATGATGAAACTGGAGCATCTTTCGCTGATTTCTCCTAGGAGAATCATTATGAATGCGGTTGCTCGACGACGAAATTCCTTCGACTGCTGCTGCTGCTGCTGATTCTGCCTTCGTTGCATTGTCACTTATATCTCGAGTCGTCATGATCAAGTCTGCTTCTAAATTGTTACTTGAACGCTAGTCAGTGTTTGGCAATGCTGGTCCTGCGAATGCAGCAGTAAAAAGGAGTTGACGGCGAAACAAGGATGAACGACGGAGCAACCGTCCGCCTGAATGATGTCGTAGCGGTTTTTGTAGGGGACGAGGGCGTTTTGTTAGCTCTGCCGACGCACAGAGGTATTATGATCACAGAAATGGCATCGCAGCCATGAACAGGTTGTATATTTTGCTTGAAAATATCTGCATCATGACGATGCGGCAATCATTACATGGATATATAAAATTCGCGAAATCTCATGTATCTTAGTAAGCGCAGATTGAAACAATTCCAGCTCCCTTGGGTTCAGTTCTTGCTCAATGGTCCGCCGATGTTCCGCCAAGTCGCTCACCATGGGACCAACAATCTTAAGCACTTGACAGCGTTCATCTTCGTCTAACGTATACAGGCAGGCGAGCAAGTGTCGACACTCCAGCTTGTGGCCCATGCATTGCGCCAAGTCTTTCGCCACACTAGTCATTGATGCTGCTGCTCCATCATTGGCATTGGATGCTGTTGCCACTTGCACCAGCCGGCAGTAGTCGCGCGGCGAAAGGTTTCGCACCAGCATCTTCCACGAGTCGTCGTCACCGTCCAACAAGACACTCAAACTACCAGGCGACTCTCGAATCAACGTTTCCAATTGCTGCATATCAGGTTGAGGATAGTCCGAGTATGGCCTAGATGAAAATGCAACGTCAGAGTAAGCAGCATTGCTTGCGCTACTGAAATCCAGCGACTCGTCCGGCGCACTAGGCGTCACACCAAGGGCGTGCGCCGCTTGCAGTTCGTCATTGATCAAGAAGGCTTGCGCCATGGGAATGGCGATGGGGTCGTCCACGACTGGACCGCTCGTTATCGTGTCAACGACGTGGGCCTCGAGAATGTCAGGGTTTGTTGCAAAACTTGCTGATGTTGCAGCCGGTATGATTGGCGGCAGTTTTCTCATCATGATTAATTCCGACGCTGATTCCGGACTCGACGTGGCCCAACCCTTCATGCAGGCCGTCACGACGAGCGTATGACGCACCGTCAAGAGGCGGCCGCTGTAGTAGTCGTGAGCGTCGGTGGGAATGACTAGTTGCGTCCGTAGTGGTGCGTTGGGTGCATGATGGTAATCGTTGTTGCTGTTGCTGTTAGTATGACTCGATCCAGACAACAAGCCATAACCTGACTTGGCCTGCCAATTTGCACAATAGTCGGTGGAGAGGCGCTGCTCGCACAAGGTTCGCGTGCATGCCATGGATCTCGAATCCGAAGCACGCGCGTTTTCTCCAGTTTGCTCCAGTTTCCACTGCACCGTTTCCATGCACTTGACGATAAAGTACTGCACACTCGTCCGACTCTGGTTGCTTCCAAATACTTCAACGTTAACAACATCACCAGGACAAGATAAGTTGCCATCTGCTACTTGCCAACCCATGCAGAGCTTGCCCTTGCTCCAAAACCAGCAAGTGCTGATTGGATAGTCTTGCAGTTGCGCGTAAATGGGTCGATGCAGCTGCAGCGCCTCGTGTGACGATGGCGGCGTGGCAAAAACGACGAGCGTCACACTGGAACTTGGAAGTGTATTCGCTTCCTCGCGCTTGCCGGTATGTTTAGTAGTGGCAGCTCCCGCCAGGTAGGCCGTGAGCGTGTATCGAATCTCGCAAAAACTCGACGAATAGTCCTTGGATTGGCAACGCATGCTCGATGGCAAGTGTTCGGGAAGCCGCCATCGAAAGACATACTCGTACTGGCCCACTTTGATTTCGGAAACCTTGACAATGGCGTGATCAATCTTGGCAATGGTGCTTGTTGCCGTGTGTACTGGTGTAGATGATGTTGTTGCAGAAGCTGATGATCGATGCGAAGACGACGACGACGTATTATGATGACTACTACTACCACCTTTTCGGACGGCAGACTGCTCCCACCCCTGCAGCAGCAAGTGAATGCCTTCAACATGACTCAGGTGCGACTGTTTAGCGACGCTCAAGTAGACGCGTCCCTCCAAGACTTGACCTGCTTCCGCTTCATTCTTGGAGTCCTGCAGCTGGAGGCCAATGCGAAAGGATGGCTGCTTGTTTCCCATGCTGCTCTACTTATTGAAGTATTGATTGATTCGGAGATTAGAGAGTCTGGCTTGTTTAAATCAGTGTTCAACTAGTCACCTACATTATTTGATCTGGAGCAATTTCTAGTTTTTGATGGAACTGGTCAAGCGATTTTGTCACGCTGTTCGCGGCGATGCGAAGAATTCCGAGATGTTTCAAAACTAGTGCGACGATCGTTGCGACATGTTTCCTTCTTACTGTACAAGCTGGATTCGCGCGCGCGATACCTCACGTAGCCCTACCAGCGTCGGTCCGGCAATTGCTTTCCACCGCACGTTCTAGCGTGCCGTACCACGGCCAGACGGAGGAAAACGAACTCTCGCCACGACGAGCTGATCGTGATCCCGCCGGAATAAAGCTATAACTAGGTGAAGCAGCAATATAAACTATACAGGCTTATACAATACAATTATCCAGTGTATACGGCGCAAAAATGAAGTCAATTGAAGGTATAATGACTATGTGGGACCGCTGCAAAGTCAACGATTCGTTTGCGCTTTCCTTACCAGCGCCAAAAAGGGAATACGATGCGTCAGATAATGATCCAAATAAAAAATCCAGCTATCAACGCATTGCTCATCATATAATTAACACGGTATTGACGCAACTTGCAGAAATTGTACCTTTTAGAGGTCGTAAATGGAGGCAGCAACCAGAGCGACATTTTCATGAGCTCTTCTGAGGCAAATAAACTCGCCATCCAACGCCGTTAAGGCCACTATTATTCATCAATTGCATCTATGGCATGTGTATGCTCGTTTTCATCCAATAATAGTGGCCTTAACGCCTCATACTTGTCTTCGTCTTTCCAGTTTTGTGGCGGCGGCATGGAACGAGCACTTGCCCAAAACGTTTATATAGACGCACTAGCCGATCCTTTGGTTGACGAATCGCTAAATATGACATCTCCATGATCACGTTTGTGTAAGGACGACTTTGCGCCGGTGTCGAAAGAGCTCTTTGGTTTGATCGAACCAAATTCTGCCGAGCATGCTCGAGCAACATACCACTGCGAGGAGATTTACTCATGATCCCTATGTCGTTAAGGCAACTATTATTCATCAATCTCATCCGTGGCATATTAACGCATGTTGCGGTCCAATAATAGTGGCCTTAACGCGTCAAACTGGTCTGTAGTTGACTCAAGAGCAGCTCTCCGTCGAATTATCGTGTGAATTAACACGGAGTGCCGGTACGATGTTAAGCGAAGCCCATTCAACCGGTGCGACTTTGGTAAGCTCCACGTGAGGTATCACGCGCGCGAATCCAGCTTGTATGTAAAAACATGCAGATACCTACTACCATACGTAGCGAAAAAACACCTGGAAGTACATAAGTCGTCAAATAATTCAGTCACTATACTATCATTAATAATATGTCCAACCACTAGTATAATATATTTAACGATTCGACTTGGAGACACGCTCAATCTCATCCTTCTTCTTGATGGCATACGAGTTGCTGGATCCACGCGCCGCATTGATCAGCTCCTCCGCGAGACACTCGGCCATGGTCTTGAGGTTGCGAAAGGACGCTTCCCGAGCTCCCATGGCCAGCAAGTACAAGGCGTAGTTGACTCGTCGAAAGGGACTCATGTCCACCGCCTGGCGGCGGACCACACCGGCACCTCCCACGCGCGTCGAGTCTTCGCGCGGCCCAGAGTTGATAATGGCGTCGACGACGACTTGAATGGGATTTTGGTCCGTCAGCAAGTGAATGATTTCGAGCGTGTGCTGAATGATGCGGACCGCCATGAGCTTTTTGCCCGAGTTGCGGCCCTTGCGCATGAGGCAGCACGCCAAGCGCTCCACAATGGGACAGGAGGCCTTGCGGAAGCGCTTGGCTTGGTAGCGACCAGCTGTGTGTGGAAGGTATGTGGCGTGGTCGCCCTTGCAGGCAATGTAGTCCTGAATTTAATTTATAAAAGATGATTTGGGTGAGAAATGGGTGAATGATGTATTAACTGTAAAGCGAGAATGAAGAGAAGTGCAGCCGTCTCCTTTCCTTCATCTTCAATATTTCCTCTTCTGCTACATATATATGATATAATATAGTTTGACTTACAACGAGTGAAATATCCCGGACCTCAATGTCGTCGAAGGACCACTTGCCAAAGAGCTTGACCTCGGTGGCGCCTCCCACGGCGACAAAGTCATCCTCATCGTCGACGGCACCAACCATTGGAGTCTCCTCCTCTTCCGTGATAGCGACTTCTTCCTCGGACATGATTATTTAAAGCTTATGTTTGTATCGAAAGTCTACTTGCAGTAGCAGCAGCAGTAACTCACTGTCGCGATGATCAGCAAGCGAGAAACGCGCCTTTGCGGTCGTCACGCGAGTTAGTAAGAGCGGTAAGATGCCAATAGCCTTAACTTGACTACTCAAACCAGTTTTACTTAAGGTTCAATGCAAGACTCGATTCCTTGGATCGCGGAAACGTCAGCAGCAGCCAGCGAGCATCACAATGGGATTGCCTTCCAAAGTTGCAGCAAAACGATCCTTTCCTTATCTGTCTATTAACACACATTCACTACTCTTGCATCAATCGCATATACATTACAAACATTACAACTGGCTATAATTATTCATTATGATGCATGAACAGCGAGGCGAGTTACGACGCCGACGACACGACGCTCCGGAGCCGCAGCGCATCCATCGCCTGGCGCAGCAGCAGCAAGACTACATGGAGCGCTTCCAGGCGGCGCAGCGGCTGCGCCATCAGGAGCAGCAGCAGCAGCAACAACAACGGAATAATGGAAGTGGAGAAAGTCCGCAACGGCGCAGTCACAGCCGCAATCTCTCACGCTCCACGTGGTACGGAATCATTTCTACTCTTGTCGCTATACTGGCAATCGTTTTGACTCCGATTCACCACCAGCCACTGACAGACTTTGCATCATCATCACTGCAAGATATGATTATGTTGCCAGAGACGCGGTGGTTTCAGAGCTTGGGACTATGGAAGAGTCATGCGGATGAAGCTATTACGGCTCCCATGGCGACTCCATCGCCGAATCATAAGCAGCATCAATCGAGCAGCAGTAGCAGCAACAAGCTACCTCATTGGCTGCGCTGGATGAACAACAACGATAGTGACGAACACGAGCAAGGCTTGCATGCGAGATACAAGACGCGATGGAAGTCACTGGATGCAATCTTGCACCATTTGATTTCGTGGATGGATCCCATTTTGCTGCAGGAGCCGTGGTCGTCCACCACAGTCACGGACTTGCTCGACAAGATTTTGACCAGCACGTTCCGACTGATTGCCATTGCCAACTTTTTGTTGGCGTGTACCTTCTTCACGCATGCCACCGTTGCCGATTGGTTCCTTGGTAGTCGTGGCGGTGAAAGTACCAATCATCATTCACCAAATCCAGCTGCGGCTGCTGCAACAACAAACAATAATACATTAAACACAGACTCGAACATTAATTCCCGCGGCGGCGTCGCCGGCTACTTGCTGTTCAAAATGTTGCTCATGAGCGCCATTGTGTCGCCCGACATTTTGGACTTGCTCATTCTGCTGGGCTGGTACACGCTATTGGCGTTTCTGCGCAGTTTGGCGCACCAGTGTCACTTGGCGACGGTGCAGTTGCAGCAGCAACAGACGACTGTGCAGCCAGCAGTAGGAGGAGTTAACGGCAATAGCAACAGCAGCACGACAATGCTTCGCATGGGCATATTGCAGTTGCTATTGCTCATTTTGGTGAGCGACTTGCTCGCGGCGAGCACTTGCGTCGCCTTGTTTCACGGCGCCGGCTGGGGCATGGTGTTGCTTTTGACATGTGACAATGCCTTGCTGCTACTCGATGTGCTTGGTTATATGCTGCAGTTTGTGGCGCACATGTGGGAGCAGGCGCACTCTGTCAAGGTGCAGGAGTGTGAGCAAGCACTGAGTCAACGTCTTCGTCGGGAGCGACGGGAAAGTAACAATTTGCAAAATATGTCGGACAGTCAAGCTAGGCATGTTGGCGGCATGCGGAGAGTGGAAAGCATTCGCGAGAGTGTATTCGAAAATGACAGCGACGAAAATGACGATATCCAATATGAAGATTTGGTAGCGCCAATTTCGGGAGAAGCAGAAGCGGAGGTTCGTAATCTTGAGCGTCAACTTGAGGTCATGGAGCAAGTGCATGCCAAGCAGCTGTCTCGTTTGGACTCTGCTGTCTTTATTTTACAAATAATCGCTCAGCTTCTGACAATTGGACATTTCGTTCACATTTGGATGCTTCACGGGGTCCAATTTACACCAATCAACGGAGTGATTGCCTTGCATTTATATGCAGCTGTGACACAAGCTTCGCGCAAGATTACTGATCGCCGCAAGTTGCATCGCATTGCTCGGGAGTTGAACTCTCGATTTGACGACGCGACGGACATGGAGCTGCGAAAGGCTGCTGCTGCCGGCGACGTTTGTTGCATTTGCTTGACGAGTATGAATAGCACAACCCAAGTTAAAAGAGTTGGATGTGGACACTTGTATCATACGAGCTGTTTGCGCGAAGTGGTGGAGCGAGCGCGTTCGCTTGAATCGGCCAGGTGTCCATTGTGTCGCGCGAACGTCTTGGATGGCCAGCAACCGCAACATGTAGCTGGCGTACTTAATCGAACTGGAACGCAGACCAGAGAGCAAGTTGAAGCTGGCGCAGCAGCAAGTTTAGTGCAAGCGACAGCGGCGGAAGAACTCCAAGCTATGAATGACGCACCAGCTGGGCGAGAGAATGAACGAGCTTTGCTTCGCTTTTCCACTGAAAACTTTATTCCTGCATGGCTCCCGCTGCCAGCCTTTTCTTTTGAGGTGGTGAGTCGCCAAGTGCCCGAACCTGCCGATGCTGCAAATTTTGGCGCGCAAGGACAACACCTTGATGCCGCCGCGCATGAGGATCCGCCCCGTTTGTCCTTTCTACGCCGACTACTCATTCTGGCAGGTGCAATACCCATGTCAGCCGAGGAAGAAGCAGCTGCACTTGAACAATTAGTTGACATGTTCCCACAGTATGATCGCGCCGAACTTGCACGCGAATTGCGCAGTCGACGATCAATCGAAGCAGTGGCAGAGCGCATTCTAGCTGGTACCTTTGGGGGTGAAGTGCGAGCGGGTGCAATTCCGGCAAACAATATCCAAGCGCGGTAGTCATTGCTGGTGCCCATGACGATGATAGTACATAATGCTGCATCATACTTTGGTAAGATACATAATTGATACTAATGCACGTTTGACACTACTCTGATGCTAGAATCTCTAATTACGTTTACTTCATTATTTGTCCTACGTTCGCTCGATTATCTCATTTTCGCATGACGATAATTGCAGCGGCGAGCCAAAGATTTACCTGCCCCTTCGTTCCAACAACTTCAACCAGTCGCTTCTTGGCACGCTCAATGTCAGAGACCTCGTATTTCTTGTCACTATTATGGGAGCCAATGGAACACTTGATCATCTCCCAGAGTGCTTGGGCGTTTGGCCAAACGATGGTGTGAATTGAGTAAGATACGCACTTAGAGCGGAAGTCATCCACCTTACGCACCTCGCCTCCGTTAGTTAAGGAAGGCGAAGACGACGCTGCGTTGGACTCGTGGCCATTGTTTTGAGTTACTTCTTTCTCGGTGTGAGAGGAACCGTTACTATTGCCATGAGCGGCCACTGTACCATGAGAGTTATAAGAGCCATTTTCGCCAGAGGGAGAGGAGGCATGACTGTTAACCCCATTTAGTGCTTCTTTCGTGGCATAGTATGCACTTCGAAGTGATGGTCCAAACTGCATTGGCACCCATTGCGGATCGGACCAACTAGTAAAACCAAAGCAGCCGCCTGGCACAAGCACCCGATGAACCACTCGAATGGCTTGCATACAGTGTTGCATTTGAAGGACCCCAAAGTTGCTGACGACAACGCATACGCTCTCGTCTTCAACGCCAGCCAACTTGGTGCTATCTTCGACTTGATACAGAATACGCGTTTTAAAGTTTGCAGGCAACTTGGCAGTCAAAACTTGCTTGGCCTTGTTCACCATGCCTTTCGAAATGTCCGAGCAAATGAGCGTTTGTCCTTCAATTCCTTCCGGAAAATGCTGCATATACGCCAAGCAAAAGACTCCAGGTCCGCATCCAATATCCAAAATCGTCTTGGCAGAGGCAATGCTCGAGTACAAACTCCCGGCCACCAAGTCGCGGGCAAAGAGGCACGTGTCCCGCGCCGCGTTTGCGGCGTACAAGTCAACATAGTTGCGTTTGTCGTTAATACTGCCTTCGCTAGTCGTCGCCATACTGAAATAGTCACAGTTGCGTTAATTCAAAGTGTTTTAGATTTTGAAATGGTTCCGGCGATGCAATTGATGCTATGTGCAAGGGTGCAAGGCTGAAATTAAGGATGCGAAAACGATTCGACCGGAGCTAGATAGTATCCCGTCAAGTAGGCTGTGTATCAATTGTTGAGACTATGATGATGGTAGGCAGGTAATCCTATCAGAAGGAGCGGAAAATGTGGATAAGCGGATGCTTTCTCCCCGTTTTGTGTTATGTTTCGTGCAAGCACCATAATGGGAAATGTCGCTGCGTTTATCATACTGGCTGCTATGCTTCCGCCAACAACTCATTAGCGTTTTGTAAACTGCTGCATCATCAAAATATTTTGTTCGACACGAACGCGAAGGAGTTGCAATGAATGGACGACCATGAGCGCTCGAGCCGCGCGGTCGCCACACCATCGCCACTGCTTGGAGCAGCGGTACCATACCGCACGTTTCGAATAATTGCGCAAAGAACAGCTTTTCATTCAAGCGAACAAAAGTCTTTGAACTCAATCTTGTTCACTGAAAGCGTCACAAGCGCCGAGCCGCGACCTCCTCCCATCAGCCACGCACAGCACAGTAACACAGCAGACACCTACACAAAGAATTAATTAACATAAGACCATGTCATTCAACTACCGCGGCGGCAGCGGCAACTCGGGAGGCCGATCAAGCAGCAACTATCGCGGCGGCGGCGGTCGTAGTAGCGGCGGACGAGGCGGTCGGCATTCCGGCGGCCGTGGCGGTGCACCAGGTAGCAACAACAATGCCACCGTTTTGCCGTGCAAGTTTCGGCCCTGCAAGTCTTGGATTCAGTCGGGAGCTTGCTCCAACGCGCGATGCAGTTTCGCTCATGTGGTACAGCTGCATGCGAATATTGAAGCGAGTGCACATGTCAATGCGGATGGAAGCGTTGCGAATGATGGCAAGCAGCAGCAGCATTCAAGCAGTTTTCAGCATACAAATGGCTCCACAAAACCAGCAGCCGTTACTAGCATTGCCATTTGGGAAGCCAATGGCGCTTTGAAAATATTCACGGGCTCGCTCGACGGCTACTGGCGTCTTTGGAGTACGGGCGACTGGCGCAAAGAGTTTGAATCGTCGGCCGGAACCAAGGTGGAGAGGCTGCTCTGTAGCAACAATACGCATTTAATATGCGGCATGGAAGCAATCAGTCGAGCACTACCGGCATGTCCAGTAGGAATGTGTCATGTTTGGAACCTTTCGCAGCCGGATCGGCCGCCCATGGAGCTGCACTTGGATGGGAATGCGGCTGCACCAAATGGCGCTCCAGCACCAAGCTTGCTACCCTACGCTCACAATCTTGCCGTCACGGCCATTTGCTTGCATGATACGACACTCATTACGGGCAGTCGCGATGGATGCATTCGCATATGGAAGTTTGTGAATAATGCAGCCTTCGTTTTAGACAAGACCTTGTTTGGACAGGCGCGCGAAGTGACGGGCCTCGTCGTGGTTGGCGGAGCCTCCGCTGCCGGTGCGGCAGCTCCAGCGGCACCAGCGCTACTATGGAGCTCGAGCTTGGACGGCTCCATTCGCATTTGGGACTTGCAGTCTGGCGACTGTCGGTACAGCATTACCAGTGCACCTCCGCTACAGCAACCCTCGCAACCGGTGGGCCAACCGGCGGCGGCAGGACCGGGTCATGCGGACGCTGTCACTTGCTTGGAACGTTTCGAAACTCCTTCCGGTGTTTTTATCCTATCCGCCAGCCTTGACGGAACCATCAAGGCGTGGAACGGCGCCACGGGCGAGTGCGTTGCCAGTGAGCAACATGGAGAAGGCGTTGTCACGATTGCCATTGCCAAGGACCAAACGAATACCGAAGTCTTGCTGGTCGGACTTTTATCAGGCAACATTGTTTGCCGCAACTTGGTACAGACTCCGAAAGCTGCAGCCTTTGAGGCTTTATTTTGCTTGACGACAAAGTTCAACGCGGGTCACTCGGAGGCAGTCCGATGCATCACGCCCGGACCGCAGGCAACCTTTTACTCGGGCGGAAACGACGGGCGATTGATGGTGTGGCAGATCAATGGTGACTTGCAGCTAAAGTGAAAAGTAGAATGCAGGAGTCGATGAAAGTAAATAAATGAAATAGTGAAGATTATTGCTACGCAACCATGTCGAATGTAGTAAAATATTTATTGAAAAAGCTACAGCTATTCCTCATTTGCAAAGCGAAATGGGCACACCTGCTAGCAAAGCTGTTCTCGAATGTCGTACAATGTGAGACTTGATGTAGTTGCCGCATCTATAGCTCAAAAAGTGGTGCGGGAGTTATTTTCTCTAGTCATCAAAATCCACAGTGTGCTCGAACGACGGGGACGAGTCCATCAATGTTGCAGCGTTCGTCAAATCCTCATCAGTTTCTGCCATAGCTTCAACTTCCTCGGACGGTAGATGGAAACGGTACATTTGCTGCCGTCCTTCGTTGCCATCTTCGTCGTTGTTGACGACAACCTCCTGACCCAAGTAGGCGTCTTGGTTCTTGATCAGTTCTAAAAGCTGATTCATTGTAAAGTTGAAAACACGTCCATCAGACGTTTCATACAAAATGAGTTTATCGTCGTCATCTCTGCCATCACTAGCAGTCTCCTCTGGGGCGGTGTTGCTCGCTACGTGTGCGTTTCGCGGGACGTCAGCAAGATACTTTTGCTGCTCCTCCTGGCAGAGCATGTGAAGCCAGATTTGGAAGTTGAAGGGACTGATGATGGGCATGATATATTGAGTGCTTGGTGTTTTCCTTACACTGTTTCTTCTTCTTCGTGGCAACCGGAAATTGAGAATTCGCTTCTTCATCATGGCCGCCTTTCAAGCAAACGAGGTGCGAAACGTCATGCTGTCTGTTCATTCACGCTTTTAGATAGGATTAAAAACGTCGTACCGAAACTCGCAACCGCGCTGGCTCCATCCAATCGATCGTTCGAAACAAGCAGCAGCTGCTACTGCACCGTTGTTGATGGATCATGTCCGATGCTCTATAGATATCACATTCCACCTTCTCTCAATTTGCAAGATACAAATGAGTATGAGGCTGTATAACAGAAATATACGATTACTACTAGCGCTAGTTGCATCTAGCAGTCTCAGATATGATCGCGACCGACCGAGCTATGCGTTTGCCTTTGCACCTCCATTGTCGACGCGAAAGGATTCCATCGGCACCAGGCGGAGTCACTTGAAACTGCACAGCGTTTCTCAGAGACGGGAACAATTGCTAGAGTCTATGACACTTGCATTACAGAATGCTACCTGCACTAACATACAGCAATCATCATCCACCGACGACTCTTGGATATCAAAATCCTTTGATGCCTTGTCAAACGTCGCGACGAATCGCCAAGGACGGCCTGCAACAGTCATTGGACCGGATCGCGTCTTGATCTATGACACGTCATTGAGAGGTATGTAAAATTATTCTCGCTTTATAGTTGCATGGTGCCTGCTTGAAGAATGGTTTCGCCGATTTATTCAGCGTCTCATTCATGTGTCATGTCACACACTCACACACAACACGATATTCATTCAGACGGCACGCAGGGCGAGTCTGTTTCGGCATCGGTTGACGACAAGTTGAAAATAGCAAAGCGCTTGGTTGCTTTTGGCGTCGACTACGTGGAGGCGGGCTGGCCGGGATCCAACCCAAAGGATGCCTCCTTCTTCGCGCGGTCGCGCCACGAACTCTCCGCAGCGGAGCATGCCAAGCTCGTGGCCTTTGGAAGTACGAGACGCAAGAACATTCGTGCATCCGATGACTTGCAGGTGCAGGCGCTGCTGGAGAGCAATGCGCCCACCATTTGCATCGTGGCCAAGTCGCACGCCTGGCAAGTGACGGACATTTTGCGGGCGTCGCTGGAGGAAAACGTGGCCATGATTTCCGACACGATCAAATGCTTGCACCGAGACAATCATCGCAACGTCATGATTGACTTGGAGCACTTTTTTGATGGCTACGCGCATGATCAAGTGTATGCGCTGCAATGTTGTCAAGCAGCCGTGGATGCGGGTGCTTCGTGCTTGGTCTTGTGCGATACCAATGGTGGAAGCATGCCGTGGCAAGTGGCGGAGGTTTGTAAATCTGTGGTTGACCAATTCGCGTCGCAGGGTGTCACCATTGGCATTCACTGCCACAATGATTGTGGCATGGCCGTGGCAAACAGTATTGTGGCGGCCAAGAATGGCGTCGGCCTCATTCAAGGCACCATCAACGGCATTGGTGAGCGCACGGGCAATGCCGACTTGTGCAGCATTGTTCCGGCGCTGGCGCTGCATGTGAACAGTAGCATGACATGTAAGGAGCAGTTAAAGGGACTGACGAGTTTGAGTCGATTCGTTGACGAAATTTTGAATCGAACGCCGCAGCATTCCGCGCCGTTTGTTGGCGCCTCGGCCTTTGCGCACAAGGGAGGCTTGCATGTTGCTGCCATGGAGCGAAGTCCATTGTCATATCAACATATAGAACCCGACTTGGTTGGGAACGAGAAGCGCATTCTCATTTCAGAGTTGGCCGGTCGGCAAAATATAATGGGCAAGATTGAGCAAGCGGGTGTTCACTTGGGCGAAGGAGCTGTGAATGAACGAGCGACTGCCATTTTGAATCGCGTCAAGAGTTTAGAAGCCAAGGGATACACCTTTGAAGGTGCCGACGCTAGCGTTCATCTCATGATACTTCACTCGACGGGAGGATATTGCTCACCGTTTCGGGTTCTCGACTACTCGGCAAATGTTTACGACAATAATATGGATAGTGCGACGCGGGTGCTCATGTCGGACGATACTGAAGGTACATTTGCTAACACTGGATCGACTGCGAGAGCTACGGTAAAGGTTCGAACAATGCTGCCGCCTGCCGATGGGTTGGAGGCAAACAGCATGAATCAATTGCCCTACGAGGACCACTTGGAAGTAAGCGATGGTAATGGTCCAGTCGACGCATTGGCCAAGGCGCTTGTGCGAGCATTGCTACCATCCCATCCGTCGCTACAGTCGATTGAACTCATTGACTACAAGGTCCGCATACTGGATCCCGAGTCGGCTACACAAGCGTCCACTCGCGTCATGATTGAGTTCAAGGATTCAGTGACGGATAACACGTGGACTACCGTCTCGGTAGACACCAACGTTATATCAGCGTCAGTGAATGCTTTGATTGATGGTTTCGAATTTGCGCTCATTGAACATGCCGAAAGCTGCATGCTTTGCGACGATGCCTTTTAAAACTAAATTGATTTATTCTTTATGTGAGCGCGATGTCGTAAACGCATATTAAGCCAACACAATGCTAAACTGTAATTCAGTCGCCGGAGCGTCGGGCGTTCACTTGATTCAAGCTTGGCAACGTGTTCACACCTCACCATTGAGGCATTTATGAATCATGCCGTCTTTGGTGCTCATTTATACAACCTGGGCTGCCTTGTTGTATAATTGCTTGGGAATTTAATTAGCATCGGCCCTTTCATTCACCACTGTCAAAACCGGGCCTATTGCGGATAGCCCCATTTAAGAGACTCTGGTAGTCTTCAGTCGAAACGCTGTGCGCGGCTTTACAAATGCTCGAGGGAACGCCATCGCCGATAAGTTTAAAGACCTTCGCCACGTCAGCTGGTAGGTCTGGATCTGTGGGCAGGAGATCCTCCTCATCCGGCACAGTTATCAAACTTTGTCGCAATAGACGACGAGTCCGGGGAGTGTTGGCGGATGGATACGCACTTGCAAAAAGTCTCACCGAATTGCTAAAGGTGAGTGGACCCAATCGGATCGTTTTTTCGCCAAGCGAGGGAATGCCGATTGTGTGACGATTCGTGAGCAAAACCTTGACATTCCGTGTTTCGCGCAGCAAATCACCGAGAAACATGGGGAATTCACTAATTTCATCCGTATCTTCCAGCAAGTCAACACGATCAAAGACGACCAGCACTTTGTCATTCTTTAAAATACGACACACAATCTCTGACAGGACTTCGATTCGAGAATTTTCGTCGGGAAGCTCCTGAATTTTATTAGCTTCAGCCAGTTTTTGCAGCAATCGCCATACAACAGCCTGAGCTCGATTCGCCGTCCAATGTTGTTTCGTTTTGACAAAATAAATTTGTTCGATCTCTGTCATGGTACTCGCGCGTTCATTTATATAGTGACAAAGGGCGCACGCGAGCGATGAACGACCAATGCCCGCTTCGCCTGTGACGCTGACCAATCTCGTCTCCAATACTAAACGTAACAAGTGGTACATTTCAACTTCGCGTCCCAGAAAATGCTCAGGTGGTAGGGGTGATGGATCCTCTTGTATCATGTTACGAACGCTGAGTTCGGACGCTCTCGTACCGCCAGCATGGCGAAGTCGCTTTCCTCGGCGCCCCTTACCATTTTTGTCAACAGGCCATTCGTAGACTGGTTTTGCGTTAAATATTGTCACTTGATGATTACCATCCTCGGGTAGAAGACGGAACTTGTCCATTTCTCGCTCGGCGTCGCGAAGGTTTGGCGTGGCTCGCACAGCATTACAGCCAAGATCGAAAGCTTCCTTGACAGTATTCCCAACGGCCAACGACAAGTAGAACTGTCGAGTGAACGCAATGGCAGCTGTGTCTTTTAGTTCGGATTCTTGACGGCAACAAACGACGTGCGGAACTCCGGCCTCGGCAAATGTCCTCCCTGCATTTTCGGAGTGGCAAGCTGACACAAAGACAAATCGAAACGAAGCACCTTCTTCTCGCTTGATTATATCCTTGATCTTTTGCACACTAAACCATTGGGGCCCTCCTTTGTCCTCAAACGGCAAAAAATCTGGATGCCCGTGGCCTGAGTAGTGAAGGCAGCCACACCGTTTCGATATTGCTGCAAGAAATCGATCGTGCGTTGCCGTGTCAAACGACAGTTCTATATCACGCGATGCCTCTTTGAGGCACTGCCACATGTGTTCTCTTTCCAAAGTAAATTCAAGTTTTGCAAAGGGACACAATCGATTTCTTTCGTCAGTGTATACAAGAGGCGCGGAAAATAGAACGGTGATCATATTGTCGCCCTTCGATATTAGCTCCCCGGCATGTGCATGTACAGCTGGGCTTGTATCGTCATCCTCCACAATCGTTAGCAAGTGTCGTTCGTCGACGATTCCGTCATGATCTCGATAGAAGAGACTACTTTCGTTTATGTCCGCATCCTTTTGGGCCTGCCTATCGCTCATAAAGCGTTGCAAAAGCATTTTTCGGGCTCGAATGCACAAGGATCCGAGCCTCGATTTTTGAGGGGCAGTCAATTCCGGAATGTTACCATTCAATCGAAGAAACCCGAGCACTGAATCATTCATCGCAGAAGATAGCTCGTTCAAAATGTGGTCAATAGCGCCTTGGCTGAACTTGTTACCGGACAAATTAAAATGAGTCAAACAAGTGTTCTTCAGGAGAGCTGAAACAAGTACGTTCATGAATTCTAGATCATGATCGTTTAGAACAAGTCCATTTGCTGACAAATCCAGTGAATGAAGCTCGAGTGCGTTGTGTTTTAGTAAGGTCACTAACTCGAGCCAAGCCTTTCCTAAATGAAGCCCATTATTCGCAAGGTACAGGGTGTGTAGAGGTGACTTCCAGCCCTTTCTCGTTTGGCTTCGCCCCGTCCGATGATTGTACCGGAAGTGGTCAACATAACCAGTTAGTACTTTCAGAACTGCGTTTCCGGCCAAGATGCGGTTTCCCGAAAGGTCAAGCTGTTCGAGCGAGCAGCCAGAATCCTTGTCATGAACAAGAGCCAGTAAACTGGCACATAGTTCATCACCAAGCTGGTTGCCACTCAGATCAAGAACAGTCAAGGACGACAAGGGAGCTTGTACCGGCAAAGCGGACAAAGGACTCTTCACGTCACCCAATAACTTAAAGAACGCTGCCCACGACGAAGCTTGAATTTTCGGCGAACGGCGTACAGCGAAGAAGCAATATCTGCCTTGGCCGCCGTATCCAACTGGCTGTCCTTCCAGTTGCGGCAACTCGCGAGTCGCCGAAAGCCTCCCCATTGTTTCCAATATCGAAACCAGCGCTTTCATGTCTCTGTCATTCAACAGTCCATCGAAAGTAAGGTTTGATATCCACGGAGGTAATGAACCGGCTAGTATTGCAAGTATCGCACCACCTTCTTCTGACGCTACTTCAACTTCTGCATCGCCAGCAACCGTGATGTCTAACCTCTTTGAAAAAGTGAGTCCTCGAATCATGGGACAGAGATAAAGCGCTTGCACAAGCGACTCCGAGAACTCGCCCGAAAACGAACTGTTTGTAAATCCAAGAAGCCAGTGAGCTTGCGAACCTCCAAGCTGCGCCTCTTCTCTCGCACAAACTCGTGATAAAAGCTGGCCTTCTCGCCTGAACGAAAAATACCTTCGCTGCGGCATCAACAGCGACCTAAAGTTGAATGAAGCCTGAGACCGGAGTTTGTAAATAGGGAGAGCAATGTCTTGAAGTAAAGGTGACGGAAAACACCATTCCAGGAACGTTCGAACGTGAGAAGAAAGCTGAAGGTCCAAGCAATTATCTGTCTCCTGCTCATCGTTCCGCATAACTAGATCGTGGGATAAAATCCAATGCGTTTCTGTTTCGCTGCTTGAGAATGGATAAACTTGTCGCGAAAGAAGGTTGTCGCTTGAATGAGCATCTCCACTACTACGTGGCTTGACTTGCAGCTTTTCGTTAGACAGCTCTCCAGCATACATATCCCTGTACTGTTTAATCATTGAATCTCTTAGAAGAGCCGTGTCCTTATCGGTGGTAAAATTTTCAAACAAGTTGTCACAGGCAGAGCTGTCATCACTCCTCGAGAAGTCCGACATTTCACGGATCAAGTTCGTCACCATCGGATCACTCGATTCTTTTACCGCAAATGCCCATACATTTCCTATCAATTGCCTGATTTCTTGTCTAGCCATGGACTGAATGATAAAGGAACGCTCTAGACAAAATAGATCAGCAAGAATTTGGGGGCTGTTACCGGCTAGGTCGTCGTCTGTGAACTCGAGGCATTGGAAAGTCTGGTTAATGTAAGTCGACGCTTCGCCTCCGTTACGAATAATATCGTCCTGGAGAAGATAAGGAAGAAGCTTGTCGACCACCCTGATCTTAAGCGGTTCCGACCAAGCTAACGCAGCCACGCCTCGGAGTACATTGTCTTGAACTTCTTTAATGAAGTTCCGAGTTGGGCTTTTACAGTCTGTCCCAGCGACTTGCCGCAAAACCTTGTAGAAGCCAAATAGGACGTCGTCTGCCCAATGAGAGAAGCCGATCTCTGCAATAGATTCCGAAAGTAAAAGGGGTGCCATTGAGGCTAGCGATCTGCAAGTCTCAACCAAAAGGTTTAATAGCTGTAAGTCGACAACGCCGTCGCTGGGTACGCATAAGCGTGATGCAATACATAGCAGCGATCCAAGTCCGCCGCTCTCTGCGGTCTCTTTACAGCCATGAATTAACAACTCGCGAATATCCCCCGACGCTTCACGTTTCCTCTGGTGTTTTGGATCAGCTATCGGATCTAAAATGTTGGCAAGGCCGCAAACTGCTTCGTGAAGATCTTTGAAACATTCGTCGTTCAGGTCTTTCAGTCCCTGCGACTGGTGAAGTTCCTCATCATGTCGACTAAGGCATTGTTTGAGGGTGACTCCCAGCGCTTTCGCCGCTCCTATGCGACAAAGTAGGCTGCGTGTTTGCCGTCGCGTGTTTGTGTCTTCGCTTAAAACACGAAGCGCCTCAACGGCAACTGACCTTAACTTCTTTTCCTCTGATAAAGCCATTTCGACAAAATGGTTAATAGCACCGCTGTCAATAATTTGTCTGGAAGTGAGCATCGTGTAAGATAAATCACAATATGTCATTGCATTGTGAAGAAAATTATAACTGCATGACTTACTGAACGACCACATCCTGCTTGTCGGACGAAGCAAGCAGGAATATTTCCAGATCATCTTCACCAAACACATTCGCTCGTGTAATAGCACCCGCTGCTAGCTTCAGGAGAGCTCTGCCGGCAAAGAATGCACCTTCCTTCCGATCACGATGCTCGCACAAAAACTGAATTAGCGGAGTTACGCCATTGGCCTCGACAACAGCTGCCCGCGTGTGGGGAGCAACGCAAAGTGACGATAGGATACGAGCAATTGCAAGTTGAACATCTCGGGGAAAGCCATATTCGTTCTCGTCGAACAAGGTGACTATTCCTTGGAGTACGCCTTCATTGACCATTTGTGAGTGTATCCAGCCGGCCATATATTTGTCCTCAATCGAAGTCAAATGGCTTAATGCAGACGACGCTGTGCGTATCTTTTCTGGGTCTTTGGATCGAATCCATTCAACAATAATGCCCAAAATGCCTTCCCGCACAGCAATTGGCCTCGCTGCCTCCACGGCACAAACTTGTTCCAGAAGTGTGCACCGCCAGCTATTCAGGTTTTCGCCATTCTCATCAATTGTGCTTATTTCGTCCCTTGCCATGTAGATGATAAGTGTCACAGTAATCTCAAGCAACTCTTGCATCTCAATCGATTCGCGACGTTGATCGAACATGCCACCACCAGTGTTTGCGGTAAAATGCCCGTAGTTTGCGGCACTTGCACTTGTTGTAGGAACGGCCCCATCACCATTTCCGTCCGTCAGCCTGAGCGGGCCAGCGGTCCCTTTCTCCAACATTGGCTCCACCTGATTGATCCAAAACAGAAACAATCCCTTCGCACCAGCTTTAAAAGACTCATCGCGACTAATGACTTCACCGCGCGGTTCAATGGTTCGAGCATTACTCAACAGTCGCAAACAATCCATAATCTTTAGACCTAAACTGGGTGGTGTCTGCGACCCAACAAACGACGGCAAGAGATAAGCGACAGCCAGTGCAACCACCACTTTGAGCTCATGACTAATTTCGCGGATCCGAAACACGGCAAGCAACGAATGCATGCCACCAGAAGATCGAATTTCGTCACGAACTTGAATGTTTTCCTCGGATGCCACCGCGTCGGCGTTGCGGGCAAAGGCCATGAGCGCCAAGGCGGCCTCCAAGCGTTTCCAGTCCTGCTGCGATCGAAGCATGCAAATGAGACTGAAAACGTCCTTGTTGTCGACGAGCTGTTCAACGTCAATCGCAGGCGTCGACGGTTCGCTGGGCACTGTACTACTGTCTGGCGCTTGACTAATCACCATGACGCCATCATTAATACTTGCTCCATTGGTTGTTGCTTCTTCTTCTCGTTGATGCGCAAAATAATCATCCATTGAATCATTCGACGTCAGCGCCGGCAGCGACGAGTACGACGAATTTGTCACATGACTCGTTGACCGTCCCAACGTTTGCTCTCCAGCCGCCGCTTCTATTGACGAACACGTTTCCGTAGCAACATCAGGCGCCATTGGCACTGCCGCATCTCGCAATGCGCATCCTTTGCGAATGGCGTTTAGCAAGTAGTCATTGACTTCAAATAGCTCTTCGACCGACTCTGGATGAGTGGAAATTTCGCGAATCAACCGTTCCTGACAACCTTCGCAGTCGCTCAGTAGATTGGTTAAATAGTCGAGCAAGTGGGCTGGCACCTGCGGCAGCGCACAAAAGTCCAACAATTCTCGCGCCGCGGTGCGGGCGTCCGACGCCACTGTTGATGACTGACTTATTGTACTACTACTAGTAGTATTGTAAATGGTGGCTGACACTTCCCGCTTTTCCTCCTCATCGGTATCATTGCGTGGCGCCGATGGAATCGAGTCTAGTTTGGTGGGTGCCATGGGAATGCCGCAAAAGGCTGATGCGGTTGATTCCTGACTGACTAGTACTTGTTGCAAATGTTGTGGTTGGTATGTAGCTGCTGCTGATGATGACGCTGCTGCTGATGACGCTTGCATTGATCGAGGCAAGGACATGTTGATTGCTTCGCCGCCGCTGCCATTAGCCACCAATGGCGCCGACACTGGCACTTGCTGTATTGCTCCAGCACTCAGTGAAAAGCCATCGTTATCGTCGTCGTCTCCATCCAAATCTAGTCGAGCGTTTGTCGAGCGCTTGCCAAAGAGTGGTCCACTGTTACTGCTTGCGGACAAGGATGATTGCGGCTGCTGACTAGCTTGCAGTGGTAGTGGCATTTGTTGCGGATGTATTGGATGCACTGGCGGCAATGGTGGCGTGGAGGTTACTACGTCCACAGACGCCAATAATTCAAAATCATCAATATCCTCCGTCTCCTCCAGCTCATGGTGTCCACTGGACGACGACTTGCGTCCAAACATGACGGCGCGATTGGAGAGAGGTTGAATGACCAAGCCACTGGGGTAGTTGGTGACTGGTTTGGATGGTGAGACTGGAGAGACATTGCTGTTGTGAGTGCAGTGAAAGGCCGAGACGCGGGGATATGTAACTGGTGTCGTTGCATAAGGCTGCTGCTGCTGCTGCTGCTGCTGCTGCTGCTGCTGCTGCTGCTGCTGCTGCTGCTGTAGATTGTCTCCATTACTGCTAACAAATGCATTATCAGTAATGCCAGTGCTGCTACTGCTGCTCCTCCACGGCACTTGAGGCGTTGGAATGTCATGCAAAGTCGGATACAAGGGTGCATTACTGCGAATGCTGGAGCGCAGATTGGAAAAGTCGAGACTCGACGATATTACGTCTGCCATGGGAGGAGTGTCTCCGTCACTGGCCCGCCGATTATTAGAAGCGAGTTGAGGAGCAGGCAGTGGCGACGATCGACCGGGGCTGCTGGCAGTGCGTGAGACTGCTGTAGTTGTTACTGGTAGAGATTCATGGTGACTGCTTGTAGTCGTTGGAATAGCTAAATGTTGTTCGATACCTTGGTCGTTGACTGGTGCAGCCGCAGGGACTGAAAGATTGGGTGGATTCTCATTGGAAAATGTTCGACTGCTGCTGCTTGCAGAATTGTTGTTGTCACTGCTGGTGCTCGTTTCTCGTCGAAACTTTTGGGGAAGTAATCGTCTCATGTTACTGCTATAAAAAGCTATATACTACTAGATGGTTTGCGCCTTGCAGGTCAGTCCCTGTAAGCAATTGTGCATCATGGTGGAAGGCAAACCAGTGACGCGACGGAACTGAAAAGATCCGTCGTAGCGGTACTGTCATGCTTTTCAGTCTTGCGTGCGACAAGTGGATGCCGCGCCGCGATCATCCATTCTGTCACAACATCGAATCGAATCCTTCTTTTTGCACCTGTCAAATCTTCCTATAGTCGAAATGATGAACACTCCAAGTATTCAGCAGCAGCAGCTAAATCAATCCATCTTGCTGTTTGTCGTAGTCGCCGGCGTGACGACAGCTGCGCTCCTCAGCAGGCGGAGTCGAAGAAATACGTCTAGCAGCGACACGAATAAGCCATTCAGCATGAATGAAACGTCACCACCCTTTCAGCATGTGGCGCAAAATATTGTTCCAGATCTGCAAAACTACTTGAGCAACGCCGAACAGCTCCTGCTCTACGCCTTGTACAAGCAAGCCACGGTGGGTGACGCTCCACTAAAAGCTCCACCAGTGTACCACGCTGTCGCTCACGCCAAGTACAAGAGCTGGAGCAGCTTGAGAAACATGAATGCTAAAGAGGCGCAGGAGAAATACGTCTTTGCCGTGCGGCAAATGCAGGAGCGCGTCAGTGGAAACAATGGCAACGGCGACGCGGAGGAGGACGCCTATCACTTTTACGACGACGACGATACGCGCAACATGGCACCCGTGCAGAGCCGACCCGCCGTGGAGGAGGATGATGATTTGCACGAGGAAGAAACAGGCGACTCTACAAATAGCAATGCACCATCAGCCAACGTTTTTGCAACTCTCTTTGCCGCCGCCGCCCGAAACGACGTGATTACGTTGCGAGAGACGCTCGAGGCCAACACAAGCATTGACGTGAACCAAGCGTGTCCACGTGGACAAACCATGCTGCATTTGGCGTCGGACAAGGGTTCACTGGCAGTCGTAGAATACTTGCTGCACAAGTACGCGACAACAATCAATGTGAATGCGTTTGACGCGCATGGCATTTCAGTGCTGCAAACGGCCGCCATTGCCGGACACTTGGACGTTTGTCGGTTGCTGCTGGAGGCGGGAGCAGATCCCCAACAGTGCGACCATGACGGAGACTCGGCCAAGTCGTGCGTCATGGAGGATGGAAGTGACGAGTTGAAGGCGTTGTTTCGAGAGTTTGATTAAGAGTAGATGTATGCATGTCGACTCAACTATTAAACAAAGAATACTACCATCTATAGATTAGAATGTGCTCCACTATGCTACGCTGGCAATGCATAGAGAAAAGACGAGAATCACATAATACGAAACCCATGACTCCCCTCACCTAGCAGCATCCCGCTTGCACTCGCCCCGAACCACCCTGCTGCTCATCCGCCAATCGCACCGTTCCACCCTGACTCGCTCCATTGGTACTTGCATTATCCACCGACGCATTTCCAATTCCCTGATTCTCAAATTCATCAATACGCTTATGTTTAATAGTCGTCGCCAGCGCCGAAAACATCTTTTCCACGTTCAGGCCGGTCAGTGCCGACGTTTCGAAAAACTGCACGCCGTACTCGTCCGCCAGCTGCTGGCCCTCGTCGGCCGAAACGACGCGATCATTCTCCAAATCGCACTTGTTGCCGCAGAGTACAATGTCGCAGTCGGGTGGTGCCCGCGTCTTGATGTCGCGCATCCAACCAATCACGTGGTCGAAGGAAGGGCGGTTCGAAACGTCGTACGTGAGGACGAAACCGTCGGCGCGGCCGAAGAAATTGGAGGTGAGGCTGCGGAAACGCTCCTGGCCGGCAGTGTCCCAGAGTTGGAGGCGCATGGGGGCTCCTTCAATCTGAATTTGTAGAATCATTGTGTAAATGTTTTGAGTAGTTCGAAAATGGAGTCGTCGAGGAGATGAAGAGAACGACATTGATGAGTCGCCTGCAGTCCCAATCAGCAATCATCAGTACAATGCTTCAATAATTTACCTTGACCATTTTGTCTCGATAGTCGACGCCAATCGTCGTGACAAACTTGGTCGAGAATACGTTTTGATCGAATCGAAGCACCAGCTGCAAAATTGAGTGAAATAGATTGAGGCGCTGGCTCGAGCGAGATTTCATTTTATTCAACACCAGCAGCAGCCACTACAGTACGAACCGACGTTTTTCCACATGAGCTATCACCAACGAGCAAAATGCGAACAATGTAGGCTCCCTTGGCTCCCATTTGGAGGGGACGAGGCGTGGCGACAGTCGAAGAGTCGGTCATGCTGTATGCTGTAGTTAAAAGTAGCTCCAACGTTTCAAGCGTTCAAATTTTATCGGGCTCTGCGCAAATTGCTGTTCAAGGATTGTAACGAAATAGTAGTTGTATATTTGGATATACTGTAGTGCTTGTTGACTGTAGTGATAGAGGAAGGACAACAGATGCAGCAATGATGATGATGGCAAAAAGGCGTTGGCCAATGGCGGATCGATGTTGCAACGCCCAAAAAAGGCTGGACGCGCGCGCACGGCATTGGATCATGGAAGTGACGTAGTTTTCAGTACCGCTTTGACTATGGAATTAATGATGCTCGACCATGGAGAAAGTTTGACTTTCGTGCCGACAATCCAGCTGCGACGTTGACGTATTGGAAGTGAGGCTATAACATGACAAGAAACTTATATTTCCTGTAGAAGATGGAAGAAAATGAAAGCTCGAGTAGCTCTTCCACTTGGAGCATAGAGGACGACGACCCTTCGAGTGGTGCACCAAGCGCCGAAACAATTTCACTCGACAATCCTCCTCGTACATTTACCAGAACGCACAAGACGAATGATAATGGTTTGAATGAGTCTACTGATGATATAACTAGCGTTCCTGCTGACCAGGAACGACAAATATTGCTGCTCATGCTGCTGGCGCAAGTTTGGTGAGTTTCATGAGTGACTCATATTTCCCTTCAATCGAATGTTATTTGATCAAGCTCAATGGACTTTTACTGGAGAAAATTCGTCTAATTTGTTCATTTTCTTCTATTCCAGCGCCCTTCACGATCCTACTCCTCGAACCTTTACCGTTCATGTGTTGGAGCTTTTCGAACGAGGCATTCTTGATCGACAATCCATCCATTTTTTGTACGATTTAAACTTGGTTCCAGCAATCACTCCTCCACAAGTACTAGCCTTGACAGCAGCAAATGAAGAAAAGGAAGCTACGAGCAACAACGACAATATTGATACCTTGACTGTCAAAGCACCGAATCATGCACGCTTTCCTCATAGATCGGCCGAAGTATCGGCCATTCGCGCCACGTTGGAGCAACTCGAACACCAGCGACTGTTGAACAAGGCTACTAAACAATCATCATTATCTACTGCAAAGCACGGCGCTCCATCTTCGTCTCCACCACGAGTCTTAAATCACCAAACATCCTTCGCCGCCGACCAGTATCCACTGTCACTGTCGCGCTACCAGCGCGAATTCTTGCAACGGCGCCTCCTTGCCTCAGGCTCCTTTGGTCAAGTCTTTTGCGCCACACATTACATGGATGGGCGCGACTACGCCGTCAAGCGCGTGGCCTTTGCGGCGTCGGGCTTTTCGAACGACTCCGTGCAGCAAGGTGATGTATAATGCTTGTTTGTGTCGCAAGCCATGTTACCGTTTGTCTCATGCAGATTTTTTTTTCTACGCTACAGTCATTCGCGAAACGCAGTGTCTTGCCTTGTGCGATCACCCAAACGTAGTGCGATACTACACGAGCTGGCTGGAACCTAGCTGGATGACTGGTTCGTCAACCGCCTCATCTGACCATGAGCCGCATCAACGACTACTGACAAACGTTCAAAAGCTCGTGTCGGCGGAAGGTTTGTCGGACGACTTGACGGCGGACTTTAGAGACTATTTTAAAATATCGAATGACACACCAGTTCACAAGCAAAGGAGATATTCGTTTGGCGATAGCCTCAATGTTGGTGACGAGGAAAGCATTTGGACGACTGAACAGGACCAATCCAAGGACGACTCGTATTTGAACAGTCATTCTCGGCAGCGACCATCTTATTTACAACTCAACAATCATCAACATCATACTAAAGCAGCAACCTATCAATATCAGATATGCCTTTTTATTCAAATGGAGCTATGCGAAACTCTTACGCTTGCTGATTGGATACGAAACCGCAATCGCGCGTCCACATGCCGCTCCGTCGCAAATCGCATTGCCAACGTGAGCGCCATATTCAGGCAGCTCGTATCTGGCTTGGCTCATGTGCACGACAAGAACATTATACATCGCGACCTAAAGCCAGCCAACATTTTTGCATGTTCGCGCTCTAGCAACAGCGAAGTGGCAGACCATTTCAAACTCGGCGACTTTGGACTGAGTAAGCTTATGAAATCGTCGTCTTTGTTTGATGACATGGCTCAAAATAGTCTCCAACTGGTGGAACGCGGCAATGCTACGATTAATCGACAACTCGGCACGTCATTGTTCCCTGGTGCTGATTCTGGCTGGCACGATCCTCTGACAGCGGGCGTTGGAACTGCTTCGTACGCGGCTCCCGAGCAGGTTGCCTCACGGGCGTATGGGACTGCAGCCGACATTTTCAGTTTGGGATTGATTCTGCTCGAGCTTTTGTGCAGTTTTACCACCGAGCATGAGAGGCTCATGACATTTAGTGACTGTCGTCATCGAAGGGTTGTTCCGAACGAACTCGAAGCATATCCTCTGGCAGCTGAAACGATTCTGCGGTGCACTGATCCAGATGCGAGCAAGCGACCGAGGGCAAAGGAATTGATGAATATTGATTTGATGGAAGGTGCGACGTGCTTTTTGGAGTCAACGACATTTGACTTACCCCGGCAGCTGCGCGCGAAGGACGTTTTGATAGCGAAACTCACAAGCGATTTAGAAGCGAAGCAACAGCTTATTGACGATCTTCACCAGCAGGTACACGCACTGAAGTGCAATAATATGAGGAGCGAGGGAACATGTTTTCCGAACGCCTCCAATCATTCATCATCCAATCGCGAGTCATCGTCTTCAAGCGACGACGATGAACTTTAACGTAAGCACCGTCACACACGACCTAACTTTTACTCGCATAACTATCATAAATGCAAAAACTTAAATTGTTCATGGTGTTCCACTGCCGTAAATGGCTTCTTCTTCCGCAACAGCTTCCTTCTCTTCCTCAAACTGTCGAAACAACCGCTTGAATTCTGCCAGCGAAATTTGTCCGTCGCCATCCATGTCAACGTAATCAAGCAATGCTTTGATCTCTTCCATCGGATAGTCGGGGTCCATCTTGTGCATTAATATCCGAACTTCGTCAATACTTAACACACCAGTTTGATCGATATCGGCATGATGAAATGCAGCAACAATATCGTCATCCGAGTATCCCCTATTATTCGCCAGCGAGTACTGCTTGACTGCTTTCTTAAAAATTCGCTTCCGGCACATGTTCAGCAGTGACGATTTCATTTCGGGACTGGCTTCCACAACCTGTAAAAAGTCGTCGCCTTTCATTTTGTACAACCGGCAAACATCTGATGCACAAGTAACGGTTGATCTGCAAAAAAGCACGAAGCATGAGATTACATGACGTCCATAACTGACATGAAGCGCGTTGGCAGTGACTTACGAGCGAGGACGATTAAAGAGCAAGCTCGATTCGCCAAACGAGTCGCCAGACGTGTATTTATGAACGACCCGCCCAGCATGGGACACAATGAGCTCGCCTGGATCACAAAAAAAGCGTGAGCAAAATCACGCCAGCGCGATAACAAAATACATATTGTATCGCATCAACTCACCACCATCATCATCTGCAACTCGGTACATTGCGTTGCCTAGATCCCCTTCATTGTAAATCACATCGCCCTTTTTGTACTTTTTCAAAACGACATTCTTTTGCAATCGTAACAGATTCTTGGCGTAATTCAACGTCCGCGCTCGCCACTTAAGTGTCAAATCACTCCGGACTGACTTGCTGACGCCCAAATACCTGTCAAAGTCTGCTCGCTTGATCTCAATAACATCAACCGGCGTGCTGCACTTTGCCGTTGTAAATCGAGTGGCATCCTTATTTAATAAGCTGCCCTCCCCGAAAAAATCACCGCTTCTCAAAATAGCGACAAGCTGGCCTTTTCGTGTTTGTATTTCAACCTTTCCAGAATTGATAAAGTACATGGCATCGCCCGGATCACCGGCATGAAAAATGATATGACCTCGCGGGTAGTGGCGCTGGTGGAGACCAGAGAATAGCTTGTTAAAGCGCGATAGTGACAGCGGCTGCTCTCCGTCCCCATTAGTTGATTCGAGAAACTCTTGTGTATCGCGTGACGATAGATTTGACCCAGTCTTTTCGTTCGCAACGCGGCCCAAGTCGTCTGGGGTGACAAATCCCTTGCCTTCCGCGTCAAACACCGCAAACGCTCGTTGCAAAACGTGAATTGCTGCCTCGCCATCCCTTTTTGACTGGTTCACTTTAGCTTCTGAGAATCTCGCGTCGCCATAACTTTGGCTCACCAACACTGTAAACATGCTAGCCTCCAATCTGTCGCGTGTATCCTTGAAGCGAGAAAGCTTCTTGTCCGAATCTGGCATCTTTTCTGTAGTTGCAGTCTCTCCTCGGACCCACGGGTGCTGAAGCATCTGATACGCCGTCATTCGCTTTCGGGGATCCTTTTCCATCAAGCGTGCAATCAAATCGACGGCCGATTTCGACAAATGACCTACAATCTCTTCGTCGAGTGGAGGTCGTGGATCCTTTCGAATACGTTCCTCAATCTCATCGTCCGTTGACGTTCCCTGCAAGTCAAATGGATGCACACCAGTCAATGCAATATACAGTATGACACCAACCGCCCACATGTCCATGGGCGCATCGCAAATAAGACCCTTTTTGAAGCGCTCGGGCGCCCAGTACGCCGTCGTTCCGGTCGAATTGGCCGACTTTGTCACTGGCTTTTTCCGTCCACCAAAGAAACCAACGTCATCCTCATCCGCGTGCACCACGGCACAACCAAAGTCTATCATTTTGATGGTTCCGTCGAGTCGGTTCTTGGTGCTCAGCAGCACTGTGTGTAAAGTATAAAGTGTTGTGTGTGAGTGACAAACTGCAAAAATCATGACCACCGACAGTCTCATACTTGTACAACACGCTAACGACTCACAATTCTCCGGTTTCAAGTCCGCATGTACCACTCCGATACCATGCAGAAAGGCCAAGGCGCTCGCCACTTCGTACATTAACCGCGCGGCATCCGCCTCGGAGTAGGCTCCAAAGTTGATCAAATGTTCAAACATTTCTCCGCCCGAAACCAAGTCCAAAATGAGATAGAAAAAGTTGTGATCCTCGTACATGTCCCGCAATCCACTAATGTTGGGATGACCGCCCTGGTCGTAGATGCGTAGCAACGCCGATGTTTCCGTCTTGAAGCCAGTGGATGTGGTGAAGCGACGTGAAATCTTTTTCAAAGCCACCTTTGTATGATATGGCAGCGAGCAAAGCATCATGTGAGTCAACGATCAACGACTCTTCAATCATATCCAAACAATAGTCATTACTCTTTTTTCTGGTTTGTCTGTTTAATGATGCACCAAAACTACAATAATACGAAACACACTTACCTTTTCACCCGTCGATTTGAGCCGCGCCGGATGCACGCTTCCATAGGCGCCTTCCCCCAGCACCGTCTCCCAATCCACCGTGTACTTGTCTTCGAGCGACCGCTGCTTCAAAGATCTCATCTTTTTCAAGTTAACGTTGCGTGGAATGGTGGGCAGCCGCGTAATTTCGGCGCCCGTGTGGTGGTCCAAGCGCTGCGTCGCAGCAGAAGACTCGCAGTCAGTAGTGTTGTTGGTAGTGTTTGTGGCAATTGCGACAGACGACACAGCTGCAGCGACTAGCGCACACTGTAAAACGTAGTCTCTGTAGTAGTCGTCATTGTGATGATTGTATGACGATGCATTTGCAGCCAGGCATCGGACCAAGGGTCTTCGAAGAAGCATCTGCTGTTGCTGCAAGTTCCTTCGACTGACAAGCTGCGCCCGCGCCGCGGCTGCCCGAAGCACGGAGCTACTCATGTCGTTCCAGTGCTTGCTGTAGATTGTATCAAGTTGTTTGTCTATCGAAAGCAAAGCTAGTCACACATATTGGGTTACAATGCCTTCCTTCCATTCGTCGATTTGCGCTGTTTGCGCGCCTCCGATCGATGCCGCAATCCACGATTCACTAGTATGGCTGAAAGAGTACTAAATCGCAGCGTGTCCACGTGCGACATACCATTTTCATTATCGCTTCCACTTCAACCGCGCCGACGCGCCCGAAACCACACAAAATAATCGCGGCGCGCAACTCGTTCCAATCCAAAATCACCATGGCGGCGGCAACCGTTTCCATGAGCCGGCGCTGTAGCGCGTTATTTCTTCTCCTGGCGTCTGCTACAGTCAGCTCCTTTACCATACAGTCACACTCGAATCATGCTAGACAATCACATCAGCAATTAATGGCAGCAACCGCAGCATCATCTCACAGCGTCGAAACGCTCACCATTCCACCCATGACGCGCCTCGAGGGCACTGTGACGCTACCCGGATCAAAGTCGCTCAGCAACCGCTGTCTGCTACTGGCCGCATTGGCGGAGGGAGACACGCGCGTCGACAATTTGCTGGATTCCGACGACATTACCTACATGCTGCAGGCACTGGACCAGCTGGGTGTAAACGTGGAGCGTCACTCTAAAGACAGTGTCACCGTCACGGGCCAAGCGGGACCAATCAATGCGCCATTGAGCGATGAATCCATTTGCAACTTGTTTCTAGGCAACGCCGGCACGGCCATGCGACCACTGGCCGCCGCCCTCTGCATGGGCCAGGGAAACTTTGTCTTGGACGGCGTGCCGCGCATGCGCGAGCGACCGATTTCCGACTTGGTCGACGGACTGGTGCAACTCGGCGCCAACGTTTCGTGTGCTGACACGGGATGTCCGCCCGTCACCATTCACGCGTCTGGTCCGTTGCATGGTGCAAGTTGCGAGATTTCGGGCAAAATGTCGTCGCAGTTTCTGTCGAGTCTGCTCATGGCGGCGCCTCTCATGAATGGCGACGTCAGCATTGGCATCAAGGATCAATTGATTTCGGCGCCGTACGTGTCACTCACCATGGGTCTCATGAAGCAGTTTGGTGTCAATGTCGTCGTGAACGGCAACATGGACGAGACTCCGTCGTTTCACATTGCCGCGAACGAACGCTACGTGAGTCCGGGTAACATCTTGGTCGAGGGCGACGCCTCGAGCGCCTCCTACTTCATGGCGGGCGCCGCCATTACCGGCGGCACCGTGACGGTGCGCGGGTGCGGCTCGGATTCGGTGCAGGGCGACGTCAAGTTTGCTCACGTCATGGAGCAAATGGGAGCGACTGTTGTTTGGGCGCCCGATAGTATCACGGTTTCGCGTGACGCAGACACCCGCCTCCAAGGCGTCGACGTGGATTGTGGAGACATTCCCGACGCCGCCATGACGCTGGCCGTGGCGGCCCTGTTTGCCGATGGTTCCACCACCATTCGCAACGTGTACTCGTGGCGCCTAAAAGAGACGGAGCGCATGAAGGCCATTGTGGCGGAGTGCACCAAACTGGGTGCCTTTGTTGAGGAGTTTACCGACTACTGCGTCATTCATCCGCCACAAGACAACAAGTTGAACGACAATGTGTTGATTGAAACGTACGATGACCATCGCATGGCCATGACGTTTAGTTTGGCGGCTTGTGGAGGTGTGAATGTGATCATTAACGATCCAGGTTGCACGGCCAAGACGTTTCCAACGTACTTTGACATGCTGGAGAGTATAGCGACGCATTGAATGTAGCTAAACAAAGAGTAAAATTGTTTTATAGATTATGTCTTGTGAATCTTTTTCTATTGATGAATTATAAAACAGGGCTGATCGTCCTGTCGATTGTAAAGTAAAAACGTGTCGAGCACCAACTTGCAAAAAGGTACTCGACCAACAAGAACCAACCCAGGCTATACAAGCTTGCTGCCCGTGGCGCAAGTCTCGCTGGCGCGGGTCAATAAATTATACGTTGACCTCATGGCCAATGGTGAAGGCTCTCTGACCTCGTCCTGAGTCTCACTTGTCACAATTCCCATGACCCACGGATGCTTGAGCATTTCCGACGCCGTCATGCGCTTGCTGGGGTCCTTGTGCATTAGTTGCGCCAACAAATCCACCGCCGACGCGGACAAGTGTCCCACCATGTGTTCATCCAACGGCGGACGCGGATCTTCGAGTAGCTGCCGTTCAATCTGCTCATCCGTCGCCACACCCGTCAAGTCAAACGGGTGCAATGCGTTGAGCATGATGAATAGAATGACACCAACGGCCCACATGTCCATGGGAGCGTCACATGTGTTACCCGACTTGAGAAAGCGCTCGGGCGCCCAGTATGCCGTCGTGCCCGTCGAGTCGGCTGTTGGATAGTGTTGCTTTTTGGTGTTTGACCGAGGAGATGGAAGTGCATCGTCATTGTCGCCCTGCACGACGGCACATCCAAAGTCAATGAGCTTCAAGTTACCATCTTGTCTGGAGTGACTCGATAGTAAAATGTTTTCCGGTTTGATGTCGCCGTGTACAATCTTGAAATTATGTAAAAACTCCAAGGAGCTTGCCAGTTGCTTTATCAAGCGAGCCGCGTCCGCCTCGCAAAAGGCGCCGTTGGTGACAACGTGGTCCAGCATTTCTCCGCCGGCCACCAGTTCCAGCAAGACGTAAAAGTGCGAATCGTCCTCGTACTGCAGGAATCATCAATGAGGGAGAAGATGAGTAAAAATAGTGGATAAAGAACTCAATCAACAGCAAAAGCAATGACTCAACGCACCATGTCGAAAACGCGGTTAATGTTTGGATGACCACCCTCCTCGTAAATGCGCAGCAAGGCGGACGTTTCATTCTCAAACTCGGCCGTGCTGGTAAACTTGCGAGAAATCTTCTTCAATGCAACCTGCCACATAGAAAATACACAAACGTTAGTGACTGACTGACTCGTTCCGAATTCCAGTCACAGTACCGCTGCTCAAACGTACCAACTCTCCAGTCTCCTTAATGTAGGCTGGATGAACACACCCATAGGAACCTTGTCCAAGCACTGTATCAAAGTCGACAACGTACTTGTGCTCCAACGTTTCTGATGACTGCAGTTGTGGCTGGTGGTGTAACAATGACTGCACCGAGTCATCATGATGACTGGACGAAATGCACGATTTCTCCAAAAGAGATTCGCACTTGGCGTCACTTGCACCAGCGAGAGCAATGGAAGCAATCGTAGCTGCTGCGAAACAGGCCAGTGTAGCGTTGCTGCTGCCAGACTCGTAGAAATGACCTTGGAGTGCGACTGATGCATCGGAGGGAGAAGAAGCAGCTGCAAGAGAGGCCAGCGATCGCACGCCCCTCGCCTGCTTGAGGCTTTCCCTAGCATGATATCGAGATGCTCGAACGACGGTTCGTAGTATTATACAGCTCATGATTAGTTACGTTGTCCAGTAACTAGCGAAGGAAAAAGGTAACTGCTTTTGTGCTGCAAAGCGAATCGTTCACCATTCGATTCGCACTCTCGTCGAACGACGGTTTATGGGACTGGTGGCTGTGCTCGCCTCGCTCGCCACATCCAAGGGCTTCCACAGTCATAAGGCACGGCCTGCGCGTTTTCCACGACCGACGCAACGCCCCAGATTGACGTCATGATTCTCCGCGAAGTGTTCGTTGGAATTCCTCCGTGTTTCCATGTCGTTCCGAAATAGCCGTCATTGCTTTCCAAACATCACCAACTTACACAGTTGTCGAACTTGTCGATGCTGCCTTTCTGAATGCAGCATCGGCAAGCCGAAAGAGAGAATGACGTGAATGCATGCCAAATGCTGCTACCAGTTTGGCGTGCCAAAGTGGTAAAGTTGGAACGCGCACACCTTTAGAAGATCATTGAGTACCAACTGTAAAGCCCAAAACCTGCGACGCACGATGCGCCAGTGTGGCTGTCGTAAAAGTACAATTATAAAATATCGAAGTGGCAAGAAATAATGACACAACAATCATCTTTTAAGATATGCGGGAAGGTGGAGACCAACTGGTACATACTCTGTGTCTCTGCGGCGCCACAGACCCATTGGCCATCAACCAACTGCTGCATATATTGAACCGGAACGGACAAGCTGGCAGGCCGGACACTTATAGTCTGCAGTGGATCAAGCATATACAAAGATCCAGTAAACTCATTGTAGCAGCCTGTCCTTCTCTGGGCCGAACAAGCTCTGCTAACGGATTCGTGTAATCGCTTCAACGAGTGTCACTTCGCTGCGACGACCTCCCAGAGCAAGCTCACAGCAATATAGTAGGTTTGTTCTATGAAATAGGTATAGTGGTCCGTACAAACATTCGATTGCATGCCATGTTAGCAATTACCGGCAGTATATTTCTTAGATGTTGATCGTTGTCATGATGTTTGCCTTGGCGCGCAACAAAGGTCTCGATTTTGACAAGGGATGATCAGCCAATCCACTGCGGAAACCGGGGCTGCCTGTAATAATGATCGAATTCTCCATCAAAACGAAGCTTGATCTCAACTTGTGTGTCGTTTACTGTCAGGAAACGGAGGACACCGCTGTCGCAACAATCCAATTTCTTCCCAGACCTGATAAAGCTTGTGTGATGACGAAATGCATGGCGAACTGAATGCGCATGGCTGCATACCACTAGACCAAACAAAGTATGACTGATAAACTGATCTTCAGCCCCATTGAATGTCGGTCTATGAGAAGTTAAAAGGTGATTGATACTTTTAAAACGCATCGATGAGAGCATATTATATGCCACTCGCTGGCTTCCGGCCAGATCCATCGAATTATCACAATGAACTCGCACAGTGAGCCCATTCACCCTGTCGTCCAACCGTGTGACACTATTATACATTTCATCCCACTTGTCTTCTTTTGTTGTCCCGTTAGTGTCGAGCTTTGCCTTCACAGAATAGCCATCATATACGACCACGTCGTGATTTTGCAATAGTTCCCCTGTCCTCTGCATTGTCCTTTCGCTTTATATAAAGGACTGTCTTCCTCGACGAGAGCACCATTATCAAGCGCAATCAATCCGGGTAATAAATCGTCGATCAATGGCTGTCGACTAAATTCCTCGGCATCTGACCAGCCACGGTGTACAAGTTGCTCCGCCCCCTCCGTCAATAATATTGCATATTCCTTCGCGCGACAGCGGCAATGCTTTCAGCGCTTGCTGGGCAAATTCCATGTCCGCCTTTTCCTTGAGTGACTTGTTCATTAGACGAAGTGAGAGAAGCTCGTCAAAACCGCAAAAACCAAGAATTAGCTCAGTCATTGAGGGTTCGCAGAGAAACTGCGGCGTTTCGCCTTTCCGTGGTGGCCATGACTCTCTTTTTTCATCTTTGGCGCTCTTGTGACTTTGTTTGCGGCGCTTCGCACGAGGCTTGGAAGCATCACGGGGTTTGATGCGCGGCATGGTGCGTGCTAGTTGCTCATAGCGTGTAATGATGGAGCGTCCGGTAAAACGTCATTTTCGCCGAAACTGTCGCACCGTTTCTAACATTTAGTCGTGGATAAGACTTGATTGGCGCAAATGCGCGCGTGCAAAACAAGGCTATGCTTGCGCGCCAACGGATCGCCAAAATTACTTTCAGACGTTGTCTGAATCAGAAAGATACTTTCAGACATTGGCTTAATAAGAAATGTACTTTCAGACACTGTCTGAAAGTGAAAGATACTTTCAGATTTTATTTAATTAAGCCTGCGACTAAAAGCGAACTCAATGATATTTTTGAGGCTCATGATTGGTCGTGGAGGCAGCTGTTTCCTGTAAAATGTCTCGATGGTATGACTGCCGCCAACCAAGTTTTCGACGACGACGACCATGGCACCTTTCGACAAGCACTGACCAGCCATACAGCTTGTTGCAATACATGTTATAAATGCATTTCGTGTCAGGAAGCTTGCTCAATCACATGGAACCTGGCAATATAGTAAAGATTTCCCAGGAAAAGGACGATGTGTTGGCTGCATGAAGCGGACCTGGCGCCTGGCGCCCCCATGAACACAAATCGTGTCGTCGCGAGCTCCACAGGCCCCTCACGACCAAACCAACTTGACAGATCCAATCGCCATATATTATTTAGTCTATTTTGAAGGTGAAATTATTAGAATTGGCTTTTTGTAGGTTGAGGTGACAGTGGTAGTGCTTGTAAGCGTTTGCACGGCAGCGAGCGTTGTCGAAGGCCTCAAGTTCACCGTCGTGGATGGCTGCGCATGATAAATGACTTTAGTGACTATTGATATTTACTGAATCTGCCAAAAAGTACTTTAAATGTCATAGTAACTTACTTTCAGACATTGTCTGAATCAGAAAGATACTTTCAGACATTGTCTGAATCAGAAAGATACTTTCAGACGTTGTCTGAATTAGAAAGATACTTTCAGACATTGTCTGAAAGTAGCAAATCGCAGACTCCGAAACAGCTGGACGAGCTGGCGCGTCGCGCCGGTGTGGCTTTCAACGGATATTCGAAGCGTTAACGGAAACTTGAGTGCCAGTATGACATTTAGTGACGAAAAGTCATTTTACCGGACGCTCATGGTTTCGGTGGTTTTTCTGCGATCCGCCGAAGGTTGCCAGTCGCATCAAGTACCAATAAGACTTGAGTCACATTTTGCAACCGTTGAGATCAGGCGCGCTCGTCAGGGAGTCTGGCTTAATTAGGTCAAGTGCCGGCGAGCCGAGTTAATGGCTGGACTCGCTTTCTTAAGTATCCGTGCGCAGTGGCACCGATCGATCTTTCTCATCAAGATGGATCCGGAATTCCATCAGATCCCCTCACATTGCATACAAGCATACCCCAGCTGTTAACCCGCAACCATTGCACAGCTTTAGCATGAGTCTCAGAGGAAGCTCTTCACCTGATCCAACTGCCTCCCAGTCATCAGCCAATCGCGTCATTATTGCCGAGCCAAAGCCGGCGGCGCAGTCGCAGCTTGCAGAACGCCACAGCCCCCAACATGCCATTGCTCATCCCCACGTTAAGTCCTGGACATCAACCCGGCATGCTCCAGCCACTAGTTTAAATCGAACACTTGCCATTGCGCTATCAACGACACCCCGCTTGGACCGCGGCTTGAACGTTTACAAGGCCACGACGCGCGGTCGCTGGACGCCGCGTGTTCTCACACTCAGTCAAGATTAGCTTGCCTTGTTTTGCACCAAGACTCGCATCGCCTCGAATCGACTTGGCGTCATGCTGCACCAAGTGCCACTGCCGTGGCTGACCCGCAAGGGCGGCTTGACTGGCTTTTGGACGCCGCAGGCGCTGCGTGACACGTACGTTCAATACTTGGACGTGGCCGACTTGGCGAGCGTGCATCATGGAGTCATTTGCTCGAAAAAGTTGGAACTGATGCGTGAAAGCACTAGATTGAATTTATTACGGACTCCATTGGCGTTTGCAACGAGGGAAAAGCCTCCGCAGGATTGCTTGGTGGATCACTTTGTCACGATTGTGCATGGGAGACACCAAACGCTCGACGTATGGGTTCCTGACGAACAAGATCGCGACGAATTGGTCAAGACGGTCAAAATCATGATTGCAACCTATCGGCAAGCCAAAATGAACATTTCCAATGATGAACTACTGTTGCGCTACATTTGGTTCGACATTGATGTGAACCGCGACGGCGAAATTAGCAAGTCGGAGTGGCGCCGCATTCTGCAGCGCATCAATTGGCATCACAAGGACCCAAAGAAACCCTACAAGAAGGCTGCCAAGAGGCTTCACACGCACCACTTGACGTACGTGCAAGTTGTTGACTTGCTTCATCAGCTCAAGAATGAGCCGCAACCGAGTATGGAAAACCAAATTTGGAACCAAGTGTTCGGAGCGAACAAGGATGTTGTGACGGCCGAGGAGTTTCTCGAGCACTTTTACTGCGCAAAGCAAATGGAGACGGATGCGACGCTCGAAAGTGTCACGCAACTGTTTACAACCTTGAATGGCATGGAGCTGAGTCGGACAGACGCGGCTGCCAATTCTGATCCCTCCCTCTTGTCGCGAGCGCGGTTTGACATGTTTCTGCATTCCGAAATGAATAGTGCTTACAATCCACTATCGCTGGCAGAATCATCGACACCCTTGAATGAACCACTGTCGCGATACTGGATCAACACGAGTCACAATACGTACTTGTCGGGCGATCAACTCGCGTCGGCGAGCTCAGTGCAAATGTACAGGGTGGCCCTGCAGCGAGGCTGCAAGTGCTTGGAGCTGGACTGCTGGGATGGCGAAGAGACGGACACTGGACGATGTCGACCTGTGATATTTCATGGTCATACCCTTACATCCAAAATACTCTTTGAGGATGTGGTTCGAGTCGTTCATTCCTACATGCTTGACAACCCAACAACGTATCCAGTAATTCTGTCGCTGGAGAATCATTGCTCGCACCCGTTTCAGAGCGAAATTGCGAAAACGCTTAAAGATACACTGGGTAACTTGCTCTACGTGCCGAGCAAGGAGGACAAGACTGGCGAGTTGCCGTCACCCGAATCACTTCGCGGCAAAGTTATCATTAAAGGCAAGCGCCCACCCGAGCCAGAGGACGACGAAGTTGCAGCTCTCATGACGAAAAACGACGACGCGGACCAATATGATGACTCTCCTTCAACCTCAAGAACGGACATTGACCCAGATGTGTCGGAAGCACCGACTGCTGCATCGCCGACGAGTGCAGGCGACGCAGGAGTTGGTCTAGTGAAACCGCTTCCAAAAATTGTTTCCGAGCTTGCTAAACTCACGCTCTTTCATGGAACAAAGCACAAGGACTTTTACGCGTCCATTATGGAACCGCCATCGAACATGCACTCGATTGGCGAAACAAAAATTGGCAAAATTCTTGCCAAGAGCCCGGCCAATATTACAATGTGGCGCCTGTATAATGTCCATCACATGACGCGCACGTATCCGGCTGGTACTCGCGTTGACTCATCCAACTACAATCCAATTCTGGCGTGGTACTTGGGCTGTCAATTGGTGGCGTTGAATTACCAAACCAATGATTCGGCGTTGATTTTGAACGATGGTCTTTTTCGACAGGGAGGTTGCAGTGGATACGTTCGAAAACCAGACATTGTCATGGGGCGTTCGCCCGAGCCCAAGCGCGTTACCAAAGTCACAGCAGAAGAGAAACCTGACGAGCCGCGCGATCTTTTGGAAGAAGTAATGGACGGATTCGAAGAGCTAGCTTGCGGCGAAGAGGCGACCAAGCGGCTCATTGCCAGAATCTCGGATGATCCAGCCAATGTGCTACTAAAGTTTGAAGAAAGGGAGTTATCACTGAAAGACAATGATGCTCCGCTGAGTATCAAAATTCGAATTTTGTCTGGAAGCTGTTTGCCCAAATCGAGTGGTGACAAGCTTGGCGAAACGATTGACCCATACGTGACCGTCTCGATGCACGACGTCAAGCGCGGTGCAGATGCCAAGACTGCCTTTGCTTCGCAGTCGCATAAGACGGCAACTATAAGCGACAATGGATTCTGTCCAGTTTGGAATGAGGCAACGTTCACTGAGTTCTTGGTATACTCGCGACATGTTGCAATGGTTCAATTCGACCTGTGGGAGGAAGATGTGGACTTTAATGATAAATTGGCGCATGCAGCGATCCCTATTCAGCATCTTCGGCCCGGCTACAGGTCCATCATACTGTATGACTCCAATAATACAAGAGTCGGTCCATTTGGGTTTGCGACGCTGCTAGTGGAGATTGATATTGTCGAAATCAATATGTAGCATGGAAAAACATGACTCTGAGCAGATTGCATTTAATTATAGTGTCTTTTACTGCACGTCAGTTGTTTTACTGTTAGTGATAACGCAGATACAATATGCTTTGCACCGCCACTATACCGCACTTAATTCGCAGCACGGCGTCGCCAAACAGCACGATCCGTACACATCGTTCGGCAGCTCTTGGTAAAGCTCATCCAATGTACTGTTGTAACATTGCGAATGGAGGAACCAATTAAGTGTTGCTTCAAAGGCTGGTCGCTTTTTATTCTTGGCAAGCCAGTTGGCATGAAACAATATTGGTTTGATTGCATCTTTTTCGCGCATGTAGCGGGTGATCTTGGCGCCCTTTTGAAAAGCGTACCCATTCGGAAAGAGTTCGGCGGCATCACCAAGTACTTTGACGCGCAAACCATAGCTACTCATGTGTTCGTTCACAAGCACCGTCATGATCGCCTGATGACTCTTGGTCGTCAGGACGTGGTCTCCCAGTCGAGCAAAGACGTTGAATAAGTGCATTGTCCGAGCATTGTGACGAACATAGTAGAGACCTGTATTGGCGGCAATGGGACGGAAACGCTCTGGGTGATGATAGCCGTCGTGTTGGAAGTACATGTCAAAGACTGCCGTGTCGGGATTGTTTGTCGTGTTGCGAAAGAATGGAAGCGGACTCTGGTACCACGCAATATCAACATCCTGAAATAATACGTCGTAGCCAAGCAGCAATGTCAAATGCACGCAGTAAACCTTGGCCATCATGACGGAAGCAAACGTTGCATCGGAATAATTGTGTGCGGCTTGCAGCGGCATGCTTCCAAAAATGGCGTCGTCGGCAAACACATGCAAACCCAGTGCCGTGGCAAGCTTGTTCGTGTGCGCGTCCGTGGCAAAGACGACAATGCGATCAAGGTCCTTTATTCCACGCGCTCGTGCGGCGCACACAAAGTTGGCGAGAAGATTGGCTTGTCCGTAGTTGCAGACCATGACAATGACGAGACGATCGTCAAGATTTCCGTCAGCATCAATTGCGGCACGTTGCAGAATGGGTTTTAGTCGTTGCAAGGCACTGGGTATCGCAGCATGATAGGTTGATAGTGCTTGGTTACTAGCATCAACATGCTCCGGTATGATCTCTTCCAAATCGGGTCGTGCAGCTGCATACCTCCATGACGCCGCTGACGAATCTGCATCGGAAGCATTACTAACGTCTCTTTCCACTCGTTGCTTCTCAAACTTGTGCACATGCTGAGACTCCCACTGACTCATAATGGCGATACACTCGGAATCCTTGCGAACCTTTTTCTTGCGCCGATAAATCTTTTTGGTGGGTTGCGTCAAGACAACTTTGACGGTGTGGCAGTTGGAAAAGGCGTCGTTTACCGACAAGACGGGTGAAAGCGTATTATAAATACTGGAAACACTTGCATCTGCATGAGCCGTCATACTAGTGGGAAGACTCTTATCGGATCCGTAGAGCACCAACACGTGTTGCGCAAACGGCGTGGTTGGATCGAGCGCCAATCCCAAGTCTAAATGCTGACTAAAGTCGTTTCGATCTACCCTCGTCATGCCAGACACCAAGTCGCGAATGGAATCGTCAAACAGTAGCGATTGTTGGAGCTGTTTAATGGTTTGTCTTGTTGATGTTTGAGCAGATTGTGATGCAGAATGCGTTTGCTCGACATAGGTGTCGACTGTACATGGCGTCGGTACGCACGAAGGACAAGTTATGCATGCAGGGCATGACAAAGCACTGCGAGACGAATCTGCTGTCGTCGCATTCATTATTGATTTAAGTCCAAGTTTGCTATTTTGATGATCATAATCATCGTCGTCTCCAAGACGAATAATGGCATCCATGCCGAGTCCGATTTGACGGTCCAGCAACGCTCCCACCATCAGCCCAATGACAAATGTGAAATATGGATTTGTATGACGACACGATGTAAGTAGTTTTCCATGTCGTTTCCTTTGTAGAGCAGCGACCATGTTCCCGTGAATGATGGAATGGTTCGATGAATCCATCACGGAACAAACCTGTCACGCTTTATCGTAGCGGTACTTAACAAGTCGTAAAGGTACTGAATCTTTCGTCGCGATCCACACAACACGAGACTTATTATTGATCGGCCATGGAAGGATTGCCGCTGCTTGCTGCCCTCATTTATCTCCTTGCTCAGTCTCTAACTCGTATTTCATCAAACATGAGTAACGAATCACTTTCACCTCCTCCTCCTATTAGCAGCAGCAATAGCAACAGTCGCCCCCAGATTCTCCTCATGGGCGACTCGCTGACGCAGCTTGGTTTCGAAGGATGGGCTTCCACACTGGCCAACGTGTACCAGCGCCGCGCCGATGTGCTCAATCGAGGCTACTCGGGCTACAACACCAAGTTTTACCTGCAACTGCCGGTGGAAACTCTCGACAATGTCGTTTTGGTAGTCATTTTCTTTGGAGCAAACGATGCGGCACTATTGGAGCAGGATGCGCATCATCACGTGCCAGTAGAATTATACAAGGAGAATCTGAAAACACTATACGAGCGCACGAGAAGTTCCACCAATTGCAACAACATTTTGTTCATTACACCGCCTCCGGTCCATCACGAGCAGCGACTCGCCTACCAGAAGCAACGCTACGGCGCAAAAGCGACGGGCGTCTTGGAACGAACCTTGGATCACACGCAGCGGTACGCAGCTGCCTGCCAGCAAGTGGCGAATGAACTAAACGCTCCGTGCTTGGACTTGTTCAACGTCATGCTGCATGCCAATAAAGACTATGGAATCTACTTGAGTGACGGCTTGCACTTTAGCGTTGACGGACATGAGCTCGTCGGCGAGCAAGTGCTGCGTGCCATTCAAACACACTTTCCGCAACTGCACGTGGAGCAGGATGCGGCGACGGGTCAGTGGTGCAACCGCAGCTCCCAGTGTCAAGGTCTTTCGAGCCAGGGGCCGTACCATGATGAGATTGACGCTAACAATGTGGCAAAAGCGTTTACAAAATGAGCGAGCAGAGAAAAGACAATAGAGACGAATCAAACTCAAACCTGTCTCAATATAGATCACTAGTGCATGGTTGCTGCATATCTTACAATATCCTACAATACTCTTGTCGAGGTTACGGTAGTTCCGTCACTGAACCTATGGGGCACTGTGTTATCGACCAATGCCTGGCATTTCAAAATATGAGTCATGCAAGTATCACAATGACCGGCAATGCAAAAGATGAGTCATTTCTGTGACCATCGAGGGCTGACGGAGTGAGGTGCCCCGACCACCACACAAAATCGATTACCGAGAGCCTCCATATCTCACAACAAAGGATCTTGTCAGCATCAAACAGTATTACAAGTAGTAAATACATACTGCAATATAACAAGATTATGGACAACTTTGTGAAAAAGATTCCTGGAAGTCCACCATTGAAAGCCTTTGTTTGTGCCGCGTGCATTAGCGCCGCCTTTGCCTACCCCGTCTTTCGCACTCAAGACAAGACCAAGCAGGGGCACGACTTGTTTTCGCAGGAAAAACCCGAGGCCATTGCGTCGGGCCAGGAGCGAGCCAGGCGGGAGCAGCGCAAGAATTTTTAATAAAAACGAACAACATGATGGATGACGACGAGCAGCGCAAGGCGTTTCAAGCCTTCATGCTCGGAGGCAACAAGCAAGCGTTGCAGCAGTCACCTTCACCTTTACAGTCATCGCCATCACCATTAACAAGTCCATCAACCAATAAAAAACGCAACCATGCTGCATTTCGTCGCAAATATGCCAGTGCGCTCGCCGCCTTTGACTCTTGCTTCTGCAAGCACTGGCTCGACGCGGATGACCAGCTGCTGGCCTGCGTCGGATCCATTGCCAATCTGCGACAACGCATTTTCGTTTCCAGTCGCGCGTTAGTGTTGCAAAAAGCAGAAGATGCAAATCGTGAAGATGACCAAGATTTGCGAATGCGTACTTGCTACAAGAGTCACGGATATCGCCAAGTCGTCAGCAGCAGCAGCAGCAGCAGCAGCAGCAACTACTGCCTGTCGCGTGGCGACTTGGAACTGACCCTGACGGACGAATTGCTGCAGCACGAGCGCATGACGAGCTTGGCGCGACGATTAATTTCGTCGTTGCACCAAGACCAGGAAACGCTTGGTCGGCGATTGGAGGAGCTACTGCTGATGCTGCACTTGGATGAGGAACCTGCAACGGAATTTGCAGCAATGTTGGACGAGCGTCGACAATTGTATTTGGCAACGTCGCACGAACTCTATCGCAAGCAACGACTGTTGCAGCAACTATTCGACTCGATTAGTGATGACATGCTGTTTCAGGAGGGTTTGGAAGCAAACGATAATGACGCGAGTCCAAGGCGCGTGGCGAAACAAATTGCGAAAGTTTGGTCGCGATTATCCTCCACCAGTCATTTATATTGCTACAAGGAGCTGATTGAGAAATTAGATGTGCGAAATAAATAGCGATGAACAATAGTTTTATATATGTCGAGGTCGTTGTGTGTAGATCTTTTTCGTCGTACATAAGGATCAAACACTGCCGGTAGGTGTTCATTGTCGTAGGTGCGATATTCGTCTGATCATTTCCGCGTCTGGGTCACATCGCTTATCATTGGCTACAAAGGCTTCATTATACCAAGATCAAAACTTTTATGCAATTATAACAGTTAACCAAGATTTGGTTTTGTATTTATCGCCAAATTAGTGCCGGTACGACATTTACTTCGCGCACCACCACGTTGTGAACATTCATCGGCCGTCGTTGCTCGACGCTCCTCATTCATCCTGCTGTTAATCATCACTTTTACATTCTCAATTTGCGATATAGAAGCGAGTTACAGTAAGATTGATACGAAGTAAAAAAAATCGTTTTGCGATTGCAAGAACAAGCTGAACGACAGCCGCCATTTTCATCATGAGTCATTTGTTCCGATCACTCCTTCCTTCCGTCACAAAATCTCACTCGGAGAGACGCATACTTCGAACCAATCCGCATCACTTGTTCAATATTATTAATGACGTTGACAAATATCATACGTTTCTGCCGCTCTGCACGCGATCCAAAATAATTTGGAGGAGCAGCAATGAATATCGCGCCACGTTGACCGTCGGCCTTCCGCCGCTGCTAGAGGAAACGTACACTTCCCACGTTGTCTCCAATGCCACGCGCCTCATTGTGACGGCCAAGAGCATCCAGAGTCACCGTTTCAAAGCCTTGTCGAGCGAATGGAAGCTACGTGCGACTGACAATGAAGACGAGTGCTTGGTGGATTTTAACGTGTCGCTCACCGTTAGCGATCCGTTCATTGTGGCGACACTGGATCAAATACTCCAGCAAGTGGCGGGAAAACAAGTGGATGCCTTTGAAAAGCAATGTCAAAGGGTTCCATTTGCATCAACAATGGGAACAGTCGCTCAACTTGGTCCGAAGCAATGAGCACTAATGTACACTGATACTCGCACTGAAACTGGATCACGCTGGCTGCATATCGCCATCACACGATAAATGAAAGGCTGCTATGTAAAGAAGCAAAAGAATATGCTTTCCTGACCGCAGCCGTTGATCGCATTGTTCATCTTTTATCTTTGAAAGGCAAAGGCAGAGCAGTGTCTAGCAAAATGCAAGCTCAAAACTTTAGATTATAGCGGCGGTGAACACATTTTTAAATGCAGTGGGTTCAAATTGTGAGTTATAAGAGTTTCATTTTCGTTGTCTTTCGTGAATTCCTAGAGTATGCAGTAAATGCGTCGTACAACGCTTGTCTGCTATTCCATCGAAATTTTACGCTGGACATTCGCGCACTTTCATTTTCGTTTACGCTAACGCCGTGAGAATGATTTTCGCAGATGCTCCTATTAAGAAAGTAGGCGCACACGTCGCTGGTATGGCCTGTTACAGTCACGCTACACTCGTACAGAAGAGCACTCGCCTCGTCCTCCGCTCTTATACAGGTTTCAGCTCCATAATTTCAAAGTCTTGTCAAAGCCACTCGTCACGACTGTCGTTCCGAGCAAACCCACTCCAGTCACCTTGCCGTCATGCCCGTGCAACTCATTGAGCATCTTCCAGCTCCGACTGCTCCATAGCTTGACGGTTCCGTCAAACGAACTTGATGCTAGAAATTCGCCAGTCTCATCAAACTTGAGACTAGTGATCAAGTTGGAATGCGCCGGAACATTGACTGCCAGTTTCCGCTGCCTTAAATCCCAAATCTTGAAGGTTCCATCGTCACCCGCCGTTGCCAGCTGAAAGCCATTGACTGGATGAAACTGTGTTTGCAGCACCCGCTTGGCATGTCCCATGAAATGGTGAATCGACTTGCCGGTCCGCAAATCCCAAAGATGCGTGACACCGCTAAAGTCCGTCGTGGCCACCAGGCTGCCGTCGGAATGCATGCCAATGCCGTAACATTCGCGCAAGTGGCCATCCTGCAGCAGCAACTGCTGGCCCGTCTCCAAGTCCCAGAGTCGCCACGAGTAGTCAAAGCTAGTGGTGGCGGCATGTTTGTGTAAGGGATGGAAGGCGACTTTGCAGAGACGAGCGGCATGTCCGGCAAAGGTTGCTTGGTGCGATAACGAGTACGCTGGTTCCTGGTGTTGCTGCTTTTTGTCGGCATCCTTAGCCTCGTCCATGACGACATCGCTCTTGGTAATCTTCCATAGCTTGGCCGTCTTGTCGAGCGACGTTGTCGCGAGAAATACATTTTCAGCAGCAGTCGCCACCATGTCCAAGTGCATGATGCGATCCTCATGACACAAGCTTTTGCGTCCCAAGGGCTGCAGCGCGGCCGAGCTCGCGTCCCATAGCTTGATGGTACCCGTCCAGCTCGCCGTCGCGACGAGAGGAGTGCTATGAAAGGCATTCGATTGGCAGCAGGCAATGCTTGACAAGGTTCGCGTGTCGCCGTACTGGGAACCCTGCAAGGCTATTTGACGAATCGTCTTGTAGGTTTTCAAACATGACTGGTCCATGCGAAATAGTTCCGACGATGCATCCGATAATTTTGCATCACTCGCTTCGTTTTCTTCGTTCACTTGCAGCTTTCGCTTCTTGTCCTGTCGCGCCAGTGCGCGCAAGCTTTTCTCTCGCTCCAATCGCTCGCGCGCTCGCTGCAGTGAAAACTTGGCAATCTCAATGCGAGCATCCACGAGCGCCTGCGAGGCTCTCGTATACTTTGTCACATTTTCCTCGCCCTCATATTTGATCGTGGCGGTTGAAAGTGACGAAGAACCGACTAATCCGCCTTGTTGCTGCTGCTGGCGCTTGATGAGTTCAAGTCGCAGTCGATCACGTATGTTTGCCAAATTTTCCCCAAACAATCTCACTGGCAATCCAAGTTTTCGCAAAACGTCTCGAACCTCGTTGGGAAGCGTTGGAACGTCGACCAGTGCGTTCGTTGGATCGGCGGCCAATCGCTTGAGTTCAATCTGAGACAGCTTGGCCTGGTGTTGCTCGTAGTGCATTTGCGAGGCGGACGAGAGCGGCAGTACTTCTGTTGCGCCGGAATGATGCTGATTAAATGACATTTTGAGATGTCTTGTGTGAATGCTACTTTATATGAATGGGGCTGAATAAATATTATAAAGTATGATCGTGGTGAACGTAACTACACCAAGTCTCACTTTCTCACGCGTCCTTCCATGGTGACGATGCATTCGAGGTTAGTACCGGACGGACATTATGCAAGCTTAGCTACCCATGCTACATTGTCCTTGTTAGAGTGCCCACAAAGAAGCTGAAATAATAATGTGCCCAATCAAATTTTAGCTACTGCTGCAAGCTACAAATTCTATATATATTTAAAGAATGTTGAAGCATCACTGTCACAGGTAGTCGTATTGGTTGATATAGCTCTCGTTTTCGCCAATTCAAACTAGATAGAACAAGGCCTGCGAAATGGATAACGATCGGAATCGGGTTCAACCGTTAGTGAGCGAGTTGTCCGACTGCACCGCATTCTTTGCAGTGAACATGTAATCATGCCAGTCTTCTGTAGCCTTTATGTTCATGCCAACAATGTCATTCAGCACTATCTGCTGCTGCTGTTTACTAAAGAATTTCACCACTAGTCCGTAGCAAGGCTGCTTTACAATCGAATGTTCAAATCAACCAAATCTTGCTCAAGTGCCTTGATTGTTGTCTCGCGTTGTGAGACGGGCAGTTTTTCGAGAAAATCTTTCAATTGCTGCGTGCGCCTTGCGCGTTGAGCCGCATGAAACTCTGCGATCGTACCATAATAAGAACCAGCTCTTTTTATATTCATTGGGCACGCTAGGACATGTGCATGGGCGTCTGATCCACAATCTTGCAGGCACCAACCGCAAAAGCTACATGGACAAACTCCACAGCGAATGGCAAAGCAGCCATCAAAATCGAAAAAGGCTTGTTGACATCTCGGACATCGGAGCGTCAAAATTTCGTCAATCACGCGCATACGGAGCTTGTCGGGTGGCTGGCTGGCAAAACGATAATCTTTGCATGTCATGTTGGTGTGACTCGCTTTGCATTGTAAACAAATCTCAATTGAGCAAGTCGAGCACTTTGAAACAAGCATATCTTTTGCAACCACGTAAACACCTGGGCACGTTGGAGTGATGCAAAATTGTAGTTTCCCAGAATTTGCTCGTACATGGCAGTCCAAAGCAAGGCGCAGTAGATTATTGAGTGTTGCCTCATCAAGGCTTGATTGCAAATCGCGCAATAGCAGCCCTTTGTCGCAATCATCAGCAAGGCATGTAAGTGGAAAGTCCCGAATACTGCCTGAGCCAACCCATGCATCAAAGCATTCTCGGCAGTAAAAGTGTCCGCAATCAACTCGTACCGGACTGTCGGGAGTACAGAAGCATACCGGACACAGTGCGTCCGAATCAATCTTGCCGTCGTCGCTGACACATTCGCCGCGAACTAGCTTGGCGACAAAAGCTTTGATACGACGAGTCTCCATATCTCCTCCTTCGACAAGCAACGCTCGATTCTTGACATCAATCGAAACTTGTCGTACCTTAGTTTCGGCTATGATCATATCAAGCGCCGAACGCCCTTGCAACACCAGGTGTTGGAATTCATGCTCGGCAATTGGCACTGCCTGCGTCGGCGTCAATGCATCGGTGCAATGACTTAAAACATTCTTGATCGTTGCCATTCGATCCCTGTCATTACCAAATACGCGGATCTGCTGACGCCTTCGATCGCACCATACGGCGGCGTGCATCGACGAAAGGCATGCGGGAATGGCTTTTTGGAATGTAGCCGAGGATGTGTAGCGATTCCAGAGAGCAGCATTGCCACTTTTTGGATCGCGAACAACTTCTCCTTCAATCAGCCGACCAAGCCGTAACTTTACAGCATCAATATGTAGTTGTTCGTCGGCAGTGATGGAGATAGTTCGGAATAAACTGGACTCATACAAGTGATAGCGAATGCCTTGCAACTGATCTAACTCGGCAAACATTTTTCTCTTCAGCGCATCAAACACAGGGATAGGCAAAGGGTATTTTATAGAGAAGAGACGCTGCACGAAGAGCTTGCCTCCACCAAGCTCCGGAATAGATTTTTGCTGCGCGAATTGGCGGCAAGCAAAGTCGGCCGTCTCTGCTGTCTCAAACCAAGCCAGCGCCTTTCGCTTGAGATCATCCTTCTGCCTTTCTTTGTTTAAATTACTTGCGACGTCAAAGCGCACCACGTTTCCACATTTCTGAAGGATTTGCCGCACCAACAAGCTAGCTTCGGATTCTTGGAATGGCAAATCTCCCAAAGTGACCGATTTCACCTTACCCTTGCCGTGCCGCTCAAACGACATTCTGAGTTTATCTGCAGTAGCAGTCTCTCCCAGATTGCCGACCCAGACAATGTGCTCCGTTATCACTTTTGTATATGGAACATGAATGTGCCGCGTTTGGGGCTTGTACGATGTCGTAATTGGTCGGCCACAAAATTGTTTGCCATTCGCTTCCCTCGTCGCCCGTATCGCGCCATCGGCCGCATGAAAATAGATCCACGCACAGCGCGACGGAGCATACCATTGGACCTTGACGGGTACGCCTGCGTTGTTCTTGCTGGTCGAGCCGCTTGGTTGCTTTTGGACAACGGAGACGAACGAGTTTTCCAAAGCCTTTGAGCGACTACCTTTATCTCTGACTTCGCCATTTCTGACCCACGTCTTGACGCAGGTGCCATGCAGCGCCGTGGCAGCCTTGATTGCATCCTGTGCGTCCGCCATCTCGGCCATGACAAACCAGCACTGCGGACGATTCCGATCCACGTCAAGTAGCAGGCGCTGCACTTTCCCAAAAGGCTCCAATCGATGCCGCATGTCCTGTTCGGAAACTGGTAGCTCTCTGGGAATATTGGTGACAATGATTGACTTGGCCAAGTGTTTCTGCGTGTCAGCCTTGTCATTGCCAAGCACGAGTTTAAAAACGCTAGCACCAGGACCAAATTCCACTTGAATTCCCTCGTCCAGTGCAATCATTTCAGTCTCTTTGCTAGCATTATCCTGATTAGCATCTCCACCGTCATTTGGCGCAAACTGCATTGCCAGCGCGGCATCGTGGCGAAACGGACAAGCAAGTCCGTTCCGACAAGCGCCGCGCAGAAAGAATCGACAGAGGTCTGGCGGCGGCGGCAGTAAATTAATGGTCGACTGTTGCGGAGCAAACTCTGGGGCAAAGGCCGTTAGCTTGGGTTGCGTTTGAAATATTGGACCCGTTGGAACAACTGTCGATTGCCGCGGAGCAAACTCGGGAGCAAAGGCCGTTAGCTTGGGTGGAAACATTGGAATTGCCGTTGACTGCTTTGGAACAAACGCTGGAGCCGCAGGCTGTAAACATTGCTGCGTCGACGTAGACTTAGGCTGCAGCGCTGGAGCAACTGGAGTAGTTCCCGACTGCCCAGGAATAATCGCTGAAGCAAAGGGCGTCAACTCAGGCTGCAGCGTGCTTCCAATATCAAAAATCGAACTACTTGACGGAGCAGTATACATCAAACCTTGAGTTGGCGACGATGCTAATTTGACTCGACTTGTCCGTGTCGGCGCCCACTCTACCGCAGTGGGATCCATAACGAGAGCAAACAACAAATTTAAGGCGGATGGCTTTGACAGTCTACGAGTATGATTCTTTTGTACCCAACTTTTTGCAACTAGCTTGAGAGCTGATGCCATCACGCAGTTCTGTCGTGGATCTTCGATCCGTTTTTCTTAAGTGTGACGTGTCGCAGCGTTAGTTAAACCTCGTCTGTACAGGAGCGTCCGGAAAAAGCGCTGAATCGCCAAAAATATCGTTCCGGTACTTAATTCCAATCGTGCAAATCATTACTTAGGCAAAATATGCGCGCGCGCATAGCCAGGCTTGGCTGGCGCGCAACAGCTGCTCAAATCGCCGCTTAAGCGGCCCGCTTAGCTAAGCGGGCCGCTTAAGCGCCACGCTTAGCCAAGCGACCCGCTTGCGTTGACGACGGAATGTGTTCCTTCCACCAACCATAAAACATACGGTTGCAAACCTTTAAAGTATCTGTTCTACTATTACCATGAATGGTCTCTTTAATGCTGACTTGATGTGTTATAAGGGCTCGAATTGATTGGAATGAGTCGGCAGCAGCAGGAACGAACGAGCGAGGCAATCAAAACGGAGCGTTTTAAAGCGCACTTTGGATCGATGCCTGTCGTGTATGCAAGCATTTGGAGAGACTTGGTGACAAGCGACCTTCCAAAGGCTCGAATTGATCCAGTCAAAGCTCGTGTTGAGCAGGCTAATCAAAATCATAAAGGCGAACCAAGATGGGACGGATCTGCTGCGTCGGCATTCCTTTCCGCAGATTTTGACGAGTACATTGCTCAGCAGCGCAAGCCAATAGAGCTTTATATGTCACGGGACGAATACTAGCAATTCACGTCAAAAAGGATCTACCAGTTAGAGAGAATCCGCAAGTTTTTGACGGACTATGGCGGTCGGAAACAAAGGAAGGCGCAACGCCACAAACGTTGAATAATGGTCTCGCAAGCTGCAAGGCAGATGCCGGCACGTAACTTTTTACATTTTAGAAACATATTAGTTATTGAAGAGTGATTCATGTTAATTTTATGCTGTCTACATTGCGGGATCAAGGTTCGTTTGATGCTCGTACATGGCGCATTTTTCGGTCGCATCGATATGTCAAGTAGGTGCGTTAGTATGCCACTTAGTGTACTAAGCGGGCCGCTTAGCTAAGCGGCCCGCTCGCTTAAGCGTGCCGCTTACGTAAGCGGCACGCTTAAGCGGCACGCTTAGCTAAGCGTGCCGCTTAGTTGAACCATCGAGTGATGGCTGGCGCGGCGCGCCTGCCCGACTTGCAACGGATCGCCAAAAGTTTCAACAGATAATCTGTACCGATGCGACATTCGCGCTTTGAAAGCGCTTTTTCCGGACGCTCCAGGGACATCCGAAATTTGAAAGTAACCTGGATGTGTACAGCTCGTGGTGCGACATTTCTGATTGCCAACGCGTTTGACCGCAACGCATGTCAACGGCACGTCCGGCGCGAAGAATTGAACCCGCGCCGGCAAGCATCCACATTCGCCACTGAAAATTGGCGATCGTCTTAAGATGCGTCTTAAGACGCGTCTTAAGACCCGTCTTAAATTAAGACCCGTCTTAAAATATATACAGCAACGAAGATAAGTTTATCTTAAGGAAACGTCTTAAGACGCGTCTCAATTCAAGACGCGTCTTAAACGATCTTAAGGCTAAATATTTCGCATTCTGCGATGCACGAGTCAGAGTTCCCACGCCAGCCGATCCATTATTGGCACGCGCGGGTCCTTATCCGTTGGCAATGGGACTTGATCGCCAAAATTAGCGCGCCAAACTGAGAACCGGTACGATCGCCTGTTTTCACATGTCCCAGCTGCGATCTCACATTCATCAACCGCGACGGCGCGGTTCCATCGGCATGCCTTCCAACCATGGCACTCTTTCGCATCAAGGGACTGACGACGACGAGCACTTCGCCGTTCATATACCGTAGCATTCATGAAACAACATCTACTAAAACTATTTTTGCTACTCCAATCCATGCTGCTGATTCCTCCATCAGCAGCAGCTGCTTCCTTTATTGTGACGCGAATGTTGCGGCAGCAGATCAAAAGGCAAACGAGTATGACTTTGAAACGAAAACAATCATTCACGTCAAGGAGCAGCAGCAGCAGTAGCAGCAGCAGCAGCAGCAGCGACTTTTCGACAAGTTACACGCTCCACGACTCATTTTCTCCGTCACTGTGCGCCAAATATGACGCTTTCATTCTTGATCAGTTTGGCGTCCTGCACAATGGCCAGGAGGCCCTGCCGGTCGCCCTAAAGTTGTGCCGTGACTTGTTTCAACAAGGTAAGCAGCTTGTTATACTGAGCAACACGTCCGCGCCAGCCGACAAAGCGCTCGACAAGCTGGAGCAGCTTGGATTTCAGCGCCAATGGTTCGTCGGAGCCGTCACGTCGGGTGAGGAAGCGGCCAAGTACATTAAGCGTCAGTATACTGCAAGTACAGTCAAGGCACTCACGTTCACGTGGGACGCTCGCATTCCCAACAATCCGCGACTAACGGCCTTGCCAAGTGAGTTCATGACACTGGCGGGCAATGTCGACTACGCCGCGTCCGTGGAGGAGGCTGACTTTTTGTTGCTGCACGGGTCGCAAGTGTGGCAGCGCAGCGAAAATGACTGCACGTCACTCGACTACATTGACACTGGTGTTTCGGAGACGGTTGACGCGATTCTCGAGCAATGCTTGCAGCGCCGCTTGCCCATGGTGTGCGCCAATCCCGACTTCGTTGTAGCGACACCCAGTGGTGGTGTGGCCTACATGCCGGGCGGCATTGCGGCGCGCTACGTCGAGTTGATTGCTGCACAAGAGACTGCAAGTGACGACGAGCCCATTTCCATTCACATGTTTGGCAAGCCAGAGCTAAAACACTTTGAGGCTTGCTTGAAACTGCTGGATTTGCCGGCCCCCAGGGTGGCGCACGTGGGAGACTCCTTGCACCACGACGTGGCGGGTGCGGCGGCAGCCAATATTGATAGCGTTTGGATTACAAACACGGGAATTCATCATCAAGAGTTAATGCGAGTACAAGGTTTTGACAGCAACAATGAGCTTGACGAAATCAAACTGCCAAGTGTGCCAGCACTCGAGCAAGTCATGCGCGACGCTGGAAACATTGTTCCGACGCATGTCGTTCCAGCCTTTTTGCAGTAAACGAAACAACAAGGCGAGCAAGCCAAGCAAGTTAAGCGAGAGTCAGCTTGATGGTGCGACTGACGACAACGACAAGACTTGGTTTCAAGTAGACTGGCTGCGGCGTTAATTGCAATGAAACAAACTTGCCAGCAAGGGGCTTGCAGTCGACTTTCTATTCGTGTACTCATGCGCATGCCTACCACTGGCATGCTAAGATGAAAATATCGGACATGAGTGTACAAAACATGATGAACATAAGTTGTCTAGTAGCTTACCTTGCTAATGATATATTCGCATTGACTCTTTAAGTATTATTTGTGTTGTGTGTGTGCGTGTATCTGATCATGTGACTTGACATGTTTGAAATTCCGAAAGGCTGCAAACTTTCAACCTGTTGCGTTAGCAGAACCCACCATGACAGAACCAACAAGCAGCGTCACATTGGCTGTTTTGAGGAAGCAAAAGGTCAGGTTGTGAATGATAAAACTTGTCAGGGTGGACCCATTTCGCTTACAGTATGAAAACCAATGCGCGATGCAGCGTAGTTTGTGTGTGATGGTGCGACTTCAAAACATATCGCACCGTTATCGATGCGATGAAACTCGCATCCACAACTTTTTGTTGCCGTCGCTGTCGCTCATCCGTTTCGAAAGCAAGCTATAGCTTTTTCGACACGTTGCCTTGTCGCTGCAAACAACTTTAACATGAGCGCATGGTCCGTCATGAACTCCTTTGCTGGCCTTGCCAGAGACCGCATGTGGTCAGCAGCAGCAAGTCAGCCATCATCATTTCCTTCGTTTCTACAATCACGCAACTTTTCCAAATTTATATCCAAGTCGGCCAAAAAGAGATTGGTCTTGACGACAAAGCGAGCCCACAAAGGTTTCTACAAGGGCAAGGGAGGTACCAAGGAGGGAAGAATTTCTAGCAAGGGCAAATTCATAGTAGATCCCTTGAAGCGCATGCAAATTGTTGCTCCAGATTTGACAGGATTCAAGGTACGCTCACAAACGAACAGATAACAATGAGATAGATTATTTTACCATGTGATAGAGATTTCTTAACCTCAATCTCTTCTTTCTTTACAGTTAAAACCCTACATTGCGTCGAGTGCGTCGCGATTCGCGCCTGAAATTCGTCGGTAACCTTTAACGTTTCTAAGTTAACTTTAGACGTTACGTTATACAAAGCATCATTTTCACAGTGTAATCTAGCATGTACAGTGGCTCCTCGTATGTCGCCAGTTCCTACGCATGGTCATTTTCATTAACCAAACTTTGTTCACTTGCACTCCGCTGCAACAGCGCTGGCCGATTCTCAACTTTTTTGAATACCATCAAACTGACACGAGCAGTAACATTTTACTCCACTGTTCATGTTTCATGCTTGGCAAACCAATTTAGCAAGTGATGTGCATGACCGCCATGCGCATGCATCAGCTAATCCATACCCCAAAGGGCGCAAGTTGCCGAGGGAACTTTCTCAAGTCGCTTAGAAGTGACACTGCCGCCAGAAGCAGCGCTTCGTGAACGGTGAGTTCCATGTAGGAATTCAATGTTTCAAGACCCTGCAAATGGCGCAGCGTCGGAGAGGCTTGCGGTTTCGGGGACAGCATGCCAAGACTGGCTTCATCGGTGGCTCAACGAGGATGAGGATTGGCTTTGAACAGCACGGACAACGCGAGCATGTTGATGAATAATACTTGAGCTACTGAAACATATCCATTCAGAATTATAATGCATGGCATCCTTGTCCAAAGCAAGCACTTCATCTGTCTATAACTTGCCCCAGGCGCAGCACTGAAAAAGTGCTATATACTCGTCTATCGTATACATCGCTGTCAATCCAGCTGAAAGTCGATAAGCTCCAATTTGGGCTGCTTTGGAACTCGTCCAAAAACCTCGCGGGCGTCCTTGCCACCATACACCTCGAAGCATCGTTTCGCCTCACGATCGGCATCCTCGGCACCATTCGCAAGCTTTGCTCTCAAGGCTAGCGTCGACATGCTTTCCACGTGGCACAGCGTCTCTTGGTTCAATACTCGAGCGCTGTGCGGAACATGTTCCTGTCGCTCCAATGCCTCCTCCATGCGTTTGCAGACAAGAGCGGCATTTCCCGACGTGCGAGCCCACTGTCGGCGAACGTCGCATCCCAAACGAAGCGAGAGAGGTTGAGGTTCCTTCTTGGTGCACTGGTTGTAGTAGAGTCGGATTCCGTCAAGATTCTGACGCTGGCGCGAACAATAAATAGCCTTTTCTAATATTTGCTTGAGATAAATCTGACAGCCCTCCGAGATTGCAGCCAAAACAGCGTCATCCTCGGCAACATCTTCATTGTACCAGGAATTTGTTTCAGGCGAAGTCACAGCCGTCATGGCGGGCAAGGCTGATAGTCCTGGCAAGACCGGACCGTCACGACGAGTCAATTCTGGCAGTCGCACGCGAGCCCAAGCCGTCCGCGACGAGACAACGTTGGAATGCGCCCACCCTGGAACAATAAAGCTAGCACCAATGTCACTCATGGTGAGAGCTTTGGTCGTCTTGACTGGCGACGGCTGCAACTCGTCCGACATCCACTGCGGCGGTGCAAACATGAGGCGTTCGCCAGTCATCAAGCCAGCCGTCGTCCAGTCAAAGTTGACAGCATTATCGACCATTTGCATAAACTCATTGTACTCGCGAGGAGCGCTTGATTGTTGCGTCTCGGTTGTAGGCAATGGATTCGTTGTCGATGCCGCTTTTTTAACACCGGGCGAACCAGCTACCTTGCGCGACTGATTGTTCATGGATGAACTAGTGGGAAGGGGCGACTTTGCGGTTGCACCGCCGGCTGGTTTGGACTTGTTAAACGCGAACGGCTGCGACGCTTGCTGATGCGGGACGTTGCTACTAGACTTTGGACCACCGGATGACGTTGGTGGGTACTTATTCACGCCTTGCTGCTGCGGCTTGGCTGTCGAACTGTTTCCAGCGGCAGCTAGCGCCATTTTCCGCTGCTCCATATCCTGCCGCATGGCCGCCATGGATGGAGGCGCTTGTGACGAGTTTGGCCGTGAGCTTGATGACGGCGGAATCAAATGAGGCTGTTGCTGCGAGCCGCTGCCATTTGGATTCATCATTTGCTGCTGCTGCTGAGGCGGCATCATTCCACCTCCACTTGGTCCTTGTCCACTTGGTCCTTGTCCATTAGGTCCTCGACTACTACTATTACTTGTACTACTGCCACCACTCCCATCCGCCTTCTTTTCCTTCTCCTTCAAAAAGTGGTTCAAATACGCTTCCGCTCTCTTCCAATACTGATCACCAACCACTTGACGTAGTCGATGCTTCATACTTGCCGTGACACTTTCATATCCCCGCTCCTGCCGCTTGTTTCGCTCGGCGCAATCCTTGATAATCGTCTTGACCGTTTGGTGCAAGGTGGGATCCTTGGTTTCCAAGTACTTCATCAAGACGCGGGTAAACATGATAAACTTTTCCTTTTGCTTCTTCATTTCGCGGTCAAAGGCAATGCGCTCCGCCGTCCCGGCGGGTGGTGGTGCAGCGGATGATGATGATGAAAGTGGTAGTCCGGAGGCGCCGCCAGCGCCAGTGTTAGACGCTGCAGCTGGTCCAGCGTGAACGTTTGACGTTGAGAGAGTTGCGGCGGATGAGCTTGAAGTAGCTGAAGTGTTATTGCTGCCATTTCCGTAGGCGTAGGGAGGCTGCTGTGGCCGACGGCCTTGTTGTTGCTGCTGCTGCTGCTTGTGCTTGGACCGCTCAATGATTTGACTCACCGGAGTAGGTGCGTATGGATCCTTGCTACTGCCTGCCTGCATATTGGGCGGTCCTCGATTGCTTTGACTTCCTTGCGCCGGCGTGGAAGTAACGGAAATCACAGCCTGATGGGGAATTCCTCCGCGAGCGGCCACTGGACGATGCTGCTGTGACGATGCTTGCTGCTGCTGCATGCCTGGATGCGTGCTGCTGAAAGCAGATCCTGCCATATTGCTGCTGATCGCCTGATTGTTATTGTTGGAAACATTTGCAGACGCTGGAGCATACATTTGCGAAAGTCGCATTGTCATTTCGGAAGGTTTCTGCGATTGCTGCTGCTGCGGAGGCTGTCGGGCTTGCTGCTGATGCTGCATGGGTTGAGGCGGACGCATTTGCTGCTGAGGCGGATGCTGCTGCTGTTGCTGCGGAGGACGCTGCATGGTAGGCTGTTGCTGCTGCGGCGGCACCTGGACGGATCGTTGCTGAGCCATTGGCGGAGCTGGAGCCGCTGCAACTGGAGGCTTCTTGGCTTGATCGGAATCGGATTCGTCGCCCGACGAAGAATCGTCTCCAAGCAGAAGATTTTCCATATTGTTTCCTGACATTTTATAGCTTCTGATTGGTTAGAAGTACTCAATAGCTAATATACAAAGGAGATGGCTATGTGAGAAGGACACGGCTAAGCTCTCATGCAATTAGTCAAGTTCATGGTGGAGAGCGCGACGAACGAAGAAACCGCGGATGCGTTTTTCATTTGGCGTCGCACCAGCACTAGAGGTGTCTCTGTGACGTCAGATGAGAAGCCTTTCGCGGGTGCGCCAAAGTTGCTCGTCCATGGCGTGGACCGGGAACGAGGATCCCTCGACTGGGACGCTATTCCTTCGCTCGCAACAACGCTGATCGCCTTTTCGCTAACCTTGCCATTATTATTGCTGCAACAAGACGACTAGCATGGGAAATAATACAAGTCGTCAATTAGGACAAGAGCATCGGCTTTGGTTGAAGGGTCTCGATCGTCAAGCTCGCAATCAGTTTCTCGTTCCAGCGCGTCAGCGAATGGCGAACAAGTTGGCGAGCGTTGAAGAAAGTAATGAAATGCAAATAGACAGAATTTTATTACTTCATATTGCATTGGAACCAGCTGTATTGAAACTGCTGCGGCGTGGAGTAGCAAAGGCTGAGTCGATGGAAGTATTCAGGGATCGGGAAACAGACAATCACGAAGTAGCCTTAAATTGGAACCCTGCCATGCCAAGCTCTGTTTATACTTACGTGGTAAACTCAATCGCGAAAATACTGTTGTGTGCGCGACGTTTGACCAGATTGCACTCATGTTGGGATGAACTCATGACGTTGTCAGTGGTGGCCGCCTGTCCCCCACAACTCGAAATACTCAGAATCAGAATTAACCGAGCTTTAAGTGCCTACGAAATAGTACAGTTGACGAACGGCATACTCAAACACAAGCAGACACTTCAGCAAGTTGAACTTCACACTGAATGGCCAGCGCTGTTTATACATGTCGGGCCAATTCTTGAAACGCTCCCGCACTTGAAAAGATTGTGGCTGGCAGGCCTCGGTAATTCGTTGACAAGGATTCCGCCAGACGTGGCTACAGCTATTGGTAGTTTAATACGACATGTCAAACCTGACTATCTTAAACTAATTGGCATGATGGTTGCGTCAAGACAAGCTTGCGACATCATATGCTCCTCTCTCCAACACGCATCAGTTCACGAGCTTGTCCTGCTTTGCATGCCCTTTATCAATCCATTGCAATTGGCAACAGCGCTCGCAGAGTCCCCAACCAAGCGCCTGAGCTTGCTCGTCACCGATACCGGTGCCCTCGACAATGAAACTATCGAAGCATTTATATCTACTTTGGCGCACTCCAAGTCGTCTGAACTTGAAGCTTTGTTTATTAGTACCGATGATACATCCTTAGTCTCTCTAGATTTTTTTGAATCGAAAACCTTTGGCATGGAGAGTGAGATTTGCTGTCGAGTGGAGCGTATACTCAATTTGAATCGCGAACGTCGCCTGTCGCTCCCTGTCTTTGAAGGCTTTCATCATATCCTGGAGAGCAATGGTCCAGTTCAGTTTGCAAACGTGTTCGCGGTCAATCCAACAATTGTCTTTGAATATTTGCGTCGCGACAAGTGGGGTCTGCAAAAGGCAATGCTCGGGTTGCCTTAAATTGCCGTTGGTCGTATGAAACAAGACATTATAGCCAAGAAATCATGCTCTCTCTGACATAAGTTCTAAATCAGTAACTATAATTTTAACTTTACTACTTCTGCAACATTGGTATGCGTACTCTGCGCTATCTGTTTAGGGCAACAATCGCAAACGCAAGGATCGACAGGCAAGTATTAGGATGGGATAGCTAATCTGGTAACGGTACGACTAGCATGGCGTCAGCAAATTCCGCCGCGCCTCGCCGCGCCTCGTCACAATCGAACAGAAACGAAAATGAAGGGGAACAACAAGGTTCAATCCATACCTCCAATGACAAGATACTTATTAATGATGCGATTTCAAGTCTCTCTATTCCTAATAGTTGCGACATTATCAGCGAGTGTTGCCTTTGTGGTAGCTCCGCGCAATGCTCGGCACGATCGACTCCTTTCGGCGTCAGCCATCACTGCGACAGCCTCCAGTCTAGCAAATCATACCGTTGAAAGCCAATCAGCAGCTATTCACATGCCTCATGCTTATATCGCTGAGCAGACACGAAGAGACTTTGAGATTTTAGATATTCGTGACGACAAGGCTGATGAAACAAACATTAACAATGAGCAGCAGCAGCAACTACATGACCTTGTCTACTTGGACTCGGCCGCCACATCGCAGAAGCCCCGCTTCGTTTTGGATGCCGTCAACTACTACTACACGCACCAAAACGCTAACGTTCATCGCGGGGCGCATTCACTGAGTCGCAAGGCGACCGAAGCCTACGAGGCGGCGCGTGACAAGGTGGCAAACTTTGTGAATGCGTACAGTCGCAACGAAGTTGTCTTTACGAGCGGCGCCACGGAGGCAATCAACTTGGTGGCGCAAACCTATGGAAGAGCCTTTTTGAAGGAAGGTGACGAAATTGTATTGACCGAGGCGGAGCATCATGCCAACTTGGTGCCGTGGCAAATGCTGCGCGATCAAGTCAAGGTGCAACTCAAGTTTGTGCGCGTCGACACTAGCACTGGCTGCTTGGATTTGGAGCACTTTGAGTCGCTGCTGTCGCACAAGACCAAGTTCGTCTCCTTTCAGCACGTTTCCAACGTTCTTGGTTGCGTCAATCCGGTGCAACGTATGGTGCAAATGGTGCGCCAGCATGCGTCGCCCGACGCCAAGATTTTGCTCGACGCCTGCCAGTCGGTGCCTCACATGCCGGTGGACGTGCAAACGCTTGGCGTCGACTTTTTGGCCGCATCAGGTCACAAAATGTGCGGACCGACTGGCATTGGCTTTTTGTGGGGCCGCCAAGACTTGCTGAACAGCATGCCGCCTTACCAAGGCGGCGGCGAAATGATTGACACCGTCACGTTGGAGCAATCGACGTGGCAGCTTGCGCCGGCGCGATTCGAGGCGGGGACTCCGGCCATTGCGCAAGCGGTGGGACTGGGAGCGGCGATTGACTACTTGCAACAGATTGGTATGGATGAAATTGAAGCGTATGAACATGAACTGGCAGTATACTTGTTTGATCAGTTGAGCCAAGTACCAGGTATCACTATTCTGGGACCTCAACGCGGTCAAGAGCGAGTCGCACTGTGTGCCTTTGTCCATGAAAGCGTTCATCCCAGTGACTTGAGCTCGTTCTTGGACATGGAAGGCGTGGCGGTTCGTGCAGGACACCACTGCTGTCAACCACTGCATCACGTGTACGGACACTCGCATTCAGCAAGGGCAAGCCTATATTTCTACAATACAAAAGAGTGAGTAAACGTGTGTGCTGTTGGAGTGCTGATAACATGTGGATGATGAGATGCGAGTTCCTAACCAATCTTGTCTATTGCACAGAGAAATTGACGTCTTCATCGACAAGCTTCAAGCGACCATTGCTTTCTTCACTAGCCTAGAGACGACAAACGTGGACGGTTCGGGGGGAGACTTTGTCCCTTTCATATAGCATACATGCCGGCTTAAGTTTAGAAAGAAACTATGTACAAAGCTTGCTTATGTTTGTGATGTTCTACTTTTGCGTAGAACATTGTGACCAGCACAGGTTCCAACGCCCCAGGAACCCTCGCTATCCATTCAAAAAGCGCCATTGTTTCTCATTCGTCATTATTACTTTGTCTCGGTGACTTTGGAAAGGCGGACAATGACGATTGTAGCGACCCATTACTGTTGCTTCGTTCCGAAAATGTGCTGCTGCTTGAAGTATGATGGCTTTGCCAAAGGTTTGACACTTGCACAATTTCAGCTTGACCACTGGATAGACTCAACAGATTGTCATTCACTTTACCGACTCGCTCCAAAACAGTCCGCAGTTGACTTGCCATGCTGTAGAAGAGAAAGTATTCGAAATGGAGTCGCGAGTAGTGTGAGTAAAAAGCATTTTCAACCAGATAAAATGATACGGTAGCTCCCTTTGACTCACTCTTCCAATAGAATCTGCCTCTCCTGTTCAAACACCGCTGTCGTTTCGTCTTGGTCATTTTCTGCGGCAGCGGAAGGAGGGGACGCCATGGTGAATGGCACGAAATGAATCTTGCGATTCGAAACACCGACGGCGCGGCGGGCGCGTCAGGGCTTAAGTCTTTTCATGTCACATGCATCGCATCGGTACTCAGAACAGCTCATTCGATTTTTCGTCACAATGGAGATTCCGACTTGAACATGATGATGATGGTCGGCAAAAGGCTTGCTGCAGTTCTCTTTCTTTGCAGAGTTGTTGCTGCATTCAGCTTTACAACGCTATCTTCTACTAGCGAAAGTCCGTTTGTGCTCAAAATGTCGTCAACGACAGCATCTACCGCCCCAGCTTCTTGGAGCGATTTGCAGGATCGAGTCGCCAGTACACCCGTAGGAAAGGCTTTGAACGACCAAGTGCAACTGCGAAAGGAGGGATATGGATCACCACATGTGCAAAATACGCTGCGCATGTTTGATTCGACGGGTGGTGAACCGCAAATTACGCTCTATCGCGATCATGCTGGCTGGTACGTGGCTCGCGACAATGAGCATGACATTGTCTATAGTATTCAACGAATGAACTCAATAACTAGTCATCCTTTTGCTATATAGGTGTCCCTACTGTCAAAAGGCCATGCTTTTGGTGGAAGAAAAGCGCATCCCCATGAAAATTTCCCTCGTTCCCATGCGCAGCTACGGTGACAAGCCGCGCGAGTTTCTGCAAAAGGTGCCAAGCGGCTTGCTGCCGGCCATTGAAGTAGTCGACGTTGACGGACAGTCGCGCGTCCTTACCGAGTCGCAAGTCATTATGGAGTTGCTCGATGAATGGTATAATGCGGAACAAGGTTTCCGTCCAATGATGCCAAGCACTGACCAAGATCTGCAGCGATACCAAACGCTGGCGCGGCTGGAGCGAGAACTATTCAGCTGCTGGTGTTCCCTTGTTTTTCGTCCGGAAATGCCGTCACTATCAGGAGGTGGCAATCCGCTAGGCAAGTTGTTTGGTGGCAGCAGTGACGAGGAGTCCATGTCTGGAACCATGCAAGCCTTTATGAGGTGTATTCAACGAGTCGATCAGGAACTGGCGGCGACCAAGGGACCGTGGTTCTTTGACGAATACGATTACCCAACAATGATTGATTTCATTTATGTGTCGCATGTCGAGCGCATGTTGGCGAGTTGCGCCTATTGGAAGGGTCTCAACTTGCGTGATCCAAAGTGGAAGTTGAACGGTTTGACCGCGTGGCTGGAAGCCTTTGAGAAGCGGGAAGCATATTTGGCGTTCAAGAGTGACTACTACACTCACGTAAAGGATATACCTCCTCAGTATGGCCCTGGATGGGATGGTGGCTTTGAAAAGAGTCGCGAGGCAATGTCGAAGTCGATAATAGGCCGAGACGGCTCGTGGAGCTTGCCGCTGCCCTTCGATGACCCTCTTCAGCCGCTGTACAAGGGATTACCATTGCCTCTAACTGTTCTTGAAGCTGTTGGACTTGGGGCTGATGCAAATGGATCGTATGAATCATGCGACCCAGAAACAATGGGTCTAGCGTGCCGCACCATGGCAGCATGGAAGTTGGCAGGCAATGGTGTCAACGTTGCCACGTTTGCGGCTCGAGGCGGATCAAAGGGTGCCAAGAATCCGCGCACCAAGTTTGCGGCACCACTTGCCGATCCGTATTGCGAGTCAGACAAGGATATTCAGCCTGTCGTCGACGCTGTTCTACGAGTCGTATGTGGGGCACTTGTTGCAGGCGAGGTCGAGCTTGAGTCACTATCACCAAGTCTGAAGGCTGCCGTATCTAAAAGCAGCGCAAGTGACGTTGCTTCTAGCCTAGCTTATCTTCGTGATCGAGTTGGCGTGCCGCGTGATCTGCCTTTGGCATCCGCGAGATACCTGCGAGCATATCTAAATTGGGCGATCGATGAGATATCTAGCTAGGATGCAACTAATAAGCATGTAAATATCAAGCTAGTTCCTTGCCGTCGAAGCTTCTTGCGTGATTGCTTTTAGGTCGAGTACAAGCACACCTTCATCGCTGATCGATGTGCTCGCCTCACTGTTACGTCTTGCACTGAATACCAGAAAACGGTCATTCAAAGCCATATGATAATTCTCCAATGGACCCAATACGTTTAGATCGGCATGCCTTATGCGGTTCACATAGCGAACGTGAGGAATTGGACCAAAGTTTACCACGCTCCCGTCTATCTCCTTTCCAGGGACATGATTCAAAGTTGAAAACATGTGGGCATCTTCTTCGCTCAGTCGAACCTGATAAACTAGCACCAAGTGGCCAATTTGATCATTCGCAAATACGACCAGCCGTCGACCATCAAAGCGGATGCAAGGTCTGCGCCCTGGGGATATGGGCAATTCAATCAAGGAGACAATCTGATACGACAGCTTGGATTCACCCTTTGATGCATCCGTCGTATACAACCGCTTCCAAACCAACATAAAACATCTTGTTCCGTGTAAATAGTGAACTGTTACGAACCCACCCACATGGATCGGTAAATGTTGTGCGACAATCGATTCATCAAGTGGCGTCGGCCGGATTTGCTCAAATAGGAGCAGCATTATGCTATGCAGCTCATCGAGATCCTTTAGTAAAGCAGGCACGTCCAGAAGCTCCTCAATATAAGCTTGTCGCAGGTTGTGACAGTTCCAAATTTGTATTTTGTGTTGAGTCGTTACGACAATCAAGCGATTGTTTGTAGGACAAATGTTGATCGTGATTATTCGCTCGCCAATGTTGAGCTGGCCGTTTGGCGCTGTGTTCGAGAGAGTAACGCAATTTGGGATGCCCTTTTCCATTGGTTGCATGGAGTAGATTTTAATTATTGGTGCGCCAGTAAGCTGGTCAACCGTTGAGTCAAACGCATTAGAAAACATAACTTGACGTGCTGCACAAATTCTAAGGCAATGGGGTTTCAAATCGAAGAAGCAATGAATGCGCCAATCACTAGTCAGCTTGGAATCGTGCTCCAGAAACCAGCAATATAATTCGACAACGTAGACGGGCGTGTCACTGTCAATTAATTCTACATCTCGAGCATAGTATATGTCTGATCCAGGTACCAATCCGTTACTAAGGCGAGGGTGAACAAAACATTCAAAACCGGCAACTGCAGCTTCAAGGTTGGGATGCTCGCTTGGTGGAAAACAATCTAATAGGTTTAAAGACTCGAACGACGGAGCCAACAAAACCTCAAACGAAGCTGCTAACGTTTCTCGGCCTCCCATTGCGTCCGCTGAACGTTTTCCTAGTAGCGTAGGCTCATCAGCTGTTTCATTAGTTATGACTGCCTCATGCAATACAGACCGCAAGGTCAGCTGACGAGTCCACGGATCAGCAACTAGCACTTTATGGCTTGATCCTCCCACCAAAGACACATAACTTTCACACAACACGCTCGATGGACCAGTTGAACTGTCTTTTTCAAACGGGAGGAAGGTCCAGGCGGAGGTAGGAATGCAAGATGGGTTAGCTAAACGGTGCAACGCTTGTGAACATTTGTAGCGTTCAACTGTTTCCTGTTGCAGAAGAACGTTGTTTCCGTCCTCATACTTTTCGCTAGCTATTCCAACATCATTTGCAAATCCCAATCGCTGATGCAGTTCCTTCCAAACATCGAGTTGGCCGTCGAGGGCGCATCCAAGACGTTTACTACTTCCCTTGAATCGATGAGCCGACATGAAATCGAGATGAGAGCAAATTTTCCCCAAAGTTTCGTCGTTTAATACTTCCATTAGCGGACAAGAAGACACCATGTTGAATAGTCTTCTGGATTCTGAATCGGTGAGAGGAAGAAGTGTATTATTCTGACGGAAAGGCGGTGGAGGCCATGGTGAAGTCACACGACACGAGCTGTCGTATGTCGCATAGTTACTTAATGAAGACGCGAGTACCGTTTGTTATACTTTTATGTACGGCGTACAACTATACACCCTGTAGACTACTCCACGCCAATGTGTATCGGTAGGTCCGAGTTGTATAAAGTCAGCGACTGTTCAAGCGCATTTAATAGCCGCGCTTTTGAAAGCAATAAATGATTTCGGTGTGACTGGATGTAAGGTAGTGGCAGGCAGCATTTGGGTAACGGTAGTCGCGCTTGTCTTTCAACAAAATACGACAAAGCTAGATCTATTGAATTGTCTCCAAATCCAGATAAATTGAGATACATTAGACTATAATTGGTGAATGCGTTGACTATTCTGTCAATTAACCCTGAACCGACAGATTTATTTGCCCTCCACGGCACGCTTCTGCTGCAACGCTTGATGCTCGGCAAAACGTAGGCCGACTCTTTGAGTCATTTTAATGTACCGAGATGCGCAGTTATCTGTGCATGAAATTTCGTATTTATCAAGAGCCTTGGATCGAAAGGATGTCACGCATGAATCAAAGCAGCGCTCGACAAGATTGTTGTACATGCTGTAAGATTGGTAGAAGAAATAGATATGAGAATCATTTAATCTGATACAGCTATGAGGAAACAGGAACTCTTCATCGCCTTCATCGACTGTCACCTGTCGTTTGTGGTTTGCTTTCCTTTGCCGAGAATTCTTGCTTACCTGAGCGAGTCTTTCAGCTGCATGTTTTCCATCTCTTTCATAAATTGCTGCTGCTGATGCGGTGGGAGATTTTGAACGCCTTCCATAATTGCAGTGTAAAATCTATGGGTAGTAAGCTTGTAGAGCGTCGACGCTAGCCAGTCGAAAGATGACGGAATGTGAGGCGCGCTCATGGTGATCATCCGTTTCGAAAACTCGTGTCTGACCGGTTAAAAATGACGTCATATAGCGAGAACGCCGAGCATACCACTACCGTTCGAAGTAGCTATGCACTACAATAGAATACTTTGAACGTTCTTTCTCTCTACCTGTTCAGTAGTCATAAACACTCTACTGCCAGCACATATTTTAACTTGTTTTGCTCAAGGTTGGCAATAAAACTTATCCTCGCAGCCTGTGTCACCAGCGCTGCGCGTCTCCATGCACGGTATCACATATATATTGCATTCTATCAGGCCGCCATGGCTTCTGGAAACATGAGGTTTGACATGGTTTCCTTCATCATGTCCATGATAAAGACTGCGCAAACCATTCTTCCGTAGCGAAAGGTCGCTCCGCGATAAAAGGCTGGCAAGCCATTCTGTCCGTACAGTACCTTGGCCGTCTGCGAAAACGTACCAAAGGTTTGACGCTCAATATCACCCTGCATGCAAGTCTTGATTGTGTCAAAAGGCTGCGTCAAGTAGCAGGCAAACAAGCCTCCCAGCAAGGCTGCTGGAACGCGCGCTGCATTATTGTTTGGAAACTGTTCCGGATATGTTTCCATAAGGTAATGCCGAATCTGTGGAGGCAAACTAAGGTATCCGCAGCACCAAAGTGCTTCTCGAACAGCCATACCATTGAAACCTCGGCCTACATTCATTGGTTTCCTCGCAACGTCCTTGATTGTTTGCAGCGTGCCGCCTCCAGTTCGCTGCTGCTGAATCATTATTAACTCGAGCGGACTTCCAACCAACGCACTCACTGTTCCAGCTCCAACGCCACACATCATTTCCTCCTTGAGACTCAACCGGCGATTCACATGCTCCCCCAGGACAGTCTGCTTGAGCTTGCCTCCAACGGCGAACTGAATCATGGTGCAACTTCCCATGTTGACGCAATTGGATGCGACACCGCGGTACCAGTGCAAGGGATTCAAGTTGATTTTTTGTTGCTGCTGCGTCATGTTCTTGGCATAGTTGAAGGGTTGCAATATTAAAACCTAATGTGTAGAAATGAGGCAATGGAACGAGTGAGTTGCCGTGCATCAGTAATTGTTCTGTCACACCAGCTGCACCCAAATCAACGACTAACCTCAATGACGCCCACCGTCATGCCAACAAGGGCATTTTGACTCTCGTTCAGTTTAGAAGACATGGTGATAACGTAATGGGACAATGGCTGACAAAGCAAGCGAAAATGCCGGAAAGGTCGATGGACGACCACGAAACTTCCTCCAAGGGTGGAGCGGAACGAATGCGTGTCATTCGATCGCGCCGCAATGAAATCTAAATCGTACCGGCACTCACAGTCACGGAGAGGATATCCGCTCAAACAGTCACTTGTGCAAGAGCCGCTAGCTACTAGCTGACTGTGAATGCAAGCTCAGCTTTACTGGTATGAAAGCTATATAAACGCTGCAGAAGCAACGCAGCACCTGCTTTTATTATCTCAATGGATGAGCAAAGGAGCTGCTATGATGGATAGAGTTGCAAAGGTGTGCCGACGAACAGAATGCTAGCACCTCGAGGCATTCCGCACTCCATGCCGCGTTCGATGTAACTCATACAACAGCAATATATTTCACATATTATAAAAATAGACTAGCGTTCCGTGAGCAACCTTGTTGGATCGGACAATCCGTCGGTCAACAAGTAGTCGGACCGCTGATCCTTTCCAGTCAAATAGAGTGAGTGGTCCTGCAGCTTGTACTTTTTCCATGCCGGAATGTCGTCGAGAATAAGCTTGAACTTTGGACCATACCCGGGATCGGTTGTTAGTGTTTTGAGAAGGTCAATGGCGTGTGTCTTGGCAGCGATGGGGTCTTTGACGCTTGCCAACTCGGGATTTTCCAAAATCCTGTCAATCATGAAGGAACAAAGGTTGCAGCTCAGTGCCTGTTGAAATAGAGAAACTCGACCTTGTGCAGAATGTAGTGCTCCGCAGGTAGAGGCAGCTTGTGTCTCGGCCGTTAGTTGTGGATCCTCTCTTGTCCGGGCATCAATTCCTGTTCCTTGTACCGCGTCGGGGCGGTATTGCGGACTGGGACGAGGAACTGTTTCAACAACCGGTTTGGTACTTGGCGCTCCCATTGTTCGGTGGTCGGTGATATCGGATGGCATTCCAACCGATGCATCATCGTACTGCACTCGACTGTGTTGCGTCGCATCCTGTTGTCCCAGTCCGCCAGAAATTGACTCGACGGCATCGCGCTGTGTATACGAACCGGGCGTACCTGTTGGCCAACCAACCAACGAAGGCGCTGGTTTTTCCCATCCGATTTGCGGCCGTGGCTGCTGGTCTGAGGCGGCAGCAGGTGATAGCCATATGCCAGGTTGTTCGTGCCTTTGCCCTATAGCTTGTTGTGGAGCGTGCGCTGAGGGATACTGCTGAGTCGATGACGATAACTGCGGAGCGTATGTAGCATAGCTGTTTGGCTGGTCCGCTGCAGATGATTGAGAACTCTGCATTCCATTAATGGGTTGGTGCGAGTTCGTAGAATAGCTGACAGAATCACCAACTTGATAAGCCAAATTCTGTGTTGCAGTTACCGCATGAATGTGTGCAGGTTGTCCGGATTGGCCATTCCACCCGCCTGAGATAGTCCTATGTTCATTGGTGTGAATCAAATGCGAATAATTCTGTTGCTGCTGCAGGTACTTCGCATCAAGCTGCTGCTGCGGCTGCGGCTGCTGCTGGACAGGGGCACCGTAAGATGGTGAAAGATTCTGTTGTACAACATTTGGTGGGAATATTGAGTAAGGCTTATACTGCTGCTGAACCTGTTGCTGTTGTGGAGCAGTTTGAGGGTGAAGTGGATGACTACCACTATACCGAAAATCTTGCTGCTGGATGTACTGCGCTGTGTCATAGCTTTGGGTTGGCGCATAGCCTTGACTTGAAGATGAAGCAGATATATAGCTCCCTCCATTGTTTGGTTGAGGCATGACAGGTTGCGGCGACGGAGCTGTTGGGCCTGGCAAACCCATCATGGCAAGTGGATCATCTCCAGAGAGTACCTTTTGACGCACCGAGCCCTCACCAGGTGCCGGTGACGGGGCTGAAAATACATTCCCCGGCTTCCACTGCGGTGACTTCACATCGCCGATAGCTTTCTTGTACAGCTTTGTTAGAAACTCGATCATTAACCCACACTCTGCGTGCAAAACCTCAAGCCCGATAGCTTGTAAAGTATATTCGACAATACCAGCCTTGCCGCTAACATCTCCCGTAAGCGCCAATGCCTCAACATTTGTCAAGCGATTTGTGGCAACGTGCAGCACCCTCATTATCGACAACAGTGGGGTCCCTGTGTATTTGTTTGCGAGGACTCCAGGCAGCGATGATACACATGTCTGCATGTATCCCCACTGTGACAGTTTGTCACATAACGGGTCTCGAACTTTGCAAAGGTAAACTATAGCGACTGTGACAAGAAGCAGAACATCCATTTGGTTTGCATCTGAAAGGGCAGTACAGTTGGATTTCGCAGCAACTGATCCATGACTAGACACATAAAGCATTAGTTCTTCGTCCCATCGTTTCAATAAACTTTCAAGAAAGAATGATGGATCGCGCAGGTTGTAGGTGGGCTCTTTCACAAATCTCGACAAGTAAACACCACCAATATAGAGTTCTCTTTCCAGCGCATCATATTTGACGCACATATTTGCGTCTGGCTTGGTTGAGCGCTTGAAGCAGTCCTGTTCTTTGTGGTTCATGAGACATGCGTCAAGCTGCAGCCCGACGACCTTTCGAAGCTCGCCTCGCATGACCGCATCCCAAAGAAGCTCCGGAGAATCAGAGTCCCCGTCGAACAGAGTCACTAGTTGCTCGGGATTGTCCTTTAGAATTATTGTAAGCGTCGAAGGAATAAGTCGGTCTAATGTCGCGGTTGCGATTGTGCCTGTCGATGGATCCCACATCAACCGCGACAACACTTTAGCGGCACCAAGGCGCGCAGCGTATATTTTGGTAAAATCGACATATCCGACTAGAACACCCAAAACTTCAAGCAAGCCACTCGATGACAGTAGAAGATTGGCAACGGACGGTGACGAGACCATGCCTTCAAGAAATGACCATCCTCTCTTCATTCGCTCTTCGGCGGTGGCGACTAGTGCATGCCCCGACTCTGGTCGCTCCAGAATGGTCAACAATCGCCAAAGTGAGCCTTCGTGAACAGCTCTGTCGGAAAATTCACGTCTGGACGAGGCAACAGCGAGAATATCACTGATTACTTCGAACAGTTCCGAGTCAACAGAAGCAGGCAGACCCAACAACTCCACAAGCACTGTTGCGATACACAGATTGCCGTCAGATAGAATGCTTTCCAGCAAGCCGTCACTTTGGGCTAACGTTCGGAGTGCTTTAAGCGCCTGCAAAAAGCTAGCCTCCTCGGTGCTGAAAGCAGGCATTACCTCGTTTTCTACGTGAAGTTCCAGTCGCTTCGCGGGTTCAAGAGTGTTGTTAATGGCTAGACCAATTGTACGTATAATATCTGCGAGAAATGAAACTGGTTCTGGAACTTGTCCAACGGCTTCGCGACCAATACTATTAAATACGCGGATAAAGATGGAGCCGATCTGTATTTCATGGCGAAGTGCTTCAAATTCAAAATCGATGACACAAGAGAGCTCGTCTTCCACTGTGAAGCAAGAATCAGGCACTCGTGTCCTTGTAATCTCGTCAAGCGTTGCTTCCAGCTGCTTTTTCATTGCGTTATTCCATATAATGTCAGGTTTCTCAATGTTCGAGTTCAAGACATGAAGCAACTCAAAAGGTCTTTTATTTCGCAGCAGTCGGCTCACTGACGCCGTCATGAGACGATTTAAACAATCGGTCAATGCACGATTCTTCTCAGTCTCTGGCACGGCACCGCATAGTGCAGCAAGAGCACTGACAGCAATTACCGCCTGTAAATTAGTAGCGGCTGCCGAATTGCCAGCTATCGAGTACTCGTCTTCGTCATGCTCAAGGTGATTATCGTTTGACAGCGATGAATCATAGAGTAAAAGCTTTTGTAGCAAAGGCCAAACAAAACCACTGCCAATAAGTTTTTCTTGAAGTTCCAAATGTCGCGCCAGTGGCGCAACACATTCCAAAGCATAGCGTACGACTAACGTACTAGCGGTGAGGTCGTTCGTTGCTCGAAAAGCGGTCCCATCAGCGCACTCACGAATGTTTCGCAAAAACACAGTGAGTTTCTCGAGTTGCGCTATCGCCGTTCGAGCATTATCAAAATGAGCCAAGCCAGATATAGTCCGCAGCAAGAAGATGACAATCGAAGCAAGCGTGGCACAAGGAACACGAGAGCCAGCCTCCTCAAGCTGACCCACGCACAAGTCTGTATAGTAAGCGAGAAGTGCCGATAATCTGGCAACTCCACCTTGGCGAACCAATTCCTCCGCATTTGGCGGACTTGCTAAGCAGGTGCGGAAAATTAATTCAACCACTAACAAGATGAAGCTAGCACGTTCTGGGTCTAGTAAACAGGAGTCTTGCAGGTTCGCCGTCGCCGAAGCCGGGATGAGGATGCAACGCAACAATTCGTCATACGCAGGATACTTATAAAGACTCATCTCTTTCTCGTAGCGGCGATAAATTATAACCTGCGCCTTAATCAGGATACCCATATTCATCATTTGTGAAATCCCGCCTTCGAATCCTTGGGCGGCACTGTTCAAATTAGCAAAGTCGTCAGAGCGTTCCAGGGCAGTGCCAAGCCGCTGGCCGCTCTCTAGCATTGGCAGTAAAAGCTCGTATGACATCTGAATTAAGTGAAACATCTCTCGACCAGTGGGGTTCTTGTCCGGGTGATATTGACGAGCCAACGACCGATATGCCCTTCGAAGCTCTTTTGCTCCGTCACCTCCGCTTAACTTTAAAATGGTCCTCGCTTTTTCAACCGCTACGTTCAGTTCTTGCTCGTCGCGCTCTGCCTGTTTCTTAAAATGCTCCAGACATGCTTTGAAGACTTCAACAGGTTTGGAAATTGGCCAGTCAGGAAACCTCGCTTCGTCACAGAGATTAGACAAGTAGTAATTGTGGCAAAACATCTCATTCTTTAATCGCTCGTATGCAATGCCAGGCATTGGACAGTATTCATACTCAGCGGTGTTGGTTTGGTATAAACGCAGAGGGAAATCACCAAGATGTTGCCTCACCATCTCGATCAAGTGCATGCGCATATCATGTGACCAAATAACTTCTGGTGTATCCACATTGCCAACAAACACTTCCGCAAACCGCTCAACTCCGTAGTTGTCTAAAATATATAGCAGTCCCTCGGGTATGATATTGCCGAGAATGCTTCGATCTCTCATGCGGAGCTCGTATTTGTCGGTGGTGGCAGCGAAACCAGAGAGAAAATGCTGCTTCAAGTGCGTAGTGCGCAACAACTTGGCGAGCGCCTTGAAGTCACTTCCCGTGTAGCAACAAGCAAAGAAAAAGGCACCCGTCAAGTAAAATTTTCGCACCGACTCGTCATTATGCTCCAGTATCTTACATAAAAGTTCCGCAGCATGGTTGACTACTAGGTTGTTGACGCACAGTAATGCTTGGACAATAATCGAAAGTGGCAGGGCTCCTGTCCCTATATCGGCTGTCGAGGCACAGAGCACTCTCTTTGCCAAAGGTATTGGGTAATATGGCACTCCTTGAGAGTCCAAACTACGGTGCAATTCCGTCAGACGTTTTAAAGCCTTCAGCGCTAGCAAAGCAACATCAGTGGGCTTGAATACACCCGACCCTGCATCAGCGTCTCGACATAGCTGCCAGCGCAACTGCCAAACCTCATCAAGCCGTTTCCATTTGCCAGTGTCGATGTGTGACTCGGTGACTCTGTCCGCTTCCGTTTCGTGATCATAATCTTCCACGTGACTGCTTGCGACAAGATGGAATGGAGTTAACTCATCGGCCTTGATCATACGCATTAAATCGGAAAGCCGAAATGGTCCCATTACATTTTCAGCAATTGGTGGGATTTTACCCGGAATGGCAATGAACCAAACAGCCGGACAATTAGCGTCTAGCGAAATCTTCTCGGGTCGCAACGAATTAACATGCGAAATTGTGGGAGCAATAGCATCTTCTTTGATAAGAGGAGGATTCATCGAACTTGAAGCAAGGGATCGTGCCATAAAAGTTTCTGTCACGCTATCATCAGTGTGTCCCCAAGCAACAAATTGACACAGCAAGCCGATACTTTCGATGTTTAACAGCTGCTCGGCATTCTCAGGAACATTCGCAAAATTCGTATGATCATCATCAGAGACCCCAAGAATAACTGCTATGAGCCCCAATAGCCTATGCTGCGTCTCAACGTTTTTCGTGGACGCCATGGAACGTACTAATATCATGACATCCGAAAACGGACCAATTTTGGATGCATGAATAGCATATAGGCGATCCATGCAGCGTATGCACATGTTGGCCATTTTATCATCGCGGCCGATTTCGCAAAGAAATTTTCGGAACAAAAGCTCAAACAGTGACAAAGGTTCATCCCAAGCCCGGATAAACCCATCTCCGGCATTTAGCCACAGCCGCATGTATATGTTCCCAACCATAGTTTCATTGTCCAGCGAAGGATACTTCACCTTAAATTGCTGGTGATTCCAAGCAACATTATCGATACCTCGCGCATCAATCTGCCTGGTCATTAAATCAATTTCACCTTCGAGTGCTATGCGCAGTTCTCTTCGAGTTTGCTGATTCCATATTAAGTCGGGTATGCTGTTATCTGTTAGAATAGCCAAGTGAAAAACGTTTAGCTGAGAACGACATTTTTGGCTACGGAAGACTGAATACAATCTGACGAGGCTCACCTCGCGTTAGAACATGGAAAAATATTCGAAAATTCTCTTCGCGAGCTAACGACTTCCTGTGTTTTGCAGTTGCAGCTGCTATTGCTATCCGTTTCCGAAGGCGTGCAGTATTGGTCCCCGCCGTTGAAGGAGCCCCGACGCCTGTGTGGAGCTTTTCACCATACTGGACAAAAACACGGCCAGACTCATCTCTTATGTTTTCTTCGGCGACGTCGTGCTCCAAATTATCCAATTGATCCTCTTCCATTGGACTAAGTAGCGGCATATTCAAATAAGCTAAAAAGCCCGCTGGCACCATTCTTTTCAGCAGACGTTTTTCGTCGCAATCCATCGGGCCCGACATCCACAAGCTGCAAAGATAGCGACTCAAGAAACGTTGACCTTCCAAAGGACTGAAAATGGCAGCATAGAAATGATGAAGTAGAATCGAGGAACTGAGCGCCGCATCCCGAATAGCCGCAGCGGTTTGAGGAGCATGGTCTGAAAGAAGGTGCAACAACAGCGCAGTATTTTCGATGACGCAAGGAGACTTCGAGCGTAAAGTATTCAACATGGATCGATATTTGTCTGACAAGGCCACAATGAAAGCACTAAAGTGTTCCGGAGCTGTTGTATCATGATAGCTGCATAATATATTCTGCAAAGTGTCGCTGGCCGCCATCAATACTAACTCTGAAACATCGTTTCCAGGGCCGCTGTCCGGGACGGAATGTCTATGCCCTGATGGTTCTACAAGAGCGCCAACAATACCATCCACGAGCGGCTGGCCAACGCCTTTGAATATGACAGACTTGTTCACGTACTCGGTTTCGAGATCACGATTTGACAGTCCTGAGAGCAAAACGTCCAGAACTAGCAGAGCACAAAACTTGCAGAATGCGTCGCGGATACCCCATATTGAAGGCACAGACAACTGAAACGAAGTCAATTCGACGGTGACCTTATAGCCTGTGGCGGACTGCGACAACCGGTAAAGCGTTTGAAAAAAGGTTGCAGCAATAGTCTCGGCGTGCATCGTCTCGCGCAAATTTTGAATAGTAGCACTATCACTGCTACCCGAACTAGGTTGCAGAAGTCGTCCTATGAGCCCCCACAATGCTCCAACGGCAGCGGAAATGTTCTTGTCAGACTTGGTGCCATCTGAAAGGCCGTCTCCCGTCGGCAAAACACTCGCATTGAACTCGCGACACGCATCCAATGTAGATTGACAATGTTCGATTAGATCGATCGGACCCTCCTGCTGCTGCAACGATGCGAATTGACCAGACACATAAGCAAATGACTGCGTCGCATGGTGTTGCACCTTCTTCAGACAGTAATAGGGTATCGAAATTTGCTGAAAGAGAGACGTCTGGCCAGCCGATGCATCCAATAATTCCCCGGAGGAGCAAAGGGTGTAGCTGCTCGTCGCCACGTCCGAGACATGGATTGTGTAGTTCTTGGCTAAAGTCGCTGCAGCGTCCATGATTGACACCAACAACGCATCTCGGCAACCGCAGCTATACGCTTGATGTGAGCCATTTTCGAACTCTATTGTTAACTCGTTCGACTGTCCATGCCGCACCAGCGTAACCAACTCACTCAGCTTGCGGACCGAAACAATACCACGACCATCTCGCTCTACCAAATATCCCAGACCCGTCACTAGCAATTCTCTCGTCACAATGCCACCAACCCATCCTTCCGGCGCTCCGACAATTTTGGAGTCATGACGTAGAGTCGACTTGGTCACTTGCCATGTCATGGCCACCGTTCCAATCGACACATTCTGTCGCACCTTTAACCATTCGTCACTACTTTTAAAGGACTCTTGCATCTGCAGCGACAACCCAAGCAGCGTCATGTTTTCCGCCATGCGCGTCATGACTTGACTGCGCATCGTGGCATGCGGCAGAAACCAAAGTCGCGACTTGTGCGGCTGCTTCAAAGTCAACACAATGCCAGTGTCGGCCAACAAACTGCAGGCCAACACGTCAACGAATCGGTAGACTCGAATCGTTTGCTTGGTGGTGCTTGACAGTTCCACAATGCCATATGGTTTCACGTGCAAGTCGCACACTTTCTGCGTGCCAATGCGCGTCATGCGATTCGCATTGCATACAATCATGGTTTCGCTCGCTGGTAATTGCGCCGATTCATCCTGCAGCTGCAGTAGGTTGGACAGCACCATGCAACGAGGAACGTTTCCGTGAATACATAATTTGAGCTTCTCGGAAGCAGTTCCAGTCACTTGCAGTAGAATGCAGTCGGGTTCATTGGGCAGCGCTAGCCAGTCGGTGAGAATGCGATAGGGCCAGCGATTCGTTTCAACGTACGAGTCGGGATCAAGCGTGACAAAGGCATCGGAATGCAAAGCGAATATGCGCGTGTAGCCGGTTCTCCAACTACGAAGCTTTGTCACTTGATATTGATAATGAGGACGTTGCTGCTGCTGATTATCAGAGCTACTTGTCGCCCGCCTTTGCTGCATCGCTTGATGGTGCTGCTGCGCCAGCTTTTCCGTCACGTTGAAACCAAAGTTTGGCTCGTTTGGATCCTTTCCCTTGTTCCAAAATAAGTTTTGAATCTTTCCGGCTAGCTGCGATGCGGCCGGGGTCATGGAGGCAACGGATGACGCCGCTGATTGTGCCAAGGTTGTTGAAGGCTGCATCGTTTTGGATCCAGCGTCAGTCGTCATCGTCGTTACCTTGGGCGGTGAATATTGCTGCTGCATGCGAGCTGCATGAGGCGGACTAAGCTGCGCCTGAAGCACTTGATAAGGTCCTGAGCTTGGCTGCTGCTGCTGCTGCTGCTGTTGACTATAACTGATCGGCTGATATTGTTGCTGCTCGTATGAGGCTTGCTGCTGATGCGGCGGCCTTCCACCATGCGGAGGCGTTTGAGCGTGCGGATTATGCGACATCGTATCAAACTGGGCCTATTTTAGTCACGTCCTATATATAAAAATCGCCTAGGTATTACTCGGTTCAAAGAAAAAATTGTTCCGTCTGCCGTCTGTATGATATCCACATCATGGTGGAACGAGGACCGCGTTTTGTGCGTTTCTCGCATGAAAGTCGCACCGTTGTATAGGCATCCCGATACGACACTCTTACTATCTACCTTTCGGTTTCCGCGGGCCTGTATTCGTACAGTACCATAAGTACTTGCTAAGGTAAATACCCCATAAGCAAGAAAACAAATGTTAAATTGGGCTGCATTGCTTTAATGTGTTTTATTAAATCATTGTTTACAGTTCATCAGACCAATGTTAAAAAAACGCTTTTTCAGAAAATGTCACCAGTGCCTCCTCTCACAATATACAGCGACTCGTCGCTGCGAGACCCGCAGAGGAACATGGTACCACTTTCGTTCATTGCCAAACTGTCAATGTGGCTAGCAAGTCCATAAGTGTCCTTGAGATCAAGGGCGATTATGCCCCTTGCCGGATCTGCTGGTTCATTTGCTTCACGGCAAGTTCGTTTCCCACTGGTCGAGAGCCTATTGGAATATGCACTTTCAATTAATGACTTTATATCCAAAATGACAATACTCCGCTGCTTGCACGGTGCATTGTACAAATCTGCAAGAGTAGCAAACATGGCCGTTGGTTGATTCGTCGAGGCTGGCTCCACAGAGGTGTAGCCTCCAAGTGGCTGGAAGCATTTCGGTGCACGCGTTCCGGTCGGGTTTATAAATGTCATGGTGCGAACGTTTTGCGATATATCAAGAGGTCTTGAGCAATAAAGAATGTCACCATTCGGAAGAGCCTGCATGTCGCCAAAGAAATAATTATCTTGATGGCTCCTGGTGTGTGAATAGACGGGTTCATGCGATAGGACTGAATCGCGTGGAAAAGATGGCAATATAATGCTTGATGGAAGGGCACGCTGCATTTGTCGTATATCCCAAAACTTGATCTCTTCCCGATGAGCTGGATCTTTGTTATGAGTGAGAGTTGCCAGCATTTTCTCGGATGTAAAACAAATAGTTTCAAGACACCCCGACAGTGGTTCCGTCGCTGACGCATCGACAACAACGTGGTGGGTTCCATTGCAGCGATCATCGTAAAGGCTTATTCCAAAGTAATCCCCACAGCCTCCAACATGAGCAGCAAGCAAGTTTGTTCCTTTGTCCCAAAAGTCCCATGCTCGATGAGAGATGTTGTACCTATAAAGATCGTGTTCTTCAACTCCTCTCAGCTCGTGCAAACGCGACAATTGATGACTCGTAGGCGACTTTATTTGTCCTTGCAGTGTAAGCACTAACAAGTCTGGATCATTATTATTGATGCAACTATACCGATCATATCGCCGCACTGGAAACATGGACTGCCAAACACTAGTGCGATTATCCCCCCACATGGTCCACCTTGCTTGCGCATTTGCAGTCAAACCTTGCTGCATGACAATCTCTCCCTTGTTCCAATCCTTTTGCTGGCTCGCCCATTTCGTTGCTCCAGTTTCTGTACAAAAGACGCGAAACTGTCCATCGTTCGTTCCCACCGCAAAGGCTTGCCCACGATGAACGCTTTGAATGCGCCGAATTCCGCGACTACTGCCTTGTGGAGAGGCTGAATGATCGTCGCGGCGACTATCCAAATGACGCGCCAAAACTGTTCCGCAAAGATCACGATTGGAATCGCTTCGCGAGTTTTCGGAAGGTTCGTGTACGTAATTGCGTCGGCGACGCTTGACCGAGTCGTTTCCCTCGAAAGCGTCATTGACTTGAATCACTGTAATTCCATTCTCATTGCCCGCCAATACAATCGGATAGGGATCCAAAAAGGCTGAATGCGTAAAGGCGTGTCCTCGATACAATGCTGCCTGTTGCGTATGCTTTTCTTGTCGCTGGCGAATCAAAGTGTTGGCGAGTCGACTAGCTTTGCTGCGCGTGGCGGCTTGACTAACTGCTCCAAAACCATGATTGTAAACGGGAGCGTTAAGAGTACAGGCATCGAGAGAGGGCATAATGTCTTATAATAAATTTTGGTGGAAGATGGCTTGGAGCTTGGAGCTTGGTGGAGGATGGATGTTTCCTGCGGCATACGAGTAAGCCTCGTTCGCCATGGTCGAATGCGGCGAGATGATAAAGTCCACGTCATCATTACTTAAGTCCGTGCAACGGATAACAAACTTTGGAAAACGTCCTTACGTCGTACCGCAAACACTTTCGCGGTCGCCGCGCCACCTTCGCGACCCCATCACAACGTCCACCATGACGGAGCTACGAGCCGATGCGCCAGCCTTTACTCCGACTATCATTGACAGTCGAACGAATGAATCTCTGAAAACAGTTGGCGGGCGTGTCGAGATGCATCGAGGCGTCAAGAAGAACCATGAGCATCAGCAGTCTTCACGCCATGTGTTCGGCGATGCCGTTTCGACATCTATCGATGCCAACGTTTTCAAAAATACCAACAAGAAAATGTCCAAACGGTGTAAACGACGATATAGAAGTAAATCTGTACGAGAATCCTTGGACTGGGTGCATGACCGCGATGCAGCAGTTGCTAATAATGACACGTATCAGCCGCACGAATCAACATGGAGTCATGCAGACTCACTTTCGGTGAGCGCCACTTTGCCAGAGGAGGAGCCATTTCCGATACTGGGAACGAGAAAATGCAAACGCGATCCGTTGCTGCATGAAGTTTGGACGCTGACGGACCGCATTCAAACAAACGTGGCGAGCGAGTGGAAAAGTCCTTGCACAATCGATGACCAAGCAGCAGCAGCTGACAACGACACGAGTCACACTAGCATGCGAGATTTTGCCAAGCGACACGGGCTAACATTGCTTTCCAGCTGGAACGATGCGACGTTGCACGGCGACGAAGGTGTCGACAAAGGCGGGAGCGTGTCGAACGACGAAGGCAATCATGACGCTGAGCACCCAATTCTGTATTCGCGGAGGCGTATGAATGTTTCCAAACTACGCGACAAAATGTTTGATTCACTCAGCGAAAGACTACATAATCAGCGCGCTTTAGATGCAGCAGCAGAAGAAAAGACTGTTAAAGAAGAGGCCAAGGTTGCAGCACTGAGTGAAGCTGCATCGACTGTCGACGAAAGCTACGCTTGGGAGTATGTGCAGACGACAGCTCCGACAGCGTTAGAGTCACTTCCGCCCTTGGATCAAAGCTATCTTGACGCGGCGAATCCGTTGCACGAGGCGATTGAAAATAACGATGAACAGGCCGTCAGCTTGCTACTCCGCAGAGACGACGACCTTTTATATACTACGACCAGCTGCTCCCCGATACAATTGGCCGTTTCGCGAAATCGACCAAACATCTTGCGACTCTTGCTCAAGAATCAGACTGTAAGCTCACTTCCAGCCGACCCAACGTATCCACCAGCTCCGCACATGGCAGTGAGGCGGGGCCATGAAGACTGTTTACAGCTGCTCCTGTCACATTCGACGAATATTGTTCTGATCAAGGACGAGAAGAGCGGCAACAATTTACTTCACGCTTGCTGCAGTAAGAGCGTTCCTTTTTCGACTCTGCAGCTCGTCCTTTACGTGACATCAAACAGCTCGTCGACGCTTCTCTCCAAAGCCATGATGTCCGTCAACGATCGCAGTGAAACACCCCTTCACACTGCCTGTCGACTGGGGCTATGCGCCCACGTGGATGTGTTCTTGTCAAACCTTGGGTTCACCCTCTTGTCTAAGCTATTCCAAATGAAAGACAATGACGAACAAACTCCGTTCTTGGCTGCTGTGGCATCCGGATCCACCGACGTTGTCATGAGCCTCTTCATGTGGCGAGGCAATAATCATGTCAAAATATCATCCAAGTCTATTCCTTGTTCATTGTCGTGGGCAGTCAAGACGCGAAACGTGGACATGGTCATGCTGCTCCTGGAATTCAACGATCCCTGTGGGCGTGGATATGACTTGGCGAGAGCTCTTCGCGTCGCTTTGGAAGGAAGTGAAGTCGTCATGGATCACGACGATTATGATACGTTGGAGCTTTGTCGCGTACTGGTGCAGGCAGGAGCAAACCCTTGCGATTCAAGCGGCGAAAGTGGACTCGTCATGGCAGTTAAGAAGCGGGACAGTCGAACTCTGGCCACTTTGATCGACTCGTACGACTGTCGTTTGCAAGAGATGCGGACGGAGCGATGCAAAGATCCTGTCCTACAAAAGCAACCAGCATCGTTCTTTGCTGGCATGGATTCACGCGAATCTGCTGAAAGGTCAAGTTCGCTACGGGAAGCGTTAGTGACTGCCCTCTTTGACTTTCACGTTGCAGCTACAGAAAGTGCGAGCAAATCCTTCTTGTGTGCTCAGGTACTGTTTCAAAGAGGCGCGGAGCTTGGAACGTCAGGACTGTCGCGCCTCAAGCGGAGCATCACCTTGAGATCCCTCCAAGACAATACATTTTCATCTGACTTTATTGACCGACAGTTCATATATCGAGTGGCGCATTTAGACATTGAGACTATAGGTGTGAATGCAAATAATGAGATGCAATGGAGCATGGCAATGCTTCACATGCCTTGGATGACATCGGCAGACGTTAAAAGCAGCTCTTGCCAGTTTGTTAAGACGAACGTTAATCGAGGCAGCTTTTCTCGCCCTGATGTTATAATCAAGGCTGATGATGGTAAGAGATTTGCGGCGCATGCTTCCATTCTCTCCGAAAAGAGTGAAAAGCTTGCTGCTGCAGTTCACTTCCATCTGATGAGTAAGCAAGAAAGTGACATGCTGGAGATTCATCTTGATGCTTCATCCGAGCTGTGCCTTTTCTTTCTGCAACACATCTATCATGGCTCTATGCTGAAGCTAGAAGTTCTTAACAAAGATCCGGTCAGAATCGTACACAGCATTCTCGACCTCCTCATTCTTGCCGACGAATACATTGTGCCCTCCTTGACTCAGGAATGTGTTATGAGGCTTCTTTCAAAAGATATCTGTCAATGCTTCTGTCGATCCTGCACGAAAACAGTCTATGATCAGTCATTGTCTTGTTATCAAGCATGCGGTCCTACTGTTTGTTTGACTACGGATACGTGTTTAGATATTCTGGCCGTCACACAGCACATAAGACAAGGTGATCTGCCTTGCACGAGCTCGCTTTCCGTATTGTGGGAGGAACCGACTTTATGGGGACCAGCCGATAAGCATGAGATGAGTGTCGACCCTTTGGATGCGTTAAGCGAAGCCGTGCATCGCTACATTCTTTTGCATTATGGAGAATTACTAGAAAGTGACTCTTTTAAAGAGCACTGCTGCGACTCACAGCTCAAAGAAGTTTCGAGCAGGGAGCGAGCACAAGAGTTCTTATTGCTATGTCTCGGCCAATGTGCCATCTCTCCCATTGGAGTTTACGAGATTCGCTCAGTTTCTTTGACCGCAGTGGCTGCCGGTGACCCACTTGTTGAGCAATTACTGCCGACGAGAGTTTGCAACGGTTCCAGTAGGCAAGAGCCGGAGCCGAGCCGGAACCAACTTAATCAGCATTTGGACCGGTAAATACCCATGAGGGGTTGCAACGATACATTTGCTGGGATTTTTATACGAATAGGAATTAATTTAGGTTATGAGTCAAATTTTTATCTTCAAGTTTTGCAATTGCGGATTGACTACCAGTCACCGCCTCCCGACAAGACATCCCTCTTGTTGCCAGCAACGCGTCGGGCATCCTTGTCAATCTTGGGGCAGTCGACAATTGTATGACCCAGACCTCCGCAAAATGAGCAACCAGCTCCTCCATTCTCATCGCGAGGATCGTCCAACATTTGTAGCACGGGAGGAATACGCTGCCGGGCTTCCCGCAGTAGTCCCTTCAAATCCAACAACGTCGTCTCGGAGCAACTCTTGTTGATAAATGTGGTTGCAACTCCCGTCTTGCCGCAACGACCAGTTCGTCCAATACGATGCACGTAGTTCTCAATCTCCTCGGGCATGTCAAAGTTAATAACGTGCTGTATGTCTGGAAAGTCGAGACCCTTTGCAGCAATGTCAGTCGCAATGAGCACATCCTTCTTGCCGCTTTTAAAAAGATTAATGGCCTCATTGCGTTCCTCCTGGTCCTTGCCACCATGAATAGATACAGCGTCAACACCCTTGAGCAACAAGTACTCGTGAATGTCATCAGCGGCGCCCTTGCGCTCGCAAAAGATAATGACTGGCGGAGCAGTCTTTTGTAAGCAGTGCAGCAAGTAGACAATCTTGGCCTCCTCCTTGACGTATTCCACTTCCTGGATCACGTCCAAGTTTGCCGCACCAGCTCGACCAACATTGACAACAATTGGCTGCACCAGCGTCTCCTTGGCAAAGGCCTGAAACTTTGCTGGAAACGTGGCCGAGTAGAGGAGCGTCTGCCGTTGATGTGGAAAGTAGTTCATAATCTCACCCACTTCCTCGTCAAAGCCATCCGACAACATTCTGTCTGCTTCATCCAGGCAAATGTACCGACAATTCTGCAACGTCACGGCTTTGCGCTTTAAAACATCTCGCAGTCGACCAGGTGTGGCGCAAATGGCATGTATCCCACGCTCCTTGACCACCTTGAGTTGATCATGAAGACTTTCGCCGCCAATCAATAGTTGCGCGCGAAGCTGTGGATATGTATGCTGCTGATGCTGACCCTTTCCGTGCTGCAGTGCATTCGCCAGTTCCACAATGAGATCAAAGGTTTGTCGTGCAAGCTCGCGTGAAGGCGCCAGTATGATTCCAATTGGTCCTTCGCCTGCCACCAGTGGCATGCGCAGCTCCTCCTCCAGCGCCGCCATGATGAGCGGCAAACTAAACGCCAAAGTCTTGCCGCTTCCCGTAAAGGCAATTCCAACCATGTCGCGACCGGCCAAAGCAACCGACAATCCCTGCATTTGAATCGGTGTTGGTCTCTGAATATTCTTTTCAACTTGTAGATAGTGTAAAATAGGCGCTGGCAGTTTTAAATCAACGAATCGCTTCACGGGCGGAGGAACGTCATTGCCTTGCACCAGCATGTGCCACTCCTTTCGCATAGCTTCCCACGCCTCCGGTCCTTCCTTCAAAATCCACGACGGCGCCGTCCACGTGCTTGGCATTGGTTTGGCGTACACCATGCCGGACGCAATCTCGGAGGCTGCCTGCAGCGCGTTGGTTTGCACCTGCGAGGCTTCGCGCAGAATGCGCTGCTCCTCGTCGCGGCGCTGCTGCTGCTCGCGCTCCGCCGCAGTCTGCTGCAGAGCGGCTGCTTGTTCCAAGAGTGAAATGACTTTAGGAGTATTGTTGTTGTCAATGCCATTGTTGTTTGCTTCTCCTTGTTGCGATTGATCATTTTCGTCGTGAGTTGCTCGTTCATTTCGACGCTCACCATCATCATGTCCCATTATTTGCTCCATTGCTTGCCTTCTTCGCTGCGATACAAATGACGTTTGATTTTGGTGCTGTTTTAAGAATGCTTCCTCCTCTTGTTGCCTTCGCTTGGCTGCCGTCACGACAGTCGTCGAGTCGTCGTCCGCCCTTGACTCATGTTCCAACGAAAAATCATTCGACTCTTCCTGCTGCTGCGCCTTTCGCTTGGCACGCTTGCGTCGCCATTCGTCGAGGCGAGTCTGCTCGTCAGCATCAGTATTGTCATGGATGGTACTGTCGTTGTCGTGAGCCGTCATGGTGAACTTGTGTGTCTGCACGCGCTTTCGTAACGAGCGGTTCGTGCGTGACAGAATGTCCTATCGGTTCTGACTTTAGCTATCTTACTCGTACGGCAAGCAAGGTGGTGCTGCGTCGCAAAAGCTCGCTATCCATAAATTAGGCAACCAGTATAGTAACCAAGCACAATATGAGTGTTAAACCTTCGAATGCGTTCCCGAAACTGTTATCTCTTGTAAAATTTCTGCAAGGCTCAACTGCTTTTACATGAACGGCTGGACACACTGCGCGACAATATCAAGAGCGGCCTGACTCTTGTGCAGCTCCTTTACTTCCTTCCATCCAGAATAGCTCCATTGGAAGAAATCAAAGGTTGTTTTTAGATCGCGATTGGGATGCATCTGGCACTGCCCTTTCCACACTGCCAGCTTCAACAGTGAGCTTGCCTCCAATTTTTCAAGCTTTGCCAGGAGTGCTACAACTCCCCTTTTATAATGACTTCGACTTAGCGATGTTGGATGAAAAACTTTGTAGAAGATACATCCGTATACCTCATGCTTCCATCTGTTCAGACCCAGCTGCGCAATACGCGGGTAAAGACTGTTGGCAAAATCTTCAGCGTGCTTCATAGTGTAATCATTATTTCGGTAATAAGCCATGATCCTTCGTCCCAACAGCAAAGGCGACAAGATGTAAATCAAAGAATGCAGATAAATGGAGAGAAGAAGCTTCTCAAAATCTTTACAGCAAGTTTACTTGTGACATGAAACATCCCGCGAAGACGACTTCCTCTTTCAGTTTGCTGTGACGCTACGACAAAGGTTAACCGCTGCGACAAATCGTGACAACCGCTCGTCGTCACAAAAACGGATGGGCATCACATTTTCCAATTCCACCATGACGGCCAAGCCACCCAAGACGAAGAATGGTACACCTCCACCAGTGGATAAGCTACTTATGCCTGCGGTAGGCATTGCTCTAGCATTACTTGCGTATCAATTTTTCAAAGGCATTAGTGGAGAGGTGAGTGAGGCGAAGGTCATGTTTACTCGCGGCATGCTTGTCGACATTGGCCATTCCATCGACATGTACTTCCAGAGCAATGCAATCATATCCTTACTTACATGATTCACACACAGATTCCTCGCATCAATCCATACGATGAACTAGAGCTTCGATCAGTCTTTTTCGGCGAAGGTTCCGATGGCAACTCCTTCGCTGTGCTGTGTCATTCCGAGGAAACAAATCTTCCCATTAGTTCCGTCTTTTCCGAAGCATCGGCGGAAACAACTCCGGCCGACTTTCGGCTTATGGACTGCAACTATGTATTGCCCTCGAGTGGAAAGTCTGTGGCGGAGCGATTCAAATTCAATCTGAAGAAGCGGCCCGTCATTTTCGTCTCGGGCGCCGTTGGACCTCCCCAACAGGTACCCGACAAGTATCTGAAAACGGGAAATATGCTGGCCAAGTATTTGCGCGATAAATTGGAGATTCGAGCTGCCAAAGTGGAAACGACGCAAGATTTGCGAAGCAAGTGTTTGGACAAGGACTATTGCGGATTGCTGCTCAAGGGCACCAAGGAGTCGCCCCAATATTTGAAGGATGCCATGAAGAATATTCTCAAGGAGTTTCCAACCGTTTCATTTGCCGCCGTCGACTCGACCGTTTTGTATGTATTAAACCTAGAGGAGCACTTGCCGGAACTAGCGGATGGACAGCCCCGATTCGTCGTTTTCAAAAAGCTCAAGGGATCACTCGAAGTTGGCGGCGATCGGCTACAAACCAGTATTGCAGCCCTTCCAACCAATGGCGTCAGCTATGGCTTGATAAGTAACTTAGTAGGTGATTCAGTTAGTGGAAAGAAGGAGTTTCAAAAGATTTCGACGCTGCCCGTTGTCAAGACGCGAACAAAAAAGCTGGAGGAAAGTGAGCGCGCCAAGCGGAAACGAAAGCTTGATCAGTCGAAGCGTAGCCAGGAAAGTCGATCACCATCAACACAACCAAGTGGTAGCGTTCCAACGTCGCAAGAAAACGACGGCTCGCGAGATGGCCGCAAAGCGGAGCGTGAGCGACGGAGAGCGGAGCATTACGCCTCACAAGGGAAAACCCCAGAGGAAATTGCGGAGCTGGAACGACAGCGGGAGCAAAAGCAAGAAGAGGCGTCCGCATGGAACATTGAATCGGACGAAAGCTATGGCAATGATGGGGACGATGAGGAAGACGACGGAGAGGTTGTTGATTTGGACTAGTGTATTAAGTCGTAGACTTCCGTTCAATCATCTCACTCTTTTCATCGTGCTAAGTATTGTGTAAGTTGTTTCCTATAAAGTAAATTATTTGTGGTTTCACATCTGTATTGAGCCATCCCGTCACGAGACTACCTGTACCTCGCACTCAATGCTCAAGTTCAATCATGGTAATCTCCACCGCCGATCCTTCCTCACCACAGTGGTAAATCCACGGAGCCAAGTCTTCCGCTGGAGTCTCGCCGGCACTCCAAAATAGATTGCCATGATAGCAAAATTTCATCCGCTCGCGCTCCAAACGAAAGGTCAATGTCGACCCTGCATCCTCGGGCAAGTTGATTGAAATACTATCCTTATCCATGCGCGTCTCTCCAACACTATTCAAATCTTCCTCTATACAAGAATATGAAATGGACCGCCGTCCATTCTCCTCGTTCACTCGTGGCTTGTGCAAGCGCACCTTGTAGGCAAGCCGCGTCGCTTCCGACACCCATCCAAAGTCCAACCAGTCCAGCTTGTCAGCGTCACGAATCCTCAACACATACGCACTAATTCGTCGATGATGCTTGTTACCCGTCTTGATGACATGCGGCTTGTCGTTCAGCCACGCTTCAATGGAATGTGGAAGCTGCAGGCGACCAAAGTCGGCCACATTGGTGATTTCGCACCGGGCCGCTTGCTCCGTGCACACCCACTCGGCCTGGTACCACGTGAACGAGTAAAAGACTTCGGTTAAACCATATTGATCCACCATGAGACGAAACTCTTGCTCCTTGGACTCGTCGGAAAATGATGGAGTCGTTAAGCAAAGAGCCAGTGGCGATGGCCGACTGACATTGCGAGCGTGATAAATGAGTGACTGAAATAGTTGAGCGTCATCGTCAATGTACAAATTGCCGTCCTTGTCCTTAGTCATGATATTTTGACTACTCCAGCGCGACAGTAGCGCTTCAAACCAAGGAATTTCGTTGAGTGTGGCGCGTGGAACATCCATTTTCGTGCCTCGGACATTGAGGCAAACGAGACCGGTGCTGCTGTTGATTGAATCGTCGGCGCTGCAGTCCGCCATGGAAACCGACGGCGACAATACTGGTTGCGGATTGATCACGACAATGGGTGGTTCGAACCGCTGCTTTTTAGGTGCTGGAAGAATAATGACGTCGTCGTCTTGTTCTTGTTCGTCGGCTTGTATTTGTTGATCGGCTTGCTGCTGCTCCACGTTCATGACGGGAATGGCGACGAACAATGGCGCCGCCGGCGAAACCACCGCTTCAACCTTGTCTGCGGAAGCTCCGTTGCCCATTCTTCCTTTCGTTGCTTGCTGTTCTTGACAAGAAAGGACTGGTTGTTCGCTCTGCGAGGGGCTCTGCGAGGCAAGAACATGAATGAAGCAATCGTGGTTTTGCGGTTTCGCTGGTGGCGCACATCGATGACGTCATGCAGAGCGTCACGCAAGGTCATGCATGCGCGCGTCAACGGATTTATCTGTCGCTACGGTACACAACAACGCTTTGATGAGTGAAAGTCGTCGACCATGGCATTGGATGATATTGAACGGGCCCTTTCAATTTGCTATCGCCGTCATTTTACTGTAAATACTCACATTTGTCATCAAAAATGAATCACTTACCTCTTGTTTTGACTCGAACGACGTCTCCGTCTCGCGGCGCTGCCTCTCCAACGTCATCCATGTTGGAGTGCGACTACGACGTTCGACCAACCATTCTCTACAAGGTATTTTTGAACAAAACAATTTTACAGAGCTTCTGTACCTTTAATTGGCTAACATATACCTTTTGTACTCTTAATTCAGTGCATACAAAATAAAGCATGGCAACGCTGCATCCAAATACTCAATCATCCGGATCACGCCACCCAAGCATCCGTCTGGGTCGTCCGCAAGGAATCCAACGACAAGACCAACGGCAAACTCCGATGGCGGCTACTTCCCTTACATGCCGCACTCATTTTCCAAGCTCCGTTTCATGTCATTGAAGCGTTGTTGGAAGCATATCCCGAAGCAGCCGCCGCCAAGGATGATCAAGGCATGCTGCCCCTGCACTTGGCGCTGCGGAACCGACCCGTGCAGTGGGTTTCCGTGGAGGAACTGCTCGCGGCGTATCCAGCGGGAGTCTACGTGCAGGATCGCAAGGGACGAACGCCGCTTCAAGGCGCGGCCAGTGCCAGTAATGGCGCAGCAGATTCGAATCGATCCATTTCAACGAGCAATACACTTGACAACAATGAACACGACAATGATTCCAGTAGTAGCAATAATCACGCGGCACTCTCCGTGCTGCAACTATACACGCAAATTGCAGTCGCCGGAGAGCGGAGACGACTGGAGCCGCCGGCGATTGCGTCGGCAGTTTCGTCGAACGAACATTCACTGCAAATGAGGCAACTGGAGCAAAAGCATGCCGACACGCTCCACCAGTTTCAAATACTACTGCAAAAGGAAAAGCAGCATTGGAAGGAGCAATTAGAATCTATAAGAAGAGAGAAGGAAAGTCAGGCTCAGCAGGCGAACGCCAAGGAAGCCATTTTGATGCAAGAGATTGAACGGCTCCGCCAGTCGCCGTCTACCAATTTAATGCCAACCAGTCCCACCATGCAGAACATGCGGGTCCTTGAACTAGAGCAAGAAAACAATATACTCCGAGAAGCCATTGAAGGCTTGTACAATCAGCATCAGTCGTTGCAAAAGAGTATGGAAAAACTGCAAGTGGAACAAAACCATGCGCAGGAATATCAGGCAAAGCATCTCGAGTCACTCAATCAATCCGTTCAACAAGCCAATGCCTCACGACAAGCTCATTTGGCAGTTTGGAAAAGCCAGCTGCTGCAAGCCGGCAAGCTGGTCACGGAAAAACTAGCGCAGGTTGGTTTGACGAGTTCCAGTATGGACGATGATGACAACAATGAAGGTACTTGTTTGGAGCAGATTGAGATTGACCAGGACAATGCAGAATCTCAAGAAAGCAGCGTCGTGGTGGTCAGAGTGCCAAAGACATTCTTTCAATCGCACGACGAATCGTCACCACTTGCAGCAGCAACATTGTCGGCTGCGACGGAAGCGACGCGCAGCTCCGCGACAACGGAACCGCGGCGCAACTACGCCAATGCTTGAAAGGATCCGTATCGACAAGCAAATCGACGGCAATTGTCGTCAATTGAAGGCAGTTTCACGAAAAGCGGGAATGGCTGGGCGGCAATTCGACGGGCCTCACCTGAGGGCGCCGCGATCAAATCGGCATGGTGTACGGGATCGACAAGCGCCGCACGAAACTCAGTCTGTTGTAGAGGAACCATGTAACATAGACGAGCAGGACATTCAACGCGAAGATTTGCAGGTGGATCAAGTCCAGCAACCAATCCCAAGCACTGAACTTGCCAGGAATGGCGACGCTACGCCCAAGTTGCTGCTCCGTGTGCCAATGCTTGCCGGCCGAGGCGGTCGTATGAGCGGGACTCTTGACAAGTTTGAAGCAATACCTGGCTTTCGAACGAGTTATAATGCAGCCAAATTCCAGATTCAAGTCATGAGTTTAGTGGGATGCTTTGTCGCAGCAGCGTCATATGCCGATTTTGGCTGTCAATCCGAGGAAAAGCTTTCCATGCTCCGCGATGTCACGGGCACGGTCTCAAGCGTGGCATTGCAGATTGTGTCTATAATGAGCAAGAAGATGCATTTACTGTCAGGTTCTCTCTCGCAGCGCCATAAATGCAGTGGCGAGCACAAGCCAGGACGCAGCCCGGTGCTACCGCACGACTATCTTCATTTATATAAAGTAGGAGGGAAAACCTATGTACTGGGCTTTCTGCCCGAGCTTTGGAAAACCCATATACAAGTATACTAAAGTTGATAGTACTTCTGAAGTTGCTACAGAATTTTAAAGTCATATAGCTAGTCTTAATATTGTTTAGACAGCCTTGGCCAACACTACACCTTCAAACTTGTCTTGAAACCACTTGATTGAGTCCTCCTTGGTTACTTTATGGTTCATTCCGACGCGTGACTGGCGAACTGTGAACAAAATCAAGACAATGGTAAGCAAGCGTTACAGCAATGATAATGCCACAACGAAGCGACAAGCATCAAGATGCGTACCTTTTCTCTTGGCGACGCGAGCACCCGCGCGGTTCAAGCAGACGAAAAAGTCGAGTCCATAGATACCGGTAGTCGGGTCGTACTTGATTCCAAGATCAATGTGCTCACTGATACCAAAACCAAAGTTTCCAGTGTCGGAAAAGTTGCGCTGTAGCAACTCGTATTCCTTGACCTTGAGGCCACGCTCGAGAATCTCCATGGCCTTTTCTCCCCGCACCGTCACATGGACGGCAATCTTTTCGTTACGACGAATACCAAACGATCGGAGCGTGTAGCGGGCCTTGGAGTATACCGGCTGCTGCCCCGTCAACTGCTCCAGCACACGAGCGGCACGGGTCAATCGATCGCCCGATTCACCGACACAACAATTTAACACGAGCTTGTCAACCTTGATTTCTCGCATTGGATTCTGCTTTGCTTCCGCCATGTTTGCTAGAGTGTCTGCAAAGTGAATGTGTCTGAATGACAGTATGATACCGAGCGGGGACGAGTGTGATGCAATGCTTGCATGCATCCGTCGTTGGAAGAGCGGCTAGTAAAGAGGTAGAAGGTAAGTTGCATCAGGTGCATGTGCTGCTGACGCAATCCGTGCTGTTAGTACAGTACAGTACAGAACTACATACTCCTATCATAACTATACTCGAATTGTAATAGAATATAGGCATCCGCTGCTCTGACAAGTTTATTTAGGCTTTCAACTTAAGTAGAGCAGGAAAACACAATAAATAGTGCGAAAGCAAGAACGAGTCGCTCGCGCGACAGTGGGTGCATGGCATCATAGAGGCATACAAACAGCTGGGCATCTAAACCTCACAGAGTGCTATTACAAAACCTTCTGCAGCTACACCATTATTTTATCTATTTGTCAGCGGTAGCATTCAGCCGTATCAGTTCCACATCGGTACCATAATGTAACACATGTCGCACGGCAAAGTAGTTGTTATCGCCGATTCGATTCCCTGGCGCATACGCGCACAGCGTTGGTGCCACTTGGCAGGCGCTTTGCAGCAGCATTTGATCCTCACCAATGAACCACTTACGCTCAATGAATGCATCTATCGTTTCGCTAAAGACCCGATGGTAGTTTTTCCAAGCCACTGCTGTGCCAGCGCCTTGTGAGCCCGAATGGTAGAAGAATTGGCCCGCGCGAAGCTTCTCATGCCACAATTGCGTCGGCGGCTGCCGCACTGTTTGATGCGCGGCCCACAACGTTGCTCCTTCTGGTACTACTGTTTCATGCTGGACAATTCGCTTGCCGTTATAGCGACCATTTCTGTAACATCCAATGTCTGCGTACATGTAAAAGTTGGAACTGAAAAAGTTGTACTGGATCGCTGTCATGACCCACCATGATTTTGATAGCCATATCCAAAAAAGCTGATAGGATTTGTGTATGCGCTTCTCCGGGTCAATGTCGAGCTCGTTTTGCCAAAAGAGTTGCGAGGAATTGAAGCGCTCGGATCGAATTTTTGAAATGGGCAGATCCTGCAAGGTCGTTTCAATAATGACAGTGGCATTGAGTGCATGTTGGCGAAGTGATAGAATCTTGTCTACCAGAATAGTCTCTGTAAAGACAACGACTGGATCTAGTGTGCTTAACATGTTTGTCATCCACCTCGTGTACTCGTCGGATGAATGTTTGGAAGCCGTGTAGAAATAGCCAGTGACCACTGTTGAAGAAGATGTCACTAGCTGGTCCGCGCCTTTGACGATTCGGAAATTTTGAGGAGGCATTTGCAGAGCCTTGGCGGCAGTCAATGGAACATTTGTTTGGGCAATCGCAATCAGAAAGTCACCGTTCGCATTACGGGGGCTGCTGAATGTTCCAATGAGATGCAGACGCGTAATGCAGAATGCACACAGTAAAAAGATGACATTACGCCGTCTAGTTCCTATTTTGGGACGAGCCATGATGCGTCTACCGATCTACAAGCCTCAGAGTTGCGCGAGATGAAAGGGTCGGTGCGGAGAGTGCCTGCGCCGATTCGTGTGACTGGCCGCTGCCGCGACGGGCTGATACGTACCGGTACGTATGAATACGATTGAAACTGTGAATGGCATCCGTTTCCAAGGCGCATGTGACTGACGCTTCACCACTTTCGATGCGACATCAACACGACAGTATGTGACACGACAACATGATCATGCGACGAAAGACCTTTCGCCGTTCATTGTCCATCGTCCTTGACTGCATTGCCACTGCCTTTTAGAGACCTCCAGTTTCATTGCATCTATCAACAAGCAGCTGCAGCAATGATCGGAACTATAGCTAGATTTACTCTCTTACTTTGGACTGCCGATGCTTTCTGCCGCCCAAGTCGCCGTCAACCCGTAAACTGCATTCACACCGGTCGTCGCGAGGAAACGGAAAATAATAATCATGGGAACAAGCCGCCACCTCCAACCAACCTGTTTCACCGCAAGGCTGACTTTGATAGAAACAAGCATTCATTTCCATCCAATATGAAGTGACTGCCCATCTAGAAGAATTGGCACTGCTACCTGCTACTTGCCACCGACGAATCATCTTACGTTGATTCCGTGGAGGAGCATCGTCTTTTTTGATCTTGCAAAATCCCGGCCATGAGTACAAATACCTCCGAACTCACCACCGACAGAACACAATCAGAGGTTTCTGCAGCGAAAAAAGTTGTCGTGCAGATGGTTGCACATGGTGCGTCAGTGTCACAGATGCGCCTGTCAATCGTGACATGTTTGCGATGGCGGGCGTCAGTGATCCTGACAACCCAAAACATGAGAGAGCTGTGCAGATTATCAGAATTCTGCTGCGCATATATGCAGCCGCGCCTCGCCATGACTACTGGCAGCGGCAGCAAGTCCAAGCATAAGGCCAAGAAACAGAAGGATAAGCGTCGCGTGAAACACGCCACAGGCCACGCCCCAAGTGGTATGGACAAACTGGTAGACGGTGCTCCGGCAAAAAGTGTTCCTCATGGCGTTTTGTTGGAACCCAAGTCGCCGCATGCCGGTGCTGCGGGCATTGCCTCTCGCAACCAGCAGCATACTTGTAGCAAGGCAGGGAAAAGGGAAGGCCATTGTTAACGGCGAGGGCAGGGGCAAGACGAGAGTATCGGTGCCGTTGCCCATCACTCCTCGAGCGCGCCGACGCACTCGAAAGAAGGCATCACTTGCCGCCATTTCTATGCAAAGAATTGAACCACAATGGCAGCAACGATACAAAATGCACCGGCGTTCGCGAAAGAGACCACCTGCCTCCATTTTTAGAAGATACGTTTATCGACGACATCGACGATGACGCCGTACCTGAGGATAACATCACAACACCGCCTTGCTTGTTATACGACAAGTATGATCCGACGAAAAACCGTTTTCGCTCCGTGTTTTCATGTCGTCGGCTATGGCTCACGAGGACGCCCGCTGCCGGGATGACGAGACGGAAGATTGTTGTTTGTTCATGGTGGAATGACGGCCAAGGTCTCCGTTTCTTGTGGAGCCCCTAAATAGATTGAGTCTCAAGGCCAGCGTGGTGAAAGACAATATTTTGCAAGTCTGTCAATGGCGGAGGAAATTCACTGTCACGTCGTTGGCGAGGATGAGCTCGAAGTGAGGCTAGAATCACTTTTTTAAAAATATATAGACGTTGACTGCATGATTTAACTTCTATTGCAATACATCTTCATCACCATCATCTTCATTGTCCCCTACTTCTTTGTCATAGCTACTGTCGTCCACCATATCCTCAATTGATACGTCGAAGGACGACACATCAATCGCAGAGTCATCACAAGCGATGGAAAAAGTCATGGCATCTTCCAAGTATCTTCGCAGCTTGTCGACATCAGCATTCTCCATATCAATAGATCCATCCTCTGTGCGTTCAATCGTTTCCACTGGCACTTGAATGTCAGTGAACGCAAAGCCCAAAGACTTGGCCAACTCGTCCATTTGATGTGATTCATCCTCGGAAAGCACAGATACCACATGAGCGCCATCGCCGGCGGCAGCTCCTTGCTGACCGACACGTCCTACTCGACCAGCAAGATGGACATACTCGCGAGGATCATCGACTGGAAGGTACATGGTGTAAACATGCGTCAAAGCAGGAAAGTCGAGGCCTCGAACAGAATTGGCAGTTGCCAGCATGACTGATGTTTGATTCCTCTTGAACTGATCCATGATAGTCAAAGGACGGACGCCCGTCTTTGGTAACAATACACACAACCAGTGGTCGCCCCATAGTGCATCTCGTAGTGGCTCAATTGCGGTTTTGGCGGAGTCCTCATCGGGAAAGAAGACGACAACTCTTGGTCGCTGCGCCAATATACCTGCTGCGAGCGCATCATCATACGCTTTCAACTCTGCTCGAATAAGCCGTGTCAAGGCCAGTAGCGCATTGTTGCCTTGGTAGATGGCCCTCTCATGCTTCAATCCAGGTTGCATGCATACGTCAAGATCGGTCAAGGACGCTGCCTTGGTTGTCTTTTCGTCAAACCCAGCTTCCTGCAAAGTATCAGCAATGAGAGGCACAAAGCTTGTTGATGTCGCCATGTAACTGCTGCCTTCAGGTATAAGACGATTGCTGACAGCCATGTTCCCTAGCTTCTTGGTAACACTTGCGCCTACAAGAAACGTGAGCCTGCTATACTCTCGTTCGTCGGCATATTCCTCAAAAAGTTTTGTCAGGGTAGAGCTGTCAATGAGCTCAAGGTCTAAATCCGCTTCATCAAAGATAATTGTTCGCAGCATGGATGGTTTAACATCGCCATCATCTATCAGCTTGGTAAGGTACTGTGGCGTCGTGATGGCAACGTCGGTTTGCAGCTTCAAACCAAATTCTGCTTCCTCATCATCTAAAACACAACCAATGCGGACTCCCTTTGGACCTTTAAATTTAAAAGAATTTGCCTTTCCAGACGACTGCGTCGCAGACTCCTTAATGTTGCCTCCAACGAGCTGATATAGCAGCATAGCCGTCTGCACCCCTAGCTCGCGCGTCGGAACAACAATGAGCGACAGCGGACTCGTGACATCACTTCCAGTTTCTCCGAGCGTTGCAATAGACGCTCCTGTTGCAATGGCGCCTCTGACCTGTTGCCTGCGACTACTGGAGCGAACAACTGGGCTCGTCACTAACGCAATTCGATCCAGCAGATTACCAGTCGCATCGCCAACCCGTTCCTCGGCACCGACCCGAACGCGCTGCCGCTTGAACAGCGAGTCCGATAGCGCAGAAAGCATGGGGACCAAGTAGCTTAGCGTCTTGCCACTTCCGGTAGCGCCGGAAATGACGACTCCCATGTCTTTTCCACTAGAGTCAACGAGTTCGGACAGCGATGATGTCGATTCCTTGTCAGTAGTAGCTGCCTCCGTAGTACCCCCAGCACTGTCACCGCTAATTGTTGCGTTACTGATAATAGCTTGCACAGCTTCCATGGCATTTATTTGAATCGTTGTTGGAAAGGTGTAGTTCAAGTTATCTAGTCGATCGGCAAGCCATGGCACCGCTCCAGCGCGCCACGACATGCGTCGACGCGTTGCTCGCAACGTCTCTGGATCAGCAGCCTTGGCTTCATCGCCATATAGGCGCTCCATGAAAATATTGGAAATGCGGCCAGCTTTTATAAAATCTTGCCTTTGAGCGGCATCGCGTAAGAGTGTATGGAGTTCGTTCAAGCTCATTGTCACATCTTGTAAGGGAGCGGCGGCGGATGAGATGTACTTGGAGGTCTCTCGGTCCGAGTTCAAATCAGATGCCAAGCTTAGTCTAGTACCTGCATGATATAATCGAAAATCATCATTCGATATCTTGCAGGCCTTCTTTCGAGCAATACGCGGTGATATCCACGAAGCTGAAGGACTCGTGCCGAGGAGAATGCATGATGCAAGCAAAGCCAGCCTCCTGCGATTCGTCGTCTGTCTCATTGTGATGGTAAATTGCTACTTATAAACAGCTTTGCTTATGTTGCTTGCAGACACGTGTGGAGCTCTCAGTGCGGGGTCCATTTGCTTCACCTCTTTGAATGAGTCGATCGCGATCGTCCATGGTGAAAAACACGTGGATGGATCGAATCGCGATGTCGCAACGTTACCACTGTGTATCGGCGTTTCGCTATCATGCGCGAGAATGACTTAATCTTTGCGCAACAAGTACTGTATGGCGGAAATTCAGTGCGAGTGCTCATACATAATTGAATTACATGGAACGTTTACATAATAGTGATAAGAATATCATTCGTTTGACCAATACGCTTATGACCCCCCAAACATTTGCACCAAACTCTTGCCGTTTAGTAGTTCCACCAGCAAGGCCACAAAGGCACTCGCCATGGCAACGCGAGCGTACCATCGCTCCGTCTGCATTAAACCTTCCTTGTCGCTCTCCTTGGCGACGGAACGTTCGTACAAGGCAGCCGCACTTCCAACTCCCTGCACGCCAGCAAATCCAAAGGTTTCATCCACCATGGGATCATCGTCTAGAAACACTTGCACCGTGTTTGCGACACACGCTTCCGTGACTGTCTGCATTGGTTCCGTCAGTGCGTCAACCACCATGTTGGCCATGTCTTGTATAAAGTCGGGGTTCGTGTTCAACGCCGGACAGCGTCGCCAGTTGGAAACACCATGCTCCTCCGCCAGTTCTCTGTACTCAATGTCAATCTCCTCCAACGTTTCAATATGTTCCGAAACAAAGCTAATTGGAACGACAACCAAATTCTTGACACCCTTGTCACCCAGCTCGGGCAGCACGTCGTCGGTATACGGCCGCAGCCACTCGATGGGTCCAACGCGACTCTGATAACTCAAGTGCACCTGCACTTCCTTTGGCAGCAGCTCGGAGATTGCCGCCACGCATTCCACAATTTGTTTCTGGTATGGATCGCCAGCATTCTCAATGTAGCTGAGTGGCACGCCGTGCGCCGAAAACAGTACGTGCCGCGTTGGCAGTTCCGGTGCCGCAACCTTTGCTTCCGCCAATTGCTCCGGCGTATACTGCTCCAGTTCATACAGTATCATGTCTGCCATGGCCTTTATATACCCCGGTCTTAAGTGCCACTGACAAATGACGGTATGCGTCAAGTGTTGATACTTTGTCGAAAACTCCTTTTGCAGCACCCGCAGCGAACTACCCGTCGTGCTAATGCTAAACTGCGGATACAGCGGCACCACCACGAGCGCCTGCACGCCATCCTTGACCGCCTGATCGAGGGCCACTTCCGTCATGGGGTGCCAGTAGCGCATGCCCAAGTAGTAGTTTGGATCCATCCAATCGGAGTGCTGCTCGCGCAGCTTGTCGCACACCAATTGTCCCTGCGCGCGACTGTATTTGAGAATGGGACTACCACCGCCAATGCTGTCGTAGGCGGCCCGCGACTTTGGCGCGCGGCGTTTGGCAATCACGTAGGCGAGCAGTGGTTGGAGTGGTGCCAGTAGAGGAGGTAGGCGAATAATGTCGGGGTCGTTGAAGAGGTTGTAGAGAAAGCCTTCCACGTCAACGGTTGTTTCGGGGCCTCCGAGATTGAGTAACAGTATGCCGACTTTGATTTTGTCAGTTTCTGAATTTAATGATGCTAAGGATGAAGGTGATGATAGAGTCGAAGCGACTGCAAGGCTTGTTGTAGTTGGCATATAATGTGAGGAGCATTGTGCATTCTTCGTTCTCCGTCTCGTTCGCGCAAAAGCAGTCGTTTCAGTCACGAATGCTAAAGCATATGTACATAGTACTGCTATAAAGATCGATAAAGTCTTCATGGCATGTCTAGAGTTTGTTGAGAAGATCTGCAGTGATGGATCAAGGTAGAAACAGCTTTGCGTTTCATGGTTCATGGTGAAGGATCGTCGCGCGATTGCGTCAGCTGCGCGGCGAAACGTCTTCAGTAACGGTCCGACTCTTATTTTGCCGCGACGGCGCGCTCCTTTCGTCGCGACCACGAACGTCCACGCCTCATCCATCACTTCATTCTTCCTTGCTTCCCAAGTGAGACTCTGTTGCTAGCGTAGGATTTCAGCAGCTTGATACTCATCTACCGGTCGTCTATAGAGTGTATAGCCGAGAAAGAAACTATGAATTCGAACCGCAACAAGAGTGACGATCATTCGCCCTCGTCGTCGGCAAGTAGCGGCAGCGGTTGTCCAGTGAATCATCAACATGCAACCTCGACTTGGCCTTGGGCTTCTGCTGCGTCATCAAAGATTACCTCGCGGCCAATCGATGCTTCCGACAAGCAGCAGCAGCCTCCACCCGCACTCTCCTATCAGCCGGCATCCATCGAGGAAGCGGCGCAGCATGCGCAAACACCCCAACCTGATCAGCGCGTCAAGCTTGGAACGGAACGACAAGTATCCAGTATTCCGCGAGGTGACTTGAATGTGAATATCAATGGTAGTCCGTCGACTGGTTGTCCAATGTCAGCAGACTCTGCAGCAGCGCCTCAACTTCCACACCACCAGCACGACGATCCATCCAAAGCATCAAACTGGGTCTACCCATCCGAGCAGCAACTGTACAACGCCATGCGCCGCAAGGGCTGGACCAACGTTCCGGAGGATTCCATTTCCACGGTGCTAAATATTCACAACACCATCAACGAACGCACCTGGACCATGATTCAACAGTGGGAAGGTTCGTCGAATTTGACGCTCACCAAGTTTCAGGGCCGACCAACGGAGCCGTCGCCAAAGTCGTGGATATTGTGCAACTTGTTGCGTCTCTACGACGCTCCCTTTGATCGGCACGACTGGTATGTTGCGAAGCGAAGTAGTGACGGTACCGAGTCACTGCGGACGCAACGCTACGTGATTGACTACTACTACGCCGAGTCGTCCTTGCCAGATGTTCCGCCACGTCCAGTCATTGACGCACGACCGGCGCTGGATCATCCGCGGGCAGTGTATCTGCGCGGCAAGCAGTTTTTCAAGGATGCCTTTCCGGCCATTAGCAGGCGATTGTTCGAGTCAACGACTGACACGTCGAGTAAAAATGATGGAGTAAAGACGTAATTTGCTAAAATGTAGTAGCAGGCGCCCTTAATATTACTGAGACTTGCATTCTGGTTGTAGGTAAACGTCATTTTTACCGTTGTGCATTGCTACAGTACTTTGACGACAATGAAAAGTTGTTGCTGGAGTATGGCTGAGCTGTAACTTTACTCAAGGAACATTTGTTCGTAACGGTGAGGCATCTACCTTGATTGCCTGATACATGGAAGTAATGGGAGTTTGTGATGGGAGACGAACAGATCACCAAGGTTGAACGCGACGTTGTCGGTCGTGCCAAATAAGTCAGTACCGGTAGGATGAATATTCATTATCGAGTCTAGTTCTTAGAGTACAGCTGGGATCTCACAATGACTGTCTTCTAGTATTGCCCAATTGGCGATGCGCAGCCGTTGCCTTGCCGGCACGCGCTCACTTTTTCGCATCGTTTTGGCGATGGCATTTGCTTCCTCCTCCCATTCAAAATTCCCCTCACGACATCAGATAGCTGCGCCTTGCTCCAAATCCGAGAATATCGCAACCATGATCAAGAAAGACGCTCATATGAGATTGACTGCCATTATAGCGCTTGGCCTGGCTGTAGGCCTCGTTGTGTTCCTCGCTTCAACCAACAAGTCCAGTTCAAGGACAGCACGGCCGGCCTCCGAGCCCCGACGATTACAAATGGAGAGTCTCTTCCAAGATTTTCCTCAAAGTGTTTCAAAATATTCACCTATCATGCCCAATAGCTTGTCAAGCGATGCTCCCTCGGATATACCGAGCGACCGACCAAGTTTTGCACCGTCCTTACGGGCGTCGTCGGACACTCCAAGCATGCTTCCACCCGACGCCCCCTCACTCCAACCCAGCGACATGCCGTCTCGCGCTCCAACACAATGGTCGGGTCCTAAAATATTAGACCTATTTTCGGATGCACCATCCGACTCGCCGTCCGCGTCACCTACATGGGTCGGCTCTCAGTAAAGAAGCTTGAGGTTGGTGCCTGTCGTACCAGGAGCAACCAACCTGTTGCGATCACTTATTTGTTTATAACTGCTCCATGAAAAACTATTGTTAACCTCATATAATCTATAATATGAAAGATTTGCATGTTACAATTGCTATGATTTTTGTTATGAATTATGATTGTGAGTGCCTGACGACAATCACATACGTTTTAGAAACAGCGCGTGCAGCAGGTGCACTCAACAAACGGCGGAGAATCTCTCCCGGATAGTTCGAGGCAGTCAGAAGTCAAGGTGGTGAGCGATTTATCCTTTAACAAGCAGACTGATTGAGGCATGGTACCCTCCAAGTTATTTTCTTCCAATGTGACAGTGGCTGTTGTTCGTGGTGCGAGAGCGACGGTGAAGTTAGGAAAACTGTGATTACAGCTGATGCCTAAGAAAGATTATGGCAATCTTTACGTACCCAAAGAGTTTATCATGCCAAGCGACGATGGTACCGTCCCAGTGAGACGATTGTTTTGCAGCTGCAGCGAAGTCAACGACTGCATTAGCCCAATGCTACTGCCGAGCATTCCCTCCAACAAATTGTCATTCAGTTCAAGTTGTTGGAGATTTTTCAGTTTATATATCTCTTTAGGAATGGACCCGCCGAGAAGGTTGAAATTGAGGTCAAGGGTCTCGAGCGAGGATATTTCGCTCAGTTGGGGAGGAATTGAGCCAGACATGACGCCATCGGTAAGCAATAAGAAACGTAGGCCGGACAAGGCTCGAAGTTCGCTTGCAATCGTGCCCGAAAGCCCATTCGTTTCTAAAATTTGCAATAGATATGGGTATGAATGTGAGAGAAACTTAACGATACGGTTCCACTCTCAACAACATGATACGTACCAAATTCAATTCTCGTCACCATCCCCATATCGTTGCATACAACTCCACCCCAGCGACATTCAGAACCGGATGTCAGCCACGCGTTTGATCCGCTTCCCGTTATTGGCTGAATGTTACATGCCTCATTTGCCGCCGTGATTGCCGCCTCCGAGGTGAAATCAGACGGAGCCGCGCATTCCTTCCATCGGTCGCCGCGCGCACTGTAGTAAAAGACAGCCAAGGCGTATCGCTGTTTCAAGGTTATCTCGTCCTCGGGACAAACATATGCGGCGTCTTGTTCGGTGAGCCAGGTGAACGCACTGTTCTGCGGAGTGTCCGCCGTGCTGACGGCCGTTCCATCGGAAATGCTATTGACAATGACGCGTACTAGAAGCGAGCGAAGCATGGACGACATGTTGCAGGCTTGCGTAGGCGCCATTGTTGGAGCTGCGGTAGTCGATGCCACTGGTGCTGCTGTGCCGGCCGATACTGGCGCTGCTGACGAAGGAGCTGGTGCTGGCGTGCCCGTCGGTACTGGCGCCGCTGAAGCAGGCGCTGTCGTTGTCATGAATGGAGCGAGCGTTGATGGAGCAAGTGTTGCCGGAACAACTACTGATGGAGCAGGTGTTGCTGGAACAAGTGTCGATGGAGCAGGTGTTGCCGGAACAAGTGTCGATGGAGCAGGTGTCGCCGGAACAAGTGTCGATGGAGCGGGTGTACTTGTTGCGACGGGAGCTGACGTTGCCGCAGCAGGAGCTCTTGTAGTAGGCGCCGATGTCACAGTTGACGTGGGTGCTATTGTTGTCGGTGAAGATGTCACAATTTCGGTGGGCGAATTTGTTGTCGTGACGATGCTAGGTCTTGGCGTAGGTACCGAGCTAGTGGGAAAGACTATGGCGGTAGGAAATTCGGGCGTTCTTGACGGAGGCATTGTTCCCTCGCCCTGCACCGAAGGTGCAGCCGTAACAACAGGAACAGTTGATGGTAGAACTGTGGCGATTGGAACAGCCGATGGTCGATTCGTTGGCAATCTCGTGACGACTGCAGCCGGAGATGGTGTTTCGGCCGATGTGGGAGGCTCCGTGAGGCGAATCGTTGGCTTCGGTGTCACGGGCATTTCAGGCATTGCTGCGGACGGAGCGAATGTCTCGTTATTAAGCTGCATTGTCGGTGACATCACCGGTGCTTCCGTTGGAGGAGATGTCAAGGATGAAAATGTAGGTCTAGCCGCGGATGGTGACGATGTTTTTGGTGCCACTGTAGGCGTGAGCGGGTAACTTCCCATTGAATTCACGCCGTTGATGAGGGAGAGTATGAGCTCCCCATCAGCATCCTCTGCTGTCAGCTGATATGATGGCTCGTCTTCTAACGCCCAATTCGATGTAGAGAACACTCGGCGAAACCTTTGAGGCTTTTGCTCATCTTGCTGGGCGCTTGCTGCCGTTGCTGCCGACACACATGTCCAGACACACAAGAATGAGACGGTCAAAGATCGAATCAGCATGTTGGTTGATGATTGGCGTAAGAGTTAAGGGAGACCTCGATCTGCACATCCATCAAACAAACGATCGGATTGTCACTAATGAGCCGCGGAACAATCTTCTTGCACCTCCACTGGACGACGTCTAAGCAAAGGTCCCGCATCGAACGTTGAACGCATGGACGAATGCTCCGTTGGGTACCGGATCGAAAATCTCGCGAACTCGCCGATAACGCTACGACACAGAATCAAAGTGAGTCACGATGCGAATGTAATGACGCTATGCAAGCTCAGCCGTACGGGTAGCTAACATGGCGAGTACGTTAAAGTAGAACCCCATCATAGAAAGATGCTACAAGAGGAAGTTATACAGTATAGTTATTCATGAAATTAATTTGCATTAAGTCTTTCGACTCAGATACCAATTCGTCAGCTCCAACGTTGACCAAGCCCGCGTCACAATTTACAAGGCACTAGCAATCGGAACATTTAAGTCATCAAGTTTAATGTTGCAATCGGCAAAAAAACTCTGGTCAGGAAATCCGCGTTCACCGCCACCGGAAAGACTCGTCTTGTGAGGGATCGTAGCCCACGTTATGGTGTCATTGGGCGCCGCGGAGACAATTGCAAAGGTCAGTCCGCGAACGAACGCGCATTCCAGACGCTTTAGAAGGTCGCGCCCTTGATCATTATCCGGAAGGTAAGTTTTGTAGTTCGCTCCAGAGAATTCTAATCCAGGATTGCTGCGGACAGAGGATAGAAAAGCCGTAAGTCTCGCGGGAGAATAATTGTGACAGAATTATCAACGCGCGCAGGCACGCAGCAGTCAACTCACGGATGATAGCATTTCTGTTTCCCGTCATAAATCGAGTAGCGAACCACAAATGTCCCCTGGCCATGGCCACAGCAGCTAATACATTCCGACGATACGGTCATGTATCCCGACGGCATTGTGCCTTGCTGCATTGGCACATTGACGCAGCGAAAGGGACACTTGTTGGAATAAGATTCCGCGTGCATCAAGCAAGGGTAATGAAACATGTGTCCACATGTAACCATTTTTCCGATCAGTTTTTGGGTGAGTAGGTCTTGGCAAAATGCGCATGTATCGTCGGGTGACTTCGGCGATGTTAAAGTCATTGCAAATGGACGAGGAGGACTGAGCGACTCTGGTGCACGATAGTAAAGAGTGTGCTGAGCTGGCCAGAGCGCGTCGAAAATAGAGCTGTTGGCGTTTGATGGAAAAGAAGGCAATAACTGCATCGGCGTTGGCTCAACAGTTACTCGCCAAACACTCCCGAGCGCATTCGCCGTAATGTCATGCCCCGTAGCCACCTGCGCGAGAGCAGTTGCTACTGATTCTGGTGTAGGCATAATGGACGACGATGTCTTCTCAATCGCTGCAACTTCTCGCTCATTAAAAGCCGTGTTACGCAATGCGGACAAAATGTCGGGGCTCCCGGCATTGTAATAAACGCACATATATCCATTAACAATCGCAAGCGAGCCTGACATAACAGACTTCAAGTATACGTCCATGCGCGCATGACTATTGTCTGTCTCGTCGTCGTCATCATCACCATCGTCATTGTTGTCATCTTGTGATTCCTCGTCCGATGTCTCGTCATCATCACGAACACTTCCGCCGGTTTGCCGCAGCATCAAATTATTTGAATGGTTCATGCTTGCGGTAAGCTGATCTTCAATAGAGCCAATATAATCACGTAGAAAACCTTGGTCATGCTCGCTGCCAAGCTGTTTCGCACAGGCGCAACAACGTTGGCGCGCATCGTCGTTGCGAACCCTTGGGTCGTAGTGCGACACCGATGCTCGGCCTGCGCGTTTGCCTCGCCAACCGCAACCACGCAACGTCACACGCGTCTCTCCAACCATCTCTGTCTGTCACGCAGCCTTCGTTCCACGAGTATAGACTTGGCTCTAGCAAGACTCTACAAGTAAGCGACATCAATCAACTATTCAATCATAATAGAATATAGCGGGTTATTGAAGCTAGCAAAGGTGCTATTGAAGTGAAGGAATTGAAACGGCACCATGCTACCAAAGAACTCCCTCCGATGGGACGAGGATGATGGCAGAAGCAGTATCCGATGTTCAAGTACTCGGCGCCATCAAAGACGCTCCTTTAGTATATTGAATATAAAGAATTTGCTAATACTGGCAGTTTCATCATGCATGCATCTACAATCAGCATCAGCGTTCATGGTATCACCGTCGACTTGCACCAACAACAGCTACAAAGAACCAGCAATTCGACGAGAATCACCTCGCTTGTCATTGTCGAACAATCCATTACTCGACGATGATGACGACGAAGACTCCTTGCTTCCAACTACACCAGGTCCACCCTGCGTCATTAAAGTACTTGGCGTGGGCGGAGGCGGCGGCAACGCTGTCAACCGCATGATTCAGACGCGGATTGAAGGCGTGTCCTTTTGGGCCATCAACACGGACGCCCAGGCACTCGCCAAGAGCTTGGCGCCCAACGTGTTGAACATTGGACGAACATTGACGCGGGGACTGGGAGCGGGTGGTATTCCAACGGTGGGCGCAGGTGCGGCGCGGGAAAATAACAAGGAGATTGAACGTATCTGCGAGGGAGCTGATATGGTGTTTATAACGGCGGGCATGGGAGGTGGAACTGGAAGTGGAGCCGCTCCTGTTGTTGCTGAAATTGCCAAGGAGGATTGTGGGTGTTTGACTGTGGGTGTTGTAACCAAACCTTTTGCGTTTGAGGGTCGTCGGCGAATGAACCAGGCGCTGGAAGCGATTGAGGAATTGCGGAAACATGTGGATACGCTGATTGTAGTTTCGAATGACAAGCTTTTACAAATTGTACCTGACAATACTCCAGTGACGGAAGCTTTCTTGGTTGCCGATGATATCTTGCGGCAGGGAGTCGTTGGTATTTCCGAAATTATTCTCAAGACTGGTTTGGTGAATGTCGATTTTGCCGATGTTCGCGCCGTCATGAAGGACGCTGGAACTGCACTCATGGGCGTTGGAACGGGTGTCGGAAAGACGCGAGCTGCTGATGCGGCAGTGGCTGCTATTTCCAGTCCACTCTTGGACTTTCCCATTCAGCGCGCCAAACGAATTGTGTTCAACATTGTTGGAGGAGAAAGCATGGGTCTGCAGGAGATTAACGAAGCTAGTGAAGTAATTTACGAGAATGCCGATGACAATGCGAACATTATCTTTGGTGCCTTGGTCGACCCGAGCATGAAGGAAGAAATCAGCATTACAGTATTGGCTTGCGATTTTGACGAAGGCGACATGGAATTGTTCATGGAACCAGTTCCAGAAGAGACTGACAGCTCGGATGACCCACGCGACCCTGACTTTTACAAGAATCGACGGCAAAAAACTCGAAGTCCGCTTGGACCGGATGCGTCGTTGGAGGAGACGCGAGTAGCCATTACGCGAGGGTTCAAAAAGCCAACGGAACCAGCCAAGAGCAAGGACAAGAAAAAGTCTGGTCTTCGCGGCTTTCTACGAAAGTTTATTGGAGAATAGTAGGTGTTTGTAAAATCTACATTTGGGCTACTTTTTGATTAATTGGTTGTGGAACGACGTGTAGCGTACGAGTTCGCGTGCGGAGCATTTATCTGCTTCCAGCATAAAGCTTGGCATTTTTACCTCCAAATTATAGGCTATCAACTGCACTAATTGAACTTGGCCGACTTGAGAACCGTGACTACATCTTGATCCCAAATTTCCTTGTAGGAAGTAATGAACCCTCCTTCATCACGCTCCAGAACAACCTTGCCGCTCAGCGCCACGACCGGCTGGAAGGGAATGTTGAAGCACAAGTCTTCTTCAAACCGAAACTCGGCCTTTTCGGGTGTGACATTCACGTCTCCAACCAGTCGAACTTGGGACTTGGCTCCCACAAAGAGTTTGCGCGTGCCCTTGATCCACTGCTGCATTCCATACGAGTCAATTTCATCGGTAAAGGTTGCAGTCGATCGGTAAATGGATGGCGTCAAGTTGGCAGTCGCAAGAAATTGTCGGTCGACAATGTCGGAGCGAATCACTTCCTTTAGCTCATTGTCCGTGAGACCGAGTTTGTCAGCAGCATCGGCATGTGCAGGCAGAGATGATGAAAAAGCAACCAGAGCGGCGGAAGCAGCACTTGAAACAAAATTTTGCAGAAATTTTTGACGGGAAGTTTGAGTTTGTAGTGGCAGCGCAAGAGTAAGGTTGGGACTGTGCAGCAGTGCAAGTAATAGCAGGCTTGCGATGCAGCGATTCATCATGGTGATTGGGAAGTTGTGCGACAAAAATGACGAATGCGTGCCGCTTCACACTGCTCTTTTGTCGTTTCGGTATCCATAGATGCTTGTCTTATTTACAGTTAGTACTGCTAAGGAAAATGATGATCAACGGTAGTTAGTAGAAGTTACATACAGAACATAGATGATATTTTCTTAAAATATGTGAGAATGGGATGTACAGAATAAGTAAATTGCTTTAAGCTAGCTAATTAGAACAGCAATACGTTCTGACGCAACGAATTCGTGCCGATCATTCTAAAAGAATGTCGCCGGATCAATGCCTTTCAGAGTGTCATCATCTTTCTTCGATTCCAATATACCGGCTTTGCCCAGAACAACGTCCGTCAGATCGGGTCCTGCTTCTTCGTCCTGTCCCGTCAGGTCCGCTAGCATTGCTGCCCGAGCTTCCGCCATGCGTTTTTGTCGCTCTCGCTCTGCAAATGTCAAGCCGTCGTCTTTGTTTTCTGCGACCGACACAGATGCTTGCTCTGGTTTTGCCATTTCAACTCCATCCAGTCGTTGCAGAAGGAAATCAACCGCCATGGCAGTCGCTGATGTTTCTGGTCCGTTAAGGGGCTGCATTGCATGTCCATTCTTCCCTAACCGTTTCTCAAGCGCTTGCATCACCACCTTGATCAGATTGCCCTGTTCAACTTGCCGCTTATCAACTTTATTGGCCGCCGGAGTTGAGTCATAGTTTAGACTCATGTCTTCGTCCTTGACTTTGCCAGTCGCTTGAAAGTCTTGCGCTATTTTCAATGCGTCCATTTCGCGACGATTAACTTTCATGTCTGAAATCTCACCCCAATCACGCAATCGCAACATTGTCTCTAGCTTATCGACACCAATCGATGATAGAGTCTTTTCATTCTGTTTGTAAACAAGCCCCGTTGGAATTCCCTTTTGCGCCGTCCGCACTTGAGTCGTGCGTAGTAGATTGATCATGGGCCACGGAGATCGTCTCGCATAGTTTGCTGCCTGGCCTTCGCCTGCCCGAGCATCTCCGTCCCGAAAGCTCCAGTGTGGATGGAAAAAGACAAGCTGCAGCAAGTCTTCCACCTTGAGAAACGTCAGTGATTGCGTCAAGGTTGTACTGAAGCTTTCGAACAACTCCACATTGTCCAAGAAAAACTCTGGCACAATCATGAGTGTAGTACTTAGATCCTTTTCCTTTAACGTTTCGACTCGCACAACTTCCCTCCAGTAGCGTGCGTAAACATCTTCGACGCCACTACTCCGATCGACGCAGTAGTAAATCTCACCGAGCGGCAAGCCTGCTTCATTGGCATCCTTTGTAAATGGACAAATGCCCATGTCGGCCATCATTTTGCTGACCCAATCCTTGGTCAAATCAATAATTGATTCATCGTTTTCTGGAACCTTGTTGACAATGGCTGGATATGGATCCTTCGTCATGAATTCGTCGTCAATTCCCTTGTATAGCTCATCAAAGTCAGTTCCATCATCCCAAAATGGATCATAGTCCCACGCCTTTTCGTCACCATCCGGTTGATTGCTATCGCGCTCCTTCTTGAAACTCTTGGCAGTAAAGCCAGCAATGCGGCCCATTTGCTTGTAGGGAACCAGCGTCGTTGAAATGCCAAAGTGATCGCAAACGTCCTTGCAGTAGTCCAAATGTCCCAGTATTTGATTCACGAAATTTGGATTGGCCAAGCTCTCTTTCATTTCGGGGTATATGACTGTCAACGATTCCTGTGAAAAGATTAGTGAGGCATGTGTGAACAAGATGGAGCATAGTAGTCAAGTGTGTCATGCAACGGCACGTACCCCCTTGACCATGTTCCCGGCTTGCGCAATCTGAGACCACACGGAATGAAGCAGTTGCGGAATGGTTGCTGCTGGATCATGGGGATGCCATTCATCGTCCGTTTCGGCTTGCAGCATGGGCACATCGGATAGCCATTGTCGAGTGAATGACGATGATGACCGTCGTTGTCGACTACTTTGCGATGAAATTTGGAAAGCGACAATATATGAAGGAACAAAAGCGAGGAGACTTATTGACTTCATAATGCTCCAGTTGTCTGCTTTTACCAAGGATAACAAACTACTACCGTAGCACAATCAGGAGATCAAGCGATTCAAAGGATGATGGCAAAAGGATCGAAGCAAAGCGAGGGTGTGCAGGGTCTGTCGCACCGGTTAACTGGATCACGGTGTGACACTTTGTGGTTGTGAAAATGAAAGCCAAAGATCCCGCGGTACCTGTACCAGTACGCAACGACTAAGCTTACTGTAGGTTTGCCTAAGCTCGTCTACTGCAGGTAATCTTGACAACTCTCGCGTCGTATTCGATTTTTTGTAGTTAGGAACTTCTATGTGCTGTGACGTTTAACTTACTCAGCTAAGGAAACCCGCTTGCACCTCCATTTGTTCCAAGTAATCAGTCCATTCATGTCAATCCATTTTCCTCGAGCAAGATCGCATTGCCATGCCAATGTGTTATGCTGTCATTAATGTGTGCGTAAACTTCATGCACATCGATCATTGTTTTATATATAACTCTTAGCCATTATACCCGTCTGCGGAACCGCCAAAGCATAATATTGTCATGTTCCTGCTCAAACTGCCATTCACGGAAAAGCCATCGGCTGAACCGCCATCTATTCCGGAGACTACGAGCGTCTCGACCGACTCGGACGATTCATGTGTCATGCTGAGCAAAAAGCCTGTAGACCTGCGCTTGTACAGCGCCATTTTTCGTCAACCAAAGCTCGGCCATGCATTGTCGGTTCGCCAAACCAGTGTACATTCAATGTCTTACTCGAATCAGTTCTTCATTAACCGAGTCCGATCCTCCCATGGGCTGCAGGAGCTCCATCGCTCCCGCGACTTGGACCACTTGGCCCGCCACCACGCCGAGCGCATGGCGTTGCGAGAAACAATCTTTCACTCCTGCCACACAGTCAAGGAGCTCAAGAGTCACCTTGGCTCGTTGTTTGTGGGCGAGAATGTGCAGCGCGGAAAAACGATTCGCGACATTCACGACAATATGCTGGCCTGCCGCGCGCAGCGACAGAATGTCTTGTCGTTGCAGTTTCAGGAACTTGGCATTGGCACCTGCAAGGGTACTGATGGGATGCTCTACATGGTGCAATTGTTTCGTGCTGCAGACGAAACGAGGGATGCTTGTGATGTTGGCCCACGAGTGGGCAAGTCAATCTGGAAGTAACTAATTGTAGCTGGACATATTCACGCCTTTACTGTTAACGAATCAGTGATCTTATTGCTTAACCTGAAGACGAGAGTAGTTTTTCAGACTGTCAGAAACGGCCAAGGATGTCCGATAGGTTTCTCTGTGCTTTCATGAGTGGGCTCGCCATCCAGACACACTCGCTTTTGACGAGGATGGTGTGAAGGGGGCAGAAAATCTCGCAGATACATGTCACGCATTTGGGGTGGGAGCTGGTCCACCGAAAATGGCTCTACTGGTTTCCGGCGTGGCATAAATCTGGCGCATGGTCGAATCATAATGGGACCGTCACCGAGCAGTGATTCGACATCATCTGCTGCGTGTTCGTTGGCGCCAGACTTAGCCTCCGGACTGCTGCGCTTCTCTTCTGCATTTGCCTTCTTTGGCTCTTTTCCATTTGCTGATTCTTCCTCCTTCTCCTTTTGCTCATCAGTAGTATCGTCCTCGTCGTGACTGTCTGCATCCTTCTCCTCCGCCGACGACTTGTTGGTCGCGCGATTCCGACGAAGGTCCGGTGCACCTTCTCGTAGCGCCTGACACGCCTTTTCCTTTGCCCGCTCGTCTCCAATCTCCACGTAAAAGACTTGACCAAGATGATTCGTTTGGTCAAGCTTTTTCAGAAAGCGTCCTCCCTTGCGGCGAATCAAATCAACCACCAAGGCCGCCACGGCAGGCTTGTCGCGTTTCTTGGCGTGAAGGTATTCCTTTTGGTGTGATTTGACGAGGCGACGAAACTCGCGGTTTCCGGAGTGCGAGTTGGTCGCTCCGCCGCGACCCGATAGTACGTCCTCGGGCTGTATCATGGTAATGTACTCGATTGTGACGGGTGGCATGAGCGGAAAAGGGTAGCCGTACATGTGACCGTATGGTGGATATGGATGATAGTACATGTGCGGATGTGGCGGCGGCATGTGATGGTTGTACATGTGTGGTGGTGGCGGTGGAGGAGGTGGAGGAAATGGAGGCGGGTGCTGATATTGAGTTGAGCTCCCGTTGGATGACTCGAATGAGGACAAGTTTTGCGGATGCATCATAGCATAGGAGTCGCTTGATGATGTCGGCGCAATGTAGGGAAATTGTTGGTACTGCTGCTGGTGCTGTTGCGGGTAGTAGTCGCGGGAAGCTGCATCTCGTTGCTGCTGAAAATTGATATACCCAAATGGCGGGATGTTTGCATTGCACGGGAATGAATCATGACTCGTCGTCGTAGCTCCAAGTGTTGGATAGCTTTCCGTCGCCTGCAAAAAACATCGTTCATGAGGTACTACATCATAAGAAATGCGCCAATTAAACGCTTGTACACTCTGCATTACTTACCGCCGTCGCCAATGTATCCCGCGCCTTTGACAAGGGAATGGGCGTCAAGGCATCGATTCGCCAGGTAGGCAACGGCGAGTCGGACGCCTTTGTTTCGGATGAAGTCGTCGACATGGTGAGTTTACAGATCAATGAGGCAATTTTGGTTCTTGGTCCATGCAAGCATACATCGAAGCGACTCGCTCCAACAGCAAAGACTCCATCTGCTGTTACTCGTTGAGCTTTGCCGCGGAGGTGCGAATGAGCACAGTCGCCAGCTAGCAGTGTCAACGCTACCGCAAAGCTACGTTCAAATAATGGTTGTACAGTATATGTACTACGTATAATCTCGACCGCTTGTAGAGTGACATGGGTAGTGAGTAACTATTTCGATTGATATTGGTAAGTGATGCAATCAGCTGCATAGACGCTGTCGCATTCTTGTCGTACCGATACTGTTTTTATTGGACTCTCGTGTGGAGAGTGGTCTTTTCACACTGACAGTCATCATGAAAACACATCACTTGGACGTAACGAATGATGACCGTCACCATGACGAAAGGCCAACCAATCCTCGCCGCCTTTGCATGAATCTCCAATTCATCGTCAAGCAAAATCAACGATTGTCACACAATTTTCATGCACAGAATGTCTCGTTCCAGTCCAAGCAGCGGAAATGCCATTGAAATTGCATCGGCAGCAGCCAGTATTTCCGAAATGGACAAGTCGAACAGCAGCAGCAGCGGCAAGGCGTTCCAAACCAGCAGCATGCAAACCTTTAAACTCATGCTCCTCGTCGGCATGGTGCTGCAGAATTCAAGTACAGTGTTAGTTGGAAGATATACGAGAAGCTCCGTCGCCAAGCAAGACTTGTACAATGTCAATCATCTCATTTGCATTTGTGAACTCGCCAAGCTGGTGCTATCCATGGCACTGGAAGGTTACTCGCTCGGAGGAGTCGATGCACTATTTGAAAGCTTTAAGCTCCACAACCTTTCCAAACCACTCGACGCCTTGAAAATCCTAGTTCCCGCATTGCTATACTTGGTGCAAAACACTCTCCTCTACGTGGCCCTCTCCAACTTGACGGCGCCCATCTTTCAAGTCACCTACCAAGGCAAGCTTGTCACGACGGCTCTCGTGAGCGTGTTAATGCTGCAGCGAAGCTACTCGCCGCAGCAATGGATTTGTCTGTGCGTATTGAGTCTGGGAGTCGCCGTGGCCGTGTTGGGAGAAAATGCGACCAGTAAAGATGCAGCAGCGCCGGTGCATACCAACTTGTTCGTCGGCCTCACGTCGGTAACCATTGCCTGCCTCTCCAGCGCACTGGCGGGCGTCTACTTTGAAAAGGTTTTAAAAAAGCCGGGCAACGAAAAGCAGCCGGCGAGCCTTTGGATGCGAAACATGCAGCTGGCATTCTTCTCCGTGGTGATTGCCGCTGGACAGGGAGTATTTCAAAGCAACAAGCTGTCAGAAGATAATGCTGCTGCCAAGGGATATTTCCATGGATTCACCTTTTGGGTGTGGATCTTGGTTGGTCTGCAAGCTGGAGGGGGTATGCTGGTTGCTGCTGTCATCAAGGTACGTCGTGTCGCTGCTTGTCGTTCGAGGCAAGACTATCGTTGCTATACCTCTGGCTCACGCCTTGTCCTTCATTAATACATCACACAGTACGCCGACAATGTGCTCAAGGGCATGGCCACGGGCGTTTCCATTATTGTTGCAACGGCTTTTTCGACGGTCCTCTTTGGTACGCCCCTGAGCAGTCAGTTTGTCGTTGGTGCATCCTTGATATTACTTGGCGTGTACTACTTTAGCAATCCATTGCCGGCAGCCATTATGCGGGCACAGAGCTCGACGGAAGTGAATAGCTTGCTGCCAAAGTAGATATTGATTGTAAAGAATGAAATAGGATGGTTGTAATTTTGACAAAACTTATTCTCCTGCTGTTGCCAAGTGAGCACGCTTCTCTAGCGAAGGACTATTGGCTTGCCATAGTAGCAAGCTTGCACTACGATACTCTCAATTCAATGAGCTGCTTGTGAACTGCTGCATTCTTATTAATACTTGAGAGCTGGTCATTATTACAGCTAACATATTCCTCGATTTTGGCTATCAGTACACCACAGCGACATTCGTAATACCGTTATCTATCGATTAATACGCCATGTGCTTCTTCACCGACGCCGGATCCACACTTCCCTTCTTGAATCGAGACGCATCCGTCTTGTAGACGTGAATCTCGTTGAGCGACGTTTTTCCGAGCGGTCCTTCGCAGGAAACTTGTCCATTCATGGGCAACGATCCCCACTTGCCCATGGCCGGTGGTTTGCCTTCGCGACAGGCCTGCAGAAGTTGCTTGGTCGTTTCCGGTGTCAAGCACTCGTAGTAGTCGTCGTTTAACTGAATCATGGGAGCATTGGCGCAAGCCCCCAAGCATTCCACCTCGAGCAGTGTGAACAAACCGTCGGGCGTGGTTTCGCCGTCTTTGATGTTGAGCTCCTCCATGATGGTTTTCTTAATGTCTTGGGCGCCATTGATCATGCATGGAGTGGTTCCGCATAGTTGGATAAAGTACTTGCCCACGGGGTTTCGATTGAACACTGTATGGAACGAGCAAGTGTGTGAGCACAAGAAGTCCTCGTCATTAGCAACAGTCAATCAATTTACACAACACAATACAATAACATACTCGTATAAAATGACGCCACTTCGTAGACTCGCACGGGCGATACTTCCACAATCTGCGCCACCTTGTTCATGGCGTTGAGCGGCAGCCACCCGCCCGCCTGCCGCTGCGCCAAATCCAGCAGCGGAATCATGCCGGCGCGCTTGTAGTGGACGGGATATTTCGACAAGATCTTGTCGACGAGCTCGTAGTTTTCTTCCGTAAAGTCAAAGGGAACGTCGGCATTGTTCGTTGGTGTGTCAATGTGCTGGGATATAAGTGGGAGAAAGAAGATGCAATGGAGTTGCAGTGTAAGATAGATTTCATTTGCATATCATAGAGACAACCAAATACACGGATAAACGATCTCATCAGCTCGCAACTAATTCTTTCTTTCTCAAGACGATCTGATGTAATTGTAAATTTGATTGGCGTTATATTGCTTCGTTCCGTCAATCCTTTTCGCTCGCTCGCATCATTGATCTCGAGAATATACTCACAAAGGACTTTTGACCGGCAAATCCACGGGCTGCTATATTTTGTACGTGCCCCTTGCTGACTCCTCCTCGACGCAGGAGCAGTTTGGAAGCGGCTGAGAGCATGGTGCTGCTGCCAATATTGGATCGAATCAACTTGGAACAACTGCACCTCCCATGGTGATGCTCGTCTCTCGCGTCACCACCAGATCTCACGTGACGTATGTTTAACCTCAACGTTAACTTTTGAAATATTAAAGAATCTTCCGTTCACGCGGCAGCCACGCCTGCTACCATTCTTTATCGCAGACAGTTTAAAAAGTTAGCCGGGAGCTTCCGCGAAGGCGCACGTGAGCTTGCGCGCATCCTCATTTTCCAAGTCCAAGCCACCATGAGAAAACATCCGATGCGGCGCCTGCTGCGGTTCCGTCCAACAAAGGAGTCGTCCGAGTCTATTGGCTCGACGACCGCCACGAGTAACTCACAGGACGACGGCGACTGGGACGACGTTTACGCCGACGTGCGACCCTTGCTCGACTCGAAAGCCAATTCGTCGCAGCAGCAGCATCGTCACTCGCACCAGGTGCCGTGGCTGGTTGCATATACATGCTACCTGGCGTACGCCATACTACTGCTACTGGGTCAGTGGCGCGACTGGTTGAGTTTACTGTTGCGGCGCGGCCGCTACTACAGTCCGCCCAGTGACAAATACGCCAAGCTACTCAACAAGTGGGAGGCGACGTATACGCGACGCATCTACCACCGCATTCAGGATTGCTTTAATCGGCCATTGGCGAGTCGGCCGGGGACGCGACTGTTGGTGCTGGAGCGGGCTTCGTGCGACGGCAAAAAGAGTTTCCAAGTGTTGCGCAAGAGTCAGTTGCAGCAATCGCAAGTGGAGGAGTATACCAACAATCCCAACTGCATGGCCGTTGCGAATTCATGCAGTAGCGATAATGATGATGAAAATAGCAACTTGCTCGCTCGAGACTGTCTCAACCTTGGTTCCTACAATTACCTTGGCTTTGCCGATGACTTTCAATCCACCTGTCGCGCCAAAGTGGTCGCCTCCATGGACATGTTGCCCATTTCCACTGGCTCGTCGCTGCAAACCTTTGGTCGCACCGTTTTACACGACGAGCTCGAACGCTCCGTCGCTTCCTTTTGCGGCAAACCGGCCGCCCTGTGCTTCAACATGGGCTACAACACCAACGCGACGGTACTGCCGGCGCTGTTATTGCAGCAGAATGGATCATCGCCGCAACGCAACTTGATTGTTAGTGACGCGTTGAACCACACGAGCATTGTCAACGGCGCCCGCGCCAGCGGCGCCACCATTCGCACCTTTGCGCACGACGACGTGTCGCACTTGGAGTCGGTGCTACGACAAGCTATTGTGCAAGGCGTGCCGCGCACGCGGCGGCCGTGGCACAAGATACTGGTGGTAATCGAGGGAGTCTACTCCATGGAGGGAGAGTATAGCGACTTGCGAAACATTGTGCGTGTTGCAAAAAAGTATGGCGCCTACGTGTACTTGGACGAGGCGCACTCCATTGGCGCCATGGGTGCGACGGGAAGGGGCATCACCGAATACTGCAACGTGGATCCGGCGGATGTCGACGTCATGATGGGAACGTTCACCAAGAGCTTTGGCGCCATGGGCGGCTACATTTGCGCGTCCAAGGAAATTATTGACTACTTGAGAGTGCATTGTGCTGGAAGTGTGCTGCATACCAGCATGAGTCCAGTGGTTTGTCAACAAATTATTACAGCCTTCAAGGTGAGTGAAATGTGTGTTTACTGCGCGCATGCGTGAATCCGTCAGTCAATCTTGCACACGTCTCACCATGCGCAAAATCTCTATTCCCCTTAGGTTATTACCGGCCAAGACGGAACTAATATTGGTCGTCAAAAGCTGCAGGCTCTCAGGGACAATTCCAACTACTTTCGACTTCGATTGGAGCGCATGGGTCTCCAAGTACTGGGTCAGTACGACTCTCCCGTCATTCCCGTCATGCTGTACCACATGACCAAGATTGCCAGCTTTTCGCGCGAATGTTTCAAGCGCGGCATTGCCGTCGTTGTGGTTGGTGCACCCGCCGTGCCAGTGCTCGAGTGCCGCGCGCGGTTCTGCATGTCGGCGGCCCACAAACGAAAGGATTTGGACTGGGCGCTGGATCAGTTGGAGGAGATTGTTGACATTTGCCGCATTCGGCATGGACCAAGATTAGATGTACAAGGCATTGACGTTGTGAATGTTACCAAGAAGGATGACTAACAGTAGATGGCGGTCACTGTTAAAGATGGAGAATTTCGGATGTGATATCGCTCAAATTCATGCATGCAGTTTGCATGCCTAATTGTTGTTCTTGTTCCTTGTTTGCCTGTTTGCTGTCATTAATGACCGCAAATACAAGTACTACGGTAGTGTTTGCGTTCGGCCAATGACAGTGTTGTTTACAGTACGTAAAACATTTGTAAAGTGAGATTAAGTCGCATTAGACTTAATAAGGTCAGTTTTGCCTAGCGATATCGTAATTCTTTCTGGCGTCAACCGTCGTGTGCTCGTCTACGAAAAGCAGTTGTTCCTGACGCGCAAACGATAGCTAGCATTTGTTGACGCAGCGGTACTGAAGCGACGTCCAGACCGCGAACGGAGCACCGTCAACCGCGCCGAATGTTTGTCGTTTTGTTCTAAAACGACGACTTTCACGTTGAAGTTACACAATTCGCGCCTCCATTGGCAAGCTTGATATATACAGACAGGCAACATGAGGAATAGACTAGTAGTAGCTTCCGTGGCATGTCTACTCCATAGCTTGTTGTCACCATGCGACGCCTTTTTGTCGTCGTCGAAACATCATCCGTCGGCAATTGCGTTTCGATCACGACACGCAGCAGCAGCAAGCAACGACAAGGAGGCAGCTCGAGAGGAACTCCAGGCATATCGAAGCAATATTCGAGAGGAAGCAACGCCCGAGCCAGGCAAGGTGAGTATATTGTGATTTTGCCATCTGATGATAGCAAGAATGGTTCACTCACCTCTTTCTCCATATACACCATTTTATTCTATTACACAATCAGATCATGGACGTTGTCATGAAGTTTGGTGGCTCCTCCCTGGCCAACTATGAGCGCATTGACCACGTGGCCCACTTGATCAAGAACCAAATTGCCCTAAACTATCGACCCCGCGCCGTCGTTTGCTCGGCCATGGGTAAAACGACCAACGCGCTGCTCAGCGCCGGCGCCTTTGCCTTGGAGGGACGCGTCTGCATTGACGCCGTGCGGACGCTGCACACAAACACCATGGATCACTTTGACTACCCGGCATCGACGCGCGCCGAAGTGTTGGCGTTGCTAAACGAGTGCGAAGACATGTTGAATGGGGTGCGTCTCATTCAGGAGCTGTCGCCAAAGTCACTGGATCAATTGGTGAGTTACGGGGAGCGCTGCAGCGTGCGCATCATGGCGGCCCGCATGAACCAAATTGGCGTGCCGGCGCAAGCCTTTGACGCGTGGGACGTTGGCATACTAACGACGAGTGAGTTTGGTGACGCCAAGTTGCTGCCAAATAGTGAAGAGGCGATTCGCAAGGCGTTTGATCGATTCGATCCAAACATGGTGGCGGTTGTGACGGGATTTATTGGACATGATCCAAAGAAGCGTATTACTACGTTGGGGCGGGGTGGATCGGACTTGTCGGCGACGGCGTTGGGTGCGAGTTTGGGTGTTGATGAGATTCAGGTGTGGAAGGATGTGGATGGCATTCTGAGCAGTGACCCACGACTAGTATCCACGGCAGTTCCCATTGACGAAGTCACTTACGATGAAGCTAGTGAATTGGCCTACTTTGGAGCACAAGTACTCCATCCCATTGCCATGCAACCCGCCATGAAGTACAATGTACCCGTTCGCGTCAAGAACTCGTACAATCCACAGGCTGTTGGTACCATTATTCGCAACGAAAAGAGCACCAAGCAACTAGTCACAGCAATTACCTACAAGCGAGGAGTACGATTAATGGATATTCACTCGACGCAAATGTTGGGTGCCTATGGTTTCTTGGCCCGTGTCTTTGGAGAGTTTGAAAAATACAAGCTTTCCGTCGATGTACTGGCATCGTCCGAAGTTTCCATTTCGCTGACGCTCGACAAGAAGCAGCAGTCCAATGACATTTCCGAGCTCATTCGATCATTGAAGGAGTGTGCGGAAATCAAGGTGGTGGAAGACCGCGCCATTATCACACTTATTACCGATGTGGAAAAGAGCTCCAAGGTATTGGCAACGGTCTTTCGCGTCTTTTGCGACTTTGACATCAAGGTCGAAATGATGAGTCAAGGCGCATCAAAGGTTAACATTTCATTCATTGTTTGCGACTCCGATCTGGAGCGAGCCATTTTGGAGTTGCACAAGTGCTTTTTCGAAGACAAGTGCAGCGTTTCCACAGATTTCTCAAAAGGAGAGACAGCGATTCGCAACGAAACGTTGATTACAGCGTAACATAAAATGAACATGTTGTCGTATATCTCCTATAACTTCTTCAAACTTATTGTATTAAGTCCTTCGTATTATGAACGTAAATGCCATGCGAGGTTCCTCTGAAATTAAACACAGGATTTAGCAGGGTCGACTGGGGCAAAGTCAGCGAGTTCTCGATATAAATTCTCCACTGGCTGCTTGAGTAGTTCAAAATCGCTGAAATGGTCCTTTTGGACGCTTCCTTCCGTGAGCCGCTTGAGCATCTCCATGATTGTGTGCATCCTTTGTGTCTGCCAAAACCAAGGTGCATTTAGTAGGGCATTCCGACTAATTCCACGGCAATATGACGCCCAGAATCCTTCCTTGCCAATGTAGTAAACGGATGGCTTCCATCTTCGGCGATATACGTTGCCAAATGGCAAATTAATGGGCCTTGGAACGCGAGGTATTCGTATACCTATCCCGACATGCCTATAGTTCGAACCACGCTGCGTCAAGGAGATGGTCAAATGGTGAGTTGATGACTCTGAAGAAAAAATGCCATCCCCCGCCATGAATATATTTTCTTACCTTTGTAACTGTCATATTAGCTGGAAGGTAGGCCACCAAATCGTTGTGATTGTAAAACCGCGCATACATGATCTTTCCGCGCATTTCCTGGTGTCGAAAGCAGTCCGCAAAGTCATTGCATCCAATCATGGGGCTCCCAAATGATATGACTTTAACAGGACCATTCTTTGTGAAGCGCTCGTCGGTGGAAGCATAGAAACTAAAAACTGTCGACAGAGCCGCGCCTAAAGAATGCCCAGTGACAGCCAAATGGTAGTCCTCGCCAATTCGACTAATGCCGTACTGATGAGCAAGATTGATAATCTCGTCGTACTTCGTTGTTCCTGTGTCCTTTCGCACCCGAAACAAGTAAGCATGGAACCCTTGGTAAATCCCAATAGTTGAAGGTCGATCCTCAAAGTCTTCCGTGATTGGATTCTTGACTCTCTTTTGCTCTGCATCCATCGCCTTGCTCCAATCCTGTTTCGTAATGGCGCCACGAAACACGACAAGCAGCCGCTTCTTATCTTGATCGACGGCAATCGCATATGTCAGTTCCTGCGCACGAACAAATGGTTCGTGAGACGCGTTAACATAAGATCGCGAACGACCCAATCGTGACTTGCACAAACAAACACGTACCTTCATAGGATACCAATCATTGATCCATACAACCCGAGCGTTACTCTTGCACATGAGCCGACAAATCGTTCCTGGTCGAAAAAAGCTCGACATGAAGTTCAGCTTGTCATGCACCCGCGATTCAACTGCTCGCTCCATGATCAGTAGCAATTCATCGCTCGACAAATTGCGACCCATGCCATCCTTTCGTCTCGTGTCACCATTCAAATCATCCTGATTCAGTGTTCCAATGACACTGGCTCGAACGCGCGACTGCTGCTCGCCCATGCCAAACAGGGCGTCCGTGGTTTCCTGGACGCGCAACTGGTCGCGCTGCTTTTGCGTCATCATGATGCTTTTGCGTCGCTCCTGGAGTTCCTGAATGCGACGATCCACATTCTCCTGGACTTGGTGCGCGGCGGCCGCGGCAGCGTCAAACAAGTTGTTGGCCGGGTGACTGCCTTGCATCGATTGGAAGGGATGGCGGTGAGCGCGAGGACTTGCATTGACGTTTTGACTTTCAATGTCATTGCCACTGCCGAGCGACATGTTACTTTCGCGTGACTCTTGGCTGTGCAACATGCGAGGAAACATTTTGCGAAAGGGGCTACTCAAATCATTGCTTTCAGTCGGTTCATTTTTATCAAGACTAGGCGGTTCATAAGTCTTCTTCTCGTCTGGTATCGATTCTTCCATTTTGTGGTATACTTTGTCGTCTCGGTCTTCTCCTTCCTCATTCTCACCTTCCACTACCGGTACAATGGGATCAATCAGTAGGCTCAGCGTCGACCGCCTTGCTTCAATGGATGGCACCTTCTTGTTCATGTCTTGGGCCACCATTGTCACATAAGCCTTTAGCAATGGATTAATTTCTTCTCTGCGACCGGTTGCAGCAACGTCTGCCACGCCTGGAGAAAAAATGTCCTGCTGCTCAACGTTGGCACCATTTTGAGAGGAATCGTCGTCATCAGTATCTAGTAGATTGCTATCATCCAAGGCAATATTAGAACTAGAATGTTCATTATTCTGTTCCTTTTGTTTTTGCTTTTTGGCATCAATCGTCTTTTTCGTCTCCACCAGCACCATGGCCATGAGCTGCGCCGGCGACAGTCCGTCGTGCGCATCGACGCGCTTTTTCGTGGCCACGTGCTGCGTCAAGCCGGCGACTTGGTTGGCCGTGGTGCGAAGCATTAAATCGTTGTCCAGCACCATGCTTTCCCATTTGAGAGAAATGCGGCCCGTGGCACTCAGTAAGCGTAGATCGGCCATGAGGAAAATGAGCATGGATAGCGCCATGCCTTCGAGCATTTCATCCAGTAGTGGAATGGAGTGAGGCGATTTGGGGAGTGGAAAGGAAAAGAAGGATGATTGTTCATCGATGTCGTTTTCGTCGTCGTCATGTTCCGAGTCGTCGCTCGTTTGCTGCTGCGGTGATAACTTGATCGGGTGTTCATTCGGTATTTGATCCATGTTATTAGCGTGAATTCTCAATAATTCAGCGTACTGCTGCTTTTCGTTAACAATGGCATACCTCGACTTTTGGAGAAGCTGCGAATGGTTTCGCGTCATGGTCGAAGGAAGCCGATGGTTGTTATGATCGCAGCGGGACTAAAATGTCGCAACGTGAACGAGCGCGCGCCGGCCTGCGTTGGCATGCGACACGCGCCCAAACGGCTGAGCCGGTGAAATTCTCGGCGGCATCCGAGACCATGGAAACGTCGCTGACATGCCGTTCCAACGAGTTGCATATCTCATCCATAGCTACTATAAACGTTATTTACCTCTGCAAAACTTGACCATCATGTCTTTGACGACTGCCGAGGAACAAATCATGCAGGATGCTTTTGGATGCAACATGGAAACGTTCATGCATCGTTTGCAAGAGGCAGCAGCACATACATTGGCAGTGGAAGAAGAAAATAAAGCGCAAGACTCCGCATCTTCGTCCGCCTCTGTTGCAGCATCAGCGAGCGCAAGCGCGACATCAGGCGCCAGCCAAATTCACGAGCGCAAGCGACCAAGATGCGACGGCCGTGAGTCAGCTGTTGAGGTCTGCAGAAAATTGCAAAATCAAACCATTCCAAGGAAACCCTCTAACAAGAGTTACAAGCACGATAAAGAGTCTGACCCAAAGTCTTGCTCAGAAGAAAATGACGATGCTATTAATGACTCCACTAGCATGAACGAAATATTGACTCGGACGGAGCAATTGTTCCGCAACGTGCAGCAGGCCACGCGTAGCGTGACGGTCCGCGACATTTTAACATGGCTGCAAGCCGACTTTGGCGTCGAATTAGTCAAAAGACACAAGCTGCGCATTAAGGATAAGCTACTGGAGCTGGTGAATGAGCAGGCGGCAGCTGCCATGGAGCAAGGTAATGTTGACTCGAGTGACGAGCAGCCGCCAGCTGCTTTTCCATTGCCTGCGCCAAGGGAAGTGATTGATCTATTGGACGACTCGGATGAGGAGCAAATTGAAGAAGGAGTTATAAATGATGGTATTGAATATGACGATGACGACGACAGCGTCCAGTTGGAAAAGACCATGTCGTGCATACAAGTGGTACAAAGCAAGTACAAGCAGGCACTGGCGGCGAATCAAGTCATATGTTTGGAATGACTTGAGATCATATTTTATACTAATACGAGGAAAGTTATATCTAGCAAGAATATGTACCGTTGTCAAAAGCAAGTAGCTTCGTTACATTAGTATATATCGAGTCATGTTAAGTTGAACACTTTACTTTGTCAATTCGATCGAAAATATTCTACATCCATGGTCCATGGAGCAACTCGCCAACACGTGCTTCGATGAATCAGAACAGGAGCAAGGTCTCCATGCCAGCTTGCTCACGCGGGCAGAGTGGCAGTATGATGGAGGAAATACGCAACGTATTTGTGGTGTTGCTGTAGTACCTTCCTTGTCCAGCGAGAGTTTCCACAGCTCCATCAAGCCCGACTCGAGACCAACGGCAAGTATCATTGACGCAATATCGTTCCCAAGTGGATGCGGAGCAAACGAAATGGCAGTGACAGCATCAGGTTTGCCGTCAACATGATGGTGCGGCGCAAAGCTGCACAATGGAAGGACATTCAGCGTCGAGTCGTCGTTACTGATCTTCCACAGCTTGATACATCCGTCACGAGATCCAGAAGCAAAGATTGTTTCATCAAAGGGACAAAAATGAGCTGACCAAATGATTCTCTTGTGAGCGGAATCCTTCGCCCAAGCAAGCGAGTACTGCACAGAACTATTGTCATCACGCCGCCACAGGCATATCCGTCGGTCCTTTCCAGACGAAACAAGGTACTGGCCATTTCGAGAAAAGCTCATTGTTGCAACAGTAGCTTTATGTCCTTCTGTTAGCACCTGAATGCATTTGCTAGTCGTCATGTTCCATAACCGAATTGCCGCCGAGTCTGCATCGCGGGCCTTGGTGGACGACGCAACGAGTGTATCTGCAGATGTTGAAGTATCGTCGCTTCTCACTCCGAATTGGGCCTCGCATGTCGATGTCAGGCAATACAACTCTGAATTGTGACCAAAGAGTTTCTGCACTTCGGGCCAAATGCTTTCGCTCCCAAGGTCCCGCTCTAAAGGTATTCGGCTTTTGACTTTGCTTGGCGTTGATAGTGTAGCGTCCTCATCGTCAATGTCCACTTCTGCGCCGTCGGCAGCAGTCGCCTTGTTGGTCAAGCCTAGTGAAGGAATATAGGCTCGTTCAACACGGTCCAAAGGGTCATTTGCAACCACCGCTTCGGCCTTTGAAGCAGATTTTAAAAGGCGCAACGTCGCCAAAGGAGCGTCAAATACTCGAATCTCCTTTTCGTCGGCACCGGATACAATGCGATGAGGATGGCGCGGTGTCGAAACGGAAGTAATGGCAGATAAATCGTAGCCGTGCACCATTGGGCGACCAAGCTCGAGCCACACATTTTCATCGGCGTTGTCAGAACCGCCTTCATCGCCAACTGGCGCCCAAAGTCGACACGTCTGATCATTGCTGACCGTCAGTAAATATTGTCCGCTCGAGGCTTCCCAGCAAAGATCCGTTACCCCAGCGAAATGGCCAGTGATGCAAGGTGTCGCTATCCAACTCACCATGGACGCTCGGTCCTCCGGTGTTGCACTCACAGCTAAAGGCGATTCACGATCACTGCTGCCACTATCATTCACCGACCAAACATGCAACGCTCCACCATACGCATGTCCAACCAAGCATTGCCCTTGCACTGGTTCCACGACAACCTTGCAAAAGCCCAACAAACTGGACCCCACCGGTCCACCCAGTATTCCACCCGCGCTTCCCACCCGCGCTAGTGGCGCCCAAATGCCATGTTCACTCATGGGCGCCCACAGCAAAATGGATCGATCCATGCTGCTGCTCACCAATAAGTCGGACTGCTTGTATATGGCGTGCGGGTTTGGGTGCCAAACGACCGATGTGACGGAAGCTTCGTGGCCCACGAGGAGGGCCTCGAGAAAGACGCTGGTGACGCATTTGGCGCCAAGGATTTCGAGACGCGACTCTCCCTCGTTCTCTTGCTCCACATTGTCGTTGGCGTCAAAATCGTCGTCGTTAGTGTTGGCAGCAGCAGCGTCTTGCAGTGACGGCTGCTGCTGCTGCTGCTGCTGCTGCTGCTTGATTTTAGTGCCGTCGTATTCGTCACGAACCTTGGCGCGCGTCACAAACTTCCACAGTCGAATCCGTTGGTCCTGACTTCCCGATGCCAGCATCCAACTACTACTACTACTAGTTGATGACAAAGACGACTCCAAAGTCTTGAAGGCCAAGCAGGAAACCCAGTCCTCGTGACCCTGTAGTGCGCCGGCATATGTTGGTGGACTTTGTATTGTACTACCGATAGCTTCATCATTTGCGTCTTTATCATTAACAAGCGTCTCTTGGTTACACTGCCACACGTGAATCTTGTTGTTTCGATGGGACGCCGTTCCAACGAGGATCAACACCTGCTGACATGCGTCCGTTGCATCATCATCATGATCAAGCGTCATCAATTCGACGCTGCTGACTGGCGTGTGCAGCAAAGCAAACGAGTCCGACACGGACCATGTGTCACTGTCGTGACGATACTTGCATTTCAACAGATTCGCTCCACTCGACGAGCCAACGACAATCAGCAAGCCATCATCTGCAACCTGCGAAACAGTAATCACCGTGACGGATCGTTTGCACTGTAATTGTTCCGCATGTAGCAAGTGCTCCTTCCAATCATTCGTGGCCTTCCACCACAGGGAGATTGCGCCATTGGCGTGGCCGCACGCAATGCCAGTCGCTCGCACGTGGCCAATGCAGGTAATGCTAGTGCCCGATACACTGGAGCGTAGCGTTTGTCGAACGCTCCACACTTGTTCATTGGCAAGAGTAACTGGTTGCGCCATACTCAGATTGTTGTGCGAGGCGTAGACAATGCGAGACTCTTCATTGGCGTTGTTGCCGGGCAACCAAAGGACGGCTTGATTCGTACTGTTAGCGGCAGCTCCGTGATGGAGCAATCGGACCGCTGCAGCGTTGTTACTCGTAGTAGTCGCCATCTTATGATTGAACAAAATGAAAAATAATAAGGTGATGGATCGATGGTGATGGGTTGTCGAGAGGGAAACGTCGCAGCGGTTCCAGAATCGCCAAAACTAACAGTAAACCTTGTGATTCTCGGTTTCATATTTTTAGGCTACTTGTGGACAATCATAGGAACAAGAATTGCGTAATAATGAACAAGCAGTACTTATATGCAAATATTATGTAATGAATTGACTCGGAGCTGAATGTCTCTTCTTACTCCTCATCAAGAATTTCAATGTACGTCTTTTTCACAACGCCATACCTTTCCAGTGCATATCGCAGCGGCGCCAAGCCCGCAATAACGACGGGAAAGAGTACGCCAATCAACCGACTCTGCTTGACGTAGCACATGAGCGCCAAGCAGGCCCATTGAATATACGTAAAGCGGCGGACCACCTTGGTTGGAATGGGGGACCAGCGCTCGCGTGGCGCCAAGCGGCGGTCCTTGAAAAAGCCAAGGGTTCGCTCCCACATTTCATTGCCGGGTAATGAGGAAACGCCCAAGTACATGAAGAGGCCCATGAGTGCTGTGATTAGAGTGGTTAGAACAACAGACATGTGGTTTCGCAACAATCACTCGCAAAGCAGCTTACTCACCCGACAGTGGCACTTGCGACAATAGCTGGCGCGGCCCCGGCAGTAGAATCACACCAGCGATCAACGAGTGAACGGAGAATCCCGTGACGCGTTGCTCCATCGTCCCGACCATCTTTCCGTGTTCGTCATACTTGCTCAGCGCTTGCACGTGCGACAAGCTTCGCACGGTAGCCGCTACCAGCCACGGAACGCCCACCAGCGACTGCAGCGCGGTGAGCACTGACAAGACGAGCATGTCGGCGTGCATGCCATCCAAAATGTTGCCTTGGCGACGTCCCTTGGTCATGTGCCACTTTGGATTGTTGATGAGTCGGACGGTAATGTTTTGATCCAAAAAAAGCAGCACCGACGCCATGAGCGCCGGAAGCACGGCGGCCCATCGAGCCCACACCGGCAAGTCAAAGATGGGAACGAGCCATGGTCGTCCAATGGTTGTGCCAAGGACGGCTGGAATTGATAGTGTGGGCAGTGCGGCAACCTTGGCGCCATAGGCCGTTTTGGCTACTTGGGCGATGCATGCTGCTGTAACGACGCCAATGGATGGTGCAAAGTTGGATACAGTATTGCGGATCGACTTGTTGAAGTAAACGCTCTTGCGTAGTTGTTTCAAGCGCCTTGGTCAGTGTCGAGGAGGTTGACGTGAAGGTTCTTCCAACATCCGAAACGGCTTCGACGACAAAAATGGTGCTAATGAGCGTCGAAAAGATTTCATCCGTAAACCGCGTCAAGTATTTCACCAAGTTGCTGCCCGAAAACAAGCTTGCCACGAACAAGATACCCGACGTCCACAGGCCTGTCCATGCGTATAGCGGCAAGAACGGAAGGTTCATGGACTGCGCCAGTTGCGCCAAACATGCCACAAACGCCAACACTGGTCCAGTGGAGCCAATAATGGTGAGTGGCTGCGCCGCCGTGAGACTGTACAGCATTCCACAGACTGCCGTTGATCCAATCATTTCCACCGTTCCAATTTGACCACTCGTGACTGCTCCAAAGAGACCTCCAAACGCAATGGCGGGAGCAAGGCAGGCGAAGAATAGAAACAGTGTCGCGGCAAGACTTTGTCCGTTCAAACCGTCCTTGAAGTCGCTCCAATAGTAGGGTAGTCGAGCCTTGTAGTCTCGCACAATGCCCTTGCCAAAGCCTTCGAACAAGGGTGCATCGTTCTTAGAACTTTCTTGTACAGTTTCTCCATTGAGTGGCGTTTCCGTAAATAATGCTGCAGTAGCATCAGGTGTCGTTGGTTGCGCAATGGAAGAAAACCGCGTCAGCCGACTGCTCGACACTGCATCCGTCGAAAATGTGCGAATTCCAAGGTGCGAAAGCTTGAATGGATGCGTCTGAAAGCCATTTGCGAGTTGTAAGGATACTTCTGATAGTGCTAAGGGAACCAATAGTTTGATGTTAGTCATGGTGAGGGACGGAGAAAGACGAAACAATGATGGCAAAATGATGTGTCGAAGGAATGATTACGAAATTCGAAAACGAGGTCGCTGACGTCAACCAGGCTAAACGTGACTCTCCTCTTTGGCGTGCGCTATTGGAAAAACCAGTAAGTACTCATGCAAAAACAGTACTCCAGCGAGTAAGTAGCAGGTGTCGCGGAGCTCGAACGACACGGAACGACTGTCATGCTTTTCATTCCATGTTCAGACTTCGGGCATTTTGAGCGCGCATGTTGCTTCCATTGTCATCATAGTAGAGAAACAAAGCCAATTCAATGTCAGTCCTTTCTTGGCGTTGCTAGTAGTACCGGTAGAGCCAAGAGGCAGTTTACGCATTTTCAATCGCATCGTCAATCGCGGGCGGTATGAAGCTCCCCCATAATTATTGCCATCGCTACAAAAGTTGCATCATTGATCCGCGTTGTAGACAGTCAATATACTTTAGCGATTCGCTGTGAGCTGTCGCAGAACAAGACTGAAAGAGCGCACGGCATTATATATCCCGTGCGTGCTCCCTCGGCTAGTCTTTCTTGGCGTTTGCGCCACCGAGCCGATTTCGCGACAGCTCTTGCACCAAGCGATACGACGCCATGAGCCACGTCACACAAAGAAGCAAAAGACTGCGCTGAATGTAGGGAAGCGACGAGTCGTTGAAGGTGACACTGACCAACGTCAACACCAAAGCCACCAGCGACTTGCCAAATCGATTGGCAAACATGGCAATAATCTCCTTGCCGACGAAGCGACTCTCGTAATCCAGCAAAACGTAGACGGATTCGATCATGCTGTGGCGGAGCGAATACTCCAGCGTCTTCATGGTGACAAACGAAGCGGAAACGAGCCAAAGGCTCCAGTCTTGCGTCATTGCCATGTAGATTGCGGCAGCCGTCATGATGCTTGGAACTCCAACCCACATGAATCGATAGTCAATATGGAGCCACGACAACATGGGCAAGCATAGAAACTGCAGCAAGCCACTGGCAAAGTTGATGAGTGCGTAGGTACTAGCCGTGTGCTTGGCGCGATCCATGTCATTCTTCAACGTGTCCTTGACTGCCACAACATACAAGTAGTTTAACAGACTGGACTGGGACTGGTAGCAAAAGACTTCCAAGCAGAGGCGGCCTAGAACGGGGACGCGACGAAAGAGTGCTAGCGCTCGCTGAATGAGGGAGAGCGAGTGCATCTTTTCATCGCTCTTTTTAGTTTTAGAGCTAGCGTCTTGACGAATGGTCAAGAGTCCTTCCTGAAATACAGTAAGATATGTTGATGGGCTTTTTCGCAAGTGATGGTGATGTTCAACCGGCATAGGTTCCATTTTCATTCATTTTCACTTACATTCTCGGCAATACGATACGACTCATCACCGCACCAGGCCGACGCAAGTAAGCAACCTCCAGCGGCAAGTAGCAGTTTCGTCAAGTCGGCACCAAACCACTGCCTTCCAGCAATCATGCCACCCATGGTGGAGAAAATGCTTCCAACTCCGGCAATCCAACTTGTTTGCGTCGGCGATGTCACTACTGATCCCAAAAACGACCAATGTTGCGTCGATAGCAGATAGACCATGGAATTTTGGATAGTGAACAGTGAAAACAGCGAAACGCGAGTCAAATATGTCGACCATGTAGTTTGCGACAATGCAAGGGTAGTCACAGCTTCAGCCTTCTGTTCAATACACAGCGACAGAACTATTCCACCAATGAAAAGTATAGCAGCAAAAGCTACGCATGTTATTTTCAATGTTCTTCTCGGTCCATATGCATCGTAGAGTTTTGTATACATATAAAGCAGCAGCATGGAGCAAGGCGATATGCAAGCCGTCGCCAAGCTCACAGCCCATCCGTTGGCAAAGCCGTGGCGAGGAGACGTGAAGAGCGCAAAGGTTCCTGCACGAGCAAACTCGTAGCCAATGTAGTGACAGCTACTGGCAAAAGTCATGTAAATGATGCATAGTGATCGCTGATTCAACAATTTCATTTTTGTTGCCTGATGTGCAACTGACAATCACCAGGAAAGAGCCGTGGTGCAGGTTTCAAAGTCAAGCAGTATAGCAATGAAACAAATGACTATCTTTTTTTCATTTTCATTAACAATTGACCTTGTTTATAGCATGTTCTTGGCCATTTGATGTAAGCCTGTCGTCCATTATGCCATCATGGATATTATGGTGACGAACGAGTGAAGCTGATGATCGCTCAAAAATGTCACTACGGTACTGATCTAGCTATTCTACTCCTGCATGGTCGCGGCATTCGTAGTTACTATTATTGCAGCACCACACCTTGCTCACATTTTCTAAGTGACTGTTTTGCAAAAATAATGCAGGTCTAGGGCAAATTCCTAACAAAATTGTCCGCTGCTGCGCTGAACGACTGCATGCGCTTGTGCTGACAGTTAATACCGTAATCTGGTTCGTCTTTGATACAAATACGGATCGCTCAAATTCACATTCAACGATACTGATGATTTCATAGCTAACTTTAATTCAAAATATCCGACAGAGCCACCCTTCTTCCCTCTGCTCGCGACGTCTTAACTGCATTAACACCATTGCCAATGTTAATCCAATGTGATGACTTGGTTCTCCTTCATCGCTTGCTGGAACTTGCGGGCAATGACTTGCTCGCACGTCAATGTTTCGCCTTCCACCACGTCATCAATATCTTCATCTGCATCTAGCTCGTTCTCCGGCAAAACTGGCATGGTGGCGGTATGCTCGTCGTCGGCAGTGTTGCCATCGTCAGCCTCAACGTCGGAATCGAGAATGCAAATAATCTCCGGCTCCGCCTTGCGCTTGGCTGGCTCGCTCAGAATCGCGTCAATGGCTGCGGCTATGGCTGCATCATTCGCTCGAGTCGGAGAAGAAACATGCACACGAGAGCGAGACTTCGACTTTGCTGCTCCAGTGGCAAATTTAGACCGCGCCTTTCCAGGTGAACCTCGACGGTGCCGATTGGCACGAGCAGCAGTCACAGTCGAAACGTCATTGAAAGAACTTTCACTATCCGAGTCCATGAATCTGTTGCGGCTTGATCGTTTCTTGGCAGGCTGCGAGAATGAAAATGGCGAATCGTTCTCATTGCCCATGTCGGCTCCGTGTTTAGGTGAGAGCGCCGTCGTGGAGGGCTTGCGTGCAACACTATCCTTGGTGGAGCGTCGATTCGACGCAGTGGCTGCCTTTGTACCATGCGTGAACGCGTTCGCCGCTGCAGCAAAATATGACCAGTTGTCCTTGCTTTGCTTCTTCTTGCGCTGACCATTGTCCGCAGTAAAATGCTCCCGCAAAAGATCCTTGTCCGTGGCCGAGCGACGCTTCGATGTAGCAAAATCCTCATTTTCTAGTGATTTGTGAGCGTCTGCAGTTTTGAAGAAAGATCGAAAATGTTTGTCTCGCTTCATCGTGGCATGATCCATCAGCAATGACGCCATTCGCTTCTTCTTCGGTTTCATAACTACCGACTCGTCTTCCATGGACTCATCGTTACCAAGTCCAAACAAGTCTCTCCCTTTCGTCTTCTTGTCCTTTTTGCTCGCACGATTTTTCCGAGCGAATGTTGCGCTACTCATCTTGCTGACTGCTGCTGCGGCAGCAGCCGACGGTTTGGAGCGATGCGCCGGGCGTCGGACACGCTCCGTTGACATGACAAGCTTGTACAAGGAGTCGTTTTCAAAACTGAACGTTGAATCGGGAGTGTCAGGCAGGAGAGAGAGGGTATGGGCAGGCGAGTCAAGCATGGGCGACAATGCGGCAGCAGCAGCAGCGTGATGGCGCTTGTTCTTGCGCGGCAGCGCCCGCGATGCACGCTTCTGCTTCCGCTGGTTCGGATGATCAGGCTCGAATGGCATTGCGACTTCTTGCGCCTTGATGTAAAGCGACAGATAGCAGATCTTTGCAGCAGCAAAGTGTAAGCAAGCTTCCGTCGTGGATGTGTCGATGTGATGGATGCACGATGGCGATGTTCGCGGTTCCAACGTTATAACGCGCCGGCCCGATCACGTCGCACCATCACTCTCATTGAATGAAAGACCGCGTGCTGCTGCGCCGCAGCATGCTGCCAAGATTTGGGGTAAGACTGTAAGACGCGCTGTTAAGCATACACTGAACGAAGTAGAGCACACGAGCAAGGCATACATACGTTTTCAATATAATTGTAGCGAGAAAGAGCTACGGTAGACGGAATCGCTGTTTCACAGCGACGAGCACCGTTGCCTGTTGAGATTTCTAGGCTAAATTCTCCCTCGAGCCATTAGCCTGTTTCGATTTCGATCAAAGGCACATTCTTCGTTTCATACTGAAGTAGAGACAAACCATGCCTCGGGTAAAGTCAATGAACAAGGCGAACAGCGCTCGATCGCAATCAACCTCCAAGCCGCTGCAACAATTCGTGTCCGTCCTCGAACTTCTTGAAACGTCGGAACGAGTCAAGGAAGACAATAGCACCCTGCTACTCGCGAGCCAAAAGAATTCATCGAAATTTCCCACGGCCACGGCGCGAGCCGAGACGAACAAGAGTAAGCAGTCTCGTTCAGCTGGAAAGAATCTTCGGAAGCAGCAATTTGACGAGGGCGGCGACGATGACGAAGAACCGTCGATTTTTGAGGAAAGCGATTCATCAGACAGTAAAGACTGGCCAGATGATCTTCCAAAGCTAAGCATCAACGACAAATACAATTCTGGCGTTTTCAATCAAAACTACTCATCCGGCTTGCGCAAGAAAAGTCCAATTCATGGCAACGGAAACAAGAAACGCCGCGCCAAGCAGTCTGGACGAAGGACAGGCAAGCAAGTCGGGAGGCCGCCCAAGCGACAGCGTATATCAAAAGAGCTGTCAATTGAATCTGATGAAAGCCGCGAGGCTGCAACATACAATGGCGAATCTTTGGACGACGGCGAATCTTTGGACATTGACGACTTTGCTCATGCAGCGCCGTCAATTAGGACCACTCGTGCGAGCAATCCACAAAAGTTGACCAAGGTGCAAGCAAAGGATGTCGCTCATTCGCAAACGTCCATGACTGATGGAAAAAGCGCCTCTTCAAGTTACGAGGAGGAAGCGCTGGTAGCTGAGTCGCTAATGTCCAATAAGGAACGTTCCAGTCAGGAGAGTGACACTGCCGATCAAGCTGCGACAAGCAAGCAACCGATGTCACTGGAGGCTGATGCAGCTGATGCTATGGACATTAACAGCGATATGGCAGCATGCGATAAGCATGCATCGGCCGCTACATGGAACAGATCTAGGAATCAAATGGTTCCTGTGATGAAGCAACATCGGACGAGTTCCTTGGAGAGTAACGATTCGACGAATATCAACGGTTCACAAAAGGCGAAGCGTTCTTGCAAAAAACCGAAACGAGCAGGCAAGCAGTCACATTTACTCGAGAATGCGGCGAAGAATGGTATGAAACGCAGCCGTTCGAAGGAAAGAAAATCGAAACCAGCGAAACTGGCGGCGAAGGAGCGCGAGCAAACTTCACAATCTCCAGTCATTGCCGACGCCAACGCTATGGATGGCAAATGCAACGATCACAATGACGATGACTTTGACGAGGATGTAATCGATTCAACAAAGCCAAGTGAGCCTCAACACAATTCGCCATCAGCCTTCGGAACCAACGATATTGATGCTGATATGGTAGCGGACATACTGACGAAGTATGCGGCGAAGACCAAGCGTACCGCAAGAGGGGCTGATGGTATCGCAAGTAAAGTCAATACCGATTTCTTTAACCAGGAAAGTAGACTTGGAGGCAAGACGACAATGGTAACTAAAATTCATGACGGGAAAGATTCAGCACGCGGAAGCGGGTTGGACTGTGACGATTTTACGATTGAGGAGGTGCCCCAATGCCCTCCCAACTTTGAAGCACCCACGTGCAACGATGATAAGAGTTGTTCCAAGACGAAGAACGTTGATTGCAACCGTCGCATCTTTGAATATGACGAGTTATCAGCCCTGGGCACTCGAGTTTCACCGTCAACTTCTGCCTCGCAAAAGGCGATGGCTACAGAAGCAGGCACCAAGGGAAAACGTTTTACAAGGGACCTTTTTGAAGGATCTGTGATGGGCACCCTGGATAGCTCTTCCGAGGCAGATGCCAACAGCGATTTTGATGAAAAGGTAGCGAGTCCGCCGGCGACATCAACAACAGGCGCGACGCCTATTACTGAAGATTCGGACGATAACGATACGGTCCATCGCACCTTTGTCATGGACTTGGACGAATCGCGGTATAACGCAAGGCACTCGACTAGTCCTGCAGCTTCGATGACGAGGGATTTCACAAGCAAAACTGGGAATTGTACACGTAAAACACCCATCGAGAAGCTCACGGGGCATGGGCGCAACATGCACGGAGAGACTACAAATAATGTGAGACCTCTCCATCCAGAAACGGAGCCGTTGAATGTTTCAGAATTTGACACCCCTTCCGATGAACATGTCGAAATTAAGGCGTCAAGTCACAAGCTCGTTGATGGAAGCGATAGAGGATCTGCGAAAGATGCAATTTTTCATATTGTTGACGCCAACTCAGTAGAAGCGTCTAAACTGGATCCGACGGCCTCATCCAACAATTCCGTTAAAGGCATGGTAAATTCAGATACACCGGGGGCCATGCGGGCATCAATTCAAGATACGCCTATTACTCAAGCTCTTCATCATCAAACATTTTCCATGGATCTCTTCCGGCATATACCAGCTTTTCTCCGTAAGCAGCCTTTACCAACAAACCTTATCGACGTTTATGACGAGTTCCGAGGTCTCGGCAAGTTCCAAAATCGGCCCGTGGTGGGTGGCGTTTCTACTTTGATTGAAGACGCAAGCTTCAGAAATTGTGATGGACGGCAATATAAAGCCAAGTTCGGCGGAGAATATCATTTTATACTAAAAACTGTCATTCGTCTTGCTGATAAGTTAGAGCAGGAGACGGCGACGACGGGTGTGCCTGTGAGATTACTATTGGACGCACTCGATGGTGAACGACGGAAGAAGTCAACATCGCATGATCCATTTGCTTGGACATTCGTGAAACAGTATGTCGGCTTGGGTGGAAATGCCAAGAGAAAGTCATCGCAGCAGCTGCAACGGCGGCCAAAGAGATCGGTCCTGCCATCAACGCTGAGACAGACCATTGATGTTGCCCGCAAGTCAACGTCAGTACATCGGCGCAAAGGGAAGATAGTTCCGCCCAAACCGTTCATTCCGACTACAAGTCTGCCTGCGGCATCTCTCTATGTGGAGGAAACAGCGTTTCTATATCACGACCCACCCAATGACATTTCGCTGCCGCCCATGACGCCTCCACCGCCGCGTCCAGTCATCCCTCCCAGTCTATCTTCTCATTGGTGGTATGAAGATGACAATCCTCGCGTGCTGCGTGCCAACTTTAAGGGCTTGCGCCCAATCCCCAGAGAAGACGAAGATTTTTTGAAATTGGTCATGCAATGTGATCAGATTGCGGTGGTTAGTGACGGTTTATTGGAAGATCACTTATCCAAAGACCCGATCATATGGGCGCATGAAAATGTCGTGAGCGAGATTGGGAAGATAGGGGAGGTTGGTCTTTATCACAAATTTCGGTAAGTCTTGTCCAACCGGTCACCAGATGTTGTTCAACATGCTGATGCACGTATCCTCATCCAGTTCTTTTAATTGCTCTTGTTAAAGCCACTTTGTCAAAAAGGCCTCGGAGTCTCATATCTACGACGAGCGAGACGGTTACATATGCATGACAACAGCCGATTATGTGTAAGTCACACACAACTGTTTTTTCATATTTTTCTCTGGCAATGCATATAACGTCGCTTATTATTCGACAGAAAATATTTGAAACTGCGAGAAACAGCGGACAGAGATGGTGTAGCCAAACAATTCAATTATTTTTGCGGATGTGAAACATGTCTTGACGACGTCGACAATGAGGGAGTTTGTCCAGGGCATGATATTATAGATGTCAGGACGGAAGCAATTTACATGTAAGCACCTTTTTTGTTTTCCACGGTGACCTCTTTCACACTCACAACATATTGCTTCTACTACAGGACGGATGTTGAGCTGCCCACTTTTGTACATCGTCTCAGCGGTGGCTTTCATAAGTTTTTCAAGATGCCCCAGATTCTGCCTGGTGGAAGGTGGTGCATCATGTAAGCTACTCTTGTCATTTACCGATATTTCTTTTATGGCGGCTGGTCAATGCTCACTACATCGCATGTTTACACAGGAACGCCATGAGACCCACGGCGCGCCCTTTCATGTGAGTAAAGACTCTGGCTATAATTGAAGCCAACTGTATATCAGCGTTGCTAAAAAGTCTGTAATATGTTGCTTTTCTTTTCTCCATAATTCAGGGGTCCCAATCTTTACATTAGTCCACCTGGAGGATTCACCCACATTCACCAAGACGGTCATGGCTCGGTTGATAGTGGCCATTTATGTATTGATGGCTACAATGAGGTTTTTATCATGCGACGCCTACCTGAGCAATACAAGGCCAACGCTGTAGATATCCTGAACAAGACGCTGGGCAGCAACTATTCGCCGCTTTACAGTCTGCCTCATAACGACAAAAATGAGAAACCGCCCTGGATGACTACGGAGACAATAAAGGCTTTTGAAGACATGAAGTAAGTGAGTGTGCTACTCGTGCCGACTCAGTGCTCTCTATTACTCACAGCCGTTCTCCTTAGCCTCGCTCCGATCTGCTTGACGTTGATGCCTGGGCAACATATACACTTATCTAAGGGTCGCCTCCACGGTAAATACTCGGAAAGCATGCGCGTGTCACGTGAAGCATTGATTCTTGCTGGCTAACCTGTGTTTAAATCGCCTTTACAGCTTTTCGTAAAGCGACTCGAGACCTTCTCCCTCCAACGGACTGCCACTTCGAGTTGCGCAAGAAAAATGATGCAAATTTTGGGCGATCAGCCCGCTCCAATATGCATGAGCATTGCTTGGGATTGGTGAGCTAATATAAATGCTAAAAAAATAGTGCATTGCATGTTTTCTCAAAATTCCGCGCCATCACCTAGGAACTATTTTGGAAGCGACAGTGCCGGAATAAACCGAGAGGTTGCCAGCATGGTAGAGGTTTCTCAACGGTGTCGTCAGAAAAAGACACAAGCGCTGGCACCGACTGGCCGTGCTGTTTTGGACATGGGTTTGTACATTAAGGATATGCATGGACTGAAAAGTTCCGATGAGGTTGCATCTCTTGACGACGAGGAGCTCGAGACGACGGCCCGAGGCATCCTTCCATCGTTGACCTTTGTGGTTCAGCGCGAGATGAGCAGCTACGAGCGTGCGTCAGCAGCTGCCGCTACCCGACGAGCAGGTAGGCGACAAAATCGCGGACATGAGCTTACTCAGATCAGTCGTCTTGACATTCAAAAGAGTCCATCGCAGTCTCAAGTGCCAATCAATGCGTGCGATAATGGTAAGCTACGCATCGGCCTTTAGCATGATACTACAGGTGCAAAGCTGCGGACAAGTCTCAACTTGATGTTCTTTTCTACGCAGACTTTTACTGCACGAAATGCAATGCCGAACTGATTAACGCGTACTACCAGTGCAAGGGCTGCCAAGTGATTTTCCGCGACGTGTACCGCATTTGCACCGAGTGCTACGTGGAAGGAGCCCATTTGGAGAAGCAATGCAAAGCATCAAGCGACGTGGAGCACGGCGGCTGTCTACCTGGCAATACAAAAGGCGGTTGCAAGAAAAGGGATTGCATGGAGTGTATTGGTTGCGGCTACGGCTCGTGCTGCTCCTGCGTTTGCCACTCGGACTTTGAAATGCACATGCGCATGCACACCGCCGAGCAACTTGGCGAAATGCTGCAAGCTGTCACTAAAATCGCTGGGGTAGATGATCCATTGGAATATGCTCACGAAACATTGGTTCGCCTGCAATATGGAGCTGATCCTACTGGACCAGCCTATGAAGATCTTTGTCGACTGGCCGTGGCGATGGATCCAGAGCATTGCATGAACGTACCAAAGCGCTTTCGTGCGGCGGCGGTCGTGCCTCCTCCTGCTGCCGCTCCTCAAGCTAGTACGGCAAGCGACGGTCTCAATCTGCATGAAGTGGCATTGCCGACGAACCTGTCAGCAGCCTCGTCTTCTGACCAAGCCAGTGCGGCGACGAATGCTGCGGTGAACGTGAGTGAAATGGCGTTACAAGCAGACCTTCCGGCGGCTTCAGCTGGCGACCAAGTTAGCGCGGCCAATGGTGAGGTATATTTGAACGAAATGTCCTTTTGAAGAATTTATACTTATATTGTCCTGCATGTTACGACTCTGAAACGATTGTAGCTTTTTTGGCAGGCCACCTCGCAAGCGATGACTCGGGTAGCTCGTTAAGTACCGCAACGACGCGTTCATCGTTCGAGTCGACGCGATCGACCATGGCACAATACCGACCGTCGCTCGTAGCCCAGCTGCGACACGCTCAATGACAATTACGACTGCAGCCATTATGAGACGAACAGTGAAGCGACGTTACAATGAAACCGTTTTATCTCAGTGCCTGCTGTTGATTCTCTCGACATATTTCTTGTCACAAACGACTCGCGTTCGTTCCATTCGGATTGATCCATTGTCGGCAGCTGCTCGTCACAAGCAACGAGACCTGCGAAGCCAGCCAGCAATCCCAAACGTTGCAGTGCAAGTTCCAACCGATCCAAACGACCATTTTGTGGCGAGTCTTCCACTATGGCAAAGTAATGATGGACAGTCATCGAGCTCATTTTCAATGACCTCGTGGGCCGGTCACTTGCCGGCCAGTGCAGATGGAGACAAGTACTTTTTCTACTGGCTATTTGCGCCAGAGGCAAGTGATTCAAAAGGAGTAAACGAGGAGGATATTCCGCTGCTCATTTGGTTAAATGGAGGTGAGCTACAATGAGTGAGGCGCGCGAATTTTCGTTGCTTTTTTGATTCTGCATGTAGAGGTACAGTGTTACGCTTCATCTCTTTTCAATGTCTCAATATCTTATTCATTCCTCAGGCCCTGGCTGCAGCTCCATGGATGGACTCTTTCTTGAGAATGGTCCGCTGCGGTTCGTGACGAACGATGTCGGCGACATTTACATGACCGACAATCCATACTCTTGGAACAAGGCTCCAGCCTATACACTCTACATTGATCAACCCGTTGGCACTGGACTATCCTTTACAACCTCTCGCAAGTATCCAACCAATGACGAAGAAGTCAATATCGACTTTTACTACTTTTTGAAGCAATTCTTTCTATTGCATTCCGACAAGACTGCCAATCGACCAGTCTACTTTAGCGGAGAGTCACACGCGGGTCACTACATTCCAAGCATGATACACTACATTTTGCAACAAAACGCAAAACCTGATACGGAGCTAGTTGTCAATATACGCGGCGCCGCCATTGGGAATGGCTGGATGGATCCCTTCCACCAGTATGCCGCCGCCGAAGCGGCCTACGCGCACGGCATGCTGGATCGTCCGCAAGTCAATGCGCTCGACGAGTCGGAGCGACAGTGTCAAGCGTCGCTCACGCAAGGCAATTACGCCAACTCTGTTTGCTTTTCGCTGCTGGACAAGGTTGTGGCGCAGTCGCATGGAAGCAACTCGCAGTATAAAGTTAGCACGTATGATGCGCGACTGGCGGAGCAAAAGGGGTCGTCACGAGACTTTCCGCCCGGACACAAGCTTTTGGAAACCTATCTTGGGAATTGGCCAGTTCCGAGTGGTCAAGCTGGGAAACTGCAGGATTGGGATGCGGCGAGCACCAACCAACAGGTGCTGCAGGCAATACACGCCACTGCCGCCACGGCAGCCGGTCAGCGATTCTCGGAATGTACCGATCCACCCTACGACGCGCTGGCGCATCAGGATGGCAAGGGCGTGGTTCCAGATGTTGTGGCAATTCTGGAGCATTCAGACAATGTGCGACTGCTCTTTTTCAACGGCATGGAGGACTTGATATGCAACCATGTTGGGAATGAAGAATTTTTGATCAATATGCAATGGTCTGGTCAACACGACTGGTGAGTAAAGATTGTGTGCTGCGAAAGTGACTGTGGATTTGTAGAGGACTCACGTGCGTGCTTGCCATTTTTGTCGCAGGATCAAAGCACCTCGATATGCTTGGCGAGCAGAATCGGAAGAACAGAGCAAAGTGTCCGGCTACATGAAAGAGAACAAGAATTTGCTTTTTCTTAAGCTGTTGAACTCGGGTCATATGGTGCCTCTGGATATTCCGCGACAATCGCTTGAAATGATGTACAATTTCATGTACGACAAGAGCTTTGACCAGAGTCCACAGAGTATCAACCCGCAAGCGAAGCAAGACAGCTGCCCTATATGTCCAAGGGCGACTTGCGATGATGCAAAGAATAATGGACATTCGATACCGGCGACTGCAACAACGACGAGTGCCGTCATCCAGTCTGCCTATATTCCTTGGGCCGTTGCTGCCATTGCTGTTCTGTCGCTTATTGCAGTGGCGCTAACAAGGAGAAAGCAGCCGCGAATACACCAAGAGCTTATCTCTGACTACGACCTTGAGCTAAGAGAAGGCAGTTACAGTGACCAGCAAGAGTTTAAGGTTGCCCGGGAAATTTCATAATTTTATATTATATTTGCAGTTATACATTGCGTGGCTCGCGAAGCTAAAATATACAAAGTTCTGGGTCAAGGTCGTCATCTTCAGAGCTGCTCGTATCGCTCGAAGTGGCTGTGCCTGCAGTGACATTCGCCCCGTTGCAGCCGTCAATCTCCGCCAACTGGGCCTCCTTGGCCGCCCGTGCAAGTCTGTGAAACATTCGTCTACGTTCGCGACGTTGCTGCCACTTTTGTGTGTCCATCTTGGCGGCCCCGATGCAAGCGCCAAGCCAGCATAACGACGCTCCAATGCAATAGTAGCACCCACGGCCAATCCAGCACTGGTGTGCGTCGCAAACGTTTGAATCAAACGCCAGCATTGTAAAGGATTGCAAAAAGTAAGTCATCAACAGTCCAAAGCCAATCGGTTTCATCCGAATGCTTTCCCAAACCACTGCCGTCGTTAAGAATATAGTAAAGAATGCTCCACAGACGGCACTGCTTGCGATGCACAGGCGGGCAAGCGTCATCATGATATCGTCTGCAGTGCTGGCGCTGATTGGAATCGTTTGGCAGCCGTACAAATGCTCGTCGTATGTTTCATTGTAGCAAAGCTGCATTCGCAAAAGCCCAACCTGATCGACCGGATTGTACATTGCTGATATATACAAGGGATCACGCAGCACCAAAAAGTCCGTGCCTCGTCGTGCCAAGACGGCCAAGGCACACCCCGCCCAGGCTAGTGCCACTGTCAGAAGAGTTGTCACTACACCATGCCCCCAGCAGTGTATGCATTTGGAGTAATGTTCCAGCGAGTCGTTGTGGCGCTTCTTTTTCTTCATCTTGGGTCGAATGGGCGACGCGCAACGACAAGGTGTTGGGCTATCAAAACTGGAATGAACCGTCAGCTCGTCCGCACCAAGCGTTTCGTCGGACGCATCATATACAAGCTCCAAATCCATCTCCTCGTCAAGCGCTTCCGGTTCATATACAATTCTTCGGTCTCGAGTAATGTGCTGTTCATTCGTCTGATTTCGCAACGATGTTGAAGGTTCTTGTTGCTGCTGTGAGAAAACCACCTCCACGTCGTCACGACTCTGGCACCTCGAGGTTGAACATGGAAAATCTTGCAACCGATTATCATTATGTTCCGACACATGATCGACTCCGTGCAAGGCATCCTCCGAAAACCAATCCTCGTCACTAAAGAGTCTGCCACGATGATTGTTGTCATTGTCTTCCTCCTCGTCACTACTACTGGCAAACTCGACGCCGGAAAAGAGCGACGACGAGCAGGAGGATTGCGAGCGCTGCTCGGCGGGGCCTTGCATGGTGCAAGATTCATTGTCGTCATTGTCACTGTCGGATCGTCCCCAATCCATAAAGGCACGAAAACTGTTCATGGTATGTTTACAAAGATGAGTGCGGTCGGGACCTCAGCTGATGGAGCGCTCCACTATATATCTACAAGGCGCGTTTCTCGGTTTAAATTTTGCGTGGGAGTTTGTGTTTGAATCTTGTTGTTTCCACGCTGCGAACAAATCCGATGGCGAAGGATCCACGAAAAACCTGAATGGCATCACGCTCATTGACAGATTTAAACGCTTCGCGGAGACGGCTGGCGGAACGTTTCCGCAGCGTCCGTTGCCTGGTGCACCTCTGTTGTTGGTGCCATCGATCATGCCATGGTTGCGGTGACTGAAAAAGTGAGGCGCTCGATGGTTCTGTCATGGTGACGTTGAGTGATGGGTAGTTAGATGAAAGATTGCCGCCCGGCGCGAGATGACTCGACTGACGCGCTAAGGTCACACTCGCGTCGCAGAGGTTTCAGTTTTTTGCAATCGCATGACGACGAGCATCATCTTTTTGCAATGGAATTGCAACGAACGCAATAGCCATCATAAACATTAACAAAGGCTGAACTACCGTAGCATACGTCGGCTTATTGCAGAGTTAATTCGAGATTGGCCGCTAGATTCGCTATTCATCACGGTTAACGACGACGGCTACTGCAAGCTGCACATCCATTTGCATCCGCCTCTCGTCATTTTGGCAAGCCACAAAGCCTAATACTTTCACTCACATGACATCACCATTCATACTTGCCATGCACGAAGACTATCAAATTGACCAGCAGGAATCAGACGCAACTTTCGTCAACGATGAATACGACCGCGACTTGTCGCAGCGCATTCACCGCAACGCGCACGACTACTACGGCAACTACAGCATCACCACGTCCGTGACGATTCGCGTCACGCCGCAGCAGGACCATTTATATAGCTGGGCAATACTGTGGGGACTGTTTTTGGTGGCGACCATGGTGGCGGCAGTGCAGTCGCATCAGGAATATAGAGTCATGGAGAATCGCAAGCGCGTGGAGGATGTGGAACATACGCCGGGAGCGGATGGGGAAGGAGTCAGTACGGCGGATGCCACGCGGGGAATGGTGCGTGTGAATGAAAAAGAGTCTAGAGTCTGCCGAGTTTGTTCGCATTGCTTATTCTCGATCGCTTCCATCACGTGTTTCAATTACTAGTTTCGTCGCTTGCTGCTCCTCGCCATGCTGTCTCGTGTCATTGTCATGCCGATTCAAATATGGAGCGATCCCATTTCGTGGCAGTTCATTGGCGATACACTGCCGGAAATGATTTTTGCGTCCGCCTGGACCATGCTGGTCAGTTTCTTTGTCCAATTGGTGGGACTGGCGACTGGCACTGGCACCAACACGAGTCCCGGTATTGTCATTCAATGCACCGCCTACATTGTTTACTCGATACTAATACTGCTGCAGGAGTGGAACAATGTGGCAACCTTGTTGCTGTATTCGCTCATGTGTTGCATTTATTCGGCGCTCTTTGGCATTTGCGTCTACTTTTTGCCAAGACTAGTGACCATGCTGCATTCCAGTTTGCATGGCACGTTGGCAATTCGATTGGGACTGTGTACGATTGTCTGCATTAGCTTGTTCTTGGCGCACACCATTGGCTACGCGCAGCTGGTGGTGGATCCACCGCCCAATGTGTACTGGTGGTGGCAGTATGGCGTGTTGGAGCTGTTGCCGAGCGTCGTGTTTCTTGGCATGATGAACACCATTTCCAACAAGTCGCGGCGGCCCGATACGAATGGAGACGTTGACGAAGAGGTGGTGGCGCCGCTACGGATTGGTTTGAAGCGAAGCGAATCGACCAATTCAACGGCGAGCGGCGGCGGACGAAGGATACATGAGTCGACTGGTTTGCTCAAGACAACTGTCGCGTATGGATCGACATCAGATATGGCAGGCTAGGGCTGCGTATGTGCTTGTTTAGCCTTGCGACGAGGTTGCTTGTTCAATGTGTGCGTGGATGAGCGTTTTGACGACCCGTCGCTCGGCGCCGCGTTAATGTTTCATATAGGTATGTCTGCATTTTAAGAACCTTTAATAAATATATACAATGTTAACAGTATATGAATTTAACAAGCTTAAAAGCTGCGCCCGTCTACCGTAGTGGTGATGACATTCATTCGTTCGACGCATCGATGGGGCACCAAAAACCATAGTTTGTAAGCAATATACCTTCGCCAAGGCTGGATTCAGCCGCCGTACTTTCAACGCTGTCAATGCAGGCACGGCAAATCATGCTGCCCGACACCAACCGCTACTTCCATCGACCGATGCGTTGCCACCAATCCAACTGACCGTCCAAGTGTTTCTGCTGCTGCTGCTCCAAAATCGGCAACGGACCTTTAACATTTGGCTCGCCACGACTCGCACGGTTACTCGTCATGCTGGAGATAACGTCACTTTCGTTCAATGGTCCTGGAATGGGAAACGTTTCGGAGACAATCGAATGATTGTTCACCACAAAGCCGGCGGCTTGGCGATGCACCATTAACTCCCATCGAGCCGTCAAGGCTTGTTTGCGCGCAGTATTATAGGCCTGAATGCAGTTTCGAAGTTCGGTCAAGGTTTCAGTACTAACACTGTCACGTTCGTCATTCACCTGTTCCACTAGTTGGTGGTACTTTTGCAGTTGCTCCTCCAAAACTCGTATCGCACTGACCACTTTGCGCCCCTGCTTGCCCAGCGCCCCTCCAATGGCGGACTGCAGCTCGTGCGCCAGCGACTGCAGGTGCATGGTTGGCGAGTCGTGCACGGCGGACCGAATCTCCTGAATGTAGGCGTTATGACGCTGCTCGCGGGGATTCTTGCAGCGATGGGCGACTCGCTCCCATGTTGGTAATGCTAATGATGGAGTTGATGGCTTGAAACTTGATGCAGATTGGTGATTACTCGTCGTAGCCGAGCTACTTGATGCAGCAAAACATCGGCTACCAATGCAAGTATTGACGAGACATCGTCGTTTAGTTAATTGAACAATTAGAGGAATCATGTTTGTGTTTCTGCAGAGCAGTATTTTCAAAGAACAAGAAAGTTGCCGACGGCGGATCTTCGACGAATGAGGCTTGAGCGCGCCATCAGCGCGGCGGCAACTCCTACCGGTATCCCTAACCTCAAGTGACGTCGTGCTTGGATTCTGACTGGCTGCGAGTGAGTCAGACCAAACGGTTGGTCGCGAGACCATCGTCGAGCGCAAAGCAAAGATGCGAGCGAGCTGATCGACTGTTTGCTTGTGAGACGCCTACAGTAGTCTTTGCGTTGGAGAAACAAGGCCTATCATTAGAGACTTGATAGAAGAGACAAGGAGACATATAGATTGACTTGCAATGAGTGAGACGTTACATCGAAGCGACGCCAGTCGCGAACGCACCAATGACACGACGGATGTAAACAGCAGCAAAATAATGGCAGCAACTTTGAACAATACTTTTCCGGCAGCCGATGCATCAGCGACGCAAGCAGCAAAGCGTCAGACAAACTTGAATGTAGCGACTGGAGACGGCAGCCAGGAATCACAGGCAGCAGCGTCTTCTGATGCAAATATCGAAGGCAATTTATTGAACAATGAGAGTCATGAACAGCAGGAAACGCAGCTTACGTCTAATAAGAAACGCAAAGGAAGAACAGCACCAGTCACTATAAATAATGTTACAGAATCGGTCTTGGAGCGCCGCTTAAAGTCCATGGAGAAGACTTTGAATACAACCAATGGAATTGCACAAAAGGCGCTCAAGGAAGCGCAGGAATCGCGATTGGACGTTGGACGCGCCCTTTACAATCAATCGCAGCTAACCAAGACGCAAACGCTACTCTTGTCCAACCAGCGACAAATCATGGTGAATCAGCAACACATCATGGCGGCGCTGTCTGCTAATGGACAGTTGGCAGCTGCGGCTCCATCGCAGGTAATCAATGCTGTTTCCACCAATCAACTTGATTTAGCAGCTGCCGGCGCTGCAAACATGCCCGAACTTTCATTGAACCAAATGACGCATCATGCACCTACCTATGCAGGTATAATGCAGAGTCCAGAAACTCCAGCGCGTAACGTAGCCGCTGCCAATCCAACATCCGCGTCGCCAACTCCTGCATCGGGAAGGAAACGAAAAGCAAATACACCATCAAAAAGTCATACCGCCGGTCTACCTCCCGACTTGCTGGGCCACGTGCCGCTCCGCGCCACCTACGACACCATTTACCAAGTCTTCGAGGACTGGTACGGCTTGGGTGACGCTGCAACCAATCCGTTTGTGCATCACGGCGGCATGCTCGGCCTCGAAAAGACGCACGGCAGCAGCTGGCGGTCGGCCTACGTGACGGCCGAGCAAAAGAAGTTTTCGCGCGTCAAGACAGTCATGCATTTTATTGAATTGTGCATGAATCATAACATGAAACTGGCGAATGATAGTGTCAGTAAAAGTACGATTCAGACGGAGCTGCTGCTCGAGTTGGAACCTCACTACAAGGCGCTGGCAACCATGGCACGGTTTGCGAAAAAGTGGCAAGCGGAGCAAAAGGACTTGCCGGTGGTTGCGTCCGTGCGAGCTAATTTGGAGACGCGATGAAAAAGAGTTGGGTGAAGTAAATCGGCCGTGTGATCTGGTCGCATATCCTGTCGTCCATTTTTATAATTCGGCACGTCAAGCTTCCATTATGAAGTCAATGAAGCGGACCCATTTATGATTTGTGAGAAGCAGCAAGCCGACCGTTTGTACGGTGGGACGCAGGATGTCCAATTGGTGTGCGAGGCATGCTATATCTCTATTTGCAAAGACATACAGCACTGCCTACTTGTATTGCGCAAGGCTGCCAGTTGACTAAACTACTATTTTATAAGACGCGCATGCACATTGTAATCGAATACGTTAAAATAAAACTTATTTTAGTTGAGACAGAGACAGTTACAACATCAACCACAGTGGATCATGTCCATCTCTCAGTCTATCAATTTGATGTCCGAAGCTACTTGAAACAATTGGGAGATATGGTGGGAATTTTGCTGGGATTGAATGATGGCATCTTGCTTGGAACTCCTGAAGGCTGCGACGACGGCTTGCGGCTTGGTGCGATAACGGGCGGAGCCACTGGAGCCTTGGTGACGGGCGGAGCCACGGGAGCCTTGGTGACTGGCGGCTTGACTGGAGCAGCCGTCGCTGCCCGGTCACATGGAAAGACTCTCGTGCCTTCCTTGCGATAGAACTTCTTTCTGAGAACCTTGCACCTTTCGTTGCCCTTCGTGCGAGCAGGACAAATCTTGGTGATGCAGTACTCGACACAGATGGCCAAGGCACGACCTTTATAAGCCGAGCAGATTGTAGGTGTTCCCATACTTTTGCTTTTGCTTTTGCTGCCTTGGGCGAGAAGTTCTCCATCCTGAGCAATGGCCATGACCAGCATGGCCGCGAAGATTGTCGCAATCATCATCATTGTTTCGCGGCGGTGCTGGATAGGGTAAAATGTGAGCGCATTGACGGATTCGTCCCTCGTCGCGCAGATTACGCACGATCGTTTGGTGTCAAGTGCTTGATTATTTGTCTCTAGTTTTAGAAGATTACGCACGATTGTTAGCTGTCAAGCGTCCGACTGTTATGTATGTGTCCGATTGTCCTTGGTTTAATTGGCTTTTTTTCGATGCTACGATTGTTCCTCGCTTGCGTGAGTCTGGTATATATTCCACAGAGAGGATGTACGCACGATCGCATGTACCAAGTGACCGGGGAGCATCTAAAACATGCCCATGAGTCTCATTCATTGGACGCTTTCGTTGTCCTTTGGGCAAGGATTGATACTGTGATAAAAAATACGCACGATCAAACTGTCTGACTTGTAATCTGAAACGAATGTGCATCCGACTTTGACGACTCTCATTGGTGCAAAATGTGATAATGTCAGATCTGGCGTCAAAGACATTAATGACGCTTGGCACCCCCTTCTTTACTCCGATGCGAACCGGCGCGACGCAATTGCCCAAGTCATTTGCACGCCAGATCTACCGCTCCCTTTGAAACCGACGGTACACACCGGTACATGCTTGTACTCCTATCATATAACATGTACGAGTTGCACAGTTTAACTGTATTCTGGTACGCGTATTTATTATGATAAGTAATGGTACACGTCGTCGAGTTTGGATACGTGATCGGCTCACTGTTAATTGGATATTGCGGGTAGCGTTAATCCGAAGCCATCCCTCAATCGTGTCCGGCAATCTAAGCCTCATGTCATAAGTTGAGAATGACCTTTACTGCGTTCGAAGGAAGGTCACAGGCTTAAGAATTAAATTTCGCCGCATGTCTGAAAGTCATCTTTAAACGTCACTCGAACAATTGCGGAGTAATTTGTACGGAGCATTTGCTATAAAAAGACAGTCAGTGATCAGCTGTTTTCCCGGCGATACTAAAAATGTCCGCGCGTCATCTGCATTGGACAATTGCCGACGATTAGAATTTCGCCTCACAATCTCACAAACGCAACTTAACCAACTTTCGCTCACCTCACTCAAGATGGCTCCACGAACACAAAGCATCCTCAAGCGCAAAGGGTCTCCTAGATCCTATTACGGTGACGTCTCTTTCGGCGATGTGACAGTCTACGTGTTCCAAAGCATTCTCGGAGACAATCCATCCTGCAGTGATGGCTGCCCAATTGCACTCGGCTCCGAACTGAAACTCCAAAGCACAATTACAGTCAAACAGCACGAGCAGGTCAAGAAAACGCGCCCACGCCACACAAAGAGAGTCAATAGACTCAATGCTGCTGCTCGCGATACCTATTTGCTGAATGAAGGATACACCTTGGCCGAGATCGACGCTACTGCTGACGCCATCAAGCTTATTCAAAAGCAACGGACAGATACCAATGAATCTACAAAGACGACAAGTTGGAGCATCTTTCGCAGGGCAGTCGATGGAACCTTCAAAGCTCAACGAAAACTTGCAGGTATTGCGGCATAACTTTTTGCTTCCGACACTACTTGTACATCATTAGCAATTTATATTACATTTTAGCAAATTCTTTATGCTTATTTCAATATACTATATACTATATAAAAAGCAATCGACAAACTGTAGATGGCAATGCTCGCATGCCATGCCATTGGCATCCTTGGAGTTTGCGTCACTGTGTCACCGACCAAATATCCAATGTGCAGCAATCAGCTAACATGATAATCCAAGCGTACAGCATATTGTCATGTATGGCACTGACATTACACATAGATATCGGCCTATTAGGATCCGGCAGAGGCTGCATGGAAAGCATTTCCTTGTAACGTTCCATAAAAGGCAAGGCAACAATCAAGCGCCATCGTTTACTGAATTTGTTCGCTTGAGACGTACTCGCCTAACAGTAACAAGCACGATCGCTTTCCACGTGCCCCCTACTTGATGAAGTACCAATCTATGCATCGCAACTGTGACCTAACTCGTAAAGTGGTAAGTTGACTATCATTTACTGGCACGTCTCCAGTCGCCTGCACACGTCATTGCTGCATTTTATACGAAAAGATCATCTTACTTTGCCGTTGGTGGCACCAAATCAACATCGTCCGCTTCATCATAAAAGTAATCTGCCGGCAACGGAATAACATAGCGACTCGGCACGCGCCGGTGCGGAGTCCTTCCTTGGGCATCCTCATCATCCTCAAACTTGACAATAATTTCCTTCACAATTGGTCCACTCTTGTCCAACTTCCAAATGGGATTCTTGCTCACCTTGGCACGGTAGAAAGAAGTTGTTTCCGGAAATATGGCCATGCAGTCAGTGCTGCGATGAAAGCGTCCTTCCGTTCCGGTTGATAGACGCATCACATGACTCCACGGCAAGCGAATCAACTTGCTGGTATCATCCTCATCCTGAACGTCATAAGTGTCTGTGTCAGCATAGTAGCGCTGAACAACTGCTAGAATCCAGGACCCATTCTCATCCGTTCGCGTCACCTTGGCCGCCACTTGTTCACCAGGTCGAGCCGCCCACTTGGTGCGGCGGCGCTTGCGAACCGAGACGGGTGGTCCACGGCCATCAAAGTAGGCAGTCCGAAAGGTATAGTCAGTTGGAGCGGTAGGGCCCTTTTCAAGACGCTCCAAAAAGCCGCCGATGCATTCCTCCTCATCCACGTCGGCTGCTTCAAAGTGGCGAGCGACGGCGACGGCGAGTTCGTGGAGGGGAGCGTCGGAACGAACAGGAACTCCTGAATGAGAAAGAGAGTAATTAGATCGAATTTATTTCTGCCTAAACCAAATGCGACAAAGACTAATTCATACGTTCAGTTCGTTCGAACATACGCACCATGATGATCAATATACGAAAGCAAGCTCAAGCCACCAAGCTTGCGAAAATCCAGGCAGACGCCGCGAGGATAGGCGCGCGACTGTTGCTTGTAGGTTCCCCGCCGCTGCGCCTTGGCAGCAGGTGGACCAGCAGTCGCCGAAGGGCTTCCAGCGGTTGGTGCCATGGTGGGAAGCGATTGTTGTGACGCTGTGAGCGGATGATGCTGATTTGCGAGTCCGGGTTATTCGAACCGTTCCATCTAGCTACTCAAGTCATGCCAACTAAAGCAGGAAGCAGGGACCAGTGTTGCGCACGGGAGGGCAAATATATTCTAGCTGTAGATGTTTAAAGCAATCAAAGCAAGACGCATTTGTGATGCGCAAGATAGAGATCTCATACAGTTTATGAAGCGACTAAACAAGTCAAATTTCTAGTGTAGAGACAGGCCTCCATTACTTGCCCACAGCAAGAATCCAGTCGCGACTGCCAACGCTGCATACAAGGGATCGTCGCCTGTCAATCGAACAGTCTGCTTCTTGTAGCCGCCACCCTTGCCTTGCACTAGACGATCCTCGTCGCTGTCAATGTTCTTGTCTCCAAGTAACACGGTTTCAAGTATCCCAACTTGCTTGGCCCGAAATTCTCGCCGTCGTTGAACTTCATAATCTGTCCCAACTAGACTGCTCTGCCCGCTCACGTTGTCACACGTTTCAATCGCATAGACACATTCCTCGACACTGCCATCTCGTTCCATGACCTCGGCAAGCGCATCAAGGCAGCCTAAATGCCTCCGCAATTGACTCATGGTGTATCCCAATGCGAAGCGTATCCTGTCTGTGACTTCTCGCTCTGACATTTCCACTTGGGCTGATGCAAACAATTGTCGCAATTGGCTCAAATCGGCAATCCCTCCTTCGGCCCGGCCAAACGCTAATATTTCCGCACAAACACCAGCAACGGAAATCACGGCGAGTTGATCAAGCGTTGCTTCGTCCAAACCACGAAATGGCCATGTTGACGATGGATCATATGCAGGCGACAATGCTTGTTTTGTAGCATTGTTGGCGTCTCGCAAGACGGACTGGTCCATGAACAAGGCGCCGCGTCCTTTGTCGCTGAAAAAGGGAACGTCGCTCGCTTGCGTGTAGATCTTATCGTCGTCATCGCTATTGATTGCCGCTGGCCGCCGTGGCTTGTCAAACCCCAGTCGCTGCGCCATGTCGGTGCCTCGATCAGTGTCGGCGAGTGGATAGAATTCAACAGCATTCTTAACAGCATTCACGGAATACCCCTTGACTGGATAGCCAAGCAAGTGTCCCATGAGAAAGTGTCCAGCCTCGTGCTGAATCATGCGACTCCGATAGGCTGGAAATATGTTGCGTTGCATCAAAACCAGCAAGGCTTGCAGTTCGGAAACGTTGGCAATTCCGTATCCGACAAATGCCAATGGTGCAAACGAAAACAGCCATACCACAATGAAGCGAATAATTTCAGGCCCCGGCAAGTTTTGGTTCGCGGCAATGGCCGACAGCGAGCTTGCCACGGTGAGGCACAGCAAGGCCAAGGAGGTGCGATCGGCGTCGCGATCGCCCGACAACTCAATCAGGTCCATAATGTCATACTTTTTGTTAATCATTCGTACTTGAATTGCCAAGTCGCCATCTGATATTCGTTTGGAGGATGCGCCTGGGAGTAAAATGGCAAGAGTGAGCATTGAAGAATATTGCGGATCGTCGTCATTTGCCTACTGCCGCACAAAACTCACCCGCCGGAATTGCAATGGATCCATACAGCGCAGACGAATCATCATTCAGCAATGCCTTGCTCAATAGTCGTTTCGCCTGCGTGGCGCTGGCGCAGTTGCCCAGTCCATGCAGCGACTCCTTGGTCAAGGCTCGTCTACTTGACAAAGTTGCCGCCGCTTGGTTCGACAAGGCCATGCGCAATGCCATTGAAGCGTCATTTCGACAAGTATCTTTCAATAAAGCGTTCTGAAAGGCTATTGCTTGTGTAACTAAAAGGAGCGAGACAAGACATCTTCGTAGCGAAGTGGCTGCCATGGTCAGAAGATGATGATCATGATCGAAATGTCGAAATCAAAAGGCGAGCGAAGTTTGGTGACTCATTTTATGACGTCATGGCTCATTTAGTACCGGTACGAGTATGAATCACGTATGAATCTTTTCTCAACGAGCTTTCCATGCGAATGTCATCGCCACGTGCCATGATTGAACTACGTGGCGCGATATGTCATGCTGGCCATAGTTATATAGGGGTCGTAGAACATGATGGTTTTATAACGGTTGCGTTACAGCCTCGGATGTGCAACAGCCCTCCATAAGTGAGCGCGTTCGTTAGGCGTCACAAACACTTCCCAAATGTCAAGTTCCGTTGTGACTGCGGCACTTAGAAACACTGCCACGTAATCCGTGATGCGGGCACGCTTGGAGAACATCATGGCACGGTTATTGGACGAATGCGAGTACCGCGAAAGACAAGTTGCATCTGCCTTTCGGCCGCCACCCGTTGGCCCGGAAAAGTATCACGACAGCGTCAGTCTCACAAGCGACATTAACGAGCGTGCGAAAAACAACCTTGCAGAAGAAGCAGCAAACCATGACCGATCCTGTTTCCAACAGCAGCAACAGCAACGGGCAGCCGCAGCAGCAGGAGAACATTGGCATGATTGTGGATGCTGCCACAACCTTGTCGTCCATTAATAATGAGGAACAGCAGCACACTTCGATAGTATCAAACGAGCCGCAGCAGCGGGAGAGCGAGAAAACGTCTGCTACGTACGACTCATCGGATGGTCCGCTGGTGAGCGATCATTTCGATGGTGAAGAACATGTTGCAACGACTGCAAACGACAAGGAGTCGACGCAAACGAAAGATACTGCGGCTGCTGCCGAATCAACGGAAGCATTGAGCGAACCGATTAGCTTGAACGATGATGCGGAGCAGCAAAAGACGCGGTTTCTTCCCGAGAATAAGAAGCCGGATGCAGCTCCAACGTTTCCTGAAAAGGTGAGCAAACGATGATTGTATTTTATATTCATGCATGCCAAGGCTTGTCTAATGATGTAAATTTGCCGCTTCTCATTAATGTAATCAGCTCATGAAGATGATGAAGTGGGCCTCGGCGGAAGGCCTTACATCAGTTGAATGGGTCGACGATGGAAAAGCCTTTGTCATTAACCAACCCGACAGCTTTACGAAGGAAGTGGTTCCTCGTTTCTTCAAGGCTACCAAGTTTTCCTCATTTACGCGCAAGCTCTACCGTTGGGGCTTTCGCCAAGTGAACCGCGGTATTGGCCCCGACGATCCCATTATCTTTGGTAACGACTCGTTCCAACGCGACCACGAGGAACTCATTTGCAAAATGAAGTCTGTCACAGCCGCGAGCGCGCGCAAGCAAGACGTCAAGCCCATGCTGCCAGTGTACATGGAGCAGCAGCAACAGCAATTTGCTGGCGTCAAGCATGAGTTAATGGATATTGGTGGTGGCGGGATGGCAATGGACGATCAAACGGCCAAGCGCATGATGCTCAGCCAACTTTACCAGCAAAAGGCTGGAATGTTGGCGCAGCAACATTCCAATCCAAGCATGTACGGTTTGATGAATGCGCATGGGCAGCTTTCGCTCACGAATGCCCTGAGGCCGGCGAACATTGGCGGCTATAGCAACCAGCAGCAACAACAACAACAACAGCCGCAAGGCTTGATGCATATGCAGCAACCAATGAACCACAATCAGCAACAACAACATATCATGTCCATGCACGCATCTACCGCTGACAATGTACATCAGCAACTGTTGCAGCTGCATCACATGCAAATGCTTGGCCAAGATTCCGGAATGCAGCAGCAACTTGGCGACGCCAATGACTTGGAGCAGCACTTTCAGCAGCAGCAACAAACGTATCAATTGGCCCTACAGCAAATGCAGCAGCAACAACAACAACCAAACATGTCCATGCAGGCGCCATACCCGCAGCTTGCCATGTCATCCTTTCAGCCTGCCATGAATGACGGAGGAAACAACAGTAACATGCAACAGCAGCAGCAATGTAACAACATGGGAAACAATGGTGGCGGCAACATTCTCTACGACTACATTCCTCAAAATGCATACGGCAACCCGGGGTCAACGGTGGAGATTGTGAACGCTGCCATTTCGGCGCTGCGGTACGCGAATTGACGACGGTGGATGTTAATCGGGGTTGCTCGAGCAAACATACATGTAGTTTTGAGGATTTAGTGAATACGTTAAACGATTTTGGTATGTAATGCTTGCTTCAGTTTGGCTCTGTCACATAAGCTACCGGTAGCTTGGAGACGAGTTGTTACCCGTAGGCCATGAGGTCAACGTCAAGGCCGCCTTGCCTCCCGCCCAACCCAGCGTCTTGACTTCTCAGCCGACACGCCGTATGGCAATATCATTATGACGGAGGTCAATATGTAACTTATGCTAGCGACGGAGAAAGTATAGCGGGCGATTGCGGAAGGTAATCGTGGTGGGCGGCAAGTGCGAAGCGCGGGCGAACAGTGAGTCGAATCGTGGATGGGAAAGGTTTAGAAGACCCGGAGATTAGTGTCGCAGCACGACTCATAAAGACATCGAAGCCGCGCATGCTTTCAAAATCGTCTGCCGCAAATATACGAACGACACATTGCCTGGAACTGGATTGCATACAAGGAGCTGCTGCAAGCATGGACTGTCCAAGTAAGGGAGAAGGAGACGAGCTTTTATCGGAAACGACGCACTTACCAGCGAAACGCTTTCGCGACGGTGCGGCTGTTGCCCTCGCAGCAAAATCCGAAACGATCCAAGAAACCACCATAAATAATGAATTTGTGGCGCAGCAGGATGACATAATCTCCCATGGGGAGATGTCAAAGAAATCAGACAGCTCTGCAAAGGATGCTGCTGAGTCATTGCAACGAGAGAAAGAGGAAGAAGCGCCCGACTATTCTCCCATTGTTCCAAAGAAAGTCTCATCTTCACATAAATTGTCTTGGCGCTTAAATAGCGACAAGACTGCTTTCATTGGAACGCACATTTAGGAAGAAGCTCGCACTCGAGTGGCAGCCTTTGATTTGGAGGAAACTCTCGTCAATTGGTCGTCGTCCATTCGCTTTCCGAGCGAGCTGTCGCACTATGAGCTTTGGAATGTCAACGTCATTGACAAGCTGCGCAGCTTGCATGACGAGGGAAATAAGTTACTTATTGTTTCCAACCAAGGCGGCATTAAAAAATCGTTTGATGGAAAGATTGCGAACAAAATCAAACACGTGATTGAATGGATGTCGTATGCTGTTGATCGACCCATTCATTTTGTCGCGTCGACGAACGCCAAGTCGGGTCTTCACAAGCCAGCGTCTGGCTTATGGAAGATTGCGGAGCAGCTCTGCAACAAGGAGGTTTCCTTTGACCTTGAAAATTCAATCTTTATCGGAGACAGCATTGACATTCCAAACGACTCGAAGAGTGGCGTGGACTCTGGCTTTGCGCGCGCCGTTGGAGTCAAGTTTTTGACACCGGAGGAAATGTTTGGGCCGAGCTCGCTGCGAATGCGAGCACAATCGTCACACGTCGAGTATGAGGTTCCGCCAAAGCAGGCGTTGGAAACTTGCGCCGCCTTTCATGGTGGCTACCTTGATGATGATCCTATTTTACTCATTCTGTGCGGCGTGCAGGGATCTGGCAAGAGTTTCTTTTGCAGCAAGCTCACGACGTGTAACGATTCACAGCAACCACCGTCGCGTGAATGGATACATTTATCACAAGATACGATTTGCGACGGCAGACCAGGACGACGTCAGATGGTGGAGGCTGCTGCATTGTCGGCCCTTCGTGAAGGAAAGTCAGTCATTATTGATCGCATGCATTTGACTCCCGACCAGCGCAAGTATTTTGTCGACGTTGGTATGGCAGCTGGTGCTTCTATTCATGCTGTTGTATTAAATCCACCCATGGACGTTGTTGCAGCTCGCATTCGTTCGCGTACCGACCATCCTTCCGGCTTTCAAGGAGAAGGCTTTGTTAAGTGGGGGCTCAAAAACATTGATCAACTTACAATTCCGACCTACGCGGAAGGGTTTTCGCTTATACAAGTGACTCGAAATGACCATGGCGTTGCGCGCATTGCAGAAAAGTATCGCGCGCTTGATGCAATGGATGACTCTATAGCAATCCCCAAATTCTTTGCTCTCGGTGCGGACGTAACATTGCCGTCCATCGCCTTGGGGACTTTTCGAATGGGGAAAAGAACTGCAAGCGATATTGTTTCGAAAGCGATCCAGTTGGGAATTAGAGCCGTGGACACGGCACCCACATACGATAATGAGGAACAAGTTGGAACCGGTTTAATGACGAACGACAACACCTTTTGCATTGTGAAAGTACCAAAGCGCGCCGATACGGCGGACAAAGTGCGTGTCGAGTTGACAAAGAGCTTGAAGGCTCTGCAGCGCCAGCGTGCAGATCTTCTCCTGCTGCATTGGCCCTCTGACGTCGATACAATGCAGGCTGTCTGGCAGGAAATGGAAGCTTGTCACGAAGAAGGCTTGACTCGTGCAATTGGCGTTTGTAACTTTGGCATCCAATCTTTGCTGCAGCTACTTCACTTCTGTAAGACGCCGCCGGTAGTCAACCAGGTGGAGCGCCATGTGCTGTTGCCGCAGTGGGATTTGGTCGAGTTTTGCAATCGACAAGACATTTTACTCCAGGCGCATACTCCCTTGGGTCAAGGAACTGACACTGTACTTGCGCATCCCATCGTAACCCAAGTCGCAGCAACGAGCAAACTCTCTCCAGCTGCTGTTCTTTTAAAATGGAATCTGCAACAAGGCGTTCCAGTGGTACCGAAAGGTAGCACCAATGCTCATCTGACGGACATTCCCTCCACTCTTGAACCCCCAGCGCTTTCTTATCAAGCGCTGAAAGCATTGAACGCCATTTCCGACTCGAGGCGCTTCATCCCTATCTTTTGATAATACAATATGCACGTTTTAAAATAAAGCATGGCGAGCGTTGAAATCGACGCCACGCTTCATATGTTTCAAAGGCGATTAGCAAACACTACATCAGTTCAACAACAGCATGCTCGATATGGTTCAGCAATATTGTATATAAGAATTTTATAATTGTTACTATCGTTTTCATGTGTCCAATCAATTACTACGAGTAAAGTCGCGTTAATTGTCCAGCTCAAGGGCAGAGAAGCGGCATGTGCCAGCGTGTACGTGCACATAGGGAATCATTTCGTATTCGTCAGGGACGCTCCATCCAAGATGGCAGACATCTTCAATCACTGTCGCCACACCATAACCGAGAGCTTTGTTAGCCACTGCAACTAAACTTCCATCAAGGAACCACTCGAGTTCACACGATTGTTCGTTCTTGCCGCAACGAAGAACAGAACCATTGGCTACCTCGCCTGTGACCGGGTGAGAGCGAAGCTTTCCTTCCCGATCATAGTAGACAAGAAATGTATTTGTACTGGACGAATACAAATAAACGCGGCTAGTATGCGCGCAGAAGATATTTTCGTCGATTGTATACACTGGATCTTTCCGAATCCACCCAACCATGCACTGGCAGGTAGTAGTTGGTGTGCTGTCTAGCACCACTTCAAATGCTTGTACTCGTCGCGAATGGTAATCTTTTCCGTTATGAGACGGACGATCAAGAGAAACACCTGTATTGTCAGTCAGCGGGCAGCCAAATATGTCACGCTCTCGGGAAAGAATAGTCTTGCGGTTCCAATCCAGCGACTTTGTCGGATATTGATAAATCTCATAGTTGTAGAGAACATTGGTGAGGCCATAGGCATCTACCATTCGACGAAAGGAGTGCTCGTCCTTGGGCGAGTCAAACTTTGGAGTCATGGGCGGAACTTGACTGTATTCCGGCGGCACCATTGCACTCAAATCGCGAAGAAAATCATGCAGCGGAACGAAAAGATGAGGCCAATGATCGATAAAGAAATGGCCGTGCTCGTTTCGAGGCAAAGAGTCGTCCCAGCGTCCGCTGAACATTTCCGCTAGCTTGGATCCTTTCGTGTACGTGAGCGTGCTACGGAGAGTCTTGATCGTTTTCTCACCGCCAATATCAAGCGTCAAAACGTCGCTCCCAAGCGCTTTCTTGTCAAACGGAATAATTCCTTCCATCTTGCTCAATTACAAGTACAACTGCTTCGTTCTTCTGACGGCAAAGGAGCTTGATCCGGCAACGTGGAGAAATAAATGCGAATGATCGAGGTGCGCGCGCAAAGATTTTCCGTTGCAATCCATTTTGTCGGACCGGTACTGATCGAGTTTTCATGAGCGCGAAATGGCCTCACGGAAAGGGTTCACGCGCTTGCGTCGCGGCCGCGGAGGTGCAAAGTGCAACAAAGGAATTCGACCTGCAGCCGAAGCATTTGCAACAGCGTTTGATACAGATACTATCATGCCTCATGAAGCTTCTACCATGACAATGAGTCTTGGTTCGCCGCATGAGTCGTCCCCTTGTCCAGAGTACCATTTTCAAGCTGCATTGGCTGATCCTCCTGCGACCCCTCGTTTGAGCAACATGTCAAGCTGCAGCAAGGATCAAGGCTTTGATTCAATCGAAAGAGAGGAGTCCATCACGGAGGACCTTTCAGCAAGCTCTGCCTCAAGCACGGTCCCTGTAGATGAAGGCGAATTGTACGGCTTGCGACTAGCAAACTTGCAGGAGGAGGAGGAAGACGAGCTCGGCCACGATGAAACATCCACCTTGGACAACACAGTCGATGAGGAGGACGCCAAGCAGATTCAAACCTTTGACGTAGAGCTTGCGCAAGCAAACGGAGTCAAGGGGACTGCCGAAGCAGTATTGAACGCTGAGGAAGGAAGCATTCTGGAGGATGAATTTACGCAAGTTGTCTCGTTTGATTTGGACGACTTTCCGGGCGGCGGAGGCGAGCTGGAAAGGAGCTTTGCCTCTTTGCCGGCGCATGACAAGGAGACCAAGCAAGCTCCAAGCGATACAGGCGCATCTCTGGATGCGCTAGCGCAGGATTTTGCAGATGGCATGCCTCCTGCGGCGGACGAAAACAAGAAACCGCAACTTGACAACGAATCCAAGCAGCATCAGCTGCAAATGGAGACTCGTGACTCGACTAATGCGCAAGCTCTCGTTGAGAAAGGAAAGCGTACCCTTTCCGCCAATATAGACCACGAAGTTATTGAGAAGGAATTAGAAGTAGACAGTCTTCATCGATCGCTGCCGTCACTTTCGTTCGACTCAAGTGAACGATCCGTTACTGTTACACCAATTGCGACCAACCGAAAGACTATAAGCGCAACTGGCCTTCTCGCCAAATCATCTGGACAAACATTGCTTGATGACAGTCTGCTTGGTGAACGAGGAGCAGCCGAATACTGGCGCGACTTGGACAGCAAATGCGAGTCGGCGCCGCCACTACCAATCCGAGACTATGGATCGTCTCCCTCGCGCCGAGCCGCCGATCGAAAGCACTTGTTTGCGAAGCAAACTCGATATGCGACTGTCACAAACATTCCTTCCGATGTTGTACGCTTGACACATGATCAAAAGGAAGCTGTGAATGCCGAGCTGACTGCGTTGAAGCGTCGCGAAAGCAGCAGCAAACTTGTCGCACTGCAGCTCGACGAAGATTCAAGTCGATCCGAAGCAGCTCCTTGTCTCTTGACGCCTCAGGAATTGCAGAACAACAAGGTGAACGGAAAGGCTCGGGCAATGGGAAAGGAGACTCGATATGCGACCGTGTCTAGCGTTCCATCAGATGATATAGTTCGTGTCACTCGGCATGAGTATTCAACGAATGCAAGCGTAAATGGTTATATGAATGATTCCAGCGGCATTGCTGGTAGCAAGGTGTCGTGCGATGAAAACATTCGCCTTTCTGGTGCGAACCACCCTGCCAGTGATCCAGTCCAGGCTCCGGCATCATCTCCTTGGGGCTTTGTGACAAAGGCGCTGGCATCAATCACGTCTAGTCGCGACGCTCCTGGTGACGCAAGCAACGATGCCATTCCATCGTCGCCAAACACGGAAAGCAAGCGTGCCAACGATGCAGCAACGTCGGACGACAGCTCCAAGCGTAGCAACTATGCATTGTATGCTCGCTGGAGCCGTTCCAAGGGAATGCTTACTGGGACAGCCATTGTGGCAGGTGGCGCAATCTGTTCCGTTCTTCTCGTTGCAACGATGCAACGACGATCCATTGCTGCGCCTATGCGTTCGTAAAGTTTTGCGAGCTTCTGCTCTATGTGTCCAGCGTCAGCCATTCAACTACAAATAACCTTGTGACATGTATAATTTAATTCCTTACATATATTTTAAATCCGCACAACTTTTTAGTGTTTCAACTGCGCCTCTTCCATAAAGTGCAGTGTCAAGGTAAACTTCTTCTGCTCATCGTCCCAGTACGTTACAAACTTTTCTACATCTTTGTCAATGGGAGCGTTAGGGATCTTGAACGCCACCGTTTCGTAAGGATCTGCCGCAAACAGCAAGTACTGATAATCCTTGTTCGCCATTTCAACCTTTTGTTCAAATGCCGACATGAATCGATGCCGAGGCTGCAAATCAGAGGCAATATCCGGATAGCTCAGTTCAAACGACAAGCACCGCTGGTTCGTTTCAGGATGCCGCGACTTGTATACTTGATAAGCAGGTCGGCCAATCTTGATGCGCTTTGGTTTATGTTGATCAACGGCGCTTTGCGCATCCATGGCTACGACTCCATTCTCTCGTTCCGCCTTGAGCTTGTCCAAATGCGCCCGCCGCGCCAAACCTTGCTGATGCTTTTTTCCTTGCGTATGCGCCAAGTAATTGGATTCATCCCGATGCAGCGTCAAGCATAATCGACACTCGTAGCTTCCCAAGTGGTTTCGCACCAAGTATGGATCCTTGGCCAAGTCGATGGATTCCAAGGCTAGCTTTTTGAGCCGCTCCTTGCGCTCGCGCTCGGCGTTTTGCGAGGAGCTCACGCCGCCGCCACCAAACTTGGAGCCGACGCGGTTCTGACGATCTGTCATTGTTTATTGCAATGAGTCTAAATCTATACGATAAGGAGACAAGTACTGTACGTTTGCAAGTGACGATAAACGCATGTGTCGCGAGAATCGTCGTCGAAATGGATGTCGTACCGGTTATATCATGGGTCATGAGCTGGCGGCACCTGCCAATCGTTGCGACGGTTTCGAAGACGAGCTGCATATTCTTTGAAAGGAAAGAGGTTCTGGCATCGCAACGTCAATTTTAAAGCACAAGCAAATAGCACTACACATTTACACAACAACCATGTCTACGAACGACAGCACTAACAAAAAGGACTACTCCAGTCTCCCCCTCGTCCCCGAGCACGTCCTCAAGCGCAAGCACGACTTGGACGACTTGGCTCGCAAGCGCGCGGCCCAACCAAAGCTCAAGCGCGAGAAGCGAGTCATTGGCGACAAGCGCGCCATTTACATTCGCAAGCCGGAAAGCATTTTGACGCAAGCCAAGAACAAGAAGCACCATGCGGCGCGGTTTCGTCGCGTCAAAAGTAAGGGAATGCAAAAGCGAGCGTCCAACAAGCAAGAGTTTGAGACGAAGCAAGTGCAAGTGGATGGTGAAGCCAAGACTGTCACCTTTCAGAAGAACTCGGTGGGTGCCAAACTAGTCTTTTGCATTCGCATTCGTAGCCCAACGTCCATGCCGGAGGAAGTGAAAAAGGTCTTGTCGAAGCTTCGTCTGCGAGCCATTCACCAAGGAGTCTTTTTGCGTTACGACGATGGCACGAGGAAAATGCTGCACTTGGTGGAACCCTGGGTGGTGTATGGACCGGCTCCAGCGGCTGTCATTACCGACTTGATCGAGCGCCGCGGTCATGGACGCATCAACAAGGAGCGCGTGCCATTGTCGGACAATATTCTCATTGAGGAAGCACTTGGCAAGTACAATATTGTTTGTAAGGAAGACTTGATTCATGAGATTGTCAATGTTGGTAAACACTTTCACCAAGCGAGTCAGTTTCTATGGCCATTTTCCTTGTCGGACTCAAAGACACGGTTTGAGCGAGGGACGCTCAAGCTAACGGACGGCAAGGATTACGGAGATCGAGGCGAGGCCATTGTCGAGTACATTAGCGATGTATTGTAAGCTTTATCTTTATTTCATTTCTATTACTGGTGTTATTTTGCTTGGTAGGTTTCGATGTTGCCACAACAAAGTACAAGTAGTAGTAGTGCTGGTGCGTGTACAAAAATGGGTCGTAGCGGTACTCATGTTCTACCGCGACCGCAACGCGTGACGCCTTGTCGACCATGGCCTTCACCGCACCTTTCGAATCGGCATGCTATACAAGACGACCATATTCAAGTCTAGGAAAATGATTCAATTGATAATATCATCATGGCGACTTCTAAGTCTGGCAGTACTATTGCTCAATAGCGCTTGTCCACTGACTAGCGCCTTTGTTGTTGCATCATCTTCTTCGCAACATCATCAACAACCCTTCATCACTGCGCCTACTACTAAAACAACAACACTAAACATGTTCACCGGCATTGTCGAAGAAATGGGAACAGTAATAGATATAAAGCATGTTTCTGACATGCCGCTATGGGACGGATCGGTCGGATCCGGAACCGAACTAGTCGTGCAAGCCAAGACGGTGCTGCAGGATGCTTACTTGGGTTGCTCCATTTGCGTCTCGGGCGTTTGCTTGACCGTGACCGACTTTGACGAAACATCATTTAGAGTTGGACTAGCGCCCGAAACCTTGCGGCGAACCTACTTTGACGCTTTGCAACCTGGCGTCAAGGTGAACTTGGAGCGAGCCAGTGAGATTGGTGGACGCAACTCGGGACACTTTGTGCAAGGTCACGTGGATGGCACTGGCACAATCATTGACAAGTGGAAGGATGAAGATAGTTTGTTCGTCAAGGTCAAGGTGTCGCCTGACCTCATCAAGTACATTGTTCCAAAGGGTTTCATTGCCATTGATGGAACGAGTCTGACAGTCGTTGACGTGAACCTGGAGGAAGGCTGGTTTACGTTCATGCTTGTCGCATATACGCAGCAACACATCATTATTCCGTCCAAAAACGTGGGAGAGCGACTGAACCTAGAGGTGGATGTGCTCGGAAAGTACTCGGAGAGCGCCTTGTCCGCGCTACTTCCACGACTAGAAGCGCTCGAGGCCAAGGTTGAGTCGCTGGAGAAACAGCTTGCGACTCGTCAAGATTAGAACGAGCAGCCGTGAGGCGAGGTGATAACAGCCTACCATAGCTAGATTTACATACAATGTTTACTGCGTCCATACAGAGCAATAAATTTCTGGCAGGGTCATGTCCAGTCGACAGCGACTGGGCGGAGTCATGGTCCGTCAATACTTACAAGCTAGAATCATAGAATAACCAGTCTGCTCCAATTGACTGGTTGGGACCGTTTCTTTGGAGACTGCAGTGCAACAAAAGCTCTCCCAGCTGTCGTGATAAAGTCAGTCGTAACGGTACTGATACGACATCGACCGCGGCCATCATCCGCGTCCATCACATCGCCACCTCCTTGACCAAGCACTTTGGAAGTTCAGCTGCACTCTAACCTGACAATCACTAAAGCATCACAGCATGCCTCCAAAACTGTGGCTACCACCCGGAACTAATGTAGCAAAAACGGCGTCGACAGTGGCGGCAAAAGTGACGAGGAAACCGCCGACGACGTCCACTGCTAATGCAACAACCAAACATTCGCAACATCTTCCTCCTCGCGTCACACATTCCGAAGCCCTCTCCTTGTATCGCGAAATACTCCGCACCGCAAAACACTTTCACTGGAAGGATCAAGTCACTGGCAAGCCATACAATCAAATGCTCAAAAACCAAGCCCGAAGAGAATTTTGCGAGGCGCGAAACGAAGCAGACCCCCTTATCATTGCGCGTCTCTTGGTGACGGGCCGGGACTGCGTGCAGCAAGTGCAAAACAAGTTTAATGCGGCAACGCAAGCGGCTTGGAAGAGGATTGAAACGGATAATGTAGACTCGAATAGAAGGAGGTGAATGAATGGATGGATGGATTGGAGTGGATGGATGTGACGCGACAATTACTACCGGTAGTCACCCATGGCACTTACGGATCTACCTACTGGTACATGTACTGGCTTGGCTTACGATTTTTACCAAGCGAGAATGCTTGCTAGTAATTCGCCAGTCCGTTACGGCAGCACGCCAGATGAATGACCGCGAGCAGAAGGGTAGCCATGTTGCGTTGCTTCTTCTAGTTCAGAACGCAGAAAAGGCGGTCGCGATTTCGGCACATGACGCATGAGTTTTCGTCTACATCAAGCTCCATGGTTATCTCGCTACGTAATCGATCTATATGTGACGCTAAAGAAAGCTTGTTCATCCGTTTTCTCGCCTTGAAAAAAGGTGCGGAAGCACTATTGATACCGACTTTGATTGCACGACGATATTATTTGTTGTGGTAGGATACATCCGAACATGCTTCACGACATTAATAGTCGCTGCCGCTGCGATGTATTGCACCGAGCGACCGGGGTCTGACCTGACTGCGTGGCACTTCTATATGCAGTACCGGAATGGTGGCAAGCTTGGTACATCAGAATTCCATTTGGTATGTGAGTCACTGGGCTTTGCGCATGGATCACTTCACGGCACACTTGATGACAAGCCGCTGGGTTGAGTGTCTGGAGACAAAGTGGGAGCCACAGAGGGTGACAAGCTTGGTGCTGCACATTCCATTTGGTTCTTCACGGCACACTTGATGACAAGCCGCTGAGTTGAGTGTCTGGAGACAAAGTGGGAGCCACAGAGGGTGACAAGCTTGGTGCTGCACTGGGAATTCCATTTGGTTGGCTGGGCTTGCTGATACTTCCGGCCACTGCCCTTAGTGTCTGGAGACAAAGTGGGAGCCACAGAGGGTGACAAGCTTGGTGCTGCACTGGGAATTCCATTTGGTATGTGAGTCACTGGGCTTTGCACTTGGATCACTTCACGGCACACTTGATGACAAGCCGCTGAGTTGAGTGTCTGGAGACAAAGTGGGAGCCACAGAGGGTGACAAGCTTGGTGCTGCACTGGGAAGAAGACTGGGTCCTGTGCTAGGTGACTCACATGGCTTGGCACTTGGGTCACTTGATGGCAAGCTGCTTGGGTGAATGCTGGGACACACATTGGGAGCCACAGAGGGTGATAAGCTTGGTGTGGCACTTCTATATGCAGTACCGGAATGGTGGCAAGCTTGGTACCGGTACATCAGAACTCCATTTGGTATGTGAGTCACTGGGCTTGGCGCTTGGATCACTTCACGGCACACTTGATGACAAGCCGCTGGGTTGAGTGTCTGGAGACAAAGTTGGAGCTACAGAGGGTGACAAGCTTGATGCTGCATTTAGAAAGGAGACTGGGTCCTGCACTAAGTGAGTCACACACTGGGCTTGGCACTTGGATCACTTGATGGCACATTATTTGATGGCAAGCTGCTTGAAAAGTGCTGGGAGACACACTGGGAGCCACAGAGGGTGACAAGCTTGGTGCTGCACCTGGGAAGAAGACTGGGTCCTGTGCTAGGTGACTCACATGGCTTGGCACTTGGGTCACTTGATGGCAAGCTGCTTGGGTGAATGCTGGGACACACACTGGGAGCCACAGAGGGTGACAAGCTTGGTGCTGCACTGGGAAGAAGACTGGGTCCTGCGCTAGGTGACTCACATGGCTTCGCGCTTGGGTCACTTGATGGACACACTTGATGGCAAGCTGCTTTGATGAGTGTCTGGAGACAAAGTCGGAGCTATGGAGGGTGACAAGCTTGGTGCTGCACTGGGAGGAAGCCTGGGTCTAGTGGTAGGTGAAGCACTGGGCTACGTAGGTGCTTGGGTCACTTGATGGCACACTATATGGCACACTTGAAGGCAAGCTGCTTGGGTGAGTGCTGGGAGACACACTCGGAGCCATGGAGGGAGATAAGCTTGGTGCTGCACTGGGATCTGGGCTTGGCGCATGGATTACTTGATGGATTACTCGATAGCACACCTGATGGCAAGCAACATGGTTGACTGTGAGTGCTGGGAGACAGGCCGGGAGCCTCAGAGGATGACAAGCTTGGTGACAAGAAGTTGTCCTATACTTGATGCAATATGAAGGTGGCCACAACTTAAGAGGCATGCCCCTTGAGCTAGTGTTTCTTGTGCTTACAAGGCTGCTTGTTTGTGCTTATTCACAATAATGCTTAAACAGCCTGCATGTCCATGCCCAGTGAATGTGTAGCACTGACCATGCTGTGCCTGGAGGCTCGTGTGGGTCGGTTCGTGCGCAAGTAGCGCTAAGACACAGATTTGCCACGACCGTTATAAAGCGTTACACGTCTGGAATAAACGGAAAGCCGCACGAGTGATTTCTACAGCGTGAGTACTGAAAACGTGTTCCGCGCGCCGGCAATTTCGATTTGCCACAGGGGGAAGGGACCGTTCTGACTCTGGATGAGTCAGACCGAATATGACGTCATGCCATTGGCGCATGCAATGACCCTCATAATGACCGTGCTAGCTAACCCGAACACATTGCTTGTTTGGAGTATGCTCTTATAGTGCCATTGATTACCACTCAACATCTGCAATCTCTAACCTCTCCTTTTGTTCAATATAGACAAGAGCAAGAGGCGTTGGCATCAACCCATCAAATAGTTGCTTTGAGGGCCAGTGTCAATTTACGGTGTCTACTGTTACGCTGTATTTGTGCGCGCGGAGCGCGCAAAAGTCTTTGTAAAGCCATTGATCCTACCACCTCCCCGCCCCGCGAATGTGTTTCATTTTATTTTAGCAAGTCTTTGGAACGGTAGCATAGTCTGTGCTGTATTCGTGCCGTGGACAGCTGCGAGTTGCAAGCAAAAGAAGCATCCTTAGCAAGCGTGTCGCACCGGCGATGTGAACGACACGACTCGACGCGCGTCCGTTTCTCGGACAACTCGTGCCATGTGCCATCAACTTAACAGCCCCACAATCCATCGCACCTCTTCAACATGGACCATTGGACGCATGGTCTCTGCAAAGAAATGCTAAAGTAATAGCTTACTGTAGCTATCATGAAGGAGCAAGGCAAGTCGCCGAGCAAGTTGCTCATGAATGCCAACACACTGCGTCGCACGCTTCGCACCGTCCACTGCCTCCAACGAGAACGAGGTCCTTCCTGCGCACCATCTGAGAATCACGATTTCCTCATCAAATCTCGCCTGGACACCGACCATGCTATAAGCGACTGCCACGATTTGCGTCTCGGTGACGCTCCCATTCGTTTGGTGTTGGAACGAATTCGAGGAATGATTGACGAGAATCGCATTTCGCGGCATCGCACCTTGAGCTGCTTCACGACGCTGATATCGGCAGTCTTGCACGAGCACATTTTGAGTTTCACTTCCAAAGCCATTGCGGCTGCGGCGCAGGATGAAACGCCAGTGCCAAAGACGAGTCATATGAATCGCATCAAGTCGCATCAGAATTTTACAAGCATTGGGTCGGATGACATGGGCAGTCGTCAACGCATTGGCCGACGACCACGGTCGCAGTCCATTGGCCCAGTTTCGGATTTTGCCATGGAAATGGCGTTGGAGAATGTGCAGTACGCGCCAATTGATTCGTTTCAGCGAGTCAAGGAGATCATGCATGACAACGCGGCGGCGCAAGCGCCCATCGAATCTTACGAACGACTCGTCGACCTCAACGACCATGCTCCAGGAGTACCAATTCACGCGGCGTCACACGACGACGTGAGCCTATCACGACTATCTAGTCTTTCGCAACTACTGAGTGTATTTGTCTGCATCAAGGAAAGCACCGGCAAGGAGCGCGCATCACTCTACTCCATGCTGGCGTCGGACCATGACGACGCCGTCGTTGTGGATGCCGACTTTTTGCTGGGCGACGTGGTCATGGAGATTGAGAATCAGCGGCGACAGCTGGAGCAGTTGCAGCATATTCGAAACCATCCGCTGCAAAACTTGGTGCAGGAACTGGTGATAATGTCTAAAGACATGCAGCAGGTGCAGGATTTGCTGTCGAGTGGCTGCCTGCTGGAGAGTATCAAGGAGTATTACTCGGCGACGCAACTGTGGGATCTTTTGACTGTGTACATGGACAAACTACATAGCTTGGAACTATTGATTGTTGAAGAAATGGAACTGGCACTTCCTATACCAATAGCGAGCGCTTCTTGTCAGGATGTCGCTCTGGAAGCGACCATTCTCTCGGAGGCCTTTGGCTTTGCGTCCTCCGCCGAGCTGGAGAATGCGATTGAGAACATGTCGCCGGATGAAGTCAAAACACGGCTACTGCGTGCATTAAAGGTTCAAACGCAGTCCATTGCTATTGTCGAGGAGAAAAGGGAAGACGAAGTGGCGAGCAAGGGTATGGATGAGCTCATGAACGATCTTTACGGCAATATTCCAGCAATGAAAGAGTGGGAAATTGGCGTCTACGAACTAAAGTTTTTGAAACGAATTGGTCAGGGTGCCGCAGGAACGACGTACTTGGCCGACTGGTCGGGAGAAAATGTTGCTGTCAAGGTAGCTAGCATTACAGAGTTTGGTCTCGATGGCTGGCGTACAGAAGTCCAGGCTCTGCAAAAGCTGCATCATCCGAACATTATTCGACTTCTTGGCTCTGTTTACCATCAACATCCACTGACGTTTTGTTTGGTTTTGGAGTATTGCGACGCCGGTGACCTTGCGTCGGCCATGGAAAAGACTGTGCCACCCAACTTTTTCTTTCATGTGGCGACAAGTATAACCAAAGGGCTGGTATATCTTCATCATCGCGGCGTGATACACCGGGATATCAAGCCTCATAACATATTGCTACACGGCGACTTGGCCTCGGGGCATTACCAAGTGAAGGTTACAGATTTTGGCGTTGCTGCTGACCTGCACAACTTGGACGACAGGTCACCCGAAACTGGGACCTATCGCTTCATGAGTCCGGTAAGTAAAGAGAGGAATTGTTTTGCTGATTGTCGGAAAAGTCTCTCAGCTTTGTTAACCTTTGGTTACGTTCGCTGCGACAGGAGGTCATTCGCCACGAGCCTTACACTGAAACATCGGACGTCTATTCCTTTGGTATAATCATGTGGCAGCTTTTGACCCGCGAAGAGCCTTTTGCAAATCTGGGTCAGATTGAGGCTGCCGCTGTGGTTGCCATGGAGTTTGCCCGACCCATATTTCCAACCGATACTCCTCCGCTTGTCAAGAACCTGATTGAACGTTGCTGGGTTGAAGACCCCGCTAATCGGCCGTCCTTTTCTGAAATTTTGTTGGAGCTAAACTCACTCAAGTTTGACCTTTCCGAAGAGGAGCAAAAATGGTTGGACGCCCCGCTTGGTCACTCCGTCTACAAACCAAGGATGAAACAATCGAACCAAGAGTTAGCGGCACCTCCAGCAGCCAATGTCGACCTCAACCTGGACATCAAGAAGAAGAAAAAGTTTGGACTTTTTGCAAGAAAGTCAAGTCATTTTTGAGCTACCGGTACACATCTACAAATGTACTTGTCGTTAGCAGCCAGTAGCTAACATTTTCGATAAGCTTTTGAATTAATATATTTTAGCAGAACACTCGCATCCTTCAATGCCCACCTTGGCCGTCAAGTAGTCTGAAACATAGTTGGAAACATCCCAAGCATTCACAAATGCATCATCGTATGACTTTCTCCAGTTGCCTTCCAAATTTTGGGCGACTTGCATCATGATTGACATTAAATCGTCCTCATTTTCGTTGCGGCACTGTACGTAGGTCTCTGCACAGGATTGTCCAATGCGCACATGACACTCCTGAATCATCCATTCCGCATCAAGCCATCGTTGCACGGAACCGCCCAAGTCGGAACCCATTTTCTCGTGGTTGTCGTGAAGCGATTCGAGACTCAGAGAGGCAATGGCGTAAAGTGGAGGCTGTGTAATTCTTTTATTCTTGCTCCATGCTTTCATGTTAAGCAAGCTTGATGCTCCACTAATGGATCTATTAGCTGTCCATGCATGTCCATGTTTAGCGAAAGACAAGCTTAGAGCAATTTTAACTAAAGCTTGGGCCATGGAAAGCGCCATGGTGACGAAGGGTTTGCGAGCGAGAGACAAAAAAATAATGAAAACGGACGTCGCATTGCGAGTCGCGTTCCGATGAAATCGAAGTCGCATCCAATCGTGTCAATATTTTTGGCGAGCAAGGCGGCCGACGTCCAAGGTACATAGGTATGGTACAAACATAATTTTAAAAACATAATCTCGCACCCAGCGTCTTGGCCAACTGGGTTTATTTATTTCTACGGTAGACACCTTCGAATCAACACAGTCTCTACATTAGCAAATTGGCAAGCTGCAGCATGAGCGAAGACCCCTCAACTCCCAAGAGGAAGCGGGAGACTGGTCCTGAGGAAGTGTGGAACGTAGACATTGACGATTTGACTGCAGATGCAGTTTCTAGTTTGTACTCAGCTGCAATTCCTCCCCGCGAAGTTACACCATCACCACCCCGTAGGAAGAAAGCTTTTCACATTGGTGAATACATTGAAAGCTCTCCTGGGTCGAAAGCCACGTGCCATGGATGTAGTGTTACAATATGTGAGGGAGAACTTCGAGTTAAGACAAAAGAAGATTTCATGCCATCAAGTTCTTTTCCCAGATTCTACCACGTGACATGCTTTGAGGCATCCCGGTTGACATTCACTTCTACTTTAGGACGGTCGTTTAAGGAAGAAGTAAAGTTTCAGACAGAGAATCAGATTTCTGACAAATTTGCCCTCCGAACGCGTCAGGATTTAAGATTGCGCTTGATAGAAGTAAGATCCTTGCTTGCAAGTCAGGATAATTTGGATTATGAGTATAAAGTCTTTGATGATTCAACTTTGAGGCAGCTGGTGCTACGCATGCCAACAAGTAAGGAGCAGCTACTTTGTGTCTATGGCATCAAGGAGTTTAAATGCCAGCGTTATGGTGAGCCAATTTTGCAAGTGATTCGCCAATATTTAAATGTCCCGCACATACCGTCATCTTGAAAAGTCGCGGCATGAGCTTTTCACGATGGCACTTTTAACCAACGACTGCTTATTCATTGTTCACATATATGTAAATGAGTACGTTCATGCATTGAAATGGTTGCCGATGTCTGGTGTGGGTCCCGTAGAGAGCTTTGAATGTCTACGTACGAGGTCCGGCTAGCAATAAATTCACACGCGATAGCCCGTGTTAATTAGCGTTCTCGCGGTGGATCACGCGATAAATTTCACGCGCGCACGTCATTTTTTGTCGACCATGGCGCATCAATGCCGTCGCTCCACTAGTATTCTTGTACAATACCTTGACTACTTTACATAAATTGCAGTCTCATCCTTGTAGCAGTTACTGCCATTGATCATGGAGACGCAGGTCCCGCAGACAAGGAAGGACTTAGCCTTGATGGCCGAAGCAAAGAGAGGAATTGTTTTGCTGATTGCAAAGTCTCCGCTTTGTTACCGGTTACGTACGCACTGCGACAGGAACGACTAGCCACAGCATTACACAAACATCGGACGTCTAATCCTTTGGTATAATCATGTGGCAGCTTGACCCGCGAAGAGCGCTTGGCAAATTGGTTGAGCGGCGACCGCGACGTTGCAATGGAGTTGCTGCCTGCTCGTCCCATAATTTCAACCTTACACCACCGTTTAAAGAAACAGATTGCAAACGTTGCTGGGTTGAAGACCCCGCTAATCGGCCGTCCTTTTCTGAAATTTTGTTGGAGCTAAACTCACTCAAGTTTGACCTTTCCGAAGAGGAGCAAAAATGGTTGGACGCCCCGCTTGGTCACTCCGTCTACAAACCAAGGATGAAACAATCGAACCAAGAGTTAGCGGCACCTCCAGCAGCCAATGTCGACCTCAACCTGGACATCAAGAAGAAGAAAAAGTTTGGACTTTTTGCAAGAAAGTCAAGTCATTTTTGAGCTACCGGTACACATCTACAAATGTACTTGTCGTTAGCAGCCAGTAGCTAACATTTTCGATAAGCTTTTGAATTAATATATTTTAGCAGAACACTCGCATCCTTCAATGCCCACCTTGGCCGTCAAGTAGTCTGAAACATAGTTGGAAACATCCCAAGCATTCACAAATGCATCATCGTATGACTTTCTCCAGTTGCCTTCCAAATTTTGGGCGACTTGCATCATGATTGACATTAAATCGTCCTCATTTTCGTTGCGGCACTGTACGTAGGTCTCTGCACAGGATTGTCCAATGCGCACATGACACTCCTGAATCATCCATTCCGCATCAAGCCATCGTTGCACGGAACCGCCCAAGTCGGAGCCCATTTGCTCGTGATCGTCTTGCAGCGATTCCAGACTCAGGGAGGCAATGGCGTAAAGTGGAGGCTGTGTAATTCTTCTATTCTTGTTCATTGCTTTCAAGTTTAGCAAGCTTGATGCTCCACTAATAGATCTACTAGTTGTCCATGCATGTCCATGTAGAACGAAAGACAAGCTCAGAGCGATGATCACCAAAACTTGGGCCATGGATAACGCCATGGTGACGAGAAGTGTTTGTGAGCGGACCTTGGAAACGGACGTCGCATTGCGAGTCGCGTTCCGACGAGCGCACGCGCCTCGCGGCGAGAAGCGCTGAGACACTCGCGCGATGAGACGAGAGCCATGCAGCAAGCGAGAACTTAGCACATTATTTTCATACAAAGAACATAAAACAGAAGCTAATCATCTATATACAAAGAGCGAGCCTTGTTATGAATAGAAACCTTGTAATTCCAAAGAAGGAGCGAGAGACGAATGACGACGTTGCCAGGATGATGATCACTCCACTTCACCACAGCGCCTCTCCGTCGTCGCCAACGACTCCTTCCGCTCGAGACAGACGCTATACTCCGTCTGGTGACAAGGCGGAACTGTCTCCAAATTCGTGGGCGAGCTGCCAAGTTTGTCGCAGCAAGATTGATAAGGGAGCTGCGCGGATTGGAAAGGATATCTTCTACGAGCCCATCAAGGCCTACATCTTCAAGTACTACCACAAACACTGCTTTGAAGCAGCCAATCTCACGCTGCAAACTGCATCGGGTCGGTCGTTTGACGATGAAATTGCACATGCCAACAAGATGCGCGTGCAACATGACGTTATTGTGCGTGAGCGAGACGAGTTGAGGGAACGTTTGCGCCAGTTGCGCTTATTGTTTGCCCGCGCGTTGCAACAATCGGCGTTTGTCGTGTTTGACGACAAGGTGTTGCGTCAGCTGGTGCTAACTATGCCAGTAACCAAGGAGGAGCTGCTCCAAGTACATGGTTTCAAGGAGAAGAAGTATCGAAGCTTTGGCGAGCCAATTTTGCAAGTGATTCGACAGTATCGTCGAGTCATGGTCTACGGCAGCAAACCCGAAAATTGAGTGGCTCGGGTTCTGGAAGATCCATGAAAGCAAGTGGACCAACTCATGAAGACGATGTCATTGTCGAGCAGATTCTTTCGTGTGAGGAGATTGTCGATCGCAAGTTCAAACATGCGGCGAAGAACAACTATATGATTACACTAGACTAAGTTTTGTACTGCTTTAGCTCTCAAATAGGTATCGACTTGCTCTGTACGGATGTAGACCACCTACCGGTGTTGCGAAGCCTCGGTGCGGCCCATTGCTTAAACCCGGATGTGACGACGTAGAAACGGCGCGCGGTTGCCGCGCCGACGCGCCCTGCGACAACTTTCTTGATGCTTGCATTTCTGCAGTTCTGTAGAAGCGACAGTCACACAATCAAGTCTTTCTACCGGTAGTTTGTCTTGCTTACAAAAAGACCATGTGCTAACAATAAATACCATGCCAGTCAAGAAGGAATCAAAGATAGCTAGGGGTCCCGCGTCAACGAAACGAGCAATGACTGCTTCGGCGAAACGGAAGAAGCGCCGCGCGAAGCGAAAACGCTCCAGTGCCAAAACAAGTACGACTGCAGCACCAGTGACGCCTCCTCGAAAGACAATCGATCAGCCAACTGGAGACAAGGTTGGGTATTCTCCCAATTCCCTTGCCAAGTGTCAGTCATGCTTGCGCAAGATTTTGCAGCAGGAGCCGCGCGTCGGCAAACAAGTTTACTACGCGCCTCGCAAGGCATACTACCACCAATACTACCATCAGGCTTGCTTTGAGCGCGAACAAGTGGATCAAGTCAACTTATCTCTTCAACTAACATCTGGAAAATCGCTCACTGATGAGTTGGACGAGCAGCGCCAAATGCAAGCTCACGAACGAGCTATATTGCGGCGTCGATGCGACTTGAAGCAGGCACTCAAGGAACTGCGGTCACTCTTTGCCAGGCGACTGCAGCGGGCACACTTTTTAATCTTCAATGACACTGTGTTGCACCAACTGATGTTGCGCATGCCGCGCAACAAGGAGGAACTAATGAGTGTGAATGGCTTCAAGGAGAAGCGATATTTAAGCTTCGGCGAGCCAGTGTTGCAAGTGATTGAACAGTTTCGTGTCAAGTATGAAGCGGGTGACGCGTCGAGAGAAGATGGAAAGCTTTTGCCGCGGGACAGGTTGGGAAGTGTGGCAGTTGGTCGGACTCGGAATGACGTGATTGTGGTTGACGACAGCGAGGACGACGAAGATGTTGTGGTCGGAGAGACACTTTCCTGCGAAGAGATTGTGAATCGAAAGTTTGCACATGCGGCTGCCAACAATTATTTGATTACGGTAGATCATTAGAGAGCAATGTGATGCTGGGCTGGATTACCAAGCGATTTTGACAGTGGAGGTGCACGGCGGCTATCAAACATTCACATTCAAGCTCATTCATGTGCTACACCTCAAATAGTCCAGGAACGGCTCTGATGATTTGAATTGACCAAATATTGTAATACGCGACTCCAAGCGGAACGAGGACGATAATTTCTCCTCGCGTCGAGATTACGACAGTCCCATTGATCGTGACATAACCTGAAATTTACACTCGACTGAAGAATTGACTAATGTCATCTTTCGCCGATGAACGCTCCGCACTATTGCTGAAACGCAAGGATCTTAAACTCTCACTGCGGGAACTTCGAAAGGTGGTGGCTGCCAAACTCAAGGTTTCGTTCATGCAAGTTTTTCAAGACTCCACGTTGGCCGACATTGTGGTGCTCATGCCCAAGACCCAGGCGGAACTGGTCAAAATCAAGGGTATTGGCCCAAAGAAATACGAACAGTTTGGGATTGACATTTTGGCCCTGTTGGCAGCGTATCGCCCGGAGCATCGAAAGGACATGTGCCAGTCTGCTCAAAGACGCTAGCGACAACGCCTCATTCGAATACCAACGTAAGCCATGCGTGCCCCGAATCTGCGTCTCCTTGCCAAGCCGGGGACATTATTGGATGTAGCCCGCTTCTAGGAGAGAAATTTGCTTAGAGAATGAAGCGGTATGGATAAATAATACGCAATATTTCGGTACAATTTTCTATTTGTCGATTTGACCATTCAACCTGTCTCAGTAGGCACTCAATGAAATCTTAATTCTTGTAGCGCTCGCAAGTAGTAGCAGACAATCAATCAAATCTAAACTCTTACAGCGCACGCAAGTAGCAGACAATCAATCAATTCTAAACTTTTGCAGCGCACGCAAGTACTCGTCATCCAACTTGTTTTCTGCACCAGCCATGTCTCGCGACTGATACGGCACGTACTCCGCAACGTTGCGCCACGCCGCTGCGTCCACTTTAATCGCCATTTTCCAGTCGACACTTGCCAAAATGTCACGAACGCTCCGCTCCACAATATCCAAGCAAAAGAGTGCTTCCGGTGGTTCCAATACGCCGAGCAAATAGTCGATTTCATCTAGTGCCTCTTGAGCATCGGCCAAGGCGCCGCAGTGTCGCCAGCCGCAACTTCCCCAGTCGAAGCCAATGGTGGCGCGTGCGTCATGCTGGTTTGGTGTTAGCGAGACGCGGACTTGACTTGACGCAGCTTCCAATTGTGTGGAAAGTGGTTCCGCGCGCAAAGTGGTGCGCATAGCGTCCCAATCGTTATTCGTAGCGAGCACTTGGAGTTGCTGAACGGTTTGTAAACAATCCAATAGTGTATGAATACTTGATTTGGTCGCAACATCATTGTCAATAAAATCTGTTTGCGACGACGAGCTCGCCGTCCATCGCGGAACACGTTCCAATCGATGACGCAACATGACTTCATTGTAGGAAGGCAGCTCCTGCGTGGCGGCATCAAAGTGATCCAGCAACTGACGTTGCTCGTAGCCAAATCCAAGACCATGAATGGTGGATTGCGCAAAAGATGATGATGACGACGTTGCCGTGTGGAGCGACGTGCGATGGCGCGACGGTAAAACAAAGGTGCACGTGACATCCTCCCACGCCAGCAGTAGCATGGCCATGGCGAAGCACGCCGATATCATTGTAATAATAGGAAGTATGGTATCATTCCATACATTGAAGCTCTGATTGTTTCGTTGAGTTAATTTGGCGGATGCATTGTACACATTACTACTCGTCAACGATTCCTCTTGTCGTTGTGACGCTGTATGTTGCTTGACCATTGCAAGACCGCCAGAGTCGCGCAAGCGTTGAGCAGATATACTCGATGCATGAAACGATTTCGTGGGAGTAAGATAAAATGCTGAGTTTGAGCCAATGTAAAGCAAAACGACGCAGAATATCTTCATGAATCGGAAATCGTGTTGCGTTCCGACAATCCGTCTCATGCTTGGAATGAAGTTGATCAAGGCGCTATTTGAGGCATTGCTAGATCACTATTGATATATTTCGTCACGAAATTGTATTACTCTGGTAAAACTGATGTCAGTTCAGAGTCAGATGCGGCAAACTGTGATTGTTGTCATGGTGTCGAACGAAAAAGAGTGACTTGTCACTTTGAGTACCGGTACGATATTCCAAATCGAACCGTCGTCTTTCCCGATGCGACACGCACTCATCGTCCGCTCGTTATCGCAAACGACCATGGCAAAATAAATGACTTGCAAGCTTCATTGCTCTCGACTGCATGAGCTAAAATATTGTTTTTAATCCTTTGAGCTGTGGAAAGACTGAAATTCGAATATCATCGCTACGATCATTTAATAAGACCGAAAAACAGCTACGGTAGCCATCATCACTCTCGTCACTTCGCTCATCACTTTGATAACACTGAAACAGCACCATGAACGCCCACGTTCCGTTTACTCAACAACCCCCATCACGTGGAGCAATGATTGATTCCTGCATTAGCAAATTCCAGGAACTCGGCATCAATCTGGTCGCCATTGACTTTGACTGCACCATTGTCGACATTCACACGCACGGCACCTGGACCAAGAGCGTGGCGGAACTGGTGGAGCACGTTCGATCCGAGTTTCGCCTGCTGCTGCAAGCGTGCTGCGAGCATGACATTCAAGTGGCGATTGTGACATTTAGTGGACAGACCAAGTTGGTGCAGAGTGTCGTGGAAACAGTTGTTGGATTTGACTACTTTGCGTCGCATGTGGTGGTGCGAGGAAGGGATCGCTCCTGGACCTATCAAGGCAATGGCATGCATCAGGGCAAGCAGCATTTCATTGCGTCGGCTGTCGAAGAGCTGGAGCACAAGTTGCAGGCGCAGCGTCGACGCAGACTCTTGCTGGCGGCGAATGGCGAAACATCGCATGGCAGTGATCAAGACAATGCAAGCATTCGTCGCATCCACAAGAACACGACAGTTCTCATTGACGATGATACGAACAATATCAAGTGCGCGCTCATGGATGGAACGAGAGCTGTTTGGCTGAATCCTAAAAAGCCGCATCATATACTAAAAGATCTGGCGCGGTTGGTGTAGCTACGGTAGTCCAAGTGATGGAAGCTTGCATATTGAGAGCTTGTCACGACCGATTGCAAAACGTTTACGCGTGCATCATCGTTTATCCTAACGTTCATTGCTAGTTAGCAGCAACATTATTATTAGCATTTTTAATTGACGTCTCGATCGCGCTTTTTACTTTGCGGCTTGGGTCCTTTGCCTTCGGCTGCTCCGGAATCGCCAGTCACGCGTCGTCCTCCGTTGTAAAGGCAATAGTATCCACTCGCTGGATCTTCTTGTCCTTGGAAACCAATCTTTTTCTCCAATCCACTTTCCATGGCAATGGTCTTGGTGTCCACGACGGACCAGGAAGCTCCATCTGTTGATACGTTGTTTTGCTGCGGACTGTAGCCCCATTCCACCTTGTCCTGCTTGGAAATTTGTAGCGGATGTAGACGACGAGCATGCTGCAAGTAAAAATAGAAAGAAATGTATAAGCATCATTCGAGAAATGACATTTCTTGTTGATTATCGACAAGTTTTCAATTGAACTTACATCAGCAATCAACGAACGCTGTCGGGCCACGGCCGCTGCAATGTTTACGTCACTTGCACTTCGAACCGCTCCAACGGTGAACCATTCGCCATCTGCCTCCCTGCGGACTGCGACATTGACTGTCGTGACCGTTTCTCCGTCCTTGGGTTTTCCCATGGCCAAGTAGCGATCCCACTGCTGCTTGGGTTTGAGTGACGTAGTAGTCGTAGACGATGGCTTGTCTTTGCTGCCAGCGGATCCTCCAAAGCCGCCGCCTCCTGCTGTTGCTGCCTTGAGACTAGTAGCAAAAGAACTCGAAACTGTAATTCTATGTGATGCGACAAAGGCTGTCGCTGGTGCGGTTGTAAAGGCGTTGCATGGCATGGCTGCGAAGGAAAACCAAAGCACTGCTGATGACAAACAATATGAATTTCGCTTTCGCAGATGCATGATTGCGTGTATTGTCAAAATATAATGAGTGGGGCTCGTATATGATAAGAGGAATGTGAAGGAAGCAGCAGCGATCGGATGGGATGAGCTTTGTGATCACATCAGCGACAAGAAGATCGTCGGCCATCACGCTCTTCCAGCCACGCGATCGCGATGGTGTAATTCAAAACCGATGTGACGTCTCATCGCGCGTTTCTCGCGAGCCACGCGATGAAACCGAAACGGCTCTCGGTTAATCTTTGGCCTAACAACCAACCTCTACATATTAATCTTATGTAGAGCAGCAATAACAAGACGGGTTACTATTCAAACGAATATATAAAAGAGTTAGACTTTAAAAAGGAGATTGATCTGTTGGCTGAGGCTACAAGAACAATTGTAGATTCGATTGGAACGAACTGGATCCTTACAACCGAGAGCAGCAGCCCCTCTTCCTCCGATCCTGCTCGCAACGAAGCTTTATCATGAAAACGCATCTGTCACACATGATGCCCGTCTGGAAGGCCTGTGCCATTCTCGGCAAACCAACTGTCTCGGCGCTCGTGCAAAAGTTGTTGCTGCTTCGAGCTGACGACTACCAAGACGTTGACTTGCATCAGGAGTTACTTCTCCTGGTGAATGCGCTTTGCTACAATCCACTACTTTCTGAAAAGAATGCCGACGTACCGTTGGAAATTGTTCAAGCCTGCAAGCGCTGGACTAGTTTGAAGCAATTGTCGCTCGACAAGTACTCGGCGCTGCAGTTTTTGGTGCCGCCGATTGTCCAGCCCCAACCCGGGCCGTCGGGACATCAGGGATTGTTTGACTGCATTGTCTACGCTATTCAGAATCACTTGCTTACGTCGGGGTCTTCGTACCAGAATCATCATGACAAGGTGGCGGCGGGTGTTATCTTGGTGCCGGATGTGTTGATTTTGCTGGCGATTTGCAAGGATTATTATGACAGTAGGGAGTTGGGAAAGGTGACTGATATGACGGAAAATATAAAGGAGGAGGAAAGAGAAGAAGATAAAGCTTGCGTAAAAGACAATAATCTGGAGTCAACGTCCATTCTCGATCGGACAGAGTCCTCGCCTAAGAAAGACAATGAAAATGCAGCAAGCTCTACCATTTCACTCATGGCGCGACTAGCCTATCGCATTTACGACGCTTATCAAAAGAAGGGCAGTGTATCACGCGATACTGTTCATCGCTTTTTGACGGATATTTACGGCGAAAACTCCTACAAGCAACCTCGCGCTGAGGCACTGCTGGATATTATTTTTGACGATTCCGAGCATGCAGCTGGATGGCTTGGAGCAAACGTTGGCGAGGACAAGTTTTGTCGACGCGTCTTGGAAACAATGGATCCAAAGCGTCCGTATATACTTTTGGATTGGCTCGCCACGCTGGTTTGCCACATGATTCCGCCGGCGGAAACGCCAGAGTCAATCCAGGCGTATATGGAGACTCGAAACCGAAAACCCGTTCCACTCTGCGACGCGTACGCCTTGGCGGAGAATCGACTGTTTGAAATCAAGCGCAAGTTCCACTCCATGGTGCAAACGAGTACGCCAGTGATTCAAGGCGATCCCATGGAGTCGGTTGACGCCAATGAGGAGCAGCAGCAACCAAAATCGGCAATTACCAAAAAATCGTTTGTGGCGGCAGTTTCGAAAGAAAATGTTGACATGGGGCATGGAGGCTACTTGCCAGAGTCGATTGCAGAGCTAGTTTTTCGCGTTGGATGTCACGTGCAAAACAATTCGCAGACTGACGAGTCAAAGTCAGTATGGACACTCTACCACGTGCTAAAGTTTGGCTGCACAGCCGTGCGACTTAACACAACAGCGCCGGAGGATCGCGATTTGCCGCTGCTCCGCTTGCTCTTTGGCATGTTTCAATTAACTGGAAATGATGATATGGAAGATGTTGATCGTACCGTTTTGACCAGAGTACAAATAGCCCGAATGGTTTTGCTGTTGGTCGAATATCTTGATTACCGGGCAAAGGCTGATGCTGCGGTCGATATGGACGAGAGTGTCAAGACTAAGGAGTATCGTGTGGAGCTTCATGATAATGTTGAAGAGTCGCTTGTCGAGGCTGAAGCTGCAAAGCTATTAGGGCTCGTGCCTCCTGGTAGTAAAAAGGGCGAGGAATCGCTTTCGCTAGAAAGCATTGTCGATTATATAATGAAAGACTGTCTGGCGCAGGATCAAATGGTTTTTGATGAGTTTTATTTATGGAAAATGAAAAAGGCGAAATCGTTTGTGGGGTTGAATTGTCTTGTGACTGAACTCCGACTTGTTGCATCCGTTATGCTCGGTGTGCCACCTTCTGAAGCGTCGATGGAAGGAATGATTATAGGGGAGCTTGAAGCTCGACACAAGGCAAGATTTCCGCAGACAGAAGTTTCGCGTCGTGGTCCTAGAGGCACTCTCTGGTATCTCATTGATAGCGGCTGGTTAAAGAACTGGGCCTCACTGATGACGGAAGTTGCGAACACTGTTGACGATCCAAAGGATGGACGAGGCGATCCGGTAGCGGAGAGGGTGCGAGGTTTAAAGCGTATCAACAATCGACGACTGCTTATCGAAGGTGGAGGGTTAGAACTGCGGTCAGACATTCAGTGGAAGCACGATTATGAAATATTGCCACCACTGGCATGGTCGGCGCTTCACGCATGGTATGACGGAGGCCCGCAGATACATCGTTCTGTCGTTAAATACCTACCAGGATCAGCGCCGCACCGAAACCAGACTCGTTATCCTACTGAGAACGAGCTCGAGTTGTATCCGTTTTTCGTAACTGTATTTCTTTGCGACGCGCCGTCACGAGGTGAAGCTCGCCCTTTTCAGCAGAACTACCAAGTCAGTCGAGTGAGCCCAGTCTTTATTATTCACCTTCAGTTGTGTCGAGAGCTTGAAGTCGATCCGAACAGGGCTAGGTTATGGTACCTTGAAAACGATCCAGAGTCGCAAGCTCCTCCAAATACATCAACGAAGGTGGAATCGAGAGAGAAATTACGAGGAGATTGGATTTTGGAAGGCGAGCTCAACATACTCGAGCAAAGAAAACGCCGGGGGAGACACAACAACGACGCTACACGGGGTATTCGGTTGTTGCTAGAGCTGAAGGACGACGAAACAGGTTTTTGGCCTCGCGGAATTGACGGTAGAGATTGGTTATTCAAGGAGAAATCGATTCATGGGCGCAATACTGATCTTGGCGACGGCATCGTCGGGCTCTATAACATGGGAAACAGCTGCTACATGAATGCAACAATCCAGTGCTTAAGTCACACCCCAATTTTTCGGGAGTATTTTACTTCACAAGCATATCTGCGAGACATTAATACTAAGAACCCGCTCGGTTTTGAAGGCAAGCTCGCCCATGTCACAGCTGTTCTTATCAACTCAATATGGAAACGAATGAACCAAAGCGCACCGCACCAGCCAAAGCGCGTGAGTGCGCCTGGGTCGTATGCGTTGATAAACGCACCGTCACTGACGCCCAAAACTTTCAAGGAGTCTCTTGGCAAATTTAAGGAGGAGTTTGCTGGAAACGAGCAGCATGACGCAGAAGAGTTGATGAATTTCCTTCTTGACAAGCTTAACGAAGATTTGAATCGAGTCATCGAAAAGCCTTACACTGAGCAGCCCGATTCAGACGGGCGTCCCGATAGCGAAGTGGCTGATATCTGGTGGGAAAATCACCTGAAGCGAGAGCTATCCATCATTGTCGCTCTCTTTACTGGGCAATATAAAAGTCTTCTTACTTGTCGGCAATGCAAATATGAGAGCGCAAGGTTTGAACCTTATTCGCTTCTTCAAGTCCCTCTTCCTGAAGACGATCATCATTATATTACGATGGTTGTTTATCCTCGAAAGGAAAATGTTCCGATTATGCGTTACAGTGCTCGGGTGCGAGCAGATGGAAGGCTACGTGACGTCCTCATTGCTCTCTCCAAGCTGTTACTCGCAGATGAAATTGCAACGAAGAATGACACGGCTGCTGGAGCAACAGATGGACCCTCGGATACGGAGATCATTGCTCGAGCTCAGGACCTTGCGATTGTTGATTTGCGGGATGGATGTATAGTAAAAATTGCTCCGAATTCATGGCTCTTACTGGACCTGCAGAACAAGGAAACAGGAGAACTCCCTGTTTTTCAAGTATACGAACTTGATCCTCTAAGAGGAGCCAGTCTTGAGTATATGCAATCGCAAATAGCCAGCAGCAAATCACCGCAGAAGCAGCTTCGACCGGACAGTGGCCAAATGGATTCAGAAATTATTAAACCAATGCCAGCAGAGGACGTCAAACCGAAATATGGTTTTTTGACAGTTGCGCAGCGACGTCCTGAAGTCTGCTCGCAAGAATTTCTGCATCCTTTCTCACAGCGAGTGTTTGGTACACCAATGCTGCTTCGTGTTGATAATTTGGACGATCGCACAGGGTCGGACCTGTATGATCTGGTAGCTAAAAGGTTACGAACTTATGTTCCCAAAGCAGCTCAGAAGTTTCTTTTTGATTCGACTCTTCGGACCGACAATGGGACAACTTCATTGCCTGGTCCGCACCGAACTCTACCTGATGCTGAGGATGTTGCCGGTGGACCAGTTCCGCGATATGGTTTTCGGTTGCGCCTCACAAGTCGCGATGGCCGTCAGTGCTGCAACTGTCAATGGTACGAATGTTGCATTGGTTGCACCATACCAGACAACAGCGAGAAGGGTATTGTCATGGACAGTGATAGCTTGGTAGTTGATTGGCACTTCGCAGTTGATATGGCCACTCTTGGCTTTGGTATGCGGTCAAGTCCATTGGATCCTATATCTCGTCAACCTGCATCGATGAAGCAAAAGCCGAAGCACATAAAAATCTTGAACCATCATTCCGTCGGTGTTGGATCGAAGAATCCTGGGCCGAGTGGTTCAATCACGCTTGGCGACTGTCTCGATGCCTTTGCTAAGGAAGAGCGTATCTCGGACACATACTGTTCGAAATGCAAGGACTTACGTGTCCAAACTAAACATATGAGCTTTTGGAAGGTTCCACCCATCTTAATTATTCAATTTAAACGCTTCCAGCACACTCCAACCATGCATCGGAAACTACGCGATCACGTTGTATTTCCTGTCGAAGGTCTTGATCTCTCTCGCTTCATGTCCCCGCAGATTAAGCGTCAAGGGAACGGTTTAGAGTCATCGGCAGCTGTCAGCAATCTTCAGGGGAATGATCAAGAGTCACCAACTGTCACTGGCGACGACTTGGATAGTGAATTTGCAGCGCCTGCCGAGACTACCCCCGCTATCTCTCCACCTCTTATCGACTCCGCGTCTGATCTCAATAAAGACGACAGTCTATACGATTTGTATGGAGTAGTTCATCATCAGGGTGCAATGTCGACTGGCCACTACGTCGCATCAATTAAATCGGAGCTGGACGGTCACTGGCGACTATTTAATGATGCGCAGATATACGAAATTCATGCCCGTGATGTTGTCGACTCGAGTGCTTACATTTTGTTTTACGTTCGTCGAGATGTTATCAAGGGAAAAACCTTGTCTGACTTTTGGAACGTTCGTGCAGAGGGCGAGGGCATCACCGAGGATGACTTGCAAAACTTGTTAAAAGGAGCCGCCAAGGTCGGCGAAAAAAGCTGCACGATAAGTTAAAATGTACAGCATACCTCTAGAGCTACAAACTACTCTCGAGTGCTGGTTATCATCGTGTTACTCGTGCTCCCCTCATCACTCACAAACGAAATCGCTCATAAGATTACAACGTTCAATGCATAGCGAGCTTGCTGCGGTTGACTGTTCACTCCGTCGCAAGTGTTGCATTGTCGTGCATTGCCAAATATTTGTACGCTTTAATAGTAGAATGATAATACAAGACATAAATTACACGAGCGAACTTTGTAGTCCACGCTTAAGCGACAGCGATTTGCAGTCATTTACTCTTCACACTACCGACTCTCCGGCTTGGTTTCGATATCGTTCGCCTCATCCGCTTCGTAAATGATTCGATTCAACTCCTCGGCGATAGCATTACCCATCACTTCCATACCTTGTTCCGTTGGATGCACAAAGTCTCGCATCAAACCTGGTATAATCTCCTGCGTCTGCTGTTTGTAGTGGTCGTTACCCATGCTTCCCAAGAACAAGTTTGCCGCATCAAAGTATATGAAATGCTTGTGCTTTTCGCAAAAGAGAGCCAACTCTCTATTAATGCGAACAATCGACGGCCACAGTAGAAACTCGTTGCGTGCCGCCTTGCGCGTATATTCCTCCGTGTGCGTCCGCCGAAAGAGCGAATGCACCGACGACCGTTCACTCAAACTGCCATCGGGTCGATTGGATCTTGGCAAAATACCTTGAATCACGACAATATCATCAGGATGTTGGTAACTAACTTCTTCCGCAGTTCGTAGAATGGCCAAGACGGTGGCTTCCTCGGAACATTCACCTCGCGCCAAATCGTTGGTGCCAATGAGTAGCCACCACACTTTGCTCGTCAAACCACTGGGAAGCTCGCCGTGCTGCATGCGCCAAAGCAAGTTGGATGTCTGTATGCAGAACACAAAGTTTTAAAGATGTGTAGTCAGAAGACAAGTCAGTGGACTGCCACCCTTGCAGCCAAGAGTAAACGCACCGAGTCACCCGATATTCCAAGCGCCAAACCTTCATACTGTCCGCCACCTTTCTTCGTAAACGTCTTTTCAAAATACTCCTTGATCATTGGTCCATTTGGATTCAAGGTAACAGGCAAGTTCATGAGCCTTCCATTCCAAACCTCCGTCACTTCATCACCAAGAAAAACAACGTCCAAATCCTTGAATCGACTCTCATAGGCCAACACTTTGTTTGCTTCATGCGCTTGAGCCCACCCCTTCATTTCCGTCCGCGACACCGGATCGGTAAAGTCGTCGCACTTGCAGTCATCGTCGCCGCCAAAGAGGCACCAGTGGTCCATTTTGGCGGCGCGAAAGTTGTAGTGCGCGTCAATGGCGCTGTAGTCGTGCGACAGCTTGTGGCGGCGGTCGCGATGTGATGGCGATATTTCCACCAGTATTAATGTGAACATTAACAGAGTAGCGAAACATATGAATGCGGAGATTGCTGGATAGGCTTCCATGTAGAGTTTGAGTAGAGAGCAGCCAGTTTGGCACTTGTTGGATGCTGCGTAGTGAGATGATCGAACCGCTCGAGCAGCACTTGCTGCTGGACGAGGATGAAGCTCCTCCATTTCCAACGGGTCCATAGTACTAGATGCTGCTGCAAACGACATTTTGCAGGTAAAGTCTTCAGTCCTTAAGCTGACTGTCGTATCTACGTGACTGTAGTAGTCGGTGATCAAAAGGCTCGAGTTGTGCCAATTCGTCGCTTCGATGCTGCAGCGAAACCGGCCCGCATCGTTCCGGTACTCGAGTACCGGTGCGATAAGCTGCGTGTCCGAAGCTTGCATTCGAGCTCACAATGGGCTACAGGAGCGTCCGGTAAAATGACTTTTCGTCAAAAAATGTCATACTGGCACTCAAGTTTCCGTTAAAGCTTCGAATATCCGTTGAAAGCCATGCCGGCGCGGCGCGCCAGCCCGTCCAGCTGTTTCGGAGTCTGCGATTTGCTACTTTCAGACAATGTCTGAAAGTATCTTTCTGATTCAGACTATGTCTGAAAGTATCTTTCTGATTCAGACAATGTCTGAAAGTATCTTTCTGAATCAGACAATGTCTGAAAGTAAGCTACTATCACGTTTAAAGTACTTTTTGCAGATTCAGTAAATATCAATAGTCACTACAGTCATTTATCATGCGCAGCCATCCACGACGGTGAACTTTAGGCCTTCGACAACGCTCGTTGCCGTGCAAACGCTTACAAGCACTACCACTGTCAACTCAAGCTACAAAAAGCCAATTCTAATAATTTCACCTTCAAAATAGACTAAATAAAATATGGCGATTGGATCTGTCAAGTTGGTTTGGTCGTGAGGGGCCTGTGGAGCTCGCGACGACACGATTTGTGTTCATGGGGCGCCAGGCGCCAGTTCCGCTTCATGCAGCCAACAGATCGTCCTTTTCCTGGGAAATCTTTACTATATTGCCAGGTTCCATGTGATTGAGCAAGCTTCTTGACACGAAATGCATTTATAACATGTAATGCAACAAGCTGTATGGCTGGTCAGTGCTTGTTGAAGGTGCCATGGTCGTCGTCGTCGAAAACTTGGTTGGCGGCAGTCATACCATCGAGACATTTTACAGGAAACAGCTGCCTCCACGACCAATCATGAGCCTCAAAAATATCATTGAGTTCGTTTTTTAGTCGCAGGCTTAATTAGCCAAAATCTGAAAGTATCTTTCATTTTCAGACAGTGTCTGAAAGTACATTTCTTATTAAGCCAATGTCTGAAAGTATCTTTCTGATTCAGACAACGTCTGAAAGTAATTTTGGTGATCCGTTGGCGCGCAAGCATAGCCTGGATTTGCACGCGCGCATTTTCGCCAATCAAATCTTATCCACGACTAAAAATTAGAAACGGTGCGACATTTTTTGGCGAAAATGACGTTTTACCGGACGCTCCAGAACCTACCGGTATATAGCAAGCATACAATTCGTCAATCGCAATCTAAATGAGAGTGTGCACGTACGACGCAGCTATAAAGCTGACTCTCACACGCCGTCAAGTCGTAGCTATAGGGACAAACCATTGAATATAGCTGAAGAAAGTCGTTGCAACGCGTCGCTACCGTAGTTGGCTACCGGTACAGTACCGGTACATGGCCATAAATCTAAAAAGCCATCTCTCGGAATCGCATTATAGATAGTATAATGGTGCTGCTCCGATTCCGTTTATTGCTTTCTATCTGCTGTATGGAGAGCGGTACATCAGCAAATGCTGTTGTGCATTTCGGAGGAACAATACCAATTGGCAATTACCGATGCTTGGCAGTGTAAGTAAAAGGACCAAAGTATAAACACCATCCATCACTTGTACGCCGCGATGAATACAAGTCTGTCTTCAAAGTGGATACATCCATTGTCATCCAGACGCTCCACTTCCGATTCGGCAATGAGTTTGCAAGCCTCTTGTAACTCTTGATCCGAAAAGTTGGAGAATGTACTCCAAAAGCGTTGCTTGATCATGCCCAGCCACCGATCCAGTGGAATGGAGCAGGGATATCCGTGGACGGACTGCTCCACCTTGGCGAAACCGGCAGTTACAAGCTCCTGCGTTAATAGTTCCGACGATGGTTGGTTCTTGGCCCACACATGTTTCGCTTCCGGCCATAGTGGATAGTCAATGTCTACTTGAGGCCGCGTAATAACGAGTAGACTAGGCAAGTTGTTTTCGTTGCTGCTGCTGTCAGCTAGTGGATGCAAGCCTTGATATAGTCCGCGAAAAATCTCGATGCGATGGTCGGCACTGTCAATGTGATGAATGACTTCCTTGAGCAAGACTTGGTGGTAGTTGCGCCTCCACCAGTAGTCGTTTTCGTTGGCCTTTTGCATGAATGTTTCGGCTGGTGCGCAGACAAACTCAAGCTGCTTACTAGTGCCTTCGCTGCTTTTAGCTTTTTCATCGGCAGCCGCCAAGAAGGGATCAACGACAATAGCCCTCGTTTGGGTGTCTTGTATAATCATTTTGGTAAAATTACCAGTTCCTCCACCAACATCCAACAATGTTCGCCGCAGGGGTTCCTGATGCAGTCCAAGCCGGTCTTGAACCAATTTCGTAAGGTAGTTGGTGTAGGCTCCAGGTTCATAAAAGTAGGCATTTTCGTAGCTGTCGGTGGAGTGGGCTTCGTAGTGAGCCTTTGTTTGAAAACTACGACTTTTCATGCTGTTTAACGTAGTCAAGCCGAAAAGTTTATTACAGCTGGTAGCGAGCCGTCGTTGACTAAAGATGAGACGGCCAATGTTCATGGTGATGGCGAAGTTTCGAAATGACGGATGTGCATGCGTCCGTTTCGTCACGCCCGTTGGGTAACGCTACGACAAGTGTGACAGCCCGCGACGAGGAAAGCAAGCTTCTTCACACACATCAACCATGAGACGAATCGTCGCTCGACAAGTGACTTCTCTTCACCATCATTATGCATGTTCATCTTTTCAAGGATCTCCTGCACATATAAATAGCAGGCGACCAGCTAACAAAAACTTGATTCGACCGTTCACAGCCGCGCGTAATGACGCAGCAGAACCGTCGTCGCAGCCTCGCACGAGCAGCAGAATCGACCCCACCGCCAAGCGACCAACCCAAAAGTGCGATCCCTACGGTCAAGGAGGTAAACCAATGTCAAGAGCGGAAGCAGAATCTTTCATGACAACAATTAGCAGCGACTGGAAGCTCCAATTTGACAAAGATGTTCCCGTCGCCATCCATCGCAACTTTGTGCATGACGACTATATGAGCGGCGCAAAATTCCTGCACAAGGTGGCGGCGATTGCGCAAGTCAATGCTCACTATCCAAGCCTTTCGCTGGATCGGCGCATTCATAAAAATTCGTGGAACGTCGTTTCTAGTGTTCAGTGCCATACGCAAGTGCTGCAAGGATTATCGGCGAATGATTTTCACTTGGCCATGGTATGTTGCCACAAGCAATTGCACAAGAAAAGACATGTAGAAACTTAGCTATCTCATCTTTTGCCTTGATATTCGCAGCTCATTGACGTGGAAGTGACTCGGCCTGAAACGCAGGGGTTATTGCTTCTGTCAGAAGAAGCTTAGAGCGTAGCAGCATACCAATACCTTCGTTCCATGGGCTGCTGCAAAGTTTTTGCGAACAGATCGACGTAGCGTACAATGGTAAACAACGAGAGATGTACAATAACGCAACTACAGGTATCGAAACGGGAAACGGAGGGTACTATAGCTTCTACCGATAGTTTTTGTGCATAACTTTACTGTTTGGTGCATAAACTTGACTTATATGACAGATACAAAACTTAAAAATTTATCGACCTTGTTGTTTCGAATGAACAACATAGCCACAGTACTGTCTTGGATTGCATTGGTATGACCAGTATGGGCTATTGTTTTGGACAGCCCAGTACTGCTCCGCAATACTGTCGCAGCTATTGCACAAGTACTCGCGACGCTTCGTGAGACGCAGCGGCGTCTGCTCCTGTATTTCTCCAATGACGGCAAAGACAATGTAGTTGTTCCGTAGCCATTCCTTCTCCTCGCCGGCGTTGATCACCTCCAGTAGAGTCTCGTTGACGAAGTGATCGAGATCAAGTATCTTGACGTGGCTCATGGCGCTACCCATCTTTTGCGGAAGCTGAAACACTTGCTGCCGGTAGTTCATGTCAACTTCGTCACTCGAAAATAGAAACGTAATGGATTCTGACAAGGACGACGTGTTTTGCAGGGAGCAGTCCAAGTACTTTTGGAGCGCGTCCAAGGAAGTGTCGCAAAACACTGCCGCATCACCACGCCGAATATGCATCGTTCCAAAGAGACTGTTTTCTCCAGCCACCTTTTTAATCTTGATCCACACCTTTTCAGCAATGCGCTTGACCGTGGCAGAGAACTCACTCTTGACATAGTCGCAACCAGGAACATGATAGGGCAACCGACTGGAACGTATCTGCAGCTGCGCTTCCTCCTGCGTGCGATTAGCCCGCGCGTCCAATATCGCCATGATGCTTCGAAACCACGCAAAGAGTCGCTTGGGACATTGAATCGTCCAGACAAAGCCTTGCTGGTGCTCGAGAGGCTGCTGCTGCATGTTGCGCCAAAATTGTACGATTTGGTCATAGTCGGCCGTCGTGTCGGAGCATGTGGCGTCTCCCTCGCTCCGTTTGAAGAATGTTGCATTCTGCACAAACGGATTGCCGGCGTCGAACATTGACAGGTTAAAATAGGTATAGAGCGCCTGAGAATGGTCGTCCAAATGCGATATATTAAAGAATTCGCTCCAGGGCAGCGACTCATCGACTGGCGGATACTGCTCATTGTGGTAGGGTTTCATCATGATTGTAGGATGCGCCACGTAAACATTGGCACATAGTGAGCTTCCAATGTTGGTCAGAATATCGAACACGTACTGCCGATCAATCAAACCACCATGGAAAATGGGAGGAATGACGATTTTGTTGATGTATCCACTCGGACAGTGATTCGTGTAGCAGTGCTTGACTTTTGGCGGCGGCTCCATGTAAAGGTCCATCTTGGCAATGACATTGTAAAAGTCTTGGAACGAGCTGCTTTGTTGAAGCGTCCACATGCGATAAATTTCCATGGCAAGCATGCCGAGGCTCCAAATCAACCATTTCGTTCGACGATCGACTGGAATGATCATAGTGCGGCAAGCAACAGGTCAGTTAGAGACAAAAAGGTATCGGCAGGCAGACAAAGAGTCGTAAATGTGATTAAGTTCGTCAAGCAGTTTGCTTTAAGCGTTCAAAGCCTTTTTGGATTCCTTGCGACTGAAAAATGTGCCGCCTCGTCGAAAACGTCGCGCACTCCGTTGGTCGTCACCGCGCTTGTTTCGGTCACGCATGGAGTCATTGGCCAAGAAGGCTATTGCGGACTGAATTTGAAATGACCATTTAGGCAATTGCAAATGGAGTATTGACTATGACTTATAAATTATCTGGCTCGCGTGGCCAGTCGTGTAAAATAAGATGGCCCCGCAACCAAAACGTCCGTTTCACAATCAATTTCCACAACTCCTTGGAATGACTTGCTCCAAGCGTACTAGCGAAATTTGAAAGCTTTACAATAGATTGCAAGCTTGTGTCTATGATGCAATTCACTCGCTAGCTTTCCACAATTTGTGCGTACTCTTCGCCGGCTGCTCTACTTTTTTGCTTGAGGTGACGACAATACTACACCTGCTCTTCAGCGCAACTCATTTACGAGTATGCAAATCCAATTTACATGATTACAGTGATCAATAATACATTCATGCCTATTAGATGACTATTACTATTGGCGCTGCTGAGGTTGCCGCTCATGCTACGCCTGCAGAAGATACAATCTACAGCTCCGAAATACTTGAGCGTTTCGCCTCGTTTCACGCTCGCAAGAAACTAAATTTGATCCAATACTACAAAACATGGAGAACCTGGATTGACTTGGCGGTTACATTGACACGTCAAGAGCTTTTACGGATATTGTCTGAGCAGCAGCAGCAGCAGCAGCAGCAGCAGCAGCAGCAGCAGCAGCAGCAGCAGCAGCAGCAGCAGCAGCAGCAGCAGCAGCAGCAGCAGCAGCAGCAGCAGCAGCAGCAGCAGCAGCAGCAGCAGCAGCAGCAGCAGCAGCAGCAGCAGCAGCAGCAGCAGCAGCAGCAGCAGCAGGAGGAGGAGGAGGAGGAGGAGGAGGAGGAGGAGGAGGAGGAGGTTGAGGACGACGAACCAAATTGGCCGCTTGCAATAGATTCGCACGCCACGACGGAACTGACGCTGCAGCTCGGCATGGCAGCCGATGCTGGAGTCATGCCGTCCTTTGACCATGCCGGTGCCCGCGCTGGCTATGCGTCCGGGCACTTTGGGCGGGCGCGGCTCTTGGCCCATATACTCTTTCACTCTGATGTTCAACCGCCATTCTTTCAAGCGACGCTACAAACACTACTGCAGCCGACTGTAACGGAACAAGATGATGTTATGGAAGAAGGCAAAGCTGCACGAATATGTCGTGTCACGTCGATTGGTGGTGGTCCAGGCTTTGACTTTTGCGCAGTGGCACTCGTTGCGTCTTTATACAATCATGCGCGAGCGATTCGAGGCAGCAACAACAAATCTGCAGCGCCTTTTCGAGTAGTAGCTGTCGAGGCTACAGTGTTTGACTATGAAGAAGGGTGGAGTAGTTTGGTCGAAAGTATGACCATGGCGACGCAGTCGGTCCTTGCGTTTGATGCTAACACTAGCCATGAATGCACGTTTGGCGGCAAGTGCGACCTTACCAAGTCGCTACTTTTTGATGCGTCTAATGCCGCTTGCTCGCAACTGCTCGAGTCAACTGACATTTGGACCTGTCAATATTGCGTGACGGAGAATGCCGGCTTGCTGCGAGAGTATAATTTTGTATTTTTCCGCGAACTCTTTGCGGGCGCGAAGGACGCCAGCTTGTTCATCTTTACCGATACATCCCATCGACTGTGGCCTGAACTTGTCGATATAGCGATGCCGATGGGTTTTGAAATCGCCTTTGTCCATGGCCAAGGGCGATGGAAGTCTGGCTATCAATTGATCATGCAAAAGAGTCAGCGGGGATCAGCCATGATTGTTAGTGACATGCGCCTTTGCGATGACTTTCGGCGCGACGCGGAGATGCAACGTCAGAAGCTAGAAAATGGGTATTCAAGACCAAAGAGACGAACGCGGATAGTGTCTCAGATCTGATATATTTGCTGGAATGTGTTGACGGTGTTATGCGTCGCTGGCGATGCATGAAGCCGGAGAAAATGCCATTGCCTGCGTTGACGTGCAAGGTAGCGATGACTGTACGTAGAGCTTCCTCCATTACTCATTGTGTGAGACATGTTTGACGGTGAATGCTTTCACTGTGAGAGCTCAAAGTCTGGACTTATTCGAAGAAAGATATGACATGAGCATGGGCATGTGCACAGGAATCAGTGAGCTCGCTGTCGTCGGGCGGCGACCATCCTGCCGGATAGATTTTAAACAAGCGGACACTTTGGAAACGTAAGGGTGCTGTCAAGCACGACCCTGCTTTTGTCGTCGCCTCGATACACCGTATAATGTAATTTTTCTAGGACATTTGGCCTGATTATGCTTCCAGAAACAACGCCGAAACTGCGAAATCGAAACTTATCTACCGATACATATGAAAGTCCACTGAGTGTCGTAAAAAACATTAACAGCACTTCTTTACGACCAGTGTTTGATATATGGCGGCGATTAATTTAACCTTTCACCACCGCAATCGGTCTCAGCTTGACCACCTTTTTCGATATACCAGCCTGTTCACACGTATCCACTACGTTGACTACATTCTTGTACGACTCGGGAGCTTCTTCAGTGATGAGCTTCGGACTAGCGACACGGATAGCAATGCCCTTTGCTTTCAGCCCAGCCAGTACCTCCTCGTGGTTTAAAGTTCGTCGACTAGCGTTGCGGCTCAACGCTCGACCAGCACCATGACTGCAAAAGAAGAAGTATGAGAGAGCGAGTAGGCAAGAAACCGATACAGAGGTCGTCCGTCTTTCACGCATTCGCTGCATGCACAAACTTACCATGTCGAGCCGAATGTTTCGCACATTCCTGCGCATGTTCCTGTCAAGACGTACGAGCAAGTGCCCATGGTTCCACCAATAAGTACTGGCTGGCCTGTAAATTGGTAACTCACAGGTATCAAGGGATGATGCGGTGGAAACGCTCGTGTTGAGCCCTTTCGATGCACAAGAAGTGTCTTGATCTCTGAATCAACTTCATGCTGCTCAACCTTGGCAATGTTATGCGAAACGTCGTAGACCAAATGCATATCGAGCTCTTCTGGTGTCTTTTTGAATATTTCGGAAAAGGCTCGTCGAGCCAAGTACGTGAGGCAGGATCGATTCGCCCATGCAAAGTTTGCGGCGCACGCCATGGCGGCAAGGTAGTCTTGTCCTTCCTTGGACGAAATCTTGGCACTCGCCAGCTGCCTATCATTCAACTGAATATTGTCGCGAGCAATCGCCGTCTCCATTTCCACAAGCGCATCCGTCGCCACTTGATGCCCCAATCCTCGTGAACCGGAGTGAATCATGATGCAAACTTGACCAACCGTTTCAATCCCCATGCGCTTCGCCGCCGCTTCATCATGAATCTCTTCCACCACTTGCACCTCGCAGTAGTGGTTTCCAGCTCCCAGTGTACCAAGTTGAGTCAATCCTCGCTTCTTGGCTCGTTTGCTAACCTTGGTCGGGTCGGCGAGCAGCATGCGACCATTCTCCTCGCAGTGGTCGCGATCCTCCGGCCAAGCGTACCCTTGCTTCAAACAGTAGTCAATACCCGTAAGCAGCACCTCCTCTAATCCTTGACTATCAAGTGGAATCACTCCAGACTGTCCGACTCCGACCGGAATATTGTCAAACAGTGCTTGACACAAGTCTTCACGCACATTGCCCATGACATCCGCCTCCATCAAGTTGGTTCGAATCAATCGGACGCCGCAGTTGATATCAAATCCCACGCCTCCCGGACTGACAACCGCGTCCGGATCACTCATATCCATGGCCGCCACATTTCCAATGCAGAATCCATAACCCGAATGCACGTCCGGCATGGCGATACTCATCTTGACAATGCCAGGCAGGGCGGCAACGTTGGCCACTTGCTTGAGCGCCGGCAGAAAGCCACCACCCTTTTCGCCACTGGCCGAGTCTCGCAGCTCCGCCAGCAGCAGTTTCTCCAAAACGTCATCCACCAAGACCATGGCGGGGACGCGCATGTTTGGAACGAATCCCATATTGATCTTGTAGTGCGTCTTGGAGATTTTCTGCAGGAAATCCAACTCCTCCTCGTAGGTTCGCTTGAAGGGTTTCTTCTGATCGGAGGAGGATGATGTTGATGATGTTGCTGCTGCGACGAGACTCATTATGCTTGCTTGATCTTCAATTTGAAAAACTGATGTGTGATGGAAAGAAAAAAAAATGAGGAGGACGGGCTTCGTTGGATGAGGGTCAAAGTCGCACCGATACCGGAAACGAACTACTTGACTTACCGCTACTTGAGCCTGCGACGACTCGGCCATGGACACTGCATCGTTCCATGCATCACCGATAGAATAGCCAATAGCTATCACCTACTTACAACAACAACTACCGGAACATCATGACTCGACAATCCGTTTGTCTCTTTGGATTGTCAGCCGATCCTCCTACTGGAACCGGCGGTCACGTTGGCATGGTGAAAGCCCTCGTCAAGCATTTTGCCGCCTCCTCCATCAGTAAATCATCATTTCAGACACAAGGCGAACCAACGAACCAATCAATATACATTCTACCTGTATATCGACACACTTTCAAAAGTAAGCAGAGTCGGTTAACGTCCTTTGAACATCGACTCGCCATGTGTCGACTGGCGTTTGCAAATGTCATTCCGTCGGCGTCAGCAAACTCCATCCGTGTGCAAGTTTCCGAGGCGGAGCGACTCGCCTTTGAATGGGCCATGCAGCGAAACAAGTGAGTAACGCATTATTCAGTGAATGAAGGATTTGTCTGGGATATTTAATTAATTCTTTATCACCATTAAGTTTTTCATCTCATCTCTCGACATATTCGACATTTGACAGAACATCATTCGATCAGGAACAAGCAGCAGCATCCTTTGGAACCGCAACCTTGCTGGATTACTTGCGCGAACATGACAACGGCGGAGCAGCAGCGACAACGGAACGACAATACAGTCTGGCGCTCGGAGCCGACACTTTTTGCGACTTGGTGCAGGGCAAGTGGAAGGAGTCGCAACGAGTGTTACAGACGGTAGACCATTTCTATGTCTTTGACAGAAAGCAAGGAATAGAGAATGACTCGTCTTTGTCACTGCAGGATTGCTTGCGCAAGGTGGGTGACAAGGCGACTTTGCTACAAGTTGATTCTTTGCAGGATGTTTCCAGTTCCAAGGCTAGGGAATGCACAAGCATTGATCAGTTGAAAGAAATGGTGCCGGCACCAGTTGTCGAATACATTCTTAAGCATGGATTGTATGCGATTGGCGAGAAGCAGCATGCATTGACGACAAAAACTACGTGACGAGCTAGCGCGCAAATGATGAACCTCTGGCAACTACCTTTCGAAACCACCAAGCAGATGAGCAAACTTGATGGTGGATGCCTCTGCATCAACTCCGACGATTCTACTTCATTCCAAACTCTGTTTTGGCTTCCTCCCACGCTTCCCGCGTCATTCCATGCGGGACGTAATACGTCTTGACGTGCGGCAGCTCGTTTTCAATGCGGACTATGTTCTTGTGGCGCTCATCATCAAAAAATGCCATATCCGAATACGCAACACCGGTCTTTTCCTGCAATCGCTGCAAATGCTCCTCCTTGTTGGCCTTGTACAGCTCCACCAGCTCGTCCGGAAAGCACTCGGCAAGAACGGTTCCGTCGTCAACCACCAAGTAATCCAAGCAAATGCGTGCCCAATTTGGCACGTCGGATTTTGACGCTGCAGCTGCTTGAATGTTACGTCCCTCTCGCTTCCAGCGATTGATTTCAGAAAGAGCAATGGAGCTGTACAAGACGAGTGAAATGCAACGCAGGTTGTGAAAGCGAGTCATTTTAACGTCGCATCAAGACATTTTGCTACGTACGCTCCTTCAAACACCTGCATGCAAGCATCTTCTCCAATCATTAGAAAGTGCCCCTCCTTGATCGTTCGGCCTTCCTTTAAGGCAGTCGGCGAAAGATTTGATGGAGCCGGTTTGAGTTGAGGTGCGGCCGTAAGATCGCACATTTCTGCATTTATGCAAGACATTTGCAGGGTTGATAATGCGCAGCAATAATTTTCACTTGTATTAGTCTGCACAGGCATACTTACCTGGCCGCCAAATGGTATGGTCTAAGTCAAAGATAACGAGACGCAAAGTCATTGTCTAGTTTCTTTTGAATAGTGCAGTCAATTATAGTGGTTGTCCAATGAGTGATATTTCTAGCAACAACCGTTGCGTTTCTTGTACATACGTCTGTTCGAGAGGGTCTGCCATTGTCGCGATGGAAGTCAATCGGAACCCAAGGATAGATCGCATTTTGGATCATCGTAAAATAGCACACTCGCCAATTAACGTTTACTTTTTACCGCACTTACTGGAATCGCTGCACCCTGCCGACTGAACGATTCATCACTCGATCATCGCGTAGTCGTTGGTTCCTTTTTCGTTTCTATACAACCACTCGCCTGAACATGCCGCATTCATTCGGAGTCAGGGCGCGTACGCGCGACATGTTCTCAAAGGACTTCCGTAAGAAGGGTCCTATCCATCTCGGTCAGTACTTGCAGACCTTCAAGCAGGGAGACTTTGTCGACATTTACGCCGATGCGTCGATTCACAAGGGTATGCCGCACAAGGGATACCATGGACGCACTGGAATTATCTTTAATGTCACCAAGCGATCCGTTGGCGTTCGAGTGAATAAGCTTGTCAATGGACGCATTATCGAAAAGCGCATTCACGTGCGCATTGAGCACGTCCGCAAGTCCAAGTGCCAAAAAGAGATCATCCGACGTATCAAGGAGAACGAAAAGATCAAAGCTGAAGCAGCCAAGACTGGAGTCAAGGTTAGTTTGAAGCGTCTACCCAAGCAGCCCAAGGAAGGTTACATGCTGTTGAATCCAGGCGGCGACGGAACCGAAATTACTACCATCCAGCCGCTACCATTTAGTGATCTTATCTAAGGTTCAAATAGTCATTTTGATTATACTATCTGTAACGTCTTTATGAATGCTAAAAGTAGTGCAATCGACGAGCGTCTCTCGCGCACTTGACTATTCAGCTAGCAGCACACATCATTATTCTTTGCCGCTAACTCCGTAGAACCGTAGAACAAAAGCAGGGGTATTGGACTACCGGTAGAAATTTATCATTAGAATACTGTAATGCCTATCTTCCTCTTATGCAATACATTTCCCATCCGTGACAGCGTAAATAGCTTAAGCAACATACTCGAGATTGTTGTCATGAAGCCCTGCAAGACTGTTGCGCCCATCCTTGGTCAGGTACATGGCATGCTCATCCGTCGGAACATCGCACATGAGAACATCGCACATGTATCCATTCAATTGCAGTAACTTCTTGTATTTGTACTGCTGCATCTGCATCCTGTCCCTATCGCACCGCTAGCTGTAAGCCATGCTGCTCCACAGTCGCAGCGTGCGTCGATCCATCCATCCATCATTAGCTGCGGCGTCGCAGCTCATACACATACACACCCGAACATGACTCATCGATGCGGCTCGTACAATCCAATGACATGACCATCTGGCGTTCTCAACGAGGCGACTGCCCCATGCGCCGGAAACTGAATGGGTCCATCCAAGTGCGCGCCGGCTTGGATGCATTTGCTGACAGTGTCTGGCAAATTTTGTATTTCAAACGTCAGTATGGGAGAGTAGCCAGTCGATAATTGGGCCTCCGAGTTGTTGACAGCTTGTAGACATATCTTCGTACCGCTTGCTGCATTCGCCGATGATGGCGACGATACTAGCTCGGCCCAATCATCCGTCACGCGCAGGACTGACAAACCAATGGCTTCGTGGTAAAATTGCACGGCGCTGGAAAGACCGTCGGCGCCTCGGACAGTCAAGATGACTCGCGATAGTTGAGCGAGCATTTTTTATAATGTCGATGCTTGTATAAGTAGCCGCAAGAGTCAAGGGTAGAAGCGGCGATGAAGTTTGTGCAAAATTCAGCGCGGCGGAAAATAAAACGCGGTCCGACATGCCCTAGTCGCATCATGAGTTTAGCTTCTACTTCCCCAACTGGATCGGCTTTAACTTTAAAGCGCTACAAGCAAAGCTAATATAATACGAAACCTTCCGCTTTAGTTTTTTTAATAATGCTCATTGCTCCACTGATCTTCTATTGTGAAATCCACTAACAACCGTTCCACTGTCCGCCGCCACCATCAAAAGATACTCTCGCAATCAATAAAACAAGTTTACTTCAGCTTCTTCTTGGGGCGAAGTTGACTGGTATGTCCACATTTCTTCTTGCGGCAGTTGGTGGCGCGGGGCGGAAGACGAGCGTAGCATTTTCGGCAGATTGCCTTGTCGCAGTTGAATCCCTTGGCCAGCAGCGCCAGCGACGGATCGTACACACCTCCACGTAGGCGCAAGACAAGATGAAGCGTCGACTCCTTTTGGATATTGTAGTCGCTCAAGGTGCGGCCATCCTCCAGCTGCTTGCCGGCAAAGATGAGGCGCTGCTGATCCGGAGGAATACCTTCCTTGTCTTGAATCTTGGTCTTGACATTGTCGATCGTGTCAGATGGCTCCACGTCGAGAGTGATCGTCTTGCCGGTTAAGGTCTTGACAAAGATCTGCATGGTATGCTGTTTGCGCTCAATAGATTGATAGAGAGTGACTCGGAAACAACCTGAAACGTTCCAGTCTTCACACTGCGGCTTCCGTGTCGTCACAATCATTGCGCGCGGTTTAGTAAGGCGGTAAGTGAGTGTGCTTCGAGTCTTAGCGGTAATGAAAAGACACGAGAAGTCAGCCGACGGCCGACACGTTACACATTTTCGCCGTCACCATGAGGATCCGTTGCGTTCACCTCCTTTGTTGCCTGGCGCTTCCGTCGGTTGAATCGTCCACGGCGGCTGCGTCGGCACTGGAGGCGTTCAAGTCACTCGATTATCGCTACTTTGTTGCAGGTACGAATGGATCACGACTCGAGCATCATGTATATTGGCTCGTCATGACTGAAAATGCCGATGCAAAATCTTTTACATCATTCGACTAACTCGCCAATTCTTTGCAACAGGAGGAACATGTGCCGCCATTAGTCATGGAATCACGACTCCGATTGATGTGGTACGTAGATATAACAGGTATATGGTTCGAATTGCAATGTTTCCGATGGACGAATCTGCAGAAATGGCACTGCGTAACATAAGCGTATAGCAACTCAAGAATGAGCTGCAACGTTCTTGAGGCAAGACCGAAGTGAATCTCACTCTCTCGCGCGCTTACTCTTATTTCTATATAGGTCAAAACACGCATTCAAGCCAATCCGAAAAAGTATACCAAAGGTATGGTTCAAGCGTCACTCGACATTATGAAGGAAGATGGATCGGAAGTATTGCTTGGCGGACTAGGACCAACCATCGTTGGATACGGCATTGAAGGAGCCATGAAGTTTGGAGTATACGAAGTCATGAAGCCAGTCTTTAAAGCCTTGCTGAGCGGCGGCAGTGGCAGCGGCGACGGGCAGCAAGCACTGGCGTACCTCATGGCTAGCATAGTCGCCGGTGCAGTCGCGGCGATGCTGCTTTGCCCCATGGAATCGACACGCATCAAGATTGTGACTGATCCGGGATACGCCGGCAAGAGCTTTATTCCAGCTTTTACCAAACTGATCAATGAGGACGGGTTTCTTTCCACGTTTGGAGGTATCTGGGCCATGCTCGCCAAGCAAGTACCATATACGTTTGGAAAGCAGGTCAGCTTTGACATGTTTGCAAGTGCCCTCTACATTTTCCTTCATTCGCTCCAGGAAAACGTTTCGTACTTGACAGATTCGACTGTCAAGTGGGCTGTTAGTGTCATTGCCGCATTTTGCGCATCCATTGTTGCCTGCATCTTTAGCCAGCCTGGTGACATGATCTTGACCGAAACCTACCGACCGCAAAAGGCTGCAGTAACCAGTTCGCGTCGAGGAAGGGTTGGTACACCAGTGCCAAAGCCGCCACAGTCAACCTTTTCGCAAATTGTCGGCAACCTCTACAAGGAAGGGGGTGTGTCGCAATTCTTCACTGGAACACAAGCTAGAATTGTGCACGTGGGCCTCATTATCACGAGTCAGGTGAGTCCTTGCTGAATCTACGAGGCTATTGTAGTATACCCACATTTCTTCGCCGTTTGACGCCATTGCTCATTGCTCACTCATTTTTTGCTGTGTCCACACAGTTGGTAATATACGACATCGTCAAGCAACTGCTTGGCTTACCAGCTACTGGCTCGCACTAAATTAGGTAATTACGCTGAAAGATAAACATTAGAGATGTGAAGGAATGACAGTCTAAATTAGTGAAAGTTAAACATAAGAAATGTGACGGAACGACAGAGCTTACAAGTGCAGTTTGAGCAAGATTCCATTGCCTTTGATTAGCGCCAGTCGCTCCGGTTATCAATTTCGCCCACCCGCGAGAGCGCGAGAGGATTGCCGTCGTCGCATGATCTGCCATCATCAGTCATCACGTTTTTGCTCGCTAACTGATCCACTCACACTAGTACTCGAATAGAACACTATGGGCCGTCGAGCGAAAAAAGCGCCGGTAAGCATAAATGCTTTTGTTTAGAACTTGTGCCAGGGACGAGTCACCATCCGTCGTGTTCCAGTTCCTCGCTCTCCAGCACACTTGATACTTACAAGCAACTTGTTCCTGTTTCTCCTTTCTTGACTATGACTGATTCTTCTTCATATCCTTTTATGTGTAGGTTGTCACAAAGAAGCGAGTCAAGCTTGCGAAGCGGTTCAAGTGTCCCTTTTGTGCGAACGAAGACGTTGTCGAATGTAAAATGGTGAGTGTGTCGAAGACAAGATGTTAAGGTAGAGACGGCAAGCATGACGCATCATAGTCTGAATGTTTGACTGTGTGCGACGTATTCCTTGCATATTTCATTCATTATTTTTGCTCCATTTATCAACGAAATAGGATCATAAAAACGGAACTGGCTCCTTGGCGTGCCGCCTCTGCGGCGCATCATACTCGATGCCGATTCACAGTTTACACGAGCCAATCGACGTGTTCTCCGAGTGGCTCGACGACTGTGAAGCGGCGGCCAATCCCCACGATGCTTCCGCCGCGGCTCCGGCGCGCTACGAGGATGAGGAAGATGACGACGATGATGACGCCATTCTTGAAAGCTCGGGACTGGGCGGCCCGTCTGCCAAGGCTAGCAGCGGCGGCAATGCAGCGGCTGGAGGCGCTCAGAGGGAGTCTTACACGGATATTGGACTGGACGATTCGGATGACGACGATGACGAGTGAAAGTGCGAGACTGTGTGATTCATGATGTGCGCGACCTGGTTAATTAAAATTGAAACAATCGTGCTTATACTGAAGATGCTAGAAGCTTTATAATACACCACGAAATGCGCTGATGTTTTTATACCTTCCATTTGTAATAACTTATGCAGATTGAATAGTTAGATTAGCATGGTTTACGTACTGTTAGCTGCCCATGCGCGTACTGGTACGACGCAAAAACCAGTACGACATATCATGACTCATGTCGAAGCGCGCGGCGTGCGCGGAGGCTCATCGCCATGGAGGGAGCGAGAGTCGGCAAGAGATTTGTGTAACATTTTTGCACCCATTTGCGCCATGATGACTTACTCTGGCCGCAGCTTTGGGGCATGCCTCTTTCTATCAACAATTGTCAATGCGAGCTCCATACTTTCGTTATTGACCTTTGTGAATGCCAACTCGTTTGGAACCGAAACCCTTCCGCGATCGACCCATCATGCCATACCCCGTAGCAACACTCGTCGACGACAACCTCCATGGAACCCATCCTCACAAATAGACGCCGATGGCTTTCTTTCCGACTCATATCTTCGTCTACCAGGAGACTGGGAAGAAGAGTTTCGACTTCGAACGTCATTCTCGACGGACCATCCCTGCTTTGTTCGACAAGTCCCTGGAGACGGCAACTGCTTGTTTCATTCCATTAGCTTATGTTTATATCACGCCGAAAATGGCACTCATTGGAATATCCAAGGCCAACGATCCTTGGATGAATTGTATCAACGATCGAGACTCCTTCGCTCGCAAGCGGTCGAGTGCCTCAAGAGTTCCAATCGGCGGCTGTTTCTGCAAGGCCGCGAGAGTCTCAAGGCGCATGAGCTAGTGCAAGCGGCGGCGCAGCAATACGGATTAACGTCGGACGAGTATTGTGAAGCCATGCAGCAAGACTGTGTTTGGGGCGGCGGACCGGAAATTGTTGCCCTCTGCAACCAACTGCAGCGACCGATTCATGTGTATGAGCTTGCGACAAGTTTGGATCATGAGGAAGAGGACGATGACATGGAAGACGACGTTGGTGACATGCTACAAGATAGTGACGGCAGCTTTACCAAGCGGCGACATCGCCAGTTGCCATCGACGACTCCATCCTCATTTATACTTCGACGCATGGCCTGCTTTGGTTCACCAAGGTTTGATAAGCGACCAGCCTTGCACATACTGAGTGCCGACTCTCGCTTTCCCGACTTGCAGCCGGGAAGCCAGCTAGCTTCTGGAAATCACTTTTTGGCCGTTTTTCCAGTCATGGAGTCGAGGAAGAAACCGCGAAAGTTGCTGCGGGGTGGATCCATATTTCTCAACTGGCGCAAGGACGACGAAGACGCACATGAGCATGAATTAATGATGGAAGCAAATGACTCTTTAATTCCAAATTGGGTTTCACTAACGTTCTGGAAGCGATTCCTATTTGGCTGGCTATAGTAAGTCTTTGATTGCTTATGCACATTGAGCAAAACACATTTGCCTGCATCATCAACAGGCAGTCCCAACCTAAATTCATAGCGCCAAAGTACTACTGAAATTTCACATCCACTAGTAGATGTGTAATACCCTAAACTTATGAAAGCTAACCCTCGGCATTTATAAAATTAAACGCGACACTTGCAAACGCTCCACAGATACGTCGCCTTGTCGTAGAAAGAGCACGTTGCCGCAGCTTCGAATTGAGGACCATCGCGCCCTGACTGTCGATGGACGAGCCAATCTGCCCCGTAGCACATGCTCTTGTGTTCACAAAATTCCTTGGTGATACTGTAGGATATCATGTTTGACGAACTTGTGGGCGATGACTCTGGGATCGTAGCAGGTGTAGGAGAGTCGCTGCCCATCTCGTTTTCGCTGCGAATAACAGTACGTATCAAGATATCATCATGTTAGCAATTTTGTCATTCCACCGAAACGGTTGCCATTGACAACATGTACGACGATATGCGCACATTCATACCTCATAGACGCATGCGCATAGCTATCGAGACCATCAAAATCAACAACTCGAGCACCTCCATGCATGGCCGCCACCAGGAGCCGGTCATTTCTAAGTGGATGCCACTTGAGTCTCCAAATGCCACCACCAAGTGCTGATGATTTGCACAGTGGCTTCATGTACCGCGTATCGTAGAGACAGATTGTTTCATCGTAGCTTCCCATGACCATCAAGTAATCCAGTCGCGGGTGCGGAGCAACGCAGGTAACCCCAGCATCAAAGTGCTGGAGCGTTTGCATGGGTCGATCGGTGGCACGAAGGTCCCACACCTTTGCCAAGCCGTCATCGCCGCATGAAACGACAGCTTTGGAGCCAAAACAAGAGTCGGCGAAGCAAACGGACCAGACTTCTGCTGGAGATTTGAACATTGTATGCGCAAGCCATGAATCAGACTCAACCAAAGTCGCTTTCCCATTAGAAAAATGTACATTGTGAATGGCAACAATGCCATTCGAATAGGACGAAACAATGCGGTTGTGCCGGGCTGGAACGGCATCGTTGACGCAATTCGTTGTCGTCTCCCAATTGAGTGACAAGCAAAGCGGATTACTCTCTGTCGGTTCCTTCACGCTTGCTGATGATTGGCTTGCTCCCAATTCCGTCACCTGAAAGAGCTGCTCTGCCGATATGTTTTGTTCAGAATTAGATTCGTCGTCGATGCTTGTCGGAACATGCAATCCATGTATCCTAATGTCACCCGATGAATGCGCCGTCGCAAACGCCCAGCTCTTTCCCTCTTTATTAGGCCGGGATGGCATAACTGCCCATTTTCCGTCGAGTATACCTGATGTCTTCTGCGGATTGTTAGTGTCATTTGTTGAGGACATGATCACATGTGGTTCGCCAAACGCCAAGGACTGCTCCACATTTTCCAGCGACGCATCGGGAACCTTGACCATGTACAAATTCAATTGTCCGAGTCGCTCCTGCTGCTCCTGGACCGCATCATCCAGCTGATAGCACGACAGCATGAGTGGCCAAGCACTCGATCCGTCCGCAAAAATGACAGCCTCCGGTAGAGTTTCAATGCTGCATGGATTCAGTGGGGCTTCAAAATGGTCCATCCATTTGTCTGGATCTACAGAAGGACTGGACATGATCAATGCAAAGGCTTCAAATTGCTTGTAGCCACGGCAATTCTTGATCGACGATGAGTTTTGGTTTGCCATCTCGATTTGTGCCGCAGAAATGAAAAGCTATTTGAGCGTGACTGAAAAAGTCTCACTGGGTCTCACATCAGCCAATCACTCGCTGCTGCATGGAACCAAGATCGCAGTTCAACCACACACAATGCGACGAGCCATCAAAAAGACTCTTCTACCCACTTAATATCGAAAAAGATGATGCGTCTAGCAGTCCTTCTCATCGCCGTGGCGTCTTCAAACGCCTTTGTGGCGCAGTCTCCTCATGCTCGTCCAGCTACTGATCTCTCGGCACTCAACCGCCGCGACGCTCTCGGACTTGCCTTTGGTATCATTGCAGCTGGTGCGCCACTAGTTTCAAACGCCGCATCAAACCCTGCGCTGCAAACGTTCAAGGGCGCCAAGGGAACAAAAGGAGCCTTTATTCCTGGAAAGGGAATGCACGATCACGAGTCATTTGAAAGTCTAGTCGCAAGTAACCCAGCTCTGGAAACGTTCAAGGGACGCAAGGGAACCAAGGGCGCGTTTATCCCTGGAAAGGGCATGCGCGAACATGATGACTTCGAAACTCTTGTTGCGGCAAATAACCCAGCACTGCAAACGTTCAAAGGAGGCAAGAAAACGAAAGGTTCCTTCATTCCAGGCAAGGGAATGCGCGCGCACGACGACTTTGAGACGCTCGTTGCAGCAAACAATCCAGCACTGCAAACGTTCAAGGGAGCCAAGAAAACTAAGGGCGCGTTCATCCCAGGCAAGGGTATGCGACTACATGCCGATTTTGAGACTCTTGTTGCAGCAAACAATCCTGCACTGCAAACATTCAAGGGGGCGAAAAAGACGAAAGGTGCCTTCATTCCTGGAAAGGGCATGCGAGAACGCGACGACTTTGACAGTCTATTTGTTTAATGTTGCCGCATTTGCAAACATGGTGAGTGCGGGTACACGAAGTGGCGATATCGACTCGAAGCCTTGAAGTCTGTGGTCAGGTATGGATGGAAGCGGGCCGATTGTATCGCAGCTTAAAAAAAGACTTAATACTATTAACGTATCTCACTGCATTTTTCATTCGCCTTCAGCCATCGATCCGCTATATACAATGCTAGTCTACCAAATTAGCGTGCCATTTCATTTCTGTAATGTTCTATATAGTCACCGACTTCGACGCTTGAAGGATGCTGTTTAAGTAGAGACAACGAATGGTAATCCTTCTTTGGCATGCCAAGGGAGCCATTCTCTATTCATCAATATCGTCTTTGCTTTAGTCTTGCCTTTGCGACTGCTCTATTCCCGATCATCGTCATGAGTGCGACGCCGATATATCCATCATGGCAACTGGAATAGTGTCCTCAGCAACCTGCTGAGCACGCCGTCCCATGAGACTCCATGTGCGAGCTTCGGTAATATCGACCATGACAAGCTGGCCCATGAGTATATCTAGATCGCCATCGAAATAAACCTGCCGTCCCTCTCTCGTTCGTCCCATCACCTGGCTGGGGCTTCGTGGGTTTGAGTCCTCCACCAGCACTTCTACGGTCTTTCCCAGATATCGCTGACTTCGTTCAAGGGCATGCGTCGTTGCCAACTGCTGCACACGTTGCAGTCGTTCCGATTTGACATCCTCTGTTATTTGGTCGTCAAATAAGGCTGCCTCAGTGTTCGGTCGAGGGGAATACGTGAACGAGTTGACATTGTCAAATTTCACCGCTTCCATTAAATCTAGCGTCCTTTGGAAAGCTTCTTCTGTTTCGCCGGGAAACCCAACAATGATATCCGCAGTAATGCCGGCATTGGGACACTTCTCCTTGATGCGACTGATAATTTTCATGTAGGAATCAAACGTGTAGCCTCGCCGCATGCGCTTGAGCACTTCATCGTCTCCGGCTTGAAAGGGCATGTGGAAGCATTCGCATACCTTGTCCAAGTTTGCAACGGCATCAATGACTCGGTCGCTAAAGTATCTTGGATGACTCGTGACGTAGCGTATTCTCATTTTATCAGGTAGTCTCGAATTGAGAAATTCGAGTAGCTCCGCAAAAGTTCGTCGGGGGACCATGTCTCGACCATATGCATCCACGTTTTGACCAATCAAGGTGACTTCCTTGTAACCACCTTTACTGCCAGTTTTGGAAGTCAGCGTCAGACACTCCTCGAGGATGGATTCCATCGACCGCGATTGTTCCATTCCTCGCGTCGCAGGGACGACGCAGTATGAGCAATGCTCATTGCATCCGTACATGACATTCACCCACGCGCGAACCGGATGATTGCGAATAGGCTGGTTCGTGACAGCGGCACTGGCATCCTCTGGATGACCAAACGACGATGCATCAACACCATTGTCAAGACGAGCGCTACTCATGGCATCCATCATGAGCAGCGGTTCCGTCACCACAACTTGCTGTCCGCGCGCCACTTGCTCCAAAATCCTCTTCATGTGAGGCACATACTGCGGTCCCACCACCGCGTCAATCTCCGGGACGCGTTGCACCAGTCGCAACCCTTCCTGCTGCGCCACGCAGCCCGTGACAATGATTGCCACGCGCCCTTGGCCCTGGCGCTTGCGTGCTGCGTATGGACCAAGTGCGTCGTACACCTTTTGCTCGGCGTGATCTCGGATGGAGCATGTATTCAATACAATCAAGTCTGCGTGCAACTGCTGCTGCTGATTGCTGTTATTGGCAACGTCCGACGCATCGTGGCGCGTCAGCTGCAGCTCCGATTCCAAAATGCCAGCCAAACGCTCCGAGTCGGCCATGTTCATTTGACAGCCAGCCGTTTGAATCGTGTAAGTGCGCAGCTCTGGAAACTCTGGAAGAATGCCCTTGCCTTTGAGCTTTTTGACGGGCGTCATGGAGTTGACGCCAGAGTATGAGCCAACAATTGGTGTTTGTTGCTGTGTGTTTCCGAAAGGCCCATTTGCAATGGCGCTCACTGGATCCTTCATCCATATTTCCAGCACCTGAATGACATGCCAATAATCCGTTCCTTGTATCATGAGTATATCGCCTGGCTTTGGCTGACGTTGAAATAGTTCCTGCAAGACGATTGTTGGCAAGCGTTGCTCGTGCTCGTCGTCGAGTGCAGTATCATCATCACCAGTCGACTTCACTGTCATCGGCGCATTCACCCAGCCAACACTTCCCTGGTCAATTTTTGCATTCACGTCGGCACTCATGAGTGTCGCCACGTGCGCAAACGGATCTCGCATCGTCGAGGCAAGCAGCAAGTGCTGGTATTCCGAAAGAGCGAGCTGCGCCATGTCGCGCGTCAGCGTGACGACTTGTCGGACGAACAAGCGCTCCACTAATTGATCGTAAGGAAACGAGTCTTGAATGCGAGTCGGAAACCATGCGGCTGATGCTGGTTTTAGTGAAGGAGAATCATTCTTGACAAGAGCCGGTGTGGAGTAAAGTAGAGTTCTTGACGATAATGGGCGACTACGGATCTCTGACGTCGCTCGTTCTGCAGTGGGAATGGAAGCTGACGGAATCCAGCATGATGCGCTTTGCAGCAAGGATAAGTAAAGGACTAGTTTGCGCGAAGCATGCATATTTGTGTCGGCTGCATGTAGCGATTCAATGCTCCCGTCGTGGTGATGGCTGTCGATGATATGCGGCGGAGACACGAATGATGTAAAACGTCATAACATCGGACCGTGTGCCGTTGCGACACGCACAAGTGCGATCGATTTCGTTGCGAAACGTCATGCAAAACACCATCTCATTATTTCGAATACTCCACAAGACACTTTGCATCAACCGGCACCATGGAGGCCGCCATGACTCACGCTCACGAGAATGATGTCTATCGTAAAAAGACACAGCAATGTCATCCAAATGCGTCGCTCATGTATTATTTGCAGACGCAACAGAACAAGCCTAGCGATATATTCGGTCCGCAGCAGCAGCAATTGCCAACGGTTCTTCCGCAGCAGCCGCTCGTCTACAATGCGAACCAATTGAACCTTCAGCCTGCAATTAACAATAGCTTTGGAGAAACATCTATAGATCTCCGACAATTGGATACAGCGCAATTGCTTGCATTGCATCAGCAGCAGCAAGCAGTTAGCTTGACAAATAGTATGCTTCCTTTGCATCAGCCGTCACTGCCATTATTGTCACCCCCGCTACAGTCGCCGTTACTTCAACTTCTTCCTCCACCGTCCATGCTTCCATTACCACGCCGCCCCGTCTACAGCGGAGTCAATCCCAACTATCCCGGACTACGCGTCGTGAATCGCGACCCGCCCATGTTTGCCGTGGACCAGTTCTTGACACCTTCCGAGTGTTTCTTTCTCATTCACGCGGCGCAAGACTCCTTTGGGCCCGCCCCCGTCGTCGGCAAGGGTTCCGGCGAAGTGAGTCCGGCGCGGACCTCCAGTACATGCTACTTGGCGCGCGAGGATTTGGCCAATTTGATGCGCAAGGTGTGTTTGCTCACTGGCAAGCCAATGGAGCATTGCGAATTGCCACAGGTTGGTCGGTACTTTTCGACGCAGCAGTATTTGCAGCATTATGATGCGTTTGATTTGGAGACTGAAGATGGGGTGAGTATATTGTATGCGTTATTTGCGGACGTAGTATGCTGACATTGCTCGTTTCCAACTGCTCGCTTCATTTTCTTGCTTTATGTCTCGCACCCTGCACCACTTTCTACAGCAACGATTTGCTGCAAACGGAGGACAGCGCACCATTACTGTCCTCATTTACTTGAACAATGTTACAAATGGCGGTCATACTCGCTTTCCAGCGTTGAATATTGATGTGAAACCTCAGGAGGGAATGGCGCTTGTCTTTTTTCCAGCATCTATAGACGGAGTCATGGACAGAATGGCCTTGCATGCGGCCATGCCAGCCATTGATACTAAGTATGTGTCGCAAATATGGATTCGACAGTCGACCTACCAGGGACAAGCTTCAAAGCGCTTGCCCGTGACCATGGGAGCACCGCTGGGGCATGACCAATGCGACGCGGCGTTGCTAGGGGTGCAGCACCTACAGCAAGGTCCCACTATATTCCAGTCGATGCAACAGCAGATTCGATTGTAGATAAATTTTGGCGGAGCTTGTTAAGGGGCTTGGATGGAGTGTCAAGCATTGCGAAGGATGGGTAGTAGCGAATTTTGTATATATTGATCATTACACACTCGAATAAGGGTTTGAAACGATACTTAGAATGTACGTATGCATTTTAAAATACGGACGTTAGTGTAAAAAATATTTAAATAAAGCCGGTCGTCAACTTTAAATGTAGGGAAGATGCGTCAGACAGTCACGGCACAACATATTGGACCGTCGTTCCCTGCGTATCCCAAGCCTAACAAAAAATTGCGTCGATTGCATATAATTTAATGATGTTTTCCTTCTCAAGTAAACGGTCTTCTGAAAAATAGTGTGGTAAGATTAACCGAGTATCGTGGGAGCGCAACGTCTCGCCATAGTGTCGACTATCAGAAGTCAATATCTGCGCCGCCAATATGACCCAAGTTCGGATCATCTCGACCAGCAGTCGCCCCACCGCCAGTCCAGCCGCCATTGCTACCAGCTCCAGCGCCATTGCGTCCACCTCTTCCTCGCCCGCGCCCGGAGCCACTTCCTCCTCCTCTACCGCCACGCTTCCCTCCACCCTTCCCCTTGCGTCCCCAGCCACCCTTGCGCCCAAATCCGCCTTTTCCCCTTCCTGCGCCCTTTTGTCCTCTGCCGCCGCCCCGTGATCGACCGCCGCGGACTGGACCAGCAGAAGCGCTGCCCCATCCACCGAATGCTGGTGCATTGTCAGCATCATCATCGTTGTTGTCACAGCCACCATCATTATTCTGTCTGCCAACATTCCACGCTCCACTGGGCGCAGGCGCTGCTTGCTTACTCCAAGTGCTACTAGATCGTTGGATGGAGAAGTAGCCATTCACACCTGCTTCCACTCCAGATCCGCCCGTAATATCGTTGCGGGCTGCTGGCACATGGTCATGGACATTGTGGTGTGGCAATACAATTCCGGAAGCGTGAGCCGCGTTGCTCGTCGTGGCGTTTCGAATCATGCGACGCCGATTGCTTGGAGCCTCAACATGATGGCTCCTCATTGCAGCGTCCATATAGGCAGACGGATGCGTTGGTCGATGAGTCGGATGCGACTGAAATGGTTGCGAAACCGATGTGTACTGTTGTTGATGTTGCTGCTGCTGCCAATCATTCTCTGGATGCTGCAACGGAAAACTTTGCGCAGCAGATACCCCATGTGCATGTCTTGCCTGCATCATTGACGAATGTTGAAACGGATCCTGCGACAAGACGTTACTTTGCAACACTTGCTGCGACAGCGTGCGCTGCGTGACGCCAAACGTTTGCACGTTGGCGCAGTCATCGTCCGAAAAGTTGCAAATGTCATCGTCCAAATGATCATTGGGCGGCGGCGCCGACAAGAAATCTGAACCTTGTCGCGGCGTGTTGGCATAGAGACCGTTTCGAACTATGTCTTCTCTCGGTACAGCATATTCGCTGTAGAAGCTTGGTCTTTGACGATCATATTCGTAGTCAGCGTCACTGCAAAGATCGACAACATCTGGTTGCTGACGAGCTGGTTGATACTGGTTTTCTTGCGAATAATCTACTGGCGCTTGTTCTTCGTCGCCTTCCGCAAAGAAGGCTGCTTCAAGTTGATGGTCAGAGGGTGGCTCATTTTGAAATGGCTTTGACGACTCATGTTCATTCGTTTGCTGCATACTCTCGTTGATTGCTGTATCTGGAGCATGATGTTCATTCGTTTGCTGCACGCTTTCGTTGATTGCTGTATTTGGAGCTGACGTGTAGTACTGCCCGCTTTGCCGCCGAACCTTGGAGTATGGATTCGAAATGTTGCTGTTGGTCGATGCTGGAGTTTGTGACGAAATGTTGAAACGCAAGGGTTTGTCATCCCTTGACGCAACGTCGAGTGTAATCGTCGTTGGAATCGATGCTGCAACAGGTGCCGCTGCAGTAGCAACAGACGGATCATTTTCATTGTTCACTGCTACATGATTCGCTCCCTTATCATCATTATCTGGCAATGTTTCATGGCTGCTACTTGCGCTCGAGTCGTCTTGGTCGGGGAGACAAAACTCCTCATCAGCAGCAGCAGGCGGCGGAACAATTTTGTGCGGATACGGCTCGTTGGGATGCAAAATCTTCCAAGCAAGCTCCTTGGTGTCACAGCTAGAGTCATCGTCGTTAAAGTCATCATCGTTGCATTCGTCTACTTCTTCCTGCTCATCTGAATCGTCACTTGCATCCTCTTTTGTGTCAACGTTGTCAAAATTGATTCGTTGCCTCTTGCTGCTGCTCGACGAAACGCGCGCCGCAGGAAGCTTAGCAACAGACAATTCATCCGATTCTTCATCTGTTTGACTCCTTGTCTGCTTCATTCGCTTCTTGGCGAGTTGTCGTATTTGGCGCTGCAGCTCTACCGTGTCAATGGATGAGTCGTCGTCGTCGTCGTCATTTTGTTGGTCCTGCATAGTCGACGGTGCTGCTTGCTGCCGTGGACGCTTGGCAGTTGTGGGCTGATAGCTTTGACAATCCAAACTATCATCGTCGTCTGTATCATCATGATTCTCGTGGTCGCATTGACTCATGGCAAAAGAATGCAGGGTACAAGGATAGGCACTGGTGATTGGTGATGAGGAATGCAGATGCGCATCATTTTGTTTGGCTCGCCAACCCCGTGAAAAGCCTACCAACGTCTACGTGTAAACCGGTGCGACAATCTATCGTCACAAGAACCGATCCATCATTTTTCTCGGCACCACACCAAAAGCGAAACGAAAACACCGATTAAAAAGCAATCGCAGTGAATTAATGACAATGAGCAATTTAGTATCGAGTTCGAACCATGCTAAAGCCAGGACACGAGTCAGGCGAATCAAATTACTTCAATTGACGCAGTTGCGTTTACGGTCCATTGCACTCACAACCTTTGTTGCCACATCATTGACATTGATTTGCGCCGCTACCGCCAATAAGTTTGATCCCTATCAAATGAATGGAGGATTGGTCGCGGCCGTGGCTGGGAGAGACTATGTGGCCATCGCGTGCGATACTCGCATGATGGGAGAGGGCGGCTACGATATTTTGGAGCGAGACCATTTAAGGAGCCGACTCTGGGTGGCAGCTGCCGATCGAAACGTGGACTATTTTGACGAGTTTGACGCGGGTGATGCAACCATTGGCAGCAGCAGGACTAGTAATGCGAGATTTACAGCCGCAGACGGCTCCGTTCAACTGGGAGATAGAGATTTAAACAAGGCTCATGGGACAAGCGCAATATCCGCCTTGGCATCATCAGCTCCTCATCATCAAGAAGAACATCACAAACTTGCTACTGCTCCCATTTTAGTCGCATCCGCCGGCTGCAGCGCCGACTGCGAAATGCTCAAGCGCACCATCCGCGCCGATGTCATCAAGGCGCGCTACTTTGGCGAGTGTTCACCGCTCGTTGCTCCTCACCACGTGGCGACGCTGCTCAGTCAAGTCTTGTATGCGCGGCGGGGATTTCCCTTTTACAGCTTTTGCGTCTTGGCGGGGCTGGATGTGGGTGCCGGTGGAAGAGTGTACGCGTACGATGCGATTGGAAGCTACGAGCAAGTGGCAGTCGCCACGGCGGGGACGGGCAGGGAGCTGCTGCAACCCATTCTTGACCGCAAGTTCCAATCGTTTGTGTTGCCAATGGCAACTGTGAGCAATGAGGAACACTCGCAAGTGGCTCAAGAAGTGGGGGGACTTTTGGCAACTGCGATGCGTCCAGCAACCGTAGCGCCCTGCTCCAAAATGGTATCGTGCTCTGCGGATACAGCCGTCGAGAATCTCGTACAATCTTTTCGGGACGTTTCGGAACGGGAGATTGGTGTCGGAGATAGTGTTGTCGTTTGTGTTTTACGAAAGACTGCCGACGGCTCATGCGACGCAAAGGTTTATAGATATCCATTGAAGACACACTAAAAGTGCACGATCGATAATTTGTCGCTGGAAACAATGCATTGCTTTGCGACCTGCTGAGCCAAATGCCTCTTGCCAGTGATTGGAACGTCTTTCTATTGCCAGCGTCGGCTTTGACGAGAGTATTTGATGTTCATAACATTTTATCCTGCCAGGCCTCCGAATTCTGTAAGCGAACTATCTCTTAGCTATGTTCCGATTTCGCGCACTATAACTGTAGACAAATAGCGATTATTTCAATAACTAATTTGTACAGCCACGCATTTTGGGACCGAGGTTGTACCGGTATGTAGCTCAATGGCTAGTCAGTCGCATTTACGTCGTACCGCTACTCATTTTCATCTTGCTGCCAAGAGCGCGACAAACTTTCGCCATGAGACGACGAGCGCAACGACGGCCATCAGTGCGAGACAAGTCGAATACCAAGAACCAAGAGCAAGTAATAGTTAACAAGACGACGGCATGCTTGTGCTGTCTCATTATAGTTTTGGCTCTCATTCAAGTCTACGTCGGCCTCCGTGCCCATCATGCAGCTGCGGAATCCTTGGACGAAGAGCCGATGCGGCAGCAATTTTCGCTCGTTAGTCAGCAACGTGAACAGCTGAAGCGCTCAAATAACCAAACTGCGAACTATAGCATATTGCCGTCTTCAACGCTACCGGCATGGATTCAAAACTACTTGGAATGGCATCAGCAGGAGCGTGCCAAATTTCCAGGCAACGCTTTATTCGACGACCCTGACGCACCCAAATTGCTCATTCGAACCTGTCTCGGTCTCTGCGGAGGCTTGAACGATCGACTGGGTCAGCTGCCGTGGGATTTGTACCTGGCAAACCAGACGGGCCGACTTTTGCTGCTTCATTGGCATCGACCTGTCGCCCTCGAAGAGTTTTTGTTACCAGCCGAACTAAACTGGCGAGTTCCTCGCACTGCATCTGGCTTTTTCGGCTCTCCGCGCGTCAGCATACAGGGGATGCAAGTTGTTCGAAACATCAAGGAACTCTTTCAAGGCTACGAGCAACAGGAAGTTGGACCCGAGCCAGTGTTTTGGGAGACACAGTTTGACGCCGCCATGAAACGAGCAACTGAAGGCGAGTTTAAAGATGTTAAAGTATTGCGACATAGGCTTCTCGGACATTTGGGCGAAGACAAGCTTGAGGAAAGGTTACGAGCGCTTGGCGAAACTGACATGCTCCATCAGTCGTCAACATATGGAAATATATTTCGCATGTTCTTTCGCTTGCATCCAAAAGTACAGCTGGAGCTTGAGAATGTGCTCAGCACACTAAGACTCAGACCGACACTGCAACCGACGGATCATTTCCTGAATGCTCACAATTACGACCACTTTTCGTACTACTCGGGCGTGCACTGCCGGGTGCGGCACCCCAAAGCGACGCCCAAAGACGTCCTGGTCAAGGGTAAACATCAGGATCATCCGGCGGACAAAACTGGCTTGCCTTGGGAAGGTGAAACGCGCGACTTCGCCATTGAGACTGCCACGCATGCCCTTCAATGCGCCAAGACGCTGGCACAAAGTAAAGATGAACCAATCTACTTTTTTGCGGACTCGAATGATTTGGTACGTTTCATGTCACACGAGTTGAATGATGCAACATTTATGCGGGTCAATGAGACACTTTTGCGAGATCCTATCGCAAGAAATGCCCAAGAGGTTGTTCAATCCATGCATGTCGTGGCAAGAAACGTCCAGTTGGAGAATGCGCACATTGATCGTCAAAAGGGTAGAGATGCTCCGAGTTACTACGGAACCTTTATCGATCTCTATCTGGCAATGTATGCGCGATGTATAACCTATGGAATTGGTTACTATGCAATTTTGGCAACGCGAATATCGGGAACTCAATGCAAACTTTTATATACTGAGGAGACGTGGGGCGGCGACGCCAAGAAGCGTCAGACGGCGGCAATGTGTCCTCTGACCATCCAGCATGCAAAGATTTGATATTATATACTGTCGCTACAAAGATTTGCATTGATGCTTTGTATTCATTTTATGAGCGGTGTTCGTCCCTTTACAAGAGTCGCGCCATGGCTTCAATTACAGTACTCGGATTATTGCTCTGCCCACGCCCTTGTGTTCCAGCATACTTGTTGCCAAAATTCTCGATACAGCGAACTGCTGCATTAGCGGAAGTGCAGTCGCTGCATACTGTTACAAGCCTGATCGCCCAACATTTAGACAATCACTACCAGCTACTACGTAACAGCTAAAAAATGTGGGCCAGGAATGGCTATCAGGCACCGTTTCGAGTGAGAGAAACTCGCGCCTATTCAACGCTGTCTATACCATCAAGAGTGTCAGATGCACGTGTTTTGTGGTGATGCTGCTCTAGTTGTATTTGCGGCGCTTGCTCGAGTACAAACAGTACGGGCTACTAGTAGCGGTAATGGTTCCTACATAGGCTCTGACCTGCTCTTTCCTCCTCCCTCCCTCAGCACCTTCAAGTTTAGTACACTCAAGACGAACGAGAAAGTCCAAATAAACACATTGAATGGTTCGATCATTTTTCCTGTTAAGCATCGACTCCAAGCAGCAATCGATATTGTGTAAATTACGAGTAATGAGTTCGGTGTGGGCCCAAATTCTGCCCAGGGGCAATGTTATCAATCGTTCCTCGCCGAATATTCTGTGGCCAGTGACAAGAAACACGCATCGGGCAATAAAAGAAATGAGATGGGAGAACGAACAAAGATATGTGTGTGGGTCAATTTGATATTTGTTCCATGATCAAGGCTTTAGTAAAACAGACCCAAACTCTCGCCACAATGCACTTACGCCATTCTAGCCTCACTGCGGACGCTCACAATTCTTGCGTTTCGAAAACGGATCATCAAAGGTAAAATAACGAGTGCGCCGTCAAAATCCCTGCGCCAGGAACTTGGGTAAGTTAAATTGCTTGCCTTCTTACACTTATTTTATCTCACCGGCTTAACTCTTTGTTACAAAAGAATGGTGCTTATGCCAGATGCCCGACGTACAATGAAGATGCTGCCCACAGACTTCAAACCATCAGCCGATGATGTTATCCTAGGCCGAGGACGGGTGATCAATATGCATGCCGGTAACCAGGCATTCTTGAAGCTTGTGTTCAGCTGTCTGCACGACTACTCAAATTCCACCTCGAAGCTGGAAAAGAGCTTCATTCTCCGTAGCATCGTGATGCAAGTGCGAAAAAATTCACCTTGTGGAGGTTTTGTGAAGAGAGACTCAAGCAGCGGGAGGTGGTACGAAGTCGGAGATTTTCTTGCGAGGGAAAGGACAAGTCAAGCATTTCGCGATATTCTCTATGGACAGTATAAGAGCTCCAACGCTTCCAAGAAGCTACGCCGACTGCATGACCATGATATTCAGCCACTGTCGCCGAAGTCTTCTGCTGTTGTGGGTGCTGGTGGCGGCGAAACGTCGAACGAAGGAAAAGGTTTGCTAGTGCGAAACATCACGGATCTTCGTCACAAGCCCCAAAGCTACAGCGCACCCACGATGTGTAATAACTTGTGGGACAACTCCTTGGTTTCGACAGCTAAGGCTGGTTACTTTCTGACGGAGAGCATCAGTCAGCATCTAGGTGGCCGAGCAACATTGCATTTCCCTTTCCAAATAGAGAAGGCAGGTGCCGACTTCTACGCCACGCATCTCATCGACATCAGTGCAGGGCTTCTAAATGACTTTGAAGAATGTGCTCCGGCGACATATCTGTTGCCGCAGGTCTCGCTCACGTCATCGTGTTGTTCCTCACTCCCGAGCGAGGATCCTGCATCAGCGCCCGCGCTGGCATCTTTTCCCTTAGTAGACGTGACAATGCCGTCTCAACACCTACACACCTTATCCGCCCGACAAGTTTTTGATCGTCTTGTAAGCATTGCTGGGAACTTCAGCGTCGAGGGGGATCCATTTAGCCCCGCGCCGATTGCGACATAAGGAATTACATGATTAGGTCAAGGCTCCATTTTTTTAGCTGTATACCAAAGTACATAACCTAAATCAAATACTTGCATCTTTAGACACAGAATATGAAGCTTGTCAAAACATCTACAGTTTTACCTTACAGACCGTATTGCTAACCCAACTATCATAACATCGAGTTAATTTAATCAAGATGTGATGGCACTAACCTTACATAATGACCTCTTCCTTCGACGACAATATAGTCTCAACAACCAACTCCTTTTCAATATAATTTGCGTCGTCCTGGCTATCATAGCCGCCAAGCAACGCAATATACTCTGTTCGACGACTTGCGCGGGCTGCGCGATTGCGCTCCAAGACAGCTCGGATTTGCGCTCTTTCCGCTCGTTTACCCTGAGTTTCTTCCAAATACTTAACACGCTGACGTCTCTTGTCCTCTTTTTCAAACTGCTTTTCATACTTCTTTAAGTTGTTTTTAACCTTACGGATCTCACTCTTGGTCAAGAGACTTTCTCGGGGTCGCCAGAGGAACTGGTAGAATGTTTCAAACGAGTCCTGGTAGAGCTGTTTGCCTTGAAAGCTCCAGAGAACATAACCGTTGTCCATCGCGAACTTGAAATGACCACCCTCAATCGGTTGTGACACAATAGTAGCGACGGTTCGTCCAGCAGGATCCCAAACGACTTGGTTGCATCGGTAATGCTCCTTCACCACCATGCTCTTGTTATCGACATCATAGAACTCCAGCGTTCCAGAGGCAGATTCGCCGAGACTGGCAAGAATTATGTTTTTGCCCTCGGGTGACCAAAACAAAAAGTTGCATATACGTCCTTCTAGCGTATCGAGCTTAGTCAGCTCTCTGAAAGTAGCAACTTCCGTCTTGGCAGCCTTCTTCGTGCCCTTGATCGTAACAACCTCGCCCTTGCGAATCATGTCGTAGAACGAAACATTGACCTTGGACGCGGATGGGTTCTCGGCATGGATAATGGCAAAGCGCGAGCCTTTAGGTTCCCACGCCAACGCCATGACAGCATCCTTTATATCGAGCATTTCAACTGGAACACCGGGTTCGCGCAACCGAAAGAGCTCAATATTGTTAAACATGGTCTTTTTCGATTTGGTGTGGCGGGTCACCTTGACAGCCAAGTAGTCACCCTGCTCATGCCAGACCATGCTGCAGCGAGTAACGTTAAATAGATTCTTTTGGCGAAGCCTGATGCGTGAAGGAATATCGACAAGGTCAACATGAGCTGGCGAATTGTTGACCTCGGGTGCCTGAAATGATTCGAAAAATGGAGCGTCAGCGTTGAGAAGAAACGAAAAATGATGTACAACACAGCACAGCATCGACCGACAGCTACTCACCCAGTACGCCAATACATTATCCGACGGACTCCATTGGAACTCAGCAACACCTTCGGCTGCTAAACTGCGCTGATCCAAAAGTTTCATCCCCGGCGTTTCATAAATGCGAATGAGCCCGTCTCCCATGCACGCAATATACTTGTCGTCGTGACTCCAAAGGTACGGCGGCGGTGGTCGATCCCTTGACACATCTTCAGGATAAAGTGGGAACGACCGCATGAGCTGCTCCGTGAGCACATGGTAGATTTTAACAGCTTCAGGATCACGCGGATCTTCGTTGCTTGTTAGCAAATAGTTTTCATTCGGCGAAAACAGAATTCGTCGAACACCAGGAGCCAAGAAACGTCCAGTCTTTTCGTAATTGGCTCCGCTCCACAATATAACACCACGCGCCGGCACCAACGTTGCTAAATAGCTTCCCTTGGGGCTCCAGTGGCAATATTGTTCACACCAAACAACGCCGGCTTGCCTTTCGCGTGAACCATCATAATCCATAGATGGTCCCTGCCGCGGATCCCACCACTGCACCTGCGTCTCGCGGCCATGTCGAATCACGTACGAGTCGCGCTGATTGGGATCCTCCAGCCAACTCGTCGGATTGGGTCGTTCGATAAAGGGAGTCGGTTCGGGTTCTTGAAAGGATTCCGGCACGAGACCCTGAAGCGCCAAGGCTCGCTCGTAGCGAATGACAGTCAACGAATGATTCTTGTCGAACGCAAGGTCCTGCAAGGCTGCTACAGCTTTTTCCGCTTCTTCGGCTGTTTCGTAGGCAACGAGGCAAAAGCCAAGAGTTGAACCGTTTGCAATCGGCATGCTCATTCCGTCAAATGTATCTGTTGCAACCAAGTTTCCAATACGCGAAAGCAATTTCATAGTAAACTTGGTAAGCTTCTCCACCTTGGCTTCCGGTACTTTAGGGAGATTGAGCACGACGAGAGCATTTTCCATACTCGTGTCGAGTCGAGGATAGTTCGGCTGGGGATCCAACGGTGCATCGGAAAAGTAGCCGTCAAGCTCCATTGCTTCGTCCGCCAAGGCGTCGAGAGAGGGGTCTGCTGTCATTGCTGCAGTCAAAAATCAAGTATGTAAAAGTTCGGGCAGCTTTATTGAAATGCTGGTGATTGATCGACAATAGAATGCACGACGAATGTGTGCACCGCTGCATCGCGAAACGAATCAGCGGTTGTCGAGAAGGAGAAGCGGTCGAATGACGGACGGCAGAAACGGTACGACGTGCGATGCTTTCGTCGGTTAGCTACCGGTACCGGGACAAGTTATGAGCGATATGCAGTTACCTGCAGAATCTACAAGCGATGCTAGGTAGGCGGAAGAAAGCGATTACGGTTACTGCTCTTAGACAGTAAGTGAAAATGTGGATATGATGTTTAATACCTGCTTGTACAGTAGCTAACAGTACGTACGTCGGCAGGCTACCATAGTTGCAGTGATATAGCAGCTAAGATAACAAATGAGTTAACACGCAATCGTACACCATTCAATGCTGTTCCCTATTGCATGATCATGCATGCGATAGTACAAGCTTGGAGCGAATAGACCCGTTCATTTTGCTTGCACTTGTGAACTGAACCCGTGATGGCGAGAGGCGTCCGAGACTTGCCCGCGCGCTACCTCGTGTGCGTGCGTTTGTCGTTCTGACGTCAAACCGGCCTTTTCTCAACGCCCCCGATTTTGACGAAAGGGCTATTGTCAGTTCCGGTGCAATTTCAGTTGCCGAATGAACCCCCAACTTTTGATTGGCTATCGTTAGAAAGCGAGTGCGTACCCCTACGTTCCCCCGTGAAAAGGGCGGGTCGTCCGCTCGCGGACAGCAGCGGCAGACTTTCTTCGCTTTCGGAGGCGAGGAAAAAAGACCGATGGCCTGCAAAGCTCAAGCACTAAAGCATTCTATTCTCCTCTCTTTGCCTGCAATACTGACAATATCGTACAGTGTACGTTAAGAATCAAGCGGCTGCTCGCTGCTAGCCTTCCCGAGTCTCCTTTGACTCTTTACAAACTCATTTCGCTGCAGTCGGTTCGGTGCTAGCGAACCCTTTTCAACTAAAAAAATTTAACCATGGGAGGCAGTCGGACAGATACACACCGAAGACCCATGTTGCGTCTCTTCGGTCGGTCATCGCCACGCCCTTCTAGCAATAATCTGCAGGCAATGGGAGGCAGCGAAGACCCTGCCATGCTCACAGTGCCTTCCCCCGACAAACCAGACGGCATTCGCGATCGATGTCGAAGCGTACCAAACCTTCACCTTTACTCACAAGAGACAAGAACAAGACAACGACATGTCAAGCGAGTCTCATTTACGGCGCTGGAAGTTCGAGAGTATAACATTTGCGTCGGCGATCATCCTTGCTGCCAAGTCGGCGTCCCAATCAGTCTTGGTTGGGATTATGAGGACAAGGGAGTCATCGCATCATTAGAGGATTACGAGCTAATGCGCTGTCCCCGTCGCGATCGCGTGGAGCTACGAAAGTCAGCAGAGGAGCGTCGACAGATGCTTGTCAATGCAGGAGCGCCTGAGGAAGAATTGCGGAAGGCGCAGCGACAGCTGCAGCGGGCCCGTAGCTGCTCGGCAAAGCTGTCGGAGCGCATGAACGAGACGTTTTTCGCAGCTTCAATTATTGACTCTGAAGAAGAGTAGTACAACATATTGTTTATAATCAACTCTTTGGCTATGAATTGATTAGTGTGTACAGTAGCGATTTGTATGCCATTGCTTGGCTTGCTACTCGCTGCCTACCGATCGGCGTCTTTAAACTCTGTGCAGCTGTACGGCATGTCAGAATGGTTCCTTGCTTCTCATGAGCAACAGCCTTACTAATTATCTAATCCCAGAATGCTACGAAGTTAAAAGTTTTCGATCAAGACGATAAGCCGTGAGAATTTTACGTCGTTTTTCAATGGCGAGTCCAGCAGTTAAGCGAGATTATGGCGCCGTGCACGAGACAAATAGCACCCACCAAATGATCGCGCCAATGGCACTTGCAATCGAGATTTCTTAAACGTTCGAAATTTTATTCGGGCAAATTGCACTTAGTGAGTTTGTGAGTAGGAGAAGCAAATCAGATGAGCCCTTTCTCACGTAACAAACCCGAGTAAAGCACTTTTGACTGATCTAATGCGTGAGGGACTGTTTCAGGGGGGCAAAGAACGACTTGTTTAGATGTTTCGTCCCATATTGCGGTCTGAACAACCTCACAAAGGATAGCGACATGGTCGCCTGCCTCAATGCACTCTTTCGCTCGCAGGTGAATATACGAAATGCAGCCTGGAAGAACACTAACATCGCCAAAAGGATGATCACCAATCCATGAATATCCCAACATTGAACAACCGTGAGCTTTGTTTACGCTAGTGTCGTATCCAGATTGCTTTCCCAATACTGCGACTAAAGTCTACTGTTCTGGCCCCAGCAGCTGCAGTATGCCTCCACCATTCGCCAAGAAGGAATCCTTAGTCAGTGTGCCATGAAAAAGCGAAACGATCCATAGCTTGGGCGACGCAACCGACACGGGTATGGCGTACGTGACAATGTTCATCGAAGTTGCATTCGATTCGTCCTCATTTTTGGTTAAGTTTGTCGCCGCTGCAAGCGACCAGACAGGGAGCGAGATTGACGGGGGCGGAGGAACCAAATTTCTGTTCGTCTGACACAAAACTGTGTTTAATAAGTGCTTGTGCTCTTGTTGAATACTTTGGCTCATCGGTGCCGACGGCGAAATGAATGCTGTTGCTGATTTTGCGGTTCTTGTAATGATACATGCACTAGTGATGAGTGTCGACTCGATGATACGGTGCAGCCTCATCGAACTGATGTTAGCTAAAACCTTTAAACTCTCCTAGTTCCCAACAGAATGTTGTTCCCGTGAACTAAAAACATTATCGCATTTTGTGTGATCAAACGCAAGATCAAAAGCGTCGCGGTCGAGGATGGAAAAACTCAATAACGCTGCGACGTAGTCCTTCCAACAAGTCAGAGAAGCAAGAAGCAGTCAGAGAAGCTAAAATACCAATATTATTTTGAATGGATGCATTTATAAAGTAGAGCACTGCGACGTATGTCCATAACAGTAGCTCAAACCTGGCATGGAGTCGACCTGGCTTTGACAAAGCGTTTTTGTATTCACCTACCGGTAGCTGTATATTTTTAATCTATATCCCTATATCTATATTAGCACCATTTTGCTTTTATTCAGTTGTGTTCCTCCGATCAAGCTGCCGATGCGTCCGAGCATGGCAGCTTCGCGAGATGTCTCGGCCCCTGTATGGGCCAGCATCAAGAACCTTGATAGCATGACGCATGAGCTGAGTCCTGTAGAACTCTGCTGCCTTTGTCTTGTAGCGGAGCTTGATAACATTTTCCTTTGTAATGCCTTGCGTACGTTCTGGACACGAATCCAATGTTAAATTGTGGCGTGCAAAGAACGCGGCAAGTTGCGTGTTGCCTCCTTCCAACATTTGAAGCAAATGTTCTGGCGACCATTCGTCCATGCCAACTGATCGCACGCAGCTGACTTGAACGCCAAGCGAGCGATGATGACCACTGCATTGGAGGCAGAGCAGTGCTCCGTAATGAACGGCCGCCCATGTAGGATTCAAACCACCGCAGTCAACGCATTGATGATTGCCAGCAATGGTCTTTAACACAGCCAAGCAAGCTGGAGGAAATGACGGAAAGCAGGAACTGCCATCTACTCGCACTTGCTCGATTTCATCGCTAGCCATATCGATCAATGTAGTGCGAGCATCATCAAAACGCTCTTCCTTCCATACCGCGGCTGGTGACATGATGATGTCACGATAATTGAAGAGCAGTATCGTCGTCGTGCTACACGTATTAGACTCAAGAGCTTTGTTCTCTAATCGGAAAATCTGTGCCAGTCTCTGCAATGGACTAGTTCGAGGAGGGATGCAGCAGGCGGCAACGTTCTTTTCAGTCGACGTGGGGCTGCGACGCAGCGAGCGTTGAACTTGGAAGTCAAGTGTTGCGTCAATACTGTATCACTGTATCGGCTTTCGGTTGTGCTGGTATGTAGGAGCTGATTATAATGATTCAAGGCTGGTTGGATAAGAGCAATTGATGTGGGAAAGCGTACAGTTGTTGTGTCGAATGTAGGAGGCCGAGATTTGTTTGCAACGTGTGCATGTGCACCAAGCTCTTCGTCGACAACTCAAACGACTCGACACGAATCGACCACGATTAAATAATTCGGAAAACCAATTGTGATTGTTCATTAACACTCTATATCTTACAGTGTAATTTTGTATCACTCAGACAGTGCAACTAGCTAACATCCGAATACCAAGTATGGAATTCCAGGGTCAGAGCACCAACTTAATATATGTGAGCCGACTATCGTAAGAACAAATGTACAGTATTACACAATTTAAGTAGTGCATGATTCTATTTTTTTTGTTTCAGTAATAGACAGCATGAATGTCAAAAATCTGTCCGTCATTGCTGCAGCCCTGCTGCCTGCTGCCATGCATTACCGCCAAGCTTCGTACTATCAACCGATACTACATCAGCTCTCGCACAGATTATTTCCATGCAATGATGCCACAAAATCGTCAAGAAATCGTTTCAGGTCCGACTCCGAGTAGAACATGTCGTCTTTTTCCGCAGTACAGGCGTATGTGTGGACGTTAGTGACCAGCACCTCCTTGAAACAAACAACTGTCTCCCTTGACTTCCCTTGGCGTTTCAAATGATAATCTCTACGAAACGATCGAAATTCATTGTCATTGTAGTAAAGATCATTCTTCTCATCCCATGTAGTAGTCGGTCGAACAAATACATCCGTCACGATTGGATCGGCAAAGCTTACAGAGCCCGCTAGACAACTGTTTGACGATGATTCTGTACATGCAGAAGATGTCGACGCGGTATCATCGTCATCGCACTTGTTGAATGTAAACGCTAGAGGCATGCTTAGACAGAGCAGAGAGTCTCGATGCCCAATGAATGGCGTCAATGTGTCTGCGTCCAGCCTCCTTCGATGCCCTGGTTCATTCATAACTGCAGCTCGAGCGCTTCGAGAGCAAGGTTGTGGCAGGCCAATGGTAGATAAAATGAAATTCATTGAACTGTTATTGAAAAAGCGAGAAAGGATGATGATATGGCGGCCGTCGTCTCGAAGTTGGATGGCGGAAGGAAATTTGTGTCGATCGTAGGGAGAAACAGACTGCCACTCGGCGATTGCAGATTTACTTCAAGGGACACGATTTCTTTACTCTCAGGCGACCCTAGAAGTAAGAGGGCTTATACTTCTGGTGAAACATCGAATTCACTTGAGCAGCGTGTCTGCCAAGTGGGATGCGAAATTATCAAAAAGTAAGCCACGTCGATTCACTATAATCAATATTGTACAACAATTGATAGACGGTGTCATGAAAACGACACGTCAGTTACATCTGGGCCATTGACAAAAGACGGAGCAGCATAAGTTGCCCGAAGGCTCACTCGTCCGCTTCGAACATGAAGATGACGCTTGTCAACAACTGGAACGAGTTTTATATTCCAACAGCCCTAGCATCAACTACCAGACGATAATTTTGCAACTGACAGCTAAGACAGCGATCCCTTTGCGCAGAAGATCGTCCTCGACACCGCGCTACGTATTACGGATTACGGCAGGACAGAGCTTCGAGACCAAAGAAGTGTGACGAATGACGACGGGAGCGACTTAGGCGGCTTAAGTGACATGCATACTGTTGGCACATTGCGGACGGACGAGGTTGACGTGTCGACGTGTACAAAGCTCTTCCGCTTCCGTCCGCCTCCCTTTTCGAAAAGCGAGTCTGCCCCTCCCACAGAGAAGCAAGCTCTAACAATCCCGATGGCATCTTCCTATTCATGACAAGGTTGAAGGAAAGGTTGACGGTGCACTTCTTCATCATTGTCTCTGACCAAAGGCCGCTCCAAAAGGCAATTAACGTCTTGTTTTGTAGGATTATTGGCAAACTTGAGCGTCATGCAGATATAATTCCCATTGATGCGTATCTCATCCGCACTCCTATTCATGTCTCGAAAGATATTCTGCGCACGCGTTACGAAATGCCAGTTAAGCAATGCAGCAGACTCGATCAACGCCGGCAGCCTTGTCGGCTAACGCAATTATACCACTCCCAATCTTGTCTTTACGAGGATCAGGTTGTTTACTGTAAAGGCCATATCCACTTGTTCTCTACGATGATCGAGAAGGATGGTTTCTATGATTGAAGGATCTTGTGGAATGGAAATGCGGCTTGGAACGACCAGTTTGGTGATTACGTTCCCCGTTCTTCTTGCTTCTGGTTAAGGAAGGATGCAGCGAATCCTTGAATAGCAATCCAGCCTCTCTGCCTTCAATGTATCAAAAGAACTAGCTCACTTGGTTCTATGTAAATAACAAAAACAATCAGTTACTGTTATACTAACGTATGTGCGCTAATCTTTGAAACCCGTGAGATGTTTATTATGTTAGATTGGAATGAGGACAACTCGGCGTCTACGCAGAGTTCTCGCTACATGCTTGATAGTACATTGGCTGACTGCTTCGTCATGAGCAGCAAGAAGAAAAGACAATATGCGTTGCGCTTTATCCCGACGCGTTCAATTTACCCTGCGACCTCGAAGCAACGTTGTTGCCGCTCCCGATGATTTGGCCGTTGGCCGTCGCTACACGCGTTTAAAAAGGTATGGACGATTTGTCATATTACACTCGTGCAGCCCTTGATTCAACACAACTTCAAGCACTAAGTGGTGGCTGCGCAGCAACCATCTTCCCATTCACAACAACTTGCTCTCCTTGCTGTAAAAGTATCATCTCGCTGGCACAGAAGCGGGCGATGGCTTTGGAGTGAGTGGCGCAGAAATTTACCGCAGCCAAACCACGCTCGTGCGCTGGCAGTACCAATCTAAGCAACTGGCCCGAGCTAGCTGTTTGACTCACAAGCAAGCCTCCTAAACACAACGGTGCAACTAACATCCCTTAAAAACGTCAAAGTCCTCTCCTTTCTTTCTACGTCTGGTGCGCGCCTTACAACTATCGACACAAAACGTCCATGGCAACAAAAGAAAAACATGCGAATTTTCCTAGCGCATAGCTTCGACGCAGCACTCGCCACACGCCTGGCTCAAACCCATCTACGGCGCCAAGCAGCAGTTCGCACCGGCCCCTTTGATGTCACGCTCCCGCTAATGATTCAACCTTTCTTAACTCTCAACGAAGATGCCTTAAAATGATCGTCTCCTAACATGAATATCTCCAAAGGGCAGTTGTCTCACCGGGCAGTTCGAGCGTGTTGGCCTAAAATCGAACACCCATAAAACCAAAGTCATGACCTGCTTTCCTGGCCAAATAAGTAGTCAGATCTCGGAACCTGTACAGGAACGGATGCGGGAAGAGATTCTTACCGCGAGCGGCAGCGCCGCCGCGTTCGCTGTTCCATTTGCGATCAAGATCTTGCCGCCAGGTCCCTCCGCATGCACTGCGGGCTCAGCATGGGCTGATTGGCACCAACACCCGGGTGAATCCCGTACTCTCACCCTTGCTATGAACAGCAGTGACGCTTCGTGACCTCTGTACCGCATTAAGGCTTTGTTGCCTCTGTCAACTGCAAGGTTAACGGATGTGCATTAAGAGCTACAACTTGAAACAATCTACGTCGCCACTTCATGGACCGGCATGTAAGAGAATAATTCTTGATCCTGGAGGACGGACAGCATTGCTTTCGCGGTGCGATGATCACCAACGAATTGCTCATTGCCGCGAAGGGGCTGACCGCAAACGGCAGCAGGCATCTGCACTTGTGTACGGCAGCGAATGGTGGATCATGAGTCCCCTATGCTGAAGATGTTGCAGATAAACAATCTGATTGCACGCCGGCTCTCAGGATGCATACCCCACTAACTGCACGCCGGCTTTTGGGCTGCGTGCCCCATTTCTTCCACGGGAGAAGCAATTTCATAGGCAATGAATGTCGCCAGCCTGTTGCCGATTGAGGAGAATTACCAACATCGTTGCATCGTAGCCGCTGACTAAATCGCTATGCAGCCAATCTTTGAACTTTGCACAACCACAAAATGGATGTCTCTATCTTCCCGCGTGTGAGCAGCCGGATTATTCCCATCACCACAATAACAGTTGTGGAGATACCCGGCTGGTTGCTGATCAAGGAGATTATTAGCAGACGTCGCAATGCAAACACTGACTTAATAACTACTAGGCTGATATTTGAATTTTGGAAATCCGCAGAGGCAAATGTCTGGGTTCTCCCGCGCACAGCGGTGGTGAGAGCAGCTTAAAGTAGAGAAACTGCCGGATTAAATAATTCAGTAAATTTTAAATGCAGCTCAACGACGCCTCCGACAAAATCAATGCAAACACTGACTAAATAACTACCTGGCCTATATTTGATTTTTTAAAAATCCGCAGGGGCGAATTTCTGGCTCCTCCCGCTCACAGCGGTGGTTATAACAGCTAAAGATAGAGTGCAGCGAAGTTTTAACGGCAGATCAACGATGCCTTCTACATTTTAAAACAGTTATTTTCAAATAAATTGAAGATAAGCAACAGCATATATTTTTTGCTGCATTAATAATGTGTATATAGTCTTCTCAACAAATTTCAAGATTGGCTGGGCACCTTAGACTGCATGCGAATCATTGATTCGAAATTTTCAACGGCTGGTTCCAAATGATCATTTGGGACAAGGGTTTGGCCATGCAATAATATGATGCGCCGCTGGCGCTCCAGTGGCACCATCTAGACAGATGTGGACCTTCACGCAGCACGCAGAAGGTATGTCATTGACGCCGTTACTGTACTTGAATGCCATGGAGGGGTTTCACCTTGCCAAATACACAAAGCCGCAGCATAGTGTTGTTCGTTTTCGCCTTACAGTACTGAATAATGATGTCATAACGTTATTCAATCAATCCATTTGCGCTGCGCAATGGCCGACCAAAAAAATTCCAACCACCTTGGGTTGAGAGGATCGGATCTTTTTCCGTTCGCTTCTGCATGCAACTTTACAACTTATCATTACCTTCTTCTTACCTTCTCCAGTTTCACTTCTTCTTGACATTCAGTTTCTTGACAGTCCATCATCTGATGCGCAGAGCCAGTCATGCGTGAAGCATTTGACTTGAAAGAGAAATTCATGTTCGATCTTGACGGATCGATGCTGGACTGCTGCACCGTTCAGATGATCATTAGCTGCTGGCACCTTGGTCACCACGCACTGGCGACGGTGGAAGTGATCTGATGCTGATCCAGATGCCTGGCTATCTATGGCTATGAAGCACACGTTCGTGCCGACATCTCCTCATTCATTGCAGAAGAACCTCGACATATCCTCCTCAGCTGGATTGTATTGGATCAATGACGACGACATCTTGTAGATGACGGCAACGGGCAAACCCAGTTTCAGGCACCGTCGGTCTGGTCGGCGTGTGGAACAGGCGGCGAACACGACTCCATTCTTACCGAGCCGAAACAACGCGACAAGGTCGTTTGCAGAATGCGTGTGAATTCTGGCACATCCGTCTACTTTTGCAAGCCCTTTGCGGCAAATGACTTGGAGTGTCCAAGCCACGGCGAGTGAAAACAAAAATTTGCAGTCTAGATGAGCTTTCATCGGACAATCGCTGATGGAATGGCGCCCAACTTGAGATTTGGAGATTACTACGAACAGTTCACTCGCGGAAGCGATGGCTTACAATATATCAACACTTTCGGTACCTTGTCATTCCATTTAGCATGCGACTTGTTAATGCTAGACTCGTCATGTGTCAACTGCCCAGGCTCGTGTTTCGTTGATGCCCCCAAGGTACTTGAGCAATTGGGCGTTGATGAATCGGGGCAGCAGAACAGTTCCTTACAATTGGGCGACCACTGCAAGCCTGGCCACTTGAACCTTACTTTTAGCTGGGTTGATTTGCGCTCCGTCAGCTTTGGAGATTCGAAACTTTCCGAGTAACATTGAAATAGTCACATTTTGACTATTGCACGAGGAATGGATGGAGCTGACACGCTCGACAACGGGCGATGGCAGTGGTGGGCTGAGCGTTGAGCGCTGAGCGCTGAGCGACGCGCACAATTCGCGAACGACTTGGTTTTCTCGACAAAATGATCTGGACGCCATATTCTTGCGAGTTGCCGGTGTGTTGCGCTTGGACGCAGCGCTCTTGGGGCACCGAACGAAAATGGACACTGAGCTCAAGTTGCAGAGTCCAATCGATGAAGACCTGCAGATTTTACGTAGTGGGAAGAAAAGAAATACAACGGCTTGTCGCAACTTTTCGATCCTACTAAGGGAAGCGGATTGGGCAAGGACCACTCATCTCGCTCCTTTAACCTTTGCATATACCTCAACGACACGCCGCAAGGAGAAGATAAAAGCTGTCCTCGATGGCGCAACGGACATACAAGCGAGCCTTTCAGCGCTAACCTAGAAACATGACGACTCCGGACTCCGCAACATACTGCCCTTTGCGAATATTTGGATTCATGATCCAAATTGAACATAATCGTCGGTTTACTCAAGTAGTAAATGTGGATCTTGGTGCAGTCGGACGTAATTCCCTTTGGATTTTGCTCGCATTAGCAGAATGGAGGCAAGCATCGCTCTGCCGCACACTAGAAGTATACAAGCATGCGGTTTAGACCGTAGTCTACGCATGCGACAGGTTTCGCGCGATAGTATTTGCAGTGGATGGCAGTAGAGTGCTTTAATGCATTACAATTGAGTTATTCTACGATTATCGTTCATGTATGTCACATGAGGAGACGTCAACGGGTCCGCAAATGCTGTCGAGTAACATGTAATTCAGTTCCTGATTCGCAATCGACAGCAAATGATAGTCGTCATAGTACCAAGACCGTGGAAGACCAAGCGTTGGTTTCAGACGATCAAAAACTGGTGCCTCGCAGCCATGCGCAGGTACTTGAGTATGATTTGACCCTTGCACCCAAGGATGTGATATGGCGGTTGCCTTCACGCCTGGGTTTTCACTCATGAACTGTTTAACGGCACATCCAAAACGGGCAGGAGTTTCACCTTTCTCATGATGCCAGCCTGTACTGGCATAGACATGCTAGCTGGGGCACAATCTGTAGCAATGCATTGCTGGTTGACAATTTAATCGCGGGGGCATGGTAGCACTCGCCTGGCGCGCAGCGAGATGGCAAAGATGCATTGCCCATGCTATGGTTGCTACCGACGGCGCTTTCCCACGGAGACAAGGGCGGAAACTCAGAGTGAAACAAAATTCGGTCAACAAAATTAAGGAGAAATGTCAATCGAAGTTGTCCGTAAGGCGTTGACCTGCCAAAGTACCGATTCTCGTGGGTGTGACGGGGCAGAAAATGATGGTGGCGATGGCAGTCACACGTATCATTCAAAGCTCTCGATGACATGTCGTACCAGTCATTCCAGGTCCAGCCTTTGCTCGATTCGTGGTCGATGAGAAAGCAGTTGGCGCTTTTGTTGAATGCAGACTGGTTATTGTTTGAGTCCAAATCCCTGTAATCTTCGCATCGGGGCCACTCGCCAGTGGCCAAATAGTCAGCAAGTGCAATATACTGATATCGGACACGGGAATCTCCGATGAGAACAACATGCTTCTTAGCCATACACTGCTGATATCCGATGTGTGATCGATAGAACTTGCCAACCGTTTTATTGTCAATAGCATGTACCTGACCATCACCAACATATCGCATCGTTCCGTTCAAATCAAGCGCCCACTTCAATGGTGACTCAAGAGTCTTGAGGATAGCATCGGCTGTGAATTTGGCCATGAAGCAAGTACCCAAATGCTCCGTGTCTTGCTCTTGCAGGTCGTGCCGATCCTCAAGTAGCGTGGTGGTCGTCTTGAGAAATAGCTTGTCAGTGAACATCTGGAAATTATACGTCATGGTCGAGATCGAAAAGAAGACAAGTGCTAGCCGCGAAAGAAGCATTTTTAATATTGTTGTTGCAAAGATGAAAGGGAGACGAAATTATGACCTCGCGACGACTGAAGCAATGCTGCAAACACGATTGGCGTCGTGGAATCGGAAAGGATGCACGCCGAAGATGTTCTACACTGGTGAAAAAGAGAAATGGCTTATCCGATGACGGAACTTGGGGCTTACGCCGTTATGCCCATCGAGAGGCCCAGGGTCGAGAGAATCACTTTAGTTCGTCACTGGTGAAGACGGCAAGTTAATCGTCACTCACTGTCAATCGTGAAAAGCAGCGACAACAGCGCATGTGTTTCGGTAGTATAGCCACACGACACAGAGCAAGGGTCGATTTTAACTATCAGAAACACGGCATACTTAACCCAAAATTCGCAGCATTAATCGGTTTATTGCTCACAGCTTGTCAAGCAAAACCTAACCTAACCCTAATAAGCTGGGTGCCGTCAGCGCACAGTTCCCTTTGCAGGCCTGTCAGCGGTCGATGCGAACAGACGTGTAGTTATACGCAAGCTTTCTGTTGGCCCGATCTACATAGTTGGATAAGCTTCCTTTTCTTGTTGCTTACAGGAGTGATGATGTCTCTCTAATACTACTACCGCGTACACAGAAGCTACCGGTGCGTTTGTTGACGTGCGTGACGGTCAGCACCGCTGCGACATAAGAAGAACAGTTTCGAAATGGCGCGCCATGGCGCATGGACGACTGATGCACAATGAAAATCACCATCAACATTACAATGTGGACTTGTCCATAACTACACTGACTTGGTGGATTATAAAGCAGTATTTTCGGTGCTCGCGTCTGCCTGACAGTAAATGAATGATGTTGCGACGATCCATGACGGCGAGGTGAAGAATCGTTCGTCGTCGGATGGCTTGGTCCAAAGGCGACGTCGACTGGGACTCTTTATCTTTGCATGTCTCCAAACATTCTTGTTTGTGGGTAGCTTATACAGTTGGGGCCCTTTTCAGCTAATGATGGAGGAGAACTCTGCCTTTGATTGGAAATGTGCAGCTGACAACGAGACGACTAACGTGACAACGATTGAGGCAGCAGCTGCAACATCCGCATCCACATCTACTTCAGGCGAGCTATGCGCAGATCAAACGTCTGCTTTGTTGAATGTTAATCTAGTTGCCATCACCACACAGATCCTGAGTCCGGTACTTGGACACTTTATCGACAAGTGCGGGCCGAAAGCAGGCATTTATTTTCTGACGACGTGTTTGTGGACTGGACTCGCACTTGTGACGATTGCAACGTCTCGCAACGCGCCGACATACGAAAATACGGCTGCTCTGGATCGTCTCTTGTATGTGGGCTACTGTTTGCTGGCATTGGTCACATGGACGGGCGATTTGATGATTGTACAAGTTGGTTTATACTTTGCTGGGCACACGAGAAGTCGCGTCATTTTCAGTTTGAGTGCAATGTTTGACGCTGGAGGCGTCGTCTACTTGGGTCTTCGAGCTATTACGCAATCGTCGCCCGATGTCTCAGTGACGGTTTGGATAGGTACATTTTTGCTTCTCAGCATTTGTGTCATGAGTGGAAGCATTTACTTTTGGAACGTTGCAGTAGCCTCGTCGGATGCAGACGACGAAGCAGCGAAACATACGGAAGCAATTGAGAGTTCAGATGGGGATGCAGCTGAAGAACAGATGCAAGCTACTGAGCAGGGGGATTTGCCGGAAAATACATCCGCAGTGCAAGGCTGCCACGACACAGAGTTGCCGATTGAGGCCGATGACGGTTCTGCTGCTCCTGATACCCTCGAGCAGTCCGTCACGAACGTACCCGCAGAGAACATGCACGACTACATCCTTGTATCAGAAAGAAGTGTCAAGGATCAGCTCCTGTCACTTCCTTTTCTGTTGCTATGTGCGTTCTTCGCAATCCAATATACTTCCTACCAGTGGAACGTGAGCACCATGCGTGACTTCTTAGCCTACTTGGGCGACGATGATTACGACAACCGGTATTTGAAAATATTCACGCTCCTCTTACCTGGTGGCATTGCTGTTTTGCCGCTTGTTGACGCCATTCTGATCCATCTTGACTTTGTTAGAGCGTTTCAATGCGTCAATGCTTTAGCGCTTGGTTATACGCTGGTAAAGGTGTGCAGTGACAGTTTACAAGTGCAAATTGCTGGCTTTGTCTTGTTTGTCATCTTTAGTTGTGTGATGTTTGGAGTAACATTCTCTTTCTTGCCGGTGCTACTAGCCGGCAACGTCGTGGGCAAAGCGGCTGGCATTATGTTTGCCGTAACTGGTCTGACGAGCCTTATCTGCCTACCATTGGCGCGCCTCGCTGTTCAAGATCTGGGTGGTAACTTCTTCATACCCAATTTGGTTTTCTGCGCATTGCTTTTTCCAAGCATTGTGTTGATTTACTTGATTGGACGTTGTATGAAGCGAGAGAATGAAGCAAAGGTTCAGAGACGAACGTCCTTGACATCGTCTGTCAGATAAATTTAGGCAGGGTGATGTACATGTAACGGTATACCGAGCAGCTACATTATACTTTACTGTATATACTTACTGAGCTACTCTATTTGTTAACGTGCAAGTAAAGCCTCGGGAAGATAGATTTTAGAACCGGACCGACATCATCAAATTCTTATAGCCAATGCCGTTCCAAGAGCATTACACATTGCAGCGCCATAGCAAAATGAATTCATCACCAATCCCAGAGGTCAAACCGTGTCACATCCTTCCGTGTAATATCGATTTCACTGGAGCCTTGCCAGATGATGGTCGACTTGTGTATTTTCAGCCGCAGCCGTTAAAGTTGTCAGCCGTAGACGGAGGCGATCAGATTTACGCAGCACAGTTTCGAGGTCGAGGTTTACTAGCCAAAGCCATTTCGACCAGTGGACAAGTAGTCATGGTGACAGACAACAAGTTTCGAAAAGTTTCCGCCTTTGACAAAGTGTTCGAATGGCAGCACGCTCACCAACCATCGGCAGTTGTCACGTCGTCGAGTCGAATGGGAAAGATAATGGAATGGTATGAGGTTTCATCGGCTCTACACGCGCCAGTAGATACGAGAGAATGAGTAACATAACGATAGGTCAGTTCATGCGCTGTTTTTCGGGAAGGTAACATAAGATGGAGTTGCCGACTAGTGTCCATTATTTGTTGCCTGCTGGACGACATCGATAAGTAATTTTTATATCCGGTAACTTACTTATCAAAAATGACTATCGTATATTTCATACTTAATGCTTTCTGTAGCTGTATTTACTAGTACGAGTATTTGTCATACACAAGCTGGCACCTTGGCCACTCGGCAGTAGACATTAGTTGTTTGTTGTTGCCTTGCACGCCTCACTCTGCAGGTGTAACATAGCTCTCCAACGCCAGCAACTTCTCGGCATCCTGCTTTAGTTCATTCAAGTACTTGAGCGTACCCTCATAGTTCTCCTGTCCCTTTCGACTGTTGCGATTGATGCCAATCAGATCAAACGTGACGGAATTACAGATGATGGTGGCCTTTTCTTGCAGCTCCTTTGGTAACATTTTCTTGGCCTTTCCCATGTACTGTTTTCGCAATACTTGATCGTAACCTTTTGTAAATTCGAGTAGTCCTTCAAAGTCACGAGCGTCAATGCGTTTCTGCATGAGTGCAACGCCGCCTTTTGGGTCGTACAATTCGAATCGAACCAAATCGTATGGATTTTTCGTGCTTGTAGAAGTGCCATCGGCAGCATTAGATGGAACTGTTTGTGATAGCCAGCCTGTGATTCCAACAATTGTCATGAGAGCGTCTCGTCGATTCAATGACGTCAATTCCAATTTGGTCGATGGTGCAAGCTTTGGTTGAATGCCTTGTCGTAAGAGAAGGTTCTGAAACGCCAATGCTGGTATACCGCAAATCAGGAGCGATAGAGCTAATCTTGATGGAAACATGATGTGCAGATATGCGCCAACTGTCTGGTCAAAGTAATATGTACAGTGCTTGTAATGAGGTAGATGTGCATCGAAATTGTGATGGTGATCGGCATCTCGCAGGTTCAAGTTGGATATCAAGCGCGAATGAAAAGCCACAACTAAGCCTTAACTGTAAGTATTTTCGGTGGAATCTTGTGGCGGTAGATCGACCGCTCGGCCATGACGGACGGTCATTACAGCCTCCGTACACGCAGGATTCATCGCGTCTACTTGAGCTTCCTTTATAATCAGCAATGCTGACCAAGTTCGAGTCCAAATCAGCGAGGGTCAAGGGACTCGCATTTCACCCAGTTCGTCCATGGGTTTGTGCGTCTCTTCACAATGGAGTCATTCAGCTGTAAGTGGGCTACAGGTGCATTCCGATGATTGAGAGGTAACGGATCGGCTGGAAAGGATCCCTGTGGTCAGCTGCATGACGTGATCATGGATAGAGCGCTTTAGTGCTTGCTAATGCATTATAGTAAGCGTTGCAGCTTCTTCTCACACTAAAACGTCATGCGTTATATCACCTCTTGCTCATTATCATAGCTGGGACTATCGCGTTGGAACAGTCATTGATCGCTTCGAGGAGCACGACGGGCCAGTCAGAGGCGTCGATTTTCACTTGACGGAGCCCTTTCTAGTTTCTGGAGGAGATGATTACAAGATCAAGGTACGAATCTGAAAGCAAAGCGGAGATGCAGAGACATTCGGTAAAGTAAGTTTTGCTTCCCGCTCGTTTCACAACACTAATCAACTTTCCTCCTCCTCTATTATAATCAGGTTTGGGACTACAAGTTGCGTCGCTGCCTTTTTACGCTGCTTGGCCATTTGGATTACATTCGCACTGTACAGTTTCATCCCAATGCGAGCCAGTTTCCTTGGATTCTATCGGCTAGCGACGATCAAACGCTCCGGCTTTGGAATTTTGCTACTCGCACCTGCCTTTCAGTGTTGACTGGGCATAATCATTATGGTAAGAATAGCTGACGGAAGTCTATTTGTCTTCACTCGACAAATTAATCTTATTATCTTTCTTTATTCACTCAGTCATGTGTGCGGCGTTCCATCCCACCGAGGATTTGATTGTTTCAGCGTCGCTTGACCAAACGGTTCGCGTTTGGGACACAACGGGTTTGCGAAAGAAGCAAAGCAGCGACGGCATGGATGAGTCAAGCAGTTCTCTCGGCGGTGCCCTCCAGGCGCAGCGGAAGGTGACTGGACTCAACGTTCAGGCCGAGCTTTTTGGAACCAACGATGTCGTCGTCAAGTATGTTCTAGAAGGACATGAGCGAGGTGTCAACTGGGCCTCGTTTCATCCTACCTTGCCTTTGCTTTGTAGCGCGGCTGATGACAGGCAGGTCAAACTATGGCGCATGAGCGAAACCAAGGCATGGGAGGTCGATACGCTTCGTGGGCATGCCAACAATGTGAGCTGCTGCCTCTTTCACCCAAAGCATGACTTGGTTGTATCCAACTCGGAAGATAGATCAATTCGTGTTTGGGATGTTTCAAAGAGAGTTGGAGTTCAGACTTTTCGTCGCGAAGGCGATCGCTTTTGGATTCTGGCGGCTCATCGTTCGCAGAATCTGCTTGCTGCTGGTCATGATTCTGGTATGATTGTCTTCAAGCTCGAGCGTGAGCGTCCTGCTAGCTGCGATGGCCCAGCTGGCACCATGTACTACGTTCGAGGTCGGGAACTGTTTCTGCATGACTTTTCTCGTGGTGGCAATGGTATAGATATTCCCATTACAAGTCTTCGTCGCATGGGACAGCAAGCTCAGACGGATGGGATCGGGAGTGCGCCTCGGTTCTTATCGTACAACCACCACAATCCTTCGGAGGGAAACATACTTGTTACATCGGACATTGATGGCGGTTCTTACGAACTTGTGACGTTCAGTCTGTCAAATCCAAGCGCCTCCGTGTCGGACGGCAAGCGAGGATCTTGTTTGGGACCAGGCGTCTTTTTGGGACGTAATCGTTTTGCCGTATTGGATCGCCAACGTCAAATTGTCATCAAGAATATGCAAAACGAAACCACCAAGCGTGTTCAACCACCAGTTCCCAATGTGGATGGACTTTTGGACGGCGGTGCTTCGGGTCGTGTTCTTTTGCGTGCGGAGGATCGGGCTGTTCTCTTTGAGGTGCAGAGTCGCCGAGTCCTTGGGGAAATAACGGCGCCAAAGATCAAGAGTGTTGTTTGGAGCCCGGATGGTAGTCATGTTGCAATTTTGTGCAAGTACGGAGTCATCATTGCGGATCGCCAGTTGGAGCAACTTTGCAGCATATCTGACAATGTTCGCATCAAGAGCGGAGCTTGGGACTGCAGTCCGTCAGGAGGAACAGCCAATCAGCTCTTCATTTACACGACATTGCATCATGTTAAGTATTGTCTGCCATCTGGCGACACTGGAACAATCCGCACTTTGGATCAACCTTTATATGCCATGCGAGCATCGAAAGACCAGTTGTTTTGTCTCGATCGCGAAGCTCGTCCTCGCATGATTAGCACGGACACGACAGAAGCTCGCTTCAAGCTCGCTCTCTCGACCAAGCGTTATGGCAAGGTTATGCATATGGTGCGTCACTCTCGTCTTTGTGGCCGGGCTATCGTTGCTTACTTGCAGTCCAAGGGATTTCCGGAGGTTGCTCTCCACTTTGTACGTGAACCTCGCACTCGTTTCCGCCTGGCACTGGCATGCGGAAATATTGAAGCTGCTATGGAGTCGGCGTTTATGCTCGAGCAAACCGCCGAAAGTGAAGGCAAAGATAACAAGCGCGAAGTTTGGGGAGAAATTGGGAATGAAGCGCTTCGCCAGGGTAATCATCAAGTTGTTGAGATGAGTTACCAACGCACCAAGGACTTTGATCGCCTCTCGTTTCTCTACTTAATCACTGGAGATACAGAAAAGCTTCGCAAGATGTTGAAGATTTCGAACATGCGTCAAGACATCATGGGGAGGTATCAGAATGCCTTGCTGCTCGGTGACGCTGCCGAAAGAGTAAGAGTCCTTGAAGAGAGCGGCAATTTGCCGCTCGCCTATATTAGTGCGACCATGCTTGGACTGGCGGAAGACGCCGATCGTATCAAGATTACCATTGAAACAAATGACGGTACGGTTGACGGCCTTTTGGAAAAAGTGGCGTCAGCTGATACCCGAGGAGCGGGTCGACTCCTCCAGCCGCCGACTCCTATTTATCGAGAAGCGAATTGGCCGACGTTGGAGGTACAAAAGACAACTCTTGAAGATCTGTCGGCAGCTGACACGCAAGGTCACGAAGATGTTGACGATTACGATGAAACGGCTCGTCCAACTGCCACTGCAGCGCAAGACATGGACTGGGATGCTGAAGATGAGGTCGCTGTTGGTGGCACAGGTGCTGCCGCTACCGCTGCTGAGGATCTGGATTTTGGCGATGACATGGGAGATTGGGACGATGATCTTGGAGATATTGGTGACCTTGGTGGTCCGCCGTTGAAACCAGCAGATTCTATGGAGGATCTTGATGATGTTGGCGATATTGGAGACTTCCGCATGCCGACGGCTGGGCGACCTGCCCCTGCATGTTGGGTACAGAATAGTTCTCACGCCGCAGATCACCTTGCGGCTGGTGCTGCTGCATCGTCACTGCAACTATTGAATCGTCAAATTGCAGTTAGCGACTTCTCCGTGCTGAAGGACAGTTTAATCAATTGCTACCTTGGTTCAATGACAAGTGTACCGGGAGTTCCAGGAAGTGGAAGCATGCTGATTCCATTGCTTCGAAATGATGGTGGTGGACCGCCGGAGGCCGCTAGCTTGCCTCGCACGCCATTGAAACTTAAGGATCTTGTTGCCGGTATTCGTGACGGGTACAAATACTTCCAAGGTGGAAAGTTCAACGACGCTAGGGCTGCGTTTACTTCAGTTTTAACTCAGATTCCTCTTGTCGTTACTGACGATAAGGCTGAAGCGAATGAGATGAAAGAAATGCTGACTATCTGTACCGAATACATTACGGCCATTCGCATCAAAGGCGCCATGAACGAAGTTGCAGCAGATCCTATCAAGTCGACGGAGCTGTCTGCCTACTTTACTCACTGCCAGCTTCTTCCTGTTCACTTACTTCTCGCTCTTCGCTCGGCAATGGGAACTGCGTTCAAGCACAAGAATTTCATTGCTGCAGCTGGTTTTGCACGACGCTTGTTGGAGCTGCCTGATATGAGTAGCGAACGCAATGCTGAGCTACGTTTGAAGGCGACAAAAATTCTACAAAAGTCGGAGCAAATGGCTCGCAATGAACATCAACTAAACTATGACAACTCCAAGGCATTCCAGATTGACTGCAAGGACTTCAAACCCATTTACGCTGGCGAAGCTACCGTTGAATGCTCTTACTGCGGTTCCATCTATTCAGACGCTTCCATGTCGCACAATATATGCCTCACTTGCTCCTTTTGCGCTGTGGGTATCAAGACGATTGGTCTTGTCACAGGTTAGACGTTGCGTAGAAAATAAATGAATGAATTATTTGTCTTGTTTGAAGTTGCTACTTATTTATTGTAACCTTACGTATATGCGAAGCGGCTCATGCCGTTTAATCAATCTGATCAGCGTCGTTGCGGTCTTTCCATCCCATCTTGAAGACCAAGGCATGAGGTTGGGCTCGATGCAACAGCTGAACCAACTCTTCGCCGATGCCTCCACGTCGACAATTTTAGCCTCTTTTCATTGGCTCTGAACCAGCGCGTCATCGGTTGACGTCGTCGCATTGGTTTTGGAATTCCGGGTTCGCGAATCATTTTCGCCGGCCACCGACGCCTCGGCACGATCTGAGCATTTCTGCAACGACGAAAAGCACCAACGTTGCTACTCTATCAAACGTAGTTTTATAAATGTTTTGATGACAACTAGGCTTTAGAACTAAATGCCGACTCTCCCGCCGTACTCGACGTTTCGGACGGACGCGAAAGTGAGTAAAAATGAACCCAAGGAAAACGCAAATGTAGACAGCATTTTTCCATCAACGCCTTGAATTTTCTGCATGCTTTCTTCCCTGTACTGCTGAGGAAAATTGCATACTCGATTGAGAACAAAATGGGTTTTCTACTATATTTGTAGCTTGTCTGGTTTTCGGTTTCAAGTTTCGCACTTTCTATCGCTCATAGCTTGCAGAGAAATGACCTGCAACGTTAGATGAGCATGTCTTGACTAACTTATGAATCCTCATTATTATTCCTTTTCGCAGCAAATGATGTATCCACAAGCAATATCTCATGGGGTACGTTTGAATTGAGTATGACTCGAAAGCGGCCTACGCTGTGTTTCGCATCACTTCTCCACTAACGTACACTGCAATTTCGCACAACTACACACTCACAAATAGAATGTCTTACGGTTCACCCCTCCTGGTTTCAAACATGAGCTAAATGTTAAATTTCCCGATTCGAGACTAGCAGTCTGCGAAAAATGCAAAAAGAACTTCAAGACAAGAGACCTTTGTCGAGTCCGCAATTGCCATTCCGGTGCTCCATGGACGACGGCATATATCTGCATCACCATTGACGATTCGTGCTTGGACGAATATGGAAAGTACGTAGATAAGGCACTTACTGTTCGCATGGTCAATTGGCGGCCCTTTGTTACCAAAAAACCATTTGACGTCAAGGCGCCAGTCTGCGCCGCCTGCAAGAGGACCAATCGGACAAGGACCTTTTGTCGCGACAAGAACCATCATCGCCATCTCCCTTGGTGTACTGTATACGTGCTGCTCACGGCACTGGATCAGACTGATTCATATACACTCGTTGCGGCGCCTTCTCAAAAAGTTGACTCGGACGGCGACGGCGACAGCTATGCGGAGGATTCCAAAACAAACAGCAGGGATGAAGGGAGTGTCGCAGGTTCTGTCACAATCGGCAGCGATGCCGATATCGACAGCGATGACATTAATGATATCGCTGAGAGCAAAACGTTTCTCGTCAAGGTGTCGACTCAAGGATCTTCGCTTCACTGGCTTGACCTTGCTGACTATGATCCGTCGTCCGGGACCGAAAGCGTTCATGGGCACGGACAACCTCTCATTGAATTGCCGGTGCCTCCGCACATGTATCAGCACATGCCGATCGACGCGCAAACTCCATATTATACTCATGGCATGGACTACGCAGCAATGCAACACCAGAATGCCTTGAAAACGCAACAACAGCAATTATTTTACCAACATTTGCAGCAGCAACAACATCACCAATTTCAACCTCCCGCACCATGGATGTATCCCATGTATGCCGATCCGGTCCAAGCTACAGAAGCAGTTGGAGAGAACGACAAGACTCCAGAGGGCGAGCGAGACGCAACACATGATGAAGCATACCAAACGCTGCAGTACCATCAGCAACATCATTGGGCGCAAATGCATCAATACCGGCATTATCCAGCAGCTGGTGGTGGTTACAATCAAGGAAATGGATGTGCTGATGGCCATCGTGACGATGCTGTTGAAAATGGCGAAGACGACGATGATGACGAGGAAGAGGAGGAGGAGGAGGATGGTGAAGTTGAACATAAGCGACAGAGACTGTCGTAACTCTTCCTTGGATCTGCTAGGATATATATCCGTATTGCTTCAATCTGTCTTCGCTCTTTCTCCAATCCTTGTCGACTTTGACACTTAAATTCAAATAGACCTAAGATACATACAATAAACGGTTCAGTGACAACCATTGACGCTTTCCATATCACCGTTCATAGACGAGTGCGTGCCACTCACCTTCTTTTTGAAAAAATCTTCCAGCTTTTCTCGAGCGTTGGTACCGACAAGCTTGATCTTTTCTCCGCCTTTTCCTACAACAATGCCTTTCTGACTGTTGCGTTCAACAATGACACTAGCGTTAATGCGTAGAACTGGTTTCGTATCTTCCTCCGTCGGCTCTTTGAAAGAGTTGATCTGGACTTCGCAACAATATGGAATCTCCTTCTTCAACAGCTCAAACAAAGCAGCGCGTATCGTTTCGGACGCAATAAACCGCTCCGTACGGTCAGTCAATATATCAGTGTCATACAGTGGAGGGCTGAGCGGCAACAATTGCATTGCTTCGTCGTCCGTCACAAATTGAAATCCGTCACGATACATGCCAGACAGCGGTCGTCCCAGCTCCCGCAATGCTTCTGGAACGTTTGGACCGCCAGTCAAGATCCGTCGCAATGCCACCACGCCAGGATCCAATGCGCCATTGGCCGCCACCATGGGCAGCACGACGAGTGCATTCGGCAGCAAACTTCGCCAGCGATCCACCGCCTCCTCCACTGTAACAGTCTTATCCGTACCGTCGTCTGCAGCAACGTTAACCTTGCTTGCGAGGTCAATCTTGTTAATGCTAACAATCGTTGGTTTGCCGCTTAGTTTCATCTTTTCAAACAATGTATCGTCGTCAATCGGCGTACTAAACAGGTCGGTCACCACCAGCAACACATCGGCATCCCGAAAGGCACTAACAACAGCCTCCATCATTCCCTCCTGCAGCTTGTAGGCTGGTTCGCCAATGACTCCAGGCGTGTCAAAGAGGCAGACTTGGCAGCGTTCGTTCGACAAGAGGCCAAGAATCGCGTGACGCGTCGTTTGCGGACGAGCCGTCGCAATGCAAAGGCTGTCTTCAATCAAGGCATTCAAAAGTGTACTCTTGCCCTGTGATACATAGTCGTTCGTGCAAATGTTAGTGGATATGAAATAGGTAGATGTGTATGGTGTGACGTCGCAGTCGACGCCAAAAACGATTAACGTACCATGTTTGGCGCGCCAATGATGGAAACGAAACCGCAACGAAAGTCGTCTCGTACTTGTTCCGCATGATCACTACTCTCCAAAAAGCTATCTACAATCGAAGATGTGGCGTCGTCATTTTTCTTCGTACTGGCTTGTTTCGTCGTCATCCGTCGAATTGTTCCGTGATGGGGAATGAATTGTCGTGTCGAAAAGAGTTGTCGCGCACGAGACTGGATCGGTATAAAGGCGTCCGTCAATTGACTTGATAGAATGATTAGAGCAATGCATAGTTTGAGCTGCACAAGATAGCGTGCTATACTGGTAGTAGTCGTCATGGTTTTCGAATATGGTTGGTTGATCTTGTGATTTGTGATAGTGTTTGGTTTTGATTTCCTCGCTGCGACACATTTTCGCGCGCGTGCCCATCCTCGTCTGCCACTCGTTCGTTACGACAGCAGCCACACGTTAAGCATCCACGACTAGTCATTCGCGAGTGGAACGTCATCCGCATGCGCCGCGTTGGATTTTTGGTTTCGCGCAACGGCTCGATGCGGCAGCCGCAACACAACGAACCGTACACCTGCAGCAGCCTCTCGTGCAGTTACACAAATCGTATAAAGGATCTTGTCGCGACTGCCATTGAACTAGTCGCGCAAGTTTAACAAAAGCAGCATTACCATGGCGGGAGTTCCGCTGGCTTTTAGCGAAGCGCTGAATGTGAGTAGCAGTAGCAGACGCGTGCATGTATCTTTTTGGCGTAGCGATCGTACGGCTGCATGCGCCGACCTTTCTCAACGGTTGGCAAAAATATCGGCGTACTGCTTGAATTTTCGAATGGGAGTATCGCATTGTTTTATGTTAAAAATGATTTGCAATTTATATGTTTAAGTGTTGTTGGAGCAAGAGGAAATGGAAGCGACTCTAATTGGCCTCGGAGGGAGTCATTCGCTCCTTATTTGCCATGACTCGGAAGATGCGGTCGATGGCTACAAGCGTCCATTAAACGATTACATTGCTTATTGCAAATGTATTGCTTTATTGAGATGGAGCTGTACTGCTGCATGAATTTAGTCTCGCGCCATTGCGATTCTGAGTGTTTCGATTCGAAAATTACTAACGCACGCGATTCCTTCAATTTCTCCTTTTTCATCACAGCTCCAAACTCTTGGAATTCCCGGAGACAGCATCAAGCATGGACTTACAACGATGGACTCGGATCGCTGGATCATTTCGGTCGAGCCGAACCAGTTGACCATGGTGGACTTGCTCAATGGCGCTCAACCGACGCGCAAGCCAATGCAGGCGGAAGCTGCCTTGATGCATCCGGTTCGCAACATTTTGGCTCTTCGATCCGGAAACATTGTTCAAGTCTTTGATATCGACGCCAAGGCCAAGCTCAAGTCTCATACAATGCCGGAACCAGTCGTCTTTTGGCGCTGGACGAGTCCGTCGAATCTTGCCTTGGTCACGGCCACGTCCGTGTACCACATGCCGCTCGATGGACAAGCTGGCGCTGCCAAGGCGTTTGACCGTCATGCGACGCTTGGTCCAACCTCGCAGATTATCAACTACCGCGTTTCCCCCGACGGCAAGTGGGCCTTGCTTGGAGGAATCTCGGCTCGTCCAGGCGGCGGCGTGAATGGAAATATGCAGCTGCATACGTTTGAAAAGAATGTTTCGCAGCCACTGGAGGGTCATGCTGGAGCCTTTGCCGTGCTCCGTCTGCCTGGACGCGAGCCGGCGCAAGTCCTTTGCTTTCACGGAAAAAAGTCGGCGGGAGACGAGCCGCCGCAGCTGTTCATTCGCGAGGTTGGTCGCGATCCAAGCAAGGGACCAGCGTTTGGAGTGCAGCCGCAAGTGATTCCCATTGCACCAGATGCGCAAGATGACTTTCCAGTCAGTTTGAACATTGATCAGAAGAATGAGATTGCCATTATGCTGACCAAGATGGGTTATGCATTCATGTTTGACCTTCACTCGGGCAAGACGTTTTTCCGCAACCGCGTTACGAATGAGACGGTCTTTGCAACTTGCACTCAAGAGTCAACTGGAGCAATCTTTGGAATTACTGTTCGCTCCGGCAAAGTTTTGCGTTTGCAGTTTAATGGCTCGGCCTTGGTGCCATATGTCATGTCGACTTTGCGCGACACTGATCTTGCGACCAAGATGGCGGGTCGACTCAACTTGCCTGGTGCCGAAGGACTCTTTGCCGCCGAGTTTGACCGCCTTTTGTCGCAAGGACAAGTGGAGGCGGCTGCCCGCGTCGTTGCTGCTTCGGGAGCGGCCTTGAGAACGCCTGCCACCATTGCGCGTTTCCAGCAGATTCCGGCACAGCCCAACCAGGTTCCGCCGCTCTTGCAGTACTTCTCCGTCTTGCTCGAGTCTGGTCGTTTGAACGAGCAAGAGTCGGTGGAAGTGGCCAAGCCGGTCGTACAACAGCAGCGTTTGCCGCTGATGGAGAAGTGGCTCAAGGAAGACAAGTTGGCGGCGTCGGAGGCGCTCGGTGACTTGATCATGCCGCATGATACCGGCATGGCCCTCTCGGTTTACTTGCGCGCAGAATGCCACGCCAAGGCGATTCAGTGCTTTGTCCAGCGCGGAGAGTACGAGAAGATTGTTGCATATTCGACCAGCGTTGGCTACAAGATGGACTACGCACAGATGTTGAATCAGCTACTTTTCAGCAACCCGGGAGCCGCTCTTGAGTTGGCCAAGGGCCTTGTCAATGCGGAAGGTGGTCCATTGATTGATATTCAAGCTACGGCGGAAGCGTTCTTGTCAAGCAATCGTATTCAAGAAACGACGGCCTTTTTGCTCGAGGCGCTCAAGGATAACAAGTCGGAGCATGCCTACTTGCAGACTAAGCTACTTGAAATCAACTTGCTAGGCGGAGCTCCTCAAGTGGCAGACGCCATTATGCAGCAGGGCGTCTTTACGCATTATGATCGTCCTCACATTGGAAAACTCTGCGAAAAGGCGAACATGTGGCAGCGGGCCGCAGAGCACTACACGGAGATCAATGACATTAAGCGCGTCTTCAAGAATTGCCATCAGATGCAACCAGAGTTTGTCGTCGACTATTTCGGAAAGCTTAATCGCGAGCAGAGCATCTCGCTACTCAGAGAAATGATTTCGAAGGGCGCGCAGAACATGCAGCTTTGTGTTGAGGTGGCGAAGAAATACCACGAGGAGCTCGGCGCTGGTGAGCTCGTTCAAGTTTTTGAAAGCGCCCGCGCCACAGAAGGATTGTATTACTTTTTGGGCACGATTGTTAATGTTTCGGAAGACCCGTTTGTGCACTTCAAGTATATTCAGGCCTCCTGTCAGCTTGGTCAGTTCAAGGAAGCGGAACGAGTCTGTCGCGATTCCAACATTTACATTCCTGAGGAAGTGAAGGACTATTTGAAGAACGCCAAGCTTCCCGACCCACGTCCGCTCATTCATGTTTGCGATCGGCATGGCTTTGTCGAAGAGCTGACGGAGTACTTGTACTTGAACAGCCTGGTGCAGTACATTGAGGTTTATGTTACGAAGGTGTCTCCTGGCAAGACGCCGATGGTGGTTGGCAAATTGTTTGACCTTGGCGGCAATGAAGACTACATCAAGCGGCTTTTAATGGCTGTCGGCACCGCATGCCCTGTCGACGAGATGGTTGAAGTTGCGGAATCTCGCAACCGTCTCCGACTCTTACAAGGATGGCTTGAAGCGCGGGTAGCGACTGGAAGCACTGAACCTGGCACGCACAACGCACTTGGTAAGATCTATATCACGCTCAACAAGGATCCTAAGTCATTCTTGTTAAACAACATGTTTTACGACCCCAAGGTCATTGGTCCATTCTGTGAGTCGTTGGATCCCCAGCTTGCGTTTGTCGCATACAAGAAGGGCGCTGGCGAATGCGATGATCAGCTTATTAAAGTGTGCCATGATCACGGGCTCTATCGTGACCTTGCCAAATACCTCGTTGAGCGCCAAGATGCGGAACTCTGGGGTAAAGTGCTGAACAAGGAGGAAGGACAAGCTGAAGACGACCCGCAGCGTCGGCAGCTCATCGACCAAGTGGTTGAGTGGGCGCTTCCTGAAAGCACAAACGCGGATGAAGTTTCAAGTACTGTGAAGGCGTTCATGGCGGCGGACATACCTTCGGAGTTGATCAACTTGTTGGAGCGCATTGTGTTGCAAGGATCCGACTTCTCCGACAACAAAAACTTGCAGAATTTGCTTATTCTCACTGCTATCCGAGCGGATGCCACACGCGTCGCTGGTTACGTCGACCAGCTCGACAACTTCGACGCCAAGGATATTGCTTTGATTTGTGTTTCCGAGCAGCACATGTTGTACGAAGAGGCTTACACGATTTACGTTAAGTTTTCGAAGCCTGAGCACTCACCGGACAAAGACGATCAGGTTGAAATGCAGGTACTTGCAATGGGCGTGCTCGTCGAATGCATGAAGGACCTCGACCGTGGAAAGACGTATGCAGTCCAGTGCGAAGAGAAGCCTGTTTGGTCAAAGCTTGGTAAAGCGCAGCTTGAGGGCAAGTTCCCCGCAGATGCCATTGAAAGTTTCATTAACGCCGAGGACCCTAGCGAGTACGTCATGGTCTGCGCCGAGGCAAACGAAGCGGAAATTTGGACGGAGGTCATTCCGTACTTGAAGATGGCTCGAAAGACCATGCACGAGAACCTTGTCGACACTGAGCTCATCTATGCCTATGCCAAGACGAACAATCTTACTGAGCTCGAGCAGTTTATCACCGGGCCGAACGTTGCTAACATCCAAAGTATCGGCGACCGGTGCTTTTCAGAGGGCTTGTACAGGGCTGCGAAGCTTCTCTTTATCAGTATTAACAACAACTCGAAGTTGGCTCTCTGTCATATTCATTTGGAGGAGTACCGGGAGGCTGTCGACGCTGCGAAGAAGGCCAACAATGTGTCAACATGGAAGGCTGTTTGCTTTGCTTGTTTGCGAGCGTCAGAGTTTAGACTTGCTGCAATTTGTGGATTGGAAGTGATCAAGTATCCTGACCATTTGGACGAAGTTGTTACATACTACTCTGATCTTGGCTACTTTGAGCAACTTATCTCCTTGTTTGAGCAAGGTATCGGATTGGAGGATGCTCACATTGGAATCTTTACTGAACTCGGTATTCTCTACACGAAGCATGTACCCGACAAGGTTATGGATCACTGCAAGGTCTTTTTCAGCAAGATCAACGTGTCGAAACTTGTGCGGGCATGTGAGCGCGCTCGTTTGTTCAAACCCGCGGTGTATCTCTACATGCAGGACAAGCAGCACGATAATGCAGTCAAGACGATGATGGAACGCGCTCCCGCTTGGGAGAATGATCTGTTCCTTGACTCTGTTCCCAAGGTTCGAAACCAGGAGCTGGTGTACAAGGCAGTCGGGCATTACCTGACTATTCATCCAACACTCTTTACCCGTTTGATGGAAGTTCTCGAGGACGTTGCCGACCATTCTCGCGTCGTCAACCAGCTTCGTCGCGCAGGGGACTGGGCATTGCAAGTGGGACAGGCATACATGAAGTCGGTGCAAAAGTACAATGTCACGGCGGTGAACGAAGCTTTGAACGAGCTGTATGTCGAAGAGGATGACTACGAGGCGCTTCGCAAGTCAATTGACGGTTTCAACAGTTTCAACATGATTGCCCTCGCTCAAAAGCTAGGTGCGCACGAGTTGCTTGAGTTCCGGCGCATCTCTGCTTACCTTTACCGTCGCAACAAGAAGTACGATAAATCGATCGCACTTTCGAAGGGCGATCGCATGTGGAAAGATTGCATCGACACGGCGAATGAATCGGAAAGTGCTGAGATCGTTGAAGGTCTACTTCGATTCTTTTGTGAGACGTCAGAGAAGGAATGCTTTGGCGCTTGCTTGTACACTTGCTTCAGTCACATCTCGCCGGATGTTGCTTTGGAGCTGGGCTGGCTCAATGGTTATCACAACTTTGTTATGCCTTTCTTCATTCAGACCTTTAGACAGACGCATGTGCGTCTCAAGGAGCTGGAGGAACGTACTGCTCCACCGCCGGAAGCTGATGCGCAGAATGAGATTGCGGGCACTTATGGGAATTTGTCTGGCTATGGTAACCCTCTGATGCTTATGAATGAACCGAGTATGGGAATGATGCCTGGTATGGGTGGCATGCCTGGTATGCCGGGCATGGGTCCTGACATGAGCGGCTTTGGTGGTGCGCCTATGATGAATGGTGGCATGATGAATCCAATGTCGAACGGTGGTGGCATGGGTATGATGCCAGGTATGTGAGTAAGTTAAAAGTCATTTAATTAAAGGGTCACGAAAAATTAGCGAGCGATAGTATTAAACATAAGAATAGTGACCATGAATCGATGGATCCTTTTACTGTGTATATGTAATATTTTCAACGCTAGTGTGGGTGAGGAGGATGGTGCGAAAAATTACAAGTACAGCAAGCCATATCCAATGAAGGCAAACTGTACAGCATTGAACTTCCACCTTTACTAAACGAACTACAGCGTATTCCTGGCAAGGATGGCAAGGTGTTGCTAAGGAATCTCGTCCCCCTTGACTGACTGTTAAGGCAAATCGCCCGTGAAACTATGAGCCTGTCGCAGTGAGTAGTGGTAAGACTCAGCGTCAATCACGTGACTCGAAAGCGCGCGCCGACGCACGTGACTCGGTCTCATTCATCGAAGCAACCACTCGTTGTTCTGACAACACAACATCGCAGATTCTTCCCTCATCATTGTTGTCGTCATTCCTTCGAATCTCTTTCCTTGACCCGCAAGCATTTCTCAGATCTACCATAGAAACCATTGATCATGTCACTACCATTCTCTACCGGAACAAAGAGTTCATCTACGTCATTAAACGAACCACCAGTCCCCAGCGACATTTCCGCCACGGTTTGTCGTCGACTTCAAGACAACCAAGTCTGCATTTGCGACACTTGCGAGGCGACTCGAACTCGCATGCTGCATCGAGCCAATAAGCGAATCCGACGAAACGACGACGAAGAAGACGATGCTAAACTGCAGGAGGCTGATGACACCATGACGGTTTCCAACGCGTCCGACACGGCACTAACGTCGACAAGTACTTCATCGTCGGCTGTCATCCTGGCTTCATCGACGATTGCGACAAGTGCCGCAGCAGCAACGTCCGCAATAGAAGGCAATGTATCAAACTACAATAACAAGGTTGCAACAATGCAAGCCGCCTGCCGCACCATTTTAGAATGTATAGGCGAAGACCCCGACCGCGAGGGCCTCGTCAAGACACCCGAACGCTGGGCCAAGGCCTTGCTGTGGATGACGCATGGCTACCAAATGACGCCCGAGCAAGTCACCAATGACGCCGTCTTTTCGGAGAATCACGATGAAATGGTGGTTGTGCGAAACATTGACATTCACTCGCTCTGCGAGCATCACATGGTTCCGTTCACTGGCGTGGTTCACATTGGCTACATTCCCAATGGCAAAATCTTGGGCTTGAGCAAGTTGGCTCGCATTGCGGAACTATATGCGCGCCGCCTCCAAGTGCAGGAGCGATTGACAAGACAAATTGCTGATGCCATTGTGGAAACCGTCGAGCCACTGGGAGTGGCTGTTGTCATTGAATGCACACACTTTTGCATGGTAATGCGAGGCGTACAAAAGACGGGAGCAGTCACCACGACGAGCAGTGTAAGAGGGTGTTTCGAAAGCAATTCCAAGACGCGAGCTGAGTTTTTTAGTATTATTCATGGCAATGGCATGAAGATGTGTTAATGAACCGATCAGGCATTACGCAAAGTATTAATTAGATTGACAAAAATAATGCAACAATTTTACTCTATAACAGTATCTACACTTCTTCTTGGTGTTACTTCTACCGGTTAGTTCTCTTCAACTGGCGCTATCCGTACACCAGAACTACTCCGGCTGAGAGCTAATGAACGAGGACTGGACTTGTTTCGCGTTCGCTGCAAGAGCTCCGCTAACAACGCACTTGCCGTTGAGTCAGCACCTGCACTAGGGCCTTGAATGATCAAAGGGTAGCTCTTGTGTCGCTCAGTGAAAAAGCGAACGCAGGTGCAGCTTGGAGGAGTAACGGCAAAAATGTGATTTGACGGTACCTCAACAATCTTGATCGCAATATGCTTATCTTTCACATCGACGCTAGATATCTGTCGAAGAACACATCCCCGTGATCGAGCTGCATCGACTCGTTCAAAAGACACCCGATCAATATCAGCAGGCACACCTTTATTTACAAAGTCGTTTCCTGACAAACCTGATCCTTCGACGTCAAAGATCATGTCACTCTCCTGCTGAATCGCCTTGGTTTCGTTATCGTCGTCCATTCCAAGTTCTCGCGCCAGCACCATGAGCACGCGCGAACAATATTCATTATTGAGATCGGTTGTTGGGTCCTCTTCTGTAAGGCCAAGAGCAATGGCTTCCTTGATTGCCTGGCTTAGGCTGCAACTTACGTCAAAATTTGTTGCGGTCGGCATGGATATATCACCGGTGAACGCTCCGTTGCTAAAGAATTGTTCAAATTCGCTACACTGAGATACGTTCGGTGGAGGCGAAATCCGATACAAAACATATGACAGCATGATAGAGAAGATTCCGTCGATGCGCAAAACTTTATCACCACTATTGAGAAGGCTTCGAAGTGTGCTCAAGACGGGAAGCCCTCCAGCAACTGTTACATTTTGGAGATACTTGGCCGACTGCTTTCCAAGTGCCTTCTCGGCTGCTTTAAGCGCGATTCGTTGCTCCTTAGTGCCCGATAAGGCAGTATTATTTGCAGTGACAACGTCAATTCCGGCTTCTAGCCACTGTGCATGATATTGACCAGCTACTTCATCGTTCGTGCAATCGAAAATGATGTGAGATGGATATTCCGATTTGTAAAGCGTAGCTAGTAGCGAGTCAATCCCACCAGGTTTCAAAATAGTTGTATCCTTCTCGTCCAAAAACGCGGTTCGAGTCGAGTCAGCTACAATTCCGCTTGACAATCGACCGTGTGTTCCAATGGTAACACTGTCTGATCGAAAGTCAGTGTCGTGCTTCAACGCGATAATGCTGTCACTCCTCGAAGAATCAAGTACGGCTACTACTTGAACATCAATGTCGAAAGTCGACCGAATCTTGTTCCTTTGAGCTTCTAGCAGCTTGAGAAACGATGCACCCAACTCTCCCATACCAACAATACCGACACGCACCACCGTATGCGAAAGGTTAAACGCAGCATGAACCGCACGCAGCGCCCTCGTTGAGTCAATGCCCAGCACAACAGCCGAAATGTTCCTCTCGGACGATCCCTGCGCAATAGCAAGAACATTAATCTTGGCATCTCCTAGAGCTGAAAAGAAGCGTCCAGACACGCCAGTGGTAGATGACATTCCGTCACCCACAGCAGCAATGATGGAGCAAGGCGATCGCACATCGACACTCGAAATACGCTTTTCGCGAAGCTCGCGAGCAAATTCCTCCTCAATCGAGTCTTTCGCTAGTGCAGCTTGACTAGCCAGAGTTGCAAATGAAATAGTATGCTCCGACGATGCCTGTGAAATAAGCACCACGTTAATCTTGACCTTTTCCAGCGTTGCAAAGATGCGTCGCGAAACACCAAGCGCTCCCTGCATTCCAGAACCTTCAACGTTGATGAGCGCCATTTGTTCAACACTTGAAAACCCACAAACGACCAAGTCCTTATCCTTGGACGTTGTCGACGTTGTATAGATGCGCGTTCCAGGAAAGTTTGCGTTGAACGTGTTGCGAATGTAAATTGGAATGGGCGGGGACGACGAAATGGCCGGTTCCATTGTCTTTGGATGAATCACCTTGGCACCAAAGTACGCCAGTTCCATGGCTTCGTTATAGGATACTTCCGGCAATACTTGGGCGGATGGTACGCGACGAGGATCAGCCGACAAGACTCCATCCACATCCGTCCAAATGGAAATACTTTGCGCACCCAGCAGGCGACCCATGATTGCTGCCGAGTAGTCGGATCCATCTCGCTGCAGCGTCGTGGCAACCCCGTTTGTGTTGGAAGCCACGTAGCCGGTGATGATCAAGTGCAAGCAAAAGTTCTTGGCGTCTTTTCGCAACAAAAGCAACTTGTCCATTTCCTCCACGTAGACGCGGTGCATGCGTTCCTGCGAAATGGTCCAGGCAATGGCGCCATTTTGAATCGCATCCTCGTCAACGATAATGATTCGTCGAGCGTCAATGTAGACAAATTCATTTACTGGAGTATTATCGGCTTGCATTTCGTCGCCATTTGTTGTTGCATCAATACGTTTGCTGCAACGCGCCCACTGCTGTTGCCTCATGACACTGGTCAATATTTGCGCGCTCCACAGCTCCCCGTAGCCCGAAACGAGTTCGGAAATGCGCTGGGCGTGCCACTTCATGAGCGACACTGTCTTTAATATGTCTCTGACGTCATCCAAATCCCTGTATACAATTTGCTGCAGTCGCTCCTGCTCCTGCGGTGCATTGTGACTAAACAGCTGCTGCAGACAAGCGTCATGCTTGTTGACAATGAGCTGCAAGTACTCTTCGACGCCACGCAAGTCTCGGTTCGCGGCTGCCTCGACGCTGCGCAGCAGTAAATCCGTCGTCTTGAGCGTTCCTCCCATGGCGCTCACCACCACGGCCAAGTGTATAATGTTGTGAACGTCACTTGCAGTAGTATGCTGCTGCTGATGCAACTTGATGCGATCGTTTCCAATCTCCAGTTGCTCCTTCAAAATGTTGGATACTTTCTGGTAGCAGTCGGCGTCGGCGACGGAGGTGCCGCCGAACTTGTGCACCTCCCAAACATGATTGCCGAAACCGCACGGACGATTGTACAAGTCGTCATCGTCGAGCTGCTCGGAGAAGCGGCGGCGGTTTGTCGTCATGAATGATAGTAAATGGCAAGTTAAATTTGTTTCAATGGAGATGTTGCTCTTGGAAGCGAGATAAATGACGGATGCTGCCGCCGAGCACTTTTCTTCCTGCTCGTTTTGTGATGGTTGATGGCCATGGTCGCTTGCGTGACAACGCTATGAAGCGTTCGAAAATTTTAAAGCAAACGCAAAAAAAAGTTGATCACGAACGCTGCTGAGCTAATAACAACGGTGCGACATTTTTTGTATATCGGATAATGAAAGCGACGCGCATCGTCCATCACCATGATGATGGTGCAAACGCCCAAGCATTCTATTGTCACTCTCTACCATACTTGTCCAGGCTGCTAACTTATATATATTATAGTCCAACAAAATCATTATGATTTTCTCAATTCCACTGCTTCTTGTTTTCGCTGCAACACTTCGTCTACTGCAGCTTTTGCGGAACATTTATAACGCACGGACTCGCCAACAATCTGCCTTTGCGGCAGCTCGTTGCATGAGAACGCTCGTCGTGCTAGGCTCGGGAGGTCACACGACGGAAATGCTGAGTTTGATCGATTCGCTCGAAGCTACCAAATACTCGCCCATGTTGTACTGCAAGGCATCGAGCGATACTACGTCGCTCCAGCGCCTACAACAATCCAAAACGTACATGAATCAAGTCAAGACAACCGCAAGCAGCATTTCCGTGTATGATGTTCCTCGCGCCCGCGAGGTTGGACAAAGCTACTTGACGAGCGTTTGGACGACGCTACATGCCCAGCTATGCGCCTTTCAACTGGTGCATCGCATTCAACCCCGCCTCATCATTTGCAACGGCCCCGGCACCTGCCTTCCAATCTGCCTTGCCGCCGTGACGCTTCGCTATCTTGGACTGCTGTCCGTCGAAATAGTCTTTTGCGAGTCGCTCTGCCGCGTCGAGTCGCTCAGCATGACGGGTAAAGTGCTGTATCGCTTCGTTGACGTGTTTTTGGTCCACTGGCCCGAGCTGCAGCTCAAGTATGCAAAGAGTCGGCGCGTCAAAGTGTTTGTTCCGTAAAAAGATATTGAGCAATCAATGACGCTAATTTGGCTGGACCTGCTTTTACTGATTGCAAGCGGGTGGTGTGCAGCTGATGAATGCCAATGCAACAGGCTCACCTATGCAGCTACGCCATGGTTCAATCAACTCGATCGCGGAACTTTGTCTTTGCAATACTTTTGCTCTCTCTGCAGCGCTTGCGGAACATTTTGCGGATCAACACCCCTTGTTCAATTGGCGATGAGCATCGCAGCGAGGGCTGGAAAACCCTCACGTTAATGGCATGCCTGCTGTTTCAATGGAAGATCAGCGGGAGGAAGAAAATCGAAAGAGCAACATGCATGCAACATTGATTTTGCTATTGATCGACAGTGTCAGCCAAGAACACTAATGCGGCGGCAGTGGTTTACGGTCAAGGAAGCAACCAACCCCAAAGCGGCGACAGATGCGCTGGCGGCGGAAGTTCTCGATCATTTGAAGGACTCACAAGTTTGCATCGGCACCATTGATGAAACGAAGGACGCTGCTGCTAGCGAAACCTTTAAGCAGCGACTGCTGCTGTTGTGCTAACAGCGAAACCCGGCCCTAAAGTGCCTGCACCGCCAGCTTCTGCGTACGCTATCTTTGTCTTAAAGCGCTTGAAGAACCAAAGAAGCGTCTCGTTTTTCGATTTTAATGTACATGTCAGTCAGGGCCTTGAGCCAACTCTTCTTCTGCGTTCCCCACTGTGGTTCACAAATCCACTTTCTTTAACGGTTCTTTGTAAAATTTGTCGCGCGGAAAAGCTTTTTTTAAAGAGGAGCAGGCAACGTATCAGCGTCTCGCAATGAAATCTACGAGCGCTATCATGAAGAGGTTTCTTCGCTCATCTCGAGAAGCCGCAGTCGCCATTAAGGCTTGGGTAGCGAGCTGCATAAGTGGAAGCAAAAGAATGATCCAAACACTTTCAAAAATCCAATGAATGCATTTATGGTTTTCTGCAACGATTTTCGGACGAGTGTCAAGAAATTGTGCCCAGGTATTTTGCAGAATGACGCGACAATACTTGCTGGGGATGCTTGGCGCAAGATGGACGACAGGAGAAGGAAGTTTACCTCAAAAATGCAAAAATTCTACATGAGAAGTACAAAGCAGATATAACAGCTTATGAACTATCCAAGTCTGCTGCGGCGTCTGTGAAACCACAGCCAGACATGAAGAATTTTGAGGACGATGGAAGCAGGGAGATGTTGAGCAAGGCAAAAGTGATGTGATTCAAGCGCATGCGCAGCATTGTGTCGTTACGCCGCATTATTGAGCGATATGTGCAAGTATGAGCATCACCGTGTCACAGTATTGCTGGACAAAGCTAGCTTGTATTTTCCAATGAGCCTGTCCACTGGTATAATAGACCACACAAATTGCCTAATATCACCAAAACGAAACATTCGACGATAACGGTCGGTGCCGGGATGGTGCAACAAGGGTTACGCCGACGGTAAGCCTAAGCACTTGGCGGCACATGACGCTCCGTCTGCACCTCGATGGCATTCGAGAGCTGACTGTTAAACGGCATTCACATTGGAGATGAGTGGATAATTGCGCGAGCGTGGAATGTTCTCGCACCTTTAATTCACGTTCCTTCCTTTGGAGTTTATAGAGCGAACCGACACGCTTCTATGTGGGTCCAGTGCTATTGCGTTTGACCGTGACCGATAGAAATGTCTTAACTGTAAATAAGGGGGACCCGTGACTGACAGTGAGGAGAATTCAACTGCTATTGTGTTTACCGCAATCCCAACGTTTAAATCGCGCGAGATTAACCGGTACTTTACTTTTACTTTCGACCCTTTCGCAAAGCTCGGTCCAGTCAAACTACATTTTTTGAGCCATCGCGATATAACCAGAGCAGCAACACCTTGATAATCAGCATGTCAGCCCAGCACCAATCCGTGCAGCGCAAAGCAAGTAGCGGCCAATATACTTGGTTGGATGCAAAGCTTGCCAACGACCGAAGCCATCCGAGTACCAACACCGACCGTCTTTTCCGCACAACTATACGTGAGCCCCACAGCAACGATGTGACCAATTTTGAATCCGTTTCCGACTGGCTTCTTAAAACTCTGCGGGATACACCTCATTTTTTGGTGCGTGTTGCCCGCCGCGCAGTCCCTGCAGGCGTAGGAGGCTGCTTACTTGATTCTGAAATTGGCCGCATGCTTGTCCTCGTTGGCAATGTGAAAGTTCTCCCCAAAAGAGTTCCTCGGTGGACTGTCTCCGTCACGAATGTGCTTGCGGAGGATGAATCAAAGCAGCATGGGTATGCCCACAGTCCAGGTGGATCAATATGGGAGCTTGCCGGCGCACTCGAGACTCGAGCACCAGTTGTCGTCTTGGCCAAGTTCTCTGGCACCTGCGGACTTAACGAGCGTAATATTGTAACAACGCATCTGTTTTGCGAAGACAACGAGGATATTTTAAGTGTGCCGCGAACAAAGGTCTATCCTACTTTCATGGAAGCTCAGCTGGAACTTAATTTGCGCGTTGCGTGCGCAGATGAGCTGCAGGCAACAAACAACACTATCGTTTCAGAAGCACAATCTGAGGAAGGAGCGCATGCAACGTTGAATCAGCATCCAGCTGCTGCACAGAATGTTGCGACTGCGATTGCTGCGGCCGTGATGGATGAGAAAGAAGCGACGGAGACGCTGGTGGAATCTTCCAAAAGTGGTCATCACCCCGTGGAGATTCAATTTGAAAAACCAAAGAAGAAGCCCAGGACGAAGCAAAGGCAGAAGGGAAAGAGCGATCCAAACGCTGTAAAGCAACCAATGAATGGATTTCTGGCATACTGCAACGATTTTCGAGCAGAAAACCCGAATTTGATGCCTACGGAGGTTGCAAAACTTGCGGGGCAAGAGTGGAAAATCTTGGATGAAACGAAAAAGGAATCGTATCTTAAAAGTGCCCAGATCCGAAAGGCGAAGTATCGAGAAGATAAGAAATCATATGAACTGTCCAAGGCAGTGGCGGCGGTGGCATCATCATCACTATCATCATTGACGTCGGCCATGGTAGAAATGAACAACAAGAGCAAGGGCTCGGCGTCGACGGCTACCCATCAGAGGAATTCAGAGAAAAAGGCAGAGTCATCATCACGGAAGACTACCGATATTGTTGCAAGTAAAAACACTGTATCGGGAGAGGAGTGCAGCAAAACAGGTATCGTGTGGAAAGTCCACTGCAGTGACAGTTCCGAAACAAGAGATGACGACAGCTCAAGCGACTACGACATTGCAAAGGACGAGTGGAATGGCGACTCAAGTGACAGTTCCAAGGCAAGCGATTACGACAGCTCAAGCGACAATGACATTACAACGGAAGGAGCAAACGTCTGCACGGCTGCCAACAAACCGAAGATGGCGTTAAAGTCACCTGTAGCGGCGGAAACGTGCGGCAAAAGGAAGTCGCAAAGTGGCTATAAGCAAGGTGGGAACCAGCTTTTGTGTTGTGATTCGCCTGCTCGTTCGTCGGCAATGCCAGAGATACCATAGCCAGCACCGATGGGGCGCAAGGCTGCTGGCAAGAAGGAGAAAGATGAACTCAGAGTAAAATTGTGGTGTGCTCGGGGCACCTGCAACGCATTATCATGTGATATGAGCGTGTGATATACCAACCATTATCGACGTATCGTGCGACTACATGCGCAAGACCTATCCCAGGAGCTTGCTGAGTAAAAATAAAAAACTTATACACAGCGTTAAAGTTTTAACGCTATAACAATGTAAAAGCATCTAGCTTGAATGATGTTGCTACTGCACACTCTACTAATGCATAATACAGTGGTTTCGGCAATTCGTACGCACGATGGGTAGCTGGGAGCTATCCCGTTGCGACATATCAATGCAGATGCTCGAGCCATCATCAATTTCCCTTTAACCGATCGAAATGAAACATTGACTGGTTGCCTGATCAAGCCTGCGATTTAACTCAAAAGATCTGCCTATATTTGAAAGCTACTGTACTCTAGTAAAGGAATCAGTAGACGAAGCAAAAGCTTGATAAGAAGTTGATGCAAAGACTCGCGACTGGAATTCTTCGGCAGCAGCAAACGTCATTCGCTCGATTTTACAGTCCTACGCGCTCCAACAATCTACCAACTACCATGAAACTTCGTACTCTTCCATACTACTCGACGGCTTTCATTGCGGTTGGTGGTGCTACACTGTCAAGTCGATTTGCATCAGCTTGGGTCAGCTCCTTAGTAGCCGCTAGAGCAACGACTCGTTCCATTCGCATGCAGTCACGCTTTTCCACCGTCGCACCTTCAGTGGACGAGTCGGCAGACCCAGCAGCTTCCAGCGACACCCCATCTGCTGCTAGTACCACTGTTTCGGAGGGCACGATTGTCGCTCGATTTCCGGGAGGCTTGACGGCGGTGCGGCTCACGGACGGCGACGCGCGCATCGGCAGCGACGGTACAAACGCACCTATCACACTGAGACCATCCCTCGGCGGCGCCATTACCTCGTTTGATCTGCAGGGACGAAACGTGCTATTTCCGGATGGAACGAGTGGTGTGGTGGTGGCGCATCGTCCGCCCGTCGTGTTCGTCTTGAGCGATGGAGGTGCAGAAGCGCTTGCTACTACCAATGGCTTGGTGAGGGTGCAGAGCGACGCGGCTACCATTTCCGTTTCACCAAATCAGCGGATATTCGACTTGCACGGCAAAAACTTGCATGAAGAAAATGCAGATTGTATAAATAAAGTTGGTGATAGCCAAGCAGCAGCAACTAAGATGACACGACCAATATTTGCTACCATTCCACAAGTCAAGGACATTTCTCTCATTAACAAACCCATGCTGACGGGTGTCACCATGATGGACTCGCTAGCGCCCATTGGCAAGGGACAAAACATGCTCATGATTGGTCACGACTTGAACGCCATGCGGGGCTACGTCATGGACTGCCTTGAAACGCAGGTGCGTGAAGACAACGTGAAAATTATTTACGCGACCACGGAGAACGAAAGGACGACGCTGGAGGAGCTGACCAAGCGTGGCATTGAAAAGAGTGTGCACATTGTTGCTCCGACGCGTCACGAAAAGGACGATGCGTCAAAAGCAGCGGAAGCAGTGGCAATTGCCAGTGCGGCATGTTCTGTTGCTGAAATGTATGCCATAGAACATGGTATGGATGCATTGGTTGTCGTAGATACGATTGACCTGCACAAGCAGCTATGGGACATTTCCACACGCGTCCTTGTGGATGTCTTTGGCGTCGATGCCGTCGTGGAAGCGGATCGAACGGGTGGAGCCTCCTCGGAAATGAGAGTCTTCTTTTCATCACTGGTACAGCGGTCGGCGCAGTACAAGGAAAGTAGAGGAGGCGGTAGCGTCACCTTGTTGTTGCTGACATCCATTCTTAATGAAGGTGCATCGGCAGACACTGTCTTTTCGGAGCAAGACTTTGCGCAAAGCCCCGAAAAGATCAAGTTGCGAATCAAGCTCCTGACTGGTCGAAGCATTCCTTTGACAGCAGCAAATCTTCGCAAGGTTGACATTCCTATTCCATCAGATGGAAGTCGTCTTTTGGCATTGCAGCACGTGGATGAACTCATATCCATGTCGGACGGTCAAATATGGCTGGATGAGCGCTTGGAATCGCAAGGCCAGTGGCCGCCTATGAACCCGCAGCGTTCCGTCACTCGCATTGGAATTGGCGCCGACACTGACTCACGGGCCGACGCTCCCGCTCTTCGTCGGCTTGATGGACGCTTTCGGTTGGACCTTTCGCAAGCATTCAACATGGTGGGTGCAGACGAGACGGCTGCCACCAAGCGACAAGTCCAACGGAAAGATGCCCTGCTACTTGCCATGCATCAAATGCCCGGAGCAGGTGGTCGGCGCTTGTCAGAGTCATGTGTGCTACTGCTGGCGGCCACGACGGGCATTTTGGATGCCGCTGTAGCTTCCGGAGCAACGCCAGGCTCTGATCGAGGGGAGCGAGCAGTTAAAGGCTTGCTCAAGCATGTTTTGCAATCGGCTCCGGATGCGTTGGCAACGATTGACCAAACACTAGATATGACTGACAAGGTCAAGGAGCCAATCATGGCTGCCTTAAATTCATATTCCGTTTAATAATCTAACGATATATCGCAGGAGACAAGGTGCTTACTTGAACGGACTTACTGTTTGCATAGTTGTGTAATTCCAAGCGTCGTTCCCCCAATTGCATGTGTAGCGTGTACGGTAAATCGGCTAAAATCGGGGGATTGCTACTCCATGTGCTGGTATATAGGATGGGCATCATATATTGGTTCTACGTACCGGTAGGTGGGAGTTTAGCAACAATCCGACGTCATCCAAACCATCATACCGTTACACAGAATGATGAAATTTTGCTCAAAATGTATCTCTATTCCTTATATGTACGAACGCTCATGTGCAAGTGAGGCATTTGCCTCTCGTAAAGTTGAACAATGGATTCTCATAGTCGGCCTGATAAAACTGCTCCACTTTCATTTCAATCTGCGGCGAAAGCCACTTCCAGTGCTTGAAGGCCGCCCAAGTAACATGCTCGCCAGCCGCTTCAATCGACTGCGATGCAAAAATGCTAGAGTTTCCATGTTTGCCCCAGCCACTCCTGCCGTAAGTGTCCCAAGCATTGATACGCTGCCGCTTGGTTTTGCTCCAGCTATTCAGTGACTCCAGCAAAGCCTTGGCATCCTCCGCCGCATTTTCAACATGCAAGACTCGGTCAATATACGGCCAATACTTTAAATCCACTCGCTTGTGCTGCGGCGTCCAGTGCTGATCGTCGCAAATGGCAGCGAGTCGAAGAAACCCAGAAGCCGAATCGGCAGCCTCGTAGCAATGTTTAGCATCCAGCAGTGAATTGTCTTCGGGACAGCAGCGATCAATGATATGCCGATGATCATTCGATAGCGCCTTGTCCAGAAAGGAGCTGAGGAAGCGTTGCTTTGGCTCTCGCACCATGATGGCTCGCGTCCAATCTGGACTCGTCATTATTGTAGACGCTTCCCTTAACGTAAAATTGTACAAGTACAATAGGCCGTTGGTGTCTGGATTATGCGGAAGACCAAGCTCGGCATCCTGTGATAACCAGTCGTCATGATTCATGATGCGTCGAAATAACTGCTTCCAGACGGTGCAGCCAACCTTGGGAATGGTGAAAAAGACGAGCTTGAGCGAAGGAATGACAATGGGTGATGAATCCCAATTGTCAGGGTTTTGAAAGTATATAACGTCGCCTGCTTTGACCAAATCTTTTTGTACACCGGATTTTCGTCTGGAGAGAGGTCGAAAGCGTTGCTTTGGTCGTAAAAAGTAGGCCGGATGATTGACTGGGGCACCGTTCAAGCCATCAAGCGGCAGCAACTGCCTTGATGAGCCATCCAGAAGCAGCATTTCGCTTACATTGAAAATCAAAACGAGAAAGACGCATGCTGCTGGAACTAATGATATACTCTTGCAGCTCTTCGCCGGCTGTCGGTAGGTAGGAGAAGGCTCGGTGCCTAACATATCTGTCATGGTGACTACCGGTAGTACTTGTAGCACTTGTGGTTGATCTTCTCGCGTTTCAAAATGCCGTTGGAATATCATGACGTTTTGGGGCTTAACTATATTTTTCCTCCACCTCCGTTGGAGTCATGGTACGATAAAAGGACGTTTTTATAAAGCTATGTGGTTAAATAGAGATGAGCCCGACCAAGTTGGCGATGCTCCATGTTTGAAGTGGCGAAGAATATTCAAATGTTGATGGAAGTAGCGCTTTCTTTGAATCGCATTGTGGGATAATGTACCCATTGGCGGATGGAGGGTCTGTGATCGAGCAGCAGCAGCTGCTTAACGCCACAGCTGGCTTTCTGTGGGTCTATTATGTTCTTACCTGCTCAAGGGAGGAGGAGCCATTCTGAGGTAGCAGTATAAATATGAACGTCTCGTTATTTATATGGCCACAACTTGCCACGGCCACACTCGTCCCCTCCATCGCACTAATATTCCTCGACATCATGCTGTCGATGAATCGTGGGTGGCTCGCCTCCATTGGCCTGGAGCATTGACTCCCACAATTTTTCCATTACAAGCAAGCGCTGCGTCGACATGTCAATGCCTTGTAGAAACTGGACCCGCTCCGCTCCAGGGCTCAATGCTTGCAGCTGTTGCATAACTAGCTGAGATGCGTGTTTCGCTTGGGCGAGTTTGATCTCACGCTCCTCTGGTCCCATGGATAACAGTTCCCCGAGAATTTCCTGATGGAGCTTGGAAGCTTGCTTCGCCATGTCCCATTGACTTGCTTGCTCAGCGGCATTACCTTTCTGGGAATCCTCTCGTATATGCTCTGATGATGGTACGTTTACAGCTAGATTATCATTGCTTGTTGTCAATGTCGACGTTGCAATCACTTGCCCCGATGCCGCGTCAATAATCTGCTCGGAATATTCCACGTTGACGACGCGCGTGGAGCCTCCTTGATCATGATCGTTCAGACTCGACTTCATCGACTCCATGGTGGCGTTTTGAATGGCGGCACTTAATGTGGCGCCCATGTTTGCCAACAGACGAGTTAATTCCTCGTCGTTAGATGATGCTTCAAGTAGTCGCTTGATTTCCGCCGCTCCAAAGTCTGCATCGTAGCCAATGGCACGGAGGAACATTTGCTGAATCCGTTCCAATCGCTCCTGCGGAAAGAATGGGGCTGGCAACGTTTCGTGCAAGTCGGCAAAAAGTGGTGCGCCAGACGAAAGGTGTGACTGGACGTTGGGCAGTCGGACTGCAACGTTGCACAAGCCAATGAATTCCACTAGATCCGACCGACTCATAGAACCTGATGACTTCAGTGATCGTTGTTTCCTTGCCGCATATGATTGGACTTCCCATGAACATTCCGAGTGTAGCACTAATCGAGCAAAGGCAAGGCGAGCAGCTTCATTCATCTTGTCCATAACAGTCTTGACTGGGAGCGGCAGAAGTTCTTCTCGCGTTCCAAGCTTTTGTAAATGGGCTTGGACTTGACTCGTCGTAACATGCTTATCGCCAGACTCTTGTGCTGCGTTGTACTGGTTTATCCATTGCTCTAAACATGCAAGTTGCGTCGACAAGAGGCGCTGGCGAATCTCGGAAATGTCAAGTGCAGCAGCCGAAGCTTGATCCAAGACGAGTTCGTTCAGTGACTTCTCGGCCAATTCAAAGAATTCAATAAAAACAGAGTCGTTCAGTTCCATGTTTAACCGGATGTGAAAGAGAACAACAATCGTAGCTTTCTACAACGACAAAAGCCTGCCTTTTGGACTGGACGCTGCGACGATCTTGTGACGATTTTGCTTTGATCGTCGAACGGTTTATATAGATTCTGAGAACCTTTTCAGCACGGTAATTTTCGAATGGTCGGGTGTTCGACTCACCCCTGGTGCTTCTTCCGATGCACTAGTAGCTCAGTGGCAGAGCGTTCGATTGCAGTCCACTTTTGCATATGCTTAATAACTCTTTTTTAAGTTAAAGCAGGGTCTTGCCAATTGTTATGACTGTTTCATCGTTATTGATCGCTATTACCGGTATATTACAGGAGCTTCGCGGCACCAAGCCTTTACCGCAGCGGTACTTCTGGATCACCAATCAGTAGTCGACAAAACGTCGACCCGTTTTGTACACGAAGTGCAATAGTTATCGTGAATTGCGTCACGATGTTCTTTAAATATAGGGAAAAGTGTTCGAAGAACACAAGCGGCTTCGATGGAACCAGTACACGGAACATCAAAGTCCACGTCTCGACATGCTCACAACCCACGTGGAAGTTGGCATAGAAACGTGGGAGGTTCGCAAGTGTGATCATCCGCGATCCGCGACCACAATCATTGTCCATCACGAATGACGGAAGATAATTTGACCATGACAGCCCTCAACAACTCGCCGAATGCACCAGCAGCGCGTCAACCTCGTCGCGTCCGTCTCAAAACTCCCAGCTCATTGTCTGGAATGCTGGAAGGTTCGAAGCCGTCAGCCGCTGCCGCAAAACCTGTCGAACATGAGCACCGTCGCTCAAAAGCACTCGTGATGAGCAACGAAGAGCTTCAGTTGCTGGCTCGCAGCCTTCGTCGCGCCAAGCGCCGACTGCTACTTGCCGCTGTGGCGCAACCGAATGACATTCATCAAGATTCGCAAGAGTTTACGGAGAGTGACGACTCTGAATTATTCCAAACCCGCAGCGAAGCCTTTGCCGCGTCCTAACGGAGGCTAATGCAATTTGCGACGCAATGACCGACAAACTTACCAATGTACCAGCAATTTCTTTACTTACAATCTCAGTTGTTGACTCGAAATCAGGGTAATCTGCACATGAAGATGAATTCCTTGATAGGCGATTCAAGTTTACTGGCAACTGGCAATGGCGTAACCATGGATGCCATGCATCAATATATACGTTGCGTCGCATTCAGTTTGCTTGACAATGATGACTGAAAGTGTAGCTTATACGATCTATATTTCATTTATAAACATCATATAACCTTCTCTACATATCCTGCTCGTTCATTTATCGTTTGTAGCCTACTAAAGTATTTGGCACGTCACGTCAGCTCGTCAACCCTCAAAGTTGTAAGCCCAAGAATGGGTAACCATTCCGAATCCTTCTACCTACAGATCTATATGCGCTGTTTTTATATCCATGACGTGAAGAATGCTGATTAGTATCTGTCAGCAGATGGTAGCAATCTCTAGCTGGCGCATGATGGATGATAGCCGCAAATCGTACCGGCACTGCCACGTGGAGGTACACGACTGCGTGACACGCCTCCACCATGATGATTCTTTCGAACAAAGTCGACTTGACTGCTTGTATCAATCGTCCTGCTTCAGAGTCATTTTCTAAAGGAAAGATAGTCAGCAATTCTCTCATAGTAATGCTTTCAAGTGCATTGTGCAATTCTACACATCGCCTCGTGTCTCGTCGCCAAACACTGTCATTCATCATGAAGCGCAACATTGTCTTGACATCACTCGCTGGAGCTCTTGCTACTTGTTCAAAATATAACGTGAATGCCTTTTCTATACAAAATCCATCTGTTCAATCATTCACGTCTACATATAGGCATGGTCTTCCATTTCAAGTGAGCAGTCGCTCATATCATTCGTCGGCACGCACGTCTCTCTTCGCCAGCAAGAACAACAACGACAACAGCGGCGGCGGCCTCGTCGAAACGGTCAAAAACGTTGCCAAGACGATTCTCCCATCCAGTTGGTTCCAAAGCCAGCAGGAAAAGAAGGCTGCCATTGAAAAGTCTCGTCGCATGCAGGAAATCAAAAGCAATCTTAAGGAAATGCTGCAGGATGCGCCACTGCCAATGCGCATCATGGGCGGCCTGGTAGGCAACGTGTTTTCGAGCGCGCTGTCGAGCATGGCGGAAACCATGCAGGAGCAGCAGGAGACTGTGAGTGAGTTGCTGCGTCAGGCGGAGCGAGCCATACTGGCGGATAATGCGGCAGTGGCGGCGCTGGGCGCGCCCATTGTTGTGGCGAAGCAGCCCTTTTCGCAGTCGTCCAGCACCACTTCCATCAACGGCAAGACGGTGACGAACGTTCAACTCGGCTTTGCCGTGAATGGGAGTCTTCAGTCGGGTGTCGCGCAGCTAACGTCGGATGGAACTGGTATTCGGCAGCTGGTGGTGCAGGTGGGAGGTCGCGTTCTTTCCGTGAATCCGACGGTCGGGCAAGCGTCCGCTGCGACTGGTCGGCGAAGAATGGATGAAAGTGACATCATCGAGGCGGAGATTATTGAAAAGGAGACCAAGCTAAAGTAATTATAGTCGATAGAATATGTATGATTTATGTGCAAGAGTTTGTGGGTACTTGTAGTAAAAGAAGCAATGCGATCACACAATGAGGCACTGTATTTGAACACGTGGCACCACAAATCAGCAGGCTACCCTGTAACAGAAAATTAGATTCCACATTCGTTACCACTAAGGTAGATGGTTGGCCATTGAAGAGGAGCAGGACATGCCGCAACGCATCGAAAGGCCATGTCAGCCTTCAATCTTCTAGCTCGACATTCGAGAATTTGCATGAGCCGGTTGAAACTTCCACATAGGGGATCAATTCGCAATCATCGGGAACTTTCCATCCAATGAGACAAACATTCTCCAATAACTCCTCTTTTCCATGCTCAAGAGATCGGTTGGTCGCAGCAACCAGGGCACCGTCAATAAAAAACTCTAATTCATCCGTGTATATATTCTTGCCGCACCGAAATACAGAATTTTCGTGAATCGTGATGGCAATGGGATTGCACATTTTCAATAAACCATCACGACCAATGTAGCGCAATGCCTTCATCTGCGTATCAAAGATCATTGGTTGGATATGCTTTAGAAAAGCTGGTCTGTCAACGGCATAAATGGGCTCTCTATGAATCCACCCAATGCGACACAAAGATGGTCCGCTTAGCGCCACTTCAAATGCTTGTACTTGACGGGTATGAGATGCTCCAAATTTAAGTTTTGGTCGATCGAGACAAACGCGTTGAATGCTGCCTGGTGCATCGATCTGGTCGTTCTCAAGGGTAATATCTAAAATGGAGCCGTTTTGAGAGATCATAGAACGACTGTTCCATATTTGAACCGACTCTCCAAATTTGTAAATCTCGTAGTTGTAACAGACATTTGTTAACCCGAAAGCGTCGACCATGGTTCGAAATCCTAGCTCATCCTTGGGATCCTTGAACGACGGCGTCATGGGAGGAAAGTTGCTCGTCGTGGCGGTCATGGAGCTCAACGTGCGCAAAAAGTCCAGTAATGGAACGAACAGCTCGGGCTTGTAATCAATGAAAAAACTTCCTTGCTCATTCTTGGGGAGAGAATCATCCCAGCGTCCGCTAAAGGTTTCTGCGAGCTTGCTTCCTTTCGTGTAAGTCAATGTGCTACGAAGCGTCTGAATCAATTTCTCTCCGCCAATATTCAAAGTCAATACGTCGCTCCCCAAAGCTTTCTTATCATACTTTTTGCTTAAGCACGTGTCTGTTCGCTGACGCTTCGACTTGCCGTCATTCGGGCCGCTGGAGTCTTGATCTTCAGCAACATCGTCGTGATGACGCTGCCGTGAGCTTTCGGCGGCGGCCGCAGCGTCGTCGTGCTCAACAGCGTTAGCTGGATTCATGGCTACAATCGCTTGATCGTCTGTTCTTGAGAATGCTTGCTTCAATGAGGGTCGTGATGCAATATTTAATAAGGAGTATTGCGCAGCGGTACAATAGTGCCGCAGCTTGCTTTGTGGCAAGCGTCAAGGCGGAGGATCCAAAATCCATCTCGTGTCGCAGCGGGTTTGGATTTCTTTTAAAAGCGAGACGCTTTGCGGGCAGATCTGCAAATCACACTCATCGAGAACACGCACCACTAACGAGCAACTCCCATCCTTGACGCGGAATGAACCGCTCAATCATGCAGGAATAGAATATTTCAAGGGAGTCGTCTCGCCGGTGGCGCTTGCAGAATTTACTGGATGCGGGGTGCACTGGCAACAATGCCGACCGCGACTCCTGCATCCATGTACTTTTACTATCAAAACTGCTCAGAGATAAAAGTGAACATGCTGCTCTTAATTTTTCTATGTCTCGCAGTTTGTCAGGTGTGTGCAAATGACTTGCAAATTACTCTTATTGCGTCATCGCCATTTTACATGGCGTTGCGACCAACCGCCAAAGAGATTGACTTTACCGCCATCCAAGCAGTTGCAAACGCCATTTCTGTATCGCTACTTGCACAACAAAGTCAGAATGCCTATTTGGATATGGAGGTTGTGACGCAGCAAGTGGACTTTATTTCGCCGTCGACTTCGCGACTCCGCTTCTTTGTGCTGGCAACGACCATTGTCCAGGCTTCGGATAGTGTCGCCGACGAGAAGCAGGCATTGGATTTGCTGCTCACCATGACATTTACAGACTCGGTTGCTAAAGCTGATTTTGTGAAGCAAGTTCGCTCGGCTTCGCAGCTGCAAAATGTTACGCAAGCAGCTCTGGCGCCAGTTGTTTCTAATTCATCGGCAGGCACATCGGGCTCGAAGAAGACGCTTTCTGTTCTTGACATTGTGCTGATCTCAATAAGTATACTCATTTTTCTCGGCATTGTATACATGGTCGTTGAACATCACCGCGACCGAGGTTGGCTGGAGAATCAGCGCATGTTTACCGCGAACGAAGCTAGTCATTCACCAGAACACACTTTGGCGTATCCCAGCACACCGCCCAGCATAAAAACTGCTGGACGGGAGCGGCAACTTTCAGATATGGACGGACTTTCCACGACTCCAAGCTCGCCTAACTCGGATTCTGGGGCCAACGCGTCGGGTGCTCCGCGACAAGCAAAGTTGACTTATTCGCCTCGTCTTACAAGTGTCTCGAGCCTTCCTTCGACGCCCATTCCGTTACTACCTCCGTCGTCTTTGGATGTCGAGTCACTTTCACATTCACGGTCTTCGTACAGGTCTGAAAGGACAATTCGCTTTGATCAGTCGACAAGTCCTAACAGAAGCTGCACGGGGATTAAAGTCGATAAACGCGGCACTGACTGCCCTGCAGGCAAAGGTGCCACTGAGATGGGCGGCATTAACTCCACCGAAAGCAGTGAGGATGTTTTCCATATTGATATGCAAGCAGTGAAAGGCAAGGACGATTCGGTCGAGGATGACGACGTGGCGAGTAAGCAAAGCGCGGCATCCGCAATTTCCGATTGGATCAAGGGCATACGCGTGGTTTCATCCAACAAATCGAACCTCTCTCAGTCGAGCAATATTTCGACCGCATCCATGGCAGAATCCAGCTTGGGGCAGTCATCCTTAGAGCAGCTGTCGCTGGAACACAGCATGGCTGACTCCTCAGTTGGTGAGCCAGATCTGGATGAAGTAGTAGTAAGCGATGAGCACATTCCGGTATAGTACGATGCAAGCATGACTGTTTCAGCCAAAGCAGGAACTATATAAGAAAATAAATTCTCAAGTTAATTTTAGCCGGTCATCAAACTCACAACGACATTTCGCGAGCACCTTGGGGAACTCCACTACAATAGTATTACATACAGTACAACAAAGACACTTGTCAACACCTCAACCATCCGCGAACATCAACTTTCACTATCCATGTTCTTGTCTTTGGGTGACCGCCGCAGCCATCGTGACAGTCGCGAGCGCGACTTTTTGATTCTTTCTCCTGTTACTTGCACCGATGCACTGAGCAAAGACCGATAGCTGGTGCGTAAGTGCTGCAATTCTTTCTCCTGATCTTGAACCGTTCGTCGAAGACTCTGTATATCAGAATTCAAGTTTGCAATTTCCCGATTCCTTTGAGACAACGTCGCAATATAACGCTTTTCGACATTCTTGCTGTCGGCAACGGCGGCGTTTCGTTCTTTTTGCAGCTTATCCAAGAGTAGCTGAAGTTCATCATTTTTATTGTGCGATGCTTCAAGATCCGTTTCAAGTGATGACAAGCTTGTACTGAGCGTCTGTATTTGCGTCTCGTACTTATCTTTTAGTCGTTTTTCGTTCTTTCGTGCATCGCGCTTGGCACCTTCCCAAAGTGCAGTCATTTCTTGCCTTATCGCTTCGAATCGATCATTCATTTGCCGTTTCTTCAATCTGCCTATTCGAATCTCGTCCTCGAGGCGTTTGTTGTACTTTTCCTCCATGGACTCGTAACTAAGCTTTTCCTCTTCGAGTCGCTCCTCCATTTGCTGGAGACGAGACTGTTCCTCGTCAATCCGACTTTCTAACGTCAGCTTCTCACTTTCGAACCTTACTTGTTCCTTCTCTAGACGCTCCGCCAAGCTCTTTACCGCAAGTTGCTCAATACGAATCTTCTTTTCAAGATTGCCTTGAACCTCGCGGAAGCGAGCTTGCTCGCTCTTCATCATCGACTCAACTTGCTGCAGCTTTTCCCGCTCCTCCTCCAGTTGCTTTTTTAGATCCTTTCGATCCTTTTCGCTAGTTGTCCGTTCAACTGCAAGGTCAGCTGTCCGTTCAGCGAGCAGCTTCTTTTGCTCCTCCAGCTGCGTTTTAAAGTCGCGCTCCTGTCGCTCAAAGTCTACTTGGTTTTGCTTCCATTCACGCTCCCGCTCCTCGAGACGCCCCCTCTCCTCGCGCAGTTGCTGCTCCATATTCTCCTTTTCCTTTGTGAATCGCTTCTTGTCACTATTCCACGTTGCTTCAATATCTTCAAGTCGCTTCTTTTCCTGCATGACTGTCGCTTGCAGCTCCTTTTTCTCCTGACTAAACTCCATTTGCTGAAACTCCAATGCATCTTCAATTTCATGCAGACGCTCCTTGAGTTGCTCCGATACACGCTGCTCCTGCTGAAAGGCTTGCATGGCCTGATTCATTTGATCCTGCAGCAACGAAACTTCTCGCTCCAAGCGGTCGCGCTCGTCGGCATCTTCCTCCGACGCAACCTGATTCATATTAAACAGTGACTGCAGTTCCGCCAACTTTCCCAGCAAGCCAGTCTTTTCCATGCTCCATTGGTCGGAGGCGCGTTGGAGTTGCTTGTTCTTGGCGGCAAGCTGTGACTGTAAATCCAGCAGGGACTGCTCGAGCCACTCGAGTTTGGCGGCGGATTCGTCCGTGGCGTTGCGCGTGGCTTGGTAGTCGTACTCGAGTTTGCCGGTCGGAGGGGGATAGTATGGGGGATGGGGAGTGCTGTCGTCTTTGTCGTCGTCCACGTCGACGGATGTTGCTGTCGTCGTGTCACGCGCCGATGTAGCGAGGCGCATCGACGGGCGATTAAACGAGAAAGATCCTTGGAGATTGGCTGCTGCATCTCTGCATCCAGTTATTCCAAAGTTTTTGAAGGTGATCCTTGTAGCCGATAAAGTCGGTGTTTTGGCGACGGAAAAGGAGTAAGCGAATGGAACGATCCACAAGGTAAAGAGAATGGAAACTCGTCCGTTGTTCTTCATGTTGCAGACAACCTCGTAACCGTAATGACTAGGTAGAATACTGCTTGGACAGTCAGTGATTGTACGCAGCCGACGTTGAAAGTTGCGCCCTTTGGCAACTGCTGTTGACTGTCGGCAACGCTTTGAGCGCGCGGATCATCCAATCCTCATGGTGACGCAGACGAGAGCGTGACAGAATGTCGTAGCGGCTTTAAAAAGTCGGACCGCTTCTTACTGATGTCTGTCGACGAAAGCAACCGTTGAGCTCCGTATGCATTGTTGCCATCGAGGTCCCGCAAGCTCCGTTCTTGTATTTGATCATTTACGACTGTCGTGGACTCATTCAAAGAGTCTTTTGCACCTCTTCGGCCAAGAAACTATACATACAGACCGACTTCTCAGCTCCATCGGCGGCTGGTTGCTGGTTTCACGGAACAATTATAATACAGTCACACACTGCTACTCCAAAAAGCCATTCGCAACATGAACACGACCACTCGTCGCAAGGGAATCTTCAAACTGCGGTATCTAATTGTGACGACGATTGTCATTGTTTTCGTGTACCTGCATCAGATTGAGAATCGAAGGTTGTCGTCGCAACCATGGGCTGCTGCAACGGATGATGTGCAGTTGCTTCAGGCAAAAGGAATAGACATTAACGTTCCGGAGCAAGCTTTGACAAATAAAGTGACTGCTGAAAAGTCACGGTCTCTTGAATTATCCAACAGTTCCAGCTACGTTGCGCCGGCTACACTTTCATCGTCAATTGATCATTTACAAAACTTCGACCCATCCATTCCAGCACTGTGGACATGCAGCAACGAACACACTGACTCCAAGCGTCGCCGCCGCCACACCAAGGTTGTTTTTGTGCACGTCTTCAAGACTGCAGGATCATCCTTTCGCATGCTCTTTTTGAACTATGCGCAAAAATGCAAATTTGGCATCAGCATTGTGGCCCACTGCTCGGAACTTTCCACCGCGAGTATGCTCAACGGAACCGATTGGCGCAACAAGGATAACTCCAAATGTCGACACAAGACCATGGATCGCAGGGGGCGTGGCGTCAAGGAGTTAGTGACGCGAAATGTCATGGACGAACATGTTGATATCGCCATTGGACACTTGCCGCTCGGAACGCAGTGGGGTTCGTCGATAGCGCAACTGGTGCCTCGCAGAAACGACGACTCGAATGACTTTATCCAGTACATTTGCTTCTTTCGATCGCCAGTGGAAAAATATGTCAGCGGCGTCATTTACTCGAACAAGCAATACAAGAGCTATCCAGCAACAGTAAAGGCTACTGTGAAACGCATCAAAACCTTTGTCACCAACGAAGTGAAACATGGCAAGTTTCGTGAGAGCTACAGTGCCTATCTGCTAACGCCCTGGGACAAAGACCAAAAGCCGCCAACTGTGGAAGAGCGGACGGAGCTGATAATACGAAACATGGTGCAGTATCCGACCGTGATTGGCATTGTCGAAAAGATGGATTCATCGCTCGAGCTGATTCTTCATGTGGTTGACCAAGGCAATAAAGTGGCGAGCCTATTTCAGCAGGCCAGCGGCAATGGCGTTGTACTAAACAAGTCGAGAGGCGTCAGTACCAAGGAAGTGGTTGCTATACTACAGGCCGACACCGAGCTTTATCCCATGCTGCAACTGTATCTTCAGTACGACGCAGCAGTCTACGAGTTTGCCATGCAACTGCATGATCGTCAATATGACTGGCTGCTGCAGCAACGACAAGTTGTAGCAACAGATGCATGACGGTGAGTGGAGAAACGTCTTCACAACTACCGTAGTGTCTTGTTTGGGATGGGTGGTCAGTGTCCGGCCAGCTTGCGAATTAAACATCAATCATTCCAATGGAAAAAGGTTAGTTCTAATTCAACCATAGTTAATTGCTTGTATCAATTAATCTTGTACCGCTAAATGAAAAAAGTTCATCCAGCAACCACACAGATAGCTATGAAACCACGGGCCTGCTTGGCGGCAAACGGCATCGCCAAATTAAAGCCACGCGCAGGCACGCGCACAGTAATTCACGATTCACACACGAATGATTCATGACTGAAAGGTATAGATAATCGACCGGTAGTCGAACCTATGCACCAAGGTTGCTCGGAACATTATTTGCGTGCGTGTACATATATTCCAGCATGGGTGAGCTGATGCCGCCTACAAGAAGTGAACGAGCAAAAGCTGTTCCTTTTTCGTCGCCAAATGGTTCCTTGGCACATGATTAAAAGGAAAAAGCTTCCTACTCTTGACGCGAAATGAGTGCGCGCAATTAAGCACCAGGAACCTTGCATGGCAACTCATTCGTTCGTGTTCATTGCGCAAACGTGGCAGTTCAACCGTTCATCCCGGATCGCATTTCCACTCGCTCACCTCTGCTCACAATTTTCAAAAAGATCCAAGTAACAAACATCCCAAACTAAAGAAGCAATCATGATGAAGACCTTCTTGCTCAGCTTCCTTGTCCTCCTCGTCGCCACTGTCCAGGGAGAGCCCGCTCAAACCCGCTTCCTCCGTCGTCTTGATGCCACTGGCATTAGCGATGATGTTTGCATCGCGCTTGGCTCTACGTGCGATGAGGAAAATGATGACTGTTGCTCGGTTGATGGAACGTGCACCTTCGAATCGTACACGCCAAAGGTAAGGACTTACAGTCATTGTTCAATTTCAATAGTTATCTGGGTGTCCCGTTGGTCTCATATCTTGCAAATTCGAACTTTAATTGCTACACAGTGCCGTCAATTCTTCCGTCTTGGTGGAGACTGTGACATTACCCCGCTCAACGAGTGTTGCCAAGCGATAATGGTTTGCAAAACTTGCAAGAGTGAAACGAAAAAGTGCGTGCAGGACGAGGATTGCTGCGACGATTTGGACTGCGTCTACTCGTCCAAGGCGGCCGGAAGCTTTGGCACTTGCCAGCCCGATAACAGTCTCGACGGTGACAATGACAACATGGACGGTGTCACTGGCGACAGCAAAGACTAGTAGTTGCAAGGGCTTTTTGCCGACGTGGAGAATGCAAAAATCAAGCAATACTTGCAATAACTCTACTATTAGCATATTATATTGACGTTTAATACTTATTCTTTGCTTAGGATAGCCGCCGGGGGTATAATTCGTCGACTACTAATATACCCGCGGAACTCCTGTGACTTGCCAAGTTCGTAACCTGGTGAGGAGCTCGAAAGGCGAGTCAAGTGTGGCTACTTGCAGCAACTTCAAAGTGAGCCAACGACAAAATAAGCTATGAATTCCATGAAGCAGAAAGAAGGCTCAGTTATCTTATTCCATATAGTTGGACCATATTATATTGCGGTTGTCTTGGGTGTGCACCGCAAGCAATTTTTTGAATAGGTAGCTTTTTGTCGCATCATGACTCAAACACCTATGCGACATTCGTCTCGCAGCCAACCAAGCAACTTGCTCCCACGGAACATTTTTTCATTTCGACCTGAAGACGACCCTTGGAACAGACTGGTTCAAGACAACGAAAGCTTGTATAAAGAATCTAGAGTCTGTAACATCATGATTGACGATGATATATCTCCATCCGTCGATGACTTTGGCGACATGCTCAAGCAGCTCACCATTAGTCGACGCGACCCGCGATCCATTCGCCTCGCCGCCGTTGCCTCGGCCTTGATGGATGTTTCCAACGAGAGCAATGCAACGGCAGTTTCGCCCAATCAAGTCTTTGCCAAGACGGTGACTGCTTTGGAAGGAACCTTGACAAATTTGAATGCATCCACTAGCAAGAACGTTTCGGACAATATAGCGACGCAGGTGGCGCTGTTGGAGCTACTTTCCTTGACCGTTCCCTGCCTCGCCAACGGCGCCATTGTGACCAGCACCTTGCCACTCACGGCGCGCGTGTTGAATGCACTCGTGGCCTTTGCCAGTCAGGCGGCGGTACTGGAAACCAAGGATGAGCTGGGAGGCGTCAATGCACTGCTGCGATGGACGTGTCGCGCCGTCGCGCAAGTGTTGATCAAGATTCAACCGTCGGCGGATGCCAATTTGGTAAAAAAGCTGACCATGGAAACGCTATTGACGCTCATGAACGACAAGCGCCCAAAGGTGCGCAAGGAGGCGGCGTCTGGTGTGGCGCAAGTCTTGACCGCCGCGCAGTGCCACCAAAGCGTCCGCAAGGCAACCTTTCAGTATGCCCATGTCATGGCCAGCAATGTTCGCAAAACACCAAACGATCAGGCTGCATTGGTGGAAATTGTGCATTTGCTGTCGTTTCTGGAAACTGCAATTTTTACATTGCCAAACTACAGCAAGTTGCTGCAGGATGTGATGGAAGTCTTTGTCGTCTTGGTGCAAGTCGATGCATCCCACGCAACGACACTAGACTTTGCAGCAGTGGCAAAGGTGAAGGAAAGTACGCCAAAAATATTGGCCATCAATGCCGTCTTGGCGTTTGTCAATGCTGCTCTTCACGACGCGGACGAGACGCGAGCGGCGCCATTGAATGAGCTTGCTCCGCGCGTCTTGGCGAGCTTGCTGCAGGCCAAGGCCAGCTTGGTCTTTCGGGTTGGAGCTGCCGATCATGATTTACTGGAGCGCGGACAAACACTGTGGGGACAGTGCTTGCTGGCATCCTGCAGTCGAGTGGTTGACACCAAGCCCGAGATTGCGCTCAAGCTCCTGCCGCTGGCGTTGCAAGTGATTGTCAACTTGTCCAAGCCGACCGAATCGAACCACGAAGATTCATCCGTTGCGCAGGAGCTCATGGTTGGAACGACTCAGTTTTTTCGCCAAAGTCTAGTTAAACTCTTTGGGCAGCCAAAAGGTGACTTGACCAAGTGCTTGAGCGACTCTCTCGCCAATGTTGCTCACGTGACAGATCCACTGTATCGACCGACGTGGTCAGTGTCGTTGCGAGCGTTCGCTTTGCTGATTCAGCTTTCACACGAGCACATTGATGTAAAGCAATATGTTGGGTCCCTACTTGCCTTGCGCAATCAAGCTCCGGCTGGATCGCCTTCGCAGCATGCAGTGGAGGAAGCCTTTGCGAGCTTGGTACAGGGTGTGGGCATTGAGGTTTGCTGGGGATGGATTGACTGGCAGCCGCCACGCACCGATGGAAAGGTTGATATGGAGCAGTCATGGATTTTATCGAAACTAAAGTTTGGCATGGCATCTGCGCAACCTGTAGCTCCGCGACTGGCCTTTTTCCAGTCGGACATTCTGGTTGCCGCTCGGGCGTACGACAAGATCGCAGCCACTGCGAAAAAGAATCGCGCTTTTCATCAAGCTCGAGTCGTTGATTTATGGGCGCTGTTTCCCTACTTTTGTACTGGACCTTGTGATATTGAGAAGTCACTGGCATCCTTGACGGCAACGTGCGCTCGCGCCATGGAGGATGATCGGTACCCTCAGCTACTGGCAATTATATGTCATGGGTTTAAAAATCTCTCTGCGTCGCTCGAGATAATGCAACAGCAGAATGATTTTTCTGATGCAATCACCGCTGTTATGCAAGAGGCATCCACGAAACTCCTTCCTGCACTCTTCAAGTTAGTTACGACTGTACATCAGTCTTCAATGACTCAGGCGAATAAGGACGACGACAAAATGGACGTTGATGGAACCAGGGATAAGTCACCTACATCAGCCGCGTCTCTGGATCGTAATGTAATGGAAGCCATTTCCGCTCTCGCAAAAGTGACTCCCAAGGATTTTCTTCAGTCGTTGTTCAAGAAGCTGATGCACAAGTTGCTGGAAGAGATCCAATCAGACCCGTGTGATGATGACAAAATTTGCTCATACCTTTGCCTGTCACAGGCTCTTGTGGCATCGGTTGCACTGGAAACAACAGAGGTGTCGCTTTTGTATCGCGCCCTCAAGCCTTTGATTCGAACTGATGAGCACAAGGTGCGAGTTCAGAAGCGATCGTACAAGGTACTCTTTGAAATTTGTCAATGCCACCATCCCTTTATCGCAAAGGCTGATACATTAGAGGAGCTTATTTCTTTGCTAACCGACTCAATTGCGACATCTCAAGTGTCAGCGAGGCACATGCGTTTAAAATGCATGGAAATTATTGTCAAAGGCTTCGACGAGGTTGGTGTGGAACAAGTTGTAAGTATTTGGACGCTCTTTATGATAAACTGGAACCGCGACTCAGCTGTATCATCTTCTTTCGTTGCAGAGCCCTTTCTTTACAGCAACCCCTGAGATTCTTCTTTGTTTGAAAGACACGAATGCGAAGACTCGTTCGGAGGCAATGGATCTATTAATGGCGTTGGCATCCAAAGGTGGCATTGACCCTATTCTTCTGCACGTTACTGCGGCCCTCGGTGCACAGACGACCCACTTGCGGTCAGCTGCAGTGCTAGCACTCTCTCGCTTAGTTTTTGAATTTGCATGGGATAATGCACAGTTGCAGTTGAATCTTCCGTCCCTTCTAACGACAGTCCTTGTCTTAATTGACGCAAACTCAAGGGAAGTAATTAGAAGTGTAATCGGTTTTATTCGGGTCAGCGTTGCTGCCATACCACCCGAGCAGCTGGAGCCGCTAATCCCTGAGTTGGTGGAGAGCTTGACTCGGTTTCATAAGCCGAAGAACCGTTTTCGCGCGAAGATCAAAATCATCCTGAAGAAATTAGTCAAGCTGTTTGGCTACGACGCACTAATGCCCTATGTACCGGAGAGCGAGTCGCGGTTGTTGACCCACATGCGCAAGGTTGGGGAGCGGGAGGCGAGGAAGAAGGAAGCAAAGAAGACAGCCAGGGAAGATGTCACCGACTTTGACGATTTGCTTGAATCCGACGAGGAAGATTCGGATGACGGACGCACGTTCACGTCAAGTACGACAAGAAAAACTGCTTTGTCCAACAAAAGTCGGCTTTCGGGAAAGACCAAGGGCTCAGCACTTTCGGAGGTTACGGGTCGAAAGGGATCTGCTGGCATACGGTTGCCAAGCGATGCTCATGGTGAGATTGTCGATATGCTGGGCGTCAAGCACACTAGACACGTTCAGTCTGCTGAAGACAAAATGACGGCAGACGATAGCGACTCTGACGGAGCTTTAGAATTTGATGATGATGGTCGACTTGTAGTGAGAGACGAATCTGAACCGTCGCCGGGCTTGGTGGAGAATCTGCCTGATGACAATCGCAGAAAGAGACCACGCCTCGATTCAAACGCGAGTAAGTCGCGTCAAGGCTCAAAGTCTCAAAAATCGAAGCAGCTTGGTTCCAATTACAAGGCGAAGAAGGCTGGAGGAGATGTGAAGCGAAAGGGCCAGACACTTGAACCTTACGCATATGTTCCACTAGATGGACGCCAGTATTCAAAGAAAAACAGGCATAACGCGGTGACGCAAATGTCTTCCGTAGTGAGGAACGGAAGTAAGCGCAAGCGATAGCCTGGGCAATATACTCACAGTCAGTTGCAGGTTGGGCAAGGCCGGAATCTAAGCTTAAAAAAACAAATATAAATTTCAGATGTTTATTATGACTCCTAACTTACACTACTTCGCGCCCCTTCGGTAGCAAGCGCGACCGAGTTGTCTTGGGAGCTTTCCTTTTACTGGTATCTCGCGACTCCTGTAGTCGTTTCTTTTCCGATTCTTCGAGCTCCGACAATCTGCTGCTTTGACGTCGATTCTGAACAAAGTACCAAACGAGGCCGGTTATCATAATGGCTGTGATGCTCAACCAAGCAACAGCGTTTACTACTATGGAGTTGTAAGGAGCGTCCTCTCCAACGTTTCCATCATTCTCTTCCAGGTACTTGTCCCATGACGTTTCGATGTAAACATTGATGCCCATCAACACGGCATCAAATGTTCCGTGTAGCAACACTGCAGGTAGAATAATGCGGCCAACACCAATACGATGCCCGTCATCTTCTGTCGTCTCCACAAATTTTCGTATCATGTTGATACTCTGCATAGCAGCTGCAAGTGCGTGGATGGGAAAGATGGATCGAAAGAACAACACAATCCATGCTTCGAGAATGTCACCCTTATGTTGGTCGTCTTCGCTCGTCGAGCCCAGTGCACCTCCAAGCACAAATACATACAGGAAGTTTTCGGCGCAAGCGAGTCCAACTGCCACACTAATCATTCCGGTTGTGATAGCCATTGCCATCTGCCGGTATGATCTCATTTCGGGTTCCTCATCTTCAAAAGGCTCCCTTTCAGGTTCGTCTAGTAAAGCCTTACCCCTGCGTGATGCTCCTTTCCGCTTATTGTTTCGACTCGTGTGGCTGCGGTGCGACGATACCGAAGCGTCGTCACTCAGTTCCTTGTTGATTTCCTGTATATAGTTCGAGCTGAATGGATAGTTGACAATTCCGCCGTCGACGGCAGTTTCACGGTGTTCGTCCAGGTGCAATCCAGTCAAAAACATTAAATCTGGATGCTCCACGGCGCGGAAGGTATAGTATTTGCAAAGCTCTTCGGTAATGGCCGCGACGACGTAGGCATTGAACAGCTCTCCAAAGATCCATATAAGTCGCCAGTGATCAAACACCCACGTAGTGAAAGAGTCTCCAAGACTGGCCGTTAATAGCTCAAAGAGACCCCATGCTCCAAACAGAACAATGTTGACTAGCAACCCTTCGAAAAAGAATGCGGAAGGGACAGCAATCACAAAGCCAGCGGCAAATAATTTTATAACAGCATCGACACTGAGATCACTCTTGTGAAAAATCCAATGCACGATAAAGAGGACCAGAAAACTTTGAAGAAACGTTGCTGCCAGGACTACTGCATCTTGCCAGGCAAATGCTGCTCGCGGGTTGAAGAGAAGCGTCGCAACAATCGCCAAGACAGATATAGTAAAGCACACCAAAATGTACCGGCTCAAACGACTGAGAGCGCTCCAATGTGGCATAATTCCTCTCATCAGTTCGCTCTTGCCCATCCAACCGAGACGAAGATTGATGACATCCTTTTGGTACTCGTGAAAGGGCTGGTGCGTGATAAAGTCAATGCGCTGGTAGCGCGGAGGAATCAACAGACGCATTTCGCGTGCTTCCTGCGCCAAGGCACAGACAGATAGACACTGAAACCAGCACTTGCATACCGCTCCGCAGCAAATGGCCATGAAACAATTAAAGCCACGTGCCACAATATCTTCATGAAAGCGTTTTGGCTTGCGCTGACCAATACCAGTGTCTAGCACTTCCACCTGTTCAATCTTCTCCTTATCGTCCTTGCTCATATAGTCGACGGGGTAGCACCCGCATAGCGTATGCGAGCAGGCTCCCTCGTACTGATTCTCCCGCGTATCTTCAAAGTTGATTCGTCGGGCAGCACCAATTTGTGTAGACGCGTAAAACAAGTGATCCTCCTGCGCGCGCGATTTCACCAAGTAGAAGCGTGTCCGCATGCGTCGTCGGCGACCCAAGACGCCCAAAAAGAGTAAAAATGAAAAGAACAAGGCGATACGAATGTTGGAACCAAGGTCGCGCGGTTCCGCCTCTTCATCATCACTGTACGTTTGTTCCTGCCGTCGATGCCATGACATTTCCGGTCGCTGGCCGTTGCGATACCATTCATCCTTGACAAAGTCAATGACTGGATCCCAAACGCATTCCTGCGTATCACGAAGCTTGAAAACTCCGTTGGAGCGGCATGATTGCATGTGCGAATGCTCTTGTTGCTGTCGTCGTCGACCATTGTTGCCAACCAGCCGCCGATTGGAGTCATCGTCGGCCGCCGCAGCGTAATAGTCGTCACCGTTATTGTCTGCAGCATCATCATTTTGCTGCTGCGCGTCGTCGTTATTGTTGGCATCGTCTGCAGCAACGTTTCCATCATCGTTGATTGCTGCGTCTGCGCCGTCATCATTTTGAGCTGCGGCATCGTCATTTGCTTGCACTGCACCAGCGGCATCATCGTTCGCATTTGACGAAGCATCGTCATCATTAGCATCGTTTCCATTATTATATGAATTCGACGAAGCGTCATACTTATCGTCCGCATAGTAGTCGTACCCTTGCTCCGCGAGTGACGCTTGATTGGACGACCCAAAACCAAACACAATAAACGTTGAAAACATGAGCATGATGGTAATGACCAAGCCATAGGCCACGATGCGACTCGGCAGCTTTTTTGTGCTATTTCCGACATTTTTGCCACTCGTGCCGCGCTTGTCTTGTCGCAGCTGCAGCAAATACTCGGTGCGATTCGACAAGAACAAGCCAAAGCAGCCGCAGGCGGCGCACACCAGCGGTTCATCCAGAAAGAGTGACTGAATGCTCGTGCTGAAACCGCGGTAGCGTAGAATCGTCTTGCTGCTGCTGCTGCTGGGAGATGTGTTGTCGTCATGTTCGTCATCCGAGTAAAAGGTGGTGGAGTTTGCCAAACTTGCTTGTTGATTCTTGCTATTGAAACTGCCTCTCGATTTGTTCGCCATTCTAGTCGAGACGCGCGATTCGAACGAGTCATCTGAGTCGTTGCTGTAAAAGATGCGTTGCTTCGGTTGCTCGTCATGGGCGTAGCTGCTACTCTGGGGGCGTCGTTGCTGCGATGACGATTTTGGAGATTGACTTGCAACGACTCCATTCACAGCAGCAACACTACTACCACTCCCTTTACTAGAGTCGCGTCGAAACAATGTCGAAATTTTGCCGGTCAACGTGTTGCCCGTTTTCAGTAGCTTGGGTGGTGACGTTAAATAGTTGGCAGTGGTAGTGGGCGACAGTGAAACACTCTGCATCATGGTGCCAAGCTCACTTTGCGCTGCTGCCAATGAGTCATCTGCTACCAAGTCGTCGAGGGAGGGTGCAGTGTAGTTGATTGTCGGCTGATTCGTAGTGGCGTCGTCGTTAATCGCTGCTGCATTATTCGTCCTTTTTCCGGCGCGAGACCGTCTGGATGTATCGTTGGATGGAGATAATGACATGATTCTGTCAGTCTTTCGCTATGCGTACATGCAGGATTTCTAGTTTGTAGCCTTGGTCTACCAGTATTATTATTAATTTCCTGGCGTCTTTGTCAAGAGATTCGAGCTATATTTTGGCATGCATTGGCCATTATCGTCATGGTGATGTTGCTTGCAGCGCACGCTGGCGCGCCAACCGTTGAAAGCCTCTAACCGCGAAACGTGCTTCTGTCGTACCACCAACCATGACGTCATGCCACGCACGAGCGCCACTAACTTGGGTGTCGCAGCTTGACGGCGGCGCGACCATGGGAAGGCACTTGGCCCTTGAGACGCTCACACCTTCCAGCACTTTTACCAAGACTTGCTTGAATCTTCATTGCTGTTACAAATCAGTAGTAGCAAGAAAATAACGCTTGACAAGCAAATTAAACGTTATTGCTGTTCGCTCCAAGCGAAGATTATTACCAATCAATTCAGCGAGGCAAGCCCGTGTGCTCCTGGATTTTCACAGTCCGCATCGGAGGGACCATTTATCAATTACTGGGCTTTGCAAAATTAAAATCTATTAAAACGCAATCGATTCAGTCATGCCTCCCCGACGCAAGCTACCCGACGGCAAGACGCTCATGACATCGATGACGCTGCCAAAGCCGCACTCCACCAAGCGCAAGGCCAGTACCATTGAAGGATTTCACGACAATAACGAGGCGGCGCGCACCATTGACAGCTTTGACAATGCGCAATACACGAGTCACGTGTTTGTGAACGACGAGTTTGCGGCGAGCCAGACGAATGACGCGAGTAATACTGCAGCAGCAGCTGCTTCTACTTGCGCTCACACCAACACTGACATGTGCAACCACCACAATACAACTACTGCAACTACTATCAAAAACAACAATACTACAACTACTGCAAATACCAACTCCAACACTAACCGCTGCTTACACTGCCACACTAATGCATCAACCACCACCAACATTCAAGTCCGCTGCGACGAGTGCAGTTCCTACATTTGCGGCGACTGCCACTGGTGCCACGAGTACCAAGCGAACCACGAGATTCGCGTCTGCGATCGCTGCGACATTTTCGTGTGCCGTCACTGCGACGAAATGGATCAGTGCGAGTACTGCGGCGAAGTCGTGTGTAAGCTGTGCGCGACGCTGCTGCGGTGCAAGTTTTGTGGCGGTAGCTTGTGTGAGGATTGCGCCACGGCGTGTGGGCGGTATGTGAACATATATTTGTAGATAGTGTGTATATATGATAACATGGTCGTTGGATCTCATTTCCTTCATTTCTTTTCATCTCATCCATTCATTAACATTACAGTTGCGGCATTGTCTTGTGCAGCCGCGACGCCAAGTTTGCGGTTGACTGCGACACGTGTAAGCTCTCCTACTGCCTCGTGTGCTTGGCCAGTGGCAGCAAGGATCCGTGCGTGCGCTGCGGACATCGGCCGTCGAAGCGCATGGAGCAGCTGGTGCATTTACGACTCAAGAGTATATATAAGGCGTTCAAGCAAAGTAGTAGTGGATTAAAGGTTGCGGCGGCGGCTGCTGGTAGACGAAAGGATGGATTTTCAAATGGTAGTAACAACGACAATGACAATTACATTCCCGATGATCCCGAGCTACTCTTTCAAGCGGCAGCATCGGCGGCGGCCAAGAGTAGTGCGGCGGCCGCACGATTGGGACGAGGCACGCATCGATCGAGTCAAACGTCGTCTCCAAATCAAGAAACGAATGCATCGACTGCACCAGTGCCGGAAACGTACATGGCCAAGATGGAAAAGGCGGATGCAGCGGCGGCAGAGTTGCTGGCAGAGTTGGAGGAAGAGGAGGCTGCCAAAAAGAAGAAGAGCAAGAAGAAGAAGGATAAAAAGAAGAAATTACCGGAGCAGCAGCAAGAAGATCTTGAATTAGATGGTAAGGGAGCGAAACCGGCGAAACTGGACGATGCTATTAATGGAACGAAGAATGGTGCAGACGATTTCAAGCGTGCTGCGCAGTCTTCTTCGCCTGTAAGATTGCCTACATCTCCAAAACGTTCTGGTAATTTCGTAAAGGTCGTTGCCGAAGAAGTGAAACCTGCTCCGGATCCAATGGAACAACTGCTTTGCGAGTTGGTGACAGAGTCGAATATTGATGGTATAGAGGCATTCTTGGCTTCTTTAAAGGGAGTTCCAGGAAAAGCAGTGTTGCGAAAGAACACTAAAAAGGCGTTGAAGAAATTGAGGTCCGTTGATGATGAACCTGAAATGGTCGAGCAAGAAACTGACAATGACGTTGACACTCGTCCTGGAGCGCGTACACCGGTGGAGCCGACAATCAACCGCCACTCTGATCTTTTAAAGATTGTCTCTCATTCGCATTGCAAGATTCCGACCTTGCCATCCTCTCAGCGCCGGACGCAGGCAGCGACCGTTGCTCGATCGGAATGCGTCATGCACATGTCACCCAACATTGTTGGTTATGTGATTGGTAGAGGTGGCCAACGAATCCGTGATTTAATGGAAGAAAGTGGTGCGCGAGTTTGGATTGACCAGGATAGCATGTCGCCGTCAGACCACCGCATTGTCTACATTAGCGGCTCACGAAAATGTGTTGATGCAGCGATGAAAATGATGATGGATCTTGCCGGCAAAGCACCTTTGGGAACGCCGGGCTCTAAACAAATGGCGCCTAGTATTGATGGTGGCACTGCCAAGTCTCCACTAATATCGTCGTCAAAGTCACCAGCGTTTCTAGATGTGGCTGAGTTGTCTGCCTCTGTTGCTGGCCTTGGCGTGCAACAACGCAGTCATCTAGCGGCAGACACGAAAGCTTCGCCACTTTCCTCTGAAAGAACGTCTCAGGTAATTTCATGCGATCCCAGATTTGTGCCGTTGTTAATCGGTCGGCGGGGATGGACGATTAAAAACATTCAGGACTCTAGCGGCGCTAAAGTAGACATTGATCAAACTGTCATACCACGAAAAATTACTGTGTCGGGCTCTGTTACCCAAGTTTCACTGGCAGTGAAGATGGTGCACGAAGTTTTGGATTATCCGCAATCGCAGCTACAAAGTTTCTCAGGATTTGAGCCTCTGGAAGACTGCTTGGCCAATCAGCGCAATCATGCAATTCCTCCAGTCGTGAGTGACAGCATGCCAGCGTCTCCTTCGCCTGAGGCCAGCAAGCATGTACCGGCACATTCGTCTCCGCCGTCGTCATTAATCATGCCCAACGACGCTGCGTCTGCATCGTCGTCGCTATCATCGACGCCAGAGCCTTCGATGGCATCGTTGTCTACGAGAGGACAAATGTATCAGCATTTGCCAGCGGGTCCCATGCTCCCTCTTCCGTGTATGGGTGTGAATCTTACTGCTCAGCACAGCCTGCTGACATCAGACTTGGGACCTGATGCTTTACAGCAGGCTCGACTTCCTTCCGATCTATTAACGCCGGTAAGACCAAATCATGAAGGTGAAACGCACGACACGACCCGACAGGCAATTACCAATCCTATTGGGGCAGTGGGAACGAATGCGTTTAGCTCGCGGCAAATTTCAGGAACTTATGCCTCTACTGTTATCGGAGAGCGCAATTTCGGACATGCCATGAACCCCGCAATTAACCATCAAACTCAGACTGCCCGATCGCACACTGCGTTCGAATTGCCATCAGTAACCCAGCGAGGGTTTGTTGACCCTGTCCCGCCTTTAGCATACAATGGCCTCACTAGAGATGATCCTATACTGCCACCACCAGGTGAAAGTTGGTCTTTGAATCACTCTGCTCCCCGGTCTCCAAGCCATCCGTTGACTGGTCGAACCTCGTCGGATGGATTTTACCTCGACGCCGCAGTAGACTTTTTACAAAACAGCAGCAGCACGAACGCGCATCGTGATACCACCTTGCCCGGAATCGCGTTACCTCCGTCAAGGGCTGGTCTCCATGAGCGGACAGCTAGTGCTCCTACCGCATATGCGACTACTGGTGGCATGGCTGACGAGTCGCTCATTGTCGATAGCTTGTTTGGTCCTTTGGACAATGGCGGTAACGGCGGAGGTTCTGCGCTCTTGGCTGGCCTGCAAGGACTTTCGTTGAGTAAGGAACCACCAGCAGACGGCGGAATCTGGGGCTCGGCGGCGGTCGCGAGCCACATTGGAGGATTTGAAACTGTTGAAAAAGGCCATGTACCCGCTGCCGAGCTGTTTGATATGCATCATCAGCATCCGTCTCAGTCACGCTTTGGCTGGTAAAGGTCGTCCGTGTTGCGATTGGCATATTTTGCGATCAAGTCTTGAATGTTTGAGTTGTGCGGTCCGATAGTTTGCGGCATACTGCTCCGTGTCGCAAACTATCAAAGTAATTACAGTGCCGATACATACTGCTAAGTGTATCGCGCATTGTTTCCATTAACTGCTATTTATGTTCTTGCAATGTTTTGCTAGGTAATGGCTGACTGACTGGCAAAAATTAGTACATCGTCGCGCCTATTCAGTCCTTGATTCAACAGGCGGCATGTGACTGCGAATTTTTCTGCACTGCACTTATATACTAGTACTGTAGCAGCTGTATGTATTTGTAGTTCTGTAGTCAATTTGCATGGTACAGTAGATGATAATGTCGAATCACCTCCGCACATCCATACATATTTTTACTCCAGCATTGACGGATCAACGACGCGCTTCTTGAAGCGTGACGAGGATGTACCAGGGAGTCGTGTTTATCAGTCGTGTTAGGTCACACTTCCATAAGTATTGGGTACCGGTAGGTCGCGCGAATTCTGCTTGTCGAGACTGGGAACATGGCGGATCGCCCGTCACACTCTCTTCTTTGGCAGCCGACTGAGAAGAGTGGCGTTGGACGATACTTATATACAAGCATCAGCCTTCCCTTGCCGGAATACCATGAGTCCTGGGATCAAAGTCTCTCGCAAGCATTATCTTGATCAGACCAAGAGTGAAGACGATGAACATGACGAACGTCCCACCAAGTTGCCGAGGCATCAAGACATTAGCTCGGACAACGAGACTGAAGCAACCTTGCTTCAAGCATCTCAGTCAATTGATCCACTCGTCAATGGCGACACTGCCACCATTATATATTCCTTTTTAGATTGCCGCGAGCTACTGAACATGGCATGCACCTCCAAGCTGCTCATGGAGCGCGTCAGCTACGAGCATGTGCTGCGATCAAGTATGATGCACGGCGGTTACGCCAAATCGAGTACGGAGCGCATCGTTTCGCTCGTCCAACAAAACAAGATTCATGTGCCGTCGCCCATGCGCATGCTACGAATCGCCAATGGAAGGCGGTGCGAAAATTGTCTACGCGACAAGGTGAATGTGCTTTCAGCCGACTATGGGTAGGTTTTTGTTCCAAGGTTTTGAATGGCTATCCGCTGACTTCAAGTGTGACTCATGTGTGTTTCACTCTCTCATCTTTTTCAGTGTTTTCTTTGGCCGAAGATGCTGCCTGAACGAAAACAAGTGGTCACGCACCGTTCCTCACAATAGTCAGTGGAGCGCCATTCTGAGCGAGCCCAAAATGGCAAGGAGCGACACCAACACGAGGACGCAAGTGTTTGACCGACCATTTTTCAAGTTTGGTGAGTCGCATGGCCCCGTCTTGACCGCCAAATGCTGGCTACAAGACTGCAAGCAGCAAGAAGGCGCCGTTGTGGAGCTGTTGCACCACTACGAAGCGCATGAAGTCAATTGCTTTCGTGCCAAGCAACTCGTTCGCGCCTACGACGAAGCCTTGGGCGACGCAACAAGGCGAACGGCGGAGCGAGAAACAGCGCAGTCGAAAAGGCAAGAGTTGTCGTGGACCAAGTTTGTCAACAAGAGTCAAGCCGTGGTTCAAAGACTGGAACACGCCCTTGGTCGCATGCCGGAGCGCGACGTTTTGCTCAAGTGGACGCCTCCGCGACGTGAGGAGGACGGCAAGCGACGGATTCAAGGTCAGTTTGGTTGTCCGTTACTCAACGAGTACATGAAGAAACATTTCAAAGCGCCAAGCAAGTTCAAGGGCGCGAAAGTTACTGAGGCGGCCACGAAATGTTTTCAAGTAGTTGCGGCAGCAACGGCCTTGATGCAACTTGACTTCTTGTCACAAGCGGATCCTTGCGAATCAATGCTGCTTCAGTATTGCAAGTCTCAAGACCAAGCGGTTTTGCAAAACACGTTCCTCAACAAGATGGATGCGGCCACGTTAAAGGCCATACAGCAAGGTCATCTACTCGCTGCAATGGAAATGCTCCTACCTGTCGACGCGATTGCTCACGAGGCGATTGCAGATGCCTCAACTGCTACCACAATTAGTACTGATAGTCTTTCGATGCAAAAATCGCTCGCGAAACTGTCATGGAGCGCTTCAATAACATTACCCCCAACGCGGGAGTGCTACCAGTCGGCCTTGGAACAATATTCCTTCTTGAGCGACGCAGTCAACGAGGTCATGGCGACGCCCGATATCAAGGTTCACAGTCGATTAAACTCTTTCCTCACGCGCAATGCGGCGCGTGGATGCGGTTTCAGCATGTTGCGCGAGCATGCTACGAACCCCGACTGTCTTTCACCTGCCATGGGGACCATGTGCCAAATGCCTGACGATGGTACACATCGTAAGCCAAGCAAGCCTTTGCTGCGCGTCTAGATAAGATCTGCAGGAAATGTCGGTCGCTTTACCAATTTGAAATTGAACATGTCAGACAGAAAGGCATAGCGAGGACGCCACCTTGCTGACGCCCGCCATAACTTGGAGAACTTCTCAAGCCTCGGTGAGCATTCGACGGAATCTGGTAAAGCAGCACAAACAACCTGACACCTATTGACTGTGAAGTAAACAACGGCATAAGGTAAAGTCTGCGAGCACCTCAACCTCAAGTCATCGGGTCGATGCCACCTCATTGGATAAGGTAGTACGTTATTAAAACCTTTAAAACTAGGTAATGACTGCGTAAAGTTTGCGGCATCGCTTACTAAAAATGGATTAATAGGCGGACCACTTCTCGCGGGCGTAGCTAATTGCCAAAGGACTCCTAACGTAATTCTCATACGCACGCAGGCCTCATATATCATGCCAAAGCCAGATCGTAACATTGAATAACAACAGCTAATATTTGTTTAATTCCACAGAAGCGAGCATACCACGTGCAATTACAGCGGCGAGCGGTTCAGGGATAACACAATGCGCCGCGTCCTTGTCATTCTGAACACTTCCTGGATGATTCACTTCTGTTTGCCGGTTGTAGGGACAGTTAACGTTCTTGCAAGTATAAGCGGAAAGTTTCTGCGCCAGCTCACCATTATTTGTCCACAGGTGCGTCGGCTTCATTTCGTCACGTCCAAAAGCGCAATAATTGACCTTGACAGTCTCTAAGCCAAGCATGTACTTTGCGAGTGTCATGAGTGGGCATTTGTCCATGGCAGCGTCAGGATTCTCAATCATCAACTGTACATCTGGATTTCGCTGTTGTGCCATCACCATTATCTCCATTAGCTTTGCCAGATCATAATTTGCTCGTCGAGCGTCGTCTGTAATCTCGTAGAGGCCATTTTTCGGGGAGCGATGTTTTCCACAGGCCAAGCATGTAAATGTAGTACATGGTGGTGAACCGAATATGGCGTCGGGCACATCACCAAGCTCATTTTCAATATACTGATACGTAAGTGTATGGACATTAATTCTGTGCGTCGCCTGGGAAAACCGATCATTGTCGACCGAGATGACACGGTCAAATCCAGCCTGGATGAGTTGATCTATTGTGGCCCAACGTAGAGTGAGGCGCTAATTGTAATGACTGCAACATAATGCGTAGTGTAACTCACCTGCGACCCTTCCTCGCCCACAAAAGAGCTCAACAGCACGGCGAAGACGACCGTTCATATTCCATTGCATGCGATTGCAGGGCTGACAAAGTCGCAACAACTCGCTACCCTCATATTCCTCATTATCTCCATCGTCGTATGTCACCTGGCATAAGTTCTCACGCTCTCCGTTAACGTTGACAAAACTCTCTATATTAGTAACTCTGCCGACGTGGTATTCGTCAAACATTTTCCTCACCCACATACCAAGCTGAGGTACCCAGTGGTGGTCGCACGGGCCACATAACGACCCGTCACGGATTGCGGCAGCTCGCTTAATCAATTCATCCCGATCGAAAGGTTCACGTGACGTCGAGAACTCTGCCAAGACCAGCACAACTACGTCAATTGGAAATCGAATATCGTCCCAGAGTACACTCTTACGCATGACGTGAAGATCTTGTAGTACCTTGTCGTCTTTTAGTGAGAGATAAATGTCATCGTCGTCGAAAATGTAGCGCTTCAGCAAGGTTACCTGATAATCATTCCAGGCTGCTTCACTAAAATCAGCCCATTCCTCGTCATCCCGCATCACAACTTGGGCAATGCCTAATGGAGGCTCTGCGTTCTCGGTGTCATCGGCGTCAAAGCAACGTAATGTTGGTGGGGCCCGAGAAACCAGCTCGTCACATCTTGCATTGATATATCGGACCACACAATGTGTTGTATAATAGATTAAGTCAGAGTGATCACCAAAAACTCCTTCTTCATTCATCGTCAGAAGACGCTGACAAAGTGCTGGGGAGTTAACCCATAAAGTAAATTTCCCGACTACCGCCTTGAGGCAAACCATGTGAAGCGGGAGACCAAAACGTTTCCAATCGTCACGCTTATCGCGAATTAAATTATTTATGGCCGCGATCTGACTCTCTAAAGCCAACTGGAGATGAGGACTTTCCGTCTTTGCCCACGCAACAACAGTGGACAAAGTCTGGTAATCGAATCCAGCAAACGCATAAATAAAGTCAGGCGCAACCCCACAGCATCGCTGCTTTATTTCTTCTACGTCGGAACTAACATGTTCCACCTTCCAATATCGGCGCTCGAGTTCAAGTCGCAGGTCCAATCTTGCTGGAACTAGAAGCAAAGAATGTAAGTAATATGAAAGCGCATATGAAAGCGCATACGTACAAACAATTGATCATGGCAACGTACCGTCACCAACCACCAAACAAAGAAAATAAAGCTTATTGACAACAGAAGGGCCTGTGACAGGCAACGGCGAGAGTTCGGGAAACCACTTGCCGCAGATCTGTTCCGCAATACGCTGAAGACCGAATTCTGGTTGTGCGTTAACAAAAAATTGTAGCGGAACCGTCCATTCTTGCCTGTAACGTAAGATCGACGTAAATATTTCCATGGCCCTCTGACATATAATTCTCGGTCCAAGAGGCAACGCGGCAAGGTATGTCAAGTAGTGATGAGGTAACGGCGGGCTGCCATCCGATATAACAACAAAAAAACCCGGCAGACGCTCCAAGCATGGGTAAATTGAAGCCAGATCATCCAGCATCTCGCGAGAAAGGAAATTCCCATGATCCAAGTAAACTTCCAAAGGATCAATTTCGACTGACTGTGAATCAGCCGAGAGCGACGACAAAGACTGCAGAGATTTAACTGCAATGCTGTTTACTGAAATTGAAACATCTGATGTGGCAGACTGTTCCATTGCTCGCGGCGCCCGGTAGGGCAGCTTGCTGTCCTTGCCGGATGGTTCACCCGGCCTTGTGGTTTTCAAAGCTGTGGGACGAGCGGATGATCCAGCCGACACCTGTGGAATTTCCTTGGTCGCCTTAAAGAGACGCGCATTACTGTGCATGACCTTTTGTTTTCCGTCGTTGTTCATCTTGCCGGACTGTTCCTTGCGATTTTGGCGCTCACCAGCTGTCTTTGCAGTCGTGTTGTCTGTGCGTGTCTTTAGACGGCCGACAAATGCATCGAGCGACACTCGCTGACTCTTTGTGGTCGCTGGCAATCGCTTGCTACTCTGAACCGGGCGTTTTCGCAAACTCGACTGTCGAGCAGACTCTTGTTTGTCGTCACCTTCGTCATCCGATGATATCTCCACATAGTCTGAATCACTTCCGCAATCTTTTAGTGAGTCAACGTCTTTGTCATTGCCCAAAAGTTCCTTCTCAAGAAGCGCTGTGCGAGCAGCTTGAGTAGCAACATGATTCACCACGAAACTCGTGGTCGCAGGCTGCGAAGGTACTTTTAATGTGCTGTCCGCTGAAGATCCGCTGCCGAGTGGTGTTTGTGACGGTTCACGCATAATCAGCGTTGGAAGTTGGTAGTCGTCCTCACGATCGACACATTGGCCGTTGCGGCTGGCAAAAGGATTGCTAGAAGCAAAGCCGGCGTCAAGCAAGGCTGCTTTTGAAGCCTCTTCGTCAGACAACTCGTCAGAGTCGAAGTTATCGTCGCTCGTGCACCCTTCCAGCGCAATGCCTGCATTTGGCTCATTTTCTTCTGCTCGTTGCGTGTCGACACGGCCATCTCCTTGCACCTCGAAACCATTCTTGACAGGACTGCTCACCGTCAAACCCTGAAAGATGTTTGCCAAGGCATCTACGATATCCAAATCACCTGCCGCATCTTCCTCGCCCTTGTCCTCGACTTCATCATCGTCCGAGGTCAATTCGATACGTTGAAACATGTCAATCATCTCGTCCAATTGCTGCAGTTGTTGCTGCTGATCGTCGTCGCCCCCGTCGTCGCACACAGGAAGGTCATTCACTTTTGAAATTTGCTGCTGCTGCTGCTGCTGCTGATTCTCGGCATCGTCCTCATCATCACTCGCCGAAAGATCAAACAATTGTACATGCTGACCTTGCAAATTTGGTTGTTGCTGCTGCTGATTCTCGTCATCGTCCTCGTCATCACTCGCCGAAAGGTCAATCACTTGCACATGTTCCTGTTCCTGCTGCTGCAGCTGATTGTCGTTGTTGCTCACTCTGAAAGTATCACTCTCGTCGTCGTCCTCGTCATCACTCGCCGAAAGGTCAATCACTTGCACATGTTCCTGTTCCTGCTGCTGCAGCTGATTGTCATCGTCGTCCTCGTCTTCCTCGTCATCGCTCGCTGAAATGTCAATCACTTGTACATGTTCCTGTTGCTGCTGCTGATTATTGTCGTCGTCGTCCTCGTCACCGCTCACAGAAAGATCAATTACTTGTACATTCCGCTGTTGCTGCTGCTGGACAAATCTTTGCTGCTCGTTTGGCGCTGGCTCGACAGCATGCTGATGGTGCTGATCGTTGTCCGGATCAGGCTCTGCTTCCTCCACAATCGTATCAATATCCGAATCATTCAAAATGGCTTCCAAAAAGTAGTCGTCCTCCAGAAGATCGTCGTCGTCGTCGTCCTGCAGTTGTTTATACTCCATATTGTTTCGTCGAAAAATTCAGCAAGTCACCAAGACAGTCAATGCTGTTGATGCAGATTCAGTGCAGTGAAGCCGTCCCTCTTGTCGACCGCAACTTGCAGTTTGCGCGCCTCCAACCCCCCAGGCGCCGTGGAAGGCTTCCATGAGAGAGTCATATTGCTCCACGCTGCTGCGAATGAGCAGCGTGATGCCATGGCGATCATGGTGCACACATCATAATATTATGATGTGTTGCGGCGGAATCAACTCGCGCATTTTGTTGTTGTCGCTGCGGTTTCAACAAGTACCGCAGCGACTGATCGCCAAATGACTGGACGCGCACCTCGTTTTCTCACGGCAAAGAAGCACGAGTACTACGCCTATGCTTTTGAAGTCCTCTAACCCCAGCTCAGCAACACCAAGTCTAGCTGTTCACGGCCAAGCGCGACAGGTATAAGCATGGTACCGTCTTGCAGCATCTTTCTGCCTAGAATCCGTTCCGATACACGTTTTCGCCCAATTGCGACTGGAAGAAAAAAACAAGAGCTTATACTAGATTTACAACTACACTTGCAAGCGGTTAAGGGATGACTCCATAATCCAACTGGCTTCAGCAAATGGAAGAATTATTAAGCGATTATACTAAATTTTACAGGTCTCTCCCCTTACTCTCCAAGTAAGCATCCACATAGCGTGACACTACACATGCAAGTGGTTCAGGGATGACTCCATAATCCAACTGGCTTCGGCCCTTCTCGGTTTTTTCACCCTTCGCGCGACGTATGTGTCGGTGCTGATGGTCACGCAAACATATATTTTCACAAGTATATGTAGCAAGGCGAAGGGCCAAGCCTTTATTGTTCGTCCACAAATGCGTTGGCTTGTTTTCGTCGCGACCAAAAGCACAGTAATTGACTCGGACCGTCAACAAACCCAGAGAACGCTTCATTAGCTTCATCAATGGAGTGTGATCCATTACCCCGACAGGATTTTCAATCACGAAAATTGCCTTTTGATTATACTTTCGAATTGCCAACAAAAGCTCCAATACCTTGAGTACATGAAAGTTGTGCTCATGAGCAAGCTGTGTCTTTTCCATATGCCCACCCACTTTCCGATGTTTGCCACCACTCACGCGAGTATTTGTAACACAGTCTGGTGAAGCCCACACAAAATGAGGTATACCTCCAAGGGACTCCCGAATGTCGTGAATTGTGAGCGAGCACAGATCCATCTTATGCGTGGCGTTTGAGTATGGATCAATGTCAACCGACATTACTTTAAATAGACGTTGATGGAAGTAATCTGCGTGAAAGATGTGAGAAGCGACAAAAAGTTTCAACTGGAACAAACACAAACCACTCTTACCTGTGATCACGCCTCGGCCGCAACATAACTCGAGCGCGCGAAAAGACTGCCCAAGCAACGGAGACACTATACGATCCCGATTCTGACGGAACTTCAATAGCTCATGATACTCCATTTCCTCTTGGTCGCCATCTTCGTGGGTTACCTGCCATGCTTGAACCTTCTTTCCGTCCTCGTTGGCATCCAAAAAACGTACACCAGTCACTTTCCCCATGAAGTATTCACCGTCAAACATTTTTCGAACCTTCATCCCTATGCAAGGCGTCCACACATGGTTCAGGGGATTATACAATGCCTTGTCACGAATCGCCTTGGAAGTCGCCGCTAGTGCATCGTCATTGAACGGTTGGCCTAACTTGCATGCATCATTCCATGGTTCCAATACCTCGTCCGTCCAAAAGTCAACCTGTCGCCATAGCTGGCTCCTCGCCATGCAAGCGCTGTAGGCATTGCCATTCTTGAGAATATCTGATGCGACCGAAGATGCACCCAAAGATTCCCTTGATAGGCTGGCGTCGCTTAGCGCGTCCGAGTCATCTACCTTTGCGTTCCTGTCCTCAATGAAATCCTTTGGATTGTCCTCGTCAAATTCTTTTTCTATCCGCGTCGTTAATGCGGCCGGCCATGGCCGAATCGTACTTAGCTCACACGCCGAATTCATATAGACGACAATGAGCTGAGCAATGTGGTGTGGAACAGTGTTTAAAGTATGCGGTCCCCAAGTTTCAATATCATATAATGGCTCGCGCATGCGCGATAAAAGACGTCCACGAAGTATATCATCATTGACCCATAATGTGAACGGCTGGGCACCATGCACAAAGGACACCTTCTGCTGCAAATTCATGGAGCAAAGTCGTTGTCCGCGCTCCATTTCTATCAAATCATTTTCAGCTTCGCTTTTAGTCCTGACAATCACAGGCACGTCACCAAATGTTTGGCTGGCATACGCGAGTGCATCCAGCATACTGTTAAAATCAGTATCGGCAGACGCGAACAGGAAATCAGGAATGCTAGCTAGACTCATACACGCATCCGCTATATAGACTGGATCAGTTGGAAGGACGTTCACCTCCCAATCTCGGAGCAAGAATTCGTCTTTGAGAGTTATTTGTTCTGGACGCAACAGAAAAGTCAGTGTGAATTTCGTCAACAAGCGGCGATTGAAAGTCAGTGTAAATTTCGTCAACAAGCGGCGATTTGAGTCGATCCACACAACGTACCATGACCAATCATCAAACAGCGGAAACATGTTTTTTGATAGTCCGACGGATTCTTCACTCTGTTGGTAACCTCGCAGTCCCGGGCCCAACACTTTTTTACAGGTGTGGCTGATGGAGTCTGTAACATATCAATCAAATCTTCTGCAATAGCTTGAAGTCCGAACTTAGGGCGCGCCTTGTCGATAATTGGTGGCAAAGCTTCCAATGGTATATTTGCTAAGGGAGGAGCATAGTTGTATCGGAAAACGGACAGTAAGGCATGTGTGACGTTGTGTCCAACCTTATTCTCTCCTCCCAACCCTGCCAAATACTCTTTGAAAAACGATGGCACAGGTGGATCAGGTTCACAGGGAATCCAAGAGTCGCCTAATTGGTCGTGGTCGTCGATGCTTTCAGAGTCTACAGAATTGGACGATGGCGGAGGCTGGCTTCGCTTAGATCGCTCAATCTCCTTCTTGTCGCTCATTATTACTGCAGATGACTCGTCACAGATCGCATGCTTTCGTTTCTTGCTTCCCTTCTTGCACCAATTGGCTTGACTCTGCGGATTGATGTTACGCTGGACCGCTACTGATGCGCCGGTCTCGATACGCCGTTTGCCTTTGGCGGTCGACTGATTCGACTGAGCTCAACGTGCTCTTTTCGACCGGAAATAGTGTACCAGTACTTCGATAGAGTCATCGTCTTTCGCATCAGCGTTGGCTTGTACTATCGGGTGATCACCAGGCTTCACAAAAACTAATTCGCCAGCGACAAACGGAGCTTGAGTATTGCGAGTCGACTCAATGTCTTCGTCGTCAACGTCGTCATCCGAAACTTCATCATCAAAATCGTTGCTATCAACTGCCAGAATGCGGCCCGCAGGTTTGTCATCAGTCGAGCTGTTCTTATCCGTTTCGTCGTTGTCAAACAATTGGCGAGGGCGCGCAGCAGGTTTCGCACTGGTGCGGTTATGCTGCCGAGAACCAGAACCATCGGTAACCAATGCCGTAGCTTCAAGCTCGTTCAAACGTCGTTCCTCATTCAACGGGTCAAGAGTGTTGGTTGGACTGCCTCCCGAAGCATCCGAAGGCGTCACGAGCGACGCGCCCGCTTGGCTGGCCGTCTCCCGAGCCTCCACCTTGTTTCGTGGAGCACTGGCTTCTGTCGCCGCCAAAACTTCCTCGGTGACCATTCGCTTGCAATTTGAGCATGGCACAACACATTCCGCGTATTCGTCTGGGACCACAGTGTATCTGACAACCACATACCAATCGTCTTCTACAAAAGTTGGGGCAGATTGAATCGTTGCTTTACGTAGTCGTATCTTTGTTTGCGGTGCATCTCCATCGGTCGTAATCTTCACTCCTACTTCGACCTCTTCCGCCATCCATTTGTAGTTTGGAGGAACTATGGCGTGTTTCGGCTCGATCGCCGGCACTTTGACAATGGACATTGGAGGTGACTGCGACTCCATGTCCAGCCTTGCACCGCCGTCCACGCATCGGCCTGCGGTACTCGTAGTCGAGCTTGATCCACCAGTGCTTCGTCGAGCAGGAGGCTTCTTGTTCATCCAAGACTCGTCTTCCGCGTTGCTCTTGCGAGCAAATCCTGCTGGTTTAGTAGCAGCAGCAGCAGCAGCAGCAGCCTCGTCCTCATCTTCTTCCGTGGACGAGATTTCAATGATTTCATCATTTCCTCCTGACTTCTTTTCAAGCTTGACCTCCAGTTTGACTTTGACGGAAGGACGCGCCGTTTCTGAATCCGAGTCGCTTGGCACCGAAATGATTTCAATGTCGCCGCCGTTTGAGGCTCGGCCTTGGTCGTCGGCAGCAGCAGCAGCAGCAGCAGGCGCCTTGGCAATGCCATTCATGTTTATGCTTTACGTCCACAATGCAAAAAGGCAACTGTGCAAGAGTAGTAGAAGGAACACGGACACCAAGTTATGTCATCAATGAAGCCATTTGCACGAAAGATCCAAGACAGTTGCAATCAACGCACGAACGTGTGACAAGGCGCGGTTGCCGCGCTTTCGCGGGAAATCAAAAAAGTCGCATTAGTACTCGTTTGCACCGGAGCGACATGGCGTGACAGACAAACAAGGTCGGCTGCCGCCGTTAGCACTGACCCAGCCTTTGGAGTTGGATGACAGGTTGGCCTATCAGTGGGCGGTTGGGTAGCTATCCGACTATGGCCTGCACACAACTGCCGTAGCTATCAGCCTTGTGCGGGACCTGTTCGCAAGAGGCTCTTCCTAGTACTGTTCGCAAGACACAGCGGTCGGGTAGCTATCGGTCTATTGCCTACATAAGCATCACGCCTACAGTTCGCAAGATACAACGGTTGGGTAGCTATGTGACATTAAATGTCGCAATGGGTTACGCACTCACGCACACAGGACGCACAAACTACTATCGAGCCCGTTCCGGGTCAGTGACTTATGCGTGCTGTCGCGATGGCGACCGTGTCGCTTATAAAAAAAGTTGATGGATGGTGCTTGCGCTAACTAAAAACTATGCTTGGTCTTTTTGTTGGAGGCTACGCTGCATCTAACATGACATCAATGGACCATTACTCGGACAAGAACGCTAAGCTCAGATGACAACGCCCTTCTAACTTTTGCTTACTACCGCTGCAACACTCCAGTATTAACCATTCTTTATAGGTAGATATCCAACTTTTGGTGCATATCAGCACCGCTACGCAGCCAAATTACGAGCTGGCAACAACATCCTCCATGGGAGTAGCAGCAGCACCAGCCGCAGCACCATCCTCGCCAGCTGCCTTGTCATCCTTTGGCTTGTCACCCCGGCGGCCGCCACCACCTCTGCCTCTTCCACCACCACCACCACCTTCGCCTCTTCCGCCTTCCGCTCCCACGGGACGAGGTCGGCGCTTGCGCACGGGAGGCTCAATCGGACCGCCGCCGGGAGCCGTCACGTTAATGGCCTTTTGACGGTCGCCCTCCAGCTCCGTCTCGAATTCCACCAATGTGCCTTCGGCCTGTAACAAATAGAAAATGATATATTAGTACGTTCGATGGTAGTATACTGTTTTAATCCAGTTGCCATCAAATCCCAAACATTTTCAACAACTGCGTCCAGGGTCATTGTGCGACGCCATCAAAATGACTCACCAGAGTGCGGTATTTTCCCTCTGGAGCCACAATGGAGGTCTGATGAACAAAAATATCCTCTTTCGTGTCGTCACGGGTAACAAAGCCGTAACCCTCTGGCGAAAATGAATGAAACAAGAGTGTGTGAGGAACATGTCAAAATACGACACGCATGATTCGCGTTCGCGATGAAAGTAACATTCGCGTCTCGTCCATCAGGTTTCGCACCAGCCTCCACTATCGTTACTTACTTTGGTTCGAAAACCACTTGCAGACACCTTGGACCTTGGACATGTTTCGTATAAGTTGGATCGACAACGCAAAATCACACGCGGGTTGTGGATCGACGCGGATCAGCTTGGACGGCCATCCATTCGCGCAATCGTCTTGCCATCCGTCGGTCATGACGTCACGTGCGTGAGTCGTGTTTTAGTACCGAAGCGACTTGAATAATGAGCAACTACCGTTCTTCCACTTGCTACGGTAGCTTTGGTAGGTTTTTCACGTCTTGCTACACTTTCCACGCCATGGCTGCGTAGAGAAACGTCTGTTCCTCATTGCTTCCTCGCCAACCCAGGAGCATGTTCTTCCGATCCCTTCGCCATGACTTGTTTTCGTGCCTCCTCTGGCACTATCACTCGCTCGAGCAAGTCAAAACAACTACATTACAAGCAGCAACGACAAGATGGATGTGGAGGAAGCTCACCCTGCAGCGACTGGCTCGAACCTGTTTCGCCACTCCAACGAAGGAACCACCATGGATCCAAGCAGCACAGCGAACCAGCCGCGGGTCATTCCACTGGACGACGACAAGCACGGCTGCTGCACCAAGCGAGTCATTGGCTTGCTTCTCATCACGCTCATTGTCATTGGAGCAGTGATTGGTGTCTCGCTTGGATTGACGCTGGGCAAGAATGCCAACGAATCGTCGTCAGCATCATCATCCACTCTCACCACTGCGGATTACGAACTGCGGTACAATACGTTTCGCTCCCTGCTAGCATCGGCGGAAGGCGATTCGAGCGGCTTTGTCAAAATGGATTCGCCGCAGTCGCAGGCGCTCGAGTGGCTCGTCTACAAGGACAAGATTGTTGAAATGGACAGTGACAGCAAAATGACTGAAACGAGCGATTTCAAGCTCGTGCAGCGGTATGCAGTCATTGTCTTGCTCTTTGCACTCAGCGGAAGCAACTGGCAGCAAGATACTTTGGAGACGCCTTTTTCCAAGCTGGATGAGTGCAAGTTTGAAGGTATTACGTGCCGAAGCCAAGGAGAAATTACGCGCCTCGAGTGGCCTCTGAAGGAGCTGGTTGGCGCGCTGCCGGACGAAATAGCCTTGCTGACGGCGCTCGAAACGCTCGACCTGAGTAGCAACGACATTGAAGGAGTCATCCCGGAGCGTCTGTTCGAGCTGACTGAACTGCGTAAGTTGCATGCGCGTCGCGTCGTGTAATAAACGCTTCACCTTGCCTCACACCCTACTCGTCTCGCGTATTCAGGCTCTCTCATTTTGGAATCAAACAGGTTCACGTCGACCATCAGTCCCGACTTTAACAAGCTCAGTCGCCTCGAGGAGCTCTCGCTCAGTGTCAACTACTTTTCTGGAAGTTTTCCCGAGTCAATAGGAGCCATGACGTTACTCAAACGACTTGAACTCACAAACAACCGATTCACTGGCACCATTTTTGACACTCTGCTCAAGCTTACCAACTTGGAAATAATGGACCTTGGGGCTAGCGGATTCACTGGAACCTTTCCAGATTCGATTGACCAGCTTTCAAGCCTCCACACGCTTTCCCTATCCAACGTTGAATTTGCGGGAACCCTTCCCGGCACCATTGCCAATCTAACCAACCTTGAAAGCTTCACGCTCTTTTCTCCGACGCTGACCGGGACGTTCCCAAGCATGATTGGACAGTTAACGAACCTAGGTACGTTGCAGGATTTCGCGGATCCGCCGCTCTTGCTGCAAAATGTTTTACTCACGCATTAATTCATTTCTGCAGAGGGTCTCATGATTCAAAATACACACATTAGCGGAACGATACCAAGTGAGATCGGTAAACTTACCAAGCTTACAAAGATTGTCATTCAAGCGACGGACATGACTGGAACCTTTCCAACCGAAATGGGACGTCTGACTCGGCTAATCGACGCGCTCTTCGAGTAAGTTGCAAAAAGGAAGCGCTAAGAATGATGCCAACGCTCGCTATCAAACTCATCTTGCCGTTCATTACAGTATCAACTCGTTTTCGGGTCATGTCCCGACTGAAATTGTCAATCTCAAGTCCTTGCGTACGTAAAAATGAGCGAGTGATTGCGAAAACCATTCGCATCGCTCCATCGTTTACTCACCCAACCACGTCTTTTGTATTCAGGCGAGTTGAACATTTACCAGAACGACTTTACGGGTGACATTGAGTTTGTCTGCCAAATGCCCGAGCTTGGATACTTCTTTAGTTGCGGGGTAACGTGCGATTGCTGCTTCAAAACGTGCGAGGACTGCGCCAAGGTGAACGGAGTGGCGCCGGAAGGTTGTAGCACGACAACTTCGGCTGGTAATGGAACCAGAGCTTTGTAAAAGTAGCAGTGAATTTGATATAATAAAAAAGTTATTTTACTCTTTCATTCAAGGTGAATTTGTACCGCGGGAGCACGATCAGTCGAAGTTGTAGCTGCGCAGCACAATGTTCCACACGTTTTCTTCCTCTCGGTCGTGTCTAATCTATGTAGGCTTCTGATGTCATGTTCTTCGAGTTCGCTTCTTTCATAAGCCCTGGGAAGTGTGGGAAAACTCGTTCGCACCGGTTTTAAGCGTTGCGCTAACCTTTGCCATTCAAGTATACGAGCAAAGCTGCCTTAAAATAATAGTGTTGTTTGGGGCTACCTCTAGTGACAAGTTAATTTAACTAGCTGCGTGCTTACTGCATTAATCATTTCCTCTTATTCTAGTCACATTAAAGAGTGCGCTCAGCGCTCGTCATTAACAGTCCGACTTAGTGGGGGCAGCCACTTTTCTTGCGCGACAGATCTTGACCTTGCAAGACTTGTAATCCTTGTTTTCCAACGCCATAATGTCAACAAACAAGATGGCTGCACCAGTTGCATCATCGTAGATGATTTCCGGGTCAAGCTTCTGGCGAGGAACTGGCATTGGGAGGTCAATGAGAGCCTTTGAAGTGATTGACTCGTCCGGATTTGCGCGGAGCTTGCGATAGTGCTTTTCAAAGCACTTCAAAACCTCAATGTCATCAGCCGTCTGTTTGAAGTTACGAATAGTGAAAAGCGCAGGCAGATTCGTCATCATCGTTGGCCATTCAGCCTCAAGACGAATCTGGTTAGCAGTTTCTCCCAACGACACCAATTCCATGCGATAACGGTCAATGGCAAGGGAATCAGATCCTATAGGATGCACAGTTCCTGATGGAAGGTTGATCATGACGGCCAGGTGAGTGTTCAAATGCTGGTCTTGATAGTCGGTGATTGCGACTTGTGGCAAAAATACAGGCTGGTCCATGGTTTTGTCACGCTTGGCGGAGCCAGTAGGCGTAACTGTGTTCTGGGAATCAGCAGAGCGCTTCTTGTCGCCTCCATGGTGAGTGTCATCGTCCGCATCGTCGTCGTCATTCAGATCAGGGTATGCAGTCGAGGCAACAGACGGTTCCTGTGTTGAAACTGCTGCTGATCCACAAGATAATGAGAAACACCAGTTAAATAATATATTTCTTTCCAATAGAGTTCAAGAAATGTTACACTTACCATCCGGATTGTTGCGCAGTCCAACTTCAAGAGCCATGCGATGAAACGCGCCTTTAAAGGATGGGGCCTGATACTTTTGAAACTCCTGCCACTTTTCCATAGCAACCTGATAAGTATCACTTGGCAAAATCTCACGAGAGACCATCAAGCGACGAAGAAGCTGTCCATCGGGTCCATTCTTGTTCCACTTTGGTGCAGTGAAAGGTCCTTGAGCACCGTCGAGACGATTGGGCGCGACAATGTTGCGACTTCGGCCACTTCCGCTTTGACGTACAAGCATTTTCAAATTTGTGAGCACATGAATGAGCCGATGAAACTGTTTCAAACAGAGCCAATTTATTGGCATCTTGGAAATTGCCACTCGTGACTGGTTCACCAACGGTTGCGAACGTAGTTTTCGCCTGGGAAATTGCCATTTGCATTCAAACGGGATGGATTGTCTGGATTGCAGGTCCCTATCCTTGTGGCTCATGGCCGGATCTACGCATTGCGCGGCATGGATTGATATATCTTGACAGAGAGCCAGGAGAAAAGTTTGTTGCTGATGGTGGCTACCGTGACAATGAGCAATTCTTTTTGACTCCTACTGGGGAGAATAATGAAGATCAGCGAATGAAGTCTGCAGCAAGAGCACGACATGAGACGATCAACAGACGCTTCAAACGATGGGCAATTTTGAAGGATGTGTTTCGCAATGATGTAGAAAAGCATGGGGTGGTCTTTGCAGCAATTGCCAACATTACGCAGTTACAAATTGAGCAACAAGGTGTCAACCAAGTGTTTTACAATGATGTAGGTCATTAGGCGTGGATGTGCTAGTAGCTAAAACTGCTTGTGTACTTAGACTAAAGACTGAACATTACACAAAGTAACTATCACATAATCCATCAAGTAGACCTTCAATACCTTCACACAAGTATTGGTTACCTGTGTATGTAGTCAAACTAGTTGCAAAGTTGCGATAGCTACTAGCTGTTGCCGCGACATATCAACGAAAACCGGTGCGAACGAGTTTTCCCACACTTCCCTGGGAATGAAGGACATGATCGCGCCTCGATTCTCTCACAAATAATCTGATTCACAGTGACAGTTTGAACACAACTCCAGACCTTCTCAAACATGTTCCTCCATGACGATGCCTCTCCCTTCGACCAAGCCTTGGCGCATCCCTTCCTTGGCGAGCCAGTTTCGAAACGTTTAAGCAGCTTGAGTCTCTTCAAATTGACTTCCAGCAAGCAGTCGCGTGACTATGCGGAGGATGCCTTTGATCTTTCGTACCGAGGCGAGCGACGGGAGTCGCAATACAAGGCCCCGCATGCAACGCAGGAGACTCATGAGATTACGTTTGCGTCATCCGATCATGATGGTGAAGACTTTAGCAGTGGTTCGTTTGGCCTCGTGTCGCTGGAGGAGGGACTTTCATTGGATGCCGATGTTGCCATTTTCCGGGAGCGACTCGACGACATTTCGGAGATCAACATGAGCATGAAACACATTAATCAGATTCAAAAAGGTTCGTAGTACTTGTGCCTGTTGGATTGCCATGTGTGCGAATCTCAAAAGGCGGTGGAAAGCATGTCTAGCAAACATGTCCCGTTCGATGTTTCAACTCACACACGTACTATCCCGTGCACCTTTTTACAGATCTCGCCGTTTGCGTCGAGTCGCAGGATGAAGGCATTCATCATCTCGAGTACATGGCCATTGAAACTTTAGAGTCGACGTCGTCGGGCTTGTCGTATTTGCTGAAGTTGCAGCACGAGGCAGCCCAAACGTCCAAGCGACGCAAGCAACTTTTCGCCGGCGTTTCTGCGGCGATCCTCATTGTATCTGTTTTGAACTGGATTCTTTCCGCGTCGCAGAATGTTCATGGCGATGACGGACCCAACGAGAACTAAATCAATGCTATAGCAGAGATTGTCGTTCGAACTCCATTCTATCAGTACAGTAAACATCAAGACAAAGTAAATCACCTATTGCATTTACATCACGCACACACCACATCTACTACTCATCATCCGCTTCATCAAACTCCTGTTCCGCCTTGACTCCCGCCAGGCGAACGCATTTCACAAAATTGTTGGGAATCGTCACCATGCGCCCCCGCTTGTTGATAATGACATCCATGGCGTTGCGATCCACCAAGGTGCCTCGCAGCGTGCGATTCGAGTTGAACGGATCAATCGTTTCCACATACACTCTTTGGTTTCTGTAAGCGTCAAACTGCTTTTGCGTCTCGATCACATCCGGCGCGCCGGGTATTGTCAAGACCAACTCGTGTCGCGCCAAGACTTGACACTCCTCCTCCACACTCTCCAGTCCATCCAGTATCGCTTGCGCAATGGTCGACAGCTTGGCCGTGTCCACAAAGAGCGCCCCATCAACCGCATCCTGCGGCAATGTCTCCATGAGCTCCTGTCCAATGGACGAAACGTGCAGCGCCACATCGGCGCGCGACTCCTCGTTGACATATAGCGGCACATTCACCAACGGATCCTGGTCGTCCAAATGGTGCGGCTCGTCGGAATCGTCATCAGGATCCTTGTTGGCGTAGTAGAATCGACGCTGGCGCTGTAGTTCCTCGGCTTCCTCGGGCGTTTGGCGGCGGTACATGACTGGGTCTTCCGTGGCGTCAATGTCGGGTGGATTGGGATCGGCCGGGTCTTGGTATTCCGCATTCTCCGGTTCACAGACTTGCATGACGGGACCGCGCGCCTTTAGTAAATCGCGATCCATTTCGTTAATTGCCACAGGATCCAACGTGACTAACAGCGTCGTGAGATACCACGTGACATCCAAGACGACTGGTCTATTGGCGGCAAACTCGGACGATTGGTAAATCATCTTTTCGGCCTGCAGACGCCAGGGAGACGTAATGGGAGCCTCGCAGCCGGCCGTGTCGCCTCTGCGCCACGGCTGGTGCGGAATGGGATGCGGCAGTTGGGAAGCATCGGAAACGTCGCGCAACTCTAAAATGTCGTCGGGGTCAACGACTGGAACGGATGCGGCGTCAAAGGTTGGAGTGGGGCCGTCATGGTCCGTGACAATGGATGGAGGGCGGTTCGACTTTCGTGCTCGTGGAGTTGCGGTGGAGTGTAACAGAGTGTGGAATGGTCGAGTTGATTGGATTTTTGATGATTGATGTCTCGTTGGCCTCGCTGCAATTGAAAATGCTCTTATTTCCATAAATTGACTCGACAATAAAGTAAATAGCAATGTAATGTTAAACGTCATCTTGCTGCTACTCATGAATTGCGAGGCGTCGATGTTATGATTGAGCATCAATGTAGAGATGCAATGATGATGATCTGCCTGGATTCCATCATGGCGATTTGATGGCTGTCGCAATTGTCACATGCATCGCAGCGGTAAACAGTGCGCCACATTATGCAGTCATTTTGCGCGCGCCATTTTGCGCGAGCACAACCATCCCTGATTCGACAGGTCGAAGCTACTGCTTCTGTTGAGTCTACAGTCGTTCCAAGCGCTAGCCAAGCGACGGCACAATCAACACAAGACATAAAATAAACAGATTCGCGAGAAACTGCCGTTAGTAGCTGCTTCTGATTCCCAGTTTACTGTCAAGAATCCCATTTCAGCTTCAAAAATTTTCAGCTTCTCGCCCCTTCCGTGACCAACATTACAACATGCCGACACAGGATCGTCTCGACCGCATGGTGAACTGCACGAATCGTAAATGCGCCGTCGTTTTGCTTTTCGTCGTGACCAACTTCTTTTGTCTGCGAAGCTTGCGATTCACCGATCGCATCGCTAGCCTTCAGGGGGACGACGGCCACGTGCTGGTGCAACACTTACTGCAGCGGCAGCAACGTACCACGACGACGAGCTCGATGCAGTCTACTAATGTCACGAAAACAGCTTACGACAAGACTGGAGCAAACAATATCACTGGGCAAAGTGCATCAATCAGGCAACAACAGACGGTTGATGTGTCATCGAATATGGAACAGCAAGGCAAAGTCCAAAATGACAGTAATTCATCAATTGCTTCTGCTATCCAACCTGATTCACCACCAGACACGCCAAAGCGCCTCAACATACTCATACTCTATCCCGACGACATGCGCCACGATTCACTGAGCATTGCCGGCACCCAAGCTGTGCAAACACCCTTTCTCGATTCCTTGGCCAGAAGTGGCATGCGCTTCACACACAATTGCGTCACCACTTCCATTTGCTGGATCAGCCGGGCCAACTTGTTCACCGGTCAGTACGTATCTCGTCACAAGGCTAACACACTGCGCGCCTATCTACAACCCGACGCCTGGAACAAAACGTGGCCCGCCATGCTGCGCCGCAGCGGCTACTACATTGGTCACATTGGCAAGTGGCAGTACTACGACTCGGGCATGCTCAAGCATCGCTATGATTTCGCGCGCGTCTACGAGGGCAAGCACATTTACGGTAATCTGCATGTCACGGACCGCAACGAGCAGGACGCCATGCAGTTTCTCCGCAAATCGCGAAACAAGTCCAAGCCGTTTGTTCTGCAGATTGCCTTTTACGCGCCAAAGGCCGTGGGCACGGGTGACATGCAGTGGACGCCCAAGAATTCGTCCATGCACTTGTATCAAAACTTGACGTTTAAATATCCGGGCAATTTGAACGAATCGTTGGCCCGACTGCCAGCCTTTCACAACAACAATCGCAAGGGCGAAGCGCGGCGGCGGTGGCAGCAGCGGTTTGGAACGCCGGCTAAGTTTGACGCATCCATGAAGGCATACTATCGCATGATTACGGAACTCGACGAGTGCAGTCGCAACGTTGTTGCGGAGATTGAACGACAAGGTTTGTTGAACGAGACAATGATTATCTTTACGACAGACAATGGCTTTTTTCACTCGGAGCATGGCTTGTCCGGCAAGTGGTTTCCGTACGAGGAAAGTATTCGCGTGCCACTGATCATTTGGGACCCGCGCATGCCCCAACACGTTCGCGGCACCACCAGTGATGAATTCACACTGAACATTGACCTTGCCGAAACAATCCTTGGGGCTGCTGGACTGGCGCCTGATCCAGGCATGCAGGGTCGGGACATTGCCGACTTGTACTTGCCGGATAACAATAGTAACAGCTCGATGCCGTGGCGGAAGGAGTTTTACTACGAGTTTCCTGGTCAAGGAAGTTTGAACATTGTACCGGCCGCGAATGCTGTCATTCGCAAGGATTACAAGCTCTTTCATTATCCCGAATACGACCTCTGGCAGCTGTTCAACCTGCAGGAAGATCCCTTGGAGGAGTTCGACTTGATCGAGGACCCAAAGTACGCGCAACTGGTCGTTGAGCTCAAACAGCGCTATGAGGAAATGAAATTGGCCGTCAAGTAAGCAGAATTGCTGGGCACAAGTCGTCATGGCGCATTGTTGCAACGAACAACCTGCTAATGTATTGCGCTCCAGGGTCTATGCTCCGGGCTGCGCTGCCATAATTCGTCCAAACACTGACAAGCTGGCAAATCACTCGACGCGGAATGGCGAGTTAAGATTGGTACGAGTACAGTACAAACAGCGATCTAAACTGCAGTCGTTTGCTATTCCGCATCCGACATTACATCATCAGATTAAAAGTACAACAGCTTTTTTAACGCATGCCTCATCTTAACTATTGGTCAACATGTTCCAAATCCATTCGATAGCTATACCGAGCATCGTCGCTAATCAAAAAGCGAACGCGTTCCACGAGCCAGTCTATTTGCTGGTCGTCGCACTCGGCAGGACCTGTCCAGTCGTCTGATAAACCAGTGGCCCGTTTCTTCGAGTGCAACAAGTCAATCTCATAGCTTTCCAACCAGATCTCAAACACATTGTCCTCCTCGCGAGCCAGTGCCATGAGTCGCGTTTCAACAAAAACTTGCTTGCCAAACTCCTTTTGGAAACGCTCAGTAATCTTTTCGGCGATATTCAGGTCTCCCTCTTCGCCAGTGCAAGCGACAATCAAGTGACCACGAAAGTCTCTTTCAAACTCCTCGTCCTTCACATAGGTGTAATCTGTCCGTTGAGCAATCATTTCGTGGTTGCTCCATTCCTCGCCGCCGTCCTTGCGCATATTGTACTGCCACTCGTCATAGTCGTCAATGGCATCGTCAATATCTGGTATATCAGGATGCTGCGGCTGCACATAATAGTCGGAAAATACATTGTCCTCATCCGTTAAGGCATCGTCATCAAAATCCTTCTTGTCCCATTCTGGATTGTAAACCTCCTTCATCCAATTCTCAAAGGCTGCCATTTTAATCTCCTCCTCGTCCAAATCTTCAAAGGAAATAATACCAGTCTCCGCAGGAGCCTTGTCCGGAATACTAGTGTAACCAAAACCTCGATAGTAACGTTCCAATTCGCTAATATCGGCAGCCTCAACGTCTTCCCACGTAAAGTCAAAATTGTTTTCACGAGCCTGCTTGTATCGCTCGTAAATATTTAGCTGGGGATACCAGTGTCGAAAGAGAATGGGCGCGTTTCGATTGTGCTTGACGGCAGCCAGCATGAGGTTGCTCACGTTGAAGTTCAAGTCGTAGAGCAGCCACGTGGTGACATTGTAGGAACTTCCCTTGATTGCCTTTAGCACCTCCTGAATTTCGGTAATGGTCTGGTTGTCAAGGCGGTTCCAGTCAAAGTTGTTTGCCGTCTGCATAATCTTGTCCCATGGTTCCTCGGATATAATCTTGTTTACATCTTTGAAGGCGGCGTCAAGTTCCTCCATGTCGTTGTCCGAAACCCCCGTCGTGTCGCGCAGCAAATTAAATTCGCCCTCCTGCGAGCGCGGAAACGGCTCGTCGACGACAATGTCGTATGGTTCCGAAGACTCTTGCTCCACATTAATGTTTTTGACGTCATTTTCCGTCAAGAACTCCATTTGACGAGCAGCTTCTTCGACTTGCTGAAAAATGGGCAAGCTGTCAAACTGACGCGCCTGTTCATCCGTCATTTCGTTTTGCACCCATTCCTCCGCGTCAAACTCCTCCGCTTGGGCTCGCTTAATGGATGCCTCTATGTCAGCCATGACTAGTTCCTTTTGCTTCATATAGTTGGGGTCGTCAGGGTCGTCGAGGATTTCAATCGTTTCGTCCTCCGCTTCCTCCTCCTCCCAGTCGTCGTCAACAACATTCACCAGACTTTCAGAGTCACTAGTCTCTTGCAAGCTACCGGCAGCAATGTCAACGTCTACTATATCATCAAGATCATCGTCCTCATCTTCCAGTTCTAGTACAATGTCGTCAAGCTCATCGTCATCATCATCAAGCACATCATCTTCATCATCCTCCACTTCATCTTCATCAACATTTACAATTAAATCACTATCCACTTTATCACTCTCAAACTCATCCTCCGCAATCACGACATCGTCGTCGTTTTGGCTCTGCAAGTCGTCGACAATGTCGCCCAGCTCGGCGGCAATGTCCGCCTCGGTCCAGTCGGCGGGAACGTCGTCCAGCAAGTCGTCAAAGTCTTGGTCGTTGTCACTATCTGGAATCTTGGCGCATAACGCAAAGGCTCGTCGTGTTTGTTGATGCAGTTGATTGTTGGCTGGTATCCGTTGATGGACATGGTGATGCCCTTGACGCGTCGATACAAAGCTCACTTTTTGGCGCCGCGTCAATGCAAAGCTCGAAATTTCACGCGGCAATAGCAGCAGCGCCAGCAAAAGTATAGCTTGGCTCGAGTATCTTATTAATAATCGTTGCATCATGTGTATCTACGTAGCAGTGTACAATGTCAAGGACATGCCGATCAAGTCGATGGAGGTTGTGCTGGATCTGATGGATGGTGGTCGAGTCACGGTATGTGTCGCAGTATCACTGAAATGGCGCGTCGCGATGGCTACGTACCGGCATCGTACAACCTACCGGTAGCTAACACAACATGTACTTCATGTATTTAACATGAACTAAACGGCATATACGCTGCTAGCAAAGTGTTGGCATGACTACTTGCACAAGATTTGGGTTCGACTTTAGCATCCGTACTCACGTAATGATGCATTTGCTGTTATGGTCGTCGTCGTCTTCGTCAGGCTTGCCGCAATCTTCCGTATCCTCGTCTTTGGCACACGCCTGAAGGATCGCCATGACTTGAACGCGGATGCGCGTCTTGCAGTCTCTGCCGTTAACGTGGGCGAGACTTTCAACATCATCAGCGAGACGGCCAGAGTACAAACCTTCCTGCCGCATCGTGTTCAACACCTTTGCCCAACATTTGATTTGACGGTCGCTAAAGCATGTCGCCAGCTCGTCTAATAGATGCTGGCTCACGATGTTGTGGTCGCGTTTGAGCTCTTCAATGGCCTGCGTAAATGCGGCTAAACAAATCTCGTAATCGACTTTGACGTCAGATGTGAAACGCACACCGGCTGCGTAGGCGCGTCTCGCAATGACACCGATGCAATGTTTTATCATGGTCGAGTCTCCAACTGGGTCATGCAAACTGGCGGAATCCTTTAACTCTACAAACTCGTTGGTAGGCTCCTCGTGTCTGGACACTACTCGACTTTTGCATTCGCGAGTCTCGTCAGCCTTTTCTCTTTCCACCAGCTGGCGAAGTTCATGAATCTGATCATTTTTCCTAGACAGCACCTTTGCAAAAAGTCTTACTTTCGCCTCTGCGTCTCGTTTCATCATGTTCAGCTGCGCATTCAAGCGCTTCATCTCGTCATCTGGCGTACAAGGCGCTTTGCCATTCTGCGCAACCTCAGCTTGCTCACTGTTGCTTGCCACTAGCTCAGCGCGAAGTCCCACGATAGACTTGTCGGCGATTAAAAGCCTACTTTTGAGTCTTCCGTTCTCTAGTTCAACACAATCCATCTTTTCTTTGAACTCGATTTTAGCTTTGTTTGCTGCAGCTAGTGCTTTGGAAACTTTGGCAAGCTCTGACTTATGCTTGTCCTCTTCTTTCATCTGCGGTGTTACAACGGGTTTGCACATTTGCTGCGCTAATGCATCAGCGCTGGCTTTTGTACGAGCATGTTTAGATGCCTTTTCAAGTAGCTCCAGTTGCTGCTGCAGACCCACGTTCAAACTTTCGGCTGCCAATAACTTTCTATGAAATCCCTTATTTTCTAATGTCAGCGCCTTGTTTTCTGATTTCAGCGTCATGGATGCGATACGTTCCTCGTGGATTTGTCGTTTAGCGTCAATGGTTGCCCGACGAAGCTTTTCGTTTTCTAGTACGAGCCTATTCTCCGTCCGTGTGGCCAATTCACGAACTGCTTTTTGTTCTCTAAGCTCTCGTTTCATGTTTGCGATCCTTTCATGAAGTTTCTTTGTCTTGGCCTCAAAGGTCGTGCTCGAGAAGTTTGCCTGGCTGTTTTGCATTTGCAGTTGGTTCTCCAACCTCATATTCTCCTCCACCAACGCCTCATATTCTTGCCTGTGTGTGTCGCTTCGATGTGACAACGTCGCGTCGGAGGATATCGCTTCTGAATGATTTTCAAGCTGGTCTGTCAACTTCTCGTTTTCATCCAAATTAGCTAATTCAGCTTGGTCAATTGCGGATTTAGTTACGCAACATTCATTAGCGCTTGTCGATTCAGCCAACTCCTTCGCCGCCAGCAACTCAACATTTCGGAGCTTTTCCAAAGCTACACTCAAGGCCTGTTTAGTGGATGCTAACGCCACGCACTCCTCTTCTTTGGCTCGCAGCATCGTCAGAGCCTGCATCAACTCAGTGCTGACGCAATTATGCTCATTTGCAGTCGCTTCAAAACGGCCGGTCTCTAAGAGATCCCCATTTTCACCTGTAACCATATGCTTCGCCTTTAAACTCGAGACACTTTCGCCGCCCTCCAAGTTTGGTTGTGCCACAATGGCTTTTTGTGACTTCATACGTTCATTGTCAATTACACGTTCAAAATCAGAGGTTTGGTCTACTTCACGTACAGTGACCATGTTACTTGCAGTTAGCGACTGGTGCTTCATCTGAAGCCGGTCAAAGGCAATCCGCTTCGCGTCCAATATTCTATGAACCGCGGCCAGATCTTCGGCGAGCGCTTTGCTTTCGTGTTTTGCCTGCATCAACTCTTCAGCGCTATTAATGCTTTCGCGATTTAGTTTAGCCAAATGATCGATACTTAAAGTGACGTTATTGTGTCCTTGGAACGGCGGAGTGACAACGACATTTGCAAAGAGATTCATACCGGGTGAGGCATGAAGGGAAGCGACGGTCGCATCGCCCCTGGGGAGCTGCGACATGAGGCTCATGTTGTTCGCAAATTCTGTATCATAACTCTGCCGTAACTCCTCGAGTTCGGCATTTTTCGCCGATAGCGTACGCGCCCACGATGATTCTTTCTTGGCGTGTCTTTTCTTTATAAATGTCAAACTCGTTTCCATTACATGCTTCTCATTCTGGACACGCGTGAGCATTGCCTCGAGAAGCGACATCTTCGAGTCCTTGTCGGTAGCGTACAGTGTATCAGCCGCGTGCATGCTTCGTTTGGCGTCGTCAGCGCTCATAAGAATTGAATCTGACGTTGATTTGCCGCCGAAAGGCACGTCCATTTGCTTTTCAAGCTGGGTTGCCGCAAGCTTTTTGATTGTTGTAGCATAGTTCTGCTCGTCCCTATTCCCAGTCCTTGTACCTAAATTGTCTGCATCCGACGCCTTGGCCAAGCGAGCAGCAGTCTCGGCAGGTTCGCCATGAGGCTCAGAATCATGCATGTTCGCGTCGGCATTTATCCTTGCATGTTTGCCTTGCCTCAGATCCTCGGCTATGCAAGTCTCTCTGGCAGATGATTCACTATCACTTGCAGTGAGCTTTACCGGCGCTTCAGGTGTTCCATTGTCATTATCTGAGGCCTCTGGAATGCTAGGATGCGCCGTCTTGCTTCGCTTTTGATTGTCATTACTTGCGCTCTTCGTTTCAAGACTGTCATCTCCATCTACAATCGGGTTTGTCAGCTCTTGCGTTACCTCGAGTGGACGTTTGTTGGAGTCAAGAGATGAAACTGTAGGCTCCACATCGACGTCCGAGCTAGCAAATTCAAAATGCTCCAATTCTTCATCCGAGTTGGTTAAATCAAAAAGTTTATTCGGTTCATATGACGCTGCGCTATTCGTTCGTCCACTTTTCTGCCAAGGCGCCTTTGCTGCTGCGGCTAAAGTTCCCTCAATCTCGTCGGCGCTACTTTCCGTCATGCTCCACGCAACAAAAATGAGAATAGCTAGTCGTAGTTCCAGATAGTTAGTTTATCCAGGATAGAAATGTATTGCTTGCAGGACACCAAAACGATGTCCATACTGCTTCTCGAATCTGATCCTCGAGGCTCGAGGGAGTAACATTTGCGGCGCGCGCAGGCGCGCGCTCGCACCGGTTCTCGATCTACGTTCCTCGCAACGTGTACCGGTACCGGTACGCGGGATTTTACAACTATTGCCAATCAAGTTAAAGGGTCCTCCTTCTATAGAAGCTACCACACATTTACAAGTGAACTGATCTTAATGAATGCAAAGCTTGATCCGGGATAAAACTACCGTATACACACGATCATTGCGAGATTTCTTGACCCGAAAGTGTTTCGGGTACTTCAGATAATGTCAGTCTGCTTTTCGTCATTGACAAACGTCGGATCTGGCTCGCTACTGCTATTTGCCGTCAAATTTACAACCAAAAAACCAACAATCACAGCAACGGCGCCCCAGAGGGATATCAGACTATCAACACCCTCGCCAAGCATCCAGTCTGCGAAGAGAGCCATTGGAATCGTCAAGCCAATTCCGACCGTTGCAGTCGTCGCGCCACATGATACAATTATCCGACAAAACAAATACTCGATGACCATAAAGTCCATGATACCCTTAATGACAACTAAGGCAAAGACAGTGGCGGTCAAAGTGATCTGCTCATAAGCTATCCATAAAGCAAATGGAAAGAGAGGGATGCTGCACAGAATCCCGGCATAGCCAAGCAGCAGCTGCGTGCTATATAAATCCTCGTTTTGCGGACAAAAGAGCCGTATTTGAATGCTGTATGTGGCAAATGCCACAGAGGCCAAGAACGCCATGACGTCTCCAAACAAGGCCCTTCCGGTACCGTCAGCTTCCATATCAGTCTCGGCGTCTTCAAACGTCGTCATTGCCGTCCCAATGACTGCCATCATGACGCCAATGAGCTTGCAGTGGTCATACTTCTCTAGTCGCAACATGACCGCCATGGCAAAGACCAGCACCGACTGCGTTGATATGAGCACAGTCACCGACGCAAGAGTTGTGTGCACCATGGCCGCATTGCAGGCCCAGTCGGCACAAAACATGGCCGGCGCGATATACATGGCTGCAACGATATGCCTCCGATGGTTCCACTGCGTATCTTGATTTTGAATGAGCTCCTCGGTACGTCGCGAAGCAAGATCGACAATGTCGGTATAGTTTTGCAGTTGACTTATTTCGCGTTCCAAACTATCAAACGACTTGATCGAAACTGGAACAAAATTGGTCAAGCCCACTCGATCGGTCAATGCCTTGATTGGCAGCAAAAACGCAAGCATGGACATGCCAATATAAGACATGAGAAAGGGTGAATGGAAACCCTTGGTTGAGTATAGATATTGCGTCAAAACGCCAGCCAGAACCCACGTTACGCATTGAACGATAATGAAAAAGAGGCCGAGCACGTAGCGCTGCGTTTGTGGATCGCCAATGGATGGCAAGGGATACGGTAAGGGAAGCATGCCGATCGCTTTAACAAATAGATATCAACAGGTCCGATCCTGACGTTGGAGCTCGTCCAGGAAAGGTTCTCATGCACAACTCTCGATGGAGTAGCTACCAATGCACAAACAACGTCACGGCCAAGCTGATCCGAGTCAACAAGTTTTGAGGTTATATGGAATGAAGGAGTTGGACTATTTTGTAGTATAAGAGGGCATGCCGAGCTGTCCACGGCGGCAAATGATTTTTCGTGAACCGCGACGAAGGCAAATCTTGGAGTCGCGAAGTCGCAGGCGCAGAAAGGGGACTCGGATTCCGAATTTCTGGGGTATCTCAACGATGACGAGGTCTGACACTACCAAACTGACACGTGCCATTGCGTTATGTAACTTTGAATACGTAGCTCGTGAATACCCGCATGCAGAGGCGGGACTGGAGTAAGAAAGATATCATTTGAGCCCGAACTCTAATTCAGGTGTTTCCGTTCAGACTTTTTCGCTCGCCAAGGATGAAGACCTCCATGTTCTTTACAAGACCCTCGCCCATTTATCGCAATCATGGTAACGCCTTCACAACCTGTTGCATGGCAAACGAAGGAAACGCAAACAAGTACCTACAGATCAGAGGAGACGAAAGCCTTGCTAGGTTTGACGACCTCTGGAAAGTGAAGGAGCGAGCGAGGAAAAGGGGTGCGAGAAAAGCTTCGTCTGCCGACCACTAGTCGTGCCAACAACAATCACCAAGCTCCGAATCCTCGCCAAGATTTGCAGCCATGAAGCTTTTGAAGCGAAACAACAAGGACCTGGCGACTCTTACGATACTTGTCAAGAAGGATGAAAAAGACAGTTTACTCAAGACTGTCACGCCTGCAACGAGCGCAACTTCCTCGGACACGTCGTCCTCGTCGTTTTCGGGCAGCAGCAGCAATGCCAGCAGTCTTCCACCTCCGCCTCCGCCTCCATTATCGTCTCCACCGTTGAGTGACATTCACTTTACCAAGCTGACTCAAGTCGAAAGCGCCTTGACGGATCCTGTCTTTGATCGATGCAAGGAGGAAGGTTCCGAGTTGGATAAATTACTCAAAAAACATGACCAAGCGTGGCATGTCCGACCAGTCAATGACGAGGAACATTCCATTCATATCAGTGAACTATGCTGCATCGAGGAAGTTGGTTGCTACGATGATGATACTAGTTTGGACACGTTTGTCGCCGGAAACTTGAAACGAACATCCCTTCCTACTCTGTCAGGTCTTGTTTGCTTGAATCTGTTGGAGTCGCATGAATCTGCATCGGGCGACGGACCACGCGAATGGGTGCGAGCCAGTTTGAGGCGACAAGTCAAACTTCACTTTGCGTTGCTCAAGGTTTATGAAAGATCATGCGAAAGTGTGTCATCATGTTCCAGTGGCAATACGGAGGATGGCAGCGACACGTCAATTTCGTCGGATGACTCTTACTCGGACGAAAGCAGCTGCAGCAGCAACCATCAATCCTCCATAACTTACTCATCAAGGTCTGGATCTGCTTCCGAGTCGTCTGGTTCGTCGAATGGCTCGTTTGTAACAAAGCCTCCGAAACAAGTGCAAATTGATGCTCGCTTGAGCCAACAGCATCGAGTCAAACTAACGTTTGCACTTGACGCAGATGCTCGCGCACAAGAATGCTTGATGCGCGGCGACTATGCAAGTGCGACGCAGATTTATCGTCGCGAGATTTCCAGTTGCCGCGACTGCGCGCATCGCGCCGCAACCCTAAACAAGCTTGCCACTCTGTGCATGGCTGGCAAGTACACGGAAGATTCAGCAAAACTGGCGCTCAAGTGCTGTACCAAAGCCAGCCAGTTGCATCGAGAGAATGATAATCCCTTGCAGGGTATTGTTTCAGGCATGCAACTTGGACTGGTCCACTTTTGGAGCGAACGACGAGCCCAGGCGTTGCAGCAGTGGAAGCAAGTTATGCAAACGGCGTGTGTTTTCCTTGGCAACGATCATGCATATCTGGCACTGTTACTGAATAACATTGGCGTTTTACACTACGACAATGGAGATTTTGATGCAAGTCTGCGAGCACTGGCCGAATCGTTGAAACTGCAGCGCGCTGCGCTTGGTTGCTCCTCTCCGTCAGACGTTGAGTACGCCATTCACCAGTTGGTCTGCACCATGGGCAACATGGCGGTTGTATTCGATGAGGGAAAGAGTCAGTTTGATCGGGCCAGTGCATTGCTGCAAGAGGCTGTCTCTATGCTTGAATCGGTCGATACGTTTCCTAATGATCATATGGAGGGAACCATTTCCGATTATTTGGATAATTTGACGAAGCTTGGAGAGCGAAATAGCGGAGCAAAGAGACAAGTCTTGCTGTAAGACTTGTTTGTTCTATTCGTCATGGCGCGATATTGACTTTCGCCGTAAGTATTCTGCTCACATTGCATAGCGCTGCTTGTCTTGGTCCTACGTAATGTAACTACTCGTTCAAAATATTGTTGTTGCAAACACATCTATAATAGTCTCTATTGATTAGTCAGTCTTCGTGTAGTGTTCAGCTTTGTACAGCCTCATTCGTAAACATCCTCTCAAGTCCATTTGCCCCATAGTCTGCCAACTCAACGACTTCCACCCGTCGGCGAAACTTTTGCATATTCAGGAAAACCTCCCATATACTCGAGACTTGGCACCGACGAGGACGCATACTTGTAGGACGACGCTGCTGATTTACTCGTAAATCCCGGAATACTGTTTCCAACAACATCCTCCGTCCTTCCAAACACACTGGGAGCAGTCTCCTGATCATTGCACTTGTTTTCCATCAACGGACTCACAGCCGAAGGCGTTCCATTGGGACAAAAGACTCTAGAGCGTTCATTGTTCATGGGAGCAATCTCGCGCAGCTGCTGCCGGAGAGCCTTGGCGTTGGAAACTTGAATGTCGCCCGTCTTTTGTCGGCGCTCCCAGTCCTCCTCGCGGTGCGTGTAGGCCGAGTATGAAGCGTGGGCAGGGAGTGGAGATGATGCTATCGAAACTGTTGCTGCTGCTGCTGCTGCGATTGACGCGGCGATCGTAGAGCGAGTCAAAAGTTGGTCGAAAAAGTCACGCCTACTATTCTCTGCAGAAAGAGTCGTATGGGACTGGCTCGTCGGCGTCCGCGATCGTTGCGGGCCGACTGCAAATGCTAGTAGCAGCTCCAGCTGAGTTCCAAGAAGCAGTAACGCTAAGAGTAAACGTAATTGAGTCAAATTCACCATCATGGTAGTGTTCTTTAAAATTGCATAGTTGCAGTTTGAGCAAGAATCGTCTCTTCGTCAGAAGTCGTTCCTCGTCTTCACCATTCGAACTTGGCGCGCCAGCGCGCCCCGCGTGGGACAAAAGATCTCGCGCAACTAAATTGACATCGCTCCGGTACTCCATCATGTCAATAAGGTACGTAGCTAAGCTGCCTACCGGTAGTATCATATTCAGCTAAAGACTACTGTATCAAGTTTCACGTAACTGACAGTGGTTCGTTATCAGTATTTATGAAGAAAACTAGAAGGGTCATTACTGTAAAGCTATTTAACGCCAACTGAGGTCGCGCCACATCGACGCAGTTGGCCAATCGGGCCCAGGTTGCAAAGAGCGGCAACAAGAAAACAGTACAGTCAGTGTAAGCACATCACTTGTCGCAAATCATATGCTAATCACTTCTTCGATACGCCTGCTGCATGGAGGAGTTGTGTTAACCACAATTTTTGCATTACTCAACCTGATCATCACCAACCACAATGTCGTCATTTATCGAAGGGCGTTGAGACGATGCACTGCTAAAGGACCAGAACCGAGTCTTTTTCTCATTCGTTTCCGGCATGCGTTCGCTTGCGCGAGGCTCCGTTTCTGGTTGCTCCAACGAGCCTACGATATAGACCAATTCTGCTTCATCATCGACCGCTCCATCACGCATGGTATCACCAAGTGTTTGTAAACGCGACTTTTGACTAGCTCGCAAGGGTTGCGATGGTTCCTTCTCCGCCTCGTCGGAACACGTGCTGTTTGCCTCTTGCGTGGCAGGCTTGGGCATTATTTGTTCTTCCAGTTTTCGTCGTTTCGTCTCGTCCTTTCGATATTGCAGATAACGGGGTCGCAGGTAAACTAATGCTGGGCGAACGTAATCGATAGTCGAGCTGCGAGTGAGACATGGCCTTGATCAAATAGTGGAACGACTCTCACAAGTCATGAACAACTACACGTACCATTGCATATTCCCTGCGCCGGCATGAAGAGACTCACGAAAAAGAGCATGGTCCAGCGAATGGTACCATGCGTTTCCTCGTACGTTCGAGCAATCACCACGGGTGTAATGGATACGTAGAGTGCCCCGACGTATAGATACGACTGAATGGCGAGGCGCTGCGCCACACTGAGCTTGACAGCCTCCACTTGCCATGGCTGGAGCGATGGCGGTAGCGGATTGGGTAGTCGATCCGTCCATCGTTTCGCCTTGCTCAACATGGTCTCGGTTGGTTCGCCAGAGTTTTCGGCAGCAGCATCCGGCGCTTCCTTGACAGCAGCAGCAGGTTCCGTAAACTTTTTGGTTTGCTTTTCTTGCTGGTGGACCGAGTACCAAGTGAGGTACATGTTGATTGTGACAATGATAATGCTGATCAACTTTGGTATCAAGTCGAAGCCCCACTGATATAGTTCAATGTTATCGCCGCGGATACATGTCGGAGGATTCTCTGGCGTGCTTTTGAACGATGGGTTGCATCCTTCTATTGACGTAATATAACAAGAGTCAGTTGCACAGACAAAAGCGTCTCATGGAATCATCACCGACGCAACGATTGGTTCGTCATGATACTCACGCGGAAACGGCGCTAGCCAGCATTCAAAGTAGCCCGAGTTGAACAGCTTGAGCGACAGTGACGCAACCACGATACATACTCCCCACACCCACGGCACTATATGCAACCACGTTTCCACCTTTCGCAGTTGCGTCGGCGTCCATCCGTGTCGAATGCGCAGCAAGTAGTAAATGCTGAGACTAGCATTGTACATGGTGGGCACCACGCCAAAGGTTGTAAACATGCCGGCGAACGCACAACTCTTGGTGTTGCCAACGTTGCCCCAAATGTAGGGCGTGTCTCTGGGAATGGGCAGCGTGCTCAGAACAAAACCAAAGGTCATGATCATGTCCGATACCGATAAACCAATCATGAGTCGCTGGTAGGTGTGAGCCGTCGAAACGATTCCGCCGCGACCGCGGACGGTCGTACGGAGTTGGCGCCAGCAGTCGTGGACAATGTAGCCCGAGCCAAGCATGCTAAAGACTCCAGTGACGCGGGGAGTCATGGCAATGGCAATGAGCTGGGCCAGTGTTGGTGGAACTTCATATGGAGCCATAATACACGTTGATGCTTTATTCGATTTGCAAAAGTGTTTTTGCTAGTGCCAAGTAGCCGCGTTGTCGCTGATTGTTGTTTGCAGTTTTGTCGGGTTGTGCCTGTCGATAGTCTCACGCTTGACGGAGAAGTGATGCTGTCCTAGCTTCTTGACCAAAAATTTTTTATCAGCGATATCTCGCTTCTCGCGGTCTATATAAGTAAGATGATGACAGCAAGAAGTTAATAACGCTAGCGATTGAGCTTATATGCTGCTGGATATGCTTGTAAATTTGTATAGCAATAAGCTTCGCGATCAACATCGCGTCGTCGCTCGCATCCGGTCACGCAGCTTGAACCAGTGCGACATCATGTTAATCGTGGAACGAGGACGATGACGTTACGGTACGACATCAGTACCGCTACGATTTTAATTCAGTTGGCCATGGTGCCTGGCCTCATTTTTCATGACAAAAGATGCCGACGACACAACTGAATGTAGAAGATACGACAACGCTCCTTGACGGAGCCAATAACTTAAGAGAGCAGCAAAAATGGGCTGCTGTGGTTATATTTAATGCCATTCTGCCGCGATCAGCTCAAGTACAAAGTCGCAACATTATGTCGTTCATTGGCCGTCATGAGTCATGATCCTGCATCTCAGCCATACTTCAACGAAAAAATCTACTTTGACACGGCAAGATACAAAACTTCTACTGATTGGAACGACTTGCTACACGGCTTGCAACGAGCGGCACTGGAATCTGGGTCCATTCTGATATCGAATGGGTCAGCGAAAGGCAAAAACTCGCGGACGCACCAAATAGTCTGCAAACATCATCGTAAACAAGAAAAACATACCAAGAAGCAGTGTAAGAAAACATCATTACACAAAGACCGATTGAATAGTCGCAGCAAGAATGGTCATGAGTTGGACCAACGGACAACAGCGCAGCTTTCTAGTGACAATGTCCACCACCATTGCCCCACGAGGATTTGCATCATTGAGGATCCATTTGGGTTCAGTTTCATATGCGGCGGTGGAAACGCCTGTCACGAGGGGCACGACAAGCTGGACGAGCTGCAGCGCACGTTGCCCAAGCGGCTGATGAAAAAGACGGAGCAACCAACCAGCAATTACCAAGATGCAAACATGCCATGGAGCGACAATGAGGATGATGATGATGACTTCAACTTTGACTTGACGGCTCATCATGAAGTACCGCAGGCACCTGTGGATTATTATGCGCAGATCATGCCAGTCTGCGAAGAGATGATTTCTGCCATGGAAAAAGTAGGTTGTTGTCCATCCGACTGTGATGAGGTAATAAATATTATCCAGAGCTTTACGAATCAACTTAAAGCTCAATCAGGAGCCACGAACGATAGTGGATTGCCAGCTCAAGGTGCGACTTTTTCCGGCAATGCACCTACATGTACTGATGGTAGAACACATGACCTACGTCATGGACCCAAGAAACGCAAACCGTATGAATAGCTACTGAAGCTGTACCGGTACAGTACTGCATTCTACGAGAAAGTGCCGGTCACTCACTGTTCGCCACTACCGCCACCGGACAAGTTGGTGCATCGGCAGCGGGCCGACTAGGCAAATAGCAGCGAAAAAGTCGAGCAAAGCGGCTTTGGATGAATTCCAGTTTGTCAAAACGGAGGCCGCGCTGCCATCGAACAACTACTTTGTCGCCATGTCGTTGTGACGCCTTGATAAACGCAGAACAGTAGTGGAGCACGGTGTTTAGTGCGGAGCTATTTGCTCGCTAAGTAGCTCTTGGTTTATAGTACCTTTGCTTCAATTTGTCGTTTTGTGCATTGACCATCGAGCCAATCCGCATACCTCCTAACATCATATGCATGCTGAAGCTTTCGTTATACTTCTCACCTTTGACTTAAATAACTTATTATATTTATTGGTTGTCACTTTGGTTATTCAACGTCTTCACCTTCATATGACCGCTCGTCCACAGAAACGCAGCAGCAGCACCTCCGGCTGCGACGGCATACGGCCACACGACACGACCAAAGTACAGAAAGACACTTGCCTCACCAATGCTATCCACTTCGTAGGCACATCGCCAAAGACCTCCATGGAATGAGCCGTACGAAAACAACTGATTAGGATTGCTCAGCTTTACCTTTGGATTGCCGACGCTCCTTGGGTCATTCAAGTCGTAAAAGAGTATTGCCGACATGACGGCGTTGGAAGTTTCCGGAGCAAATATTTCAAACGGCTTGAAATAAGGCATGCCCTCGTAGGCCCATGCAAAGGTACGGTTCTGCACGACCGAGAGAGTCGACGTGGATGGAGCAATGTTGGACGAAACGATGCAGTTCTTGCTGCGCGCAATAATTGCCCTCCAGTGCTGCATTCGCTTGGCAAGCGCATAGTTTGGGCCTTGTGCAACGCTAATACCATTCACAAGGTAGTAGTCACCTCCTTCTCCCTTAACGGAAGGTTTGACGTTTGATATGAGTTTACTCCCGCCGCTCAAAAGTCGGATTAACATGCCTGCGCAATAGAACCGTCGAGACAAGGTAAGGACAAAGTCAAAAGGTACAGTTATAACAAATAGCAGAGCCCAGATACATAGACTTACAGTAGGGATCTTTCGAATACTCTTGTAAATGATCTTTCTGTGCCAGGTGGGCTTCCTCGGGGATCAAATGCAAATCTGTTGGAGTGCACAAGTATGCGAGACTTGTGTTTGAGCGTTTCTCACTCAAATCGCGACAGATGGAGTCCATGGCCAAGGACACTTGCACATGAAGAGCGCCATTCAAGTAAGCGTAGCTGCCAACGGTGAAAGGCTTGCCCTTGTACAAATCCATGAGCCAGTCGCGAATCATGGGTGTGTCTGTGAACAAGTTGCAACCTGCGTTCTCAATGACAGCATCTTCCGACTTGCAATCTTTCTGCTCGCACTTCATGGGGAATGTGATACTACCTGATGAATTTTTAGCAATGTCAATCAAACGCTTCCATATTTGTGGCCTGTCGAGGTCAATCGCAATCACGTTCGCGCCGAGCGCCATGAGCACCAACAGCGGACCCATGGCTGATCCAGCCCCCAGCAACACAAAGTAGCGGTCCGATACGTCGAGCCACTTTGGATTCTCCGCACACTTTTTAATGGCGTCACCGCAGCTTGGTTCAATCGTGCCATATGAAACCCATGCGTCGACTTGATCCATGAGCTCTTTTCCATGCAGCGTTTTTCCCTTGTACGGAATCTCCAGCCGGTCCGTCCGTTGCTTGCCTTGACCTTGAATGAATCCCGTGTGAAATGTTTCACTTCCACTAGCTTTGCCGGCCATGGCGTCCTTGAAACTCGTGGACGTTCCATCCGGTGCGACAAACTCGAACAGTTCGTACGCCTTGTTTAAACCAGCTTGCGCAATTTTCAAGGCTGCCTCTGGACTTTTACACTGCTCCTCCACCATGGCGCGCAAATGCTTGGTGTACTGGAACCGCCAGTGGCGACTGCGTAAGACGGCGCTCGCCTTGGTTGGATTGACTGCGCCCACGGCCGCCGCAACAATCTGCTGGTTGATCTTGGTGGAGGATCGCTCGCCCTTACTATCGAGTGGCCATACCAGTCCACGCGGTGGTGGCGGAAGCTTGGCGAACCTCTTTTTAAAGGCACTCTTGCGGTTTCCAACCATGTTGAGAATCATAAACGGAGATCCGACAAAGTAAACGGCAGGAAGAATTTTGCCGTACAAGACTGCGGCAAACGGACCAAACATGTGTAACAAAGCTCCATCCGACGCGGCCTTGAAAAACACAGTGAGCTCGCCAGTAATGCCGGATGGATACAGTACGGCAAAGAGCGAGTATCGGAGCCAAAATAGCCAGTATGGTGTCCTCTTGGTGGCATCGCCAGTCAGTATGGCCAAAATGTAAAAGGCGTAGCGCGGCACTTCCACGAGCGACCACGACAGAATCATGAGTCCGGCTCCCCATTGCGCTATTATTAAAAGAAGAAACATGATTGAGAAAGAGAATCAATACTATCAATCTTGTTTATTTTCACAATAAGACTCGCTCTCACCTTGCGCGGACGGAGCGTACGCCACGGCCAGTAGCGCGAAGATGCGACTCCCCACTTGCATGGCCGTCACCAAAACGGGCGATCGGACCAGTTTCAGCATGGCATGCACCACCTCCATGATTGCCGCCATTTGCGTGTACCACAGCAACTGAGCCATGTGGGACGCAGCGTAAACGTGCGACAGCGCATCCGTCACGTTGGTGTTTGCAGCCAAGTCGGAGAAGATGGATTGCACGGCAATCTTGCAAATGAGCGCCCATCCAGCACAGCAGAGGAAATTATAAAGGATTAGATATGCGTCCTTCGGATCCATGATGGTGAATGGTGATGAATGTAAAGAGGCAAGTTTTAATGATCAACAATATATAAAGTTACGGCGCAGCCTTTCCTTTGTCCATGGTGAATGACGAACGATGCATGGCGCGGCACCGCGGCGCGCCAATCCTTTCATTGCGACATCAACAAGAGCCATTTCAGTAACGCTTCAAAATTAGTAGCTATCGTCACAATCCCAATGCCGAACTTTGAAAATGGCGCCGCATCAGCTTCAGATAACGAGCATCTTGTTGCTGGCGTGCCGCATCAATTATCGCCAATGGCATTGACAGCTTATAGCTTGTTTTATTGTTTCAATGGCATTACAGGCGTCTCGATGAGAGTGTGGACAAGTACGTGGAACGTCGCCATGCAAACAGTTGTGCCAAACGAGGTCCGCTGGGGCGGTTTGCATCATTGCTTTCGCCATGGTGACGGGCGGTTGTCAAGTACCGGTAGAGTGTGTGGGTTGTGGATTTTGGGATCGGACTGGATCACAAATCGCGACGCGCTGGATGTGAGGTGCTACAGTTTCACCACCGGTAAACTCCAAGCAAGCTAAGTGCAGCAGACTGTCCCATCACAAGATATTCACAAATCGCAGATAGATGTATCATTTTGTATCCGATGGCCTGGGAATCATGGGGCAACCAAGGCCGAGCCTGTCCATCATGTGCGGTACAGTACCAATGCATGCCTGAGGATACAATTTTCTATACAGCGGCGCTTACGAACAAAAAAGTCTATAGGCTTCGACTGCAATGACGTTCTCCTATTATAGATTAGAGATTGTTCTCAATAAGTTTACTCTTTCTCCTTGTTCACTGGTACCAACATATTCTCACTAGCCTGCGCGACAACCGGTGCAGCATGGACACTCGACACCAGCCTCTGCAATCGGGCCCGACGCCGCGCAATTGGCAGTCAATGACTTGAGTGTTCCACCATCCACCAAATCACAGACAGACTGCGGCATGTTTCCAGAAATGCCAGTGTTCTCCAATGTAAAGAGGCGCAACTCAGACGACTGTCCAATGCCGTCCGGTATCGTTCCAGTCAAGCCGACATTGTCGTGAAGTTGTACGACGCGCAAGCTTGGGAACTCACCGATACCTTCAATGCTGCCCGTAAGCAGGTTGTCATTCAAGTCGAGATGGGTCAATTTGCTGAGAGTAAACAGCTCGCGTGGCAAGGAGCCTTGCAGGAGGTTAAAGTCCAAGTCCAGATAGTACAAATTGGACAATGCTCCGAAACTTGATGGAATTGAACCCGTAAGACTATTCCGCTCTAAACGCAAAAAGCTGAGATCAGACAAGAGAGAAAGCTCGGAAGGGATCGAGCCTGATGGATGCGCGTAAAGAGAACGTATCGTAAGAAAACGCATTGACATTGAGTGTCATTGCATGAGCTGACATTCACAGATCAATAACTCACCGACCAAATTGTTGTCCACCAGCTTAATTCGGGTTACACATCCGTCCTCGCAGGTGATTCCTGCCCAGTCACATTCACTGTCGCCGCTTAGGAAAGCACTTGAATCTGGACCGTCGCTGATCCAAGCATCGCCGCCGGTGGCGTAGTAAAGGGTTGCCAAGACCCAGCGTTGAAGCAATTGACAAGTGTTTTCTTCGGGGCACACACGAAGCGAATCTTGATCAATCAACCAAGTCGTCGCCATGCCTTGGGGTGAATCAATGTCGCGAATCAGGTCCGAGGCCGCCTTTGATTCCAAAAGCTCAAGAATCTGCAGAGTTCGGTCCTCCTCCGATGACTCGCAAGCTGAGAGCGGATAGTAGTTGAATGACGGAACGTCGGAAGGAAACTCCGAAACGGCAATGGTCGGATAGACGGGCACTGCTTCTGTTGGATACTGCGATGGAACATCTGACGGGATTTCCGAAACTTGCGCCGACGGAAGATATGATGGAACGTCAGAAGGAAACTCGGTAGCCGCTGCCGACGGAGAATAGGACGGGACATCTGATGGCACCTCAGAGACTAGAGGCGAAGGGCGATATGATGGAACGTCAGAAGGAGACTCGGTGGCCGCTGCCGACGGAGAAAAAGACGGGACATCCGATGGCACCTCAGAGACCTGCGCCGAAGGAAAATATGATGGAACGTCAGAAGGAGACTCGGTGACCGCTGCCGACGGAGAAAACGACGGGACATCGGACGGAACTTCGGAAACTTGCACCGATGGTTTTAGCGTCGGGACATTGGACGGATACTCGGAGGCTTGCACAGTTGGTTTAAATGTTGGAACATTTGACGGAACCTCCGAGACTTGCACCGATGGCTGAGCTGATGGAACATCTGACGGAAACTCGGAAGAGATCACAGTCGGTAGGAGAGGCGGAATCTTAATCGTTGGAACACTCGACGGAACCTCCGAGACTTGCACCGATGGCTGCGCAGATGGAACATTTGACGGAAATTCGGAAACGAGCACCGTCGGCAGAAGAGGCGGAATCTTAATCGTTGGAACACTCGACGGAACCTCCGAAACTAGCAGAGACGGAGAGGCAGAAGGCACATCCGAGGGACTACTCGTCGGTGCCAGACTGAATGAGAGCTGCCCACGCAAAAGCGAACGAACAGCCTCCATGCGCGCATCCATTTCGTCCTTGTTGGTATCTACCGCGTCATGATTGTTGCTCTCGCGAAAGAGAGCATGGTAGTCGCTCCCAGTGTCAAACATGGCTGCCAGTTCGTAGGAATCATGTTGGGACTTGCGAAAACGCTGCGCCTTGTCGGCGCGAAGAGATAGATCCACAGCGTCCGTCAGAAATGATGTTGCAGCAAAAATAGTTAAGATGAGTGTCTTGGAAAGCGACGACATCATGTTCCTCTAGCGTTGTTTGATGGCGTAGCAATGCAGGAGGACGCGAATTTGTGACAGAATTGCGCCGTAGGAGATGATCAACAATGAGGTGGAGACTCGACCGTTTCAGCGAGTTGGCCACGAAATATTCATTGGCGCGACGAGGCTTATGCTTTGGCAAAATTTCGCCCAGTCAAGCCAATCGTCTGGCTAAAACATTGCTGTCATTCAGGACGAGTTGACGTAAAAGCCAATGCCGACGAATGGACAACTCCCTACTATCAGCCATGTGGAACAATTTTCAACAATTTTAAAAGTTTTACATGACAATCTACACTCCGACTTGGCGCAACCAATGCGCCGAGATCTCGCACCTCAGCGGCAGCAATACTCAATTGTGAATGCTCTTGATCCAGCTGAGAATGCATTCGGGTTCGTCGAATGAGTCATTTGAGTTAGCCACCCGGAGAAATGAGTCGTGCGAAAATGCCGCAATTCAACGGACCAGTTTCCGTCGAACAAGAACCACGATCAAGCAGCATCTGTTGCCTCCAACCATCAAACGCTTGCGCACCCAACAGCTTATCCACACCTTGGACAGTTTCATAACATGCGGTCCATGTTATTCGCTGCTTTCCTGAGCTCTCTATCGACAGCTGTAGCCTTTACGACATCTCCCAGTCTCGCCGCGCCACAAGCAAGAAAAGAGTCATTATCGAAAACCAATACTTTTCGCTTTGTGGCGAGCAACCTTTGGGAGACTCCTCCTCCGTTGCAATCTAGTCCAAAAAAGCAGCAGCAGCAATTAGTGAAGCAGCAGCTCGATGCGAAAGGAGCCTCGATTCCAAACACGAGCATTAATCTTGTGAAAAGCATTGTCGGAAGGTACGTTGACCTTTGTCAAAACACAAGGCTGATGACGAAATCACAGACTCGGAAGCAAATTTCTCTCATGTTTTGCTCATATCTATTTCTGCTTCACATAAAAACAAAACAGCGGCGTGTTGGCCTTGCCGTATGCAGTTTCATCGCTTGGCGACAATCCACAAAATGTTCTTGGACCAGCAGTCATTGCCATTGTCGCCATGGGCTCCATTTACGGTTTCTTCTTTCGACTCGTTGGCCAAGTGTGCGACTGGACCAAGGCTACGAGCTACAAGCAAGCCTGGCAGGAAACTATTGGCGATGAAAGTAGTCAAGTCGTGGCAGTGGTGGTCATGCTCAAGACGCTACTGAGCTGCCTGGCCTACAGCATGATTTTGGCCGACTCGTTTCAGTCACTAGCCTTTGCGGCGGGCCTGCACGAGGCGACGAGGACGGAGGCATTGTTGTGTATGACACTGTTTGGATTATTACCGCTCTGTCTGCAAAAAGATTTGAGTGCGCTCGCACCCTTTAGTTTGGCCGGACTCGTTGGCATGGGCTTTACGACAGTTGCCATGATGGTTAGGTACTTGGATGGGAGTTATGCCGATCAAGGAGTCTTTTCTTTGGCGCCACCTTGCTTTGGAGACTGTGGCCCGGACTTGAGTGGCGTTTTGCTCGCTTGTACGTTGGCGACGGCCTTTGTCGCGCATTACAATGCACCGCGATTCCACTCGGAACTGAAGGACAATACCATGGAGCGCTTTACAGCTGTCACTGGTATATCCTTTAGTATTTCGACACTGCTGTTCATTATGGTTGCTGTGTCGGGCTTTTTATCGTTTGGAAGTACGACGCACGGAAACGTTTTGACCAATTACTCGTAAGTTTGCGTGCAGTTACCGTTGTTCGCTAGCATTCAAGCGCAAAGTACTCACACCATCTCCCGTTTATCAGTCCCTATGATCCCTTGATGATTGCTAGTCGAGGCGCCGTGGCATCATCGTTGCTATTTACATATCCGCTTCCCTTTGTTGGACTTCGCGACGGCGCTCTTGATGTTTTGAACGTTCCAGCCGAAAGTCGGACCGATGCGTTGCTCACTGCCTCTACCATTGGCCTGCTATCGCTGGTGACGGTTGCCGCATACTACATTCACGACTTGGCGCTGCTGCTTTCCGTTGGCGGAGGTTCATTTAGCACTGCCGTTGCCAGCGTCTTTCCAACCATTATGTTTGGAGCCGCCGCCAAAAAGTACGGATCAGAAAGCGACCAGCTCCAGGCGAAGATTGCCAATGTGCTAATGGTAGCCTGCGTTGGGATTGGAGGGCTCGGAATCTACTTTTCGCTGCAGAGTGCGCTGCTATAGCGAACATGACTTGCAAACTTGTGCAAGCACCCAGTGCACGAATCAAAAAAACCCCATGCATTACATACCACACAGCTGAATTAACATAGACCATTATAGATCCGATAAACGAGAATATAGAGCAATAAATACATATATACAAGAATCTAAAAGTCGCTACACCGACCCTTGCGCTCCCAGTCTCCAAACCGCGTTGGCTCCATGAAGCGACCTCCGCGTCGGGGACCGCCCCACTCCTTGGTGCGAAAGGTAAAGTCATCATGGGGCTCGACAAACATTTCCTCCTGCTCGTCTTCGTCGTTAGCAGTAGCAGTAACAGAATCATGACTGACTGCTTTGGATGATGCTTGAGCCGTACCTTGCTGCATGGTAATAACAACTTCAGGAGTGCCCGTAGCTTTTACCGTCACTCCTTCATCTACGTCAACGTTGCTTGCATCGTTCCGCGGCGCTTTCGTTGAGAACAAAGAAGAAGAACCAAACGATGATGTGAATGGAACGGCACGATTCGTCGTCGTCGTCGTCATCAACGCTGGCGGGCGAAACATAGTCTGCATTCGTCTTGATGCCGATCGTGTCACGAGAGTACTTGCGTTATAAAGCATTCTGTTCATGGTAAATGTGATTTGTGAACAAGAGGAATGTACTTGATCTATTTGTAGCGATGATGTGGTCGGGGATTTTTACATTATTTTGACCGTGTGATGAGGCGCGGTGCCGCGTTGAGTCGCAGTGAAAACCGTTGCGATACTTAGTCAGTCGTAGCGGGCTTTCACGACTGAAAGATGAGGCAGGCAGGTAAAATACCAAGGGTGATCACCCTTGGTTATACTGTACCTACATCTATATTGGCGAAGCACTTGATCAAGTATTGTACATCATAACCTTAGAATTTGAAGTGAAAATGGTATGAAGCATGGTTAAGGTACAATTTGAGACGAGACTGATTGGAAGTATGCCAATAGTCACGAGCATGCAGTATAGGTAAATGGCGGAGAGCCGAGAAACTAGGTGCCGCCGCTACCACTTTTGGTCACTTGGCCGGCTGCTCCTTACATGCAAGTGCAATTGCAACTGCACTGGACCCGCGAGCAGTCCACGACGATTCCCTCCGTAGCGTCCTGCGACAAGAACATATCACAGACACTGCTGGGAATGCTGCCTGTCATGTTCGTATCATAGATTCGCAAACTACCCAGTCGCGAAAGCTGTGCAAACTCGGAAGGTAGCGTTCCTTCAGTTCGCGTGCCTGACACATCCAAAGACGCCAACGATGTTAACCTTGCAATTGCTTGACTGGGAAGGGTTCCTGACAAGCTCGTATTGGACATGCGCAGAAAGACTAAGTCACTTAGCCGCTGTAACTGAGATGGCAGCGTTCCACTCAGCCGCGTGTTGTTGAACATGTCGATTCGATGTAGCGCAGTGCACAAGGAGATTTGACTCGGCAATGTGCCTGACATAACATTGGAACTTAACGAGAGAAATTGAAGCATTGTTAGCTTTCCGATTGCACTCGGAAGCGTTCCGTTGAAAGAGTTTTGTGTAAGATTTAAATTTTGGAGAATCGAATTGTCGTTCTTAGAAGATAGTGTTATCTGGCCAGTCAGTGCATTGTTAGAAAGGTCCATCAACACCAAAGACGGTAGTTGAAAGAGTGCGGATGGCAAGCTGCCTGAGAATCGATTTTTACCGAGATACATTGTACCCATATTAGTGTACATCCCAACAATGTTGGGTATGCTACCAGAAAATTGGTTGCCTTCTAAAAGGAGAATAGAAGCGTCTTTCCAGCTTCGCCATAAAGTTTCGTCAATTTCGCCAAACAGGGCATTGCCGCTGAGTTTAATATAGCGCAAGGTCGTTATGAGCGACAATTCTAGCGGTATTCTGCCAACCAATCCATTGTTAGATAGATCAATATATTCAATTCCATCTTTACCATCAGGTTGACAGCGTCCTTCGTGCGAAACTACGTAGTACCGAGTCGTATCGACAAACCACCAAGAACAGCGATAATCCTCTTCTGCATTAAGCCAGTTGGTACTATTCTTCCATTGGGGGCCATCGGTTGCATAGTACAGCACCACAAGTGCGAACATGTCCGTAATGGCGACCAGCGAGCCATTGTGAAGGTTTGTATGCGTCATGATCCACTTCCAAGCTTTACCTTGAGGCGACGCTGGTTGAAACTCAGCATCTTGGCTGGCCCATGCTTTGTCCATGTACCATATTGCACTTGCTCTTGTATCAGCCGATAGCTCATTCCGTATCATGTTCACTGTGCTTTCCGGTAAGCTCATTGCAAGCTTCTCAACCGTGGAGGGCATTGCGAAAAAGGAATGTGGCATGTTGCTCACTGGAGCGACTGGCTGGCTTGTTAGCCCGATCGATAGTGCAGCGAAAAGCAACAAGCAAACAAGCGCAGCTACATATGCTATTAGCCGCTGTCGTTTCACGTAAATGCCTTCAACTGCTCTGGAAGGGACGGACTCTATGTTAAAAGGTGCGACTGAATGATTCGAAAGAGTTGCAACGCCTTCAAATACAGATTCAAAATCGTTGCATGCTTGGGTTTTCATGTTGACCAAGTTCGTTTGACCTGATGGGCCAGCATTGACTATTGTGGCGTCATACTCATTATCGATAGCTTCAGAGGCAGCATCATCAACTGGTAGAATGCCATTACGGTATACCCGCGTCACTCCAGGTATCAAGCTCGGAAGAAACTCAGAGCCAGCTGGTATCCCTGCGTCAATTATTGAGAGTTGGTCATCTTTGCTGTCGTCTGATATACTGGTAGCAGCAACCTTGTCGCTCGTTCTTGTCGCTGCTGTCACACTGTCAGTCTCTGCGATGTCGACTGCTGTCTCGCTCTCGTTTTCTTGAAATCGTTCTCCTTTAGAAACCTTTGCATCACTATCTGCCATGATGTATAGCAATCATCAGGTAATGCATATTTGAATGAGCATATACGTTTTGCCATCCGATCGAGCTTGTACTTCGTAAATCCAGCAAGATCGACAGATCGACAGCTGTGACGCCGTGACGAAACGGTGAGGGCTATCAGAGCCGATGCGACAGGCTGTCACGCTTTTCATCCTTGCTGACTCCGACGATCGTCCGTTTCCATCACCCCATGATCCAAAACGCTTTCTGCGTCGAGTCTACAGCTACCCTTATCCTATTTTTCAATGTCAGAGCCCCTTCTGTTAGTGGAGCAACATTGCTCCTACGGTATATTGGTGGATCTTGTGCGTCACTGGAGCTTTGGCGATGCCATCTTGCCATTATCGGCAACATCTTCAGCACCCTCCACTGGCAACGCTAAGACTGTACCACTTCTACTATCTCCCGAGCTAGCAATATATTGCGTCTCTTTTCTGACTGTTGAACCTGTGAATGCATCTGAAGTCATTGCAGCCGCATGTTCCTCGACTGACGGTCGTCACGATTTACAAGAATGCTTGACGGAAGACGAGTCAACCTGGTGGATCTCCAACGCTGGCAGCATGCCGCGCGGCCAAGGCTGCGAATGGGTCGAGCTACAGCTTGGACCGGTCACTCGGCGAATCAGCAGTGTCAGCGTCAAGATTCCTCCCCTTCCGCTTGGGCCGCTGAGTGTTGAAACCTTTCATTTGCAAATACCTGATGCAGACTCTTCTCTTGACAAGCCTGCCTGGAGGGCGCTGCCTACGCAGCATGTCGTTACGAATCGAACTGGATGGCAGCACTTTGCATTGCCAGAACCTGTCGATGCGTCTCGCATACGAATTGTATGTCTACGGAACCAAATGGCCGGGTTTACGCGAGACTTGTCGCCCGAATTGGTGGCGCTATACGAAAGCGTTGGCTTTTACTCCGTGAGATTTGATTGACATTATCAAAACTATGACGGAGTTTAGCTGGCGGCTATTTAATCTGGTAGTGGTAAGGAGAACCAGCGAAGATGAGGCTATCATTCTGTCTATAGGTACACTGAGTTGCCACGTTCGGACGCGGAGACCGAGCCACATACGGTACCTATTAGTTGTCAAATTCGTACAATGTATATTAATTCATTCTATCGTATGTACTCTTATTGTTTCGAAATGTAATACATAATGAAGATACCGAACGAAATACACGTTCGAAACACTCACATCATGTCCGCTGATTCATCGTCCATGTAGACGAGTTTGACAGGTCCGGCAATGGCCTCCATGGTAAAGACTGGCGACTGGGTTAGTATGGCACGGTTGTTGAGCTCGTAGCTGTCCGGATAGAGTGACATTGAAGATACATGCTTCGCTTTGGTTTTGACAAGCGTTTCGGGGCCACTTGGCGACGACGCAGTAGCTTGTTCCACAACGGCGCTCCAAACTTCTCGATCAAAATCCGACAAGCTGTGAAGCTCGGTCAAGTGATCTTTGACGAGATGCGACCAGTCCAGACCACTGGATGGATCGACGCAATACGGCCCAATACCGCGAGTTTGCATTTGTCGGTTTATCATATATGATTTCCACGTTGCGGCAAGACATGCATGTGTCGGATCCGCAAGCGCATGCTTCGTCCACTCAGATTCTTCGTATCCTCTAGTGAACAGATCAAGCAATATAACGACACTGGTAAAAAAATTTTCGTCCGGCACAACAAAAAGAAAAACCATTTCAAGCATGCGCCCACCCTCCCGAACTCCAGTGACAACATAATTTAAGCAAGGATTGCCTTGTGCTACAAGCTTTGGATGAAGGCTCATAATGTGACTAACAAGGCAATGAGGAACCAGCAACATCTCGCAAACCATATCGAGTCTGTCACATTTCGGCATCATGTTTTGCCAGAGGGTGTCCTTCAATGGGTGGCACCATGCTTCTTCATTGGAGGGCGCGAATTTTTGTCTTGACGACCGGAGTGGCATGGGAATGTCATCGAGCCTTTCGTCACATTTCGAGCCTGCTTCGCCAAAGAAGGACAGCTTAGAAATAAATCTAGAATCACGCATTAAAATATATCCGGCTTTCCGACGAAAATGAGTGGAACTCAAGGAGGCCCCATCTTTGACCGGTAAGCAGGACACTTGCCAAAGCTTGTCGTTGACATCATTACTACAAATTTCGGGCTTGGTTCTCATAACTGATAACACTTGGTTTAGCGGTACCGGAAGATTGTTGCAAAGTTGCGTCTTATTTAATGAAATCAAAAAGGAAACACTCGTACAAATGCCACTCTCATTAAAAGGCCCATAGACAATGGCGACGCCAATTCTTCCATCACTGGACAAGATCAATTCAAATTGGAAAGACGCAATAAGCGGAGAGCGTTGAATGCGATCACCAAAAAGGCTTCGCTCGAACCGCAGAGGAGCCGTCCAAAGCAGAGGAGAGACTGGTCTTGTGCATGTCCGGCTACTTCCAGCAGCTTCATTTCTTGCCGCCTGCTGAATCACTGCAGGACTTGGTAACCCAAAGGCTTTCAAAAGGATGCAGCATGAATCTGAAGCAGAATTATTATGATTCGCTTCTTGTTCATCTCCAATCGCAAACACAAACGACCCCGTCCGATCAAGTCCAATGACTGCATCCGTCACGGGCGTTTCCAGTGACCCAAAGTCCAGTTGCTGCTTCGTATACGGCCGGTAGGATTGTTTGCGCGTCGTCGTCATGAGCAATTGCCAGCGATACATGGTTCGATTGCTGATAATGTTCCACTGGCCCTGCGTGCGCTGATGCAAGAGTAGAGGCAAACTAGTCGTTTGGAAGCGGCGCCTGCGCGCCGGAGTGACGCGCGGTAACTGCTTTTGGTAGACGACGCTTGATCTAGTTGCAGATGATGTAGTTGTATCGGAAGCTGCTAACGGGGTTTTGTCGTTACGATTCATCGTCTTTGTGGAGGCGGCGGACAATGGCGTCATTGTATCCTTGCAAGCGTTCGTCACGCTACAGCGGCGGCGCTTCATCGTTACTATTTTTTCTTTCTTCCGTAGACTCCTGGAATGATTCAGGGAGAATGCTGGCAGCGGCTTCTCGCTGCACGGGACGCCATGGTGACAGGAGGATCCGCGGAACAAAGATGCAATTTTGTTGTGTCGCACCGTGTTCACGATTCGACCATGAGTCGTGCTCCGCGTGTCAACGGGTACTGAACCTCCGAAAGCACGTTTTATAATTAAGTGAGAGCTCGTCCGGCGCAAGCACATGCGACCTAATTTGGGCGAGGCCGGCGCGGCGCGGCGGCGATCTGAACCCGCCGCGCAGCGAAGCACGACCATCATCGTTCACGTTGTCGCTGCGTTCGTTCAATCCTACATATATAACATATTCGGAAGTCCTCCATTCCGTCTCGTTCGATCGTTTGCGTGTGCTTGCTGTCTTGATCAAGGACTGACAGTTTCACGTTCAGTTTGAATCGAGTCAAGGAAATAGTTTCATTTTCTCGATCAACATGAAGCCAATCGTTGAACATGAGCGCAGCCATGCTGCCAATGGCGGCGACGATGATCTTGCCATTGGAAATGAAGCGCCTTTTAATTATTGCGGTATTCACAGCGAAGAAGACTGCTTACAATCCTCGAATCTAATTTTGAAGACCAAGGAGCGGAGCAGTGAATCGGAACTGGAGACGCAAATATTTCCCTTTCGAACGAATCGGCGCGCTTCGAAATTTTTATCGACGCGCTGCATGCTGTTTCTATTGCTTCTTTGTTTGATGCATTCGACACAAGGCGTATCTGCAAAAGGAGACGAATTACCGAATGAAAATGAAGAGGAGGAAGACCAGGAGCCTCTTGGTTATTTTGAAGAACGCTTTCTTCAGGACTCCATTTTTGACTGCGGCTGCCCAACCACTTGCACGACAATGATACTGAGCCGACAAGCTACGGATGACAGCGGAACGTATACCTGCCTTGCCCGCATGGAGTATGTCTTGCAGCAGTCGTCCTTTTTCACCGAGGAGGATGCGTGTCGGCAAGTGGCGACGGAGTTTGCCGATATTTGCGGCTTTTATTCCTGCAATCCAGACGAATGCCCGGAAGCGCAAGGATATGATAGCAGCAATCCAGCTTGGGTTGCGTCATTCAATGAGACTTGGTACTATAATGCTAGCGACTTTGCAAAGGTATTGGAATTTAACGATACCATGTTTCCGACCACGTCCTTTGAAACGGCAGATCCGACGGAACGAGCCTTGGAGGAAACGAATGCGCCCACGCCGCTCCCAAATGAACCTGATCCGACGCCCGAGCCTACTGTTATACTGGACGTCACGTCGGAGCCGACGAGTCCGCGAGCGACTTCTTCGCCAACGAGTGCCGCGACGCTGGCTGCCGACACTCCTTCTCCCGTCATTGTCACGTCCACGCCGGTTGACGATGACGGGGCTGCCCCGGCGGACGATGATGATACAGCTGCTCCTACTGACGACGGTACGCCGCCTGATTCTCAGCCAGATACGACCGAAGCTCCCGTGAGCACTCCTGCGCCAGTGTCAACTCCTGCTCCAGTTGCGGATCCGACACCGGCGCCCGTGACTCCAGCTCCAGTGACTGTTTCGACACCGGCGCCCGTGGCAGATCCGACACCAGCGCCAGTGACTGCTTCCACTCCGGCGCCCGTTGCGGATCCGACACCAGCTCCCGTCACGGCGTCCACTCCAGCGCCTGTTGCAGATCCTACACCAGCTCCGGTGATTGCTTCCACTCCAGCGCCCGCTGCAGATCCGACTCCGGCTCCAGTCAAGCCAACACCATCCCCCGTACGACCTACGCGACCACCCGTTCGGCCGACTCCAGCACCGGCGGCGCGGCCTACTCCCGACCCCACGCGCAAGCCCTCGACTCCTCGACCTACGCCGAGGGCTCCAGCGAACGCTGCGATATCGCCGAGTAGTCCGAGTGCGCCGAGTAGTCCGAGTTCACCGAGTGCACCAAGTTCGCCGAGTAGTCCAAGCGCGCCGAGTGCACCGAGTAGCCCAAGTTCGCCGAGTGGATCAAAACCGACGCCGCGGCCAACGAAAAAGGTATGTCGATGGAGTATTGGCTTTTTTGCAAGGTATCATTAATTTTTCTCACTCCTTGCTCTCGGTATTTTTTTATCAGCCAACACCACGACCGAACGCTCCACCTACTTCCGACTCGGCCAGTTCTCCAACTCCCAAGCCCACGCGAAGACCTTCTACCCGAAAGCCATCTCCACGACCGACTCGTCGCCCAACTTTTGACCCGGATTCTGGTCGTACGAATAGCCCCACGACATTGGCGCCAACACAGAATGACGATCCAACGTTTGAACCAACTGCATTGCCAACGTCCGAACCGACAGCCGCCACGAGCTTTGACTTTCAAAAGATTACAAGCACCATGACGGGCGTCAGCATGGAAATTTCCTTGTCCTTTACGCGACGAGACTTGCAGCAGCAGTCGGGCAATGCGGTGCAAAGCACCAATCAGTGCATTCGCCTGTGGCAAGACCGCGTCGTTTTGGAAACAGAGGACGAGATTGAGCGGCTTGTACCAAACGTTGAAACGCTGGATGTTTCGCTCAGCAACGTCACGCAGGCGTTGGATACAGAGACAAGCATTTTGACCTTTTTTTACGATGTGACTGTCGCTATGCGATCGCCCATTTTGGAACCCGACTTGGAGCAGTACATTGCCGGTCCGTTTGACACGACGGATGAGCAGACCGACTTTGCCGACTTTTTGCGCAGCACGAACTGCACCGTCTTTGCATACGCAACGTCGGTTCGAGTCGTCATGCCGGCCAACCAAGTGGCGCCGCTGACGGGTAATCCGTCGGAGCCATCGTCGGTTGGTCCAAGCACTGGATTGGTTGTTGGAGTTGTATTTGCAGCTCTTGCAGTAGTATTGATTGCAGCCTTGTATGCCGTGCAGCGTCAGCGACACAGACAGCAGTCCAATCAGCCAAAGGAGACAAACGCGCCATTGGCTGATATGGATGCGCATGAAGACGGGTTTATGCTGTCACAGATTGGCATGATGCGGAACTCGACACCTGAAGACGGGGAGGATGTCTCTACCTTGTCTGACCCACTTCCACTGAATGCATTGTCCACACCAAAAGATGACGCATCGACGATTGGGTCGTTTTCATTGGACTATGACTATCAGCGAGCGTATCAGCACCCGTCTGTGTCAGACGTGCAAAGCTTTGACGAAGAGCCGCGCCTATATATCTCGGCAGACGATGATACGCTGCAGAAGCATTTTGCTTCGGAGGATCTCTTCACTGTCAGCGCGCCGTCGGGTACGTTAGGACTGGTCTTGGAAGCATCCGAAGACAATGTTCCGGTTGTCTCTGGCATTCGATCGGACAGTGTTTTGTTCGACGAAGTCAAAATGGGTGATCGACTCATATCTGTGGATGGCCAAGATGTTTCGGACATGTTGACGAGTGATGTTTCGCGGCTGATTGCTTCCAAGAAGCATCAACCTATTCGCCGATTGGTCTTTGTCCGCCCGCTCGCTCGATAATCCATGTGCAGCAGCAGTAGTCTGTGCACTTTTTTTAAATGTGTTATGAACGCAATCGTAAATGTTAGATATTTGTTTTGTTAACATAGTTTAGCAAGTAAAAAATGTAGTAAAGATGCAGCAGTTTATCAAAAAGGTTTATTCGTTCCAGCAGGCGATCATCAAATGTTTCTCTTATCAGGATCTTGCCATCATCAGCTCCTTTTTCTTCTTTCTTTCAGCGCCACTGGACTTTGCAGACCCTGCGGACCCTGCAGGGACTGCATCAATGAAGGATGCATCAGCTTTCTCAGAATCTTTTACATTCTGTGCGTACCGCGGATCAATGTTGCCATCGCCGTATACTTGCTCCGGAGGAGAGGCGTTTGTCGAAGTGGATACAACGGCACCATCGCCACCGCCAGGTCGAGGCAAGCCGTCATCAGGAACTTCCATCTGTGTCTTGCTCGCGTCAGCCTCGCTTGACTTGTCGGCGTCAGTGGATGCAGCTGTAGCAACATATTTCTTCGGTTGTGGTGCTTTGTCTTCCGCTGCACTCGGCCCAATCTCTTCCAATTCTGAATCCTGCATCTCCCGATTCTGGCTTTCATTTTTGACATCCCATGGTCCAGAGTTCAGTCCTTCAAGCTTCTTTGACAACTCGCTTACCGCGGCTAGCTTGGCAGCAATCTTCGATGCTGCTTCATTGACCGCTCCACCAGTTGTAACTTTCAGTTGGACGTCTTCTGCTCCAGTTGCGTGTTGAATCGTAACATTTGCGGCAATAGCAGCAGCCTCCGCAGTGAATTGTTGGTTCCAACCGATTATTTCCGCTTTGACTACTTCTATAGGCTCCTCAAAGAAAAACTGAGTATCTTCCGACTCAATTGTCTTTTCAGCAAACATGCTCTTGACAACATCGAATCCATCGACAACCTTGGCGAAACAGGGATCGCCGTATTCGCTGTTCAGCTCATGATTGCTGCCCCCAATGCCGCCAGGTCCGTGCTCCTGCGTATTATTTCGCTTATTCAAATACCAGTCTGGACCGCCAGGCCGTCCTGTAAAGCCCAGTGTCCACGGTAGGTGAGTAAATTGGTCGCTATACTCTGGAAATGCCAGTGCATCAAGCTGCAATTCCTTGAAGGGCGCCAGCGCCTTTTGTCGCTCCTCAGCTGGCGACAACATGGTGTCGCCTTCCTTGTAGGACGCCTGCGGACCACATTGAATGACATGAGGACCATTGACGTAAAAGTAGGCATTTCCGTTCCAAAGCCCATGAGCCACCTGCTCCAGAAACAAGTGCACTGCGTGCGGCATGTCCTCCAGCGGCGCCATTTCAACCGTAAAGGTACGTGACTCCTGCAGATTGCTTGGAAGTTTCACCGTCAACCCGACGCGGTACGGCGGAGCGCCAAACTTGTCCAAAACAGCTCGACGTGACTCTCGTTGAACCGCCGTCTGGAGCGACTTGACCAGTTCCTTGTAGGCTAGCTCCTTGCTTGACGCTAGCGTTGCAATTCCTTGCTGCGGCGCTTGCAATGCTGTGGCGACCTTTTGCTCCGCCGCCTTTAGTTTCTTGTTCAAGTCTTCTTTTTCACGCTGCAGAGTTTTGAACGACCGATCTAGATCGACAAACTTTTTTGTGTTGCTCTGCTCCTGACTCCGCACTCGAGCAACGTCACGTTCAAGCTGCACCTTGCGATCCTGCAGTTTACTGTAAGCGTCCTTGGCTTGCTTGATGGACTTGACGTTGAATTGCTTCAGCAGATTGTTCACTTGAGAGCGATGCGAAACGGTGCTCCATAGCAAAACAGCCATCAAGAGACTTATCCAAGCAATTGGTTGCTTTGCAATACTTAGAAACGTGTCCAGCGCAGCTCCACCACCACTTCTTCTCGCTGGCTTGTCCTTATAGATACTGTATCCATCAGCAGCTACAGGCTTTCGACCAGCTCCATATGAAGCTGCCACCGCTGGAAACGTGCTCGCCGGATGGCCACCGCCGTAACTACTCGTCCCATACGGAGCTGCTGCTCCTGCGTTGCCGTACCCCAAGTCGAGCGAGCTGCTCGAGCCGTTCAAATCGTCATTGCCGCCATGCTCTGGACGGCGATTTGGACGTAGCATTATTTTGATATTCGTTTCTGCTAAATTTGTAGTAAAATACAAGTCTATGTCAAAAGGCCAATACAGCATGAAGCAAGTCCTTGTTCGTCGAAGGATTGAGAAAATCTCGCGGATGGAATCGCTGGATCGCGGCGCGCCGCCGACATATGCCACGTCATTTTCATTCCCGCAAACCTTATGGATGGTTCATTCGTGGAAATGACTGTGAGTCCCGGATTGTGTCACACGCGCGACTTCATTGGCGTTCGTTGCGCCGACTTGCTCCATTGATCTTGATCAAGAGATTGATTAGAAAATAATCTCGCCTCACATTCCCTCCCTATCCACCCTGTGATCTCTGCGTATACAGTGACACTGAATCAGTGGTATCATTGTCTTTCGCAATGGATATACCAGAGTACAACTGTACCTCCATTTGTTTTTCAAAAAGCATAAAATCCATGACGAAGACAATGGTGAATGGTGAATGGCTGTCACACCATAACAAGATCTTTTTGTGCAGCAACTGCAAAGACTCTATGCACATTGATTGCAAAATTGAGTATTTTTCTGATCCTAGTTGGGCAGTTCTAACTTGTCCTCATTGTAAACACACTTGGAATGTGTGTATGCTTTGCCTTACTCGCATCATTTACAAAACCGAACTGAGAAATCGGCATGCAAAGCGGATAGGGCATCAGAAGCGTTATGAAGAGCATCAGTCCAAATTACTGAAGATTTCCCAAAGCTCTATAGAGCATAATCTTGCTGATAATGCTACAGCATAATGATGCTGTCCGTGGATTTATGCGCAGCGATCATCATGTTGGCTTCGACCTTCGACCATGGGATTTTCATTCTGTATCCAAATGCTCCTTGATAAATCTCCTACCTCTCCTTCCGTCAATTTCGTTCCGACAGTATGTCATTTCAATGTCGTGGGAGTTCAAAGGACGCGGCAATGCCGGTACAGGTTTGTCATTGACGCTTCCAAGCACAAAGCGGAATGCTCATAAAACCCAAAACCCAATGGACCTATATATCTATGAAATGCAGCAAGCACGAATAGACTGAGTATGTTATATGGAACTTGACAATATAAGACCACTGCATAGGATGCGAAGCAAAAATAACATTTTGTTTCAGGTTCATAAATGTGATGAACGATAGGCTCTCGGAACTGACTGTGAGAATGCATGCGCAGTTTTGAGCTTACGCGCTCTTCCCTTTGGTCCCTACTCGTCGACTCACAAACCACGCGCCTGCAATCAGTATCAAGGAAACATAGCATGTCAGCCATTTGCACTGGCCACTTATGCTGGCCAAACGCACAGCCATAGTTGGAAGTCGTTTTGAGTACAGCAAACTTCCTTGTCGTGATATGTACGTTTCCATAACGTCCAATGTCACTGCGAGAGTGGCTAAATGTGACAATGTCTCCGACATTCCAAGTGACTTTGCGGAACGCACCAGCAAGGCACCCAATGCCAGCGTATATGCCGGCATGATGACGAAAAAGTCAATCAAAGAGCATTTTGCATATGCTTGGAACATTTCTGGCGACCAAATGTCGTACAAGTAGTTCAAATCAAACGCAAGACCAAACATCATGTCCGGCACACATTCATGTCCAAATTCTTTGCATTCCTCCGAAAGCGGAACAGATCGTATAACTCTCATAAATAACTGACCACCAATGAGTTGAGCAATGAAGCAAAGGCCAAGCAGCTTCGGTCGCTGCTCAACATAATTGTAGACGGAACGAATCATCTCGTTGTGGCTGAATGCTGAATTCTGTTTCTCAGTGGCGGCGTGGCGATTTGTCGTTTGTCGGGCCGCCGCTTCCTGGATGACGAAGAGACGAGGCAATCGGCAATTTTCTTGCTCTTTGATCACAGAGCGTCTGATACTTGTTTACCTTGGCAAGATACTTTTGCATCAAATAATTTCCGCTCTCTCATTGCTCAAAGATCATGAGGGAAAGTCGGCGTCACATGACGCACCGGCATTGTTAAGTAATCCATGAACGGAACTATTCTATTATTGCCCATCCCGAAAATGACCGTTTCGATAGACTCAAAGTTCGCATGACGCACGATTTGATTAGTGCCCCCTTTCGTACTCGCGCGGCTAAACCGGCACGTTCCATTTTCAAGACTTGCTAGGATCACACACTCGCCACCCTCCATGATCGAGAAGTCATTTTGGCTGCTTTGATCTTGATCCCGCAATCAGCTCAACAAGTTTACTTATAACAAAGCTTTAGTCGAGTAGTTTCAGCTACGTCCGATAGAGAATAGGCGATTTTTCCCCAAACAAAATTCGTCTTGTCAGCATCAACCCTTCACTCTTCAGCATTCCATCTATCGGCGCGTACAAGTTACACCATGTCTACAACAACTGCTGCTGCGGCTACTGCTGCTGCAACTAACTTACATGACACTCATGCGTCATCATCGGATCGCCGCGACTCGAGCAGCTCCAAGAATCGCTACGAAAGCTTCACCGAGGCCGTGCCGCTGGCACTGTCGAGCATGGCGCACGTGAGCGTCTTTTCGCAGAATCGCGGCGTCTTGGACGGACTGTGTCAAATGTTGCAGCATACCATGTGGCAGTCTGTCAATTATGCGCGCAGTATATACAATGACATGGAGTTTACAGTGAGTGACTTGGAAATGGGGCAGCATGGTTGGATGCCAATCAAGGAACATGTGACGCATTTGGATTTGCAGATTCCCTTGCCGCTGGCCAAACTAAAGTTTCAGCACTGCTACAGTCGCAACGCACTCATCTACCTAAAGGAGCCATTCGCTAATGGCGTAACAGTGGAACAAGTGGATGGCAAGGATGTAGAGCAAATTAACAATTGGATGAACCGTTCCAACATTCTCGCTCGCATTCGCTTGCTGTACGCCACCACCGAACCACTCACAAAGGGTGAAATGGACGGATCCGACCGCGACGAAGACATGCCCACTTGTCTGTTGTACAGGATACTGGTGGAGTACAAGACGCTACCCGCCACTGGCAATCCGCAGGCCAAACTTGCCGAGGAGCTATCCATGCTTTCCTTTGGCGGCTCGGTGGACGACGAATTAAAGTATGGCGCGCTGGCGAGTTTGTACGACGAGACGGCCAAGTATGTGCTCGAAATATACGGCGTGCGCGGCAAAAAGTACAAGTTTGATCTCATGGATGCCACGCTGAGTGACGGAACAGTGCCGAGTTTGCCGGCGAGTCGAAACGGCGACTCCTTTGCCAAGAGTTTGTGTGTGACGGTGACGAACCATGACTTGTACAAGGAGCTAGATAGTGGCGAAACTGGAGCGACAAATGATGCGGCGACAAACGGCGGGGTTGAGCAAGTAGTCTCGTCCACAAATAGGCCAAAGTTTGCCATCACTCGCATGAGTCTTCTGCTCGAAGGCAAGCCTCGCAAGGGCAGCGACTTTAGTAGCATTCCAGGTTTTGACGACGTGGTCAATGGAATAGCTGAATCATTCCTCTTGCTCAATCCAAAACCGCCTAGCATGGTGACGGCCTTGCCTTCAGGGCATGTTCTGTTGCTGGATCCATCCATGGCTGGACGCATTTACGTGAATGGTCGCTACGTGACAACATGGGCAAGTGACGCGCGAATTGGCTCGCACGGCGTTGCTCTCTTTGGAATGGACCTTCATTCCATTCCACTTTGGCATGGTCGCATTGTGGACTTTGAAGCGCTCAAGGCGGCATATGCAACCATGTGGTCCGAGATTTTGGTGGATGCGCGCTTGGCCGACCTTAACGTTGCCACGAAGCTACTGCATCGATTATTGCTGGGCCGTGATCGTGCTGACGATGAGGAGCTCTATGACGATGACGACGAAAGCATGAAGGACGATCGCGCGGTGCCGGTAGTTGATGTCAATTGTGACTGTTTGGAGTCGCAAGTGCTGGCGTCTGCGCAGTTTGATCCAGTGGGCATTGCCGCCAAGGCATTGGCCACCAAGTTTGCGGCGGAATTTGGAAAGGATGCGTTTCCATGTGCGTCACACGAAACAGAGTGGGTGCGCTCGGCTCTGCCCCATCGAAAACCCGTTTCGACACCGAGTCGCCTCATGAAAATTCTTCGACGTGGCGGATATTTTGACACGCAAACGACTATTGACGAGCTTTGGATGACCCAAGTATGCTCACCCAAAAAGGGTCCGGAGCAAGATCTTGTCAACGCTGCATTGCAGCTTTTGGAGCAGGCTGGTTGCGCCGATGTTGACTTGGAGCAAATTTGCTTGGCCTCCCTTGCGACGACAGGCGACTGTGTGCTTAAGAAGCTGGTCTGCCGGTATAGTGCACAGGAACAAACTTACTTTATTCATGATAAACTGCTTGACATGACTGTGAATGACTACATTGACAACGAAAATCAAGCCGCAATGGATCCAGCCAAGGTGAAGGCGTACCTGCTGGGTATGTTTATTGCCAAAGAGCACCCTGACGGCCGAGTGCTTCCTCGATATCTGTTACGAGTTTCGTTATAGCCGACACGGAGACTATCGATGCTCATTATATGCTTGTTGAATGTACAATAACTAATGCTCTATTTAATTTCTAAGTACGATATTAACATGTTATGACTTCTTGCCCTTGAGGTTGGCGATGTCGTCCGCTCAATAAACAATGTACACACTATGAGGATCGCGGATCAAAATCGGTGCACTCGTCCAACGTCTTTCGTTTCACCAGATCAATGTCAATCTGACGAGTTTCGAGAAATTCTGGTCCTTCCAGAGGCCCTTCAGCGTTACGCTCGAGATCCTGCCTGCGAATGCCTTGAAAGAAAGTGTGTTCCAGTGCTTGCTCCGCCGTGCAACGTTTCTTGGGGTTAAACTGGAGCATTTGCTTCAAGAGATCCAATGCTTGGGTGTCGGCGGCTGGATACATGCTCTCAAGCTCCAATCCCTTGATTTCTCCGAGCGATGCAATGTACTCGTTCGCTTTGCCGACGGCCTCCAGATCTTCCTTTGGCGGCGTGCCAATGACTCGAAAGATGACGCTAAGCTGGTCAAGCTTTTCATCCTTGTTCATTACACCGTCTCCAGATAAAGGATAGCACGTGCCGCCAGGAAAGAGGGGTTGGCGATCTTGATAACCAGCAACGTTGCCTTCCTGCATACTCAAGAGCTCAGCTAAAATGCAACCAATGCTCCAAATATCCACGGCAGAAGTATATGGCTGAATGAGAATGAGCTCAGGCGCTCGGTACCACCTCGTCACCACATGCTTGGTGAGCTGTCGGGTTAGCCCAGCTAGCGGAGCAGGGCCAAAGGTGACGGGTGCCTCATTAACCTTCCCGACCGCAGCTTGCGTCGAAGATGTTGACATGGAGGCAATATCCACGATACGTGCGAGACCAAAGTCGCAAATCTGCAAAGTTATGCGCATGGCCATGAGCCCCATGCTAATCAATCACTCCCCTGAGTTACAGCATTTGCTTGATTTGCTTACCTTTAACGAACAATCCTCATTCAGCAAAATATTGGCAGGCTTCAAATCGCGATGAATCACGGAATGCGAGTGAATATACTTTAATCCAGCTAGCATTTGATACAAAAATGCTTGAATGTGTTCCGTAGTCAAGTATTGAGGCGACATGATGAGCTTGTACAAATCCGTGTCGACATCTGAAAGTAGACGACAGAAAGCAGGTCAAAATAAGCCAGACGCAACACATTAAAACAGTACTATACACATATGTGCATAAACTTACATTCAAACACCATGTACAAATCTTGAACATCTTCATCACCATCTTTGTGATTCGTTGGCGCTTGCGGTTGAATAATGCCAAGCAACTGGATGATTGACTCGTGGTTTCGCATGCGCTTCAAAATATGAATCTCCCGATACAGGCGCACGGCATCCACCGGTTGATCAAACGGATGAGTGACGCGCTTTATTGCCACGGCTCGGTTGCTGGCTTGCTTATCCAGTGCCTGGGCCACTTCGCCGTAGGAGCCGCGGCCAAGCATGCGCACCAATTCGTAGCGGTCGCCAACGTTCCAGTCGGAGAATTCGTCGTGCGCCAAGTGACTTGATGGAGTAGCATTTGCTGTTGTAGTGTTGGATGCTCGCCACGTGGCGGCAGCAGCTGCTGGCGGTTGGCGTCGGGGCAGCGCCGGAGTGGCTGGCCCTTCATCATTGGGCAAGTGAGCGTGCGGCAGCTCGTCGCGTCGGTGCAACTGCTGCTCCAAGTGAAAGGCATTGGCCACGGCATTGTCCATGGTAGGTATTCTATCCTGGGAAAAGTCATTGTAGTCGTCCCAGTAGCGAAACGCAGTGGAGACAGATTTTCCTTGAGTAGCAGGCGTTGAAGGAGGCGCTGGGGGTAAGCAATGCCTTTGAGGTATTGGACTCAGTGGCTCCAATCGCTGATTTCGACCATTCGAACCAAAAGACGCGGCGGAGCTTATATCCGAATTGACGGAACTAGAGCTGGCTGTCCGATGTACCGAAGCAGGAGGAAGCTTTTGCGTATCATCACCTTGTTCCTCGGATGCAATGGTAGGAGTCGTTGATTCTTGCGCTGTCGTTAAAGTTGACTCAATTCGTTTCCGTTTTGCAGGCGGCGAATCACTTAAACGACGCGAAGGCGAGGAATACTGCTGTTTTGTTTCCGTAGCATTTATTGGTTCTGTCTCTGATGCTCCTTCCAATTGAAGAGGATCATGTGCTGCTGCTACTGGTACATCAAGAGGAGAAACATCTGACTCTGCTTGCTGCGAATTAGCTCTTTTCGTCCCTCGCTCGCGAATTATTGACCTTGACTCTTCCTCCATGGCTCAATAATCGGACTTATAAATTGTCAATGTGACTGGCGATGAGCGAGTTGCAATGAAGAAAATGGAACAAAAGCTCGCGGATCGCTTTAACTTCAGCTGCCTGCGATTTTGTTCAGCTTTTATAATGCAATATATCGTAAGCTTCAGTTGAAGTACTAAAACTGCTAGCAGATACGCAATTGCTTGTAGATGAAAGGAATATCTCTCCCGATAGACGTAGGATCAACCAAAGTGAAACAAGATCTTGCCACAAGATCCTCTTGCGGTTTTCATCCATCGGTTGACGTCCGCACGACGGTGATGACGTCATACATAAATGGTTACCTACGGCAAGTTGCGGGGGCAAACTTGTATGCAGCGCATAAGCTGAATGGAGCGACGAACAAGAAATAGAGATAGAATAGCAAGCTTCTATAATTGTCAATGAATAGTATACTCTGGAGGATATGAGGTTGGCCTGGGACAGTGACACCAGTTGCATGGCTGGCTCCTTACTTGACATTTGGCAAGGATTGGATTGTAAGACATAGAACGCAACCAGGATGCATCAAATCTAGTCAGACCATCCACATTTGGATTGCCATATTCTACATAGCTATCGTTATCACTATTACTGCATCATGCATGCAACTAGCTTGGCATGACTCAGATAGCTAGCTTCACGTAGAGATGACCATCGCTGTGCACCGAGTTTCGTGTCGCATCGGCTCTAAACGACTCGAATTTGGCATGATCGTCCTTCTGTGGGATCAAACTCGGTCCAGAATAACGATACAGTGAATCTGAGCATACCATCGTCTACGTTAAATATCCAAGAATGGAATGGTGCAAAATGTATACTTAACTTTTAAATTTGGTCATGCTGGGACGATTCTTGCAAACTCACTCAATTCGTCTCGATAGAAACGCTACAACAACTTTAACCACAGCAGTAATACCAGGCTATTGACTCGTCCATTGTATCAAGTATATATTAAATGGTATATTGCGCCTGTTTCAGCCAAAAGCATGCATTTTAAGGTCATCGCGTCGACGATTGAAGATGTTAGCAGTTTGCACCTCGTTCAAACAAAGGCGACTCGCTCACTCAATTTTGGTCCCGCGGCAAATTTTCCAACGGAATCATAATCCCTGCTTTCTTGTGGTTCTCATGACATCTTGCTGGTTGCAATGCAACGCCTCCTTGGTCCCGCAATTCGACCGTAAAAATGGCGATGCCATGAAAATCGATCAAAAAACCCGGAGACCAAGGAACCGCGCTTTTTAGCATGGGATGCGGCACGACCCAGTTCAATCCAGTCCCGTGATCACCCGCTCGCGCGGGTTAGAGGAAGAGCGGGGGTTCCCCCCGCAATCAAGTTCGTGTCGGCGTCTGTGCTTCCATGATGAACCGGTACGACATGCTAACGGAAAGGCGCATTGGCGATTGCATTCTCCGTCACGTCTCCTTCATTATTTATTTTCCATCCATTGCCGAGCTCTCAAATTCTTGAACCCTTCGTATAGCTTCATTCCCTCACTACTCTCTGCAACCATGACTAACCCTGCTGTCGATATTCGCGACTACACTGGAGGAAACACTCTTCTACCCAACGAACCGTACTGTCAAAAGTGCGACAAAACCTTGGACGACGAAGGATCGGCTCTCATGTGCGTCAAGTGCCACTTGGTTCGCTACTGCAACAAGGACTGTCAAAAGAAGAATGCTACCAAGCATAACAAATTCTGCAAGCTTATCAAGAATTTAAATGCCAAGTTGGACATTGAGGAATACAAGTTGCGCAACTTTCAGGACGACTGGGGTGGTGCTGGTGACGACGACACCGAAGACTACAAGGAAACCATGGTGGGCGACTTTTGGCTCGTGGACGAAACGCGAGACTACATGCGAGCAAGATGCGAAATTGTGAATGCGTGCCAAAACTTTCTCAAGGTCAATGGCAAGGAGAACAAGCTCGTTCTGACCATGGCCTTGGATCATTCCATGGGCATGCTGCGGCTTTGCCGGGGCGACAATTTGGGTACTCGATACAATGTGCCCCTCTTGTTGCTTCGTCTCAACCGCAACGATCACGCCTACTCGTTTTGTCGATTTTGGATCAAGGACCAGCTGGGGTTGAATGGCGTTAAAAAGCCTGAAAAAGAAAAACCTAGTGTGGAAGGCGACGACAAGTCTGAAGATGAGGCTAATGAAGAGTTACTCGATTATGATAATGATGACGACAACGACGAATGCTCAGAAGCCAGTGAACCGATTCCACCGGAGGGCGTCTGACCATATCCATTTGAAGAAAATAGTCAGTTCAATGACATTTTTGAAGAGTTGGGACTGGATGAAAAAACTTTGAAGGGTGGCGGTCTGCCGTTCTTGTTGTCCATGCTCATTCTCAAGGCTCGCATCGTCGCGGCTTTGCAAGGGCAAGAGATGCGCGAAGGCCAGGCGTTCCAAAAGCAGGAAATGTTGCTAACGCAAACGAAGATTCGGGATTCGCTGATGAACGTTGTCGATAAGGCCAATCCAAGCATATTGCCAGCCTTGCTGTACCCCGACCCGTTGATGAAAGCTTACTCGGTGCTTAGCTTTTGGTCGACTGGCGAGCCAAGCGAAGCTGCCATGGTGCTCAAGGAGTCCCTTGCTGTTTGGCAAGCTATTCCAGGGACAAGAAAGTTGCTGATTGAGCGATTCGGGAGCGAAACACCGGCATATCCGTGCAAGTGACGCCATTGAGAATGTTAAATTAAACAAAATCATCATATATAATCAAATGAACGACTATGTTTCACGAAACGAGGTTGCTGGAGTGTATATTGTGCTGACAGGATCTGAGAAGTGCGATTATCTAGTAGGACAAGCGACCTACGCGACGCTGGCAGCGTCTATACAAATGTTTGGATGAAAGCGGCGGGGTAGCTGTAAAACTAGCGGAAACATAGAAACATGCCTTGCAGCAGTTGTATCGCCAGTGACCATGGCGCACCTTGGCGAGGGGATATGGATCGGAAACGGATAGCGATGGATTCGAGCACTCGCACACAGGCCTAACAGCAATCAAACCGCAGTAGAAAGTAGCTTCGACTTACAGTTAGACTATATTGTCATGGCTAACGGCACTACACTCAGTAAAATAGTGTTGTAATACTAGAATTGTTTAGAGTAGGTTAAGGTATTGCAAGTCGTCCAGATGGTCACACACATTCCCAAAAGTAAAGAGGCGAAAGAGTGTGTAATTTTTGTGAAGTTTCTATAAATAAAGGATGAAAGGGAATGTAGGCCAGCTGGAACAACCGAATGGTAGATAACCGAAATCTTCAGTCGATTCGGAATGAGCTTACTCGCATGCGGCAACCGCTGGTTCGGTGGAAGCGGCATCATCGATTGTAGGGTAAAAGACTTGCGGCGACAAGGGCGAAAATGTAACACGTCTCTTGCTTGCAAGCATGGGCAAGTCCGGTGACACCAAGCGGAGCGGCGCAAGGGGCGAAAGCTCGGGCGACGAGCAACGTAGGCGCTTCTCCGCAGGTATCTCGTCAATTGTTTCGCGACTGTCCAAACTATCAAACGAGCGCTTGCGTGTAACCGTCAGAGCAGCCTCAATCGTAGCAGCAAGGTTGCTGTGAACAATACTTGATGCAGCTTGTCCAAGAGCGTTGAGTCGGGTATTGCGTCGGACAGCGTCAAGCATGTCCGGAGATGCAGGCGTCTGGTCCAATTCCTTGAGCTCAAAGGAAAACGACTTGAGAATGAAACAGGGCGCTCCTGGTCCTCCAAATCGCACCATAGCTCCTCGTCGCACCTTGTGAGGAATGGAGATACCATCAATTGACGGCGATGAGACGCGCCTGCCATTCAGAAAAGTTCCATGCGCACTTCCGCAGTCAACAATGTAGCAGGAACCATTCTCATGATGAAAGATCATGGCGTGACGACGGGAGGAAGTCGCATGAAAGAGCTGAACATCAGCGTTGGGAGATCGACCGATGCGGATGCAAGCTTGTCGTGTCAAGTCAACGGATGTCTGTCGGCCAGTTGCTTCGCAGACGGGCTGAAATTAAAGATGATAAAAGGTGAGAAAAGGCATTCCAGTAAGGTATACTCATCTCGCTGCGTCGTGAACGACCCATCAAGCCTAACAATCAAAAACGACTCACCTCAAGTCGTGTCTCTCCCTTTGCCGGCACGGCCCACTTGGGAGGGTCCAACACGACGGGACCAACCGCAGTATCATCCGTCACAATGGTTCCATTGTCAATACTCAATTTCATTGATGGAACCATCATGGCGGTTTCCCCGTCGTTGCCGAATTGTGGTTCCAACCTTTCGCTTGTCGTAGGCGTTGGGCCGTTGGTCGTCGCGAAACACGACGGACCGCGGACAGACGACAGGCGCCGTCCGAGCGACCAGCGCGCACCTTCGTCGCTTTCGACAATGTTAAGCTCATGGCGGGGAATGCTGCCGCAGAGACGAATGTTGATTGGTTTCAAACCAAGAGATCCGTTTACCATGATTGAAATATAGTGATAAAATTTGGGTTCGGTTGATGGCACGGCACGGCTTCCTAAACGTTCCAGTAAGACGCGTGCAAGGTTTTACAGGTGATTAGGAGTCAATCCAAAGTTATGGGGCGAAACCCAAACAAAGATGTAGACGACTGCAGCAAGAGAAGAAGCAAGACGAAACATAAACGAGTGAGAGCATGGTCGTGTGTATCGTCCACGGCACGCGAGAGAAAGCAGATGCCTTGCCGCATCGCGCAACCCATGCACATGGTGCCAGCCAAGCTACAAAACTCGCAACCAGGTGCAGTGATATTTCTGTGCGTACACTTTCAAGCACAGTGGTGTCAACTCCACGTCAGATGGCGCGCCGGCTCGGCCATTCTCGTGACTCCTCTCGCAACTCCGATGCCGTAAACAACGAGCAACTCCAATGCAGCAGCAGTCGACTTACCTCGTTTGTTTGTTTCACTTGTCTTGTTCTTATTGCATTCTTTGTTGGACTCGGTGAATGAGGTTGGTTGGATGAAAATAAAATGTGCAGACTCGTTGTGATCAATCCGAAGGCTTTTTGGCAAGGACGGAGCGGAGGCACGCGATTTTATGCAGTGGTCGAGGAAACGGAGGAGCGCGAAAATGTGACGAACGCGACCTCTCATGCAGGAAACGCTAGGAAGTAGCGTTCTGTATGGAATCTATACACTTTAAGCTACTCTCTAGCGCATCATTGATATTTGTTGAGCGGTGGGTCACCACCGGCTGGCAAGCAGGTGTCACTCAAATGACTATTGCCCAGTACCGGTGCGACGTCTAGCTCTTGCGGCAAAAGTCGCGAACGCCAAAATCGTTCCATCATCCTGACGCTTGGAACTTGTTTGGCGACTTGGCCTGTAACGACTTTTTTGTTCACGACTCTTGCCGTTCTTACCTGTATCGCTAAAATCGACTTGTGCGTCGTGTGACAATACCGCTTTGTCTTTCGCTCTGCTTGTGCGTCTTGAAACTACATTCTGACAGCCAGCAAACAAGGTTCTATTCCGTGAACGAATCTCCGCCTTTTTGTCGCAGAATCATTTTCACATAACATCTTGCTCAATCTACATACCTGGTTTGATCTCTGAGAATTGCTGGTATCTGAAGTCTACTACTCCACCTTAACTCATTTTTTGCATCATTCAATGTCTTCATTCGACAACGACGAGTCCGACTCCGCTCCAGCCTCCTCGCTACTGACATGCTCATTCAATCAAGACGGCGGCTGCCTCGCCATTGGAACCACAAACGGATTCACCGTCTACAATCTACATCCCTCATTTGGCATTGGCGTCAAACGCGAGCTCGGCGGCGGCATTGGATTGGTGGAAATGCTCTTTCGGTGCAACCTCATGGCGCTGGTGGGCGGCGGACCCACGCCGCAGGCGCCACCGCACCGCGTCTTGGTGTGGGACGATCACTTGGCCAAGTCGATTGGCGAATTAAGCTTTCGACAAGTGGTACTATGTGTCAGGTTGCGCAAGGATGCCATTGCCGTGGCGCTGCGTGATCGAGTCTACGTGTATCACTTGGCCGACTTGAGCTTGCGCGACAAGATTTATACGGCGGATAATCCGCATGGACTGTTGTGTCTATCGACGCAGATTCAAGACATGGTACTGGCGTGTCCGTCGGTGACGACGGGGCATGTGCGAGTGGAACTGTATGGATTGCGCAAGACTGTGGTACGTGCGGCAGCGTGTCTTGGTGCTCGTGCACTTTTTGTTTCATCTATCATCCATCGAGCAGCCTAGTCTTACAGATTATACATTTTTTTTTATTAGTTAATGGAAGCACACGAAAGTTCGCTTCGCGCTCTCTCCTTGACGGCGGACGGCACCAAGCTTGCGACGGCGTCCAACAAGGGAACGCTGGTTCGGGTGTGGGACGTTGCGACAGCGACTTGTCTGCAGGAATTTCGTCGTGGAGTGGAGCGAGCATCAATCACTTGTTTGGCGTGGAGCTGGGACGCCCACTGGCTGGCCTGTAGTAGTGACAAGGGGACGACGCATATATTTTGCGTCAAGTCGGAAGAAGAAAATGATCGGAATGCTACAACAGCAGCTGCATCAACCAGTCAGAGTCAACAATCAACATCATATACGCAAATGTTTCTTGCCGGCGTTCGTAAATCAATGGAGGGCGATTCGAAAAAGAGTAGCTACCAAGTGCGCGGCCTGCCGCATCCGCAAGCATGTGCCTTTGTATCGGAAGCGAGCAACATTTTGGCAGTGGCTGGTTGGGACGCTGACGGAAACGGAGTATTAATGATGGTGGAGTTTCACGCGGATGCAGTGGCGAATGCGAATAATGGATATGCAAGCGGCATGTCGTCGAGTCATGATTCCGAGCCACGACGGATTGGTTACCATGTCTTGTGTCGATCAAATATAACGCGGCACGAGTCGGAGGAAGCGCGACGTCGGAGACGATTGCGCGGATGGACACCAGAGATTCCGGAAACACCGGAAGGCGGGCGATTATACGTTGGTGAGCGTCTAGAAGTGTTGGAGCGAGGTATGGAGACGATACATTTTGAAGAAACGGACGAGTTTGTGTCCGTCACGGCGGTTTATCCAGTAGCTGCTTCAATAGAGGACCCATCGTCTGATGCGGCACAACAACAATCGGACTCGAACACTACGCCAAACGATAACGACGACACTAATAGCAAGACGTTGAGTCCTGGACGCCTGACAGAATCAGTGGCAAGCGTTCCGAGCCCTACATCGATTCGGACCGAGTCGTTGGAAGATGAACCAGACAATGAAGATGGTGACGAACAACAGGATTCAATTTAATCTCTTGCTTTTATTTTGCAATGTTCTTTTTGCTGTGACAGTAATCGCTACTAGCTAGCTGTGCATTTTGATTGTCTGTTACGTTATTCGAGCCGTCTCGCCGACAAGTGTATCAAACTCCTTGTCATAGTTTCCGCTATCGGTTGGCGGTAGTTCCACCAAGTCGAGATAGGTATCAAGAATCTCAAGCGCTGCCAAGTATACTTGTTGCACCTGCTTGTCATTTTGTCGCTTCTTCTTGACAAGCTTTTCCATTTCATCCATTTCCTTGAAGAATGCCTTTGCCGCTTTGACCGTCGGCAGTCGATCGGGCGGCTTCTGCTGATCCGTTCGAAAGGCATTACCAAGTAAGTACATGCTAGCCTTCATATCGTTGTATCGACTATCGCGCACTTCCTTGCCGCGACAGTCGCCATCCTTTTTCGTACATTGACCATTCACATCCTTTCGCTTGGCGGCAACAACAATGGCGCCCTGCGGATCGAAAAACTGCTGAATGGAAGTTGCCGTCATGTCAGCCTGGACGACGTCCGGTCCCATGGCGAGAAACTCGTGGACTCCCTCCTGCACGCGGCCGTAGTAGCGGCGCTTGGCAATCGGGATGGTACTGCAACAGTAGAAGCGAAAATGTGAGTCACGCCGCCGTTTCATGCTGTTAGTGTCCTGTCGCACGCCAAACGCTATACATACGTGTATCTTCCCGCAGTCGCTCCTCCACTGGCGGAGGCCATTTCGGATCCGCCAAAGAGGAGACTTCCACCGGCGGCGGCCAGCAGTAAGTTACGCAGCAAGTCCTGGCGCGTCTGCGTATGATGCTGCAGCGGTTGCGGCGGTTGGTACGCGTCGGCCGCGGCACAACATAGCATCAGTAACGTACAAGCTCGCAACATGGTGATGATGACTGATTGTTACTACAGTATACAGTATGAATGGAGCGATCTTTGGTTGTTTGCATCAACCATCGAAATCGAATGCCCGAAGCGTGAGGGGCGATGTTAGCGGACGGTGTTTCGTCGTTTCGTTGTTTCGTCGCACCACGAAACACCAAAGAACCCGGAGATCTTCCGTTTGGAACGACGAAACGAGGAGACCGCCGTCGTTTCGTCGCTCCGTCGTTTGATCATCTTAATTACTATCATCTCGCTTGATCCCGCAGCCCAAATGCACCAGAAACATTCAATAACAATACAGATGATTTATGTGGAGTTTATTGCGCGTTTGAATGCTCTATAAAGCCTTGAAAGGCAAAAGATTCACCTTCACACCAAACACCGCGATGCACCACGCACTGTCGCGTGCGTCGACGACTCATGTTTCTCCAGGCTAGTACCATCCAGCGCTCATGCAACTGCTTCATTGGCCTCCAAGGGGCTACTTACTTGACCAAAATGTGTGCAAGGATAGCGCAATTGCGTGCCTTTTGCGTTGTTTCCAGTGAGGCCTGCATGGCACGGTCGGCACGTCGGCACGAACGGTCTATATGCTCACATTTCCATCAACTATCCTCCTTCCAAGCAGGTCAGAAGCAAGTCAAATGTTCCTACCAAATACCGCTGACAAGAGCAAGCAAGACTGATCGCATTCAGTGTGAGCCGCTTCAATACGCATGCATTCCAACGTTCCGTCATCCATCATGCATTCCATCTCTTTGAAATCAACTCTCTGCATTGAGCGCAAGGCTTTCATTTGATATGCATTGTATGTTTGGTTTCAAGCGCTTTATTGAAAGCTTTGATGGTTTTGTCCAAACAACGCTGGTCAAAAGGTCAAAGAATCTCAAGTTTTGGCGGCAAGTGTGACCTAACGTAGATGGGTAAACCATGCAATAAGCAGATTAAGTATGCGTTACGCTATTGATTGATACCTTCTCTCGTAATCCTCAAAAGATCCATCTATAGAGATCCAAAGGATCGGCTTGTGATTCAATAGCTAGAATACTCCTTGTCTTAGAGACGTCGTACCGTGATGTCAGCTCAAAGTGGTCGTCTTGCCGACGTCGAGCTTGTCGTCCCTTCAATGAGTCAAATAATGCAACAAGCTCCTTCTATAGATATTAGTAAATTTAATGTTATTACGCCTACTGATGTTACAAACCGATGTTATGATGGCAAGTTCCAACAACAAAAGCGCGACAAAACGCGTTTGTCTTTCATCAACTTGTATGGCGTCCGCCACGGGAACAAGAAGGAATTTGGCCGTCGCTTTTTCACTATGCAATATCGAGCAATATAGAGAAGCCACCTGGCGAAACAGAATGTTAATAGCTTTAATAAGAAGCAAGATATGCACTGGTTTGTGCGGGACCATTCTATGTCGCTTTGATCGTGGGATTTCAGTCCCAGAAATTGAGAGGGTTAAATATTGATGACGTGGAATGCCGTTTTGGCATGAACCAATGAAACGACGAAACGACCGCTAACTCCGCGGCGCGCGTTGTTTCAAACGATGAAACGATGAAACGCGCAAAACGACGAAACACCGCCCGCTAACATCGCGTCTGATGTTGTTGTGACGAATCAATGACGTTTTGTGAGTGCCGGTACGAATTCATGCCACACCCCATTCAGAACCGTAAGTATTGCGTTTTAACAAGACTCAATAAGGTTCATACGTCAGTGGCGCGGCGACGCGGCGAGGCATCATCGACGCTTTCGCAGCCGCGCATCGTTCCTTCCTCGTTCATTCACTTGGCACTTGCTCGACATTCTTCAACAACCAACCTTGTGTCAAGTAGAATGAAACTCACCAAGTCAGCAGTTACTTCATTCATGCTGCTCGCGCAAGCCACTGCATGGACGTCGCGGGTCGCCGCCCGCAACGGCTTCTCCAGCGTCTCTCGTCACGTTGCGCGACGCTCCCTTGCCGCCGCCGTGCATCTGCACTCGACGACGGCTTCATCCACCTCCAGCATCACAACCAATGTCATTGGAGAGGAGCAGACGGAAAGCTTTCGTCTTCAGTTCAAGCAGGGTGAAACGGCGATTAGTCCATGGCATGACATTCCGTTCAAGAATGACGATGGAACTTACAACATGGTGCGTCGGTATTCAGCGACTGGTAGCTTGTCGACGCGCAATACAACGAGATTAGAAACTTGACTTCTTGCTGTAAACGATGCAAATCAATCAAAAACATGAGCAGATCTATTTTATTTGCAATCTAATTTGCTTTCTGATCAATTATTCCATTCACCCATTTTACTCAGATTGTCGAAATTCCCAAAATGACAAAGGCCAAGATGGAGGTCGCCACCAAGGAGGCTTCCAATCCCATTGCGCAAGATTTAAAAAAGGGAAAGCTGCGCGACTACCACGGACCAATCTTTTGGAACTACGGCTGTTTGCCACAAACGTGGGAAGACCCCAGCGCCAACCACTTTGAACTCGTCCATTTTGGCGATAACGATCCCATTGACATTATTGAAATTGGTTCCGCGGCGTTGCACATGGGCAGCGTCAAACCAGTCAAAGTGTTGGGCGTCTTGGCCATGATTGACGACGGCGAATTGGACTGGAAGGTCTTGGCCATTGCCACGGATGACGCGCTCGCCGAGCAATACAATGACATTCACGATGTTCCAATGGCGATTCAAGCGGGCATTCGGGAATGGTTTCGCTGGTACAAGACACCGGACGGCAAGCCACTCAACGCGTTTGGATATGACGAAAAGTTCATGGGCAAGACAAAGGCGGAGGAAGTGATTGAGGAAACGCATGAGGCGTGGAAGAAATTAAAGAGCGGGGAGATTGCTGCCGGCAAACTGTGGCTTGGAGATTAGAGTAGATAGTGTATAACTGTAAATCATGACAGTCGATCTAATATGTAATGATTTCGGAGTTGAGCGTCGAAGGTAAACAGTGGAATTTACCGGTAGCCTTTCTGTCGATAATTGACCTTTTGATAACGTAAACAATAGTAAAACGACTATAACACAAGGAGAGATTAAAGCTTAGAGTCAGCTCTTGGCCCCTCCATTACATGCGAACGAAAATAGGCCATCCTCAACCACTACACGCACCACCTTTGTAATAATGTTTACAATTCATGATGCTCCTTGCCGCAAATGTACTCGAGTACCTTTGGCAGCGCCGTCTGCAGGCTCACCGACGCCGCCGCCAAGTTTTCCAAAAACTCATCCTGCGTCGGCCTGTCTCCATCCACAATATCCGTCACCACCTTGATTCCAATGAATGGCTTGTCTTGCAGCTCGCAGCTCCACACAATGGCCGCCGCTTCCATATCCTTGACGGACGCTTCGTTTTCCAACATCAACTCGTGATCTTTATCGGTGGCATCCAGCGAGTTTCCCGTCGTGCAGATGCCCATTTTGAAGTTTAGTTCCTTGGCCATGTTGCCCGGATGAATGCGCACACAGGTATCAACACGCCCCACACCATACTTTTCGAATCCCGGAATGGGAATGCGCCGATCGTGGTGCGCCACGGCCGATACAACGTAAACGTCTCCAACAACAGCGCCACGTTGCGCAAACCCGCCGCAGGTGCCCGCGTTGATCAAAACGTCCGCCTGCGTCGCCTCCAATGCCAGAAACGCCGCCATGGCGGCCGGCACCGTGCCGCAATTGTCAACTCCCGTATGATAGACGGTGTCCTTGCCATTGGTCACAACCGTCACTGTATGTTGCGTATCCAAGTACTTGCCCTGGTAGCCAGTAAACGGCAAGTGCGACGGAAACAAGGTGTCGTTGCGCTTCAGCTGCAAGTGGTCAATCATGGGTTGCGCCTCGGCCTCCATGGCCACGAGGACGAGGACGCTGATAATACATGTTATAGTAGAAGTAAAAGTAATAATGAAGAGATTTTTGGAAGAGGGGTAGAAGAGGTATTTTGTAATGAGCGAGATTCATGCAGAAAGACGACTTTTCTTCCGATGCAATTCTGCATTCTGCAACGAGCATCACAGTCATCCCGCCATGGCAATACTTGAATCATCCATTAAAGACTTACTGCGAGATTGCTTCATTGGACGGCATGCTGTTAATGTATGGAAGCAGCAAGGAAGTTAAGAGTCGATGCAGCATTTGATATGGCCGATGGATCGATCCAAGCGCTGCCATGGCCGATCGCAGCGACGCAATGATGACGTCATAAGTACCGCTCCGACCCGAACACGTTTCAGACAGCTGGTCCACTCGCCGGTTTGGCACCATGGCTGCATCTCACATTGTTTGTCTCATCCTGCAAGTCGCCATTTTCACACAGTATGAATGATCGAACTCGTCGCATGGAATACACGAATGACAAGAATGGACGCGACGGTCTCATGCGAGACGCTTTCCACGACAACGATCTCGAAGGCATGGAACTGCCAACATCAACGAGCGACGGACTCTTGCGCTCCAAAAGCAATCCACTGGAACTGGAGTTGCAGCCATTGACGCGAGACAATGAGAATGGAATTATATTAGAAGACAATGACCAAAATTACTATCATCCAGACGGCAAGCAGCTTCCATTCGTAGGAATCACTAATGATGACGACGATCCATCACATCACTTCATCATCCGCACCACCTACTACCAATTCACTATCCTCTCACGTGGAGACAATCACTCGAAAACTATCTATATCCCCCACACTTGCCTCGCTCCTGCCAGTTGCTGCGCCCCGAAAACGTGGCCGTGCCCGCCTGCTACTTGTTGGTCGGACTGCTGCAGGGCTTGTCGAGTCCATTGATCAATGTTTTGCCGCTCGACTTGGGCGCCACGGAGGCGCAGCAAACGACTCTTTCGAGCATTCGCAGTTTGCCCGCGTCCTTCAAACTGGCGTTTGGCTTTGTTTCGGATACCGTGCCACTATGTGGCTACTTGCGCAAGCCGTACATGATGGTGGGGTGGTGCGTGGCGAGCTTGGCCATGCTGTGGTTAATGCTGGCGAGTGATTTATATCAAGTGAGACCGCGCAACAGTGGGTGTTTTCAAAATAATAGTCAAGATGACATTAATAGTGGCGAAGTGCGATACGACGACGACGCCAGTAGTAGCTCCTCCTCGTATAACAACATTCCACTCAACGCACCCAGCATCCCGTTGTTAGGCATGACCATTTTGCTGTTTGGCACTGGCTTTTGGATGGCCGACGTCATGGGCGACAGTATCGTGGCGGAAAAAGCCAAGCTCGAGCCACCCGAGGCGCGGGGCAGTGTGCAGTCGAGCTGCTACGCCTACCGCTTCTTTGGCGTCATGGTGGCGGCGCCGCTGTCGACTTGGATGTACAGCAAGTCGGGGCCCTTTTACGTGGTGCTACTGCTGTCGCTACTGCCATTGTGTATACTGCCGTTGGTGTATTTGTTAAAGGAGGAGAAACATGCAATACGCCCGTCCACCAAGGAGCAGTGCTTGGAGATTTGGAGAACCGTGTGCAGTCGCGCCGTGTGGCAGCCAATGGGCTTCGTCTACTTGTACAATGTCATGCAGGTGGGCAACGCGGCGTGGCGGGAATATTTGGTCACGGTGCTGCACTTTACGTCGTGTCAATTGAATTTAATGTTGATTGCGGCGTATGTGTTGCTGTATTTTGGTATTGTCTCCTACAAGCAGTGGTTCATTACCTGGAGCTGGAGAAAGGTTTACATTGTCACAACCTTTTTGAACGGGCTATTTTCCGCGCTACAAGTGCTGCTCATCAAGGGAATCACCTTTGGTTTGAGCAACTTTTGGTTTGCCCTGGGAGATGATGCATTCTCCGAATTCATCGCAGGTAGGTGAGATCAAGTGCAGTAGACAAGCCTTGAATGTGTCATTGAATTTGCCATACTCACGCCCATTGCCTTATTATCGTATATCAGGTATTCAATTTCTGCCAACGACCATCATGATGGTTCATCTCTGCCCGGCCGGGTCGGAGGGGGCAAGCTACGCCATGTTTACCACCGTCAACAATAGTGCACTCACACTAAGCTCCGCACTGTCCACCGTGTTGTTGGGCATTTGGGATGTTTCGCGGCCAACTCTAGAAGCTGGACAGCTGACTGGCATGGTCAACCTTACGTACTTGACAACGTTTGTGCAGGTGGGTGCCATTTGCTTTGTCGGCTGGCTTCCCGCCTTCAAAGACGACTTGACGGCTCTCAAGGATGATCAGCATCGTTCGCGCGTGGGTGGTGCTATCTTTTTGTTCATCACCGGAGCGAGTATCTTGTATGCGGTGGGTGTGGGCGTGCTAAACATTGCCTTTCCTGGATGGATGGGCGAGTCTTAATAAATTTGAACGAAAGGTATCATTTGTTAAACACGTAATTTATTATCTAGAAATGCATCTCTAAGTAAAACGTAGTATGTACAAAAAGGTGAGCGTTGCCTGCACAATGATGAGTCATGCTGCATTGCTACCACCGAAACGAGTCTTTCGACAAGCGCTTTCGCTGTCTCGTGTCTGTTTCGTCTGTAGTCTTGGCATGGTGCGCCGCAAGGGCGGCATCGAGAGCCAGCAATCCGCCGCCGCCGCCATCGCCTGGCTTGTCGTACGGCATGGCGAGCTGGGCGTCGTAGGTGGCTTGCGACGAATTTCCGTACGTCATGCCACCACTTATGGAACGCAGCAGCTGCTGCGGGTGTAAGAGTTGTTGTTGCTGCTGCTGCCCGTCCATGAGTGAATACTGCGACGGCGCCAACATTTGTTGTTGCTGTTGCTGTTGTTGATTCTGTAGGGCGTACTGGATCCTTGCGGATTCGTCCAAGGCAAGCATGCTCTGGTTTGAAAAATCCATGGATATTTGAGACTCGAGTTGCGTTTGTGGCAAGCCCATTTGATGTTGGAACATTGGTCCGTTCATGACCATTTGCGATTGCGTATATTGATCAGTTGACAAGGAGGCCATGGAGAATTGCTGTTGCGACGAAAAGTCGCCATTGTACATTGCATTCAGCTGTTGCTGCCGCTCCTGCTCCTGGATGAACATTTGCTGAATGGGCGTATACAACGCTGCTGCTGGACCAGCGTAATTCCCACTCCCATCAGCACTCATCATGACGCCGCCTCCGTGTTGGCCAAGCGGCATGCCCTGCTGCTGTAGGCGCGCCTGTTGCAGTTGCTGAATCATTTCCTCCTGCTGCTGAATGTTGCGAATGATTTGCTGCTGCTGTGCGAGTAGTTGGGATGTGAGAAGGTCCTGCATCTCGCGGTGAGTCGCTGACGATTCGGATGTTTCTACTAGCTGGTGATTCGAGGTTAGACCATTGTTATTCAAGTAGAAGTTGGTCGTCGCAGCAGCTGCTTCCTGTCCCATTAGCAGCTGCTGCTGTTCCGGCTGCTGCTGCTCAAACTCGAAAGATGCATTTGCTTCATTGGCTGATGGCAACGATTGAGCAGTCTCCAGCGATTGCTGCTCCATCAAGTCTGAGGAGGCTGCTTCCAGTGGCACGCTGGCTAGCACCAGGCTCAGTGAATTGTTGGTAGTCGTAGCAGCAGCCGAAGACCTTCGAATCGGCCGCAACATTCCGGAGCGGGCAAAGTCAATCTTATCTGCTGCATCGGCATCTGTGGATGAAAAGCTTTCCGCTGACCCATGCGTCAGGAGAATGTCGCGCAAAGAGCCATTACCTTGCTCGCCGCCTAAACTTCGAGGCTTGATGTTACCAGTGGAGCGTCTCCTTTGACGCGGCGAAAACGAGTCTCGACCATTGGAAGGAATGCACGTTTCATTTGCTGCTGCAGCAAGCACTTGCTGCTTGCTCTTGGCCTGCAGAAACTGTCTCGTAATGCTGCGCGCGATGCGCTGGAGGCGCCATTTGAGCGTGTCGCGGTTGCGGTAGTCGTCCAGCGATGCGGCTTGCTTGTAGAGGCAGGATTCCAGCTTGCGCGCCTTGTGCGGCAGTTCCTGCAGCCACTGCTCCGTCAACTGGGCTCCCTGCTTGCGCGCGTAGAGTAACTGGGAGCTGAATGAATGAGTGTATAGGAGGCACTAACATGTGAGTGATGAAGGATAAAATCAAAATTGGATCGGATGATACCTCGCACGACAGGAGGCTTTTGGGAGGAAACTGCTGGCCCATTCACCTGTACCAAAGGCACCCACGAATCGACCTTATACACTTTCCCAGCTTTTTCTGCTCATTTGTCTCAGCAACGTACATGTCAATCACCATGCGCTGACGTTCGGGTCGATCACTTTCGGCGTCGTGCCATGAGCAACCATTGGATGATGGAGCTGCAAACGCGCTCTGCGCCAGCTCCCGAAAATTGTGATAGGAATCGCTGCTGCCATGCGCAACATTGTCGAGCAACAACGAGTTTGCTTCTTGTTGATTTTGCTGCGGCGGCTGGGGCTGCTGATGTGTGTCATTCCCATCATGATCGCTCCTCGTCACATCAAAGAATCGCTCGTCCATCTCTTCCTCATAGTTGAGGATCAACTCGTCATGTTCTGCTTCCTCTTCCTTCTCCATTGTTACACTACTCGCAGCGTGTAGATTCTTCTCATCAAACATGTAGTTCAACGGCTTCCGCTGTTTCAGTTTGTCTTGCAGTGAATGATTACAAGGTAGAGAGACTCGCAAGCTTGGCGGCGGGACGCGCATACATGCGCGGACGAAAACGCCGACGGTTCAGTCGCAGTTTTGTGACTTGGAATGGCGGCGGTGCGGTGCGTCGGTAGTGGACGGAATTCTGGGGGCAATATCAAATCGACGCAGCGAAACTGCATAGGCTATAGTGTCGCAACAGATTTGCTGGCGTGTCATTGAAGTTGTGACTCGGACAGTCCACGCGTGGCGTGTCTGACTGTGAGTCACAGATATTGTCGTTCCGATAAAAGCCGCAGCGGCACTCGGCAAAAGCTTCGCAGCTGGATCCCGGTACGATGTAGTCGTATGCGAGAGCCAATGCCAAATGCATCGAGCATTGTCACCATGAGAAGCTATCCGTGCGAGAGCGGCGATTTGCCCAGCCTTTCCCGGCGTGACGGATCTATGAGCGGAGCCGACGAACGCTCCGGAGATGAGCGACGCCATGATGCTCATGCCTCCAGTTGTATCAAACATTGACGATGCCAGCAACTCTTCGTCCACAAAGACCTGGGACGAACTTGCTGCCAAACAAAAGACCTGGATCCGTTCATCTCATTAGTCCGTCTTCCGCGTCATTTGTTGTTTCAAACCTTTCGGTGATGGAGTCGCCCTTCATGGAGGTGATTGACATGTTGCTGACTGGCAAGAGCAACGAGGAAGAGCACTTGTGTTTCTTCGTGAGATGGTCGTTGATCTAATGACAGAAGTCGATCATCTGAAGCAAGATTTGGATAATAGCATGCGTGGTTCGTCTGGAGCCGGAATCATTTCCAATAAGAGTTTATTTCCGCTGTTGAGCAAGACGAAGGATGCGAATCCAGTTGCTGCGGCGAAGAAGAAAATCGCTGACATGATCGAACAGCGAGACCAGCTAATATCGGAAGAAGAAGCGACGGAAATGGTCATTCAGCAGTTGACCAAGAAGATTGAGGAGCAAAATATTCGCAACTCCATATATGTTGCGTCAATCAAAAAGCTCGAGAAGCAACTTGAACCCCAAGACGGCGTGTCGAGCGCGCGGCTCCAAGATTGTCGAGTTGCAGACGGAACTTGACAAGGTAAAGGAGCAACAGAAGAAGGAGGAGGAGGACAAGATGCTATCAAAGCAAACAATGGCCAAGGAAAACGCAGTTTTGACGAAACGTGGGGCACAGTTTGTGCTCCTGGTGCGTACGATTGCTTCATCGCCTTCCAAGCAGGGCGACAGAATTGCCGCCTTTACAAAGAGGTTTTGACCAAGCCTTACGCTTCCAAATTGTCAAAAATGGAAGTGTATAGCGCTGGTTGCGCTATTATTGTGCTTGTCAATGAAGTAAAGCATGATTGATTGAGTGTTGAACTACTCTCATACCGTAGGAGACGATACATGACATTTATTAAGCTGTTTTTAGAATGGCAACCAATGATTATTTGGCTGAATCGCACCTGTCTGCCCTGTATAAGCGACGACCTTGACTGTTGAATATCATTATGTACAATAAGCAAGGGCTGAGGCGCACCTGGTGGAGGCTTCTTCTGCCATAGTTTGCCAGGCTATTAGAGATTACCTACTCCGTGCTCAATGCACAATTAGTGTGATTTATAGATGATGGTATACAAAACTATGTAAGCAACTACCCAACGTAGCATGAAAAAAGGGCCCACGCATCACTCTCACGCCGTGAGACTCTCGTCAAAGCTTTGGTCTGCGCCATGCTCGCCGTAGACTACTCTGACTGGCCCCATTGGCGTGCCCTTGACAAGGCTGCAGCTGGCGGTTCGGCCAGTCTCTGATTCGGTCGAAAGCTTGTTTAGCACCTTGTCAGTCTGGCTCTTGAGCGACAAGATACCGCCACGAAACGACGTTACCAAGTCTGTACTGGCTCCGACCACTGCGGACTGTGCAGCCCGGCCCCAATTTGATCTATGAAAGCCTTCAGCTGTCGGGGCGGTGTGTTGTTCTGCTTCCTTGCGCATTTTATGAGGCTGAACATTCAATGCATTGCCATGATCCCTAGCTGGGACAGCCCGGTCTGTGAGCACTGAACAAGGATTGGCGCTCAAAATATCACTATCATGGTCGCAACACTCAACGTCTTCAGGCTCCGCCTCCTCCGTCATGAGCAACAACGAATTGTCCATGCCTTTTTGTAGTTCGTACTCTCGCAACGCCTCGAGTGCTTCGTTTTCTGACATGTTGCGTCGACGGCGGGCAATAAAGCCCAAGTATCGTTCAATTTCCGCCGACAATTCATTCGTTGCAGGAAAACGATCCATCTCCTTTTCAATCTTGCGCAAAATGGTAGCCTTTTCGCATGCATTACCAGCTCGAATGCGTCCCAACGTATCATTCAAGGACTTTGCTTCTAGCATGACCGTCGCCGCAGACAAAGCACCACCAGCAAACCTCGCCACCCGCGCCGTTCGCAAAAGCACCATGCCGGAGCGATTCAAAAGTCCCGCGTTCAATGCGGCAGTCTCGGCCACAGCCGTCATGGAGGTTCCGGCCGTTGCTCCAGCCAGCGAGGCAAACTCGACGCTTGCAGCGGCTGCTCGACCGGCCGTCATGCCAACCATGGCGCGAGACTCAAATGACTTGTCGTGTTCCAACATTGACTTATGACAAGCTGCAACACCATCCTTTCCGTCATCATCATCATCTTCGTCGTACATGCCCGAATGCAAGTGATCACGCGTAATCACTTCATGCAATGCCTTGACAATGCGCAGAATGGATCGCACCATGCCATGCAGCGCAATCACTCGATCAGCGAGCTGGTTGGGCTCCGAGTAGTAGTTTCGAAGGTCGGTGCTCGTCTGCACCGCCGTCGCCGATCCGCCAAAGAGCAACGACGCCACCAATAGGGGCGGACCAACGGGCGTGAGAATCGTCGCCGCTGCGCAAACGCCCAAGACACCCGACACGACGCCGGCGCCACTGCTGCCAACGTTGACGCGATTCGTCTTGATCATGGAATCTTCTAGTGCAGTAGCCGTTGCTGGAACATATTGAGACGAGTATCGAAGCAGCAACAGCGCTCGATCGTATATATCCATCATGCGATCCATTAGATAGAGGCGATCCTGCGGAGACGGCGCCGTCAAGCATTCCACAACGTACTCTATGGAAAACAAGTGCTCGCAAGGTTGACAAAGCGTAATGTTTTCCTTGGCAAAGGCGGAGGATGCGTGCTTGGAACAGGTTGGTGCATTGCAAATGAGACAATTCTTGGGCGTTTTGCGAATCATCAAGTGCTGCGACGCCGCTTGCACTTGCTTTTTCGGAACGTCAAGGAACTTGCGGATGCGAGGAAACCTTTTCGACGATGCACCAGGACGCTCGTCAACCGCATCGCTACTCTTGCTCTTTGGTGACGATGGGCGCTCCAACAGACACTGCGAGCAAGACTGCAAGACTGCTTCGTCAAACCCAATGTTGCGATCTTCGCACGCCAATTCCAAATTGAGCCGACGCATCTTCTCCAGCGACTCGTACGTCACGTTCAAGTCAATGGTATTGATTTTGTTCACACTTGCAGTAATCGATTCTGGTGCAGCGTCTTGGGTTAAGTCTGTACTAGTAGATTCTCCACCAGTTCGCGGCTGCTGCTGCTGCGCGACGTGTCCATAAAAGGTGCCAAACGGCAGCTCAATCTCGTAGACCCCGTCCGCGCCTCGAAAGTCGCGAATGATTCCGTCGCCGTATGGCGTCGAAACAAACGTGCCGTCCTTCATGAATGATAGATTCGTAATCGTGGGTGATGCGTGTGACTGCAATTCGATCAAGACAAGGGGTGCTGAGTGAGTAAGTCTAGCCCCGCCTTCAACAACTAAACTTGGTAAAAATCAGTAAGATTGAAGCTAGTCGCAATCATGTCATTCTTACTGTACATACCAAAATGTTGAGCAAACTGAATAGTCTTTTACAAAGACGAGGCCTCGCCGTTGATGGCTGAAGTTCTCTTCAGCGGGTCAATCGCGGCGCGCGCCGCGTTTCGGTTCCGAGCGTGACGCACGAGTGAAATGATTCACTAATTTTAGTCACGCATATGACGTCATTGAAGACCATCGCCAAAATCGCTCTCCCGGTGTCACACTCCTCGATCGGCGACGAATATTTCCTCGAGCCATCGGGTGCGCCATCAGCTCGCCATCCTTTGCTTGGTTGCGTTGAGCTATTTGAAAGTTTGACAGCAGCAGCAAGTAATATTCTTGTTGTGCATGTATTAGGGCCGCTATAGACTAAATTCACTGCTTTGAACAGCGTTTGGAAATTGATCGAGACTGCTCCGACCACCGACCACTTTCGGCTCCACCCTCGCACAATACCTATTAATTGAATAGCATGGTGACCAAGACTAAAAATCAGAGACGAAGCTCTGGTGATCGCGATAATGCGAAGCAACGGCGTCAACTGTACGAGAAGGCCAAGCGAGCCAAGGAGGGAGCTGCAACAACTACGGCTGCCAAAGATACTGCAGTTGTCAAGGAAGCTCCTCCATCCAATTCGCAACAACGAAAGCAAGAATTGGCACGGCATCATAAATCGAAAAGGACAAGCGCTCCTCTTCGACCGAGGGAACAGCCTAGCAACGCCCGACGAATGCCCTTGCTCGCAGAGTCTCGCGTCGATGACGAGGACAATTCGGATTCATCGGCGTCGTCCCTCGAGGCGGAAAGCACCTTTTCCAATCCTCCGACTCCCAAAGTTTACTTGCCAAAGACTCTGGGGAGCCTGTCAAGTGTCTTGACGAACGAGTCGTCCGACTTTGACGAGTCAACACTTCCCAGCATGGCAACGACTGATTCGTTTTTGCAGTCGCGCAGTCCAACGAGTCAAAACAGTCGCATGCAGAGCAATACGTTCACATCTGGGACAAGCCGATCCCAAACACTTTCACCAAGCTCATACGGATCGCAAACCTTTCAGTCGCAAGTAAACATGAAGGCTCCAAAGCAGCAGCGAAACGCTGCATCATCCACCGCGAGCAGTGACGTTTACGTGCCATCGCCAAAGCACCGACAAAAGCTCAACCAATGGTACCAAAAGCGCTTGCCGGTACTTTCGGCGTCAAGATCCACCAACAACTCGCAACGATCGTTGGAGCAAAACGAAACAAAAACAATTGGAGCCGACGACTTGACCATGGGAGATACAGCCACGTACGTGTCATACTATTCCGATGACGACGACGAGGAGGATGCCACAGCCATGTCGGGCAGTCGATACAAATACTATAAGAATGATATTTTGGCAAACGACGACGGCGACTATCTGCATACGAAGCAAGAGTTTGCCTACTGCTCGATTGGCTTGACTGGTATACAACTGTTGGTGCTCATGATGCAGCTTGCCATGTGCGGCATGGCTGACATTGAAAGCAATCCGCTGGGAGGACCTTGGCCAGATGCCTATTCAGAGTTTGGCGGCAAGAATTCATACTTGATGATTACCAAGGAGCAGTGGTGGCGGCTAGTGTCGCCGTCCTTGCTGCATGTTGGTATTTTACATTTACTGGCCAATGCATTTTGTCAGTTGGAGGCCATTGCCTTGTTTGAGCGGGAGTGGGGATCATTTCGATGGATATTAATATATTTAATCAGTTCGGTCGGCTGTTCGGGCATGGCGTCCATTTTCGATCCAGACACAATCGCCGTGGGGAGTTCCGGGGCCTTGATGGGACTGTACGCGGCCAAGCTGGCGCAAGTCACGACGGGTATGTGTTTCACCGTCAGCAAGAAGCATATGAATGATGCCATTCGACTGGATCAGCTAAGTAGCGTCTTGTGTGGTTTGACGCTAGTGTCCATGATGAGTTGCTTTACATACATTGACTGGAGCGGACACTTTGGCGGGCTCGTCTCGGGCTTTTTGTCGGGCATGGTATTGTTCAGCTATCCCATCAAGAGCTGTTGTTCGTGGTTCTTTTGGTCACTCTTTGGTTTGGCAGGTCTAATAGGAACACTGGGTATTGTCTTTTACTACCTCATGCTGACATATGAGCCGTTCGATGAACTAGGGGATGTCTGCGAGTACTTTCGAGCATTGTTTCCGGAGACATACGAATGCGGCTGCATGAATCTGTAACTAAGGACAACGGCGGTTCCAGCATGAATTCGTAAACAAGGATAAGGACGGATGAGACATCAAAGCATGCATGGTATCGTGGTGAACATATACGAATATCTAGTCTCCCCAAACGGCAGAGCTAAGAATTGCTGTTCGCGGACTGTCATACAATTTTCTCATAACAGGATTTGCACAGTTCCCGATACTCGTACCAGTAGAACACTTTTTGTAAAAAACTGACCGGCTGGCCTTTATCTTAAAAACGAAGATCTATTACGAGTGTCCCATAGAGTAGAATCAAGTGACTTTAAATCGGTGTATCCTTAATCTGTGTGATTCGACCTACCATCCGTCGAGATAATCATCCGGCGCTTCCGGAGGCAGGTAGCACCGCTGTCGATCGGAAGCGTTTCGCACCAAGAGTCCACCGTCGCGGCGCAGCATGAGTGGATAGTTATTGTCACTATCATTGTCATTGTTACTGGGACACGAGTAAACGTAGCTCGAGTTTGGCTTGTTTCGTATCTCGCGCACGTACGTGACACTGTTGGAAAAGGTGGAAAGGTGCGTGCCGACAAAAACAGTCGCCTCGATTGCCACCCAAAAGTCCAGCAGGGCCACTTCGTTGTAGCTCAAGTTACGTAGCGCCGCAGTGCAATGGTTGGACCACGACTTGTGAAAGGCGTGCTGATGTGGATTCATGCTTGGCCATATTTCTTGCGGCATTTCGTTGCGATGCCGCCAGGCAACCTTGCCATATAGCAGCACCACCGTCTGGTAGTTTAGATTGGAAACGGACGCTGCAATCTGCGTCGGCGTGTAGCAGGCGTTGACGCCGTCCTCCCGCAGGCTGCGCTTTTCGCAGTAGGGATACCAGTCGCTTTCAATGCGCAAATGCACGGCCAAGTAGTTTTTGTGTCGTGTTTGATTGCCGTAGCAAGTGTCGTAAGCGAGCGCCAGAGATTTTGGAAGAACCATGTGGCGATAGGTCCACTCGTGCAGTGGTCCTCGACTCTGCATACTCTTGGCAATGTCCAGGGGTCTGTCGTAATGTATTTTGGGAATGCCGGAACCAGCAATCTCATCCTCGGAGAATAGGCGGCAATGAAACTGCTCTCTCGCAATGCGCTGGAGCGCTGCAATATCCTCATCACTGTACATGGAGAATGGCGTATCGCTGGACAGTCGCAGCGCTCCGCCAACGTCCAAATCCTTGGGCAGCAAGACTGCTGCTGCTGCATTCGATTCATTGGCCTGCTGCCGCGCCAGTTGACAGCCTTGCTGTATTTGTCCCGCAATGACGGACATTAACAAATTGTTGAGGCAGCATTTGGAGTGAAAGTTAGTCTTGTCGTGGTACAAGACGAAACTAATCATGTCGTTACTTTCGATGCGTCTATTCGAGGAACGCAGCAGAAAGGAGCGCAAGCAGACAAAGACAACGAGTTCTACTAATAACACTGTCACGACGACTCGTTTCTTTAGTCGCGTCTTGTGCTTGACCATCATCTAGATAGACTAAATGGCATGTAACTGCGCATGTGAGCAGGAAAGACTGGGCAGGGGCTCTCTTGATGATGGTCGATCGTCGTCGTCGTTTTTCCTTCATGCGAATTTGGAACAGGCTGTTCAACACGTTTGAAATCACACTCGCTACTTTGGTATTCATGAAACTATTGGCCAATGAGAATGACGAATTAGCTTATCGATTCGATGAGGCACGTGGCCGCGATCCCCTTCGTACCGGTACTGAGGGTGACAACGATGCGACACGAAAAGGATTCGCGACGATGCGTTCCGGCGGCCTCGGATGCGCGCATCCTTCACTTGTTTACACATTACTTGACAAGCAAGCATATCATATTACCTGATCGGTCCTTCATCATGTCAAGCTTTAGCGTAAGTCTTGCGTGATGAGCGTGCTCGATCCCTTTGGAAGACGAAGCTCGTCGTTTCGCCTCGTGACAGCTGCATTCCCTCCATAATATCATGTCACTCACTCTTGATGCTTCTTTTGCAAATAACAGACCATTCATTTGAACAGCAAGCAAGCCGTCACGAACCTCTTGACGCAGGCTCCCTTTGAGGTTCCAAAGCTGCAGGCTGCCTACGACCAGTATTTTCCCAACGAGCCGCTGTCCGTGACGCGCCAGTCGCTGACAAAGGCGGGTAGCAGCAGGAACGCGGCATTAGAGGAAACGCTCACCACAACGTTGGATGCGGTGGATATGGTACTGACCACCATGGGGACGGTGGAACGATTCATGTGAGTGTAGTGTTGACGAGAGAGAGAGAGAATGACATGTGTCTCACTCAATGCGTTTATTATACTCGTTCCATCTCGTAACACAGTCACCTTTCCATTCCCAAAATGGAGGACGGCAACAACTTTGGAGTCACGATTCAGTTGCAAGCCCTGAAACACATTAACGACTCGCAGGAGAAGCTGCAAAAGCAGCTGGAGGAGCTGGTCAAGTATTATGCGACGCGCGCCGACGCGGTCGAAAAGTGCAAGCTTCCCTCCACGTCCAGCACCATGACGACAACCAAGGTGGAAGCGAATGCTAGTGGCACGGACAAGGAGAAGGGTGACACTGCCAACTCATCCACGTCGCAAACTGTCGAACAAAAGAAAGTGGAGTCGTCCTCGACAGCTTCGGAACTAGTCTTTCGACAGGATGCCGTGGTTGCCGTGGACGTTTTGTTCTACAGCAAGGCCAAGAATTTGTTTTCGCTGGCACTGACGAGCTTGCTTTCGGCGCTGGACTTTGTCCAAAAGAATCAGGAAAAGATTGAAGCTCCGCGGGTATGTACAGGACAAGTGTCGTAACTGTTGTCGCGTTCAATGGCATCCCGCCTAACCTTTTCTTTTTCTCATTCATTTTGTAAACAGGGCAAGAATACAGGGACTGCCTACTCCTCCATGTACTAGGCGGTGCTTGATGACGACTGATGGAACGAAAAATATGCAAATACTTGTTCTTGTCTGCTGCGAAGAGTTGGACAGGACTAGTAGCACTAACTGTAAACGTTCAATCATTTAACGTAAAAGCAATACAAATATCCATTGTTTTACTTGTTACTGATCTGTCGGATGATCAAATAAGGTAGATGCAATACAAATATCCATTGATTTTACTTGTTACTGATTTGTCGGATGAGTTTGCTAACGACAAAGGAACCCTCGCGCTTCATCTCGTCCACCGTTGTCAACAAATCCTTTTTAATTTCCGTGATCAAATTGTCCGAAGCAACGCTGACATCGTCATTGCTATTCGTATACATGCCCAAGCCTCCACACTGAAAGCGATTCAACACGGGAGTGGCCCGACTCGCACTAGCCTCCGTGGCCGACATGGAGCTATCGTCCGACGTGGACTGCTGTCGTACGAACAAGTCGCTTCCCTTGGTCAGCAGCGTCGACTTTTTTCCAGCAACCCAAATGGAGCTTTCGGCATCTCCGCTAGACGTGGCTTGCATGTCCAGCAACTCCATCACCGAATCGCGTGTCAGCGAGTCCTCCGAACATGTTCCCGACTCGCGTGAGGCAGAGTAGTGCTCGGAGCGTTTCGACTGCGAGGATGTAGCAGACGCTTGAGCGTTATAAACCGTCGCCATCGGTGTTTCGAGGGGCAACGTTGACTTGGAAGGTTTCTTCGTCAAAGATTCCGACATAGTGAAAACCTCATTGTTGGTGGCCACTACTGGCAATGATTCTTGAATCGGCACAAAGGAGCTTGCTTCCGGCTTGCGATACATGCGTCCCAAGAAGTGCTTCACGTAGTCATGAGGTGATGATATACGATCTGGGACTTCAAACGTACCATCTGGTGCGAGGATTTGATCCTTGAGCTCATCTAGATCGCTTGACCCCGGCGTCGCTCGACTATCGAGCAAGCTAAACAAGCTGCCAGCACGGCTAGCGCGACTGTCGCGACCAGCAGGTGCCTTCACGTACTGCAGTGAATCAGAATCTTGTCCCGTCACCAAACTACGCTGCCCCTCTTGCTCAGTAATCTGTACGACTTCTCCATCGTCCGATCCCACGACGCTTCCATGAGCCGAAGCATTATCACTTTTGACTAGTTCACTTGTCTGATCACTCATCGATCTGGGTGGTGACAGTGGATCAGCAGGTAATTCTTGAGCCAATTGCGGCTGCGTACTGCCGGAGCTTCCTTGTCGGAACGACCCATGGCGCTCCTGAACAAACGTGGCAAACATTTCTTCGTAGCCCCGATCTGGTTGTGCATCATATAGAATGTCGTTCGGAAATTCCGAGGACGGCGCAGCAGCAGGGGCTTCTCCTTTTAACGTCGGAGACGGACCCATGTTTGACTTGCTACCACCGCCAAAAGGTGGGCTGTAGAGTGGACGGCTGTAGAGCTGACGATTTGTTTGTTTCTGTGACGGAACGTATGCTGGAGGAAGTGTCAAGTCATCCAAATCATCAAATTGGTCTTCATTTGTAGAAAACACAATCTCCTTGACTGGCCTCTTGTCGTTTGCTTTAAAGTCTTCATGGACCATCCAGGAGGTGGATTCGGTGATGGCCGCTGCACTCAGTCTTGGGCGATCTCCCTTGTCTGGGATAAAAGTAGTTGTCGTAACAGAGATCCTTGGCTGCGGCAAATCCGTCGCAGCTGCGTCTAAACGCGGAGCTGTGTTTGCTTTTGGGACGATACCGTCGGCGTACAAGCTCGATTGATCTTTGTGACTTCTTGTTGTCTCCATCCCTGCTTGCCTATTTGTCTTCTGTGGCGGCGATAAGCAAGCTTCAACTCCGGCGTAATCATGTTCCTTCTTATCCATTTCATCCAGAATAAGCTCGACTCCTTCTTCTGTCACGTCGGACAGCTTCTTGCGCAATGAGTCCGAATAAATCGGACACGACGAGATTCTTCGCAGCAAAGCTGGTCCAGGCAATTCCTCATCTGCACTATCGTCGTCATAGCACTGAGCGATCAACGCCGCCTTTGCTCGCACCGCAGCATTGTTCCGGTTCCGTGGAAACTCGTTATTCCAAAGCGCGGGGACCATGCTGATGCCTCTGCCTCTGCGGATGGTCCGGTTCATGTTTCGGCTCGACAGACTCATTCCGAGAATTGACTCTACCGATGTCGTTGGCTCGGTACGATGATCTTGTGATGGATCATCGCAGGATGAGTCATAGTTCGATGGAACCTCAGACGTTGAGCCGGACTTGCGACGCTCAACCTTGTTGTTCTTTCGAATTTCCTTCGCGCTGCTCTTGGTCGATGCTGAACTCTTTTTCATCGCAAACAGTCTCCCAAATGGCTTTAAGCGTAGCGACAGCGCACTACGCTTCTTTGGTATGACCGTCTCCGCATGCCCGACAGTCTCAAAGTAGTCCTTGACCTCAATTTCCATGGTTGCTTGCTTGGTGTGAGTCGACCGTGAGAGGCGAATGTGGGGTTTCGCGGCGCCTACCAAGCTCAATTTTTCATTTGGCGGAGTCGAGCTACGCCATGAATTTGGAGAAATGGACGAGCGATTGACATGTCAAAACGTTCAAGATAACTTGGAATTTCTTGCAAGCGAAACCCAAGCCATTCTACCTAAGAATCCCGGACGAGCCGCGGAAATTGTCGAGTGATCGACCAAAAATGACAGGCCGCCTCGCGCGTTCGGGACGCGGCGGCATGACCTGCGCGCCCAAACGAGTCACGGAGCGACATTTAGCTACGTTTGCTCTTGTGCAGCTTGCTGCTGCGCCTCAAACGTGCAGTTTTGCGAACCGTGCGACGGGTTTTCATTGCAACCACAAGCAAGCACATCTCGCCGCGGTTACAGCAGCCATGGAAGACGGTAACGATAACGACAACGACATTATCGATCGCGCCGCGTTCTTTAGACTCCCTGATGATGGCAATGACGAAGTCGAGGAACTGCTTAATGCCCAAGTCGAAGACGACGACGGCCAGTTCGAAGGAGAAGATTGGGAAGCTTTTATCGAACGGCTCTACCACAATTATTTGAAGGTACTCATCCAAACAATAAACGGAGACGAGAGCTGTCATGTGGAAGAATTCAAGACCAGCCCTGAGTTTGGGAGGCTTACTTACATGGAAATGGATTGGAAGGATTTGCTTCCAATGGTGCACCTTCCGCATGCTCGGGAAGAATTTTTTGCCGCCATTGAGACAAAGGGAAAATATACTATTGAACATGTGGCTATATCTACTCGTGACGATGAAGAGATGACGTCAGGCCAATGCAATGAATGTTTTGAGGTGCTTGGCAACGCAATCTCGCTCTGCGGAAAATTGCAGTGGATTCACTTGACAATATTCGAGTCGCAGAGTATGGATTACCCATACTCAAGAATGCTTCTCCAAATTCCTCAGATGAGAAAGATGGCACTAACTTGTACTAATACCGGAGATACTTACGTTCCGATCATGCTTTTGCATACTATTGCAAACATGAGATACCTCGAAGACTTTGAGCTCCAAGATGTGAATTTTGCCACTGCTCGAGCTTGTTTTCAAGAACTTTCACAAACTACAACTTTACGACGACTGGCCTGGACTAGTTTCTATCTTGGGAATGATGAAGGGCCAATAGTACCGGTATCAGTCGATGAAGCGAACGAGGTTTCGCGGTTTCTGCAATCCAGCAGCCTCGACTTTTTCGAGTTACAAAGCGTGGACTTGTCAGACGCAGCTGTTTCGGATATTATTATTCACTCTATTACTTCTTGCTTCCAGCTCAAGGAGATTCGTTTAAGCAATCTCGAGCTTGGTTTGGGTTTCAATGATTTCTTCCAGAAGTTTGGTTGTCGTCTGCCGGCAATGACGGGACTTGAAAACTTGCAATTTTTTGTAGGCTGGCCACACGAGAGTGAGGCAATCAGCATGGAGGGTGAGTGTGAAGTCGACGAAAGTTCTGCACTTGCTATCCTTCGTGGTGCCGCGCTTGCCCCACGACTGAACGAGCTTGCACTACCGAATTGCCACTGGACGCAGGCAACAGTGGACGCGTTGGTTGCCTACCTTTCCGCTGATACACCATTGCGCAGACTTGAAATACGAGGGAGTCAATCAGATGCTCGTCCCACTGCTCTATCACACTTACGTTCATGTTTGGAGCGATCAAGGCTTGAATTTCTCTCCTGCAGAGTCAATGACGAAGCCGGCGTCTGCGCGATTGCTGCGGGATTGGCGCTGAATCCGTATATACAAAAGCTTTTCTTGGCAAGCACGCGCATTTCGTTTAAGTCTATGAGTCGAATTTGCCATGCGTTGCGGTCAAATCCAACTTTAAAAGATCTTGAGTGTGTCTCGCTAAAGGGCTTTAGATACTATCGCAGTTCATCCGCAACGAAAGCAGAAGCGCGAGAAGTGAAAAAGTCGACCATAGCATATCAGCGTCTTATGGAGGCGCTTTCCGCTAATGTTACGCTAGAGTCCATCAGCCTGGTGCCGTATTACGCACGTTTCTTCAGTCCTCAAGAGGATGATACGTTGGGAAAGACCATTGCCGCTTTCGTTCGACTGAACGAGGAAGGTCGAGTCTACGCCACAAATACACATGACCCAGATTTTCGGATGAATGCAGTTCGCTTTCTTGAGAAGGTGAACGATAGCCTCGACTGCCTATACCTTCACTTGCATGATATTCCCATGTTGTTTGAACGTCGGTGACTTTTGGTGCGCATCTTATCCAAAGAATCGCATCTTATTCAAGATGTTCACACTAAGAAAACCTACATAGTAACGATACTTTATATTCTTATTATCGCCACTTTAGCGTCTGCACATGTCACACTTGCTTGTACCACTCTCCTTCAGGTCGATTGATGAATTTACTCACAAACACATCCACTCCATGCTTGTTGTCTTTCACAACAAACTCATGTTGAAAGGCGCTCGCATCCTTTGGTTCGCCCAAGCAAAATATGGTACTGCCCGACCCTGACATGAGTACATGGTCGAACCCATGTTGCAATAGCGCTTGCTTGATGTTTGCCAGCGCTGGCGCCACGCGAAAGGCTGGTGCCTCCAAATCGTTGACAAAGAATCTGTTGTCAACCTGCGCCAAGTCTTGCGCAAAAGCTGGCAGCAGCATTTCATCCGGATCCATGTCACTCAATTCGTTGTAGTCGAGCGCTTGAAAGACGGCCGGCGTCGAAAGACCAATCTTGGATGGCTTGACCAAGTATACCTTGGTGGCAGTGCCTCGACTGCTCGACAACGGATCCATTGGTGTGATCACTTCGCCGCGACCCGTGCAGTAGGCGGTTCCTCCCGACAAAAAGAAGGTAATATCGGATCCGAGTGCACCCGACCACTCCACCAGCTGATCGAGAGTCGCAGGCTGCTGCAACAGTTGATTCGCGCCCCATAGCGCCGTGGCCGCGTTCGCCGATCCGCCGCCGAGTCCAGCCTGCGCCGGCACTTGCTTGATGAGCTTGGCGTAAAAGTATGTTTGAATACCAGTCTATTCGCGCATGAGCTGCAGTGCACGAATCACGAGATTGCTCGCGTCGATTGGAACGCCCGGCATGTTGCATTCAAACACGTCGCAATTAACGTCTTTGTCCGTCAAGATGGAAAGCTCCAAAGTGTCGCCAAAGCCAACGGCTTGGAACAAGGAGGCGAGATCATGATATCCGTCGGGTCGTTTTCTAAGAATCCGTAGAAACAGATTAACCTTGCAGGGACTGAACAAGGAGAGTGTTGCGGATGGTTCCGTCGATGAAGTTTGCGTCGTTGTTGACGAGGACGAAGATGGAGCAATCCACAGTCGACTCCTGCTGCTGACTGGTGCTCGCGAGTTTGCAGTGATAGAAAAGGCATTTGAAACGACTAGACTCGCAAGTAATAGAAGCTTTAACATGATTCTATACTGGAGCCTGTGACTTCTGCACGAAGTTGTTTGGAAGGTGCTAAACAATGGCTTGATTGGAGAAACGGATGATGGCTTCAACGCGACGAGTGCGTATGCGTTATCGTAGCGGTAATGGAAAAAATAACGGTACGACATCACCTGTTCACAAGACTGAAAAAGGAATCGCCAATTTTGGCCGCTCACCTCATCGGATTTACTGTCAACAGGACCAATGCAACCACAAATGCGGGACGATTTCTGGAAAGCATCAAGCGTATCTCCTACCAAGATATAGATTCGTTACCATGAGCAGTGACAGTGTGAGTAGCGAATTATCGCGACCGGACCCGCCGTCGGCATGGGAAATCAGCCAGGAGCGACACGACGAAATGGAGTTTCTCGATGCAACATCCGACGACCACGACCTACCACCCTTTGACGTGGAGCATAGCTTACCATCCATTGAAGAAATCAAGACGGATCGAGCCATTCTGCGGTGGAAGCAACGTGGCGTAAAGACGATTGCAGGCGACGGAACACATTATCCAAAGCGATGCTATCTGATCATTGCCGCTTGCGTGCTCGCTTTGGTTTGCTTGATTGGAATGAGCATCAGAGTCAGCAAGAACAATGAGTCCGAAACTGCAAGTGTTCCAGTGCTTGATCACCGCGCCCAGCGGCGGACGGATTTACTCAACCTTTTATACAAAACCTACAAGGCGGCCGATTTAAACACGAGCGTTTTGACCAAGACCGGAACGCCGCAGTTTCAAGCGATTCAGTGGCTAGCCGATGAGGACATGCGGCGCGTTGCCATTGGTCCAGCCATTGTGCAGCGATACGTGCTCGCCGTCATGTACTACGCGCTCGGCGGAGCCCAGTGGAGCTTTCAGCAGACTGGATGGTTGAAGGGCAAGACGCACGAGTGCGAGTAAGTAACAGGATGGTCGTTTGTGTTTTTGACGCTACTTGTACATCAAGAAGAGATACTCATACTTTTATTTTTGTCTCTTTTTCGTACAGCTGGAACTTTGGACTTTCAGCGGACCAGCTCCCTCCGAGCACCACGGCGAACAATTGGCACGTCGGAGTGCAGTGCAAGGGAGGCGGCCGTAAGGTTGATCACATCTTTTTGCCCAACAACAATTTGAAGGGCGAGCTTCCGCAAGAAATGGGTCTGTTGACAAGCATGGTACATTTTTCCGCCTTCAAGAACGCACTCAGTGGAGCGTTGCCGACGAGCCTTGGCATGTGGAAGTCGCTTCAATATCTAAACCTTCAGAACAACCAACTGACTGGTCAGCTCAAAGATTGGTTTAGCTTTCCCAAACTCGAGTATTTGACATTGGCAGGGAACGGCTTCTCCGGGGATTTGCCAAACTCGTTCTATCAATTGACCAGTCTTCACGAAGCTGCTTTGAACAACAACAAGTTTACGGGCGGAGTCGATGTTTTGAATCAGTGCACAAACCTCAAGATACTGTATTTGCAGAACAACCAGCTTGACGGAACCATCACTGAGGACACATTTTCTCTCCTTTCGCGACTTCAAGATTTGGACATGAGCGAAAATGTGCTGCAGGGCGGTGTACCAACGTCATTCTACAGGATCACAAATGTGGATCTTCACATGAATCAGCTGGCCGGAACACTGGCCGTGGTTCCCTCTGACGGCAGCCATAGCTTGAGCTACCTTTCTCTATACAAGAACAAGTTAAAGGGCAGCATTCCAACTTCGATTGGCTTTCTCACTGGTTTGACGCATTTGGACTTGTCTCAGAACCAGCTCACAGGCGATATTCCCGATGATTTGCAGGAGCTTACCCACCTGGAGTACTTGTTTCTACAGAAAAATCCATTCACAGCGGGTCGCATGCCTAGTCTCTATGGCCTTTCGAAATTGAAGGAGCTGTCACTACAGGAGACGAAGCGAAATTCAACGCTGCCGGCATACTTTGGAGAGGAATTGACGAGCCTTGTCCACTTGGATCTGCACGACAATGCGCTTTCCGGTTCCATACCCGAAGAATACGGTAATCTCTCCAACATGCGCTTTCTATTTCTAAACCGAAATCTCATAACTGGAAGTGTTCCATGGGAGCTCATGTACATGAAAAAGTTGTCCATTTTCATGATTGACCAGAACGAATTGGGCGGAAGCGACGCTGCCGTCTGTGGTGACAACAAACCACCAACATTAACGAATTTTGTCGCCGACTGCAACGAGCTGCAGTGCGACTGCTGCACAAAGTGCTGCACGAGCGATGAACCCACCTGCAATACGCTGGAGCTGCAGGTGCATGATGACAATAACTTTTCCCGCGATCATTACGTGTTTGGAGAGAATCTGATTTTTAGTCGAAACGGATGAGCAATTATACATATTGCTCTTACTGCATGTGGTTGTTGAATAACAATATAGAGTATTTTGCATATCACTAAAGTACTTTTAGCTCGTTTTGGCAAGTCCATGCTCCGCCGTATGCATTATTGATTCCCATATCTGCCTCGGAATCGGCATGACACCCGCCTTGCGACGGTCTTCGGCCATTTTCATGGATCGCTCTCCCGGTATGCGAACGTGACTACCCGCATCCTTGACTGCCTGAATGACGGCGGCAGACTTTTGTTCAAAATCATCCACCAAGTCCTTTGGATTGATCGCAATAATCGTATGTCCCCATGACTTGGCAGTCTTCTTTTCCACCATGCCGACAACGGCACTTCCCGATAGTGCACCGGCAAGCAACTCGACGCACAGCGACAAACCTGCTCCCTTGTGACCACCAAAGGTTGCAATGGCGCCGCCGTTCAAGACTTGGTTGGCGTCAGTCGTCCAGTTGCCGTCCTTGTCGTAGGCAACGTTTGGTGGAAGTGGTTCATTTTTAGCCTTGGAACTAAGTACGCCAAACAAAGCAATGGCAGATGTCGCCATGTCAAACTGATCAAGAAAAAAGCAAAAAAGGTCAAATGAGAAATGATGAGGCATTAAGCTCAACATCGTGGCGAGCCTTCCTTGCATCAAACGCATCTTACACTACTCACAGTGAATGGATGCAGCGCGTTCGCCTGCGGGACCCCCACGGCCAATGGATTCGTTCCAAAGACGGCCTTGGCGCCTTGCGCCGGTGATACAATCTCGGGAGAATTGGCCAAGCAAACGCCAATCAATCCGCGTTTGGCAATTCGCTCCACGTAAAAGGCCAACTGGCCGGAACTGGTGCTGGAATTGTGCGTACAAACCACTGCAATGGTATTATGTTGTTCAGTGCAAAGCTCAATCGCCTTGTCGGCTCCCATGACGGCTGCGAGCATGCCGGGCGCTTGATTGGCGTTCAAAACAACGCTGTTGCTGGTGGATCGCTCCACAAAGGGCTTGCCAGCGTTGGGGGCTGGTTGCATTTGCGTCGGCTGGTACATTTTGACGAGGCCCTGATTGTTTCCGCATACTTCAGCTGCCGTCATGATTTCGGCTTGTAACGAAGCGTCTTGGGCGTCCCAGCCAATCATTTGTAGTGCCTTGGTGGTAGTGGAACGAGCGTCGTCTATAGTCACCATGACGGTGTTTTCGTCCGACGTGCTGGAGAAGGCGTGCGAAGAAAGCCTGGAACGTCGACTCGCAAAACCTTTGAATAGAAACGATTGTAGTCGTGAGCAAGATGCTGCACGCATGAGGGACGTGCTAGCCATTATAACCATGGTGATCAATCTGAAGCTTGGAAAATGCTTTTTTGGGACGGCAGAACTTTTTCCGAAACGAAGGAGCGCTGGCGCGCCATGAGTCATCCTCGCATCTCTGATTGGACAGTAAATAATGTCGTACCACGACTTAAAATGAATCATCAGCGACGGCGCTTCCGCGCTCATGGCGCGGCTGCTTTCAGCTCCGTTTCCTTTCATGTCCGTTTCTCGTTTGTTGCTTCACTAGCGATTTCTCCTATACTACGTACTGTAACACGACTTTGCATAACATGTCATTGGAAAACTCTTCAGTTGCACCAGCCATTCGGGAAGGTGATAATCGTGCCCAAGTGGCTCTGGAAGCGTCCGCCGCGACCCTTGAAAACACCAGCGCAAAGTCCAGCGAACCGGATGATGGATCACCTACAACAAAGCGTCAACGAACTGACAATGCTTTGAGCAAAACGAAAGCTCTGGGAAGCGATGTTTTGACGCTTGATATTGGTGGCGAGAAGACAGTCAAAACGCTTCGCAGCACTTTGACTTTCACAAATGGGAGCAAGCTTGCTGAAACATTTAGCGGCCGCTGGGACAATTCTCTTCCCCGCAATAAAGAAGGAGACTTTTTCATTGATTACAAACCAGAGCTGTTTATGCCTCTACTTGACTTTCTACGAACCTTGAGCTCCATAACAACTACCGTGAGCGAGTCGCCTCCCATGACTCCTTCCTATAAGGATCTCAAGGATGAGCAAGCATTTCGAACCATGGTTGACGCTTTTGGCCTGACAAACGTCCTTTATAACTACGAAATATTCGAGTATGGAGATGTTGCGAACTGGAACAAACGAACCGTCGTTTCGAAAAATTGTAGCCTTTTTGATTATATTCTCAAACCCAGAAGCGACGTTTGCGACAATTTCTCTCTTGATCGACCGGACTTACAATTTGGAGCATGCTGCCATACTAGACAAGTGCGATCGTTCACGGTCTTGTTTAAATCTAATTCCAACTGTTTCATTGGGTGGATCCGTAGAGGCAAAGTGTTTGCCAACGACTCAATAACGTTTTATCTTGGAATTAACGTAGTTGCCTTTGACGCCAATACGAGGCAACTCATATTCATTGACCGAACTACGGGGTTTTTTAAAAAATGCGAGCCGATTGATATTGCGATTGGGCGAAACTCGGAGTTACGCTGCTGCAGAAATGTCCATACCGATGAATTGGAATGGCATATCGATGGGAGCCTTGTGATTGCAACCAGCAAAGCCCTTGGACACGGCGAGGAAGTACCGGTAGAGATGCGTGATGGGGTTTGCCGTCTTGGATGGACGGATGATTGTGAAATGATTCCATGCGTGGAGGTGTTACATGGCACTTGCCGCTTTACTGCTCTCGAATTAGAAGCATAGACGGTACTGAGTAGGGGATAATATCCATTAGTATGAGTAAAAATATTATGTATGGCACGTAAGTAATGGTAAAAGTATACATGCAAGTAGGGAGATGGTAAAGTACACGCCGCTTTTTAATTACCACTTATCGCGTTTCAATATTCGCTCTATTACAGACATCTACTACCATAGACTACACATATCTTTGTCACCAATATTCTATTTCAATTGTTTATTCAACTCCTGCTTCCATGTCATCATCCTCATCAAGCTTGGGCGCCAAGAAGAATCGAACATGTCCATTGTCTCCAATACCATACTCAACAACAATTGGCATTTCCGCACTCATACTCAAGGTAACAACGCTCGACAATGGACTCGCCTTGGTGAAAAAGTTCAAGTATCGAAGCGCAAAGTTAAGTTCCGCCGGTTCCTCCATGTCAATCACGACGCGGTCCTCCTCCTTCTCGGGCGCCGCGTTGGCGCGCAGCAAAATGTTACCAGTTCCAATCGCTCCAGTCACACCGAACTTGATGCCTTCCTTGGAAATCTTGATGGTGCAAGTGTCGCCAAAGACTTGAAGGTCGCGAATAATGCGCTGGAATTCGCGCGACGGCATGCGAACGCTGCAAGTGTACTGCGCCTCGGGGATGGAAAGCTGCTCGCCGTCAATCATCATGAGGTTCAAGTCTGGCGAGAGAGTAATAAACAGACGAGCTCAATATGAGAATCGATTAACAAATGAATAAGTCGCGTTCGCATTGATTACTCACCAAAATCAGCAATTGTCTTGGAGTCCGGACACTCAAACATAATCGTCAGCTTGTCTCCCTCATCCTCCGCCTTTAGAATGACAGCATCATCCTTGTTCAGCATTTTCATAATCTTGGTCATGTTTTCACTATTGAATCCAAGCTGCAGGGCCTTATCGCAACGATACTGGTCAAAGGCCGAGCTGGAGAGACGAACGTCGACGAGGGCAACGTGCGCAGCGTCCATGCTTTGAATCTGCAAGTCCTCCTCCGTGACTTCAATGTTGGCGTCTCGGACCAAGTCCTTGATGGCGTCCATGATTTGGCGCAAGACGACGCCGTCTACCAAACGAGCTTCAAACATGGTGATTAGATTTATAGGTGGAGTGAATGTGAAAGAGGCAGCTTTGCAATGGAAGGATTGCGCAAGTTGTGGCTGCCGAACGAAGCGCGGCATGGCGCGACGGCGCGGCAAATGCATGGCGCGCCATTCGCATTGGCAATGTCCGGCCGGCGCGCAGCTGAAACGGATGAGACTTTAGCTAACATTCGCCGTGAACAACATATATTTGTAGTTGACAACTGAAAGCAAGTAAGGGCAAATTGTTTGCTCCAAGACTCCAATGAGGCATTGAATGAGGAACTGATCAAATCCGTATCATATTGCAGTCATAGCTCACTAGCCCGTTGTTTCGCTCACGCCTGATCCAGCGCTTTCACCACAGACATATCCTATCATGACTAACGTAGACTGTCTCTTGATTGCCAAGCAAGGTGACTTAAAGTACAATGTTTAATTACTCCAGTAGAATAGATTTACACAATCGCAAGGAGCAGTGCGTTTATTTCTTGCCGGCCATGGCGTCGACCTTGGCGCAGTGCTTCATGAGGTCGACGACACGGGCGCTGTAACCGTACTCGTTGTCGTACCAGGCGATGAGCTTGACGAAGTTGGGGTTTAACATAATACCGGCCTCAGAGTCGAAGCTGAGTATTAGGAGTATTTGGAGAATTTAGAAGTGTATAGGTGTGAAATAATGGGTCAGCAAATGGCATGCATGCATGCATAAAAGTGACTGTGGCGGCCGCCATCACTCAAGCGCACCACTCTCGCCCAGACAATCAAATACTACTTACATGGATGAGCGCATGTCACCCTCAAAGTCGGTGGAGACAAGGGGCTCGTCGCAGTATCCAAGGAATCCCTTCATGTCTCCCTCGGAGCGGGCCTTCAAGTTGGCGCAGATCTCCTCGTAGGTGGTGCTCTTGACGAGGCGGGCGGTCAAGTCAACGACGGAAACGTCAATGGTTGGGACACGGAAGGCCATGCCGGTAAGCTTGCCAACGAGGGAAGGAATGACCTTGGTGACAGCCTTGGCAGCTCCCGTGCTGGACGGGATAATGTTGCCAGAGGCGGCACGTCCTCCTCGCCAGTCCTTGCGCGAGGAAGAGTCAACGACAGCCTGGGTGGCAGTCATGGCGTGAACAGTGGTCATGAGGGCCTCCTCAATCTCAAACTCGTCATGGACGGCCTTGACCATGGGGGCCAATCCGTTGGTGGTGCACGAAGCGCACGAGATAAAGTTCTCGCTGCCGTCGTACATTTCCTGGTTGACTCCCATGACAATGGTGAGGGAGTCATCCTTGGCGGGCGCCGAGTAAATGACCTTCTTGGCTCCTCCGTCAATGATGGACTGGGCCTTCTCCTTCGTCAAGAAGACTCCGGTGGACTCGCAGACATAGTCGGCTCCGAGGGCACCCCAGCCAACCTCCTTGGGGTCGCGGCAGCGGCTGGTCTGGATCTTCTTTCCGTTCAAGACAAGAAAGTCTCCGTCAACCTCCACCGTCTGTCGGGCCTTTCCGTGGATGGTGTCGTACTTGTATTGGTACGCCATGTAGTCGGGGGTGGCTGATCCAGCGTTGATTCCCAACACATCGACTTCGTCGTCCTCCATCATGATGCGGGTCACCAAGCGTCCGATGCGGCCGAATCCGTTGATTCCCATACCGGTGGCCTTCATGCTCATGGAAGCATCGTTGGAGACGGAGCTCTTGAGGGCAGATCCAGAGAAACTGTAATATAAAGTGGATTGGCATTAAGTGAGAGAATGGTCGGTGTACGACGGAATGCAATTTCGAAACGGATCCGTTTCACAATCGTATAGTTCGTTTCTTTCAAAAACCAATTTTCGACATTCATTCTGCATCAAATAGTACTTACGATGAGCTCGAGTAGGCGGCAGCAGTGCCAATGGTGGCAAGAAAGGCGGCAGAGAACTTCATGGTGGTGCGTGTGGGGTGCAAACAAGGATATCCGAGAAATGTGAGACGACGCCAAAAAAGGATTGGAACAAGCGCGAGTACGTCAGTGCGCAGCGCGCGTTGGTACAAGCTCTACGCGAGGCTTACGTGTGACTTTGTTAGGGTTGAACTCGATATGGTTGGCTTGGAGGCAACACGTCACAATGGCCATTGCCTAATGTGGCCAACGAGTCTCCCGTCAGCCGCAAGGTAGGTCTCTCGCCCAAAACGACGGCTGCCAAGGCAACCAAAGACATATTCTACGCTAGCTGAGTCAGGAGAGTGATACGTATGTCATTCAACTCTTTCCTTGTCATTTATATTATGGAGTAAACTTTAGCTATGGTAGTGTGATAAGGTCGTCCGTTTCCATTGCTCTAAGTCATATTTTGTTTGCGTTCCAAAGCAGAGGGAAAGTTAATAGCGTAGCAATCAGTTGCTCGCAGTCACTCTTCTGTTTACATGCCCAAGTCCTTTTTGAGCCTTTCAAACTCCTCATCCACCTTGATTTCGCGAAGTCGCCTCATGTCACGTTGGTTTCGGCTCTCCGAATCAAAGCTTGCATCCTGGATGCGTCGATGCGGTGGAATGTCACTGAACGACGTTGTTTTTGGCTCGCTTCTTGGTGGTGAATTTGAGTTGAATGATGATGATGGTGGTCGCGATGATGTAGATGAAGTCGAGGTATAGCTAGACGTTCTGGAGCTGCTCCTTGGCGCCGAAGACGGAGATGGCGCTTCTGTTCGACCATCAGTCGACGCTCTCCTTCTTCCACTGCTCCTTCGACGTCCAGATGAACCAAAGGAATCGTCCTTCCAAGCATCGTCAGGATCCGAGTGCCGGCTAGTGGAGCGCGCTGATGATGCGGACGACGGATCAGTTGCGCCGCTTTGGCGACTGCTCCCCGCGCCAGAGCTGGCGCTACCGGAACTCGCACCGGCAGCTTGATCCCAAGTTCCGGTACTACTAGTACTCGCCTGACCAGATCGAGATCTCGCTCGTCTATCATCTTGTCCACTGACAATCATTTCCTTGTAGCGCGACTGCAGCTGCAGCAAGCGCGCGCGAGACTTTTTCAAATAGCCTTGTACAATGGTTTCCCGCGCCGAAAGTTCCTCCAGTCGCTCCTCCAGTTCCATGCGTTCCATGTACTTTGTTGCCACGTTCAAATCGGCCTGCGCCGTCATGCGATCGTTTTGAATGTTGCGCCGCTTGGCGGCCAGCTGATTTACCACTAGCTCCGTGTCCTCCATTTCGTGACCAATCTGCGGCAGCGTTCCCGTCTGCAGCAAGATGTTGAGTTCCACGTCATTACTCTTGCTGTTGCCACCAATGCCACCGAAACTGCCTTCACTCGTCGATTTCTCCAAAAAGTCAATCAAGTCGTTCACGACGTTGTAACTCTTGACCGAGGCGCCCGACACAACGTCGCGAAAGATGGAGCCAAACGAGTCGCCGCCCGCGTCGTATTTGGCGTCATTTGGCATGTAGTCGTTCCAGTCGACGGATGGACGTGACGAATATGATGCATATGATGATGTACCGGATGATGCTGTTGTTGCTGTTCCACTTCGTCGATGGGGAGGTGTCCATCCGGCGCTGCTGCTGCTGCTGCTGCTGCTTCCACTGCTACTCTTGCCACTATTTGACGCCGCCGCTGTCTTTTTGTCGCCATTTCCTTTTCCGTTCAACTGTTGGTAGGCCCAGTTGATGCGGGCGAAGCGATCCGACGCCACTTTTTTATCGGTGGACACTGCCACGTCTGGATGGTATTTGAGCGCCATGCGCTTGTAGGCCCGCTTGATTTCCGTTTGGTCGGTCGTCGGATGCGACAAACCCAATATTAAAAAGGGATCGGATGAAGTGTCAACAATCAGAGTAGTGGGGTCATTGCTATTGTTGCTGAATGATGATGATGAAGCGTAAACGAACGTGACTATTCTTGGTGAGTGAGTTGATTGTCGTCGGAAGAAGGCAGTTGGTGGAGGTTTCCGCCTGGCGGCGAGCGGCCTTGTCCATGCATGTATCGACGACGCCGCCAGCAATATACAGCAGCAGGCAGTTATCTTTCGCTTCGTATGTCTCATGTTAAGCATGTTAGCTGAATTTTTGGTGGGTTGATCATGCCCACATGGTTTGATTTGCTTGTTGGCGTGTCGCGATTCCTTGTCGTTCGAAACAATAAGTCAGTCGTGATGCGACTACAACGTATGTCGCAACGGTTCCAGACCCCGACTCGATTGGCTCGTGGCATCCGTTGAAAATGATTAAAGGGTGACCTGCTGGCGTGAAAGGGCTTAAGTATCGATTCCTTTCTGACGTTTTCAGTGACGCTCGGGCGCGCCGATTCGAGGCCGATCACCAGCGAGATGCATGAGCAACTTGTTTTCTGCAGCCACTTGAAACTATTGTAAACATCCGCGAATACTCTTTCATACAATCTAACAGCAAATATCAATCAAATATCATGCCGAGCCATACCGGAACCTTTACCCCCGTCCAGCATCGCAGCGGAACCTTGCGCGATCGTTTGCACAGCTACACGAAACGAACGCTTGGCGCTGGCGGCAGCATGAATGAAGCGGTGCGTGTCTATTGTGAATAAAGTATATGATGCAATCAAATGATTGCATTTAAAAAACAAATGTAAAGTGCTTGCTTGCTCACACTTCATCAATTCTGACTCCTGACTATCAACTGCAGGTCCGTTTACCACCAGGCGAATCATGCGCCGCCTGGGTGGCGGTTCATGCGATTGACTTTTACAACGACGTTAGCACCATTTGGGCCGTCATGTCGACCGATCCCTACTTGAGTAGCTTTCGACCCGGCGACGGCTTTCCATCCGGCGTCGAGTATCGATGGAGCGAGACTCCCGGAAGTGAAGCACTGAGTGTTTCCGCACCAGTCTACATTGACAAGGTGCTCGATTGGATCGCTGCGCAAATGAACGACGAATCCAAATTTCCGGACGATGACGATGAAGTCAAGGCGCTGCGCGTCTTTCAGACGCCCCAGTTTGCCGCACTCTGCGGCCAAGTGTTTCGACGGCTCTTTCGCGTCTACGGAATCATTTACTCGAGCTTTTTTGGAACGCTCGAGGCGCTGGAAATGGCGCCGCATCTAAACTCGTGCTTCAAACATTTCATGTTTTTTTGCACCGAGTTTGGGTTGCTGCCGGAGCGAGAGATTGAACCGTTGGAGGTGTTGGTCAAGCCGATTCGGAAGCAGTACTACCAGGCGAAGCAGCCGCAGACAGTGGCGAGATAATAAGGAATGAGGAAGTATTGCTGCGAGCGATTTTTGTGCAACAGCACGGCTGCATTCTATAATGTAGCGAATGTACGAGGACGAAGCGCCATTGTACGACTGTTGCATGCAATGACATGAAGCGAGCATCAAATAAAATGAGGCTGGTTAATTTATCTAGAAGATTATAATATACCTTACAAGAAAATAGGACTTGTCTACATTACCTTGTTGCAGCTCCTTCCTCTGCAACTCTTTTTTGATTATCTTCGTTGCATTTTTGTTCAGTCAGGAGGGAAAATGGCGTACGAAAAGGCAGAATTTGCCATGCATTAAATTCCTTGTCTCAAGTATCACTGATGCATGAAGTGAAGTACTGAGTAATGATGTCAATGTTTAAACTATAGATATGTATGAATTATATTAAACTTTCCGCGCGTATTGAATGGTACATAAGCTCCATCACTCGAATACATAACCCGACACGGCATGCCCCATGTGCGTCTTCCACGGATCCGACGCTTCCTCAAACACCAACCGCGGCTTGCCGCCAGCCGCCGCCACCACCAGCAGCGGCAGCAAGTGCTCCTCCTTTGGATGCGACAATCGACCGCCCGGTGCCTTACTCCATTCCTTGAATCGATCCAACGCTTGCTCGTGCGAATGCTGCAACAATGTTTCCTTGAGCCAGTCGTCAAAGTCCCGACTCGCCTTGATACTTTCCTCGGTTGGATGACGATAGGCGGGTAGATTGTGAAAGGAGTAGCCCGAACCAATGATCAAGGTTCCGTTTTCGCGCAGCGACCCTAATGCTTGGCCCATCCTTAAGTGTTGTTCGGCGTCCATGCTGGCATGGAGTGACACGCAAACCACTGGAATATTTGCCTCCGGAAACATGATCATGAGTGGAATAAAGACTCCATGGTCGAATCCACGCTCTGAATCAAGTTCACTGTCAAGTCCAGCTTGCGTCAAGAGTGATTGAATCCGAGAGGCAAGCTGCGGATCGCCGGGAGCCGGATATTTGTATTCATACGTTTCGGGAGAGAAATCCGTAGTAGTCGTAGAGCATGGTTGGCTTGGCAGCGGACGTAATCTTGATGGGATCTGACTCCCAGTGCGCTGAAACGACGACAATGCTGCTTGGTTTGTCTTCAACGAAGAATTGCTGGCTCAAGTCCTTCATGTGGTTCACCAGAGATGGCTGGGCTCCCAGTAGAGGCATTGGCCCACCACCATGATTTAGAAAGATGCTTGGAAATCTCATTGTTTTAAATAGATGTATGGTTGTTGTCGTTGCTTTAATTGTGGGAGGAAAGATCGCTTGACGCTCTCATGGTCAAGCGATTCAAGTTGTTCTGCGAATGGCGCGCCAGAATCATTTCGAACTTCTCATTCTCGATCGCATAGAAGCACGGGTAGCTAATCGTGAGCACTTGCCATATAGCCTATCATGTATGTCACTTTTAACTACTAGGTAGCTCTTGTGATAACTTTACACCATTGCCTATTTACTCTAACGAATGTTCATCTGAATAATCCCATCCAGCTTGCGTGGCTGGAAAATGATTGACAAACTTGGTTGCCGTTCGCGGCGCGGCCATCATGTCCGCGACGACGTCGCGCCATTTCATATAGTGTGCCGTCTCCTTGTGAGCCTTGGCGGCTCGATTGTTTTCAATAGTACCCTCTTCACTAGACGTCTGATAGACTTCGATGAGGCAAAACTTGGTTGGATCGGTTGCATCCTGCAAAACGTCGAATCGAGCAATGCCAGGTTCCAACGCCGACTGTCGCGCATTCTCCAATGTAGCCAGGCGAAACGATTCCTCCGTTCCTGGTTTGCAGGTGACATGGACGTGGACTGGGTGGTAATCATGAAATGCAAAGCGTGAGAGGCGTGAGGGCGAAGGGTCATGATTTCAACCAGCAGCAACCATTTTGCGCTCTTTCGCACGGAAATGCTACGCACCACAGAGATACTTGGCAGAAGAAGAGGACGACATGGCTCTGGCCTGAAAATGTAAGAAGAATGTGCGTTAAATGACGTCGAGATGAAACTACAAAGCATTTTTGTCGAATCTGTCGTCGATGCTCCCTGCCTGCCATCACTCGTCACCCTTAGATTCGTCGCTTCGACTCACCAGAAACAACGGGGCATTAACTGGAACAACCGCTAGTCTCCTTGACAGTGAAGAAACCCGACAAGCCCCATGACTCCACAAGCAGCGTCCCAGCATGTTGACGAAGAAGAAGTGAGGATCGGATGATTGGAAAACATAGACATGGATCGTGACAAGATAATGGAAGCGTGACTGAAAAGACAGTCTGGCAGTCGTGCGGCGCGAACGTTCGCCCTCACTTCTTCGGCACATCAGTGACGCCGTCGATTGGCATCGCTCAAAATGACTTGACGATTGACGGAACTTAGACAGTTCATGATGCCCATGTATTCTATATAGCAGCCAAGCAAAGCCAAGATGAACCGCCAAGTAACTCTACTTCTATACTGCTGCAGCGTCTTGTCTTGTCAAAGCGTGCTTTCCATCCCACAAATTCAACGCATTGACGATGCTGCTGCTGCGAGGAGACTAGGGAGCATCGTTGGATCCATTTCTCGGTCGGATCCTTCATCGCCATTTGCATCGACAGAGAATGATACAAACGTTGCAGTCATTGCGACGCGAATAGTGTTGGAGGGTGACGCAGACGATGCTGCTGGCTCCCAACCGATCCAGCAAGATGATCCAACGGACGCTATATATGAAGAACTACAAGAACAAGCCCGATTGAAACGCCAGCAACGACGCGACACTACCTTCATCGTAATGCTAGCCGCACTATGCGGAAGCATGGATGGTCTATTTATGCACCACTACCAGGTGTACGCCAACATGATGACGGGCAACGTCATGAAATTTGCCGCGGCGCTGGCGAACGCGCAATGGAACGACGCTTGTAAGTTTAGCTCCATGATTGCGTTTTATACAGTTGGATGCAGCATATGGCGAGTCATTCGAGATGGAAAAGAAACAACGGTGAATAAAGATTTACAATCAGCTGTTGCTGCTGCTACTCGTGCGCCATCCAGCGACGACAAGACGCAAAAGCTCCGCCGCATCGTTCCAACCACGTTTACACTCTTTGCGCTTGCCGACGTCTTGTCGCATGCCGATTCACGACTCTTTCTTCCAATCATGGCCACGGCCTTTGGCCTCGTCAACACGGCCACGGTCGAATGCATTGGCGTGGTGACCAACGCGGCGACTGGGCACGTGAGCAAGATTGGAGTAGGCTTGGGCGGCTACTTAATTGTTGGAGCTCATGGAAACGTTCCGTCACAAAACGTTGGCTACTTGGCAACCTTTGCAACGTCCATGTTGCTGACCACCAAGCTGTATCAATGGACGATACACAGCAACAATGTTTTGCCCTGGATGAGACTGCAAAAGATGTTGCCTCCCCTTGGCAGTACTCTTGGTCTTTTGTACGCGGGCGCCCTACTTTGGTACACGAAACCGGCGAAGGCAATGCCTGACGACCGAGTATATAGATAGAGTAAACCTGCCATTGACGCAGAATAGATTGCATAGAAGTTAAGATTTGCTTTGTACAAGTAGAATGCCCACGCTGCGCAAGGAATCGGCTCTCCATTCACTATCAAGCTCACTTTCTATTGTGAAGCGGGATATACCACAGCTGCTTCTATAAGAAACTATAGCACTCTTCAGATTAAGAGACAAAGGAAGCAACATGAAATGCATCTCCAAATCTGTGAGTGCGTTGCAAGATCTTCGTGGTGCCGTCGGCGCACCGCCAGCCAATGGGATTGCTTCATTCGTCGCGCCGCGCGCTTCAACGCACGCGAGGCGGCGCGGCGACACAATTTCGAAGGAGAAACGCACAACTTGTGCAACTCTCGAACGACGACAAGCATCCACGACGAAGCAAGTAAACCGACTTGATCAAAGGCATTAATCCCACTTACCTATAAAATATAAATCGACTGAGCATGATGCGATTGTTTTTAATCTTGTTCCTCGCTTGTCCACTGCAAGCGAGCAGCGACAGCAGTCACAGCTTCATCAGTCCACTCGAGGAATTGATGGCATCGACGCAACCTCGCAAGCTACACGTTCGTAGGGGTAGAAGTGATCAAAACAGTCAAACGATTCTAGTAACTCCCGAGAATGTACAATGGCGACGAAGAAGACGAAGCTTACAAAATTATGGTACGTCGAACCGGAACCATCCGCTCATTATAATTCGACAATGGTTAAACTCATCAAACGCATCATCCTCGAACAACTTTAGAATTTTCAAGTGATATTGAGCGAAGACTCGAAGGTGGGGAGGAAGACAGAGACGAAGGCGATCCAGAGGATGGAGCTGATGTTACTCACCGAACCTGGGGCCAAGCATCCGGCAATCAACAGGGAGGCTATCAAGCGAGCGGTTACCATAATGGGTATACAAAAGGCAGCTACAATGCGTCAATCTACAACCAAGAAAATGCTGGCCCGACGGGAGATCACACTTACCTTGGATGCCTCGGTCTCAGCAACTATGAGCTCGAGCATGAATGGAAGTTCTCCGGCGAGGCGCCCAAATGCAGCTACGTTCATCACGCTCGCAAAAGAAAGAGATCAAAGGATGCCGATCAGGCAAACGCTCTAGCATCTAATGCAACCTGCGAAAAAAGTGGTTGGTTCTCATCCTGTAGTCAAAAGAAAGGAAACAATACGTCATGGTCGACGTTCTATAAGAATCACTTTTCCGGTTCAAGCAAATCAGCAAACACAACCAACTCTACTGCCAACGAAGCAACTAGTCAGTATAGTAATGGTGACGTAGACGAAGCTCCCGATCAGGAGGAAGGTGAAGGTAACGAGGACCAAGAGGAAGAAATGGAAGAAAATGGAAGCGAAGACGAAGAAGAAGAGGATGATCAGGGTGATGATGATACAGTTCTGACGAACGAAAACTATGAGAACGTAAATGGTGATGATTTTGTTTACAACCAGTCTTCGGTTACAAGCGCAGTTAAAGGTACATCGTCAAAGTGGTGGAGCAAATGGGGACAAAAGAACCAGACGTTGACAAATGCCACAAACGTTACAAGCGATGGATCTGATGTCGTACAAGCGGATGCAGCTGAAGTTGACGAAGCGGAAGACGAGCCAGAGGAGGAAGGTCAGGAGGAGGCGGATGAATACGATCCGTACGACGACTTTGATTTGGAGCAGTGCGACTCATATGAAAATCTTTGGCTGTGGGACTTGTCCTTGACTTGCAAAAATACAAAATCACTTGACGCATGTGAATGTTCGTATGCCGAAGAACTCTTGTTCGAGGGTACAATATCATGTGAAGACTTTAGTCGCTGCCCAAGCGATTGCGCCGTCTGTCGGACATGCTTCCAACTCATGGGATGCGTCAAGAGCTATCACGACACAAGCTCCACGAGCCCAGGCGGATTTGCTGGCATGCTTGTTGGCGCAGGTGTGTTTGTGGTGGTAGGCGGTATCGGCTATTGTTGTATGATGCGACGAAAGCGAGATGGTTCAAGTGAGCTTGGAGCCCATTTGATGTGGCGTGAGGTGGAGTCCAAGGGCGAATCAGACACGGACTCAAACGATTCCGGAGCATGGGCTCCTCCAAAAACAATACTAGCGGGTACAGCCGACAATCTTCCTCTTTTCGACGACTATTATAAGAGCATGGACGAGGGTGAGGCTAGTCAGCCGCAGATGCGACCAGCGCAGCACCGGAAAGCAGCGATTCCAGGTCGCTCGGCGATACAACTTACAGATCGTGGGGAGACTGACACCATTGAAGATGTTGCAACGACCAGCGTCGCTGATGTTGAGAACAGTTCTACCGACAATAGTGATGACTGTTCAGAGGTATCTGATTACGATTCGACCGTTGATGGTTCAACTGTACTATCTGCCGATGAAACTGGCGCCCAAAAGATATGGCTCGCCCCAGTCGACGTCAAACTAGACCAGTAAAAGGGGCGATAAACCTAGCAGTATTTATATTTACAGTAAGGCTTTTACCGTTTGCTTCTCTTCTTTTTGCTCTTCCGCCGATTTGGATTTGATGGGCGGGTGAAAGTGTCGGGTAGATCAGCAGCAATATTGTTGGATGGGCCTGGCATACTTACACTGCCTACTGGCGTCAGATCTTTCTTGACCTTGGCTCTCGAGTCACGCTGTTGCCTCAAATCCGCTAATCGTGCCACCAAGAGATCTCCTTCGTTCTTCTTTGACCCGGATCCTCCAAATTGCCCGATACCAAGCAGGCTGTCGACAAATCTATCCGGCTCAAACTGAAAATGTAATCAAGCAGAAAGTGTAGTGAGCGTTAGAAAAACTGGTATTTTCGTACATAAGTTGAGCGGTGAGAACTGACACTTACGTCGCGCAGATCTTCAATCCCTTCCCCGACTCCAATTAATTTGACCGGCAGATTCAAGTCGCGACTAATGGCAACGACACTACCGCCACGGGCGCTCCCATCCAATTTTGTCACAATCAGCCCCGTCAAGCCAATTTCTTGGTTCCAAGTCTTTGCTGAATCAAGCGCCATGCGTCCCTGCGCGGCATCCAGCACGAGCAATGTCTCATGCGGCACGAGAGTATTCAGTATTGGCTTGCCTTGATCGTCACTCTCTATCGACAGTCGCTTTTGTATAACTCGCTTCATCTTCTTCAACTCCTCCGTCAATGCATCATTGCTACTCAGTCGGCCCGACGTGTCCACCAGCAGCACGTCGTATTGCTCACGCACCGCCTTGTCGAGCGCATTGTAAAGGACCGCCGCCGGCGACTTGGCCTGATCGTTTGGTCCAACCATTTCCACCTTGGCGCGGTCGGCCCAGTGCTGCAACTGATCCACGGCGCCGGCCCGAAAGGTGTCGCAGGCAGCAACTAGTACCTTGGTAGACGTAGCATTGGTGTCTGCATCGTCGTCGTCGTTGTCGCTGCTTCCTCCACCTTCAGTGCGAAAACGATGAGCCAGTTTTCCAATCGTAGTAGTCTTGCCCATGCCATTGGCACCCATGATGAACCAGACGACGGGAAATGATGTTGGCGTTGATGATCCTTGTATTGCTTGCGTAGTTTGGGAATCTTCGCCACTCGCAGTATCGTCGCCAAAGTCTTCGTCAATCGTCAGCGTCTCAATCAACTTGCCTCGCATAATACTCATGAGATCATCTCGTTGGAACGAAACGCCCTTAGCTCCCTCCTCCTGCTTTTGAAAGACTAGTTCCTTCACTTCTTGTATAATGTCTTGCGCCGTGGCCGTTCCAAGATCCGCCATGAGCAGCAAGTCTTCCAGCTCGGCCAGCATTTCCTCTTGACTGTTTCCACTCAACGAACCCCATGACGTTCCAAAGAACGTGTCTAGATTCGACAACAATCGATTGCGACTCTTGGCGAGTCCTTCACTGAACGCCTTGTTGGTTTGGGACGTGTAAACGGCAGCTTCCACTAGTCCCTGTCCAAGCTTGCCCTTGGCAGTCGCCGCGGCAAGGTTGTTGAGCTGCTGGAATCCTTCCTGCGATCGTTGCTTGAAAAATTCGAACACAAACAATCGAGAGTCTTTATTTAATGTTGTAGACGGTAGTACAGGATTTGTTCTTGTCCAGGAATTTGTAGTGGTTTGTCGTGATGGTGCAGGACGCACGACAAAGGCATGCGCTGCATGATCATGGTGTCTCCATGTTACAAGAACAAGTCCAAACCATATAGACTGTCTTGAAATTTGGCTCATACTCATGTACAGTGATTTTCGGCTCCTAATATCACAATAAGGAAGGGCCAAAATCGGCGTGACAAGTGCGTGACATCTCCATGGTCGAGACTGACGAATGGTGAGTCAGATCAAAGCGGTTTTGAAAGCTAGTCGGATGCGACGCGAAACTATGTTGTGCAACCTCCAAAAAGTCCATCTACCAAGTATTATCCACAGCAGTATCAAATTCATGTAATTTCATTTTTAGATTTTTAGAGGTAAATGTAGCATTTTCATGTAATTAGTAATACAGACAACCGCGGGATGTCATAGCAGGAGGAGTAATTCGCCAGTGCCGCAGTCGCCTGCTGGATAACGAAACGAATTAATCGTAAATGGGCTCGTCCGAAAAAAGCATGACTGACGATGGGGAGCGCGACAGGTTGCTAGCCTCCTCGTCCGACATGTTGAGCTTGGACTGCTGCTGAATGGGCGGCGAAGGGAGACGGAGCTCGCCGCGCATCGCTGTAAAGTCCATGTCCTCGTCCATGCCAAAGTGGTCGAGATGCTCATGATTGTAGTCAGTGTGGTCAAGATTGTCCGTTTGGTCGTAGTCGTCCTTGTGGGGCGGGAAGGTATGGATCATCTCACGATGTCCAGGCGCGTCGGCGCGGCCAAAGTAGTTGCGGCCAGTGGCCGTCGGGTCAGAGACTACGACGGGCGCCTCCGGATGCATAAAGTCCGCAGCATAGGCCTTCAATGCCTTGAGCTCCTCCATAATGAGCAAGCGCTCCTCCTCAAGGCTTGGGTCCTCCTGTACCGGCGCCGATGCACGCATAAAGAAGTTGCGGCCGCAGGCAGTCGGATCCGATGTGACAACTGGAAGCTCAGGGTGCAAGAACTCAACCGCCGTTTGCTTTAGGGCCTTGAGATCCTCCATGACTTGCACACGCTCCTCCTCCCACTCGGCATCATATTCGGGCGCCGAGGCCCGCGAGAAAAAGTTGCGGCCACAGGCCGTAGCATCCGTCGTAACAACGGGGAGCTCAGGATGCATGTAGTCCTTGGCGAGCTGCTTGAGAGCCTTCAACTCTGCAAAGACACAAGCACGCTCCTTCTCCAAGCTTGGATCATCTTGCTCAGGCGCTGACGCGCGGCCAAAATAGTTGCGCCCGCGAGCAAACGGATCCAATGTGACAACCGGGAGCTCTGGATGCAAATACTCGACAGCCTTGGTCTTCAAAGCCTTGAGGTCTTGCATAATGCGAATGCGCTCCTCCTCATTCTCGGCGTCATATTCAAGAGCCGACGCGCGGGAGAAAAAGTTACGTCCTCTGGCCATGGGATCCGTAGTGTTAACAGGGAGCTCGGGATGCACGTAGTCAACGGCCAGCTGCTTGAGCATCTTCAAATCATCCAACACGCGAGCGCGCTCTTCCTCCAGTGCCGCATCATCCTGCTCGATGGCAGAGGCGCGACTAAAGTAGTTGCGGCCGCACGCAAAAGGGTCCAATGTCTTGACAGGGAGTTCAGGGTGCATGTAATCCTTGGCGAGCTGCTTCAAGCTCTTCATGTCTTGCATGATGCGAGTACGCTCTTCCTCATTCTCCGCATCAAACTCGGGCGCCGACGCGCGACTAAAGTAGTTGCGTCCGCAAGCAAAGGGATCCAACGTCATCACTGGGAGCTCGGGGTGCAAGTAGTCCTTGGCGAGCTGCTTGAGAGCCTTCAAGTCTCTCTCCATGCGGACTCGTTCCGCTTCCAATTCGACGTCAGCCTGATCCGAAGCAGAAGCGTGACTAAAGTAGTTGCGTCCGCAAGCAGTAGGATCCGTCGTCATGACGGGGAGCTCCGGATGCATGTATTCCTTGGCAAGCTGCTTCAAAGCCTTGAGATCTTGCATGATGCAGACTCGTTCCGCCTCGTCCTCGGAAACATCCTGCTCGATTGCCGACGGGCGAGTAAAGTAGTTGCGTCCAAACGCAGTAGGATCGCTGGTGACGACTGAAAGCTCAGGATGCATGTAGTCGACGGCAAGCTGCTTGAGAGCCTTGGCTTCACTAAGGATCTGCGCGCGCTCCTCGGCGTCATTCTCGTCCATCTTGGGGACAGCCGACGGACGATCAAAGTAGTTGCGCCCAAAGACGGCAGGATCCGTCTCAATAAAAGCCTCCGGATGCAAGTAGTCCTTGGCAAGCTTCTTCAAGGCGGCAAGGTCGTTAAAAATCGCATTCTGCTCCTCCGCATCAACTTCCGGAACCGGATCAGAAGCATGATCGAAAAAGCAATGCGTCATCGCAATCGGCGCCGACTCGACCGGCTCCTCCGGATGAAGAAACCAGACGGCCGCCTTCTTCAAGGCGCGAGCGTCCGCCAAGATCTGGAGGCGCTCCTCCCACTCTTCTGCAAAAATGGAAAAAGTGCGAGAGAACAAAGATCGTCGCTGTGAGATACAGAATCTTTTAAAAAACACACGCACGCAAACGCGCGCCTTAATCAATACTTACCATCTTCCTCCTCTTCATCGTCCCAATCTTCGTCGTCATACGACTCCGTCGTCGAAACGCTCGGAGCATCGTCAGTGGCTTGAAGCGTCAAGGCGTCAGCGAGCACGTCAAAGGTTGACTCGTGCTGCTTCATGGTAATGGTGTGTTTTCCGTCCTCACAAACCGAACTGGACAACTTCTTGGCGTACAAGTTGCCGCTAGCTTTGGCTTGTGAAGACGTTTGGTTCCCCATGGTAGGATAGTAGTTTTGGATTGCGGTTGGTTACGTTTGACTGGTGGAGTTGGTTGTTGTGAGGGAAGCGCGCATGGGGGATCGCAAGCGAGGATCGCAAATGCGTCTGCAGCTTGCACTAACCCGGAGGTCTCCTCGGCGTGCTCTTTTGTGTCAATGAGTACTCTATGATTGATAGTCGAAGAGTTTAGATATGAAACAATGCGAATGCGAACGAAGAGTTGACAGCACTTCATCAGCCCAGTCGGGACATACAGATTGCCAATCAAAGAATTATGGATTGCTTGTCAACCATGCTCGCGCGCCACTACTCTGGCTTGGAAAGTAGCAATGCTTGCATTTGACCAATCAAAACAGTTCCTCTCAACATTCATGACACTATGTTGCTTTCCACGTGTTAGTTGATCAGCAATTCGTGAAACTCGAGCTGAGTGATCCGTGAAGTCGCGCCAAAGATCGCTTCACCGAGAACAATAAAGTGTCAAGCCCCACAAATCCAAAAAGCAAGCTCCGCCAAATAGAGCAGCAGCAGCGCCCTCGTTGAACTTGATATCCAACAACATTCACAGCAACCATGGCCAAGCAAAAGAAGGAAGAGGATGTTACTCTCAACAAGTAAGTGCATGACGAGAGCCGCGCGGGACGAGACGAGACGATGGATGCGAAGCGTGAATGCGAAATCTATTCGGCGCGAGCTCTTATGCATCTGCTCGCTCACTCGCTTGGCTTTTACAGAAAAGACCAAAAGAAGGTTGACAAGCTAGAAGCTCAAATTCCATACCATGAAGGACGCGGAAACAAGGACGAAGTGGTCAAGATCCAGGAGCAGATTGCATCCATTTGGCAAAAGGCCAAGGATGCCGCCAACGTCGCCTAATTGCGTGGCGGCCTGACAATGTATTGCAAATTGATATAGAGTAAAATCTTTATCTAGATTTGCTTTTTGAATATGAATATTTAACTGTACACGCGTTTACGTTTAGAGCGACCTTAAAAGCGACGATCTTGGATCTTGGAAGTTGCTGCATTGCGATCGATCCATAGAACTGCGAGACTGAGCCAGTCTGTGACAGCCTCAAACACAATGAGAGTCAGTTTGATGCAAGGCAGTCGCTAGGAAAGATCCCTGTTATTCCCTCGTCTTGGATGTTGCCGCCGGCCTCTTCCTGCGTGGCTCGTGATTCGTGCTCGATGGAGGATGTCAACAAGCGTTCTGCGACAGATATGCATCGATTCCTAAAGTATCTTCTCTTTCTATACTTCGCATGCTTCATAGATGACTCTGAATATTCTAGTTTGTTTATAGCTGTCCATTAGATGCGTCAATTTCCACGAATTCTGGAGCCGCCATGGTCGCATCAAAGATCCAAACTCGCAGGGTAACGCACGTCCAACAATGCGACATGCATCACGTTTTCATAGCAGCTACGAAGAACTACAGAGAGCAAACGCCAGACAAGAGACAACTTACTTAAGTAACTACCGGTACTTCTGCTGTCATTATATATTATTTTAGCATTCTAGCCTGTTGGTGTCTCATTTTAAAGTCCATCTACATTCCCATTTAAACCATCACCTCCCACTTTCACCACTTGCACCTCCATGATTAAGCTTTGATCGAACCGCTGCGCCATGCGCCGCTGCTTGGCGTAGTCGGTGGGAAAGGGTTGCTTGGACGTGTCAAAGCACGCTTCCTGCGCCACCATTGTCGCCGTTGGCACCACCACATAGTCCGTTTTCAAGTCGCCGCCACTGCCGCGTCCACCCGGCCCGCCGTCGCAAGCCTTGGTAGGCTTCTGCCATCCCTGCTGCGGCAGTACGACGAAGCGGCGTATTCCGCCGAGCCGCATGCCGACGAGCGCCTCGTTCAAGGCGATTATGTTGAAGGGACTTCCCACAATGGTCGAGTAGCTCTTGGATCCTGCCTTGTCTTCGTCGTCCTCCAGTCCGTAGCCGCGCGAAAACACCACTGTCCCCTCGCCGCTCAAGCCATCGTAGCTGCGCTTGCCGAGTTTCAGCACCTTGTAGTTAATGGTCACGGCAGTGTTTGTGGTAATGGGTAAACTGGACGAGTCGCCCACTGTTTCGTCGCGATAGCGCGTGCCACCAGCAGTCAACAGCGACGGCGTAACGTTCGCCAGTGCCTCTCTTTGCTCCCGTTCGGCCTGTTGCATGGCGAGCTCCTGGCACTCTTCCACGTTGGTGCACTTTTTCTTGACATCGCTGTTACTGGATGTTGCTTTTGGTTTAGAAAGAGGCGGAGCATTGCCCTTGACGAGTGCGTGTGATGGAAGTGATGAACATAATGATAGTGCTGCTACTGTACATGACGTGACTATGGATCTTGCCAGCGACCGTCTCGTGTACAAATTGCTTGTAGTGGATGGATCTTTGTTTGTGTTGACGTCGGCATCAGAGTTGGTGGCAACGAATTTCGGTGAAAGTTGAAACTGATGCAAATTTCTCGCAGATATTTGGTGACTCGTCAAAGATAGCCATGCTTCTGCTAGACGGCTGTGAAGAAGCAGCAGCAAGAGCGCCGAAAAGAGGTTTTGAAAAGTTGCCATGGTGGTGAAAGAGTGATGGCCGAATGACGAAGCTTCATCGGGATGATGTCGCTACGTTTCTCAGAGATTCGTACCAGTATTGTCTCGTCTGACCGGTACTCGATTAGTGACTCACTGATTTGGCAGGTCGCGGCGATCCGCCATTATTTTTGAATGGCACCATGAGGCTCCTCCTTGCCGCTGCATTGCTCCTGTGCAGCGCAACATTTGACTGTCAAGCCCTTGTGCAGCATGCCAATTCAGTCTGCAAAAGTCGCAGTCAATTCGCGAATTATGGATACTCATTGAGCATGAAAAGTGAAGCATCCGATGACGACATTGCTTCATCATCACCGCTCGAGTCGTCAACGACAACATCATTCGTCCAGTCTCGTCGAAGCGCCCTGATAACCAGCGCCGCCGCTACATTACTTGCAGCATTACCTTTACTACTATCGCAACCATCATTTGCAGCAGCAGCCGCCGACTCCACTACTGACACTTCCGAGAAAAGCATGTTTGCCCCCACCTTTGTCCAGCAGTACGACGACTTTATCGCCACGCCATCCGGCATGAGCTACCGCAACGTCGTGGTTGCTAGTAACACAGACACTGCTGCTTCCGCCGCACAATTGGGCGACCGTCTCGTGTTCGACTGGAGCGGCTACACGATTGGCTACTTTGGACGGCCCTTTCAGGCCAAGGGCGGACCGCAGGGCGGCGCCTTTGACAAGGATTTGGACTATGAGCGCATTGTGCTGGGCAGTGGCAAGATTGTCAGGGGACTCGAGCAGGCGCTGATTGGTATGCGCGCGGGTGACGTGAGGCAAGTGATTGTGCCTTTTGGTGACTTGTCGTATCCGCAGACAAAGGATCCGAGCCACGAAGCGGTGGGGCCAAAGCCAAGCACATTTTCGGGGCAGCGGGCGTTGAACTTTGTGCTGGATAATCCGCGGCTGGATCGAACGTTGCTGTTCAACGTCAAGGTGATTCGAGTCGATAAACCAAATGCGAGTGGAGGATTCACGAGGGGATGAATATGAAGCGACTTTTTGCTAGCTAGCTATTGTAGTATGAAACAAATAACGTATGCATTATGTACAATTATGAATTCTTTCTGTCTTGTATGTAATATATTTTTGTGACATTGGCCAAGCGTGCATGTCACTCAAGCTCCATCGCACTCGGATAACACTTTTTCACCTGCTCGACTCTGAATGCTGTGTCTGCGGACTTGCGCTTACGGAGGAATGGCGAGCGCTGTAGATTGTTGGGATGAGACTCTATTCTCGTCGTGTCCAATCCCTTGCTCGATTGCAGTCCGAAGTTCGTTCGCTTGCGCTTGATTTCGGCAATTGATGACTTCAATGTCGCTTCCGTTGCGGCGAGGTGTATTCAAAACAACAATGATGCACCATCCAGAGCTTCCGTCGGCTTGCTCAACGCTGCGGACCTCCATGCTATCAATGTGCTTGTACTTGAGCACGAGAAGCTCCTCCCCCGTCGAACCGAGCAACAGCAAGCGCTTGACACTTAGCAGTGCCACGCGGTCCACCATGTCCAAGTGGTTTAAATATCGCTCTCCAGCTAGCCGCGTCCTCATCATGAGGGCAGCCGCAGCTGCATCAGCGACATTATACACGCGCATGACATGCTCAGCTCCGTAAAACGCCCGGCGTGGCCGGATTTGAGCCAGCTGCGTACTGATAGGTCCAGTCCCTCCGTCGACAGTGCCCTTGACTCCGATCATGACATCCGTAATGCCGTCCGATATGCCAATAATCGGCTTCACCAACAAACCAAGTAAACCTTTTCCCATGCCCTTGGCAAAGCCTTCAATGCCCTTCTTTTCAGCGCCTCGCATTGGCGCCTTGACGACACCGGTCACACCATCGACGAATCCTTGCGCCAGTTTCGTCACTCCACTACCAATGCCAACGTTTGCTCCGCCTTGTTCGCGCAAAATCTCCTTGCGATCACGCTTTTGGGCATATCGACGATCCAGCGTCAATATCGTCATGTTTTTGGAAAAGGTCTCGGTTAACATTGCCGCAGAGTCGGCAATTCCGCCGACCGTGTGTCGAGCCAACGACAAGGTGCCGCGAGCGACGCCATCCACAAGATAAGTAGCGTCCATTTGCTGGACGGATTTTTGAAATCCCTTCATGGGCTCGAGTACAAAATCGCTAACACCATCGCCGAGGCCTCGAACCAAGCCAAGCGGATTTCCAAAAGCTGCTAGCGAGCCAAGTAAAGCAGGTAGGTTTTGTCGAAGGGACGCCAAATAGTGTGCGCCGATATAAGTTATGAGTTGTGAACTCGTTGATGTGTGGTTTCGCAGGGAGACGCCCGCAAAGTCTAGATTTGCACCATCTAAACGTAACAGGGCATCCACAACGATGCTTTTAAAGACGCCTCTGACGACTGCAAGCGGCGTAGCATTACGATGCCCAACTTTGACGCCCAAGAGGCCGGCATGACCAAGCTGTACATCGCCCTTACGCACAGCCTGATGGATCTGGGCCGCTTTTTCTCCTTCGAGTAAGGCTTGAGCATGTGTGAGGGCGCGTGCTGGGGCCACAGAAAGCTTGATTTGGCAGGGCAAGATAGTTAAACCTTCAAAATAGAATTTTTGGCGACCAACAGCGGACGACACGTTAGCTTCTAATTCTTTTGCCTTTTGAGCGATGTCTGGTAGAGTCCATCGATTCCAGTCTTCAGTGACGTCAAACTCACGGAAATGAGAAACAATTTCGACAAAATACCTTTGCAAGCGAACTAGGAAAGCCAAGTCCACGTGGATAGACAAGTTTCTCGGAGCAATCGTTATAGACTTGAAACACACGACGCCAGTGCTATGTTTAGGAGCGATAGAAACGCCAATAACAAGCAGTGGAGCGGTTGGAAGGATCGTGTCACCACATCCCAGCGGTAACCTTGCGCTTGCCTCCCGATTGAGGAGATCGAGCGGAGCAATAGCAACGGGAAACGGTGCATTGGGCACCATGTTGTCCACCTGAAGACTTGTTACAGTGATATACATTGTAGAGCCGGATGTCCTCAACCAGTCGAATGTAGCGATAGCGTTTATGTTCTCAAGGGAAATAACGCAAATCTCGCTTGGCGCTGAATCAACTAGACTAACAATCAATCCACGGAAGGCTGCCCGTAAGCTCACAATCATTTCTTGCCTGAAAGGTATCGTGTCAGCGAGTTCGATTGAGTTACGATGTGATGTGCTGATTGTAACAGGATCAAGAATCATTTTCAGGATGGCATCATCCTCGCCAAGCAATGACTTGTCTTTGAGCAACTCGTTCGCAAAGTATGCACCGTCTTCCATTTCACGAGAATAAACAGCTGTTTGAGTATCTCCTTGACATGATATGGAAATAAACATTTCGTTAACGAACGGGTACGAAAATATTGTGTCTGAGTCCGGCTTGACCATTAATCTGGATGAAAAAACGATGCAGTGATAAGGATGCATTTTCACGGAATGACTCAACAGATAAAGCAGTGACAAAACTTACCCAAAGCGCAACACTCGAGTCGGACCATCGTTTAAGACAATTCCAACAACGCGGATTCGGCGAATGGATGCTCGAATCTCTGAAGATAGCAGCATTAGTCTGGAGGGATTCAAGCGTACTTTTTCTCCGACAGCAATCATTGATACCACTTTGGTCGTCTCTATTCCAGCTCTTGAATTAAGTGGAGCCAAGGCTACTCGAGCTCGGACCAGCTCTTCCATTGACGCAGCCTTCCTTCCGGCATATTTACCCTGACGAAAAGGGACATCCAGCGCAAAGACAGCGCTCGCACTAGATCGGATCAATTCTCCTCCTAAAGAGCTAGCGTGACCACTAGCATCTTCACCATTAGCCAACAGCCCATCCTGCGAAAACCAAATTGGAAAGCTTGTCGCATTTTCAATCCGGAAAAGTGCGCCATGTCCCTCTCGATCTTCTTCTTTCAGCGCTAAGCTTATGCCTGTTCCTCCTGTTTTAGCTCTAATTTCTGATTCCACTTTAATCGACATTACTTCTTCACTAGCCTTCGAATTGTCCATTTGCAGCACTGCACGACAGGTTCGGAGAGGCACAGCGCCAATCATCAAGGGATCGAATCCTCCACTCCATCCAAAGGCATGCGAAACACTGTCAACAGGCCGAACGCTAACAAGCATGGGAAGCCGCCGATCAGACCAATGAAATGCCACAGTATCTCCTGGTTTTATGGTGATAGCGGAAGAATCAGATGAGCCGGCCTGCTTCATCTCAAATACCACGGATATTGAATCATTCCGAACAAGAAAGCGAGAAGTCAAAACCATCAATCGTGAAAGGTCACCCCATTCGTCATCCAAGGGCGCGATTGAATAGCATAGCTCATAGACAATCTTCTCTTGAGAAGGTTCACCCGTATCTTCCCGCAATAATCTATATGGCCAGCGAGCTTTGGCGACGCGGATCACTCCGTGTGCGGCACCTCTACTTGGTATCAGCGGAGTCAACGCCCACCGCCCTCCTTCAACCTGCACTGCCATCTTAAAGGCTCCACCGTTGTCTCTTCCTGACCCGTCCAGCGCAACAAGCCCTCGTCGCATTGGTTGGCAGAACGCCGTGATGCCTTCAGGGACCGCAACGCAGCCTGATCGCTTGCGATACCATCGACGTCGACGGAATCGATGCTGAGCATCATACTTTCGAAGCCTGGAGAAATTGGGGAGGCTCGGACTGCTCTCCCACCCGTGATCAACACCACTTGACAAGTCTACCTTCTGCGTTTAAACAACAGATTAGCACTTTTTTCAATGCGTAATACATTTTGTAGATTAAACTTACCCAAGATTCATCAAGCCATCGAACATCCTCACAACTGTCGACGTACGGCAGCGCCTTCCTTGGAGCATTAGGGTTTTCTCCCGCCCACCAATTTCGCTTAATTCTTGAGCCTTCCATTTCATTGTATTCAAAGCATTCTTCGACAATTTCAGGCGAGCCCTGCTCAGGAATTCGATGTATATCCACCACATCTGCATCCAATCCAGCATTCTTTCCAGGAGGTCCAGTCTCACTCCCTCCTCCCTCGAACAGTAATGAGATTTCTCTTAAAGCAGCTTCTGCAGCTGTAAGCTCCGTTGGTTGTAATTCCTCTGGAGAGTATTGTGCCGATATGATCTCGTGTTGCGGACATCCAAAAACAACTGGGAGTGATGTAAAATTCGAGCACCATACCTCTGCGAAAATGGCAACATCGATGCCGCCGCCCTTTCGCGTAATGCGGACGCCAACGTTCAAGGAAAACCCAAGCGCATCAGTAATGTTGGCTTCGCGGACTTCAGTAGAAGAATCGCGTTGCGGCATTGGCTCGGCATTGTTCGACAATGATAACGACACCCACGTAGACCACGACTGTCGTTCGTAAATGCGTATTTGAGTGTATAGCCCATCATAGCCATTACAAAAAATCTCTGCTCGCTCACCGCTTGGTAGAAATTGATCCCCAATCGAATCAAAAGATCGAAGGGACGAGTTGTCAATCATTTTCGCTTCAGGTGGAAGGCCGCTTGCTATTTTCCATTCGATATTTGTTGGCAAGAGGTTTCGAAAGGAAATGCCACAGTCGATGGAAATCGTGTACGCATCATTTACTTCATAAACGGAGAGCGACACAAAACGGCTTAATTTGTTATCGCTGGCGTCTGAAGCGAATCTCACGTATGTTCCGTTGAGCCTCCTCAAGTTCTCTGACGACTTAAAGAGACAGGTAAAAGCTGGATCTTTATCAAATTTACAGACGCAGCTCCAAGCGCACTTGCGCAGTCCAAGCCACAGTGGCAGAGAAAGCGGACGGCCAGCGCTGCATTTGCCAATTGCGATGATCTCGTCACGTGCCGATCCGTTTAAGGACTTGTGAACGCTTATTCCAACTTCAATCGTCTCACGAATCAATGAGATCAGTTGTATTGAGCCACCGAAAGTAAGGATTGTTTTCTCCAATGTTTGTTCCACGCTCCAAGATGCCCACTGGTGGACGCTCGTAGAGTTTTGAGAGCTTGCCAAGATCTCAAATAAAGGCACCAAAGTCTCTTCCGCCAGTCCGATGTCTAAATCCCGAACTGGTTCTACTGCGAACTCCTCCGTCGCCTGGAGAGAAATAGTAAGGGAAGGAAACCGCCGCCCGGAAGTATTACTATCTTTCGACGCAACATCAACAAAAAATTTGATCTCCTCATCGCATCCCAAAAATCGCACGTCACCCTTAGAAAAAGCATCCATTCCGGGATAGTCTCCAGGGTTGATATAAGCCAACGTCTGATCCGCGACACTATTATGGAGGTTTTGCTGTAAAGCAAAAGCAACTGGCACTCCACTCCGGTTTCTAATGACAAAAGGCTTCGCCGTTTCATACTTCTGTCGCAGTGCAAACTGGAGAGCAGCATTAGCGGCCTTGTGAACAGCAATCCTCTCCTCTGCTTCTATTCGATGCACAGCCTCATCTGAATAATCCCGTAATCCGCTTCGAGAATCAACTGCATCGGAGCGCATGTTTGACCAGCAGAGTTTCCCTATGGACTCAATTCCAGCGTCACTAAGATTCATGCATATCGGTCCATTTCGATCGCCAAGCTCGATCGAAAGTTCGCGAGATCCCTGGCGAGGGTCCTGATAAGTGGCTGTTATACTAAAGATACCGGGCTCTAAAAAGGGTTCCCATGTCCAAGCACGGAGGTTGTAACAGTCGAGGGATATGCTTGACTGAACCTTTACGCTGTACATGGTGCCACAGGTCATATTTCGTTGCAGGCTGATCTCGGTTTGCCTTAGGTTTGCTCGAAGCAATGTGACGTCATCTTCCAGGAAGGTCAATGAGCCGGTGGACAGTGTCAAGTCAATTTGATCGGTACTTCCGTAAAAAACCTCACTTGCATCATAATCAAGCTGCGCATCCAGCCTGAGTGACGGGAGTGCAAGGTGTCGAGAGAATGAAACCGTGAGCGGTCGAGATAGGCTTGCGAGGTGGTCGACAATGTCAGACAATGCAACAGACTCTATATCTGACAGGACCGTATCATTGATGGCATGAACAATGTCTCCTTTCTCAATTGATTTCTCCGCTGCGACTGGTTCAACATGGTCGACCACAATGGCATTGCCATTTTTGCGAAGACCCAGTCCCAGCTTTACACCTTCAAAGCTCACTTCAAAACCATACAATTTCGATTGCTTTGCAGATTTCTTGTCTTGCTTCGCAGGCCATTTGTGAAGCAGCGAGTGGATCAACGATATGTCCTGCGTATTGAGCATCATTGAAAGGGAATCAATGCTAAGACACAGACTGCGCACTCGCGGGAGATACTCGTAAACTTTCTGCTTGTACTCGAGCCCTATTGTCAGTGGTAGCAATAATGGAACTCGTTGTGCGCTGCAGAAGTCTGATGTCTTCGGGCGCGTGCTCAATTCTTGCATGGGTCTAGTCAGAATAGACAGCAGACTATGGTGGGTACTTCGAACCGAGATCATATCCGATATGTCGGGATATATGTGACTTGTTAATTTCTGAAAATCACCTTGCACTTCTAAAACTTGAACCCTGCTTGTTCTGTTTGTCCCTATCTTGGATTCAAAAGTAGTTGAAATGGTTGCGTTGGCTGTTGCAAGTCTGAAAAGCGATACAGGTGAGAATTAAGGTTGGGAAATTTAACACTTCCGAGCCCCAAAACGTACCCTTCAAGCACTAAAGCCCGGGAATGCCGGTCTGATTCGTCCGCGATGAATATGAAACGAGGATAATGAAATACCAGCTTTATGCCAAAACATCGAGGTACTCCAGTCACGTTCACATCCACTGCAACAGCTTTGAAGTGATCGTCATCAGAAAATTGACCGAACTCTCGCATGTCTTTTCTTTTACAATAAGCGTGATCAGGCGCACCCCATGAGCAAGAAAAAAATTCGGACATTTCCTCACACGGTTTGACCAAAGCAGTTAGGCTCAAATAATTCACGACAAGACTCACATCCATACGTGATGGACTCCGATCAATTGTCACATCTATCTGGTTGTCTGCGTCGTCGGTGGAGGTTTGTATCGAATACCCTTCCGCCATAACTGTGCCTTCTGACGGCATCGGACAGAGATTATTGGCATCAGACCCGTGGCGAATGCTTCTTTCCCGCACGTCAAACATGTGGACACGATGCAGCGAGACAGCGACTGATTCAATGGTGTCCCTTTCTTGGTACACCACCCGAAGGCGCGAGATGATGAATAGTACAACATCCTGCCCCGTCGTGACGCTGTCAATCAATGTGACAGAACAGTCGTCTCGATGAAGTACCAGTGACAGCCGATCGCACTGGACCTGAATATTAACTTCTATGGGTTTCAATTTATGGGCGGCCTCATCCTCATTCTTGCCGTAACGAATTAACCGAGCACTGGATGAATACACCAAATCGTTGGAAAATGCTTCTTGCTCTCCCCCGCCCGCTTGACCTTGACTAGCCAATTTGTCCCATGCCGCTTCTAAGTTGTTCCATGCCAATTTGTCGGTCTTTCGCCCCACATTACCTTCAAAAACGGCCATGAGCAGGACATAGTCTGTGTATCTAAGTGGAACGTGGACTTCCGAAATTTCGATCTGCGATAATAGCAACACTCGACTTTTCTCCAATTCCACGGCAAAATCGATCTCGGAGACAATCGTGCTTTTAATGGTCGTCTGGTCGGTGTTTGGCACGGTCTTATATCGCATTAACGACAAACCACAGACAACAACGGCCAACTTTCGAGCCAACGATCGACTGTCTATCCAACTTTTGATCGTAAAGTCGCCCAAGCGGCAAGATAAGCCAGATGCAGTCGCATAACCAACAGGAATCAAAATAGTGGGAGCCTCCAATGATATTTGTAAGAAACTTTTCTTTTGGATGCGCTCCTTGACAAAGTGCTGCGCGGCTCTGCCCGTTGCACCCATTCCTCTCCCTGGCATTCCATTTGTCATATAGTCAATCAATTCCTCCGCGCGATCCCTAAGAAATGTCAATTCCAAGGCTGAAATGTTCACTTCGAGGCAGTCGTCAAGCTCCGGTTCATCTAATAGACGGCCAATGACCCAATCCGGTAGCTTTTCGTCGCTTCCAGGAAAAGCAGCCAGCCTTCTGGTCGCAAACTTTCTGAAGCTAAATTGTAGAAACTTTTGTGATCCGGTAGCACGAAGCAAAGTCTGGCCAAAGTCATCAATTTTGTCGTTCTCTACAGTGTATATCGACCCCAGGTGCCCCTTTATACACATGCCACTACGAGATTTGCTTGACCGCACAGTCATATCTTTAACGGTCGTCACTATCAATTGTCGGCCTTGGTGTTCCTTGTTTAGACGCAGTATTAAAGTCTCCGCTTCTATTGTACCATTTATATGAACATCCTTCCCGGCGACAGCGTCAGGATCTGACGATCTCTGAAACACGAAACTCGCTTCGGCGTGGTTTGTTAAAATTGCATCCACTCGAAATTTAAAGTCTTTGTGAAGCCGTCCGATAAAACGCTGTAGTGCAATGACCAAGGATGGATTGTACTGAAGCTCACAAGCCGAAACTTTGACATGGTAATCTCGACATGCGCCTAATTGACTTGATACTTCAACCGCAGCGTGGCCTACATATTCCTTGTCCTCGGAACTGGACAGTTTTACATTATCGTCAATGCGTCGGATCGCTAACACATTGCGGAATGGAGACGTGACCGACTGCAAACAATCGGCCACATCCACACTTCCGAGGGTCAAGCGCATAATGTACAGCACACCATGCTCAAGCGATAGTAGCGCCGTGCGTTGGAATGCCACTTCCGACAGAGAGAACGCCGCCAGTTCTTGCGATGTGGCAAAATGTCGACCACTGTCGTCAATTATCACGAGCTTAAAGCCCTTCCAATTGGCTGTGTAGGATTGCTTCGGCGGCCCAAAGGATATCGGAGCTGCATTTTCTGATGACGTGTCAATATGTGGCTCGTGACCAGACTTGTAGTGACGGTGTTCCGTTTGCCTCATGTCGACGACGAATCGAAGCAGTACTTCAATCGCCACAGTCATATCAGTGAACGACGCGCGAGCCTCTAGTGTCCCAGCCTCGACCTGGGCAATATGTGAGTCACATGCGCATGCAACCGTGCAGTTGCAGCTGCGCCAAATTCCATGAGAGTGCCATGGCTCAATTAAAGATCCGGTAGTGTCGAGGGAAGGCACCATAGAACTTTGCGTTTGCAGCTGGAGACCCGACAAATCAAAACGCCGTTCAATTTGTGGCAACCTTGCGTTGTGGTAGAAATTTACTTTGTCAGCCTTTAAGACAAGACCATATTCCTCCGTGCCTACTAGAATGCTGGGTTGGATGAGCGATAGACGAAAGGTGGAGGACATTGTATTATTTGCTTTTGAATCCTCCATGGCGGACGCGCTCGACGCCTTAAATGCAGAGATCCAGCTAAGCTGATCACGATCGACGCGTGCGGAACTCTCCTCGTCAGTCGCTTTGATGTTATACCAACGGTCGCCAATCTGAATGACTTCTCCTGGGGCAACTGACTTTGGTCCGGAAAGGCCCTTAAAGAAACCAGAGAAGCGCGACCATGATGAGTAAATGAGATAGATGCGCGAATAAGCGATTGTTAGACACTTGCTATTCTCCGCAAACGGATCCGATTCTGATTCGTATACCAAATCTTTCGTCGCTGTCGGACATGGTGAGCGATCGAGGGAGCTTGACATCAGAAGAGGCACCCGGCCTTCTTTCTCCACACTCAATATTTCAACGTTGCATTCGACCCGCTGACGGTTCACAAGGTCCATTGCCTTCCACATCGTCCATGATATATCTTCGCACCTCACGTCAGCAATGGCGACGCCTTGCCGAAAACCAAAGCTCAAGGATGGGACATCGACATTCAGCTCATAAGTGGTAGGAGTAACATCTTTCTTGTCATATCCGAAATGTACCATGATGCTAGCCTTGTATTGCTCACGCAACTCCAAAGGCAAATGTTGAAGAGCCCGCCATTCATCCAAATGCCGTGACTCTTCGCAGATATTAAACTGCACAATGTGCTGTAGCAAAACGAATTCATCCTGGTCCAGTGTCATATGCACTGCATCAATCGCACATGCAACTTTCCATTTAGGACAATTAAGTGCAGCTGTGGGCCCCGAGGGCCAATTGAGCGATACTTCACCAGCAAATGCATCTCCGAATCGCAATAAGTCGATTCCCGATGATGACACAAGTCGTATAGAGCTCAGCATAATTTTGCAGTTATTGAACCATTGCCATCGGCAGGATGAATGATTTGAACTGGAATCCCGTATTCGCATTTCCGAACAAGAATATGAGTTGGCAAACACAATAGAGCTCGCTTCAACACGAAGATAATCAGGGGAGCAGTATGACACGGGGAAGACAATGAGAGGTGACTCCATTACAATGTTGAATTTCGTAAACGAGAACAAGTCAGCATTTGGGGCATCGAGTGCTGCTGATGGCTCTGCGATTACTTTTTTCGTTCCCCAAACCTCGGCTCCCATGATTCCTTCAAAAAAGTAATCAATAATTTCAAACCACAATTGCTCAAGAAAAACGAATCGCATGGGACTGAAGTGGGCTTCAAGAGAAATGTCACACCCGTGTAACTTCTTTTGCTTTGTGTCAATGACCACTCCACAGCCTAGCGACGCAACATTCGGATCGTCCCCTTGACTCACGTAACGTCGCGAACGAGGATACTTCAATATATCCAGCCTCAGTAAGGATGACTGCCCGGAATCAGATTTCAATCCAAGTATCTCTCTGTACAGCGTCAAGTCGCGAAGGCTGTCTGCATCAGCAAAAGCCAAATTGCCTACCGAAACATGTGATGACCATCCGTTTGCACTTGTTGTTGAGTATGTCACCGTAGTGCTATCCATTTCAGCAATAAACAAGCGGCGATGCCGTGCCTCCTTGTTAAATCGCATCCGCAGTTTAGATAGCTGGAAGAATACATTCAAATGTTTCGATCTGTACATGTACGCTTGGACTGGCGCTTGTCGGCTAAGATCCGAATCACCTTCTTGGCTGACTGCAAAATTTTCGACGTAAGACGGGCAATAGGGCGGCGCAGTCGTAAGATCACTCAGCTTGGTGATAGCCTGCCTACTGTTGAAAGAAGGCAGGCTATCGGATAGCTCATTTGCACTGTCATGCGATTTGGCGTCGAAAAATTCATCTTCTTCTGCGTCTTCAAACTCGTCATCGGATGACGCATATAGCAACAATGGATTGCCATCTATACTAACTTCCGCCAAGCGAGATAAAGAAATAGCATGCTGGAGTGCTGCCAAAGTCTCAGGGTTCCATTCAATATAAAGTTCGTGGAAAGTCACGTTCAACCGACTTCCACCAACTTGTCGTGGCTGTTCGCCAGTAACAGTTTCGGAAGAAGCCTCTGACGCAAACTCAAACAAAAGCAAATCTTTAGAATGGAACTGATTGTAGCTTGACTCATCATGTCCTCTAGGAACTGGGAATAAGTCCGGCGAAACTGAAGATAAGAGGTATGCATAGTCATCCCCGGCTTGCTGGTATTGGTCCAAAGCATCCAACGCTCTAAGTTTGGCGGTCCAGCTAGTGTATGGTAGTCCAGTCGCGTTTTGCTCCCTGACTGCTCTCCCCTCAATGCCCCTAAGTGACAAATCGATGAGCTGCGTGGTGCCGCAGCCACTTTCGTCGCAATCCCTACCATCGACATCATTCTCGAGGCGAAGTTTTAGCAGCGGAGCGAAGAGGACAACTTTAAAGCAACGGCGTACACCTTTGCTAGGCATGGCTTCAGTCTCGAGTGTCTCGTTGAACCGAGACGGCACAAGTAATTGCGTTTGCTCGCCTGAAGCTAAATTCGCATCCTGTCTCCACTGGAGCTCATACTTCCGCGCCATCCATTTCTTTTGCAATCTCTTTACTAATCGAACTGCCGACGTGGTTGCATTTATAATTAGCCGCGGTAAGGTAGCGGTGATTTGTAGTGTCGTTTCCTCGTCGTCAGTCGGACCTTGGCTGTCAATCTTTATGCGAGTCAAAATTGCAAAGTCTATCGAAAAGGGCTCAATCATTTGCTGTACTTTTCCAAACGTCGCCGTTTCAAGAAAATTATCCCGGTAAACACGTGAAGTCGTGCACTGAACCTGTATGTCCGCTAACTCCAGCCTCCACTTATCGTCGAAGTCAGTGCCGTCCAAGTCGACATTCTGAAAAGCTAGTCGACCAAGATCCACTACTAGAAGAGGACTGTCGAGAGAATCTGCCTCCGGTACGAGGAGCACTGGTGCGCCCATGTCCAAATCGATAGTAATGGACTTCTCCTTATGCGCCAATGCTTCGACGATAAGCCGTTGCTGACGGCGACGCCATTCTGATACGCGATTCGCCATGCCCTGGTAATCGTCGCTAAAATCTGCACTTGCCACATTTAGAATGCGAGTAAGTGCTTCAACCGGCAATGTCGAATACACTATTTCAAGCGGCAAAACGCGAATGCGTACAGAAGTTCGAGATCCACCAACTTCACTCACAACTCGTTCAACTTGAACATGTAGGCTTTGGTGATGAATAGTGTCAGCCAGCGAAAAAGTTTCGTCCGTCGAACTACTCAACTGAATTCCTTTCGGACCCAAGAGGTTGGGGAAGAGCACAACGCCACTCGCAGCTTTGTGCATACAGTCCTCGACGCGAAGAGAACCAAGGCGACAAGTCAACTCCCATGATTTATCGCTGTATAGCTTCTGCTCTTGCATGAATGCAACGGAAAGGATAACGACAGGCAAAGGCATATTGTTGAATTGTTGTCGGTCATTCACTTGTAGCGACAGCTCAGGACAAGATATGTACAGAATCAAGAATGGCATAACATTCCCAGGCTGCACCATTCTATACTTTGCATGATTTGGACTCGTCGCGTCCGTTGCAGCAGTTTCAGGCAATTGTTCTTGGTCAAGCAACACAGCCATTTCGTCGAACATTTGCTGTCGAATTTCAACAGACAAGACAGAATAAGCTGATGCGGCGCCTTGCAAGACATCTTTTGATTCTTTGTCGACCTTGAGCGTAGATCGCCCAGCTTCCGTCGTTAGCAATTCCTCACGAATTATTCGACAAGAAAACAGCCTGAATGCTACGACTTCATCGACTGACAATTCTTCTTCAAGGGAGAGCAGCCTGGAATTCGCAAGGGTACGCTCCTGAGTCTCATTTAAAAGTAGTACTCGGCGGTACTCATCCAAGTAAAGCTTGCGGTTTCGAATCGCCCTCGCCATTCCTAGCCATCCTTTGACTCGCGAATGCGTCGAACGCTCCTCTTCTATGCGTGCAAGTGCCAAAACAGCCTGACTTGCGTACAACCACCATCCTCTTGGGTTGACAGTAGCCGACTCGACGGGTCGCAACAGGGCTAAACGTCGCGCGTCAGCGTCGGACAAAAACTTTGTATGCTTCCAGACTTTCATAGCATTTCGTAAATAGCCCAAGTCCTCCAACAAACTGCGTGATATCGCAAATCGACATGGCGGAAGGAGGAATCGGATCGAGCTTGGTGGCCTGGTTGTTGCGTCGATTTCATCAGCTATTTGCTGTGCGCGTGGAGAGACAGCAGAGCCCATCGCCTCTTCATTCGACGAGTTTGGTCCCACTAGGTCAATCAGGACCACTGGAGAAAAGGCGTCGAGCACATACGCATGCCTCGAGCCCATATCATGACCATGCATGTCATCAAAGAATTGTTGATAATCAGCAGGCGACCAATGATTTGTAGCAATGCGAGCATTAGAGTCCCAGTATGCGGCAAGATCCTGCGCAGCTGCTCGCCTTCGTCGAACAGAAACTGTTTGGTAGTTGTGTTCATTTTCCGACTCGTCTCCAGGATTCTGGGATGATACGCGAAACTCTTGCAGGGTGACGCCAACGGCAAACGGTTCCCGATATTGACTCTTGAAATCGCCAAAACCCCGTCCAGGATCTTCATATCGTAAATGTATATTGCGGACTGAAACAGTCAAGTTTGCCAGCAGCATTTTTCCCAGCTTTTGTATCCATTGCTTTCGCTTGGACGTGACCTGCGCCACTCGCCGCACAAGGTAGGCATCGATGCGACTCTGAATGGCTTGCTCGTGAGCGACTGGCGAAAATTCTTCCTCCTGCACCTCGCAATTATTGGCGGCCTCCTCACTACTTGACTGCCTGACGTTCGATGGCATGACTAATATATTCACATCAGTCAGCACGACGCTGCATCGCAAGTCGTCATCGTTTGGCACGTCAGACTGAGTTTTGGACGACGATCCCTGACCATTATTTCCCCAAAACAACTGATCCTTCACCAGCAGCTTCCACGGAATGCGTACCTTCAACGTGCCAACACTTCCATGTGCAATGCGAAAGGGCAGCTTGACGCCAGCCGCCTGCTTGATGGCGTCGGGACGAAGCGTCAAGTCGCGAAAGACGAGCTCGCCTTTCCAGGCGCTGAGGCGCACCTTGTCGGCATCGAATCCCTGAATCAAATGACCAAACTGCGTGATCAATGCTTCCGTGACGTAGCGTTCCAGCATGATGTATCAAAAGTAAATATATCTATGTGCGTGTGTATGTAGTATCGTACAGTAAATTGTCGGCACGGATGGAATCTAATCGGAGTCGGTCGTCGGCTGCAGTGACGCGGATTTGTGCAATTGGTTCTGACGTCGAAACCAGTTCTCAATGAAAGTAGTCAATTAATTGAGTAGATCACTTATCGAGTCTCTAGATGACTGCCGCAGAAAAATGAGAGAAGATGCGGCTTGCATGATCAAAAATGAAATAATGGACGAAAACGTCGCGACGACGACCTCGAGCTGCGTCGCATCGTTTCTCACAGTGACAGTGCGACACAGTTGAAGAGCGCGGTGAACCAATCATGGTGCAAAAATCTTGATGCCCACAATTTCCGCCAACCGAGATCCAATCCACACATCAACGTGCGTTTGGAGAGAGTTAAGACTATCCCATAAACCGTCTCCCCACTCGTAGTGACAAGCGATAAATTGATTCACAGATACATCAACATCCATTATAAACTCACAGCAATACAACATGAAGGACTCTAACAATCCTCGCAAGTACATCTTTCACAGCGAAAACTATCATGTCCTCCCGCGCTGGCCCAACGACGGAATTGAGCAGTTCAAGCGCGTGTCGGAGAGCCGCAACACGCTCGAGCAAGTCCCTTTATTCTTTTTTGGTGAGGCCGATCAAGCCATGGCAAAATTGCTTGGCGACATGATCAGTAGAAAGTCAATGCAAAGACAAGATGAGGAAGCTGTCTTTTTCATCCCGTATGTGTTGCAGAGAAAGGCTGCCCGCGAGCAGCAAAATGTAAAAGCTGCCAAGCAGCATTTGGTGGAAGCCTATCGCAGCAAAGATGAAATCGTCCGTGATTTGCTCGAACAGATTGGCGCCAAGAGCGCGATTCACAAGGCATCTCGTGACATTCGTCGCTTTCCAGACTTTGAAGCTCTAATGTGTAAGTTATTGGTAAAGGAATTGGCGTCGGATGCCAACATGGAAATGCTCTTTGGCGACGTGGCGCATGTGCGAGGTTACTTGTTCGAGCTTGGTCCCCTTTTGGAGGAACCGCCGCCAGAAGATTTGGCGGCTACTATAGCGTTTGCCGCTACAAAGAAAGCTTTTGGTCAAGGCATCACCGCGGCTGCCAAGAAGGAGTGCGCCGAGTGCGGAAGGACTAGTGGGCACTTGGTTCGATGCACTGGTTGCTTCAGCGTTCACTACTGCGGAAAAGAGTGCCAGCGAGCGGCATGGATCGTTCACAAGCCAGACTGTCTTGAGTCCCAAGGAAAGCCAGTTTCGGATGCCGTCCGTGCCAAGGCGGACGCGAAAATAAAGGAGGAACAGGAAGAAGCCGAGTTCATAAAGGCTAAAGAGGAGGAGGAAAAGGAGCATAATATCATACAGTACTGTGTCATACCTTTTTATTGTGAAGTCGGCAACCAAAAGGTGGAGCTCTACGACACTACAGGCCAGAAGCGTATTGCACATCTGCCGCAAGCAGGCCTGGAGATTATGGAACAACACGTGCGAGAGGAATATCCCGACATTGAAATTAACAAAGACTTGTTACTTGCCGTGTTTCCAAAGGGAATCAACCCGAAAATGTACAGTCCCAGGGGATGGCTTTTAACGGATAACTCAAAGAACGGTGCCAACATTATTGTCTTGTACCAGCCACTTTTCGTTTCGCCGTCAAACACTGGCGGAGCTCCTGCTGGTTTTGCCATTGATCTATTTGTCGTCAAGGAAGTATTCGACAATTTTGGTATGCGAGCCGTGTGGAAACAGATTGATGAGCCATACAAGGAAGATTGTATTCAAGACGACATTGTCGGCTTTCGTAACGGTTGGATGCAACTCTTTTTTCAACGAGCAACGAAGGAGTCCATGGCCCTTGAGAGCCATGTGAACCCTACTTTTATTGATGCCGGCTTGCCTCTTGGTCGCTACCATGTTACACTCAGTGAGGATGTTGAAGGGAAACTACTAGGTCCCTTGGGGTGAGTTGGACTGTCTGTTGCATCCACAACGAACCGCCTCGTCAGGGTCACGCGAATAAGTGTTTGCTACTTAACTAGTTAAGACAGAATTAAACGATTAAAATATCCTGCTAACATTCCCGTTAGTATTGTAAGATTTTGCCGTACAATACACTTGATCACTTTTAACTCTCGAATGATCCACAATACTATCTTCTCCACAGTAACATTTCTGTTTCAAAAAATGACGCAACATGCCGCCTCGGCTCCCTTGTTGTTTCGCCGATACTGCTTCTTGTATCCTTCCAAATACAAAAGCTGCTTTTCGTTAATTGCGCCACGTCGCTTCTTGCGCAAAAAGGAAACCGCCTCAACTGGATCCATGTTTGCAAACTCCACGAGCGCAATGGCCACCATGACGGGCGCCCGCCCCAAGCCAGCCACGCAGTGCACGGCAATGCCAGTTTCACTGTTCGCCGCGTCATTTGCTGCAGTCTCGGTGGCAGCGCCGTAAAACGTTTCATCCACCAACTTGAGCCACGTCATGATGTGATCCTTGGGCGGACTCGTTCCATCCTTGTACTCCAGCTCGTGCAATTTAATGCCCGCCAGGTTCAACTCGTTGGCTGTGTACGTGACTTCGCAGACGCGCACCACATCCGTCACGTGGTGCTTGCGCATTTCCTTAATGTAGTAGTGCAGATTGCCTTGGCGCGGCGCGTCCATAATGAGAAACTTCATCTTGTCAACCTCGATCAAGGTCGGTTTCGTGCCGAGCGACATGTTGGGAGCGTTGCTGTGATTGCCGTTAGTAATAGAGCGCGATGGTCGGGTGTTGGTAATGCTGCTGCTCAACGTCGCACTTGCTACTGCGCTGGACTTCTTGCTTGCAACGTCAAGAGGACCTTCCGCTGCAGTAGATGCAGTCAAATGTTGCATTGAATAACGAGGTATTAATAGTAGCAGTCTGTAAGTCAAGGAAGAAACGCGTCGGTGTTAGGTGTCAGTGACTTCGACGACGACGAGGCAAGCACTCGGAACAGCGCAAGGCTAGTAGCGGTAGGCGCGGAGGCAAGCCGCACAAGACTTATATCGGTGAAAGCATCAAGGTGAATCTCGCTTTCAGACAGTCGATATGTAAGCAAGGCCTCGGCTGCAGCAGCAGGAGCTTCAGACGTTCCGAGTCATCCGATGACAATGGAAGAGCGGCGTCAACAAAAAGTCGCAACTTACACTCTTTACTGCAATACTCCGTCGACAGCAAGTTTACAATCAAAATCTAATGCTCTCGCCGCTTTCCGATTCTTGTTAATCGCGCCTCGTTAGCCAGGCTTGTCTCGTGCGCAAACGAAAAGGTTGCACAGCTGGGTCTGTAGTTGCCCCGCAGGGGCTTTTGCGACGATCGTTTTGGTGAACCACAGATTGGTATAGGTAGAGACGCGCGCGTAAAAAGTAGAATGTACTTTTTTCAGCGGGTTCTGATATAGTATTGTAGATGAAGGCGGACGAGAGGAGGAGGAAGGTGGAAACGACTGGTGTGAAATGTGAACATCAGACTTCCATGCAGCGCTGCTTGCTGCCATGCCACGCTGCAAAAGCAACGCACGGTTGGACGGGGCTGCTCGGTCGGGAATACTTAGGGTTCGAGTACTTAATGTCAGACTCTAAGCACTACCGATGCGACTTTACGAAACAGCTACATCAAAACGTGACGACGAGCGACCGTGGACCGTGGCCCGTGGCCCGTGGCGAAGATTTGATGAGTTTGGGTAGGATAGATAATGGGATCGGGTGAGTCAACGGATAACTGCTATCACAGCGGTGTTCGGTGCGACATCCATCTTACCATGTTACTAAATACTGGATCGGTCTCCCTCTGCTCACTATTCTAACTTGGAGACGAGTAAGAGGAGAGACTGGTCTGGGGCACGTATACGGGCCATTAGGACTACTGTAGCTTACAGGATTCAACTAGGATTCATCAGCTTATGAGACGTAATATCGACGGCTTATTCCAACGTGTATGAACCAGAGATCAGCTAGAAGAATGGAACAACTCGTACGCAACCTCACGGGTTTGACGGACGATCAAGTTGCGCTTCTAGTGACTGAAGGAGTGAACAACATTAACGATGTATCAAGCCTCCAGTTTGACGACTTGCGTGGCATTTTACCAGCAGCGTCAGTCTTAACTGTTCGACGTTTAGCCAGCGTCGGCAAGTACGTTGCTCGCGGCCAGCAAGTTAACGCATTGACGACGATGGCGATTGTTAACGCCTTTAACGACACGTCGGACCGAGCGCCGACGGCAGCGGCGGCTCCTGATCCAACTCGAGGCGCTCTCAAGCTTTCGGTCAATCCGATGGAAGACTTTAGTGGACTGTTGGACGACTGGGAGCTGTGGGCAATTGAAACGGATGCTTTGATGAAGCAGACGCCGTTTGCAAGTCTAATGGGAGATAACGCACCGCCGCAAGGCGACGTATTCCTACAGGCGCGTAACAAGGAGTTCCATGCCATGTTAATGAAGGCTTGCCACGGTGGACACGCGTTGCACATTGTTCAAGGCATTGAAAATGAAAACGGATTCGCTGCTTGGAAAGCGCTCATGGACTGGTATGGATCAAACGAAACGAGTCGTTCTTTGGTCGAGTACCATCGAAACAAACTCAAGAATGCTATTTGTGATGCCGATCATACGGCGAGCGAGTACATTAACGTCTTCATTACCAGCTCGCAGAAGTTGGAGCAACTCGGCGAGGGTACTACGGAGGCGACGAAAAAGGTTTCTTTCTTGGACGGCATCCAAGACGATGATTACGATGTCTGCAAGCAGAATCTCACTAATCAAGAGGACGCAACGTTCCAAGACTATGTAAACAAAGTAAGGAAGCGTGAGCAGGAGCTCAAGCGTCAGGAAACTGTGAACAGCTCGACGACGACGAAGACCAAGGCCAGACGCGCTCATAATGGAGGCAACGGCAAGGGCGAGTCGTCGGGTAACATTCCTTTCATTCCTCCTTTCATTTTGGCTCAGATTCAAGATCGTCCAGCCAAGACTGCGTTGATTCTGTGGCGCACAACATGGAACGAGGATAGAAGAATCATCCGTCCTGAAGACGTTCCGGAACAGACGGGAACAGCGACAGGGACCAACGGTGACCACAACACTAGTGGTACGAGCACTCAAAAGAAGAGCGGCAAAGGCAGGAAGTCGGGCAAGGGCGGAGCTAGGACACGTCGAACCTCGGCAACAACGGTTGACTCAACTGGAGTTGATGGGGGCGCTCCAGATGCCACGATGGTTTCTGCAGGCGTCGTGAAAACTCGCTTGACCAAGACCGCCTTTAGAGGCCTTAAAGACTCAACAGTTGCTGTTCGGATCAAGGATTCGGACGATGAAGGCAGCACAAGTACTGCTAGTGATGACGATGGTGAGGATGACAAGCCGAAGGATAAGCATGAGTCTTCTACTGCTACTGTCGGGAGCGCGTCACGTAAACGCAAACTGAAGAGCAGAAAGAAGCTTACGGCGCAAGGTTTAAAGTCTGCTTTAAAGAAGAAGGCGAAGAAGACTCGCCGTAACCCAAGATGCCGACGCGGACGCGAGTCGGAACGACCAAGGGCAATCATCGATCCAGGATCGGAAGTTAATCTCATTGGTGGTGTTGGTTGGGAGGTAATCTCAAGAGTTAATCAGTCCACCAGAGTAAACGGAGCTTTACCAGGAATGGTTGGAAAGAAACTGCCGTTTGTTTGCGCGGTGACAGTTTACGAGCATCCCTCGAGAGGACCGCTACTTATCGGTTGCGGCAACGTGGCTTGGGAAGATTCACTGGCACAAACTGAGTCTCTATTTAACTCACATTTGCTTTGTCAAGCAGGCGTTGATGTTGATGACAAGGCCGAGCGTGACGGTGGTCTTTCAAGACTGAGCTTTGATGGAATTGAAGTTAAACTGGATTTCGTGACTCAGTCGACGCTCTCGTTCTATCATCGCAAGCCGACCGACAAGGAGCTAGTGACAATGAAGATTCACTGGCTCATCCCACGGAAACCAAGTATGGAAACTGGTCATCCCTTCATACCCATTCGGCGAGCACCTGCCGAGTTGATTGCGGAGCGAGCGGATTGGCGCTCACGACTCGGGAATTGCCAAGAGTTCGTGGCGGCCAAAACGCTGCAAGCAACAACGCAGTTGTGCGAAGCTCCCGTTGAAATGGAGAATAGAGAGAACCCTCGACAGCATCGCATGAAGCGTTTGTTGGCGTTGCATCCAAGACGGGTGGACGGTCGCACAGACTCCGACACGTTCTTCTCTAGCGTCAAGTCCATACGCGGCTACACTTGTGTGCAATTGTTCTTCTCTTTAACAAGCAAATTTCTGTTTGCAAGGTGTTTGAAAAAGGAGAGCGAGTCGCATGCTGCGTATCAGGATTTTATAAGGTACATTGGCGCTCCGAACGTTTTACTCACGGATAACGCTCAGACACAAGTCGGCGCAAAGTGGACGAAAACAAGTCGCGAGCATTGCGTAAAGCAAAAGGCAACGGTACCTCATAATCAGCAACAAAACCAAGCAGAAGGAGGCGTCCGCATTGTAAAGCAAAGAGTCATTCTGACGCTGCGTTACGCTCAAGCTCCGCTGGTGTTTTGGTGCTACTGTCTTCTCTTCATTATTGACTGTTTCAACCACAGCGCACGAGAGCAAATCGAATGGAGAACCCCTTACGAACGAATGTGGGGCACGACGCCTGACATATCGATGTTTCGGTTTAGTTTCTGGCAGCCTGTGTGGTACTTTGAACCGACGGCCAAGTTTCCTCAACCGAACTTTCTGCCGGGGCGCTTCGTTGGAATTGCGTGGGATCATGGCGACGCGTTCACGTACCGGATTTGGACGACTCCGAAAGGAGATTGGCAAAGAGGGCGTGAATTGATACGCAACGTTGTGAAACCTCGCGTTGCGGAAGATACTGAGGCTCGCGCCGACTACAGTTTAAAGGACGACGAGTTTGAGTTGCTACGCAAGGACATGCTCGGTACGACTGCGCGCAGTCGCAAGCAAAAGCGGCAGGAGTCCAGGCGTCAAGCAAAGCAGAATACTAGTCGTTCCTCCAAGTCTGGTTGCGCTGGCGCAAGCGTCAGTGTTGATAATGAGGATGGCGCTGCAAGTTCTCCTCCGAGCAGCGATTCAGAGGAGAAGGGGGCAGTGAGCGCCAAGCGAGACGGAAAAGACAAGAAGGTGACGTTTCAAGTGTCTGATAATCACTCGGATTCCGAGTCGGAGTCGGTTGCGCTAGACGATGAAGGCAGTCACCGCAATGTGATTGTTGAAACTGTCGCCGAGGATGACGAGGAGGAGGACTCTGATAGCGAGACACCTAGCACTGCTAACAATGTGGAACGGCCTGTAGAGGAGGCTGAGGCAGAGGAGCTGTTTCCTGGGTTTAATCCTTTGCAGAAGGACGACATCGAGATGACGACCGAAGCCAACAATGCCTACTCAACGAAACAGAACGAACCAACCATTGGCGGCGCCCATGTTTGCTCTATCGTTGGCCATGAGTGGAAGGAAGGACGACTGCGGTTGCAAGTCGTTTGGTCGACCGGCGAGAAGAGCTGGGAGGAACTCAAAGACATGAAAGAGGATCATCCTAAGCTCACCGCTCGGTACATTCTGCACTATAACGTTACTCGATCTACAGGCACTGACCGTACAGTCTCTTGGGCCAAGAAAACCATGCGCGACCTTGACCGGGCCGTCAGGAGAATAGCAAGGTTGTATGACTTTCATCTCGACGAGAACGACGAGGTCTATACGGTGAGGCGCACGCAGAAGAAGAAGAAGAAACGACCTTTCTCTGCAAAGCCTGTACTCAAGTATGGAGTTCAAGTACCAAGGAATGTGCGCGAGGCTATTCGATTGGATCAAGCCAATGGCGACCAGTATTGGCAGGACGCTATCAAGCTTGAAATCGGTTCATTGACGGACCTCAACTGCTTTGAGTTCAAGGCGGCTGATCATCAGCCAGGAGCTGAGTATCAGAAGACGACATTAGTTGTAATCTTTGATGTTAAGCAAGATCTGCGTCGCAAGGCAAGGCTGGTTGCTGGAGGCCATCTGGTCGATGCTTTGGATCACAACATATACTCTTCGACGGTGAAAGGGATCAGCGTCAAGCTACTGCACGTTATAGCCCACAAGGCAAAGCTTCGCCAAGTATGTGGAGACGTGGCAAACGCATACGTGAATGCTTACACTAACGAAAAGGTATATGCACGAGCGGGACCCGAGTTCGGTCCTGAGTTGGAAGGCAAGATTGTAATCATTGTCAAAGCGCTATATGGTTTGTCAACCTCAAGCGAGCGATGGCATGCGCACTTTGCAGATACACTCAGAGGACTTGGTTTCGTTCCAACTGGATTTGATAAGGATGTATGGATTCGTAAAGCTGCAGATGGCTCCCATTACGAGTACATTTGTACGCACGTTGACGACTTTATGATTGTCGGCAAGGAGCCAGAAGACATTATGAAGCAAATACAAGCCATCTATTCAGTAAAATCCATCGGACCGCCGGACTATTATCTTGGTAACGATTACAAGAAGGACTCGAAGGGACGATGGTGCATCGGTTGCAAAAAGTACCTTACGGAGGCAATCAAACGGGTCGAGCGCACGTTCGGGTTGCTAAACAAGTTTTCCAATCCAACGGCGACGGGCGATCACCCAGAACTTGATACTAGTGAGCTACTCAATGATGATGAGCATCGCAAGTATCAGATGTTGATTGGCATGTTGGTTTGGATCGTCACAATCGGTCGAGCCGACGTCGCCCACGCTACTTCTTCTTTATCGCGGTTCACGGCAAGTCCACGTAAAGGGCATTTGGAACGCGTTCTTCGGGTGTTTGGTTACTTAAAGAAGAGGCCTAACCGAAGGGTTGTGGTTGATTCAAGGGACGCTGAGCTCATCGGAGGAGCGGACGCTCTGTCGGCGGATTACACCAAGGAGCTTGCAGACCAGTATGAAAATGCTGTAGAGGAGATAGACGAGGGTCTACCGGAAGCGCTAATTGACGAGATCCTCATTACAGTCTTTGTTGATTCGGATCATGCGCACGATCAAGTGACGAGGCGGTCTATTACTGGACTACTCATACTGGTCGGTCGCACACCCGTCATGTATGCGAGCAAGCGACAGGGGTCCATCGAGACTTCAACCTATGGTGCTGAATTCTGTGCGATGAAGACAGCAGTAGAGGAGTTAATTGCTGTGCGTTATATGCTGCGATGTTTGGGAGTGAAGGTGGAGCACGCGAGCTTGGTTTGTGGGGACAACCAGGGGGTCGTCCAGAATGCAACTTTGAAGGGAAGCATCCTCAAGAAGAAGCATGTTGCAATTGCATACCACAAGACGCGTGAGGCAGCGGCTGCTGGGATCTGCCATCCTATCAAGATTGATGGGAACGACAACTTTGCCGACTGCTTGACAAAGGGTCAAACGCAGAAGGCGTTCAGCAAGTGTGTTGGCGGATTCATGCATGGCTAAGCTGATCTGTTGGAGTGCTCGATTGTTGTCTAACTTAATTGGATTTGTTATTGCTTGTTGATGAGCGCGAGTTCTTCGTCGACTCAAGAGGAGTGATGAGTTTGGGTAGGATAGATAATGGGATCGGGTGAGTCAACGGATAACTGCTATCACAGCGGTGTTCGGTGCGACATCCATCTTACCATGTTACTAAATACTGGATCGGTCTCCCTCTGCTCACTATTCTAACTTGGAGACGAGTAAGAGGAGAGACTGGTCTGGGGCACGCATACGGGCCATTAGGACTACTGTAGCTTACAGGATTCAACTAGGATTCATCAGATTGATGAGAGCATTGTCCCAGCGTGGCGAGAGGAACATTAAAATAAAACAGAGAAGGCCCATTTCTTTTGCCTACTAGATTCAGCAGCCAAATACAATCTTATCATTTCGAACAAAGATGGAAAAATCAGCTAGTCAAGACGATGCTGCAGCTTTCGCGACAGAGACACGACGGCGCCACGACGACGAAGAAGAGGAAAATGAATTCCACGATACACGCAATGATGCTACAACGAAGCGTCAGCGAATTGGAGACAAGTCCAGCGCACGTATTGCTGGCAAAAAAGCGCAAGGAAGTGACGTTTTGACGCTTGATATTGGAGGAGAAAAGACAGTCAAGACGCTTCGATCGACTTTGACCTACGCTTTAGGAAGCAAGCTTGCCGAAACATTTAGCGGACGCTGGGACGATTCTCTTCCCCACAATAAAGAAGGAGACTTTTTCATTGATTACAAACCGGAGCTCTTTATTCCTCTACTTGACTTTCTACGAACCTTGAGCGTGGCGACGCTACCTGAAAATAATCGCGTTCCACCTTTAACACCGCACTTTGACAATTCAAGCGCTGAAGAATCGTTTCATCGCATGGTAGATTCCTATGGTTTGACAAATGTTCTCTACAATTATGAACTCTACAAGACAGGAAATCGTGCATATTCATGGAACGATCGAGTCAATCTGTCGGAAAGCTCTTCAATCTTTGACTGCCAAATAAAGTACACTGATTGTAAAGGTTGCTTTGTCATTGATCGACCAAACCTTAAAAACGTAGCGCGTCATGTGCGACAGGTGCAATCTTTTAGTGTGGCGCTGGACAAAACATTTGACGGTGTCATTGGTTGGATGCGGAGAGGCGAAAATACGGAGGTAGGCGAAGAGCGATTTTATGCTTACGCATATCCAATTTACGTTACCATGGAGAAGGGGAGGACAACTCTGATGTATTGTAATCATGACGGCGACTGTCTAGGGTTTGAGTTAGGCGAAAGAACCACGAAGAAGTGCGGGTCGAACTCGGTCCTCCGCTGCTGCAAGAACTATAGCACAGGCGATCTTGAATGGTACCTTGACGACGTTCTCGTTGCTACCACCAGCAAAATTCTGGAATACGGCGAAGGCGGAAACCTTGGCGACGAAAACTTGTTTCGAGTTGGATGGACCGCGCCGGACGACTACGAGATGATTCCACTTATTGAAGTTTTGTCAGGCACTTGCCACATTTCCGCTTTGGAGTTGGAGACGTAATAGTAGATGTATTTGGTTTTTAGCGCTGTGTCAACGAAATGCTACCATGTTGTGGTGTTTGTTGGTATGGATAGTGCGGATGGGTTTGCATCACGCTTAGCACAGCGCCGGGATCATTTGCAACACACACCCTTTCATGCATCTATCGATTCATTAAAAAAATCTACCTTATATAATAATTTGTCTAATTACAAGTTCATGTTAGCTTTAGTGTAACACAAGGAGTCAACTGTCAATGTGCAGCATGGTACCGGTACTGTAGCACGCTGTCAAAGGACGCAATCTCGAGTCGGCGGCGGACAGTTTGTGGACAAGATTACATACGTATTCGCGACGCCGCCACTCTGCTGGCCAAAGCGCCAAGCATGCCGCTGCAACATGTTGTAGTCATCACTCATGCTCATGTTACAATGTTGTCTCGGAGGACTCTGCAAACGGCTCCCACTGCATAATCTCCTCTTGTTCAGCAGTCGACATGTTCGTCACGGTCCAGTGCGCGTACAGCAGCGCGCCAATGTCGTACATGGCGTGACACACAATGGGCACGGCCAAGTTGTAGTCACTGACGACGTACAAGTAGCCAAAGTAGAACGAGGCAACCGTCGCCAAGCCGGCGTACAGCCACGTGACGGCGTGGAGCGATCCAAATATTACGCTTGAAAGTAGAATGGCCAGCGCGTTCGAAACATGCCAACTGTCGACAAGTTGGTACTGCAGCAAGCCGCGAAAGAGCATTTCCTCGCCAAATCCGGCAGCCAAGCCAAGCAACATACACACCGTCAGTGCTGTGATTGGTTTCCATTGCGCGCCCAGCAAGACCAATACCGTCTTGAGCGTGGCCTGCGTGACTTGTTGGAGCGCCGGAAATTTGTCTTCCAGTTTCAGCAAGTTCGGCAGCACTGCCAATGCAGCAAGTGGAAGCGTGCAAACTAATCCCTGGCGAATGGTGTCGAATGTGAATTGAATGTTTGGTCCGCATCCGTAGTTTGGTGTCTGAAAGAGTGCGCTGACAATGACTGCAAGTAGAATGAGAGATGATTGACCGAGTATGTAGGTAATGGGAGTCTTTGGATCAAAGTATGCGTCGTTAGTGGTTGAGATGTTCTCGTCGTCGGTAGTTGTTGGCGGCGTTTCTCTCGAGCAGAGCTGCGTAGATGATGCAGTCGAAGGTTGACGACTAAGTTTCAGTCGTTGTCGAGTCGAGACTGAGTTCTTGGTGCCTTTGAAAGGTAGTAATGAGTCATCTTCCTGCGATACTAATCGCAATCTACAGTCTCGCAAGAATATCCGATTCGCAACAGGCTTGGCGTGACAATCTTGCGGTGGCCGATGACGAAGCGGCGCGGAAATACTCGCAAAGGCTGCGACGTTCTCGAACAGAGTCAACAGCAGCAAGACATGCATGCCAATGTTAGCAAGCTGCATTGTTCGACTCTTATCACTAACTCTGCGAGTGGATGGAAGATAGCAGATGGCAAGCGCTGCAGCTTCTGTTAATCTTGTAGCTTTGTCTTGTCCGCTCGACAAGATTCAAGCAAGAATGAGTTGGTCTTACGTCTCACCGCCACTCGTTCGAATGGGCGATTCCGACTCCGGAAGGTCATGGAGGGCGTATGTGAGGGCAATAGTGATTGTACCGACTTCCGATCCCGAGGGGCGACGGAAGTCCAAGCACCCGGAGATCGACGTCGTTGGTTGGCATGCGTGTCGAGTTTTGCGCGGAAGACTCCTTTCACAACCAAGGCACTTGCCATTCTCACTTGCAACCCATTGTTTGACGCAGACACTTGCTAATCGAGACGCTCTTGACACTCGAATGAATCAAGAGTCTCATTCACAGACTATAGTTTACATATATTTTGCAGCCGCCTACCAAGAAGACTCGTCGTCATGATTCCATCTGCTTCGAAACGAACGCTTTCCTCCATTTTGACATCACCCAGCCGCGTCGCGCAGGCGCTCGACTGGAAGAAATCATCCGGTACAGTCTTGAGCGTTGCCGTTCAGTCGGATCGATTGAGTCTGGCGGTTGCCTCTCACCCAGGAACGGACGATAATGTCACGACGCTGGCGTCGGTGCCTCTCCATACAACGAATCTTGAAAGCAGTCACGCTTCCCGAAGAAGTTTGAGTCCCAAGGTAGCGACGGAACTAATCAAGATTGTCCAAGACTTTAACGTTTGCGGCTTGATTGTCTCCTGGCCAGTCCAAAAGGAAGGATGGGTTGGAGCTCCCTGCGGCAAGGTCTTGAATACACTCGATCAGCTCGTGACGCAAAGCAAGACGCTCCTCACCAAGAGTCGACCCCTCTGCCTTTGGGATGAAGCGCATCATCAGCCACTGGAGGATGAGTGGGGCCGCGCTTCCATTTACGCGCATACCAGCCACAAGACGGAGCATGTTGCTTCGACGGAGCAGTACCAGGCGCCTCTCACGCTAGCGGCGAACGTTTGGAACGACTTTTGCCGTGCTCATTGGCCGGAGCTTTACTACCAGAGTCACTCGGACGAAGCTGCCGTTCTGTCGTCGCTCCAGCGCTCGTCCACATCGACGGTGGTGGACCCATCGTGGCTGGATCACTACGAGGAAACGGCAGCCTACACGCACGCGACGCTATAGAGCGCGAGTCGCGTCGCCACACTCATAGAAGAAGAAGAATGCATATATGATACAAACGAGTCAAGTTAAAAGCTAGAGCAAAAGAGCATAGAATAACATACAGACAGCAATGTTAGTTAAAGAAAGTTAGATTATTTATAAAGCAATACTGTATACATAGTCCATGGAAGTCTCATAAGCACATGGCGCATCGCTAGCCAACGGCAAGCGGAGACGGTGCGATCCCCATGGTCCGTTTCAGTCACGCCAAAGCTTTGGCGACGCGCTATGTCTGCAAAGTCCCGATGGACGAAAGAAAATGCGGAAGTCTCGTTGTTGCAAAGCCATCGGGCTGGATTTACAGTTAACGATCGATGAAAATCGTTGACTGTCACAGCAAGTATGATACTTGTATCTTGAAACTGCCCGGCTAGCTATGTACCGGAAGGAACAATCCTGCATGGAAGAACACTCCTTGTCGCTACTGCAATGACTCAACACTGGTACCGGACCGACAGTTTGTGACACCAACAATCATTACCGGAGCGACCTTCAACGCGTGGACGGCAACGAGAGCCGTCCGACGCACCGTCAAGATGCACACCATTTTCCAACGGGAGCAATTGGTTATATATTTGTATACAGTTAGTTGTACAAGTAACAAACGGTAGGAGAGACATCAAGACGCAAGAGACGCTTACGGTAGGTTTCATTAGCTGCAATGAGGATCGCGGCGTTGGAGATCTTTTGTGACATCCGTCGCACAGTCAGCGACTGACGACCAGGACAGTCAATTAAGAAAGGAGGATCCAGAAAGCAAGTTTGACTACCTTATCCTTGATTCGAATATCTGCACTACCTTTTTATGAGCTGGAGCTGCTTTGATGTTACTTCGGCTCACTCGAAACGCACCTTTATCGCTTCTTTGACAGCATCACGATCCATCACTTTATCCCCCATTTCACTTGTACGAATCAATACACAACTACAACATGAGATTATCACTTGCTGCTTTTGCTTTCACATTGAAACTATTCGCCAACACTCGGTCGACACTGGCGGTCGACACCAAGACTGCCACGCCGCCTCCCTTTTTCATTCAAGATCCAACCGACTCGCTGTGTTTGGCGGGTGACGAGTTCAAGCGATGCTCGATTGATACGCTCTTTTACGTCTTGGGAGAACCAGGTATGTGAAGAAACTTAAATGTGGTGTTTAATGATGCATGCAGCTGTGTGTTTGCACATTCTCACTTGCTCATCACATTATTTCGTCTCCAAATCAGGCAAGTTTCGAATTCACAAGCGCACACTGGACGGCGTCGTGGACGAACTTGACGATGGCACTTGCATTGCCAAGAAGGACTGCAAATCCAAGGCTCAGAACGACGAAGTGCGCTTACTGAAATGCTCACACTGCGGCGCCAAGTCCTGGAACATTTTGGGCGACGCCAACACGGGCTACGCCTTTACTTCGGACGACGGCAAGTACTGTCTACATCGCGATGCCACGACGAAAAAGGCAACGACGGTGCTATGCAACGGCGACGACGCAGCTTCCAGTGCCGCCGACACGCTGCAAAAGTACACACCCTTTCAACTCCAGTTCGCCAGTGCGTCGGACATTCAGCAAATGTCCAGTCCAGGTGCGCGCCTCGTTGGCGCGGCCAGTGACGGCGATTTGAAAGCCATTCAAAACATGCTCAAGGATGGCATTGACGTCAACTTTCGCGACTGGGACCAACTGACGGCGCTCATTCCGGCTAGTTCAAGTGGAAATTTGGATATTGTCAAGTTTTTGATCAAGGAAGGAATTGACGTAAATGCCAAGGATAAGGATGGCATTACGGCACTCATGGAGGCAAGCATAATGGGACATTCTAAAGTGGTGGAGTTCCTGTTGGAAAAGGGTGCCGATGTTGCGGCATCGGCCAACAGTGGTGTCACGTCGCTGTGGCTGGCGGCCAGTGCCGGCAAGGCTGACTGCATCAAGGCTCTTGTGAAAAAGGGAGCTGACGTGAACAATGCACGAAACGATGGCATCACGGCGCTCATGACGGCTAGTGTTGGTGGACACGCCGACGCCGTCAAGTTGCTACTGGACCATGGGGCGGATGCTTTGGCGACGGACAAGGATGGTGTCACTCCGCTCATGAATGCCGCCGAAGCGGGCGCCGTGGAGGTTGTGAAAATGTTGGCGGAAATGACACCCGAGGATGACCGTCCATCATATTTGAATACTGTATCTACCACTGGCTTCACTGCTGTCATTATTGCTGCTGCGCAAGGTCATAAGGAAGTGGTTGAATACTTGATCGGTGCTGGAGCAGGCGCAGATGTCGTTGGCGAGAATGCAGTCAACGCGCTCATGTACGCCGCAGCGAGCAACCACGTTGAAGTAATGAAGGTGCTGTTGGAGAAGGGAGGTGCTAATATTGAAGCCAAGCACACCAATGGAGGCACTGCACTACTGGAAGCATCGACTAGCGGTGCCGCGGAAGCATTGAAGCTGCTCATCGAGAAGGGGGCATCCATTGATTTCCAGGACGACGATGGTGTCACCCCACTCATGGCAACGGGCTCGCAAAAGAAGGCCGAAGCTCACCGAGTCATTGTTGATGCGCTTAAATCCAAATATTCCGGAGATGATCTGACGACACATATCAACCTATTTTCCTATTCGGGTGGCAGTGCCGTCATGTTTGCGGCAGCGGCTGGAAATACGGAACTCGTCAAGGAGTTGATGGGACTAGGTGCGGATGTCACGGCTGTCGCGCAAGCCACACCAGAATACTTGAAAAAGCTGGAAAAGATGATTGCCGAGGGCCAAGTAACCAATGAGGACCCGCACGTGGATGGCTTGACCGCACTGCATGTTGCGGCGCAAGGCGGGCACATGGCGACGGCAGAGGTTTTGTTGGAAGCCGGCGTCGAAGTGAACCTTGACGACGAGCAAGGGAGATCGCCACTGATGCTTGCAATTAAGGGAAACTATGGAGAGATTGCTAACCTATTGGTCAAGAAGGGCGCCAACCCAAACACCCCCTACACCGACGATAAGGGCGAGTCCCACAATCTACTATTTGATGCCATCATGGTCGAGAATGAAAAGTTTGCCACCGCACTGATTGAAGCTGGTGCTGACATTTATCACAAGGACGACAAGGGCGTCACCAGCTTGCTGCAAGCCAGTCACCGAGGACTGGCTGATATTGTGAAACTCCTGCTTGACAAGCACAGGACGAGCGGCAAGTCTGGTTACATTGACGATGTCAGCGACGAAGGCATTTCGCCGCTCATTGCCGCCGCATCGGAAGGCCACTTGGAAGTGGTGCAAGCCTTACTGGCCGCCAAGGCTAGCATTGACGCCACCGACAAGGATGGAACGAATGCACTCATGGCCGCGTCGGCGCGGGGGCATTTGCTCATTGTCAAGGAGCTATTGGAGGCTGGCGCTCAAATGGACGTGCAAAACGCCGACGGACACACGGCCCTCATGTTTGCCTACAATGGCAAGAACCAGGTTGAAACTTTATGGGACCGATACAGTCAGTTTGCCAAGGAGCAGGATGCATCCAAGGATGACGCAGGCACTGGCGCTATCATCAAGGAAGCACTAGATAGTCACCGCGCCTTGGTGGATTTGCTTTTGAAAAAGGGAGCCAACCCCAAGTTAAAGGACAAGGAGGGACACGTTGCCGGTGACTTTGACTACCATCCCGATACCGATGCAGAGCTACTCGAAAAGGAGAAACTAGCTGAAAAAGCTCGACGGGAAAGCAAGGATGAGCTATAAACATTAAAATTTTAAAGTGACGCATTCTTCATAGACTTTTAAACAGTGGTGTTGATCGTATAGAGGTGAAGAGATTTTTTCATCGCGCATCAGCATCGTCGGTTAGCATTCCAAGGTCGGAAAGAATTTGAAAGGCTCGTTCCTCCACATTGTCAATGGACGCATACTTTTGCGCAAGCTCGTCACAATCCAACGTTTGCGCAATATATTTAGAGTCAACGATATTCTGTTCGAAAACTAAAGCTGTTTTCGACCTTGTATTTGCAGTTGTTGTAGCTGATGATTTCGCCCGAGTTGATGATGCACTGTCATTTTCATTCAGATTTCGTCGCCACTTGCTGGACTGTGAATCTTCGTTGTCGCGCTCAATGCCTCCACTGGAGCAAGCAATCAAGCTGGCGCACGCCAGAGAAAGTGCCGATAAAGTTCCGCCGACGAGTTTCGGCACCACGTTTCGTCGCAGCATCAAGTTGATTCCACTCATGACAATTACTCCCAACACACTCAGCGACTTGCGTTTGGAGACGGGACGGTGCGCCAGTAGCGCTTCGTAATCACTGGCTTCCATGGCATTTGCATCTTGATCAACGCGCTGAAAGACGAAGCGCGTGCCCGACGTTCCGCCCATGCCAATGCGCAGTTCGTCGTTGCAAAAGGTACTATCCAGTAACACACTGGTCTTTGGTCCAACGCTGAGCGAAAGCAGTGGACGCCGATTTCTATTCGTAAAGCAAATCCGCGGCGGATCAAAGTGCACCTTGACTGCCAACGGTGATAGTGACTTGAGCTGCTGCTGCTGCTGCTGCTGCTTGTTATTGAAACTGTTGTTCTTCTTGTTTTGGTTGATTACATCCGCATTGCTTCGCTCCTCACTGGTGAGTGGCACAGCGTCGCCGCGCAGCAGCACGTGAATCTGCACGCGGCTTTTGAGCGTTTCAAGGTGCACGTGGTTGACTACTTGCGCGACGACAGCATCATTGTTATCTTGATGACTAATATTCTTTGTTGCTGCAGTATTTTTACTCGCTGGTATTATATGCTGCCAGGCCGCCTTGGTGCGCAGCAATTTTTGCATCACGCCCGTCGACTTGGTCCATGTTCCACCGACTGGACTAGCGTTGGAACGCGTCGAAAGAGTGCGCGAAACATGGTACAAGCCCAGTAGCGGTTCAAAGCGACTATTGTCTTCATCGTCGTCAACGTGATAGGATGCTTCCAACTTTTCAATCAGCGAGAGAATGGTAGCATCGTCTTGATGCTTGTTAATGGCAGTCAAAAGGTCATCTGAGCTTGTTGACGTGAGACTAGTCGTATGTTGTCTCGTTACTCTCACTTTAAGAGTACTTGCTATAAAGCCATGCGAAACATGCAAGCAGCATGCGCCCAGCAGCAGCGCCACGACCGGCATTTGGTTGAAGCGAATCCTCATGGTCGCACGAAAAAATGACGGGTCTCCGCGCGCGAGCGTCAAAACCGGTATGACAAATTCAGTGCTGATGTGACAGAAGATTTTAATACCGGTACGATGACATTTTGCAGGCCACCAAATTCGAATGCCGATCGCAATCACTTTGCCTTGTTTCTACTACTGCAAACTCGTCCATACTATAGATCATTATAGCTAAGACAATACACCAGCTACTTGACAAAATGAACGATACGTGGAATCGCCTTTGGACGAGTTTCGAAAGCGCATCCGATCAGCAGCGACTGGAGCGGCTCGAGCAGTGTCGCGTTCTCGAGGAGATATTGGCTTCCTGTCGTCGTCAACAGCAGCAGCAGCAGCAGCAGCAGCAAAATGTCAAGGCAGATTCTCAACGAAACAATGGTAGCTGGTTTTGGCCGTTTACTGCAAGGCAAGCTTCCATCATTGCAACAGACACTGCAACTGCTGAACAAGCATGTGACATTTCACAACAATCACCATTATCACTCGAAAACACTTCCGCCGGCGTGCGCATGCTGCGCTTTTTTCACTGGCGCGAGCTGCCGTCCGACTTTCCACTTCATCAGACTGCTTGCTTGCGGGAGGAGCATGCGCTGTGGGCCTGTCGAGCCGTGGCGGTGGGTTGCGGCAAGCCACTCACCAAACTGCGCGACTGTTTCGACAAACAAGGAGCAAGTAACGTACTACTCGTAGCGGAGGCAAGTCGCACGAATCCAAAGCGAGCAGCAGCAAGTAATACGACTAATACTTGCTACGAGAGTGAAAACGCCAACGCCAACCAGCCATGTCACGACATGCAACGAGCCGTCGGAACCTGCGTGGCGAGCAACTTGTACGACTTGCAGCAACGCGTCGCGCAACGGACGAGACAACAAGCAGTGGCAGCAGAGCAGCCACAACAAGCAAACTTATAGATCATAAATGAGTTGTTTGTATAGATATAGAAACAAGTGATCACTAGTAAAATGGTAGCAAGAAATGTTCATGCAGGTGTCACCGCGTTGGGGCACGCGACTACATGAGCCATCATTTTTCACTCTCGCCGCAGTGAATCGTTTCATGGAGCCGCTTCGTCAAGTAGTCCAACGAGTTGATTGGTGCATCATTCATGTTCTGCTGCTCCCTGTATTGCGGCAGTGAAACTGGTTCAATCATGACATTCTTGTTGGCGTTGCAGAAGAACGCAATCGAGTAGCGATCCGGAATCGTTACTGTCGTGACAGACTCGTTAATTCCATCACTAGACACTTGTTCGCGCTCCTCACACTCGACACGCAGCGGCTGCACCACTTGATGAGGCGCCGCGCGCAAAACACTTCCCGTCCACATTTGCAGCATGTCGCCCACCTGCACCAAGATGGAATTTTCCAAGGGATGCACATTGATCCAATGGCCGTCGCACGTTTCGACGCGCAAGCCGCCAACCGCGTCCTGCACCAACAAGGTCAACGTGCCAAAGTCCGTGTGGCGGGCGCCGCGAATAATGGTATTTTCGCTAGCAGTAGCTGCAGTCGCAGTAGTAGATGCACTTGCAGGCACATTCACCTGAAACTCCGGATAGTGAAGCAACCTCAAGTTGCAGTGCTGCTCGTTGCAGCGATTCACAAAAAAGTTGACATCATGTTGCATGCCAAGACCAATGGCAATCAGTTGGAGCAGCTGCAGCTGTAGATTATTCATGCGCTGATAGTATAAAAGCAAGTCGTTACGAAACGAATCTGGTAAATCGTCACTGCTTGGCCACGGCGTTTGGTAGTTGGCGTCTCCCTCTCTGCCAATGTCAAAGGTTTCCTTTCGGTCGTAGATTGCATCGTTTTCATTATTATTTGCACCCGTTACACCATTATTGATGACTGCCGCGTCGTTAACATGACTCTCCGTGCCGCACGGAATGTAGCCGCGGTTGCTGGCGTGATTCTGGTAAACATACTTTAGTTTCGTAGCTTGGTCCAAGCTGAAAAAGCGGCGACTGGCGTGAAACGCATTGTCGATAAACGCAGAATCAATGTCATGACCAACCAGGCGGGCGCAGCCGAGACGTTGCAGTGCTTGGACGAGATGATTCGCCACGGCGGCTTGTTGTCGAGTGGCTGTGCAAGGCGATGCGTCGTTGTCGTCGTCGTCGTTAGCAGATAGGAGAATTGACAGGTCAATGACTGGGATAGTTTCCATAGTCATCGGATTGGCTTGATTGTATAGTTGTTTGATTCTATGAATGCAACATGAAGATTGTGGCTGTACGCTCGCTGAAGCTTTCGAGCACCATGGCGGTGATGGCCATCGTCGCGATCAATGTCGTATCGGCACAACAAGTGTAAGTACCGGTAAGACTAAATGCCAGTGGCAGCTGTAAATAATAATCTATCGCATTCTTGCATACCATCACTGACAGTGAATGATGTATCTACTGCAGTCGGTGGCAGTGACAAGAAGAAGGGCTCGATGGGTCGAATCTTTGGTCGAGAGAAGTGAATTCGTCAAACTCGAGGCATATCATTCCTTAGATCCAAGTACTTGTACGAGACGCAACCGCCGCGACATATTGTTATTAGTATATTGACTGTTTATACCAACTTTTATCAACGGTACAGCATATTACCTGGTAGATCCATAGGCCCAAAGTGCAAACGTACATCAAGCATGCTTACTACTACTTGTGTATTATTAGTTCGCCTCATCCAAGTAATCCTGAATCTGACTCGGCGTCAAGACTTCAAACTTGCCTCCCTTGCGCACGATACCAACTTCAATGTTGTGCGCCGTCATTTCTCCCTCAAAGCCTTCCCGCAGCGTCAGCAGCGCCGTGTGAATGGCATCCTCCAGCTCCATGTCGCTCGTCCAGCGCTTTTCGAGAAAATTCTTGGCGCTCACGTAGTTCTTGCCAATCGCCGTGGCCTTCCACGCAAAGTAGGCGCCACTCGGATCCACCTGGTAGAGCGCCGGTACGTGCGAAGAGGCGGCATCGGAGCTACAATCCAAACCGGCAATGAGTAGCGACACGCCAAACGGACGCACGCCACCCCGCTGCGTGTACTCCTGCATGACGCCCGCCGTCGACTTGACGAGCTGCGAGACCGGCTCGTCTTGTCCGTAGGTGCGACTGTATACTTGGGACGACTTGCGAGCGCGCTTGACTGTGTGCAATGAGTAGATATAGTAGTAACGTTAGTGGTGAATGGGTTAGATCAAGTGAAACAGCGAGACAAGCGTTTGAATCAGCGAGACAAGCGACCGACGGCTCCAACAAGTCAATATTTTACAAATTCCTTCCTTCACTCTCTCTCTAATGTAACATAACAATTACATACCAAGAACTCTGTAGTCAGGTCCAACACCAGAATAGCAAACTCCCGACGTTGGCGTGACGACTTCCATTTTATGAACATTTTTCACATCCACCAAGACGCTCGGCAGCTTTTTATCGGTGGCAAGCACGACGCCATCGACGGCGCAAATGCCGAGGCAGGTTCTTCCGTTGGCCACGGCGTTGAGCGCGTACTCGATCTGCAGCAACTTGCCGGTGCGGCTGAAAGTGGTGAGCGAAAAGCTGTAGGCAGAGTCGCCCATAATGGTGTTTGCAGTAAGAAATCAAGAGAGAAGCTACGTTGCAGAGTGCAAGAAATGGCGGCTCAATGTTTAGAAACAAAAAGAGGCAAGTATAGAAGCAAGCGACGCAGCGGCTGCCATTGTGGATGGATGCGTGCGGATGAGGAAAGATCCATTGTCGTAGTGGTATACTTTTCCGTTGTCGTACCGAGACTCAATTGAACGCCAACCATTCCGTCGCGCACTTTTTCTCGACGTTCATTATTTTTTTGTTCCGTCATTTTTGTTCCATCCATTCTACTCTATCGAAACAAGCCATGACGGATCAGAGTCATTGCAACGACAGTGACTCAGATGACGACGACGATAGTGTCATCGCCTTTAGCAAGCTAAACATGATTGGCGTCGATTTCGACGCAGCTGCTGCTGCTGCCACCGATTTAAATGAACAAACGGTGCAGGCCATTGACAAGGGAATCTGTTTGGGCGACTATTCCGTCTTGCGTGACGAATGCATTCCGTCAAGCCTGCGAGTCTTGGGTAAAATGCTGGCGCGTGGTGACTACGCCGAGGCGTTGCGCGGAGCGTCGGCGCGAGCGTTGCTGCCGTCGAACACCTCTATACAAGCTGACGCCACTGTAACAAGCGTAATGCGGGAGCGAGTGACGCAACAAATGTGTACATCCATCATTCACTACCTAGAGCTGCAACTGCTGGGGATTGCCGCACTGAATCTGTTTCTGCAGGCCAACTACACGGGGCCGTCACTGTCGGAGGAGCGTCATTTGGCTGCGCTGGCCGACGTGAATCCTCACGCTTGCTTTTTCGAGCGACTCGAGGCGAAAAGTACAAGTAGTAGTGGCGAAGAAGCAAAGACTCGAGACGACGTTAAAATGACGGCGCCCAAGCGCAACGTCAATTACCAAAACGCTGTGCTATCGGAACTCGTCGTGGAGGGAGAGTGGCCCTGCCAAGTTTGCGTCCATCCGTACTTTTTGCTGCTGGCCCGGTCCATACTGCTGCCACTGGCGGATCCACAGAAACGCTTCGACTGGACGCGATCGTGTAATATAGACGAGGAGGTGACAGCAAGGAGCTTTAATAGTGCATTTCCAGCCTATGCGTCTACTCTTCAATCGGCCAAGCTGTGGAGCGCCCGGGCGGCCATTGCCCACGAGCGACTCTTACAGTCGCGCGCACCGTGCATGACGCTGCATCGTGAAGTCGAGTGGTGCTATCAAAGCGTTGCAGCGTCATGTAACGATACTATGTATGGCATGCCCAACACACTACTGGCAACCATTTGGCTGGAGCACGGACTGGCCGAGCATCACTTTGAGCGACCAGCCAAGGGCAAAACCAGCTTTGTCAAGGCCATGAAGCATTCGGGACTGCAAGTCAGTGTCACGGGCGCACTCGGTAAGCGGACCAAGTACCAGCAGGATGCCAAGGCGCAGTACTTGGTGAATGCAATTTCTACAGTGTCAACGAGTGACCCGCTGGTGGAAGCAAAGCAAGGTGATGATGATGATGATGCTAGCACATTGGTCAAGAAGCAAATGATCGAGCACTCGGAGGAAGAAATATTGCTCGAGCGCGTCAAGTTTGAAAACGACAAGGAGAATGAGATTGCGGAACTTAACGTGTTGGATCAAACCATTCTACTCGCACTATGTCTCGACGTCAAAAACAACAATCCCAACGATGGCCTCACGGCGGAGGAAATGGGCGCCTACCTCATGCGCGTGCTGGACCATCACAACAACTGGATGGTGTACTCCACTGGACTGCTGGAACGATCGTGGCTCGAGTTTGAGCGGTCGCACGCCCGCGAGCGAGCGATACTGCAAATGCAGGCGCTGGCCGACCAGCACACGCAGCGATTGACCATGACGCAGTCGACGAGAGAAAGTATTGACGAGTCTGCGCCGGTGCAGGATCGGTTGAAAATGATACATTGTCTGGTATATCCGCCGCGATGGGTCATGATACAGGATTTGGCGGATCGATACGCATCGTTGGGCATTGTCACGAGCGCGGCCGAGCTATTTTTGGATATTGAAATGTGGGATGATGTCGTGGACTGCTACCGCCGCGCCGGCAAGACAAATCTTGCTGAACAGGTGGTACGCGAGCGACTTGACATTCACGAAACGCCGCGCATGTGGTCAGCTCTTGGTGACCTCTTGAATGACCCGTCGTATTACCAAAAGGCGATTGAAGTATCAAATGGGCGGTTTTATCAAGCATATGTGTCGCTCGGCGCATACTGCTACGCGAATCAAGATTTTGCGGAGGCTATTGTTAATTATGAAGCAGCTTTGAAACTGCGACCTTTGCAACCAGCTGTATGGTTTCGTCTGGGCACTCTCGGTATGCAGCTCGAGCGCTGGGACTTGGCGCTCAAGGCGTTTTCCGAAGTTGTTCAGCAGGAACCGGAGGAAGGTGAAGCGTGGGCTAACGTTGCCGCTATACATTTACGTAATAAGCAACCAGCAGAAGCGTATCCTGCTTTGAATGAGGCTCTCAAGTATAATCGAAAGAATTGGCGTATCTGGGTCAGTAAATTGTACACATGCCTTGATTTGGAAAAGTGTGACGAAGCAGTCCAATCTTGCAATATATTGCTTGACCTGCAGGCAACAAATCGAGCTACGGATGGCGTTCCTTTCGTCGAAGCAAAGTGCGTTCGCGCGATCGTTGGCGGTGCGTTGTCGCAGTTTGAAGCGACCAAGGATGACCCGGTGGCTGTTGAGTCGTCGCATCGAACACTTTCTCGAGTATACGAACTATTATGTCGGATTAGCACATCGTCAGACGCCAATGATGCCTGGATCTTTGAGACTCTTGCATTCTTCCATGAGCAGATAGGTCAAGACGACAAAGTTCTCGACTACCTCATGAAAGAATATCGATCGTTGTCCGGCATTGCAGGCTGGGAAAAGAACGACTACAATTTGCGAAAGGTTTGCGGCGTTGTCTCTCACATTTCTCACATCTACTGTACCAAGACAGATCGAGAATCTTTTATCAAGGCCAAGTTTATATTACGTGGTGTGTTAAAAACAATTCAATTAGCGCGACCTGACGACCTGGGCATTGCCGATGAAGTTGAAAGTCTGAAAAAGGCACAGACAGACGTTGAAGAAAGATTATCAAAAATATAATAAAGAATGCTTAGGTCTACCTTTGCCGCATTTTGCGATTCAATAATTCCTGGTTTAAACTTCTTTGATTTCATTTTGATTCATGGCATGCAGTCGCGCTTGTGCTGCTTCCAATGCGACTTCTGGCAATCGCGGCTGCAGTACGCAATGGCTTTGCATTTGGCGCACCGGTTGAACTCCTTCACAGTCACTTCCCAGTTGTCACAAGCCAGATTTCCGCATGGCGCACAAGGAATTGCCGTATGTTTGCGGACAATTTGGTCACGCTCCTCACCAGACAAGCCCATGTCGTCGCAGTACGCATCGAGGGCTTCGTTCCATTCTTTGGCTCGCTGCTCAAGCTCCAGCTTGTCAGCATTCCAAAAAATCCCATTCCAAAGGAACAAATCTTCCTGCCGTTCTACGATCCCGGCATATACCTTTGTGTCCCATGATCCAATTGGACATTTAGGATGAAACTGACGCGCAAGGTCCGCCAAGGTGGATGGCTGCATGCGGCGTAAGGTTTCAACGATGCCGGCCTTGTGTTCGACGAAAGATTCCTCGCTCCGACGCATGTACTGATCAGCCATGACTCCACACACTGCGAGACGTCCAGCCTCAGTTTCCAAAGATAATGTATACGGTACACACATAGCACCAGTAACATCGTCCAAGTACGTAGGGCTGTGTGCAAGCCATCCGCAGCAATCAAATTGAGTTATGTTCGAAAGCGTACAAGGACACGGCGCCAGTGGCGAATATCGGTATAGAATCTCCCCAGCATTGTCATGAAAATGCTTGTGCTGACCCGCCACGGAAGGCGCCGCGTGACATTCCTTCCAAGGAAGACGAGATCCACAGCGGCACCAAGCGTTCTCCATCGGCGATTCCTCCATGGAACGAATCGCTTCGAGCAAAAGTTCGTCTCCGATTTCTACCGCCATTTCCTTGACTGATTTACCTCGCAAACCAAATGCATCGTACTGCGCGAGAAAACTGGACATGCTTGTCACTAGAATGGACATTTTCATCGACAGCGACACCGGAGAAAACTCAAGTCTCTTGTTGAAGTCGGCACCAAGCATGACCAGAATGACTGCGCACTGTAATAACTCTTCTGTAGTCTTCGGACTACTTTGGACGACGTGAGCAAGTTCTGACGCTTCCATAATCTTGTGCATGGACAGGCGAGCAACGCCGAGTACCAACGCCGTGCTACCATTCGGAGCTGGAAAGTGCGGCTCATGAGTGTGAGGCGAATCTGACTTGACCGGTATGTCAACTGCAGCTCCCAATGCGACCATGCTTTCTACTAGACGAACGTCTCCAATGCAAGCTGCACTCTGCAGCAATGTTAGGTTAGTAAACTGCGCTTGAGGAGCGCAGCTCTTGACAAAGCTGACATTCGTCATATGCTTTCGGATGTTGGGAAGTAAATCTTGCGCAAAGCTGGGAGAGTCAACTGTGCTTTCAATTGCAAGCTCCTTATTGGCCATGGCCTTCAATTCAGTCAGCTTCTTCTTCTTTTTATTGTTCGTCTTTTCTTTATTCTTCGAGCAAGACTTTAGCCCGCGCTCGGCAGAATTCTTGCAAATCTTCCACTGTCGCATAATCGCAGCAGTCTCGGCAACCTTGAGCTGTTTCTTGCTGGAGCCATTCTCGGCATCTTCAATGGCGTTTCGTAGCTCAATGGCCCATCCGTGCTCGGGAGCTTTGGCTCGCTTACTGAAGAAAGAAGAATTCATGGGCGAATCGTTCTTGTTGCCGGAAGAAAACGTTCTTCTTCTTGTTTCGCTTATTCGCTTGATATAGAGGCAGCGAAAGAGTGAGCTCAATCACAATCCTCGCTTCACAACTTTCAATCTCTCGTTGGAGCACAAGGATTGATGTCACAGACAATTAAACAATGTATTGCGCTCAAGGTATGCTTTAACGAAAGGGTCATGGTCATATTCTTTGCGCGACTCTTTTGTTCTTGTTCTTCACCTGCGAGTACCGCTACGATGTGCTAGTACCGGTACGATACGTTTCTGCGAGTTTTCATTTCTGCCGCAGCCATGAAGGTCAAAGATCACTCTTCGACCGCATCTTGCATGCTTGACCTTGCTGTGAGCGACGGCGACGGTACAAGACTACCTTGCGATACAACGAAAGTAGTTACGTCTTATTATATTTACAAAGCATCAAATGAGCACTGAACCGCATATTTCTTCCGTCGTGTGGGGCGATGACGACTCTCGCGACGATTTCATGGCGCAATTCCTCCACAAGAAAACCCTCGCTATTGCGGCAAACTACAAGCTTTCGCTGACCATTAGCTCCCACTTTGTCACGACGCTCTTTCGTGACTCTCGTCCAATGCAAAATTCAGTGGAAACTGTTTTACACGAAGCTGAAGTTGCGCCCATTCAACGCGTCATTGTTGACGGAACTTGGACGTACGATGAAGACGTTACGTTGGATAACTACACCAAGATCGTCACCGCTGCTGGTAAAAATACAAATTTGGAGGAGCTTTACTTCAAATACAATCTTGGCAATGCCGAAAAGGTTCACGCAGCGTTGCAGTGCATGCCAAACATTTCGATTCTGACGATTCACTACTTTGTTTCCACCGATCAATTAGAAGTATTGATTGATGAACACTCGCGAATCATTGCGTCGGGACTCTCTGGACATGAAAAACTGGAAAATGTCACGTTTTGCATGACTACGGACTTGTCCTTTTATCTGTTGATTCCGCATTTGCTGCCCGTGCTTCCGACCATGCCACGGCTGACAAAGCTTACCTTGGCAAACACGCAACAACCCGTTCCAGTCATTTCGTTGCAAGCCTGCAAGGCGATTGCGTCATTGTTGCAGCTGGATGCGCCCAACTTGGTGGTGGAGCTGGAAAGCTTTCATTTTGCAACGAACAGTGGGCGCTGCCGCATCTTGTGCAATGCCATTGCGTCGGCCGGTGTCAAGGGCATTAGTCTTCGCTACTGCAAAATCCATAACCTTGACATGCTGGTGAATGCTCTGCAGTTGTCCAAAATCAAGACTTTGAGCTTGTTTGCCTGGCAAGTTCGCGACTTTTTGTGCCCGTTTCTAGCCATGCTGGCTCAGTCGCTCCCAAACATGTCGCTGGAGCGGCTTGAGTTGGATCATCATCGACATGTTTTGAAATTTGACGATGTACTGCGCAACGTTGCTGCCATTGTCCGGGCGGCACCGTCTTGTATCACCCTCAAGAGTTTGCAAATCCCCTATTCGGGGCAGCGGGGTGCTGCATCGGCGAAACTAGCCCGAGCGCTCGTCGCATGCGTTCGAAGCGAGTCGCAGTTGGAAGAAATTGTCATGCATTGTCCAGCCGATAAGACATCAAGCGAAGGAAACGACGTCTTTGCTGGATTGGCGGAAGCAATGAAGAACAATTATTATATCAAGCGATTCACGTTTCAGTACGATTATGCAGTACCCAGTGAAACCATTTTCCCTTGCAATTTGCAGACCCAGTCCCTCATTGACGCTATCACTCGCATGAACAGCTCCGGCCGCATTTACGTCAAGCTGGATCCAGCTAATAAGCGAGCTGGTGTCGACGTGCTTGACTCCGTATCCAACAGTTTGGATGGTCTATTCATTCACTTGCTGGAGAACCCATCCTTGTGCGCACGCGACGACGTGAATCATGAAAGCAATTGGATTGTCTCCTGGGAATGAAGCGGCGACGAGAATCACGAAAGCAATCGTATTGTTTCCTGGGAATGAAGCGATGATTGAGAACAATCTTTCGCAAGCGACTGCGCCCTTTCATTCACCGAACTAGTAATTTCAGCATACATTGCTCTCAAAATACGTAACACATCAATCAATATATATTATCAAAACACCAACGAAAACTACTACACTGTCGCATTACAGTTTGCCGGATCCATGGTCGTTTGCAGATTCGCATTGGGCCATTGCGTGAGCATGGGCAGCGGAACGCGCGCATGTTCCGCCAAATGCTCAAAGGCCACCCACATGCTGTATCGCCGTAACGCGTTTGGCTTGCCACTGGCCTGAATGATCCATCGATGCAATGGATACTGAATGGCGCCGCTGCAAATGAGCGCCGGCTTGCCAGTGTGTGGATCCACCGACCAGAGTGGACCATGTGCGTGTCCCGGTGGCAGCGGAATGGCAATCTGCACGCCGGTTTGGTCGTTTTGGTTGTAGGCGTGTTGGTCAGTAACAGTTATATTGCTTGGGTTGGCTTCGTACGCCAAGTTTTCTGTTTTTGGTAGCGTAGTTTGCATACCCGAGGCAGCGTTGGCGCTGTATACGGCAAGGTGTATCTCGGCAAAGGCTGTGCTCGTTAAAAGATTGGAGTGGTCGTGGTAGCCGTCGGCGCCTTCATCCTCGCGCAAGGTCCACCACTGCATGTAGCACAATCGACTGCCGTTTGCGTCCTGCAGCAAAATACCAGCCATGTTGTAGAATTCGACTCCCTGAAAGGCGTCAAAGTAGTTGCCAAACATGTTCCACTTTAAATTCTCCGAAAATGGACCAGCAACGTCTTTGGCAGGCGACGTTGTCATGTCGGTAATGGGTGTATCCAACGCGTCCGTGGTCACCTTGATGTACACAAAGACTGCTCCATTGGCTCCAGCCTTGATTTGCTCCACCGAGTTATCGAGAAACAATGACACGGCTCGATTCGGTGGCGTCACCACAAAGGTTTCCCAATGCCCGTCCGCGCGAAGCAGTCCATTGAGGTTGACATCCAGGAGCGTGCCACGCAGGATCTTGACCAAGTGGCGTTCACCAGAAGATGGAGCCGGCGGCTCAAAGATTGCATGTGACGCTAAACTGACGAACGTATAGTTCCACGCCGCTACGGTCCAGGTGGGAGAAACACTCACACTGCTTTTGCAGCTTGCAGCATCTGGAAGCTTGACGATGACGTTGCTCGCGTTGTGCCAGTCCATGGGAATTCCGAGTGGATATTCATCAATGGCTTGGAGCTTGACGTCAAAGGCGCAGGATCCTGTCGTTGCGACAGGAGATCCGCCTGAGACAATGGATTCTGATGCAGTTGTTGTTGCACTCGTCGTTGTTGTCGTTGCTGCTGCTGGAACAAAGTCGCCTCGCAGACCCTTGCGAAGCGTTGCTCCGTCAATGGCGAGATCGGCAATGAGAATGGCAGCAATCGCCAAGAGTGGTAAAAGGTAGGATCGGTCCGACATGGTTCACAAGGAGTTATGTTTGTATGTATGCTTTTCGCTCCATGCCCTTGTCCTTGACAAGCGATCAGTCTTTTTTGTCGAATAATGAGCGCGCAGCTGCGTTCAAAAGGTCATTTGAGACACTCGACTATGCCTCTGGTCGTGCGAATCGACCTCGCGCGTTCCGATTCGCTGTTCGACTTCTGCATTTTGTATTGCCTGGTCATTTCTGGCAATCGTTTGTCCCGAAGAAATATCAACAGGACACGCTTCAATGTTCGCTGCGACGAAAAAGTCATCTGATGGTCATTTTCGACGAGATCTGCCCATTTGCATGACGGCAAATCTTTTTCGATCCATTGCCTCGCTTGCCCATACAAATAATCATCAAGGTTGTCACCATGGTCAAGTTCCCAGTCACAGCCTTGGCTCTCTGCTCGGCCTTGCTCTTGCTAGAGACGGCAAAGGCTGAAACTTTCTTTGTCGACACGGAGTGTCAGGACTTTTGCGACACGTAAGTTTATGGAAAAGATGCGGAGGAGAAGCCTGTTGCTAACGCACCGCAAAAGAGTCTCGATACAATTTGTTGCGGCCCTAGGTAATTGTGATTTTAACCTTGCTCTTATCTTGGACGCAGATACTTTAAGATATGCCAGAGTAGCAATGCCTACACGAATCCGTCTCCTTCCGACATAGTTCACCGACAATTAGTGACAAGCGCCGAACCAATTCTTCATCGACTAAATAATGGATCCAGTTTCAGCAAGGACATTCTACATTGTCAAATGGATTGCATGCTGTATCCTCGTCCAGCCTCGCCGGATGAGTATGTCACGCCACTCAAGTTTGGAAGCAACCTTGGCAGCGATACCTTTTGGTGCCGCAAGCGTCACTTGTCACTCGCCGCTCGCGTCGAAGGCAACAGTTTCAACGATCCCACCTTTCATTGCTACCATGCCGGCCCTACTGGAGGAAGCATTTGCAGAGACGTTCAAATCGATGGAGCGACTCCGTACGAATACTTGCGAGACGGCCAAGACACTCGTCACCACATTGCGTACTGCGACTTGGCGGGCAACAATACCGTCGCCGACTGCACGCAAATGTACATTACGGATGACACCTTGCCGTATGCACTGCAGTGGCTTCCCAGTACGGTCCAATATTTGTTACTCAACGGTAATCCTGGCATTACCAATCTGACAGCCGGCATTTTCAAAAACAATCTTGAGAATCCAAAAGGCTTGAAGGCATTGTTCATGGACGAATGCAACATTACCTTTATTGACTCGCGCGCCTTTGCCGGTCTCGACCACTTGGAAGCCTTGAACTTGAACATGAACTTGATGACGTCCTTTCCCGAAAAGATGCTGGAACCAACCAGACGGTTGCGACAGCTTTCGGCCATTACTTCCGGCTCCAAGTACGCCAGCCTCGTTGGTCTCCCGGACGATTTATTTAGCTACACGCCCAACATGCAGCGCATCATCATTTACGGACATGCCAGCATTACTTCGTTTCCGGCCAATATTTTTAGAAACTTGACCGAATGTCAAATCATCTCCTTTGTCAACTGCGGTTTTACCAATGCTGGTTTTCCGGATGGAGTCTTTAGCGATATGACCAGTCTCATGTATTTTGACTTTTTTGGTAACAAGCTCACGAAAGTGGAGAAGCGCTGGTTCAGCGGAAGCTGGGGCAAAAACGTTTTGCGACTGGCGCTGGATACCAACCAAATCACGTCGGTGGAAACGGGCGCACTCGACTCGCTGATCAACTTGGAAGTCTTGTACCTGCATCGCAACAAGGAACTATTGACCATTCCAAAGAGTGTGATTGCCAACAATACCAAGTTGCGACACTTGACGCTGCAGGGCAACCAAGATTACATTCCAGCCTTTCGCGACCGGGACGAGTTGTAGGCCACCTCCAGAACTTTGAAAAGTATGTAAACTTATGTTTAATTATTTTTTGTTTAATGCGATGTGTCATTTTGTCTACCTGTATGCAATTCTGTACCGTTGTTGGCCCATGACTCGAGGCGCCATGGGCAAGGAGTGCTAGCTAGCGAGTACCAGTGAGATGCTAAAACCGCTATGACGCGTATTTTCCAAGAGTGCGTGAATCTCTCACATCCATTTCCACAAAACAGCCATGGCAAGTGAGGCAATCAATGGACGAAGTCAACGTTTCCGAGACTGCATTACAATTACATTTGCGCTATTAGGCCTCTATTGGTTCGCCTCATCATTCTTTTTGGCCAAGAAGAATCTTTCCCTCGTGTCTTCATGTCATGAATCGGAGACACTTCTCACACAAGTCCTTGGCTTGACGGAAACTCATATAAGTTTGCTACAAACCCAAGGAATTCTTTCCAAATCATCTGAATCAAGTCGTCAAGGATGTTGGATGCCTCGGCGAGTGGAATCCGTCATGCTGTTGCTTGTCGACGCGCTTCGGTTTGACTTTTGCCTTTACAATCTACCAAAATCCGTCGGCTCGAGACTGCCGTCACTCAAGCAGCAGCAAAACGATGATTATTTGAATCAAACGACTCGACTCTTTCGCTTCGTCGCCGATCCTCCGACTGTGACAATGCAGCGCCTCAAAGCCTTGACGACTGGTGGCTTGCCAACCTTTGCCGACATTTCCGCCAATTTCGGAGGAGCCTCGCTCGAGGAAGACTCCTGGCTGCATCAGCTCATGAAACATACGCGCGACGACTATGCGGCTCGCGGACGCCGTCAACCAGCGCAGTCAGCCTTTGTCGGCGACGATACGTGGATTGACTTGTTTCCAAATTTGTTTACGCAAGCACATCCCTATCCAAGCTTCAATACGCGCGATTTAAACACGGTGGACGATGGATGCATGGCGCATTTGCCAAACTTGACGCACAGCTTTCTCCACAATGACTTGGAAATGGTGATTGTCCACTTTTTGGGCGTTGACCACGTTGGTCATACCTACGGCCCTCACAATGTACACATGGATGCCAAGCTCCAGCAAATGGACCATGCACTCGCCAACGTGTTGGATCAAGTGGACGCTTCCAATAGCTCATGTCAAGCCGTCTTGATCTTTGGGGATCACGGCATGACCGAGGACGGCAACCACGGTGGCGGCACCGAGGAGGAAGTCAGTGCGGCCTTATTTGTCCACGTTTCGCCCGCGTGCGAAGATATGAATGAAGCGATTGCGCTGGAGCGCGACTCGTCCTTGCTGTGGAGCGCCTCGCAAACCTTTGCGTCGATACACCAGATTGACATGGTTTCTACCTTGTCCATGATGTTGGGACTACCTATCCCGTTTGCGAATTTGGGAAGCATGGTGCCGTCGCTGCTGCCGGGGTATGGGCATTTGCATGTAGCCACGTCGCTAGCGCTCAACGCCGCCCAAGTATGGAGATACTTGACCATTTACTCGGAAACGGCCAACAAGCTGCCTTTGGGAAATTTGAAAATGCAGCTTGATATTGCAGTGTCTGCCTATCAAAATGTTTTGGATGCGCTTCGCCAAGACAAGGTGCTGGACGCTGACAAGTGCAACCAAGCTTCGGGGCTGCTCAAGTTGTTCTTAACGGAAGCACTTGCCCTGGGTCAGCGCGTCTGGACTCGCTTTGACAATGTTGGAATGATTGGCGGAGTTACAGTGCTGCTGCTCGCCAGTGTCGCATACGCTTCTCCGTTGGCCAGTGATGGCTTTAAGCATTTACGTCGCCTGCAGCGCGACCACATGTTGGAAGTGTCTCTTGCACTATTCGCCATGCTGTTTCTTTGTGGACTACTCACGTTCAGCAACAGCTACATTTACGAGGAACAGCATGTAATCATGTTTTCCATGTCACTTGTATCAATTGCAGTGGCTGCGCGAATACGAAACGACTCAAAGTCGTGCACGGTGTGGCGCGGCGTGCTTGTATTGCCGATTGCTTCCAGACTGAATGAAGTGTTAATATCGGGACATGGACTTGATCCCTCCATGCAGGCTCACTTGGCTCACCACCCGCTGGTCTTTGTGGCGAGTCTTGCAGCGCTGGCTGCTATTCGATGTTATTGGTACCAATGTCGAATCATCAAGTCGTTTTGGCAAGCGACGCTCGACTGCCTTGTACTGTTCTTCTTGGCTGGGAGCTGGTGGGAGAAGAGTCTTGCGGATCCTAGCCGGAACGGGTTCGTTCTGTGCCGCATCGCACTGTTTTGGCTGGCAGTGGGAACCTTCACCGCGTTCCGCGATGCCATGACTGCTAACAATACAGTGGCTAGTCCTAATGATGCCTACCCGACGGCTACCTTCTCAGCACTCTTCAAAATGGCGATGGCTATTATGATAGTGACGGGCCCATCTGGGGCCGCTTCACTCGTCTTTCTTTTGCTTCAGGCCATGTCAATCTACATGTTGTCGCAGCTCGTTGGATCACTGCGAATCCATTCATTCGTCATTGCCACAATGAGTCGGCTGGTGATTCGCCACATGTTCTTTGCCACAAACCACGGCTGCGCCTTTAACCGACTGCAGTATTCGTCAGCCTTTGTCGCGACTGACGAATTCTACTTTGTATTTGGAGGCCTTTCCTTGTTTCTCAATACCTTTGGATGGGAACTATTTGGTTTGGCGTTTGTTTACATGCTCAGCAAACAACACCACCGCCATTCTCTATGCCGCATATATACGTTGCTGCAGCTGCTGGAAGCGCTCACAAGCTGCGTTTCCGTGGCCATGTTGCGACGACACCTCATGGTGTGGGACGTTTACGCGCCGCATTTCATCTTTGTCTCTATTTTTACCGCTCTGCATGGACTCTGGCTGCTCTCCTGTAACTTGCTATCAATACTATAGACTTGTGTAAATCGTGTACGAAATATGGTATACTACGGTTAGCATTTGATGGCAGCTAAAACAATGCGGGAGGGTACAGTACAGTACCTTGACCAGAGTATATATAGGCGATAGTCGTAGCGGTAATGGAGTGCGGACGTCCACGCGTTCCTTTTTTCTTCTGCGAAACATCAACATGATGTGCAAAAGTAAAGACCAGGCGAGCTGCCCATCAATTAAATTTAGATGCAAGAGCCTTGATATGAAGCAAAGACTATACTATTATACATTCATTCTTATCGTCTGCAAAAGTTCCATCGTAACGGCGTTTGGCGCGACACCATTGCCTGGCGGCGGCGTTTCGACATGTCGAAACCTTTGTCGACAAAACCGACGGCAATGTCATCATATGACAACCATAAATGCGCAGCAACGGCGAGCCGTTTTTTACGACGACAATGAGAATAGCAATGACCTTAATTATGTAAATGATGTTATTGATGACGATGAAAGCAGCCACTACTACGAAACTACTTCATTGGATCGCATGACGACGACGAGAACGAACGACGGAAACAATCTGCTGCGACGAAATCTGCAAAAACCAATAACTGGCGCCGCACCATTAATCAAGCGACGGAACGAAGATAGATATTTTGACGAGTATAAATATGAGCAGGAAGAAGACGATGATGAGAATGATTACAACGACGACGATGACGATTACGACGACGACGACGACGTAGACGACGAGGCAAAAACGACTGGAAACTTTTGGTCAAATCCCAACGCTGCTTCCATGGACCGATTTCGCCAGCGGCAGCAGCTGCCACGGCGAGATGCTTCCACTAGGCCACGGATGTCCAGTCGAGGCCGAAGAGGAGATCCTTCATCGCAGCAGCAGCAGCAGCAGCAGCAGCAACGGAGACGATCTACCTTTCGGTCCGGAACGCCTCCGCCACCGGCACCCTTTCGCGACTTTTACAATAAACTCTTTTGGTACGGCGTCAACGATGATAGTGACGACATAAATGATGACGACCGTAATCCAGCCGATCCAACCATGTTTGGAGGTACCAAGGGAAAGTTCAACGGACTGGCGTATCTAAAAGTGGCAGCGTCAGACGAGCCCGACTATGACACTGCGGCGAGACGACAACGTCGACGACGACCTGCAACGAATCGAGAGGATGCTTCAACAGTTAGAGTATTACGTGGACCACCAGGAGAGTCACGCACGGAAGTGACGCCGCCGGATGATCCTCCCAACCCATGGCCAAGCACGCAACAACGACGACGGCGCAACGCGCCAGATTGGCCGGCGGAAACGGTGTCGTCGTGGTTTGACGAAGGCGACGATAACGATTTATATGACGACGATGACTATCAAGACGATCAAGATGATGAACGCTACAACAAGCAGCAGCAACAATCAGACTCGCGAAAACGATCATCATCACCACTGTGGAAGGCGATTGACTCGTTCCTTGGCCTGGATCGACAAGAGATGCAGAGACAAGCGACATGGTACAATGATCAAATGGGAATCGACAAGAATAGACAGCGGCAACGGCCAAAACAACCAATAAAGCAGCAGCAGCAGCAGCAGCGACGTCCACGTCCTGGTTATCTATACGCCATGGGCGAGGACGATTTAGAGGATGAAACGTTTAATGGTGGTGAGGATGAAGTTGTGGTAGATGTCGATCCAAAACCCGTGGTTGACGGTTCCAATAAAGACGGACCAAACGTAGCAGCGGTCAATGACGATGACGATAATAAAGACAGCATGGCAGCGGCGCAGAAGAAGGACCTTTCCTGGCAGGAGCGAGCAGCTGCCGTGGAACGTGTTCCTCCAGCTGGAATACCGGCATGGGGACCATCCGGCGAGCTGGACATTGACGCACGCACCAAGAGCATTCTTGACGCGCTGGAAGATGTCGTCAATGCCAAACTGCGCGTCAGCGAGCAAGAAAAGCTTGTGGAACTTGCCAAGGAGCAAGTGTCAGTGCTGCGGGTGGAGGCGCAACTAACGCAACGGCGCCTCGAGCAATCGCGACAACCTATCAACACAATGCAAAACGCGCTACGCAAGCTTGACTTTGACGTTGAAGAAGCTTCACGCAAACTGCGGCTATGCAAGAGTCGGCTATCTTTCGCCAAGGAAGAGTTGGCTGACTTGGAAGCTCGCCACTGGGCAGTCTTGAGCTTTTACAATCCCGATGTGGTGGCAGCGAATCTTGCGGATGCCTTTCGTGAATTGGAAGAAAGTGAACCGGCGGTGAAACAGTACAAGGAGGAAATGGAGGCGTCAGAGTCATCGGCAACGACATTAGAAACGAGTAACGAAAAGGAATGATCATATAACATTCGAACTGACTAAACAATTCTAAGCAAGCGCATTTTACGCTATGGTTAAGCAATTGCTTGCCTTTGGATATGGCTTGATACGTTAGTTAGTACCTAGTTTACCAAGCGCTCGTCCCGGTACTGCACTGGTGGTTGGGTTTGCGATCTCAGAGCTTGTTCCGCTGTCGCTCTTTAAATATTTAGCACATGGAAAGTGTTGGTGGTCTGAGCAGCCCCAAGTAGTGCGATTGACCATTCTTTTTAAAATTTTTGGTTCAATTATACGTGTTCAGGAGGCGTAGCAAGTCAGAGACCCAAACACGCCACGAGAGACAAGAACCGTGTATATAGGTTGTGATTGACTGAGAGCGATGGATGCCCTGCAGAACAATTAAGAAAATTGCTGAAGCAAACGGTCGACTGGACAGTCGTTGCCGCCTTGTTTTGATTCCGCGCAGAACGCGTTAAAGCCGTCCAAACACCAGTTGCGCTTCTTCAATCCCAGAAGCATAATGACAAGGCAGCCCACTGTTGCGAGGGCGATGATTGTTGCAAGAATGAAGATGATAATGCTTGCCTTGCCAGTGCGTTTAACGTAGCCATCGATTTTGCTTTTGCCCAACAGCGCCCCGGTAAAGCAAACACCAAAGTAAAAGACAGCGTAGCTCCAGTGCAGAATGCCAGACGTGAGAACGATAAAGACGACGCTCGACGCCGTCAAAACAATCATCGTCGCAGTCGTGGCGCTTGACACGCGCGGATTGACTCCCATTTCAATCATGAGAGGCCCAAGCACCATGCCACCACCGACACCAATCAAACCCGCGACAATGCCCGCGACAAACGTAAACATGCCAAACAGTTGAAGGTTTCTCCAGTCCCACTGTGGGTCGTCGCGTAAATATGGATATCGCACGGCGACGCGTGCCACTTGGCCTTTGTAAAGCTTACGTCCAAAGATGCAGGAGAATCCAAGCAACCATGCAAACTGGACAACAATCAAAACAATATACCAGGGACTCTGGCAAGTAATACCAATTATGGATTCGACACCCTTTCCACCTTTCATGAGAGTCAGCACTAACAGACCAATCCACAATATAGCGAGTGAAACAATCTTGCTGATGGGGTATTGGATGGAGTCAACTTCCAGAAACGCAATACGCCGCTGAAGCTCCTCATTGGCACATGTTTCAAATGAAAGTGGGCGCGACGATCGAAATACGTCCGACTCGAAATGTGCCGTATCATCATCATCATCCATGTCGTTGCTTGCTGGTAACCCATCCTCATACACTTTGACATCCACTGCCGCAACACTCGTAACTGCGGAACCATCGGCCACAGAAGCTGCGCCGTCAGTCGCATCTCCATCAGCCACCATTGGCAACGGATCGTACTCGCCGTCGCTCGACGCCATTCGCATGACTCCATCTCGCTGCTCCGTATCGTTCAACCTCTGCTCCGCCTTTTGCGCGCTAAAATACTTGACAAAGGTTTTTTGGGATGTCACACCAAGTATGAGACCCGCCAGTAGCAAGTACATGTAGTTTGGTAGCAACTTTTGCACCAGCACGCCCAGGACGGCGCCCGCCATTTCCATGGGCGCTAAAAAGAGCGCCATGTCGTAGTGAATGAGTGGTCGCGTATAATAGCGTCTTGCATACTCTAGTTCCTGCAAAGTCGTCAATGGAACCTGCAAGGTGCGCTTCGATTCCGTCTTGTCCTTGTCGTCGACTACTCCCGGGTCGGAGCGAACGTGTTCGTTTGGATGCAGGTTGCGCACGTTGAGCAGCAAGCCACCGAGGCTGGCGCCAAAGACGGATGCTTGACTCAAGCCGGACGCTTGCTTTGGTCTGTATCATAACAATGGCAAGAGAGACAGTGATAGTAACACAGTGCAACGACATGTTAGGTAAGCTGTCCAGCACATTCATCCCACTTTATACACGTACGCAAACTGAAGTAGCAGTATTCCCAGCGGCACGTAAATGCCTCCTCCTCCCACGCCGGCGGAAATGGCAACGGCCGCCGTGAAAAACCACACGAGCGCTCCCATCAAGTCGCAATACATATAGTGATAGTGATGGTCAGTATGAATGTCAAACAAGACGCGGCGCATGCAAATATGGTGAGTCACGTCGCCGTAGGTGTAGCCGTCACAGTTTAGACAGTCGTCCACCTGCATGCCGCCGCAGTTGGGACAAGTGAATTGGCTTTCATTGCTTTGAATGCTACATGACTTGTCGTGCTGCTGCGATTCGGCGAGTGAAATGAGCGAAACGAGTAACAAGAGTATGGTCGTTGACGTTGCGAGAAGAGTCATTTTTCCTCGCGAAAAGACTCGTGGAGAAAACATTAGGCTCTGACTTGTCTGAGAACGAAACCGAGGCTTAAATACGTCAAAGAGGTTATAGCGCGAATAGTGATAGCACTGAGCCTTTTGGCGTTTACGTTGTCGAGTCAACGTGAACGGCGCTTGGCCATGGTGAAAAGGTGCACCAGATCGATGATCGAGACGACAAATGGCGCTGCGACGTTGTCGTTGGTGGTGCGACGTAAAGTGACGTGGCACGACGCTCAGCCCTTTCGACCATGGAGGATTCGTCGTCCAGCATCTATCCTCCAATCCTGCACCTTGGACATCATTTTTTGCAAAGCTTTCTGAACATTGGAGCTTGGTGTACATGTTCATTCCCAAGCGAGTTTTGACAGCGATTTTGCTTTCAAGTAGCGTTCGGTGTAGCCGCTCATTTTCAACTGCTGCGTCAAGAGACACAAAAGTTCATCATTTTCGACTTGCAAATAATTGCCAAGGCCGTTCCATCAGAACCGTCATGTCGTTATCAAGTGACAAGAGCATGAGTGATGCCGAAACGTCGGAACAAGACGAAACGGTGAGTCGCATCGTGAACAATTTGGAAAACGTGCGGAACCGCATCCAAGCCGTTTGCGCGCAGAGTGATCGATCGGTCGACTCGGTGCGACTCGTTGCGGTGAGCAAGACGCAGCCTTTCGAGTCGCTACTCGCTGCCTACCAACATGGGAATCAGCGGGTCTTTGGAGAAAACTACGTGCAGGAGCTGCTCGACAAGGTGCAGCATTTTTCGCAGTTGCAGCAGCAAGACGATGATGACAACAACAACAACAACAATATCACGTGGCACTTCATTGGCACTCTGCAAAGCAACAAGGTCAATGCCATAGTTTCCGCCTTTGGCGACAAGATGGACCAGCTCGTGATTGAAACGGTGGCGTCGGTCAAGCTGGCCAACAAGCTCAATAGTGCCGTTGCGTCGCAGCAGCAGCAGTCTGCCCCCAGCAATAGCAAGCTCAAAATTTTCATCCAAGTCAATACATCCGGAGAAGCTTCCAAGGGCGGACTGGAGATTGACGAAAATTACGCCAGCATATTGAGTCTGTGCAAACATGTAAGAGACGAATGTTTGCACTTGCGCTTGATGGGACTCATGACGATTGGCGCGCCCAATGACGACAACGCCTTTGACAAGTTGAAGCACTGCCGCGAGGCTGTGGAGCGCGAGCTTGGACTACGCGATACCTTGGAGCTGTCCATGGGCATGAGTGACGACTTTGAAACGGCCATTGCCAAGGGCTCAACGAACGTTCGGGTCGGATCAACCATCTTTGGAGCAAGAAACTACTCCAGTAAGCAATAGTATTATATTGTAGATGCTAACTATTAGTGATTGTGAAGTGCTGGAGGGCATGTAAATGGTTGTATATAGTTCTTGTGTACTCAAAGCTTCACACATTCGCTTTTTGAAACAGCCGAAGTGATGCAACGTTAGTGCTATGAGTCTGCGCGTTCTTGAAGTTTCCACTAATCGGTAACATGCGCTGGAAAGGAATTTCAGCTCATGGATAAGTAGCATGACGCGTTCATAATAACACATTCGCGGCGGGGAGGTGGCAGGATCAAGTGTCACAAAGCCTGCAAAGACTTTTACGCGCTCCGCGCACACAAGGACTGTCAAACTGTGGTGCCAACAATTTTAGTCTATATGGAACAGAAGGAGAGGCTAGAGATTGCAGTAATTGAGTGGTAATTGATGGCGCTCTGAGAGCATACTCCTAAAGTATAGCAATGTGTTTGGGAAAGCTAACACATTTATTATTAGGGTCATTGCATGCACCACAACCATGACATCATCTAGGTTGCAGCTGCAGTATTCCAAGTATTGTTGTGAGACATGTCCGGATTTATCCTACCGCAATTAACTCCATGGTGCTACAGTGTGTGGCCTTTAACGACAATACCCAATAGTCTTATTCCATGAATTCTGTTCTGGCTATCCTTTGGGACACATATACGGTGAGATTGGTGCATCACAACCACTCCCAGCTCACGTGTAGCCTCAGTTGTTGGGGAGGGCAAAGATCCACACAGTAACCAGCCACACGGTGCTACAGTGTGTGGCCTTCAAGACTACCCCCAGTAGTATTTTTCCATGATTCTGTTCTGGCTATCCTTGGGGACACGTATGCGGTGAGAATGGTGCATAACAATCATTCCCAGCTCACGTGTGGCATCAGTAGTTGTTGGGCGGTACTTGTACGAGTAGTGGTGACGAAGCGGCATTAAAGTAAACCGGTACGACGTACATCACGCAAACCATTCGAAACGGAAACGGACTGCAAACTTGTTCGCCCTTTCACTTTACAGATCATTGGAACAAGCCACCCTCTACAGGTACATTAATGGAATAGCAGGCTGCGAGAGAATTTAATCATTTATAGATTCTTCTGCCATGACGGCATTATCAAAAGCACGAGGGACGAGCAGTCGCTGCAGTCGCTTTCAGCGCCACCAATCTCGCACTCACACCCGAATGATGTTTCTACTTGTTTACGTCTGCCTCGTTTCATTTACTCCAACGACCCATGCCATAGACGCAACATGGACTCCCAATGAATCCGACGGCGCATCCGGACCATTGCCGCTGAGCCAGCAAAAGCGCCAGCAGCTCCTCCAACTCGAAGACGCCATTCGCACGTCGCCCGATCCGCAAGGCACGCTCCATGCCGCCGCCGCGAGCATTCACATGGATCCCCAAGACTTGCTGAGTATGTTGGAACGAAATCATGCGGACATGCAGCAAACTGCGTCAACGCCAAGGGCGACGAGACGCCTTGTCCACGGCGTTGGCACCTTGACCATGGCGCTCACACATTGGACGCGCCGGCACGTTCGTCAAGCCACCTTGCTACTGACCCTCTTGGTGGTGTCACTGTATGTACTTCAAACGGCGCCGACCTCCGGGACGGTGATTTCGTCTTCAAGGCGTCCGTTGTTGTCCAATGGACCAACGACCTTGTTTCGTCCGCCGATTCTGTTTGTGCAAACACAAATGCTGCATAGTGACACGCATACTACTATTAGTCCAGTGCTTGCCAATTGGAAGCGCCAGGAATGGATGCGTGCGATGGATCAACTGCAAGTGCAGGAGGATGGAAGCATTTGGCACAAGTCGACGTCCAATCTGTCCCAAGCCGCATCGGCGCAAGTGACTCTGGACTTGACGGCGTTGACGCACGATGCAGACGAGGACGACGAGCTCCAAGCACTTGTGGAGGAATTGGCTTGGGAGCAAGCCGCCTTTGTCTTGAAGAGCAAGCTCTTGACGGAGCGCGTTGCGGATCCAAATGCCGTGCAACTCGTCGTGCCAACATCTTCCAACAACGACAAGAACGCTGTACTCGTCGTCAAGGGACTCGGCGACTACAAGCGGTACGGCATGGTGGGACTGCGCGTGGCGGAGCAACGAGTAAATGATACATTACAAGACGAGCTCTGTTTGTCCATGAACACGTGGGCCAACAGTCATTTTGATGGTCGACTGCACGTTTCAGTGACCAAACAGGCAAACAATGAACTGACAATTCGCGTCTACTTGATGATACCAAAACATGGCAATCGAATCGCTCGCAACACTGCCTTGAGCATTGTCCATCACATGGCGTCATCCATTGCCGACTCGATTCGCATACGCACGCAGCAAACTTTGGCGCGACGCCACCAATCCAATTCGTTTTCCAAATCAGCAAAGACGCGGGCGCAGACGCGTCGCAAGACGCGACACGACATGGAGCAGCAAATGGAAACCATGTCGACGGAGCGAAGGCGGAAGTGGCATCGGTCCAATCCCAACGTTGGCCACTATCGGCCCAGCAACGATCGACTCAAGAGTCCGCTGAATGCAATGTATTAAAGGATAATAAATGGAACGGCAAATAGTAAAGATAAACGGTTCTTACATAACTCTTGTTCACTAGGTATTTAATGAATGCGTTCATGCAGCGACATGTATGATAGCGCGCCATGCACAAAAATCCAACATTGTGAACGAAAAAAAGAGCCGCTCCGCCAACGTAAGAGTCGAATATCCAAAAATACGAAGATGAAACGTTTTCGTCAGCTCATCCTGGGTCCATGTAGTAGTAAGTGTATCCCGTGCATGGAATGCATATAAAAATACAGCTCGACTCACGTCGATGTTAGCGGAGCAACTAGTGCCCAAGTCCAAACAGCAAGCCATATTGTCCTCAATTAAAACGTCGTGGACGATTGAATGTGACTACTACTAGAGTAATTGTCCGGCGGCTCGGACATGCGTCTCGAGTGCAGCAAACCAAACGGCGCATTCTCCGTGCGAAACTTCATCATTAGCTCCTGCAGCTCGCGGCGCTTGGCCTCCGTGGCCCTGCACAAATCGTCCGTGGGCCAATTCTTTTGCACCGCCTCCTGAAAGACAATTTCGAGTGCGCGCACCTGCTCGCGCATGGCGTCAATCTGCGACTGCTGCTCGAACGTAAATGTAGATGATGATGCGGTGCGCGGTGACATGGAGAGTGGACCGAGGCAGCTTGCTTCGAGTGGTAGGCCAAAGGGAGAAACGTTGGGCGAGTCCATGGATGTGGTGACATGAGGACTAGCTTGGGGAGTAATGGGGCAGCCAAAAACGTCTGCTCCTGCTGATCCGCCGCCCTTGTTGCTGAGTTGCTTCATTCGTCGTCGTGGTTGCCGGGGACTGCTCGTGGGGCTACTCATGCTGCGAAAGTGCGTCGGCAAGATCTAAGTAGGAATGAGAGAGGAATAAGGACAAAAAGGATTTGATGAGATGACTGTGATCGTAGATCAACCAAGAGTGCAATTTGGAACTCTCTACGTTCGACGAAGAAAAGGATAGCACATACAATAGGCCGCTTCTGTACAGGATCATGATCGTGAATGATGCCTGTTCTGCAAAATGCTGCTTGCTCATGGTGTAGTACGTATATTCCAAAACCGATTAAGTCTCGCCATGGTACGCACGGCTTCGCTGACACGAAGCTTCCCAGTAAAATCCAAAGATGTCGTAATACTCTCTTCTTCGACAAGGCCTCTCGCTCGTTCCTACGGAGCATCGGCGAAACACCATCGAATGAACGTACCTGCAGCCTCGTTCCATCCGCCGTGCCCACCGAGGAGGAAGCTGCTACGTCAAAGGCTTGATGAAAGTAGTCATTGTCTTCCTCTGGAATCGGGGTAGTCATTATAATGAGATGCAGAGCGTCTCTCCTCGCAAGAAAGTAACAATGGAGCAGGATTGATACAAGAGGTGTCACAACAATGAGGTCACGCGCTTCATCGATTGTTCTGCGCGAGAAAGATCGCCGTTCGGTGCCGTTCCGTGACTGTCCACAGCATCGGACCGGTACTCATGAACAACGGTGCGACACGGTGTCGCAGCGCATCGTTCCTCGCTTCCTCACACCATGGCAACTTGCTTGTCGTAATAGTCAACTCAAGCATCCTATTGACGTTACTTGTATACCAGACAGCTATATATATACACTTTGTTCATTTTCATTATGAAGCTAGTCAAATTTCTACAGAAACTGACGCGGGAGCAAGTGACCATTGAGCTCAAGAATGGCAGCGTGGTGCAAGGCACCGTCGTGGGCGTGGATTCCACCATGAACTGCCATTTGCGCAAGGCCAAGGTGACAGTGTACGTTTTAATGATGACTGTGATGATAGTGAGAGTGAATGGAAGAAATTGCATGAACTGCGACATGGAGGCAGCGTTCCATGAATGATTCTTAGCTGCCGTGGCTCACGACTTGTTTCACCCCATTTTTAAACAGACGCGGCAAGAACCCGGTACCATACGCTACACTGTCCATCCGTGGATCCACCATTCGCGCGTGGCTGCTTCCAGAGTCACTCAATCTGGATGCACTCTTGGTGGACGACACGAAAAAGGTCAAGGTGGCATCGGCGGCTGCTGGAGGCAGGGGACGAGGAGGTGGCGCTGGCGGCGGACGAGGCAGAGGACGTGGTCGGGGAATGCGACGATGAGTCAAAACACGTATATAAAACTTTATTGATCATTTGGTTAATGTATATGTTAGTCGACTGAGTTTGTCGCTCCGTGTCATGCACTTCAGCGCAAGCATATGCGTATTTATGTACAGCGTGATGCCAGATGTGTTGTGACCGAGAAAGTATTTTCGACACTCATCCTTCACGCTCGCAGCACGTTGAAGAATCGTTGGTTAGCCACGACTTGCGTGCGCGCATCGTGATGGATGAAAATGCTGACACAGTAGATCGCGTTGCTTGGTTGCTGGACCGTGACACAACGCGGTGCAAGGTTCATCAGCGTCTATATTGGTTGGTGGCGCCTCTCGTTGACGCCTCTATACGCGCAGCTTGAATATCACCTATACAATGTTCAGGAGCTTGAAAGAGCTCTTTCATTGCTCCCGCGAAGGTGGATGGTGCTGGCAAGGCAGTCGCGAAACGAGCTTTGAGGCCGAGGACATGGCGGATCAGCTTTGGCAGGAGTTTTGCGAGGAGGATCCAAGTTTGCCACGCACCATTAGCATTCCCAGATGCGACTGCAACAATGATGAGTCCAGCGACTTTGTGATGTCGGCTATGGGAGAGGATGACGATTTTGATAGTGTCATTGGAATCATGCTGCCCATTCCCGAAGTGGAGGACGAAGATGACTTTGATGATGATGATTGTCGGGCGGCTGCGACCATCATGACAGATGTCCGCACCGTGCCAACCATGTCAACGTCTCCTTCTTCCGCTGGCTCTCGCGATGCATGTCTCAGCATGTATAGCAATGACGATGACGACGACGGCCTGGATAGTTTGTTGGGAGTCCGCTTGGTGCCCACATCGAAAGTGTCTGCGAAGACCCGCTCGGTTGCTCGCGGCATGTCGAATGGGGCTCTAAAGTCACCAGCTTCCATAAGCAAGTCATTTTACGAACCTGGTCGTGACCTTGCCAAGAAGTTGCTGCAGATTCGAGGCCAAAAACCGAGTGTTGGCCCAATCCAAGATGGTTCCTCGCGTACTCCAGCCAAGCCCAGCGCTAACGGCGGTCGTCTGGCGGGAAAGACTCTTCTTCGATCCAACCAGTCGGCGCCTACGAGCAATCGAACCCGATCCGACTCCCTTGTCTATTCAATTGACGGTGAGGATGACGAGGATTGCTACGATGACTGCGGCGGTGACGATTTCATCGTCATGGAGCCATGCCGCCTTGGCGCTCTGCCCAACACCAGTGTTGCCTACTGCGGCGGTGGAGCAAGCTCGGAAACGTTGGTCTACACGCGCGCACCAACCGATGCCTTTGCTGCTGCTGGTAGCATTGACGATTCAAGCTACAGCAGTCATGGATATCGCTGGTCGCCCCCGCAAGTTGGCGTCAATGCCGTGCACCGCAAGTCTGCTTCCTCCATGACCGAGGATACATCCAGTGTTACGAGCATTACCTCGTCTTGTGCGTCCGTGTGAAGACAGTGTCGATGTTTATGATGCAACCGTGTTTATAAGCTAGCTGAATGAATTAATGTACGAAATAAATCATGTTTGCTGTAAGTATTACTGTTAACTTTACTTCTGGCCTAGGAAGGAATCGACGCCAGTCGAGTCCGTAAAGGCACCTTCTAAAAACGATGCTACTGCATCGCGCTTCGGTCAAAATGTCAGAGTCTCCGAGCTTCTCTACGACCAGAATGGATCTTGCTCGGGCGCAGGTTCTGCCGCCGCCCCTTCATTCTGCGACGTAGCCGCAGCAGGCGGAGCGTTTGGCACCAAGTATTCCGAAACATCCATAGCCTTGGCTCCCTTATCAAGCCACTGTCCTTCAATATTGTAGTACAATCGACTCTTTGGCGTCATGACGTGCACCATGATGGATCCAAAGTCCAGCAACATCCACCCCGAATCGGCCGATCCTTCCGGAACACCGGTCGTTCCAGGTCGAATGTCAAAGGTTGCTTCCACGTCCTTGCGGACGGCATTGGCAATGGCTTGATTCTGCGGACGAGAGTTTCCACTGACAATGACCAAGTAGCGCGTCAAGGTAGTGACTGGTGCGACATAGAGAGCGACAATGTTTTCCGCCTTGCGGCCGTCGGCCGATGTAATGACAGTTTTCAGCAGCTCCAGTGTGTCGTCATTGTCCTTTTGCAAATCATTGGCCGTGTCTCCAACCCATGAAAAGGTTTGTTCACCGGCAAAATACTCTTGCTGTTGCTGCTGCTGCGAGGTTGGTTCGGCTGCTGGAAGCGCAGATGATGAATGCCTCTGTTGGTGCGGTTGCGTTCGAAGAAAGGCGCGTGGATACGGCGCTTGTCCAAGGATTCGATCCGCCAAGTACCAGGCTTTAGCGGGTGCAAGAGCTGACAGCAGCCAAAGTGATGTTAGAAGGATTAGAGAAGGCATTCTTACTGTTGTTCTGCACATCATTGTCATGATTGGTGATGGGATGTGGCTTTCAAAGAAGAGCATCTGGAGCTTGCTGACGGAACGCAATCACCGGACGCAGGCCAGATGCCATCTTTTGCGAACCAACAAAGATTTGACCAATCAGAAATGCTCAGTGGAGTCGTGTGAACGGAATGATTCGTTCGAGAATGACCATGACCATGACCTCGAATAGGTTGCCTGTTACCGTAGCTAAAAGCAAGTTTGACAAGCAACATAACGACAACACTTGCTTATAAACCTCGTTCCTCGTCTACGACCTGCCTTGCTTGACCATAACTGCTCAACATGAGGCGTACCGTTAATGTAGCTTTTGCGGGAGCTTCATTTCGCATCGAGGACTCTTGGTGACACCCAGTCGTGTTCAAGAATCCCAGCAGTTATTTTACGTTATTTTTCCAAGCGCGCGAGCTCAACACGAGAGAGACTTCGCCAATCGCGCAACTTCTCACAAATTGGACTCGTCGTCCCTCATTTTACCCACTGCAACAATGTCCAAGGTCGCTCCTATTGACAAGCAAGAACTTTACAATACTGACAAGGCGGCATCCAACGACCAAGTAGTCGTTTCAACGATGAGCATGTTCGACCAAAACTCTCCAAGCGCGGCGCGTCGCTTGATGCGCCTTCGCCGCCGCCTCTTTCTCGAGGCAGTCGCCACCCCATACGTGCCACAATCTCGAAGCTTTGCGGAGCGATCCTACTCGCAAGACAGCACCAGCACCATGGATACTTCAGTTGGTTCCGCCTTGACCATGGACGAGGAAGAAGAAGAATGAAGGGACAAACTATAGAAGGAGGTGCATTCTATTCTTCATTTATATATCTTCAAGAGACTACCTGCTACATGCTTTTGCGTTGAATACATTTTCTGCATGTCCACAACTTCTCCGCAGCTTCATGAGCCCAATGACGTTCCAGCTTTACTCCGCGCTGATTGAAATTAACAGGTCCAATGCGTCGCCTCGCTCCATAAAAACACATCCATGAATATGTTATTGCATATTAATTTTTATATAATCGCAATGTCTCTTCCAGAATATCTGTAGAAGATATAAACAGTGCTCATCGTAAGTGCCAGATCGACAGAAAATAAAGCACTTGTTTTATGCGGGAGGTGCATCATGAGCATCGCAGTACGAAAAGTCTACGGTAAAACCCGGCGGCTCGTCATGGCTCGTCACGTCCGCCATCTGCTAGATGTAGTTGATAGTCGATCGTGCGACTTCTTATGTCACGCCAATTGAGCAAGGCCAGCGGCGGCTGCGATGCAGCTACGCGCATCTTCCCGCGACAGCAATGGCAATACTTTGTATGCAGCTCGCACTCAAAAGTCTCCTTGCATCGCCTTGATCAACTGCGGAGTCGCACTAAAAGACACGCAGTAGACAGTCTTTCCCGGAGCAACATCACGGACCGCATGAAGCTGCAAGTTGCAATCGTAACATTCGTCCAATTCCTGGCGACGACAACTCGCAGCTCCCGGAGCAAGGCCAGCAATGAGGTTGGACGCAATGATTTCGACAGCCACTTCCTCCGCTGAAAGACCATCCGTCGGTCTGGCAAACGTATACACATGTACTCGGGGTATCACATCGCTATGCTTTGCCCACCATCGGAGCGCGCCGAGAAATTTGGGACCCTCCAAAGGAAAGTTCATGACGACATGGTCTGGCAGCGGATGCTGCTCACTGAGACCAAGATCCATTAGAAAGTCGTATGCATCTCCGCACTTGGCTTGAATCTGCTTGGCGTCAATCCCATTCGATTTGGCATTCTTGTGCAACCATTCAATTGCACTCGGATTCCAATCATTGGCAAGCACGAAGCAACTCGCATCTCGCGCTGCCGCGTGCAGGCAGAGTGCACCCACTCCGCAAAAGGGATCGGCAATCAGTGCTCCTTTCTCAATCAAATTGAGCATGCGCTGTCTCTCCTCCGATAGTCGACTGCACCAGTAAACCTTGGCCATGTCAAACTGCAGCCGCAGTCCAGCTTCAACCACATCAACCAGTGTATTGTTTTCACCAGCCACAATTTCAAAGTCATAAGTGCGAAAGGGCCCCGTCACTTGACCGACCTTGACTAGTACAGTCTTGACGTGTGAGCGCAAGCTTTCCAGCAGCACTTGGCCAATGAGGTAGCGATATGGAAAATGGTGCGACCGCAGATTCATGTGAATGACATGACCAATGGTTTCAAACGCCGTTGGCGGTGGATGTATATGAGATGGAAGTATTTGAAGGAGAGTGTAGGATGCGGTGAATTGGTTGTACGCGAACTTGATTGGAACCACAGATCCGGGTGTGCAGGCGTCTTGGACAAACGTAGGTAGCTCCTGGAACGGAGGAGCGTCCGGATGTAGGAGAATCATTTTGTCGCCATTTTCACTGTCGCGGACTACTTTGATTCGAGTATGCAGGTGACTGAGAAGGTCAAGTCGTGATGCCAAGTGGTCTTGCATCTCGGGCGCATTTACAATAGTATGAATTTGTGACGAATCCTTGACGCAAAGACTGCGAAAGACAACTGTCGGATTGAGCCTTGGATGTGCTTTCCAAGTTTCGACAAGTCGAGTAACTTCTGCATGTTCATCTTGGTCGTTAACAACGGAGTTCCGCTCTTGATTATCTTCGTCATGATCAGAATGCACTAGCGAGAGTAAGGTATCATTCTTCAATGCGGCTGAATGCAAAGTCGGCATCTCAGCTACTGGATCATGCGCAAGCAGCGAAGCCTTTCCTATACTTAACCTCATTGAGCGACCAAGCATTGATCGGTGCATTATTCCTCGACTCATTTGTCGGCTTAGCCGAATGGTAAAGCCCGAGCAAGATCGTATCATGATTGGAAGAATGAGAAGGGAGAGGATTGTCGACAGACTGGCAACAGTTTGTAATCGTATTCGTCGATTCAAAATCAGAGACAGAAGCAGTGATTTGATTGTGATATTGCATCCACTCTTGGGATGCCGCCTTTGCATATTGTTATTCGAGTTTGCCGTCGCTAAGAACAAATAATGCCGTCATGGCGAACTTGACGAAACCGATGGCTCCAGGGAACGTCGCAGCGTGACAGATTGTGAGTCTGGCTCGTCGGATGGTGCGGCGGAGGGCACGTGAAAGGCAAGCTAATGTACTCTAGCCTATGTTGCTTCTGCGAAGGCGAGTCTGCCTGCGTCATACCAGCATTTACGAGAATAAAGTGCTGTATAGCTGACCCTTTTTGCGTTCATAAATGGAGGCAGCTATCTTGCGGAGAGCGACATGCTAAATAAAAATGGCAAAAACCAACTATGTAACATTTCAACAGATTAAAACTAAGCTGCAGCCGCAAACTTGCCATGCGCAAGAATTCTCCCAATTGGTGAAACAGCTTGCCATTCAATGATTCGAGAACGTACATCAATATACATTCGCTGATATCGCCCTACTTTGCCCACGAGCATACCAGTAGCCAGGCGCGAAAGTTGAAGGACTTGAATGATGGACCGCAAAGCATGAAACGCAATAACTAAACGACAAGCTTCTGTCCCATCGATTGCTTCGTTCTGACCGTGCACCTTCGGCTGTAACGAAAGGTGAGCAGCAAATTCAAAGAACTTGATGGCATTGTGCAAGTGACGCAATCTTGAACTGCTCTCTTGTCGCTCTTCTTGTTTCGACATGAGATAACTTGTAATGCCAACATTGATTAAAATAATGGCAGATTCAATGTTTGGACTTGTCCGCACCGAGCGAGGCTCAACCAAGTCGATATGAATAGGAGTCCAAGCGCCAAAGCGCGGATCGAAAACCGGCTGGAGAAATGCTGCGCATGGGGACGCACACGGGTCGCAGGATATAATCTTCACCAGACGAGCGGAAAAGGAGGTAGAGTCCGACTTGACGTCAAGCATGCGGCGGGTTGCCTGGTCGAGCATGTGATCCACGTCCCCCGCAACGTGTTCCGGATCAACAATACCCTTTATGACGCTCATTGCGTCACTGAATGTTTGATGAGCTCGAGCAAGACATCCCTTCGATAGCAGGTAAATTCCAGCATTGTTCAGTGAAACAGCGGCGTGGTAAGCTTTGCTTGAGGCGATCTTTTCTAAACTGGTCATGTTTTGCGTTACTATGAGCTTGGTTGCCTCGACTTTACTTGCTTCGGAACTTTGGTGGATATGGTTCCATCGTCTTTGAGGTGGATGCGAAACTGTATCGGCACATATGGCATGTTTGTGCGCTGGCAGCTTCGTCTCGGAGAATCATTGGACGAATCTCCATGTCCCACATGTTTGTCAAAGCCAATCAGGATTAAACATGATCATTTGCGGTGACACATCCAATTCATTTTGATAATTGACAGCCATTACCCTTAAACGACGTCGTTGACGTGGAATGAGCCATTGGCAAAGCGAATCCTGCATACAGGGTTCAACGAGACATTTCGGAGAAATTTCGCCCTCATAAAACACCAAGTATGATACCCATATTAAGGTTTGTACACCTACCTACTCGTACGACGAAGGTAACAAGAGTAGTAATATGGATATAAAGGCAGGCAAACAATCTAAGATAGCATCAGCAATTCGAGTTCTGGTAGTTACATATATACAAACTGAAGTAGGATCACAACCAATGCCCACACCTACCTTTCTCACTGTCAATGCAAGTGAGGATCAACTGGCAGTCGCTGGACCACCTGCACTGGCTTGCAACACAGTAGAGTGGCTTTTGATCAGAGTCGGTCTAAAGTAAGTTGGGTTGGCTGTCGAAGTTGGCCGGTAGCTACATTAGTAAGGGTAAGCGGACGATTACTTTTGCGGAAGTCGGAGTGGTTATCGGTGAGACATGACATCTCGAAAGCCGCACCACACAAGCACTTTAGCGACACGAGCGAACGAAGCTGCCACCCGTCTACCTACACACAGCAATAGACACATCATACATCATATCGTTACAGCAAGATTAGCATGTCATCAATTGTTACTGCCACGCTTGACACTTTCGACACAGCAAACGCAACGAAAGCGTCCAGGAGGAGCAACAACAAGAAGCGGCCTTTGCCGGAGACCAATTTTGTATCGACCATCGTACCATTGACCTCTCTGAAAGCAGCCAAGACTCGTGCCAGTGAAACTTGCTCTTTATCGGAATTGAAATCCGCATCGAAAGACTCCAAGAAAGTCCGTTTCGACTCGGTGGCGATCAAGCATTATCCTCGAGCACTCGGCGACTTTGACGAATCTAACAATGTACCTTTAGATTATGCCCTTTCGCTCGACTGGGCAAGCAATGATGACGAAAATGCTGCTCCAACCATTTTGCCATTGGATGTTTACGAAAATAGCAGGACGCCGACTTGCAAGTCGCCCATTGAGTATGACGACTTGGGTCGATTGAATGCGACGCAGCGCTGCGCGAGATTGCTTGAAAACATGCCAGTCTCCGCGCTGGCGCAGCAAGTAGGACAGCGAAACGGAAAATCGACGGCGCGAGGGATTGGGCGCATCGAGCAAGAGTTGGAAACGTTTTTAAAGCTGTCCGCGTCGTCGCCGACGGCATTGCCACCGTTTGTCACGAAAAGGTAGGGGACTGGGAATACACGATATCGTGGCATGCATATCTTGATATGAACGTAGAGCAAAAAAAATATCATAACTATCAGGGAGGATGGCAGGTACAAGCTGTACTTGTAAATTGCCAAGCATTTTACGCCGCGTGATTCAAAATGCTTCTTTTGGAGGCCTATCAGTTCCGCCAAGTCCTTGAGCTCTTCTCCAGCTACCCAGCGTAAGGCGCAATGGCTATCCTTCATGTCTAGAATACTTGTTCTTACTATCATGCTACTTATGTCGCAACAAGGTTTACATTGGTTCCACGAAACGGACGAAGAGTCATTCCAAGGGTCATAGTCAGTACCGGTACGATTTTCGCTTCAGATGTTGTGACGGATTCGCCCCCTCGTTCCATTGCGAGATCAAGCAGACTGAAATGCTCTTTGATTGACAGCTTCTGCCCTTGCTGCTGGACTTCCTTTACTATTTCTTACACGAAAGTATGCCTCCTCGCCCACCAAGGTTGAACGCTGCAGACGACAATGCCAATGACCGCAGCAGGCATGGCGGCAGTGACGAGCATGAGCACGAAGATGACGACGACTTGGCAGACCTTTTGCATGATGCTGCTGCACCAAGAGAAACATTGCCGGCGTCTGGCCCGTATGCCAAGCAGCAGGAGCGAGTCTATCATAACTTCTATCAAAAGAATGCGTCCATGTCTTGTTTTGAATACATTAGTGCCTATATCTCAGTGTACGTTTTTGTTGAAAGTGATGCTGCTTGCTTTCCATCGAATCGAATGGTTTGTTCCCTCTGTCATCTGCATATGCAGACACTGCTCTTCTCGTAAAATTTCACATAGATGCTGCTACTACCATCCAGTTGTATGTTCCATCTTGACGTTTGGATTGGGCTTGTTTCTGTTTCTCCTACTCGTCACGCTCGTTTTGAATCCAGCCCAGCAGTTTGGCATTAGTTCCGAACACGCCAGCTACCTGTCCTCCAAAGTCCACTCCAAGTACGATTTGGAGCTCAACAAGATTGAACATTGGTGCTTGGGCGGTGGAAACTCGCGCTGTCCATACTGCGAGGATCCCTTGGTGCCGCAGAGCCGCATGGAGCATGCCAGTTGGACATTGGCATTTAATAAAAACAAGAAGATTGTTCAGAAATACGTTGACGATCCGCTCCAAGGAGCCGAACTGGATGTTGCGTTTCTGGGTGGATCGGTCGTGGAGGAAATGTCGGGTCGATGGATGGGAAAAAGCGGCAGTAGTGATGGCAAAAACGAAACTAATACTAGCGACAATAGCATGTCGTCGTTGCGCATTTTTGCGCGTCTCTTTCGAAGCAACTTTCAGAGTCTCGACAAGGGAATACATGGAGTTGCTCTTGGAATTGCTGGCGACTCTTCGCCAAATGTCTTGTATCGCATCATGCATGGCGAAATGCCGGAACAGTTCAATCCCAAAATATACTGGCTGAGTCTGGGTATGAATGACATTGCGCGGATGCAGTGTTCCGAGGAAGTTACACTGATTGGAATTCTGCGAGTCGTTGAGGAGATTTTGGAGCGCAAGCCACATGCGCGCATTGTCATTAACTCACTCTTTCCCATGATTACGGTGCGAGAAGGCGACTATCCAGTCCTGAGTGACTTCATGGACTCGTTTGAGCTTCCAAGAGGTGTAGTTATTCGGCATTATAAGCCAACCCATCAAGAGGAGATAGAAGAAGGACGGCGCATGTTACGGTTTCAATCAACAGACTCGTCCTTTGATCGCCGGCAGCTATCCAAACGGGATCGTAAAACAAGGCATCGACGCCAGCGTGACATACACGAGGAGCCTCGTTCTAGAACATCAGAAGAGATTGTTACATTATCCGAAAAGGAAGAAGAAATTCGTGACATTGTTGCTCGACGTCGTCGCCGACGTAGGCGTGAAAGATTGAACCCAATACTAGCTGGCGACAAGTTCAAAATACGAAAGTTTCGACCTGGGTTCTTGGGCAAGCGACGGTTGCCGTTGTGGGTTTCTATCCGACATATAAATAAACAGCTTTCTGAGTTTGCTGCAAACAACCCCCGAGTTTACTTCTTTGACTCAACCTCACTTTTTGTGTCCAGCACCGGAGTTGACCGTAAACGCTACCATGTCATGAGTGACCGCATCAGCGCACGAGGGCACCCAACCGAGGAAGGCTACCGATTGTGGGAATCTGCAGTCATGACTCGCGTCAAACAGGTTATTGACATTATGAAAATAGAGGAACCAGATTTATTCATCATGGATAACAAAGCATCGGAAGATGCTGGTGAGTGGACAGACAATTCTTATTTCAGTGAAAGCCTTGATGACGCCTATGACGGGTTTGAATCAGGAACTGACGATGGCGGTGAGAACCAGCAGACCGACATAGATGGCGACGGTTATGGTGGAAGCAACGACGATGATAGGGCTGGTGTTGATGTCGACGTCGACGCCGGAGACAATGGTGACAATGCCGCAGATGCGTTGCAAGGAAAGATTGAGACAAACGCAGACGACGACAAGTTTACAGTCGATGAGCAGCATCGAGGAGAAAACGGAGACATGACCCATGCTCAAGTGGATAACGGCGATCAACAGACTGTAAACACTGTCATATCGGAACCAGTAAATGAGAATGGCGACGAAGTCAGCCCCGAAGCAGTAGAATCAGAAGTAGTGGACGTCAACCAAGACAGTGCAAATGTTGTCGAGCCGGATCCTGAAGAAAACAATCCCGAAGCGGTGCAAACAGAAGCGGTTGACGGCGAACAAGACGCTGCAAATGTTGGCGAACCGGGGCCCGAAGAAGGTAATCCCGACATTGCACAACCGGAAGCGGCTGATGGCGACCAAGAAACCTCCAACGTTGAGGAACCCGCGCCAGTGGAAGGCCGAGATGAGCAGCAAGAAATACAACCAGTGGTCGACGAGCCAAATTCAGTGGCTGAGACTGAGACGGAGCAGTCCGGAGCCGCTGAAAATGAAACCCAACAAGATGCGAATGAAGCGGTAGATGTCGCTGAACCTGCTGTCGACGCTGTTGAAGACGGCGCAACCGAGTTGGATGTTACTACTGCGAATGATGAAACTGAATCCACTCCCAACGATCAAGTATAGCACTCCCGATTGGCAACCGCTTTCCCTAGTATGCTTGCTCTGCACACAACTCGCTCGCCGCTCTTTTGGCAATGCACAACTCATTTCTGTCAACCTTACACAATTACCCTGCATGTAGTTGTACAAGTAGCTAAAATGGTTAGCTAGCGCGTGACATGTTCCTGGGGCGAAAATGGCGTGGTCGTCCCAGCGGAGGTACATGTACAGTATACCGTTAGCTTATTTATATTGCCCTTCGGACATACTCGTTTGATTCGTCCTTTATGAGTCATATCGGAAATAGTCGCTAACAGTATTATTGCCTTTGACGTTCCAGGTGTTCGCCAATATATTACAATGACTATGACCATTGGAGTATATCCGAAATGTGTAGAGTCAAGTTGGACGTGTTTCGTTTTACTATGGCCTGGTCATTTTCATGACATATTGAAGATCCACGCCAGCCAGGGTCTTCGCATTCACAATAGCCCGTCGGACGAGGCACCATTGAAGTGCCAACTGCGGCGCGCCCTTGCAAGATTTCTTTCCGAACCCTTGATTGATCCCATTTTCTGCATCTTCCTTGCCGCGCTGCTGCTACTTGTACTGCTGCTGCAAGTCGTTCAACTACTCTACAAGAAGCTGCGTCTATTATGAACAGCGACTCTGACGACGAATCATCGTCGTCTTCATCATCATCATCAGCTAGTGACATTCCATTTGCAACCATTACACTGACCGATTCTGATGTTGCCAACCGCTCGACCATTACCAGGAAGGAACTATCCGAGTGCGACCGCGAGGAGCTTCACCACATTGGCTACATTCAGGGCGGCTCTGGTCACTTGTTGTTCTTCGAGTATCCGTCTGGTAAAATTATTGCGCACGACCGTGACGTTCGTCAAGTCAAATGGGTTCGTCACCGCGATGCGGGTGCCGTCACGCATAAAAATGATTCCAGCAGTGATGGAACGAGTAGTTTGAGTTCATCGCAAAGTTCCTTGGAACATGATCAGGAGCATATTCCACTACTCGGAGGCTTTTTGCATTGCTGGATTCCCTACAATCTTTACATGGTTGTCATGGACATGGTGGAGGACATGCGCACGGCAAGGAGTCAGCGAGCCTTTAATTTTTATAATCATCGCAGGCGATCGTATGCAATCAGCCTGTCGACGACGAATTCGGAATTATTAATTGTTTCCATGGAGATTGAGCAGGCGGAGGATGAGCAAGAGGTAAGAAGACAGACGAGTCATTTGACAGGAGGTTTGACATATGTGGCACGAGCTAACATCACATATATTTCCCTCGTTTCTTCTATACTTTAGACTGCCGACGCTAGAACCCTTGGTCATCTTGGTCGTATCGTTGAATTTTACGCGCACGAAACCATTGCCTTTACAGCCTGCGACATTATCTTTGACGTGTTCAACGGCAGGTTTGATCGCGGCATGGTCTATCGCTTTCTAGACGACCTTTCCGGCGAAGTCATTCACGAAATTACCAGCTCCGATATGGAAACCTCGTACATGGGACTGCGGTTTCCAGCGACGGATATTCCGCTGCCGGCCCGGCAGTTGTATATCAAGAATGGCATGCGATACATTCATAATGTGGAAGCAGACAATGTTCCAGTCATTTCGGCCGAGGGCGATCAGGATCTGACGCAGATTCGCATGCGCGGCGTCTCCAAGGCGCATATCATTTACTTGCGCAACATGGGAGTCACCTGTACAATGTCGATTGCCATTGTTGTGAATGGAGAGCTTTGGGGCCTCCTAGTCTTTCATGGTTATCGGGCCCCATTCAAGCCTCCACTCCACCAACGGATTGCTTGCGAAACAATTTGCAAAATGGTCTCGGTTCGAATTGAAGCTTTGATCAAAAAGGAAGAAAGTCAGCGCATTATTGAGCTTGGAGAAGTATTGTTGTCCATGAAGCATAATCGGAGCATTATGGACAGCATCTACGACCTTGGAGAGGGTTTGCTCAAGGTACTTGACTGTGAAGTCGTTGTTGCGTACTCCGAAAACGGAAATGGATCAATTTTGGTTGGAGATAGGACGTTGGCACCAACCAAGAATTTTTGGGATCAAATGATGATCAAGGTTGCCAACCGAGAGATATTCTCCCTGTCGGGGCGAGAGGACCTTGCTGATGCTGGAATTTCTGTCATTGATTGTCCAGCCTGCGGCGTTGCATATTTTCGTGAGGGTGCGACTCATTTTTTTCTGGGCCGCAAGGAGCGGTCAAGAGACGTTGCATGGGCTGGTCGTCCGGACGAACCAAAGCTTCGCATTGGCGGGATTTTGAACCCACGCGCGTCCTTTGAGACATTTATGGAGAAGGCTCGCATGGAGTCGCGACTATGGAGTCCACAGGACTTGAACGTTGTGTCAGTCTTTCGTGATCGAATATGCGACCATTGCCACAGCTGGACAATGACATTGCTACAGAATGATATTGAGCAGACAAACAAAAAATACATGGACGCTATTGATCGAGCACATCAGAACTACGATTTTTTTGCCCGCATGAGTCATGAATTGAGAAATCCTTTGCACGGTGTTATGGGATGCTTAGATATACTAGAAGAATCGATCGAGGAACTGAGTCCTGCAGAAGCGAGAGGTTACATTACGACCGCCATTTCGTCCGGGCACCACATGATAAACTTGCTTAACGACATTCTCGACTTGTCGAAGAATAAGCACCTATCGCATACACTTGCCCAGGACAAGACACTTTACCAGTCCCTTGCATTTGACACCATCGACTGCATGCGCTCCTTAGCGACGGCTCGGAAGATCCAGCTCTCATTTGAGGTGTATCCAAACAACCACGACAGTGTGCGCATATCAACTGACCGAACCAAAGTGATTCAGATCGTCAACAATATTGTGAATAACGCCATCAAGTTTACCGGCAAGGGAGTCATTCGAGTAAAATTTAATCTCGTACAGTCGCTGCAGGAAGGGATTGACGAGTGGTGCAAGATTGCGTCATCCTATCAGGGCGTCGCTTACACAATGAAGGAAGGTGAAATGTTGACCTCAGTAGAGAAAATAACGAGCCAAGCTGGATCGCGGATGGTGTTTCCTGACCAGCGATGGATGTGCGTAACCGTGACGGACAATGGCTGTGGAATGAATCCGCACGAATTGGTTGCCATGTTTGAGCCATACACGCAAGCAAGCAGTGGACCTAGTAGAACTAAGGTCGGCACCGGACTTGGCTTGTATATTTGCGTTTCGCTGTGTTTGCAAATGAAGGGTTACATAGGTTGTGCATCTTCACCTGGCGTGGGCACATCCTTCCAGTTCGGTATTCCAGTCCAGCTCGAGACGGCTGAAAGCGAGGAAGAAGGAGCCGCGCTACAAGGCCCAGCAGACGTTGAACCAGACAAAATTATTTACATGAGAGGTCCGATAATGGTGGTTGACGATAATGTTGTCAATGTCAAGTTATTAAAACGCACGCTTGAGCGAGAGCTTAAACTCGTCAATCTTGACATTGAAATACTGATAGCAACAGGAGGTGATGCTGCCGTAAGCTTGTATAAGGAAAAGAGGCCAAGTATGTGCATTGTCGATTATCACATGCCAGGCAAGGATGGAGTTCAAGCGGCCAGAGAGATTCGCGAGTGGGAAAAGGAGCACCAACACCCGCCTGCTTTTATTTTAAGCTACACGGCTGACGCCACAGATCGAGCCAAGGAACTCATCATGGCGCACTCAAACGACATAATGATCAAACCACCTCCAAAGGGCTACTTGCGAAGTCTTGTGCGACGGTTGAAAGTACCAGAGAAAAGTTGATAAGTATTGGGAGTATTAGTAGTGAAACTGAGATCTTGGGAAATGTTACGGCATTTAGTATGGTGTAGTACAATTATAAGACTCAGACATTCAAGCGTTTATAAGATATGCACTTGCTTCCTCTTTTGCTTAGAAGCCGCAACTCGTTCCTCGGAGTTTACCCACCGGCCAATGGCTTTCAGAACCTCATCCACAATCAGAATTGGTGCAGCCCATGCCATGACGGTGACCCAGTCATCAATTGTTAAAGGCACCATGCCGAAGCTAGCACCAAGACCTGGCAAGCCAAATCTAGAGCTGTACATGACAAACAAATGCAAAAGCACCGGCCCTGTCACTCCCGCTAGCAACCATTTGTTTTCAAGTGGCCCGACACGAAACAGGGAGTTGTCAACTGATACTGCAGACAATGCCTTGAGCATTTCCATAGCCACCAGCGCAGAAAGTGACAAGGTTTGTGGCAACAAGCGACCCGCACCTTGAAACAGCTCGGTACACGATGCGACGCCTTCGCCTGGCGTCCAAAACTCACCGCACTGGCTCCACGACGCCAGTTGACTTATGGAGATGCCTTGTGAAAGGTAGTGCTGCGCAAATATACCAATTGTAGCGAGACCAACGTATAACCCAGTGATGCAATACCGCGTCAACAGCCATTTCGTCATTATGGGTTCGTCGCTTGGCCGAGGAGGCTGCTCCATCAAGTCCGGTGCTGCTGGATTGAACCCAAGTGCTGTCGCGGGTGGTCCATCCGTCACAAGATTGACCCACAGCAAGTGCATTGCAGTGAGAGGCTCCGGGAAACCAGCGAGGGTCGCAAAGAAAATGGCGCAAATCTCCCCAATGTTACAGCTAATGAGGAAGCAGATAAATGCCTGCATGTTGGCGTAAATGCGCCTTCCTTCCTCAACAGCATTAACAATGGTAGAGAAATTATCGTCTGCAAGAACCATGTCTGCGGCTTCCTTGGCAACTTCGGTACCTGTAATTCCCATGGCAATGCCCAGGTTGGCCTGCGAGAGTGCGGGCGCGTCATTCACGCCATCGCCTGTCATGGCAGTTATCTCGCCAAGCTTTTGAAGCATTTTCACTAGCTTTTGCTTGTCGGCAGGCTCAGCCCGACAAAAGACAATGTTGTCTTCCCGCAACAATGACAGCTGCTCATGCTGCGGCAAATTGAAGAATTCTCGGCCTTCGAATGCCTTGATTGGCTTGTCAGAATCTGCCGGCGGAAGGATATTCACATCGCGAGCAATGGCAACCGCTGTTGCCTTGGCGTCGCCAGTGATCATCATGACGCGAATGCCTGCCTTGCTGCACAGATTTATGCTGGCTGCCACTTCCGGTCGGGCAGGGTCCTTTATTCCAACGACTCCTACAAGCGTCAGACCACTTTCGACGTCTCGATATGCCGATGACTTGGACAGTAAAGGATGTTTAGCAATCGCATTTTCGTCGTCACTAGGTTTCAATTTGCGCAGAGATTCCTCTAGCGTCCCAGTGTTCTTAATTGCCAGCGCGAGGCATCGCAAAGGACGCGCCGCCATGTCGGCCACCATGGCCTCAATAGATCGACGCAGTGACGGCGACATCTTGGTCACTGTTCCGTCGCGAAACTTAACATGCGTACATCGCTCTAGCAGCAGGTTTGGCGCTCCTTTCACCAGCAACTTGTTCTCAAACTTGCGCGGCTTGACACCGTCACGCATTCCAACAGGTGCATTGCCCTGCGGAAAGGCGCAAAGAACCGACATGCTCTTGCGATCACGGTTAAATTCTAGCGTAGCTATACGCGGATGCAAGTCTCTCCAAGAATTGACGTTCGCCGAAGCCAGTACACTCCGGGGAATATCGATATGCAGGCCTGTTTCATCGACTCGTCCGCTGTCGATAAATCGTGACATGCCGCCGAGCTTCTCAACTAACACGCACAAGGCTGCCTCGGTTGGCTCGCCGACACGTTCAAACGACTTGCTGTGCTCTTCTTTCTTCTTGTTTCGATATTCCTTTTCGTGTTCATCGCTAGCAATATCCTTACCAATAATTTTGGCGTCATTGCACAAGGCGCAAACAGCCGCAATATCTGCAACCGACCCGAGTGGGTGCTGCTCCAACTCTTTGTTGCGCGCAACACCATCAATCGTTCCCATTGGAGAATACGAAAAGCCCTCAACGAAGTGCTCTCGCACCGATTCGCGTCCTCCAGCCTTGTTTTCCCGTTCTAACAAGCCCAAACTTACAACTGTCATTTCATTGGTTGTCAAAGTCCCCGTCTTGTCCGTGCAAATGACACTTGTGCATCCAAGAGTTTCAACACTTTGCAGCTTGCGAACAATGACGTTTCGCTCGGCCATGCGTCGCGTGCCAAGGCTCAAGCAAAGCGTAATCACAGCGGGCAAGCCTTCGGGAATGGCTGCCACACCCAGCGCGACGGCAACCTTTGCGTAATAAATTCCACCCTCCCAAACGGATCGAAACGATGGATCATTCATCTTTGGAATACTTGCAATCCATACCGATAGGCAAATGACGCCAATAATTATTGTCAGTGTTTCTCCAAATTCATCAAGCTTGATTGCTAATGGCGTCTTGACTTGCTCGGCCTGCGCCATTGTGACTCCCTTTTGAATGCGACCCATTTGTGTTTCCATGCCGGTTTGTACGACCAGCGCAACTGCCGTACCGCTCGTCACCATTGTTCCGCTGTAACAAAAGAACACAAAACAAAAAGTGAGTCAAAGCATTACGATGCTGCTCGTCCCCTAGCTGCAAGGACGTTCCTATTCCTCCAGCAACCTGCTCGTCTACTTACCTATACAACATGCCAGTTTGATCCTGAATGGGAGCGTCCAGCTGCTGGAGCGTTCCAGAGTCGCCCGCCAGTTTACCAACCGTCACGGACTCACCCGTCAAACTGCCCTGGTCCACCTGCAGGTTGCTACCTTGGAGTGAAACGATGCGAGCATCGGCTGGAACGCGCTGGCCGACGCGAACGCGAATCACATCGCCTGGCACCAAGCAAGCAGCAGTGACGGATGGAGCCCCGTCTGCATTGTCATTGCCGCCATCCAATGATGTTGCCGTCCGACTCTGCATCCATATTCCATCTCGCAACACTTCCACGACGGATCCACTCGCCTGCAAGTCTTGCAGCGCCTCGAGTGAATCGTTCGCCGACCGCGTCTGCCACACGCCAACGCTAGCGTTCAGTACTAAAATGGCTAGTATGACAATGGGCTCGACAAAGGCGGATAGTAGCGAGGTTGCTTCGTCGTGCGACTGCTGCATGAGCTCCACGTAGGAAAAGATTCCCGACAAGGCGGCGACTAATAACAAGATTTGAACGAGGCGGTCGTCAAACTGCCGCGCAATCAGCTTCCATATGGATGTTTTGGGTGGCTTGGACAGCGAGTTTGATCCAAAGACTGATAGTCGAGCTTGAGCTTGCTCTGTTGACAATCCAGTAGTTGGAGATGACTTGAGCAATTCCCATAGTGAATCCATGGAGATTGATCCTGCCGAAATGGACGACGAATTGTAATCGGATCGAGGGAGTAGCAAGTGTTCAGGCAACGACGAATCTAGGGAAACTTCTTCTTCTCCTGCTGCTGCTGCTGCTGCTGCTACTGAATTAGTTACTTGATTTTCTGCTGTCTTCATTCCAAGATTGCTGCCGCTGCTCCTCGCCATATCATTCCTCTCGTGCAGGACCGTCTTGGAGACTCTCCAGGTGCGTCGGTCAAACGCCAGTCGGCGAGGAAGCGCCAAGGCTGCTGCGGGAATGAATGCCATGTAGAAACATAGTAGCAATGGAACGTAGCGTGGTTTCTGCATGGCTATCTTTTGTTTAGCTTGTTTGATCTGGCCTAAGACCTTTGACGAGGATATCCATGGTCGAAAAAGTGGAAAGCAACACTTGTCACGCGTTTTCGCGGTGATGGCAGGGTTGTCGTAGCGGTTATGTGTCCAACCGGTGCGACGTAAGATTTCGATTATTTGCGGCGCGGGGTTGCACCGTAGGATTTAGGATTCATTCCAAGTCAACTTTCACCATGCAGCTAGCGTCAAAGCAGGATGAGAGAGGCGTCGCTGTTGACGGACGCGACTTCAGTCTCTAGTCTCGCAATGACGACGCTAGTCGAGAGACTGATAGCAAGCTCTCCGCATCATTCTCACCAGATGCACGAGTGCCCTTCGTCTAGTTCCGCAGCTCGTCAACCACGCATGAAAGGACGACTGCTTCAGCAAGGATGACGACAAGCAGCGAGACATGACTGCCGTCTTTGACCAAAGCATTGGAGTTTTGACTCTGTGTCGTTTGGCTGGGACTAATGCCAGCCGGCACAGGGCACAGGACACAGGAGTAGTTGATTGTTGTAGCTTCGTTGCGAGTTGGAAGCACTGCCAATTGGACTCTGATTCCCGTTTCTGTTTCTATTGCAAGCTTTCCCCGCATTTTTATGTTACCATGAAATGTGGAAACGTCGTGTTCGTCCCCACACCACACAGCGGTTACTATGGAAGGGGTTGTCTATGTCGATTGTGTTGATGGATCTTGGAATAGTAAGTTAGAGTTTGGTCGGAACGACTCGTTACAGAGGTGCAACCCTCACCTAAACGTCATGTTAAATGAGTGCAGGAATTACGAATTTGTATACATGGGACGACACTGTCAGCACTCAATCCTCGCCCAAACCTGCTGTTGGCCGCAGTTATGGCAGCCTTTTGGTGCTTCACAAGGATGAAAACAAAGATGTTTACGTGTGCATCTAATGTCAAAAAGAGGCCTTTCTTTTTCGACTGGTTGTTGAGCGCCTCAGGTAGTTACTTAAAAGGAGAAGAATGATGCTACTGAGCCTTAACCTTTCCTTTTGGCAGACATTGTACAAGGCAACACCTAATCACCATACATAATACCTTCTACTTACCTTGCTGACAGAGAAATACCACAGGTATAGAAAGTATCTTATTCCTTACTCAACGATACCGCATCTTATGTACATAAGTGCATCATGCTAATGGTTGTGCACATCAGCGTAGCTGCGCACGCAAATGTCACGCTTTATATAGAGCAGCTACTCTCATTGTGCCAGCAAGGACCATACAGCGCTGACAGCACCGCATCCCGTCTGCTCTGCGAAGTTAAGCAGCGCCTGGCCTGGTTAGTACTACGGTGGGGGACCACGTTGGAATCCCAGGTGTTCTTGTTTTATTTTTATAGTAGTAAATAAATACAATACCACAATGGAATCCCAGGTGTTCCTGTTTTGTTTTTAATAGTAGTAAATAAATACAATAGGTAGACATAATATTATATGAATATTATGACATCTGCTGGGCTGGTGACAAGTTATCACCTGTCACATTGCAAGTGATGAGGTTAAATTACTGTAGTGGCAAGCACAAGAGTATTGTGCAAAGCATGTTCATCAAGAGCTGTACAGATTGTGGCCAAGGACCCTGTATCGGAGGTTTTTTGAGGTAAGACGTTGACTGTGCAAGCATCAATGGAGTTTAAGGCCATACCACTTTTGTAGGATTCCAAGGAGTCCTTTCTGCACCATTTAAGACTTTGCACTTGTCTGTAGCACACCCTGGATTGGTTTTGCCTGACTCATTGGGTTGTTGAGTGGCCAGGGTCTGGGGTGTTTAACTGGTATGACTCCAAAACTTGCTTTGGTGGCCAATTCCACAGTGTAGGCCACACATATGGTGTAGGGCTTTACGGAAGTCCTTTTTGCACCATTTGAGACTTGGCACATGTCCATGGCAAACCCTGGATAGGTTTTGCCTGAGTCATTGGGTGGTTGTGTGACCAGGGCATGGGGTGTTTGACTGGACCAACCAGCTTAAATGGTGTCTCTGCGGTTGCTAGGCATGACTAAAAGATGTAATGTGCAATCCATACAATCATATACATTTAAACCCTCCAGGAAAAATGATGGGGGTTGGGCTTAATTTGATGGTGGCTGGCAGGCAGCATGGTAATTGTCATTGCCATCTTGATAGTAATGCTTTTGCCAGTATACAACCATGGTCCAAACAAAGACTGCGGCATAGAGACTAAAGGCCAAAACGTTCAACTAATTCAAGCGATTCAGCGTTGGCCTTTGATTGCTTTGTTGACTCCACAAGCTATGGTGGTGATGCAAACTAGTAGGAGGCGGAGCAAGCAATTGACTCCATCTGCATCATTATCAAGTTGAATACTGTTATGGCTGTTGTCTGCATTGTCATCTAGAGCATTGCTATGCATCACAGCTGCTGGCGTCAAAAAAGGAAAGAGCAGGCATATCCATGAAGATAAATCTGATGGAAGTGATTGCTGCTCATCCTCTTACGCATTTTCAATTTCTTGCATGGTTTCTTGAGCGTCTAGAAACTCTCATTCTTCGTGTCCTTCAGCATGAGTACTACTCATCAAGTATTTGTACCAAAATAACTCGGATCCTTCCAGATAGGAGTGCAAAAGCCATAGCCAAATCACGTCAAGCAAAATTAAACATCACCGCAACAACATATTAAAAAGTACTGCTGAGCCATGGCAGCATATTCGTGAGTTCATACTTGAGCCATGCGTATGCCTAAATCAAGCCAGAATGGTGCTAACATCCATATTTCAGGCGCACTACAAGATGACAAGCTAGTGTCTCCATAGACTGCAATGTGACTGGTGACAACTTGTAACCAGTCTCAGCCAGCAGATAAAGTGATTTTCAAATGCCCATACCTTGAGCCATGTGTATGCCCAAATTAAGCCAGAATGGTGCTAACATCCTTATTTCAGGTGCGCTACAAGATGGATTGCCTGGCTGGCCCCTCAGTTTACTGCAAAGTGACTGGTGATAACTTGTCACCAGTCTCAGTCAGCAGCTGCTATGCCTTTCAATGAGCCATGTGTATGACCAATACAAGCCAGAATGATGCTTACATTTTAGTTTAAGGTGTGATACAAGATGCATTGCCTGGCTGGTGCCTCCAGGGACTACAATGTGATTGGTGACAATTTGTCACCAGACTCAGTCAGCTGATGCCTTAACATTCAAACCAGAAAGGTGCCAACATCTTTTTTTGGCTTCGCTACATGATGGTATGCCTGGATGGTGTTTCAGGGGACTGTGATGTAATTGGTGACAACTTGTCACCAGTCTCAGCCAGCTGATGCCTTGACATTTAAACCTCCCTACACCAAGCCCTGTAGGTGACCAAATTACACCAAAATGGTGCCACCATCATTATTCAGGCTGCGCTACAAGATGGTTTGCCTGGCTGGTGTCTCAGGGGATGGCAATGTATTTGGTGACAACTTGTCACCAGTCTCATCGCGCAATGCTGTGACATTCAAACACCCCTACAGCAGACCTTGTAGGTGCCCAAATTACACCAGAGTGGTGCCAACATCATTATTCAAGGCTGCGCTACAAAATGTTATGCCTGGCTGGTGTCTCAGGGGATGGCAATGTATTTGGTGACAACTTGTCACCAGTCTCATCCCGCACGTGCCGTGACATTCAAACGCCCCTACAGCAAGCCCTGTAGGTGCCCGAATTACACCAGAATGGTGCCAACATCATTATTCAGGCTGCGCTACAAGATGGTATGCCTGGCTGGTGTCTCAGGGGATGGCAATGTATTTGGTGACATTTTGTCACCAGTCTCATCCCGCAATGCCGTGACATTCAAACGCCCCTACAGCAAGCCCTGTAGGTGCCCAAATTACACCAGAATGGTGCCACCATCATTATTCAGGTTGCGCTACAAGATGGTATGCCTGGCTGGTGTCTCAGGGGATGGCAATGTATTTGGTGACAACTTGTCACCAGTCTCAGCCGCACATGCCATGACATTCAAATGCCCCTACAGCAAGCCCTGTAGGTGCCCAAATTACACCAGAATGGTGCCACCATCATTATTCAGGTTGCGCTACAAGATGGTATGCCTGGCTGGTGTCTCAGGGGATGGCAATGTATTTGGTGACAACTTGTCACCAGTCTCGTCCCGCAATGCCGTGACATTCAAACGCCTCTACAGCAAGCCCTGTAGGTGCCCGAATTACACCAGAATGGTGCCAACATCATTATTCAGGCTGCGCTACAAGATGGTAGGCTTGGCTGGTGTCTCAGGGGATGGCAATGTATTTGGTGACAACTTGTCACCAGTCTCAGCCCACAGGTGCCGTGACATTCAAACGCCCCTACAGCAGACCTTGTAGGTGCCCAAATTACACCAGAATGGTGCCAACATTATTATTCAGGCTGCGCTACAAGATGGTATGCCTGGCTGGTGTCTCAGGGGATGGCAATGCATTTGGTGACAACTTGTCACCAGTCTCAGCCTGCACATGCCATGGCATTCAAACGCCCCTACAGCAAGCCCTGTAGGTGCCCAAATTACACCAGAATGGTGCCAACGTCATTATTCAGGCTGCGCTACAAGATGGTATGACAGGCTGGTGTCTCAGGGGATGGCAATGTATTTGGTGACAACTTGTCACCAGTCGCAGCCGCACATGCCATGACATTCAAATGCTCCTACAGCAAGCCCTGTAGGTGCCCAAATTACACCAGAATGGTGCCAGCATCATTATTCAGGCTGCGCTACAAGATGGTAGGCTTGGCTGGTGTCTCAGGGGATGGCAATGTATTTGGTGACAACTTGTCACCAGTCTCAGCCCACAGGTGCCGTGACATTCAAACGCCCCTACAGCTGACCTTGTAGGTGCCCAAATTACACCAGAATGGTGCCACCATCATTTTTCAGGCTGCGCTACAAGATGGTATACCTGGCTGGTGTCTCAGGGGATTGCAATGTATTTGGTGACAACTTGTCACCAGTCTCAGCCCGCAATGCCGTGACATTCAAACGCCTCTACAGCAGACCTTGTAGGTGCCCAAATTACACCAGAATGGTGACAACATTATTGTTCAGGCTGCGCTACAAGGTGGTAGGCTTGGCTGGTGTCTCAGGGGATGGCAATGTATTTGGTGACAACTTGTCACTAGTCTCATCTCGCAATGCCATGACTTTCAAACGCCTCTACAGCAAGCCCTGTAGGAGCCCAAATTACACTAGAATGGTGACAACATCATTTTTCAGGCTGTACTACAAGATGGTAGGCTTGGCTGGTGTCTCAGGGGATGGTAATGCATTTGGTGACAACTTGTCACCAGTCTCAGCCCACAGGTGCCATGACATTCAAACGCCCCTACAGCAAGCCTTGTAGGTGCCCAATTACAACAGAATGGTGCCAACATCATTATGCAGGCTGGGCTACAAGATGGTATGCCTGGCTGGTGTCTCAGGGGATGGCAATGTATTTGGTGACAACTTGTCACCAGTCTCAGCCCGCACGTGCCATGACATTCAAACGCCCCTACAGCAAGCCCTGTAGGTGCCCCAGTTACACCAGAATGGTGCCAACATCATTATTCAGGCTGCGCTACAAGATGGTAGGCTTGGCTGGTGTCTCAGGGGATGGCAATGTATTTGGTGACAACTTGTCACCAGTCTCAGCTAACACCGTTGACGATTTCGCAGTCAACGTCTTACCTCCAAAAAGCTCCGATACAGGGTCCTTGGCCACGGTCTGTACAGCTCTTGATGGAGATGGCTCGTGGAATAGTCTTGCGCTCGCCACTACACGAATACGACTGCACTCTCGTCGCAAACTAGTAGTTCTATATTGTGAGCTTATCGCTACATCGCTACATCGACCACTCGGAAGATCATCCGATCAATCCGTTTCTTTCAATCACATTACATCAGTCGTAACTGGTCGTTCCATTCATACAACGCATCCACACGACGGTTGCGCACTTTCTTCATTCACATGTCACATACGACAGCTGCGGACTCGACACAAGCTAATTAGGGTTCGGGCTCTTGACTTCGCCGCTCTGCGACTTGTCACTCCCCTCGGGTACGCTGCTGGTCGTAGCCGCATTCTTGTCCTTCACAATCGCATACGATGTATCGCCGCGCCAAAACAATACTGGCTTGAGCAATGGCATCGCATCACAGTACGGCAGGTACTTCGTCAGTACGTCCGCAATGTTCTCCTTTCCGTCAATCTTTACAAACTTGATAATCCCCGCAGCAACTGCCCAACGGACACGATGGTAGGCCAACGCATTGTGTCGCTTGGACAATGTCGAACTCGGGATTGTAGATTGCGTAATCACTGCTTGGTTGTCTCCGTACATCCAGGCAGACTTCTCCAATGGTACGCCCATAGCCATGAGCGACGCACGTAGAGAAATGCTGATATCCGTTCCACTCTTTGCTACGCCGAATTCCGATCCAAAGGTCGCAGTCTCGACTGTAGCCTGGAGTTTGCAATGCCAGTCGACAGGCGTCTGGTTGACAAATGACAAAACTCCTTCCAATGACTTGCCTGTCACCATGCAATGCATGAGACACGCATCCTCGAAAGTTGATGTTCGTACAGTCACACCCTTTGGTGGTGGGTAGACGTCCAACATCTCATCAACTCCGTCCTTCCCGTAAACGCTGCGCTCCCAATCTTGTTCCTCCATGGTGCCAAAGTGCTCCTCGTTTGCTGGCCACTTCGTACGGAAACGGATTGCTGCGTCCGGTAACTCTCGCAAATATCCACAGACTCGCTTCACCCGCTGCAGGTGTCCCTTGCGCGGCTCCACACGGAATCGCGACAGACTCACAACTGCTACGGCAATGTCAAATCGACCCAAAGTAATTGCCCACTGAAGTGCTCCGACTAGAGACTGGTAAATCTTCTTCTCTTGGTCGTTCAGTAGCTCGCTTTGGTCAAGTTCGGGATGATCGTCTTTGTCGATTGGTGATGAGTACTTCTTCGGAGGACCTTCAAACAAACGCTCGTACTGCGCCAAGAGTTTCGCAACGTATGTCTTGGCCGACCAGTAAAGAGTTCCGTCAGGGTCTCGTCCAAAGTCACCGCCGAGATGATACTCGGGATGTCCAACACCTTTGAGCTTAAACTTGTACTTCTCCTCTAGCATCTTGAAGAACGCTGCTGGATCGTCTGAAATATTTAACAGATCGTCGACCCATACACAGAGGTAGTCGTAGCTGTCGCCGGCGTCCTTGATCCACAGATCGGAATCGCAATAGGACGGTTTCCATCCTTCCGCAAGTAGGGCGTCGGCTAAGCGTTCGTGAAATCGTGCTCCGCTCGTTCGCAATCCGTACAAAGCCTTGACGATGACCAGGATGTGTCCTTCGCGCTCCCCGAACTCGGGGCCTCCAACGAAGTATACCTTCTCCTTGGTGAACGCTTCGAGATAAGCATTCCCAATGTCACCGACCATGCACTTCTTGCCGTTCGCTTCTCCAATGACGAGAGCTAGACGCATTGCCTTCAATGAGATAACACTGGAGTAGGCATCGTCGTTGTCTTTCGTCATGTGGCCGCCTGCAACGAGACGTGCCTTGTATCGCAAATCGTGCTTGACATCGTACACAAAATGGACTCGGATCTTCTGATAACCAGTTGGTGGTGTTGTGGTGGAACTCGGACCAAGATCTTGAAACGTCTCGTACTCGTCCAGGTTCGCAAGCTCCACGCCTTCCGCATCCGTCCACTTCGTGTGCCCTGCAGCTTCCTGCAAACGTCGCGCTTCCTTCCAATCTCGGGGTACTTGGACTCCAAACTTGTAGCGCGGTCCGTTCTTTTGCTGCTCCATTCGGGCGGTCGCCACCTTGCGCGCAACCTTCTTGGCGTTCCGGGCCCATCGGTTCAACGATGACCATCCGTCCTTGTCGAGAAGATTATGCTTTTGCGCGTAGGCTGCCACTGATACTTTGTCGCTTTCGATCATCGCGTTGAGAGGCTCCCAAGTCTTGGATCCATCGTCCCATTGTACAAGGACGTTCCACTTGGAATGCTTCCAGTTCTTCGACTTGCTCGTCAGCGGACCCTGATGGTCTAGAATCTCCTTGAAGAACCATTTACGCTCAGGATTCGCCATGTCTTGGTTCACTTCGGCCTCGTAGAGATCGGAAACCTCGACATAGGACATAACTTCATCCGCTTCGCCGTTACCAAGTTTCAGCATCATTTTAATGTTCTGATGGTTCTGGGCGTCGCGATTGTTCAGCTTGCTCATGACGGTCGCTCGAACTTCTTGTCCGTCGTCCGTCTTCATGAGAAACGACTTGCCGATAAGTTCATTGGGTGCATACTTCGGGAGTTTGCGCCACGGATTGATGTTCTTCTTCTTTGGCTTGTCGTTGTCGTCATTGGCAGGGTCGTCATCGGCAGGATTAGGATCTAGCTCCCCGTCGGTCATATCGTCATCTTCCGGGTATTCCACCGTCTCGACCAAAGGGGTATCGTCTTCGTCAGGAATGAAAGAATCTTCGTCTCTGCTGTCGGTGTCGGTAATCTTCTTGATCATTTCCGGCATAAGGATCTCGCCACCTAGACCAGGTACGGTATAGAGACGCGGCTCCCCTTCTTTCATGACGGGGGAAGCAGGTGCCGGTACGCGAAGGTTCAAAAATTTTGGGTCATTTTGGGGTAAGCAAACCGATCGCGTCATGATCTCGTGGGTCTCGCAATCACAGATGAAGTACGTCAGGTCGTCTCCGCACGTCGTGTTGGGACCAAGCCAGTACGCCGCGCGCTGGCGGGTACCCGGGGCCTCGACATCCTTGACAAAGTAGTTGACAATTTCAAACCAACAAAAATGCAAATACTTTGACACGTCGGGGACTTGCCCAGTGATAAACTCGATGGGAGACTTGCCGTCCAAGGCAGGATGCGACAAATGACGGTACATCTCGGTCTGGAAGAGTAAAGCGCGTAGCCAGAAGCATGCCGGAGTGCCTGTTCGGTCCATAAGCCGTTCATGACTTTCCTTGACGTGCCCAATGATGCGCTCGGCTGGGTTTTGATTCTGATAGTACGGCTCCGATGTATGACGACGGCGAATCATGAACTCGCGCATTACTTCGTCAAACTCGGCACTCATCGCTTCTTTCGCATTATCCGAGAAGACTTCCAACGGAGCTCCAAACTCGCGGATGAAATCACGGAATCGTTTCGGTACGTCACCTTTCGTCCGCATGGGATACACGACAATGATCTGACTGCAACAACCATAGAATAGCTGCACGCATGTGCACCCTGCATGTCCGTCGATATGGTCATCCATGGCAGGTTCGTCGAAGAACATGGTGTCATGGGCCACTCGATCATCTAGACGGTAGACGTTCAGGAATCGGCTCTTTCGATGCATTCGTGGGGGGTATTGGCGCTCGTGCATGTTGAACTGCGTGCTATGGCGCAAAGTATCCTTGATCGTCTGCGCCGGGTACCATGCAAAGTTCGGCAGCAATGCGTCGATATCAGGTTTCTTTGGCAGGATAGACTTGTAGGGCTGATAGACGAGATCCGCATTGTACTTCTGTACGACGGCACAAACATTCAGCTCCTTCTCGGTGTAAACAGGTTGATTGTCGTGTCCGAGATTCGTATAAGTCACGTTGCTTTGACGATGGGTGCGATTCCGCGTACGCGAGCGTGTCACGCGCGTGAAGCCCTCTTCGTCGTCACTGACTTCGTCGTCTTCGTCGCGCGACAACAAGTCCGGTACGTCGTCCTCGTCGTCATCGTCATCCGAAGAGTCATAGTCGTCGTCCTCGGTCGGCTCGACGTCAAACTCGTTCGGATCCCAAGGCCCATCGAAGGTCATCATGACCCGAGGTAAGGTGTGAAGCTCATGCACCGACACTGGAAACATTGGCAAGGTCGCCATGCCACTTTCCATTCCGAGCATAAACTTGTATCCATCTGGCGTTTCGATTCGTAACTTGCCACCAAAGTTGTAATGCTTATCGTTGACATGAAGTCCGAAGGCTTCCATCTGCATACTCGAATGAATCGTCTTGCCGGTTCCAGAATATGCGTAATTATGGAACTCGCCGACGACCCAACCCTTGGTGCTCTTAAGCTTAGCGACTGCCGTGACGGTAGACAGGTCCGGAAGCTTGAGACCACCGACTCCAGTGACTTCAATCTTGTGGAACTTGTCCTCGGTAAGGATGCGGCCGTCCGCTCCCCATACTCCGCCACTCGCGCCGGGATCAACAGTCGACGCTGAATGCTTATCCAAGTCAATGCTCGCGACTTTGTACTTGCGACTCTGAGCAATATTTGCTCCCCGAGTCGTAGTCGTGGGCTGGTCTGGACCTAAGAAACTTCGCATCGCTGAGCCTCGGCTAGTGTTGTTCACACGTTCGGTCGCCACACTCGCCGTCGTCGCCGCTGATGAAGTGGCTGCGACGTTCGCGTTGCGTGTTGTACTCGTCGTTTGCGTGGTGCCTGCCTGTGTTGCTGATGTCGAACCACCTGCAGCACTGGCCGCTCGACTCGTACCACGGCGTTCAAACACTTCGTGTTGCTGATCGCGGGTAAGGAGTCGCCACGTGTTTGGTGGAATCGTCGCATTCACGTCGCTGGGAATTTCGATCGTCTTCGTGTCGGCATAGCTGCGAACATACGAGCGAGTATCTCCCCGACCGCGGCCGCCGCCGCCGCCTCGTCCCGTGCTCAAGTCGCCGTGACCACCGCCCCCCTGATTGGATTGCTGATTGTTGCTGCTACTTGGCGTAGACTGGGAATTGTTCGCGCTTGCCTTCTTCGTCTTCTCCTTCTCTTTCTTGGTTTGTTCAGATTGGTTCGCCTGGCGCTTCTCGGTCTCCTTGATGCCACGACGATTGTCAGATTGACGTGCGACGTCGTTCAGGAGGTTCCAAAACTGGGTGTACGTCATCGGGTTGCCGGTCTTGGACTCTTCGATCAGCGCCATGTTCACCGCCGATGCCATATCCGCATGGCGGAAAACCGCGCGCTCCAAAATCTGACGCTTCGTGCTTGCTGTAAGTAGCTCGGTTTCCTCGGCGTAGTCATTGTAGTTCTCTTCCTTGCTGGACCACTGGATAAGCCAATTGACGAGAGACTTGGCGTAACTCGCGTCGAGAGTGAAATTGCGCCATTCGTCTTCGGCCGAACGTAGATCCAACTTGCGCGCCATCCCGTCGAGGAATGTCGCCTCCAACTCTGCAATGCACGCTGAGGCATTCGCGCTGTCGATGTGCTTGCGGACAATGAGCTTGCTCTGCGGTGTCTTGTAGGTATACTCTACGCCGCTAAAGCTTCGAACACTGATACTGATACTCGGCGAATTCGGGCTCGAGTGCAGCTGGTGCCTTGAACTCGTCGTCCCAAAAGTAGCCAAGTCGCTTCGCATGCGGTTCTTGAAGGCCCGCCAGTAGGAGCAGAACTTGCGATCGTTCTTGAGCTCCAGCATGGTCTTCAGATCCAGCTTGATGTCGTGTCGTTTCGTCGTGGTGTCGTTGCCTCCGATAACGCTGAAGTCTCCGAAACTGCGGTTGCCTGCGGTCGGTGACCCCGGTGCTGCTGGGAGGTCTCGGCTCGTAATGTGGTCTTTCTCCAGGTCTTGCCATTGCGCAGTCGTCCGACGTTGCTCGTGAATCCAACTCATGAGCTTGCGCAATCGGCTTGTTCGTATCGTCGACCACTGGTGCTGGGTCTTAATGTTCGTCACGTCTTGTTCCGACAGCTCGGCCATCGCCTCCGCAGTCGTGAGTTCCTCTTGCTCGAAACACACTGCGGTAGGGTCGTTTGGATCCCAAGTTGCGGATGCTGCGAGCCACGGAATGTCGAAGACTTTACCGACGGCACGCTTGTAGGTCGTTACATCAATTGTCGCCATGGTGGAGGTTGATCAGAGGAATCGGACTCGCTGCAGACGAATGTGTCACGATAGCTCCCTCGCTCGTTCTTGCTCTCGAAGCACTGAAATGTTAATCTAACACCGTTGACAATTTCGCAGTCAACGTCTTACCTCCAAAAAGCTCCGATACAGGGTCCTTGGCCACGGTCTGTACAGCTCTTGATGGAGATGGCTCGTGGAATAGTCTTGCGCTCGCCACTACATGAATACGACTGCACTCTCGTCGCAAACTAGTAGTTCTATATTGTGAGCTTATCGCTACATCGCTACATCGACCACTCGGAAGATCATCCGATCAATCCGTTTCTTTCAATCACATTACATCAGTCGTAACTGGTCGTTCCATTCATACAACGCATCCACACGACGGTTGCGCACTTTCTTCATTCACATGTCACATACGACAGCTGAGGACTCGACACAAGCTAATTAGGGTTCGGGCTCTTGACTTCGCCGCTCTGCGACTTGTCATCAGCCCGCACGTGCCATGACATTCAAACGCCCCTACAGCAAGCCCTGTAGGTGCCCAAATTACACCAGAATGGTGCCAACATCATTGTTTAGGCTGCGCTACAAGATGGTATGCCTGGCTGGTGTCTCAGGGAATGGCAATGTATTTGGTGACAACTTATCACCAGTCTCAGCCCGCAAGTGCCATGACATTCTAACGCCCCTACAGCAAGCCCTGTAGGTGCCCAAATTACACCAGAATGGTGCCAACATCATTAATCAGGCTGCGCTACAAGATGGTATACCTGGCTGGTGTCTCAGGGGATGGCAATGCATTTCGTGACAACTTGTCACCAGTCTCAGCCTGCACGTGCCATGACATTCAAACGCCCCTACAGCAAGCCCTGTAGGTGCCCAAATTACACCAGAATGGTGCCAACATCATTATTCAGGCTGCGCTACAAGATGGTATGCCTGGCTGGTGTCTCAGGGGATGGCAATGTATTTGGTGACAACTTGTCACCAGTCTCAGCCAGCACATGCCATGACATTCAAACGCCCCTACAGCAAGCCCTGTAGGTGCCCAAATTACACCAGAATGGTGCCACCATCATTATTCAGGTTGCGCTACAAGATGGTATGCCTGGCTGGTGTCTCAGGGGATGGCAATGTATTTGGTGACAACTTGTCACCAGTCTCATCCCGCAATGCCGTGACATTCAAATGCCTCTACAGCAAGCCCTGTAGGTGCCCAAATTACACCAGAATGGTGACAACATCATTATTCAGGCTGCGCTACAAGATGGTATGCCTGGCTGGTGTCTCAGGGGATGGCAATGCATTTGGTGACAACTTGTCACCAGTCTCAGCCGCACATGCCATGACATTCAAATGCCCCTACAGCAAGCCCTGTAGGTGCCCAAATTACACCAGAATGGTGCCAACATCATTATTCAGGTTGCGCTACAAGATGGTATGCCTGGCTGGTGTCTCAGGGGATGGCAATGTATTTGGTGACAACTTGTCACCAGTCTCAGCTGCACATGCCATGACATTCAAATGCCCCTACAGCAAGCCCTGTAGGTGCCCAAATTTCACCAGAATGGTGCCAACATCATTATTCAGGCTGCGCTACAAGATGGTATGCCTGGCTGGTGGCTCAGGGGATGGCAATGTATTTGGTGACAACTTGTCACCAGTCTCAGCCAGCACATGCCATGACATTCAAATGCCCCTACAGCAAGCCCTGTAGGTGCCCAAATTTCACCAGAATGGTGCCAACATCATTATTCAGGCTGCGCTACAAGATGGTATGCCTGGCTGGTGGCTCAGGGGATGGCAATGTATTTGGTGACAACTTGTCACCAGTCTCAGCCAGCACATGCCATGACATTCAAACGCCCCTACAGCAAGCCCTGTAGGTGCCCAAATTACACCAGAATGGTGCCACCATCATTATTCAGGTTGCGCTACAAGATGGTATGCCTGGCTGGTGTCTCAGGGGATGGCAATGTATTTGGTGACAACTTGTCACCAGTCTCATCCCGCAATGCCGTGACATTCAAACGCCTCTACAGCAAGCCCTGTAGGTGCCCAAATTTCACCAGAATGGTGCCAACATCATTATTCAGGCTGCGCTACAAGATGGTATGCCTGGCTGGTGGCTCAGGGGATGGCAATGTATTTGGTGACAACTTGTCACCAGTCTCAGCCAGCACATGCCATGACATTCAAACGCCCCTACAGCAAGCCCTGTAGGTGCCCAAATTACACCAGAATGGTGCCTACTTCATTATTTAGGCTGAGCTACAAGATGGTATGCCTGGCTGGTGTCTCAGGGGATGGCAATGTATGTGGTGACAACTTGTCACCAGTCTCAGCCCACACATGCCATGACATTCAAACGCCCCTACAGCAAGCCCTGTAGGTGCCCAAATTACTCCAGAATGGTGCCAACATCATGATTTAGGCTGCGCTACAAGATGGTATACCTGGCTGGTGTCTCAGGGAATGGCAATGTATTTGGTGACAACTTGTCACCAGTCTCAGCCCACAGATGCCATGACATTCAAACGCCCCTACATCAGGCCCTGTAGGTGCCCGAATTCCACCAGAATGGTACCAACATCATTTTTCAGGTTGCGCTACAAGATGGTAGGCTTGGCTGGTGTCTCAGGGGACTGCAATGTGATTGGTGACAACTTGTCACCAGCCTCAGCCAGCTCAACCTTGACATTCAAACGCCCCTACAGCAAGCCATGTATACACCCAAATTACACGAGAAAGGCCTTAACATCATTGTTTGGGCTGCGCTACAAGATGGTATGCCTGGCTGGTGTCTCAGGGGACTGCTATGTGATTGGTGACAACTTGTCACCTGTCTCAGCCAGCTGATGCCTTGACATTCAAACGCCCCTACAGCAAGCCCTGTATATACCCAAATTACACCAGAATGGTGCCAACATCATTATTCAGGCTGCACTATAAGATGGTAGGCTTGGCTGGTGTACCAGGGGATGGCAATGTAATTGGTGACAACTTGTCACCAGTCTCAGCCCGCATATGCCGTGATATTCAAACGCACCTACAGCAAGCCCTGTAGGTGCCCAAATTACACCAGAATGGTGGCAACATCATTATTCAGGCTGCGCTACAAGATGGTAGGCTTGGCTGGTGTCTCAGGGGATGGCAATGTATTTGGTGACAACTTGTCACCAGTCTCAGCCAGCACATGCCATGACATTCAAACGCCCCTATAGCAAGCCCTGTAGGTGCCTAAATTACTCCAGAATGTTGCCAACATCATTATTTGGGCTGCGCTACAAGATGGTTGGCTTGGCTGGTGTCTCAGGGGATGGCAATGTATTTGGTGACAACTTGTCACCAGTCTCAGACCGCAGATGCCGTGACATTCAAATGCACCATACAGCAAGCCCTGTAGGTGCCCAAATTACTCCAGAATGGTGCCAACATTATTATTCAGGCTGCGCTACAAGATGGTTTGTCTGGCTGGTGTCTAAGGGGACTGCAATGAGATGTGTCGTTGAGTGGCCATGGCATGGGGCATTTGACTGGTATGAATCCAAAACGTGGCCATTCCCACAGTGTAGGCCATACCAATGGTGTAGTGCTTCCAGGCAGTCCGTTTTGCACCATTTATGACTTTGCACATGTCTACGGCACACCCTGGACAGGTTTTGCCCGACTCATTGGGTGGTTGAGTGGCCTGGGCATGGGGCATTTGACTGGTATGAATCCAAAACTGCCGGAGGTTGCCATTCCCACAGTGTAGACCATACCAATGTTGTAGGGCTTCCAGGCAGTCCTTTTTGCACCTATTGAGACTTTGCACATGTCCATGGCACGCCGTGGACATGCAGCTACGCGTACGACGTACCGGTACAGCGCTAAAAAAATGTCGCGGCAAGTAACGATGCGACTCGAATCTTTAGCTTTCCATGCATGCGTTCGACTGGCTCGCAACGATGTGGTCATCTGCCGCTTTGCTTCAGTCGTTTCAGTTTTCCCTCCTTTTCGTAATCATAACATAATGTCAAGCCAAGCTCCGCCCTCATGGGCAACTCCATCCCCAGTCACTCAAACAAGCTTGCAACCATCCCAAGCCGCTCCACAATGGGCGCAACCAATAGCATCACAGCCTCAAGTTGCCTCCGCCGACGACCACATGGCCGAACTCTTTCGTCCCTACAGCACGCTGGATGAGCCAGTCAGTGAAACAATCATGCGGGACGTTCGCGCCGTCTACACCAAGCTAAAGATTGTTCTGCGTCCGCTCGATCGGCGCCTGACGCTTTCGCCAGCCGCCATGTACAGCATGGTTTCCACGAGTAGTGATGATCCGGATAACAACAACAATAATAATAATAATACTGCCAATGCAGCAGGATCAAATGCCAATACATCCGACAATCAACTTTCGGAGAATGATCGTCAAGTCATTAACGAACTAAAGGATTGGGATCTATGGGGACCGCTCATTCTCTGCTTGATCCTTGGCGTTGTCCTTAGCTTCAAGGCGCCCACCAACCAAGCGTCCATTGTCTTTGCCTCGGTCTTTGTCACTGCGTGGGCTGGATCGACGATTGTCACCATGAATGCGCAGCTACTTGGCGGAACCATTAGTTTCTTTCAGTCGCTCTGCGTGCTTGGCTATAGCAACTTTCCATTGGTCTTGGCGGCGTCAGCGATTGGAATCATGCGCATCTTTGTTCATACCTGGATGTGGATCGACATGATTATTGTTTCCGTTGGCTTCCTTTGGGCGATTCGGACGAGTAGTGTTTTCATGAGCCTCTACGTCAAGCCGGAGCGGCGGTTGCTGGCGCTGTATCCAGTCTTCTTCTTTTATGTTTTCATGAGCTGGCTGATTCTGCTGTTTTAAATATAGGAGCTGCTTCAAGTTATTATATTGACTGTATACATGGATACTCGCTACTACTTGCACTACGGTAGAAATGCTATCATGGGCCAACTTGGCGATGAGTGACGAAAAGTAGTACGTGTCGCACCACGACCCATCCTAGCTCCGAATGGAAACCGCGCCGTTGATGCCGCGCGCTTCTCACACAACCAAGACACTCATTGCCTACCGGTACCATACTTTAAAATTACACAATCATGACCATCAAAGAAGACGACGCTGACTTGAAAAAGAAGTACGACGACGAGGAGCCAGAGATTATCGCGGACGCTGTTCCCATCAAAGGCAATAGTAACGAAGCTCCCATTCCGCCTGGCCACTCGCGATTCTACTGCAGCAAGTGTCACACGGTGCGTTTGTAGTGAATGAAATGCAGAAACAGAATGCTGCTCTTGCTTATATGCATGTCTCTGTTGTTTTTCAGCCGTATGATTTGCCCGACAAGGCGACTTCCTGGCGCTGTCAGCAATGGTGAGTAGTTGTGGATTAGACGTGTACACTGCTTACTTTATAATCAGTTTTTCGAATTTGCTGTTTGCTCACAATCTACCTCTTGCTATAATAGCATGGTATTCAATTCGACATCTGTCGGCGAGTGCGAGTGGTGCAATATTTTGTAAGAAAAGACAGACGAGTCTTCGTACAAGAACGTCATGGAAGAATCCATTGAGCGATACATAATAAGTTGAGACTTGAGACAATATAGCTTATAACTCGACGGCAAGATTCGCCCAATCTGCTTCGTATCTGTATATAATTTGAATCGTTTGTATTACGAGTCTGCTGGTAGTGAAGTACCTTATTTACTCGCCTCGTTACTAGCCGTTCCAAGATGCAAGTAATCGGCATTCACTTTGCGTCCCATATGCCATGCCGAGCTCCCAAAGAGCGCAATGTTCACGCTACACAATGCGTAATTGATAGGAGTCACCAATAGAGCGTATCGCGAAAAGAAAAAGCCCGTCAAGGTCAAGGCCGTGTACTGCGGCAGAGAAATCTTATCCGTCGGCCGCTGCAAGTCGAAAAAGGAGGCGCCACTAATCATCCACTTTGACATTGGGGCCCAAAAGTGTACTGCATATTGAGGAGAAAAGAGAGGGAATATTCTATAGGTTAGATAGCAGAAACAAATAGCTAGCTGACCCATTCAAAGAACGTCTCTTAGTTGACGCACCTGTAAACGGTCCAGCCGGAGCCGCAGCAACCTTGGAAACAACGCCATAGTCACTCTTGGTCAGCATGTTCCGAACCGTCGGTGCTCCAACAATGGTTCCAGCAATCAAGACTCCTCCAATTGCCGCCTGCTGCAAAATTCTACTGGCCTCATCCTCCTCTCCGTTACTCATCTTGTATTCAACAGCCCGTCGAAACTGATTCAGCTGCGCTCCAATATTCGCCAAGTGACATCCACAAAGCAGCAAATTGCGTGGCTGCACGATCCAGGCCCAGCGAGCAAACAAGCTCGAGTAGACAATCAAGACGGGCGTCATGGTCAAACTGATCACTTCCGGGCCGCTCGAGTAGGCGTCCCAAATGGCCGACGCGGACATGCCCCAGCCGGCCAAGGCGCCAAAGCCGCCCCATAGTTCGGCGCTGTACCACCAGCCAGTCTTTTTGGGAGATGATGTTGATGATGACGAAGTAAAGGTTCGGCGAGTCGGTGGTGCAATTTTGCAAGCACTCGATCGAGCGGCAGACGGAACGACGAGCGATCTTGTCGTTTGCAGCACCAGCCGGCTTGATTGAGACGCTGCAGAAAACATACTTGACAAGTTACTTTTAGCTTATAGGTGAGCAATGCGAGGAGTCGAACGAATGATGAAGAAGGATCGTTGGAAACGGATGTGAGCAGCAGCAGGTGCCGTCGGCGAATCTAGGATGCTCCTTGGCGCACCGTGACAACTCAACTTGAGTTAGTTTTATGTTGCGATTTGATTAGCATCGCGCGCCGATGAGTCACTTTTCAGCTAGTGTATCATTTCAGCAGCCTGCCAAGCACGAGAGCCAGGCTCTTTTCTGTTTTTCTGATCAACAGAGCATGTTATGTAGGCCCGCCTGCAGTTGACAAGTCTGTTGAAATGACTACTGGTGCTCCGCCGTCAACGCTGCATGAATGCTGCGCGAGGACATATGCGCCGAGGACAACCCGCTCGTCGAAAGGAATACATTACACGTATCTAGTTAAGCGAGAACTACCGGTAGTATTAAAAGTCTAGAATGTCATTGACAGGGCACGAGTATGAAATTCAAGTTGTAGCAGCAAAAACTCTGTATCAACTCGTCCCCCGTATGAATCATGCATAAGCACTCTATTTCTTGCCCTTGGCCTTTTTAGCAGCTTTTCGGGCAGCTCTCTTTTGCGCCTCGGCTTCAAGCTCGTCGAGAACCTTCTTTGTATCCTCATCAGGTTCCTTCTTCGTCTTGAAGTACTCGGGCATGTCTAATCCGGTAACTCGGCTCGTTCCACTCGGCAACAGGAGGACTGTACACTTGAAGTGTGCCACCTTGCCACTATGTTCATGCAGGCTCGGATACGGTTGCAGCAAGGTACGCGTCACACATTCCTGCAATCCGAGTCGAGCTTTTCGAACATCGTTCAAGTGGCGCAAGGTAAATGGTAACGTCGGAAATTTCTTGTCCACTTCGGCCAGCAATGCGCGCGAAGCCTGTACCTTGAGTTGGTAGGTTTGGTCGACGTTACGCTTAAAGACCGTCGTGCGCATATCGCCCGGGCGTGCATTGCCGTCGCCCGAGCTCATGGCAACGTCGACGGCGTATACTTCATACTGCTCGAATGTGCATTCCGGCAGCTTTTCTTCCACTGCCTGGTGCTCCTCCGGACTCGTCTTTCGAAGAGCAACTTCCTTGACGCCGTCCAATACGTAGCGCTTCATTTGATGCATGCGCACCGAGTGAATTGGCGTGACGCCATAATTGTTGGCGACACGCTCCACCGCCTCGGTCACTTCGGTATTTTTCTTGCCGGCAGCAATGGCGTGAGCGGCCACCAACATGGCATTGTAGGCAGCAACGGCAACATTGCCAGTCTCCTCGTCGGGTTCAGGCGGAGCCTGGTCTTCAGATTCGGGAACGATGCAAGTGTGCGCGGCAACGGCAATGTATCCATCAATGTGACAACCAAGATCAATCTTGACAATGTCTCCCACTTTAAGTACTGGCTGTGTACAGCGTTGAAGCGAAATACAGATGTGTGAGTCAATCACGTGATATATAGTTGTTGGCCAGCATCCTTCCGAACATAATGCGACCATGACAAAGAGAGGGTCTCGTGAACAGAGTAGACAAGTGGCCGGCCACGAACAAGCGCAAAATGGTTTGCTTCAGTTAGAAAACATCCCCATTCGCCTTGTCCGTCAATCTTCCTGTTGAACGCGGGTCTGTGCGCAAGTCCGAGAACGCCTCTCCCGCCGAAACGAAAGAATTGAACAGGGCAGAACCAAAATTCATCAATCCCACCCCATTTGGCGTACAATCGTCGCGCACTTGGTACGACCACAACAGGTTTTGTTTTTAATCAAAATGCACGCTTGACAAGCAAATCGAATGCATCTTCTCGCCACGACATTTCATCGGCACGTACCCTTTCTTCACTCAGCAATGGACTATGGTTGCAGACAACGTCATTCACCGAAACACAAACGGGAAAGGCAATTCCTCGATCAATGACTTGTCCATTGATCTTCTTTGTGTACAGCTTGGAGCATCCCTGCGTAATGACCGTGTGTCCAAACTCGCAGAGCTCAATCACCTTTTTTCCCGGAAGGCATTGCTTGACAAGTCCCTCCAAAGCGAGATTGACAATCTTGGCTGCTTCCTGGTACTTTGTAGTAACGTTGCTGTGAAAATAAAAGACGAGAGATGTATGTTAGCCATAAGTGTATCGAAGGAAGCATTTAGACGACACTACGGGCAGCGACGACGGATTGCACCTCGGCGAAAAGCATGGCGGGAGGTGCCAACGTCACGGACAAGGCACGAGAAATTCCTCTCTATGGACTCACAAAGCACTTCGCCTAAAGACTTGCTTCCTCCATCAGCAGCAGCAGTTTCGATACTGATTATTCTCACACTCTGCTGTCGCGCATCGTCCTTGCGCATCGTCCTTGCGCGCCACTCACCTGTCGGATAGATCCGTCACCTCCTCCTCGTCGTCCATTTTCTCCGCAACGTCGCTGAGCTCGACGCCTCCGCCGGTAATGACTTCCTCCTCTTGACCGTTATCTGACATGCTCTTATAGTACTGCTAGTTGAAAAAGCTCTAACAAAGTGTCGGATGCCTTCAAGTTATCACGGAGCGAACGGTGATGGGAGGCAACAAAGTGTGATGGCCGACGCAGCGATTTGTGCGTCCACGAGCGGTTGTCACGCTGTGTCGGAGCGGTTATGGTAAACTGGTTATGAGACACAGTTAGTCGCATCGGTACTGGTTGTGACAGGTGTCACACTCTCGCGGAATGGAACCCATGATGAAAGCGACGAACTTTGACGATAGCATCAATAGCATACGGCAACTAGTGATGAGGACAACAGGACATCAATATTTGACCCCTGCTCGACGGAGAAGAAAGAAATTTCTAGCTCAATCCGCATCGATCTCCAAGAATGCTCGAATCTGCTGGCTGTGCCTCTCATTTTTGTCGACCTCACTCTGCCATGCCTCGTCCAAAAAAGAACCTCAATGGTCCTTTTTGACGGACAATCTCGGGTCGCTCTATGTATCGGAAGACGAAGATGAGGAACGGATCCTCGCGGCTTTGGCAGATATCAGTCCTGATGACGAGCTGTATGATGACTTGAGCGAATACTCATCTGACTACACCGAGACGATTGACAAGCAAAGTAAACCAATACCAAAACGAAGGCCTCTCAAGGCTGCAGTGAAAGAAAAGCAGCCTACAAGCAAACTCTCCTACGTGAATCTGCCTGAAACGTATCGAGCTGTAGCTCCTGCAGCTCCCATTCAACCTGCGACTGATCCAACAACAACATTAAAATCAACACCCCCAAAGACGATAATGACGACGCCGCCACCGACAAACATGGTATTGATGCATCCTGCCACTAGTTCCATGAGTCCATGGATTCAACGGTTCCTCGCATCCTGTCAAAATGATGCGTTACTGCCGCTGCCACTGGATTTTTTGCTCGACAATTTCAACCTGGCGCAACTAGCGCCTGTGGTGGAGCGCATTGCGCTGCATGCATGCTCCGAGCAGGAGCGACTCTTAGTACTGCAAACTCTTGACGCTTCACAACAATATCCAATCTATCGGCGAGCGCTAGAACTGCTCGTGGAGCAGCAGCAAGATGAACATGGCGACAATGGCAGTCAAGACGCTACAATACCGCCACCACTGGAACGAGCCACTCGAGCCTTGTACTTGCTCCTTCATCAGCGCTTTTGTCAGAGCCCGCGCGGCTTGGACATGGTGCGGCGACGCATTGTCGTTGCACGTGACAATGCATCGACCGCGTTTGGACATTGCCCCAATGCTTCCTGTCGCAACATGCCGCTGCTGCCAGTGGGCCTTGATGACAATTATCAATTGCTCCAGCTGGCAAACAACGAGACGAGTACGCGTAAGCACTTTTACTGCAAACGATACTGCTGCAATTGCAAACGAGTCTTTGTTCTCAAATCAAACAAGGTGGATGGTTGTGCATGGGGAAGGTCGTTTTGCCACTTGTTTGTCATGACGTTTGGTAAACAATTTTTGCAAAGCTCAAGGGTACGGCCAAATAGGCAACAGATTGAAAATGTTGTGGATCAGCAGCAGCAGCAGCAGCAGCAGCAGCAAGCCAAGCAGACGCACATGCATGGAAAGGCGGCACAAGCTACCATTTTTGGGTTTCGATTACATCCTACTGCTGGCCAATGAATACTATTATCATTCGTTGCGCATACATTTGTATTCTATCTTATCGTAAATATAATTTAACGTCGTCCATTGTATCATTCCAAAGGAGTCGCACCCATCTTGCGAAGATCACGACTCATGTTCTTGTGGTGACTCTCCGTGGTTCCGCCGCCAATCTCAAGAAGTTTGGCGTCACGCCAAAACCGTTCCACCTTGTATTCACCAACGTAGCCATTTCCACCCATTACCTGAATGGCGCGGTCGGCAACATTCTTGGCCATATTGGCGCAGTACAGCTTGGTTCCATCCGCATCAAGTCCATTTCCATACGTGGCTAAATCCAATCCATTGGCAACTCCATAGACATAGGCTCGTCCGGCCATATATTCGGCGTAACTCTCGGCGACATGCTTTTGTACTTGGCCAAAGGAGTAAAGGTCCTTTCCAAACGCCTTGCGCTCACCCGCATACTGCTTCATTTCGTCCAAGCATCGTCGCGCAATGCCAAGCGCCATGGCCGCCAAACCGATCCGTTCCACTTCCAAGTTTCGCATCATGCACAAGGTTGCCTGGTTGACATGGCCAACTACATTTTCGGGTGGTACACTGACATTGTCAAAGACTAGCTCCGCCGTCATGGACGCGCGCATGCCAAGCTTGTCCTTGATCTGCTGGCCCAGGGCGAAGCCACTCATGTCCTTTTCGACAATGAACTGCGTCACATCTGTACGTCCAGGACCAGTGCGTGCATATATTAGAAAAACGTCTCCGGTGTCAGTGCCGTTCAATGTGCCATTCTGTGAATGGAGCGTTTGCGAGAAGAAAATTGAGTAGTGGTACGATGCGCATATTAATTCCCTTCGCGTAAATACCAATTGCCAGAAAGAAAGACACTCACTGTAATCCACATTTTCGTTCCATTCAAAATCCAATTACCGCTCGAGTCTTGCTCCGCCTTGGTTTGAAGACCCAAAACATCCGTTCCAGCGTTTGGTTCGCTCATCCCCATGCCTCCAATCCACCTTCCTTCGCATAGTTTCGGCAAATACTTGAGCTTTTGCTCCTCACTCTGCGCGTTGGTATTCAAATTATGCACCAGCAGTAGCGAATGCGCCAAGTAGGCGAGACAAAAGGCTGGATCACTGTAGCTGAGCTCCTCGTGCACGAGCGCCACCGCCGTTGCATCGAGACCACTGCCTCCGTAATCGGAATCCACAGTCAAACCAAGCAATCCAAGTCCGTTGGAACCAAGCTGACGAAACAAGTCAATGTTGAACGTTTCAGTCTTGTTGTAGTGGTATGCTTGTGGTTCAATCTGTGAAACGAACAAGTGAATGGATGGAGTCATAATCATGATGAGTAGAATGTCGAATGTCGACACCGACCAAAAGCAAGAACTTCTTGAGCATACACATTCAATCACTTGTAGCACTTTCGCATTTATTGTTACTTGCCTCTCGCTGCACAAAGGTTCGAAGCGACTCGCGGAGTGCCTTGTGCTCCTCGGTTGGATTCCAAAGGCTCGACAGCGATGCCGATGCATTGCGGATGCTGCTGCATCGTGGAAGGGATCGAGTCAAGCCTCTGCATCTTGACAATGAATACGAAACGCGAGCTGCCATGGTCCTTTGATAGTGTTGTTTGCAGCGCCACTAGCAAGCCTTCTTGTTCTGTGTTGTCAAGCGCGGAATCGCGATGTCATGGCGCAGCGTTTCGAAAGAACTTGACGCGCGACTCAAAATGTATCAATGCGTTGATGCGCGACTAAAAAAGAACCCCTTGAAGTCCCGTTGCGTCGAGCCGTCGCCCGCGCCATTGGCGCGCGTAACCATTGCTTCGTACATACCGTACATTATTCTTCGACCAAGGCAAGCGATTGCATTGACTTATACTATATAAAAACTTTGGCAACGCCCATACAATATACAAACTACAATGTCAGCAGCAGAACAAGCATTGACATGTACAACAGCTCCAGGCCACTTGTTTGCAAGTCGCATTGAACTCGCCAACCACTACAAGTCGGACTGGCACGCCTACAATCTCAAGCGTCGTCAGGTTGGCTTGCAGCTACTCACGCATGTGGAGTTCATGGCGCGACTGCAGGCGGCGCAGGCGGCCCGGCGGGAGCAGGAACTGTCGAAGCAAACGCAACGAAAGAGTCATTTGAAGAATAAAACCGTGAAAAAGAATAAATGCAACAAGCAGCGGCTAGTGAATGAGCAGCAGCAGCAGCAGCAGCAGCAGCAGCAGCAGCAGCAGCAGCAGCAGCAGGAGGAGGAGGAGTCTTCGGCATCAAACAAAATGGAGGAGGAGGAGAGCAAGGACGAACAAACTACAGTAGCAGTCGACCAAGCCTCTGACCAAGAACCAGCAGCGGAACCAATGAACGTTACCATTGACCCATGCCAGTCCTTATATGATTCCCACGTGTCACCCAGCATCCAGGAGAACGTGGACTACATGCGCCGCAAATACGACTGGTTCATTCCCGACGCGGAATACTTGCACGACTTGGAAGGCTTGCTGGGCTACTGCCACGAAAAAATCACGTTGGGTCGCATGTGTTTGCAGTGCCACCAAACCTTTTGTTCGTCGAACGCCTGTCGCATGCACATGATATCCAAGCAGCATACGCAGTTGGCGTATTTGGTGCAGGACGATCAGGAGGAGTTGGCAGTCTTTTACGACTTTGCGCCGGCGAATCAGGAATTCATGAGTGGAAGAATGACAAAGTTGAATGCAGCAAACGGCGGCAGTAACAACATTGACGAGGAAGACGATGATTGGGAGGATGTTTCGGACAATGAAGACATGAAGGAAGGCGACGACAATGAAAATATGCAAGACGACGACGACGACTTGTACTCCGGATACGCCGACCACGTTGCAAAACTGGGTTTTTCCGTCACGGAACTCGGCGAGCTCGTCTTTCCCGACGGCCGCATCGTTGGACATCGCTCATTGAACAGATACTACAAGCAGCGCCCCAAGGTATCGCGCGACAGTCCGGCCGTCGTGGCGGCGCGGATCGCGGCCGGCGAGCGCCTGCATCAGGGACGCGTCTACAATATGAACACGGCGCTCGTCACGTATCGCAACGACACTTCATCCAGCGCTTTGAACGCACGCGCACTGGCCAAGCTTGGCGTTTCGTCCGGCATGGCGGCGGGTCGCGCCAGCAGGGGTATTTTGGTGCCGTCCCGTTTGGATGGAACCTTTTCGCAGCTTTCCGTCTATCGCTACCGCGCGGCAGTCTTGAAGCAACGCCGCGGCCTTGAGAATGGGCAGCGACTCCATCAGCGAACCGCGATGAACATGAATCGCATGGGCAAGAAGGATAACAGACTCATGAATGGTGTGAGTGTGGCGCATGCCAAGCGATAAATGAATAATGATTGATTGATGGCTATCGAAAGCGTGCGAATCGTCGCTGCTAATGTCGCAATAGCTTGCCTGTTGTAGGTAATAATATTTATCGCAATACTATATGTTTATTAACATTGCGGTGACTTTACACTGGACGAAAGCAACTTACTTTGATTCGCTAGCTGTAGTAAGTATGAATATGAAACGCGTGGAGCGCTGCCGTTGACAATCGTAGCGGTACTCAATTCTGTCACGCAATTGACGACCATCGATCAAATTTGGATCGCTCGTTTCATATTTCGTCACAACCATTGTCTGTGCCTAGTATTGAACCATGAAGATTTCCTCCACCTTTGTCTCACGCGCAGTTGGCCGCGTCGTTGCTCCAAGAGTAGTCTCGGCTCGCGTAGTCATTCCGCGCGCATCATCATCATGCTCGTCGCTTGCCTTTCGTCACGCCACAATTTCACCTGCCGCTTCATCAATTCGCTCCTTCTCCAGCAGCAGCAGTCCATCGGATGACTTGCTTGCATTACTGCAGCGCGAGTACGACGAGGAAGTCGAGCACAATTCCACCGCCATGCCCAAGGAACTAGCAAATCTACAGGCCGAACTGGAAGCAGCTGGCTGGAAGATTGTTGCAAACAGCGCCACCACCAAGCTCATGCGAACGCTGCCAAGCAACAATGCTAAAATTCAAGTCAGTTTTCATGTACAAGATACAGTCGTTGATGAAACTAGTTTCATGGAGGAACTCGAGGACCAGGACGAGGATCAAGACATTGAACCATCGGCGCGAGCGCGCTTCACCGTCGCTTTGACCAAGCCGGGAGGCAAGCACATGGTGTTCACCTGCATTGCGGAAGATGCGCAGGCGGCGATTGAAAGTGTCGCCATTAGCAGCAGCGCCACAACGTCTGTCGATGATATTTTAAAGGCGGGGAGTGTGGACGATGAGCAATACCAGGGCCCAGAGTTTGGAGAACTTGCAGAAGACTTGCAGGAGAGCTTTCAGGAATATTTGCAGGAGGAAGTTGGCATTAACGAAAGCGTTGCTTCATTCATTACCATGTATGCCGACTATCGCGAGCAGGCTGAGTATGTGGAGTTTTTAAAGGAGGCGCAGGAAGTGTTGAAGTAAATTGATTATGCAATACAAAATAAAAACATTCATCGATTCTTGATATAATTTTATAATAATATGCTTGTTATGCTCCTCGTTCAAGAATTTAAAAGGAGATGGATCTAGCCTTCCAGCTCGTTGGCGATGACCCGTCCCCTCCGACAAGCCGCCCACCGCGTCCAGCATACTTGACGGAACCTTTACGAATCAACTGATCCCGTTTCTTCTTTTGGTAATCCACCTTGACGGCACAACCACTCAAACTAATCACATTGTAGACGGCAGACTTGTAGACCTTGCCTCCCGATTCCGCCGGCACGGCGCGGTAGGCAAGCATGGCGTTGCCTCCCAGCGATGCCACGTGCGCTCGCGCAATGGCGTTGCACTCGGTCACGAACCGGTGAAACTCGTTGGCTTCGAGTCCGCGCGACTCGCGGATAAAGTGCATGGAGACGCAGCCCAAGTACTCGGTTATTAAACCGCCTGGTATGTAATGTAAATTAGTCAGCTCAACGGGGACTTCCTCCACATTCATTCCCCAAATGGCACCACTCGGTTGTGGCCGCAGACTCATTGAAAAGACGGGGTCAAGGGAGGGCTGCGCCCTGAGTGGTGGTTCGGGTAGATTAAAGGGTACGACTGATCCCTCGCTACGGTGTCGCGCACGTGGGGACTGCGCCGGGGATAGCCACAGCAGAGAGGTCAGTGGACTTGCATTTGAAACACCTCCGAGTTCGGGTGATGATTGTTTGCCGTCCGTTTCATGCTCGGGTATGATTGCAATCGCGCGGTCAGTGCTGTCGGCGGTAAATTTGAGGTGAGCCTTCTTCATTGGGTCGCTCAGCTCGTCCACAATGACCGTCGACAAGTTGTGTCCAATCTTGGGCTCCGCGTGAAAGAGGGAGTCAATGCTGCACTCAATGTCGCGCCGCAGCGAACGCATTTCCGTCTCTTCCGATTTTAGTATCTGTATTTCCTTGTCTTTTTCACTATCATGATGTGACTCTGATTCGAGAATTGGAATGACATCGTCCAACGGACGCTCCAGTATGAGCTTTCCGTAAAATACAAGCTCGATCTCGTCATCCGGGGTAACATTTACCTGAGTGCGAGCGCCACAAATTACTGCCGGCTTAAACATGTCAATCTTGGCACAGAGCTGGGCAAAGAGCTCCTGAAACAAGCTTGAAAAAAGCAAGTTGCTTCTTGTCCCTCGAATATTAGGATTCCATTTCCACCGCAGCATTGCCATCACAAGCTGGCCGTTCATCAAACATGAATCATAACCCACGAGCCCACCTTCAAAACCAGGCATGCGGCCAGTAGTGCACATGCGGATGCCTTCTGGAAGTTGCTTGTCAAGCAAGACACTCAAAAAGTCTTCGTCAGTCTCGTCGTCAATCTCCAACACGAATGGCGTCTTGTCGTCGCGATAGATTTTCTTTTTGCGTCGACGGACAGCCTTACCTTCCTTGGACACCAAGTCCTTTGACTTGAGGCTGTCATCCTTCATTATTTCGTCTTCCAGCTCATCCAGCTCGGACACAGCTGACACAATAGACTTGTTACCTTCTTGCTCACTTCCATCCGATGTATTTTCTGGTCCGGACCGGTACGTGTCGTGCAAATCCAAATCATCAAGGTCCGAATCATCGGCCACACTCGCAGCTCGCGAAGGTGAGCCAATCTGATCCACAACCGACTCTATTGTTTCCGGCAGTGGCACATCGCTCGCCTTCGTGTCTTCGTCGTCAAGCGTTGTATGAACAGTATCGGATTCGGAACTGCTTGAAGACGAACTGGATGACGACGAGTCGCTGTCTGATTCCATGCTGGAAATAGAGCCACCGTCTCCTTCTCTCGTGACATGCTGCCCAGCGTTATCATTGGTTATAACGCTGCCGTGCATGTTGAAATTGGTGCTACCAAGCGACGAACTGTACTCCGGTTCCTGCATCAAGTCTGCAAAATCAGTCGACGGATCGTCGTCAAGGCTTTTTTCCGTGATATCTGACTTTCGCTTGCTTAAGTTTCTGTTACTCATTGCTTCCTTCTTCATCCGCTGTGTGCGCGCAATCGCACGACGCGCCTGTGCCCTTTCAAGTTTCAGTGATTGCCGTTGCTTGACTCTACCACTGTGACGAATCTGTGCATCATGCAGCCACTGCCTGTTCTTAGTAGACACTATTTCTAGCCGCTTTTGAAGCTTGACTATCTGTTCGTCTTCTTCATCTTGAATGGCAATCGTTCGTGCAATGCGTAAGATGCGAGGACTCGGCAAGGCGGTGCAATACACTGCCGTGCCCGTCGCAGTGGAAACAATAAGCTGGCGGCCTACATCAATCTCTGTCTTGAGGTGAAAGACTGCGTTCCGCCCCATGACTTTAAGCTTGAGCATGAGCTGACGCGTCAAGTCGTATTCCAGAAATGGAAGCGCCTCGCTTACGGCCAGTGCATCCGTTTCGCCCGTCGCCTTGGGCCGTGAGCGGCATACCCTTGCCTGAATAAATGTTCCTGGCCCACGCACAGGGAGTCGTCTGGGAGGCTCCGTGGTGGCAAATATACATTCTGGAACCCACTTCTTGCCGCAAATTAAACACGGAACCAGCTTTAAATTCGAAAACGGAGCATGTCTATGCGAATACGGTACATGGACGGCAGAGCATGGCTTGGCGCGCCGGCGCCGAAATATTTGCGGGAAGTCCCCCTTTGGTGTCGACTTTGGACTTTTTGGAGTATCATCGACGAGCTCACTGTTGCTGTCATCGATGGCTCGCTGCGACCGTGCAGTATTGTTTCGTGCGGTGCTTCCCCGGCGTTCCGTTGCAACATCCGAATGGTCTGCCGCATCGCCAGACTCTCCATCGTTGGATCGATTGTTGTTATTGTGACTATACCGATCCATCCACCTTCGCTGCGGCGACGCCAAATCTGGCAGGCCTCGCACTGTCGCTGCCGTTCCTGTGATGGAAAGTACGGCCACATCATCATGAATCGTCGACGCCTCCTGGTAGGCAATCACGTGCGAGCAGCAGAGTACCTTGGCGTGCGAACGAATTTCGTCGCGGAGCTCGGACCACCAACTGTCGCGAGTCTCCTGATCCGACAACTTGGATGCCAAGTTCCCCAGGTACTTGACCGAGCGCGCCGTCACCAAGCCTCCGTATCGGACGCGGACCGAGGGATCAAAGTCGCTGAGTGTCAGTAGCTGAACTTCGTCATCGTCAGTGTTATCGCGGTGACGCGCTGCAACTTGAATGGCTCCGTCCGAAAGGAGGAAGCGCGAGGCCGCTCTATTATGACCCAGCGAAGTCGGTGTTTCCGCTTTACTGACGGGCGAATCTAGCAAATGACGATGATCCAAAGACGATCGCTTGGCCGGCGAATCCTGATTGCTAATGCCGCTCGCTTCCAAGTTGGAAACGTGACCCTTGGATCCACTGCCACCAACTCCACTACCGCCACTAGCAAGCGTGTCAAACATTGATCGCTTTCGCTCCAAGTACACACACGTTCCATATGTTCGCGCCACAATACCCGAGTCTCCTTCCACGTCAAAGTTTTGATGATATCCCAAGACTGCATTGCCGCCCATTTCAAGCACCGTCTTGCACATGCGGCGCCGCACGCTGGCATCCAGTAAATACAACAACGTTTGCCTCGTCTCATGACTGACTCGAGCCCTCCGATAGTTTTCGCTCCATCGATACTCTGGATCATCCGCTACAACTAGTTCCTCGACGAAACCAAAAATATGCTTGACTGAAAATCCAGAAGCCTCGTCAATGGTTGAAAACGGCAGCAGCCGGACTCCGGCACTCGAGTCGCGGAAAGGATTCACGTCGCCAATGAAATTGAGTTTAATACTCAAATATAATTCACCGCGAACTCCAGATAGTGTATCATACAATGGAAACCATCCATCAATACCTGGATCAGCGGAATGATTGTTGTAACTCATATCTGCTTGCGCAGTCAGTAGCGGATTCAAATCAATATAAACCAATCCAATGGTTTCATCCGCCATGGTGGACAGCGCCGAGTCACAGACTCTAAAAATAAGCGGCTCATCCTGCAGTATAGTATCATCGCTAACATCGAACCGAAAGTCTTCCAGCCACACTGGATGGAGCGAGCGACGAATGATCTTCGTCTTGGCCGTGTAGCCGGGCGCGTTGGAGACGCGGCGGACCATTTCCTGCTCCTCCGTCGAGGCCAAGCTACCGGAATGACCGCCAAGACTCATGACCACGTAGGGGTCGCGGCATTGTAACGATGATGAACTTGATGGTGACAGTAGCGACAATGGAGTTGCATTGTTGGTGGCAGCAGCAGCCGGAGGATTGCGAATTCCTTCTGGCAATGGTAGATTGCGGGCGGCCTTGACACGGACTTTGACGGTGGATGGCATGTATTTTGAAAGCTGATTTGTGTAATGCAATTAAATATCGAAGATTGCTGGCTATGCCGCGAGGATAGACCCACCGGATGATGAATGAACAGGAAATCCCATGGTCTGCGATCTTGGTAATGTCGCAATGAGTACCGGAACGCCTTATTTCGCCGAACCTCGAAGAACGTGAGAACCGGATTCTATGTTGACGACGCCACTATGAAAGATAAAGTACACTTGCATCGACACGCATCATGACATTTTGCCATGAAGATTTGCAGCACAAGCCGCTTGATTCCTTCAACCAGAACAACAAGGATTTGCACTCATAGAGTCTGGAGACTGTCAAATAGCATCATACAAGTGTATAGTGTCTTGCAGTCATGAAATCGCATTGTCAAATTCTCTGGAAAAGCGCTGCTTTGCTCTGCCTCGTCCGTTCATGTCAATCCTTTGCAGGCGTCGAGACTGCATCTTTATTCATTGCGAATCTTAGAGACACTCCATCCATATTTTCGAATGAAGGACATCCATGCAGAACCAAATGCATGTTTACTCTTTCCATGACTGCTACTTCGAATAACAAGAGTAGCAGCCGGACGAAACGCCAGCAATCCAAACCATCTCGATCAGCTGCAGCAGCATCAAATGACATTAGTACTACAGCTCAAAACAATAACAACAATGACTACATTCTCCAAGACGAGCATGGAAGCATTAATCGCGAACTCGCGGAGCAGTTTTACGTTTGGGAGCAAGCCAAGCGACGGCGCAACCACTTGGAGCCGTTGGATTTTAGCATGCGATCGGGACTGCGATGGGTGCAGGAGGCAGCCATGAAGGAAATAGCGGGCGCGACGAGCATTAGCAGTAATAGTAGAATGCAACAAAAGAATCATCAGCAGCAGCAGCAGCAGCAGCAGCAATCATCGTCACTGTACTCTGACTTGGTGCAGGAAGGCTTGAGTGCATTGCTCCAAGCCATGTCAACTTACGACACAAGTCATGAACAAACATCCTGGGAGCACTACGCCAAGGCGCACATTCGTAAAGCAATGACCAAGTCGCTCGAGCAGGAGCAGCACTTGATTTGGATTCCGCAAGCCGTGCAAAGGGTGGTGCAGCAGGCCCGCATGGTGCACAAGGCGCTACTGCGAAAGCTAGAGTCGACGCAGAAACAAGACGAATCAACTAGCAAGCCGGTTGTTGTTACATTGGAAATGGTCGCCAAGCGCCTCAACATGAATGTCAACGAGCTTCAGGACTACTTGCAGTGGTACAGTCGGTACGCAAACACCAAGAGTCGGTCAGTGGTGTCGCTCGAAAGTACAGTTGAAATTTCGCATCCGACATTGGACGACTCGGATCCGCACTTTGTGGATATAGACGACTGGGAATGGAAGCAAGGGTATCATCGAGATATACTACATGATGTCAATGGCAAATCACGGAGTGCCAAGTCTGGGAAACGCTCCAAAAGTGAGAATGACGATGAAAAGGATGATGCCATGGATATATTGGAATATCTGGACGACTATCGAGAGACAGAGGGAGACGATGATGCTTGGATACAGGAGCATGAGCAAGTTGCTGGGTTACTTCAGGACGTCATTCCCGATAAGGAAGAGCAAAACGATTCAGTGCTGGAAGGGTCCACCTCGTTGGACGATGATGTTTTGGCGGAAGTCATTCGAGAAAACCTTGGCTCTTTCCTTCAAACCAATCTTTCGCCAGACGAGCTAACGATTGTCCAAATGACCTTTGGATTGGAGGGACGACAGCCAGCATCGTTTCGGCAAATGGCGTCGGAGCTCAAGCTTCAAGACAAGGCGGACGCGGTGCAATTACTCGAACGAGCGCTGGACAAGTTGCGGACGGCCTTTCGACTACGATATTTGGAGCCCCAGGATGACTCGGACGATGACGACTTGTGGACGGAAAGTGTTTAATTTCACCATGTCGTTCGTTGAATATAGAAGCTTTATTTATATACATTCGCATTACGTTACGAATGTCGTTTGCATGATGTTGTAGTTTTCCAGATAAGTTACGACACATCAACCTCTGCCACTGCATCTACACACACAATACAGGTAAAAAGTGGAGATACAGCCGCGATATAACTATACGAGACGTTATGTAATCATTTACGAAGCAGGAGAGAATCCACTGGTAAACGACTCCGCAATCTCGTGCATCTTCTTCTCAATGTCTTCCGACAAGACGTATCCTCCATCCACAATCGCCTTCAGCACGGAAGCATGAGCTCCCTTGACGTGAGCCAAGAAGGCATGCTCGAATTCCTGAATGTGTTCAACGTCAATGCGATCGCAGTATCCCTTGACACCGATAAAGAGTGAAGCGACAACCTCTTCTGGTTCATATGGGTTGTACTGTCCTTGCTTGAGGAGCTCATAAAGACGAATACCTCTGTTCAGCTGTTGCTGAGTGGACGCATCCAAATCAGATCCAAACTTGGCAAAGGCAGCAACCTCACGGTATTGCGCAAGCTCAAGCTTCATCGTACCAGCAACCGCCTTGGTAGCCTTGTACTGAGCGGCGGAACCGACGCGACTGACCGACAAACCGACAGAGATAGCTGGGCGCTGACCTTGGTAAAAGAGCTCAGACTCCAAAAAGATCTGTCCATCGGTAATGGAAATCACGTTGGTGGGAATGTAGGCCGACACATCACCAGCTTGCGTCTCAATCACAGGCAAGGCGGTCAAGGAACCTCCCCCCAAGTTGCGGTGCATCTTGGCGGCACGCTCGAGAAGACGGGAATGCAGATAAAAGACATCACCAGGGTAAGCCTCGCGACCAGGAGGACGACGGAGTAGGAGCGACATTTGACGGTAGGCCACGGCTTGCTTAGAGAGATCATCGTAAAAGATCACAGCGTGCTTTCCATTGTCACGAAAGTACTCTCCCATGGCGGCACCAGTATAGGGGGCCAAGAATTGCAGAGGAGCAGAGTCCGATGCTGTAGCGGCGACAATGATGGTATTTGCCATGGCGCCCTTTTCTTCGAGCTGACCGACAAGTTGGGCAATGGTGGATCGCTTCTGTCCAACACCAACGTAGATGCAAGCAAGTGGTTCCGCCTTGGTCTTTTGGTTGATAATGGTATCAATAGCAATAGCAGTCTTTCCCGTCTGACGATCACCAATGATCAACTCACGCTGACCACGGCCAATGGGAATGAGGGCGTCGACAGCCTTCAATCCGGTAAGCATTGGCTCAGACACTGACTCGCGGGGGATGATGCCTGGTGCCTTGACTTCAGCACGAGAGCGCTTGCACTTGTCCAAACTGGCACCTCCATCAATAGGCTGGCCAATGCCGTCAACGACGCGTCCCAAAAGCTCAGGACCCACGGGAACATCCACAATCGCGCCCGTTCGCTTGACAGTGTCGCCTTCAAGGATGTCACGATCGTCGCCGAAAATGACCACACCCACATTGTCCTCCTCCAAGTTGAGTGCCATACCCCGAAGACCGCAGGAGAAGACAACCATCTCTCCGGCTTGGACCTTCAAGAGGCCGTAGACACGGGCGATACCATCTCCGACGGAAATGACCGCACCAGTTTCGGCATACTTCTTTTCAGTGTCTTCACTGCCAGTCAAGTCGCCGATCTTCTGCTCCAAGTAGGTGGATAGTTCAAGCGTCTGACTAGCCATGCCACGCTTGGCAATGGTAGGGGCGTGGCGAGCAGCCTATAGGTTAGAAGAAAGGAAGCGGTTAGCGAAAAGTCGGATTCCTAAGATTGCGGCTACATCCGGTGGAATCTGGAATCTCGGTAAATCGTATCTTGGAACTGCCGAGCGCCGATGACCATGAACCTTTCATCGCGGGTCCTAGGCCTTCTTTCGGTGCAAAATACCATTTCAGCAAATCTTCTATACTATTAAATAATTCGTGACGCTCGCTCCGATTGTTTGCACTTCAAACAAGTGTTTGAAGCCATACTATTTGACCTCTTGGCTGCCGCAGCGGCATGAGGTTCAACTGGCTTCCTCGCTCGCAAATCTATTCCTTCCACAGCCTTTATAATACTCACCTGAGCCGCAGTCACCGCCGATAGTCGACGACCAGCCGTAACAAGCGCTTTGCGAAACATGATCAAGTTGTTCAAGACCCAATATGAATTGGAATCAATCGACGGTGGGAGAAAGCCGCAATGGCGACTGTTGGATGCGGAGAAAGCAATAGATTCTTAGGGCTAAGGATACTTGTGACGCGTCATGGATTAACGCGTTGCGACGCAGTCTACGTAGCGTTTGGTACCGTAACAAAGTAGTTGTAGCCTGACCTGCATTTTGCTATATACCCTAAGACAACTGAGTAAATGGATGACTAACAAAACTAGTAACCCTATTTCTGCATAACAATGCAGACACAAGAATATGTATGAAGTACAGAAGGCAAGAGCCCAGTCAAGTCGGCGATCAGAAGAAATGCATATTTGGATCAAATGGCTTTGACTCGTTGACCAACGACGACAAAAGCTCGTCAGCGGATGCATGCGCCTCATTCTCATCTGCTTGCTCGTCTTCCGTCACATACGGATCCTCGGAAAGCGCAGATCCATCATCTGGCCCATTTTCGGCAGCCTCGTTAAATCCCCTATCCAACACTTCATCTTCGTCGGCGGTTGATGACGGCTGCATCGGCTTGCTGTTGTCTCCCGTCGACCAAAATGAGACTCTCGTAGGTTCCGTCCGCTCCGTAATGGCGTCATCCGATGGTGTGGCAGCTGTCAACTTTGCTGCGCGCTCGGCTTTTTTCACCTCCAATTCGTCAAGCTCTGCCTCATCGTCAATCGCTCCATCGCGAAAGGCGTCACCAAACGTTTGAAAGATATTTCGGTGCCCTGCTGGTGCTAGCGGTGTCGCAGGCTTTGGAGATCCTTCCGCGTCCGAGCTCCGCGTGCTACTAAACCACCGCGAGTTATTCGTCGACTCTCCGGCCTGTCCCATGCGCTTCATCTCATCTTTCCGGTACTGGAGGTAGCGAGGACGAAGATAGACAAATGCTGCATCAAAGAAAAAGAGCGATTACGTCAAAAGCAATTCTTTAATGCGCTGAATATGACAACAGGCAAACTCACCATTCCAGAATCCCTGCAACGGAACCAAGAGACAGATCGTGTAAAGCATCTCCCAGTGAACGAATCCAGTGACTGCCTCGTTGATGCGAGCCGTGACAACAGGAATGTAAGTCACATAGAGCGCTCCAACCTGAATAGTTATAACGAAGGAGTACGCGTAAGCCACGGCTCTGCCTTTTCATTCACTCGTCACTCACAAAACGATCAACTTACATAAAAATATGACTGACGCGCAAGCCGCTGCGCCACACTGAGCTTGATGACCTGCGACGGCCGACGCGCCTGCGATGGTCGGCGAATGGAACGTCTTGCTGGTTTTCCATCTCCATCCTCGTTGCTATCGGTGTCAGCAGCATACTCGCTCTCCCTTCGAGCCGCCATGGATCCCATGGAGAATCGCAGCGTCTGCTTCTCTTGCTGATAGATCGAGTACCAGGTCAAGTACATGTTGATAGTAACAATGAAGATGCTCATCAACTTGGGGATGGTGTCGAATCCCCACTGATAGAGCTCAATGTTGTCACCTCGGGTGCAAGTTCCTGGATTATCTTCCGTCGCCTTGTAGGATGACACGCAGCCCTCTGTTTTCGAAAAGGGGAGAGGTAAGAGATTTGCGACAGGAGTAACGATCACAAACCTATTGAAGAATGCTCTCAACTTACGAGGAAACGGCGCCAACCAGCACTCGAAGAGGCCCGAGTTTAAAAGCTTGAGCGCGAGTGAAGCAATCACGACGGAAATGCCCCAAATCCAGGGAATGCCGTGCAACCACTTTTCAACGTTTTGAAGCTGCGACTGGGTCCAACCGTTGCGAATGCGCAGCAAGTAGTAAATGCTGAGACTTCCATTGTACAAGGTTGGTGTCACTCCAAATAGATTGAACATTCTGTAATGTAATGAGACAGAATGAGTGTCAGCGAGGCATTACAATAGTCGGTCATATTGCTTCGTTTCGAAGAAATTCGATCTAAGCGTATTCAACATCAAACGACTTCCACCACACCAAAACCGATCGCAACGCCAATTACAACATCTCGTACTCGGACTTACCCTGAAAACGTGCAGCTCTGAGTGTTTCCAATGTTACCCCACATGTTTGGAGTGTCCTTTGGTGCCAAGAGGGTGCTGAGGACAAAACCAAAGGACATGATCATGTCTGAAATGGACATGCCAATCATGAGCCGCTGGTAAATGTGACCCGAGCTTGTCGTGACGGTTCCTCCGCGGCCTCGCTCTCCAGACTTGAGCTGGCGGAGGCAATCGCGGACAATGTAACCTGATCCCAGCATGCTGAGCAAGCCAGAAATCTTGGGGGTAATTGCCATGGCAACCATTTGCGCTTGCGTCGGGTTTCCTGTAAACGGAGCCATGGTTTGTTGCACTTGTTGCTAATCAATTGTAGTAGAGTACTTGTCAACAAGCTTGATTGAGACTGTCGGGCAATTGGGCACAAGGTTGATGCGGGGCCTCGGTGTTTTTCTTCTGAATGGTGATCCTCCGCTCGTTTGGCTTGTGTGTGATGGCGTCGTCGACACCTTCTCTGCTTGAGCGCCAGTCATTTGAAAGGTCTTTGCGAGGGTCCAAATGACCGGCGCAATTGAGACGGCACTTCACTGGCATAGCAGAACTGTTGAAGCATGACCGGCGCATAAGTGAAGTCAAATGACTCGAATCAGGCTTGAATCTTGTTGGTTCGCCAGAATGTCGCGATGTGGAGTCTGAAAAAGTACACTCTACTTTACACTGGCTTTCTATTCCTTTCTTTAATCATTGGCTCGAGTTCTTGTCAGGCAATGAGTACCGCGTCATAAACTTCGTGGTAGGAGTCGCACCTTCTACTACTATGCCCCTGCGTCAGACCATGGCTAACATCTTCTACTCGAGCTTTGCATTATACTGGTCGATGATGGTAATAGTAGCATAAATGGCAACTGCAACGTTCAATATGGCTCCCGTCTTGTCCAATGTGTACTTGGAAAAAGCGTTTCGTCCGTTGGAGTCTCGGTACGACGCCCAGAAATTTCATACGGCGGGGCGCGCGCCCGCGCCGTCGCGGACAGTCACCATGACTGCGCGCAACAACAACTTCGATGAGGATGGCCCATCGGGACCAAACGAAACGACTATAGCATATCTAACCTTGTCAAGAGACGAAAAGACAAAAGACTATAAGAGAGACACTAAATTGCTAGGCAAAATCTGTCGGGATTCTGAATTAGCTGCTCGATTACTGCGCCTGCGCCGACAAGGATCGTTTCGCCGATTGAAGCAGAATCCATCACGCACAAAGATTTTCGATCCATCAACACGCCCACACCATGCCACTTTGCTCCGTATGCCGTCGCGAAAACCTCAAAAAGTCAGACTTTTCAACCTCCCAATTAAAGAAAAAGGCGCATGAACGAATCTGCAAACGTTGTCGCACCAACCAAGGCGAGGCACGTGAGGGTCCGCCGGCCGAAACTGCTCTAGGTTTTGAGGAGGAGCAACAACAAGTATCGCCAAATATATCGCCAAGTCTAGTTGGCATCGATGGTGATGATGATATAGCAATTAGCAAGGAGCTTGAGGTTGCGGAGATGAGAATTGCAGACGGAGGAGAGTCCATGGCGACTGACAACGATGAGCATTTTGATGCGCTGGTCAAGTCATCGTCGTTTGCCCAGCAGGCACTCGAAGAAATGCTGGACGACCTGCATGACGATTTCACGCGAGACATTGAACGACAAGAATCTATAGACGAGCAAGAAATGACTGCTGTCGTAGACGATATGACGCTGCAGTACGAGGACGAGGAGTTGGAGGCGGACGGCTCGCCAGCGCCACATTTGGACGACGATGATGAAAGTGACGACTCAGTCGAGTCGACTGCAGATGCGCAGCATTCAATGGCGGAAGATCTTGATGATGATGATTTTGTTTCCGTGGAAATTCTGACGGCCAAGCATCCAATCATTACACTCAACAATCCACTTTCGACTGCTCCGTACGTGCTGCTGCTTTTGGAATCGACAAGAGCTGCTGATCAGTCAATGTTCACGTTAGAAGAGGTGCCTACGACTGCAACTCTATTGGAAGCGAATCGCATTGAATATGCGACTCTCGGCAAGACTGTGGATTCAGCGACTGCCAAGAGGCTCATGGCCGGCCACAGGAAACGTCAATATCCACTCTTGTTTTGCCAAGTTGGGCAATACGTGCAGTACGTTTGCGATGCCAGCCAAGTGCAACAACTTTGTGAACGAAACAAGCTAAGCGACATTTTGTTTGAACGGCGGGAAGCCTTGGCAGACTATGTTGAAACGATCGAAACTGCTGCTACCGAGGATGAGCAAGACGAGGCGTGTCAGTCTCCGAAGAATGTTTGGGACAGTTTTAGCGAATCCTTGTCATCCGTCGGCCGCGCCGCAAGTCCCGTGCAGCATTTAGTGCCAAATGAACTCGATGCGAATGCAAACATGGAGGTGCTTGGCGAAGAAGGCTTGGCAGCACAGAGTGGTAATGTTGATGAAGGTGATCTCGGAGTTGTGGAAATGTCGACGACATTACAAGCAGCTGCGGCCGAACCATCAACTGCTCTTGCATCATCGTATTCGACAAAGATGAATCGTGAGTCGAACGATGGAGAGGAAAAGGCTGTTGACACTTCCATGGAGTCGTTCATGACGGCTAACGAAAGCGAACAAACAGTAGCGTCGGAGCACGAGAGGCCTAGCGAATTTACCACTCTGGACGAAGCGGACAATGATGGATCCGCTGTAGCTATGTCGTCCAACGTCTCCCAGATAGAACTTGGTTCGGATATGGCCATTTTGGAGACGTTGCAGGTCGCGAACCTGAATACACCTACATCTAGCACCATGCTCATGGCAGATTCTCGCACTGACGTCGACGGCAGCATCAGCGAGGTGAACGAAGCGGGAGAGGAAGATGCCACGCATGTGCCTAGCTTTTCGGAAACACCAGTCAGCAAGCTAGTAGCGGGAGACCAGAGCTTTTCCAGTTTCATTGCTAAGAACAACAATGAACTGCCTGTCGAGCAAATCGGCCAAGGAAGCGCAATCACGGGCAGTTTACATGTTATTGACCGCGACGGCAGCGCTTCAGTGCATGAAGAGCCAGGGAACTTGATGGATATGTCAAGCGAATTGCGTGAAAAGGCTGAGTCGTCCTTGACGCAACTAGCAACTGGTGCGAAAAGTGCGAGCCACGATGGAAGCACAAGCCTGCCCACCGTAATCAATGATTTTAATGACTCTGGTCATGTTGTGCATAATCTTGTAAATGGCGCACCTCGTGATACAGAAATCGAACGAACGAGCATTCGAGACATGAAAACTACCAGCGCGGATAGTTCTACTTGCCCCCTTGAAGCTGAGCAACAACTGGGATCGCCTGTCGATTTCAAAGTCAGCTTGCTTCCGATACATGATACCGATGACAGTCAAGAAGTATCTGCAATATCCGAGCTCAAGCAGACTCCCACGCTTATCGATTCATCAGTTCAAGAACAATTTGCAGTTGTAGAACAGGCTCATAAGGTCGGCTTTAATTCTGCTTCTGGAGACAAGAGAACGATAAACATTTCCGACGCAAGTGGTGTCGAACTACCAGCCAATGAGCCCCTGATCGGGCTAATGACTGTTGAGGAAAGAGCGGCTGGTTTCAGCCCCCCACAATCCTCCATGGCAGCGATTGAATCAACTGGAGCGCTAGCGATTGACGATGCGGAAGACGAGAGACCTCCACAAGGCAACAAAGCGACTGATCTAACTCGAGTTGATCTACCGGTAGAAGGGACATTTTTATCTAATCGAATGCAAAATGTAGACGGATTGGAAGAATCGAGTGTTATGCACTCCATGCTCGATGGGGAAGATGGATCTTTTGTCGAATATGATTCTCCAACAGCGGCGCCCTTTTCTAGTGTCGAGGACGGCGTTGCAATGGACAAAAAGCGTGAGAATGGAGTACGCAATGTTACACCTGACTCATCCTTCTTATTTGAAACAGAAACGAAGGACTCGTCGGCGTCGTCAGTCAATGTCGATCGTTCGGAAACTTTGTCGAGGGCATCAGTGATTGTCGGTGATGGGACCGTATCTACACAAGAGACCGAAAACTATGAGCTGATAAGGGAACGCGTCTCTCCGACTGTCGGATCAGGCCTTCCTATTGCATTAACGCATGAACCAGGATTAAAAGAATCAAGTGACCTGGGTTTATCAAAACCAAAGCTGAATGCGTACCTTGATGCAGCTTCAAAATCCACTTCGGTTCCTGTAAAGTCAAATGGGAAGCCAATAGAACTCGGTACTAGCGCATCTAAATTGCGGATGATGTACTTGAACGCTGTTAGTCACGAAGACGAGGACACAAAGCCAAATGTGAAAACTGTTAGTCTTGATATCGATATCAAAGCTCAAAAGGAGAAATACAATAATTCTTTGACGCGAAAGCACGAAAATACGAAAAAAGTCGATGGTCTGGAGTTAGGTGGCATCTCCAAGTCAAAGGAAGCGTACTTGGCTCGGGCGAGGAAGGACTACGACCCAGCATCAGTCCTTATGCCGGAGCGTGAGCCTGTTTTGTCCAGAAATTGGAAAGAAAGTAGAAAAAGAAAGGACTCCGCTGACGTGGGAAGCGTTTTGAAAGAGATCGACGTAGTAGACCCGGCGCATCCGTTAGAGGAGACGAAACGAAGCAGACTATCTATTGTGTTGACACCGGACGATTTGAAAGAAAAGGCTCGACTTGAGGCTGAAGAAAAAGAAAGGTTCGAAGCTCTTGAGCGAGAGCGGAAGCAAGTTGAAGAACAAGCCCGTCGAAATGCGGAAGAAAAGGATCGACTGGTTCACGAAGAACGATTAAGACTGGCAGCAGAGGCTAGGTCAAGGCGAGAAGCTGAAGAAAAGGAGCGTTTGGAAGCTATTGAGACTATCCGTCGCAATATTGACGAACGAGCAAGAACCGACGCAGAAAGGCGAGCGTGGCATGAAACGCGAGTTAGAGAGAAAAGAAAAGCAGAAGAGGAAGAGTTTCGTCTGACAGAAGAAGCTCAGCGTCAGCTTGCTGAAGAGATGAGCCGAATAGCTGCCGAGCAACGCGCACGCTTTGAAGCTGACGATCAGCTACGACGAAAGGCTGTAGCTAAGGATCGAGATATAGAGCGGCTACAAACAGAAATTGAGGCCATTGAATCAAAGCTTACAGAAAGAAATGCAGAGGCAGCGCATGCACGGAAAAAGAGAGTTAGAATGCGGAAGAGATGGATCCAGAAGTCCTCGGTCCCTGCGAATGATGAGAAAGTTGTTTCCGAGGTTCTGTCAGAAAATGCGTTGGCTGATTCGCAAGCGGAGGACGATAAAGCTACAAATGACGTGTTCGGGCAGCAAGAGTCGTCACCATTAGGAGCGAAATTGAAGGAAGAGAGTTTGTTTCAGGCCAACGACGCCGTAGTAGACGACATGCCCGAACAGCTCGAACTCCGTGCAGGTTTTGCGCTCGTGCACCAGATATGTGATGAGCAGTCAAACGATCTCCAGAATGATAACCAACGCATAAGAAGCCCGCCTCGCAAGGACAAGGTACCCGAAAATTTAGCGCCCGCTCTCGAAGAAGATTTATTTGGCGACGATCATGAATTGCATGCATATGAAACGCCTCTCTGTGCGGGCGACGAGCGAGGTACCGGTATGTTGGAAGACGAGCAATCTAAACAATATGAAGACGAAGGTAGTGAAGCTAAAGATGATGGAAATGCTCGCGCTCGAATGAACGACTGGGATGAACAGGAATACGTTCGACCGGCATCCTCGACATCAAATGCCATCCCGTCCGCGCAAAGTTCTGTTTCCACTGAATTGGTGTCAAATGTCGTTCGAAAGCACCAAACATTTACGCCATCTGATGATTTGTCCGGTGTGAGCGACTTAGCAGTTATGATGTCGGACGAGTTGTCTGATGATAGCGACCTTGAATTAGACGATGCCATGACAGAACTATCTGAACATCTGGCGGCGGAGCATTTCTCTGAAAAACAAAGTCCTACAGAAATTGAGCCAACGAAATTTTTAATTGATTCCGCGGCTCTTAGCCAGTCAATCCCTCGCATGTCCCATAATCTAGAACGATTTCGCGTTGTGCAGCCTGGTGGTATGCAGAAAGGGCAACCTGTGTCTCCTGTTCCTCCCTACAAAGAAGACGAGATGAAAGGACCCTTATCCCGAGCCCCAATTTCCGCGGCTTCTTCCATTTCCGGAGTAGACCTTGACCAAATGTCGCCAGAGAGTATTCTTCGTGACATCGAAGAAGGCATTAATACTGAATCAATCCAATCGGTTGATGATTTCGCTGTTAAGGAAGTCTATACGGATGCGAACTCGAAACGAATGAGTTGCGGAAACCGAACAAAGCTACTTTTGTGCATCTTGCTTGCATTAATTGTCCTTATGATCGGTCTGCTGGTGGGTCTTGGAAGGCGCAACAACCAGTTTGACAGTACTTCGGTGGCGTCCACGACGGTGCCATCGACTATGCTGCCTACAAACTCTCCGACGATGTCTAGGTTGAGCGACATAGAAGCCTTTCGAGCAAGCCTGCCTGCTTATACTGTCACATCCATCGCCGTGTCGGGCACACCTCAAAAGCTAGCATACGACTGGATTACGTCTGAGCCATCCTTCACGAGATATTCTCCCCAGCAACGACTATCTCGTTTTGCCTTATCAACATTCTATTACGCAACGGGTGGTGATGATTGGTACAACAACAGTGGCTGGCTGACTGAATTGAGCGAATGCGACTGGTACACGGAGAATAAAAGCAACTGCATCGAAAGTGATGTCACTTACCTACAATTAGGCAACAACAACCTCGTTGGCTCATTGCCGGAGGAGATCGGATTGCTCTCCACCCTGTTGGCATTTCAAGCGGATGGCAATACAAACCTGAAGGGTACCTTGCCGACAAACATTGGGTACCTCCAGCAGCTTTACTGGCTTGGTTTAAACGGCAATGGTCTCACAGGCGTAAGTTTACGATTCACATGCACATTGCCAAAAAGCGTTCCCTACCTTTCTCACACCTTTTAACGATCGATTATGCATTACGTAGTCGCTGCCGTCACAATTGGGATCACTAAGTGCGCTGCTGATTCTCGATTTGGAACAAAATTCGTTTCGTGGAACCATTCCGTCCGAGTTGAGCAAATTATCGCAACTAGACAAGCTCTTTCTAAACGAGAATGCCCTATCCGGCAATCTCCCAACGGCAGTCGGCGAGCTAGCCGCATTGCGATATCTGGATCTTGGGCAAAATTTGCTGCAAGGGTCATTTTCCAATTCATTTATCAAGCAAACAGAAGGGTTTGTCTTGTTTTCGGTCGAGGAGAACATTCTTATTGGAGGCTTGTCACAGGATAAGCTATGGAAAAGTTTGGCGCTTGCTGAAACGATTCATCTAGGGTCGAACCAATTTGCTGGCACAATTCCTGGGCTTTTAATGAGCAAATACTTGCAGAATGTCGTCGATTTGGATTTTTACGGAAACGAGCTGACTGGCACTGTGCCTTCTGAGCTAGGGTTGCTTCCAAAGACTTTGGAGAATTTATCGCTGGGACGCAACAAACTTGTTGGGAGTGTGCCTCGGGAACTTTGTCGACTCATCAAAAAGCGAGGAGTCGTGGTCACCATCGACTGCGAGACGGTCAAATGTGATTGTGGATGCGCATGTGCCCTGTAGACGCATTTTATTATAGTGTATTTCTATATGTATTAATGCATGTGGTTATTAGTATGACTATCAAAAGTGTGAAGTCTCCACATTATTCCGCGAATACGCACGCCGATTCAAACAGACGCAGTTGGAAAGGACAGACTATCATATTCACCTTCGTAATCTTGCTGTTCAAGCGGCTTGGTCTGGTACAGCAAAAGCCCTTCTGGTTGCAGCTGCTGCTGCGCAAACGTAAGTTGCGCTTGCTGGTTTAATTCTTCATCCGTGAGCTGCTGCTGCTGCTGCTGTTGTTGTTGTTGCTGAAACGACGTCAATGGTTCTGTCGTTGTCATTTTCCCATGCAACTGCTGCTGCAACGATGCGCGGGCTTGCTCCGCGTCTCGCAAGGCTTTGGCAAGTGCCGAGTCGGTTGGCCAAGCGATTCCTTGTTGCTGCTGCTGCTGCTGCTGCATTGGTGTCGTTGGCCATGTTTTAGCTTGTTGCACTAGTTGCTGCTGCTGCTGCTGCTGCTGCTGATACAATACTTCTGTCGTCGTCGGCAATGGTTGATGGTTCTGCACTAGTTGCTGGTGCAAGTGTTGCATCTGCTTTTGTTCTTGATCAACCTTGAACTGCGCCATGGCCAAATCGGCTTGCGTTTGCAAAGTATTTGGCGCCAATCGCGTTGGAGTCAATCTTGATGGCAGCTTTGAATTCATTCGTCGCTTCTTGTTCAATGGCTGCGGCTCGTCGCATGCTGCTGGCGCCGCTGTTGGCTGCTGCTGCTCCAGCCACTTTGACGCGGCGCAAACGCGCTCACGCTCCCGCTGGCCACGTTCCAGTAGCTCGCGCACGTTGCAGCAAGCACTTGGCGCCGTGTAGAGTGGCGTCGTTTCTGGTTTCTTGCCGCGGCCCAGCTGCTTAGCGGCGGCAGTTGTGTCGTGATTGTCGTTTGGAGAGGCTACTGCGGCGCGAGCTGCAGCTGATTCCACTTGCCGCAGCGCTGAATGACCAGTCGCCGCGGGGGATGATCCTGTAGCAGCGGCTGCTCCTGCTGCACTACCAGTTTCCATGGATACACTAGCACTATCGCTATTTGCGTCTGCTGGCTGCTCCTCCACTGTTACCTGCTTTTCATCATTATTCAGTTGCTGCAGTTTTGTCGCATGCGAAACATCCAGTCGCTTTCCAATCGGCACGAGGCGCGAGTGCAGCAGCCACAGATACGTGGACGCCAGTTGCAGTCGCCCCAGTTGCTGCGCCTCCATGGCTGCCTGCAGGAGCGTTTCGCACTCGGCCAAGATGCAGTCGTAGGTATTGGTGGTGGCCAACAGGCCGGAGGGAATACTGGCGGCGGCAGCCTTGGAGGAGCGGAGTAAATCTGATGTTAGTAAGCTACTGGAGACTTGCGTGACTGTACTCTTGGGAGTTGGCTTGTGAATTCTCTTCTTTTTCGTTCTTGTTGTAGCTGCTGTTGTTGCGGCAATGGGTGAACTCGACGCATGAGCCGGCAGTGGCGGCGGTAACGGATTTGCTGCACTTGTATAAGCGGCATTGGTAGCATTCGCTGATGATCTGTTTGGTTGCTGCATTGAAAGAGGTAAAGAAGACATGATGGATTGTAGAATGAGCTTGTAAAGTTTGAACGACGAAGCGGCGATTTCTCCATGGCCGACGACGCAAACCGCGTTGTCGCGGTCGAGTCGACAGTGTATGTCGTACCGGTGGAAATTACTGTGTACTGTTTGATCCACAGTGCCAATAACTTTGAAAATCAAAGGTTTTGGTACTACTATATGAAGCATAGTCTTGGATTTCAAAGTTTTTGGCAGTACATTCTGGAAGATAGTAAAAAGGCGCCATGCTCGTGATCACTTCGAGCCTCACTTCTTTGACAATCCACCATGGGAAGGATCTTTAACAGCCAAAGCCTTTGGGTGGCAACCCTTTTACACTCGCTACTGGTTATCAATTCCTTCTCACCTTTAACTTTATTGCCTGTACGAAATTCTGGCGCTCGAGCAGTAACGACATCATGTCGAATCAGCCCGCAAAAACATTCACCCTTGGCAGCATTGACAACCTCTATACACATCCATGCGACAAGGCAGCCTTCTAGACTTCAATTGAGCGCGCAACAAGATGCTTTTTCATCTACTTCAACTACTTCAGCATTGAAATTCCAACTAGAAGACTCCCAAGTTGACTTTTGCAGAGGCTACTTGAACAAGCACCATGCCGACTTTTTACTCAAGATTGTCGAATTCTTTTCGCCACTGGGAGCCGAAATGGCAAACGCCAATGTTTGGAGCGGAAGCAGCTACATTTTGGAGGATGCGAAGATTATAGACTTGTCGTGTGATCAAATGCACCTGCAGGTGAATATTGTGAGGCGAAACAAGGAGCGAACGACGGAAACGGTGCTGATTGACATGAATGCCGATCCGATTCCTCAAAAGATGCGATCCATCTCCCAACTACTTCCGCCTGTACCAGACTACGCGAATCAGCTGCCCATTGACGTTTGGACGCGACGCCTGGTCCGCTTTTGCTGGATGCTTCCGTCGCAGTATGCGCCAGTCACTGGCAAAATCCTGCAACTGGCCCTGCAGCTCGGTGGATCACACTTGCACAAGCTCCGGGAAAACTTGTACTTGAATCAGGTTCCACACAATGTGTATGTGAGACAATACTTTTACGACATGGCCAAGGATGCCGTCGTTGAAGCAGTCTTGTCGGTGCGAGCCAAATATAAGGCAACTAGTGACAATGCAAACATTGACGCAACGTCAGCAACAAACGTTCCATTCTACTTTTCCTCCAACCGCCTCTTGGTCACGTGTCAGTTTCCCGAACTCAACACATCCATGGACTCGTACCGGATTGGCACCTTGCTCGAGCTGGTGCGCACCATGGCACTCGCGCTCGCGACGCAGCATGGGTTGCGGGTGCGCGTCTGCGTGCAGGGCAGCATGGGGGTTGGCATTTTCACGGGAACGCCAAAGTCGCTGAGTGGCGTCCAAATGCTGCTGCAGCGCATGGATTGGCAGAGTCTACAAGGTGAAACGCATGAAGGTATTGTTGGAACGTTAATCAACTTTGGAGGCGTCGGGCCGGAGCATGTAGTTGATGAATTGGTGGATCCAAAGGATGGAACTGTGTTGCAGCATGCCGATGACGTTTTTATTCTCTTGTGTCCGCAAAGCATGGTGGGCATTGACTGTAGCATTACGCCGCTATTGGAGCAAATGGTGAATAAGGCTGGAGATCGACCCGTCATATTAGTGAATCCGGACTTGGTGGACAAGCCATCGTCGGCTGGCCAGCAGAGTGTGCGAGGTCGCCAGGCGCGCCTTGATTTTGCGTCGTCGTTTGAAACAGCATTTTGCTTTCAAAATGTATACATTTCCGGAACATCATACTTTCCAATCCTTGGCGCAGTGACCAAGCTGCACCCGGCGGAGCCTTGGATTGCGCATCAGCGGCGAGACTACTTGGAGAATGATGCTGACGATGACAGCAAAGGAGAAGTGTACGTTCCAGTTTTGGCGAGCGAGACGAGACCGACGGGAGAAGCAATCCTGGAAGCTTTTGGACGATGATAGTCTATAAAAAGCTACAGACGTTCAGATGAGAAACGACAAAGTATATATAATTGTTTTTCTCTACATGAATAATGCAAGTACATGTTACATTTGGGGCTGAATTTGTCCATGTGCCCAAACACTCTCTATCATATGCATCTCCCGCGCCAATTTCCATCAAAGTCGGCAGGCCACCATTCTTCATTTCCCTTGCTTTCGCTCTCAGTGCGCAGACTACTCGGCACGCGCAGCAGTGGGCGAGGTAAATACCGAGTAGACACTCTCCAAGCCATCGTAGTCTCCCGTTCCACCATCGCGTCCGCCTCCACCACCACGCCCGAGCAAGAAGCGTTGATAGGCGAGCCAATCCTCCAGCTTGCTCCAGGAGCGGCGAATCGACTTGATCAAGCGACGAATGGCGGGAGTTTTGGCACTTTCGGCGGTGGGAGCAGCCGATTCTGGAGTGGTTTCACCAGCAGCATTCGAGCCAATGCCCACGGCCGACTCTGGTAACGTGGCGGGAGTCTCATTAGTTGCATTCTTGCCCGCCGAATTGTGATGTTTCTTCCAAAACATCAACTTGCCGCGGAGCTTGGCCTTGTTTGCATCGCCTTGATTGGTCATGTTTGACCACTTGTCCTCCGACAAGGCGTATCCAGAGGACCGAGCCGCCTGCTCGGCCGAGATTGGTTTAGCAGCGCGGCGGGACACTGGTTTGGTCACTTTGGGCGCGGAGGTTGTCATTTCCTCCGTCGAAAAGAGTGCCTCCGGATTGTCGTCGCTGTCAAACGTCATGGACACTTCGGGATCGTAGATTGTTGCTCGAGGCGCCAAGAGGTTCATAAAGCTTTCGTTCAATCCGTTGCCCAACAGTCCCGAGCCACGACGAGGCGATGATTCCTTCTTGATATCGTCTGGATGGTCCGGCACCTTGAATGTTTTTTCGCCAGCAAGCGACGGACGACGAGCGTATGACGGTGACTGATCGACGAGCGACGGAGCACGGAGGAGGCTTGGAATGGACGGGCGACGAAGCATGATGCGAGTAATCGATGATATTGGTCGAAATTGTGAAGAGTTGGAGAAAAATGTGAGACGAAAATGGGAATGAAAGGGTTGCAATCTTGCTTGTGCCCGAGAAACTGTGATTCGAAAGGAACCAGAGTCATCGCGATGAAACTGTCATTGATGTCAGCGTCCCTCCGGTATTCATGCTACCGCAAGTGCATGAGACTAAAAATCCATTACGCCGGCAAATAGGCGCAAACTGCTACATAATGTATCATATACAAGTTTACTGGCATTTGAAGAACATATATGCGCGCCTTATAGGTTAAAAATCAGAGTTGCGTCGATGTACAAAAGGGCGCGGGACAGAAACATAAGCCTACGTCCATGAGGCTCTCATTCGTTCGGATCCAGCCACGTCCATTTAATGTGATATACATTGATGCACTTTACTACATAGGTGATCATAACAGATGAGACGCTCTATGTCATTGACATTGGCACAAGCAGTCACTTGTAATCCTCAAAACAAGAACACGGCGCGCGTTGGTAAAAGAAGCGGCAAATGTTTCGCAGACAGGTCAAGTCGCTCAATGCCAGGTCCGTCGTTTGACACGCCTTGTTTAAGCTCGCAGTCGAGTAGGCTTCCTCAATGTGCAACACCACCATGGCCAAGTTCAACAGCTGCGACGGTGTCGCCTTGCTGGAAACGACAACACTGTCTCGTGGTTTCACCATGTTGAGAACGAACGATACAAGCAAGCCGTGCAGAGTACTATCCATGAGTTTCCAGCTGCGAGACGCTTCCTCCATCATTTGCATCTCGAGAAGAGGATCAGTCACATCCAGTCGGCTGGTTCGAATGATGCGTTTCAAGAGGCACTTGTATCGATTGGCTGCATCATTTGCGTCATTTCTAGTGTAGCCATGGTCGCAATTAGAGTCCATTGGCATGATTGTAGGAGTGTTTAAGCTGGTTATGACGAGGAAAGAAGAGCAAGTCATGCGATAATGGAGTGATAGTGCACTCGTCGCTCGCATGTTTCGAAAAACCGGAAGACAAACCAGTGTGCTTGGAAGCGCGCGCTGGCACAGCTGTGACACGCTCATGAGCAAATAAAGTCGCACCACCACTCTTTCAAATCAAGCGGCGCGCCACGACTTGCGATCCATTTTCGTGCCTTCCGACCAGGATCGTTTCGTCCAACAGACTTTCTATAAGGAGCAATGAGATAGATGTATAGCATAGATTTAAGAGATATCTTTGTGTTAAAGAGCAATCAGTGGAAGTTTGCAGTGGGAGCTACAGGCTGAGGGCTGCGCCAACCGCCAATCATCCATCACTCATCGCCATGCCGCATCTCATTGTCTTGGGCCGGTCGCGCTCGCTGATTCAGATACAGACACTGCATCACACCGTCACAAAATTGCTTCGCTTCGCTCAACATGACAGGATTTTCCGATATCTGAAACAAGTGACTGGCTGCCGGAGTAGCTGCCGTTCCATCCATGTCGTCTGGCGCATGATGCAGGATGTTCTTCACATAGTCAACCATGTTGATTGCTACTTCAGGCTTAGTATAGTCCAATACCATGCTGAGGTAGTCGCACTTTTCCGCGTGACTTATTCATTGAGTCTCCTTACAACTCTCATCCATCTGCGCGATGAACTCATCCACTACGCCTCACGTCGACGTGCGAAATCTCTAAATCGTCCACGTGCCATCCCACATTTGCTTCCCATTGACAATCTTGCTGCACACACACGGATCGCAATGGGTTCTTCTCGAAGCCCCACTCGCCAATTTTGCGGACAACTCTCCCAGAATAGTCGCGCTGCTCGAAGCGTACCATAAAGCGCCAAGTGAGTAATTCAACATACACTTTCGCCATTCTCCATTGTGACGCAAGGCTCGTACATCCTCGCGATCAATTTCCCAACAGTAGCTCCACCATCTTCCCAGTGAAACGAACCACCAACTCTCATCCATTTCGCCTGCATGAAAGCACCCGGTACATCAACCACAGCAACCTCGCGCCCTTCCATAGCGTCAATGATAGCTGTCAGAAAGATGGCCTCTGTCGCTATCTGTCGGAGATGCCGCGTCTTCTCCTTTGCAGTGCGCTCGTTGCTTGCGTCCATGCGCATCCGCGTCCCTTCACAGTCCCGCATCTCTTGCGCTTGAGAAACATCAAAACGCCGAGAGCGGTCCTGAGCTGCGGGAGTCAGAGAGCGCATTGGGGACCGCCTTCATGACGCCTGTCGCAGACTGCTGCATCTCCCTGCGCACCGCCTCCACTCCAGCATCGCCAAAAGTCTTTAAACCTCCTTGTCGCACATTCATTCGTGCCGGGACGAGTGGCTCCGACACTTCCTCTGCAGCGTCGAGCGTAACAAATGAGCGAACGAGCAGGTTTGCGCGCACGTGCGCCATACCGACCGTGCGTGCGGCCATAGCGCGCATCGAAATCCTCTCGCCCGCAGCAGCCGGCACCCCACTTTCGCACCGGGCACTCCTTCAATTTCGCCATCATCCACGGCTGGCTCGTCGTTCGCCGTCAATGGCCCTCACCATCCTCGTCGTTCGGCACCCCTCCGATTGCGCCGTCAGCACCATCGTCGTCGTCGTCGTCGTCATCGGTCGCATTTCACTCTTCGCTTCCGCCGGCAGAGTCGTCGTCACCGCGAGAAGCGTCGTCATCATAATCAGTCATCATCATCATCCTCGGCGTCATCTTCGTGCCACATGACTGGCCCAGCAGCCCCGCAGTGGCGGTCCATGAACACGATGCCCTCGGATTGGCTCTTTCTGTTGACGAGCGAGACGATGCCGCGCTCAATGACATCAGGCATGGGCAAAGGCGTAGCGTGCCCATCGATCCAGAACTGCCCGAAGACAAACTGAGGAAATAAAACCCACCCGTGCATACCAGCGGGCGAGAGCCAGCGGCACCGATCGTGCGCGCCTGCATGTCATTGAGCAGTGCACTCATGCGCTGGCACAGACCCCGACCAAATTCATACTTGCAAGCGATTAAAGTCAACCGTCTGACCAGCACAATAGTGGACTGAGATCCTTCGAAATGCCACGCTCGTTCGGAAACGCATTCAACCAAAACACGGCAGACTTCGTCAATTCGATAACCGGGCGTGCCGGCACGGCTTAAATGGCAACGTGTGTAGCGTCGCGCGCACCCGTTCTTTCACGACACGGAAAAACGTTCACCTTCGCCAACGTGTTCATCCTCAGATGTCGCAGAGCGCCACCTGAGATCAGCCAACGCGCCAGCACTGGAGCGAACTCCCCCATCCATCAGAGCCGCGACGACACGGAAACCCACCGCGTGCGTAAATCTTCAACACAGACTCGATTGCCTTCAACACAACCGGAAGCGTACGGTTTTGAATCACCTCAACCGTAGCAAAACGAATGCTGCGGGAGAACGTCACCAACATAGGGACTTTGTTGATATACATGATGTCAGCACAAAGAGTAACGTCTCGATAGCGACTACGATAGCCGGTGGAAGCTGCTCAACAATCGCAGGACTTCACCAGACGCGACGCGCGACGCGTCGTCTTTCCTTTTAACAGAGCCAACATCTGGTCCAAAGATGTGCTCAGCAGCCAGGATGTCGGCCTTCGTCACAGGACAGTTCGGCAACTGATTGCTAGTAACGATGCGAGGTAACCTCGGGGCTTGGCCGTCCAATTTGATTTGCAGTTCCCAGCTCTAACAGCGCGCAAATAGTCATCATTGGTGTAGTTAGTACGGTTACGGTCTACCGTAGTCGACCGCCACCCATCCTTGACATCGCTGCGCTTGCCCTTCGAAAAGCTCTCGCAAACATACAGCCCAGAGTCAGTCTCGACAAACTCGCTGCTTACCATCCGGCTTCTCCACAACGAACATTGACGATCCACGCCGGGCATGAGATACTCCACGGAAACTTTTTGCGACTTGCGCCAAACTCAAAATGTTCGCCAGTCCCTGCGGATACCACCACACCGGACCATAGCCCCCAGGTCGCCCATCATGTTCGTCCCTACTGTACCAGCGTTGCACTGATCACCATCCACGTTGGCACCGGGCGAATGTTCGTCAGCACCTTGGCGTTGCAGAACAGATCCACTGTCGACTGATTGTCCAAGAGCACAGCCTTCTTCGAGATGTTCACCTTCGGCGGCTGCGCGAACATGTATCCGAACCTCATCGTCGTCATCGCTTTCTTTCCTCGCTACCCAGCGCGAAGTGCTGCGCCCCACTAGCCCTGCAGCCGGCGCACTCTCCGTAGACTCCGTTCTCGTAGGACAGTCTCCGCTGCACATGACCAACCTGTTGACAGGTCCAGCATCTGGGAGGGTCACGCGCTACCAGTCGTGTGAAAACGCCACGCCCTCGTTCGTTGGCAACGTGGCTTCTCCACCGCATGCTCACGACGCTGCATGAGTTGTATGCATCGGGATCGTCAACGGAAGTTGTCGTGCCCGTCGAGGTAGCAGTTGCGCAAGTGCGCAATACCCAGCGTATTCGCCCGTTGCGCCACGCACGAAAAGCATCGCAAGCTCGAGCTCTCCGGCGGCCTTGATATCCTCCTTGTTCGCCTTGTTACCGATTGTCATCCTTGGCAATGTTCAACGCCACAATCTCGTTGTGCATCGTGACGCCAACCGCCTTCGCCACGTCTGCCAGCGTGACCATGCTTTCGTAATATTTCTGCAGGCTTTCGCGCGCCTTGAGTACGTCCGAACAACTCAGCTTGAATGTCCACGACTTGATCCACAAGTTTGCAGCGCCCTTCGTACGTATGCGAGATCTCCTTGATAATCGCCAGCAACTTAATTCCGTCCGTGTCCTCCCGGCGTCTCGAACTTGGCGTGCGACTTGACACGATCCTTCATACGCTCCGTGCATTGTCCATGCAACACGGCGTAGAAACCAGCGAGAATCGGAGTATACACGCACGCGCTCGACATGCTCTTTCTTGTCGGCCTTGTATTCCTCGAGCATTATGGACCAGTCCGAGTCCGTCGTGTCGGCATCCTTCGTTGGACGTGCAGGCTCGTCAGGAATCTCCAGTTCCACGTTGCGCAGGCCCTTGAGCACCTCCCGGTATATTTTCAGGAGCGCCCGACGAAAGTGATGATCTCGTTCGTCGTACGGATGAATCCATCGGGATCGCGCGAACCGTTATAGTCGTAGATGAATCCAGCGAGCGTCGGCTCGCTTCCTTGGAAATTTCCACTCGGCGCACGACTCGGTCCGTTGAGTTCTCGTTTGGAGAAAATGTTGGATCTAGAATATATCTTGCGCGCCCTTGAAGCGACACTAATGATTAAGCAGAACAGAGTCAATAAAACCACTTTACTTATTTTCTCCAAGAAGTGATCGTCCTCGATCCACTCCTTCGGTTGCCGCTTACCGCGCTTACTTAAATGTGACCGTCTTCGTGACGTCACCGCTGCCGCTTCGGTTTGGGTTCTCATCCATGCTCAACACAAGCTGGCGCAAACCAAAGGCTTCTTTTCGCACTTGCCGTGGATGTCGGACGGCAAGCAACTATGGAAGACGTTGCTGCAAACAATTCAGAAACCAGTTGAAAAGGAAGAGACGAAAGCATCATCATTTCAATCGACCATGCAGCTTCGCATTCTGACTGGTTGTCCCATGTTCCACGCCGCCGCGCACGACAAGTACCAATGGTGCACGCGCGAGCTTGGCTTCGCCACCCTGCACATACCAAAAACTGGCCCCAAGCATCAGCAGCGCGACCCTTTGAAACAATGTCTCAACAAGATTCAAATTGTCACCTGTCGATCCAAGGAGAAGCATCTGCAGAGTGGAAGGAATTGGTGCGTTTATTGTAATTCGAATGAGTGTAATATTGCTCTTGGTATCTTCGCTCGATACGCATCCTTAAATCATTACTCATACTTTTTCTCTCTGCTCAGTATATTGATTGACGACCGACTCGATCTCCAAGCTGCATGGGAGCAAAAAGGCGGCATTTTCATACATCATACCAGCACGGCAACGACCCTGCAGCAGTTGCAAGACAAGGGAATCTTGACGGCGGAAACGCTTGCCAAGATGAATGAGAATAAAAATGGAGACGAAAATGCCAGACCAAGTGCAACGGAGCAAAAGCCTGTCGTCATGTATCCAGAGGACGAAGAACCTGGAACGGACGACGAAGAATACTAGCTGTAGATGATAGTACCTTGTACCGGTACTTTGTACATAATACAGACGAATAGAACGCAACAATTGATAAATAAATGCAAATAGCTTGTCTATTTCCTTGCTCCTCGTTCTCGTCCAGTTCCAAAGTCTAGAGACTTGAAAACAAACTTGAGCCATTCCGGTTGATTGGCATCGTCACTGTCGTCGCCGTCCTGCGTCGCAAAGGCGAATCCATAACTTGCCGCCAACACGGCAAGGTTCAACGCCCAAATAATTTCGGTATCTCGTGTCAGCACTGGCGCCAGCAAGCTAATGAGCGGCGTGCCCAAAAACGCAATATCTAGCGCCTTCTTTTCAAATCCCTTGGGCCGCCGACTCCGCAACGACGGCACGACAAAAAGCCACCACCACCAGTAGCCAAGCACCTTGATGGAAATATCCATGTTATACGAGTAAAACCATCCAAAGCCACCGAACAGTGATTCCGGATGCGTCGCCATGACATAGGAAAGACCAAAGCTTGCCACGGCTTGAAACAGAAATACATTCTTGAGCCAGCCTCGAAAGACGGATCTTCGCTCCATGAGCAAGTCGCCTTCCTTCTTTTGAATCTTTTTGCGCAAAACGTCAGCATCCGAGCCGCCGCCACCGGCGTCGCATTGCGCCGTTGTGAGAAAGGAAATGCTTAATTCATCGTTACCGCTGGACGCAGCGGCACCAATAACTTTTGCTCCCGTCAGCTGCGCCAACTGACTCCGCATCGAATACAAGTCCCGCTCCAAGTTGACCACCTTGGCCGGATTCAGCAGCTCATCCAGTGATACTCCAAAGTCTCGCTGAATGCCTTGATCAATGGCAACCACAAAGGGATCGTCCGAGGTCAAATCGCCCTCCTGCGGCAAGCTCCATCCAACGTTGGACAAGGCTGATTCTGTTTCGGCGCGCACTTGGTTCTGTTGCATCTCTTGGTCTGTTGGTGACATGTATAGTGGTTGTTTTGACTTTAAATTATGCCGTGCTTGATGAAAATTTCTGTAGGATATTGATTGTCTCGCTGGAGCAAATGCACCGACATGATGCGTAATACATGCAACTGCTGCAAGTATTAGCAAATTCATTCTGAATACAATATACAACCAAAATATGGAGCCTTGATGTCTTTGGCTTGTCTCTCTTGACTCGAGTTGAAGAAGAATGCAAGAATGCCATGGTGTCGCGCTCATTTTCGTTGTCGACTGACGCACAAAACGATTACCGCTACGACGTTTGTAGATACGCAGTGCGACATGATCGTGACAAGCAACGATGACGTTTCTCGCGGCGCCCGCGAACTCCACCCTTCAACCTCCGTTCACTTATTTCCATCATCGTCCATCATTCGGACGACGATTGACGACGTAGCATTCGTCTGCTAGACTACATTAACAATAATGAGACTGCTTCGTCCGACACTGATGCTCTTCTTGGGCTCATCAAGGGCCTTTCAACCAGCCATTGCAAACAGGTGCTTGTCTCGCGCAGCTACTTCCTCCCTTTCTGCCTTTACACATTTCAAAACACTTCGAAACATGTCGACGGAATCAACCGAAACGGATACTCCCGTCGAAAGTAGCAATAGCAATAGCAACATTGTTCCATTCACGAAACCGGAACGCGTCATTCACTCCGACTTGCCCGTCGTCTACGTCTACGACCACTGCCCCTTTTGCGTCCGCGTGCGACTGGCGCTCGGCCTCAAGAACATCAAGCACACGGCACTCTTTCTCGCCAATGACGATGTCAAGACACCAACCGCACTCATTGGCAAAAAGATTGCTCCCATTTTCGAGTGGAAGGAAGCCAACATTGTCATGCCAGAGTCAATGGATATCATCAAGCTCATTGACAGCGACGAACGATTCGGAGCGCCCCACTTGATCAAGCCTTCCTCGGGCCGCACCGACCTCAAAGACTGGCAGTCGAGCACGCGCGACTTGCTGCGCGTGCTGCAGCGACCGCGCTACGTGGCGACTGGCTTGCTTCCAGAGTTTCAGCAGCTGGATGGCCGTCACGCGTTCATCTTCAAGCATGAAATGCCTCCCTACAATAAGGAGTCATGGAAGGAACTACCAATGAAGGAGAAGCTTGCTATATACGCCGAAGCCATGTCCAAGGACCCGGCCGATGACATTGAGGAGTTGAACCGCAAGTTGGTGGAACTGAACGATATTGTCACGTGCGAGCATCACTGCTCGCCGGGTGGACTATGTTTGGATGACATTGATTTATTTTCGCGTCTGCGAAGTATTACCATTATACGAGGCGTGGAATGGCCGAGCAAGCTGCGAAAGTATATGAATCATTTGAGTGAAATTGCGGACGTGCCATTGTACGATGAAATGGCGTTGTAAAATTGTAGGCGGCCATGTTGATGTATCACTATAGCTTGAGTCTTTTTTCACTGTTACGTTTAACAAGCGGGTCGTTTTCATGTGCTGATGTATTTATACATGGTTGGCTGTAGCTGCATGACTAATGTGGCAAGGCAGCGTGGGTTGACTGCAAATCATGCATATCCGCAAACCTTTTACAACTTTGACATGCACCACTTTTGACGATACAAAAATGTTTCATAAAGTGTAGATATTAACTTGTAAACGAGATATATATCGACCAGTAATAAGTTAACGCGTCGGAGAACTCATTTGCAAAGCTACCCATTGATATACTCGCTCACTTGCTGCTCCCTTTTAAATTAATGATTCGAATCGTCCATGTCCGTCATGAACCTTCTCGAATGAGCATTGTCTCCGCTTCCGCCTCCTTGTCCATTGGGCTGGCGACAATCCAAATCGGCCCAAGCGTTTCTGACTCGCTCCAAAAGTCCGTTGAATTTGGGCAGTCGAATGCTTCGTGGCAATCGCAGTCGATTAGTATTTCCGTAGCGTTTACTCTTTCGACTCTTATGATGATGACTGCTTTCATTGGCACTATCCGACGAGCAAGCGGATGTGGATGGATCGTTGCTATTGTTGTTGTACTCATTGTTGGAGCGAAAGGGCAGCAAGTTTTCAAAGGACGCGTTGGAATCTTGACGAGACGGCGCTGCTGCCATCGAGTTGAATCTGTGAGTATCATCATGATTGCTTTCGCTTGGATCGTCGAGAAAGATTGGACGTTTGCGGGGTGCCTGCTTGGCTGCTACTGGCGCTGATGCCGACTCGCTTGACCTGGGCTCGCGTTGCTTCTTGCTGTTGAGCTTTGGCCCCGCGACGGAGTCGTTGCGAATCTTGGCGCGCAGCTCCTTCGAAACGTTATCGTCGCACTTGATTCCGGTTTGAGCAAATGCTACCATGGTATCGTTATTCTGAGATTAGAGAAAGAGATGCAGCAACGTCCATGGAGAGTCGGATGAAAATGAGATGCACATCATTCGATCCATTGGCACCGCGCCGCTTCAAGACCGCAGTCGTGCGCAAGGACGAATGACCCAATGGAAACGTCCGGGGGCGTATCAGGCCCAATCAATCTTGTAACGCCCCCTGCCTAATGACCGTACGGAGTATCTTTTCAAATGTCACACTTTTCATTCGCGCTTTCGTGCCGGTTTCGCCAGATTTTGCGATCTTTCGTTTCTTCGATGCATTCGCCATCCGCCATACACTTGCCTCAACACCATGTCGTCGTCAAGCGCTTCCTTCCATCGCAAGGTGCTCTGCTCCAGTCTAGGTGTAGTGCTTGGAGCATGGGCCTTTTACATGACGCAAAAACTCATTGTTGAACCAGAGTTTGTCTCCATTGGCAAAACATGCAGCAACCACGGAGCAGATTCCGACGTTGACGACGATCAACTCCACGCTTACGAGCCACTCCTTGGATTCAAAGTGCTGGAACCCTTTGTGTGCCTCATGACGCAGTTCATGCACCAGTTAGTCGAGTCACATCCAGCCGGTTTGTTGACGTGGGGCACCACCATGATGATCGCCTTGCCAGCAATTTGTCTCATGCTAGTGGAGGCGGGGTGACATACCGTACAGGTTTGATCAAAGAGTGAAATTATGATAGAAGTGCTTATGCTACTTTTGGTGCAGAAAGGTGTGATGTGGCCTCTCGAAGGCTACTCTTCAAGTTCCACGGGGAACCTATCACCCGGTATTCCAGGCGGCACTTCCACGTCATGGCATTCGCTTCCCGATTGGAGCTGTTAAGATTGATAAGGAGAGATGTATCTGCTATGAACCTTCTGGCAGATGATACCCTTGATGATTTTGACGGTGCCAATCGCATCAACTTTGTCGACACGGTAAGGGCCGCCTCGAGGTGCGTTAAAGAGACATTTAAATCCAGTTCCGTTGAGTAACACTTGGTTATGCGTGTAGGACTTGATTGCGTACATGAGCTCAAAGCTTGGCTCTGCTGTTGCCTTGCGTTTTGCCAAGGACTTTAAACCCTCCGATAAGAGGATTGGCCATTGTAAGCGTATTTAAGCTTGTGTATTGTATGCCGTCTGTATTGACGGTGGTCCAACCAAATCCACATAGACGCATTGCTATGGGTGGTCGTCAATTGCTGGCTCAAGCAGAGATGCTTGGCGAATGGCTGCATCCTGAGCGTTTACTCACCAGGACGGCGCAAATTGTTATCGCTCGCAATGAGCGCAGATCACTCAAAATGAGTGTCGAACACTCGCAATGAGCATGAAATGAAGGTCTTCCCTTTGAAACGATAAGCTCAAAGTCTTCAAAAATGTCTTTTGGGAATGCGTTGGATGAAGATGAACAATCGCGAGAACTCTGTCTCTATTGAGTGGTTCTTTGGCAATCGTCTGCGGCCGCATAAGGAAACAAGTAGATTCAAGTTCCATAATTCATCCAAGAGCAAGCATTGCGCTGCTACTCGCACGAAACATCCTTTCGTCGTGTTGCGACAATAAGTCAGTTTCTAAAATGGCTGCATATTTGCCATGCGACACGATTCAGTGTGTCTGGAGCTCAGAAGGATGCTGTTCCTTGAGACTCAGTTTTGATAACTCAAACAACTCAAAGCATCAGCCACTTGGTTGTAGAAACACTGGGCCAGGCATCGTCATCCATGGATGCGCTTGAAACCTGCTTGGTCGTTGGTTGGTTGCGTGGTCGTAAATTCGACATTTGGCTTTGTGCATTGCACGCCCCAAGAGGACGCCCAAAGTGGAAATTTATATACACTCGTTGCGGGCTTGTCGCTCTGTTCTCCCCCATGAAAATTTCCGCGGGGTTGGAATTTGTTGTTGGTAACGTTGCGAGCTGAAAGCTGCAAGGCGAAAATTCGCTTCCATTTTATAGGATGTGAGATGCTCAAAGGGTTCGAGCTTTGTGGCCAAAGGCACTTGTTGTATGAAGATGAATGCGCAGCCAGCGCAAGATTGAAATAAGAGACTGTTTCAGTCGTTTGGGTGCCGAGTTGTACCGGCGACACAACGATGTTGTGGTTGAAAGAGCAAGCGCACTGCTCACTGCTCAGTGACTCAGCTGCGCGCTTCGCGCTGCTGTCATATGTTCCATTATGGAAGTATGTTGCATTGCCTATTAGATTGGCAGTAGAATGGGTGTAGCGCATCAGTCGCTTCCATGAGTAGCTTTCCGTTTGGAAGAGCTTGTTGATGGACGTTCAAACTTGGAACGATCGTCGGCTCGTCGGCTGGCTTTAAGCTAGCGTTTGCATGAGGAACAGTCAAATTGTTCCATTGAGTGGCTTTATAACCATAGAGATTGAGCATTTTCAATGCTGCCGTTAGATCCCGCTTGTAGCGGAGGTTTGTTTTATACATTGCGCGAGGCGCGTCGTCGTTTGCTTGGGTTTGCTCAAGGCGAAGGCGTTCAGAATTCCGAGTTTGAATTCCAGATTCCAAATTCTTATGGAAGGTGAAACTCCAGTTAGGTTAGAGTTCATGCAATTTGCTGCGACGAAACGTCGTCGTTTGTTTGCCAAAGAGGCTTTCCCTTGGTTGTATTGATCATATAGATCATTTAGAATGTATGTGTATACACGTCGCTATTGCACGACAAGAAGCCTGTATTCAGGATATGTAAAGAGCTTCATTGGCTCGGAGCTACTAACGTCTTAAATCGCTACCTTAATAGGTCGATGTGCAATGTGCTTCGTTTGTTAGTGCTGATTGCAAGTCTCCATATGGGACAGCAAGTAACGCATGATTTTAGCGTGGTCAAAAGCGCAATATTTAGCGCGGTTCAAAAGGGTTTGAAAAACCTGTTGAAAATGCTTGGCGTAGCGTATAGCGTAGCGCCTTCTTTGTAAAAGCGTGTCGTCCAATTTGGTACGAACAAGATCTGAGTCCTTCCATCGGGTACTCATTGTCTTTGAAAATATGACGGACTCATTGCGATTCCCATTGGTAGGCGCAAGTATTCAAAGTCCTTGAGTTTGCATTGCCGCTTGCTGTACTTGGCAGTCGTTGACTGAAGAATTTGCTTGGACTGACGATGGATTGTTAATATGTCGTCGTCGTCGTCGTCATGATTGAGACTTTTGGGGTTTTCAGCGATGGAATTTCATTCGCATTCAGTGGAGCTGCCACTTAAAGTGTGCTTTGCTTCTTGAAACTTAGCATTAGTCGTATTGAATTGACTGGAATGCAGTATTTGTAGCCGATGAGTTGGCGTTGCGTATCGTGGAGCGCCTTGTATAAGCGTGTCGTCCAAATTGATACGAACAATATTTGAGTCCTTCTATTGGGTACTCATTGTTTTTGAAAACAGTTTGGGCTTAAGGCGATTCCCATTGGTAACCGCATGTGCTTGGAGTCGTTGACTTTAGCTTTGGCTGTCGCTTGCCGTAGTGCGTCTCCGCATGCGACGGATGACGAATCCATTCGAATAAAATCGTTCTGGATTGTTTTGTTCACGCCCGAAGGCTGCGTGTGATTGCGTTTGCAATTCACTTGCATTTTCTCTGGTGTGGTTGGAGCTCCTTTGCCAGAGGTTTCCTTTGCAGGAGGGGAATGGCGCGTTTCGCGCGTCGAATTGCTGCTCCGCGTGCCGCGCACGTCAGAGTCATCGACAGTCACTATCATTGTCAAAAATGTAGGCTCGTGAAGTGTTAACACTATGACATACCGTACAGGTTTGATCAAAGAGTGAAATTATGATAGAAGTGCTTATGCTACTTTTGGTGCAGAAAGGTGTGATGTGGCCTCTCGAAGGCTACTCTTCAAGTTCCACGGGGAACCTATCACCCGGTATTCCAGGCGGCACTTCCACGTCATGGCACGGGGCGCTCGGAAGCTTATGGAATCATCAAGTATCCCATGCTGATTGGAATCTTGTATCAAGTGCTTGGCATATAAGTCATTTTTCCACTGCTGTGGGTGCCAGCCTACTGCTTTGGACGAAACGATAGTGGTGTCGTCAGTTCCGTTCGCGCCAAGGCGAGTTTTCCGTTGAGCTTGTTCATGCTAATCTTGACGATTCTATTGTTCACCTTGGATACGAAATCATATGCCTGGACACTGACGGCAGGAACGCTTGGTGGACCGGCAGTGGTCATGATTGCTCCAACTGTCTTGTACTGGTTGGATCCGCCATCACAAACTTCAACGACTCCATCGCCACTGGCCCAAAAGCAAAGCTCCCAGCTGATTGCCATGGCGTACGGTGCAAGCGGAGTCGTTTCGTTGCTCGGATGGTACTTTCTCTTATATGTGGCGTGGACGCGCTACGAAACGAACGTTGCAGCCTTTCTATCCGACGTTTGGGGAGCAACGTCCAATCCGTTTGTTCGTTTCATGACGATTGACGCCTTGGTCTTGTGGCTGGCTGTCTTGATTCACATTGGTTTTCGCAACGTTGGGAGCGCGGTGGAAGCGGTCCTGCTGACACCTTTGTTTGGACCTGGAGCGGCATGCGCCATGGCGCTTTCGGGCGTTGAAACAATGGAGGAGCAAAAGTTGAAACGTGATTGAATTGTGTATGACGAAAGATCATTCGAATATCATTAACAGACTGATATAGCAGATACAGTGTACACTATATATTTTATAGCTGAAGTTTAACGTCTTCAGCGAGTAGCAATGTTGTAATTGTTGCGGATGTATAGAGTAACATCATACAGGAGTTATTGTTCTCAGCTGGACGGCGTCTCCGATATGGCGACTGTCGAGTAGCTGTCACCAAGCTTCGAATAATCCTTGCTTTTATGATCCATTTCTCGTGGCTGCAGTGCCAGTGACGAGCCGTCAAACGATGCAAAGCTATCACTGGACGTTGTTCGGGCAACTGGAGCTGGTGCGCGGACCATTCCAAAAAAGTGTCCCTTTGATCTCGTCGTCGAATCAGCTGGGAAGCATGGCTCGAAATCACTGGACCAATCTGCTGCATCAACAGACGCCAGACTGGACGAGCATTCCTTGGCAAAGCTCAGCTTGGCAGGAATCTTTCCAGAACCAAAGAATGAGCTACGACGACGAGGCTTGGCAATGGCTGATAGCTTTTCCGAGTTCGATTTAGTTGAAAACGGCATTTTCCCAGTGAGTATAGCATTCAAACTTAGCTGTCGAGGCGCATAAATCTCGCCAGTGATTTGTTGATCTTTCTCGTGTTCAGCAGTGATCCCCTTCGTCACAGAGGACGCGACAAAATGAGCGCCGTCATCATATGATGCAAAACTTGATTGACTTTGATCGGACATGCCTCGCACTATGCCTTGAGCAATTGTGGACCCGACATCATCATTCGTCGCAAAGCTCGCGTTACTATGGTCAGATCTTGATCGACGTGCGTTAAATCCAATGCCCAAAAACGATCCACGATGAGTTGCTTTCGCAGGCGTAGCCTCGCTTCCACTGTCATATGATGCAAAGCTGCTTTGTGATCCTTGTGACGATGATCGCGACACGGGTCCGAAACCAAGGAACGACCCTCTTCGCCCAGCTTTTCTTTGGCTGATTGGTGGCTGATATGATTCATTTGAACCATCAAATGACGCAAAACTGCTGTCCGACTCAAAAATTGCACCTTGCTTGCTGCTGCCGCCCAGACCAAAGAAAGAGGCACGCCGCTGGGTTCGTTGGCCATTGTTTACCGAACGAAGCGCATCGACTCCCGAGGTTGCATGCGACTGGTTGATTCCAGTTCTTGTCGTCGTTCTACCTTCGTCGTCAGAATGTGTTAGTGCCTCCTCAGCCGATGATTCGCTACCTTTTTCACATGACGCAACAACCGAAACACGCCGAGCCGGCATTCGCAAAATATCGGTTGATGCTTTCCGGGCAAGGCGAGCATGATTGCGTTGTGCACTGTGCGGCGGTTCCAGTGAATGGCATCGCGTCGGCTTCCGTCCTGTCGCCACTGACCCACGTCTTGGAACAGGAAGAGGCGCCGAGTCGGAGGATGCACGAGGCAGTGCGTTTCCAATTGCTGAAGCAGATAGCTGTGGTTTCCGAATAACCAGATTAGAGCTCATTGCACCTTTTAATCCATGGTTGCTGCCAAAGAATGAGCTTCGTCGTCTTGCCTTTGGCGCATCAACGACGCCACTATGGAACATGGCACTATATCTTGAAGGTCGCAAAATTGATACAGGGGCAGTGTTCAGTTTTGCTGTAACAAGTCCTACTGCAGATTGTGGTCCATTCTCGGAGGTGGCGGAAGAATCCAATCGCTTACTTGGCGATTGCGGACTGCGTAACATGGAAATAGGTACTAAATCAAGCATCGCAGAAGAGAGGGAGTCGCCGTCGTCTGCTGCTCCATCCGTGTCATCGTCATCGGAGGATGAGCTTAAAGAGATGAAATCACTGGGATCGTCGTCAGGTAATGGTAGCTTAACTGCTGGCGAGTCGTAAGTCAATGGACTCGGCACACGTGAACATGCCATGTCATCAAACCTTAAAGCCGCAGCCCATTTGCGCTGCGTTATAATTGCGGGTTTATCGACAGCCATCATCTCTTCCGAAGTAAAATCGTCACTGTCACCAGGCATGTACATGGGTTCGTACTCGAGCGCGACTCGATCTTCATCAAGAATCCGACTTCGGCGAAAAGGATTCTTAATCCCAATGCCGCTGTCTACCGATGCACTCCTTTGAAATGAAGGACGCATCATGGAACTCCCGACAAAAGCTGAGGGAGACTCATTTGATCCACCGAAAAAGGAGCTTCGGCGACGTGCTCGTGATGTAGGGAAGGAAGGCGCAATGTCAGGGGCTAAAGCGGATTGGTTCTTGCCCATGGATACCCTCCGCGGAACCAAACTGCTTATAAAAGAATCACGCCGTTTTGACTTGCCAGTCACCGCCTGACTAACAACTTTTTCTGTCTCAACATCGTGTATCCATCGAGATTTGGAAGGACTCGACGGCATTATTGCACTCAAAAATGACCCTCGTCGCTCTTTTCCTCGTCCAGGTGACACCACCGGCGACGCAGTAGCAAGATTACTGTCGCTGTTACCCTCTGCAATCTTGTTGCCAAACAATGACAAGCGTCGTCGTGGTCGAGGAACGTCAAGCTCCACTTTTTCTTCAGCGTCGTCGTCTTTCTTATCATCATCCAACGACACTTTTATAGTTTCCTTTGGCTTGCTGCAGGCCACAGATTTTCTTCGCTCCGGCATGCGAGGGCTCAAAGCACTGTCGGCTGAAACATTTCGTCGCAAATTAGGTTCGGGCCGTCCCATCAAATTGGGCGAGAATGTTAAAGGCTTGTCGCCATATATTGAATCGTCATCGTCCGTAAACGGCAAGCCTACTATGTTATCAAAGGTATTTCGACGATTACGATTCGCCATTGCACAAGGGACTGGTGTATTGCTAAAACTGGATTCAGAAGTTTGCTTCTGCAAACGAGGTTCGAAACTAGCCTTGGCTAGCTCAAAGCTATCACTGCAACCAAGGCTCGGTACCTCGCTGACGCGCGGCGGACTCGATGGCGCTGTAGCCAGTGACAACGGCTGCATGGGAGATTCGTCGTCGTGGCAATTAGTGCATTCCGTCGAAGAAGCTAGCAGTTCATCCTCCTCTCCAAATGGATCGCACTCTGCCGTGACAAAATTGGATGCTCGTCGCTGCGGCTTGGTCGGGCTTGACTCTGGCGATCTTCGCTTTAATTTTTCAGTAGCAGACGATGGAATGAAAGACTCTCTGCGCACCGGAATATGCAATGCATCATCGTTTAAATCTGCAGCTGCAGCACATTGATCCAATCGACAGTCGACGCTAGCCGTCCGACGAAGTGGACTACTTGCGCCACCAGAGAATCGAGATTCACCTGCTCCATCCAACGCTCTCTTTAACTCATCTTTTGGAGGCGACAATCGTCGAACCATTTTGGAGAACTTTCGTTTCGTCTTTTCAAGCTTTTCCGTGACGCCGTCCCAATTCTTGTTGGAATTGGACTTTTTGCGGTCCGTTCTCTTGCGAAAGCATTCCTTGGTAGCTTGCTCAATCTCTTCAATTGTGTATCCTTCTCGAATCAGTCTGTCGTAATATAAAGTAAATGGCAGTAATGAGTATATGTGAGCAAGGCTGTACCTCTTTGTGCGTCAAAAACTCCGCATCACCATCACGTGGCGGCGACTGCATGCATTTCTCGTCACGTACATTTCCATTCGCAAGTTCTTGCTAATCACCAACTGCCTCGTCGTTCTCCGGGGCCCTCTCGCTTGTTCATAGGACTCCAAAGGAACGCGCTCAAAGTGCAAGGCCTCATTGGATAGCGTAATCGGCACGCCTTGGCTCACGGACGGATTGTGTCCAATGGCGGCACCAAACTCGTGGATTTCAACGTCACCAAAGGTTAATCTAGTATGATGCAGCGGTTCATGACGCGATATCGGGTCGTCCATTGTTTCTTTCACTGTAAATTGTAGTGAAAAAGTACAAAATAGGTCGACGATGAAGGAGGGTCGCTTCAAGACGCTGCTCCACGATCACGCTTCGCAGTCATCCGTGCCGTGCATCCATGCGTGGGCAGCTGTACTGCATCAGTCACTCTGGCGTGAGAAACGGAGTCGTGTGACATTATTTCGCTCATGCTAAAATGTCAGTCGAGGTTGTACTATGTACTATAGCCTCCCAGTCGAGGACATCTTCCGGATAAAATGACATCAGCATGACCCAATCGAAAGGGCTATATCGGATATGACGCAGTTTTCACTGGCACTCGTTTCAAACTACAGCCTCGTGACGCAGTTATCACTGGCACTCGTTTCATATTAGTGCCTTATGACGTACTTTTCACTGGCACTCGTTTCGTATAATTGCCTCATGACGCAGTTATCACTGGCACTCGTTTCGTACTATTGCCTTAGTGACGTGGACCCCATTGGTTTACTTCTCTCGACGTGAACCCACGACCATGAGGTACTCTTGTCGACGTTTGATCGAGCATCCGGCCATTCGGAGGCTGTCGAGGACGCGTCTTGCCACAACCTTAAGGCTCTGACGGGATCAATACTGGTATTCAGCAACAGATTATAGACGACAGCATGTCGCTAATTGAACAACAACATGACGAATCCGCGACAGCGGCAGTCTTTCTCGACGCGCTGCCATACGTTGACCAAGTAGACGAAACATACGATGCCCTTGCTCAATCCTTGGTCGAAGAGGAAATGCAAACAATGCAGAAAGATGTACAGATAAACGATGACGATATCAAGCCAATCAAATATACCACGAAATTGTTTGAGCAAGAATACAATCAGCGGAGTCGTCGCCTCGGTCCTTTGCCGGAATTGTTTAGCCATGACAAACGAAGCATCGAAATGGATCTTCATACCCTGGAGGATTATCAAGACGCTGTGAAAAGGGCTCGCACTGCATACGAAAAGGAGCGCCTGCGCGAAGTACAATTGAGCGTTGACAAGACAGAGTCGAGCTCCCTCTGGAAATTGCAAGCTGACAATGCGACGCGGCAGTTACAATCGTCCGAGCAAAGACTGGAGCATCAACGCCACATTGTTGAAAGAATTAATGCATTGCGATTGCAGGAGCAGGAAGGATTTGGTCGAGAGTTGGAGCGAGCGTCGCGTCAATTTCAAGAGTTAATTGACAAGAGGATGCAGCTGCAGCAAGCGATTGCTCAGCTTGAAGATGAACTTTCGACTGACAAAAGATCAGCAGCAGATGCTGTAGTGAACAATTCATAACTGGTCAACAGTGGAAGGCTGTTCGTACCATGCGTGAGAATAGCCAAAATTTTCAAAACTAGCACTAATCGTATGCATGTGTCTCATGACTGGTGTAAAAATATGTTCACACAACTCATTCTAGCTTGCTGATGGTTGCAGCTTGCGTATGACTAGGATTTAGCAAGCAATGTCGTTGTCATTGTAAATTCGTAACTATCTCCCTGCCAAGTCTCGCTGGAAAAAACTCACTGGTAGACTGCCGTCCTGCCAGGTCTACTCTGCTCATAAAAACCAAACTCACTGTCAGTCATGCTTGTCAAATATCCCATTGCATAGCTGTATATCTGGCATCTCAACCTCAAGCTTGACTGTTGAAAGGATCGCCTAGCAAGCATACTTAACACAACAGTACAATCTGCTGTATAGTCATTCTGAATACTGCCTTGGCACGATTGCCGGGCCGATCCATTTTTCTTCATGAAGGAACAGGTGGATGGTGTCTTTCAAATACAATCACTTTCTTACAACTATTGAAGCACCACTAAGCAAAGGAAGCGATGAACTCGGATCGAAGTGAAAGTCGACGAGAACCGCTCGAGTGCAAGCCGCCATCGCAAAAGAGTATTTTTGAGCGATCTTCACTTCGATACTCGCTATCATCGAGCGGACGATCGAGGGCATCCGTCTTGGAACGTTTGTTCACAGAGCAAGAGATTGGCGATCTCAATAGAGAATATGACGCATCAAGTGACTTCTTAATTGGGAACTTGCCAAAGCTAGCGCAGGAAACGTTCGATGAGTTGCTCGAAGAACAAGCCTTGCCAAACGAGCCTCAAGGCATTCCAGTCGCAAGAAACCATGAAACAAAAGCCTTGGACGAGCTGCGCATGGTTGGTAAAGGCGCAGTTATCAAGCGAATCATTGATCCTTCAATGCATCCGCATCTATTTGGACGCGGCAAAGCAACTCGTGGAGTTGCTCGACAAGTGCAGCTTGGGCACGGCCGTTGCAATCGTTCGGGGTCCGTCTGGATGCGGCAAGACGAGCCTTTACGACGCTTTTGGAAGACGACTAAATGTCGAGCCTCACGAGGAATGGCTCAAGTATGTTTGTAGCTTGAAGTATCGGCAGCAAAGCGAAAATGAGGTGGACGAAACGATTGAGAGTGACTCGGAGCAAAGCATGGAACTCGATGACATCGGCAACGACGAGGACTCCTTCACAGTTGAGCGAGACTCAATTTTGAAGCGTCAAGATACTGCCATTTATATTTCCGGACAATTTGATTCCTCTCGGAGCAGCGTTCCGTACGCGGCCATTGTCCATGCCTTCAACGAGCTTGGGACAATGCTTTGCGAGGTGCAAAAGGAGCTTGATACAAAACGGAAGTCGAGTCGCTGGCACGATAGAAAGACCCTGAAACAGAACCGTCGCTTGTCGTATTCGGACCCTAATCCGGCGGCTGGCATGCGACAATCACTGGCAAAATGCTTGAACGACAGCGATTTGAACACCATACTGGAGCTGTTGACCAACGAGGGCAAGATTCTCGCAAAGGTTATTCCATCTTTCAAAACGCTGGTCAAGGCGGCAGATCCCAGTCGGTTTGTGACAGATGGGTCCTGGGGGTTTAGCTCAACGAACTTTAGCTTGCAGCTTTCAAAGCGCAGCATGGGATTCGAAGACGGCAGCAAGCCAATCGTTTTGTTCGGACCATCGCCGGGACGGGCAAGAAACCGCAGCATTCTAGCAAGCATGCTCAGCAAGGGACTTGGGATTGGCTCCTCGTCAAAATTGATATTCCAGCGTAATGGTGCCATGGGTGACTCTACGTCGAGCAACCTTGCAAGTACTTTGGGCATGAGCATGTCCACCTTGTCGGTGAAGGAGTCGGAATTTGCATCCGTTACGAATGGCACAAATGACTGCAACAGCGAGGGCGGTTTGCTTACGGAACGCTTTAATATTGGCATATCCGCATTGCTTAAGGTCTTCTGTGCGCCTCATCGCAAACTTGTCTGGTTTCTCGATGATTTTCAATGGGCCGACGAAGCATCTCAGCAATTAATCAAGACGATTGTCGGCGATCCTACGTTTCAAAATCTGCTGGTATGTTTTGGTTACCGAAACGAAGTTGTCGAAACTGTGACGAAACCAGCATTGGAAGGCCTGCCGAAAGATCGAGTGGAGATATCGTTGGGCAATCTCGAGCGCCCTACCACTGATGCATGGCTTGCTTCGGTCTTGAAGCAGCGGCAGAGTGAGTCTGAATTTCAACTCCTTGTCGAAGTGGTGCATCGCAAGACGGATGGCAATCCGTGTTTTGTTTTGCAATACCTTGAACTGCTTCAACGCAAAGGAATGTTATACTACTCACTTACTAAGAATATCTGGGAATGGGATTCACACCATCTGCGGGCGTTGAATAACAACGATTTGTCAACGACTAATGCTTTGCCTCTGGGTAATAGTGACTCGATCGATCAAGTAACTTCGATGGAGAATGGGTTCCTTGCGGAATTGATCACCATCCAAATGTCCAGCACGCCCTCGTCAGTGCAGCGTTTAATTCGAGTAGCCTCATGTCTTGGCTTTTATTTCGATGCGTCGTTACTGCGCGGTCTTTGTGAGCAATGTGATGCTCTTTTGTTGCTTGGCTTCTCGGTGGCTAACAAGGGAATCTACTACGAGGATGAGCAAATTAATGATAACGGTAGAGAAGATAATTCTATCATCGAAGAGGAAGACGCGCAATCAGAAACGATTCATAAGCTTGCGATGGAACAGGCCGAGGCGGAAGGACTAATTGAGAGAACGCCTGACCTTCGGATCTACAAATTCGCCCATGATGATGTGCGGAAGGTGGTAAGTTTACCATACATTGTTTGCGTCCTTTTGCGATCGTCACTAACCAACATTCTTATAGATATATGAATCTATGGCGCAAGGCAAAGAGCGTATGTTGCTACACTTGCGAATCGGACAGTACATCATGGAACTCGGTGACGAACGATTCATTCTGGATGCAGCAGATCATTTTAATCGAGGGTCGTCACTACTTGTCTACGAGACTGAGAGGTTGGACCTTATTGAGTTAAACTTGGCGGCCAGTGCGCAAGCTGAACAGCGCGCAGGCATCTATCTGATGGCGGATTTCTTGAATCAAGCTATCCTTTTGGTAAAGGAACGCGATTGGACAAAGTCCTACAAACTTGTTTTACAAGTGTACCATCGATCAACAGTGACAGAATATGCTCGTGGCGATTTTGCTGCTGCCCGGCGTCGCATCCAGGAGATTCTGGTGAGGGCATCAACTCTAGACGATCAATTACCAGCCCGTCTCGTTTGTATGGAAATTTTTGCATCGCAGGGAAATTATTCCACGGCCATCAGCGAATCTAGGAAGTTGTTGGCGGAGCTCGGAGAGCCCTTACCTCGAGCCGATCAGCTTAATTTTGCTCTGGAGTATCGAAAGACTCGAAAGCTTGTCCAAGCTATGACAGAGGAACAATTGCTGACTTTGCCTGACGCCAACGTCAATATGCCCGTGTGGACTGCGAGGATCTTGCATTCTGCTGCGTCCTATGGCTGGCGCTATGGCAATCAGCAATTTGCTGAGCTAGTAACCTTGAGAATGATGCGCTTCACTTTGAGTTTCGGCAGTTGTGAATTGACGCCGTTAGCCTTTGCTGGATACGGGGTCATATCTGCTAACTACGGGAATTTAGCGGAAGGACGATATTTCGCGGAACTTGCACTCCGCCAAATAAAAACCAAGTCCTCAATTCCTGCCGTGGGGTTGCTTGTGCATTTGCATTTGTCACATTTGGTGCAACCAGCGTGGGCAAGCTTGGAGCCCCTGTTAATTTCCTACCGATCGGGGTTGGAAATCGGAGATCTCAACTTTGGTGCACTCGCCATCCAGGCCTACGCTAGCTTGTACTTGTTTTGTGGCCTTCCGCTCAACACATACGTTCTAGACATGCAGACATACTGTCGCCAGCTTCGGTATTGCAACCAGATAGATGCCATGACAGGCACCCTGCCACTGCTGCAAGTTGCTTTGAACTTGACGGGCGAGACAAACGACGCGTTTGACTGTTCGTCGACAGCCTGCGCGACACAACAACCGCTTGGCAAAGATGTAGAGCTACAGCTGCAGCCCGAAACGCTTTTACATCTTGATTACGCCCAGTTGTTCAATGCTTACGTTCTCAACTCGGTGCAAGTAATGCGTGAAACGGCCCGCCGACCGAATTGTTCTCAGTTGCAGGCCCTGCATTATATGAACATCTTCTACGTCTTAATTGATGGCCTCGTACACTTTGGTCTCTACCGAGCAGACAAACGGAAGGCTGACCTGACAGCAGCAAGGCGAGCAATGAAGCAAATTGAATGGGCTAGCAATCGGTCGGTAAATTGCCTTGGCCTCCTGCTCCTACTGCAGGCCGAGAAGACATCCATCAAACATTATGCTGACCAACAAATGGTCAAGCAAGTCTACCAACGCGCCATTACGGAGTTGCAGCACAGTGGCTACGTACATTTCTCCGCCATTGCCAATGAGCGGGCGGGCGAATATGCGCTTGCTTGCCGCGATCAAAGCTTGGCCGAACAATACTTTTCGTCTGCTGTCGAGCTGTACAACGAATGGGGTGCCACTGCCAAAACCAAGTTAATGTCTAAACAGCATGCTTTTTTGAACATTGACGAGCGCGCCGACGAGTTGGTCGTCTCCTCTGACCCCGCGAGTGCTTGGTCATTTTTGTAAAAAGACTCAGCTCTATGAGGTATGACACGATCCGTAAACAGTGATAACAAACACATTCTTTATCTATAATTGGTTTTTAACTCGTCTATAACCGAACGTGTTGACAGTGAGTGCAACCGCTGGCTCGCGCTTCTTCTCATGAACCTCGGCAACAAAATCCGTCATGATGTGTGTATATATATCTAAATAAACTCTCGATCCGGTCCTCGAATATCCATGGACAGTGGATCCGACGCGTCGCGAAAACCCTTGGGCGACGTTCGCTTACGTCCATACTCCGCGTGCAGGTCGAGCTCGTGGCGGCCCGTGAGCAGCTGACCAAACGACCGACCGCTCTGCACCTTGACAACCAAAACGACGACAAGACCAGTGACTAGCAGCACGCCCATGGCGACTCCGAATTTGCTCTTGCCGCTGGAGAGTGCGTCGTTGCTGCTAGTACTCGCTGGTTCAGCAAGCTTAGGAGCATGGTAGCCGGTATTTTCGTACGGATTGTACATGGTCGTTGGAGACTGCTCACTGCTTTGTTCGACGTTTGCCCTCGTCGGTATCATTGTTGGAAATGCAGTAGTCGTTGGTTGGCTTGACGGGGTTGTGACTTGATGTTGCTCATCATGCTTCGATAATGGCGACGGAGAAATTGACGGCTGTTTCGATGGCAGCAATGGCTTCCTATATTCATCATTTGTTACTGCGGACGGCTGCGCTGAAATAGTAGGAGCCTGATTGGCTAGTGTATTCGCGGATGGTCGAAGCGTGCTGGTCGGAGATAAGGTCATTGTCGGTGAATATGATGGATTATTAGCCTCATTTTTCAATGGCGAAGGAGCCGGAGTCGGATACCTGCGTGAAGGAAGGGGCATGAAGCGATTACATGACCATGTGAGGAATAAAACGAATACAGCTCGTAGAGGATGACTTGGGATTTGCAGAAACGTACCTACCGGTAGTGGCTGCTGGAGTATTGTGAATTGTTGGAGGACTCGTCGTGGTCGTTGATTCTCCTTGGAAAGGAGACGGCTCACTCGGCGACGGCGCTCGCGTCGCATACGGCGCGCTTGCGGTCGGAGTAGCCGGCACATCCAAAACATCCACGTCGGTATTGAAATTGTAAGCGTCTTGTTGCTGCTGCTTATCGTTTCCTTGGTCATTCCTTGGAGGTGCCGTAAAGGTGACATCCTCCATCATTCGATGCCTCGTCGACGATGATGTATCGCTCGTCGTCGAAGGATCCACTGCAGGCGGATCCTGCAAGGTAAATGAGCTTCCATGCTTCACTATGATTAGGAGAGTTGAAAGAGTTTGTAGCCTCATCATGATGGAGTGTCTGTTTGTTACACTTGCTTGCTCGATGGCTTTGTTTGTTGTGATGAACGGAATGAATTTCAAAATCGACGAAAAGAAACGGTCTCCCGCGCGAGCCTACCTCGCGCCAGCCGCGTCTCGGTTTCGCTGCGACAATTATGCGACATTTTGCTCCCACCACGAAAATGCGCCTTCACAAATTCCGTCGTTCATTCCATCATCCATTCGAGCTGCGAGCAAAAGCTATTTTACTCCATCTATACTAAAAGTCAGAAGACATCTTACTGGACAAGAATCGTGGTTAATTTGCAGGTAGACTGCGAAGAAGGTCCCGGAAAAGCTAGTCGTTAACTGACAAGTGCAGTGTTCATTTCGCTCGGTCTCGCACGTCGCACGTTGCTTCACAACCTTCTTTATAACAACAATAACAATGTCAAGCAGCAACAAGCTGCATGCAATTTACGCGGCACTCGACAATTATCATTACGCCAAAGCTATCAAACTATGTCTACAGCAGCCTCCAAGCAACCTGTTGGTGCGAGTGTTGATGGCGCATGCCTTGGCCAAGTCGGGGCAGCGCTACAAATCTCTGCAAGTCGTCGCAGCCTTGCTGGAGGAACAGTTACAATACTTTTCAGAGCTCCAATTGGAACTAGTGTATGCGCAGTCACAGGAAGACTTGGATGCCAATGCGGCAACTGCTGCTGCTGCGTCGTTGGCGGCTCAACAATCACAGCAAATACAGTCAGTCGCGAAGAAGGGCAAGGCCAAGGGCAAGAAAAAGGCTACATCTGCAACTGCATCTCCAATAGAACCATGCTCAACAGCAGCAACTCCAGTGAAGCATTTGGACTGGATTGACCGACTGGATCATCCGCCGCGTCTACCGCAAGATTGGGATCGCGTTCCACCGCCATTATCCGATTGGCCACTGTTTCACGACGAACATACGCTAGCTACATTGACGACGCTCATGTACCGACATTTGCGACTACCATTGACTGCCTTTATGCTATACAAATGGGCAGTTGCATCATTTACAACACCGAGTCAAACGCTTTTGCGCAAGGCCTTCTTGTCGGGCTTGCCGGTGCTTGTGGCGCCGCAGTATGCAAAATCACAACAGCAGCCATCAAATGTCACACACGTCATCCTTCAAAGCATGCAAGCCGTGGCACTTCAGCTGGCTGGACGTGTGCAAGGAACGGAATCGGTCTTGGCGCTCCAGTGGGCGGCGCAAGCCTGCACGTGGCAAATCGATTTGATGGAACGTCATGCGAATGAGGATGCAGCAATGACAACAAGCACCATGGCTCGACTCACCGAATTGCTAGTGGCGCGGGCTCTTGACAGCTGCAGCGATAGTGGCCAAGCATTAATGACAATGGACAGTGCCATTGCGAAGGATGAATCATCCGATTTTTTGCTGCAGTCAGAATGCTTCCTGCTGTATATAGATGCGCTGGATCGACAAGGCAAACTTGAGGAGAAACTTCACGCTATTGTTGAACGTTTAAAAGGCAGCGCCACAGAAGAAAGTAATGAGAACAATAGGAATCGTGACAATCAACAACGCGGACAAGATCAGCAGCTTGTCTACCCACCCCGTCGTACATTGCTCGACTTGCAGGCGCAAACGCTCCAAACCATGGGCCGATTCGAAGAGGCGCTGGTGATTCTGACGTCGCAGCTGCAGCTATATCCTGACAATTGGTCCTTTTGGAAGCGACATGCCGAATGCGCGGCAAAGTTAGAGTCAGGCACTCAAGTTACTAGTGCATTTGCTTTTGAAATGTTACAACAATCTGAAACAACTTGTTCCAGTGGCTTGCTGCTGCGTGGGCCTTGCTTAATTCGAGTCGAGCTGGCATATCAAAGTTGCTTACTCCAGCAACCTGGATCGAATGACCAATTATTGGTCGCGAAATTAGTGGATGAAATTATTGTCTACAGCAGCCAGGTTGCGCCGCGTGCGCTGTGTTGCTATTCGGATGTGGAGCCATATCTCAACTATATTTTGACGACGACATCTCATCCAACTCGCGAGATGGCTTCGCGTCGCCTCTTGGACTGGCTTCTGGACTTTCGATTGCCGCCAGTATCAGAGGATGGCAAGGAGCGACGCAGTGAGTTACGAAAGTACATTGTCGCCATTCAATTGACCCATAAAGTTGTTTCACACATGGAAAGAACATGTCAATTTGAGTGTTTGCCTGATTGGAAGGAGTATCTCAAAACTTGGGAAGAGTTCAAGGCGTACGACATTATACACGTGGATGACCCAAAGGAAAACCGACCGGCCGACGAACTAATTCTTCTCGCCGTGCAGCAATTGCTCTTACAAGACTCAAGCGATGATGCGAATCTTGTATTAATCTCATTGATATTGGAGGCCGGTATGGAATATTCACCCTACAATGCCAGTCTCAAGATTGCAGCGCTGCGTGTGTATGGACTGCTCCATGCCGCCACACGAGCATACGACTTGTATCAATGCCTCTTCATCAAGCACATTCAGTATGAGTCATGCGCCTACCTCATTCTCCCAATTCTGAGAGACAACGGGTTGTATGAAGAAACACTGGACGTCTGTAAGCAGGTCATGCGATTGCAGCGGATTTCGTTGAATGAAGCGGCAGACTATTCCGGCAGGGCCATGGAGAATGGTGCGCGGAGCAAGGCCGACGAGTTTGTTCAGTTTCAGCGCAGGCAATTGAGTCATAGCTTGACAGCGCTGGAAGCAAGAGGCTTGGTTCTTGACGCTGCACCAATGTTTGGACAAGCGGACAGCAACTGGGTACCAGGTGCTTTTCATGGAATAATTGGGAGTGACATGGATTATGATCGAGCCACGGAAATGATTACGGAGGCGCACGACCCTCTGGGGGCGTTTGCCATTCTACAAGCCCAGAGGAATAGTGACAAAAACTATTGTCAATGGAGTGACAATCGTGATTTGGAAGTCTTGCCTCATGAGATTTTGTCACGCCGCAAGGTAGAATCGACCGAGGACATTGTGAGAGACGCTAGGCAGCGAGGACACGTACATGGCTTACTACTACGAGCGACTCTCTGTATTGCATCTTCGAAAGGTTTGAAGAAGGGCAAAGTTGTCGAACCAAGCGACGAAGCGAAAAGTCGTTGCGCGTGCCTACTAGCGGCCATTGAGGCATTTTCAAATGACTGTTGCGTAAGCGCCCCTTTGCACAAAGACCTGGTCAAGGCGTTGCTTTGTAGCTGCCGTGTGATTGCTGGATTGGATACGGGTGTGTTTCATGCCACCGATCAAACCACTGTAACATCCCTTGCTGAGAAAGAATCAACGATCGTGAAGATACTTGAGGAGCAGCAGCTCGCATTGGAGTCGGCGATGAAGGAGCTATCGAGAATGGAAGGAGACGTGGTTTCTTTTGTGAGCCGACTACTACCAGAATGTGTCGTTCCAGTCTTTGCCTTGTGCCAAATAGTTTCAAAGCTGTTCAACCTTTATGGATGGGGTAGAAGGAAGCGAAGCACAAAGCCATGCGCTGCGGCTCTTGCAAATGTCGCGAGCGCACTCGCTGCTCTGCTAGTTGTTGCCAGCAAGTCAGTTGCTGGCCTTCCCAAGGCTCACGAAGTGCCTGTTAACCTCGCACAAGGCGTCATAGCAGATATCATTAGCGTCAAAGTTTGTCGCGAAACAATATCGAGCATTCGCCACTCGCAGGAGGTGACGTATGAACGTATTACAAGTTTGTGTCAGGAAATGAAAAAGAGTCTTGAAAGCTTCAACGTTCAAGAGTAGCCCGGCCATGCACTCTGGTGTCATTTGTTGGCGATACTGAACTGCCTCTGCCACATAGACTGCCATAATGGCCTGGAGACCCCAGAATATAAAAACATATATACATAGGAAAGAATTGAACCAATAGTCTTGTCAGTTGTGGTGTGGAACCCAGCATTGCGCCACGAGACTCCGCACATTCAACAAAGGGTTGAATGTGCTAACAGTGCACCATGTTAGGCTACAGGATCATCAGTGGCACATCCAGCAACTTGTTGGATCTGCAAGCAGTGCACCTCAAGTGGCAAGCCAGACTGCTGGAATGGCCCACAGAGACTAGAATACAACTAACATGAAGTTTAATAGAGAATGGGACTGCTAGTCTTGTCGTTTTGGGTGTGGAACCCATCACCGTGCCAGGAGACTCCGCACATTCAACAAATGGTTGAATGTGCCAGCAGTGCACCCTTTTTGGCTACAGGGATCATCAGCATTGCCTGCTGAGCCCTCCAATTCCTTTCCATTCATGTTTGTTGACATGATGGGCTAGGCATTTTGACACATGCACCTCATTATCCATCACCATGGATGCTATTGGTGATACTTGGCAAATCCAGCAACTTGTTGGATCTGCGAGCAGTGCACCTCAAGAGGCAAGCCAGACTGCCAGAATGGCCCACAGAGCCTAGCATACTACTAACATGAAGTTTAATAGTGAATGGGACTGATAGTCTTGTCGTTTTGGGTGTGGAACCCATCACCATGCCAGGAAACTCCGCACATTCAACAAATGGATGAATGTGCCAGCGGTGCACCCTTTTTGGCTACAGGGATCATCAGCATTGCCTGCTGAGCCCTCCAATTCCTTTCCATTCATGTTTGTTGACATGATGGGCTAGGCATTTTGACACATGCACCTCATTATCCACACCATGGATGCTATTGGTGATACTTGGCAGATCCAACAACTTGTTGGATCTGCGAGCAGTGCACCTCAAGAGGCAAGCCAGACTGCCGGAATGACCCACAGAGCCTACAATACAACAAACATGAAGTTTAATAGTGAATGGGACTGATAGTCTTGTCGTTTTGGGTGTGCAACCCATCACCATGCCAGGAAACTCCACACATTCAACCAATGGTTGAATGTGCCAGCAGTGCACCCTTTTTGGCTACAGGGATCATCAGCATTGCCTGCTGAGCCCTCCAATCCCTTTCCATTCATGTTTGTTGACATGATGGGCTAGGCATTTTGACACATGCACCTCATTATCCACACCATGGATGCTATTGGTGATACTTGGCAGATCCAGCAACTTGTTGGATCTGCGAGCAGTGCACCTCAAGAGGCAAGCCAGACTGCCGGAATGGCCCACAGAGCCTAGAATACAACTAACATGAAGTTTAATAGTGAATGGGACTGATAGGCTTGTCATTTGGGTGTGGAACCCATCACCATGCCAGGAAACTCCGCACATTCAACAAATGGTTGAATGTGCCAGCAGTGCACCCTTTTTGGCTACAGGGATCATCAGCATTGCCTGCTGAGCCCTCCAATTCCTTTCCATTCATGTTTGTTGACATGATGGGCTAGGCATTTTGACACATGCACCTCATTATCCACACCATGGATGCTATTGGTGATACTTGGCAGATCCAGCAACTTGTTGGATCTGCGAGCAGTGCACCTCAAGAGGCAAGCCAGACTGCCAGAATGGCCCACAAAGCCTAGAATACAACTAACATGAAGTTTAATAGTGAATAGGACTTATAGTCTTGTTGTTTTGGGTGTGGAACCCATCACCGTGCCAGGAAACTCCGCACATTCAACAAATGGTTGAATGTGCCAGCAGTGCACCCTTTTTGGCTACAGGGATCATCAGCATTGCCTGCTGAGCCCTCCAATCCCTTTCCATTCATGTTTGTTGACATGATGGGCTAGGCATTTTGACACATGCACCTCATTATCCACACCATGGATGCTATAGGTGATACTTGGCAAATCCAGCAACTTGTTGGATCTGCGAGCAGTGCACCTCAAGAGGCAAGCCAGACTGCCAGAATGGCCCACAGAGCCTAGCATACTACTAACATGAAGTTTAATAGTGAATAGGACTTATAGTCTTGTCGTTTTGGGTGTGGAACCCATCACCGTGCCAGGAAACTCCGCACTTTGCCATTCTACAAGCCCAGAGGAATAGTGACAAAAACTATTGTCAATGGAGTGACAATCGTGATTTGGAAGTCTTGCCTCATGAGATTTTGTCACGCCGCAAGGTAGAATCGACCGAGGACATTGTGAGAGACGCTAGGCAGCGAGGACACGTACATGGCTTACTACTACGAGCGACTCTCTGTATTGCATCTTCGAAAGGTTTGAAGAAGGGCAAAGTTGTCGAACCAAGCGAGAAGCGAAAAGTCGTTGCGGTGCCTACTAGCGGCCATTGAGGCATTTTCAAATGACTGTTGCGGAAGCGGCCCTTTGCACAAAGACCTGGTCAGGGCGTTGCTGCCGTGTGTTGCAGGTCCGTGTGGCTGATTGGATACGGGTGTGTTTCATTGCCACCGATGTAACATCCGCTGAGAAACAATCAACGAATCGTGAAGATACTTGAGGAGCAGCAGCTCGCATTGGAGTCGGCAATGAAGGAGCTATCGAGAATGGAAGGAGACGTGGTTTCTTTTGTGAGCCGACTACTACCAGAATGTGTCGTTCCAGTCTTTGCCTTGTGCCAAATAGTTTCAAAGCTGTTCAACCTTTATGGATGGGGTAGAAGGAAGCGAAGCACAAAGCCATGCGCTGCGGCTCTTGCAAATGTCGCGAGCGCACTCGCTGCTCTGCTAGTTGTTGCCAGCAAGTCAGTTGCTGGCCTTCCCAAGGCTCACGAAGTGCCTGTTAACCTCGCACAAGGCGTCATAGCAGATATCATTAGCGTCAAAGTTTGTCGCGAAACAATATCGAGCATTCGCCGCTCGCAGGAGGTGACGTATGAACGTATTACAAGTTTGTGTCAGGAAATGAATAAGAGTCTTGAAAGCTTCAATGTTCAAGAGTAGCCCGGCTATGCACTCTGGTATCATTTGTTGGCGATACTGAACTGCCTCTGCCACATAGAATGCCATAATGGCCTGGAGACCCCAGAATTTAAAAACATATATACATAGGAAAGAATTGAACCAATAGTCTTGTCAGTTGTGGTGTGGAACCCAGCATTGCGCCACGAGACTCCGCACATTCAACAAAGGGTTGAATGTGCTAACAGTGCACCATGTTAGGCTACAGGATCATCAGTGGCACATCCAGCAACTTGTTGGATCTGCAAGCAGTGCACCTCAAGTGGCAAGCCAGACTGCTGGAATGGCCCACAGAGACTAGAATACAACTAACATGAAGTTTAATAGAGAATGGGACTGCTAGTCTTGTCGTTTTGGGTGTGGAACCCATCACCGTGCCAGGAGACTCCGCACATTCAACAAATGGTTGAATGTGCCAGCAGTGCACCCTTTTTGGCTACAGGGATCATCAGCATTGCCTGCTGAGCCCTCCAATCCCTTTCCATTCATGTTTGTTGACATGATGGGCTAGGCATTTTGACACATGCACCTCATTATCCATCACCATGGATGCTATTGGTGATACTTGGCAGATCCAGCAACTTGTTGGATCTGCGAGCAGTGCACCTCAAGAGGCAAGCCAGACTGCCAGAATGGCCCACAGAGCCTAGCATACTACTAACATGAAGTTTAATAGTGAATGGGACTGATAGTCTTGTCGTTTTGGGTGTGGAACCCATCACCATGCCAGGAAACTCCGCACATTCAACAAATGGATGAATGTGCCAGCGGTGCACCCTTTTTGGCTACAGGGATCATCAGCATTGCCTGCTGAGCCCTCCAATTCCTTTCCATTCATGTTTGTTGACATGATGGGCTAGGCATTTTGACACATGCACCTCATTATCCATCACCATGGATGCTATTGGTGATACTTGGCAGATCCAGCAACTTGTTGGATCTGCGAGCAATGCACCTCAAGAGGCAAGCCAGACTCCGGATTGCCCACAGAGCCTAGAATACAACTAACATGAAGTTTAATAGTGAATGGGACTGATAGTCTTGTCGTTTTGGGTGTGCAACCCATCACCATGCCAGGAAACTCCACACATTCAACCAATGGTTGAATGTGCCAGCAGTGCACCCTTTTTGGCTACAGGGATCATCAGCATTGCCTGCTGAGCCCTCCAATCCCTTTCCATTCATGTTTGTTGACATGATGGGCTAGGCATTTTGACACATGCACCTCATTATCCACACCATGGATGCTATTGGTGATACTTGGCAGATCCAGCAACTTCTTGGATCTGCGAGCAGTGCACCTCAAGAGACAAGCCAGACAGCCAGAATGGCCCACAGACCCTAGAATACAACAATCATGGATTTTAACATGGACAGGGATTGGTAGTCCTGTCATTTTGGGTGTGGAACCCATCACCATGCCAGGAGACTCCGCACATTCAACAAATGGTTGAATGTGCCAGCAGTGCACCCTTTTTGGCTACAGGGATCATCAGCATTGCCTGCTGAGCCCTCCAATCCCTTTTCATTCATGTTTGTTGACATGATGGGCTAGGCATTTTGACACATGCACCTCATTATCCACACCATGGATGCTATTGGTGATACTTGGCAGATCCAGCACCTTGTTGGATCTGTGAGCAGTGCACCTCAAGAGGCAAGCCAGACTGCCAGAATGGCCCACAGAGCCTAGAATACAACTTACATGACGTATAATAGTGAATGGGACTGCTAGTCTTATCGTTTAGGGTGTGGAACCCATCATCATGCCAGGGAACTCCGCACATTCAACAAATGGTTGAATGTGCCAGCAGTGCACCCTTTTTGGCTACAGGGATCATCAGCATTGCCTGCTGAGCCCTCCAATCCCTTTCCATTCATGTTTGTTGACATGATGGGCTAGGCATTTTGACACATGCACCTCATTATCCACACCATGGATGCTATTGGTGATACTTGGCAGATCCAGCAACTTGTTGGATCTGCGAGCAGTGCACCTCAAGAGGCAAGCCAGACTCCGGATTGCCCACAGAGCCTAGAATACTACTAACATGAAGTTTAATAGTGAATAGGACTTATAGTCTTGTCGTTTTGGGTGTGGAACCCATCACCGTGCCAGGAAACTCCGCACATTCAACAAATGGTTGAATGTGCCAGCAGTGCACCCTGTTTGGCTACAGGGATCATCAGCATTGCCTGCTCAGCCCTCCAATCCCTTTCCATTCATGTTTGTTGACATGATGGGCTAGGCATTTTGACACATGCACCTCATTATCCACACCATGGATGCTATTGGTGATACCTGGCAGATCCAGCAACTTGTTGGATCTGCGAGCCGTGCACCTCAAGAGGCAAGCCAGACTGCCGGAATGGCCCACAGAGCCTAGAATACAACTAACATGAAGTTTAATAGTGAATAGGACTGATAGTCTTGTCATTTGGGTGTGGAACCCATCACCATGCCAGGAAACTCTGCACATTCAACCAATGGTTAAATGTGCCAGCAGTGCACCCTTTTTGGCTACAGGGATCATCAGCATTGCCTGTTGAGCCCTCCAATTCCTTTCCATTCATGTTTGTTGACATGATGGGCTAGGCATTTTGATACATGCACCTTATTATCCACACCATGGATTCTATTGGTGATACTTGGCAGATCCAGCAACTTGTTGGATCTTCAAGCAGTGCACCTCAAGAGGCAAGCCAGACTCCGGATTGCCCACAGAGCCTAGAATACAACAAACATGAAGTTTAATAGTGAATGGGATTGATAGTCTTGTCGTTTTGGGTGTGGAACCCATCACCATGCCAGGAGACTCCCCACATTCAACAAATGGTTGAATGTGCCAGCAGTGCACCCTTTTTGGCTACAGGGATCATCAGCATTGCCTGCTGAGCCCTCCAATCCCTTTCCATTCATGTTTGTTGACATGATGGGCTAGGCATTTTGACACATGCACCTCATTATCCATCACCATGGATGCTATTGGTGATACTTGGCAGATCCAGCACCTTGCTGGATCTGCGAGCAGTGCACCTCAAGAGGCAAGCCAGACTGCCGGAATGTCCCACAGAGCCTAGAATACAACTAACATGAAGTTTAATAGTGAATGTGACTGATAGTCTTGTCGTTTTGGGTGTGGAACCCATCATCATGCCAGGAGACTCTGCACATTCCACAAATGGTTGAATGTGCCAGCAGTGCACCCTGTTTGGCTACAGGGATCATCAGCATTGCCTGCTCAGCCCTCCAATTCCTTTCCATTCATGTTTGTTGACAAGATGGGCTAGGCATTTTGACACATGCACCTCATTATCCACACCATGGATGCTATTGGTGATACTTGGCAGATCCAGCAACTTGTTGGATCTGCGAGCAGTGCACCTCAAGAGGCAAGCCAGACTGCCGGAATGGCCCACAGAGCCTAGAATACAACTAACATGAAGTTTAATAGTGAATGGGACTGATAGTCTTGTCGTTTTGGGTGTGGAACCCATTACCATGCCAGGAGACTCCGCACATTCAACAAATGGCTGAATGTGCCAGCAGTGCACCCTTTTTGGCTACAGGGATCATCAGCATTGCCTGCTGAGCCCTCCAATCCCTTTCCATTCATGTTTGTTGACATGATGGGCTAGGCATTTTGACACATGCACCTCATCATCCACACCATGGATGCTATAGGTGATACTTGGCAGATCCAGCAACTTGTTGGATCTGCAAGCAGTGCACCTCAAGAGGCAAGCCAGACTGCCAGAATGGCCCACAGAGCCTAGAATACAACTAACATGAAGTTTAATAGTGAATGGGACTGATAGTCTTGTCGTTTTGGGTGTGGAACCCATCACCATGCCAGGAGTTTCCGCACATTCAACAAATGGCTGAATGTGCCAGCAGTGCACCCTTTTTGGCTACAGGGAGCATCAGCATTGCCTGCTGAGCCTTCCAATCCCTTTACATTCATGTTTGTTGACATGATGGGCTAGGCATTTTGATACATGCACCTTATTATCCACACCATGGATGCTATAGGTGATACTTGGCAGATCCAACAACTTGTTGGATCTGCGAGCAGTGCACCTCAAGAGGCAAGCCAGACTGCCGGAATGACCCACAGAGCCTAGAATACAACAAACATGAAGTTTAATAGTGAATGGGACTGCTAGTTTTGTTGTTTTGGGTGTGGAACCCATCACCGTGCCAGGAGTTTCCGCACATTCAACAAATGGTTGAATGTGCCAGCAGTGCACCCTTTTTGGCTACAGGGATCATCAGCATTGCCTGCTGAGCCCTCCAATCCCTTTCCATTCATGTTTGTTGACATGATGGGCTAGGCATTTTGACACATGCACCTCATTATCCACACCATGGATGCTATTGGTGATACTTGGCAGATCCAGCAACTTGTTGGATCTGCGAGCAGTGCACCTCAAGAGGCAAGCCAGACTGCCGGAATGGCCCACAGAGCCTAGAATACAACTAACATGAAGTTTAATAGTGAATGGGACTGATTGTCTTGTTGTTTTGGGTGTGGAACCCATCACCATGCCAGGAAACTCTGCACATTCAACCTATGGTTGAATGTGCCAGCAGTGCACCCTTTTTGGCTACAGGGATCATCAGCATTGCCTGCTGAGCCCTCCAATCCATTTCCACTCATGTTTGTTGACATGATGGGCTAGGCATTTTGACACATGCACCTCATTATCCACACCATGGATGCTATTGGTGATACTTGGCAGATCCAGCAACTTGTTGGATCTGCGAGCAGTGCACCTCAAGAGGCAAGCCAGACTGCCGGAATGGCCCACAGAGCCTAGAATACAACTAACATGAAGTTTAATAGTGAATGGGACTGCTAGTCTTGTCGTTTTGGGTGTGGAACCCATCACCATGCCAGGAAACTCCGCACATTCAACAAATGGTTGAATGTGCCAGCAGTGCACCCTTTTTGGCTACAGGGATCATCAGCATTGCCTGCTGAGCCCTCCAATCCCTTTCCATTCATGTATGTTGACATGATGAGCTAGGCATTTTGACACATGCACCTCATTATCCACACCATGGATGCTATGGGTGATACTTGGCAGATCCAGCAACTTGTTGGATCTGCGAGCAGTGCACCTCAAGAGGCAAGCCAGACGGCTGGAATGGCCCACATAGCCTAGAATACAACTAACATGAAGTTTAATAGTGAATAGGACTTATAGTCTTGTCATTTTGGGTGTGGAACACATCACCATGCCAGGAAACTCTGCACATTCAACAAATGGTTGAATGTGCCAGCAGTGCACCCTTTTTGGCTACAGGGATCATCAGCATTGCCTGCTGAGCCCTCCAATCCCTTTCCATTCATGTTTGTTGACATGATGGGCTAGGCATTTTGACACATGCACCTCATTATCCATCACCATGGATGCTATTGGTGATACTTGGCAGATCCAGCAACTTGTTGGATCTGCGAGCAGTGCACCTCAAGAGGCAAGCCAGACTGCCGGAATGGCCCACATAGCCTAGAATACAACTAACATGAAGTTTAATAGTGAATGGGACTGATAGTCTTGTCGTTTTGGGTGTGGAACCCATCACCATGCCAGGAAACTCCGCACATTCAACAAATGGTTGAATGTGCCAGCAGTGCACCCTTTTTGGCTACAGGGATCATCAGCATTGCCTGCTGAGCCCTCCAATCCCTTTCCATTCATGTTTGTTGACATGATGGGCTAGGCATTTTGACACATGCACCTCATTATCCACACCATGGATGCTATTGGTAATACTTGGCAGATCCAGCAACATGTTGGGTCTGCGAGCAGCGCACCTCAAAAGGCAAGCCAGAATGCCGGAATGGCACACAGACCCTAGAATACAACTATCATGAAGTTTAATAGTGAATGGGACCAATAGTCTTGTCGTTTTGGGTGTGGAACCCATCACCATGCCAGGAAACTCCGCACATTCAACAAATGGTTGAATGTGCCAGCAGTGCACCCTTTTTGGCTACAGGGATCATCAGCATTGCCTGCTGAGCCCTCCAATCCCTTTCCATTCATGTTTGTTGACATGATGGGCTAGGCATCTTGACACATGCACCTTATTATCCATTACCATGGATGCTATTGGTGATACTTGGCAGATCCAGCAACTTGTTGGATCTGCGAGCAGTGCACCTCAAGAGGCAAGCCGGACTGCCGGAATGGCCCACCGACCCTAGAATCCAACTAATAAGATTTTTAAGAGTGAATGGGACTGATAGTCTTGTCGTTTTGGGTGTGGAACCCATCACCATGCCAGGAGACTCCGCACATTCAACAAATGGTTGAATGTGCCAGCAGTGCACCCTTTTTGGCCACAGGGATCATCAGCATTGCCTGCTGAGCCCTCCAATCCCTTTCCATACCTGTTTGTTGACATGATGGGCTAGGCATTTTGACACATGCACCTCATTATCCACACCATGGATGGTATTGGTGATACTTGGCAGATCCAGCAACTTGTTGGATCTGCAAGCAGTGCACCTCAAGAGGCAAGCCAGACTGCCGGAATGGCCCACATAGCCTAGAACACACCTAACATGAAGTTAAATAGTGAATGAGACCAATAGTCTTGTTGTTTTGGGTGTGGAACCCAGCATCATGCCAGGAGACTCCGCACATTCAACAAATGGTTTAATGTGCCAGCAGTGCACCCTTTTTGGCTGCAGGGATCATCAGCATTGCCTGCACAGCCCTCCAATTTTTTTTCATTCATGTTTGTTGACATGATGGGCTAGGCATTTTGACACATGCATTTTCATTATCCACACCATGGATGGTATTGGTGATACTTGGCAGATCCAGCAACTTGTTGGATCTGCAAGCAGTGCACCTCAAGAGGCAAGCCAGACGGCTGGAATGGCCCACCGACCCTAGAATATAACAATCATGGATCTTAACATTGACTGTGAATGGGACTGATAGTTTTGTCATTGATGGTGTGAAAACTTTTGACTCAAACTGAAGAGCAGCTGAATTTTGGTCATCCTCGAGTTTGTCGTACTGGTTACTTTAAGCCACTGCGACGGCTTGGATCTCGAGGCGCGCCGTTCGTCTCGTTTTGATCCACCATGAGATGCTGTTCCAGAGCTTGCAGCAATCGCAAAATAAGCTGCTCGGGGCTATCAAACACTCCATGCGCGAGTAAGACTCTCCCAGCTCATTCTTAAGACTAAGCCAACATGAATCGATTCGGCCGAAACGCTCGTGAGGATCCTCGACGAGCCATGACGCAGCGCATGCAAGCTCACTCCGTCCAGCTGCGCAAGCGCCGCAAGGAGGAGCGTCTGACGGCGAGACGGCTACTTGGAACAACTGTCATGAATGATGATATAGCTGCAGCTGCAAACGATGGGTCAAATGCCATGATATTGGCTCCATCTCTGATCATTCGATACTTTTTGGAACATCCCTTTGACTTGCAGCATTTTGCGAATCTACAAGAGCTTGTCGCAAGTCAACAGGGAAGGGAATATCTACTGCAAATGATTGCAGACAATGCTGATATTTGCAAAAATGTTGTTTCGCAGCTCTCAGCAAGTCTACAAAAGCCGGCATACCAACGAATCGTATTGACGATTCTTCAAGAAATTGCCATGATGACGAAGAACTTTGCGTCTTTAACCGAAGACTACTACGGACGGCAACCACTTTCTTGGCAAATTCTCATGACACGAGATTCACTGCTGCTGCCATCACTACTCTCGCTTCCAACTGATTCTGGAGATCCTCAAACAAGTCTCCAAACAGCCGCACTAACAACGCTTGGCATGTTGGTGCAGCAGCAATCATCTTCGAGTGCCGCTATTGCGTTTTGTTTGAACCATTGGGTAGACTACTTGCTGCAAGCATTGCCGAGCTCGAGTTTTTGCTGCGCCGCAGTGCTGCGGCAGGATGCAACGACCTACGGCATGCAGTTTTTTTCAGAGCCGTTTCAAAACGCAAACTATTTGATGGCGTTGTTTCAATGCCAAGGGAATGATTCTGATGACTCTGAACAAAATTCCCGAACCATTGTCCATGCGGCATGGATGCTGCAGGGATTATCGTTTCGAGAGGATGCCGTCGTTGACTTTATTTGTCGCGATGCTGCCCTTTTTGACACGGTCCTCCAGGCCTTTAATCATGCGACTATCAATGACGACCAACAACTGTCAGTTCCACTGTTACAAGCCTTTTGCAATCTGGCCACGGCCTGCCATGGGAAGTACGTGAGCTTGTTCTTATCGCGACCTGATTTTGTCGAGTCACTGTCGCGACTACTTTACGAAGGAAGAATAATGGATTCAGTTCCCATGGCGGGTAGCCTGCTCGTGGATTACGGACTGGAGCAGCATCCATCGACAACGATTGCAGGTCCAGCCCTGTTGCCGGGGCTGGTGCAAGCTCTGCTGCATGTCAAGTATGATTGGAGAGCGCAGGCAGTGGCGGCCATTGCGACGGCATTTGATGTATCGACGCTGCAGCCACCCGACCATGTTCCTCTTACATTGCCGCAGTCACCGACACCAGCCTACAACCTGAAAATCATTTATGCGGCCGCCGAGCAAGTACTATGGCGAACTGCCTCCTTGCGAGTTCCAATACTCGAGTCAATCGCAACCTTGATACGACCCAACGACATGAACGCAACTTTTGGTGCGCTTGCCGTGCTGGACTTGCTGTTTCAGTGCCTCCTCGAAAGCCGCGTATTGTTTGAAAGCGTTCAAGGCCCTCGCCGGCTGGATGAGCTTTGCAATCATTACGGCAGTGGTGAGTCGCTTGGATCTGATCTAGCCGAAGCGCAAGCCATTGCGGCACATTTGCTCGACCTCTATTTTAACGACTCGGAGGATGAGGATGACAATGAGGACAATTATGATGGCTCAACGAAGCAGACGGCGATGAACAGTCAATTTACCTTTGATTTGACACCGGTTAATAACTTTTCGATGCAACAGTCATTCAACGAACCTACGGCGTCAGCTCAAGGGCGTGGTCGCGGTCGCACCTTGCCTGCCTGGATGCAATAATAAGAACCCAATCAATGCAAAACGGTAGACGATATATTTTCACATAGAGCTACTAAATAACTGGTGGCCTATATATAACCTCATACTAATGCCATTACATTCATCACATACATCACAAATAGCAGCGACAGAACCCAGCATGGTTCATGCACCAGTCGTTCCGTTGACTGGTTGTTGCATTTTCACATTTGTCTACACATCACAGTTCCTACAATACCGTTTCACTCCGCCTAACAAGTGGATCATGCACCATCATGTGTGCATCATCTCGAAATATGCCACGCCTTTAATGGATCCGGTCCATGAATCCGAATTGACCCAAGCATTTGCTCCGGCAGCTCTTCCGGCGTGTCGCCCTGAATCACCAAACCAATGTCCACCGTCAGTGCGCTCATGTAGCGCCGGCAAACGCTGACAATGCGCTTGGCCGTCGCACTGCCCGAACCAATGTCCAGTGTGCTCATTATTAATGGCTGCTGCTCATGCAAATGACCATTCGCAGCAACACTTGGATGCAACACATGCTGCACCGGCAACTTCTTTCCAATAATCGCCGGCGTTCCCGTCACCAACTTGCGGACCACCCATGGTCCTTCTGCGACCAATGGAATGAGCTTGAGTCGCTCATTCTTGTAGTCGTCATTGCCCATGAGCCACTTGGCCAGCGTTCGTTCGGCAGTCGAAAGCTTGGCGTCAAGCTTGATTGGTGTGGCACACATGTAGGGAGCGAGCTTCGTTGGAACATGCCAGTAGAGCACCATGACACCCCACGGAAACTGAAAGTTGATTGCCAAGGTTGGTTCGGATCGCAAACGTCCCTCCAAAACCAAGTGGAGTCTGATTGGAAGAAGGTAAACAAGGCATAACGTTAGTATTCCTGATGCAGCGAACAGAGACATTCGCAACCCGCTTTCTACTGTATCACTTTCATAAACTCACTTGTCATGAATCATGGACAATCGTCCTCCCCCAGTTTCCTCCGGCGCACCATGCGTGTTCAGCAGCAGCAAGTCGCATCCCCGCGCCGTGAGCATGAAGGGACCACTCGTCGTTTTTTGGCGCCCATTCGTCAAATAGTGTTCCGAGCGCACCTTGAAGAGGCTAATGGGCGGCTCGCTCCAGCAGTTGCGGTTGCGCGTCGCCGAGACGGGAAAGCGAGGAAAGGTTGGCAGTGGAGCAACGTCCGTGGTAGTGGCGCCACTAGACGTGACTGACTTGTTGGACGCGGCAACGTCAACTTGCTGCTGCTGCGTCATCCAGAATCGTTTCGAGTCATTGTCATCAATGCCATTGCTGTCGTCGTTGTCATCATCATCCTGCTCCTGCGCGTCAAACGGATCACTCATGGCGCGTTGGTGCAGGCGGTGCTTGAGCGACTTGATTGACGATGAATCCGAGCAAGACGTGGTTGTTGACGTGGTGGTTGGAGAAGAGCTGCGATCTTGAATAGCCTTATCCAAGACAATGTCACGGTGACTTTCATTTTGAGACGCTCGCTCCTGCGATCGAGCCCTTGGTGGCGGCGAGTTGATGTGATGTTCGGCCCGACGCGAAACGGAGGCGCGAAACATATTGCCCGTCTGCTGCTTGTCGTCGTCTTCGTTAACGCTGTGATCGACAGTTCCACAGGCAAAGCAACTCAATGAATCGAGTGCAGTCATGTATGTATACGTGCAGTTGCTTATTCCTTGAAAAAGCTTATTGGCACGACTTGTATAAATCGATGTCTTTCGCAGAACAAATTGATGGATGGATGAATCGATGAAGATGAAACAGCTTTCGATCAATCAGCCTCCACTTCTAGCCAACCCAGATTCTATTAAGCTTAACAGCAGCAACTGATGCAAGAGTTTAAGAGCTACTGTGTATAAAAACTTGGCTTGCGTTTCCATGCAAGGACTTTGGAAGAGGCGCGCCGCAAGCGATGCGTTGGAGGGAAATTGTGTGTGCGACACGCGCGAAATTTCACCTCGCCGCAAAATCGCTCAATCGTGACGTCACAATGACTCATTTAGAACCGCTAAGACTTGCAAAGAGTGTCGCAGGATCCCAGTCGACCACCATGGCGCTCGGTCCACACAAAACGCTGCTCTGCTAGTTAATTGCAGCAGCGCGTCTCTCTGATTCTGGCTAGCGTACAAATAGACATGGTGAGTAAGCCATTGAATTATGTTTGCGTCAGAGTGCTTGTAGCTGGATTATTCACTTCTACATAATGAACCTCTTTTTCTCGCTCTCATTCACTCTCACTCTCGTTCCACTTCACACACACAGCTCCCACTCACTCTACTGAAAGCAGCTACTGGCTCTCCCATTCTCGTCGAACTCAAGGACGGCGACACATACAATGGTCGCCTGCAGTCGTGTGACGCGTGGATGAACATGAATCTGGGTGGCGGCGCCGACGTGATTTGCACCAGCTCCTCGGGCGAATCCTTCACCAAGCTTCCGCAAGGAATTTATATCAGAGGATCGAGCATTAAGTACTTGAGACTGCCGCCAACGGTACTGGAGCAAGCGGCGCAACTGGAAGTGACGCAGCAGCAAGAGTATCAAGCGGGAAGAAGTAGTGGACGAGGATCAAGAGGTGGTGGACGACAGTTTGGCGGTCGAAGTAGTAGTAACAATCGAGATGGAGGAGGAGGACGCGGAGGAAGGGAAGGCGGTCGCGGAGGGAGAGATGGAGGTGGGCGTGGAAGAGGAAGTGGCGGACGAGGGAGGAGTAGCGATGGCGGCGGTCGAGGCGGACGTGGGGGAAGCAGCAGTCGAGGTGGAGGACGAGGCGGACGAACCTCCGAGTCGGGACGAACGCTTGCGCCGTCATGATGTGACAATTTGTAATTCATTAATTATTGATAGCATATATGATGATTATATGATATGCATTTTTATGTTATCTTCTACATTCGACACATTAATCCATATCGTTCTTCCGCATGGCGATGTAGGTATTGTATTCCCACTCGCCGCTTACGAAATCTGCATGCTGCAAAGGAAACTTGTTAAACCTTTGTTCCCCATCCATTCTATTGTTGATTCAAATCTATTACTCGAATTATGATGTACGCATAGCCATCGCTACGATCAACTTCGTTTAGCTGAGATGCAAACTCATAAATGCAAAATCACATCAATATGATATACCTAACGCAAGCAAAGCAGACTAGTAGAATGTTTTAAAGTATATATGCAAGACAAGAAACAAGAAAATGCTGCGCAAAGCAACTAAAAGTACTCGTCCGAGGGACGAATGGCAGCAGTACTCTTGCTTCGCGGCGACATTTCCCTTGGTGGCTTGTAGTCGCTGCTGCTGGCGCGCTTGCTGGATAAACTCTTGGAACTGCTGCGACTCTTGCTGCGAGACGACTTGCGGCCCTCCGACTTGGATCGAGACGACCGAAAGACGCCGTCGCCAGCCTTGTGACTCTTGCGCGACTTGCGGCTTCTGCCTCCATCGTCGTCGTCATCCGTAAGCAGCCGTCGGCTTCGAGACGTTTCTCGATATCGTGATCTTCGTGCCACGGCAAACGCCAGAAAGGTTGCCACAAACAGCAAAAACGATGCCGTCAGTGCAACGTTTGCAAGAAGCTTTTGAATTGCCGATTCTTGCGGCGCGGCCGAGTAGCCCGTCGCCGTTGAAGTAACCGTTCCAGAGTAAAAGCCCGAAATTGTCTTGCCAAAGGTTGTATCTCCATACTTGACCTGCAGAATGGTTCCTTGCGCATGAGCCAATGAAATGCATTCCGCCTCGCATGTGTAAGAGTCGTGCGAGTAAAACTTCCAGCACTGGTTGATCAAGTCTTCGTCGTCCTTTCCATCGTCTCCGATAAAGTAACCATCCTGGTAGGTCGGATAGTCGACGCAGGACGTGCAGTACTTGAAATCCTCGTAGACATCGTTCAGTTGCGTGAGCGTGTATTCCTGCGTATCATACCACCAGTCATAGGCCCAGCTGTAGGAATTGTCGTCATCCGTATTGTCCTTGCTTCCCAAGTCAATGTCGCTCTGCATGCCAAAGTCGTCATACGTCATGCCCGACGACGTGTCTGGCGTAATGCAGTACTCATCCGTGTAGAGACCCATTTGGAACTTGGCGTAGGCCGTTGGCATGACTCCAGCATATAGTGTATTGCCACTGCTGTCGTAACCAATCTGCCGGCAGTCCTCGTCCGTCATGTACGAGAGTCCAGCGAGTGCAACAACGTACTCGTACTCATCAATAGCCCAAACGTGCTTTGAGATTTGCTCAATGTACTGGTAAAACTCTTGCCGGTAAACGCCAAGCAACACCCATTCAGTGTCTGGATTGTGACAATCCAACATGCTCGCTGGATCATCTCCATAGTACTCGTCGTACTCGCCGCCTTGGTAGTTTGGATTGACGTACTGCACAAAGAGGGAGATGGAGTATAATTGAGTAAAAGGACAATAGCAAGTCTCATGTGTATCGCGCATTAACAGGAACGATGATACTCACAGCAGCCCAAAGCATCCACCTTGAACAAGCCTGTCCATCATTTCCATTCTTATCATTGGAATGCGAATCCTCTTTATCGTGATCGCAGTCGACAAAGCCTCCAAGCATGCGATACGCTTGCGCCCACTTGTCGTAGTCCGCACTGGGATCCGCCAAGTAATTGGCAGAATGCGTCATGCTACTCGATCCGCCACTGGAGAACCAACTGAGATTGCGACTGCGCAGCGTCTCCAGCTGCGTTTCCGACAGCTGCTCCAATTGACTCGCCGGAGGCTTGATGGAGCGCTTCTGCAGCCACTCGCGCGCCTTGACGCGGCGCTCCTGCATGCGCCGCTTGCGCGCCTCCACCTCAAACGTCACCTCCACTTCGGCAATGCGAAACTGATTCGTCGCATTGCTATGCTTGTCAAAGGTTTCCATGGTTCCAGACTGACTGAGAAGAGTATTGGAGCGTGGTAGCGGCTTGTGTAAATGGTTTCGTTGAAGGCTTGCTGCAGCAGCACCTTCCGGATAGATACTGCTTGCTGCAGCAGATACATTCACTGCGACGAGCAGCAGCAGTATTATTGATGATTGAAGAGCTATGCAAGTCGTCATGATGGTAGCCGTCAATGGCAAGCGAGAAGACGGTCGAGACGAACAGTCGCTCTCACTGCCGAACGTGTGGTTGCAGTCTCTGCAGCGTGATGGCAAGTCCGCCATGGTCGAAACGCTGTGTGTGGTCGATGCACGCCGCGTGAACCCTCGTTTGGTTCGCCGATGCGGCGTCCGTTGAGTTCGGCGAGGAAAGGTATCTTTGGCGTCTCTCGACGCGTGGTGTCGAGGTCTGTCCGTGGCTAGAAACCAAATCGTACCGTTACTGACATTTGCAACGACATGACGTAAACAAGGTTGGGTGCTCCCGTCGGCACTGACTTTGAAGTTGGGTGAAAGGTTGGAATATCAGTGGGCTGCTGAGATGTATGAAATACTGCTAACTTTACCAATTGCAAAGCGTTTAAGAAGCTGAACCCCAATCTGCCTGCCAGCCACCACCACCAACCCCACCCAACCCCGGTCATTTTACTAAAGGGTTTGAAGGTATACCATTAAATTGCATATCCTGCATCCTTTATACATGCCTAGTAACCGCAGAGACTCAGTTTGAAGCTGGCTGGCACATTCCTATGGCTTTTGAGTGTGTTTGTTTTGAATAGCTGAAACCATGGCTGAACCCAACCCCGGTCATTTTACTGGAGGGTTTGAAGATATACCATTGAATGGATTGCAGATCCTGCATCCTTTGAGCATTCCTAGCAACCGCAGTGCCCCATATTGAAGCTGGATGGCCCATGGCTATGGCTATTGAGTGTGTTTGTAATTGAGTAGCTGAAACCATTGCTGAACCAACCCTGGTCATTTTCCTGGAGGGTTTGAAGGTATACCATTGAATGGATTGCACATCCTGCATCTTTAATTCATGCCTAGCAATCATAGAGACTCAGAAGACTCATATTGAAGCCGGCTGGCTCATGGCTATGGCTACTGAGTGTGTCTGTATTTAATTATAGCTGAAATTATTGCTGAACCCAACCCTGGTCATTTTACTGGAGGGTTTGAAGGTATACGGATGAATGGATTGCACATCCTGGATCTTTAATCCATGCCTAGCAACCGCAAAGACTCATATTGAAGCTGGATGGCCCGTGGCTATGGCTATTGAGTGTGTTTGAATAGCTGTAACCCATGAGCCTGCCAGCCACCACAAATCCCCACCCAACCCCGGTCATTTTACTGGAGGGTTTGAAGGTATACCATTGAATGGATTGCACATCCTGGATCTTTAATCCATGCCTAGCAACCGCAGAGACTCATATTGAAGCAGGCTGGCTCATGGCTATGGCTATTGAGTGTGTTTATATTTGAGTAGCTGAAACCATGGCTGAACCCAACCCCGGTCATTTTATTGGAGGGTTTGAAGGTATACCAATGAATGGATTGCACATCCTGCATCCTTTATTCGTGCCTAGCAACCGCAGAGACTCAGATTAAAGCTGACTGGTACATGCCTACAATATGGCTATTGAGTGTGTTTATATTTGAGTATCTGGACCCATGCCAAACCCAACCCCGGTCATGTTACTGCAGGAGTTGTAGGTATACCATTGAATGGATTGCACATCCTGCATCCTTCAAGCATTCCTAGCAACCGCAGAGACTCATATTGAAGCTGGATGGCCCAAGGCTATGGCTATTGAGTGTGTTTGAATAGCTGAAACCATGTGTCTGCCAGACACCACCAAACCCCACACAACCCCTGTCATTTTACTGGAGGGTGTGAAGGTAAACCATTGAACGGATTGCAAATCCTACATCCATTATCCTTGCCTTGCAACTGCAGAGACTCATATTGAAGCAGACTGGCTCATGGCTCTGGCTATTGAGTGTGTTTGTATCTGAATAGCTGAAACCATGGCTGAACCCAACCCCGGTCATTTTACTGGAGGGTTTGCAGGTATACCATTGAATGGATTGCACATCCTGCATCCTTTATGCATGCCTAGCAACCGCAGAGACTCGTATTGAAGCTGGCTGGCACATGGCTATGGCTATTGAGTGTGTTTGAATAGCTGAAACCCATGTGCCTGCCAGCCACCACCAAACCCCACCCAACCCCGGTCATTTTACTGGAGGGTGTGAAGGTAAACCATTGAACGGATTGCACATCCTACATCCATAATCCATGCCTTGCAACTGCAGAGACTCATATTGAAGCTGGATGGCCCGAGGATAGGACTATTGAGTGTGTTTGTATTTTAATAGCTGAAACCATTGATGAACCCAACCCCAATCATTTTACTGGAGGGTTTGAAGGTATACCATTGCATGGATTGCACATTCTGCATTCTTTATGCATGCTTAGCAACAGCAGATTCAGATTGAAGCTGGCTGGCACATGGTTATGTCTGTTGAGTGTGTTTATATTTGAGGAGCTGGACCCATGCCGAACCCAACCCCGGTCCTTTTCCTGGAGGAGTTGTAGGTATACCATTGCATGGATTGCACATCCTGCATCCTTAATGCGTGCCTAGCAACCGCAGAGACACATATTTAAGCTGGCTGGCCCGTGGCTAGGGCTATTGAGTGTGTTTGTATCTGAGTAGCTGAAACCCATGCTGAAACTAACCCCGGTCATTTTCCTGGAGGGTTTGTAGGAAAAAATTTGAATGGATTGCACATCCTGCATCTTTAATCCATGCCTAGCAACCGCAGAGACTCATATTGAAGCAGGCTGGCTCATGGCTATGGCTATTGAGTGTGTTTGTATTTGAGTAGCTGGACCCACGGCTGTACCCAACCCCGTTCATTTTACTGGAGGGTTTGAAGGTATACCATTGAAAGGATTGCACATCCTGCATCCTTAAAGTATTTCTAGCAGCCGCAGGGACTCATATTGAAGCTAGATGGCCCATGGCTATGGCTATTGAGTGTGTTTGACAGTGAATAGCTGAAACCCAGGTGCCTGCCAGCCAGCTCAGCGTCGTGGTCTGACAAGCCCAAGGCTACAGAGACTCATTCCGAAATCAAAAGATCAGACTCATGCAACTTGAAAGTAACCTTGCAAAAACTTGGCTGCTCCAACAAGAAGCTCATGCATGCTGTAATGTGCTCCACAAAGTTGATCTTTGATCAAGCTCAGCGCAGTATCTGGCAGGCTCCAAGGCTACAGGCACTTATTCTAGGAATCAAAAGATCCATCTCATGCATCATGAAAGTGACCTTGCAAGAGATGGCTGCTCCAACAAGGATCTCATGCATGCTGTAATGTGCTCCACAAAGTTTGATCAATGATCAAGCTCAGTGCAGTGGTCTGGCAGGCTCCAAGGCTACAGACACTCATTCCGGGAACCAAAAGATCAGTCTCATGCAACACAAAAGCAACCTTGGAAGACTTGGCTGCTCCAACAAGAAGCTCATGCATGCTGTAATGTGCTCCACAAAGTTGATCTATGATCAAGCTCAACTCAGTGGCCTGGCAGGCTCCAAGGATACAGTCACTCATTCCGGGAATCAAAAGATCAGTCTCATGCAACATGAAAGTGACCTTGCAAAAACTTGGCTGCTCCAACAATGAGCTCATGCATGCTGTAGATGCGCTCCACAAAGTTGATCTTTGATCAAGCTCAGCGCCTTGGTCTGACAACCCCAATGCTAAAGACACTCACTCCGGGAATCAAAATATCATTTTCTTGCAACTCGAAAGTAACCTTGCAAAAACTTGGCTGCTCCAACAAGGATCTCATGCATGCTGTAATGTGCTCCACAAAGGTAATTTTATGATCAAGCTCAGCGCCTTGGTCTGGCAGGCTCTAAGGATAAAGTCACTCAATCCGGGAATCAAACGATCTATTTTATGCAACATGAAAGTGACCTTGCAAGATTTGGCTGCTCCAACAAGGATCTCACACATGCTCTAAATGTGCTCCACAAACTTAATCCCTGATCAAGCTCAGTGCCTTGGTCTGACAACCCGAATGCTAAAGACACTCATTCCAGGAATCAAAATATCAGTTTCATGCCACTTGCGCACAGACTCACTCACTCACTCACACACACGTAAAACTTTTAACTCACTGAGCCCATTCTGGGTCTGTGATATCACTTTCATGCAACATGTAAGTGACCTTGCAAGAGATGGCTGCTTCAACAAGGATCTCATGCATGCTGTTATGCGCTCCACAAACTTAATCCCTGATCAGGCTCAGCGCCTTGGTCTGGCAGGCTCCAATGCTACAAACACTCATTCCGGGAATCAAAAGATCAGTCTCATGCAACATGAAAGTGACCTTGCAAAACCTTGGCTGCTCCAACAAGGAGCTCATGCATGCTGTAAATGCGCTCCACAAAGTTAATCCATGATAAAGCTCAGCGTCATGGTCTGACAAGCCCAAGGCTACAGACACTCATTCCGGGAATCAAAAGATCATTTTCATGCAACATGAAAGTGACCTTGCAAAACCTTGGCTGCTCCAACAAGGAGCTCATGCATGCTGTAAATGCGCTCCACAAAGTTAATCCATGATAAAGCTCAGCGTTGTGGTTTGACAAGCCCAAGGCTACAGACACTCATTCTGGGAATCAAAAGATCAGACTCATGCAACATGAAAGCAACCTTGCAAGACTTGGCTGGTCTAACAAGGAGCTCATGCATGCTGTTATGCGCTCCACTAAGTTTATTCATGATCAAGCTCAGCGCAGTGGTCTGGCAGGCTCTAATGCTACAGTCACTCATTCCGGGAATCAAAAGATCCATCTCATGCAACATGAAAGTGACCTTGCAAGAGATGGCTGCTTCAACAAGGATCTCATGCATGCTGTAATGTGCTCCACAAACTTAATCTATGTTCAAGCTCAGCGCAGTGGTCTGGCAGGCTCCAAGGATACAGTCACTCATTCCGGGAATCAAAAGATCCATCTTTTGCAACATGAAAGTGACCTTGCAAGACTTGGCTGCTTCATCAAGGAGCTCATGCATGCTGTAAATGCGCTCCACGAAGTTAATCCCTGATCAGGCTCAGCGCCTTAATCTGACAACCCCAATGCTAAAGACACTCATTCCGGGTTTCAAAATATCAGTTTCATGCAACTTGAAAGTAACCTTGCAAAAACTTGGCTGCTCCAACAAGGATCTCAAGCATGCTGTTATGCGCACCACTAGGTTTATTCATGATCAAGCTCAGCACCTTGGTCTGGCGGGCTCCACGGCTACAGACACTCATTACAAGAATCAAAATATCAGTTTTATGCACTTGAAAGTAACCTTGCAAAAACTTGGCTGCTCCAACAAGGATCTCATGCATGCTCTTGAGGTGCTCCACAAACTTAATCCCTGATCATGCTCAGTGCCTTGGTCTGACAACCCCAATGCTAAAGACTCTCATTCTGGGAATCATAAATCAGTTTCATGCCACTTGAGGTAACCTTGCAAAAACGTGGCTGGTCCAACAAAGATCTCATGCATGCTGTTATGCGCTCCACTAAGTTGATCAATGATCAAGCTCAGCGCAGTGGTCTGGCAGGCTCCAAGGCTAGAGACACTCATTATGACACGATGCAGCTCCAGTTCGTACGGCTGCAACGATTCCTCACCCTCTGTAGTCGGTTTCCAAGTGAGCGGGATGATCAGTCCTTTACCTTGGTTTATCCTACAGGGGTCTTATCCTACAAAACGCTAGTTGATTAAGCAGTTCTCTAGAAAGTGAGTTGATTTACGATCGGTCGAGAAAGAGCGATTGATCAGATGGCTCTTTCAAGACCATTCACGATAGTGAATACTAATCTTGTTTAATCGTGCCTGCGGCTGGCACACATGCAATATTTCAATGACGTAGTTGTGAGTAGATGTCTTTTCTGGTACCGCAACGGAGGTTCGAGTACTATGCTCGTGCGCCCCCGGCGACGTCTAGGTTCGCGTCAAGCGACTGGACTAGATCGTCATTGTGACACTCCCCTTGTAGGTGTGCCAGGACAGGTGTAAGCTCAATGAGCTCCCCTGGAGTCGGCTCCCCTTGAGGCAGTGACGGGTCCATAAGGTAGAATTCGAGTTCTCCAGGATCCAAGGTTTCGCCACGCCAGAACAGTAATGGTTTGAGTAGGGGCCATGCGTCGATGTAGGGTAGGTATTTGGTAAGCGCGTCGGAAGCGTTTTCCTTGCCAGCAATCTTGACGAACTTGATAATTCGGCTGCTACACACACGGATACGGTGATATGCGAGGGCATTGTGGCGCTTGGTGAGTGTGGATGTAGGCACTGTACACTGCGTGATGACTGATTGGTTATCACCGAGTAGCCATGATGAGGACTCGATGGGAACACCCATTGCCATGAGTGACGCGCGTATGCCTAGGATATGGTCGGTTGCAACGCGTCCGCTCATGAGTTCAGAGCCAAAGGTCGCGTGTTCGACGGTATCTTGAAGTTTGGCAAAGTGTGCTCAACTTGTTGATCTCGCCATGCTGTAATCACGCTCCACAAAGAGTTGATCTATATGATCAAGCTCAAGCGCAGTCGGTCTGGCGGGCTCCAAAGCTACAGAACAATCATTCCATCAAAAGATCAAACTCTTGCATGCGAGTGACACAAGACTTGAGTTGGTCCTACAAGCTCATGCATGCTGTAATGTGCTCCACCGAAGTGGATCAGTGGTCAATCTCAGCTGAGTGGTCTGGCAGGCTCCAAGGCTGAACATCATTCAGGATCAAAGAAACAAACTCTTGCAACATAAGAAGATGACCTTACAGACTTGGCTGCTGCAACAAAGGAGCTATGCATGTGCTGTAATGCAGCTCTAAAGTTGATCTATGAAGTCAAGCTCGGCCAGTGGTCTGGCAGACTCAAGCTGACAATCATTCCAGGAATCGATCAAACCCAACAACCTAACTTGGCTGCTCAAACAACTTATGCCTCGTGCGCCGCAAGTTGATCCTATGATCATGCTGAGCGAAACGCCTTGAGCAACAACCAAGGCTACAGACAAATCATTCGGGAATTAAAAGATCAAACACATGCAACTTGTAAGTGACCTTGCAAGACTTGGCTGCTGCACAACTCGCCCGGGCATTTCTTGGCGAAAGGCGTCGTTCCAGCGAGCGATTCGACAACCACTTCTTGCGCGTCGCGTCGGGGACTGTTTACGCCGTATATCTCCGTCCGACAAGGCATTCTCAAGTGAACCGCGGTGCTCTACGTTGCTGTGATCGTTCGTCAGTTTCGTATGCGAACTCGACTGGCTACGCTGCGCTCTTGCGCTTTCAGCGTTCTTCCCGTCAAGTACATCGTGTGCATTTCCTTGAAGCATTCGTGGGCCGACCCGTCCTTGTAACGCGAATGATCGGGGATGCAGTTGGCGACTTTGCAGTATAGTGATGATGTCGAATGCTGTGGCTTCTTGCGCTTTGAATACCTCGGGAGATCTTGGTGGCTTGTCCAGGTTGAAATCGATCGAAGACTTCGATCCTTGTTCTGACAGCCCAATGCTAAGACACTCATTCAGGAATCAAAACATCAGTTTTCATGCCACTTGCGCACAGACTCACTCACTCACTCACACACGTAAAACTTTTAACTCACTGGGCCCATTCTGGTCTGTGACACTCATGCAACATTAAGTGACCTGCAAAGATGGCTGCTTCAACAGGATCTCATGTATGTATTATCATGAAAGCTCCACAAACTTAATCCCTGATCAGGCTCAGCGCCTTGGTCTGGCAGCTCCAATACTGCAAACACTCATTCGGGAATCAAAAAAGATCCGTCTCATGCAACATGAAAGTGACCTTGCAAAACCTTGGCTGCTCCAACAAGGAGCTCATGCATGCTGTAAATGCGCTCCACAAAGTTAATCCATGATAAAGCTCAGCGCCTTGGTTTGACAACCCACGGACTTCCAAATGTGTAGATTGAAGCCTCGGACGGAAATGAACGCGAGGATGTCCGCTGCCAATGTAGTGTCAACGAAAGGGAGAGTGGTCGTCACCAGCGCCCGAGAGAGTTGATTGTAAAGACCAAGACTGTGTGATCTGACACGATGCAGCTCCAGTTCGTACGGCTGCAACGATTCCTCACCCTCTGTAGTCGGTTTCCAAGTGAGCGGGATGATCAGTCCTTTACCTTGGTTTATCCTACAGGGGTCTTATCCTACAAAACGCTAGTTGATTAAGCAGTTCTCTAGAAAGTGAGTTGATTTACGATCGGTCGAGAAAGAGCGATTGATCAGATGGCTCTTTCAAGACCATTCACGATAGTGAATACTAATCTTGTTTAAGCTTGCCTGCTGGCTGGCACATGCAATATTTCAATGACGTAGTTGTGAGTAGATGTCTTTTCTCCATGATCGAAAGCTCAGCGCAGTGGTCTGGCGGCTCCAAGCGACTGGACTAGATCGTCATTGTGACACATTACAGGAATCAAAAGATCCATCTTATGCAACATGAAACTGACCTTGCAAATACTTGGCTGCTCCAACAAGGAGATCATGCATGCTGTAAATGCGCTCCACAAAGTTAATCCCTGATCAGGCTCAGCACCTTGGTCTGACAACCCCAAGGCTAAAGACACTCATTCCGGGAATCAAAAGATCAGTTTCATGCAACATGAAAGTGACCTTGCAAAACCTTGGCTGCTCCAACAAGGAGCTCATGCATGCTGTAAATGCGCTCCACAAAGTTAATCCATGATAAAGCTCAGCGTCGTGGTCTGACAAGCCCAAGGCTACAGACACTCATTCCGGGAATCAAAAGAGCAGACTCATGCAACATGAAAGCAACCTTGCAAGACTTGGCTGGTCCAACAAGGAGCTCATGCATGCTGTTATGCGCTCCACTAATTTTATTCATGATCAAGATTAGCGCAGTGGTCTGGCAGGCTCTAATGCTACAGACACTCAATCAGGTATTCAAAAGATCAGTCTCATGCAACACCAAAGTGACCTTGCAAGACTTGGCTGCTCCAACAAGAAGCTCATGCATGCTGTAATATGCTCCACAAAATTGATCTCTGATCAAGCTCAGCGCAGTGTCTGGCAGGCTCCAAGGCTACAGTCACTCATTCCGGGAATCAAAAGATCCATCTTCTGCAACATGAAAGTGACCTTGCAAGAGATGGCTGCTCCAACAAGGACCTCATGCATGCTGTAATGTGCTCCACAAAGTTTGATCAATGATCAAGGTCAGCGTAGTGGTCTGGCAGGCTCCAAGGCTACAGACACTCATTCCGGGAATCAAAAGATCAGTCTCATGCAACACAAAAGTGACCTTACAAGACTTGGCTGCTCCAACAAGAAGCTCATGCATGCTGTAGATGTGCTCCACAAAGTTATTCTATGATCAAGCTCAGCGCAATGGTCTGGCAGGCTCCAAGGCTACAGACACTCATACCGGGAATCAAAAGATCAGTCTTATGCAACATGATAGTGACCTTGCAAGACTTAGTTGCTCCAACAAGAAGCTCATGCATGCTGTAAATGCGCTCCACTAAGTTTTTTCATGATCAGGCTCAGCGCCTTGGTCTGGCAGGCTCCAATGCTAAAGTCATTCATTCTGGGAATCAAAAGATCAGTCTCATGCAACCCGGTCCTCCTCATGGCAACAGGAGCAACCATAATTCTTGCCATTTACGCTATAGTATACCGCTTGTTTAATGTTTATACCTACAACAGTGTTGTAAAGAGACCATTTATAGTCCAGTAAGTGGTCCCGCCACGTTCCTTTCGGCCCCGGCCGCTTCGTCGAAACAACACTCCCCAGCGCTCGATTTGGTGAGCGACTGCCATGAGCAACGGCGGAGGCCGTTTCGATGGACAGCAGGTCTCGATCAACCTCGGCACGTATAACATTCAATCCGGACGTGCTGGCAGGCTGGAGAGCGCATTGCGCGTGATGCAACAGATGAATTTGGACATTGGCATCCTTACGGAGGCCAAGCTCACTGGTGGTATACACACGCGGTTCTCGTCAGGGTACCATGTGTACGCCACTGAGGCACGTTCACCTCATCAAGGGGGCGTCGCTTTGGTCTTTCGAGATTCGGATTATTGGCAAGTCGAATCGGTTCTTAAACACGGTCCTAATGTTATCAGCTGTGAACTGGTAACAGGTCGACGACGAATTCCCCTCGTCGGTGTTTATCTTCCGCCCGACGATGTCACAACTATTGAATATCTTCAAGCTGCATTGGACCGGTTTCCCAATGGAAACCCAATTGTGCTGGGCGACTTAAATGTTGCCCTTGCGTCCCCGAGGGACGCCCACGGTGCCGACATCGCGGGTACAGTCAGTGCCAATGGACTCGAGGATATGCTGCCGCATTTCAAGTCGCGCCCGTCTTTTCGACATGGCAAGACTTGGAGCATGATACGCAATGGGTGTCGTATAGACTCCCGTTGCGATTATATTTTGGGCCATGACCGTCGCATGTTTATGAACGTGCAGATCAAGGATCCAAGATGCTTCAGCTTGGACCATTTCATGGTTTGGGCTCAGATGCTGTCGGCTCCGCAACGGAGCCATCGACACTACCTACAAGGTAGAAAGCAATTTCCACTGCGGCCGCAAAGGCCGCAGCCGAAGGCGGATGTCTGGTTTGGGGAGCTGGCGAAGGAAAAGATGGTCATCACTCGGGAGACTCGGGTGCGGACATCATGGATTTCTGATGCTACCTGGCAGTTAATTGACACGCGAGCCTCGCTCCGACGTCAACCAAACTGCGATCAGACAGAAGCTAGGAGACTGGCACGGCAAATACGCGCTGGCATTAAAGCCGACCGTAAAGCCCGGGTGAGGTCAGCTGGTGCTGACATTGAAGCTCGGCTTGCCGCCAAGGATCCTAAGGGGGCATGGGAGCGAATCAAGGCATGGTATAACCATGCTGGAGACCGCCCCAGCAAACCCTCTCGTCTCGATGTGCAGACCGTCTCGCGCGAATTTGCTGATTTATATCGGCAGGTGCCTCCTCCAGGTGATCCAATTCCTGTGATGATTGCACCATTTCGCGTTCGCGACCATCTGCCTTCCGAGAAGGAAATTGCGTCGGCCGTCACATGCCTTCGAGCTGGCAAATCGCCAGGTCCGTCCGGGCTGCGTGCAGAGGACCTCAAGGAGTGGCTTGCAGCATCACAAAGGGAAGAATTCCCAAGCCGGCGTAACTGGGACAAGGTAATTGGCCTAGTTCAACACGCATTTATGACGGGTGAAATCCCTGAAGAAATGACGTGGTCCGTTTTGGTTCTCATCCCAAAGGGCAGCGGAGGCCATCGGGGGATTGGACTATTGGACGTTATTTGGAAAGTGATCTCAAGCATTATTAATGCTCGGCTCAACTCGGCAATTAGCTTCCATGACTCTCTCCACGGGTTTCGACCTAAACGTGGCACAACTACCGCTATCCTAGAAGCAAAGCTCCTCCAGCAACTTGCTGCAATTGAGCAGTCGCCGCTTTACGAGATCTTCATTGACCTCCAAAAAGCATACGACACGCTGGATCGCAACAGAACATTGGAGATACTGAAAGGATATGGAGTTGGACCGCAGGTGTGCCAGTTGCTCCGTAACTTTTGGGACCGGCAGCAGGTGGTGGCGAGGCTAGGTGGATTTCATGGGGAGCCGTTCGCGGCTCGCCGTGGCGTCACACAAGGGGATATTGTCTCGCCTACCATTTTCAATATTGTGGTCGATGCAGTTGTCCGGTATTGGCTTTCGCTGATTTCGGACAATAATGACGATGTTTTGGAGGGTCTTGTGCAGGGCTTTTGCAGACGATGGCCTCCTAGCATCACGCTCGCATGAATTTCTACAGGCGGCTTTTAGCTGCTTGGTGGAATTATTTGAGCACATCGGACTTAAAACGAACACAAAAAAAAACCAAAGTGATGACTTGCTACCCTGGCTACATTAGTGGTCAAATTTCCGATCTTGCGTACAAGAGACGAATGACAGGGGAGGGAGATTCTTTTCGCGATCGGCTACGCCGACGCGTGAGCTGCCCGGAGTGCAGCAAGGATCTCTCTGCAGGTTCACTCCAACAGCATATGCGGACGCAGCATGGAATGGAAGGTGTCTTCTTTGAGGATCCACCCGCCCATGGCCCTCCTGCTGAATACCGCATTAGCTTCCCACGGTACGCCACAAAAGTCCACTGCCCGGTGGACGGATGTGCTGGGACAGCTACGACGCGATCCAATCTCCGCTGCCATTTTCAGTACAAACATGTCACTGACAGGATTGTTATCCTGGAGGAAGGCTCCACTGCGCTACCACGCTGTGAACTCTGCGACATGTTTGTGCCATATTCCGCTCTGAACACCGGCCACCAAACCACAGCATGCTGTCGGGAGGGTGCTGTCCGGAAACAGCAGCGGCACGCAGCTGAGGATGCCCGCCGCGCACGTGAAGTTGTCTTCACCCTGCTGTAGTCGGTTCCGTAATTTCATTGTGTACTTGGGCCGCCCATTGAACAGTTTGCCTAGTGGGATTGAAGTCAGCGCTGCACAACCCAAGCCAATCGTTTTTGCCAGGCTGTGCAATCGTTTGAATCGTGGAAGGATCATCAGTCGAAGCTAGGCTTGTCATGGCTTGGTCTTGATGTTCAATAATTTAAACTCTGGCGTGATGCCTGGGGGTGCCGATGGAGAGCATGCATTCCGCATACCAGGCCTGTCTTTGAATTAATCGCGAGCGTGTCATCTCGCAACACCTGCAGCGCCTGGCAATGGCCATCCAGGGTTAGTTTAGGATAGACATAAAACAAGTACTATAAGCGTCAGAGCCTAGGAAGGGGGAAGGCCGCTGAAGCGAGGTTGATACCTCACGATCTTCAAGCCTCGCCCTTCTGGAGGCCAGTTAAACAACAACAAGTCTCATGCAACATGAAAGTGACCTTGCAAAAACATAGCTGCTCCAACAAGGAGCTCATGCATGCTGTAAATGCGCTCCACAAAGTTAATCCATGATAAAGCTCAGTGTCATGGTCTGACAAGCCCAAGGCTACAGATCCTCATTCCGGGAATCAAAAGATCAATCTCATGCAACATGAAAGTGACCTTGCAAGACTTGGCTGCTCCAACAAGGAGCTCATGCATGCTGTAATGCGCTCCACAAAGTTGATCTATGATCAAGCTCAGCGCAGTGGTCTGACAAGCCCAAGGCTACAGATCCTCATTCCGGGAAATAAAAGATCCATCTCATGCAACATGAAAGTGACCTTGCAAGACTTGGCTGCTCCAACAAGGAGCTCATGCATGCTGTAATGTGCTCCACAAAGTTGATCTATGATCAAGCTCAGCGCAGTGGTCTGGCAGGCTCCCAAAGTTGATCTATGATCAAGCTCAGCGCAGTGGTCTGGCAGGCTCCAAGGCTACAGACAATCATTCCGGGAATCAAAAGATCAGTCTCATGCAACATGAAAGTGACCTTGCAAGACTTGGCTGCTCCAACAAGAAGCTCATGCATGCTGTAGATGTGCTCCACAAAGTTTGATCAATGATCAAGCTCAGCGCAGTGGTCTGGCAGGCTCCAAGGATACAGTCACTCATTCCGGGAACCAAAAGATCAGTCTCATGCAACACGAAAGCAACCTTGGAAGACTTGGCTGCGTCAACAAGAAGCTCATGCATGCTGTAATGTGCTCCATAAGGTGATCTATGATCAAGCTCAGCCTTGGTCTGGCAGGCTCCAATGCTAAAGACACTCATTCCGGGAATCAAAAGATCAGTTTCATGCAACATGAAAGTGACCTTGCAAGACTTGGCTGCTCCAACAAGGAGCTCATGCATGCTGTAATGCGCTCCAGAAAGTTGAACCATGATAAAGCTCAGTGTCATGGTCTGACAACCCGAAGGCTACAGACAATCATTCCGGGGTGCAAAAGATCAACCTCATGCAACATGGAAGTGACCTTGCCAGACTTGGTTGCTCCAACAAGGAGCTCATGCATGCTGTAATGCGCTCCACAAAGTTGATCTATGATCAAGCTCAGCGCAGTGGTCTGACAAGCCCAAGGCTACAGATCCTCATTCCGGGAAATAAAAGATCCATCTCATGCAACATGAAAGTGACCTTGCAAGACTTGGCTGCTCCAACAAGGAGCTCATGCATGCTGTAATGTGCTCCACAAAGTTGATCTATGATCAAGCTCAGCGCAGTGGTCTGGCAGGATCCGAGGCTACAGACAATCATTCCGGGAATCAAAAGATCACACTCATGCAACATGAAAGTGACCTTGCAAGACTTGGCTGCTCCAACAAGGAGCTCATGCATGCTGTAATGCGCTCCACAAAGTTGATCTATGATCAAGCTCAGCGCAGTGGTCTGGCAGGCTCCAAGGCTACAGACAATCATTCCGGGAATCAAAAGATCCACCTCATGCAACATGAAAGTGACCTTGCAAGACTTGGCTGCTCCAACAAGGAGCTCATGCATGTTGTAATGTGCTCCACAAAGTTGATCTATGATCAAGCTGAGTGCCTTGGTCTGACAAGCCCAAGGCTACATAATCTCATTCCGGGAAATAAAAGATCCATCTCATGCAACATGAAAGTGACCTTGCAAGACTTGGCTGCTCCAACAAGGAGCTCTTTGATGCTGTAATGTGCTCCACAAAGTTGATCTATGATCAAGCTCAGCATCTTGGTCTGACAAGCCCAAGGCTACAGATCCTCATTCCGGGAAATAAAAGATCCATCTCATGCAACATGAAAGTGACCTTGCAAGACTTGGCTGCTCCAACAAGGAGCTCATGCATGCTGTAATGCGCTCCACAAAGTTGATCTATGATCAAGCTCAGCGCAGTGGTCTGACAAGCCCAAGGCTACAGATCCTCATTCCGGGAAATAAAAGATCCATCTCATGCAACATGAAAGTGACCTTGCAAGACTTGGCTGCTCCAACAAGGAGCTCATGCATGCTGTAATGTGCTCCACAAAGTTGATCTATGATCAAGCTCAAAACAGTGGTCTGGCAGGCTCCAAGGCTACATATCCTCTTTCCAGGAAATAAAAGATCCATCTCATGCAACATGAAAGTGACCTTGCAAGACTTGGCTGCTCCAACAAGGAGCTCATGCATGCTGTAATGCGCTCCACAAAGTTGATCTATGATCAAGCTGAGCGCCTTGGTCTGACAAGCCCAAGGCTACAGACAATCATTCCGGGAAATAAAAGATCCATCTCATGCAACATGAAAGTGACCTTGCAAGACTTGGCTGCTCCAACAAGGAGCTCATGCATGCTGTAATGTGCTCCACAAAGTTGATCTATGATCAAGCTGAGCGCCTTGGTCTGACAAGCCCAAGGCTACAGACAATCATTCCGGGAATCAAAAGATCAACCTCATGCAACATGAAAGTGACCTTGCAAGACTTGGCTGCTCCAACAAGGAGCTCATGCATGCTGTAATGTGCTCCACAAAGTTAATCTATGATCAAGCTGAGTGCCTTGGCCTGGCAGGCTCCATGGCTACAGACAATCATTCCAGAAATCATAAGATCCATCTCATGCAACATGAAAGTGACCTTGCAAGACTTGGCTGCTCCAACAAGGAGCTCATGCATGCTGTAATGCGCTCCACAAAGTTGATCTATGATCAAGCTCAGCGCAGTGGTCTAGCAGGCTCCGAGGCTACAGATCCTCATTCCGGGAAATAAAAGATCCATCTCATGCAACATGAAAGTGACCTTGCAAGACTTGGCTGCTCCAACAAGGAGCTCATGCATGCTGTAATGTGCTCCACAAAGTTGATCTATGATCAAGCTCAGCGCAGTGGTCTGGCAGGCTCCAAGGCTACAGACAATCATTCCGGGAATCAAAAGATCCATCTCATGCAACATGAAAGTGACCTTGCAAGACTTGGCTGCTCCAACAAGGAGCTCATGCATGCTGTAATGTGCTCCACAAAGTTGATCTATGATCAAGCTCAGCGCAGTGGTCTGGCAGGCTCAAAGGATACAGTTACTCATTCCAGGAATCAAAAGATCCATCTCATGCAACATGAAAGTGACCTTGCAAGACTTGGCTGCTCCAACAAGGAGCTCATGCATGCTGTAATGTGCTCCACAAAGTTAATCTATGATCAAGCTGAGCGCCTTGGCCTGGCAGGCTCCATGGCTACAGACAATCATTCCGGGAATCAAAAGATCACACTCATGCAACATGAAAGTGACCTTGCAAGACTTGGTTGCTCCAACAAGGAGCTCATGCATGCTGTAATGCGCTCCACAAAGTTGATCTATGATCAAGCTCAGCGCAGTGGTCTGACAAGCCCAAGGCTACAGATCCTCATTCCGGGAATCAAAAGATCAAACTCATGCAACATGAAAGTGACCTTGAAAAACTTGGCTGGTCCAACAAGGAGCTCATGCATGCTGTTATGCGCTCCACAAAGTTTATCTATGATCAAGCTCAGCGCAGTGGTCTGGCAGGCTCCAAGGCCACAAACAGTCATTCCGGGAATCAAAAGATCCATCACATGCAACATGAAAGTGATCTTGCAAGACTTGGCTGCTTCTACGAGGAGCTCATGCATGCTGTAATGTGCTCCACAAAGTTGATCTATGATCAAGCTGAGTGCCTTGGTCTGACAAGCCCAAGGCTACATAATCTCATTCCGGGAAATAAAAGATCCATCTCATGCAACATGAAAGTGACCTTGCAAGACTTGGCTGCTCCAACAAGGAGCTCATGCATGCTGTAATGTGCTCCACAAAGTTGATCTATGATCAAGCTCAGCGCAGTGGTCTGGCAGGCTCCAAGGCTACAGACAATCATTCCGGGAATCAAAAGATCCATCTCATGCAACATGAAAGTGACCTTGCAAGACTTGGCTGCTCCAACAAGGAGCTCATGCATGCTGTAATGCGCTCCACAAAGTTGATCTATGATCAAGCTCAGCGCAGTGGTCTGACAAGCCCAAGGCTACAGACAATCATTCCGGGAATCAAAAGATCCATCTCAGGCAACATGAAAGTGACCTTGCAAGACTTGGCTGCGGCAACAAGGAGCTCATGCATGCTGTAATGCGCTCCACAAAGTTTATCTATGATCAAGCTCAGCATCTTGGTCTGGCAGGCTCCAAGGCTACAGACAATCATTCCGGGAATCAAAAGATCAAACTCATGCAACATGAAAGTGACCTTGAAAAACTTGGCTGGTCCAACAAGGAGCTCATGCATGCTGTTATGCGCTCCACAAAGTTAATCCATGATAAAGCTCAGTGTCATGGTCTGACAAGCCGAAGGCTACAAACACTCATTCCGGGAATCATAAAGATCAGTTTCATGCAACATGAAAGTGACCTTGCTAAAATGTAGCTGCTCCAACAAGGAGCTCTTTGATGCTGTAATGTGCTCCACAAAGTTAATCTATGATCAAGCTCAGCATCTTGGTCTGACAAGCCCAAGGCTACAGATCCTCATTCCGGGAATCAAAAGATCCATCTCATGCAACATGAAAGAAACCTTGCAAGACTTGGTTGCTCCAACAAGGAGCTCATGCATGCTGTTATGTGCTCCACTAGGTTTATTCATGATCAAGCTCAGCGCAGTGGTCTGGCAGGCTCCAAGGCTACAGACACTCATTCCGGGAATCAAAAGATCAGTCTCATGCAACACCAAAGTGACCTTGCAAGACTTGGCTGCTCCAACAAGAAGCTCATGCATGCTGTTAATGTGCTCCACAAAAGATTCATAATGCTCAGCGCAGAGGTCTGGCAGGCTCCAAGGCTACAAACACTCATTCCAGGAATCAAAAGATCAGTCTCATGCATCATGATAGTGACCTTGCTAAAACATAGCTGCTCCAACAAGAATCTCATGCATGCTGTGAATGCGCTTCACAAAGTTGATCCATGATCAAGCTCAGCGCAGTGGTCTGACAAGCCCAAGGCTACAGACACTCATTCCGGGAATCAAAAGATCCATCTCATGCAACATGAAAGTGACCTTGCAAGACTTGGCTGCTCCAACAAGGAGCTCATGCATGCTGTAATGTGCTCCAGAAATATGATCTATGATCAAGCTCAGCGCAGTGGTCTGGCAGGCTCCAAGGCTACAGACAATCATTCCGGGAATCAAAAGATCCACCTCATGCAACATGAAAGTGACCTTGCAAGACTTGGCTGCTCCAACAAGGAGCTCATGCATGCTGTAATGCGCTCCACAAAGTGTTCTATGATCAAGCTCAGCATCTCGGTCTGGCAGGCTCCAAGGCTACAGACAATCATTCCGGGAATCAAAAGATCAAACTCATGCAACATGAAAGTGACCTTGCAAGACTTGGCTGCTCCAACAAGGAGCTCATGCATGCTGTAATGCGCTCCACAAAGTTGATCTATGATCAAGCTCAGCGCCTTGGTCTGGCAGGCTCCGAGGCTACAGACAATCATTCCGGGAATCAAAAGATCAATCTCATGCAACATGAAAGTGACCTTGCAAGACTTGGCTGCTCCAACAAGGAGCTTATGCATGCTGTAATGCGCTCCAGAAAGTTAATCTATGATCAAGCTCAGCATCTTGGTCTGACAAGCCCAAGGCTACAGATCCTCATTCCGGGAATCAAAAGATCCATCTCATACAACATGAAAGTGACCTTGCAAGACTTGGGTTGCTCCAACAAGGAGCTCTTTGATGCTGTAATGTGCTCCACAAAGTTGATCTATGATCAAGCTGAGCGCCTTGGTCTGACAAGCCCAAGGCTACAGATCTTCATTCCGGGAAATAAAAGATCCATCTCATGCAACATGAAAGTGACCTTGCAAGACTTGGCTGCTCCAACAAGGAGCTCATGCATGCTGTAATGTGCTCCAGAAATATGATCTATGATCAAGCTCAGCGCAGTGGTCTGGCAGGCTCTAATGCTACAGACACTCATTCCGGTATTCAAAAGATCAGTCTCATGCAACACCAAAGTGACCTTGCAAGACTTGGCTGCTCCAACAAGAAGCTCATGCATGCTGTAATATGCTCCACAAAGTTGATCTTTGATCAAGCTCAGTGCAGTGTCTGGCAGGCTCCAAGGCTACAGTCACTCATTCCGGGAACCAAAAGATCCATCTTATGCAACATGAAACCAACCTTGCAAATACTTGGCTGCTCCAACAAGGAGCTCATGCACGCTGCTGTAATGTGCTCCACAAAGTTGATCTATGATCAAGCTGAGCGCCTTGGTCTGACAAGCCCAAGGCTACAGACAATCATTCCGGGAATCAAAAGATCCATCTCATGCAACATGAAAGTGACCTTGCAAGACTTGGCTGCTCCAACAAGGAGCTCATGCATGCTGTAATGCGCTCCACAAAGTTGATCTATGATCAAGCTCAGCATCTTGGTCTGACAAGCCCAAGGCTACAGATCCTCATTCCGGGAATCAAAAGATCCATCTCATGCAACATGAAAGTGACCTTGCAAGACTTGGCTGCTCCAACAAGGAGCTCATGCATGCTGTTATGCACTCCACTAGGTTTATTCATGATCAAGCTCAGCGCAGTGGTCTGGCAGGCTCCAAGGCTACAGACACTCATTCCGGGAATCAAAAGATCAGTCTCATGCAACACCAAAGTGACCTTGCAAGACTTGGCTGCTCCAACAAGAAGCTCATGCATGCTGTAATATGCTCCACAAAGTTGATCTTTGATCAAGCTCAGTGCAGTGTCTGGCAGGCTTTGAGGCTACAGTCACTCATTCCGGGAACCAAAAGATCCATCTTATGCACCATGAAACCGACCTTGCAAATACTTGGCTGCTCTAACAAGGAGCTCATGCACGCTGTAAATGCGCTCCACAAAGTTAATCCCTGATCAGGGCTCAGCACCTTGGTCTGACAACCCCAAGGCTAAAGACACTCATTCCGGGAATCAAAAGATCAGTTTCATGCAACATGAAAGTGACCTTGCAAGACTTGGCTGCTCCAACAAGGAGCTCATGCATGCTGTAAATGCGCTCCACAAAGTTAATCCATGATAAAGCTCAGCGTCATGGTCTGACAAGCCCAAGGCTACAGACACTCATTCCGGGAATCAAAAGATCAGACTCATGCAACATGAAAGTGACCTTGCTAAAATGTAGCTGCTCCAACAAGGAGCTCATGCATGCTGTTATGCACTCCACTAAGTTTATTCATGATCAAGCTCAGCACAGTGGTCTGGCAGGCTCTAATGCTACAGACACTCATTCCGGTATTCAAAAGATCAGTCTCATGCAACACCAAAGTAACCTTGCAAGACTTGGCTGCTCCAACAAGAAGCTCATGCATGCTGTAATATGCTCCACAAAATTGATCTTTGATCAAGCTCAGCGCAGTGTCTGGCAGGCTCCAAGGCTACAGTCACTCATTCCGGGAATCAAAAGATCCATCTTATGCAACATGAAACCGACCTTGCAAGAGATGGCTGCTCCAACAAGGACCTCATGCATGCTGTAGATGTGCTCCACAAAGTTTGATCAATGATCAAGCTCAGCGCAGTGGTCTGGCAGGCTCCAAGGCTACAGACACTCATTCCGGGAATCAAAAGATCAGTCTCATGCAACATGAAAGTGACCTTGCAAGACTTGGCTGCTCCAACAAGGAGCTCATTCATGCTGTAATATGCTCCACAAAGTTGATCTTTGATCAAGCTCAGTGCAGTGTCTGGCAGGCTCCAAGGCTACAGTCACTCATTCCGGGAACCAAAAGATCCATCTTATGCAACATGAAACCAACCTTGCAAATACTTGGCTGCTCCAACAAGGAGCTCATGCATGCTGTTAATTCGCTCCACAAAGTTAATCCCTGACCAGGCTCAGCACCTTGGTCTGACAAACCTAAGGCTACAAACACACATTCCGGGAATCAAAAGTTCCATCTCTTGCAACATGAAGTGAATTTGCAAGACTTGGCTGCTCCAACAAGGATCTCACGCATGCTCTAAATGTGCTCAGAACAAAGTTGTTCTATGATCAAGCTCAGCACCGTGGTCTGACAAGCCCAAGGCTACAGACACTCATTCCGGGAATCATAAGATCAGACTCACGCAACATGAAAGCAACCTTGCAAGACTTGGCTGCTCCAACAAGGAGCTCATGCATGCTGTTATGCACTCCACTAGGTTTATTCATGATCAAGCTCAGCGCAGTGGTCTGGCAGGCTCTAATGCTACAGACACTCATTCCGGTATTCAAAAGATCAGTCTCATGCAACACCAAAGTGACCTTGCAAGACTTGGCTGCTCCAACAAGAAGCTCATGCATGCTGTAATATGCTCCACAAAATTGATCTTTGATCAAGCTCAGCGCAGTGTCTGGCAGGCTCCAAGGCTACAGTCACTCATTCCGGGAATCAAAAGATCCATCTTATGCAACATGAAACCAACCTTGCAAGAGATGGCTGCTCCAACAAGGACCTCATGCATGCTGTAATGTGCTCCACAAAGTTTGATCAATGATCAAGGTCAGCGTAGTGGTCTGGCAGGCTCCAAGGCTACAGACACTCATTCCGGGAATCAAAAGATCAGTCTCATGCAACACAAAAGTGACCTTACAAGACTTGGCTGCTCCAACAAAAAGCTCATACATGCTTTAGATGTGCTCCACAAAGTTATTCTATGATCAAGCTCAGCGCAATGGTCTGGCAGGCTCCAATGCTATAGACACTCATACCAGGAATCAAAAGATCAGTATCATGCAACATGATAGTGACCTTGCAAGACTTGGCTGCTCCAACAAGAAGCTCATGCATGCTGTAATGTGCTCCATAAGGTGATCTATGATCAAGCTCAGCCTTGGTCTGGCAGGCTCCAATGCTAAAGACACTCATTCCGGGAATCAAAAGATCAGTCTCATGCAACATGAAAGTGACCTTGCAAAAACTTTGCTGCTCCAACAAGGAGCTCATGCATGCTGTAAATGCGCTCCACAAAGTTAATCCATGATAAAGCTCAGTGTCATGGTCTGACAAGCCGAAGGCTAAAGACACTCATTCCGGGGTGCAAAAGATCAGTCTCATGCAACATGATAGTGACCTTGCTAAAACATAGCTGCTCCAACAAGGAGCTCATGCATGCTGTAAATGCGCTCCACAAAGTTAATCCATGATAAAGCTCAGCGTCGTGGTCTGACAAGCCCAAGGCTACAGACACTCATTCCGGGAATCAAAAGATCCATCTCATGCAACATGAAAGCAACCTTGCAAGACTTGGCTGCTCCAACAAGGAGCTCATGCATGCTGTTATGTGCTCCACTAGGTTTATTCATGATCAAGCTCAGCGCAGTGGTCTGGCAGGCTCCAAGGCTACAGACACTCATTCCGGTATTCAAAAGATCAGTCTCATGCAACACCAAAGTAACCTTGCAAGACTTGGCTGCTCCAACAAGAAGCTCATGCATGCTGTTAATGTGCTCCACAAAAGATTCATAATGCTCAGCGCAGAGGTCTGGCAGGCTCCAAGGCTACAAACACTCATTCCAGGAATCAAAAGATCAGTCTCATGCATCATGATAGTGACCTTGCTAAAACATAGCTGCTCCAACAAGGATCTCATGCATGCTGTGAATGCGCTTCACAAAGTTGATCCATGATTAAGCTCAGCGCAGTGGTCTGACAAGCCCAAGGCTACAGACACTCATTCCGGGAATCAAAAGATCAGTCTCATGCAACATGAAAGCAACCTTGCTAAAACATAGCTGCTCCAGCAATGATCTCATGCATGCTGTGAATGCGCTTCAAAAAGTTAATCCATGATCAAGCTCAGCGCAGTGGTCTGACAAGCCCAAGGCTACAGACACTCATTTCGGGAATCAAAAGATCAGACTCATGCAACATGAAAGCAACCTTGCAAGACTTGGCTGCTCCAGCGGTATGATCACTCAAGTTGATTTGTGCACGTGGCACTGCATGCCAAAGATCAGTCAAAGACCTTTGCTAAAACTTGGCTGCTCAACAAGGTGCTCATGCTGTGAATGCACTCCACAAAGTTGATTCATGATGCTCAGCGCAGTGGTCTGGCAGGCTCCAAGGCTACAGACACTCATTCCGGGAACCAAAAGATCAGTCTCTTGCAACACCAAAGTGACCTTGCTAAAACATAGCTGCTCCAACAAGGATCTCATGCATGCTGTGAATGCGCTTCACAAAGTTAATCCATGATCAAGCTCAGCGCAGTGGTCTGACAAGCCCAAGGCTACAGACACTCATTCCGGGAATCAAAAGATCAGACTCATGCAACATGAAAGCAACCTTGCAAGACTTGGCTGCTCCAACAAGGAGCTCATGCATGCTGTTATGCGCTCCACTAAGTTTATTCATGATCAAGCTCAGCGCAGTGGTCTGGCAGGCTCCAAGGCTACAGACACTCATTCCGGGAATCAAAAGATCAGTCTCATGCAACACCAAAGTGACCTTGCAAGACTTGGCTGCTCCAACAAGGAGCTCATGCATGCTGTAAATGCGCTCCACAAAGTTAATCCATGATAAAGCTCAGTGTCATGGTCTGACAAGCCCAAGGCTACAAACACTCATTCCGGGAATCGAAAGATCAGTTTCAAGCAACATGATAGTGACCTTGCTGAAACATAGCTGCTCCAACAAGGATCTCATGCATGCTGTGAATGCGCTCCACAAAGTTGATTCATGATCAAGCTCAACACCTTGGTCTGACAGGCTCTAAGGCTACAGACACTCATTCTGGGAATCAAAAGATCCATCTCATGCAACATGAAAGCAACCTTGCAAGACTTGGCTGCTCCAACAAGGAGCTCATGCATGCTGTTATGCGCTCCACAAAGTTAATCCCTGATCAAGCTCAGCGCCTTGGTCTTTTCATGATCAAGCTCAGCGTCATGGTCTGACAAGCCCAAGGCTACAGACACTCATTCCGGGAATCAAAAGATCAGACTCATGCAACATGAAAGCGACCTTGCAAGACTTGGCTGCTCCAACAAGAAGCTCATGCATGCTGTAATGTGCTCCACAAAGTTGATTCATAATGCTCAGCGCAGTGTCTAACAGGCTCCAAGGCTACAGTCACTTACTTCGGGAACTAAAAGATCCGTCTCATGCATCATGAAAGTGACCTTGCAGAGACTTGCAAGGACAGCATGCGTGCAAGGCTCAGTTGACTATGAAGCTTTTCCAACCCGGCTGTCTGTTGACATCCTACCTCCAGCATCATGCGGAGGTATACCATTAAATGGATTGCATATCCTGCATCCTTTATGCATGCCTAGTAACCGCAGAGACTCAGATTGAAGCTGGCTGGTACATGCCTATGGCTATTGAGTGTATTGGTTTTGAATAGCTGAAACCATGGTTGAGCCCAACCCTGGTCATTTTACTGAAGGGTTTGAAGATATACCATTGAATGGATTGCATATCCTTTATCCTTTATGCATGCCTAGCAACCGCAGAGACTCACTGGCTGGCACATGGCTACCATTGAATGGATTGCATATCCTGCATCCTTTATGCATGCCTAGCAACCGCAGAGACTCAGATTGAAGCTGGCTGGCACATGCCTATGGCTATTGAGTGTGTTTGTTTTGAATAGCTGAAACCATTGATGAACCCAACCCCAGTCATTTTACCAGAGGGTTTGAAGGTATACCATTGAGTGGATTGCACATCCTGCATCCTTTATGCATGCCTAGCAACCGCAGAGACTCATATTGAAGCTGGCTGGCACATGGCTATGGCTATTGAGTGTGTTTATATTTGAGTAGCTGGACCCATGCGAACCCAACCCCAGTCATTTTACTGGAGGGTTTGAAGGTATACCATTGAATGGATTGCACATCCTGCATCCTTTATGCATGCCTAGCAACTGCAAAGACTCAGATTGAAGCTGGCTGGCACATGGCCATTGAGTGTGTTTGTATTTGAGTAGCTGAAGTTATGGCTGAACCCAACCCTAGTCATTTGACTGGAGGGTTTGAAGGTATACCATTGAATGGATTGCACATCCTGCATTCTTTATGCATGCCTAGCAACCGCAGAGCCTCACTGACTGGCACATGGCTATGGCTATTGAGTGTGTTTGTTTTGAATAGCTGAAACCATTGATGAACCCAACCCCAGTCATTTTACCAGAGGGTTTGAAGGTATACCATTGAGTGGATTGCACATCCTGCATCCTTTATGCATGCCTAACAACCGCAGAGCCTCACTGGCTGGCTCATGGCTATGGCTATTTAGTGTTTTTGTATTTGAATTAACCATGGCTGAACCCAACCCCGGTCATTTTACTGGAGGGGTTGAAGGTATAACATTGAATGGATTGCACATCCTGCATTCTTTATACATGCCTAGCAACCGCAGAGACTCAGATTGAAGCTGGCTGGCACATGCCTATGGCTATTGAGTGTGTTTTTATTTGAGTAGCTGGACCCATGCCGAACCCAACCCCGGTCGTTTTCCTGGAGGAGTTGTAGGTATACCATTTAATGAATTGCACATCCTGCATTCTTTAACCTAGCAACCGAAGAGACTCATATTGAAGCTGAATGGCCCATGGATATGGCTATTGAGTGTGTTTGTATTTGAGTAGCTAAAACCCATGCTGAAACTAACCCTGGTCATTTCCTGGCGGGTTTGTAGGTAAACCATTTAATGAATTGCACATCCTGCATCCTTTAATCCATGCCTAGCAACCAAAGAGACTCATATTGAAGCTGGCTGGCTCCTGGCTATGGCTATTGAGTGTGTTTGTATTTGAATAGCTGAAACCATTGATGAACCCAACCCTAGTCAGTTTACTGGAGGGTTTGAAGGTATACCATTCATTGGATTGTACTTCCTGCATCCTTTAATTCATGCCTAGCAACTGCAGAGACTCATATTGAAGCAGGCTGGCTCATGGCTATGGCTATTGAGTGTGTTTAAATTTGAGTACTGAAACCCATTGCTGGAACCCAACCCGGTCATTTTACTGGAGGGTTTGAAGGTATACCATTGAATGGATTTGCACATCCTGCATCTTTTTATACATGCCTAGCAAACCGCAAGAGACTCATATTGAAGGATGGCTCATGGCTATGGCTATTGAGTGTTTTTATTTGAATAGCTGAAACCCATGCTGACCCACCGTCATGCCCTGCAACGCACTCATATTGACTGGCGCTGTGTACCAACCACCATCTGTTTTGAATGGATTGCACATCTCCTTTATGCATGCCCTAGCCACCAGGCATATTGAAGCAGCTGGCTCATGGCTATGGCTATTGAGCGTGTTTTATTTGAATAGCTGGAAACCATCAACCCAACGCTCATTTTTCCTGTGAGCTTTGTATAATTGAATGGATTGCACATCCTGCATATCCATCCTAGCAACCACAGAACTCATTGTGAAGCAGCTGAGCTCATGGCTATGGCTTTGCGTGTGTTTGTATTTGAATAGCTGAAACCATTGCTGAACCCAACCTTTCCTGTTTTGTAGTAAAATTGAATGGTGCACATCTTCCATGCCCTAGAACCAGAATTTGAAACAGCTGGCTCATGGCTATGGCTATTGGTGTGTTTGTTTAAACACTCAACCCCGTCATTTTCCTGAAGGTTGTGGTATACCATTGAATGAACTCACCTGCATCTACACCCCAACTCAGCAATATTTTTGTTTGTATTTGAACTGAACCCAACCTCGTCATGTTCCTGGAGGGTTTGTAGGTATGAATGGTTGCACACACATCCTTTATGCATGCACGGAACGCGTCATATTGAAGCAGCTGGCTGCTTGGCTTTTGTTGTTTTTTGATTCTACCAACCCTCATTTTCCTGGAGAGTTTGTAGGTATACCATTGAATGGTTTCCAATCCCTTTATACTTGCAACCGCAGAAGACACATATTGAAGCTGTGGCGGGCTCTTGGCTGCTATTGAGTGTGTTTGTGTTATTTAAGTAGCTGAAACCATTGCTGAACCCACCCGTCATTTTCCTGGATGGTTTTGAAGACAACATTGAATTATGCATCCTGCATCCTTTAGCATGCCCTAGCAACCACAGGAGACTCAGATTGAAGCTGGCTGGCTCATGGCTATGGCTATTGGGTGTGTTTATATTTGGGGTAGCTGGACCCATCTGAACCATTTTTCCTGGAGTTGTATATGAATTGACTTCCTGCATCTTTTATCCATCCCTGCACCAAACTCAGATTGAAGCTCTGGCTCATCTATCTTTTTTGTGATACTGACCTTGCCAAACCACGTTTGTAACCATTGAATGGATTGTATTCCTCTCTTCATGCCTAGCAACCGCAGGAGGAGAACTCATATTGAACTGGCTGGCTCATGACTATGGCTATTGAGTGTGTTTGTATTTGAACAGCTGAAACCATTGCTGAACCGTCATTTTACTGGAGGTTTTTGAGTATACTATTGAATGGAATGCACATCCTGCATCCTTTATGCATGCCTCAACACGAGACTCATATTGAAGCCGGCTGATACATGCTATGGCTATTGTTGTTTTTTTTTTCTGAACCCTCGGTTGACTCCTGCATCTTTTGCACTGCCTCAAGGACCTCAGCTGCTGGCTTCTTTTTGTTGCTGGCCTAACCCTACTCATTTTGGGGTGATACTTGAATCAAGCGCATCTTTATCTCCTCAAGACTAGATGGATGCTGGTGTCCGCTTTTGCCCAACGTAGTTGAATGGATGCAACCTGCATCTTTTATTCATACCTAGCAACCGCAAACTCAAACTTTTGATGCAGCTGGCCGGTTGCTTCGAGTGTGTTTGTGGCATCCTGGAGGGGTTTGTAGTAAGATTCACCATCTTTTGCATGCCTAGCAACCGCAGAACTCATATTGAAGCAGATGGCTCATGCTATCTATTGATTGTTTGTATTGAATCTGAAACCTCTGCACACAACCCCGGTCATTTTACTGGATTTGAAGGTATACCATTGAATGGATTGCACATCCTGCATCCTTTACATGCCTAGCAACCGCAGAGACTCAGATTGAGCTGGCTGGCACATGCTGCTATTGAGTGTGTTTGTTTTTGTACTGAACGAACCCAACCCGGTCATTTGACTGGAGGGTTTGAAGGTATACCATTGAATGGATTGCACATCCTGCATTCTTTATGCATGCCTAGCAACCGCAGAGCCTCACTGACTGGCACATGGCTATGGCTATTGAGTGTGTTTGTATTTGAATAGCTGAAACCATGGCTGAACCCAACCCTAGTCAGTTTACTGGAGGGTTTGAAGGTATACCATTGAATGGATTGCACATCCTGCATCCTTTATACATGCCTAGCAACCGCAGAGACTCATAATGAAGCTGGATGGCCCATGGCTACAGCTATTGAGTGTGTTTATATTTGAGTAGCTGGACCCATGCCGAACCCAACCCCAGTCATTTTCCTGGAGGCGTTGTAGGTATACCATTGAATGGATTGCACATCCTGCATCCTTTAAGCATTCCTAGCAACCGCAGAGCCTCATATTGAAGCTAGATGGCCCATGGATATGGCTATTGAGTGTGTTTGAATAGCTGAAACCCATGTGCCTGTCAGACACCACCAAAACCCACCCAACCCCAGTCATTTTACTGGAGGGTGTGAAAATAGACCATTGAACGGATTGCAAATCCTACTTCCATAATCCATGCCTTGCAACTGCAGAGACTCATATTGAAGCAGGCTGGCTCATGGCTATGGCTATTGAGCATGTTTGTATTTGAATAGCTGAAACCATTGATGAACCCAACCCCAGTCCTTTTACTGGTAGGTTTGAAGGTATACCATTGAATTGATTGCACATTCTGCATCCTTTATGCATGCCTAGCCACCGCCGAGACTCAGATTGAAGCTGGCTGGCACATGGCTATGTCTGTTGAGTGTGTTTATATTTGAGGAGCTGGACCCATGCCAAACCCAATCCCAGTCGTTTTCCTGGAGGAGCTGTAGGTATACCATTGAATGGATTGCACATCCTTCATCCTTACTGCGTGCCTAGCAACCACAGAGACTCATATTGCATCTGGCTGCCCCGTGGCTAGGACTATTGAGTGTGTTTGAATAGCTGAAGCCCATGTGCCTGCCAGCCACCACCAAACCCCACCCAACCCCACCCAACCCCGGTCATTTTACTGGAGGGTTTGAAGGTATATGGTTGAATGGATTGCACATCCTGGATCCTATGTCCATGTCTAGCAACCGCAGAGACTCAGATTGAAGTTTGCTGGCACATGGCTATGGCTATTTAGTGTGTCTGAATAGCTGAAACCGTTGTGCCTGCCAGCCACCACCAAACCCCACCCAACCCCGGTCATTTTACTGGAGGGTGTGAAGATAAACCATTGAACTGATTGCAAATCCTACATCCTTTATGCATGCCTAGCAACCGCAGAGACTCATATTGAAGCAGGCCAGCTCATGGCAATTGAGTGTGTCTGTATTTGAATAGCTGAAAATGTTGCTGTACCCAACTCCAGTCATTTTTCTGGAGGGTTTGAAGGTACACCATTGATTAGATTACACATCCTGCATCCTATGGGCATGCCTAGCAACCGCAGAGACTCATATTGAAGCTGGATGGCCCGTGGCTATGGCTATTGAGTGTGTTTGAATAGCTGAAACCGTTGTGTCTGCCAGCCATTACCAAACCCCAGCCATTTTATTGGAGGAGTTGTAGGTATAAAATAATATCACATCCTTTATGTGTAGAGTATAAGTGACTCGCGAGTGTGTTTTTGTCGCACTGTCAGTGCAGCCGAAACCATGCTGACCCAACCCGTCAAATTCCGGAGGAGTTGTAGGTATACCATTGAATAAATTGCACATCCTGCATCCCATGTCCATGCCTAGCAACCGCAGAGACTCAGATTGAAGCTGGCTGGCACATGGCTAGGGCCATTGAGTGTGTTTTATTGACTGTAAATGTTTTCCCTGCCAGCCACCACCCAACTCAAACTTACCTTGGTGATTAGTGTAGAAGGAACAGGTAGGTACTTGACTGTGAACTCACAATTTGCATCCAGGCTCAGATAGTGTAAGGTTGCTAAAACGATGATAGTGGCTACCGGTAGTACTTTTTGGCCAACATATTGGTTAGCTGTCACCAATCACATTGCAGTCTACTAAGGGACCAGCCAGGCAAATTTTCTTGTAGCGCACCTGCAATAAGGATGTTAGCACCATTCTGGCTTGATTTGGGCATACACATGGCTCTAGGTAGGGCATTTGAAAATAACAGCATCTGCTGGCTGAGACTGGTGACAAGTTGTCAACAGTCACAATGCCGTCTACTGAGGGACCAGCCAGGCAGTTTTTTTGTAGCGCAGGCTGAATAATGATGTTGGCACCATTCTGGTGTAATTTGGGTGTATACAGGGCATTTTATAGGGGCAATTATACGTCACAGCATCTGCGGGCTGAGACTGGTGAGAAGTTCTCAAAAGTCACATTGCAGTCTACTGAGACACCAGCCAGGTATGCCATCTTGTAGCGCAGACTGAATAATGATGTTGGCACCATTCTGGTGTGATTTGGGCTTATACAGGGCATGTTATAGGGGCAATTGAATGTCACAGCATCTGCAGGCTGAGACTGGTGACAACCTGTCACCAATCACATTGCAGTTTACTGAGACACCAGCCAGGCATGCCATCCTATAGCGCAGACTGAATAATGATGTTGGCACCACTCTGGTGGGATTTGGGCGTATACAGGGCATCTTACAGGGGCAACTGAATGTCACAGCATCTGCGGGCTGAGACTGGTGACAACTTGTCAATAATCACATTGCAGTCTACTGAGACACCAGCCAGGCATGCCACCTTGTAGCGCAGACTAAATAATGATGTTGGCACCATTCTGGTCTGATTTGTGTGTATACAGGGCATGTTACAGGGGCGTTTGAATGTCACGGCATCTGCGGGCTGAGACTGGTGAGAAGTTCTCACCAAGCACATTTCAATCTACTGAGACACCAGCCAGGCATGCCATCTTGTAGCGCAGACTGAATAATGATGTTGGCACCATTCAGGTGTGATTCGGGCTTATGCAGGGCATGTTATAGGGGCAATTCACAAAGGAACCAGCTCCATGGTGCTACAGTGCATGGCCTTCCAAATTTACCCCCAATTGTAGTCTTACTCCATCAATCCTGTTTGGCTATGCTTGGGGACATGCTTGCGGTGAGATTGGTGCATAAAAATCATCCATAGCTGATTTTTAGCAGCTATGGTATGGGAGGGCATATAAGACATCCACACAGAAACCAGTTCCATGGTGCTATAGTGCATGGCCTTCCAAACCTACCCCCAATTGTAGTCCTGCTCCATCAATCCTGTTGGGCTATGCTTGGCACTGTGTGGATGTCTGCCCTACCAAACAACTGATGCTGCACGTGAGCTGGGAATGAGTGATACGCACCAATCTTCCTGCATATGTGTCCCCGAGCATAGCCAGATCAGAATTATGGAACAAAACTATTGGTGGTAGTCATTGATGGCCACAACCATGGTGGAGTAGATGGGTTGATAGAAAAAAACTCTGTTTAAGAATCCAAACTAATCAGACTATGGCTGTGATTGTCTTTTTACCCATTGCCACTTCATACAAGGTTTATTTGAGGTACTAAGACACATACAATGCTGGTGAACTCATGTTATCCCAACAAAACAAGAGTAGAAATGCTGTGTTCCATGCAACTGGACAAAATGCAGCAGAGCGGCAGATCCCAATTAGGCTACTTTAAGTATGGAGTCTGCCTGCTAACTGTAATTTGAAAAATACCTTTAAAGCCATCATCCTTTGGTACTTCAGAGCAGAGCGCACTCATTAACAACTAATCCAACCATATTCTGTTTATGTGTGATGGTCAAACTGTTGGTTCAATCACAAGATTAAATATGATGACAAAGCTTCTGGCTAGCAGTAGCTAGCTGCTGTCGTATCACGACTCAACGGGACACGTCACGAGGCTCATCGAGATTGTTCGCAAGTTCCTTCGGATCTTGTTCGGCCTCGTCGGAGACGCCAACAAGCTGTCTCTTCAAGTGTCGACATCTACTAGTGCTGTAATAGCTTTGCACCTAGTAGTAGTGATATAGGAAGGGGCTGCTGGGAGGACTTGTTTCACAGAGACGCCAGCAGTTTGCCTGCGAAATATCGTTGCAAATTTGTTTTGGATTCAGATTCCGGTCCGAGATTCTCCGACGGCAGCGACCATGACGAGCAACGGCATTTTCCTCCTAATGTCAATGATGAGTCTCCAATTATCAAGTCAAGGCATGGTGAACGCGTTTCAAGTGTCTCATAGCTCTCCGCGAGACGCTACATTGAAGCTGCTTGGTACGTTTCACTACCGTATTGCATCCGAAACGATTCCGACGCCAGGCACATTGAACTAACTGCATTTTTTCTTACTCTTGTTATTCAAGCAGCTCAATCAGCACTTCATAAAGACGATGAATCAAGTCCAGCTTCCGGTAAGCGTCCGTCTACGTCGTTGCCTCCTCGATCCAAAAAGAAGAATGGGCCAAAGAACAAGAAGAAATGGGTCGATTCATCCAATGCAGTAAATCCATCGGAAGAAGGATTTTCCGAGTTTCATGTTTCGCAATACTTGCGCGGATCTTCCAATTTGTTTCGAAAGATGAAAATGGAGGGCGACTTGAACGGGGCGGCTGCCTCAAGCACCTCTTGTACACGAGGCGCGCCGCAGAGCCTCGACGGCCGCACCGTTTTGGTATTGAACGCCGACTACCAACCAATGTCATATTTGCCACTGAGTCTTTGGCATTGGCAGGAAGCCGTCAAGGCTGTATTCGCGGAAAAGGTGACTGTCGTGGACGTGTATCCGAACATTACCATTCGATCCGCCAACGTTGCCGTGCGACTTCCATCGGTGATTGCCTTGCGCGACTATGTTCCAACGCAAAAGTATTTGCACAAGCATTCGCCGGCGTTTACGAAACGAAACGTCTTTTTGCGAGACGAGTATCGCTGCCAATACTGCAACGTTCAATTCAATAGCAAGGACCTTTCGCTGGATCATGTGTTGCCTCGATGCCTTGGTGGACGCTTGAACTGGGAGAATAGCGTCGCCTGCTGCAAACTTTGCAACGGACGCAAAGGCTCATTGACGCTCAAGGAGATTTCGCGCGTCGGCATGAAGCTTTCCCGGCCGCCGTTTGTGCCGTCGCAGTTTGAACTCTCGCGGATTGCCGCCAGCATGCTGCTTCCACGCAAAGTACATGCGACCTGGCATCCGTATCTGGGGATTATTCATGAATCTGCTGCTGTCAACGAAAATAGCCATTGGCGGAGTCCAGCAAATGGTCCACCAGGCAATATGGCGCAAGTGCTGCTGTCGGATGAGGGATACGCGGCTTGAGCCAGCGTGAATGTCATGGAGTGGAGCAATTTCTTTGCCGAGCGTGGAACTCTTGAGACGTGAAATGTATATAATCAATAATTAGACTTGACTCTCTATAATAATAAAAAGGTCAAATTAATCATACTATGGTCTACAAGAAGCAGCAATTCCGTTTCAATCTCATCCGAATCGTCTCGTACTCGCGTCACTTCAGCCAAGTGACATCCATTTACAAGGCCGCCAATTCTGCTTCCAACGCCTTCATATCATCCTCCTCCTTCTTTGCAAGTTTTGGCATCTTCGAGTCGGGTACCGTCGGTAGCGTCTCCAATCCAGTCATTGGTGGCGCAAGTAGCTCAGCCTCCAGGTCGGCCGTCTCCAACGCATTGAGTTCCGCCATGAGCTCGTCCTCATCCGTCATGTCCACCGCTCCCGAAATGGCAAGATTAATTTCGCCCGCCAGCTCCATCTCCTCTCGCACGCCTTCCATAATATCTTCTGCTTGGTCAACGTCAATTTCGGTTCTAATCTTTTGCATGGCACTCGTTCCCTGCGCCATGGCTTTAAAGGTTTCGGCGTTCTGAGCCGCCGACTCCAAGCCAATCACCTGCGTCTCCAATGTCATTTTAATGTTTTGAATCTTGTCATACTCGGCTTCAAACATTTTCTTGCGCTTCATGCATGCAAGAGCGCCTGTAGTAATAGTAGTGATATGGAGTCAGTCGCGTCCGTCAAACGCGCAGTGAAGATGAAGCGGTTAACAAAGCATCCAAATCATGCTGCAAATTCCAATGATTTTCTTTCCGTACCTTTCTTGTCTCCCTTGGCCATTTTCGCCTTGGCTTCCACGACGACCGTATCAATCTTGCGCTGAATATGCTCCTCCCTGATGGGCGATTGACGAGACATGAAAGTGCAAGCAAGCTCGTGAGTTGCAGCAAATTACATCACCGCCAACCATTCTCAATACAATCACTATTGTACTCACCGCTTTTCTTGATTGGAAATAGTTTCGCGCAGCTTGACAATGGTAACTTGAGGGTCCGACGTTCGAACGACCGAGGTAGCAGAGACGGTCGACGGTTCCGGAGCCTTTTTCTTTCCAAACACGTTCCACATGCTGGCTATGTAACGAGGCGATTTTGCGTATGCGTACGCAAGCTAATATAATTGTAAACGCTATGTATATATTCTATCAAGAAGGAAGGAACCGCTTCGTCTCCTTCACAACGAGTCCATTGTCGCATCACGCGGAACAAGACAACGGTCGCACCGGCGATTTTCGCGTGGAGGGAAGACGACGTCAAGCCCACGTCATAAGGCAATAGTGTAAAACGAGTGCCAGTGAAAAGTGCGTCAGAAGGCAATAGTACGAAACGAGTGCCAGTGAAAACTGAGTCATAAGGCAATATTATGAAACGAGTGCCAGTGTCAATTACGTCACTAGGCAATATTACGAAACGGATGCCAGTGTCAATTACGTCACAATACAATATTACAAAACGGGTGCCAGTGAAAACTACGTCATGCAGGCATTAGTACGAAACGAGTGCCAGTGAAAACTACGTCACCAGAAACTGTAACGACCATGGCCAACATCATCAGCCGATCAATCCATCATCACCATCATTTGCACCATGAGATTGACAAGGATACGACTGGCGCTGCTTTCCTCAATGGCGACTGCATGTTGCTGCTTGACAGTGAATGATGCGATGGAATCTGAGCTTTCTCGTACGTCGAATGATCCGCGAGTGCCAATCGAGAAACACGACCACAACTTGATCATTGCTCCGTCTCCATCTACCGGTAGACGATTGGAGGAGCTAACACCTACCATGTAAGCTCATACAAAGAAGAATGTTTTATAGTCAATAACGCATAGTATATAAGTTGTTGGTGTAAGGATTTCCATGAATTTTTTGTGTATGTCTCTCATGACATTCACTCGCTGCCTTCGACACTGACAATACAGACAGCCTACCACTACTTGGCGTCCAACGACGACTTGGTATCCGACGACGACTCCCTATCCAACTGTGAGACCCACGTTAAAGCAGCAGCAGCAGGAGCTTGACTACAAGCCCTACGAAAATACAGGCTACCATGAGCCTCGATTGGTGCAGCCGACGACCATGGACGCTTCACCTTTTGCTTCCAAGCAGACGTCTACTACTACGACGACGGAACAAACCAGCAGCAGCAGCAGCAGCAGCAGCAGCAGCAGCAACAGCAGCAACAACAGTCATACACCAAGCAGACATGGCGATGGCAATACTCCGGCGCGCGCCGTGGACGACGACGACACTGCTTCCGTCACTACGGCCTCCACTCGCACCGTGCAGCAACCTGCTTCGTCCGGCGGCGGAGGCTTTGGTCTTGGCGTTGGACTGCTGCTCGCCGTCTTTGTCGCGGCAGGACTCTTGTCGCATCATAACACGCGGCAACGAAACCAGCAGTTGCCAACCAGTGGTTTGGAACTGTTTGACGTGCCACAACGTTCCTCGCGAATGGGATTTGGCGGCGGCTATTCGGATGTTCCAGAGGCGGACATACGAGGGCCAAATCGAGATTACAATATTTGATACGTGAGGCATGATGAGAGCTAATACAGTATCATACTGCCGGACATGCATGTTGCCGGGCGAGCGCCCTCATTGTCGCATAAAATCAATTTTGTTCCGTGTTTCGAGTGACAAGGGCCGTCGAGGCAGATTGTGCTAGATCGGAGAGTACATGTAGCGTCGGCGGTCATCGTTAAAATTGTTGCAGTCGATAGTTCTTTGAATTCTGTGTACCTATCGTGCATCGTTTCTGGTAGCTAAAGCTCCCATGGCGGAAGATGATGGCTCCAGACCCAGCCACTAGTATCCCATTCATTTTTATATGATGCAGATGCTTGCCATGTACGACGCGAACATTGCAATTTGCATTCCGCCACATACTCGTACAAGGTTTCAAAATGGCAATACTGCGACACGCGACACTGAATCTACAAAGATTCTAAACGAACAACAAGACTACTAAAAAATGACTTGATTGCTATTGCTAGCGTGATGGCTTTAACGTAATCACTTGATTGACATGCATAACAGAAAGCGCTTTTACCGAGTGACTTTCATATTTCTTTAGTCGTACTTGTCACGTTCCATTTAGAATCCAACATCAGAGTCATCACCGTCCTCCGCATCATCTTCCGCTCCCTGCATGGCGAGATCATCAATGTTATCCACCTTGGCGCGAGGAGCGTTCGGATCAAAGCAATCGGCCAGTATCGCCTTGGCGGCATCCTCCGCTAGATTCTCCGTGACCATTTGACGAAGGCGGTCATTCTCCTCGCGCAACGCGTAGTAGTCGTTTCGGAGTGACTCGATGAGAAACTTGGTGCGGACGCCCGACTTTTTGATCTTGTCCTTCTTGGATTTCTTGTCTTCTGACATTGTAGTGTAGATGGAAGTAGAATGTAAGTGAGGAGACGAGTTGGTTGGTTGGTCGACTTGATTGGGTCACTTTCGATGGAACGAAACTGATCGACGAGCGATGTGTGGTGTCAAGTGAGGCGAGGTTGAGGCGCGGATCCAGATCTTTTCCGGGTGATGGACTTTCTCCGACTAAAAAGAATATGTCATAGTCATGCAGAAAGTGCTTTGAATAGCCCGAACAAGGCCATTCGGGTAAGCATGTCATGTTTAAGAGTCATCATGACCTTTGATGAGTGTTTTCCAGTATTCAACCTACACTGGATAATGTCTGTAGCTATTGATAGTACTAATTGAGAAACATAGAATGCATAAAACAGTTTCAATGCATAATGGGGGCAGCTCCAGAAGCCTCCCCAATTATAGCCTGGTTAAAGGCAATAGCAAAAATAGTTCTGAATCAGTTCTCCACGTTCTTTTTCAGGATATAATCGGAACGCAAAATGCCACTCGCACGACTGATCAGCCTCCCCGCTTCCGCACGCTTCCTCGTCGCGTCCTTTCGCGCACACTTTCGTCCCACACCTTCTTCGCTCATAGCAATCGCCTTGGGTCTGTTACACTTTATCACAGTTGCAAAGCAAGCAGTATAATCGAATTGCAACGTTCTATAGCATCTGAAACGTTGCTCTCGTAGACAGTAGACGTCGAGAGATGCACAACGACAAGCTCGCGCAGTCTTCCACGCTCATTTCGCAAGCAACTCCTTCTACCGCCACAAAACTCCCGAGCCGCCGGAGCCTTCGAAGATTTCGATCCAGTCAAAGCAAGATAAACATGAATCAGCAACAGCAGCAGCATGGACGGCGACTGAATGCCAACGACTCTTTACGCGAAACTCTGACGGAACTAAAATGTATGGAGGAGAATGATTCGCTTCGAATCAAGGCGCTCGACTGGTTGGAACGCATCCTTGCGAAATGGTCATTTGCATGCAGCAATGAGCGTCATCATGGAAACTCTACGAGCAGCAGTAAGCGAAACGATGAGGACGACGAAGACTCTGCGTCGCCATGCAAAAAGAAGGCGCGCGCTCCTGCAGTCATGGTCAACAATTGGCAGCGACCTCGACCGATTCTAATTACCTTTGGGTCATACCGCTTGGGCGTCCATCGGCCTTGCTCGGACCTTGACTTGCTGGTTCTAGCTCCCGCTCATTGCAGTCGCGACGACTTTTTCGGCTCGCTCGTGCAACTACTCCAGCAGCAGTCTGACTCCATCATTCGGCAGGTGCACCCCATTCCAACGGCGTACACTCCCGTCATTAAATTCACTCTCTACGGCATCTCGGTAGACTTGCTCTTTGCCAAGGGAAACTCGGCTGCAATGCAGCAGTATCAATTGAAGCGACCGAATCCGCTACTGCTCGTCAACTCCAAGGAGAAGTGTTTCAACGACCATCGGTCGGACGAATACTTGATTCACGACGCCGACTTGGCGGACCAGGATGAAGCTGGCGTGCGCTCATTGAACGGCGCTCGCGTCAGTCAAATGATATTGGAAAAGGTGTCACCTCATTTACCAACCTTTCGCATCGTCTTGGCCGCTGTCAAGGAGTGGGCCATGGCCAAGGGCATTTACAGCAACGTGATGGGCTTTCTTGGCGGCATCAATTACGCCATTATGGTTGCCTACGTTTGCATTCACAATCCAGCGATTGCAAACGATCCAGTGGCACTACTCGAGTGCTTCTTCATTACCTTTGCCTCGTGGAAGTGGCCGGAACCAGTCATGATTGGTGAGCTGCAGTTGGTGCGACCGTCCAGCTGCAGTCTGCAACTCGCTGGTTGGAATCCACTCGTCAGTCGACGCGATGGCCTCCAAATTATGCCAATCATTACGCCGGCCTATCCCTCCATGAACTCAGCCTACAATGTGGACGTTCCGCAGCTGCGGCAAATGAGGAACGAGTTTGTACTGGCGGCCAATTGGGTGGTCACAACCCACAAGTCCAAGCGCAATTGCTTTTTGCGTTTGCTGCGACCGTCTGATTTCTTTGCGAGTCATTCGCACTACTTGCAGGTGAAGATTACTAGCAAGACGCAGCAGGAGCATGTCGAGTGGTTGCGCTTGGTCGAGTCGCGATTGCGCCTATTGATTGGCAGCCTTGAAACGCCAGAGCTGCATGTTTGGCCGTTTGGCAAGCTCTTCCACAAGCCGCGAAGCATTGTGACGCAAGTCACTACCACTACTTCTGTGGGTGCCACGTCCAGCGTCATGGCGTTGGAGCAGCAGCAGCAAGGCTTGTTAGCGGACGCCAAGACTGATTGCGAGGACGAGGACGAGGACGACTTCGAATCCACCTTTTACATGGCCCTCCGTTTCGCTCGGGGCACGGAGCAGACCGACATTCGCCTACTTACGTCCGACTTTTGCCATCAAGTCTACGCATGGGAGAAGCGAACGTCGACCATGGACATGTCTCTTAATCATTTGACAGCTGCGCAGCTGCCTGCCTACGTTGTGCCGCCATTGAAGCTTTTGGACGACGCGAGTACAGCGACGGCATCAAGCTCATGGGCATCATCGTCGGACGGCTATGAAGACGGAGACGATGATGATGGATTGGTGGAAACGGAAGCACTTGTCGACGAGTCACTTTTGGGATTGGAGAAGGAGAAGCGCGAAGGCTTGGTTGCGCATGAACAACGCCCTAACTAGGCGGAACCTTTGGCCAGTTTGCTCGCCGTCGAACAAGCGCCCTATTATGGCTGCAGCTATGCACTATGCATAGTTGCGCCTTGCATTTTACTTTATAATACATTGCGTCTGCCCAGGCGGCGAGCAAATGTTTGCTTTCCTTCTGCCTGTTGGTCGCATTCCTCATTGGAAAACGACGCATTTACATTTTATAAAAAATTTACGTTATACATTTATAAATGTGTGTATCGTCTGTGCTAGTTCTTTCTTACAACCGTCAGAAGTATCGTTAATTCCGAGTCAGATCCAATTTGTCATGCTGCCTCCGGGGCTTTCTTCACCAAATACCTTGTCGGACACGCGCAGACAGCACGCATATGATGTTACGATACAAAAGTAGGCCCCGCAGAGCTGCAACTATTGAGCATGCCTAACTGTAAAACCGGCATACGTGCAGTATTTAAACACCTTGATGACGTGCCACACTTTCATTCATGCATCTGTTCATTTACTCGCTGAACACTAAGTCCGTCCGAAACACATATTTGATTCCCTTTTCAACAAGATCGCCTGCATGCGGCAAGCAGTCATCGCCATGCAAGTGAAGCAGCATGCTTCCAATCTTCGGAACATAGACTATATCCTTGCCGCTGCCATGCGGACGTTCGAACCGCGTCGCTCCGCCCTTGCATTCCGAAAGATAAATCAGTACCGTGACACGCGTATAGGTCGGATTACCGTTGCTTCCTTGAAGCGGCGGCACAGTGTCAGTGACATCCACGTGCATGCCAAACTTGTGTCCCGGAATGTACTTGTAGAGTCGAATGTTTGGATTGCAGCCAAGGGCAGCTGTTTCGAGGGGCAGTATCTGCAGCAGCGACGCTGGAAAGCGCTCAAAGATCTTTTGTGCAACGTCGGGGTCGTCCTTGCGTAGCTCGAAACACTCGCGGTGCGCCATGTAGCGAGTCGCTCGTTGCTTGTTGTGTTGCATCAAATGCGACTCCTTCTCCATGTGTTCGATCCAATTCCGACATTCCGTTGGTGAAAGAACGTCATTGACTGTCCAAATGTAGTCCTGAAGGATGGTCTTGTACTTTTCCGGAGCCTTGTGAGTGTTGGAGAAGAGCGTCAATGGAAAGGCCGACGTTTGAGGACGCGGCATGGTATTCTTCCTCTTGGCGGAAAGAGCGGTTGTTGTCAAGGAGACTGACGCTTGGCTCGGCTTTGATGCTAATGTAATCTTTACCATATTCTTTCCGTTGCAAAACAAGATGGACGACAGGGCTGCTAGTTTGTACATACGAATAAGGAAGTGGAAGGAACGTTTTGTGTGAGGAAAACGATGAGCGAAACCACGCATTGCCGCATGCCGATAAGAAGAGGAAAGAAGTTGCGTGACAGACGTCGTAGCGCTACTCAAAGACGTCCAAGCTACCCGTAGTAGCTCAAAGCTACGATGTGTTCCGCTCCAATGTTGGTTTCTTTCGACGCAATAATAGGCAGTGTATAGTATAATATTGTGCTATTGTTAGTTAATGACATGAATCAGCTTGTTTGCCGCTCTCCCCGATCCAATTCCAAGGTTAATTTAGCCAAGCTTCGTTCTCTAAACATCGCCACATCCTTAATTATCAAGCTCCACTTCCCTCTTGACTCCCTAATGCGGCTTTGGGACATGCCCATCCACATAAAAGTTTCTCGTCGCTTTGGGTAACTCCAATACTGCATTCTCCATTTCCGGCGTGACAATGACCTGACACCCAAGTCGACTTGTTTCAGTCAATCCAAATGCCATGTCCAGCATGTCTTCTTCATCTTCTGATGGTTCCGGTAGCTGATCGTAAATACTTGCTGGGAATATCAAGTGGCAGGTGCTGCAGGCACAAACACCTTCGCAGGCGCCTTCCAAGTCCACGTCATGGCGGTGTGCCGTTTGTAGCAGTGACTCACCGATCCGAGCGTCGACTGTTTTGATTGAGTCATCGGCAAGTCTAAAAGAGACTGTGATGGTGGGAGCATCGGCTCCAGGCCCGCCTCCGTGCCATCGAATGAAATGAACTGATGGTGATGGTGATGGTAGTCGTGATCGTGATGTACGAGAGACGATGACGTTTGATCTTTGCATGGACTGTTGCAGACATCTGCTAGAAGTTATTCTGATTCTATGTATAGCTTGCATCGTCGCTGTATGTCACTGGTAATTATTGGTTGTAATCAGGGTGCGTAAGAACGGGCGGCTGATGAGCACTCATTTTACGTGGCCATGGTCAAGTTGATTCGTCATCGTTCATGCGATTGAGTACCGTTCCGACATACATCGTAGCGTTACTCAAAGTCTAACAAGGAAACGTGATGTAGTATCGCTCCGACTTTCAATTCGTCAGTTTTTGTCGGCACTCGTTTTTCACCATGATGATCATCCACCCTTTATATTTGTCTTTACCAATACCCGAACCACTAACAAGCCTCCCCGAGACGAGCTTGAATAAACAGGGATTTGATTACTGACTATCGCCTCATTTTCTCGCTCCAAAATTTCAGTTCGTTCATAATTCGTCATTCATCAGCGCCCGTCAACAATGTCATTTGGATGGACCTGCTCCAACTGCACCTACAAGCACCATGCTCCCTGCGAGCGATGCGCCATGTGCAATGAGATGCGTGTTACCAAGAAACAAATGGCTGACTTTGTCCTGGGAGTTCCAATTCCAAAGACTGTCAATGCTGCTGCGCCTGCAAGTCCAGCGCCGTTGCAAGGAGCACCAGCAGCTATCAAGCAAGTCACTCTTGACGCTGTTTTTGGAGGTGCAAGCGGAACAATGAGTCAAATCAATAGTTCAACAGCAAAAGTAGTGACATCGAGTACAGCTAGTGCACCTGTTGCAGCAGCAGCAGCAACAGCGGTGTCAAAGCCAAAGGCGGCGACAATAACGCACAATCCATACGCCAAGAAACGACCTGCGTCGGCCATGAAGAATCACAGCAATCAGCAATCTACTACTAGTAGCAGCGCGACTGTAGCTTCTAGTATTTCGATAATGGCGGGCGCTCGAACAGACCAGGCGGACGCAAGTGCACGCGGCGCGACAGCAGACGCAGGAATAGTGGCATCGAGCAATGGCCAAAATATACACGTCAATAGAACGGCTCCACATTTGGACAGTACCGATAAGAACTTGATGCAGCCGCCTCCATCATCGTGGGCGACTGCGTCTGTTTCAGCCGCTGCTAGTCATGCAGTTACCACTCGAAACGAGGCACCGACTGTTAACAACGCCATACATTCGGCGCAATCTGCCATTACCACCGCCGCTGTTAACGACAATCCACCACCTGTGAATACGTTAAACACGTCAAATGGTCCTCAGCCATCTACATTAGCCAAGTATCATCGACCTGGGGTCTCGCTGCAAGGAAAGTCAGCGACATCAAAGACCAAGCGCCCAAATGAAGCGGAAGACAAAAATAAGATCAGTCGCCAGTATGGCATGGTTCGACCACCGTATTCGCCAGGGCCAGTTCCAATTGACCCAAGCACGGCTCATGATTGGATTTATCCGCAAAATCCCGATTACCCGACTCGTCTATACCAACTCGAAATGTCCTCCACTGCCATTTTCCACAATACACTCGTCTCGCTACCAACCGGGCTCGGCAAGACGCTGATTGCTGCCGTTGTCATGTACAACTACCATCGCTGGTTTCCAACTGGCAAGGTGGTATTCATGGCGCCAACCTTGCCACTCGTTCAGCAACAAATCAAAGCTTGCTACCAAATCATGGGCATCCCAACCTACGTTACGGCCATGCTGACTGGCAAGGTGTCGCAGGAGAAGCGATTGGCTATTTGGCAGGAGCGCAGCGTCTTTTTCTGTACGCCGCAAACAGTGCAAAAGGATTTGGAGCATGGAACGTGTCCGGCGCAGGATGTCGTTTGCGTCGTGTTGGATGAGGCGCACCGCGCTGCTGGCAACTACGCTTACGTGAATGTTGTTCAATACTTGGAACATTCTGGAGCAAAATTCCGCGTACTGGGTCTGAGTGCAACGCCTGGTGCTAACATCAAGGCGATTCAAAAGGTGATTGACGTGCTTGGTATCAACCGCATTGAGGCGCGCAATGAGTCGGACCCGTCGGTCTCGCAGTACACGCACACTCGCACATCAGAGATTATCGTTGTACCACAAGTAGCTGCTTCAAAAGGGATCGAAGTGGCACTTAACGCAATAATAGACCCCCTTATTAGTCGTTTGCGGAACGCTGGTTGCTTTCAGCGATTTGGAACCAACAATTCCATTTCATGTTATAATATCATGAAGGAGAGTGAAGCCTACAAGGAGCGAACGCAAGATTCCGCCATGTCGGGTTTCTTTTTTGCAGCACAAAAGTTTGTGCAAATACGGGACTTTTTACACAAGCAAGGAGTCGGCATGGTACGCACCAAGATTAACGAATTGCGCATAGGACGTCCGAATGGCATGGTTGCCAAGATTGTCAAGGGGCCCGAATTTGTCAAACTTTGGGACGAAATATCGCGAGCTGCCTGCGATCCGAATGCGCATGAAACGGATGCCCGCGATCGGTTACACAACAATCCAAAACTTGCCAAGCTGTGCGAAATCTTGCAGGAACACTTTGAACGAGCGAGAGCGTGTGGCAAGTCGTCGAGAGCAATTGTCTTTTCGCAGTTTCGCGATTCAGTTTCGGAGATTGTCGCCGTGCTCGACCCTCACAAACCCACAATCCGATCGAGGCACTTTATTGGGCAAGGCAAGGGAGCAAAGGTAAAGAAAGATGATTCAAACCCAGGACAGCAGCTGCAAGGAATGAACCAAACTGAGCAACACAACGTAATCCGCGAATTCCGCAATGACGTCTACAACGTCCTTGTGGTAAGTCATAATTGCCGAAGATTGACACATATCTGTGCCGTTGAACTTGTGTATTAATTCTGCTTAAATTTTGTTGCAACAGTGTACTTGCATTGGTGAAGAAGGGCTTGATATTGGCGAGGTTGACTTGATTGTAAATTTTGACACACTCAGCAGTCCGATACGCAGTCTACAGCGCATTGGTCGCACCGGACGTAAGCGAGAAGGGCGCGTTGTTTGTCTTGTATCGGAAGGAGCGGAGGAAAAGACTATGAATTCGTCCAAGCAGAAGGAACGTACCTTGCAGCATGCGCTCAAGAATCCAAAAGCATTTACAACCTTACCTACAGTACCAATGTTTGAGGTTGAACCTGAGCAGTCAAGAGTTGCTATGAACTTCTCGCAAAATTTTCGTGAATCGCAAGTAGAAGGGATTGGAGGAGCCAACCGCAAAGACAAAACGATAGTCGCGAGCTTTACACGCTGGAAACTGACCGAAGATGAGAATGCGCAGCGGCTGAACATACTACGACAATACGCTAGGGTACAGCTATCAGTGGAAGGAACAGGCATGACGAGTTTACGGCGACGATTATTGTCAGGCAGGAAGCTTAAAACAGTCACTGAAAGCATGAAGGAAAATTATTCTGGACGTACGGTGGCGTTTCTTTGCAAGCTGGAGGCTTCGAATGATGTAGCGAATGAAGCAGTATCTGGTGTAACTCGCAGTCGAGGCTTCCGAGGCAGCAACGACGAAGCGCTCGACACTCTTTTCCCGCTAGTAGTTGACAATTCTCGGGGCGAATGGGGAGTTGAGATGAAGCGCATCGTCCCAAATGAACAGGTGGTCGATTCGTCCACTGTAGATGCACCTCTGGAAGTAATACCGACGGCTAATTATGATGCAGATGCAACACTAACAGTAGGCAACTCGATAGCACATGCGAAGCCGACTCTGCCCGAAACAAGTGTCTGTCGACCTTCACCATCCAGAAACGTCGCGGCGATTGGTATGGGACTGCCGAGGGAGCAGCATGCTGCGTCACTAGCATCACAGGCACAGTTTGAAGACTTTTGTCTTCCTCCAGATTGTGAATCATCCAGTGATGACGATGAGCATTTGGATGATGATTCAGTGTCGAACGTGCCTGGGGAAAGTGACTGCGCCGAGGGTGGTGGGTCTAGCAATGATGTCCTAAACGTTCACATAAATACTAATCTACCCAACACTCCACCTGCGAAAGCCGTGCTTGATGAATTTCGCCTACCGACGCCAGCGTCTAGTTCGGACGAAAGCGATGATGAGTCAGTCGCATTTGTGGAAATGAAAGCCATTGACGACGTATCAAAGGACCTTCCGATGGGCAGCGACAGAACGATACTGAAAGCATCAACGCATCCTTCGGAGCAATCTGATAAGTCGTCTAATGCAAAGCTTCAAGAAAGTCAAACTGACTCCAGCCGAGTGTACTCCAGAAGTAATGAAGCGAAAAACAATTCACACTTGGCTGTCAATAATGATAGTCCAGAAAGTGAAGCATCCATCCGTCACATGGTGAAGAAGTCCAAGAAAAACTTTCTTGTCATTCAAGACTCACCGGAGGTACAGATTGTGAATCCTTACGTCACACGCAAGCGAAAGTCTTTGGGGTCGCTCTCTTGCGACTTGACCAACACCCAAGACGAACCAATGGACACACAATGCAGCAGCAGTCATCCTGGAGATGCAGATGACATCATTTGCGCCGTTTGTAGGTTAGGGCATAGTCCGGATGAGAATCCTATCATACTGTGCGATGGCGAGCGTTCGCCCGGGCGTTGTTGTGACTTGGCGGTGCATGTGTCCTGCTATTCGGTTCGCACACCTCTGATGCCGGACGAGGACTGGTTTTGTGACCCATGTCTTTCGCGAAATAAAGGACTGAAAGGCTCATTCGAATGCGTCGAGTGCCATGTTGGAGAACATGGAGGAGCCTTGAAGCAGGGCGTTGGGAGTTTGTGGCGACATGTGAAGTGTCATGGCAGCCGCGATAAACCGCAACGACTAAAAAAGATTAGAGGGAAGAAGAGTAAAAAGCCACCAACACATCGTAAATCAATTCAAGAGGCAAATCGTTGTCCGCTGTTGGACCTGTCCGCCAACGCCGAAACACATGAAAGCGATTCGACCCGAAAACGGCGACGCCAGCATCATCTGCGGCGTTTTGTCCAGGAGGAAGCTGACTGTGACTCGGACGAGGATATTGATGGAGACGGTGACGAAGAGGATGCTATTCGGGCGATTGAAGAGGAGGAAGCTCTGGCAGCTGGCGGCTTTATCAACGACACGTCTCAGCTGGATTACACGCAAGATATATTAGACCAAGTGGATCCGGATGCTGCGAACGACGATACTATACACCGGGAACTAGATTACGAGCGAGCGCGCCATGAAGAGTTTGCAACACCATGTTTGGGTCGCCGCTTCCTGAAAGATAAACAGCAGCTTTCTTCCAATACGCCGGCGTCCATGCCAAGTTCCGAAAAGTGCTTGGGCAAAATGCATTTCATACGGAGTGTTTTGGAGCACCATCGCCAAGGTGGCGATACGGAAGATATCGAACAAGCTTACAATGATTTGGAGACTCATGGTACCCAGGCTGCGTTTTCGCAATGGTAAAGCTACCTATGCTCGTCCATTAATTTGTCAGCTAAAAATTAATAATTAGAGTTCACAAACGACTAATGTGCCAGCGCTTTACAAAACAGCGTCATGCATAACAGTAATGAAGATAGCGCGGGCACTACCCGCGTTGCTCCCCACATCTATTGTAGAATTGTTATTGTTGGCTGCGAGTTGCCTTTGAAAGACAGTCGACAGATGGACGACCGCATGAGCGCATCCACGCCGAGTATACCACCTACGCCATAGCTGGCTAGTGCTCCAAACAATGGCAAATTACCAATGTCAACAGTCAGCCGACGATCATCACCCGCCAGCGAAACACCCGGTTGCGACTCGTCATTACTCAATCGAAACGTACTGCCCACCCGAATCCGATGCGTCATGTCGACCACAACCTTGTCCAGTCCCAATGAGCCCGTCGGATTAGGTACCCGCTGGACAAACTTGTCGTTACTTGCATCCAAACCCAAATCGTCCAAGCCCTTGAAACTCAGGATAGTCGACGACGACCCCGAGTCAACAAGCATGTTGACGGGTCCTCGATCGCCAAACCAAACGGGAGCATACAATATACCACCAGCCTGCGACGATAGCCTTGTCATTTTGGCTTCTGTGAGCAACGTTTGCGACGGCATTATCTTTGGAACCTTGTCTTTGTACATGATGAGTTGCTTGTTGCCAAAGTCCAAGTCCACGGCTGCAAAGTCTTGCAGAAAGCTCAATCCAATAATGCCATCAATTCTAGTATCCGTAATAACATCCAAGTCTTGTATTACAATTGGATACATCTTGTCGCGAAAGTGGTGACCGCCTAGTCTAAAGTCCGTTAGCTCTGCAACGTCCGTCATTTGCTTCTTCAATTGATCGCCCGCGGCTGATCCAGCCGCCATGACAGTGACTGGCTTTTGAAAGACGCCCAGCTTGCATTTTTGTATCGCCGATGGTCGAAACAAAAGGCCAGTGGCGGCAGTGTCGAGTAGCAGCGTGACATTTTCCTGATTGATGGTTAGCTGCAATGTGGCGTAGGCAGTGTCTGACAGAATGGTCACGCCGCCCTGCATGTTGGAGGCTGCCACGCGGGAACCAACGTCCAGGTAAATCATGTGAATTGGAGCCTTGATAATGTTCGAATCGTCACTATCAGTCGTTTCGGTCGATGCTGCATTGGAGAATGACGCAGCAGTAGCTTCGTCAATCGTTCCATTGTCATTTTGTTCTTGGAGAGCTTGCATATACCGAGCCACCAGTTCCTCCTTTTCAAAGACGTCAGCCGATGAAACTTTCAATTTACTCAACTCCATTTTCAGTACTTTCACTGACATGCTGCGAACCTGCTCCTCATCCAATGTACTGGATTGCAGGCGTGACAAGGAAGAATATGCCGACGCGTGCCGACGTTGCTGCTGCGAATGAACGACGAAGCCTGCGACTCGAGACACCTGCACCGATAGCATGAGTGCAATCAATTTTTTCATCGTGTAGGTAATTGAATGCTATAATGTGATCTCATCCCTCGCAGCAGCTGTTTATGGACTTGATCATGAGAGCGAAGACTCTCGCTTCTTCGGCGTCGTCAAGGTGCAGGAAACGACAGATGCCTTGTGACGTAGTTTTCACTGGCACTCGTTTCGTACTATTGCCTTTGTGACGTAGTTTTCACTGGCACTCGTTTCATATTATTGCCTCCGTGACGTAATTGACACTGGCATTCGTTTCACAATAGTGCCCTCGTGACGCAGTTTTCACTGGCACCCGTTTCGGAATATTGCCTTGTGACGCAATTGACACTGGCATTCGTTTCGTACTATTGCCTAATGACGTAATTGACACTGGCACTCGTTTCGTACTATTGCCTGATGACGTAATTGACACTGGCACTCGTTTCACAATAGTGCCCTCGTGATGCAGTTTTCACTTTCACCCGTTTCGGAATATTGCCTTGTGACGCAATTGACACTGGCACTCGTTTCGTACTATTGCCTAATGACGTAATTGACACTGGAATTCGTTTCGTACTATTGCCTGATGACGTAATTGACACTGGCACTCGTTTCGTACTATTGCCTTGGGATGAAAAATAGTTGCGAGGCAGCCCGGGTTGATTGCATTATTCCTGTGTGACCACCGACAGTCCAGCAATCGTCCTTAACAACTCACTTGAATCTATATCACCAATGTCTGCTGTTCAAGTACACGCTGGAGATTATGTCGAGATTGCAGCTCCGCATCCAGAGAAAGGCAAGAGAGGGTTTGTTCGTTTCGAGCCATTCGATCAAGACGATGCAAATGCCAACTTTGGAGTAGTCATTGACGAATATAAAAGCCGTCCTATCCACCAAGACGATAAACCTCAACCGCACGCTAGAACCATTTTCGTACCATGCAATCAAGTTGAGCTGGTTCGGCAGCACGAAAAAGTAGTGACGACACGAATCGCCGACTTTCGATCCTCCACCTTTCCTTGCTTTGGCAAGATTGGTTCATCCTTTGCCCAGGCAGAGCTTTTGATTGATCCGGAGTCACCTCATGGAAAGCTAGCTCGCCCACCGGCGCAAGATCTCTCTGGACAGCCGCCATTCGATTCGTTTTTCAAAACAGTGGAGGCGGAAGCCTTGTACAATGACATTTATGCTGGCAACTTTATCGCAAAGTGGAGTCATTCCTTCCAGCACCCACTCGACAAAACATATCCTCCTTTTATGTTCGATCTGCCATGCCCTGCGTTATGTATTCATGTTTACGAAATGTCTGAAGCCGACCAAAAGATTGCGAGTTTTCACTACTTTCAAAACGCGGAACTCCAAGGCATGCATTACGAGTCCAAGTGGAAATTTGAGGGCATGACGCAAGACCAGGAGGAATTTTTAATTATGCGAGTTCTGCACCATGTTTTGAGGATCGCTGGATGCGACTTTGGTTTGAATTTTTTGTTCAACGCACGCGGGACAACCTCAAGCGGATATATAGCCTGGGAAATGTGGAAAGATGTACTTGACCTTGCTATTGTGTTGGCTGATATTATGGTCCAGACTAGTCAGCCTAGAGATTGTCAACAATACTACCTGATAAATGTTGGCGCGGCGTTGGAGCTTGGCAGAAAGTATGCTGCCGCGATTGACATTTATGATTGGGCTGGCCGCAACTTATCGGACAATGCGTTACGAGCTTTTTCGCTTTCTCGCCAATGCAATGCCTATGTTCGAAATAACGATGGACCACGAGCAGAAATGGCATGCTTAAGCGGACTTCGCGCGCTCTTTGAGATTGCCGACGAAAGCAACGCATTTGGTGAAAAGTCCCTCGAAGGTTTAATCATACAATTGATGAGTCTATACTCTGTTGGTAGTGTATCATCAAACAAGACTCCAGCGCCATTTATCGCCATGAGCAACGTCGCTGGCTTTACCGCCGTAAAGGTTTCCCCTTTGATTCTAAAGGCACCCTATCGTAACATTGGCGCAGCAAAGTCAGCTCTAGCGAAAGCCTTTCGGACGCCTTCTCTCAAAAAATTCAACACTGTGGTACATTCATGGATTGCGCGTGGAGTGTCTTATAATTACACACCACCAAGTGACCTTGAAAAACTGCGCGAGGAAATTGACATTCGAAAAGCTACGCGCCTTCAATATTTAGGAGTAGACTTAAATTGCAACAATCCAGCATGCTCGGCAAAAGCTTTGATTCATGATAGCAAGCTATTTCGGTGCTCTCGATGCAAGGACGCTCGATATTGCTCGACTGCGTGTCAGAAAGCGCACTGGAAATTGCACAAGCCCAAGTGTACGCCTGCGCCTTGAACTAGCAGGAGTTTTTTTTCATGGACACGCTGTTGTACGAGTATACATATGATTAGATGCATGGAACATTGCCCAGAACTCTGCTACCGGTAGAATTGTAGTTGCCTTTCGCCTGATTGTCGGAACATGGGCATACGTATTGGAAAGGCGAGATAGCTATAACATAGCTACCTAATCGCATCGGTACTCATTTGTGCCATTTTTTCGTCCCTCTGTCCGATCTTTATTTTTTTGCTTCATCATCATCCATTGCTCGAGTAGTAATCGGCCAAGTCTGTTTGCCCCATTACATGACTAGTCACGTTGCAGAAGACAGTGGTAGAGATGACGAGCAATCTGTCGATCCGGCCGAAGACATGCTGCAACGAGGGAGTCGCCTGCGACAGCTTCGATTGATGGAGCAAGAGGATGAAGCTGCTCGAAGAAATCTTGCACAGCAAGACGAGGATGATGAACTAGGAAATGAAATGAATGACGGCGATGAGTCAGAATCCATCGTCTTTTTGCGCGACCAGAGCAGCTTGCTCAAGTACGAATCTTTTCTCCGCCATCAACGCGTCTACGACGACCTCAAGCACGTTGACTACAAGTATATTGATTATTCTAATGACTGCTACTCGTTAATCGTGGAGCAAGACAAGTCACTTGGAAAGGGAGGTTTCTGCTGGGATGCTGCCTACATTTTGGGCGAGTACTTGTCCTCGCAGCAGAACGGAAATGTACTGCACGATTTACGGCGTGACGCCAAGTCGGGCGAGCGGCGACTCGACATTGTTGAACTCGGCGCAGGAACTGGCCTCTGCGGAATGATGGTTGCAAAAGCATTAGATGATGTGCGCGTCACCTTGACGGATTTGGACTTGCTCATGCCGCTGCTGAACCGCAATTTGTCGCGCAACTTTGCTGCTTCCAACGAGGAGACGACACACTCGTCGACTGCTCTTCTAGACTACATGGCAGCCAGCAAGCACGACAAGTCCTCCAAAGGCTCGATATCGTCTGCCACTTTGGACTGGGACCAAAAGAGTCACAATGCCAGCTACGATCTTGTAATTGCCGCCGACGTGGTTGCCACCCTCTACGATCCTTCCGCGCTCGCTCGAACGATTCATTCACTGGCAAACGTGGCAGTGATTAGCTTCAAGGAGCGGCTGTCGAGCGTCCATCGCGAGTTTGAAGCTCAAATGGCTTACTACTACGAGTCCATTGAAATCATGCAGCCGACTGGCTGCCGGAATTTGAACACTGCAGTGAAAATTCTTGTCGCAAAGGAACGCATGTAGAATGCCAGTAGCGACACACTGTACACTATTTTGAACAAAGATTGCGCTACTGATATTGTATGTGTAGTTTTATTAGTATTTTCACAAGCCGTAAACGTGTCTGTATGCTCTAGTAGCGTAGTCTCAACATGCGGATGCATCCTCGTGACTTTAAAAGGCAGCATCAGCATCATCCTGACTCATCATGGTGGTCGCCGTGTCTCCAATGAGCTCTCGCGCCTTTTGATCGTCACCTCGCAATAGGCACTCCAGCGCCAAGACGTGACGCATGGTTGGCCGACCGTGTGGACAGTTCCATGGATGCTCGACATCCTGCAACCGCCTGACGATCCGGTCCATGTCCTTTTGCGAAAGCGCTTGACCTATCATGATACTTCCGCGACACGCACGACTTGCAAACATGGCAATCGCTTTTGGTAAGCGAACTATAACCTTTTCCGCTGGATCAATGCCTCTCGATCCACTAGTGTACCGGCGAACAGCATTGTTGCCGTACAATCCATTTCCATCCGCTCCGGTTCCAGTTCCGGCTGCTCCATCGTGCGACGCTGACGACTCGTCGACGCCCAATATATGACAGAGCGCGGATACATCCTCCTTTCCAAATTGAACAGCCTTGCGTCCGTCGGGTGCGCCACTGTGTGGAAGCGCCGTCAGTGACAATCGATGGCGCGGCTGCTTGTCCCAATCCACCTTGAATCGAAACCCATTCTTCTCAAAAATCTCCATATTGTCCATAATGCATGACTCCTCGGCAGGCATAAGCTCCAGTGGCATTGGCGAAATGAGGCGCTGCTCCGTAATGATCGTCTCGGCCATAAGCTTTTCGAAGTTGAACTTTTCATCGCATGCGTGCTGGTCCAAGATCCATAAATTGCAGTCCTGGCTCACGGCGAGTAGAAAGCCTAAATTGAATTGACCAATGACACGCATGGAGCTAAAATCTTCCTTTGAAAGACTGATAATGTCAGTCTGCACCTCTGGGTGATCAAGCGACACTGCCGTGTTCTCGTAGCGTAATCTACGATCACGTAATGCTAACCGTTCCCGACGCGACATCAAAACGGCGTCATCAGTCCCAGTAAACGCATCGAAAACAATTGATGAAGTCTCGCGCTGTGGATGATCTTGCGTCGGCAGTGCAGGTTGAGTGACATCATCGTCGTCATCGTCGCCATCTTCTTGTTCATCGTCATCGGCCGACGAGGGAGGGCTCCGGCAGCGATCCAGCGATACGCGACGTTGCTCTGCTTTCGCTTCATCCCCGCCATCGCCAGTTGTTACAGCCGTTCTATTTACAAGGTCAGACTGTGCCGTTGAATTCAAGGCAGACCTCCGCTGACGCTTGGAGTGTAAACCAGACATTGACGCATCGGAGTTACGCTTTATTGTGAATTGTTCAACTTCTTCCAAAGACTGGACTGACACAGTCTGGGAGCTACTACGCATAGATGCGAATCCATAACGATCCAAGCCAGCCTGCGAACCTCCAAGTTCATGTGCGCCATTCCGATAACGATCAAACGAATTCGCCATCATACCAACACGCTCCACAGCCGTCTCACCTGATCTCTGCAGAATTCCCGATCGCCTCGTCTCACTTGGAAGCATCCGTCTATGCAAACTTGATGGAGCTACAGAACCAATACGAATATCATCAAGCGCCTCGCCTCCCTTGTGGTCGTCAGCGTGTGGCGTAATATGAGCAATTCCAGTCAGACCACCACTGACAGCGTTGATTGCGGCTTCTTCAATTTCATCATCAAAAAACTCTTGCTCATGAGCTGGTCGAAGAGCCAGCTTTGGAATGACCTCGTCGTCACTCGAGTCATCTGCATCGTCAGCCATTTCCGCCATGACCTCCTTCTTACGAGCTTCCTCTTGCTCTGGCGTGGACGTTGCTCGTCCATCATCGTATTGGTGCTGCAACCTCATTCGTCGCACGTCATTGACAAAGGCGTAACGGCGTGTGAAGCGACTTGGGCTTGATGTGTCGCCGAATACTTCCGCAACCTCGTCGTTCTCGTCATCGTCCGACTCGGTTTGCTCCGCCCCATCGTCATCGCCACGTCCACCATCACTAGTCGTTGTAGCGCCACTCGAAGACCAGTGTATTGGTAGTAGCGGTCGCGATTGCTTCTTGATGCGTAAAGGCGTGTGGCATGGCTATGTGCTCGAGAAAGAATTCTTGTAGATCTGCAAACATCACTTTTCAGTCGATGCAGCTCGTACAGTGGAGGATTGATGAACAGGACGCTTTGCAAGACATGGAATGGCGGTAGATCACTCGAAGTTGGCTGTGGGTGGAATATTTGTTTGAAATTCTTGGAGCAAAGGTTGGATACAAGTGCTCGAACTTCTTTAGTTCGTCTGCTGTAAGAAAGTCTTTTGGGTAGTCTCCTCGCCATTGCGAAAGCTTGTTGCTACAGTTCTTCTACACTTTCTTCTTCTTTCAATTCAATTGGAGGACTTGTTGTTGGAGTTGAATCTTTATCAGCGCTGCAAGTTGTGACGTTGTCGGTCTGTCATGTCGCGTCGTTGGCGTTTGTGATTGTTGGCTCAAGATTGGTGGTTTCAGTTGTGTCGCTGCTCGTTGTGACGTTATTGGTGCTGCGCGTGGCGTCGTAGCCGTGGTAGGGATCGTTGAGATTGTTTGCTTGCTCTTCAATTGATGGAGTGCACTTGTTGCTCTGATTTACTTGACTTGTCTTGTTCATGGAATGGTAGACCCTTCCTGTCTTGCTTGCCGATTTGCTCCAAGTGTTTCAATGTTTTGAATTAAAGTGCTGAAGTGTCTCCGTTCTTGCTCGGTTGAGTCTTGCTTGTTGAAGGTCGTCTTCAAAGTCGTTCTTCTTCATCACTTGTGCTTGGGTCGCCGCCATATGGATGCCCAACTGCGTCCATTAAGATTTGACGATGGAAGATTTAGGTTTGGCTTTGGCGACTCACTTGTTGTTGACGACTTTGTTAAAGGCACCAGTTTGACGGCTTGCTTCTTGTTGGTGGAGCTTGACGTTGGTCTTGTGCGTTTCGTTCGAGTTGTTGATGGAGCTGGAGGCTGCTCGATTGATGAATCATCTTCCGATGAATAGTCTTTAATCTGATGTGGCTGTAGACCGCGCCAATTGGTTTGTGGATATAAAGGCAACGGTGTTGGAGCTGAGGATTGCAGGGAGTGCTGGATAAGTTCCGTCAACTAAGTCGGCATGTATGAAGGCCGAAATCGCTCCTGAGTTTGTAGAAGGATAACGGGGCTTGAAGACGTTGCATGAGGAACGATCGTCGCGAAGTCAACTGAAGGGCTTCGGTGTACTGCTGCAAGTCCTTGTTCGAGTAATGGCGCTTGACGAGGCACTTGTTCACGCATGATGGTTGCGGGTGAGGCTCTTGACGATGGTTTTGATGCTCAAGTTGACGCGAGTTTGCTCTTGATGATCTCGACACGATAATCATTGTCTCTTGGTTGGTCTCTTGGCGCTCGTTGTTGCGATTCTGGCGATAACGGCGGTCTTCTTGTTGATCATCTTGAGGAAGACGACGATCTTGATGCTCGATTTGAATTGCGGGCAGCTCTCTTGGTCACGTTCTAAACCCCGCTCTTGTTGCTCGTGCTTCTTCATCTTCCAATTGACGACGGCTTCGTGACAGAGCGGGTGTTCCATCCCGAGACGTGATGGGCGTTGGCTACCGTTCAAAGCAGTCGGCAGCGCGATGTCTGGTTGATGGCAAGGTAGCATTTGAATGATGGCGGTTCGCGTGTTGTTATAGTTGGTTTGTGGGCGTTCATTACGAGTTGGCGGCGCTTGATGCTGACGAGTGTTTTGTTGGCGTAAAAGTTTCTTGTTGCGGCGGTTCTGGTTGCGCTGCATATAGAACAATCTCGTTGACTCCCTTGTATTAAAGCTTCTTCATCTTCTGCTGCGTAAATCGTTTGGTAGATAGTCGACCTGGCGCCCTCCATTCGGTCTTGGTCAGGCGTTGCTTGGTCTTTGCTACTTTGCTCTGGCGAAGCAGTATTGAGGCGGCAGTTTGTACATGAGCGTAGCCATCAGGTCTTCTGCAAGAAGTGTTTGGTTGAACTTGATGGCTTGCGATTGCATGAGAGTCGATGAGGTCTTGAGAGTTTGCAGTTGGTCGTTCGAGCTTGAGATTTTGAATGCCCGTCGGTAAAGTGTTGGCGCCATGAACTTTGTCTGGAAAAACTTGATTTCCAATGCGTTGATAACCTTCCAAGCTTCGCCTCCTGGATACTCTGTTGATTCTGCTCCGACAAGATGGTCGTTCAACTCGGGGAATGGCGACAATGCGATGGAGAGCGTTTGCATGAGCGTTTATGCTTGCGTTCCGCTTGTTGGTTTCAAATGATTTGGATTTCGTCTGCTGTTGCGTTCGCTGCAGGATCAGTAATGACTTCATGTTGAGTAGCTGGTAAATGCTCGGGTCGACTGCCTCTTATAGGAGCGAAGCAGCCTGCAATTTTTTGCATGATTCTTGAACTGGTTGAACCATGATGGAAAGGCTTCGATGGTATTGGTTATCTTTGGCGTTTTTGTGGCGCATTCATAGTGATGTCTTCTTGTTGGTCGGTCATGGAGCGATTAGAATGAGTAGTAAAAGTTTTGGCTATTGGTTGGACGTTGATAGCTAACGTTGTTGTCGGCGAATGAAGATTGACGGTTTGGGGTAGCTAAACGTTGCTGACGTGGCCAATTGAGTTGCTGATGTGACGGAGTTTGAAAACGTGAACGAGCGTGGAACTGCTGAGCGTGTTGATCGCGACGATGGACACGTTGTTGATTTGTCACTTGTCGATTTCGTTGAGCTTGTAAGTGCAGCTGTCGTTGTTGTTGATTAAGAAGATGATTTAAACGAGTTACTTGAGCTTGAAGACTGTTTATATCGCGTGTATGATGAGTTGTAGTGTTGCGCGTGTCGTTGATGCGAGGCTGGACTCGAAGGATTGGATTGGAGGTTCGGTTTTGCTGTCGGGTTGGCGTGACGCTTCGATTCGCTTGTTGTTGTCTTAAACGCTGCTGGTAAGGACGATTGCTGTTCGTTTCGTTGCGTCTTTGACTAACAGTGATTCGATTGCGTTGAAGATTGATCGAAGCTTGTTGCGTTGTTGATGCGCGCTCTTGACTTGCTTGTCGCTGTCTGTTTCGTTGTTGAAGAAGTGCTTGACGACGGTCTGCAACGCTTTGAACTGTTGCGATGCGAGGTGCTTCTTGGTAAGTGCTTGAAACGTTCTGAGAGCGAAGAGTTTGTTGCTATGGTCTCGTGTCTTGGCGATGCGCTTGTCTAACTGGCGCTTGATTTGCTTCTTGTTGGCGAATTGAATTGATTGATCGGCAAGTATGCGTCATGCTTGTTGGCGATGTCTCTAATTGCTCGTTGACTGGCGATGAGTTGCTGCTTGGCGAGGGTACGTGTGTTTGCGTATTGGCGATGCACACAGAACAAGCGCACGTCGTCTCTGTGTTTATATCTGGTACTTCAGAAAGTCTTTGCAAGTCTTGACGTCTGATTTCTTCGTCCTTTTGAAGCAGGAAACGAGTCTTCTTGAGGAAGTAAAGAGTTACTGGATGCGATAGGTCTTTTGCTTCGAATTCGTCTCGCTCGTTGCGCAAAGTGTCTTCTAGTAGAAGAATCTCCTTCTCTTCGGGCGTGAAAGGATTGTTCGGTCGGCAAAGATCAAGGCTCTTGTAAAAGTCTGCTCGCTTTTCGTCAAGGAAGATTAATGACTTTGGAGAAAAGATGAAGGCTTTGAGAAAGGGTACGTTGCTGTCGATGTAACTTGTTTGTCGCCCTGAGTTTGCGGTTGACGCGGCAACTTTTGCTAATCCGTCTTCTTTGAATTCTTCCGCAATGTGACTGTAAAACACTTCATTGTTGGCAAGGTCTTTAAACTGATTGAAGCGCTGCTCACAAACTTGTTCCGGGTCGATTGGCTTTGATGAAGGCGGCGGTAGAATGCCTCGAAAGATCCAGGCGAAACGCTTGTCTTCTTCGTCCCAAGTCCAAGGGGTTGGAGGAGAGACGCGCGGGTCGTAACGATACCAGCCGTATCGAACGTTCGGGTGGTTGTAAACTGCTTTCTCTTCGTCAGAGGCGGGTCGTCCAGTTAAATGCCAGTCTTCGGGGTTGTTTGGTGAAAGGCGACGAAGGCTGTCGCGTGTGTTGGACTCGGTTGGAATGCGCTCTCGTTCTTGATTGCTTGCAATTTGATCGGCGGCGGTAAGTCGGATTACTGGGCGGCCTTCTGGAGCGACCGATTGGAGACTTGAAGGGTTGAACTCGTGTAAAGTAATGTTGGTGAAGAGGACGACGACTTGTAGAAGGCGTCGTGAAGAATTAAAGACTTGGCGGCTTGTGTTGAAGCGGCGAAGGAAACTGTAAAGAAGGCGCGTGACTGGTGGAGTGAGAGGCGACTTGGAAAGAGTGCTCGGCAGACTAGGTAAAGTAGTTCTGCTCAACTGATGGAGACTTGAAATCTGCTCGACGACGTTGGCCTTGATCAAACGCTTGATCCGACTCGAGGTAAACTAAAAGATAAAGGCAAAAGGGTCGCTTGTAGACTTGCTCTTGCTCACTCAATACTCCGCTTGTTGCTGCAGAGCTTTGGAAATTCGAGGTTGACAGAAAGGGCTTGAAGAAATCCGCGTCCGGTTTTGTTCAATGCTTTGGAAACTTGGTAAAAAGATCTTGGTTCAATCGGCAAGTAATTACTTTGCTTGAGATCCAAGATGAAGGTCCGTACGGAAGTAGGGAGAAAAGACGGTTTAAACGCTAAAAGACTGGGGAAACTTTGAATCTATTGTTAGTAGATCCTCTAGAATGAGACGAAAGTGAAGCGGTCGATTTCGCATCCAAAAGTGGCTTCTCATTCATACGTATGTATATTGTCTACCGGTCGTGTCATTTTGTACTGGCCATCCCGTAGGCGGGATGGCTCTCGTCCGTCTACAGAATTGGCAGTATAGTCTTCACTGCTGGTAGTGTTTGCACGGCTTCGCTCTGTAGGGGCCAAACATTCGCTGTGTACGCCGGTTCCAGTATTCGATGTGCTTGTGGTAGTCTTTCTACGGTTGTCAGTCGTGACTTCTTCGGGTACGGTGAAGTGTGTAGGGTTTGAGCCAGTGGCTGACTTTCTCGCCGTCGTTGGGGTGTGGTCGGGAACGGGATCTTCCGTGTCTTGGTGCCGCTGAGACCGTGTCGATGTCCTTTTCAATGTTGCTTTGTTCGTCGGCCAAAACGGGGATCCCAGCATTGCCATCTACTGAGGGCCCAGCCAGGTAATGCATCTTGTAGCGCACCTGAATTAAGGATGTAAGCACCATTCTGGAATGATTAGGGCATACACATGGCTCTAGGTATGGGTGTTTGAAAGTCATGGCATCCTTTGGCTTAAACTGGTGACAAGTTGTCACCAATCCCATTGCAGTCTACCTAGGGACTAGTCAGGCAAAGCATCTTGTAGCGGACTTACAATAAGGATGTTAGCACTATTCTGGCATGATTTGGGCATACATATTACTCTAGTATGGGTGTTTGAAAATCATGGAATCTGCTGGCTGAGACTGGTGACAAGTTGTCACCAAATACATTGCAGTCTCCAGGGGACCAGCCAGACAATGCATCTTGTAGAGCACTGGAAAAAAGGCTGCTGGCACCATCAGGCTAAATTTGGTCACAGTATGGGCCTAATCATTGGCACCATTCTGGTGTAATTTGGGCACGTACAGGGCTTGCTGTAGGGGCATTTGAATGTCAAGGCATCTGCGGGCTGAGACTGGTGACAAGTTGTCACCAAATACATTGCAGTCCCCTGAGACACCAGCCAGGCATACCATCTTGTAGCGCATCCCATATAATGATGTTGGCACCATTCTGGTGGCATTTGGGTGTATACATGGCCTGCTGCAGGGGTGTTTGAATGTCAAGGCATCTGCGGGCTGAGACTGGTGACCAGTTGTCACCAAATACATTGCCATCCACTGAGACACCAGCCAGGCATACCATCTTGTAGCGCAGCCTCAATAATGATGTTGGCGCCATTCTGGTGTCTTTTGGGTGTATACATGGCCTGCTGTAGGGGTGTTTGAATGTCAAGGCTGTCTGGCGGAGACTGGTGACAAGTTGTCAACAAATACATTGCAGTCCCCTGAGACACAAGCCAGGCATACCATCTTGTAGCGCAGCCTATATAATGATGTTGGCACCATTCTGGTGTCATTTGGGTGTATACATGGCCTGCTGTAGGGGCATTTGAATGTCAAGGCATCTGCGGGCTGAGACTGGTGACAAGTTGTCACCAAATACATTGCAGTCCCCTGAGACACCAGCCAGGCATACCATCTTGTAGCACAGCCTAAATAATCATGTTGGCACCATTCTGGTGTCATTTGGGTGTATACATGGCCTGCTGTAGGGGCGTTTGAATGTCAAGGCATCTGCGGGCTGAGACTGGTGACAAGTTGTCACCAAATACATTGCAGTCCCCTGAGACACCAGCCAGGCATACCATCTTGTAGCACAGCCTGAATAATGATGTTGGCACCATTCTGGTGTCATTTGGGTGTATACATGGCCTGCTGTAGGGGCATTTGAATGTCAAGGCATCTGCGGGCTGAGACTGGTGACAAGTTGTCACCAAATACATTGCAGTCCCCTGAGTCAAAAAACAGGCATACCATCTTGTAGCGCGGCCTAAATAATGATGTTGGCACCATTCTGGTGTCATTTGGGTGTATACATGGCCTGCTGTAGGGGCATTTGAATGTCAAGGCATCTGCGGGCTGAGACTGGTGACAAGTTGTCACCAAATACATTGCCGTCCCCTGAGACACCAGCCAGGCATACCATCTTGTAGCGCAGCCTGAATAATGATGTTGGCACCATTCTGGTGTCATTTGGGTGTATACATGGCCTGCTGTAGGGGCGTTTGAATGTCAAGGCATCTGCGGGCTGAGACTGGTGACAAGTTGTCACCAAATACATTGCAGTCCCCTGAGACACCAGCCAGGCATACCATCTTGTAGCGCAGCCTAAATAATGATGTTGGCGCCATTCTGGTGTCATTTGGGTGTATACATGGCCTGCTGTTGGGGTGTTTAAATGTCAAGGCATCTGCCGGCTGAGATTGGTGACAAGTTGTCACCAAATACATTGCAGTCCCCTGAGACACCAGCCAGGCATACCATCTTGTAGCGCAGCCTGAATAATGATGTTGGCGCCATTCTGGTGTCATTTGGGTGTATACATGGCCTGCTGTAGGGGCATTTGAATGTCAAGGCATCTGCGGGCTGAGACTGGTGACAAGTTGTCACCAAATACATTGCAGTCCCCTGAGACACCAGCCAGGCATACCATCTTGTAGCGCAGCCTGAATAATGATGTTGGCACCATTCTGGTGTCATTTGGGTGTATACATGGCCTGCTGTAGGGGCGTTTGAATGTCAAGGCATCTGCGGGCTGAGACTGGTGACAAGTTGTCACCAAATACATTGCCGTCCCCTGAGACACCAGCCAGGCATACCATCTTGTAGCGCAGCCTGAATAATGATGTTGGCGCCATTCTGGTGTCATTTGGGTGTATACATGGCCTGCTGTAGGGGTGTTTGAATGTCATGGCATCTGCGGGCTGAGACTGGTGACAAGTTGTCACCAAATACATTGCAGTCCCCTGAGACACCAGCCAGGCATACCATCTTGTAGCGCAGCCTAAATAATGATGTTGGCGCCATTCTGGTGTCATTTGGGTGTATACATGGCCTGCTGCAGGGGCGTTTGAATGTCAAGGCATCTGCGGGATGAGACTGGTGACAAGTTGTCACCAAATACATTGCAGTCCCCTGAGACACCAGCCAGGCATACCATCTTGTAGCGCAGCCTAAATAATGATGTTGGCGCCATTCTGGTGTCATTTGGGTGTATACATGGCCTGCTGTAGGGGCGTTTGAATGTCAAGGCATCTGCGGGCTGAGACTGGTGACAAGTTGTCACCAAATACATTGCAGTCCCCTGAGACACCAGCCAGGCATACCATCTTGTAGCGCAGCCTAAATAATGATGTTGGCGCCATTCTGGTGTCATTTGGGTGTATACATGGCCTGCTGTAGGGGCATTTGAATGTCAAGGCATCTGCGGGCTGAGATTGGTGACAAGTTGTCACCAAATACATTGCAGTCCCCTGAGACACCAGCCAGGCATACCATCTTGTAGCGCAGCCTGAATAATGATGTTGGCACCATTCTGGTGTCATTTGGGTGTATACATGGCCTGCTGTAGGGGCATTTGAATGTCAAGGCATCTGCGGGCTGAGACTGGTGACAAGTTGTCACCAAATACATTGCCGTCCCCTGAGACACCAGCCAGGCATACCATCTTGTAGCGCAGCCTGAATAATGATGTTGGCACCATTCTGGTGTCATTTGGGTGTATACATGGCCTGCTGTAGGGGCGTTTGAATGTCAAGGCATCTGCGGGCTGAGACTGGTGACAAGTTGTCACCAAATACATTGCCGTCCCCTGAGACACCAGCCAGGCATACCATCTTGTAGCGCAGCCTAAATAATGATGTTGGCACCATTCTGGTGTCATTTGGGTGTATACATGGCCTGCTGTAGGGGCATTTGAATGTCAAGGCATCTGCGGGCTGAGACTGGTGACAAGTTGTCACCAAATACATTGCCAACCCCTGAGACACCAGCCAGGCATACCATCTTGTAGCGCAGCCTAAATAATGATGTTGGCGCCATTCTGGTGTCATTTGGGTGTATACATGGCCTGCTGTAGGGGCATTTGAATGTCAAGGCATCTGCGGGCTGAGACTGGTGACAAGTTGTCACCAAATACATTGCCGTCCCCTGAGACACCAGCCAGGCATACCATCTTGTAGCGCAGCCTAAATAATGATGTTGGCGCCATTCTGGTGTCATTTGGGTGTATACATGGCCTGCTGTAGGGGCGTTTGAATGTCAAGGCATCTGCGGGATGAGACTGGTGACAAGTTGTCACCAAATACATTGCCGTCCCCTGAGACACCAGCCAGGCATACCATCTTGTAGCGCAGCCTAAATAATGATGTTGGCACCATTCTGGTGTCATTTGGGTGTATACATGGCCTGCTGTAGGGGCGTTTGAATGTCAAGGCATCTGCGGGCTGAGACTGGTGACAAGTTGTCACCAAATACATTGCAGTCCCCTGAGACACAAGCCAGGCATACCATCTTGTAGCGCAGCCTAAATAATGATGTTGGCGCCATTCTGGTGTCATTTGGGTGTATACATGGCCTGCTGTAGGGGCATTTGAATGTCAAGGCATCTGCGGGCTGAGACTGGTGACAAGTTGTCACCAAATACATTGCCATCCCCTGAGACACCAGCCAGGCATACCATCTTGTAGCGCAGCCTGAATAATGATGTTGGCGCCATTCTGGTGTCATTTGGGTGTATACATGGCCTGCTGTAGGGGCGTTTGAATGTCAAGGCATCTGCGGGCTGAGACTGGTGACAAGTTGTCACTAAATACATTGCCATCCCCTGAGACACCAGCCAGGCATACCATCTTGTAGCGCAGCCTAAATAATGATGTTGGCACCATTCTGGTGTCATTTGGGTGTATACATGGCCTGCTGTATGCGTGTTTGAATGCCAAGGCATCTGCGGGCTGAGACTGGTGACAAGTTGTCACCAAATACATTGCTGTCCCCTGAGACACCAGCCAGGCATACCATCTTGTAGCGCAGCCTAAATAATGATGTTGGCGCCATTCTGGTGTCATTTGGGTGTATACATGGCCTGCTGTAGGGGCATTTGAATGTCAAGGCATCTGCGGGCTGAGACTGGTGACAAGTTGTCACCAAATACATTGCAGTCCCCTGAGACACCAGCCAGGCATACCATCTTGTAGCGCAGCCTAAATAATGATGTTGGCGCCATTCTGGTGTCATTTGGGTGTATACATGGCCTGCTGTAGGGGCATTTGAATGTCAAGGCATCTGCGGGCTGAGACTGGTGACAAGTTGTCACCAAATACATTGCAGTCCCCTGAGACACCAGCCAGGCATACCATCTTGTAGCGCAGCCTAAATAATGATGTTGGCGCCATTCTGGTGTCATTTGGGTGTATACATGGCCTGCTGTAGGGGCATTTGAATGTCAAGGCATCTGCGGGCTGAGATTGGTGACAAGTTGTCACCAAATACATTGCAGTCCCCTGAGACACCAGCCAGGCATACCATCTTGTAGCGCAGCCTAAATAATGATGTTGGCACCATTCTGGTGTCATTTGGGTGTATACATGGCCTGCTGTAGGGGCATTTGAATGTCAAGGCATCTGCGGGCTGAGACTGGTGACAAGTTGTCACCAAATACATTGCAGTCCCCTGAGACACAAGCCAGGCATACCATCTTGTAGCGCAGCCTGAATAATGATGTTGGCGCCATTCTGGTGTCATTTGGGTGTATACATGGCCTGCTGTAGGGGCATTTGAATGTCAAGGCATCTGCGGGCTGAGACTGGTGACAAGTTGTCACCAAATACATTGCCGTCCCCTGAGACACCAGCCAGGCATACCATCTTGTAGCGCAGCCTAAATAATGATGTTGGCGCCATTCTGGTGTCATTTGGGTGTATACATGGCCTGCTGTAGGGGTGTTTGAATGTCAAGGCATCTGCGGGCTGAGACTGGTGACAAGTTGTCACCAAATACATTGCAGTCCCCTGAGACACCAGCCAGGCATACCATCTTGTAGCGCAGCCTAAATAATGATGTTGGCGCCATTCTGGTGTCATTTGGGTGTATACATGGCCTGCTGTAGGGGCATTTGAATGTCAAGGCATCTGCGGGCTGAGACTGGTGACAAGTTGTCACCAAATACATTGCCGTCCCCTGAGACACCAGCCAGGCATACCATCTTGTAGCGCAGCCTAAATAATGATGTTGGCGCCATTCTGGTGTCATTTGGGTGTATACATGGCCTGCTGTAGGGGCGTTTGAATGTCAAGGCATCTGCGGGCTGAGACTGGTGACAAGTTGTCACCAAATACATTGCAGTCCCCTGAGACACCAGCCAGGCATACCATCTTGTAGCGCAGCCTAAATAATGATGTTGGCGCCATTCTGGTGTCATTTGGGTGTATACATGGCCTGCTGTAGGGGCATTTGAATGTCAAGGCATCTGCGGGCTGAGACTGGTGACAAGTTGTCACCAAATACATTGCCATCCCCTGAGACACCAGCCAGGCATACCATCTTGTAGCGCAGCCTAAATAATGATGTTGGCGCCATTCTGGTGTCATTTGGGTGTATACATGGCCTGCTGTAGGGGCATTTGAATGTCAAGGCATCTGCGGGCTGAGACTGGTGACAAGTTGTCACCAAATACATTGCAGTCCCCTGAGACACCAGCCAGGCATACCATCTTGTAGCGCAGCCTAAATAATGATGTTGGCGCCATTCTGGTGTCATTTGGGTGTATACATGGCCTGCTGCAGGGGCGTTTGAATGTCAAGGCATCTGCGGGCTGAGACTGGTGACAAGTTGTCACCAAATACATTGCCATCCCCTGAGACACCAGCCAGGCATACCATCTTGTAGCGCAGCCTAAATAATGATGTTGGCGCCATTCTGGTGTCATTTGGGTGTATACATGGCCTGCTGCAGGGGCGTTTGAATGTCAAGGCATCTGCGGACTGAGACTGGTGACAAGTTGTCACCAAATACATTGCCGTCCCCTGAGACACCAGCCAGGCATACCATCTTGTAGCGCAGCCTGAATAATGATGTTGGCGCCATTCTGGTGTCATTTGGGTGTATACATGGCCTGCTGTAGGGGTGTTTGAATGTCAAGGCATCTGCGGGCTGAGACTGGTGACAAGTTGTCACCAAATACATTGCAGTCCCCTGAGACACCAGCCAGGCATACCATCTTGTAGCGCAGCCTAAATAATGATGTTGGCGCCATTCTGGTGTCATTTGGGTGTATACATGGCCTGCTGTAGGGGCATTTGAATGTCAAGGCATCTGCGGGCTGAGACTGGTGACAAGTTGTCACCAAATACATTGCCGTCCCCTGAGACACCAGCCAGGCATACCATCTTGTAGCGCAGCCTAAATAATGATGTTGGCACCATTCTGGTGTCATTTGGGTGTATACATGGCCTGCTGTAGGGGCATTTGAATGTCAAGGCATCTGCGGGCTGAGACTGGTGACAAGTTGTCACCAAATACATTGCCGTCCCCTGAGACACCAGCCAGGCATACCATCTTGTAGCGCAGCCTAAATAATGATGTTGGCGCCATTCTGGTGTCATTTGGGTGTATACATGGCCTGCTGAAGGGGCGTTTGAATGTCAAGGCATCTGCGGGCTGAGACTGGTGACAAGTTGTCACCAAATACATTGCAGTCCCCTGAGACACCAGCCAGGCATACCATCTTGTAGCGCAGCCTAAATAATGATGTTGGCGCCATTCTGGTGTCATTTGGGTGTATACATGGCCTGCTGTAGGGGCATTTGAATGTCAAGGCATCTGCGGGCTGAGACTGGTGACAAGTTGTCACCAAATACATTGCCGTCCCCTGAGACACCAGCCAGGCATACCATCTTGTAGCGCAGCCTAAATAATGATGTTGGCGCCATTCTGGTGTCATTTGGGTGTATACATGGCCTGCTGTAGGGGCGTTTGAATGTCAAGGCATCTGCGGGCTGAGACTGGTGACAAGTTGTCACCAAATACATTGCCGTCCCCTGAGACACCAGCCAGGCATACCATCTTGTAGCGCAGCCTAAAAAATGATGTTGGCGCCATTCCGGTGTCATTTGGGTGCATACATGGCCTGCTGTAGGGGCATTTGAATGTCAAGGCATCTGCGGGCTGAGACTGGTGACAAGTTGTCACCAAATACATTGCAGTCCCCTGAGACACCAGCCAGGCATACCATCTTGTAGCACAGCCTATATAATGATGTTGGCACCATTCTGGTGTCATTTGGGTGTATACATGGCCTGCTGTAGGGGCGTTTGAATGTCAAGGCATCTGCGGGCTGAGACTGGTGACAAGTTGTCACCAAATACATTGCCATCCCCTGAGACACCAGCCAGGCATACCATCTTGTAGCGCAGCCTAAATAATGATGTTGGCGCCATTCTGGTGTCATTTGGGTGTATACATGGCCTGCTGTAGGGGCCTTTGAATGTCAAGGCATCTGCGGGATGAGACTGGTGACAAGTTGTCACCAAATACATTGCAGTCCCCTGAGACACCAGCCAGGCATACCATCTTGTAGCGCAGCCTAAATAATGAGGTTGGCACCATTCTGGTGTCATATGGGTGTATACATGGCCTGCTGTAGGGGCGTTTGAATGTCAAGGCATCTGCGGGATGAGACTGGTGACAAGTTGTCAACAAATACATTGCAGTCCCCTGAGACACAAGCCAGGCATACCAACTTGTAGCGCAGCCTATATACTGATGTTGGCACCATTCTGGTGTCATTTGGGTGTATACATGGCCTGCTGTAGGGGCATTTGAATGTCATGGCATCTGCGGGATGAGACTGGTGACAAGTTGTCACCAAATACATTGCCGTCCCCTGAGACACCAGCCAGGCATACCATCTTGTAGCGCAGCCTAAATAATGATGTTGGCGCCATTCTGGTGTCATTTGGGTGTATACATGGCCTGCTGTAGGGGCGTTTGAATGTCAAGGCATCTGCGGGCTGAGACTGGTGACAAGTTGTCACCAAATACATTGCCGTCCCCTGAGACACCAGCCAGGCATACCATCTTGTAGCGCAGCCTAAATAATGATGTTGGCACCATTCTGGTGTCATTTGGGTGTATACATGGCCTGCTGTAGGGGCATTTGAATGTCAAGGCATCTGCGGGCTGAGACTGGTGACAAGTTGTCACCAAATACATTGCCATCCCCTGAGACACCAGCCAGGCATACCATCTTGTAGCGCAGCCTCAATAATGATGTTGGCACCATTCTGGTGTCATTTGGGTGTATACATGGCCTGCTGTAGGGGCATTTGAATGTCAAGGCATCTGCGGGATGAGACTGGTGACAAGTTGTCACCAAATACATTGGGATGCCATGTCCCAATCTGAGACACCAGCCAGGCATACCATCTTGTAGCGCAGCCTAAATAATGATGTTGGCGCCATTCTGGTGTCATTTGGGTGTATACATGGCCTGCTGTAGGGGCATTTGAATGTCAAGGCATCTGCGGGATGAGACTGGTGACAAGTTGTCACCAAATACATTGCCATCCCCTGAGACACCAGCCAGGCATACCATCTTGTAGCGCAGCCTAAATAATGATGTTGGCGCCATTCTGGTGTCATTTGGGTGTATACATGGCCTGCTGCAGGGGCGTTTGAATGTCAAGGCATCTGCGGGATGAGACTGGTGACAAGTTGTCACCAAATACATTGCCGTCCCCTGAGACACCAGCCAGGCATACCATCTTGTAGCGCAGCCTAAAAAATGATGTTGGCGCCATTCTGGTGTCATTTGGGTGTATACATGGCCTGCTGTAGGGGCATTTGAATGTCAACGCATCGGCGGGGTGAGACTGGTGACAAGTTGTCACCAAATACATTGCAGTCCCCTGAGACACCAGCCAGGCATACCATCTTGTAGCGCAGCCTAAAAAATGAGGTTGGCACCATTCTGGTGTCATATGGGTGTATACATGGCCTGCTGTAGGGGCATTTGAATGTCAAGGCATCCGCGGGCTGAGACTGGTGACAAGTTGTCACCAAAAACATTGCCATCACCTGAGACACCAGCCAAGCCTACCATCTTGTAGCGCAGCCTGAATAATGGTGTTGGCACCATTCTGGTGTGATTTGGGTGTATACATGGCTTGCTGTAGGGGCGTTTGAATGTCACGGCATCTGCGGGCTGAGACTGGTGACAAGTTGTCACCAAATACATTGCCATCCCCTGAGACACCAGCCAAGCCTACCATCTTGTAGCGCAGCCTAAAAAAAGATGTTGGCACCATTCTGGTGTAATTTGGGTGTACTACAGGGCCTGCTGGTAGGGGCGTTTGAATGTCACGGCATCTGCGGGCTGAGACTGGTGACAAGTTGTCACCAAATACATTGCCACCCCTGAGACACCAGCCAGGCATACCATCTTGTAGCGCAGCCTGAATAATGATGTTGGCACCATTCTGGGCATTTGGGTGTACCTACATGGCATGCTGTAGGGGCATTTGAATGTCACGGCATCTGCAGGCTGAGACTGGTGACAAGTTGTCACCAAATACATTGCCAACCCCTGAGACACCAGCCAAGCCTACCATCTTGTAGCGCATCCTAATGAATGATGTTGGCACCATTCTGGTGTATTTTGGGTACCTACAGGGCTTGCTGTAGGGGTGTTTGAATGTCACGGCATCTGCGGGCTGAGACTGGTGACAAGTTGTCACCAAATACATTGCCAACCCCTGAGACACCAGCCAAGCCTACCATGATGTAGCACAGCCTAAAATGATGTTGGCACCATTCTGGTGTATTTTGGGCACCTACAGGGCTTGCTGTAGGGGCGTTTGAATGTCACGGCATCCGCGGGCTGAGACTGGTGACAAGTTGTCACCAAATACATTGCCATTCCCTAAGACACCAACCAAGCCTACCCTCTTGTAGCGCAGCCTAAATAATGATGTTGGCACCATTCTGGTGTCATTTGGGTGTATACATGGCCTGCTGTAGGGGCATTTGAATGTCAAGGCATCTGCGGGCTGAGACTGGTGACAAGTTGTACCATACTTGCGTGACACAGTTGTCAATGGCCACCTAATGTTTTGCTGATCATTGGCATGGGGCATTGTAGTGGTTGTCCATAATTTGGGGTGTTGGCCACACCCATTTGATGTGTAGGCCTCCAGGCAGACCGTTTTCACCATGTCAGCCATCCGTGTCAATGGCACACCCTGGACATGTTTTGCGACTCATTCTGGTGTCATGTTGGGTGTTCATGGCCATGCTGTAGGGGCATTTCAATGTCAAGGCATCTGCATGGTGAGATTTGGTGACAGGTTGGCCACACCATTTGTAGACCAGTCCATGCTGTAGGCCTCCAGGCAGTCCGTTTTGCACCATGTCAGACCATCCTCATGTCAATGGCACACCCTGGACATGTTTGGCATGACTCATTGGTACATTGCCATCCCCTGAGACACCAGCCAGGCATACCATCTTGTAGCGCAGCCTAAATAATGATGTTGGCGCCATTCTGGTGTCATTTGGGTGTATCCATGGCCTGCTGTAGGGGCATTTGAATGTCAAGGCATCTGCGGGATGAGACTGGTGACAAGTTGTCACCAAATACATTGCAGTCCCCTGAGACACCAGCCAGGCATACCATCTTGTAGCGCAGCCTAAATAATGATGTTGGCGCCATTCTGGTGTCATTTGGGTGTATACATGGCCTGCTGCAGGGGCGTTTGAATGTCAAGGCATCTGCGGGATGAGACTGGTGACAAGTTGTCACCAAATACATTGCAGTCCCCTGAGACACAAGCCAGGCATACCATCTTGTAGCGCGGCCTAAATAATGATGTTGGCACCATTCTGGTGTCATTTGGGTGTATACATGGCCTGCTGTAGGGGCATTTGAATGTCATGGCATCTGCGGGCTGAGATTGGTGACAAGTTGTCACCAAATACATTGCAGTCCCCTGAGACACCAGCCAGGCATATCATCTTGTAGTGCGGCCTAAATAATGATGTTGGCACCATTCTGGTGTCATTTGGGTGTATACATGGCCTGCTGTAGGGGTGTTTGAATGTCAAGGCATCTGCGGGATGAGACTGGTGACAAGGTGTCACCAAATACATTGCAGTCCCCTGAGACACAAGCCAGGCATACCATCTTGTAGCGCGGCCTGAATAATGATGTTGGCACCATTCTGGTGTCATTTGGGTGTATACATGGCCTGCTGTAGGGGCATTTGAATGTCATGGCATCTGCGGGCTGAGATTGGTGACAAGTTGTCACCAAATACATTGCAGTCCCCTGAGACACCAGCCAGGCATACCATCTTGTAGCGCAGCCTGAATAATGAGGTTGGCACCATTCTGGTGTCATTTGGGTGTATACATGGCCTGCTGTAGGGGCATTTGAATGTCAAGGAATCTGCGGGCGGAGACTGGTGACAAGTTGTCACCAAATACATTGCCATCCCCTGAGACACCAGCCAGGCATACCATCTTGTAGCGCAGCCGGAATAATGATGTTGGCACCGTTCTGGTGTCATTGGGGTGTATACATGGCCTGCTGTAGGTGTGTTTAAATGTCAAGGCATCTGCGGGCTGAGACTGGTGACAAGTTGTCACCAGATACATTGCAGTCCCCTGAGTCAAAAGACAGGCGTACCATCTTGTATCGCAGCCTGAAAAATGATGTTGGCGCCATTCTGGTGTTATTTGGGTGTATACATGGCCTGCTGTAGGGGTGTTTGAATGTCAAGGCATCTGCAAGCTGAGACTGGTGACAAGTTGTCACCAAATACAATGCCATCCCCTGAGACACCAGCCAGGCTTACCATCTTGTAGCGCAGCCTATATTATGATGTTGGCATCATTCTGGTGTAAATTGGGCACCTACAGGGCTTGCTGTAGGGGCGTTTGAATGTCATGGCATCTGCGGGCTGAGACTGGTGACAAGTTGTCACCAAATACATGGCCATCCCCTGAAACTCCTGTCAGGCTTACAACCTTGTAGCGCAGCCTGAATAATGATGTTGGCACCATTCTGGTGTAATTTGGGCACCTACAGACGTGCTGTAGGAACATTTGAATGTCATGGCATCTGCGGGCTGTGACTGGTGACAAGTTGTCACCAAATACACTGCCATCACCTGAGACACCAGCCAGGCATACCATCTTGTAGCACAGCCTGAATAATGATGTTGGCACCAGGTGGGCACCTACAGGGCTTGCTGTAGGGGTGTATGAATGTCATGGCATCTTCGGGCTGAGACTGGTGAGAACTTCTCACCAGTCACATTGCCATCCCCTGAGACACCAGCCAAGCCTACCATCTTGTAGCGCAGCCTGAATAATGATGTTGGCACCATTCTGGTGTAATTTGGGCACCTACAGGGCTTGCTATAGGGGCATGTGAATGTCATGGCACCTGCGGGCTGAGACTGGTGAGAAGTTCTCACCAGTCACATTGCAGAGCCAACTACTTGTTGGATCTGCCAGTGGTGCACCTCAAGTGGCAAGTCAGACTTGCAAAATGGCCTACGGACCCCATCATACAACAGACATGGACTTTAACATTAAATGGGACTCATCGACTTGTCAATTTGGATGTGGAACCCACCACCATTTGATGGGACTCTGCACATTCAACAAATGGTTGAATGTGCCAGCATTGCACCCTTTTTGGTGGCAGGGATCATCACTATTGCTAAACTGAGCCCTATGATTGCTTTCAATTCATGCTTGTTCTCATAATGGGCCAATCTTTGGTCAGTAGCACCTCAGTTTCCACCACCATATGTGCCATGGTGAGACTCGGCAGATCCAACAACTTGTTTGATCTGCCAGTGGTGCACCTCAAGTGGCAAGTCAGACTTGCAAAATGGCCTACGGACCCCACCATACAACAGACATGGACTTTATCATTAAATGGGACTAATCGACTTGTCAATTTGGGTGTGGAACCCACCACCATGTGATGGGACTCCGTGCATTGAATGTGCAAACATTGCACCCTTTTTGGTGGCAGTACTCATCACCATTGCTGGCTGAGCCCTCTGATTGCTTTCAATTCATGCTTGTTCTCATGATGGGCCCAACAGTGATCAGTAGCACCTCAGTATCCACCACTATATGTGCCATGTTGCGACTCAGCAGAGCCAACAACTTGTTGGATCTGTCAGCGATGCACCTCAAGTGGCAAGTCAAACTTGCAAAATAGCCTACGGACCCCAACATACAACAGACATGGAATTAACATTAAATGGGACTCATCGACTTGTCAATTTGGATGTGGAACCCGCCACCATGTGATGGGACTCTGCACACTCAACAACTGGTTGAATGTGCCAGCATTGCACCCTTTTTGGTGGTAGGGATTATCACCATTGCTGGCTGGGAGCATCACCATTGCTGGTTGAGCCCTCTGATTGCTTTCAATTCATGCTTGTTCTCATGATGAGCCAACGTTGGTTAGTGGCACCTCAGTATCCACCACCATATGTGCCATGGTGAGACTCAGCAGATCCAACACCTTTTTGGACCTGCAAGTGGCACACCTCAAGTGGCAAGTCAGTCTTCCAAAATAGCCTATAGAAATCATAAAACAACAGACATGGAATTTAACATTGAATTTGACTCATAGACTTGTCACTCTGGGTGTGGAACCATCACTATGCCCTAAGACTAAGAATGCTAGCACCATCTTGGCTTGATTTGGGCATACACATGGCTACAGGTATGGGCATTTGAAAATCATGGCATCTGTGGGCTGAGACTGGTGACAAGTTGTCACCAATTGCATCGCAGTCTACCAAGGGTACCGCCAGGCAATGCATCATGTAGCGCACCTGAAATAAGGATGATGGCACCGTTCTGGCTTGATTTGAGCATACACATGGCTACAGGGATGGGCACTTGAAAATTATGGCATCTGTGGGCTGAGAAGGGGGACAAGTTGTCACCAATTGCATCGCAGTCTACCGAGGGTACCTCCAGGCAATGCATCATGTAGCGCACCTGAAATAAGGATGTTAGCACCGTTCTGGCTTGATTTGGGCATACTCGTGGCTACAGGTATGGGATTTGAAAATTATGGCATCTGCTAGCTGAACCTACCTGTAGTTAGCGAGAAAGCGTCAAAAGTGTGTGACGTACTTTTTTTCGCTCGGTCACACCTCCATGACGATTTCGCTTGGCGATCGCGGTCGATGAGGAAAAGGTAGTCAACAATGTTTGTAATCAATTGTGATCCAGGCTTGAACAAGACCGTTCCAATATAATCTACAGTTCGAAACTCCGATCGAAACGCACCATGCCGACATACCGACGCCTCGCATTGGCTGTCGTCGCATCCGTTCTACTGCCTTACACTTGTAGCTTTTCCGTTCAGAACTTGCATGTCCATCAACAGCAATCTAGCATGACCCGATCAGGCTTTTTTCAGACTGTTGTAACTGCAGCTGCCTTGACAATCACAGCAACTCCATTGGTCGCCAATGCCGATGTCACGGCCAAGCTGGCATCGTCGACTGCCTTGCGCAAAGTCAAGAGCTGCCAAAACAAGCTTGCAACGCTTGAAACTGCAATATCGGAGACAGATTACTTGGCCGTTCGACAGTCGCTTCGTGAAGCTCCATGCAGTGACTTGCGCAAAAGCATGACCACTTTGGTCAAGGGTGCCGAGGATGGATCCAACGCGCAAGAGATTTCCGCCAAATACAAGACTTTTATATCAAGTCTAGAAACACTCGACGCCAAGGCTGGTTTGGGGTTGCGAGGACAGTCAATATCAGTGGAGGAAATGACCAAATACTATCAAGCAGTGTTGATCAATCTGCGCGAGTTTTTGGAGGCCGCGCAAGCAGCAGCCGAGGTTCCACTGCAGTACAATGATGATATTGCTACCGGCAGTCAATAGTATTGGTATTACAAGGTTTATCTAAGAATGAATTACATGGTAGAAGGCATAGCTAACGCACAAGTTATCGTTACGCTGTCGAAATAGAATCAAACTCCTGATCGGGATGGTAGCCAATGAGCGCCTCCGTCTCCCAATCCACATGCTTCTTCATGTATTCCACGTACTTGTAGGGAAGTTGTCGACGAGACAGTCTTTGCGGTCCACTTGCTATGCACTGCGCCTTGGTGCCAAGTATTCCTTCAATGTTTTCCACGAGCCTTTGCGTGCCGCGCAGTGCCATGTCTTCGTACTGGACGGCAAAAAAGGATGTAATAAACCGAAAGTGCTCAATCGATAGAAAGTTGCGAATCTTGTCTCGTCGAAGGTCCAAAATAGAGTCGTAGGGTTGCCCCGAGCCGTCGTTGCGCATTTCGTAGCAGGGAAACACTTCGCGATCTTTGTGGACACGAAGGGCGTCCACCTCCAAACATGGAATGACCTGGCTGGGTCGGAACTTGTATTGGCAGATTGTTTCATTTGATGACAAATCAATATCAATGTCCTTGCCAAAGCGAGGCATTGTCCATGGCTTGGTGACGTACTCTTGCCATGTAAGATTGAAATGTTCGGGTGCATGGTAGCTATCTGTATGCATGGCCTTTACCCATTGCAGGGGATGCCGGAATTGTGAAACTACGAGAGCCGTTTTTCCAATCTGATTCTCGCTATAATCACCGTCTTCCTCTGTTAGAAAAGAGAAGAGGGCATGGTATGAGAATGTGTTTAATCTTCAGGCAAAATGGCAGGTAGCCCAGCGCAACGCTTTATGCGACTCACGAAACCAGTGCTTCCACCTTGTCAAGCCTCGCCGTACTTGGGCCGTATGGTTAAAGCAATCAGACAAGTGCTGAGTGATCCATTTCGTTCCAGAGTGGCGCTCTCCCAAAACGTGAATCGTTGGTTTCTTTTGTCGAAATATTGTCGGATGTTGCTGCTGCTGATCTGGATGTTGGTCCGTCGACGACAATGCTACATTGGTCGGCAACATGGAAACATCATTGGCAGCATCTGCTTTAACTGCATTCCAATCTTTCGTGAGCAGCGTTGATGAAATAGAGAGCGATCGTCCACCGACAACTTCTCGAATGGACAAGCCGCAAAGCAGAGTTGCAATGGCGAGGGTGGCAAGGAGCCCTATTTCCGTCGCTGATTTCCGTCGCCGTCTGAACACTCCTTGTGAATGTAGCTGTACCATTTTCGTCAGCTGATTTATAGTGCGAGGGTTTTGTTAGAAGGCAGGAAATCGTTGTGTTTTGCAATGGAGCATCAAGCCATGGTTGAGGTGCTGTCGGTCGACTTTTGGCGACGATTGAGTCACTGTGCGACTACTGCCACGACGCAATGCGAGCCTCCAGTATGGCGACGACCAATTCTCCAACAATTAATTACAGGTAGAATACTTGTTCTCTTTACGTAAATGCAACATTTAATACATAGTAGATGATACTATGTGGCAGTTTTAACTCAAAGTCCAGGTGGAGAATTCACTAATGCTACTCAATTGCCGTTGTTACCGGTAGTTGCGGTCCATATCCAATCAACCGCTCAGCTTCCCAATCCACATGGTTCTGCATCCACTCCATATATTCGCGAGGCACTGGTCGAGATGAAAGGCTCTGCTGCGGCGCTGTCGGTTGACACTGCGCCTTGACTCCAAGTACTTTCTCCAACGTTTGGATCAACGATGCCGTTCCCTGTTGCACCATGTCTTCGTAACGCACACTTTCAAAGTGCTGAACGGATATAAAGTTAGCTATACTAAGAAAGTGGCGAATCTTGTCGGCTCGGAGCTGCAGTATATTGTCATATGGCTGACCTGAACCGTCGTTTCTAAGCTCATACAAGGAAGCAACCGGTCGAAAGCCGGTCACTCTAATGGTGGAATCTTCATGGCACGGAATGGCTTGGAAGGGTCGAAACCTGTATTGGCAGGTTGGTTCGTCGAAATCTTGTGTACTGTTGTTTGCAAATGCATATAGCTCTCGATCTCGTCCATATCGCTCCATGGTCCAAGGCTGTGTGACAAAATCCTTCCACGTCAAATTGAAATGGTTTGGCGCATGGTACGGCTGTCAAAAGTGAGCAGCGAGGAGAGTACCCAAACAGTGAGACGATACATACAAACGCGAGTCTTCTCTTTAGCAAAGTAACGCGTCATGACGTACATTGATGCGCATGGCTTCGACCCATTGATGAACGTCTCGAAACTGAGCAACGACAATCGAGCTTCGACTTGCGTATGCTCCATTCTCCTCTGCAACAAAGACAAACGATGAGTGAGAGAGTTATTCCGTAACATCTCTAGTTTTCAATATCCATTCTCATTAACATACGAAACCAGTGCTTCCATCGACTGAGTGCGCTGACCACTCTGACTCGTGTTTTATTGTTGGCAAAGCATTCCGTCAAATGAGCCGTCATCCACTTGGTTCCGGAATGCCGCTCCCCGAGCAAGTGAATCGTTGTCATTGGCTTGAGTTTTGGCTTGCTATTGAGTTGGCGTAGACTGTTGTTGTTACTATTGGTTTCAATGATCAAGCCGAGACGACGATTGTTGTTGCAAATGACGGCTCCAGTGAAAAAGAACAGAACTGCAATGGCTCTTGTCGTGCTATTGCAATTAACATAGCGAGTCTGATGGGCTGATTGTTTTGATTTTATTGACCGAGACGACATTGTATGCAGCTGCTTTCTGTTCCATAATCGCCATGGTCGTTGGTCGAGTTGTCGTCGACAACGGATTCCTCGGGCGTCGTAGCGGTTTTGGAGTCTTGGTGAGACACGTACATGACGTCGTTCCACCAATCGCAGCGAGAGGCTCGTCTGCCATGGCACAATCAAGCTGCTTTGTTTCGACCAAAGCATCGTCATGGTCAACTTTCCGCCTCCTCCACCTCCTCCTCCACCAGCAGGGAGGCCTTCTGGTAGCAGGGAAAGCGTACCGTCGCACGCGCCCGCGCCGTTTCCATATCAATCGCACCAACAGAATCCAGATTCGTCGACTGCTTCGTTCGCCCCTCCTCCACCACCTTTGCCTCCGACGAGTACCTTTTCGGCTCCACCCCAGGCTCAACAATATGCAAGTTATCCTCAAGGAAGCATGGGAAATGGAGAAATTTTGAATTCCAGACCAGTCTTCCCTCCGCCGCCGCCTCCAAGGCCTGTTCCAAACGCAGCTGGATCACTGGTTCATCCGCCTCCGACTACTCATTCAGCTCCGCCAAATGCGCCTTTATACCCAGCGACGCAGCAATCAACGTACCAAAATACGATGCAGCAATCTACATCTATGAATTATGCCATGCCGCCATCGAACTTCGCGCCTCCAGCCGCAGCAATGCAAATGCAAACTCCGATTCATCCGCCTCTGCAGCACGCATATGCGCCTCCTCCGCCTCCAGGAATATACAATCAGCAGCCGCAGCAGCATCAACCATCACACTTGATGCCTCCAGCTCCTCCGCTTGCTCCTTCTCAGGCAAGACCCATTGCTCCTCCAGCGCATGCAGCCAGTTACCAGCCGGCAGCTGTTGCCGCTCGCTTGGACCCTTCCCACATGCCCCGACCGCCACTTTGCACCTTTCCGCAGAATGATGGTCCGCAGCAGTCGCTACCAATATACTATCCTCGCGCGGCTGCAACAGACATGCAGTCGAATCCAGTCCCACCCGACGCAAGTACGCGCTTCGCTGCACTCGATGACGGCAATGCCAGTCCCAATTTGATGCGATGCACCACCTACGCCTTTCCGAAAGACCGAAGCGTGTGGCATGCCACCGGCGACTTGCCGCTGGGAATATTGTGCACGCCACTAGGTGTACATTCGGATGACTTCATGCCGCGGCCGCGACGAACCATTCATGGCAGTGACGAAGATTGGCAGGACGTGGAGCGCGTTCCAGTGGTGGCGTGCGCCAATGGTAACTTGCCGCCGCGCTGTAAGCACTGCAGCGCCTATCTGAATCCATTCTTTGGGCAAAATGGGAAATGCAACTTTTGTGGAACACGCAATAATCAATTGTTAAATGTCATGAATGGTTCCTTGTCCATGCAGCTTGGAACAATGGAGTACATTGTCGAGGGACCGTACGTGACGCGCGAGCAACCGGTGCAAGCAGCGGTGCATGTATATGCACTCGATGTGACTTGTCCACATGTTTTGGAATATGTTAGCATATTGCGCCAGGTTGGTTGTGAATTGCATCGACACTGGACGAGGCAGCAGCAGCAGTCACAAGAGTTGCAACCAAGGATTGGAGTGTGTTTAGTGTCGTCCGTTGGTATAATGCTGCGGAGTACAGATGGCAAGTTAAATGTCATTATTCCGGACGTGACGGAGAACCCGTTTGCTCCGTGGCCGCTTTACGACTGGTCTTTCGACGTATCAGCCAAGGAAGGTCTAGATGCATGGACAACCTTCTGTGACGAGCAGTTGGAGGGCGACGTTCGGGGGCTAAAAGAGCGAGCCAAGGGAAAAAATGCTCAAGGCATGGATAACTTTGAGCTATCATGTGGAGGAGCAGGATTGGCGTTTCTGGCAGATGCATTGAAGGATAGCGGTGGGCGTGGCACACTCGTTTCGTGGAGGCGGCCAAACTTTGGCGTCGGATCTATACCTCATCGAAGCAGCAAGGCACGAGGTAAGCTTCGGGCGGAAGATGATGACGTTCCGTCGACACCGCTGCAAGTGCAGTCGACGTTTCGCAGTTCTCAAGATGAAGCTGCTGCTACATTTTACCAACGTTTGGCAAAAAGCTGCGTCAAGAATCGCGTTTCGCTCGACATTGTCATGCATAGGGATCCCCTTTTGCAGCACCCATTCATGGACCTTGCCACGCTGGGAGAGCTATGTCGCGTCACGTCGGGCAAGCTCGCCTGGATTGACGTCAGCACCTGGAAGACACAACTATATGAAGAGCTTGTGCGTCAAATTTACAGCTTTTCCGGATGGGATGTTGTCTTCAAGCTGCGCTGTTCGGACGGTCTCCAAATTAAGTCCTTGATCTGTTCACCGGGAACTGTTGTCGAGGAATTGGTCGGCTCGCCAGAGGTGGAGCTCACGACGCTTTCGTCCACGACATGTTTGGCGATCGAGCTTGACCATCGCATCGGAGGCGTACGAAAGGATCAGCCATTCGTCTTTTTCCAATCGGCGACACTTTACACGACAATGAGTGGTCAACGACGCGTTCGTGTTTCGACGCTTGCTGTACGAACTGCTACTACGGCAAAGGAAGTGTTTCGAAGCGTTGACTTTTCTACTGTATCGTCCGTTCTCCTTCGACGAGTTGTCGCAAACCTTCGTCGGATGGAAGGAAGCGAAGATGTATCACTCCGAGCGCAGACTCGCGACGCAATCTACATTCAATGCGTACATATGCTTGCCGCCTACCGCAAAGAGACGGGATCAATGAATGATCAACTTTTGCTACCGAGCCGAATGCAAACGTTACCGCTGTTTCTCATGGCTTTGCTAAAAAGTTTAATGCTTCGGCCAGGTGTTCCTGTTCGTATGGAAGGTGCTGGCTCGCCTCTTCTACTACGACCATCTGCTGACGAGCGTTCCGTTTTTCAGTTCCATAGCGCCACTACAATCCCAGCATTTTGCCTGCAGCTGCTTTACCCTCGTATCTTTGCAATTGACGACGCTGCACTGGAAGGTTACGGAGATTGGTGTGCGTCTGAAGCGTCTGCTGAATTCAATGGTTTCGTTCGGCTACCACCGCCACTCTATCCGAGTCTCGAAGTGCTTCAAGACGAATGCTTGTATCTGATTGATGGCGGTTTAAAGATGTATCTTGTTGTTGGTAAAGACGTTGCACCCGAAGTCAAGGAGCAGGTTCATAAATGCGCTCTTGGCGAGTGGAATCCTCGTGCGCAGAACTTGTTGTGGCAACTGCGTGCGTTCAACTCTATCGGTCGGGGCTCCGAGTCCGAACTTCGTCCTACGTATGCTACAGTATCCATTGTATTTCAACAAGGCAATCATCAGAATCCGCTGGAGATGGCAGTGATGGATCTCATGTTGGACGATGCGATCGGAGGGCAACGGGACTATAACGATTTCCTCATTGCGTTACAGAACAGCATTCGCACTTATAAAATATCCTGATACAAATCTTACTGTTATCGTGTTTCTAAAATATTCTATTAGATCAGCAGCAGTCTCGTGGCCACCGGAAGAGGCGGCAGGGCCACAAGAAAAAGCACCGACTCAACAGATCCAAGAGATAGAATCATCCGAGCGATATTTCTTCTAGATGAAGGTCTGACATTTGATTTACTTAAACAGGGTGATATACCGGCGCCATGCGCCATGCCATGGTCAATCTGAAGAATGCACGGCGAGCAAAAAAGCGTGACGAATATCGTAGCGGTTCTGAATTAACGTCAAGCGGTTATGAAAAGCTGTCACATTATTTGCGTACGTCACTCGACGAAAATCAGCTGCGCGGCAGATCTTGACGATGGCGGCTCATCGCGTCAATCCATCGGATCTTTTTCCATCCATCTCTCTGCGCTGTTCAGATCCTTCTTATTAACGACAGAACGACGAGCTGCACATACCTGCATGCGCCAATTGCTCAAAAATATAATTAGCAAACGACGACAAATCATGAAGCTCGCTCTTCCAATTTCGACATTACTATGCTGTCATACTTTTGCCTCAGCCTTCCAAGCAACTACAACACGACGACAAGCGACAACATCATCTAGCCGTTCGGCTCTATTCGTGGATCGTCGACAATTTGGGAAAGCTTTGCTAACAGGAGGCGCTTCCATCATTGCTGGCTCGTCACTGTTACTTCCAACCACCCCAGCGAATGCACAAGTCTTTTTCGATCCCGCTCAATACGGCGATCAAGAGCTCCGAGTCGGCGCGGTCGACAGTGTGCGCGAGAGCGTTCGACGCGCCATTCTCCGCAACCCAAAGCTGGCGCCATCCTTCTATCAGCTTGCTGTATTGGATGCACTCTCATTCAACGCGCAAACACAAGAGTATGGACCAGATGGGAGTGTACTGAAACTAGTATTTTCCAGCAAGGAGACGGACGAATACACCAAGAACCTACAAGAGGCGAGTCTGGCACTATTGGATGCCGAAAAGGCATTGCGAAAAAAGACTGCCATTAGTTTGGCCGACGCCATTGCCATTGGAGGTGCCGAAGCAATCGAGTCCATCGGCGGACCCGTTTTGACGGTTCAACTGGGCCGGGCGGATACGCCAAAGAATGGTCGCGTCACGGACTTGCCGCTCGATTTGATGTCGGGCAAGCGGTCCAATGCAGAGATTGCAGCTGCGTTCAAGAGCGCCGGCATGACGGAGCGAGAAATGACAGCACTTTTGACGGCATTCATGACGCTGGAGCGAGTGGAAAAGTCGCGAACGACGGAGGACTGGAAGCAGAGTGCCAAACCAAAGTTCCGGGAACCTGGCAAGATTGGACGCATGTCAGACTTCAAGAGACTGACGGATGAAGACATTGCGCAAGCGGAGCTTGATGCAGAGCTGGAGGATCCGGACGATGGATGGTACATTGCGGATAGCTTTGGAACTCGCGACGATAGATTTGGTGACAGAATTGGCAAGGATGAAATTAGCGAAAAGACTTTCAACAAGTATGTCATTGAATTCAATGACTCTTTGCGGAAAAAAGGTGGCGATGAGCCAACATCTTTTGGCTGGGTTGGAGTTTTGTTATCCGATTCAAACTTGCCGACGGTTCAAACCTGGGTTCAAAAGTATGATGGCTCCAATCTGAGCTACATCAAAGACCTGTCGGTTTCATACAACTCGTTGACGCAGCTTGGTGCTGTCTACACTGGAGGAAAGTATGAAAATCTGCTCAAAAACAAACCACGGAAGAGTCTGAACGACGACGACTTAAAGCTGTTTTGAAGGAGATGGTTTAAGTTAATGAACATTCTATTTCATACTGAGTAGAAGCTAGCTAGCAATATGAATTTTGTTAAATGAAACTTTCGATTACTATTTTTACTATGCCTTACAGCGGCGTTCCTGCCAAGAGAAACCCGCATGGTGGACGTGAGTGAACTGAGCTGCGCTTTTGTGCCATCGACGAATTGCGCGCTTAATAATTTTCTTTTGAGACACCAAATGAATAAGTAACAGGCGAGTCCGGGAACAGTGTTTTGGAAATGCCGAACGAAAATCCATTTGTGTTGCACTCGGGGGCAATGTTCTGATCCGGAGCATCATCTTTGGAGACGCAGTACTTGTCAAGCAGACCAACCGCCATCTCGTAGATTTCATTGTTTGGATGGCTCTGCAAGTCTTCCAACAGGTGTAGCCCCTCGCGATCGGCAAAGCGCCCCAAGTACTTGATGTTGTTGTGAAACAGCGTATCCAGCGTCTTCAACACTTGGGTGAGCAGCGCAATATCCGTGCGGGGCAAGAGAACGTCGACAAAGACCTCCATAGCTTGATTAACTTCAATCAATAGACGAATCTGTTTGTCATTTCCTCTTTCGACGACGTTGCACAGGGCGTAGGCTGCTTCCTTTTTAACTTCATGTGAAGCGTTAAGCGCCATGTCGACGACTTTCTTGAAGACTCCGCAGTATCGCTCCTGATCAAAGATCATCTGCACCTGCTCTACAGAGCCAGCAGCAATGTTAGACAGAGTCCAGCAAGCGTCCTTTTGGATTTGCTTCTATGAGGGATTAGGTGAAAAGTAATGTGGTCAGCCAATACTTTGTAAAGGTCCTCACAACTCGCAACACCTTCCACTTACGCTGTTATAGTTCAAAAGGGAAAGCATATGACGCAAGTATCCAGCATTGAGGATGTGCTGCGTCTGCTCGTCCGTGCCGCGAGTCAAGCTCCCAATGGCACGCACCGTCGGCAAGAGCAATGCTTTTAGGGGTGCGCGCGCAACAATGCGAACCAACAGAGGAACGGCGCCCGCATCAATTAATGCTTGAATTCCCACGTCATGCTCGGCAACATACGAAATGGCCCAGATAAAATCAATGCTGAGCTTATCAGCTTTAGAGCGTTCATCATCACAAGCTAGGTCCAATCGTGAGAGAGCATTGATCAAGGGCCGAATGAACGGCTGAATGGAACCAAAGTCGCGGCTGGAGCGACACAAGCTAGACATGGCCCAAGCAACATTTCGCATGTGTTCCACCGAGCGATAATTTTCTAGGTTTGCAATGCTATAGAGCAACGAACGAGTTTTAGTGAGCAATGTGTCAATGTGGAGGCATGCTCTTGTGAAAGGATCGGCGAAGCAAACTCAAACAACTTACAGTCCATATACCACCTCGGGCATTTGCAAAAGTCCCTCGCGATATTCCGGCTTGTCACCCGCAATGTTTCCCAAGCACCAAGCAGCCTGCAAGCTAACTGATGTATCTTCATGGCCCAAGTTCTTGGCAAGACAGTGAACCGCCCCGGGCTGTTTGACCACGACGGACGCAAGCTTGGTATCTGTAATGTTCGTCAAGGTCCACTCGGCTTCAAAGACGATGTCTGCATGTTTCGTCATGCTCAAGAAGCGTACCAGATGCGGAACAATATCCATCTTCACCATCTGCACGACAAGGTCGACGGGAGGATGTTTGGGACGACAAAGGAGGCGGCGGACACTGCGAACTGCTTCCAAAACCAAAGTTGTGTTGTCTTGACTTGCCACCATGACCTCGCGCGCTTTCTTGAGAATGTAAATATCTTCCTCCATAGAAGGCTGCTGTGTCGACTCGTCAATTGTCATGGCCGTATCGTTTGTCAACGTATAATTCATGGACATGTCGCTTGCCAAACGCCGGGCCTTGAGCATTTGCTCCTTCTTGTTTTTGCGGAGTCGGATGGTCGTCTCCTCGCGGCCACGACGAAGCGCAGTAACAACATCTTTTTTGCTGACTGCGAGAGTTATGTCAAGACAGGAGGGTGGTTAGAAAGTGATTGTTTTCGTCGAGACTTTGACGCGTCGTTCAAGCCGACCGTCCATTGTCCATTCGCTTTCGCTCACTCGTTCACTCGCATCGAAACTCACCGGACTTCATTTTCGAGCTCATTTTGTTTCTAATAAGCTTTTGCAATGATGAGTGAGTGTGTGCGAGTCGGAAGCTAGTAGTCTTGGAATAAAGGAAAGCAAAGCCGAGACGAGACGAATGCAATGAGACCGGAAGCAATCGCAGAATTGTGTTGGCGATGGGAGTCCCATCTGGGTGCAGCTCATCGTCCACCTCGCGAGCATGGCGGTACTCTTTGTTAAGTATAAAACGTGTTCAAAACTTGGCATGTGATGGACAGACGTGGTGAAGATTCGTGGTCCGCAGCTGCTCCGCGTCATCTGCGTGACGTCGAAAGCGTTCCATCCGCGTCGATGGATCCGTGATGCGAACCGTCATGGGCTTCATCGTCATGGAAGATCTTTCGCGCGATCCTCACAAATCATAGGCAAGCTGCTTGAAACGGAAGCATCTATTAACTAGTATTACTACTACAACCCTATTCAAACTATGCCAGTCTCTCTCGGAATCAACGGATTCGGCCGCATCGGACGTCTCGTGATGCGCGCGGCACTTGACAATCCGGATGCCACTGTCGTGGCGATCAATGATCCATTTCTTTCGCTCGAGTACGCCGTCTACTTGCTTCAGCATGACTCTGTAAGTGTATCAGATGTCTATTTTTGAATCTGATTGGAACGAGATGCTGTCATTAATTGATAAAGCGGCGAGAAGGAGCGGTTGAAAATGCATTGCAGCTGTCGCGAATCTTTCTTACCATGGCCTTTCAAAACATTGCTTCCTACAGGTTCATGGCAAGTATGACAAGGAGATCAAGATTGACGGCGACTACATGGTGATTGGAGATGTTCGCATCAAATTCTTTGCCGAGCGCAACCCTGCTGGTAAGTTCCATCGAGCGCGTTCATGACATGAGGATCGTTTGCAAAGGCCATCACTCACACGAGTCAATATTCCATGCGGAATCTTCCTTTCTTCATTCAGACATTCCTTGGGGAGACTCTGGCGCTGAAATTGTCTGCGAGTCGACTGGAGTTTTTACCGACATTGCCAAGGCTACGGAGCATATCAAGGGCGGAGCCAAGCGCGTCATTATTTCGGCGCCATCGGCCGACGCCCCCATGTACGTCATGGGCGTCAACCACGAGACGTATTCTGGCGCCGAAATCTTGTCCAATGCCTCGTGCACTACCAATTGCCTTGCTCCTCTCGTCAAGGTGATTCACGACGAGTTTGGCATTATCGAAGGCCTCATGACGACGGTTCACGCGTCGACCGCGACGCAGCTTGTCGTGGATGGACCATCGCGCGGCGGCAAGGACTGGCGTGGAGGACGCTCGGCCTTGACCAACATGATTCCGTCATCGACGGGTGCGGCCAAGGCGGTGGGCAAGGTCATTCCCGAGCTTAATGGCAAGTTGACGGGCATGGCCATTCGTGTTCCGACGGCGGATGTTTCCATGGTGGACTTGACTGTTCGCACGGAAAAGCCAGCGTCGAAGGAGGCTATGAATGCGGCCTTTAAAAAGGCTTCGGAGGGATCGTTGAAGGGCATTCTTGGCTACACGGAGCAGGAGGTCGTTTCGCAGGACTTTGTCCATGATCCGCGCTCGAGCATTGTAGATGCCGGCGCTGGCATTCATTTGAATGAGCACTTCCACAAGGTGATCTCATGGTATGACAATGAGTGGGGATACTCGAACCGACTTGTTGACTTGGCGCTCTACATCAACTCCAAATAGAGATGCTGTTGTCTTGACAGTGGATTGCCAGTTGAGATGAATTGCAAGTGCGAGGCGTTCATTTATCACGTTTATTAAGGAGTTATCAATAGATACGAGGTTATTGTGTGCTGACTGCGGTTAGTAGAATTGACAACGCTATGGTGTCCGATAAAGTACTTGCAAAGTAGTAGGTAGGGGAACGTTGAGCTGTGGCGAAAGCAAACGTCGTACTGGTACTGTCATTCTTTTGTCGATCGCCATCCGCCTACCGGTAGGTACATCTCGCAGTCAATTTAGAGCCATCTAGCGAACCATCAAGATGATACCTACGAGCGATATTCATCGATTGAACAGCGCACGAGGATTGACAGATGCTACGGAAACTCTGCTTTCGTTTGTCGGTGAGGAAAACGTCCATCAGCGTAGCGTGTGGATTTTTGCGTCCCTCTCGTCTGGTCGCCGGACCCAGCCTCGCCACTTCAAGCAGCTTGCTTTCTGCGCAACAGACCTTTCGGAAATGCTGTTTATTGCATGAACTTAAGAAGTGTATCCTGTCTTCATTGGCGGGAGTCAGCTTCAACGGCGACGGAATGAAAGAACGCCCAATTCCCACCTACCCTTGTGGACATCGGCTTCAGTCGTGCCGTTGTATATCGAACTCTTCTACGACGTCAGAAACGACGTCCGATATGTCGAAAACGATTTTTATTGGAGTCGATGATGAAAAAGTCATGCGCACGAGAGTTTCAGGCCAGAAATCACTCGATAACATCCTCATCAAGGCTGTGGGTTCGGCCCATGGAGGCATGGCCTTTCTGGTCGACGAAGATCACCGTATGGTTCGAAATTATAAGGCACTCGTCGAATCTGCAATTTACACGATCGAGTCGCTTCCGCCGCCGTCCGATGTGTTTCCTGTAGTTCCAGTTCACGCGATCAAGCCGGAAAAATATGTCTGTCCGGAGGGCTTTCTTGAGTCGCTTTTTAGTCAAGTAAGCCGACATCTTGAAGGCGACGAACGCGTTCCTCCAATGGCTCTCGTCGGATGCAGCCGCAGCGGCAAGACGGCGTTGCTCGAAGAAATTGCGACTCGACTGCCGGATTACCTTGCGGCTCATGGTAGCGAGCCCGTTGCGATTATTATGATCACTTTCAATGACTATTCACCAGTGTCACTTATCGATCATGAAGGTGCGCTGCAGGCGCTTGGTCGGCGACTTTTATTTTCGATCAACGTCAAGGAAACGGAACGGAACCAAGCGTTTAATTACTACGTCAAGGCATACGACACATTTCGTCGCAAAAATTACGTCATTGCTCTAGACGATATCATGGAGTGGCTCGACGGATTTCGAGTTATTCTACTCATTGACGAGCTCAATAATTTAGATTTGAAGCATTCTGGCGACCAGTCAGAAGTCGGAGATTTCCTTCGAGCATACTTCCTTGACGACACAGGTCGATATCTTGTCCTCACGTCTCATGAGCTGGGAAGCGTGGACTCATTCGCGGACATCATCGATACTTCGAAAGGAAGCAGTCGCGACGTGATTGTGCAGCATTTGCCACTAGCTTTGAACCTCGAAGATGTTGTGCTGTACTTGAATCCTGATTTGAGGGGACCGCTGGAAGCCTTGTACTATGGCTTGCTACCAGGACTTATCTTTGATCAGGGCCAACGCGTGAAAGTATATCGGAAGCACAAGGCAGCAATCAATACTTTCGAACTGCGGTCATCTGAGGACAAGCGGAGATGCATCACTCGAATCCTCGCGAGCTTCTTTACCGGTAAAGAGAATGATGTGCCATTAGAGCTACGTAAACTTGTGACGACAAGACCTGATTTAGACGTTGCGGGCAGAGAAGTTGTCAAGATCAGTTGGGTGCCTTTCAACCTTCAATTTGTGTTGGCAATGAGTACGCTTGACGAGAGGAACTGGTTCGACGAAGGCTTGCACAGCTTGAACCAGTTGTGCAATCATTTGAAAACGACCAAGGAATCATCAGGGAAAGGCTACGAGTATTTGTTTGCTATTGCCTACCTAGCACGCTGCATTGCAGGGCTTCCGTTCGACAACCTCTTGCCAAGGGAGTGGTTCATGGATAGTGGGCTAGAAGTAGAGTTTAACCCCTACCGTCAGGAAGTCGGAGGATTTTTGGAAGATTGTTGCGACTGGGACCAGTTAGAAAAGGGTATTGATTATAGTGGTCCGCAGCCCAAATTAGCCGTATTTCTCCCGACGAACCCTCGCTTTGAAAGATTTGACATTGTCGCTTTGCTGATAACAAATGGTAGAATTTCTGATCGGCGGGCATTTCAGGTCCAACAGGCAACTCATAATCCCTCACATGAACCATGGCCAGGCTTTGAGCACACCAGTTTTCTTGTTAAAGGCGATAGTCCGCAACGAAGCCATACGAACGCAAAGGGATGGAATGTTGTGGGCGACGATGATCTTGAACGATTCTTTGGCGAGTCGGGTAAACATTGGACGCCGAAAGTATGGCGTCATCTGACGGCAACGTATGTAAAGGCTCGGAACCAGCGAGCTGAAGAGGAGGAGCGAGCGAAAAAGCTCTTCACAAGCGACGAAAGCTGACGCGAAGAACAATTAATTGTTGCAGCTGCATGATGGAAGGTAGCTGCAAGCATCGCATAAAGTATTCAGTATTGAGAAAAGAATGCCACCATGAGATGGATTAATTAGAATCTAAATATTAAATGTCTATTTCCTGTCAATAGATCCTCGCACAAGGAGAGCCATACTTTCATTACGGCCTTTGGCAAATCACTTCAGTTCCACGAACTCGGACTATTATTAGCTTCTACCTTCCATTTCGCCTTGCCACTGAAAACGCGGAGCAATTGTCAACAGAGCGACGTATCTGCAGAACTGAACCGTTGGGACCGACTTGTGGTGACATGTGCCGTTTCTTCCCGGTTGCGACTGTCGCTTGAGTCGGGTGCATATGCGGTTAAGCGGGACCATAAAAGAGACTTAAGACGGCGCTGAGTGGAAAGCGACCAGTTGCGAGCGTTGTTGCCAGGGTTTGGTGATTAAAGGCAGTCGCATTTTACATAAATAGCTCGGCAGACATCAAAATGAAAGCATGTTGCCCAATTGAATTCAACTTTAGGCTCGTCCTATAGCTACACGCCGGTCCGAATGCCCGCAGGTTGCGCTGACCGAGAACCAAACACAAAGAGGTTCTCGCGCAGGAGGACAAAGACGCAATATGCGTCATCATTCACTTGTTCTATTATTCGAACAACCTTGCACAGATTTCCAGGGTCATGCTCCAATCCGCCGCGGCCGCTGCAATTGAGCCTGAGCAACGTGTTCATCTCCGTCAGCATGTCCGAGTCCCAGGTGTTTTGATGTCGGTTCATAATTGCCGAAAGGTGAATGTTCTTCATCGTGTAATTGGATCTAAGCGCACCAAGTAAAGCGGGAAATGCAAATGGTGGATCCTTATGTAGACCTACCACACAGTCCAACTCGATTGTCTCCAGGTTGGGGTTAGTTCGTACGCACTCAGCCAGTGCTTCGTCCATACTGATTGTAAAGTCATGAACTGAAAGCTTTAATACCTGTAAGTGACGGCATTGGATCGCTGCTTGAGCCACTCTCAAAGAGACGTCCTGCCCAAAAAAATTCATAATATCTAATTCATAAAGGTGGTGCATTGTTGGAAGACCCTGGACGAAATTAGTCAAAAAGGTCTCTCTGGTGTCAACAAACTCCGGCAGACTGTCATTCGGGTCAGTCTCTACAGTGTCGTCCAACAGCACAACGTCATCCATTGGATTATAAAACTCAACTGACCCAAGGCACAACTTTCGAAGTGTCGATCCTGTCAGTGCTTGCGCCACTTCCCTCACATCCGATGGAGCAACACATATTATGATTGAAGCCAGCTCAAGGCCTTGCACTGTCATGTTGGTGATTGCATCAAGAAACACTTGGAACGATCCTTCATGGTCTGTTAGGTTGATGCCTTCAATCTTTAAGTCAATCGGACGGTTCATAGTGAGCGTTCCAGCAAGTGCTTGCGCTTGCTCGGGCTGCATGACGACCATGGTATAGATTCCTGCAGCAGCATCAATGACGACTCTTTCAAGCAGAGGCATGGTTTCCAGCGCAGGCAATATAATCGAAAAAACGCGAGGATGCATAAGTAGGTTTACTTTCCGAATGGATGGATGGTTTGAAAGTCCTCGGGCGAGTGCTCGAATTCTTGGAATGTGAAATTCAGCCATATAGTACTTTTCCCAAACATTAATCGAAACAATTTTCGACAAGAATCGAATGACGTCGTCAAACATGAATCGCGGATCAGGGAAGTCGCCTATTTTAATTGTCGCTGAAACCATTGTGGGTATCTCACCAATGCATTTGAAAAGCTGGTTCCAGCGGCCACGTGCCTTTTTGCGTCGACGTCTTTGTCGAAGCAGCCTCCGTCGACCCGGATGCGCTGGACGAATATCTTTACCATCAAGACAAACGGCATCCAATGGCGTCACTGACAGAGCAGACAAGAGCTTGTTTATGTCATCATCTCCAAGTCTTGAGTATTGCTTGACAAAAGCATTGTCAATGACAAGTTCGACTTTTGCGTCAAGAGGCTTCTGGTGATGCTGCTTGCTGTCCACGATTCGCGGAATATCTGTGTCGATAAATTCCTGCAGATTTTTCTCTAGCGACCATCGAAATGTAGATATCATTGTTCGTGTTCAAGATAGTGCGTATAGATGATGTAGCAGCAAGGAGATTTGGGAGTGGGAAACGAAGTTTTGGCGGTGAAGCGTGAAGCGAAAAAGATCCTGTCGCAGCGCGATCTAGCTGTCGCGCTGCGACAGAAGATGAGCTGGGGCGCGCACGCTCCAACATCCCCATGACATCATGCTCCACCATGACGCTCTGCTACTGGGCCTACTATATGAATGAAACTAAAGTGGACGTCAGACTAGTGGATAGTCATCTTCTGACATGAAGCTTGCAAATTTAGTCGGATGCGCCGCAGCAATTTTGGCATTTGAAGCGCCTTTGACATTTGCATCGTCCACTGCCCTCATTTTTTCATCATCGGCATGTGCATTTGCTGGAGGCTTTGGGTCTATGAAACAGACTTCAAATGCAAAATCAAAGCAGAGGAAACGCAAAAGTGATTTGGAAGACTTAGCTCCGCTTCCTGTGGCGCCCATAATAAATCAACATGACGTCGGAAACAACGAGCTTCAACTCGACAAATGGGGACTTCCTCCGCCGACAGAGGCAGACATCTTTCCGCCATTGCCCCACGACACGGAGCTCATTCCAGTTTCCAAAGACGACTATACATTGATGGAGATTCAACGAGTCTTGGACGGATACATTCCTCTCAACTTGGATCGGTTTGACGCAAATGGAGTGGAGAAACAGACATGGATGAGTGAAGCGCCCATGAAAGTTCGACTCCTCCATCAATCCCCTCCTGTACTCGCTATAGACAATTTTCTGACTTTCGAAGAATGCTTGGACATTGAGCGAGTTGCATGGCCGTCGAAAAAAGATACGCAAGTTGATGGCGAAGAACCACGACGACGGCCCGTCCAAGTCACGTCGCAAACCTTTCAAGGCGCCATCTCGCGACGGACATCAACCTCATGGTTTTGTTTCTTTTCCCAACTTCCACAACTATTGACCAAGATGCAGTATATGCTTGGCTTGACACTTGAACACATGGAGGAGCCACAAATTGTTCGCTACGAGACTGGCCAAGAGTTTAGTTGGCACTACGACGAGGTTCCAAGTACGCTGCTAAACAATGGCGGCCAGCGATTAGCCACACTATTGGTATACTTGAATACACTACCCGAACATGCTGGTGGTGGAACCGTCTTTCGGGACTTGCGCGATGCCAATGGCGAAACACTTTGCGTGCAACCAATTCAAGGAACGGCCTTGCTCTTTTTTCCAGCCGACGCCAACGGCCGACCCGACGATCGAACCTTGCACAAGGGCGACGTTGTTGCCAAGGGATTTGAAAAGCGCATTGTTCAAGTTTGGACGCATGAGGAAACGTTTGCGGCGCGCCTGCCGCCTGGCAATCTCCAGGCGGATGCACGAGAAAGCGTGAACGAGATGGCACGACGACTAGGCTACATTCAAAACAAATAACAGTATTTGGATGATTACAATAACAATGTAAGTCTTCAAACTGCAAGAATAGCAAATCACGCGGCGTCCCGATAGCATTCAAGAACCGATGCGACACAAATAAATCAGAAACGGCGCAGCAACCGCGTGAATTACACCATGGCGAAAGCGTCCGCCCTCCTCGCCAATCGTACCATGCCAGCTAACCCAACGACTCGCCAAGCTGATGATGAGCATCCTCTCGTTCAGACGCTCAAGCTTATTGATCCGTTCTTGATATTTTTGACAAGGAAGAGTGGACACGTTGCCATTCCAATTTCCAGCCTTGCCAAGGCGCTGCCGGCAACCGTCCTGACTCCAGAGTTGCTTCAAAATGTACAAGCACTGGCTCATATTGGTGTCATGAGGTTCCATGGAAGAAGTGACAGTGACTTGACATGGAGCGATTCGACGACGCAGTTGGGCTTTCCGCCGCCAGCGGATTCGGTCGAGGAAACGGCACAAATGAAGGAGTTGCGTCACAGTTTTGGCAGTCTACATGGAAGCACCAAGATTGGATCCAAGCGACGAATCAAGGCTCTTTTGCGCGTTTTGGAGCAGCAACGAAAAATACAGAGAGATGAGAATAGTGAGAAGAGTTGCAACGCGGTGATGAACGCCTCTGATGCAACTGTTGATTCGGCTGCTGCAGCCATTGCTACAATCACCCCTGTCAAGACATGCGACGATACTGTAATGCAGCGACGCAACAATTCACATGATGAAATAGAACCTTTGCCTAGTGACGAGGCTATCCAAGCGCAGCAGGATTTGGAACGTTTGCTTGGCTTCAAGTTAGGAGACAATGAGGCAGCAAGTTCGCTCGATGCGGCGACGACGAGCAGCCCCATTCCAACCTGCATTCTCGATAGACAAGTCTCCTACGCGGGGACTCATCCAGCGCAGAATTCTATATACCAAGACTTGTCAGCGTCAACACTGGAGCAAATCCCGCAGGCACTACTACAAGCCTTTGGCTTGGCAATAACCACGCAGCAATTGGCAACATCAACAACTACTCGACGACTCTACCGGCATCAAGCGCTTGCAGTTGAGGCTGCGCTGGCAGAAACACATTGTACAGTTAGCACTGGCACGGGGAGTGGCAAAAGCATGTGCTTTTTGCTGCCCGTCTTGACGGCAGCCTACCAAGCTGATCGAGTTTCATTCATACTGTATCCAACCAAGGCACTGGCACAAGACCAATTGACGCAGTTGCAAGATTTACTACAAAAAGACTCTAGTCTAGGCGCTCGCATTCGTCCAGCCACCTTGGATGGAGACACGCCGCACTCGACGCGCACGCTCATTGCGGATTCCTGCAATGTCATTCTCACAAACCCCGACACGCTGCACGCTTCGATTCTTCCAAATTGGCGACATTTATATTCCAAGCTCTTGTCTCGACTAGCCTATGTTGCATTGGACGAGGCCCACTTGTACGAGGGAATATTTGGTGCGCATGTAACCATGATACTAAGTAGATTGCTCCGAGTGTCCGTGGCAGCGGCCAACCACAATGGCCTTCCACCGACGCTCCCAACCTTTATCGCTACCTCGGCGACCATGCCGTGGCCCGAGGAACTGTTTCGGCGTCTATGTCCGATTGCGCATGATGCGCCGGTTCTTGTTCTAACGTCCGAGCAGGACGGTAGTCCTCGGGCGGCCAAACATTTTTTGCTTTGGAATCCACCTTTGCTGCAACTTTCGGATCGTTCATCGACGGGGCAAGTTGCAAAGTTGTTGCACAAGGGCGATTTACCACCAGCAAGTGCTGAAACTTGTGACAATCTTGGTCGAAAGCGAAAGCGTGCACCTGCTGCAGCATTGGAGAGATATGACATGGAACGTTTGCGTCGGTTGGATGCAGCTGACCAGCCATCTGTTGGTTGCGATCGCACGGTCGAGCGAAATGTACACCGTCGTCACGCTGCAGAGGAGACGGCGTTGCTACTCGCCAAGGCGTTGGTGACCGGCGTCCGATGTATTACTTTTTGTCGGACGCGCAACCTTGTGGAATGGGTGTACGAACGAACTGTCGCTGCCCTGAAACTATCATCATCAACGGCTCATTTAGTCCACCAACTTGAATCGTACCGAGGCGGCTACAGCAAACAGGAGCGTCGAATAATAGAACAGAAATTATTTCGAGGGGAGTTGCTTGGTGTGGTCGGCACAAATGCGCTCGAACTCGGAGTGGACATTGGTGGAATTAACTTGACCTTGCATTGCGGATATCCGTCGTCGTATGCGAGTCTTCTGCAGCAGGCCGGACGGGCTGGGCGAGATAAGAACGCTATTGATGTTCCGTCGTGCAGCGTTGTCATTTGTTTTGACTCCCCAGTGGAGCAGCACTTATGGCGGCATCCTGAATCGCTTCTTGGTCGGGGTTTGTCGCCCAGCTGCTCCATTCCCATCACATCTGACCTGGTCCAGTCGCATTTGCTTTGTGCCTCTGAAGAGTTTCCTCTTACGAAGGAGCACCCCATCTCCGTAATCTTGGGAGAAAAGGAGATTAATTGTTTGCTTGACAGGCAACTCTTCGGAAGAGAAGTTTTCGATGAAGCTTTTGATGAATTATTGTCCGCTCGAGGATTAGTTGACACACAAATAAACATACCCGACGGATCTTCTGTTTCTGCCTACCAGGCACATTTCTCGCGTCGCAAACCCTGGGCGAGCGTTTCGATCCGAGCCATTGAGCCTGTGAACTACTCCCTTGTAAATCTCGCACACCCTGGCCAGGGCGACAGGATGGATGCAATCCATGACGAAGGCGCAGTAATGGACACAATCCCCTATTCGCGTGTGTTCTACTACAGTCACCCTGGCGCTATCATACTGCACCGAGGGACGCGGTTCAAAATAATTGCCATGTCAAGCCCACCGCCGATCTGCGAAACTAAAACAAGTCAGCGATCGAACCTCTTTTTAGCTGCCTTTGCGCGTCCTACGAATGCAGCATATTTCACCAGGCCATTAAGCAATTTGCGCATTACCGTTGTCAAAACCCTTCACCGAATTGAAATGTCGTCGGCGACACCACCGTCGGGCACTTCCGGTATTAATGTCGGCGATGAAAGGAATGGCATTGCTGCAACTGAGATTCATTCAAAGATGGCACATCTTGACGACTCTTCAGCAGACGTATTGTCTTTTGCTGGTTGTGGCACCATTACCGTGAAACGAAGAATTCGCGGTTACTCAAAGTTGTCCTTAGTGACCAGGACAGAACTTGCACGATCCGAGTTGTCGTTACCGGAGTTCGAGTACGTTCTTGCTGAAGCCAACATATCAAAGGACTCGACAAAACCTAACAATATCTTTCACCCTCAGGTATGACACGTTTGGTGTTTGGCTAGACGTTGACAGGGACTTCTTGCTTCCCAAACTAGGCGAAATCGAATTTGGTGCTGGTGTGCATGCGCTTTCTCATGCGATCTTAGCTGTTGCTCCTATTTACCTACTCGGTATCGTGCGACAGGACCTTGAATGCGATCATTCCTTTTACGCGCCAAGACGGATCATGCTGTTTGATGAACGAGCAGGAGGCTCTGGAGCGTGCCAACGGCTTTGGAACGTGATTTTTCAACCGAATAGCGTGATAGATGCTGCGGTCGACCTCCTTGAGGAATGCCGCACTTGTTCCTCAGATAAATCATACGATGGTGGCTGCCCAGCTTGCCTCCAATCATCAAAGTGTCTCAACTTTAACTTACGTTTGTCGCGTAACGCGGGAGCAAGCATTGGGCGGCATTTGCTCTCTCGCATACGGCAAGTATCCACCGGACTGGCAAGGGACGATCAAGCAGTCATCGCGACAAATGCGGCAAAAGAATTGTCGCCGCGGCGTCTGGCACGCGAAAGGGGTATCCGCAAAGCGAAGGAAATGCGCGCCGCGCAAGAACGACAATTTGTCGTTGGTCGACCATCGTGGCCACTGGGGTAGGCGGCTGCAAATTTGCTAATTGGTGTGGTTTCATTTTGCTACAAGGCGACAGGTAAAAGGTAGTCTTTATACATATTTACTCGCAACGAAAAAGCCGGAGAACTACACGCCTCGTCGCTACCCGGTGTTTAAGGGAAGGCTTCCGAATATTTCGTGATTGTCTCTCCAAGTGAAACGAACGACTCGGCCGTGCCACCTCTCAATCCGCTTTCAATTTGTCGCGCAATCATCGGTGGACCGTTGGGAAACTCTGCTTCGACACTGCAAGTCATTTTTACACTATTTCCACCCAAATTCTCGAATAGCAACATAGTCCAGCTAAAGAAAGTGCCACCAAACGGAACATCCGGTGTATGTGCTTTGGTAAATGAAATTAGATGAGCGAGAGCCTGTGTTGTGTATGTATTGAACGCAAATAAACAGCAGCGACTTACTCTTCTTCTTTATAGCGAAGCAATTGTCGTTATATGCAGCAATAAACACCGTGTCATAGGCCATGTTGGCCGAAACGAATGCGGACTTGGGCATGAGGTACTGTTGTTCTTTGCTGACGCCAACGAAATCATCAGGTTTTACGTCATCAGGTAGTATCACCTTGCCAATATGATCGCTGTAACGTTCCCAAGGGTTAATTGTAATGTTTTCGTATTTGCCCTCGGCCTTCATCATAACATCAAGCGTAAACTTTGACTCGTCGCTGAGTAAAGCCCACCGGAGCCGACGGAAGCCAACGGGCAGCTCCACCTCCAAACTTATGTATTTTAAATTCTCTGGCAGCTTAAAACCTTCAGGGATCGGCGGAGCTGGCTCCTTATCTGTCTTAATAGTAGGACCTAAATAGTTCCCTAAAATCAAACCCACTTCTTGTGCTTCCGTTTCTTGACGCTTCTTCTTGAGCTCACGACCGCCCGCTCGTATTTCGCGAAGAGCTTGAAGCATAAACGACGCCTGACTGTTCGCTTGGAGCACGCGAATCTCCATCTCCATTCCCTTTTGTTCCACGTAGAAGAAAATCTCGTCGGTTACACTGGAAAGGATGAACATGCGAATCGTTGTCGCTAGCGGCGAGTGATATGCTAACCAACAGATTGGCACGGAAATGATCCAGTGAAAATAATAGAGCAGCGAAAGGACACGAGTCAAAACGTCAAACCAAGTCAGACTCATTAGACGTCGAAAATAACTGTACCAAGTGTGCCAAAACCATTCTTTTGCTTTCACTTCCTCGTTTCGCAACAGTTCCTCGGTCTTCCACCGCTTCAAACGGTTCGCCACATCAACCACATTTGCCTTCATTAAACGTTGCCAGTCAATGGCAAGAATGTTCACCGCCAATACAAAATACCCACCAACGCGATATTCAATCTCCGTTTCAATCGCTACCCCACGTCGCTTGAGGCGAGGCGTCAGTAATCGATATAAGTCATTGGATAGTTGAATGGCAATTCGACGCGGCGTAAAATCACTCGCCAACGCCAAACCCGCCAGCTTGACCATGTTCACATGTGCATAGACACGAAACCGTTGAAACTTGCTGATTGCTTCATCCACCTCTCCTTCCGGCCGTTCCCATTTTTCCTTTGCCAAACGTTCAAGCTCACGCTTAACAACCTGGACGCTGTTTTTGACCATGACATTAACGTAAAGCGTATTCTCACTGTGGGTCATGGCATGAACATCCTTATCGTTGCCTGCATTAATCTTGTTGTACTGATCGGTCATGCCTCGCGTATTGTCACCCTGCTTCATAATTTGATATGCGTCCAGCAATTTATTGTGCACCTTGTCGCGAACAGTGTCTCCTTCAGACCGAAACCGATTGTAAGGATTCTTGCGACGCACAATCGCTCGGAGCGCCAAGTCGTCGTAGTAAGCCTTGTCGCGAGAAAGCAATGCGAGGTTGCGTTCCGCCTTCAACTCTGCATTTGTCAACAGCAACGACTGCGCCCTCTGGCAAACGCTCACCAAAGCTTCGTCAGCCGGCAATGAATAGTCTTCCATGCCTGCAGAGCCAAGCAAGGCGTTGTAGTCGCCATCTTCGTCGACGCAAAACTCGTTGAAGCGAACCTCCTGCTGCGCACGCTGCTTGGACGGCGGTGTCATTGGCACTGCTGCATCCATGACGGATTCGCCATGGTCGATCTCCCACGGTTCCTTGGAAACAGCGTCGTCATCGATCATTAAAGGGTTGCGATTTTTTGCTGCAGCCGGTAGATGTAATGGCGGCGCCGATGAGAGTCGTCGTTGTTCAGGCTGCTTATTGTCAGCTGAAAATGATTCATCCTCGGTGAACAACCGCTGACGCGTCGACTTGAAGCGGTTGCGAGTCTCGCTTCTTACTGAGCCATCCATCGACAAGTTTTCGTTTCTGTCGATTGCTGCATTTCCATTCAATCCATCTTCGCCAAGAACGCTAACACAAACGGCCTGTACGTGCCATTCCTCGTGCTTGTCACAGGCTTCGTATGTGGCAAACGCCTTGCCGCAGACTCCGCACATCCATGCTTCGGAAGCATTTTCATTAACTGTTGAAGATGCAATTGAACCATTCTCCTTCCTGTTTCGTCTCCTTCTCCATAATTTCCGTTTGCTTCTGGATTCTGTCGGCGCTGCATTCGTAGTAGCTACAGTTGACGTTCCATTGTAATTGCTTCTCGCACTCGTTGTAGCTCCATATGCACCAGCCCTATTCGCCGCTGCGTCGCTATCAATATGCGCTTCCATTGTCAAGATGCTTCCAACATCATCCGACATTAACGTAAAGTCAGAGTCTCGCGTGTTTCGTCGCTCCCTAGATTCAGATTGTCCCATGCGAACGCCTCGCATGACGGCTCGTTCATTGCTGAAATCGGTCCGACTCGAAGCGATACTATCGCCATCATCAATATTACTTTCGTCGATAAACCTGGAAGCATCCTTTGCAAAATTCGATGTTTTGGCTTCCTGCAAAAGTCGCTGCGAAAGCTGCTGGGAGGATTGTCGTGCCAGTTGAATCGTTCGGTCGTCGCCGATTCGTTTCGAGGCGCGCCGACGCATGGAATCTTGGTAGCGACTGTCATTGTCATGCAGTGAATGGGAGCTGAACATGCCGCTTGTCTCTATTCAGAAGCAAACTGTGAGTTGCGGCTCGCATCATGGTGGAGGCGATCTTCCTTTGTCGACGAAAAGGTCATCCATCGCAGCGTTAGTCAACCATCGTGTACCGTTGCGACTGACAGTGTAGTCGTACTTGTCAACCTTTCTGGTTGTACCATAGCATCCTTCGAAAGCAAAGGTTTTCCTCCATTCAGTACTGAGATGCCAGCTGACATTGAAACTACAAATAATAGATAAAATGATACGATAAATATACTATGTAGCTAGAGGGGAGCAGCAGCTATGACTCCATGCACGCTAATCAGTCCCCAACTCTGCTCGTGCCAAACTATCCATAAATCCATCTATGCCTTTACCCCATGGCAGCGATTTGCTGCTTGAACTGCTTGACAGCAGGAATCTGCGACGCAATCGAAGCTCGTCGAAACTCGTCATAGTTCCACTGCATGGATTTCTTCAAGTTGTCGCTTGGCCCTTCAATCTGGCGGGCACGCTGCGCCTTGACAAACTCGTTGAAGTATTGGCGATATGACTCCTCGTTTAACTGAACACCCAGAATGTTGTCCAAGGTAGTCTTGGTGAAGGGAACTGACTCATCCATTGCATCCAAATCCTCTGGGTTCATCGCTGCGACCAACTGGCAAATGAGATGAAAGCCGCGAGTATACGGCAGCGCCGCTCCCTGATCACGCATCACCTCGGCCGCCTCATCGGCAAAGTCGTCCGATTCCGAGCAGTATGGAGCAACCTCTTCAGCGTCCTTCATCCATTCCACCTCCTGATCCTCATTCGTGCAGCTCAAAAACGTCATGGGGTTCTCGGCTGGATTCTGGCGGTTCTTGAGAATGTTAATAATCTCTCGCTTGGCCATTTCACCGCCATTCGGTGTTCCATCTCCAAAAAAGTAGCGGGCAATGCTAGCGCCTTGGCCTCGAATGAACGAGTCCTGCAACTTCTCCAAGGCTGGCGTTGTTCCCATGGGTCCACGCGCAAACACGGCATCAACCTGCTGATAGGCATCCGCCAGGAACGTGTGAGGATCGCGGCCTTGACGCGTCAAGGAAATGCGATCCTTGCGATTCAGAAACTCAATGCCAATCTGGTTGAAAGGTACATATGCAAGAATCTCCAGCATTTCCTTGAGACGCTCCTTGGCTTCCATCCAGCGAGTGTTTGGCTTGCGCGTCACCTTGTCAATGGTATCTGACAAGCACTGCATGGAGCCCGAATCGTCAATGATGAATTCGAGTGACTGAAACTCGGATAGCATCATGAGTTTATTCATGAGGCCAATGGGAACTTCGTACTTGCCAAGCACGGCACCTAGCTCATCCACCATGGTGTCGGCTGTCACTGCAAGACCGAGATGAAGAGGATACAACGTTAGTTTAAGAACAATCGTGAGCATAATACTGCATCTGCCTTTCATCAATCGTGTGGATCGCATGCCCTATATAAATAGCCTTGTGCCATTTCAGCCACCCACTGCCACAATGCTTCAATGATACTTGTAAAACTTACTTCCAGCAGCTAAACTAATCTCAGGCTCTTGCATCATTTCAATTGTTGCATTCGTAGACTCGGAGAGAGGCGTCTCCATGCCCAAGTCTGAATTGAATTGCGCGTAATCATCCATGCTTGACACCACCGGAAGCGCCGCATCGGGACGAGCCACCGTCGTTGATGGAACTCCGCCCGCCTGAGCATCCTGAAACCTCTTGTATTCGGGATTAAGCTTCATCACGCCACCGACTTTGATGTATTTCTTCGGAGCAGACGACATGGTAAGGTAAATAGGAGTTGTAGTCTTGAAGGAAGGGTTGGTTTCGTTTTGGATTGTGCGTGACGGCACGAGTCGAAGGCGCCTGCCGTTTCGCGGAAGATCTTCCGAATTCGATGAGTCATCAATGAGTACCGTTACGAGTGTCGTACAACCACTCGACCGTTTCGGCGGCGACGAATGACCATGACGAACAACATCGCGGCCACAAACACGACGCGTAATAACTGCGGAGCAATCATTGGAAAGGAAGACCTCTACAAGCTGTAAAGCATAGTTAGAACTGAAGTTCCTGCTGCACTGATATCAGTACTGTACTGTCAATATGAGTACAATGACCATGAGCCCAAGCGCTCCAACATCCATGTCAGCTGCAACATCATCATTTTACTACCCATCCATTTCTAGATCCGACGAATTACTTTCATGCGCCAAGACTGTAGTCAAAATGGCGCAGCGACAGCATGCCAACAATACGCAGTCCATGCAGGATGCAGCATCAGACTCTAGTGCATGGTGGTCTCACTACAACCCGACGCACATGCATTTGCACCAGGTGGAACACTCTGCGCCCACGTCATCCATTCTTGAAGACTGCCTTGCCCTTCTCCGCACCATGGAGGGTGAACTGAAGCAGCTTGAACTCTTGGTGAGACGCCGCGGCCATACCAACGACCCGACGGAGGAAATTACCCGCGCCGTGCAGCGACTTGAAGCGGACGCCAAGCAAGTGTCACAGCTGATGCGCACCATGGTACCACCAACGGCTCGCGGACAGTGTCGCAAGCATTGGGAAGTCTTGCAGCAATGGTTTCAGTCAGTGGCGCAAAAGCAGAGTGAGCGACTCAAGGAAATTCTCAAAGTCAGAAGCAAGGTGCTGGAGGAGCAGCAGCAACGGCGGAAGCGGTTTCAAGCGTCATCAAGTTCGAACAGTAGCACCAAGGCTGCCTATCAGGACAATCCACTCTTTCAAATACAAAAAGTCAAGCCGCCTGCTAATGGAGCTTTGAATACAGCTGCTACAAATGGACAAGTGTCGGCTGCGACGTCAAAGGCAGTGCAAGCGCCATCTACTGGACAGAATGGAAGTAACGTTACAAAGCTACCCCGACAAAATACTAATCACCAACCTCCATTGACGGCAGGAGGATACTATGCAGCCTCTTCAAGCAGCAACAACGCTACCAGTCTATACAATAGCGCATCTGCGGCTGGTTATGGCGGAGCGGCAGCAGCGTCCACAACCTACTACAGCGCTGGCAGCCACACCACTGGCATGCGACAACGCCGCGTCACTCCATCCTTTTCACATCACGACAATCATCAGCAGCACAATCAGCAAGACGCTCAAACCCAGTTTCTCATTCAGCAGCAGCAGGAGGAGCGCGCCACGCAGCAGCGACTACAGGAAGCTCGACACGCGGAGCGATCCTTGGCCGAGCTGGGCACATTGTTTGGTAAAATGAGTTCCTTGATTAGTCAGCAGTCGGAGGTTTTGGAAAATATTGAGGATGACGTTGAAGCGGCGTGCATTGACGTTGCGGCAGGGCATGCGGAAATTACGACACTGTATTCGATCAAACGGGGGAATCGAGCGTTGATTCTAAAGGTGTTTGGTTTGCTGATTTTCTTTATCATTTTCATGCGACTTTACGCTAAAAAGTAAGATACTGGAGTATAACTCTTAAAGTTTTTGCGAAACTGGAATAACACTGTAAACGTTTTTATAGACCAATTTCGAAATCGTATCGTACATATGAGTGCAAAGGGAAGCCCATGCCCGCGTCATTTGCTAATAACATCGCTCGTAGAAACGGTTGCATCTGGCTTGCTCTTTTCGATCCAGTAGTCTAGCATCTCGCCGAGTGCCGTTTGGAAAACGCGGCCCGGCGATTTGGCAAGCTCTGTCAAGAGGCGTATCTGAATGACTTCAAGTATCATGTCAATCGGTTGATAGACGGCCGGAAAGGCAGGATTTTCCGCGTCCTTGCAGGACAAGGGTGGACACAATTCTGCTGCTCGAAACACTACTTGTTTCAAATAGATTGGTTTGCCCCAACACGTCAGCAACGAGGAATGATCCTCCACGCCATTTCCATCTTCGACTACCTTGCTCATACCTCCAGCACCTTCCTGAAAGTGGTAAATATTATCGCGCGTAAATATGCGAGCATCCTGCACAACAATCCTTCCGACTCGACCATATACAATCTTTTCCTTTGCCAGCTTGCGTCGATGTGGCTGCACCACTTGATGCAACTGCCGCTCCTTTTCAACAAACTGCTTGGAAACATCCCGCACGATCTTGATACCTTCCTGCATGACTTCTGACTTGTTGCTCGACTTTTGGAGAGCCTTGAGATGAGTGGTAATGGAAAGTCGCGATTCGTAGAGGGCGTCCTGAAAGGTTCCCTTCTTTGCGGCTCGTCCAAGCGCGCGAAGCATGCCGTCCACTAGTTTTTGGGCCTTGTCTTGGTTTTCTCCAGTGCTACTATCATGGCTAGTAACGCTGTCGGCTGAGTTCGATGGAGGATGCTGTTGGGCATCCACAAAGTGATCAGATTGCTGCTGCGTCAATAACTCCTTGCGCTGCCGCTCGCCTCCATTATTACTGCTACTACCAGCATCACTTGTCCCCACAGCCCCAGCAACGTAATCTGGAATTTGTACATGAGGATCCAGCAAATAAAAGTTGAAGAGTTCCTGCTTGCGCTCGACAAAGACTTGAACATCCGCCAGCTCCACGCTGTAAATGTCGAGCGGAATCTCCTCAAAGCCCATGAGCCAAAAGCGAATCAAAATGGCCAAGACATTGGATTCAACGTGAGCCTTTCCTATGCGAGCAAGTACTGGAGATTCCCACTGCCATGTCTCGCGTCGGGGCGAATGAATAATGACTTCATTGATCCAAGCGTGGCCACGCAGTATATCAAACTGAACGGATCCAATTGTGACGGGAGTATGGTTGAGAATCTTGGAGGCTTCCGACTCGAGAATATATTGTATAAAGCGATGAATCCAGCCAAAGTAGTAGGCCATGGAGAGGAAAAGTGCGATACCAAGGAGTGCTTGACTTATGTAAATGATGACGAGCGAGCTCGCTTGAAAGAGCAAAACTGCTGGTTTTAGAATGATTGACACCATGATTTTGTATCCTGCGTCTCCAATAGGCGCTACAGAAGAGTCATGAAGGGCTAGTGCTCTAACAAGGGATCTGCTACTGAATCGTTGAAGAATTTTGTTGGATCAATGAGGGTGACATGTCCATGGCCGAATTGCTCGAGCATCACGACGACGTCGCATCCATGTCGGATCGGTTTTCATTCAACGGATCGAACGGTCTTGATGCGGCGCGCCAGCCCGCCGCGCCCGGAAGTTGCCGACGACACACAATCGTCAAACCTTTTGTTCTTCAAGACCTTTCCATCCTTGTTGACTATCTCTCCTTCATTACATCTACAACTACTAGTACTATTAAAATGCCATCTTCATTTGACGAAAAAATCCGCCAGGCAATTCCCGCCGAATTTCACATGATTTCCGGATCTCACGACAAGCAAACCAGTGCCGACGTTTCCAATGTTGGACAGTTTCGTCTGCCGGATCCAGCCGGTCGGGCGGGAGGAGCCTGCACGTCAGCCTTGTTAAAAGTCTTGTATCGGGATGGCATGGGGACCTATGTGGAGACGTTACGTAAAATGAGACAAGTCTTGGTGAGAGACATGGGCTTTTCGCAGGTGCCGCAGCTGACGAGTAGTCGCATGATTGATGTCAACAAGCCCATGCATATTGTTCCGCCGCAGTGTTCGCACGGACGACGACGAGCTGTACTGATTGGAATCAATTATACAGGACAGCAAGGCCAGCTATCTGGATGTCACCATGATGCTATGAACATCAAGAAATATCTAATTGACGTTCAAAAGTTCAACGAATCGGAGATGCTCATTCTCATGGACGACGGCAAACACCACTCTCCCACGAAGCGCAACATTGAGGATGCCTTTCGACGCATTACAGAATACAGTCAAGCGGGAGACGTTGTGTTTGTGCATTACTCTGGTCACGGAGGACGCGTTCGCGACTACAGTGGCGATGAGGAGGATGGCTATGACGAAACACTCATTCCAGTTGACTTTAAAACGGCTGGGCAAATTATTGATGATGACATTTTAAAAATGTTGGTTAAACCAATGCGCGCTGGTGTTCATGTGACAGTGCTCATGGACTGTTGCCACAGTGGAACGGTCTTGGATCTGCCGTATCGATTCTCGGCGGATGACTCGCAGATGCATGTCGACCAAGGCTTTAAAATGCAAAGCTTGGGAATGGGTGCGCAAGTGGCGATTGGATGCTGTCTGTTCATGTTGCTAGAGTCCTTGCTGGATGGATAGGTATTGCGAAGTGCTTGAACTGCTGGAGGAGGACAATAGCATATTGTATTTTGTTACTAATGTAGCATAGCTGCCAGTAGAAATGTTGTAGTCCATGATGCGCGATGCCTAAACAAAAACAATTTAACTAGCGCATAATCAAAACTTTCATGTTGGCAATCAGATACTTTCAAAATACTTTTATATAGCTAATGCCTTGTCGTTTGAGACTGCAAATTCGATAGTGCGCGACGAAAGCGAGATGATGAATGTTCATCCCACCACTTTTTGAATGCCGCAACAGTCACGCGACCTTGTCCACTGGCGTCCATTTCTGCAATAACCTTTTCAACCTCATTATCGGACAGGTCAAGACCTAGTCGATGAACAACTTGTGATACGCCCTGCCTGTCTATAAAGCCATCCCCGTTCAGGTCAAGTGCGGTGAACAACGATTCAGGCGAGTCAACAACCGCATCGGTAATATTCACCGAATTTGTCAGCGCAGCAGACAAGTGGCCTCCATACGACGCAATGTATCCTTCTGCCGCTGCTACTTGCTTCTGCTTCACCTGGTCCGTCCAGCCAAGCTCATGAGCCATGATATCCGCCACGCGCGGAACCGCTTCCAATGCAGCCTTTTGATTCAAAAACGCCAATCTCGTGCGCCGACTCAGTACATCTTCAATCGTGCAAGCATATTCGCGGCATGCGAAAGTAACCTCAGCGCTGACATATGGAAAGCCTTGGATGAGACGCTCACTAGCACTGTGTTTATCGGAATGCCCAGTAGCGTTACCGAGCTCACATACTTCAACAGCGCGCGCCCCATAGGTTCGTACCAAGTGCTCTGCAACATCCTCATCTAAACCATACTTCTGTATCAGATCCACCGTCAGATGATCTGAAAAACCGTCACCTCCGTGTAGCTTAATATTTAACGTTAAGCACTTTGGACCATGCTGGCCAACGACTCGATCCGTCACTTCCTCCGCCATTAGTCGCCAGGTCGTCCACTTGCCTCCAGCAACAAACATTACTCCCGACGTTGGATTCTCCGAAATAATATGATCCCGACTGACAGGAGCGCCGGGTGCTGCATTTGGGTCGACTGCCAGTGGCCGCCATCCTCGCCATGAGCTCAATACGTCGGATCGTTTCATCTTGAGATCGGGACTCAAATATTTTTGACATTCGTTGAGTAGCCACTCAATTTCGTCCTCTGGCGCACTCGGTAGTGTCTCGGCGCGGTTCTTCTTGTCGGTCGTTCCTACCAATGTATGCCCTTGCCAGGGCAGCATAAACAGAAAACGCCCATCGCTGGTATTCATATCAAGCAAACCCAAATCCTTTGGCATGAAATAGCCCGGTAGTACAATGTGTGTTCCAGACGCTCCTTGGACAGCCTCCTTGACTTGATGCTGTTGTTCATCGTCAACCTCCATCTTTCGCAAACCATCCGTAAATGGTCCACCCGCCAGTACAATTTTGTTGGCATAAACATTCCAAGTTTTACCAGTCGTTCGATCCATCACCTTGGCGCCAATGACAATGCCATTTTCGTTGCGAATGAAATCAATCGCCTCCACGTAATTGGCAATGGCGGCACCTCGCTGCGCCGCCGTCATGGCAATGGCCAAGTTGGTACGTGCGTCATTGTGCTGGGCCTCGTAAAAAACGGCGCAATATTTAATGTGCTTCTCGTCAATGCCAAGCTGCGGAAAGACTTGCTTGGCGCGCGACTTGCTCAACATGTAGGATGGTGGACAGGAAAAGCTGGAGAGTGCGTCGTAGAATTTAAAGACCAGTGGTGCCAAGAAAGGAATAAATCCAAAGAGCTTATTGTCCATGGGTGGAGGCGATACATACCAAGCATCAAAGGGAACGACAATCGGTATCCAGTTGGTCAAGTGTTTCTGCTGCTCCACCATGTAGCGACGCTCCTGATGGCAGTGCTTGACCATGCGGAGCTCCTCGGTGAAGTCAATAATGGTTTGACGTGGATTCGTAATCAAGTTCACACTCAGCAAGGCACTCGTCGCCGTTCCCAAATACTTGAGTCCCGCCCAAATGAGTTTGGTGCTTCGTGAACTTGTTTCCGAAGCAAAGTCACCTCGCTCAATGCAGGCAACGCGTAGGTTGCGCGTGGCAGCGTCAAGGGCAATCCCCGCGCCAGTGGCTCCACCGCCAATCACCAACACGTCGAATGGAGCTGCAGCAGCAGAATCGGACGCTTGACTAGAATGATCCTTGTCATTGTCACTAGAAGCATCATTCGCATCAATAGATTCATTCGCATTCTGCTGGAGCCGACGAATCTGTTCAGCTCGACTTGGAATTCCTTTCGGCCCAGGCACTTGCTTTTGCGAGTCACCATCATCATCATTCACTACACTGGTCCATCTCAGACCAGCGTCTCGAGCCGCAGAATTCAATGACCGATGACGATGATTGCTGTTAAAGCTTGCCTCTTGCTCCTGTCGTGACGACGACGCAAAGGATCGGCGTCGCGGAACGACCGATCGACGAGCCGTTGACCAAGAATTCATCTTGGCGCTGGAGACGCAGGAGCGTCGAATGGTAGACGCGGATCGTAACATTGCTTGATAAAGAGGGTATAGGACAGATTCTTGTTGCAAATATACGACGGGATCGCTTTCGTCGTCGATGATAATCGTTGAATGGGTGATGGTTGCCTTTCGATTGATGTGTTTTGCAGTTTCGCGATGTCACGCGTTGGGATGACGCTCCCACGACTGACTTGGTCGCGAACGAGTCACAAACAGTAACGATGCGACATAGGGTGACGCATCACAACCAATCGGAGCGCTCGCGAACGCAATCGCGATCCACAGACACGAAACATCATCAACCAGCAGCAGCATCATTCATTCTTGTCGCTCTACCATGATGAAGCCGATAACAACCATCGGCATTAGCATATGCATCGGCTCATTGCTCGCCAGCAGTGCAGCAGCTTTCACTACCAGTAGAATACAGCAGCTTGGCTATACATGCCATCGCCATCATGCGCAGCCGTCGCTTCTAGTCCGACCAATGGTTCTTTCGACGCCATCTGCCAGCACCTCTACCACTGTTCGAGACGACGAAACGATCACTAACGAAGGAGAGGACCAGGAATGCGTCATTAGTACATCACCCGCCTCTGTCTTTGGAAGTCCCATTGACCAATCCACCAAGGATTTTAACTTTAACTTGGTCAAAACACTCAAATCATTTCTATTCGACAATATTTTCCAAGGAACATCCGTCCAACGCGCCTACGCTCGCTTCTACGCACTCGAAACGATTGCCCGCATGCCATACTTTTCCTATCTGTCGGTCCTGCACTTGTTTGAAACGCTTGGTTTGTGGCGACGAGCCGATTACTTAAAGATACACTTTTCGCAATCGTGGAACGAGCTGCACCACTTGCTCATCATGGAGGAGCTTGGCGGAAACGCACAATGGAAGGATCGATTCGTGGCGCAGCATATTGCCTTCTTTTACTACTGGATCGTTGTCAGTTTGTACCTGCTGAATCCGACGAACGCCTACAACTTGAACCAAGCCGTCGAGGAGGAAGCCTTTGCAACGTACGACGCCTTTCTCAAGCAAAACGCCGACTATTTGAAGCAACAGCCAGCGCCGAGCCAGGCTGTCAAGTATTATAGTGGCGAGGACTTTTACTTGTTTGACGCCATGCATCACGGAGCATCGAGCAATATGGGTAGTGATAGTGGAGGTGCTGCCACGGGTAGAAGGCCCGACGTCAAGACCTTGTACGATTGCTTTGCCGCCATTCGTGACGATGAGGCCGAGCACGTCAAAACCATGGCGCATTTACAAAAGGACGACAGTGAGTGCTAGAATATGTACAAGTAGTTTATCATGCTTAGAGTTACACACAATGTGTAGATTCATTTTCCACACTACGCTTCGCTCAGACATACACCTCCGAGCGTAAAAGCCATTTGCGAGTCTGGGCTTTCGCATCTCCAATCTATCATCCAAAGGATGAAATAGAGTCGTTGATGCCAAAAATGCTAGAGGATTTCGAGGTTGTCATAGGTCACCTGCAACGACTCGTCGCCACTATCCGATTTCATATCAAGCTGATCCTTCCTGAGCTTCTCAACTACTTTTTGAAGCAACAAAGAATCCTTTGGACTGGCCATGACATACTCCGATGGCTTGTCGCCAAGGCAGCGCAGACAAAACGGAGAAGGACGTTTGTCAGAGTAAAAATGAATATTCTTTGCTAATATAAAAAGCATGTTGCCATTCACATCAATCGATATACTTAAGATATCAGCAAATGGAAACAAATATCCTAGTCCTGAAAATTGAAAGAGAAAAGTAAAATCGAATGAGAGATGAGAGGGGCAGCAAGCAGTTGGCAAGTGGGACGCCATGACGACTAAGAACTTACGATCTTCATCGAAGTGCACTACCCCTTCAGCGCTGATAGCAGTATGAGGAAGGGTGCTTCGGCATTTCTTGATGATTTCACTGATAAAGCCCGACCCCGAAATGATAATCAAGAAGCCTGTTAACGCGCTGATCAGCAGAGACAAGAGGATGCCAGCAGCATACATGACGACAGCGCCAACGAGCAAAAAGTTCATAACTTTTCGCTTGACAAAGTTGAAGTGCTCTGCATCGTGATCAAATACAGCAATAATGCTGTGTTTGCTGTCGTTGAAGAACTCATCTTGCCAAACATGCGTTGCAAGTTCCGGAACAATCACTTGCGCTCGAGCAGCCGAAACTATGATTGTTACATTCTCCTTCTTGCTGGTGTCATCGCCGTGAACTGGCACGAGGCAATTTATACTACTAGCTCCCATTGTTTAAGGATATTGTCCACGTTGACGTCTTGCCTTTTTACTTGTGATGTCGAAGAGGAGTAAAAACGACGAGAATAAGCTCGCTTTCTGCACATTTGTTGGATCTAGAATATATCTTGCGCGCCCTTGAAGCGACACTAATGATTAAGCAGAACAGAGTCAATAAAACCACTTTACTTATTTTCTCCAAGAAGTGATCGTCCTCGATCCACTCCTTCGGTTGCCGCTTACCGCGCTTACTTAAATGTGACCGTCTTCGTGACGTCACCGCTGCCGCTTCGGTTTGGGTTCTCATCCATGCTCAACACACTCCTTTGGGCCGAGTAGTACTTACTGCTCGAGGCCAGATTCATAACCAGGTTGCGGAGCTTGCCAAACTGGGCTCCCTGCAATGGTTTCGTGAAGAAATCCGCGACCATGTCTCCGGTCGGACAATGCTCAATGTTGACTTCACCAGCTGCCACGCGATCTTTCACAAAGAAGTACCGAACATTCATGTGTCGCGTGCGCTTTGTACTTGAGCTTCTGCCATTCTTTTCCAACAGCATTGAACTCATATTGTCTTGATACAATTTCGTGTCTTTGACCCCGAAACCTTGCGCCTTCAGAAAATATCCTGTCCACAGCAACTGCGGTAGCACATCATGAACTCCCACAACTTCGCTCTCCGTCGAGCTTCTTGTTACCAACTTCTGTTTAGCCGACGTACTGTACACTGATCCTTGGCCAAGTGTCATTGTTCCACCAGTGTGACCCTTCATGTCTGGGTGCACCGCGTACGACGCATCCACCCACCACTGGACTATCCCGACTGGTCCGCCTTCAGCGTCAACACCATGTCCACGCTTCCGCGTAAATATTTAATCACTCTTGCAGCCTTCTTATAGTCGTCTTCGTCAGGCTGCTGCAGCCTCGTGCTCAAGAAAGAAATCGCTGTGCGAATATCCGGTCGCGCTCGCTGACTCAGATACAGACACTGCATCACAATCGTCACAAAATGCTGCTTCTTCGCTTCGCTCAACATGACAGGATTTTCCGATATCTGAAACAAGTGACTGGCTGCCGGAGTAGCTGCCGTTCCATCCATGTCGTCTGGCGCATGATGCAGGATGTTCTTCACATAGTCAACCATGTTGATTGCTACTTCTCCAGGCTTAGTATAGTCCAATACCATGCCGAGGTAGTCGTGCACTTTTCCGCGTGACTTATTCATTGGAGTCTCCTTGCCAAACTCCTCATCCATCTGCGCGATGAACTCATCCACTACGCTCACGTCGACGTGCGAAATCTTCAAATCGTCCACGTGCCATCCCACGGTGATTTGCTTCCCATTGACAATCTTGTTGCACACACACGGATCGTACGGGTTCTTCTCGAAGCCCCACTCAAGCAATTTTGCGGACAACTTCTCCCAGAATAGTCGCGCTGCTCGAAGCGTACCATAAAGCGCCATGAGTAATTCAACATACATGACTTTCTCGCCATTCTCCATTGTGACGCAAGGCTCGTACATCTCGCGATCAATTTCCAACAGTAGCTCCACCATCTTCCCAGTGAAACGAACGTGCACCAACTCATCCATTTCCGCTTGCATGAAAGCACCCGGTACATCAACCACAGCAACCTCGCGCCCTTCCATAGCGTCAATGATAGCTGTCAGAAAGATGGCCTCTGTCGCTATCGTTGGAGATGCTGCGTCTTCCTTTGCAGTGTATGCTCGTTGCTTGCGTCCATCCGCGCATCCGCGTCCCTTCACAGTCCCGCATCTCTTGCGCTTGAGAAACATCAAATACGCCAGAGCGTCCTTGCGCTGCTGCGGAGTCAGAGTGCATTGGGGGACTGCCTTCATGACGTGCCTGTCGTGTAGCTGCTGCATTTCCTTGCGCACTGCCTCCACTCCAGCATCGCCAAAAGCCTTTAAACCTTGTCGCATATTCATCTGTGCCGTGACGAGTGGCTCCGACACTTCCTCTGCAGCGTCGAGCGTGAACAAATGAGCGAACGAGCGAGGTTTGCGCGCACGCAGGCCATACCGACCAGTGCGTGGGCCATAGCGCGCATCGAAATCCTCTTCGTCTGCAGCAGCTGGCACTCCTTCAATTTCGCCTTCATCGGGCACTCCTTCAATTTCGCCATCATCCACGGCTGGCGCGTCGTCAAGTTCGCCGTCAATGGCCTCACCATCCTCGTCGTTCGGCACTCCTTCGATTGCGCCGTCAGCACCATCGTCGTCGTCGTCGTCGTCATCGGTCGCATTCACTCCTTCGCTTCCGCCGGCAGAGTCGTCGTCACCGCGAGAAGCGTCGTCATCATAATCAGAGTCATCATCATCCTCGGCGTCATCTTCGTGCCACATGACTGGCTCAGCAGCCTCCGCAACACGGTGGCGGTCCATGAACACGATGCCCGGATTGGCCTTCTGTTGACGAGCGAGACGATGCACGCGCTCAATGACATCATCAGGCATGGGCAAAGGCGTAGCGTGCCCACGATTCAGAACTTTGCCCGAAGACAAACTGAGGAAATAAAACCCACCCTGCACATTACCAGTCGGGCGCAGAGCCAGCGCACCGATCGTGCGCGCCTGCATGTCATTGCTGTGCGACTCATGCGTTTGCACATACTGACCAAATTCATACTTGCAATGCCGATTAAAGTCAACTGTCTGACCAGTCACAATAGTGCGTGGACTGAGATCCTTCGAAATGCCACGCTCGTTCGGAAACGCATTCAACCAAAACACGGCAGACTTCGTCATTTCGATAACCAAGCGTGCCGGCACGTGCTTAAATGGCAACGTGTTGTATGTCGCGCGCACCCGTTCTTTCACGACACGGATAAAACGTTCAATTTCGCCAACGTGTTCATCCTCAGATGTCGCATTGAGCGCCACTCCGAGATCAGCCAACGCGCCAAGCATTGGAGCGAACTCCCCATCCATCAGAGCCGCGACGACACGGAACCCACCGCGTGCGTAAATCTTCAACACAGACTCGATTGCCTTCAACATAACCGGAAGCGTACGGTTTTGAATCACCTCAACCGTAGCAAAACGAATGCTGCGGGAGAACGTCACCAACATAGGGACTTTGTTGATATACATGATGTCAGCACAAAGAGTAACGTCTCGATAGCGACTCATGATAGCCGGTGGAAGCTGCTCAACAATCGCAGGCTTCACCAGATGCGACGCGCGACGCGTCGTCTTTCCTTTAACGAGACAACATCCGGTCCAAAGATGTGCTCAACAGCCAGGATGTCGGCCTTCGTCACAGGACAGTTCGGCAACTGATTGCTAGTAACGCTGCGCAGGTAATCCTTGAGGCTTGGCCGTCCAATTTTGAGTTGCAGTTCCTCAGCTCTAACAGCGCGTAAATAGTCATCATTGGTGTAGTTAGTACGGTTATCGTCTACCGTAGTCAACATCGCCACTCCATCCTTGACATCGCTGCGCTTGCCCTTCGAAAAGCTCTCGCAAACATACAGCCCAGAGTCAGTCTCGACAAACTCGCTGCTTACCATCCGGCTTCTCCACAACGAACATTGGACGATCCACGCCGTGCATGAGATACTCCACGGTAAACTTCTTGCGGACTTGCGCCAAACTCAAAATGTTCGCCAGTCCCTGCGGATACCACCACACCGGACCATAGCCCTCCAGGTCGCCCATCATGTTCGTCCTTACTGTACCAGCGTTGCACTTGATCACCATCCACGTTGGCACCGGGCGAATGTTCGTCAGCATCTTGGCGTTGCAGAACAGATCCACTGTCGACTGATTGTCCAAGAGCACAGCCTTCTTCGAGATGTTCACCTTCGGCGGCTGCGCGAACATGTATCCGACCTCATCGTCGTCATCGCTTTCTTCCTCGCTACCCAGCGTGAAGTGCTGCGCCCCACTAGCCTCTGCAGCCGGCGCACTCTCCGTAGACTCCGTTCTCGTAGGACAGTCTCGCTGCACATGACCAACCTGTTGACAGGTCCAGCATCTGGGAGGGTCACGCGCTGTACCAGTCGTGTGAAACGCCACGCCCTCGTTCGTTGGCAACGTGGCTTCTCCATCCGCATGCTCACGACGCTGCATGATGTTGTATGCATCGTGGATCGTCAACGGGAAGTTGTCGTGCCCGTCGAGGTAGCAGTTGCGCAAGTGCTTGCAATACCCAGCGTATTCGCCCGTTGCGCCACGCACGAAAAGCATCGCAAGCTCGAGCTCTTCGGCGGCCTTGATATCCTCCTTGTTCGCCTTGTTACGATTGTCATCCTTGGCAATGTTCAACGCCACAATCTCGTTGTGCATCGTGACGCCAACCGCCTTCGCCACGTCTGCCAGCGTGACCATGCTTTCGTAATATTTCTGCAGGCTTTCGCGCGCTCCTTGAGTACGTCCGAACAACTCAGCTTGAATGTCCACGACTTGATCCACAAGTTTGCAGCGCCCTTCGTACGTATGCGAGATCTCCTTGATAATCGCCAGCAACTTAATTCCGTCCGTGTCCTCCTCGGCGTCTCGGAACTTGGCGTGCGACTTGACACGATCCTTCATACGCTCCGTGCATTGTCCATGCAACACGGCGTAGAGACCAGCGAGGAAGTCGGAGTATACACGCACGCGCTCGACATGCTCTTTCTTGTCGGCCTTGTATTCCTCGAGCATTATGGACCAGTCCGAGTCCGTCGTGTCGGCATCCTTCGTTGGACGTGCAGGCTCGTCAGGAATCTCCAGTTCCACGTTGCGCATGCCCTTGAGCAGCTCCTTGGTATATTTCTTGTAGGAGCGCCCGACGAAAGTGATGATCTCGTTCGTCGTACGGATGAATCCATCGGGATCGCGCGAACCGTTATAGTCGTAGATGAATCCAGCGAGCGTCGGCTCGCTTCCTTGGAAATTTCCACTCGGCGCACGACTCGGTCCGTTGAGTCTGTTACCATTGCCTTGATTCCCGGAACGATTCCCAGCACGATTCCCACGACGATAATGACGGTTGCGTCGGTTTCCTTCGCTTGCTGGCGGAGCGGGAGGTGCACCTCCACCGCTCGACGCCGCTCCTGTCGTCGGAGTATTGCTCGTCGAAGACATGTCTTTTCACTCGCTTCTTGGAGAAAATGTTGGATCTAGAATATATCTTGCGCGCCCTTGAAGCGACACTAATGATTAAGCAGAACAGAGTCAATAAAACCACTTTACTTATTTTCTCCAAGAAGTGATCGTCCTCGATCCACTCCTTCGGTTGCCGCTTACCGCGCTTACTTAAATGTGACCGTCTTCGTGACGTCACCGCTGCCGCTTCGGTTTGGGTTCTCATCCATGCTCAACAACATTGTTTAGCACGGAACATCGCATAGGTTTTGACATTCGCGTTTCCTGTTCTGCAGAACATCTGCCCTCCCATACATATATTCCAGGCTACAAGTCAACTACAAATGAGTCAGCTGCACCAATCTCACCGCATACAAAACTCAAAGCATAGCCAGCATGTTTTATTTGGAAATGGACTACAGGGGTTACCGGTACGGTTGGAGGCTATTTTTACCATTTTTCCTGCTATAATCGTCTTTGAGCGTCAATGAGCGCCCGCAACAACTCTGGTTCCTTGACATTGTTCAAATTAAATTCTCTAATCTTGCCAATTCCGCGAATTAACAAGGACGGTAAACGCGGAATGGCATAGTATGGGACATCCTTTGCAAGCTTGATACCAAAGTTGCCATTGAGGCCAACAGTCACTTCAAGAATGTCATCCAAAGGGAATATGTGCTTGAATCCTGAAAGCCAAATCAAGTGATTTTAGACAAAGAACAAGTTGCCACTGACAGATCAGGTACTGATACTTGACAGCAACATTTGCGACACACCAAAACATACATCGTATCTGCACTTACTGTATTCGTCAACGTGCACTAAGCCTTCCAGTGTGACTGCGGTGTGTGGGAGTGTCGTTCGACATTTAAAGATACCAAAGAGCAAATTGAATCCCATTAGCCAGGTGAGCCCAGGCAGCCACATGAGGCAAGCGACACTGCCTGCCAAAGCGAAACCTAGCAGACGTCTCCGTTGAAGATGCTTTTCCTGAGCGAAGTATCTCGCATCATGGTCAATCACTGCAATAATCTTATGTTCATCGCTGTCAAAGAATAAGCGATCCTGCCAGTTGTGAGTTGCATTGGCAATGAGATCGCACGGACCAGTCTGCGAGTGAGATTGAGCATGAGGCGACAGCGACGACATGATTGAATCCTTGTCGCCGCAGACATGGCCGTCCCGAACGTCAAGCCACGCGTTCGGAGCCGACGGATGCATCTACTTGTTCAACGAAATAATGGCGATCAAATGTTTTCGGCGACCAGGGCAACATAAACGACAAGATGCAGCACGCAGCTGTGCGGGCTGTGAAAGAGGCGCGGTCGCAAAGAACTCTGCAAGTAACGGTGCGACAACTAGAGACGCGACGATGGCGGGTGATGCGATAGCTAAACCAACGTTGGTACAGCCATCATTACAAGTTAGTAAGTGGAAAGCGGAGCTGGAACATTAGTGTGATCTATCCGGAGATACCGCAATGCAATAGGATACGTCACTAAAAAGCTATTTCACGCCGCATCGGTCGTTGCAATGGAACGAGTGCTGCTTCCATGTACACTTGTACCTGCAAGCGAGCATGTAAGATTTATATAGATATGCTAAAAAGCCCTGTATCCCGGTATTTAGACAAATTATTATTATTATTAGTTTGACAGCTGCGTTCGAGTCGGAACCAAGGTCAGCAGCGAACATGAATAAAAACCTTCCTGATTCGTTACCAATCACCTTTGTCAACGACAGTCACGGCTACCGGCTTGGCACATTCTGCATCTACAAAGCGCTGCTCCATTTGAAGTGCCTCGACAGCCTTGGAGAGCAGCAAAGAATGCATCGGAGCAGCCATTGTATATTCCAATGGACCCCCACACCAGCAAACGCAGCAAGCATGCTCCCGAGGCTGCTTGTAGTAGTCAACCCTTTTTGTCAGTGTCAAAACAAAGTTTTGATCAATAAGCGTCATGTTTACAATGTCGCTGAGCGGAAAAATGTAATTGGTCTCTGCAAGATGACGAAAATGGGTTAGTGTATTGTCGCGCAAGGTATCGAGACTAAACGCTGCAGCAACATAGTGCACAATCTTACTGTATTTACTGACGTGTACTAATCCTTCCGCAGTGATGGCCGTATGAGGGAGTTTCGTTGCACATTCGAAAATCGCTCGAACAGTGCAATAGAAAACTGCTGCAATCAGAGCGTTTTGAAGATCCTCACCCTCCCCTTGCAGTCCAAGGAGCCAGCTAAGAAACAGCGACAGCCAGTAAAATAAGCCGAACGCGGTTAATCCAATAGACACAAAGGAAACCTTTGTGTTTCGCTTCTCCAAAGCGAATTGTTTTGCATCATGATCAAAGACGGCAATTATATCATGCGTCTCTTTCTCATCAAAGAATGTATCCTGCCATTCATGTTTGGCAAGCTCCGGAACGACCGCATGAGCTTGCGCCGCCACTGTTCCGCTAGTCGCCGTCCATGTGGGCTCCTTGCTTGAATCAGTATCCGCAATCATGCTAACTGCTAGACGAAGACTCTCAGTAGTAGTCGAGATGCTTGAAGCCAAATTGCTTTTCAAGGAAATTCTGCTGCTGCGTTTTCAGCGTGACAACAAACCAGTGAATAAACAAGCACGAGCCCGCGAGCTAGACGACGTCCAATGAAAGTGTCGCAATTCCTTGTTGAATGTTCAAGATTCGGTCGTGTCAACGAAACGCGTGCCACTGAATCCAAGCTCCGGCGGTTGCATCACCATGGGATTCTTGTTCCCAGTTGCTCCTCGAAGAAAGCGAGACGTCAAGCCATGCGTGTCAGAACAAGCAAAAACTGCGAGGCAAGTCGATGCAGTGTGTAGGGTTGGTACCTCGTACTGTACTGTACGCTGTTGCACTTTCACCGATGCACGAGGCAGGTGTCGTCGTAACTGCATCCAGGAAGATCCCAACGGAACGAGTTGTGGATCATAACCTCAGTATGCAGGCGTTAACAACCTTCTTCAAGTGACGCAGCGAGTGCAGATTGTACGCTCGTCTACGCACAACGGAATGAGAGAATTGTCAATGAGTGTCAGAATTCTCGTTGGTGCAATTTCATCGGCTCGAACAAACATTGTTCTGTTTGCGTGCATGAGCGTAGACCATGGTACACATTCAGGTTTCGCACGACCATTGCACTCACACCAAAGATCCTCTCACAATTTCGAATTTGCTCGTCTCATTCTCGGACTCTTTGTTCGCACCAATTCAACCACCATGACGACGGTTCAGTCCAAGCTCTTCTACTCGACCGAGGAACTCGTCGACGCGAGCAAGCAGCATATCAAGTTTCTCCGCGACTTGCACAAGCTTGGAGTCACGACGGCGGCCGTCCAACGCCACTCCCTCGTGCGCTACACGGACTTTTGGTTGCCCCTGGTCGCGAGTCGTCACTCCCAAGACGATGAGACGCCGCAAATTACCTTGATTCCTCCGCCCGACGTTGCGTGGCTTTGGCATTGCCACCGCCTTGCTCCCAACCACTACGAGACGTACGTCAAAAAGACTTTTGACGGTAAGCTCCTTGAAGCGACTCCGCCGTTTCGCTTTCAAGACGTTGACGACGAGCATGATGGCACCCAGCGCGCCTGGAAGGAAGCGTATCCGGACGAGCCATTCCTACTCGAGCCGCTCAAGGAAGGTCACCCGACGACTGACCTTTGCTTTCCCGACCAGTACCTTGTCGGCAAGCATGACTTGATTGCGTCAGCCAAGAGCCAAGCCACCTTTCTTTGGCAAGTTTCCGGTCCGCACTTTAGCAGTGACGCCTTTCTCCACGAGGGCGTTCGTCGCTACGTTTTGTTTCTCCACGTGACGGACCACACTCTTCCACTGGTTCCTACCTATCAGATTGACCTGATGTGGCACACGCACATGCTGCTGTCCATTCACAAGTACAATGAAGATTGCGTTCGCATTCGAGGCGACGTTTTTCACCACGACGACTCGTTGAACGATCGTTCGCTTGGATCGGACCTTGATCAATCATATCGCGCGACGATTGACCTTTGGCAGAAGAAGTACAAGGAGTTTTATCAGGTTGAAGGTAAGCACTAGTAGTGGAACGTTGCCCTCGCAGCCTACCATTGAATTTTTTCGTCTTTCATGCCACGACGGCTTCAACTTTGCATTTTGCTCTTTGCAGGAGGAATGTATCGAGGCGAACCACCGGCCTCGTACTGGAGTCGCTGCTGGGCGCCAACCTTGGAGGGAACCGAAGGAGCGGCCGTGCGTGCGCTTGCCCCGCCAGGGGCAACGGGAGCCACTTCGTCGGGCAAGAGTCCAAACGTTGTTGAATCCAAGGAACCCTATTTTATCAAAGTTTCGTATGCGGTTGCTCGCACGGAAGCGCAAAAGGAAGGCTACGTTTTTGGACGCGGTAGTCAAGGTGTTGGGCACTATTCGCTCGACGAACGCAGCCCTCACATTCGCTCAGCGTTCAGAATTATCCGTTTTCGTCTTAACAAGCGGATCCAATATAAGAAGGGCGAAATGTCCAACATTGTCTGCACGAGCGGTGGCTGCTGCGGCGGCACGATGAACGCGGCCGACCAGCGCAAATACGATCTTGTCGCCAAGGAAGTGGCTGACATGGAGTTGATGAAGTCCAACATTGAGAATGCCTTGCGGCACAAGGGAATTACGCCGGCCGCGGCATCGCTCAAGCGAGCAATGGACTCGACGAATCGGGATGCTCATTCAAGTGGAGCTTGGTATGCTAACTACTCGGTCGCTGCAGCATGCGGCGGTGGGGTTCCAGCTTGTGGAGGCTGCGGTGGTGGATGCGGCGGCGGTGGCGGAGGAGGATGCGGTGGCGGCGGAGGTGGAGGAGGATGCGGCGGTGGTGGCGGAGGCGGTGGCTGTGGAGGGTGTTGAGTATGGCCGGTTTGTCCAGTGTCGGCTTGCGTGTTCCGTACGTCATTTTGATTGTTTATTTCTGCTGATTTGTTCGGTAGATGCTCTGTTAAATTTTACCATCAATTTTAACTGCGCGTCATTTAACGCACTCTACAATCAGTAGTAGGGTAAATTATGGAATTCGTCGAGGATGCATCAAACACTGCTGCAACGTCACATAGACAAAGAAACTTTACTCTACCGCCAGCTCTACCGGTAAAGGCGTAAGCACTAAAAACATCGTAAAACAGACAAGTAGGATATGGACAATCAACGCAAATCAAATTCGTCTTCGTCTTCAAGACTATCCATGTCATCTTCGTCGTCACTGCCCAGGTCAAGAGCATCCAGCTCGTCATTCAAAGCTCCCGGATCAAGAATAGCGCCTTGCGCCGCTTCGCCCTCGTAACCAGTCTTCATGTTCAAGACTTCATTAAGGCTAGGAGCGGATGGTTCAGCGGTTTCCTCTACGACGCTATCCTTTTTCGATCTGCTATTGCTTGACGACGACGACTTCTTCTTGTCCTTGGACTTGTCCGACCGGGAAGCCGTCGTCTTGACGTCCCCCACCACCTTGCGCGCCACACCGGAAACACGCAACTGCTGCACCAGCGTCCGCATGGATAAATCCAGGTTCGCAAGCGCCGTCTTGTTGCTGCCCGCCGGTGTTCGCACCTCCTCCAGGTCGTCGGCATCGCGGCGCTTGATTGCTCGAAACAAGTCTTCGGCCAGTTTGCACTCTCGTGAATTCAAGTAGGCAGTCTTTTGGACGTGTCGCTTCAAAAATTCCTGCTCAGCGGCGATTGGGTCGCCCATGGCCAGTTGCAGAATCGTCTCCACCACGTAGATGCGGCTCAACGTCAATGTGCTAATTCCATCCGCCTCCAAAATGGCCGCAGCGGCACCCGCGGCATACAAGGCTGACGCGTACTCGCCGAATCCAACCAAGACGTAGATAAGGTCAATCAATGGCTCGTGCGAGTAGGCTCGATCAGACACCAGGTGCTCGCGGCACATGGCAAGTGTTTCTGGAGATGGCAGTTCGGCCGTCTCATCCGAGTCGGGATCAATAAAAGCGGAATGACCAGTTTGTCGGTAACGAACATGAGGGTTGAGTGGATCGGGCACGTGTGCCTCAATCGCTTCCTCCATACCGGCCAAGGACTCCTTGGAGAGCAACGTTCCTGATTGACCATGGTTCAGAGCTAACGCTGCCAGCACGAGCTGTTGCAACGGAGAGAATGGGATATATTTACAGTTAGCAAAGAATGGAAATGGTTGCAACAAATAATAGACAAGGGCATCACATACCGACTTGGCAGCCTTGGCTCGTTCATTCATTTGTACCCACGCTTCCGACGCCTTGCGGTGATAGTTGTAAGCCTCCTGTCGATGATCTTTAACGTCTCCATCGTCTTCCTCCAAGACCAATTCGGCAGCCTTTGTATAATCCTGCGCCGCCGATGCCCACGCCTGAATCGCAAAGTTGCACTGACCCGAACTGACTCTACAAAATCGCTCCATCTTGTAATCGCCAGCCTGCGCGTAGCAGTCAGCTGCTCGTTTGTAATACGTCGACGCGGCCACTGGATCGGGTTTGCTAAAGAAGGACGATTCCATTGCCTTGTTTGCCTTGGTCTTGTAGTCGGCCGCCTCCTTCAACTTGGTAGCGGCAGCTTCGCCGGATAGTGCAGGTCGAGCCTTTTTCGATTTGGCGTCCGTCGTTGTTCGACGCGGCTGGTAGCCGCGAGCATTGGATGATGATGTTGCTTCCGTGGAATTAGCTGCTGCAACTGGACGACTGCTGCTGCTTGATGATGACTTCTTGCTGGCGTCGTCGCGATTCGACTTAGATCCGCTGCTACTTTTGGCACCTCCGCCAAAGAGAGCGTCCTTGCTTGCTTCCGTATTGTATTTCACCATTGTTCCTATAGTTTAAGCGCACAATGAACGGCGGAATGAAAATGAATGTGACGGCGCGGTCACGCTCCGCCGTCATGGTGGATTGATGACCAAGTCGAAGCGGTTCTCGATTTGGCGCGACTGCAGCTTTTCAGTGCCGCTTGAATCGCCAATCCTCGCCGCAGCGCGGGGCGAGCCTTTTCCGTTTCTCGGTCAATTTCGACGGATGTTGCGACCTGTTCTAACAGCCGCATTGCTATTGCCAGCCTTGACATCGCTCGAGTAAGCAACTAAAATGGTGGCTCATCACCGTAACAAGCGGGCGCGACGAGTGCTGCCGTCGTCGAGTAAAGCTAATGTCGAGTTTCGTCCTGACGCCAATTGGAGGTCACATTTTGTGACGCTTGCGACGGCCGAAGAAGAGGTGCGTCGCTTATGCAGCTTTCGATACGACAAGCCTGACCATGGATGTGTCGGTGACCTTGATTCAGTTTTCAACCTGATTGTCAAACTACGGTCAATCCTAGTTGATGATTTGACATTCACGGACTACGGCGACGATTGCGGCGACACTGACGACCACAGAGACACTGATGAACTCAGACTGTCGTCGTTCCCTTTAAGTGGAGGAAACATTATACACAATACACAAGCCAAAGATTCTGCAATCAATATACATTACTCTGAAAGGTTCGTTGCAGCAATGGACGTCAAGCTCGTCAAGCAAACACATGGTTTCTTGATCCATCTGTTAAGTCACACTTCCTCACTGTACGCTACCTCAACTGAACAAGATCCCGACTCACTAAACTACAAGCAATCTACGCATCATGTTTTGAAATGTATCATTCAGACATGCAAAACTTTGGACGTGCTGTATCGAAGTCGACTGATTCCAGACAATGTTAACAATGACAAACGCCGGCTGCTGTCAATAATGGAATGCCAGGAAGCCTTCATCACATGCGTGAGAATGCTGGAACTGTCAAGCTTGATAGAAGCTGCTGAAGGCTATTGCACGAATTGCGAGAGGGATGATGAGGCTCGTGACGATAGCGACATTTGCGACATTGAAATCAAGATAACGCGTCTATTTGTCAGTGCGAAAAGCTCCTGTCTCGTCGTTCTCAGCCAGCTGGGGCCATACATTCAATCAGCAAAGATGACTTCGTTCAAAACTATTGTTGACGCAGGCTGCCGAATGAATGGATTGTTGCAATGGACGAGAGGTCTACTAGAATTTTTCGTTAAGAGTCCTGATGTTCAAACGAGCCATATAGCCAGCATTGCTGTGGCTGCAATTATTGACGCCGACAAGTTGTCCAGCTTGAATTGCTGTCTACCGAAAACAAAAGAACCAATCTTCCAAACTTACTGTTCCTTGCTCATGCGGACGACTGCAGTAACAGAAAACGCTTTCGTGGCAATTATCGATCATCTGGACAACGCAAGTCGCCAGTCTGATTTCGATAGTCATCTTTCAGCCGACTGCATGGAACTGTTATGCGCGAAATATTTGCAGTTCCAAAGTACGAGGGAGCAATCACATGATCGTATTATTCAGGCCATGCGGCGACTCTTTCAAAGAACAAGATACGAAACAAGACGCGTACTTCCAGCCCTAGAATGGTGCCGTCGAAACAATCTACTGGCACTTATCGTTGATGATCCAGTCGAGTGCACACCAAAGAGACTAATTGCTTGTTTGCTAAAATTCCTTATGGACCAGCAAACGTCAAAAGGTCTGCTCAACTCACTTGGCCTGATTCGGCTGCGTCATCAAGAGAGCACAGCAGCAAAAGTGCTTCTGAGCATCATGACCATGCTATTTGATGATAGCGGTGTAAGAGCAAACACACATTGTAATTCCATTTTAGAGTCTATACCGGGCACGGACCTTGTGAGCATATGTACGGTGCTGATGGAGCATAACAATCTGGCAGTGGTTTGCGTCGTTACAGTCTGGTTGTGTGACAAATTGGCAAACGCTTCCCACGAGCTCTTGATCCAAGTCCCAAACTCCTTGGCAAGCCTGGGAGCAGTGGCGCTAGACCTATTGAGGAACGATTGGCAATTGGAGCTTATCGGAACAATAGTTACGCTGTGGAACAAGCTCGCCGCGCGAATGGACAGTACCGTCTCCGCTTTGCTGACACGACAGTCATCCGTCATCTCTGCCCTACTTAAAATATTATTACAGGACAGTGTACCAGACGCACCAAGACTTGCTGCAACTCACGTGCTGGTGCTGCTCTCAAATGACGTTTGCAATCGACGTATTTTGGCGTGCCACAATGGACTGCTCCCCGGCTTGATTCGAGCGACACGTGAGTTCCATTTCAAGTCAACTAGATTAAAAGGCTCACCCATTGAGTTGACGAGAGACTCCATCAAGATGTGTATCATGAATCTCGCTGTTGCACTTTAGTAGGAACCGCAATCAGGTTTGCTTAAACCTCACGACACTGTCCTTTTTTTACGCAACCCTATAAAAGTCAAGTGCATTCATCGACAATTTATATACACATTTAGGAATAATGTTAGGCGAATGCACTGTCTGAAGTAGGGTGAGAGGTTGAGCGAAACACAAATAAATAGAAGCACATCAGGTGGATGTTTTGCTTTGGGTAGCTAGTTGGGTGCCACAGCGACGACGATCCGTTTCTGGAAATCGACAACGCGCACATCCTCACAATGGCAACTTGCACCAACCAAGACGCAGCAACCGATTTTTGCAAGTGTGGCTCAATCATCACAACAATGCCAGGAGTTCATGGCCGAGTGGCTCTAGTCACGGGAGCTTCCAAGGGTATCGGTTTGGCGACGGCCAAGCTCTTGGAGCAACAAGGTGCCATTGTCGTTGGCGTCGCTCGTACAGAGGCTGATTTACAGGCGTCTGGATTGAAACATACGCTGGTCGCAGACTTGTCATTAGAAGAGGGATGCCAATATGCCGTGGAAGAAACAAAGCGTCGCTTAGGAGTGGACGGAATTGACATTTTGGTCTGCAACCATGGCATTGGAACGGCTCACGAGACGAGATTGGACCTGACGGACGTTGATTCCTATCATTTATCCATGCGTACAAACTTGGATGGACCATTCTACTTGACACGACTTGTCATGCGCGACATGGTTGCCAAGAAGTATGGCCGCTGCGTCTATACATCATCAACAGCTGCCACGGAGGCAGAAGCAAACGGCGTTGGCTACAATACTAGCAAGGCAGGACTATGTGGCCTCATGCGGAGCGTCTGTCAGGATGGAGGACCATTCAATGTTACTGCAAACGCTGTCCTTCCGGGGTGGGTTCGAACGGAACTTGCCGAGCAGAGTGCGCAGGTGGAAGCCACGAAGCGCGGCATCAACGTTGACGATGTATGGAAGGAACGGGCAGCCCTATGCAGCGCGAAACGAGTCATCACCCCGGAAGAAGTGGCACATACAATTCTTTTTCTTGCTTCGGAGGAATCGAGTGGCGTTAGCGGAGAGTCAATTCGAGTTTCGCTTGGTTGTCCCTACTGAGTTTGCACAGAGTGCTTTACAAATCTCCTCCATGAAAGCTTTCGGAGGACACAAACTTTTCCATTCAAATCTCTTGAGGGACGTATACTTCATGCGCATGACGCGTGTATCGAGCTCGTGATGCTCACCTCTCATCGAACGAGAGATACAAACAGCTTTGCTGCTGATGCACAGAACTCTGTCCGATCCCAACTGGGTTTGGGCAATGTCAATGGTCTAATACCGGAGGTTCATCTGTAAGGAAGCATGAAAAGTGGGATATTGTAGGAAAATGTTGCAACGAGTATAATACATTGAGCTCTCGATGCGAAAATAAAGAACGAGCTGGTGTAGTTGTGAGTAACGGTCTGACGTGAATGTTGGTGATTAACCCTAACCGTAAGTTGGCGAGCGCCTCGCGAAAAATCGCGTTCGGTGGATCCACCTCGTCGCACAACACATCCGAATCTTGTTCACGCCATTGTCCTGGACCAAGCCATTGACAGCCATAACAGCAACCATGACGGCTCCCAAGAAATACATCAAAGTCGGCGGCGTGATGAAGCTGAATCCCGAGTACAAAAAGTACCAGGAGAGTCAGTCGGGCGGTCAGGCCGCCACCACGGTGGCTCGTCCCGACATTGCCCTTCCAGTTGTTTCCACCATGGAGGATTACGCTCAATTCAATCAAGACTTGGGAACGAATACTCCATTGTCCGAGTCAACTAGCGCGACAATTGAAATGCTGCAGGACCCAGAAGTTTGCATGTCGGCTGGGAGTGAGTATTGCTTTCCAACGTGCCTTCTGGCTGAGGATAGTTCGAACGAGTAGACAAGTTCCATTTTCATCCAGTTAGTATTCTCATGATGTACTTCTTCTTTATCTCTTCATTTATGCAGTGTCTGCCGATACGATTATTGATCAGCTCGGCTCTGTACTTGGCAAGTACGAGGTGCCGATTGGCCTCATGAACAAGCTCATGGTTCTCACCGAGTTTCAATCGCTAGAGTTCATCATTGACGACTCTGGATCCATGGGAAATCGATCAGATTCAATTGACAAGGCAACGGGAAGGCCGCATACTCGTTGGACGGAAGCAAAGGAGCGTTTGAAGGAAATGCTCGAGGTCCTTGCATACGTTCCATTCAACCAGATTGGCATTGAGTTTTTGAACCGACCGGACCGCATCAATTTGACTCGCAATGGCCGCGATCCAAAGGCCTTTCTCGCGGAAGCATACCATCAGGTGGATGCTGCATTCACGTCAGGTCCTCGTGGAACGACGCCTGCCTTTGAAAAGCTGAGCGCTTCCTTTAGTCGCGGCCAGGGCGCCAACATTGCGCGTTACTTTTTTGGAGACGGCATTCCCAATGGCGGCGAGCAGGCGCAAAAGGCCATTGTCGACTTGCTTAAGAATCGTCAGAATCCGTCGGGCAATCCACTGACCTTTATGAGTTGCACGAACGTGGATGAGGATGTGGAATGGATGAAGGATGCTGAAGAGGTTGCGCCGTACTGCTCCGAGTCGGATGATTTTGCGGATGAAGCTGCAGAAGTGATGCGCGACCAGGGTGCAGCCTTGCCGTATACTCGTGGCTTCCATCTCATTTGCCAGCTGGTAGCTGCCATGTTTCCAGAGGATCTTGATGCAATGGACGAGTCGGTCCCCTTTACCAAGACCACATTGGACAACCTCTTGGGTATCCAGACGAATGAAGAATCTTATCGCCAGTATTTCAACGAGTTTGTCAAGGCGCAGGGTGCTCGCAAGATTGAAACCAAGAGCGACAAGTTGAAAAAGACGTTCGAGTGGGACTATGAGGAATTCCGACGTGCGCCAACCTCTAGCCAGATCCCTGCCGTGCAGCAATTCAAACAGCAAGTGAAGGAGATGGATCACAAGCCAAAAGGCATTGGTGGTTTTTTTAAACATGTCATGGCGCCAAAGGGAGACAAGAAGTCTAAACCAAAGTAGAGCCTTGATGGTGGACAAGAACTCAACGTCAATAATATTTAATCTAGCCTACGTAAATTTTATTTGTTGTCACACTCTTCTACCAGCTGATGTTGCCGAGCCACTGGTAGCTATATAAACTTGCTTTTTCCTTTGGCATACATTAGCTGCACTTGTGCTATCATACAACATCATCGCGCCATCAAGGTATCATCCGTCGCTTCGGTACTCTGTTATTTTCGTCGTCTGGACGAGACGGCGACGAAACCCCTTCATTTTTTACACCAAGAGCTCAAAACATCGTGCATTCATACTAATCATACAAGGCCTAGGAGCATCATGTCTTCTATATCCATGGGAACCGCAAAGCAGGTCGTCAGGCCGCCGCAACGAGGCATTTTCCCACTGGATCACATGGCGGAATGCACCGAAAAGATGCAAGCCTACTTGGACTGTTTGCAAACCAACAAGGACGTTCACCACAAGTGCCGTGAACCGAGTCGACTCTATTTGGAGTGTCGAATGGAACGAGGATTAATGTCGAAAGAGAATCTTGACAATATGGGCTACGGAGATGACAATCGAGTGGAAGGAGCGAAGGAATACGACAAGCAGAGGGAGATTGCCGGCTTCACGGCCGGAACGCACATTACAGCACACGAAAAGTGGTGGTTCCAAAGATGGTTCGGAGGATGAACAATAGATTTTTTATTGTACAGAGAATGGGAGAAGATGTGTATATGTTTCTGACTATTTAGTCGTCCTTTATTCGTCCTCATCCAACGCCACATAGTTGCTTTCGATTGCATTCGCCAGCGTCCATCGTTCAGCTGGATTAATGACAAACGAATGCTCCAAGAGTTGCATGGCGTGTCGTCCAAAGTTTAGGTGCGCCATGGCTCGGTTCAGCAAGTCCCGAGCCTCGTTGCTTCGCGCATCAACATCATCATCTTTGCCTGGTCGATGCAGCTCCATCAACACTTCCACCGTTCGTTCATTGACTGGATTACTAGAGAGTCCCTTGGCCAAAATAAAGTAGCGAAACACAATATCGCAAGGATGTGGAAGATGGTAGAGTATTTGATTCGTGGAAAGGTTATAGAAAATCACCATGGCGCTCCAAAGGTCGGCCGCCACGCCGTCAAAGACTCGGTCGCGAAATATTTCGGGTGATTGCCACGCACGGGTTCCAGAGTTACCATGCGGAAGAATCAATGTTCGTTGCTGCATTTCAATGTACTTGTTGCTGCTACCGTTTCGTCTCTTGACAGTCGCTTGCGGTATGCGATCGCTCAAGGCCAGGTCGAAAACAACCAAGTTGTCGGGGCTCAGAAACAGAAAATTGTCGGGAGATAGGTCGCGATGAGCCAGTTGGTGCTGCTCCAGATACAGTAGAATGGCAAGGATCTTGCGAAATATGTTTCGTATACGCTCTGGAGGCAAAACTTCGCGCTTGTGCCACGGAATAAAGTCCTTGAGAGTGCCTTCGGTGCATGCCTTGGGTGTGATAATATATAAAAATGACTCATCTTGCAAAGCCTCAATGCACTGCAAGACATGAATGTTGTCTCCATGCTCCTGCATGAGTGCAATTTCCTTGTATGGATTCTCATGTCCACCTCGTCTCAAGTACTTTTCGACGGCAGCCTTGTTGAGCTGCTTGATGGCGACAAACTGAGGTTCGCTGGGAGCCCGAAAGCTAGTTGTGTTTGAAACCAATGGATATATGCATGCAAATTGTATACAACCCCAGTTTGGATCGTGATGATTCAGTGAAATTGGTTCCTTTCCAGGTATTAGTGCGTAGGCTTGCTTTGGATGATCGGCACGCATCAAGTAGATTGGTGGAACGTCCATCGACTGCTTGTGTAGGACTTGTGCATGTTGAGGCCTACATATTGCCCGGTGAATGACAGGATGATACTCTTCTATTACGGGAGGCTGTGGAGGATGTTGTTCAAGCTCTGAGAATGTCAAGCGAGAACCTGGTGTCGGTATCAGCTGCGACGGAACATTTGAACGAGGAAGATGGTTGCCATTTGTAGTGCCACCTGCATTATCATTCATGACGAGAGCCAATAAACTTCCACACCGGGCTCTTCTTTTCAAAGTCGAGGAAGCGAGAGTTGTAGGCCTTTGTTAGATATTCTAGTCTCAGCTGAATGGTGCGCATCCGACACCATGGCCGATTTTTGATGTACTGTGGTTTCTTTCAGTACCGGTACGAGGGCGAGTTTAGCTCAACGCTCGCGATGATTCGGGACCTACAGCGAGATAAAGAATAAGTCTGATAGGAACGAAATCAATTGCAAGAAGCTAATATATACTGCTTAATTGTATGTACCGGTACACCCAAAATATTCAGAATGAAGCGTCTGCGTGTTCATGTCTTGGTCAAATTCAGCTGCAGCTTCTGCTGCTCGACCCGGCGAGTTTTTACAATTGACATTAACTATAACAAAGTTGCTATCGGTAATGAGATCAAGTAACTGTTTAACATTCGAAAAAACGGTGTATTTGCAGAAACACGCGTAACGGAACGTCTAAACCAGCTCCCATCGCCTCTTACCCTTCGTTCCGCTTGGGCAGACTACCATCTCCACCAGCACATGCCGGCGACGCCGCAATCATCACGTCTCCACCTCCTTGCTCGTCCAGCATTGCCTGCCACTGCGCCGGCGTCTTGCACACAATTGAGAGCGCATGTACAGGTCCCTTTAATTGCTCAGCCAAGGCGGCATTGACCATTCGGTGACGCGCCACTGGACTCTTGACGGCAGTAAATGCATCGCTGACCACTACGACTTTAAAGTGCGTTTCCGATCCTTTTGGTACATTGTGACGATGCGATTCATTCATGACTTGTAGATGGAGTGGCTGGAATGCTTGGCGTAGGTTTTGCTCGATGGCAGCTTGCACCGGAAAATTTGAATCTTCGGTTGTGGACATGCTTGTAGAAAGTCGATGGCTTAGTTGACGATGAGATATAGGTGTTCGTCGAATGGATACGGCTTGCTGGAATGCAAGACGAAGCATGGTCGTGTACCGTAGTGAAATGAATGAAACGGAACGAGATTCAACCGCGCCGTCGCGGGGGCCGCGCCACTGTCACTCGATGTCGCACCAAAACTCAATAGTGGACGCACAGTTTCCACGCGTTACTAACTTTTGCATCCTTTGATCATAATCATTATCGATAAAGTCATCGATACTTCTATAGCTCAATTTGAGTCGCTAGCAACCATAGAGAAGATCATTTTCTGCGAAATAGAGGCGACTGCAGCGGACGCGAACACTCCAAACTCCAAACGTCACAGTTTGTCATGACTCGACTATGCAGTTTCTTCCTCCTGCTGACAGCAGCAGCAAAGGCCGCGGAAACGACAACTAAACCAACATTTCGAGCCAAAAACATAGACTACTTTGACGCTGAAACGCTTGCCTACTACCTCGAGGAACCAACCGATTCTTCGCAACCACGACATGACTACGACGTTGCCGTCATGTTTTACGCAAGCTGGGACCAGAACTCGCACTCGCTCGCCCCAATGTACGGCAAGATTGCCCATTTGCTGCAGGCTGGAAGCAAGGAGAGTCGACTCATTTTGGGTCTCTTTGACTGCGAATTGAGTGCGGAACGCATGAAGCTATGCACGCAGGCTGGTGTGACGCATTATCCAACCATTACGTTCATTTCACAGTCTGGACATTTGTTTGGATCCAAGTCGCCAAAACATGCCACCAAGTTCAAGGGAAACTGGCAGTATGGAGATGCTGTGTTGGACTGGCTCAACACCATGAGCGGCCTCAGTCAGTGGCATCGGGCTGGCTGGGGCAAGCGGATTCGTAGCTTTTTGTTTCGCAATCCGCGGCAGAAGAAGCCAGAGCTTCCTGTGGGATTACCGACAGCGAATAATGGATTGGTACAATCGTCCAAGATAGGCGAATCAGCTTCAGGAGTGGGTGGAACGGCAGCTACTTCGGCTGCGTTAGCAAAAGCAGAAAAGGACGCCAAGGATTACAAGGACTTGGCCATGCGAGGTGCCATTATGATGGAAGCCATTCTATTTCCCATGACGAGTGAGTCGTCCCGAAACAATACTGCGCTTCTCATGAGCGATGGTGGTAAAAATTATACCGACATGTTTGCCGAGCTCACCTTTCACGATGCTTGGGATTCCAAGGAACCCAAGCACATTGTGCAAATGAGCTGCGTGTTGGAGATTGCGCTCGACTATTGTCAACGCGTCACGTCGGAGGCGACCAACGAATTTATCAAGAATTTTGAAAGGCTTTCGCAGGAGGAGCAAGCGCAGGCGGACATGAGTGCGTTGCAGAAGCAGCTGGATGGCATGGTGAACGCGACGGAACCATACTGCGCCATTCTCGAAGACTGCATTATCAGCATGTCTACGGCCGAGCAATGTCGACCAACAAACTGTCCGTTTAAGGACAAGGCAGCTTGCCGATACACAACGTCTTGCTTGGCGGATTCAATGATGGAAGATTACGCGACGGCACTGGGAGTCGATATAGCGGCTGGAAGCAGCAAAGCAACACCTGCTGGCGCGACTACTGCAGCAGAGGAGCGAAAAGCACAGGAGCAACCAACTAATAGCAAGAAGAACGCGTGGGGCATGTAGCATGGACTAGCTGGAGTAACGAGCCTTTTTCAAAATATATCGCTGAATATACACCTGCTAATTTAATAAATACGAGTAAGTAGTTCCTTACAATGTTCTATACCGGATCTTTGAGATACGTTGTCAGTTCTAGATAAAGATTCAACGAACGAACGTGTGAGGTATTAGACATAGATCTCCTTCGTCGCACAAATAAAAGCGTACCTAAACCATCCGGAATCGCGTCAGTCTCCTGATCCGAATACTCCAGTTTTGCCATGACAAGCCTCGTCTCTACAATATTTTGTTCCGCAAGCACTTGCATTCGGCCGCGATACTCGTCAAGCTGAAAGACAACGACATTGTCGGCGCATACGCGAGTCTTTTCCTGAATCATGCCAGCTTGCTCCAGTTGCAGCAAGTCCGAGAGGTATAAACTCTTTTCGTGATCAATGAATAGAAAATCAATCATGTTCGAGTTGCGGTCGGGAAATAGGTGCTCCATGGTCGACTTGACGCTGGTGGATAGCTCGTTTGGAACGTGTTCCGGATCCTTGAGCTGCACAAAGGTCACATACTCTTGAACACCGGCGAGCTGCGCCATTTCCTTGGCAACCGCTTGGTTGGACGCACTGACATCAACCGTGATGATATGAAACTTGACTTGATCAGTCGAAACCTCCAGCAGTGTATCAATCATGCGAACGAGCGAGTAACCACAGTAGGTTCCAATCTCCACCAGCACAAACGGGTTTGCTCGATTTTCGAAATCCGTTTCGTAAGCTAATACTGCTTCCGCCAAGAATTTCTGCAACGTGCTTCCCTTTTCGTCTCCAACATGCATCATCCAGTGTCGCTTGTGACAAAAGTCATCGACAAGGTGCAACACGCGGGCGCGCGGCGTTGTCAGTTTGCTCAAAGGACCATCCGTCGAGTCATTGTGGAGACCATTTCTAACGTACTGCAGCAAGGCTTGCTCGGTTCCTTGGTGAAAGGCCATGGCGCCATTGGATGGATCGCGGAGTTGCTTGTCGCTAGAAGCCTTGTCGTCGTCGTCATCGTCCGACGAGCCAAAGAGTGCGAATGGATCTTGCGGTTGTGTCATGGTGATTCGGTTTGAAAGTAAACTTTGTCTGATCTTCGATAGTGGTTGAAAGCCTGCTGCAGCAACTAGATATGATATCAACAAAAGTAGAGCATTCGCAGATGTTATGCGACTCATTCTATGAAGGAGCAATCCGATGAGACTGCTGTTCTTTGTCGTCGCGCTTGGATTCGTGGTCGTTCCCAAAATCTTCGTGTCGTACCGGTGTCAATTTGTACCGCTACGACGTTTTAAAGTCGCGACGCACACGCGACGACCACGAATCTGCACGAACATCACGTCGCGCAGTGATCCATCGACTGTTAACCTCGGCAACATTGTCTATAGAATATATCAGCAAGATGCATGTATATGACTTTAATAGCAAAGTTGCTAGTCTAGTGCTGCTCCTCTTGATGAGCTTGGAGGGTTCCAAGGCGTTTGTCGCAAGCAGCCAAAAATGCTTCCTTGATGGCCATCGCCGAACCTTTGCGTCTTCTGCATCAGTTCAGGCAATCTCCGAACAAAGCATTCAATCTTCTTCCGAAACAAAAGCGTCTGCATCAAATCTGCTGCAAGCAAAGCAAGACCTTCTTCATTTACTGCCTCGCATGACTGGACAAGCCGACGAATTTCGACGCGTCGAGCAGCTGGTCAATACACTCGAAAACCAGTACCAACCAGCGCAAACGCTGCAGTTTCTCAACTTTGCCATGCAGGGAGATTGGCAGTTGCTATTTTCGACAAACTTGGCTGGATTGCCAATGATGAATCCAAATATTTTTCGATTGCGCGAGCAGTATCAACGCGCCGCATGCAACGGACTGGAAGGAACGTTGCAAACCGAAGCAACGTGGGATTTTGCGCAAGCTCAAGCTGGCATTTTTGACGTTTCCGGAACGTTCCAAGTGACGAGTCGCTACAAGATTACGCAGGGCGCCCGCATGGTGGTGCAGGAGCAGCCGGACCATGTGTTGACTCTGGCGCAAGGGTCGGCTGTTCCGAATGATGCGCAAGCCTTGGTGGGAATGCTGCATCGAAGCATGCCCAAGGAGCTTTTCGATGCTTCGGAGCATGGCATTGATCCGACGTATCTGGACGCCGACTTGAAGATTGTTCGATACACTGGTCCGCGATTGGAAGGTGTACGAGACATTTTCATTCGACGAGGCTCTCTCGTCGTTGATCCAACTGCGTCGTGAGGTCTGCAAGGGTAACAGTAATTGACGCGGATTGATCTTTCGACCCAGGAATAAATTCTCCTGGAATTAGTGTAGTCCAAAGCCAATGGCCACGACTCTCACAGCCCTCGACATTGCGGTGAAGGGCGCAAAACAGAAGAACGGTGGGCGCACCTTTTAATGCCTGTGAGTTCCTGTCTACTAAAAGTCTCAGGTGTTAAACTATAACATAACTAGTTATAACCATAATTGGTCTAACATTTATTAACTGTTTTTTGAATTCACAGCCTTTTTCTGACACCCACCAAATAGCTAGTGTCTCAACGGTTTCACTTGAATGACCGTCGATGCGTCACATTCGTCACGCAACAGCCCCTCTTGGCGCGCTCGCCGCGCCACGGAACGCAATCGCCATGGATCGAAAATGAGCGAGATTCCGTCTCTGACCCAACAGCCCCATTCGATAGAGACACCAAAAGCAGCTGCCTACCGACAATGTGGTTGGTCTCTGCTGCAACATGACTACTGACGTGTCCCACCTTGCTGATACGTGCGCCTCCGTGGAGGCAAAGGTGAAAGGGCCTCAACCCATCGTAACACAATCTCGCAGGTCGAAAGGAAACGTACTTGCTTGACAAGCTACCAAGGAACAACTCGTATCAATCATCAATCAATCGCCATCGACCATGAAGATTAGCGGAAGCTTTCTCCTCCTCGCCTCTGGTGCTGCTGCCTTTACGCAAGGTCCATCTCCCTTTGCCTTCAAGACGGCTGAAAGTTCGTCGTCGACGGCCGTCTTTAGCTCGTACCTTTCCGACATTAACAGCAGCAATGGCCGCTTCAGCTCCAACGGAGGCGCGCGGCAAATGGGTAACCGGGACATGAACACGCAACGTCGAAACGTTCAGATTGACCGCAACAACGACATGGTTCCGCCATTGGCTCGCCGGGAGGATGATCAAGTGGTACGTGTGTTGTGACAAGCTGCACGCTGTCCGCAATTGATCCATTCTGACTTGTCGTATTGCCCTTTCTCATTCTCTTGCATTCATCAGCGCCGCTTGGAACAGCGCCTCAACCAACTCGAGCGGACCAACCGGGAGCAAGCCCGCCGCCTTCGATCGCCCGACTCATCAATGGGCTACCGCGACAATAGTCGCAGCAACAACATGGATTACCGCGAGACCAGCAGCAACAATCGCATCATGTCCAACAACCGCATGGACTACCGCGGCAGCAGCGACTACCCATCCGAGCCTGGTCCAGCCGCCATTATTACGGACCTTGCTCCCCGCGTCGCCGTGCAGGGAGGCTCGCTTAAGACGTGGTCGTACGCGAGTCCCAACGTGGAGCGTATTCACGTTGTACTAAAGACGGACGGCCGTCCACTGGAGGCTGACGTGAGCCTTTGGCAGGGACCAGACAATACGCCGCACAAGATGAGAGTGTACTTGGAGAATGGTGCTGAGCGTCCCTTTAGCGCCGTCTTTGAAACGCCGCGCGGACCAAACACGGTCAGTATTCGCAACAAGGGGCAGTTGGAGTTTCCTCTGCAGGCCCATGTACTCGCCGAAGACTTTGCTACACCAACGTCGCTTCCAGCGGCGCGCAAGAATGACTTGATTGGTGAAAGCATGACAGTCCAAGGTGGTGCCTTGCGCACATATCCCTTTGATCCGTCGGTGGAAAGTGTCGCCGTGCTCTTGGCCACGGATGGACGTCCATTGAATGCTCGCATCGAACTACTCCAAGGACCAAACAACAACAAGCAAGTCGTTGAAGTATACACGGAGGATGGCTTGGACCGACCCTTCTTCATGGTCATTGAAACTCCCGGCAGCGGTAACGTCGTGCGCGTCGTCAACACGGCCACGGTGGAGTTTCCGTTGACCGCATGGGTGGAGCCGCACATTATTGGATTCTCGCCATCCGGCTTGGAGCCTGTCATTGGCGGAAGCGATGGAGGCATTTTGGACCGCGAGTTTGTCAACCGCGACTGGTAGACGAGGCACTCTGGGTCCGTGTGTGTGTATGATACATTATCAATCAGCTTGTAGCCCGTACTAGTTACATGCATAAAACTACTAGTAAGCTGATATAAAACTTTATACTTTTGTTTGGTAGTGATGGTGAAGCACAATTGTTATAGAATGAATGGGCAATGGCTGGTTGGATATGGATTGCGTCTTTGTCAAAACAAGATAGCTAAAATTAATGTCGCACTGGTGGCCAAGTAACGCTGCGATGATGCCACCAGCCGACCTTCATTTTTTTCTCTGCCGATTCGTCATCGCGCAGTCGCTTGCACGACCAAGAAATACAGACCGCCTCCATCTGATAAACCTAATTTGATTGATATGAGATAGTATGCATTTACGACTTGTGGAATTGGTACTTGTTCGTGCAATACTTTCCACATCCTTTTTGACGAGGTCCGTTTCTGCGCTGCAGTCGGCACGTTGTTGCAATGTGAGACTATTACGGTCGCCGTTTCCTGGCACTGGCGTCATTAAGAGAGGCGGATTCTCGAAGCAAAACTCGCTCTTGAAGGACATGGATTTGGATGTAGTTGAATGCGAACAAGTGGCAGGACTGACGGCGCCAGACAAAACGGATGCGACTGCAGAATCACTCGCATCAAGCCAAACAAAAGAACCATTTCTTCCAATTAACATGCCATCACAATCAATCCTTCTCTTGAATCTAGTTGCCATTCTGTGGGGTAGTCAGCATGCTGTCATAAAACTATGCGTCCAAGACAGTCCCGATGCAGCCGGTCCCTTTACGTTGCTCCGGTTTGGCATTGCCGCTCTCCTCGCCAGTCCATTTACGCCAGGACTAAAAAGTCTCATCTCGTCGCTAGCGAATAAGAGCGATTCTAGTACATTCGAATCATCGGCAAACGATCTTCAACAAATATGGCGCTGGGGCTTGGAGCTGGGCTTTTGGATGTTCCTTGGATTTTCCTTTCAAGCGATTGGTCTCGAATATACGACGGCACAAAAATCTGGCTTTCTCTTGTACTTGAACGTTAAATTTGTTCCAATACTAGCCTTTGTTCTACTAGGACGAAGCATATCAATTCCAACATGGGTTTCCGCCTTTGCAGCCTTTACTGGAACAGCTCTTTTGGCAACGTCGGGAGTGGCAAATGGCGCTGATCCAACATTCGTCGCTGCTTCGTCGATCAACATTGGGGACGCTTGGAGCATTGCTGCAGCTCTAGCGTCTGCCATGTTCATTCTGCGACTTGAAAAGGCGTCGGAGCAAGTCAAGGACGCCGCGCAACTGAATGCGGCGTGCTTGTGGGTTGTAACGCTCTTTGCTGCATTGTGGACAATCGCCCAATCAGGTGGCAACGGCGACTTGATGACAAGGTTACAAGGAACTTGGGACCAAATTGTTACTATTGCATCAAACCATACACTAGAGCTTATGTATTTAAGTGGTGTCACGACAGCATTGGCCAACTGGATCCAGACAAAGGCGCAACGTGAGGTATCAGCTGAGCGAGCTTCCGTCATTTACGCCATGGATCCCGTGTATGGCGCCGTTTTCTCGAGTGTTTTGTTGGGAGAAAATCTCAATGGCTTCCAAGGCTGGCTGGGCGCTGGTATCATTGCAGCCGCTGCAGCCACTAATGCTTTCATAGACTTGCCGCGGCTAAGTGACGAATCGAAATCCAAGGAATGAAATATATATATATGAATCGATACAGCCGAGGTTCTACGATATATTTAGACATTGTTGTGATAAGCTCAACTAAACTATGAGTTACCACTTCTCTTAATTGCTAACATGCATTTGAACTTTGAAACAATTGCTCACTTGGTGCTTCTACGAATCACCCGACGACGAAGGAAACTCAAAAGCAGCAATTGGTGCGGCCACTGGCGAAGTCAAAGGCTCGACGTAAGTCGGGACCGTCGGAGGATGTACAGGGGCGTGAGGAGCGAGCGCCGTCGAATGCGGAGGCACCGGCACCGCGCCGCTGCTGGCAGGAGTGGGATGGGGAGCCACTGGGACCGCACCGCTGCTAGCAGTAGGTGCTTCCGGAGCAATTGGAACAGCTTCATGTTCGTCGCCATCACCATCGCCATCGCCTTCGCCTACATCATCTTCCGCATCGTCATCAGCCACTGCATCTTGTTCCACTTTATCCTCTCCAGCAACCGTTGCTTGTTCGGTGGGAGCCTCAGCCACAACGTTGTCGATCGATCTACTACCAAACACTGGAGTCGGCGGTTCCACGTAAATTCCTACCGAAGCCAACTTGGAGCTTCCAGGCTGCTGCTGTAAGCCTTGCTTCAAGTCGCCCTTGCTCTTACGTTCACCGCCTGTCCGTCCGCCTCCTTGACGGGCTCCTCCCTGACGATTGCCTCCTCGGCGGCGAGCACCACCTCGACGACGACGGGCTCCACGACGGGCTCCACCCTTGCGACGGCCACCGCTTCTACCGCCATCGCATGAGCGACGTTCATCGCTGCGGCCAGCTCCGATACTTTCAACCGTCACTTCACCTTTCGGAGCCTTGCTATTTTTGACGCCTTTCGGTGCTTTGGTTCCCTTGGGGGCTTTTGTGCCTTTAGGTACCTTGGTGCCTTTTGGAGCCTTTGTTCCCTTTGGGGCCTTGGACTCCGGGATGGCCTGGAGGATGCGATGGTTGTGCATGCGGCCGGTGTGGGCGCGCTCCTCGTTGCGGTGGCGATGGCCGTTTCCCTTGAGCTTGCGACTGAAGCCTTCCGAATGCTTGGCGACATGTTCATGTTCCTTGTGGTCGGGTTCCTCGTGAGGCTCTTCGCGCTCGTGTTCATGTTCGTGATCATGAGGGACGCGACCGCCCTTGAGCTGACGTTGCGCGAGCGGCAATGGCTTGTGGCGCAGCAAGCGAGGAAACTGGTCTTCTTTCTCAAGAACATTGACTTGATGAGTGTTCGTAGCGATGGAAGCGTCGTTGGTTGAATCCGTCTTGATGGATGTAGCGGCAGCGAGAGCTCCTGGCTTGGCGGAAACGAAGCAAGCGAGCGCGAGGAAGGAAGCCTTGATGATCATGCTGTCGTTGTTCTTGATGGTCGAGATTGAAAGCTGATATTGGTGCGAGCGAGCTCTTTCTTCGAATTGTGAGCTGATTCATGTCGAGAAACTTGGTCGCCGTCTGCGACGTTGAGCGTTGATCGCTGATTGCTGGCGACGTTGTGCTTGACCGTTTCACCGCAAGCGTACACTGCATATCACTCTACAATCGTTGCTGCCGCAAGTCTCCAGCTTCATACATGGTCGCCCAATTGGTAGGTTTTGGAGGGATGTGCGTTGTCGAATGTGGCATCGCCGCTTAACGATCCACATGGCGGTGAGGAACAATCTCATGGTTGGATTCGTCGTCACAGTTCTCAAATGTTGAAAACGTCATAATGACGCAGCGAGTACCGAGAGTCGGAGCGGTACTCCGATTCTTCTCTGCATTTTTTGCACCAAGCTTTCATTATGTGATGCATGTTGCACGACCAAATGTCGACGCATACCGCAGTACACTCACCTTTACAGACAGTTATCTTTTATTCAAGTCTTGGTGAAGAGTTAACATGAGAATAAAGCCTCGGAGGAAGTCTGATTCGCGAAAGAAACGCCTGCGACGAGTCGTCATCATAATTGCTGTCAGTCTTGTGTGGATTGTCGTCGCTGTTCAATGCGGCACCTATCTATACCACGACAATCACGGAAAAAGAATCATTGTGAATGATACCAGTCAGTCTTTGTTACAAGAGCCGAATAATTTACTCCGTTTGAAAGGGACAGTCCAGGACGTTGCCCGTCACGCGCAAGAGAAGCAACAGCTGCCAACGACAATGACGCCGTATGAGTCACCTGTGCTTATTTTTACCTGCAAGCGGGAACAATATCTGAAAGAAACTCTTGACGATATACTCAAGTACATTCCAACCGATTGCAGCATGGGATGTCCCGTCGTTATATCCCAGGACGGCAACGATCCAGCTGTTGCGACCGTCATTCGACAAGCACAGATAAACTTTCTACTAACGGCCAACATCCCCGTCATTCACTGGCAGCATTCCAGCTCACTTCGCGGAGCAGTCAACGCGTACCAAGCGCTAGCTGTGCACTATGGCTGGGCTCTGCGAAAAGTCTTTGGCGACGAAACACTTGCCTCCAATGTGCAAGTTCGCCCACGGCGCGTCGTTATTCTTGAGGAAGACTTGCACGTGGCACCTGATTTCTTCGCCTACTTTAAGGCGACAGCACCCATTCTAGATAATGATAAGACTCTACTAGCAGTTTCAGCCTTTAATGACAACGGCTTCCACGGCAAGGTCAAGGATCCGACTCGGATACTGCGGAGCGACTTTTTCCCTGGCCTCGGCTGGATGATGACCCGTCGACTATGGGAGAATGAGTTGGATAAAAAGTGGCCAAGCGGCTACTGGGATGACTGGCTACGACTAGCGGCGCAGCGCCAGGGACGACACGTTTTGCGACCCGAAGTGAGTCGGACCTATCACTTTGGTGTTCAGGGTGGGGCGTCAGGCAATCAGTTTGGTGGCTTACTCCAGCGTATTGAGTTGGACACGGAGCCTGTAGACTGGGGCAGCCAAGACTTGAATTTTCTGTCATCAATAGAGGAGTACGATGGCCAATACTGGTCCCTAATTCGTGGCGCCAAGCATGTCAACACCATTGCCGAGGGGATGGAAGCATGCAAATTAACCAATGTGCTCGTCGAGTATCAGGACATGCATGGCTTTCGCGAAATTGCTAGACACTTGGATCTAATGCTTGATGAGAAGGACGGCATTCTTCGAACATCCTACAAGGGAGTGGTTGAAACTCGTCCCTATGGGAACAATCTACTCTTTTTGACACCACCACTCGGCGAGCTACAAATATTGTTGCAGCATGTTGCTGATCATTAGCCTTCGCAAAAACATGGCTATTAATCCGACGAAACAAATTCTGCTTTCGCTGCTGATCGCAGTAGCAGAAAAATTCGCTGCTCGGAGAACTCTGGGCCAGGCAGGCAATACCCTTACCGGTATGTACATCAGTCAGGACAGTCGGTCGGTCACGCGACGGCTTAGTCCGAGCGATGCCATGTTCGAGTAAATAAACCGCTGAAATGGACAATACACTTGTGAGCAATCATCTTCTATATTATTATTCTTCTGCTCTTTTGCTTAGAAGTGGTTAACAAGGTGGCGCCTTGCAATACGACGTAGAATGGAGTTCTTGGTCTTATCGCCAAATGAATACCGGAGCGACTATGTGAGTTCCATTGGCAAAACAACAACGTGTCGATGACAACGATGTTTGTGCCTCCACAAAGTACGTAGCCTTGCGATTTCGTACCCAAGCACTTTATGGCGACTTTCTTTCCCTGATTGCAGGATACCAGGTCCATCCAGGCATCTGATTTGCTGTAGCTTGGAATTGACTCTAAGAAATGACGCGACGTAGCGTCGTCCTTGTGACAGCCGTTTGCTTCGTCGTCACCGTCCAATTCTTCTTCCAAATTACTTCCAAAGAGCCAGCAATCGCCGAGAAAGTGACTGACTCAAGACGAGAAGAAATATCCAACTTACTGCGTGTAAATTTGAAAGCTCGCAATGCTTCTCATTCTGCCCCAATCGAGCTTGCTTCGTCACCGCCTTCGCCATTGTCGACCATTGCTCTGGCACCCTATGAATCGCCCCTATTGCTTTTCACCTGCAGGCGACCCCATTACTTGAAGGAAACATTGGACTACATTATTAAGTACATTCCTCATGACTGCAGTATGGGCTGTCCCTTCATCATTTCTCAGGATGGGGACGACGTTGAAGTTGCAAAAGTTATCCAAAAGGCACAAGTTCGATTCCAGGAGCAGGCAAACGTTTCAGTCATTCACTGGCAACATTCTAAACCACAAGCGATTTCTAACGCCTATGAAGCACTTGCGATTCACTACGGATGGGCGCTGCAAAAGCTGTTTTCCAATGCATCGCTGGACGAACCCAATGATTCTCCGTTTCCAAGACGCGTTTTGATTCTAGAGGAAGACTTGCATGTGGCGCCCGACTTTTTTGACTACTTTACCTCCATGGCTCCCATACTGGATCAGGATTCAAGCGTGTATGCAGTATCAGCCTTTAACGATAATGGTTTTCGCGGCAAAGTCAAGGACGTGACTCGCGTCCTACGCACTGACTTTTTCCCTGGTCTTGGTTGGATGATGACCCGACGGCTCTGGGAGGAGGAACTCCAACAAAAGTGGCCACGGATATATTGGGATGGCTGGCTACGGCTTGGCGCCCAACGCAAGGGGCGGCATACTTTGAGACCAGAAGTGAGCCGAACGTTTCACTTTGGAACCATGGGCGGTGCGTCGGGAAACCAATATGGAGGATTGCTGCAACGCATTCAATTGAATTCGGAGCGCGTTGACTGGAGCAAACGCAATTTGACCAATTTGTCAATCACGGACGAGTATGATCGTCAGTACTGGAAGTTAATCCGCAGTGCGAAACGAGTGCAAACACGTGAGGAAGCTTTGCAACATTGCAACGCTACGAACGTTCTAATCGAATACAAGGATTTGGAGGATTTTCGTATCGTTGCAAAAGATTTGGAGCTCATGGTTGATAACAAAGACGGTATTTTACGAACATCGTACAAGGGAGTAGTGGAAACGCGACCTTGTGGCAACAATTTACTGTTCTTGACGCCGCCGTTTGATGAGCTCCGCAGGTCCTTTCAACTTGTTGCCAACATGTAACATGCAAGTGGAAAGCTACGTCTTTCCATCAAACAAAATTTGCTGGAGCTCCTTGATGGAGACCTTGACGAATCGCGAGACACAGTCGTTAATGCCGTACGCAATAATCGCATATTTTGAATCGCCAGCGGCAAGGGTGATACCACTGACAAAGTGTATACGTGGACAGTCAAACTCTTGTCCAAATGCAAGCTTCCGCCACAGTGTAACCTTTGCTATCGGCACGGCTTGTTGTTCACGCTCGCTGGGAAAGCCAAAACAAAACAGACCCGACAAGGCGACGATGCGGTATGGCGCAACGTTTTCAAACGCATACAGTTGCGATAAATAATGATTGTCAATAATTTTGCTCGCATTGCCGTCGCTGAGTACTGGGAGCCGGCCTTTGCGTTGCGACGGAGTCTTGCTGTGCGAAACACCGACCAGTAGATGCTGCCTCGTCTGAGGGTGCTCCATTTCAATGCAGCAAGCGCCCCCTCGGCCTCGCGTGAGCAACACTTGCTCTGGTGCGAGTCGAGGAAAGTTCAACTCTTCTACCGTGGCAAAACTGCTAGGAATGCTCCGATTTTCGTCAACAATGTGCTCGACTGGATCTTGTTCGCGCTGACAAGGCTCGTCAATGTTCACGGGTCTACATGTATGCGGCGGTGATGGCCATATCTCAACGAGCATGGATCCAGTAGCATTGGCAAAATAGTTGAAATTTTTGCCGCACAAACCTCGCGGCTTGGAGCAGGGAGCGCACGACACGAATGGTCGGATGGATGCGGAAAAGGTGCTGGTTGGCGACGCTTCCTGAAATGCTCGAGGAATCACAATGGATCCAGCCGGCGCGTCCTGTATCCAAATGGGAGCAATCATATCGTTTGACGCAATGTAAATTTGGCTAATGCTACCCATACTTTGCTTGTCGCTGTTATTCGTAGTAGCTGTTGGAAGGACAAACAGTCTGTAGTCTTCGACTCCTCCATTTTGAAAGCCTGCCAGCTTGGAAACGTCCAATGTTACGTCATGCAGTATGTTCATGCTCTCGTCTAGAATAGCCAACCCAAGCCAGTCCTGCGCCTTGGTTTTATGATTTCGCATCATTAATTGTCGATCGAAAGGATGTAGGCAAAAGTGTCGGTTGGATACGCGAAAGGACGCCAAGTAGACGGCACTTGGCGCGTACGACAACTGGTAAGGCAACACGACTAACGATGGATTGTAGTCAAACAAATATTCTCTATTTGGATAGGCATTGCTGTCATTGGTGAAGTAGGCTGTCAAGTTGTGAATTGCAGTGTCTGGAATACGAAACTCGCGTGGCACAGACGGAAGCCGCATGGTCCATGCATTTTGCGGCGGAGAAAAAATGCGATCATACCTCCAGTACCGCCTGTCAATTGCATTGCATGACCTGCATTGTTTACATTCAATAAGGTGTTTCTTGGCAATCAATTTCGTCACTTGCTCAATTGTCAGTGACGACGAGTGACTATCTTCAAGCTGCTCATGAATGAGCAATCCACAGCGAGTCACGGGAGATCCATCCGTTTCGTCATGCACAATGGCATGTCTACATCCAGAGCATATATTGTCTTGGATATAATCATTTCGGCTATGCGGAATCTTCTTCTGTTGTTTTGACGATGCAGCAAAGATCCGCAAGAGGCTGTCAAATTTGCTCGCGTCGGCTCGTCCAAGTAGTGACGCGTGATGGAGGACCGTCACCAGACAGTAAACTGTAACAAATATGAAGAGGAATGCGAGACAAGTTAATTTATCCCGTATCCTTCGCATCATGCTGCGCTGAGCCTATAGTCTTGTCGACGGCATCTCGTCATGGTCGTCGTTTTTGGAACGTAGCGCGAGATGCGTCTGTCACATTATGTCTTTTCAATCCCGCTGCTCGCTCACTATATTTTTGGAGACTGCCCTTCGTTTTGCCGAGGACTGCAGATGCTAAAGTCGACATTGAATTATTCTATATGGTCCGAGCAACACGACCGTAGATATACCACAGTCCGAGCTAGCAATATCGGCGCCGTGGCACTATTAGCCGAAAAATTTTGTCATCGAAATGATACAAAGAACGGTTTCCGGTGCTGTCATTGTCAAATTTAACTTCAAAGCAAAGTGTCAGTAGCTTGTAGGCATAGGGCCGTACTCTTGTATGCATTAGTCAGTAGGCGCAACGTACGTAGCATCGTTCAAGCCCCGCTGCCGTGTGAGAGGCTCGTCGGAGTTTCAAGCGCCGGTTTGCAATAGTGCAAGCCCGCATGAGCAACTATAAGCTCAAGATATCGCTCAAAAATCTTCCTGATACGTCGAATTCAGCAGCGACGCATGTTCGTTTCCGTTCAGGCGACTCTGCTTGCTAAAGGGCGAGACCGAGTAAAAGGACCATTTGGCAGATACTGGTACTTCCGCCAATGCACCGTTATCATTATCAACGCGAACGTCTACCGCAAACAATGCGCGAAACTCTGGATTGGTAGTCCATGTATAAAATAGCAGCGTAGCACTAGCCAGATAGACCAATCCGACGACTCCTTCTGCAATGGCTCCAATACCAAAGCAAAGGCTGCTCAACAAGAATATGTATGCAGTCTTGCCCAGTGGATGTCGCAGCATACCAAAGTTCTCTTTCAACCAAACATCCATACTTTGAACATTATATAGGTTCATGCATTCTGTGAGTAGTAGCATGAGCGAAAGAACTGCCAAGTAAATGCTCAAAATCAATTGACCAAAGTGCGTCACAATCACCAGTCGAGCCAACCAGCTAATCAGAAGCAAGACAATGGAGGCGAGTGCACAAAGTATATTCGCCATGCGCAAATGCTCCAGTAGTTCGTGTAGCGCCATGCCAAAGAGGGCATCGTCGTAGCTGTTGGTTAATCCGGTGTTTGGTCGGAGGCTGGCGTCGCCTTGCGCAAAAAAGGAGCGAACGTCGTAATTCGGCAACTGCTCCTGGTAGTTGCGAATGTGTGGTCGATTGATTGAATGTGATGGAGAATGCAAAGGTGAAATGAAAGCGTTGCTGCTGCTGCTTTCCACTGCTTGTTGCTGCTGATAGCTGCTGGGGTTTGCCGAGTTTGTGTTGGACGAGGAGGATGGATGCATTAACGGAGCAGAATCCTGCAGTTGCTGCTGCTGCTGGCTCTTGTCCTTTTTCCTTTTTGACTTTGAAGGCATTGCGATTCAGTTTGGTTGTAAAATTTTAGATCGATTAGCAACGAAGAGTCAAAATTAATGTGAGAAGTGTGTGGTCTCGGCTCGAAATGAATTCTGCGATAAAAATGAGCAAAATGTCGCACGGTTCTGACCAGCTATGTGCACTTTAACAGCACGACGATACCGGTACGTACGTGTACCAGCAGCGCAGTGACAAACTTCTTTCTTAACAACTCTATACCATAGAAATGACGTACTATAATTTGCTCATTAATGTATTTTAAGGCAAGCTAGTAGGTATCAATGTGCGTCGCCGCGACTTAGGCAAGATTGTCAGCGGCAAAAATAAGCGCTTGGCTTCCCATGAACCATAACATTTTCAACTTTGAGCCAAAGCTTCATTTATTGCGTCAATAGGAATTTGCTTGTAGCCAAAAATGTTCATGAGCTCAGGATCCAAGGCGGTCTGTAAATAGATTGCTTCATCGGCCGTCAGCCCGTCGAATCGACCGTCGGCTCGTCCATACTTGGCCAAGGCTGTCACAAAATCCGCAGGATCGCCATGATTCTTGACAGAATCGAGAACGTACTTGTACGGATTCTTCATTGAGACACCGACGCAGTCTGTTATGATTTGCATAACTTTTTCTGGATGAAACAGTAGATCTTCAAATCGAATCATGAGTCGAGGGCGAAATGTATCAAGATAGAGGCGGTTCCAATCGGACCAAAATGTGGCAAGAGACTCGTGTTTCTCCTGATAGATATCTCGTATAACTTGATTCACCTCAAACGTAGGCGTGGTTACATTTTGTAGCAATTGCCGCTCCTGCTCGGTCGGAATCAAATTCGGGCATCGACCGTTGACGCCTTTGGACCAAGCTGCGTTATATCCATTTTTACACATGGATCGCATCCATCGATAAGGGTCTCTCACCAGCGCAATAGGAAGCGAGCGACGAAGTTCCTCAATGGTAAAATCGTCAAAGTAGCGGGTATCGTAAAGCCATCTATCGCGAGCTGGAACATGTTTCCGGGAGGCAACATTGTATAACTTGTGATCATCAATGTGTTCGAAGTTTAGGCTGAGTGATTGGGCCAAGGCATTTGTTCCCGTGTTGAAGAGACCGGCAACGCGGGGAGCTGGCTCGATAGCCGTGCCATTGTTCATTTCAGGTGAGAGGCTACGGCGATATCTTGCACAAGTCTCTCTTCCATACACCACAGGTTCATGACCATACAGCGCGGCAACCTCTTCCCATGTTGGAAGACTCACACAGTGATCCTTTGTTATATCGGTCAAACCTGCGCGTATGAGAATCGCCACGAGCTCTTCCTTGCCACTGCACTCGCCCAGCCTTGAGACTACAGTGTTAACATCCACACTGACGTCCCGTCCTTTTTTGTCTGCACTTGACGTTGGCTTATTTACTTTTGGCGTTACGACTGAAGGGTACTGAAAGACTCGAAGCAATTGAGGATCAAGCGCTTTTGACGCATACTCAATGTCGTTAGCAAGGAATCCGTCATGCCGCTCACCCTTGCGGCCAATCTCAGTCAGTGCCGCAAAAATATCAGCGGCGTCAGCATTCTGCTTAGCATTCACCGCTGGGTACCTGTACGGATGTGAGGCGTCCATGCCTACACATTGAGCGACAAGTTGCGTCACCTTCTCGGCATGAAACAGCAAGTCCTCGACACGAACCATTAGACGAGGAAAGGCTGCATTCGCGTACTCCATGTTCCAATCGGTCCATATGTCTGCCAAAGATACATTACGCTCGTCCATGTTGCGATCTACCATCAAGTTAAATGTTTCAAAGTGCTGGTATTCGAGCAGTAAGTTTTCTATGTCGCTTGGGACGAGGTTTGGACATCTTACATCCTCTCCTCGCTGCCAAGTCGTCACAGTAGGCGCACGGCACAAGCTGTTCATCCACCGCAGAGGATCTCGCAAGACCACAATGGGCATGATATATTTTGTATCTTTGAGCGTGTGGTCACCAGGTTGATTGTTTGTAAACTTCCTTGATGCTAAGAATTGTTTTCCGCCCGAGTGATCGTGCTCTGCATGGGTCGCTAATGTATGTGCATTATAATGCAATGCCATTTCCAACATGTCTGTGCCAGCGTTACACAGGCCTGTCGCTCGAGGGGCCGGTGCATGAGCAGTGCCTCCGTTTGCTTCGGCCGAAATTTGATAACGATAACGCTCACAGGAATCAAGACCATACACCACTGGTTCTTCTCCGTATAACTCAGTTACCTCCTTCCAAGTTGGAAGTATTTCGCATGTATTCGCCGTAAACTCGTCGTATCCATTATTCTGCAGAATTTCGAGCAAGCGCTCCTTGCCTTTGCAATTGGGATGTCGGAAAATTAAATCGAATGTGCTGCGATGGCCGCCCGCGTCATTCATTTCTTGTTCGTTACTGATACTTTCTGCATCGGCTAAAGAATTATCCACAGTCGCAATATCAGTCGTCTCCATCTCGGTCTCATTCCAAGGCGCCTTTTTGTAGTTAAACACTTGCAGCAGCTTCGGATCAATGGACGTCCGTAGGTACTCTATATCTTGCGGCTCTAAACTATTGTATCGTCCTTCCGCTCGTCCATACTTACCCATTGCTTGGGTGAAGCTTGTGCTAGTTTTGGTATTTTTGGCAGCTTCAACATGGTATTTGAAGGCAGACGCGTTGTAGAAGTCTAGTCCGGCGCATTTTGCGATTAGCGCCGTCACTTGGTCGGCGTGAAAGAGCGTATCTTCAAACCGAATGATCAGTCGCGGATAATCAGCATCCAGCCAGAGGCGATACCAGGTGCTATACATGTGCGACAGAGAGTCGTAGTGATCCCAAAACTGCTTGTTCTTCATGGAAACATTGACTGGAAATGTATCTGAATATTGTTGCATAGTTTCCTTTTCGCGCGCATTCAACACAAGGTTTGGACATCGACCATCAATTCCCTTGCTCCACTTTGCCGCGTAGCCGTCACGGCACATGGATTGTAGCCATCGAAAAGGATCCCGGATCAACGTAACTGGTAGTACGTATTTGCGTCCCTCCATGTCCGGATAGGTTGCCAAGTATTCCCTGGTAGGCGCCACATGCTTGCCGCCTGGAACATCCTGATCATGGTAGTGCTCCACTGGTTGAAAGTTAATGTTGAAGGATTGTGCGAGTGCGTTTGTTCCTGTGTTGTAAAGTCCTGCAACGCGAGGTGCTGGTTGGATCGTTCCATTCGTTCCAGCGATTATCTGTTGATATCGTTCGCACGTGTCGAGACCGTAGACGACAGGTACATCGCCGTACAGATCCGTGACTTCTGACCATTTTGGAAGTGCCATGCAATCGTTGAGTGAAACTTCGAGTCCAGAATGCAGCAAAATTTCAAGGAGACGTTCCTTGTCGTGACATCGAACTGGGTATTGTTGAACCAGTGCCTCTATTATTGGGTCGTATCCAGCCTGTAGCCTTTCTTGCACGTACAAGGCTACATTCTTTGTCGTTGCAGGTGTTTCTGAAAACGTTACATCCGTTCTTACAGCCTCGAGTGATCGTGGTAGAAATTGATGAAAGCCATCTAGCAAGGGAAGAAGCACCATGAGCGGCAACATGATAACTTGCCATCTTTTTTGACGCCAGCAATCCCATTGATTTGCTCTCCTATTTTCTTTTCGTCTCATACTCTTGACGTCATAATCTATCGGTTGATGCATCATGCTCTTATCGATCGGAACGAATGCAGCGCCATTGTGATGATGTGCGTCTCTCGCATCGCCGTCGCATGTCGCTGTTGGTGCGGATGGTGCGAGCCGGGCGAGCCTGCGAGTGCGTCGCCCGGACATGGCGCAACTTGGCCATCTATCGGACATTTTTGCAAAAGCATTACCAGACGATTATCGGTTGCTGTTCTAAGGTTACAAAGCATAATAAGATATACATTGTCAGTTAATGGTAAGCAAATCCATATGTTTTTCATGCGGTTCCGACTGGCCGGTGTGGAGCTCTTAACTGGGCAAACACTACCGGTAGTCACAGTCTGTTCATACCTGCTGGATGTAAGGCGTGCCTCATTCAAGCAGACCAATGATCGACATTCGTTTCAAAATACTTTGCAGTGCTCTCGCATAGCTAGCTTTTTTCAGTTGACCTGAGTTTCGTCCGATGCATTTGCTGCGAGCGACAGCATTTCCTTTGCTGATTCTGCAACCGCCACTTGCGGGTAGTGAAACATGCGCATGACCTCTTGATCGAGCGCCGTTTGCGCGTAGACTCGATCCTGTGCTTGTAGTCCAGCATCTCGGCCGTCAGCTCGTCCGTACTTTGCCAATGCCTCCAGAAAATCCGTCGATTTTCCATGATGCTTGCTGGCATCTAGATGATTCCTCACCCTTTTCTGTAACGGTCGGCCAATGCAATCCATAATGCTTTCCATAACTTGGTCGGCGTGGAAGAGCGTGTCTTCGAAACGTATAATGAGTCGAGGAAACGTTGCATTAACATAGAGCTTGTACCATTCGCTCCACATGTCCGCCAGCGAATCATACTCCTCCATGTAAAAGGTGCGATTCAACGTCACCCGAAACGTTGCTGCGTTGCGCAAGCGGTTCATCTTTGATTCGTCGCTGTTTGGGACCAAGTTGGGGCAGCGTCTGTCCAAACCTTTTAGCCATCTCGCCTTGTAGTGCGACTTGCACATTGATTTCATCCATCGAAACGGATCACGGATTAACGCAATCACAAAAGCGTCGACATGATCGCCCGTTTCGTTCCGTGGCGAGTTGGACCAATTCTTGTACTTCAATGATGTATGCTTGCCGTTTGGTGCAGTGTAATCGTGACGGTCTTTCATTTCAAAATTGAGCTGTAGCAGCTCGACAAAGGCGTTGGTGCCAGTGTTGAACAAGCCAGCCACTCGAGGATCTGGTTCTCGTCCCTGCAAACTATCGCGATAGGCTTGGCATGTTTCAAGTCCACGTATGATTGGTTTGTCGCCGTACAAATCGGTCACTTGTTGCCACGTTGGAAGCATCTCGCAGTCGGAAAGACTCAAGTCGCGTTTACCAGCCCGATGCAGTATACCAAGTAGTCGCTCCTTGCCCTCGCATTCTGGCTCTAGCAATAATTCCGTCTGCAAAAAGTTGTTAATGATGGAAACGTTCTTTCTGAGTACGAGTGATGATTGATTTGCAACTTGAAGACTGCGAGGCGAAAACCTCATGAGATCGGTTGTCCAAAGGAAAAAGACCGGTACAAATATGCAAACTGTAAACCGTGCTTTATTGATCGCGCAGCATGATGACGATAATATTGAAAGTGGCATGGAATTTCTAGAGTTAGTGCCCATGGTCTTGCTGTGGTGAAGGAGGTGCAGTCAATTTTGAATTGATGCGTCGTCGCTGGCTCGGCACTGGTCATTCAAAATGATGCGTGAGCGGTTTGATTGGCTGCACTACATGCGAGCCGGCGAAGGATACGTTTCCCGTCCTCTCCTCGTTTTGGCGGCAGACGTTAGCTATTGGTACCTTGTACAGTACGTACAATGCAAACGAGTTTGAATTAAAAAATACTATAAAGGTATACGTTATGACGTATTTAATAAGCTGGACGTGACTCTGGGTAAGACAAGCGATGGCTAAGTGAGTTTCATGATTGTTCCAGAGCTTTGCGCGAAGAGCGATGCATGATATAAGCAAGCCATTCGTATTAATCGCTTGGGTCAATATTGGCTCGAACAACGCACTGATGAAACTCATGGTTATCAAGATTATACTCAGTTACTATACAGTTCTGCCGTTTTGCAACGAAAAGCACGAAATTTGACGCACCTCTGTTGCCTCAAACACATATTACTTGGATGCATCCGTGACGGTTCGGATCGATGCTCGTAACGCCGACAAAGCCAGCGTCATGTCGTCAATTGTCATGGATTGTGTTTGTAGCACGCCATTCGGGTGAACGACGGGTGTTGATGAAATGGACGAAATGATTCGCTTGGTTCGTCGAATGTGCTCCTCCAGCAATGGAAGCAACCGACGATTGGCATCTCCACTTTGCAATAAATGCGCATATGCATCGTCTATAGCCTTGGTTGAATCTTGAAGCGCATATAGGGCGCGTTGATACTGCAGAGTCGCTTGGACGACGCTGGTGGCGTTGTCTTCACGGATAGCCGACTGACCGTCACGTTGAAGTGCATTTCGAAGCGTCGTCTGTGCATTAATGTATTCTTGCGTCGCTTGAAATTGGTCGTTTAATAGATTGATAGGCAAAACCATGCGACGCTGATTAGATCCGGCAAGGGTCAGATCAAAGGAAGCGCCTCACAAGAGCAAGTGGGGTAAGTGGGGGTGGCCGAAACGATAAGTGCCGATACGATTCATTAGTGCCGATACGAATCATTTACATTTTAACTATGCATTCGGCACCAATGGATTACCAGTGGAAGGACAGCTTTCGATGCCGTAAGTTTAGGGCGTGCGCCAAATATGTCCTACCAGTAAACAATGTAGTCATTAACCTTCGCATACCTCAAGTTTACCATACTATCCATCACTGAACTTCCTTTCTGGCCACTTTAGTCCCTATCCCACCATGGATCGTAGTTATCCTCGTCGTCATAATAACCACCATAGTATCGACGCCCATAGCTGCCATACATATCGTATTGACCAAAGTCGTAAGGCGGGACATGGTCAGAGTCGTAGTCCAAATCGTCATCAATGTCGGAATAATTTCCATCCTCGTTATCGAAGTGAATATCATCTCCTGCATCCACACGTAGGCGATCGCGAATGATTGCAAGACCTTGCTCAAGTTGCGGATGGATTTCGTCCTGCTGTTCAGTCATTCGTAGCTCCATGTAATTAATCGAGCTTTCAAAAGACTTCCTTAAGATCTTGAAGATGTACTCAGATCGATCCATAGCTAAAGCATCATCCAAAGTCGCGAGGAGTATATCTACTAGCCCAGTATCGACGAGCTGATCAAAAAATTGCTGTGACCATGGGCCAGAATCGACAGCAAGAAAAATGGTATCAGCCGAGTAGAAGATGGAAGCACTCAGTAACGTGACAAACCCCATTCCATGCGGATAGATTTGTCGTCGCGCTGACTCAATGAATGCACCATTGGTACATGTAAGAACTTTACAAATGAAGTCTTCGTGTTCGAGTTTGAGTGCCAAGAATGATAGAGCCGCCATTGCATTCAACATGAAGAGATCGTCATGGCGATAAAAGCTTACGTACTGCGCGACTTCCTGAATACGAATGTCTTTTGATTCAGTTTTCTGGACATTTCCGAACGACTTTCCAATCATCAAGATGCGTTCGATAACATCCTGTACGAGGTAGTCATTGTATCGATCCACGATGGCGCGAGTGATTCCAGACTCTGGAAACTGGCGATTGCAGCACATTGCAGTTGTTTCGATCTGAAGAGCAACGTCAATAGGCTTGTCATCGTACGCCCTCGTCGGCACGGCTTCTTCCGTCGCCAGTATCGATTGAAAGTCCACGACAATCATCGGCAAATTGTCAAACATGGGCTTGACAGCACTCATATCATATCGAAACATATTGCAACTAAACACCTGAACTCAAATATAGACACAGAAGACTTCTGTTTGTCTATGCATGTTTAAAGATAGTACAAGTAGTGTTTGTTGGGGTTGCCTGCTGATGGTTTACACCAAAACCATCACCGCTTTTTGCGGCCGAATTCACAGTCCAAGCTTCGCGAGTCGCGAGATCATCGTCGAAACGGACATGTCGCAGTAGTACCGGTGCGTCATTCCGCACTTAACGTCTGCGTCGCCTGTGCATAAATAATAATGTATCCTTGCGCAAGGGTCAAGGGAAGCTCTAGTAGTATTTACTATAGGGATGACACAATGACTGCGTCAGTCGATGCAGGTGTGTTGAGTATCTAAAAGGCATGTGAAAGTACGTATGTGTTACGCAAGAGTGGTGCTCGCAAGCAGTAAGATACCGGTAAATGCATTCCATTTAATGTTCCCTATCCTCAACTTCTTCCAATGATCAACTTGTTTTCTATCGCCACCAGTAGTCGTAGTCATCATTATCATCCGAATCATAAAGCCAGAACTCAGCGGGCTCATAATAATAATCGAGATCAGAGTCAATACGATAAATATTTCCATCCTCGTCATCACGCTCGTCGTCCTCGTCAATCTGAAGGAGGTTTTGAATGACTTCAAAACCTTGCTCGAGCTTCGAATGCCTCTCGTATTGTGGATGAGCCCGTCGTATTTCTAGATACATCATTGGTCCATTGAAAGAGGGATGTAAAAACCGAAAAACGTGCTCAGGTCGATTCGCAGCGACAGCATCTGCCAAGGCGTCGAGAAGTAGGTCGACAAGGCCCAAGTCCAAGAGTGGGTCAAGTAGTTGATGTGGCCATCGGTCAGAATGAGTTGCATTAAATGCATACGGCGATTTCAAGGCAGACACGCTCAAGAGCGCGACAAAGCCGATTCCATTCGGATAAACTTGCCGTCGCGCAATCTCCATGAATATATGGATAGTGCGAGACAAAATGTCGTTGACAAACTTTTCGGAATTAAGAGCCATCAAGGACAATGCTGCCATTGCGTTAAGGACGAACGTCTCATTATTGCGATATAGCTGCAAGTACTGCACAATCTCTTGAACTCTAGCATATTGCAACTCGCTTCGAACAGGCTTCACTTCCTCCATTAAGGTGCCAATTCTCGAAATACGGCAAAGACCATCTTGAATGAGGTCTTCATTGTGCCAATCCACGATGCAACGGGTGATTTCGAAGTTCGGACAGATTCGATTCAGGCTCATTGCAGCGGTTTCGATCTGACCCAAAACATCTATTGGAGTGTTGGCAAGAACCGTTGTCGCCTGTTGTTCCATAACAAACAAACCTAGATCGTCGCCGAACATACGTCGTACCAACTGTTCGGGAAATTTTAACTTGCCTCGGGAAGACATTTGATTTGGTTAGGCAGAGCAAGATACAAATTACAAATCTCGTTATCGAGGCGAGCCTACGGTGAAAATGGAGACAAATGCATCGGACTTCTTCGCAGCGACGTTTTCGAGCTTCGCGAGAACATCATCGATGTTGGGTATGTACCGATACAAGATGTGTCACCAAATCCATATCCCACCGCTTCGCGGCCGGTTTTTCGAGCTTCTCGAGATCATCGTCGAAACGGACCGTCGCCGTGGTACCGGTGCGTCATTTTGGTCTGACACTTCAAATCCGTGACTTGTTTGTGCCGTTCGTTCATTTCACAATGGTGCCCTTCCGCCCATGGGACGGCGCTGCTAAACGAAACGACAAGAGATGAAAGAGAGCTCGAGATGCGATGCTCTTTTGATTTGTCTAATAATTCATAGTCTCTTCTTACCAAACAGCCATGGATTTACCTTACCGGCGACAAGATGTCCGTCGTCCTACCGAAGAATTTCCGCATCGTTACATCACCAAGCGCCAAAGTCGCGGCTCACTCAACCTTCACGTCGAACAATTAGCTGTAACGCGAATAGGGATGATACCGATTCAAGTATTGTCAGCAGCCCGCTGTCGCGAGTCACCGGCATGTTGCAGTCCGACTACGCCTTGACATTGTCCGCAATCATGACAATGGCAGGCGCCATATTGGGACCGCTCCTTGACTCTTATCACAGCAACTTTGGAGTCTTGAAGTACGACTCTCCATTTCAGCTACAGCTGTGGTCCGTGAGCAAGGAACATCCGGCCCTTGTGACTTGCTGGTGGGTCCCATTGCTGTTTGGACTGGCCGGATGGCTCATTGGATGGCTGTACGTACTCTATGACGCTGCATTCTTGTCGACAACGGCGACGGAAACAAACTATAATCCTACAAATCCAACTGTTCCAAAAATTCTAGTCGGCATTTCCGTCTTTACCTTTCAGTATTGGTTATCCGGATTTCTATTTGCAGCTGATGTTGATCGAAGTGTCATCTTTGGCATTATGAGCATGCTAGCCGCCATTGGCTTTGTCACACTCGACAAGACGCTCTCTGGTTTTATTGCAAACGCATCGACTGCGATTGGAGGTCCGCTCATTGAAGTAGCCTTGCTGAGCTTGGCGCAAAATGGAGGCATGGGCGAGTATGGCTATCACTACAATGATCCGGGTGAAACTGGCTTTTTTCCACTTTGGATTTCACCCGTTTACTTTTTGGGAGGACCTGCCGTTGGAAACTTGGCAAGAGGAGTTTGGAATGCACTAGACGGTAAAGTGGTGGCCGCTGTGGCTTCCAACGCTGCGCCGATGGACGAATCACCCTGCAATGTTTGCGGCGACTCGCGACAAGTGCCTTGTCCCAACTGCGACGGCGTTGGAACATACACTGCCATGGGGAATCGAGTAACTACTTGTACCTCGTGTCGAGGGCGAGGTTTTGTCATATGTCGAGCTTGCTTTGGAAGGTATGGTGAAGACCCTTACGACATTAACGCCATTCGTGAACTCATGTCCCGAATGCCTGACTGATGCAAACACTGAATGTTTGGTTTTTAATTAAAAAAAATGCTCCTTAAATATAAAGATGATGTAAGCAGCTTAGAGTTCATTTTACCTCTTCTGCTTCTTCTTTTCATTTCGTGATTGCTTGGCACTTGATTCTGATGCGTTTCGTTTGGCCGTCGGTAATTCTTCTGAATCTTTAACAAACTGCGGCGACACCAAATCCACCACGAGTTCTCGCTGATGATCCTCAAACTCGCGCACCCAAATGCGTACTCGGACCTTTTGGAATACATGGAGAGTCTTTGCTATCTTGCCGTCGCCATAGGTGAGCTTGTGTTCGGCCGGAAAGCGGTGTAATTTGGGATCGTCTGCTTCAATGCCAATGCTGACTTTACTTTCAATGCCATAGCGAGGGACAATGATGCGACACGACGGTTTGCTGGATTCTTCTGTAGTTACGTCCAACACATACGCATCTTCCGCCCTGGCGCCATCACCCGCAAAGAAAATTAGCGTGTGTAGCTGAACACTGGCTCGGCCGGCAAGTTGAGCCGCACGGTGTCTCCGATTCATGTTGGCGCATAGCTCGTGCATGTACGATTTCGACGATAAATGCTGAGGCAGCGGGGCGACACCAACTGCAGCAGCCAGCAGGCGATGGACGCACACGTCGGCGTACCGTCGGATGGGAGACGTAAAATGCGTGTAGACAGGAGCAGCGAGGCCATAGTGGTGCCACTCGCTTGGCCGAAACTCTCCAGAGCAAAAGTATTGCGCCGGGCTCATGCATCGTGTCGACAGAATGCGGAGTAACTTGTTCACGTATGGATCTGACTCCACCTCTGCTGCATTCAGCGAATCGGCTAGTCGCTTCGAGTCATCAATGTCCAACTTTAGCCCTTGACTTTCTGCCTTGCTAATGAGACTGTCAAACATGGCTCGATTAGGAGCTGGGTGGCGCCGGAGCACCGACAAGGTAGGGTACTGCCGCAATATTCGCTTAGAAACTGTAACATTGGCGAACAACATGAATTCTTCCACAACCGAGTTTGCTTCCAGCAACGCGTACGCCTGCACATCCGTGGGATTGAGCGACTCGCTGTCCAACACAAACTTGACTTCGGGAGATGCCAATGTCAATGCTCCGGCGTCAATTCGTCGTTGACGAAGCTTGCGTGCCAGTGCAGCAAGTCCCTTCACAGCGCAAGCTTTCACATCCTTTGGGTCGTCTGGTTGGTCAATCATGCTCTGCGCCTGTTGGTAGGTTAATGCAGCAATGGAGTGGATGATTGTTTTCTTAAAATCAACGTTAATAATCTCCGCCTCTGGGGTGACTTCCCAAAGAACTGAAAAAGCGTAGCGGTCCACATTTCCTTTGAGACTGCACAAGTCAGTCGTTAGCAGCGAAGGAAGCATATCAATGCGTTTGTTAACGAGATAGGTGGATGTCGATCGGTTTGCTGCTTCCAAGTCCATGGCACACCCGGCCTTTACGTAGTGTCCAACATCCGCAATATGAACGCCTATCTCAAAATTCCCATTGGGTAGTCTGAGGCAATGTAGTGCGTCGTCAATGTCCTTGCAGCCCGGCGGATCAATCGACAAAACTGGCAAATGCCGTAGATCCTCACGGCCAGGACTATTCTCGATATCAATCTTGTAATTTTCCGGGGGGAGACATGCGAGAACCGCTGCCGGAAATGGTTCGTGAGGAATGTCATGCTCAGAGAGTAGAACCTCAGTCTCAACATCCTTGGAGCCAACGGGGCCAATCGTTCGAACGTAATGGCCCAGCGGATATGGCGAGTTTGTCGGCCAGGAGTCAATCGCTACAATAATGCGCTGCCCAATCAGACGATCACGCTGCGTCGTTCGCATGAGAATAGGAGGCAGCTTCTTGTCGACTGGGAAAAAGACACACGTACAGCTCCCATCGTTATGTTCTCGCTCGTGTTCGGCTGCAATCGTCTCCTTCTCTGACAATGTATCCTTGTTTTCCTTACGCAACATGGAGCTATAAATGGATCCCGACTGGTTTGTAAAGTTGCGCTTCAAAATCCCCACGACACGCCCCGTTGGCCTAAGCGTCTTGCCGGCAGCGTCAATCGTTTCGGATGTGTTTTCTATTTCGGCAGCACTCGGCTCCGCCGTGTCGCTGGCAATGGCAGCACCTTGACTCGAATCCTCGTTTTTAGCCGCTACGGAAGTGGGCAAGCCAGTATTGATCCATTGATCCAATGAGTTCAATGCAATGGCCACAACGTCTCCATTCAATGCACGATTATTATCAGAATCGGTTGGAATCGTAACCGCTACCCTATCATTGCCTTGTCGAATCGTCACAATGGCTTCATCGGCCGACGACCGGCGCAAGGTGCCACGAAAGTACGATCCACTGGCAATGCCGCGCGACAAGTTTGAAGCGTCAAGGTGAGCTGGAAACAAATCCTTTCGTTCCCCGCCGTTTGCTGACAGTGAGGTACCGGCACTGCTACTTTCAAACTGCGCCACCCAGTCCATCAGGTTCAAGCCTGGCGTTTGCGACTCCAGTTCCGTCGCCCACGAGCGGACCGAAAGCGCCCGATAGGTTGGCTCGCTGCTGTCACGAGCAGCAGTAGCCAGTTTGCGCGAGGCAGCATCGTCCGTCAGCAACACGACTCGCACATTGGTGCCGTGCAAGTGGCGCGCGTAAAAGGCAGCGACGCGACGAATCCGCGCGTCGTTTTCGTCGTTGGGTGACATTCGGTTAGGCGGTCGTTTTCCGTCTACTGCCATGTCATGATCAATGGCAGTCTCGCAGTGAAACATGTCGGAAAGAAAAATGCAGCATCGCTGTACTTGTTTCGTTGCAATCGTCTTGTCGCTGCTGCTGGTTTGATTCTGATGAATGGTGCGCAGCAAGTCCACCGTTCGATCGTACATGACGACGCGATTCTTGCGGCACTCCATCAGACTCGTCTGCGGAACCACCAAATTCAAACGTGGCGCATGCTCCAGAACGTCTAGATTGTGAATCAACACATTGGCGTCAACAATGACGAGTTGCTGCGAGTCTCCCGACGGTTCCACCAGCAACGAAACAAGCTGCTGAACACTTTCGATAACGCTAGGCTGTCCAACAACCTTCTCCAAAACTCGCTGATCCTTTTTGCTACCATCTTTTTCAGCAACATAGTGACATCCTATTATCCCTAACTAATAACCGCACTCAGTCGGTTTTCATTTTCGCGCGCGTTGCGCACCTCCGCCGCCCATCAAAAACGCATCCGTTTTTTGCCATCATTTTCCCTTTTTCAACCGTGGGTGCTTCTTTCGTTCGATCCCAAGCCTCTATAAGTAATCAATGATTGTAAGTAGACTAAGTTTAATATTGCGCATTCAACGGTGTACTTGGTTTTTCCATACTGGTCCCGTTTTGAGTGCTTTTGCGACCTCCAAACCGCATCGTTGCCGCTGCTTTAGACGGCAAACACGGCACCAAGCGCTGCGCTATTAAAGAGCTTGTTTGGCCCTCAATGTCTAACAAGCACGTAAACTCATTATACAGGATTACTATTCTCCAAAAGAAACGTCAAAGGTTGTCGTTCACCCAATTTTTATGGGCTCATCAAGACGCTGCTTGTCGACGAAACCACCATGACAAACAATTTCTCGCCAAACCTCGCCAACTCTATTCGCAACGACCTAGAACGGCGGAATATACAAGAGCGGCAGCACCTACACCTATACAGATAAAGTAAAGGTTGCGCTAGTGTACGAACAGCTCAAGGAAGGGAATGCAAAATTTTCCTCGCGCAAGGTTGTTGCTGCAGCTTGATTGAGCTTTGGCAATGTTTTATAGCGGCAGTGGATAGATGGAGGCGTCTTCCTTGGCAACTCTTGTCGAGGCCATTGGTTCCTTTTGATTCGACTGTTTGTTAATTGTTGGCGAGTCCTCGACGATCGGTAAGCTTGCGTTGAGCTGACACGCTGACACCGCGGTACGACGTCTCGAAGACGAGGAGGAGTATTGAGCTATTGAATGACAAGGGGAGAATCAGATCTCTATAGATGGATCTTTTGAGGATTACAAGAGAAGGAGCTCTCGATACTAATCAATAGCGTAATGTATACTTAAGCTGCTTATTGGATGGTTTTGAGCTGACATCACGGTACGACGTCTCTAAGACAAGGAGTATTCTAGCTATTGAATCACAAGCCGATCCTTTGGATCTCTATAGATGGATCTTTTGAGGATTACGAGAGAAGGTATCAATCAATAGCGTAACGCATACTTAATCTGCTTATTGCATGATTTACCCATCTACGTTAGGACAGGTTTATCCATTGACGTTAGTTTATGCGTCCGGCGTCCGTATAGACCTGATTGAAATTGCTTAGGTAACGATGCAAGTGGCCTTTGCTATTGAAAAGCACTAGCGTGGGAGCTTGTTGCGTCCACGATGGTAAAGAATGTTTCATTTGAGGCGTTTATTTTAGCCTTCTCTGTTTCAATGGGTAATCGACAATCGACTCAATGCGTCTGCAATCTTGTTGTCTTTGCCTTTGATGTAATAGAACCTGTATTTTCCTGAGTGCTTCCACAATACCAAGCATCTCTCGTTCTCCTATTGTATATTGGTACTTCTTTTGCGCCAATGATAGCTTGCGACGGAAGAATGCGATTGGTCTTCCTCATTGCAATATAACGGCTCCCAATTGCGAGTAGCTTTCGACGTGCATGGCGACTCTTGCCCAACTGCATGCTTACAAATGCCATTTACATGATTGGTCAAGAGTATGACGTGTTCAATAGCTTTTAGAGCGCCAGCAATAGAGCCTCTGTGGAGGTTCATTCCGACAGCGTTTGTCGGCCAGCAACAAACCTTTTTCTGCGGCATGCTAAAGCACCATTCAATGGATTCAAGTAAATCTTTTACGTGAAACCTATCCTGTATAATGTATAGAAGCGATGTGTGAGTGTATACTATAGGAGGAAATGGACTAGCGCTGTAAATTGAGGCTGTGCTGACGACGAGGATGAAACGGGTGCAACGCGACCAAAAAGGTGCTACGGCGGGACCAATACTCATTCGACGACAAAACCAAGTACATAGTTCGATGCCGCTTACCGAACTTGATAGATCTAGTGCTTTAAATCAATGAAAACGGCATATTATAAGCTTTGAAAGACGAAAGTGAATGCTTTGGGCGATGGTCGATGGGCGGACATGCTTTTTTGATGGGCGGCGGAGGTGCGCAACGCGCGCGAAAATGAAAAGCCGACTGAGTGCGGTTATTAGTTAGGGATAATAGTCCCAAGTCGTCTCGCAAGTAGTCTTCCTTGACTTGCTTTAATATCTTTCCTCGACGCGACTGCCGAAAGAAGGATTTGCGCTGGTAGAGGGTTGGTGCCGTTGTTACCAAGTCATTGGCGCCCAAGTCGTCGTCATCCATTATATCCTCCTCCTCCTCCTCCTCCTCGGGAGTGTCATAGTGGACTTGGTCCATTTCATCAATGTTATTTTCCAAGTCATACATGATGCTGCGTTTGTGATGATGTTGTGATCTTCCTTGGCATAATCCGCGATGTTGCAAAATCGATGGCTCGCGCGGTGTAGTCGGACTGGTACTACCCTGTCCCACTACGACACGTCTTGATTCTCGCGCTCGTTCCATCATCCGTTTTCGCCATGACTGATCCATTACAAAGCTTCCATCAATGATGCGACGGCAGCGTCTCCTTTGTACACTCTTCACTACAGCAACAGCTCTGGTGACGGTCTTGTCGCTAGAAATGACTAGTAGAAGCCTAGTTCGGATATCTGAATCAGTGTGGAGAGCATCGGCAACCCAACACTCGCATCGAATACGAGAGTTGCTGCAACCTGGCTTGCTGCTGCCGGCTGAAACGACCAGGCAACAACGACGACCATCATCCGAGCATGAATCGAACGACTGGACGGCTCTTGATCCAAAACATCCAACGTACAACTTTTTAATCGAGTATTACGGACTCAAGGGAGGCAAAGGACCCCGACGATTAGCAAGATGGTCTCCCGATTTTGGAACGTTGCTAGCAGCTCATACGATAATGCGACAAGAAGATGGCAATGACATAAATACCGGACAGCAATATATCGGAATACTGCTTGAAGGAGCCAATCAAGATGACTTGGGAAGCACCTTGCATTTACGTGGCGCAGTTTCACATTCCGACGGCATTGTCTATTCACCACGACAGTTCTACTCCACTTACACCATGGAAGACGCCACTCGCGCAGCAACAGCCTTTGTCTGGTATCGATCCATTCTAGAAGCAACGCTCAAAGCGGAACCCGTCTTGCACTGCTACGGCTTGCACGAATGGGCCATGCAGTACTGGCCCGACGATGGCATTGCACAGCAACCTCCTTCGGCAAAGTACCAAAGCCACTTGCCGCTCCGCGTAAATAGAACCACCATTAACGAAACGGTGGAACGCAAGGGTGTATCGTGTACGCACGTTGACGCGCTCCGCTTCTTTGCGCCGGCGGCGGCGCCACTGAACCACCACGGACAAGCTTTGCAACGAGTCGACCAGTTGAAACTCGAGCAACCAGCCTGCGTGCACGCGCACATGGATTTGCTCAAGATTGCACTAAAGCTACAACCATTCTGTGACTCTGTATTGCTGCAGCGAGTGTTGCAGGTTTGTTTGGAGGCGCGCCAGTTGGATGTTGCGGCGAGTCCGTACGACGTCACGACGAAGTATAACATATCAGCCATTGCCATTTTGAAACGCCACAGGGACGGGCCGAGTATAAGCGCAGGCAGTTACAGCTCATGCAGGAGACCAGACCGGTTCGGGAGGATTTGCTGCAAGCGTATCAAACGTTTATGAGTTGCGCGTTTGATGAATCAGTCTTGACGCTGGCCGAACAATCACCCATGGCGGAACGATTCGCCGTGGCTGCGCCGGGGAGCGAGCCGTGGAGACGGAATCTAGCCATATAAAATTTTTATACTGGTGCATAATTATTAGTATTCTGTATAAATCGTAATGGTGAAGGCGACTCTGTATGTATGCAATGCAATCTCACTTTTGTGTCAAATGCACAGTTGAAACTCAACACAATTCTCCGCGCTGCTTTACAAACTCTGTCACATTTAGCTCCATCCCTGTTTCGTCATCCACTGCTCAAAGCGGTAGCACTGGTTGTTCGTAAACCAGTTGCTCGCCAAGCAAGTGACGAGTAGCATTCGCATGTTCGTCTCGAATCCAACTGGATTGTCACCACGATTTTTCTCGAGAGCGTCGTTGAGCGCTCGGACGCAGCCATAAATCTTGTTACGATCAATGGTATCTGGCTTGTTGTCAATGAATCGAGAAATTATTTGGGACAATGCCACGACGGAATCGCGGCCGTAATTGTAGGTGCTGAGAGAGACTTCCGGGACGAGCAACTTTCCAATCAAATGCGACTTCCACTTGACGATTTGCTTGTGCAAGCATTCCAATTCATCTTGCCGAGATTGCATAGTCGCTTGCAATGATGTCACTTGCAGCTTCAAAGTCCGAACATTGCTTTGGAGTTCTTGGCGTTGCTTGCTAGACGCTGCAGATTGATCGTTCGCCGTACGCAACTGTGTCGTCAGACGACCAAGCTCGGCATCGCGACGCTTCATGTCTGCCTTCAGTGTCTCGCATTCCTTCTTGAAGAGCTCAATCTTCTGCTCCAGCTCTTTTGTACGGCCAAAAGCTTGACAGCTTTTGTAGTGAGCTTCTGCATCGACAATACTTCCAGTCCAGTTGCATCCGTGTTCATGATTGCCGCATTTCATTGTAATTTCAGTCCAAAGTCGGTATGACAACGAGCCTGCCTTCAAAGGCACCATCTCAGTGTATGGTACGCGACAGGTCGGACAATCACTCGACTGTTTGAGTGCGGAAATGCAGGCCTGGCAAAACATGTGCTCGCAAGTAGCTGCCGCGACGGGCGACATTGGCACTTCAAGGCAGATAGCGCAGGTCAAATGAGCAGACACCTCGTCCGGCTTCAAAGGAACAGGGAGACTACTCATGGCGCTGGTGCTCATTGGGTTGATGGACACTAGCAGACTCTGCCAGGAGCAACGACAACAACATAAGCAATTTCACGTCGCCGCGCTCGTCCGATCATTCTCGTTGGCGATGCGAATATCGTTTGATTTCATTCGCGCTAACCGTGAATGCGACATCTAGCTATCTAATTGCTACCAGAAGCAGTCCGATTTGGAATCATTCGTTCACCGTTGATGCGCGTCGCAGCGTCAAAACTTCCCAAGTACAGTAACATTACAAAAGTAGTGCGTATTTTATATAATATAGAGTGCGTCGCAAGCTGTTGATATCTCCAGCTCATAAAGCGTATTTCATATTATGCATATGAAATGAGCGTGTACGGAGCCCGGACGAAGCGATCCTTAGCCACTCCAATTCTGCTCTGACATCCACTGCGAAATTCTGCTTCGCTGTTGATTTGAAAACCAAGTGCTGGCATCGCATGTTGCGAGCAGCATCCTCATATCAACATAATAGAATTCCGGGTTGTCATTGTAATTTCGCTCAAGATCCTTGTAGCATTGACTGACGCAATTAAAAATTCGATTAGAGTCAATATTGTTTGGCTTGTTTTCGAGGTATCGAGAGATGAGCTGCGACAGCTTGACAACGGAGTGTCTATTATAACCATAATTCCCCACGAACAGTTTCGGAAGCACGTCGTTGTCATGGTACACGGCTGCGAGTTGGGCTTTGGCAGAAGCCTTGGATGCTTCGAGCTTCAGCTCCAAGTTTTTATTCGTCTTTGAAAGATTACTTTCGTTGGTTCTGGAAGTTGCCAATTCTTGTTTGGCAGCGTCCAGCTGCTGCCGAAGCGACTCACGCCCACTGCGAAGGCTTTCCAGCTGCTGCTTGAGTGCTGCTATTTCCTCAAGTAGCTTCTTTGAGCGGTCAACAAGAGCGCAACTATGCATGTGCGTGATCGCGTCGACGATACTGCCGGTCCAAGGGCATCCACGGTCGTGGTTTCCGCACTTGACGTTAATCTCACTCCAAACGCGATAAATTAGCGATCCAGACTGCAAGGCGGTTACATTTGCGTTATGGGTGCGACAACTCGGGCAAAATGGACCAGCAGTTTGTCGATGCATGGACAGACATTCCTTACAAAATAAATGCTGGCAAGGCGTCAAGGATGGCTCCGCCGGAACATTCATGCAAATTGCGCAAGTCAAGTGAGCCGAGACGTCGTCAGGCTTCAATGGAACTGGAGTTTGATGATTGCTCATGATGATGAGCTGATCGGCGCGCTTAATAATTGTTCAAACTCGAACGAGAATATTTATTTGACAAGAAACGACAGAGCACAAGGTGTTTGATTCTCCATGCTCGATACTGTTTTGGCGACGTGCGAACGAGAGGCGCGGCAGAGCGCGACATGACAATTCATACGCGCTTTCATATTAAAGTTAGCTACCTCATGCGTCCAACCAGTACTGTACAAGTTTGCTTTGTATCAGCTTTGGACTCATATTTCACACAGTATACATAGAAGCCTAAAGCATTGTCTTCTAGACGCTTACAGTTGTAGCGGACCTACACCTTCTGTTGGATCAGCTCACGAAGTATTGCATCGGGTCGGGATCATGGGCAAGAATGCAACAGTTGACTAACAGTTGCCGAGCCGGCGGATTTCCGCCACTCTCCCACAACTCCATCATTCGCGGAACGATATTCAGTTCAGGCTTCAAGTCTGATGACGTCCTTCTCATGGCAATGGTTACCGACTGCGGCGTTGAAACGTAAGCCAAATCTTGGATAACGCCAGCCCCGGTATAAGGACCATGTTCTCGTGTGAAGTCTGGGCTAGGTTCGTCGTGGTGCGCCATTGGTGCGCTGATATTTTGATCGTGGAGTCACGACGTCAATCTCTCAATCGTGCACGGTTAATCGTTTGACGAGAACGGGACCGCTCCCTTCATTTCAACCGCTGAACACTCTTTGCAAGCATGTCACTCCTCGATCAATGTTGCATCCGTCAGGCTCGACGTATCAATGCCTGATTGCAGCACCATATACGGTATTGTATAAGGCAATCATCGACCATTCGTCATTGCCTCCCGGTATGCAGTTTGTGCTTGGTGCTATCTTTGTCACAATCCATCCAAGTTGAAGGTTCGACGAAAGATCCGAATACACTATGTGCATCAGTGTACTTTTATGTTCCAAGTGATAAAAGTTAACAACTTGAAGTTCTAAAGTGATATTCAATACTTCAAGGTGCACCTCAGATGTGAGTAAATTCGTTAGTCATGTATGCACGCATAAATTGTCAATTTGAATTGAAAACTCACTTCACTTAACATTGTGGTTGAAGTTATCCCGATCAGATCCCATGGGGCGTCACAGCTTGCCGCTACGCTTATGAATCCACGTTTCGATGAGGCACGCAGCGATCAGGCCTCGTCCTGCAATGTGTACCTGCTTTAGTTATTGACTCTTGCTGTTACTAGAGTGAGCAGTTAATAGCAGAATGTTCATGCCAAGGAAGGTGGACGACCATTCGGCGTTAGGAGACTCCACGCAAAGAGTCATGAGCGACTCGCGCAGCTCACGCAAGCAGCCAAGCGCGAAGCGATTGCTCAAACATCGTGCAAGTACTGGATTAAGTAGCACTGCAAATGATAGAAGCAATGAACAGCATCTTGAACGAGGAGTCTCGCTAATAGTCGTCTGTCTACTAATTGGCATGGTCGGACTCGGTGTTGGTGCGACCATCTTAGCGATTGACATTCCTGAGCAAGCGCAGGCGCAGTCAAATCGGTTCCATAAAGTCGCCGATGAAGCATTCTTACGATTTAACGGAGCGCTTGACGAGTACAAAGTCAGCGGTCTTTGGCTGCACCAGGCGTGCCACGATAGGAGAATGCCGAATTCGCAATTTCGTGACTTGTATCGACATATAACCTGGACGGGCGTTGAATTTCTGGGCCTGGCATGTGGACTCAATGTTACGGCAAGTGAGCGGCGTTATTTTGAAAATCAAAGTAGGAAATATTTGGCAAAGCGGTTTCCAGAGTTTCAGTATCGGGGCTTTACAGGTGTCACCTATAATGACACGACGGGAAAGACCGAGTCCGTACCTATGCCGAACGCAACCTCATATTTCGTGGCTCATTTTGTCGAGCCTTTGGAAAATCCTTACAATCAACGAACCGTCGATTTTGATATGAGCACTTCAAGCTACCACAGAGAAGTCATTACTCAGGCGCTGGTTTCGGGAAATTTTTCTGTGACGGGACGTTTGAGCTACCTCCCTCCACCCAGCGATCCTGCACATCCATACGAATATAGCCTCATGATGGCTCATCCTGGACTGCCTGCAAACATTGACGAGGCTACAGGTACTGGACCATACGGCGACGCTGCAATCCTTGTCGTGCGCTTCAACGCGCTGCTTGAAAAGGCATATAATGATTTTAGCATAAGCGAAGAAACGACGCTATATGTTTACGATTCGACTCCATCGATTATTGATAAAAAGGGCCAGCCTGTCTACTTGGGTGGCGCAAGGCTTGGGCCGAGCAAGCTGTCAATCATTGCGGAAGCAAATTATTCGAGTCTTTGGAGTACGCCCAGGCAAGACAAGATTGTATCATTTGCCGGTCGGCAATGGTCCGTCGTTGTAATAGCGCCGCCAACTGCATACAAGCCAAACTACTTCCTTGCTATTTTCGGGGCCTTGATGATTGTTGTAGCAAGCGCTTGTGCAGCCATGTGGATTTTTGCAAGAACAAGAGCCAAAGCTGAAAAAACAGCCATTTTACTTGACAGTGCTGAAAGGGCGGCTAGGGCGCAGCGAGAACTGAATGACTTCATTGCTCATGAGGTTCGAAATCCCTTGTCTGCGGCAATAAGTGCAAATGAGTTTGTTTCTTTAGCGGTGAACGAGATCCAACCGCTCATGACTCCAGAGTCGAAGCAACTAGTTTGCGAGGATGTACTCGTCATTGGCAATAGTCTGCGGTATATCAACGATCTGCTAAGATCGATGCTTGATTTCCACTGCGTCCTGAGCAATCAAATCAGCGTGCAGAGCAAACCCGTTGGTATACGGCACGACATTTTTGATCATGTTGCATCAATGCTCTATCACCGCGGATGTGGCTTTGACGTCCTTGTTGACTGCCCTGAAGAGCTCGTGGTGATGTCAGATCCGCTGCGTTTAAAACAGATTGTTTTAAATCTTGCTGTGAACGCTACTAAATTTGTCACGAAAGGCTATGTCCGTCTGCGCGCAGAATTAAAAGACAACATTGTTCACTTGTATGTTGAAGATTCTGGGCCTGGCATTCCGCTCGATAGAAGGGAGCAACTTTTTAATAAATTTCAGCCAAGCCTTGACTCATTAAGTCAAGGAACAGGAATTGGCTTGTCACTATCAAAGCATTTGATGGAGCTAATGGATGGTGATATACGATTAGATGACACATATCGTAGTAGCATTGATGGCTGTCCTGGTTGCCGCTTTATAGTCAATCTTAAAACTCGCCCGGTGACCTTGGAGTCGTCAAGATTCTTGGAAGAGCTAAATGACGAAGAAGAAGGAATAAGAATTTTGTCGGCAGCTTCTGCGGCGATGAACAAACAGGACAGCGGGCATCTGAAGGCGAGCTTACTTTCTGTTGACACGGCATTACCTGACACTCTATCAGCTCTCTTCGTCGATGATGACTTCATTCTTCGAAAATTATTTGTTCGGTCGATTAAGCGCTGTCGACCAAATTGGGCAATTTGTGAGGCAGCCAGTGGCGAGGCCGCGCTGCAGCTCATCCAAGATCGCGGGCCTAACAATACGTTTGATGTCGTATTTTTAGACCAGTACATGGCGAGCACACAGAAGCAGCTGCTAGGGACCGAGACAGTCCGCTTGCTCCGATCAAAGGGTGTGCATTCTGTGATCTGCGGCCTTTCAGCCAACGACATTGAAAATCAGTTTGTAGAGGCAGGGGCCGATTGCTTCTCCATGAAGCCACTACCTTGTGACAATGACAATCTTGTCGTTGAGCTGAAGCGTATTCTAAATAGCAGAGAGCGATCTTAAAAAAATGCGCAGCGGACGATTATGTACCGCTAGAATGGTAGAACACGCAGCCTGCGTGCTGCATATGGGTTATGTACAGCATTATGTGTTTTAGTTCCAAGTTCTCGGATTGAAGTCAAGCACAGCGAATAGACTTGCTTGGATTGCTTATGTAACCAGCGAGCTATCGATATCGGTTACAGACATTTTAGATTCTTGCTAGTGAATTGGCTCAACTTTTAACAAGGGCATCCGTCGCAGTCGACTTTTCCTAGCTATCTGCGTTATAATATAATCATATAAAGATAATTCATTGATTACGCAACTTTCTACCATGAGCGATGCAATATACGGTTCTGCAGGCATAATCGAGTCTTTTCTTTACGAATCAACTTCCATATTCGTTGCGTCGACATTTTCCGCCGCCGGCGCGAAATCCTCGCTCTCCTTCTCGACACCTTCCATTGGTTCTTCGGCGCTCTGGGCCGCTGGCGGATCTTCCTTCTTTGGCTCCGGTTCCTTCTTTGGTAACGGCTTTGGTTTATTCATGACTGGCGAGCATACCTTGACCAATTCGCTGTTCTTGGACTTCAAGTCAGCTGTAGTAAGGACGGGGTCTTGGTGTAAGCCGAGACTACCTTGCTTGTCAAGCATCTCGTACATCCAGCCGCTCGTGCTATCCACCACTGCGCGGACCTTCTCGCGCTCTTCGTCAGTAATATGAGCATAGTTCTCATCTGCCTGCGCGTTGTTAACCCAATTCTGGTACTTGTCCAAGTTGCCCTTGAGTGCTTCGACACAAGCAGAGCGAGCTTGGGCCTCCACCTGCCGTCGCTCAATCGGACTACCAAGCTTCTTCAGCTCCTCAAGCTTGTCGGCATATACCTTTTTCGTTCCATCGAAGCCATCCTCGTACAACCAATTTTCCATAGCCTCATTGGCTTGTTGAAAGGCCGCCTTCTCGTCTGAAGTTCCGTACAAGCCCAAATGATTGTCAGAAATAATCTTGTCGCGCATGTCATAAATGTATGACTCTAGCTCGTTCCGCATGTCAGCAGTCTCCTTGATGATGCGATCGTTGTTCGCCATTTCAACCACCATCTCGTTGATTTTGGTCATCTCCGACTTGGTAAAGCTGAGCGGGCGAATCGTCGTAAAGTCCAAGTTCGTCTTCCTAATCTTTTTCTTCTTCTTCGCTTCCTCCTCGCCCTCCAGTGCGTCTCCGCCGGCAGGATTTTCTTCCGGCTCGTCTTCAATCTCCTCCACCATTTGCGCCGAGCTCAAGTGGATGATGCCATGAATATCCTCCTTGATATTGACGCGAACCTTGTTGTCCGCTCCAGCAATTCCCTTGATGGTAAAGTCGGCAATCGACTCGGGCTGGGCGAGTCCGTACTCCTGCGCGCTTGGCGCGTAACTCGCGTGAACAGCAAACTCTCCAGCGCGGCGCAAGGTGACCCGACGAACGATAGGAAAGTTGAGACCACGATCGAACATGATGACTGAATCAGAGGCCGTCTCGACACCATTCTCGTCAACCTCCATTCCGCTAGTCTCTCCTTCCGCTTCCTGCCAAGAAATCTTGATCGGATATGGCTGCGCTTCAATAATCTCATACGGCAACACTTTGAATCGGGGCGACAAAATAGCCGACTGCAAGGCAGCACCACGAGCAACTGCTTCGTCCGCATTCATCGTCGTCGAAAGCGTCAAGCCAAGAACCTCCTGCAGCTTGCGCTTGACGCAACCAATGCGCGACGTTCCACCAACGATTTCCACCGAGCTCAAGTCGGACGTTTGGATCTTGGCCTCGTCGAGCGCCTTTTGAATGGGACCAGCCAAGCGAGCAAGCAGTGGCTCGCAGAGCTCCTCGTATTCAGCCGCCTGCAAGTTAACGTGAAAATCATAGTCGTCCATGAGCATCTCCAAGTCCATGTGCGCCTCCTTGACTCCGCTCGGCGACAAAGTCTTCTTGGCCTTTTCGGCCGCCGTCAAGAGCTTGATCAGGGTCCGAGGATTGTCCATGGGCTCGCCCGAAAGCTTGCTTCCATACTTTGCCTTGAACTGCTGGGCAATCCACTTGGCAATGGCATGGTCAAAGTCGCGTCCGCCCACGTCCGCATCGCAAAAGGCGCTCTTGACAGTGAGCTTGCCCGGCTCGTAGGCGACAACGCTGACCGTGTAAGCCGATGCTCCAAAGTCAATAAACAAAACATTCGTCGGCGCCTCCTTGCCAGCAAATTCCTTCTTCAAGTCCTTGAAAATGCCATACGCAAGCGCCGTGGCCGTATTTTCGTGCATGAGACGCTGCACGCCCGAAATGCCAACCATTTCGCATCCATCCAAAACGGCGCGACGCTGGGCATCCGTATAGTAATTGGGAATGGCAATGACCCAATCTTGCGGCAATAACTGATCCAAGGACGCAAACTTGTTCGCATCGCTGGAATCCGCCACCGCCTTTTCCGCCGCAATGTATCCCATGTGCTTGACCATCATGCCCAACACACTTTCCACCGGCAAGACTTGCTCATCGCCTCCATTCAACGAAATCTTGACTCCAATCGACGCAGGTCCATGAGCGCGTGCATATGGAGCAAACTTGACGGGAACGCGGGCCATTTCGCGCTGGGCGCGAGCGTCGTCGTAGGCCAAACCAACCAAGCGCTTAATGCCAAAGACCGTTTGCTTGTAGTTGCTAGCCGCGCCCGTCGATGCTTGCTCGCCGAGTTTGCGGCTTGTATCGAAACCAACCATGGTACTGTAATATATAGATGTGAGCAAGAGAGTGAGAGGTTATGGAGAGTGAAATGAAACGAGAACAAAGATACAGACGCTCATACGGAACAAGATTCAAGCGCAGTCTCGTCTACAATCCTCTCTGCAGCACTCGCTTTCGAATCGCACTTACGGATTCAATCGATTCGAGTTGCCGTTCAAAATAACGTCAACGCCTCCGCGGCCAGCGGCCGCAATCACAGAGTATTGGAACCCCAAGTCAATGCCCACGACGCTCGTCATGATGAAAGATTGCTAGGGAAATTGTTCGTTTTAAATGGATCAAAGGAAAGCTGTGATATGATCAACGTGCAGTCACTTCGAGTAGACACGTTCGTCTATACAATTGCACTGGTAGTAGATTTGTGCAGGCTCCAAGTCAAGTCGTTCACGCGAACTGTTTAATGGTGCAATGGTGGTGTTGTGCGAAGACGAACAAGGCAACCAACGGCGCGGCGAGGATCGCGCCATGTGGAAGGGCCACGAGGGCTTCCACGTGGAGAATGATGAATGTGACGTCATGGCATGTGAGGTCGGAACGTTACTCACTGTGACGCAATCGAGCTATGAACGTGCACCGCGTGGAGAGCTAGTTGTTGGCTTTTCCATAGCCAAGCGGCAGGTTAACATCGTATGCATCTACTTTATGTGGTGTAACTAGATAACTTATTGTTATAGTTGTCGTCAAATTTCAGGAGTAAGAGGATTGAGTGTTGCTGCGTATTTGCAGCAATGAAATGTCAAGCGTCACGTGATTTCCATAGTAACATTTAGCAAGCCCTCGTTGCGCTCAAAGTTTCAATCTTTTAAGTCTCATAAGCACGCATCGCATCATTGAACGCACGAGGCTTGCAACTCCTGCATGCGTTGTGCGGTTCGTCTTAAAATGTTTGCATCCACCGTCTTCCATCCCGTCAAGCTCGGATGCAGAAACGGCGTATAAATAATGGTGCCGTTTGGATTTAGCATGGCAGGAATAAAGGAAAAGCTGCTTTTTGACAAGACGACATAGTCAGCTGTCATGATTGTTTTCCAGACTTGAGCCAAATCGGTGTCCAACTGGACCGAGTAATTTCGGGCTCGAAAATCGTCAAACGATTCGAACGCATTCAACTCGGAAAAGACAACCACGGATGTATTAGGTGGAACGTATCGCGCCGCAACGTCTAAATAGTGGGAGTTTGGCAGGTATCTGTTTGCGTACTTCCCGCATGGCGAAACATCACCTCGGCGAACATGCATGGCGACGCCGAATCTACCGGTAGCGTCGGGATATTTAATCTTGCTGTGTAGCGAGGCGAGATAATGCATGTTCCATAAGGTTGCTTTTTCCGCAAAGTAAACCTTCCGATCGATAACAGGAGTCGTATGCATACTGATTGTTTCTGGGCATTGGAATCGCAAAATGTCGTCCATTCCAATTGCTTTAATGAGGTTCAAAGTCTCATTTAAGTATTGGTCGTGTGCATCTCCACAGGCGCCTCCATAAGTCAGTCCATGGGCGAATGCAAAAGCATGAGCTAGCAGCATATCCGCAATGGCTGCTCCAGACCGATCGGAACGAGCCTTCGAGTAGAATGAGCTGCCTGCGACAAGTCCATGAGATGCCGTGGCAATAGCAGACGTACTATCCTTAACTTTGTCGTTCGTGTCATCTGCCGATTCGGAAAAAGAATCATCGTCTCTTTTATTAACATCATCTTGATTATTACCATTACCATCTTCTTCTTCTTCTTCACCGTCGTCGTCGTCGTCGTCATCATCATCTTCACTGACTTGTGATACACCGCCCGGTGGCCACTCCGACGGAATCGACCGTGGATCAGCATAGCGATTTGCATGAGCTAACGCAGGTCGCCAACCACTGGTTCGTCCAACACCTTCCAACAGGCGAACTGCTTCTTTCTCGCCAACCAACGACACAAACCCCTTGATCCACGGTCGCAAGTCATCCGCATGTTCCACAAACTCTCCAATGTACCTTTCGTAGCGCCCGTTGCGTCCCTTGTTTTTGGCTTGCGACGACCACCTTGCATCGTCACGAAAGTGAAACTGCTCGGGCGTGCCCATGTAGTGGTAAATCTGCAGCAAGCTGTTTCGTCGATGCCAAGTGGCGCCAACGTTTCCGCAATGCTTCGGCAAAACTCTGTGCTGGTAGGTGGTTTCGGACGGAACGTCGCTAGCTGTAATAGCCGATAGATCGGCAATATTCTTGGGACCTATAAGGTCGGCCGCTGCCTTGAGCCATCGAAAGGTTAAAAAGTCAGACGCATTCAAGTATGCAGGAACATTGTATTGTACTTGCTGCAATTCTGATTCATCCGGAGCAAACTGCAGACGTCCCATGGAGTGACACACCGTCTCGGGATGCACTTTTTGCTCATTCTCCAAAAAGGCCAGGAGCGATCCAGGTTGATCAAGAGGCGGCCGATATTCTCGAAATAGCTTCGAGTCTCTTTGTTGGGTGCGTCGGTTCAGTACGATAAATTCATCCGTATCAATAAACAGAGTCCATTTAGTGCTTGACCGCAGCTTGAGCGTTTGCATGCACTTTGCCAAAAAGGTTTGCTGTCGGGCAAGATTGATCTCCTGCAAGTTTCCATTTGGAACTTGCGTAAAATAGTGTGAATCGTTCCAAAGCTCAAACTCGATGCGTCCCTGGTAGCGATCCAAAATGTCAATGGGAGACGTTTTACTGCGCTCGTCAATGGCAATGATCATGTTCCGCAAATTGATTGTCGTGTAGTGATAGGCGACTGAATCGAGGAAAGGAAATTGCATTTGCATGAGTGTATCAGTGGGAATTCGGGATGGCATGAGTGATGATTAATCATCCAATACATAATATTTTCGTTTCAGTTACTTACGCCATTCGACAAGCCAGTGATTGTCGTCCATAATGAGCATGCAGGCAGACGCCGATGAATTCGTCATGGGTTTAATGAGTTTTGGTTCTTCGTCGATATTGTCTCGCCGTTGTTGTATGTTTGCATGTCCATCGCTAACACTGAAACTATTTGCCAATGATCGAGACTCTCCTCTGAATAGCGCCTGCCGAGACGAAGAAACATCGGGAAAGAATCTGATGGTCGACTCGCTTGCAGCCCGATGATGCAGTTGAAGCGTGAGTCCAATCGAGAAGGCGACGGCAAATGCACCAATTGCTATTATGCAAATTATAAAACCATTTTTCGAGCATCGATGAGTCGGTCTTCTTCTTAACAAGCTATATCGCATGATGCTGCAGTCAGATTGTTCTGTTACTTGGACAGGCGAGACCGGTAAAGGTAGTTGTGGATCGACGATTTGCGTGTCGGTCGGTCGAGGTGCAAGCGTCAGTACCGTTACGACCTCATTGGCGAGAAATACTTCAGCACTAACAAAGCTAAACGTTTTGTACTTTTCATATGCGCGAAACAAACGACAACAACGACTCTTTTTCACAACCTCCATGTCCTCCATAGCCTGCACTCACAACTTTCGTTACTATATATTCATAACGAGAAGCGAGGCAATAAAACATGCGAATAGCAAGAGCCAAACGAGCCAGAATGAATGGCTACTATTGGGCCTTGATTGGCATCTTTTTCTACCACTCGCTACACGTAATCTTGCTGCCAGAGTCGTCATTCGACGGCTGCAATCATGGCTTCGACCAACAGCCGTCATCATCCACTAGTATACTATCAAGTAATCCATTTTCATCTTTACTCGCAGGCAGTAATGCGGCGCAAATTGGTTCGCGCAAAACGCTCAGCGAGTTTCTGCCGCCAAACAATTCGCCAATGGCTCGTCGACCCGACTACAACTGCACACGATGGAATACGACCTACGTGTTTCCGCAAGCACCAAGTTTCATCAGTACGTATACGAGATGAATGAATGGATGTTAATGAAGCTTGCATATGAATCTTACCTTCGTTCCACGCCTTACCATCCTCTTTCGCACCTTTTTCGCAGTCATTGGCACGCAAAAAGGTGGCACCTCTGCCTTATCGGCACTGCTCGACCAACATCCATGGATGGAATCGAGTCATTACTTTGAACCACACTTTTTTGACTTTAACGAAGTCATGCTGCACTACCGACAGCGTCTTCATGAAGAGGAAGCCGTTTGCAAAGTCCTTCGAACATATCTGCAGAAAAACTTTAACTTGAAGCGACTCAAAAAGTACCCCAATCTACTGGCCTTTGAAAAGACTCCGTCCTACGTACTGACACCTAATGCACCCGCTCGCATAAAGACGATTGTTCCCTGGGCCAAGATTATTGTCACGCTCCGCGATCCGGTCGATCGACTCTTGTCGCAACATAAAATGACAGTCATGCGCAAGTGGGAGAATCGAACCTTTGAGGAAACACTAGCCGAAGACATTAACGTCATGCGACATGAAGGCTACCATATTCCACTCGATGATCCGGTGAATGCCACCATGTTGGCGCCAATCAGACCGGGTGCACGAGTCTTGAGAAAGTACAAGACGGAGGGAATGCTGTACCGAGGATGCTACGCACGGCAACTACTGCCGTGGCTGGAGCAGTACACGCTGGGGACGGAGCTATTGGTGATTCGATACGAGGAAATGAAGTCGGATCCAACCAAGGCTTTGAATCGCGTCTTGGATTTTGTCGGAGCACCGCGGTATGAGTTTCCGGCGGATGCCATTAACAAGAGTTACAGCCCAAAGAGCAAAACATGGATTGACTACTCGTTTGAAGTGTCGGACGAGACGAAAAACTACTTGAAACGATTCTACAAGCCGTATAACGATGAATTGGCGGCTCTGCTCGGGGATGAGTGGAAGAATGTGTGGGATTGAGACAATAACACATGTTGTCTACAGTAGTACAAGCTGTGTCATGCGGTCGCCAACATGACGTCGGCTGGACGACCGACCCGACAGCCTCCAACGCTGGCAGCTGCTGCATTTGTGGCATGTGCCAGCCATTTTTCGTGTTAACTGTAAAGCATGATCTATTAATTTGTATATGTATTATAGAGCGAGTTGTCCTTCAAGCATGTTTAGCGACAAGAATGACCAAAGTTTGTACAGCAGCGTGTCGATGGTTCTCATCCAGGGGCATTGGCCCTACAAATTGCTCTCGGTTCAGCTTAGAAAAGCGAGCAAGCAAAGCATCGCGCAAAGCTAGTTTTTCGTGCCCGCGGATTGGATTCTACAGGAATCAGACTTGATCATCTGCTGCCCCAATAGCGCGTATCCGTCTGCTAGCAAGGATGCGCCTCAAAGCTGTAGCAAGCTCTTTTGTTTCACACGGCAGCGGCTTCATCATGAAGCAATCAGCGCCAGCATCCATGAATTGCGGAGCAATGTCATTTGCCGAAAGTCCGCAAATGACAGACTCGTTACCCTTGGCCCGCAATAAACGAGCAGTTTCAGTTCCGAGAAGTTGTTTTTGCGTACTCGCCATGTATTGGTCAAGGAAAATTAGATTAAATGGCTGATGTTTGTCAGTTTTGTCTTCAATCAATTGAATGGCCGCCTCTCCACTCGCTGCCTCGCAAACGATCCAGTCTGGTCGGCAGCGCCTGACAGAGCGCACAAAAAGTTTTCGCAAAATAAAATCGTCGTCAACAAACAGGACCGATACCACTGCTGGAAGTGAATCATCGGCTTCAGGCAGCGAGCAGGAATCAGAGGTATCCATGTCGTCAGTATCGGCTGTTATCTTGGTGTTTTTCACATCGACAAAATTTGTTTCCGTCATAGCACGGTGCAGCTCCCATGGTGTGTTGGAAGGGCCAGCTAAAGCAACGACAAAACGAGCTCCTGAAGAGTCAGCTATGCCACTATCATAAGTCTCGTCGAGATAGATTTCACCTTTCAGCAACTCGACTAAGTGCTTGCAGAGTGAAAGACCAATCCCTGTCCCTTGGCTTGAAGAATCCAGACTCGTCTGGAATTTGCTAAACAGATTCCCCCGTTTCTCGACTGGGATACCAGGACCAGAGTCTTCGACGCACAGATAAACTGCCTTATCATCCACATGAGCCTTTAATCGCACAAAACCCTTGACCACAAACTTGGTCGCATTCACGGCCAGGTTTAAAATGATTTGCTTTAGGCGCAACGGATCGGACATGATGACAAGATCGTCTGGACATTCAATAATGACATCAAAGACACAACCTCGATTGTAAAGCATCGAGGCAACTGGATTGAAAACGTCGTTGCGAATGTCAACATGCTTGGATTGTATCTTGATCTGATTACTCAGTGCACAATGAAAATCCAACATGGACCGTAATAAATCATTGATGTACTGTAGACTGTTGCCGATGACAATAACGTCTTCGCGAGTTGATTGTCGTGTTTCATCGCTCACTAACGGTTCTGCCTCATTAACAGCTATTGAAACGAACGAATTGGCCGAAATGGCGGCTGAAAGTGGGTTGCGGACTTCATGCGCAATGAAGTCATTAAGATCCCTTTCCGCCTGTGCTGCTCTCTTAGCGCTGTCAAGCAAAATTGCAGCTTTCTCTGCTCTTGCCTTTGACCTTGAAAATATCCACATGGCAGCACAAGTACTTGCCAGAATAATCATAAAGGCTCCAAAGATGGCGAGAAAATAATCCGGCTTATATGTGCCAACGTATGCGACAGCAACAATTGTCCATTGCCGGGCCGCCAGGTCAAGAGCTTTATCTTTTCTTTGAATAATTGGCATGGCTGGCAGTGACGAATAGTTGACCTCTTTTGGGAATGTGAGCTGCTGTTGTATTCCCAACGTTGCCCCGCCCAGGAATGCCGGCTCGCCTTCAGCTTCAACAACTGACTTGGTTGAATCGTAAACGTAAATGACTGTTTCATCATCCATCGCAAACTCCTGATAGGCTTTCTGTAGCAACGACATGAACCGAATCACAAGAACAGCAACATTCTTTTCGTAGCCCCCGACGCCGTCGTGCAAGCCGGGTTGAGCCATTGTGAGGCAGTACTCATACGGCTCATTGGGGTCCGTTGGTGGCGGAAGAAGCTTCAATCGTTCTGTAACTGCTAATGCCCCCGTCTCCAAGGATTCGTTGACACACTTGCTGTATTGCGATGTGTTCATGTCAAAATCTACAGCTTCCAAATTCCAAGGGTAGTTTTTATCCAACGGTTCCACAAAATGAGCGACAAAGTGAGATTCGTTTCGATTCGAATCGACCGGAATGACTCCAAGTTGAAGCTCTCCCGTCGAGTGATTGAGATTGTATCCAGTAAAGCCTTTATAGGGAAAATTTGGGTAATGCTTTGCCAAGTACGTCCGAGTTTGGTTCTCATACTTCGCTCGTTGGGCAGAGCCTACGACATGCACCGCGCAGGACACAGCTTCAAAGTCAAGCCCTGTCCAAGTAATGTACTCGTAAACTTCTCGAAACTCTTCAAAAGACATCCTATCAAGATGACAGGCTTGATGCAGCCAAAGGCCGCTTACTTTGTATTCTCCTAGAGCTGCATCAAACTTTAAAAAGGCCTCGTCGGCGATCTCGTTGAAACGCGTTGTCTGCTGAACCTTTTCGTCTGGAATACGGAGCGAAAGAATAATCGCTCCCACGCCCAAGCCAACCAAGACAATCAGCCAAGATATGACGGCTGGAGCCTCCATGTCGCAAAAAAATCTCGAGGCGCAAAAGCTTCGACAAGCTTTTCTTCGTTGATTGCTGCCATTGCCTGTTGATGCGGGTTGCGTCGGCATCGCAATGGGGTGTGGAAGGTCTTTAAAAGGAGTTAAGTTCTCTCAAAGCAGACAGTACACAGCTCTATCTCTTGAACAAGGGTCTCCTGATGGAACGATTAGTTTGCCATGGTGAAACCAAGAGCAAGTGGTATCTGGATGGATTGATGGATATTTGACCACCCTGCTCGACTCCGAAATTCTGTGGCCGATGTTTCCATTGAAAAGCGGGAAAACGTCAAGAAGGCCCAATGAATGACCAAAACCAGCCAATCGCTAATTCGCCGAGGCACTCCAAGATAAGTCATTCAATGAAAACCTCAAGTGTCGTCGTGAAAAGCTGAGCGGCGCCCATCAAGGAGATAAGATAGTGCTTATTGGCGCTGCACGCTCGCAAATGAAATTTTGGCGCCAGCCTTGTCTGCATCGCGGTTCACCATGCGTCCAGCCGACGGTTGGCGAGGTTGGGGGTCTTGTAGAGCATCGGACTTCCGAGCCGACTTTGCTAATCGTCGCTTGTTCTTTCTTTAATTGAAAATCAAAATAGGAACGAGTCTGTCGCTTGCTTGCCATCACAAACGACGCCGATACAGACGATAGCAACAAAAATTTCGCCAAGCTCATTCTCGCGCACCTCGACGGAGACTTCCGCGCTCGCGCCTGGAACGACAGTGAGAGGGACGGAACCTTCCGGACCGGTCGCCCATCCTCGTCACGCTGCCTGATTTATTCGCTAGTAGTTTAGTGGGTTGGCGATCATCACGAAGTGAGCGTGTTGCGAGGCTAGTAGTGGAGCTGAGTTAGTGAGCGGAGAAGAGCCTGTCCTCATTCGTGATCCTATATACTAAAAATCACCATGATGCAGCAGCAACGCAGTCAACACTCAGTTTCCAATGCGGAACTATACGCGCAGCAGCAGCAAGCCAGCAATAAGCAGGTCAGTTTTCGAAAGTCGCCGCCCGGACAGCCAGCAGCCCGACGTTCCCAGTCCAGCATGCGAGCGCTCGCAAATACGCCGCGTCACTATCCATTGTCAATGATGAATCATCCGCGAGCGCAATCTACAGGAAGAGCAGCATCGGAACCAGGCAATTCAGCATCATTTACACTGGATTACGATGATCCGGAGGAAATTACCAAAGCAATCTTGAGGCTCCGCGAGCAACGAGAGCGCGATGCGGCAGAGCGGAGTGCCTCTCGATCCATGCATCGAAGCAGCAGCTCTAGCCGACAGCCATCTAGCAGAGAACAATCGTCGTCGTCGCAGCAGCAGCAGCGACCGCCCGTCTTGGAGCCAAAGCAGTCGGTTCCGTCCAATGCCATGCGACAGCAGCAGTTGCATCAACTCCAGCACGCCATGGCGCTGCAAAAGTCGCACTCGCAGGGAAGCAGCTCGACGAATAGTCACAATCATCCGACGGGAATGGCAGCGGAGCGTCAAGGTTATGCAGCTGACCGACAGAATTATGCAACTGCCAATACTGCGCAAAAGTATCGCGCGCCGTCTCCATCGGTAGCGCAGCGGCAAGGGCCAAGTGGAGCAGTCACAAGTAATGCAGGGCAGCAACTTGCAATTAACAAGACGCTCTCGCAGCAGTCGTCTGGATCATCGGAGCAATACCAGAGCCGAGTAGCTAGTCAGCCGCCTGGCAATCATCTCAGCGGCGTTTACCGATCAAGATTCAACAATCAGCAAGCACAGCAAACGAATCATCGAGCCAGCCCCAGTCCACAAATTCGACAGCAGCAACAGCCACCGGCGTCGCGCATGGTTGATCCAAACGGAGACGAAGTTGTAGGGGCAAATACAAACAAGCGAATCGATGGACTGATGGAGGAATTGGAGGAGCTACGATTTTTTCATGAGCTCGACACTGACAATCAACCGCAGCAGCAGCAGCATCAGCAATTAACCAAAGTTCTCGGCGCCATGCGACCAGCAACGCCTTCAAGCAATGGCAATGCAAGTGTTCCGCGCGTTCCTTTAATGATTGGCGTTCCTAGTGACGGCATGAATGGAAACGGCAGCAGCAGCAATAACAAGCTACCTCCGCCACCGATCAACTTTATGGATCCGCGTGAAATAAGCAAATTGGATCGACATACACTGGAACTGGAGTCTCAAAAGATGGTGCGCTCCGTTCAGCTGCTTACTAGTGAAAAGCTGGCACTGGAGGCTGAAATGGAAGTTTTGGCGACGGACCAAACGCACAACAAGAAGCGCATCCAGCAACTGGAGCAGACTTTGACTCAAGTTAAGCAGCAGCTAGCGCTCGCCAAGAAGGAAGTGGAGGCGCTTCGCATCACCACGGTGCGGCAGTATGAAAGCAAGCTCAGCGAAAATGTTGAAAAGCTGCAGCAGACGCAAAAGCAAGTGGACGGCCTCAAGGATGAGCGCGATTCGCTTCGACTTGATTTGGAGAAGCGCAATACGCAGTTGAACGAACTAAAGCATCGGTCCAAATCGGAGTTGCAGGAGGAAAAAGAGGCGGCGCAGGCGCGAGAGGCCGTCTTGGAGTTGCAGCTTGCCGAAGTTATCAATACCGTCGAGGAGCTTAAGTTGAAAATTAAGCGAAAGGACGATGAGGTGGAGGAGCTGCGACTGCAGGTGCAAAATGCGCGGGAGGTACTTGTTATTGCCAAGAAGCAGCACGAGTCTGCTCACCAGGCCGAGCTGCAGGCGCTACAGGAACAAGTAGCCGCGGCAGAGTCAAAGTATCAGCGAGCGATTGACGAGCGAGAACAGGTGCAGCGGCATTTGGAATCGCAAGAAAAACAGCTCGAAAGCGTTCGCCAGCAAGCTGAAGAGCAAGCGACTCTAATTTCCAAAATGACGGAACGACTCGATGACATCCATGAAGAATATCGTCAAAAGTTTGGTGAGCTGAAGGAGACGTATGAAGCCAAAGAGAAGCGACGTCTGAACGAAATGGTTGTTAGTCAGTCCAAGCAAGTCGAAGAATACGAGCGAAGGCTGCTCTCAATGCAGCAGCAACTAACTATGGCAACGGACCGGCACCACACTGAAATACGTCAAAAGGACGTCGATATTGAGACCAAGCTAGAGCGCGAGCGTAGAAAGGTTCGGGAGCAGATGGAAGACGAACATCGGCGGGCGACGGAGCGATTGGGATTTGACCTAGAGGCGACAAAGAGAGATTACGAGGACGCCGAAACGGAGCGTCAACGCCTACGTGAAGCACTTGCTGCCCCCAACAAGGAGCATATGGAGGCGCAAAGGTCATGGGAAGAAAAGGACGTCCGACAGCAGCAAGAGATTTGCCGTCTCCGTCAACAGATGGAGCGATTGACCAGCGAATCGTCTGATAAGGAGTCGAGAATACTGGAATTGACAATCAAGATGGCCGATCGTACCAAGAAACACGAAGAGCGAATTAATGACATGGAGAATCAGCACGCGACGAGCCTTTTAGCAAGGGATGAGGTAATTGCCGAACAGAAACGAAAGCTGCGCGGATCCGACTTGGCTATCAAAAGTGAGCTTTCTCGACAGGAGACTGAGTTCAGAGATTCAAAAAGCCTCCTGGAGACGCGCATCGCGGAGCTGGAGACTGAATTGGAGCATGCTACAACTTCCCTTGAACTATCTAAACGAAGTCTTCAAAGCGCTGAGCTGACAAGTTACGAACTTGCATCTCTTACTGCCAAATTGGAACGACTCACATCGGAGCTGGATAGCGAGCGTACAACGCACGAAAGCACAGATGCTGCGTTACGAACTGAAATCCTTGCTTTGGAGAGCAAACTGGGATCGAGCGAGTCCAAGCTCAAAGCGAAGCTTGCTGTCATTGACGACTTGGAAGCGACCATGAGAAAGCACTCTGAGTCCCATGCCTGTCTCTTGCGCGACACCCAGAAGCAGTTTGAATCCTTGCAGCAGAACTTTGACGAAAACCAAGAGCAGTTAGTAGACGCGCGTTCTAAGGTTGAAGCCCAGGCATTGGAACTCGCAGATCTTAGCAGGCAAAGGCGCGAGTTAGATTTTAAGGCAGAGAGCGCAGACTTAGCCGCCAGTGAGCTTTCGACCAAGGTGCGAGTGCTAGAGCAGTCGCTAGAAGTGCAGATGCGCATCTATGATGAGTTCAGAATCAAAAGTGACAAAAATATGGAGAGCGTGCAAAGCTCTTTTGCCGTTGAAAAACTTGCATTGGAGTCGAGAATTGCGGAACTTGAATCATGTGAAAAAATTCTTCGCCAGGAGAATGACGAGTTGCAAGAATCTTGCGATGTCATTGAAGCCAACATCCACAAATTACGCACCGTTAATGAAGGATTGGAGGCCAAAGCTGAACAATTGGCGAAAGCACTAGAGGATATTGCTGACCTGAGAAAGATGTTGACAACCAAGGATGATGAGATCATCCAGTCAGGCTTGGACTTGTCCAACGTCAGACATAAGCTTGACATTGCGCTGCAGACTATTGAAGAATACGAGAGCAAAATTGATCAAACAAATCATGTGACCGTCGACCTTCAAAAACAAGCGCAGCAGGCCAGTCAAGTATCGGACCGCTATGCTAGTACCGCGAAAGAGCTTCAATCGAGAATCGAGTCGGAACAGAATGAAAAGAGGCTTCTCCATGATGAATTACAAGTCATGAAAAAGAAACTCAAAGAAAAGGAAAAGGAGCTCGAGGAAATGTCCGAGCTTGCGATGGAGACGACTCAAGCCATAGCGTCTCGTGATTCGCTCAGCGAGCAGGTCGACCAATTGAAGTCGCAGCTCGAGGCGAAGACACTGCGAATCATTGAGCTTGAGCAAGCGAACGAGCGGAGTATTTTCCAGTCGAAAAAAATAGAAGAGGTTCATGTGCTGAAGGCGACAGAGATTAAGACCCTCGAAGACCGTATTATCGAGCTGGAAGTACTGGCTAGCACTCGCAAGAAGCAGCTTGACAAGATTGAAACTGAACTAGACGAGAGGTCAATGCAATTGGCTCAGTTGCAGCAAAAGCATTCAGAGCGGGATATCGCACACAAGGAAGCGGTCTCTGAACTTTGTAACTCTAAAGCGGCGGCTGAAGCGCAAATACGAGCACGTGACGCGGAACTGGTTATGCATGTTGAGCAAATTGAAAGATTGGAGAGAAGTTTGCTTGAAATCCGAGAAAAAGAAGCGCAGGCAACGACGCTTAATGAAGAACTCAGAGCCAAGCTTCGTCATGCCGAGTCCGATATTAGGGAAAAGGTACAGCGGCTCAATGATCTTGCAGTTAGCGATGGCTTATCGTCGCAGCTACAAACAGAGGTACAGCAACTCACTAGGACCAAATCAGCGCTGGAGGCGAAGATCCGTCGGCTTAAAGAAGAGCAAGACGAGCGCGAGGAGCATGTCCGACAAGCTGCTGAGCGCTCGTCAAACCAGATCTTGGAGCTTCAAATGCAGGTTGAAGACCTCACTGCTGCGAAGACGTCGTTGCGTTCAAAACTAACGGAAGCCGAGAAAGAGCTTGAAAAGACGGTTGACTCTCTTCGCTCCGCTACTAGCTTGCACTCCGCGGACATGGCCAGTCTCAATCTACGCCTGGCTGAGCAGCTAGATGCAAAGAACCAGCTTGCGGCAAAAGTGGACGACTTAGAATCAAAACTGACTTTGTCAAAAGAGATGTCTCAGCTGGCAATTGAAAAGGAGAAGATGATTGAGAACTTGCAAGTGCAGGTGGACGAGGCAGCGAAGGATAATCGATCCTTGAAGCTCCGGATCGGGGATGTAGAAACGGAACTTGATCGCAAGGAAAAGCAAATAAAGGAAGTTGTGAATCGGTATAGCCAAGAGGTGGCAGTCCTGAGCGACAAGCTCGAAGATCAAACGAAAGAATGCAGGAATTTGCAAAAAGAACTCGACCATTTCAAGAGCAAAACTGAGTCTGCGTCTGATGCGTCAAATGAGAGTAAAACGCTCAGGGACCGTATTGCATCTATGGAGAAGGCGATAGATGTTGAACGAGCACTCACGCGTGATGCAGAAAAGGCAAAAAAGCGAGTTGAGAAGGAACTCGCCACCACCGAGAGCAGCAAGCATGATCTTCAAGAACGATTTGAAAAGGTCAGCAGCGAGCGCAACGAAGTCATTGCTGCCCTGGAGGAAGTCATTCATGAAGTGCAAAGCCGCGAGGATGAAATCGACACACTTGCTGATGCTTTGAGAAGGCGCGAGGAGGAACTAGAGCATGCCAGAATGTTCACAAGCAAGGCGCTTTCATCAGCACAAGAGATTAAGGCAAAGTATAAGGACAGGAGCGCTAGCTCGGATAATGGCCGTCATGCTGAGCTTGAGGATCAGGTGGCATCTCTGACCGCTGCTCTTGGCCAGATGAAAAAGAACAACTACAGTCTGCAGCGAAAACTTGCGCGGCTGGAAGAAGAACTGACGCAGAAGGAAGGCGAGTATTCAGAGCTCAAAGTCCGCATGGGTAGCTCAACCAAATCGCAAACAGGGGATGAAGCTGATCGATATGTAGCAAAAAGCCACCCTGGAGAACCTCCAGCATGTACCATTATCGAGAGTGCATCAACTGCAGCCTCCACCATGAGCGGTGGAACTCAAGCCCTTGACTCTCCCTCACGATCACTCGCATTCACGGAATCCATGTCTGATGTTGGAGCGGATCCTTGGGGAATGCAACCTTTTAGTAATAGCAGCTCCGATTCAAGTGATAACAGCACATCCTTTGCTGGTGTCCGCGCGGAACTTGGTGAGAAGAAGTCAACGGAACGGAATGCTTTGCGCAAGTATGTTCGCAACCGCTACATGAATGCCAAGTCTGTCTCAAATTCGTAGCTAATACAATGCACAATAAGTAGACAGCGCAAGGCTGATATATAAACGATAGTTTAGGGGGTTACTTGTTTTATTCACGAAGTCTAAAACGATTAGTTGACGGACTAAGTTGTCAAGGTAAATCGGCGCTGCTGAGTCGCCATTTGAGCTGGCCTAATTGGAATGGACAGAAACGTCTCGGTAGGCAAAGCTAGACGATACCCTTATTCCGCCCCTGCTTGAGTCGTTTGGGCGATGTACGCTCGACAGCAGTCCCAGTTTACGTTGACAACTCACTCTCTCAGCTAATTGTTTTAGACTCAGTGAACCAATTCATCATCAAGTATGCATTGCTCATCCCGTCTGCATTCGATCAAAGTCAGACGCAGCAGTCCTGGCAGATGACGCATAAATCTGCTGCTGTAGCGCCCAAATCGATTGCCTCGCATCGTTTGGCGCACAAGCTGGAACCATCCTCGCCCTATCCGCATCATACGGCGCATCCAATCCCAAGCATACAGGCGGCGGCGACCCCGTCGGTCGATTCTGCTCATCCCGCCAAACAAGGCAGTCATAGCAACGGGCAGCCGCTCCATGCTCGGCCAATGTCTTTTTAGTATACCAAACGACAAAAGTCCCATCGTCCTCTTCACTCATGGTGATACTATAGTAGCGAGCATCGCCAAATCGACCCGACGGAAACACTTCACCCGTCAATGGGCATACAAAGACCGACGTCCACTTTAATTCGTGCGGTGGTCCGTGGTTGTGCCAAGTCACGTAAAAGTCCTGCGAAATCACCTTGCGACGCGGCGCACGGCCGTAGAGAGCGTGCAACGCGCCCTTTGGCGCAAATCCTGGAGTCGATGGGTTTGACATGTTTGCAGGAGGAGGCGGCGGTGGAGGCGGTGGCATTTTGCCAAACTGTGGTGGCATGGGCGGCGGCGGTGGAGGAGGAGGTGGCGGCGGAGGAGCTTGCCGGGGTGGCGGCGGAGGCGGAGGCGGAGGCATGAACGAAAAGCCTTTCGCTGCACTTGCTGCTGGATTCGTAAAGCCCTTGAACGGCGGTGACATTGGAGGTTCACTAAAGTGTGGCGCCGTATTAAAAGCACTCGCAGCACCTGTAGACTTGCTAAACATAGACGAGGCATCGCTCGACGCAGCAGTCGTCATGCTAGCAGTCGTTCTCGTCTCGTTGGAAATGTAGGTTGCCGCTTCGTCGTCTTCGTCATCCATGAACGCATCTTCTTCATACTGACGCTTCTTGAGCAGCGACTGGGACTGAGGAGAGAACTGCGGCTCTTGCTGTGGCGAAAGTGTCTTTGGATGCTGCTCTTGCGTCGGGGTCGGGGATTGAACATTGGCCGGCTCGACACCTTTCACGTCGCTGCTCTTCTTTCCACGTAGCCAGAATGGAAGAGTATCTTCATCCGTAAGATGTTGCTTACTCTTCCAGTCTCTGGAATAATCAAAGCCTTGGCTCATCGTGGCAAATGTTGTTCTTTGGTGGAGTCGTAGAAAGAGTTTGGCTACTAGCTGAGAATTCCCACAAATAGCTTTGCAAGGCGACGTTGAATACGATATATACAATACGTAACGTATATATCGTATTCACCAACCTCACAAAGATGACTTTGCAGGAATTCTCCGCCGAGAAGCGTGATTTGGAAAAAGTGATGGCCCATCATGGTCGCGCGCTTCGTTCCGGTTTTCGTGTAGTTGTGAGTACCGGTAGGACCTGTGATTGGAATCGCCAAAAATGCGACGAAAAACGGACATCCACGCTGAAGGAGTTGCGACGCCTTTGTTCGACGGGCAGTCGTCCTTCATACTTGCGCCACTGCTCCTGCTGTACATTTGCATTCTATATACACAACATGGTCATTCGTAGCGATCTAAAAGTGGAGCTAGTTGATGCGGAATCCAAGAAACCCTTCAAAGAACATGAGAAGGACGGCAACATTTACGTAGAAGTCGAGCCAGACATGGACTACTTCATTGCCATTCGTCGGGTAAGCACGCAAATACCCTCGACAATCGTTACATATATGATTGTTGATGGTACGTGTCTTGGATACGAACAGTGGCATTTACCAAACACGCCACATCAAGTTCATCGAGGATTTTGGAGCCGCGTTAATGGACAAGGACAGGACATTGCGCTACAATTTACCAAGCCCCGGCCAAGTAATCCAGGTACGGGATACGAAGGAATCACTGGAAAAGTGGAAGTTCGTTTGTTTGAAGGCATCCCAGAAGGCATACTGCTCGACTATGATTTCATTGATAGTGTCGACCCAGATCCGACCTTGGAGGGAGAGAGGGCAAATATTAGCGAAAAGAAGTTTTTGTTATCAGAAAAAGGATATTTTACAAGCATGAGCGAGTTTACTGGTGCTAAGACAGTGTCAGATGCATATTCTCCGGGAAAGTTTATTGACTCGATAACGCTACATTATTGCACGGCGGTCGGCTTGATTGAGGTTGGTGTTCTCCCAAAGCCGCAGCCATGGGATTATCATCGTATGAAGTTTCCCGTTCGTGCCGGTCAGCAAACTGCTTTGCACAAGCCGATGAAGCATCCGCGCTTGGAGAAGTTGATTGAAGTGGTTGATCTGTGATCTGACGGACGAGGCAGAACCTGAACGATTCACGTGGTAGGACGAGAGGTGTTATAGCGTCGTTTTTTACGTAGCAGTTTTAGCTCTGTGTCGACGAACAAGAACATATTTGATGGATACACTTTAACTATTGTTTACGCCTGGTAATTTTAACGCGGATGAGTGTGCGAGCGTTTGTATCGAAGGCAGCCGAAAAATTGCGTTGCGACAGTGTGGCAGAACCAAGCTTAACTTAAAAGGGAATAGCGGTGCGGTCTATTCTCATCGTCCGACGGAACTGTAACAGCATGTGGATTGCGGTCCAACGCAAAGACAAGCGTGGTGAATCCCATGAGGAACTCTAGTAGTCAATGAAAGTTGTCTCGGTCCCATGGGATTGGTGACGGGACTGGGATTTATCCTTTGTGTTCTCGTACACGCTGTCGACGGTAGCTTGGTCATTTGTTGAGATTTCTTCATTTGCGAGCAGCATCACATTGAGCAGGCGACCAGGTCGCGGAAATTCTGAAAGTGACTGCGATTAAGAACACCCATTGTGCGAGCAAACATCAGTATCATGGTCGTCCGCAGCGGCTTCCAGGTGGACCTAGTCGACGCTGAAACAAAGAAACCCTTCAAGGAGCATGAAAAAGACGGCAAAGTTTATGTTGAAGTCGAACCAGATACGGATTACTTTATCGCAATCCGCCGGATCACCCAGGAAGGATTTCCAAAAATTTTGAGTTTGTATAGCGTTGATGGCAAGAAGCTTGATTATCACCAACCACACGACGAAATCGATGCCGAAACATTTTACCAAGGAATTTGGAGTCGCATCGACGGGAAAGATCAGATCAAAGCCTTGCGCTTCGCCAAGCCAAGTCCGGCCGAAGCTGGAAAGGGTTACGAAGGCAACACCGGATTTGTTGAAATCAAGCTGTATGAAGCCATTTTTGAGGGCGTCGAGCCAGTTATCGATCACATATCCAGCGTGGAACTGCATCCATCTGTGGATGCTGCTCGTGCTTCCAGCAAGAAGAAATTCCTTCTCACTAAAGCTGGAACCTCGACTATCTTTGATGACACGAAAAGTGATACCATGAGCTGGTACAGTAAGGGAAAAGAATTTGACCGTATATCTTTCAACTACTGTTCGGCTCTTGGATTGATTTTAGCTGGTGTGCTTCCGAAACCCGACCTTTGGACCTGGCAGCGCATGAAGCATCCGGCTCCATCGGGACAGCTTACGGCTCCGTTCAAGAAGATGCGACACAAAGACAAAGTCATTGAAGTTGTTGATCTGACTGATGAAGATGCGCTTCCTATCTTTACCTGGTGATGACCCTTTCGGTATACGTCAAATTCTCGCACGGGCCTTGCAATTATAACTATGTAATGAAGAAAATGATGGTATGGTACTTGTATCACCGTTATGCACTGTATACGATAGGTACCAGCATTTTTTTGGCGATGTATGTTGTATTCCCTGGCTTACTGTCGCAACGAAAACTACTGCGACAAAGGTGTCTCGCCAAGCGCGCCATGCCAATAAAATCATTGGATCACCAGTAAATTGCAACACTTCACCTTTCAAGCTCCTCGCTGTTATCATCATGGTCATCCGTAGCGGCTTTGAAGTGCAGCTTGTTCATGCCGATTCCAAGCTCCCATTCAAGGAGCATGAAAAGGATGGCAAGATATATGTCGAGGTGGAGCCAGACGCCGAGTATTTCATTGCCATTCGTCGCCTCAACAACACGGGGCCACCTGCGATTGTTTCTCAATACTCTATTGACGGCAAGAGACTAAATTACTCTCGGGCCCTTTCAGAAAAGGCTGAATTTACGTATGATGGTATTTATAGTCAAATGAACGGCAAAAGCTCTACCGTTACGGTTCGCCAAGCCTCGACTAGCTGCGAACGGAAATGGGTATGAGGGAGGCATGGGCAACGTGAAGATTAATCTTACTGAAGGAATTTATAAAGGAGATATACCATGCGTGGATACTACCTCTTCGTTTGAGTCAAGTTACTCAGCAACGGGAAACATAAGCACGTGCAAAAAGAAATTCCTTCTTAGTGAACCTGGCCACTCTACGCGAAAGACGCCGGTTGCCCATGTTTCTAGACACTTCATTCCAGGTCGCGATATTGAAACCATCACGCTGAACTACTGCTCGGCTGTCGGATTAACGGATGTTGGCGTCATCCCCAAGCTTTCATTGTGGGCCGGCCAGCGCATGGTTCGACCGGCTCCTGCCGGACAACTCTGCGCTCCATCTTCAATGGTGAGCGATCCGGCCGATGCGACCAAAGAAATTGAACTCTTCGATTTGACTGATGAGAGTGTTCTTACAATGAAAAAGTAGGAGTAACTTTATCATTCGCTTGTTGCGATGCAAGCGATTCAGAATTCAGTGCCTTTTATCACTAAAAATGGCGAGGCAAATACATCTAGGCAAAATGTATGTAATTCGTAAATCCATTTTATCAAACGACTTTAATCGTAGTCACTACCTACTCGACGGGATCAACGCAATCCAAGCTTCTCGCGAAACGCGACATTGTCAACGTTGGCTTCAATCCATCGTCGCAGGGGTAGCGCCGAAGGGACGAGCTTCATCGTCTTGGCGATCGAATGACGCTGCTTGACCGCATCAGTATGTGCCATGTAGGCAAACATTTGACCCAAGTCCTTCATATACGTGTCACGCGGTTCCAAGTAGCTGGTGACATCCTCGGTCTCGAGTCGCATGGGTGAGTCGTGAGTTTCATCGGTTTCGCCTTGCATAAAGACTTCATTGATCATGTCCTTTACTTCACTGATCGTGACAAAGTCAGTCACCAAACCTATCTCATGGCCTGCATAGACTTGATAGCTGTCAAAGACATTGGCCACGGCGGGGCCCAAGTCGTCAATGCTCATGCACATGACCTTGGTGTCATTTTTGAGCGGCAGCGTGAGAACATACTTGTCCCCTCCATCGTCGCTAGTGCGCTTCTCAATGCGATCAAAGAACAGCTCAGAGTAGCAAGGCATGAGAATGTAAGTGACACTGAGCTTTTTCGTCCGAGCATACGCAGCCGCACGTGCCTTGGCATCCAGCTGCGCGACCGAAGGCGACGCCATTCCCAAACCAAAGACGCGATTCATTTCCTCCACCGATTCAAACGTCGAAAAGACCAAATGCTTGACCGTTTGGGAAGCCTCGCAGGCATCAATCACGTTTCGTGCGTGTCGCTCCTCCGTTTCCATGTCGCCGCCAGCCTCTTCGTAGAAATCAGTCACTAAAAAGGCGCCTTCCGTTCCATTGACGGCAGCTAGACAAGACTCCATGTTGTCAAAGTCGGCAAACACTATCTCAATCCGACTCGGATCCAGCGCCACGAGTTGCTTCGCAGCTGCTCCATTCACATGGCGCGTCGTTGCTCGAATCTTATATCGCTTGCGCGAGTCATTGAGCAATCCCTTGACAACAGATCGTCCTTCTGGACTTGTTGCTCCAAAGACTGTAACGGAATGAATATCGGGCGAATCCAACGTCAAACCGACGCGTTGAAAGGCAGTCGCATCCGAGTGTGTCAAGAGCCAATCCTTGAACGTTTGTGGTTTTCGCGGAAAGGCAGCAGCATACGTACCTTCCAGGTCGTGGCGAAGCGCGCGTGGATCTCCAAGAAAGGTAAACATTTGCGCCATGGCTGGTGCCTGCGGAAAGGGCAAAGCCGAAACTTCTTCTGGTGACAGTGGATTGTAGACCACATCCTTTCCGTACAAGTCACTGAACTCCAAGGCAACCGCGTCCATGCTAATGCGTTCGCTCGCGAGGCGAAGGTTGACGCCTTCGTATTCGTCTGGTTTGGCAAAAATGTTGGCTGACATGCAATAGAGGTGGACGCGGACGCGAGCAACATGAGAGATGAGCGACGCTTTAAACACTTGTAGGAATCACCCATTTCCATTCACTTACGAACAATATACGCCAGATCCGAAGCTCCCATCATGTCAATTGAATTCGTCCCGTCTCCAAAGCATGCATTCAGCTGCCACTGCGTCTTGGATTCATCCGGCAATGGCGCAAAGAATCCCAAGAATGCCGAGTAGAAGAATGGCATGGTCAGCAGAGTCAGTTTGAGGTTTGAAATGTTCTTTAAATATTCCATTCCGTATTCCCCGCCTCGTCCCTTGGACGTATAGTGAGGTACAATGGATCCATCATCCAGCGGATCAATCCACAAGTCGCCCGTCGCTTCCAAAATCTCGCGGTTCAACTTTTGCACATTGTCGCGCGTACTCATGACAACATGACGCGCAATACCATCCTGCTCATAGGCTTGCTTGAGTAAGTGAAAGAATTCAACAATCACTTGGTATTCGGCAGCGGCAGCGTCGGAACATCCGCTCGTTTGCCCAACTTCGGAAGGAAGCTCCGTCGTTGTCACAAAGAATATGCAGGTCGCCTTGGTTGTTAACAAAGCCTGCAATACGTCGTCGGGATTTTGAACGTCTCCCGTGTATAGCGTGGCGCCGAGCGCGTCGGTGAGGTAGGCGTCGTGCGTTTCGCGCGTGAATCCAAAGGTTGTCACGTTGCTGTCCGTCATGCCTTCGACGACGGCGCGGCCTTGCTCGCCGGATGCGCCAAAGACGAGGCAGACTGGAGGCGACTTTGATAATGCTGTAGAAGTTGAAGTGTTCATGGTTATATTCTTGTCTTTGCTGTATAATGAAGCTTGTCAAGTTGCTTGTCGTTCGCGTTGTGTTGTGTGAAGGCATGAATGATGAAGGCTCTCGTGCGAACCACTCCTCTGTGATCGATGATCTTTGAAAACCGTCGTCGGTGCGGTTGAAAGCGATCCATAGGGATTCGGAGAAGGATTCGGCTTCGCATCAAGATTCTTTGCGTTTTCAGCTACTGAATGACCACCAACTTGCAGTCAAACATGGTTGGCATCAACCATGGGCTCCACGCTATACGTATGGTGGACTTACAAAATGCATTATAGACCCTTTTATGTAGCTGTACTCGTACAACTAACGTCCCTGTCTGCTTGTAGACGCTGGAAAGAGCTCCATGCTTTGACAAACATCCCTGTGTTGGTACAGAATGGGTTGTAAATCATTCATTAGACAGCCCAGCAATGCATACCATCTTAAAGCGCAGCCTAGAAAATGATGTTGGCCCCATTCTTGTGAGATTTTGGTGCATACATGGCTTGATGCATAGGCACTTGAATGTCAAGGCATCTGCAGGTTGCGACTGGTGAGAAGTCTACTGAGACACATTGCAGTCTACTGAGACACCAGCCAGTCAACTCATCTTGTAGCGCACCTGAAATAAGGAATGTTAGCACCATTCTTGTATGATTTGAGCATACCGGTACACATGGCTCAAGGTATGGGCATTTGAAAGGCATGGCAGCTGCAGGCTGAGACTGGTGACTTGCTAGCAACAATCACATTGCAGTCCTGGAGACACTAGGCAGTCAACCTTTCTTGTACAGCACCTGAATTAAGCATGTTAGCACCATTCTGGCTTGATTTGGGTGAACACATGGCTCTAAGTGTGGGCGTTTCGGCATCCGCGGGCTGAGACTGGTGACAAGTTGTCACCAAATACATTGCCATCCCCTGAGACACCAGCCAAGCCTACAATCTTGTAGCGCAGCCTGAATAATGATGTTGGCACCATTCTGGTGTATTTTGGGCACCTACAGGGCTTGCTGTAGGGGCGTTTGAATGTCACGGCATCTGCGGGCTGAGACTGGTGACAAGTTGTCACCAATCACATTGCAGTCTGCTGAGACACCAGCCAAGCCTACCATCTTGTAGCGCAGCCTGAATAATGATGTTGGCACCATTCTGGTGTATTTTAGGCACCTACATGGCTTGCTGTGGGGGTGTTTGAAAGTCACGGCATCTGCAGGCTGAGACTGGTGACAAGTTGTCACCAAATACATTGCCATCCCCTGAGACACCAGCCAAGCCTACCATCTTGTAGCGCTGCCTGAATAATGATGTTGGCACCATTCTGGTGTATTTTGGGGACCTACAGGGCTTGCTGTAGGGGCGTTTGAATGTCACGGCATCTGCGGGCTGAGACTGGTGACAAGTTGTCACCAATCACATTGCCATCTCCTGAGACACCAGCCAAGCCTACCATCTTGTAGCGCAGCCGAAATAATGATGTTGGCACCATTCTGGTGTATTTTGGGCACCTACAGGGCTTGCTGTAGGGGCGTTTGAATGTCACGGCATCTGCGGGCTGAGACTGGTGACAAGTTGTCACCAAATACATTGCCACCCCCTGAGACACCAGCCAAGCCTACCATCTTGTAGCGCAGTCTAAATTAGGATGTTGGCACCATTCTGGTGTATTTTGGGCTCCTACAGGGCTTGCTGTAGGGGCGTTTGAATGTCACGGCATCTGCGGGCTGAGACTGGTGACAAGTTGTCACCAATCACATTGCAGTCTGCTGAGACACCAGCCAAGCCTACCATCTTGTAGCACAGCCTGAATAATGATGTTGGCACCATTCTGGTGTATTTTAGGCACCTACATGGCTTGCTGTGGGGGTGTTTGAAAGTCACGGCATCTGCAGGCTGAGACTGGTGACAAGTTGTCACCAAATACATTGCCATCCCCTGAGACACCAGCCAAGCCTACCATCTTGTAGCGCAGCCTGAATAACGATGTTGGCACCATTCTGGTGTATTTTGGGCACCTACAGGGCTTGCTGCAGGGGCATCTGAATGTCACAACATCTGTGGGCTGAGACTGGTGACAAGATGTCACCAAATACATTGCCATCCCTTGAGACACCAGCCAAGCCCACCATCTTGTAGCGCAGCCTGAATAATGATGTTGGCACCATTCTGGTGTATTTTAGGCACCTACATGGATTGCGGCGGGGGCGTTTGAAAGTCACGGCATCTGCGGGCTGAGACTGGTGACAAGTTGTCACCATATACATTGTCATCCCCTGAAACACTAGCCTAGCCTACCATCTTGTAGCGCAGCCGGAAATAGGATGTTGGCACCATTCTGGTGTATTTTGGGCTCCTACAGGGCTTGCTGTAGGGGCTTTGAAATGTCACGGCATCTGCGGGCTGAGACTGGTGACAAGTTGTCACCAAATACATTGCCATCCCCTGAGACACCAGCCAAGCCTACCATCTTGTAGCGCTGCCTGAATAATGATGTTGGCACCATTCTGGCGTATTTTGAGGACCTACAGGGCTTGCTGTAGGGGCGTTTGAATGTCACGGCATCTGCGGGCTGAGACTGGTGACAAGTTGTCACCAATCACATTAAAGTCTGCTGAGACACCAGCCAAGCCTACCATCTTGTAGCGCAGCCTGAGGCACCTACATGGATTGCGGTGGGGGCGTTTGAATGTCACAGCATCTGCGGGCTGAGACTGGTGACAAGTTGTCACCAAATACATTGTCATCCCCTGAAACACTAGCCTAGCCTACCATCTTGTAGCGCAGATGAATAATGATGTTGGCACCATTCTGGTGTATTTTGGGCTCCTACAGGGCTTGCTGTAGGGGCTTTGAAATGTCACGGCATCTGCGGGCTGAGACTGGTGACAAGTTGTCACCAAATACATTGCCATCCCCTAAGACACCAGCCAAGCCTACCATCTTGTAGCGCTGCCTGAATAATGATGTTGGCACCATTCTGGTGTATTTTGGGGACCTACAGGGCTTGCTGTAGGGGCGTTTGAATGTCACGGCATCTGCGGGCTGAGACTGGTGACAAGTTGTCACCAATCTCATTGCAGTCTGCTGAGACACCAGCCAAGCCTACCATCTTGTAGCGCAGCCTGAATAACGATGTTGTCACCATTCTGGTGTATTTTAGGCACCTACATGGATTGCGGTGGGGGCGTTTGAATGTCACGGCATCTGCGGGCTGAGACTGGTGACAAGTTGTCACCAAATACATTGTCATCCCCTGAAACACTAGCCTAGCCTACCATCTTGTAGCGCAGCCTGAATTAGGATGTTGGCACCATTCTGGTGTATTTTGGGCACCTACAGGGCTTGCTGTAGGGGCGTTTGAATGTCACGGCATCTGCGGGCTGAGACTGGTGACAAGTTGTCACCAAATACATTGCCATCCCCTGAGACACCAGCCAAGCCTACCATCTTGTAGCTCAGCCTGAATAATGATGTTGGCACCATTCTGGTGTATTTTGGGGACCTACAGGGCTTGCTGTAGGGGCATTTGAATGTCACGGCATCTGCGGGCTGAGACTGGTGACAAGTTGTCACCCATCACATTGCAGTCTGCTGAGACACCAGCCAAGCCTACCATCTTGTAGCGCAGCCTGAATAATGATGTTGGCACCATTCTGGTGTATTTTAGGCACCTACATGGCTTGCTGTGGGGGTGTTTGAAAGTCACGGCATCTGCAGGCTGAGACTGGTGACAAGTTGTCACCAAATACATTGCCACCCCCTGAGACACCAGCCAAGCCTACCATCTTGTAGCGCAGTCTAAATTAGGATGTTGGCACCATTCTGGTGTATTTTGGGCTCCTACAGGGCTTGCTGTAGGGGCGTTTGAATGTCACGGCATCTGCGGGCTGAGACTGGTGACAAGTTGTCACCAATCACATTGCCATCTCCTGAGACACCAGCCAACGCCACCATCTTGTAGCGCAGCTGAAATAATGATGTTGGCACCATTCTGGTGTATTTTGGGCACTTACAGGGCTTGCTGTAGGGGCGTTTGAATGTCACGGCATCTGCGGGCTGAGACTGGTGACAAGTAGTCACCAAATACATTGCCATCCCCTGAGACACCAGCCAAGCCTACCATCTTGTAGCGCAGCCTGAATAAGGATGTTGGCACCATTCTGGTGTATTTTGGGCTCCTACAGGGCTTGCTGTAGGGGCATTTGAATGCACGGCATCTGCGGGCTGAGACTGGTGACAAGTTGTCACCAAATACATTGCCATCCCCTGAGACACCAGCCAAGCCTACCATCTTGTAGCGCAGCCTGAATAATGACGTTGGCACCATTCTGGTGTATTTTGGGCACCTACAGGGCTTGCTGTAGGGGCGTTTGAATGTCACGGCATCTGCGGGTTGAGACTGGTGACAAGTTGTCACCAAATACATTGCCATCCCCTGAGACACCAGCCAAGCTAATACCCTTGTAGCGCAGCCTGCAAAATATTGTTAGGCATCTGCGGGTGGCATTTCAAATTACAAAAGAATGGTGCCAAAATCATATTTAGGCTGCGCTACAAGATGGTATGTATGTCTGGTGTCTATGTAGACTGCAATGTGACTGGACAGATGCCTTGACATTCAGTATCCTATAGATCAAGCCATGTAAACACTTAAAACACATAATAAGGGTGACAACATCATAATCCGGGCTGCGCTACAAGATGGTGCGCCTGGTTGGTGTCTCAATAGACTGCAGTGTGCCTGGTGACAACTTTTCGCCAGTCTCTACACATCATGGTCGCTATATGAACATTTTGAATGGTTAGACACCTGCTGGCTGAGACTGGTGTGAAGGTGATGTTCCATGCTATGTAAGCAATGTTAAATTTACGACCATTGAAAGAGACTTTTCCATTTACATTCCCGCATAAGAATGCCAAAGTCCTTCTGTTAAAAACATGTATAGTTTACGCGTATGTGGTTCATACGTAACGTTTACTCCTGATGCTAACTTCGCATCGAAATGGGAGTCGAAGACGAAACGCTGCCAGCTGGACTCGTCTTTTCGCGCGCCGACAAATGCAACGACTCTCCAAAGGTTCGAAAAGCAGCCAGCTGGTCCGCCAAACTATCCGCCAAATCGCCAGGCTTAGGTTGGGTTGTGCTTTCGAATAGTTGGAGGCGATTGGTAGATTTGAGTTGGTGCGCAAAGGATGCCACGCTAGCAGATTCGTCCAAATTGGCATGGTGCGGGTGGCTGGCATGGCCACCAGAAGTTGATCCTCCCGACTTGTTGTGAGTGTAGTTGCTAGACGTTGCATCAACGGCAAAAGGCATGTCTTCCGATAGATAATCTTCCGTTTGCGGCGCCAATGCCGTCGAAAAGAGCATGCTGTGTGCGCTAGCACCACCAAGGCGAAAATCGAGTGGTAATAAAGAGTTAGCATTTGCTCCAAGTGAGAGTGATGCCATCATGGATCCCTGCACGTGACGATGCGTTTGAAATGGACTCGAATGTAGAAGATCTAAAGAGGTAATAGGCGGAACGACTTTCTCGTAGTCATATTTATCGCCCGTCAGGGTCTTTGCATGCTTTTGCTCCGGAGTTCTTGACACTGTTTGACCATCAGCATGAGTATGTTGCTGCTGCTGCTGCTGCTGCTGCTGCTGCAGAAACGCCACTGGCCGCGGCTGAAAGGGTGGCGTGCTCATGAGATTGCGCGGAGGCATGAGAAACGGCGGGGACGCCGTGCCTCCTAAAAAAGCTTCACCAGGTGGCGTCGACGCTAGTGGAGTCGCTCCTGATAGCCAAGGACTATGACGATGCTGGGGACTAGCCGAAATGGGACGCATCCCACTTGACGTTGCCTCAGCAGCAGAGACGTCGGAAGGTGATCGCTCAAACGTCGTCGGTTTCGTCTGCGAGGGATGAATCGCTTGCCATGGTATATGGTTATTGTAGGCATATCCGTATTCGCCTTGCTTGGACGTAGGGCCAGCTGCAGTAGTGGTAGTCGCATTTGTCGGTGTATTCGCAGCCTTGCTTGCTTGCTCGATCAAATGAGGAGGCATTTGATGCAAAGCTGCTCGTCGCATTTCGTTTTGCTCCCTTCCTTCATCGTTCATCATCATCATGAGCGAAAGTCCACTCAAAACTCGTTCGGGAGGATTCACTGGAACTGTCTGCGATGAGACGGGCGAAGAAGATGCATGCGCACCAAGCACCGTGTGGCGGCGCTGAAGCAATGCGCGTTGCTGGTCTTGTTGATGCTGTTGCGGCTGTCCCTGTTCCTGCACAGGGTAACTTTGCCGGTGTACTTGCTGCTGCTGCTGCTGCTGCTGCTGCTGGTGCTGGTTACTCGCAACTTGATGATGACGGGACGGATCAAAGGTCGTCCCAAATCGAGACGGCGGATAGTTGGCCATGCCTCCATACTCTGGCGCCGACTGCGGCACCATATGCTTCTTGCTCGCAGTTTCATCCTCCAGATTGGTCGTATTGCGGCGCTGCAACTCTCGATGCTTTCTCTCGTCCACTCGTTGATGAATTGGAATGGACGCAGTCGCTTGACGAAACGAAACAACATTCGCAGTGGATCTGGTAGGTAGGAGGGCATCCACCGTTCGCTGTGGTGCGTGGTAAACCCTCCAATTCAATTCTCCATAGGGCGTCACGACACTGCTCGACGGCTCCTGCATCCGAAAACCTTGCGTCTGCACCAAGTCGGAAACATCATCCAACGCATCGCTCACCATGTAGAGTGAGAAACCCAGCGACGCCGCTTGACTGCGTTGCGAAAAGACTTGCGATGGCAGCAAGCACGTGCTGCAGCAAAGCGTCCGCAACCAAATAACGATACGCTTGCATACCAGTCGCAGCTGCGCAATTGGATCCTGCGTCACTGTTCCTTCCCGCGTCAAGAAGCGGTCCATGCCGCAGACGGAATACTCCAAACACCAGCGCTCCAGTAGTTCGCGGCGCTGAGAATCGTGGGGATAGTAAACATCCAATCGCAGCGGAACATGCAAGGCGCCGCCGCCAGCCTTGGTAGTTTGTAGTATGTTGCGGACTCCGGATAGTTCTGGTAGCTGCAGATTGAATCGACTCGTTGTATTGTTTGCAGTATTATTGTTCGTTTCAATCGAGGGACATCGAGAGGTCACAATGATTTCGCATGCCTTGGCAATGGCTTCAAAGACAACTTGATCGCATTTTGTTCGCGGTCCGTTATCGGATCGGTACTGCTGCTGTTGCTGCATATGATTGTTATGATTCGTTTGATGTTGAGGGTACGAGTACATGGCTTTGCCGCTGTTGGAGTGACGGTTGATTCGTCGATCGTCATGGTGACTCTCACGAATTCTGATCGCGGGGAATCAAAAGTCAAGCGATTTTGAAAAGACAAAACAGTTATCACTGGCACCCGTTTCATACTATAGCCTCATGTCGTAGTTTTCACTGGCACCCGTTTTATACTATTGCCTTTTAACGGAGTTTTCACTGGCACTCGTTTCGTAATATTGCTTAATGACGTAGCTTTCACTGGCACTCGTTTCATACTTAAGCGTGATGACGTAGTTTTCACTGGCACCCGTTTCATACTATTGCCTGATGACGTGGCCTTACCTAGCACTCGTTTCCATAATCCGTTACGGCTCATCATAAACTCTCGCTGGTGCCATTCTTGTGATCATACAGTATCGGCTTGCAGCCACCATGGCCGACATCATGTCTTTCCTCGACTTGATGCCTTACAAGCATTTAACGCCCATTGTTGATCTTACCTATCGCAGCTACCGTCTTTTACTTGAGCAAGTTTACGCCAACGCTAGAGCAGTTCCAGCGCCACGCCATGGGGGCGGATTATACGGCCATTTGTGCATTGCCATGTCACCCGAAGACTATGCGATGATGGAAGGTTCAGAGCCGTATGGTATGCCAATGCATCCGCCAGACTTGAATTTTCCTGTAGACGCGGACGATGAAGCCATTGCCGCTTTGATTGAAGAGGATGATCAAAAGATTGCCGACTGGAATCTTTATCACTGCGTCTACAACCACCTGCTCAAACAAATTCACGAAGCCGTTCCATCATGTTACTTTTCCAGCTTAACGCCGCTCGAGTTTGAATCAAGTTCACCATATCAACTCCTACAGGAGCTCAAGCAGGATGATGACTTCGAACTTCCAGGTGACGTTCCAGTTGACATCATTAAACGAGTCCGAACTACGTCGCTCTCTCTCTGTCGATACCTCCAAGAACAAGGCATTATACGTATTGTTCAAGACTACTATCAAGAATGTTTAGAAGAGGATGTTTTGCATCGGTTTGATGCCTTGCGTGAAGCCGTCATAAATGCCTCTCCTTGTCAAGGCGACTATCGCATGCGAGCCTTGATGGACGAGCTTGTTGGCTATCTGCATTATTACTCGGCGAATCAACGTTTCATGTCGAAAGCGATGACACTCTTTGCGTTCAAATTATGTGAAACCCTCCCGATCCCGATTCGGCAACGACTTTTCGCGTCGCTCTTTGGTATATTTCTGCAGGCGACGCGCGAGCATACGCATGCTCTGTGTATATACTTTGTCATGTTTCTGCAAGGCTGCCTCGTCATTTCAAATTCCGAGGATCAAACTGCTATACGCTCCGATTGGGGTAGACTTTCTGTCGAGCAGCTTTTGAAATCTGATGCTGTGGAACTTATTCTGCAAATAATGGAAAATATGGATCTTTTTTACGAACCTCTCAAGGAGCATAGTAGTGTGACAATGCAATTTGCGAGTGCGCTTTCAGCAAATTTGTTTTGTTCCATTTACCTGTATTTCCGCAATGACAATTCTTTGCACCCGCGGTGCGAAGTGTTATTTCCCGTGCTGGAGGACAAAATGCCGATTCTTCTTGGCCTGATAGGAATCGGTGCCGCTGACGTAGAAGTTGAGCTCGATAATGTTGTGGCGGACGACGAAGCAGTAAATGAAAACGAAGCTGGCGATGATGAGCCTGGTGGTGATGATATTGAGGCATGAGCTACTGATAGCAAGTAAATAACGATGCAAATAATGTCATGGTGTGTAAAACACTTGCTCCATTCTCCAGGATTAGCTAACTTAAGTGGAAAGGGTGAGTCATTCGACCCACCTATAGAGTATAGCCCCTGCAACCACGAGGGAAAGTAGCATGTATAAGCCAAGCCACCTTTAAAACGAACTAAAGTAGCTTCTGGGAGGCAGCTGAGCAAAAAGACAACAAGAAACAAGGCATGCGCTCCGGATCACCTGGCAGGCTACCGGTCCTGCAACCCACCTGAAGAGTGTACCGGTAGCCCTTGCAACAGCTTGAGGGACAGTAGCATATACTAACGATCCAAGCAGCTACTAAAACCCGCCTGCGCACTGATTGGGGTTTCAGCTGCAAGTCAACAACGACTGAAAGGCAGGCAAACAACCGGGTAAGCTACCCCGTCGATCTTTACAGTACCGCTAAGACAACTTTTGAAGACAACACCACTCCGACATCAACGGCAGGATCACTCACTTGCTTGCACCTCGTGGCCTCACAAAATGACCATTGGCCATCCTTGAAAGCAATCATTTGCTATACTCTCTCTCATCTTGCTCCTAGTCTCATATATTTACCATGTCTAACAACAACAACACTGTCCCCGTTCTCCTTCCTCCAAAGGGAACTGCCCGCGTCAAGAGCGTCATGAGTGGCGATACCGTCGTTTTGGTTGGATCCGGTCCGGCGGCTCCAAATGTCGTCTTTACTTTGGAAGGTGTTTCGTCGCCGCGGTGAGTTAAGGAACTATCACATGAGTTATGATTGCAAGAAGGGGATTGGAATGCTATTTAAAACGGTTTAAGCATATAATTATGCAAGTTGAGGTCTGACGATCCTTCGAGTGTGACATCACAAAGATCCATTCAAAATGGCCAATGTATGACCTCTATAAGAGTCATCTTTTCTGACTCTTCAATTCAATTTTCCATCATTTTCAGTCTCGCGAGCAAGTCGACTCCAGCCGATGAACCTGGCGCCTTTGCCGCCCGCGAGTGGTTGCGTCAGCTAGTCGTTGGCAAGACGGTCTCCTTTGAGACGCGCAAGCAGGGCGCCAGCGCTGGTGACCGCGTGTACGGATGGCTCTTTTTGACGCCTGCTGCGAATGGAACCAACGGATCTAGCAGTAGTAGTAACATGCACTTGGCCGTCGAATGCGTTCGTCAAGGACAAGCCACGCCAAAGGCTGTCAAGTACAGTGACGAAGGCAAGACTAGTACGATTGACACGAGCAGTAGCGAAGCTGATCCAACCAACGACCAGGAAGGCTACGAGTCGCAACTGATCAAGGCCTACAATGAAGCCAAGGAGGCTAGTCGTGGGATTCATTCCAGCGCTCCGCTTGTTCGCACTATCAAGACTTCGGGCGACGACTACGCCATGCTTGCCTTGGTCGAAGCGGTTGAAAAGAGAGCGACCAATAAGCGCATCAAGTGTGTCATTGAGTATGTTTTTGATGGAAGCCGATTTCGCTGTCAAGTGACGGATGACTCGTTGCCCGACTATCAGTATGCTACATTTACATTGTTGCTTGCTGGTGTTCTTTGTCCAAAGGTTGGAAATCCGCGCGCAACACCGCCAGCTCCGTCGGAAGCCTTTGCCGAGCAGGCGCGAGCCTTTAGTGACATGCGACTGCTGCAGCGAGAATTGGATATCGGACTGGTTGGTACTGACAAGAGTGGGTCGTCTGCTGTGGGAATGATTTACCATCCTGCTGGAAATATTGCCGTCGAGTTGCTCAAGAATGGGTTTGCCAAAATGACAGACTGGAGCGTGCGGCTCATGCCAGTGGAGGAGGTTCCTGCCTTGCGAGGTATGTATATTCTGATTGCGTTGTCTTTGAATAAATGTTTCTAAATCATGTCACTTACAAGTTTGACTTGCTCTTTTTAGTTGCCGAAAACACTGCCAAGCGAACTCTTGTCGGCATTTGGCACTCCTACGCGCCTCCCGTTTTGACAAGCGCATCGCAAGTCCGTGGAACCGTCGTTGAGATTATTAGCGGAGACTCCTTGCTCATTCTACCTACTGGAAAGGCATATACGTCGGAGGATGTACTCGTAAAGGTTTCGCTTGCATCTATTCGCGCTCCTCGTCCAGGGAACGAACGAGCTGGTCGAGCTGACGAGCCATATGCTTTGGAGTGCAAGGAGCAGCTTCGAGCAATGACTATCGGTAAGGAAGTTTCCATTGAAATCCACTATGAGCGAGATATTCCTATCCAACCTGGCGTGAATGAAAAGCGTGCCTTTGGTACATTGACTAGTGGCAAGCATGAAGATGTTGGCGAGTTCCTCGTTAGTGAAGGGTTGGCTGTCACGCAACGTCATCGCGACGAGGATCCAAAGTCTGCCCGTTACGATGAGCTGCTTGCGGCCGAAGCTGTCGCCAAGGCTGCCAAAAAGGGTGTGCACAAGGAAGGAGAGTACAAGAGCAAGCCAATCAACGATCTAACTGACCCAAAGAAAGCCAAGACCTACTCTGGATCCTTAATGCGCGCTGGTACAGTAAAGGGTACCGTCGACTTTGTTTTCAATGGAGCTTTATTTAAGGTGTTCATTCCTTCTGAGAATTGCCACATTCGCTACTCGCCAAACATGGTCCGATGTCCGCAACCGTCTCCTTCGCCAGGCAGCAAACAACCAGGCCGACCTGGGGAGCCGTACGGAGATGAAGCCAAGTGTCATTCGCGTCTTCATTTGTTGCAGCGACAAGTTGAGATTGTATGCAGCGGCGTTACCAACAGCGGCATTATCACCGGAGCCATGTATGTGGGTAGCGGCAAGAGCCGTCGTGATTACACCATTGAACTGCTTGGAGCAGGTTTGGCGACTTTGGATGAGCGCAAGCTAGAGTATGGTGAGGTGCCACAAAACCTAATTGACGCTCAAACGGCCGCAGAACAAGGCAAAGTAGGAGTATGGTCGTTGGACCGGCCAAAGGCAGAAAAGAAGCAAGTCGTTACTACCAACGAAAAGTCGAGCGAGACTGTCGTTACGATCAGACTGAGTGAGATCCGCAGCGGCAGCCACTTTTACTATCACGTTGCGAACGATGATGCCTCGCAAGTCATGGATGAAAGCATGAAGCTATTCACCCAGACCAATGGAACCAGCGGAGCACCATGCGACGCCAAAATTGGAAAGGTTGTAGCAGCGCTTTTCGACGATGGCACCGGAAAGAGTTGGTACCGCGCCAAGATTATTGAGAAGAAGGCGCCATCAAAGGTGTCTGTCCTCTTTATTGATCATGGCAATGTCGCCACGGTTCCGATTGCGACTCACCTTCGCCCACTTGACATGAGTCTCAGCGTCGAGCGCATACCAGCTGTTGCGCGAGAGGCGGTGCTAGCTCTTACTACAACGCGTTCGCTTGAAACGGACGAGGGTATTGAAGCTGCTCGTTTTTTCCAAAGTCTTGCTTGGAACAAGGATTTGACTGCGATTCTTTTTGCGCCAGACGAAACTGGCAAGTTGGCTGTTGTCATTTCTGTTCCTGGGCAAGATGAGACGATCAATGCTCAAATGATTGCGGAGGGTTTGGCTCGCGTAGGCAAGAAGGATGCCTTTGAGGCGATTGCTTCTCGAATGGCCGACAAAACATCTCTGACCAGCTTGATGGAAGATTTGACGAAGGCTCAAACTGCTGCACGTCGTGCACGCACAGGCATGTGGCGTTACGGCGATGTCGGTGATGATGACCCAGCTGACATTTAAGCTTATAGAATTTAGAACTGCTAGTAATCGTTGGTGCAATGCTGTCATATTGTGATTATACAATCGTACCAGTACCGGTGGTATATACAAGCAACTGAAGGCACGAAACGACAACTTACTTTGTAGATCCCGTGTCACATTCGGTGTCGGTACGACACGCAGATTTTTCGCTGCCGCTGCATGCGCGCGCACAAGATTTTGGCAGCTATCATTCATGACCCTTCCAACATTGAGCGTTGCTCGGCGTTCTCGTTATCAATCATGGTTTTCTCTGGTTTCAAAAATGGCTTGAAAGGTTGGATGGGGAAATATATCTGGAACACGAAAGAGGCGGAAGATGCGGCGACGACGACGACGATCAGCAACGAGACTGACATGCCGTTTCCTGGTGCGGCGCCAAATCCGCTGTCTTCTTCACAATCACTTAAACAAAGCACGCCGCCGATCCAGCTTGAGAGAGGTAAAATTGGGCGTAAGCGGTCTTCTCCTGCGTCTGATTCGTTGCCGTCTCGCCAATCAAAACGGAAACGCACATTGAAACGAGATGAAGAGATCTTTGAGTATCAAGATTGGCCGCCATCAAATATCAGTGCATCTGCTAGTAGCAGCGAAAATGCAATGGAAGGTGCGGCGACTGAGCTCCGTCAAGATGCCGTGGCAAGCTTGCGGCGCGTCAGCAAATCTAATGGAACGCTACAATGTGACAATGAATCTCCTGCGGCTCAACGATTCTTGTCCGCACATGCTCCTGATATCTCTACAAATTTTAATCCTTCGCAAACATGCGTCGGCGCTGCATCGCAACAAGAGACCATTGCTAGCGCGAATGAAAGCTATTGTGAGAACTTTTCAGAGTGGGACATGATTCTCGTTAATCGAGATGGAATATTTGATTCAGGCATCGCAGCCCTTTGTTTCAATAAGCAAGTTGATCACGCGACGGATCGTTTCAAGTGTTCAACACCGTTCTGGCAGCACGAGATTGTCAATCAAATTTTGACCGATCTTGGTCTCATGAACATGGCGTTTGTACGAGAGCAGAGTGATGGAACGTACAAGCGCCTCTCTAGGACGGAATCGTTCCAAATCATTCATAGTACACTGAGCGCTAGATTGACTGCAGAATTACCAAGCGCCGTAACTTGCGACGACAGTCAATGGAGTTTCGAGTCAGTGGAAGTTGACCCATCAATTGGTCCAGATCTTCGACAAATCCCGCCCTGCCGTCGAGGCGCTTCAATTGGCTCTGATGAAAGCGTTCAAGTTGCCGAGGAAAATAGCATGCCGCTTGACGAGGCACGTTTGCGTTTTGGATTGGCGGGTGTATCAGTAACGGATGCGGGTCAGTCGCTGCCTTCTCCGATTGCCAAGCAATCTGGTCCTGAAGGTGCTGCAAACCGGCAAGCAGCAGCAACGCATGTAATCGTCCAGCAAAAAAATCCAGAGCGCAACCACTTTCGAGATAATTTGGCCGAAAGCAGTTTAAATGCCAAAGCTTGCGCCTCAGTATTGGAAGTTGAACCAACAACAGCTTCTTTTGTAAAGACGAAATGTAAGCCTAGCACCAGCAATGTCTTGATCGGACGTGGCGGGAAAATCATGAAAGACCGATTTGCTGGAGCAAGATTTTGTCGCATTGTGGCCCTGTGCTATGGCGAATACGCGAGAGCTACGTCAGAGCAGCATAAGGACTCTATTGTAGCGGTAGCCGCTACTGATCTCCGAGATCGCAAAATTACCTTTTTGCGATTGGAGCATGACGCATCTTGGAAACTTGTTACGCCATATGAGATGAACAATGTTTTACACAAGGAGTTTTCATTAACTGAACGAAATAATCAGGACGCCGAAAATTCCAGCGCCTCCAATAATCGCGGCGTCCATCGCACACTACCCAAGTTCATCAAACACAATATCACTTCCCTTTTGCGAAGTGAAATGTCTAATCCAAAAAACTTGGACGCTTTTAACAAGGAAACGATGTACGTTGCTGCTGTCGGAGCGTCTTTTCCTGCCAGAGATATACCTTGTGGTCCTGGTACTTTTAAAAATATCGGGAACGAGCGGTACACAAGAATGATAAATTACTGGGGCCCCAGATATTCATCTATGAAACAGCCTTTCCAGGGAAGACTAGTCGACAGCATTCTCCAAGAAATTCACACTCAGCGGCGGCGATTTGTGGAACGAGCGCAAGGAGGCTGGGTTGAGGCTGACGAACAAACAGGTGCCAAGAAGGTTGAACTGGCACTCCGTACCTGGCACAAACGGCATCCAGAGGTGCCTCTAGTAAATTATGAAACTTTTGATTCGAGTGACGAGTTTAGCTTTGGACCAGAAATCGATCGCACTACGTCGTCTGATGACGTGAGTGTTGCTGAATATGCTAGTGACGCTTCACATTCATCAGATCCGGTCGACGGTTCTAACATGTGCGCGTCACAAGCAATTGACGCTGCTGCTCCACCAATTCAGCATGCACTGCTGCTGAACTACGGCGGTTTAAAGCGGCCATTATCTTCCCCGCTAGGGATTTCGCAGTGTCATCATATGAAGACTCTGGCGTGTACCGGATTTTACCAGAAGACCCGTTTTTCAATTCTGACGATACGCTCAACTCTATGGAGATGCAGCTGCTTTGGTTGGGCGAAGAAAGCATGTTTTGCTTAGGTGCTTTGGAGTTTGATTTCTGTTTCATATATTGGTATGCGACGGAGGACCTACGCGTCGCCATTCGCATGCTTCAGTGGGACACGATGACTGAAGCCGAGAAGATCAATTCAATCATTAGAAGCGCCTGGCAGGTCCGTCGCCGTTTTAAATCGGGTCGAGAAAACGTTCGAAAAATGCTCGTCCAGGGACGCCGACGTCCCGTCATGGATTCAATCATTTCGCAAATTCGCATCGAGCGACGCATGGGCGTAAAGTCTATTCGGTATCCACCGGCAGTGTCTTTGCATGATTTGGACCAGGAACACCAATGGGACGGAAAGCTTGACTAGGTCGTGCTGCAATGGCTCAGTGGAAAGTTTATCCTATGTCGCTTTGAAAGTCATGCTGCAACTGTGCATGTTGCGTGGTCGAGCACTGTACATACTGTACCAAACTACGCTAACATCGTACATATAATAAAGCGGACTGGTATACCCAATGTTATAAACAAATAATTTTGCACCCAAACACTTCACTTGGACGCATCCAACGCTCCATAGCTGTGGAAATTTGTGCGCCCCACTAAACACTTATACATGCCTCTGAACTGTATTGACCAAAACAGTGCCTGTTGTGGTGTGTATGAATACTTCGGCATATAAAACAGCAAAGCAGTATTAATGTGGTTTAGTTTCGTATTAGTACCAAGATGCCTAGGCTGCCTAGTTAGTAGAATTGTTCTCGCCATTCCCAGCGCCTCCAGCACCTGCTGCTCGCATTTCGTCAAGATGCATCTGCTTGGCTTGCTTGATCATTTCTTCGGCATCCGTCGCTGATACTTCCTGGCCCTGCGCTTTGGCCATGGTTGTCATTGTGGCTGCCGCCACTCGCGCCTTTATATTGTCCGCGTCAAACTCTCCAGCCATACCAGCTGCGGCTTCGGCTCGTTTACCAGCTTCGTAAAATTGTCGACCAAATATGAGAACAGCTTCCGCCCGAAACCTTCGATCCGGTTTGCTCAGCGTATTGTCTGCCAGTAGCTTGTGAAAAACTTCCTTCAAAGTGTTTTGAATATCGCGCTTGTTGATAGCCCATGTAAACTCGAGTATAGCTGGAAGTGTTTCGTCCATGGTTTCCGCAATTGCATGAGCTGCTTCGGACTCATCCACATCCATGCCGTAGGCCTCTTGCTCCATCATGCGCTGCTGCACACTTTCCGCCTGTCGCATGGCCTTGTGTCCAGCCGACGCCACCTTGACCGTCGCTCCCAACAGTTTCCAGTTGCTTCCAATGGTTGATCCAGTCTGCCTGGCCCGAGACGCAATACCAGCTAGTCGCTCGCGCAAGTCACTGTCCGTTTCAAATGCCAAGTACTGCTCGGCACATACCATGAGCGTCCAGCCAATCGTTTTGCAGTACAGCGATCCGTACGCTCCCTTGGCAATCTTTTCCGCCTCCTCCACAACTGTCAATTCCCACTTATGAACATGGTCTTGAATCCAAGTCACCTTTTCCTGAGCCTCCAAGTATGGCTGTATGCGCTCGCGCAAGTTTAACGCGCACTTGACTTGTCGCTTGCGTTGCTTCAAACTATTAATTTCCTCCACCACCTTGAAGCGCTCCTGCATGATGCGTTGGCGCTCGACCTCATCTGGTATGGAGTCCAAATCCTCCATCATGTGACGCGTCGCCGCGTCATTAATTAAACTATCGCTGGCTTGCGCTATCCACAACTCACCAACGTACGGCTCCAGCAAGGCTGATCCAAACATGACATTGAAAAATATCATTGGATCGATTTCATGTTCCATCATTTCCTGCTCATTGCCATCCTTCTTGCCATGCTTGTCGTAATATTCGCGCGTCTGCGGATTGCTCAGCACTTGGTAGGCATGTCCCAGCTTTTGAAACTGCTCGTGCGCGGTGGAATCATTTGGATTGCGGTCAGGGTGACACTTTTTCGCCATTTTGTAGTAAGCCTTTTTGATTTCGGAGGCGTCGGCATTGGTTGACACGGCGAGTAGTTCGTAGTACTCGCGGTCGGCAACGACTCGTTCGTCTTTCATCACTCCGTCCGTCGTTGCAAATGATGTAGTCGCAGCTGCATCATTGTTCTTGCCTTCACTGGCAGCTTCCTCGGCAGCCAATTTTTTCAGTTCCTCATCAATGTGATGCAAGTCTTGTTCCAGCAAGTAAAAGACCCATTCCTTGGTGACAGGGTCTTGCACCTTGCCTGCCGCTCGCGCCTCCTTGGCGAGTCGCGCATCCTCGACGCGGCGATCAACGTTTGTTTTCACCGACGATACGAGCGAGCCAAGAGTCTGCTTCCAGGGATGTCCGGATAACATTATGATAATGATGTTTTTTGTCGAAACTGCTTTTTCGGTTGCGTGTCCTCCGTCAAAATGACCAAGATTGTTTCGTGTAATTGAAATGGAGGACAGATACAGTAAATTTTGATTGAATCGTTATTTGCTGTCCGGTTCAGTAAGTACTTGATGCTTCCTGGAGCGACTACAAACCGTACCGTCAAGTACAGTAGAAGTCAAGGAGAATAATGAAAGCGGCGACTTTTGTGATGTGCAGATTCGTTGCAGGAGCGTGCGGTGCCATGGCGCGCCACGAACCGTGAATGACGTCATAAAATGTTTATTCATTCACGCTTAAAATAGAGTTACTCTCCCACTGGCAGAACTTGGAGACTACCGGTTGATGGGCTAAAGATGAATGCATTTCCTTTCTACATCATGAAACAATGTCTGTCAACTGCCAGCCATCAACTATTGGTACCTCTCTGGCATGTAAAGTGGGTCATGGCAGCGTACTACTATGGACAAATCTGGGGCCACAAAATTCAGGCAGTCCTGGTGGCAGAACTTGGAAACTAAATGGGTTAAAGATGAATACATTGCACTTTCTACATCATAATCTAATGCCTGTCAACGGCCAGCTATATACAAGGTCGGCTGCCGCCGTTGGCACTGACCCAATCTGGAGTTGGATGGCAGGTTGGTCTATCAGTGGGCGGTTGCAATGGATAGGCAGTCTTGTTGTACTGTTCGCAAGACAGCGGTCGGGCAGCTATCCAACTATTGCCTGCATCAGCGTAGCTAACAGCCTGTGCGGGACCTGTTCGCACGCGACTCTTCGTACAGTTCGCAAGAGACAGCGGTTGGGTAGCTATGTGACATAATATGTCGCATCGCAGTGAATTTCACCCCTGGACCCTCGAAATGCTCGGCTGGCTCAAATTGCAGTGGCCCGCTCATCGACTGCTCATCGACTGGCTCACAATCTGCCATGAAAATGCCTTTACGCCTCATATTTCACCAATAAAAGAATGTTTTGATGGTAGCTATTAGTTTATCATATACAGTAGTACATAAAACAATGGTTGCAACAACTAGAGGGTGCGTTTTGCACCCCATCCTACGGCGTAAGTTTGTGTCGGTCATGGCGTTAAGTCCAAAACGTGTTCAGTACCGGGTCGAGGGTCTGCACTAGAGTAATGCAGTTACGCACACACGCACGCGTAAAACTTTTAACTCACTGAGCCCGTTCCGGGTCAGTGACTTTAAACTCACTGAGCCCGTTCCGGGTCAGTGATTTATACCTCTCTAGCCGTTGGAGTAGGTCGTGCCAATCTACAGAGTTACGTAAGTCGCACCGGTTATCGCTTGACTCGTACCGGTTATCTTTCGGTCCCATCGCTTCGATACACGCAGCCAACAGCCACACCACAAAACTTTGTCCGCTGGACCATGGGAAAATGTTGACTGAAAGCCTGTCAAATTCTTACAAAAGAGTTCATGCATCATGCGGAGAAATGAAATACCAGTTAGTCACAATCAGTGGGATAAAAACAAGCGAGGCTATAGCGGAAATGGCCGAGCCGTAGCAACGGCTGAAATGGGGCGAAGGACTTCATCGTTACACAACAACGTGAACCACCGGCCCGCCAAGCTGGCAAGATACGAGTCGCAAATTTCTCGAGACGCTCATGGAGCTCCTACTGCTGCAGCAGCTCTGAATTTACGACAGCAGCAGCTGCAGCAGCAGCAACATCCATCTCGACCAATGGCGCCCGCAGCGCAAGCAGCAGCAACAGCAATAAATCCACTCAACGGAATCACCAAGCCGGCGCCCACGATGCTTCGCAAGCGAGGTAGGGCAGCTGCTCTACTGAACCCAAGTGCTGCTCCTTTGCAAAAGCCTCCTCCTGCTCCTCGTGTACTCATGCCGCCAGACGTCAAGCCAGCACTGCCCATGCAGCGACACGCAAATCATTCTCCTTTTGTACGAGCAGCGCATGTGCACCCTAATGAACGGAGAGACTCTTGGAATGGCAATAATGGACATAGAAATAGCACCAACCATGGACTAAGGGAAGGTTCAGGGCATGCTGCTGGTGGGAATCGTCTGGAGCGTCGTGGGAGTCAAGAGCCAACTGCTTCATCGTCGAACCCGGCGGGCTCGAGTCATCTGCAACGTCCTCCGCAGCAACAAAAACATTGGCTGCAGTCAAATCTTGAGCGAAATAATGATACTTCTCGTCAACAATCTCATTTAAACTACAATTCGTATCAAACTAAACCGAACGGAGGGTCGTTACGCGGCCAAGAGGAGCGGTTGCATCTACAACGGGATTTTAACATGCCTCGGATTCCTAGACGAAACGACAATGGCAATGCGGTTGACCTTCAACGGAACCAACATCAAAGAAGCTTGCAAGTAAAGAGAGAAGGTCATGATAGTCCCTCTCAAACGAAACCAAAGATGCAAGACTATATAAAGACACTGACGAGAAACACATCTGTCACGTCGACTGACGCGGATAGTCAATGGGGCGCTCCGCCGCGAAATGCACATGACACTGAGCAATTACCAGCTGCTGGTATCAATGCGCAAGACGTTCGAAACCGGCAAGGACAATTGCTTCCGAAATATTCCAGGGACAGTCGATGCATTCCGATGCGACCACCCTTTCGTCAGACTAGAGACTCTTCGCTCAATGTGGGACGTTTGGTGTCGGACGATCAGGCTTCTTCCCATGATGATTCTAATAACAGCAGTCCGATGCATGGTATAGAGCCCTTGCAGAATGATGAAATAGAGCTTCCGAAAGACTTGCTGACGATCAAGCCTCCATACAGCAAAAGTGACGATTTGCCACCAATCGCAAAGCGGCAGAAAAGAAACGAATCGGAGAGTGTATCAGCGCGGCCGCCGCTGGATCAGGACAATGATGAGGCTGCTGATAGTACTGCAACATTGAAGAATCATGACTTGGCATGTAGTAGTGGAAATGCGTTAGTCGAACCATCCACTACAAGAGAACTGAGTAATGTTGGACGAAGGCACGCATCTCCACCTCGTAGACCACTTGTAGCTGCCATGGGTTCCTTGTCACCCGGCAATGTGCTTGCTCTACCTTCATCGGAACGCATGGACAAGTCATCCATTACTAAGTCTCGCTTACCCATGAAGCAGCAGCAGCAGCAGCAGCTTGTCAAGACTAAGAGGAAATTACACAATCATCAACTGCCACAATTGCAGGAAATGGTGACTGATAATTTACGGGCAGATTGTTCGAATAAAGTTGCTAGTAGTCGTACCAGCGACTGCAGTTCACATGGTGAGGACAATGCGCTTGGACAGACAAGTAGCAGGGGCGAATCATTAGAGTTAGGAGGGATCGTTGAACAGCATGGTTCGCCACACTCGACCACAGATGCCGACACCAGCGGCGTCAGTGATGATTTACTTGACGATTCGTACGATGCGACGGAGCAAGATGCAGCATCGTCACCGTTGAATAAGAATCACATAATAATGACTGTGGATTCCAATCACGCGGCGAGGGATGGGAACACTGCCACCGCTCAGCTTCCCGAGGCGCAAGCAAAGGAATGGTGTAATGGAAGCAATGAAGAGCGAGACGATATTTCAAAGTTGAGCACGTCAAGTAATGCGAGAGCGAAGGAGCCACCGATAGCTTTAGTTGTTGAACGTGGCATGGCGTCTGTCCGATCGAGTATTATTGTTGACGACAGTAGCGATTCGGATAGTGACATTGAATCGGCTGCGAATCAACGTCACAATCGCGATAAAGTTGCTGAAGACTTGACTGCGCTACATGCCGTCATTGAGTGCCATGACAATAGCAGCAGCCCACCAACAAGTCTGGAACGATTGGACGCGGGTAAGTTAAGCAGTGAGTGTCGATTATCCAACAATAATTCTGGTCTTGGCTTTGAAGATTCGCGCACAAGCAATGAAGAGAGAAATGTCGCGAATAGTTTGCAGGTCGTCGACGATTCTCGAAGGCTTTCAAATGATGTTAATGCGGTGGCAATTGACAAGCAGACAGATGCTGAAGCTGCTGCTAGCACTACAGGGAACAACGAGCCCAAGTTGCCATCGAAACAACCTGATCGTGCTCCGATGAACTGCAGCGAAACTCCAAATGTCTTCGACGCGTTTGCAGCAAAGCCAGTTTCTCCGAGAAAGATTGATGTGCTCGTTGGAGCTGACGGAGCCTTTTCAAATGAGAACGACCGCCATCCGCTTTTCGCTCTTATCGATGCGCAGCAAAGGAGGTACAACGAAGCGACATCACCCGATGACAAGGAGTTTATTCTTGCTCAGGTTATTATTGATCTGGACGAATGTGGAACGAGGATTTTGGAGAAAGGAAATTGCGGATGGGTGCCATTAGAATCTCCGCGAAAATTGGAGTTCTTACATAGTGCCTTCCGGAAAGGTGGTCGACAGCACGAACGGATTGATCCGGATAAGTGCGACATTCTGATTGACGAAAATGATAGGAACTTAAACGAAAGCCAACGGCATCTACTCGCTGCGTCCGTATCGGCTCGGCAACTTGAATATAATTGCACTTTATTGAGTGAGCGGAAAAAGGCGATTGTCCTGGATGTAATAGAGGAATTAAGAGAATGCGGCTCACGATTTTTGGTGAAGGTAGATACTTATTGGACATTAGCGGATGCTGAACGCATTGAAGCGTTCGTCCACAGCTGCTTTCGCGGAGATGACTCAGACTTGCATCAACATCATGATATTCTTTTGCAGAATGTGCAAAAACGAGCCAAGAATATAATGAATGGCGAATTAGTAGTTGAACGTAGCGGTAACGCGATAAATAATGGAGCGGACAGTGTATTCTCCGACGATTCGAGCGGAATGAGCTCGTCTCTCCTTGGTGCTGGTAAGCACGGCGCTGGCTCTTCGCCGGATATGAGCGCAAGAAACTTTGCATGTGACAGCAGACGGTTTAAAAGCCAAGGCATCAGCCCACGCGGAATGATTGTCGTCGCTAAACGGCCACCTACTGGTATACAACACGCTTTACTGTCGGTGAATACGCAAAAGACTCAGCAATTCAAGTGTTCGGAAAGGGATCAAGGTCTTCCTGCGGCTAAGTGCGACAGATTGGACCATAAGGGCGTTGCGAGGACAGAAGAGGCCACTCGACTTTTTGACTTTCCTCATGATCCTATTTTCGAAACGGATTGTATACTCAATCCTCTTGAAATGCAGCTGCTGTGGCTGGGCGAGGAGAGCATGTTTAGCATGGGCGAGGCGGAGTTTCAATTTGACTTTATTTATGCCTATGCCACGAAAGCACTTCGTGTCGAGATCAGGAAACTGAACCTAGACTCATCGGAATCGGCAAAGATTTGCCAAATTATCAGGAGCGACTGGCAGGTCCGTCGCAGGTTTAAAGACGGACGAGTGCAAATTCGAAAAATGCTCAATCAGGGGTATAGGCGCCAAGCTACAGGTTCCGCCATCGCCCAAATCCGTGTTTCGAGACGCCTGGGTAAAAAGCTTACAGAGTTTCCGCCGATGGTTCATCGCCTGGCCAGTTGTCCGGACGTCGTTGCGACTTCGGTCACGTAAGATTTGCGTCGACTTCAGCAACTAATCCAGAGGTGCGGCTTGGACAGCGACACTACTAAACAACGATAGACTTCAAAACATGCAGGTAATCTATTTGCGAGAATTGCTAGCTATGTCAGGACAAGAAGCTAACGCTGTTGAAGACGTTTCGCATTCTTAACACCTTTGTCCTTGCGAGTCACTAAACCCGCTGTCTTCGCCCCTCCAAAATTCCGCTTCTTTTCTGGCGCTTCCAATTCTTCAATATCTATAACTGGAGCAGCTTCGATACGGGTCGTTCCTTTCACATATCTCGACTCAATCTTCTCCTTCAGCTTGTTGCTGCGATCCATGTAGAATTTATAATCACCCTGGTATTTGACGAGATCTCTGTCCTCGATCGCAATAATTGTATTCGCACACCTTGAAATGAAGTAACGATCGTGAGATACGATCATGACCGAGCCAGCAAAGTTCTGCAGCGCCTCTTCCAGCATTTGCTTGGCCGGAATCTAGAAAAAGAAAGCCAAATTTCACAGTGGGTGAGAACAAGCTTGAATGCCGAGATATACTCCACAGCTTAGGTTCACTATAAAAACACGTTTCTTCACAAATTAAAGGCTCACATCTAAATGGTTCGTTGGCTGTAAAGTTCAACATGGGTAGTGTAAATTTTAGCACGGGTAAGACTGTGCTTCGCTAAACGTCAGACCATATCGCTGCATATACATACCTCGTCCAATATTAAAAAGTTTGCTGGTCGAAGCATCATGCAGCAAAGCGACAAACGCGCCTTTTCTCCTCCGCTCAAGCTTCGGACCTTCTTTTCTGCAGCGTCACCTTTAAACAAAAATTGACCAAGCAATGCCCGCAGCTCGTTGTACGATTGTCCATTGCTGGCGCCCTGTATCGTTTCAAGCACGGTCTTGTCGAGATCAAGTGCATCCGCCTGATTCTGCTCAAAGTAGTTCATTACCACATTTTGGCCGACGATCTTTGCCATACCAGTGTCGGGTGACTCTGTCCCGACGAGCAATCGTAGAAGGGTACTTTTTCCGGAGCCTAATTGTTGCCAAATGTGCATGTTAGCTGACCGTCATTATATTCCAATCAGAGGCTGCAGCATAAACAAACTTACCGTTCGGCCCTACAACGGCAATACGATCGCCTTTTTCAATCAGAAGATCGACACTCTCGAACAGCCGATTCTGGGTTTGTTCGTTGCGGTACGCGTGCGACAAGCCAGCGATCTCAGCCACTTCCGGACTCAAGCGAGGAGCGTCTGGAAACCGAAATCGAAAAGGTTTGCCGGTGAAAGGTGGCTTTTGAACATATTCTTCACTAGCTTTGAACTTTTCCAGCTTGGCAATCCTTTGTTTAACGGCTTGTGGCTGCTTCACTTTGAAACGGCTTATCCACTCTTTCTCTTCTTTGATCTTCTTCTCTTGTGCGGCGTACGCGGCGTTCCAAGCATCCATGCGAGCCTGCTTCAGCACGAGAAAGCGCGAATAATTGCCATCGTACTCGGTGCAGATGCCGCCTTCAGCATCAACAATTTTAGTGCAAACCTGATCCAAAAACTCTCGATCGTGACTGACAATAACCATTGGTATGTTCTGCTCTCTCAAAAACGCCTCGAGCCATTCGACAGAATTCAAATCCAAATGATTAGTTGGCTATAGATTATAGGAGGCGCGAGTCAGTAAACAGTTTTGGCATGCCAGTGATTTCCCCACCCTCCTATCGTACCTCGTCCAACAATAACACGTTTGGATCCTTCAGCAAGACTTTGCCCAGACCAATTCTCATCTTCCATCCACCCGAAAAGCTAGCAATCAAATCATCGCCCTCATCATCATTGAAACCCATGACATCCATTACTTTCTTTATGCGACTTTCGAGTGCGTAGACTTCCTTATTTTCGGCAAGATTCTGCAGCTCCTGCATGCGATCCAAAATCTGCTGCATGCGATCGACATCCTCGGGCGGCGAATTGCCTAATTCCGTCTCACAGTCTTTGAGCTCTTGCAAAATCTTATTCTCCTCCTCGAAAACTGACAAAAGCTCCTCGCGCAAGGTTCGCCCAGGCACTAGCTCGTCTACGAACTCCTGTCGAAGCATGGCGACACGCAAGTCACCACTGGACTTGACGACATCTCCCGTCGTCGGCTCCAACTCACCAGCGAGAATGCGAAGCTGTGTTGTCTTTCCAGCGCCTGTTAAGAAGATGTTTGTGAATACTCACTCGTCCTTGTGACTACCCCTTATAATATATATAACAACCTGTCTACACAAACTTACCATTTGCTCCCACCAATCCAATGCGATCACCCGTCTGCACACCCCATGTGACATCCTTGAGCACCGCTTGGTTGCGAAACATGATACCCACATTTTCCAGTCGCAGCGACGTGTACCCGGGTTGCGAACTTTCCATGACGCGAATCCGCGGCGGCGGACGCTCCCGACGAATCTTGTCCTCCAGTGTCAATTGACCAGGTCTACTAACGGCGTACTCTCCCTCGCCGTCCATGTCGTCGTCGGAATACTCCAAATCGTCGAGTTGGTTGTCATTGTCGTCATCAGACTTGCCATTGACGCTCTCGGCAGATCCATTCAAATCAATCTGAGCATCACCGTCGCCATCATCACCATCACCATCTGCCACTTGCGGATTGTTGTTCTGCGCCTTTTTGGCCGCCTTGCGCTCCATGCGCAGCGCCTCTTTTTCTTGCTTCTTTTTGAGCTCCTTGAGTTCCTTTTTCGATAGCACTGGCTCATCGGGATCAGTGTTGGAAGCAACATTGGCGTGGTATTCGTCGGCTTGCTGCTCCAGCAGTAGCATCTTTTCCATTTTGGAGAGCGGTCTGGGTGTCTCCGTTTCAGCATGAATGTTTATCTCTGCTTCTGCTACTTCTGGCTTGCTCTTGACAACTGGTGCATCATCGACTGCATTTGCTTGTTGCTGCTGCTGTTGCTTGGCTTGTTGCTTCTTCTTCTTTTCAAGTTCCTTAAGCTCCTTCAACGACAATGGAGCATCCATCAAGGCTGTAGACTGTTCCAGCTTCTCCAAAGCATCAAGAGCGGCAGATGCTGCCTTGACTTTTTTCTTGGCGGCGTATAGTCTTGTTGTCGATGAAACGTGATGGGTCGTTGTCGAGTAAAATGTTGGTTTTACGATGGAGAAGGCTTTCGTCGATTCGGATAAAGCCAGCCAAAGTAGTGCGACTAGACAGGGTCGCTGTAATCTCCGTTTATTAATCAGCGTCCTCATGCTTGCGCGGTCCAGTCGAGGTGATGGATTTAAATGCAACGGCGCAAACTCGAACGGGTGAATGGTCATGGTGGACGAAAAAGCGAAAGAACTTGGCGCGCCGACGTGTTCCTTCACGACCCGGACGTAGATGAGTCACTATGGGGTATAGTGTACTCATTTCACATCAATCAAGCGTTCGAAAACCTCTGATTACTATAGAACTTCAAGTAGTATGACGTCTTATCGAACGCCTTTGAGCACTGACGTCGGCTTGGAAATGGACTCGTGATTGCGCACCGTCCATCTCGTTTTCGACGGCCATGACGAAGAAAACGACGAGCCATCACTTCATACGACAGATTCACAGTAGTTGCAGTCCATTTCACAATTGCCACCATGTTTTGCAATCTGGCAATTCTCCTTCTAGCATTGACATGTAGCACCTCTAGTGCTTTTGTGCCTCGACCAGCACTCTCCTTTGCTCGATCAACTTCTTCATCACTGCAAGTCGCCATTGACACTAGCGACATTAAGAATGGCATGACGGTTCAAATTGACGGTGAACCATACAAGGTCTTGTCGTTTAGCATTATGAAGCAAGCACGAGGGGCTGCCAAGACGACCATCAAGTTCAAGAATCTAATGAGAGGCAACACGATCGAAAATACCTACCGAAGTGGAGAAAAGTTTGAAACGGCCATGATTGAAAAGAAGGATGTCATATTTTCGTATGAAGATGGAGTAAGTGTAATAATGATTATGACTATGATTCTGAGAGAAGGGTTTTGCGTGATATAGTTAGGTTTCTCGCTTGCTAACATTATGCGTCATCATTTTCACTACAGCAAAACTTTTTCTTCATGGACTCGGCAAGCTTCGAGGAGGTCGCCGTCGATGTCAAGATTGTCGGCGACAAGGCCCAGTGGCTGACGGAAGGAGGTGCACTGACGCTGGTGGAGTTTAACGACAAGATTATTGAGGTGGTCACGCCGTCGCCATGTGTTTACACTATCACAGAGACGGAACCAAACGTCAAGGGTAACACGGCGCAGGGCTACACCAAGCCGGCGACGCTGGACTGCGGTGCCACCATTAGCGTGCCGGGATATTTGGATGTTGGACAAAGGGTTCGCGTTGACACCGAAAAGGGTGTCTTTCAGGAGCGAGTGAATGAGTGAAGTAAGCATGGAAACAATCTGAATCTGCTCAATGCTACTTTCATGATTTGTGTCAATGATTAACGCTAATTATCCACGTATAGCTATAATGTGTAGCAGCCTATTCTTTCTCTACGCCACAACCTTGGCATCTCCCATCCACGCAGTCTTTCTAAAGTTGATGCCAGCGTAGACCGTGTTGTCGGCTCCGAGTTCCTCCTCGATGCGCAAAAGCTGATTGTACTTGGCCAAGCGTTCCGATCGGCAGGGAGCGCCCGTCTTGATTTGACCCGTGCACAAACCAACCGCCAAGTCGGCAATGTACGTGTCTTCGGTTTCACCCGAGCGATGCGACGTCATGACGCCCCACCCAGCCTCCTTGGCCATTTTGACAGCGGCAATCGACTCCGAAATAGATCCAATCTGGTTCACTTTGAGCAACAAGCAGGTGCAAGCCTTTTCGTCAATGGCGCGAGAAATTTTTTCAATATTGGTCACGGTCAAGTCATCGCCAACCACTTGGAACTTTTCGCCGTAGTTCCCAGTGAACTTGGACCAGTTGGCCCAGTCATCCTCGTCAAACCTGCAAATCAAAGGAATTGACGATTGAGTCAACAAAATTGTAATCATTCAAACATAGGCCAGGTACATGGTTTGTACTTACGGATCCTCAATCGTCACAATTGGAAAGTCGGCTGCCAAGGACTTGTACAGGTCACCAAGTTCTTGACCCGAAATGACATTGCCATCATGTTTGAAGTCAAGATCGTACCCATCCTCTCCCTTGACCTTGAACTCGCTGGCCGCAACATCGAGACCAATCGTGCACTTGCCGTCGTAGCCAGCTTTCTTGATGGCCTCCATGATGAGGTCGCAGCCTTCGCGAATGTCACATGGCGGTGCAAAACCACCTTCGTCACCAATCAAGGTTGCGTCGCCACCGAATTTGGCTGTGACAGAAACGAATTGACGAATGAGTCAACAAGAATGCAAGCATTCTAATATAGGCCATTAGCATGGTTTGTACTCACATTTGATAATCTTTCCGAGTGTGTGGTACACTTCACACCCAACTGAAAAAAGGACATATAGCAGTTGAGTTAAATTCAGTGTAAAGCAAAACCGCGCTTGGAACTGCTACTCACTCTGCATGGCTTCCGCAAACGTCTTGGCGCCAGTCGGAATGACGAAATACTCTTGAAAGGCCAACTTGTTGCCTGCGTGCGATCCTCCATTAATCACGTTAAAGCACGGAACTGGCATGGTGTAATGATCAAGCTTGTTTCCAGCCAAATCGGCGTAGTGCTTGTACAATGGCACATTCTTGGACGCCGCGCCAGCCTTGCTGACGGCCAAGGAGATTCCCAAAATGGCGTTTGCTCCAAGGTTCGCCTTGTTTTTGGTGCCATCCAGTTTAAGCATGACATCATCAATCTCCTGCTGCTTGACAGGATCCATACCCTTGACGGCAGGTCCCAATACATCATTGACATTCTTGACCGCCGTCAGTACGCCCTTGCCAAGGTAGCGGTCACCTCCGTCGCGCAGCTCGACGGCTTCGTAGGCACCCGTCGATGCGCCCGATGGCACCGACGCCCGAAACAAGCCGTCCTCCGTCGTCACTTCGACCTCGACGGTGGGGTTGCCGCGAGAATCCAAAATTTCGCGGGCGTGGACCGATTGAACGGAAGCCATGAGTGAAGATGTTGTAAATGATGATGAGGAAGTGGAAGCTTTTCGGGGAGCAAAAGCGAGAGATGAGTCTGTCAAAGAGAGCGATTGATGGTGAGTTTATCAAAGAAGGGTTCGATTTTGCTCAAGACGACAAAATCGACGTCGAATCTCGAAATGTACGACGAAATTCAAGGATTTGGATCTTTCACCAACCGATCTTTCGATGTCGAATCTGAAGAAAATGGTCATCTACCTATTGATTTACGCACCAATGGAACTCAGTAATACGGCGAATAGCGTCGTCTTGAGAAGCATCATGGTACTTGTTACGAAGGATCTTCAAGACTTGTCTGACGAATGAACGAGTCGATTTCGATTGATGCGCAGATGCGCGCAGGATCGCTGACGACTCGCATTGTGGCGCGCTGGCTTTGGCGTCGTAGCGGTTTTAAAGCTTGTTGCGGTGCGACATCGACATGCTGGACTCGATCCGTCACAAAAGCACATAAACTTCACCATGGCCGCCGAATCATCTGTCATTTCTAGCTCAAAAGCGCTACAAGTGCTAGCAACCACTTCAGTTGTCATCACCATTCTCTTCTTTTGCTATTCGTCGAGAATATATTACGAAATCTCGCCAAATGATGGCCCTTCCTCCGCCTTTCCACCCCACCTCTATCATCAATCTTCGCCATTCGCATTAGAACGTGCATGTATACCCAAGCGGCTGCATTTAGCACAACGATCCAATTTAATGAAGAATGAAGATGACGATTCTTATAGCGTTAACATGACAATTTCCTTTCAATTGGACTTTGATGCCTGTCGAAACGTTGCTCCCATCGTCGTCTACGGTCGAGGAGTGTGGATTGACGGTACCATTCTTGTTCGCGCGGACGAGCGAAAGCAGTTCAACTACACGTCCGACAAGAGCCAAGGCCTTTACAAAAGCGACTGGATTTATCATGTGGAGCTTCCTCATCTGCAGGCTGGTCGAGTCGCGTATTGGTATCAGATTCTTGTCAAGGAGCGAATAAACATAGAGACAGACGGGGCTACTTTGGAGCAGAGACGCCTTCGGAATCCATCACTGCCACAACAAAGAATTGCGAAATCGAATTGGTATACTTTTTTCACACCTCCATTGCCTCACATGCCAACGAAACTGGCGCTGGTCGGCGACCTTGGACAAACCATTAACTCGACCAAAACCATGCACCACATTTGGCGCGGCACGAGTGGTCCGGGCGTGCCAATCTCGCACGTGTTGATTGCCGGCGACATGTCGTATGCCGATACGGATCCGATACGCTGGAATTCGTGGTTTGATCTCATGGATCCGCTCCTTCGAAGCACGCCACTGCACGTTGCGGCAGGGAATCATGAAGTTGAATGCGACACGTCCAATCTGCAACCCTTTGTTCCCTACGAAAACTACTTTTACAATCCGAATCGCATTCAGGATGCTTACATTGAAGCAGTTACCAAGGAATACAAGGAAACTCTTTGGCGTCGATCCTGCGCCACACCCTCCGAGTTTACCGGAACGTATGACTACGGCAATTCATTCTACTCCTACCAACACGGTTTGGCGCACATTATCGTGCTCAACTCGTACAGCAACACATCCAAGGGTTCCGTGCAGTACGATTGGTTGGAGCATGAGCTCCGTTTCAGCATTAACCGCAGTCTGACGCCGTGGGTGATTGTTCCCTTTCACTCGCCGCTTTACACAACGTTCGTGGGTCACGTCAACGAGAAGCAGTCGTTAAACATGAAACAGGCAATGGAACCGCTGTTATGTAAATACGGAGTCAACTTGGTGATTTCCGGGCACGATCATGGTTACATGCGGACGCATTCCTTGACGCAAGACGGTCAAGTCGATCCGTCTGGAGAGTCTCCCGTCTATTTGACACTGGGAGCCGGCGGCAACCGGGAGCATCATGCACCTGGCTACCGAAACCAAGAGCAGGAGGAGTGGGTGGCAGTGCGGTCGCTGGTAGACTATGGGTACGGGAGTTTGCTGCTCCGCAACGCGACGCATGCATCATTCACGTGGGTACGAAACGGAGTGGACGCTGGCGGCGTACACGATCTAGTATGGCTTGAAAATAAGCATTACGTGCCATGAAGCTGTTGAAGTGATATGTTGCATGTTTTAGGAACACGGACGCCGCTTGGGCAGTGGTATGTTTCGGTGCAACAGCAAGAAATGTCACTGCTGATGGCGGTCGGTGAGGTGTATTTACCAATCATTCAACCTACTTAATATATACTGAGTTGAAATAATCATTTGCAATCTTGAAACTACAATTTAGTCAATCTTTATTACGTATCAATGTGCATTTCACTCGCGGGAGTTGTGGCGCATCCACTATCAAGTAAACGCTTCGGACACGTCTTCATCCGTCAAGTCAATATACTCAATCTCCTTATCCTTCTCGGGATGCTTCATCTTTTTGAACTGGGCTGTACAATCGCCGGGTGGAGCTGGGTGCTTCATGCGATGAAGCATCCACACTGGCGGCTTAGGAAGAACACCAACATGCACCAATCCAAGAGCCGTGCAGTAGTTCAGCGTAACTTTGTTGATAAATGCGCCGCGACCAAATGAGATGGTAAAACCACTGTTGTTGTTGCTTTGACGACTGGTAATGACAGTTGAGCCTTGTTTGGAGCGTACAAACTTTTTCTTGAGTGCGTCTGTCACGGCGTCACTCGCATGGTCAAGCGACGTTTGAAAAGATGTAGAATAGTCCGAACAGTTGGAGCCGGAGTTGTTTGTTAAAATCGCTTGATATAGCAACACCTCCACTTTACCCAACTCAGTGTTGCGGCTACCTTTTGTAAAACGTGGGCGTGTGAATTGCAGCGCCGTCGTTTTGACCTCGCCATTGATTCGACTGGGTATGCCCGCATAAATAATGGCTCCGTCGTAAAATAGATGACTTTGTACACGGCGAAGGCGTGTACCATCTACTACGCACTTGCTGATGATACAGAAGTCTCCTTCCCATCCAATGCGCCGAATGGCAATAAAGTAATCGGCGTCTGGCTCTGCTTCGACGTAGATCTTGCCGTTTTTTTCAAATTCCTTCACTGGCAACTTGGAGTCGGCGTAGACAAGCTGCACTTCAACTCCGTGACGAACAACCATAGTGACGAGATAGAGTTGCGATTGTCGATGCAAACAAGACGAGGACTGCTTCGGTTCTTCGAAAATGGTGCGGTCATTCATGGCGCGGGGAATTTCCGGTCACGAAGCAGAAAAAAAGAATTTGTTCTTTTCAATCATGTCTGCCCACCCATACGGTGAATGCTAGTACACGTGGGCTGGGAATGATTGTTATGCACCAATCTTACCGCATATGTGTCCCCAAGGATAGCCAGAGCAGAATTCATGGAACAAGAATATTGGGAGTAGTCGTTGAAGGCCTTACACTGTAGCACTGTGGAGCTAGTTACTGTGTGGACCTCTGCCCTCCTAAACAACTGATGTTACATGTGAGCCAGGAATGATTGTTATGCACCAATCTCACCGCATACAAGTTCCCAAGGAAGCCAGAACAGAATTCATGGAACAAGACTTTTGGGGGTAGTCCTTAAAGGCCACGCATGTTGCACCATGGAGCTGGTTACTGTGTGGATCTTTGCCCTCCCAAACAACTGGTGCTACACGTGAGCTGGGAATGATTGTTATGCACCAATCTCACCCAATACGTGTCCCCAAAGATAGCCAGAACAAAATTCATGGAACAAGACTATTGGAGGTAGTCGTTGAAGGCCACACACTGTAGCACTATATAGCTGGTTACTGTGCGGATTGTTGCCTCCCAAACAACTGATGCTACACGTGAGCTGGGAATGATTGTTATGCCCCAATCTCACCGCATATGGGTCCCCAAGGATAGCCAGAGCAGAATTCATGGAACAAGACTATTGGGGGTAGTCCTTGAAGGCCACACACTGTAGCACCGTGTAGCTGGTTACTGTGCGGATCTTTGCCCTCCCAAACAACTGATGCTACACATGAGCTGGGAATGATTGTTATGCACCAATCTTACCGCATATGTGTCTCCAAGGATAGCAAGAGCAGAATTCATGGAACAAGAATATTGGGGGTAGTCGTTGAAGGCCTTACACTGTAGCACTGCAAAGCTAGTTACTGTGTGGACCTCTGCCCTCCTAAACAACTGATGTTACATGTGAGCCAGGAATGATTGTTATGCACCAATCTCACTGCATAGTTCCCAAGGAAGCCAGAACAGAATTCATGGAACAAGACTTTTGGGGGTAGTCCTTAAAGGCCATGCATGTTGCACCATGGAGCTGGTTACTGTGTGGATCTTTGCCCTCCCAAACAACTGATGCTCCAGCTTTCCCAATACTTGAGCTTGCCAGGATTGTTTGGTTTTCTAGGCCTCATTGATAGTTTGGCCCATGGTGGCTATGTTGGTAATTGATGGGGATGCCCAGCGGACCTGGTGGCGTGGTGTGGTGTGGCGACGTACGGGATACTTAGCTATGTGGAAGCTAGCATGTCTACTCCCAAAACTTGAAGGATTTGCATGTCCGCCAAGGTTGTAGAGGATGATTGACCTTACCAAAAGCTTTTTGAAAGGTGGGATAGCTTCACATGATGGGGATGGCCAAAGTTTTGCGGGTGCTGCCACTGCTGCTGTGTGACATACAGTCGCACAAAATACAGCGTATCTACTTCTGTTTTGCCATGAACACATGAGTTTCCCAGCACTGTATGAGTCATAGTAGCTCACGTATACCTTGTTGAAAGGTGGCATTGGCTAAAAGGACAATCAGAGCCATAGTTTGATTGGTTAGCATTCATAGACTGCGCTGTTGGTCTATTTGGCCCATCACAGCTACTCCCACAGCTTTCCCAATACTTGAGCTTGCCATGTTTGTATGGTTTTGTAGGCCTCATCGATAGTTTGGCCCATGGTGGCTATGTTGGTAAGTGGTGGGATGCCCGGCGGACCTGGTGGCGTGGTGTGGTGTGGCGACGTACGGGATACTTAGCTATGTGGAAGCTAGCATGTCTACTCCCAAAACTTGAAGGATTTGCATGTCCGCCAAGGTTGTAGAGGATGATTGGCCTTACCAAAAGCTTTTTGAAAGGTGGGAATGCTTCACATGATGGTGATGGCCAAAGTTCTGTGGATGCTGTCGCTGCTGCTGCGTGACATACAGTCACATGGAATACAGCGTATCTACTCCTGTTTTGCCAGGAACACATGAGTTGTCCAACATTGAATATGTCATAGTACCTCACGTTTATCTTGTCAAGAGGTGGAAATGGTTAAAAGGACAATCAGAGCCATAGTTTGATTGGTTTGGATTCATAGACTGCGCTGTTGTTCTCTTTGGCCCATCTACTCCCACAGCTTTCCCAAAACTTGAGCTTGCCAGGATTGTTTGGTTTTCTAGGCCTCATTGATGTTTTGGCCCATGGTGGCAATGTTTATTATTGATGGGATGCCCAGTGGTCCTGGTGGCGTGGTTTGGTGTGGCGACGTACGGGATACTTAGCTATGTGGAAGCTAGCATGTCTACTCCCAAAACTTGAAGGATTTGCATGACGGCCAAGGTTGTAGAGGATGATCGACCATACAAAAAGCTTTTTGAAAGGTGGGAATGCTTCACATGATGGGGGTGGCCAAAGTTTTGCGGCTGCTCTTGCTGCTGCTGTGTGACATACAGTCGCACAAAGTACAGCGTATCTACTCTTGTTTTGCCATGAACACATGAGTTGTCCAACATTGAATATGTCATAGTACCTCACGTTTATCTTGTCAAGAGGTGGAAATGGTTAAAAGGACAATCAGAGCCATAGTTTGATTGGTTTGGATTCATAGACTGCGCTGTTGTTCTCTTTGGCCCATCTACTCCCACAGCTTTCCCAATACTTGAGCTTGCCAGTTTTGTTTGGTTTTGTTGGCCTCATTGATAGTTTGGCCCATGGTGGCTATAATGATATTTGATGGGGATGCCCAGCTGACCTGGTGGCGTGGTGTGGTGTGGCGACGTACGGGATACTTAGCTATGTGGAAGCTTAGCATGTCTACTACCAAAACTTGAAGGATTTGCATGACCGCCAAGTTGTAGAGGATGATTGATCTTACCAAAAGCTTTTTGAAAGGTGGGAATGCTTCAAATGATGGAGATGGCCAAAGTTTTGCGGGTGCTGCCACTGCTGCTGTGACATACAATCACATGGAATGCAGCATATGTACTCCTGTTTTGCCAGGAACACATGAGTTGTCCAACATTGAATGTGTCATAGTAGCTCACGTTTACCTTGTCAAAAGGTGGAAATGGTTAAAAGGACAATCAGAGCCATAGTTTGATTGGTTTGGATTCATAGACTGCGCTCTTGTTCTCTTTGGCCCATCTACTCCCACAGCTTTCCCAATACTTGAGCTTGCCAGGTTTGTTTGGTTTTGTAGGCCTCATTAATAACATGGTCAATGGTAGCAATGATGGTAATTGATGGGGATGCCCAGCACACCTGGTGGCATGGTGTGGTGTGGCTATAATATGGTAGGCATGGCGGGTGTCTCAGGGAATGGCAATGGTTTTGGTGACAACTTCTCACCAGTCTCATCCCGCAGATGCCATGACATTCAAACACCCCTACAGCAAGCCCTGTAGGTGCCCAAAGTACACCAGAATGGTGCCAACATCATTATTCAGTCTGCGCTACAAGATGGTAGGCTTGGCGGGTGTCTCAGGGGATGGCAATGTATTTGGTGACAACTTGTCACCAGTCTCAGCCCGCAGATGTAACGCCCCTACAGCAAAATCTGAAGGTGCCCAAAATACACCAGAATGGAGCCAACGTCATTATTCAGGCTGCACTACAAGATGGTAGGCTTGGCTGGTGTCTCAGGGGATGGCAATGTATTTGGTGACAACTTATCACCAGTCTCAGCCCGCAGATGCCGTGACATTCAAATGCCCCTACAGCAAGCCCTGTAGGTGCCCAAAATACACCAGAATGGTGCCAACATCATTATTCAGGCTGCGCTACAAGATGGTAGGCTTGGCTGGTGTCTCAGGGGATGGCAAGGTATTTGGTGACAACTTGTCACCAGTCTCAGCCTGCAGATGCCATGACATTCAAACGCCCCTACAGCAAGATCTGTAGGTGCCCAAAATACACCAGAATGGTGCCAACATCATTATTTAGGCTGCGCTACAAGATGATAGGCTTGACTGGTGTCTCAGGGGATGGCAATGTATTTGGTGACAACTTGTCACCAGTCTCAGCCCGCAGATGCCGTGACATTCAAACGCCCCTACAGCAAGATCTGTAGGTGCCCAAAATACACCAGAATGGTGCCAACATCATTGTTCAGGATTCGCTACAAGATGGTAGGCTTGACTGGTGTCTCAGGGGATGGCAATGTATTTGGTGACAACTTGTCACCAGTCTCAGCCCGCAGATGCCGTGACATTCAAACGCCCCTACAGCAAGCCCTGTAGGTGCCCAAAATACACCAGAATGGTGCCAACATCATTATTCAGGCTGCGCTACAAGATGGTAGGCTTGGCTGGTGTCTCAGGGGATGGCAATGTATTTGGTGACAACTTGTCACCAGTCTCAGCCTGCAGATGCCGTGACATTCAAACGCCCCTACAGCAAGATCTGTAGGTGCCCAAAATACACCAGAATGGTGCCAACATCATTGTTCAGGATTCGCTACAAGATGGTAGGCTTGGCTGGTGTCTCAGGGGATGGCAATGTATTTGGTGACAACTTGTCACCAGTCATTATTCAGGCTGCGCTACAAGATGGTAGGCTTGGCTGGTGTCTCAGGGGATGGCAATGTATTTCGTGACAACTTGTCACCAGTCTCAGCCCGCAGATGTTGTGACATTCAAACGCACCTACAGCAAAATCTGAAGGTGCCCAAAATACACCAGAATGGAGCCAACATCATTATTCAGTCTGCGCTACAAGATGGTAGGCTTGGCTGGTGTCTCAGGGGATGGCAATGTATTTGGTGACAACTTATCACCAGTCTCAGCCCGCAGATGCCGTGACATTCAAACGCCCCTACAGCAAGCCCTGTAGGTGCCCAAAATACACCAGAATGGTGCCAACATCATTATTCAGGCTGCGCTACAAGATGGTAGGCTTGGCTGGTGTCTCAGGGGATGGCAATGTATTTCGTGACAACTTGTCACCAGTCTCAGCCCGCAGATGTTGTGACATTCAAACGCCCCTACAGCAAAATCTGAAGGTGCTCAAAATACACCAGAATGGAGCCAACATCATTATTCAGTCTGCGCTATAAGATGGTAGGCTTGGCTGGTGTCTCAGGGGATGGCAATGTATTTGGTGACAACTTATCACCAGTCTCAGCCCGCAGATGCCGTGACATTCAAACGCCCCTAAAGCAAGCCCTGTAGGTGCCCACAATAAACCAGAATGGGGCCAACATCATTGTTCAGGCTGCGCTACAAGATGGTAGGCTTGGCTGGTGTCTCAGGGGATGGCAATGTATTTGGTGACAACTTGTCACCAGTCTCAGCCCGCAGATGCCGTGACATTCAAACGCCCCTACAGCAAGCCCTGTAGGTGCCCAAAATACACCTGAATGCTGATAAAATCATTATTCAGGCTGCGCTACAAGATGGTAGGCTTGGCTGGTGTCTCAGGGGATGGCAATGTATTTGGTGACAACTTGTCACCAGTCTCAGCCCGCAGATGCCGTGACATTCAAACGCCCCTACAGCAAGCCCTGTAGGTGCCCAAAATACACCTGAATGCTGACAACGTCATTATTCTGTCTGCGCTACAAGATGGTAGGCTTGGCTGGTGTCTCAGGGGATGGCAATGTATTTGGTGACAACTTGTCACCAGTCTCAGCCCGCAGATGCCATGACATTCAAACGCCCCTACAGCAAGCCCTGTAGGTGCCCAAAATACACGAGAATGGTGCCAACATCATTATTCAGGCTGCACTACAAGATGGTGGGCTTGGCTGGTGTCTCAGGGGATGGCAATGTATTTGGTGACAACTTGTCACCAGTCTCAGCCCGCAGATGCCGTGACATTCAAACGCCCCTGCAGCAAGCCCTGTAGGTGCCCAAAATACACCAGAATGGTACCAACATCATTGTTCAGGCTGCGCTACAAGATGGTAGGCTTGGCTGGTGTCTCAGGGGATGGCAATGTATTTGGTGACAACTTGTCACCAGTCTCAGCCCGCAGATGCCGTGACATTCAAACACACCTACAGCAAGCCCTGTAGGTGCCCAAAATACACCAGAATGGTGCCAACATCATTATTCAGGCTGCGCTACAAGATGGTAGGCTTGGCTGGTGTCTCAGGGGATGGCAAGGTATTTGGTGACAACTTGTCACCAGTCTCAGCCTGCAGATGTTGTGACATTCAAACGCCCCTACAGCAAAATCTGAAGGTGCCCAAAATACACCAGAAATGGAGCCAACATCATTATTCAGGCTGCGCTACAAGATGGTAGGCTTGGCTGGTGTCTCAGGGGATGGCAATGTATTTGGTGACAACTTGTCACCAGTCTCAGCCCGCGGATGCCATGACATTCAAACGCCCCTACAGCAAGATCTGTAGGTGCCCAAAATACACCAGAATGGTGCCAACATCATTATGCAGACTGCGCTACAAGATGGTAGGCTTGGCTGGTGTCTCAGGGGATGGCAATGTATTTGATGACAACTTGTCACCAGTCTCAGCCCGCAGATGCCGTGACATTCAAACGCCCCTACAGCAAGATCTGTAGGTGCCCAAAATACACCAGAATGGTGCCAACATCATTATTCAGGCTGCGCTACAAGATGGTAGGCTTGGCGGGTGTCTCAGGGGATGGCAATGTATTTGGTGACAACTTGTCACCAGTCTCAGCCCGCAGATGCCATGACATTCAAACACCCCTGCAGCAAGCCCTGTACATGCCCAAAATACACCAGAATGGTGCCAACATCATTGTTTAGGCTGCGCTACAAGATGGTAGGCTTGACTGGTGTCTCAGGGGATGGCAATGTATTTGGTGACAACTTGTCACCAGTCTCAGCTTGCAGATGCCGTGACATTCAAACGCCCCTACAGCAAGCCCAGTAGGTGCCCAAAATACACATGAATCCTAACAACACCATTATTCAGGCTGCGCTACAAGATGGTAGGCTTGGCTGGTGTCTCAGGGGATGGGAATGTATTTGGTGACAACTTGTCACCAGTCTCAGCCTGCAGATGCCGTGACATTCAAATGCCCCTACAGCAAGCCCTGTAGGTGCCCAAAATACACCAGAATGGTGCCAACATATTACACAGGCTGCGCTACAAGATGGTAGGCTTGACTGTTGTCTCAGGGGATGGCAATGTATTTGGTGACAGCATGTCACCAGTCTCAGCCCGCAGATGCCATGACATTCAAACGCCCCTACAGCAAGCCCTGTAGGTGCCCAAAATATACCAGAATGGTGCCTACATCATTATTCAGGCTGCGCTACAAGATAGTTGGCTTGGCTGGTGTCTCAAAGGATGGCAATGTATTTGGTGACAACTTGTCACCAGTCTCAGCCCGCAGATGCTGTGACATTCAAATGCCCCCTACAGCAAGCCCTGTAGGTGCCCAAAATACACCAGAATGGTGCCAACATCATTATTCAGGCTGCGCTACAAGATGGTAGGCTTGGCTGGTGTCTCAGGGGATGGCAATGTATTTGGTGACAACTTGTCACCAGTCTCAGCCCGCAGATGCCGTGACATTCAAATGCCCCTGCAGCAAGCCCTGTAGGTGCCCAAAATACTCCAGAATGGTACCAACATCATTATTCAGGCTGCGCTACAAGATGGTAGGCTTGGCTGGTGTCTCAGGGGATGGCAATGTATTTGGTGACAACTTGTCACCAGTCTCAGCCCGCAGATGCCGTGACATTCAAACGCCCCTACAGCAAGCCCTGTAGGTGCCCAAAATACACCAGAATGGTGCCAACATAAATATTCAGGCTGCGCTACAAGATGGTATGCTTGACTGGTGTCTCAGGGGATGGCAATGTATTTGGTGACAACTTGTCACCAGTCTCAGCCCGCAGATGCCGTGACATTCAAACGCCCCTACAGCAAGCCCTGTAGGTGCCCAAAATATACCAGAATGGTGCCAACATCATTATTCAGGCTGCGCTGCAAGATGGTAGGCTTGGCTGGTGTCTCAGGGGATGGCAATGTATTTGGTGACAACTTGTCACCAGTCTCAGCCCGCAGATGCCGTGACATTCAAACGCCCCTACAGCAAGCCCTGTAGGTGCCCAAAATATACCAGAATGGTGCCAACATCATTATTCAGGCTGAGCTACAAGATGGTAGGCTTGGCTGGTGTCTCGGGGGATGGCAATGTATTTGGTGACAACTTGTCACCAGTCTCAGCCCGCAGATGCCATGACATTCAAACGCCCCTACAGCAAGCCCTGTAGGTGCCCAAAATACACCAGAATGGTACCAACATCATTATTCAGGCTGCGCTACAAGATGGTAGGCTTGGCTGGTGTCTCAGGGGATGGCAATGTATTTGGTGACAACTTGTCACCAGTCTCAGCCCGCAGATGCCGTGACATTCAAACGCCCCTACAGCAAGATCTGTAGGTGCCCAAAATACAACAGAATGGTGCCAACATCATTTTTTAGACTGCGCTACAAGATGGTAGGCTTGGCTGGTGTCTCAGGGGATGGCAATGTATTTGGTGACAACTTGTCACCAGTCTCAGCCCGCAGATGCCGTGACATTCAAACGCCCCTACAGCAAGCCCTGTAGGTGCCCAAAATACACCAGAATGGTGCCAACATCATTATTCAGGCTGCGCTACAAGATGGTAGGCTTGGCTGGTGTCTCAGTGGATGGCAATGTATTTGGTGACAACTTGTCACCAGTCTCAGCCCACAGATGCCGTGACATTTAAACGCCCCTACAGCAAGATCTGTAGGTGCCCAAAATACACCAGAATATTGCCAACATCATTATTCAGGCTGCGCTACAAGATGGTAGTCTTGGCTGGTGTCTCAGGGGATGGCAATGTATTTGGTGACAACTTGTCACCAGACTCAGCCCGCAGATGCCGTGACATTCAAACGCCCCTACAGCAAGCCCTGTAGGTGCCCAAAATACACCTGAATGCTGACAACGTCATTATTCTGTCTGCGCTACAAGATGGTAGGCTTGGCTGGTGTCTCAGGGGATGGCAATGTATTTGGTGACAACTTGTCACCAGTCTCAGCCCGCAGATGCCGTGACATTCAAACGCCCCTACAGCAAGATCTGTAGGTGCCCAAAATACAACAGAATGGTGCCAACATCATTTTTTAGACTGCGCTACAAGATGGTAGGCTTGGCTGGTGTCTCAGGGGATGGCAATGTATTTGGTGACAACTTGTCACCAGTCTCAGCCCGCAGATGCCGTGACATTCAAACGCCCCTACAGCAAGCCCTGTAGGTGCCCAAAATACACCAGAATGGTGCCAACATCATTATTCAGGCTGCGCTACAAGATGGTAGGCTTGGCTGGTGTCTCAGGGGATGGCAATGTATTTGGTGACAACTTGTCACCAGTCTCAGCCCACAGATGCCGTGACATTTAAACGCCCCTACAGCAAGATCTGTAGGTGCCCAAAATACACCAGAATGGTGCCAACATCATTATTCAGGCTGCGCTACAAGATGGTAGTCTTGGCTGGTGTCTCAGGGGATGGCAATGTATTTGGTGACAACTTGTCACCAGTCTCAGCCCGCAGATGCCGTGACATTCAAACGCCCCTACAGCAAGCCCTGTAGGTGCCCAAAATACACCAGAATGGTGCCAACATCATTATTCAGGCTGCGCTACAAGATGGTAGGCTTGGCTGGTGTCTCAGTGGATGGCAATGTATTTGGTGACAACTTGTCACCAGTCTCAGCCCACAGATGCCGTGACATTTAAACGCCCCTACAGCAAGATCTGTAGGTGCCCAAAATACACCAGAATGGTGCCAACATCATTATTCAGGCTGCGATACAAGATGGTAGTCTTGGCTGGTGTCTCAGGGGATGGCAATGTATTTGGTGACAACTTGTCACCAGACTCAGCCCGCAGATGCCGTGACATTCAAACGCCCCTACAGCAAGCCCTGTAGGTGCCCAAAATACACCTGAATGCTGACAACGTCATTATTCTGTCTGCGCTACAAGATGGTAGGCTTGGCTGGTGTCTCAGGGGATGGCAATGTATTTGGTGACAACTTGTCACCAGTCTCAGCCCGCAGATGCCGTGACATTCAAACGCCCCTACAGCAAGATCTGTAGGTGCCCAAAATACAACAGAATGGTGCCAACATCATTTTTTAGACTGCGCTACAAGATGGTAGGCTTGGCTGGTGTCTCAGGGGATGGCAATGTATTTGGTGACAACTTGTCACCAGTCTCAGCCCGCAGATGCCGTGACATTCAAATGCCCCTACAGCAAGCCCTGTAGGTGCCCAAAATACACCAGAATGGTGCCAACATCATTATTCAGGCTGCGCTACAAGATGGTAGGCTTGGCTGGTGTCTCAGTGGATGGCAATGTATTTGGTGACAACTTGTCACCAGTCTCAGCCCACAGATGCCGTGACATTTAAACGCCCCTACAGCAAGATCTGTAGGTGCCCAAAATACACCAGAATGGTGCCAACATCATTATTCAGGCTGCGCTACAAGATGGTAGTCTTGGCTGGTGTCTCAGGGGATGGCAATGTATTTGGTGACAACTTGTCACCAGACTCAGCCCGCAGATGCCGTGACATTCAAACGCCCCTACAGCAAGCCCTGTAGGTGCCCAAAATACACCTGAATGCTGACAACGTCATTATTCTGTCTGCGCTACAAGATGGTAGGCTTGGCTGGTGTCTCAGGGGATGGCAATGTATTTGGTGACATCTTGTCACCAGTCTCAGCCCGCAGATGCCATGACATTCAAATGCCCCTACAGCAAGCCCTGTAGGTGCCCAAAATACACCAGAATGGTGCCAACATCATTATTCTGGCTGCGCTACAAGATGGTAGGCTTGGCTGGTGTCTCAGGGGATGGCAATGTATTTGGTGACAACTTGTCACCAGTCTCAGCCCGCAGATGCCGTGACATTCAAATGCCCCTACAGCAAGATCTGTAGGTGCCCAAAATACACCAGAATGGTGCCAACATCATTATTCTGGCTGCGCTACAAGATGGTAGGCTTGGCTGGTGTCTCAGGGGATGGCAATGTATTTGGTGACAACTTGTCACCAGTCTCAGCCCGCAGATGCCGTGACATTCAAACGCCCCTACAGCAAAATCTGTAGGTGCCCAAAATACTCCAGAATGGTGCCAACATCATTATTCAGGCTGCGCTACAAGATGGTAGGCTTGGCTGGTGTCTCAGGGGATGGCAATGTATTTGGTGACAACTTGTCACCAGTCTCAGCCCGCAGATGCCATGACATTCAAACGCCCCTACAGCAAGCCCTGTAGGTGCCCAAAATACACCAGAATGGTACCAACATCATTATTCAAACTGCGCTACAAGATGGTAGGCTTGGCTGGTGTCTCAGGGGATGGCAATGTATTTGGTGACAACTTGTCACCAGTCTCAGCCCGCAGATGCCGTGACATTCAAACGCCCCTACAGCAAGCCCTGTAAGTGCCCAAAATACACCAGAATGGTGCCAACATCATTATTCAAGCTGCGCTACAAGATGGTAGGCTTGGCTGGTGTCTCAGGGGATGGCAATGTATTTGGTGACAACTTGTCACCAGTCTCAGCCCGCAGATGCCGCGACATTCAAACGCCCCTACAGCAAGCCCTGTAAGTGCCCAAAATACACCAGAATGGTGCCAACATCATTATTCAGGCTGCGCTACAAGATGGTAGTCTTGACTGGTGTTTCAGGGGATTGCAATGTATTTGGTGACAACTTGTCACCAGGCTCAGCCCGCTGATGCTGTGACATTCAAACGCCCCTACAGCAAGCCCTGTAGGTGCCCTAAATACACCAGAATGGTGCCAACATCATTGTTCAGTTTACGCTACAAGTTGGTAGGCTTGGCTGGTGTCTCAGGGGATGGCAATGTATTTGGTGACAACTTGTCACCAGTCTCAGCCTGCAGATGCCGTGACATTCAAACGCCCCTACAGCAAGCCCTGTAGGTGCCCAAAATACACCAGAATGGTGCCAACAACATTATTCAGGCTGCGCTACAAGATGGTAGGCTTGGCTGGTGTCTCAGGGGATGGCAATGTATTTGGTGACAACTTGTCACCAGTCTCAGCCCGCAGATGCCATGACATTCAAATGCCCCTACAGCAAGCCCTGTAGGTGCCCAAAATACACCAGAATGGAGCCAACGTCATTATTCAGTCTGCGCTACAAGATGGTAGGCTTGGCTGGTGTCTCAGGGGATGGCAATGTATTTGGTGACAACTTGTCACCAGTCTCAGCCCGCAGATGCCGTGACATTCAAACGCCCCTACAGCAAAATCTGTAGTTGCCCACAATACGCCAGAATGGTGCCAACATCATTATTCAGGCTGCGCTACAAGATGGTAGTCTTGGCTGGTGTCTCAGGGGATGGCAATGTATTTGGTGACAACTTGTCACCAGGCTCAGCCCGCTGATGCTGTGACATTCAAACGCCCCTACAGCAAGCCCTGTAGGTGCCCTAAATACACCAGAATGGTGCCAACATCATTGTTCAGTTTACGCTACAAGTTGGTAGGCTTGGCTGGTGTCTCAGGGGATGGCAATGTATTTGGTGACAACTTGTCACCAGTCTCAGCCTGCAGATGCCGTGACATTCAAACGCCCCTACAGCAAGCCCTGTAGGTGCCCAAAATACACCAGAATGGTGCCAACAACATTATTCAGGCTGCGCTACAAGATGGTAGTCTTGACTGGTGTTTCAGGGGATTGCAATGTATTTGGTGACAACTTGTCACCAGGCTCAGCCCGCTGATGCTGTGACATTGACAACTTGTCACCAGTCTCAGCCCGCAGATGCCGTGACATTCAAACGCCCCTACAGCAAGATCTGTAGGTGCCCAAAATACACCAGAATGGTGCCAACATCATTATTCAGGCTGCGCTACAAGATGGTAGGCTTGGCGGGTGTCTCAGGGGATGGCAATGTATTTGGTGACAACTTGTCACCAGTCTCAGCCCGCAGATGCCATGACATTCAAACACCCCTGCAGCAAGCCCTGTACATGCCCAAAATACACCAGAATGGTGCCAACATCATTGTTTAGGCTGCGCTACAAGATGGTAGGCTTGACTGGTGTCTCAGGGGATGGCAATGTATTTGGTGACAACTTGTCACCAGTCTCAGCTTGCAGATGCCGTGACATTCAAACGCCCCTACAGCAAGCCCAGTAGGTGCCCAAAATACACATGAATCCTAACAACACCATTATTCAGGCTGCGCTACAAGATGGTAGGCTTGGCTGGTGTCTCAGGGGATGGGAATGTATTTGGTGACAACTTGTCACCAGTCTCAGCCTGCAGATGCCGTGACATTCAAATGCCCCTACAGCAAGCCCTGTAGGTGCCCAAAATACACCAGAATGGTGCCAACATATTACACAGGCTGCGCTACAAGATGGTAGGCTTGACTGTTGTCTCAGGGGATGGCAATGTATTTGGTGACAGCATGTCACCAGTCTCAGCCCGCAGATGCCATGACATTCAAACGCCCCTACAGCAAGCCCTGTAGGTGCCCAAAATATACCAGAATGGTGCCTACATCATTATTCAGGCTGCGCTACAAGATAGTTGGCTTGGCTGGTGTCTCAAAGGATGGCAATGTATTTGGTGACAACTTGTCACCAGTCTCAGCCCGCAGATGCTGTGACATTCAAATGCCCCCTACAGCAAGCCCTGTAGGTGCCCAAAATACACCAGAATGGTGCCAACATCATTATTCAGGCTGCGCTACAAGATGGTAGGCTTGGCTGGTGTCTCAGGGGATGGCAATGTATTTGGTGACAACTTGTCACCAGTCTCAGCCCGCAGATGCCGTGACATTCAAATGCCCCTGCAGCAAGCCCTGTAGGTGCCCAAAATACTCCAGAATGGTACCAACATCATTATTCAGGCTGCGCTACAAGATGGTAGGCTTGGCTGGTGTCTCAGGGGATGGCAATGTATTTGGTGACAACTTGTCACCAGTCTCAGCCCGCAGATGCCGTGACATTCAAACGCCCCTACAGCAAGCCCTGTAGGTGCCCAAAATACACCAGAATGGTGCCAACATAAATATTCAGGCTGCGCTACAAGATGGTATGCTTGACTGGTGTCTCAGGGGATGGCAATGTATTTGGTGACAACTTGTCACCAGTCTCAGCCCGCAGATGCCGTGACATTCAAACGCCCCTACAGCAAGCCCTGTAGGTGCCCAAAATATACCAGAATGGTGCCAACATCATTATTCAGGCTGCGCTGCAAGATGGTAGGCTTGGCTGGTGTCTCAGGGGATGGCAATGTATTTGGTGACAACTTGTCACCAGTCTCAGCCCGCAGATGCCGTGACATTCAAACGCCCCTACAGCAAGCCCTGTAGGTGCCCAAAATATACCAGAATGGTGCCAACATCATTATTCAGGCTGAGCTACAAGATGGTAGGCTTGGCTGGTGTCTCGGGGGATGGCAATGTATTTGGTGACAACTTGTCACCAGTCTCAGCCCGCAGATGCCATGACATTCAAACGCCCCTACAGCAAGCCCTGTAGGTGCCCAAAATACACCAGAATGGTACCAACATCATTATTCAGGCTGCGCTACAAGATGGTAGGCTTGGCTGGTGTCTCAGGGGATGGCAATGTATTTGGTGACAACTTGTCACCAGTCTCAGCCCGCAGATGCCGTGACATTCAAACGCCCCTACAGCAAGATCTGTAGGTGCCCAAAATACAACAGAATGGTGCCAACATCATTTTTTAGACTGCGCTACAAGATGGTAGGCTTGGCTGGTGTCTCAGGGGATGGCAATGTATTTGGTGACAACTTGTCACCAGTCTCAGCCCGCAGATGCCGTGACATTCAAACGCCCCTACAGCAAGCCCTGTAGGTGCCCAAAATACACCAGAATGGTGCCAACATCATTATTCAGGCTGCGCTACAAGATGGTAGGCTTGGCTGGTGTCTCAGTGGATGGCAATGTATTTGGTGACAACTTGTCACCAGTCTCAGCCCACAGATGCCGTGACATTTAAACGCCCCTACAGCAAGATCTGTAGGTGCCCAAAATACACCAGAATATTGCCAACATCATTATTCAGGCTGCGCTACAAGATGGTAGTCTTGGCTGGTGTCTCAGGGGATGGCAATGTATTTGGTGACAACTTGTCACCAGACTCAGCCCGCAGATGCCGTGACATTCAAACGCCCCTACAGCAAGCCCTGTAGGTGCCCAAAATACACCTGAATGCTGACAACGTCATTATTCTGTCTGCGCTACAAGATGGTAGGCTTGGCTGGTGTCTCAGGGGATGGCAATGTATTTGGTGACAACTTGTCACCAGTCTCAGCCCGCAGATGCCGTGACATTCAAACGCCCCTACAGCAAGATCTGTAGGTGCCCAAAATACAACAGAATGGTGCCAACATCATTTTTTAGACTGCGCTACAAGATGGTAGGCTTGGCTGGTGTCTCAGGGGATGGCAATGTATTTGGTGACAACTTGTCACCAGTCTCAGCCCGCAGATGCCGTGACATTCAAACGCCCCTACAGCAAGCCCTGTAGGTGCCCAAAATACACCAGAATGGTGCCAACATCATTATTCAGGCTGCGCTACAAGATGGTAGGCTTGGCTGGTGTCTCAGGGGATGGCAATGTATTTGGTGACAACTTGTCACCAGTCTCAGCCCACAGATGCCGTGACATTTAAACGCCCCTACAGCAAGATCTGTAGGTGCCCAAAATACACCAGAATGGTGCCAACATCATTATTCAGGCTGCGCTACAAGATGGTAGTCTTGGCTGGTGTCTCAGGGGATGGCAATGTATTTGGTGACAACTTGTCACCAGTCTCAGCCCGCAGATGCCGTGACATTCAAACGCCCCTACAGCAAGCCCTGTAGGTGCCCAAAATACACCAGAATGGTGCCAACATCATTATTCAGGCTGCGCTACAAGATGGTAGGCTTGGCTGGTGTCTCAGTGGATGGCAATGTATTTGGTGACAACTTGTCACCAGTCTCAGCCCACAGATGCCGTGACATTTAAACGCCCCTACAGCAAGATCTGTAGGTGCCCAAAATACACCAGAATGGTGCCAACATCATTATTCAGGCTGCGATACAAGATGGTAGTCTTGGCTGGTGTCTCAGGGGATGGCAATGTATTTGGTGACAACTTGTCACCAGACTCAGCCCGCAGATGCCGTGACATTCAAACGCCCCTACAGCAAGCCCTGTAGGTGCCCAAAATACACCTGAATGCTGACAACGTCATTATTCTGTCTGCGCTACAAGATGGTAGGCTTGGCTGGTGTCTCAGGGGATGGCAATGTATTTGGTGACAACTTGTCACCAGTCTCAGCCCGCAGATGCCGTGACATTCAAACGCCCCTACAGCAAGATCTGTAGGTGCCCAAAATACAACAGAATGGTGCCAACATCATTTTTTAGACTGCGCTACAAGATGGTAGGCTTGGCTGGTGTCTCAGGGGATGGCAATGTATTTGGTGACAACTTGTCACCAGTCTCAGCCCGCAGATGCCGTGACATTCAAATGCCCCTACAGCAAGCCCTGTAGGTGCCCAAAATACACCAGAATGGTGCCAACATCATTATTCAGGCTGCGCTACAAGATGGTAGGCTTGGCTGGTGTCTCAGTGGATGGCAATGTATTTGGTGACAACTTGTCACCAGTCTCAGCCCACAGATGCCGTGACATTTAAACGCCCCTACAGCAAGATCTGTAGGTGCCCAAAATACACCAGAATGGTGCCAACATCATTATTCAGGCTGCGCTACAAGATGGTAGTCTTGGCTGGTGTCTCAGGGGATGGCAATGTATTTGGTGACAACTTGTCACCAGACTCAGCCCGCAGATGCCGTGACATTCAAACGCCCCTACAGCAAGCCCTGTAGGTGCCCAAAATACACCTGAATGCTGACAACGTCATTATTCTGTCTGCGCTACAAGATGGTAGGCTTGGCTGGTGTCTCAGGGGATGGCAATGTATTTGGTGACATCTTGTCACCAGTCTCAGCCCGCAGATGCCATGACATTCAAATGCCCCTACAGCAAGCCCTGTAGGTGCCCAAAATACACCAGAATGGTGCCAACATCATTATTCTGGCTGCGCTACAAGATGGTAGGCTTGGCTGGTGTCTCAGGGGATGGCAATGTATTTGGTGACAACTTGTCACCAGTCTCAGCCCGCAGATGCCGTGACATTCAAATGCCCCTACAGCAAGATCTGTAGGTGCCCAAAATACACCAGAATGGTGCCAACATCATTATTCTGGCTGCGCTACAAGATGGTAGGCTTGGCTGGTGTCTCAGGGGATGGCAATGTATTTGGTGACAACTTGTCACCAGTCTCAGCCCGCAGATGCCGTGACATTCAAACGCCCCTACAGCAAAATCTGTAGGTGCCCAAAATACTCCAGAATGGTGCCAACATCATTATTCAGGCTGCGCTACAAGATGGTAGGCTTGGCTGGTGTCTCAGGGGATGGCAATGTATTTGGTGACAACTTGTCACCAGTCTCAGCCCGCAGATGCCATGACATTCAAACGCCCCTACAGCAAGCCCTGTAGGTGCCCAAAATACACCAGAATGGTACCAACATCATTATTCAAACTGCGCTACAAGATGGTAGGCTTGGCTGGTGTCTCAGGGGATGGCAATGTATTTGGTGACAACTTGTCACCAGTCTCAGCCCGCAGATGCCGTGACATTCAAACGCCCCTACAGCAAGCCCTGTAAGTGCCCAAAATACACCAGAATGGTGCCAACATCATTATTCAAGCTGCGCTACAAGATGGTAGGCTTGGCTGGTGTCTCAGGGGATGGCAATGTATTTGGTGACAACTTGTCACCAGTCTCAGCCCGCAGATGCCGCGACATTCAAACGCCCCTACAGCAAGCCCTGTAAGTGCCCAAAATACACCAGAATGGTGCCAACATCATTATTCAGGCTGCGCTACAAGATGGTAGTCTTGACTGGTGTTTCAGGGGATTGCAATGTATTTGGTGACAACTTGTCACCAGGCTCAGCCCGCTGATGCTGTGACATTCAAACGCCCCTACAGCAAGCCCTGTAGGTGCCCTAAATACACCAGAATGGTGCCAACATCATTGTTCAGTTTACGCTACAAGTTGGTAGGCTTGGCTGGTGTCTCAGGGGATGGCAATGTATTTGGTGACAACTTGTCACCAGTCTCAGCCTGCAGATGCCGTGACATTCAAACGCCCCTACAGCAAGCCCTGTAGGTGCCCAAAATACACCAGAATGGTGCCAACAACATTATTCAGGCTGCGCTACAAGATGGTAGGCTTGGCTGGTGTCTCAGGGGATGGCAATGTATTTGGTGACAACTTGTCACCAGTCTCAGCCCGCAGATGCCATGACATTCAAATGCCCCTACAGCAAGCCCTGTAGGTGCCCAAAATACACCAGAATGGAGCCAACGTCATTATTCAGTCTGCGCTACAAGATGGTAGGCTTGGCTGGTGTCTCAGGGGATGGCAATGTATTTGGTGACAACTTGTCACCAGTCTCAGCCCGCAGATGCCGTGACATTCAAACGCCCCTACAGCAAAATCTGTAGTTGCCCACAATACGCCAGAATGGTGCCAACATCATTATTCAGGCTGCGCTACAAGATGGTAGTCTTGGCTGGTGTCTCAGGGGATGGCAATGTATTTGGTGACAACTTGTCACCAGGCTCAGCCCGCTGATGCTGTGACATTCAAACGCCCCTACAGCAAGCCCTGTAGGTGCCCTAAATACACCAGAATGGTGCCAACATCATTGTTCAGTTTACGCTACAAGTTGGTAGGCTTGGCTGGTGTCTCAGGGGATGGCAATGTATTTGGTGACAACTTGTCACCAGTCTCAGCCTGCAGATGCCGTGACATTCAAACGCCCCTACAGCAAGCCCTGTAGGTGCCCAAAATACACCAGAATGGTGCCAACAACATTATTCAGGCTGCGCTACAAGATGGTAGTCTTGACTGGTGTTTCAGGGGATTGCAATGTATTTGGTGACAACTTGTCACCAGGCTCAGCCCGCTGATGCTGTGACATACACATGAGCCCGGAATGATTGTTATGCACCAATCTTACCGCATACGTGTCCCCAAGGATAGCCAGAACAGAATTCATGGAACAAGACTATTGGGGGTAGTCGTTGAAGGCCACACACTGTAGCACCATGTAGCTGGTTACTGTGTGGATCTTTGCCCTCCCAAACAACTGATGCTACATGTGAGCTGGGAATGATTGTTATGCACCAATCTCACTGCATATGTGTCCCCAAGCATAGCCAGAACAGAATTCATGGAACAAGACTATTAATGGTAGTCTTTGAAGGCCACGCACTGTAGCACCATGGAGCTGGTTACTGTGTGGATGTTGCCCTCCCCAACAAATGATGCTACACATGAGCTGGGAATGATTGATATGCACCAATCTCACCGCATATGTGTCCCCAAGGATAGCCAGAACTGAATTCATGGAACAAGACTATGGGGGGTAGTCTTTCTTTGATGGCCTAAACGTCGTACTGGTACAGCTGTGACGCGCGAGATCGGACGTGGTGCATCAGCGCGACGAATTGGATGAGTTGATCATGCAAGCTGACTCTCGTTGAATATGACCTAAACAAACACTCATTTGCCTGAAATTAGTAACCTTTTCATATCTGCACAGTACCGTTCGTCATGATGAAAATTTGGGTTGGAGCGACGCTGTTAATGAGCATCCTAAGAACAATTGATGCCTTTCGCTTTCCGTCACCTTTTGGAACGCTTTTTCCGACCAAGGAGCAAGCAATTGTACGTAGACCAAGATTATGCAGTCTCAGTTGACGAGTATCTTGCATACAACTTATTCTTTTTCTGTTCATGATTGACAGAGTGTTGTTTCTGCACCCAAAGCAGCTCCAGCACCGTTGGTAAGTCCCTAATCCCTCCCCGCCTTCTGAACCTTTGCTTATCATTGTATTTGTATACTCAAACAGTACAATTCACTTCTTTTCGTGCATCCACAGAAGAGACAACTTTTACAGTCGATATCTGGAACAAACAATGGTAAATCCGCAACGCCGGAGCAGCAAGCCAATGTTCTTTCATTGGTTCGTCAACTGGAAACTGAATTTCCAGCTCCGTCCAATCTACTGACTGATACCAGCGTTGCCAAAGCCATACTGGACGGTACCTGGTATTTGCAATACACGTCTCCGTCCGTTGTCGGTGACGCCGACGCCTTTCCCGATGCATGGAAGCCGCAAGTGGCCGATGAAGGCGACAGCAAGATTCCAACGACGCAGTTCAACGCGCAAGGCTCGGTTTCGGCGGCTGGCATCAAGGTTGACACGAGCAATCGCATCGTCAAACAAATCATTGATGTTGACGCAAGTCGTATTGTGAATGATATTGGACTGGACTGGGGACAAATTAAAGTTGCAGGCAAGTTTCGGCAATCGCCAAACGTTCCGAACCGAGCACTTGTTGCGTTCGATACTGCAATCTTTGACGTCAACAAGGGACCGACAATTAATTTGGGCTTCCTGTTTAGTGCGCTTGCGTTAGTTCGAAGGACGGAGGATAATGGATGGCTTGAGACGACGTATATTGATGACGACATTCGCGTGGGGCGAGGCAACAAGGGAACAATGTTTGTCCTGACGAGAGACTTTGCCGCGGTCAGTCCTTGATGCATCAAGCAAAAGCAAGGAGGGAAGTCTTACTGTGAGAATGGTAGCCAGAAATCTGACAGGAGTTAGCCCCATGATAATTCTATGTACTGGTAGAGCTCGTCAACGACCAAAAACTAAACGTCATGTAACCAGTGAAAGCTAGCCACGAATGATATTGTCTACATAAATGTTTACATGTAATTTAACTTTTGCGTCGCATGGGAAAACCTGGTCAGAGCTATATTTCGAAGCCTCTGCTCAATGAACCATCTTCACTGCCGGCACTTGGGGCGTCAAAGTTCCATACGATATCACTATCTTTTACACCAACCTGACCGTCCGACGGAACGTAGTCCACTGCCGGCAATGTGCGAACAGGCTTTACTGTTAGTGAATTGTCTGGGTCAAAGTTCGGTACCGAGAAAGTGGTGATAGCTGGAGATCCGCATACTTTGGGAGCTAGTTTTGCCTTCACAAAAAGGTTTCCATCAGCGCCGAACGAGCCATCTTCGTTGAATTCGTTAATTGAAAATGGATCAAAAGCGCCTTTGGAAATAGTGCCCTGTTTGTTGAAAGCAGCAACCGCTTCTTGCGAGAACGGGTCTGGCGCGTCAGACTGGTCAAAGAATGGATCACTGAAATCAAGTGCGATAGGTTTCTTGGACTGCGGTGATGTATGGCAAGGTAAACCAGTGATGTCCGAAAGAAAGGAACCATCGAAAGCAGTTGAATTCTCCATAACAGGTTCAGGGTCCTGATCCTTCCAAGCAACCGTTTCAGGTTGTGCTGTGCTTGACCAAAAACGAAGAACAGCGGAGTTGTTCATGGTATCCGAAGGCAGCTTAAAATTATCCTGTTGAAAGCGAGCTTCGCTAGGAATGAAAGCAGCGGCGATTTCCACGCCATTATCAGCAGCTGCATGCTCTGTCGATAAAGTACCTCGATGCTGCATCTCTGATGAGCTTGTATCGACAATCTCTATAAGCGGATGGCCGTCGCCGTCTTGATGTGATATGCCGGTCTCAGATTTGCTATGCTTCACGCCTAGACCGCCTTGCCAATTTGCGATTGCTCTAGCTCGTTGGCTGACAGGAACAGTGGAAAACGAATCAGGCTCACCGAATATGGCGCTGCTTTGATTTTCATCATCGCATGCGATACCTTTCTGACCTAGGCGTCGCCGAAACTGCTGACGTTGATTACTCTGGGATGAGGCGTTGGCAAAAAGAGGTTGATGGTTGCGCTCCTCAAGAGTTTTTCCAGCGATCTCTACGCTGAGCAATGCTTCCTGATCTTCGGCGCAGCTGCCAGATTTTTTAAAGGTGTTGCTCTTATCAAAGTTAGAAGCACTCAATGAATTTTGTAACTTAAAACGCGGAGTGATTTCTTCGCATTTCTTCTCTTCTTCAAAGTTCAGTGACGAATCTTCATGCTCTCTTAGCTTATCGCGGATCAATGCAAGTCGTGAGGTCAGATCCGTCGACTTTTGGCCCGATTTCGCCTCTTTAGCCCGCGTTTGCTGTCCTTCTAAAATCTTTTCACGGAGTTGCCGACTTCTCGGCGACATGGTTTCGGCGTCTTCAACCCATGGTTTCTCCGTCGCCAAAGCTCTCGGCGAAATGGGCTCAACTGGAGAGCTAGTTAACGGATCCAGCTCGTCGAAGGGAACGGTCGAAACAATTTCAAAGCTCTGTTCGACTGATATTTTGGAAACAGGAGCCTTGATAGTAGAAGAAACCGATGGTCGCCTAGATGCGAATGATGTATGATTGTGCTCCTTCCTTTGCAATTGATTCTTAACGACCAGATCACTCGCTGATTCGGATCCATGCAAATGAGTTCCTCTGACGCTTTGGTCTAAATTTTGCTCGTCTTGACTGTCACTAACAGCCGTTTGTTCGACCGGCAAAACTTGTTGTCGCGGTCCTGATTCGACTACCCTCTCGTCCCCCTTGTAACGAAGAACCCATGACGGTATCATCGCCTCCTTCTTTGGCGGTTCCGATTTGGTTCCTCGTTTCCACGTTGATGGCACGGGAGAAGGACTACGATAAGAAGACTGGATCTTTGAAGCTGGAGTTGCGTTCGCACCAGCTGCCGCAGTCGTGCTTTGCCGGTATCGAGGTGGGTTGCCCGGTACACTTACTCTATCCGTACTGTCCTGCGAAGCAACTGAACTCAGCTTGGAGTGTGGAATTGGTGAATGTCGTTCCTGCGAAGCAACTGAACTCAGATTGGAGTGTGGAACTGGCGAATTTCGTTCGCTTCCATAAGACATGTTTTGATGTAAAGTTCTGCCTTTCGGAAACGTTGGCTTCGTCTCGTTTTTTCCAAACATATCTTTCATGTCGGCGACGGATACTCGGTCCGGTGTTTCGATAACAGCCCGACTCGTCGATGCCATTGCTTCATTTTGGTCGTCGTCAATCTCCGAAGGGCTCTCACTATCGTTTTGAAAGAAGCTTTTATGTGCTTGAGGTCGTCTGGGAGATCGCTTTGCCTTGCTCGATGCAGTTGGCATTGCAAAGCGTCCGATCATCGACGAAACGCTCACCCTCTCTGGCAGTTCATCGTCAGCACGATGTTCTGCTTGTTGAGTCGGCCCTATTGGATTTTCTAAGCTTTCAGATCTTAGTCGAGGCGAAGACTGCGACCTCATTCTTGTGGCAGCCGCCGAGTGCGCAACGCGGTTACCTTCAGTAGCGGCATCCGAAAGCGAGTTCGATTGACTTGGAGAACCCGAACGTTGCTTGACCCAACTTGGTGTTGACTTTAAATTTGTCTGACGCGGCAAAGGCGATGTCCGTCCATAACCGGACGAGACTTGGCTTGATCGTCCAGCTGAACTGGAACGCTGGGTCGAAATGCCTGCACCTTGGCTGTGAGATGTAAATGAAGACGAACGTCCACGCCAGGTAGATCCATGATGCTTTGTTGAATGCTGGGAGGACGCGTCCATCGCTTTTGCTGGGACAATATGCTTTTGCTCGTCACCAAATCGTATCGACGACGCAGATTGAGAATTTATGTCTAGTGATCGCTGAATCATCCACTTCGCTTTTGCAATTGACCCTTCCGGCGGCGCATGCTGACTTGACGCACCTGCTTGTACGTTATGCTTGTTTGATGCATTTGGTGTTTCCCGAACCGGCAGCCGATCAAGTTCCAAAGTAATGGAGTCGGGAAATTCGTCCGATCCAATACCACTAAGGGTCTCTTTTTGTAAAGGATAGCGTTCCGACTTGGACGACGTCGATTTCCACGAGCTCGATGGCTCAACCTGCAACCCATTAACTTGCTGTTTGTGCATGGCGAGCTCTCGTTCTGTTTCGCTTGATGCTGACGTTTCGATAGAACCGACTTGTTTTAAATTAACACCCCAGCGCTTTGCCGAGAAAGACTCGTTTATAGTCGACTCAACATGAGGCGTTTGACAACCGCTAGTCGACCTTTTTAGCTCAATATCGCTCTCAGTTTTGAACCTCGTTTCGTCTCCCAAAACGTTGTTACTAGCCTCATCTTGTTGTGTCGCTGTCCCAGCCGCTACCGCCGCTTGAGACTGCAATTCAGCTTCCGCGTGACGCTCCAAGTACCACTTGCGCGAATGCACCGGCGAGCGGGGCCTTTCCTCGTTACTTGCAGCCAGTGTTGAACCGCCTTGCGGTTCCGCTGACGATGAGCTTGCCGCTTGCGGTGCATTGTCACTCGTCCATTTCGACGCTCGACCGTTTGCTGCGGCTGTAGCTGACATTTTCGTTCCATTCTCTTCATCCAGTATCGGCTGCTGAATCAATTCGGGCATTGACAGATTGTGTTTGGTTGACAGTGACGCGCGTCCCGCCGCCGCGGCAAGATGTTTAAACTTGTAGCGGCCAGCCGACACTGCCGCCTTTGGATCGAGCACTGGCTGCTGACCAGGACTTGGTCTGTGAATACGGTCCTGCAGTGGCGGCGTCAAATCGGGAGGGGGAGACGTCTGCAGCAAGTGGTCGTTGTCGTTCACCACATGCTGTTCATCGGGCGACTTGGCCCGCCCGGGACTCTCGTGTCCATGGTTCGCTCGCAATGGTTTCGATGGCGGCGACGGAGACCGTGGTTCCGCCAAGCGCTGGAGCAGCTGCATGCGCAGCGGCGAAGATGGACGCGCTGCTCCTTCTTGTTGTTGCTGCGAATCATCGGATGAAACGAAACTACGCGGCGCAAACTGCGCCGATAGTTGCGCCGCTCCTCCGTAGCGTCGGCGCATTTCAACATGCATATTGTTGTTGATACTGTTGCTCAAGTGCTTGTCGCCCAAGACGACTTCAATCTTTGGCAATTTTTCGTGATCCAAGTCTTGCTCTGGTAGAGGCGCGTACTTTGGTTTCAATGGTGGCGTTCGATTACTGCTGCTATTCAATGGAACGTTTGGCGCTGGAGAGGAGGACGACTGTTCCGGCAAGCGAGGTCTCACTGGCGGAGACGCGCTTCTCGTCGTCGACGATGCTGCATGGCGCGGCGGCGTCTTGATCGAGTGGTCGACGGCGGCAAGTTTTCCGCTGCGACTCCGCGCCAAGGCCAAGAGTCGAGAGGGAGTCGACGCTCGCTCCGGAGTTGATAATGCGGGTGTCGTTGTTTCTATAGCAGGAGTAGGAGCAGTAGCAGTCGTCTTTACATTCATAGACGGACTTGCATTCGCAGCTTCATTACCATTGTTCGTCTCCCGTGGCTTGATGACTCTGGTACGCGAAGCGGCTCTACGTCGCTTTTCCAGAATGGATAAAATCGCCGATGATGTCGTAGTCGTCGTCGCATGCTGCATTGCATCTTTGCGCGGCGGCTCCTCAGTTGGAGTAGTAGAAGTCGGTATAGATATCAATCCATGGTAGCTAAGCATGCTATCAATGGCAGCCTGCTGATGGTGCGTCAATGAAGGTGATGCTGCTTTCTCCGTCGTTGGACTCGCAAGCTGCTTGTGAGCCTTGGCTAGCGCTATTTTCTTATATGAGGATCTGGGAGGTGATGAATATTCGTCAGGCCTATCCGGTGTATTGCTTGCGGCTGCTTTTGCTGCTGCTGCATCACTGACGTTGTCGTCGGCACTAGCATCAACATTATTCATAGTGGTTGCCGCTGCTGCCGCCGATGGTGCACCTCCAGTACCGACGCTGTGAAAGCGACTCCGCTTGGACTGTTTCAAGCGCTCCGAGAGCTTGGCCATGATTAAACCTGCCTGTTTGTTCCTCGTGTAGTTTATAATTTCAACTAGCCTTGTCTCTTTTTCGTTCATGGTCGCTCGAGGCCGACCAAAAATCGACGTTCAAATTTCGCTCGAACCAGCATGGAGGGACTGCCAATGCCAATGGAAACTATAGCCCTTGACTATTCATGAACATGCTGGCTTGTTCCTGGGATGGCCTTGCGCGCGCGCGATCCATGAGTCATGACCTGATGACGTGGGAAATTAGTGATGGTGCGACACGGAAAAAGGAAACCGCGTCGTCTCGTCTACCGGTATCAACATCACAACATCCATCATCATCCGACGAGAACAATTACACCTCCATAGATAAAGATGAGAAGATAGGTACACTAAACAATACGATGCTCTTTTGGAAGAGTTTAGTCGTCTGCTTATTGTTACTTGACAATCTCGTTGTGACATCGCTACTGACGCCAACTTGTTTCCATGGTACATCGCACCGTCCATCATACCGACAATCGACGAGAAGCACCCTACTGCATTCATTCAAACGAAAGAAAAAGTCTGAACATGGTCAAGAACAAAAGCAATATCCATCAGCTAAACCTAAGCCAATACTCGCATCAGAAACGACTGCTAGTATCAATAGCACGACGACTAAAAACTCCTCCGCACTTCAACATTTGACTGACAAAATTCTCAATAATCAACACGTGGACGAGTCGGATGTCTTTCTCGTACTCACATCGTGGTGCAACACCTGCACCAATCAAGGCGCCGCCATGGTGGAAACGCTCCTGCGCAAGTTGCCGGCGCAGTTGTTGACGCGTCGGCAATGCACACTGGGCGTGGAAGCCTGGAGCAAGGCGGGTGTCGTCGAAAAGGCGCGCGCGTCACTCGCCTGGATGCAGACCATGTCGGTGCAGCATGCGCATTTGAAACCAACGCGCATTGCGTACAAGTACTTGCTGGAGGCGCACTTGCGGACTGGCCAGTTGGAGGAAGCAAGCGTGCTACTGCGTGACATGGAGGAGAGTGGCGATCCAATGTTGCAGCCGCTGACGCATGACTACAATCTACTGCTCTTTGCGTATGCTCGCAATGGAGCAGCGGCAGAGTCGGAAACCTTGTTGAAGCACATGGTGGATCAATGCAAACAACTTGATGCAGCGGCGCCGCAGTGTGACTGCCCATGTGCACCCGACGTATACTCGTACTACTTTTTGCTCGACGCTCACGCTCGATCCAACAATCCTCGGGCTGGTCATCGGGCCATGGAGATTTTGCATCAACTGGAGTCACTAGCTGATGTGGAGGTTAGAGTTGACGCGAGAATGTATACGGCTGTCATTCACGCGATTGCACGCAACATTCCAAATATAGAAGAGGTGGTGAAACAAGTGGAAACATTGTTCGAGCAGGCCAAGATCAGGGGCATTGAACCAGACAAGTACTTATATAATGCAGTGCTTGATGTTCACGCCAACAATGACGCGCCTGGGTCAGCGGAAAGGGCGGAAGAAATCTTGAGAGAAATTACTGCCGCCGAAGGAGTTGCCTCGGACGTGGCGTACAATACAGTGTTAAAGGCTTGGAAATCGAGTCGACATGTCGAAGCCTGTGAACGATCTCTGGCGATTCTCCAATACATGGAGGAGCAGCGTTTAGCGTCGACTGTGAGTTACACGACGGTGATTGGCACCTTGGCCAATCTGGGTACCAAGGCTGCCGCCATGTTCGCGAATGACATTTTGGAAAACATGCAGCGCGAGTTTTTGAACGGCAACATGGAAGTTCAGCCTGACCAGCAAACATACAATTCGCTTTTGAATGCGTGGGTGAGATGCGGGGAGACGCAACGAGCTGAATTATTACTCCGAACAATGGAGCGAAACGACAATAACGACACTGCAATATGTGCACCAAGTGTGATAAGCTACTCGACCGTCATGAGCGGGTAGGTGGATATGTTCATTCGTGTCGTGTCTGGTCATTGTTATATGAGTCGCTCACAAATTATTCTTTCGTCTAGATGGTCGAAGTCAAATGAGCCATATGCGTGGAAGCGAGCAGAAAACATACTTTCTCGCATGATAGCCAAGTACAAGGCGACTGGAGACGAGTGTTTGGCGCCCAACGCATTCAGTTATGTCAGTTTGATTAATGCTTACGCCAACAGCAGGGACTCTCGCGCTGCAGCTGAGGCTGATGATACGCTAAAATGGATGTATAAAGAGTATAAAGCAGGAAGGACTGATCTCAAGCCACACACAAAGATCGTCACAAGAGTGATTGACGCATACAAGAACTCGGGCCGCGAAGATGCAGGCCGACAAGCTGAGGCGCTTCTCGATTGGCTTTTAGAAAAGTATGAATCGACGCAAGATGTAGATTTTGCTCCCACCGGCTACACATTTTCTGCAGTGGTCGCAGCTTGGAGCAAGTCGCGCCAGTTTGAAAAGGCCATTCGCGTTCGTAGAGTACTTGCGCGAATGGTCGAATTACACGAAGCGGGAACCATTACTGCCAAGCCAAACACCGCCCTTTTCACAGCTGTCATCTATACATGCGGGTTTTGCGCCAATGACAGCATAGAAAGGGCTTCTTCACTTCGCGTAGCCATTGAAACATACAATGAACTTCGGCAACCGACATTTCCATACGGATCACCCAATAACGTCACATACTTGAGCATGGTGAGTACAAGCGCGTGAAGACCAGTTGTTCACGTGATCCTGTGCAAGAGATAACTGTACACGTTCATGCTCATGTTCCATTCTATACACAGTTGACAGTGCTAAAAAATCTGCTTCCTTCGGGAAAGGAGAGGACATCAGCGGCACTCGCTGTGTTCAATACCGCCAAGGAGAGCGGCTTTGTTGACTACAAGGTGATACGGCGGCTGTTTTCGATTGTTTCTCCCAAGGAGTTGGACGGTCTCATTCCACCAGAGCTGCTCCACGGACGTGCGTCGCTGAAACATATTCCTCTGGATTGGAGCCGAAAGATTCAATTTTCAAAATGAGCTATTTATAATGTAGTAATCACTGTATAATAGATATAAAGAAGAGCGTCTACTATTGTACTACGTACTTTGCCAGCTGTAAAAAAGTTGCCTTTCTGAGGACACCCCAAAAGTACGATTGCACTTACGCCAAATAATTGTAAATGCTTGAGTTGTCAGCGCTTCGCTCAAGATACTCGCGGTCAATCAACGCTTCAATACGCTTTTTTACAACACGCGGCTCTGGATTGAAGAACGATAGCTGCGCCAAGACCTCCGAGATGAGCTGCTGGTGCTGAAGAGTCTTTCGCGCCTTCATGATACGCACAATAGACGCCTCGATGGCAGCAGAACGATCTTCCTCAACCTTTTTGGTAAAAGACGTTGAGTCTAGCGATGCCATTGGAATGCGGATTTTGCGCAAGTTTGCACTGAATTTCGGGTTCGCGCAGAACGAATCAGTCACGTTGATCTTATTGCTGGCTGGCGTCTTGGTGATTACTCGGAACTTTCCACAGCTCAAGGAATGCATTAAAGGCTTCATAATCTCGTCTTCCAAGTTCAGACGCTGCGACAATTCTTCAAAAGAAAGGGTCTGTCCACCGCTGAGTGCGTCCAAAGCGATTGCTTGTAGTGTCGTCACTTGGAGGTCATACGTCTTCTTTCCAACCGTTGCCCGCACTGTTGCACTTCCCTGCGTCAAGACCCACGTCAACTTGCGTTTTTGATGCTTTTGGTCGTGCCACTCCTTGAAGATATTCATGCATTTTGTCATCTCCTCCGTGAGAGTAACTTCAGGACTCTTATACGATGGCCAGAATCCGGTCGTCAAAACTTGGACCGTGAAGTCAATCTTGGAGTTCACCTGCCTCATGCGCTGCTCAAACTCTTGCCGCTGCTGACTACCAACCGCCAGGTCGGCCAACATTCCCTCCATTTTCGAGGTAAATTGGGTTCCGCACTGCACCTTGAGCTTCGCAATCATTAACTTCTCCGAGTCGTCGCTCGTAGAGCGCTGATTCAACAATCGCTTTGCCAACTGGTTGCGGTATATCTCGGCGAACAAATCCTTGTCGGCCAGGTAGGAAAAGAGCTGGACAATTCGGTCAAGATTCTCTTCGACCTCCGACTCGCCAAGCTTCTCGCCACCACTCTTTAAAATGCGATCACAATATGTCGACATGAGCTCTGCGTTCGTGTACAAGCCAACATTCTTATTCATGACCTCGACGAACGCATCCTTTAAAGCCTTTTGAAACAATGCATGACCAGCAAAATCCTTCTTGACGACACCCATATACTTTTCGTGCAGCTCAATCATTGACTTGATAAACTTGGGGTCGTCATTCTTGTCCTTCTCGCCGCCGTCAATTAGGCGAGCCTCGCGGCGAGATATGACATCTTCGCCCATGTCAGTAATAACGTCTTTGAAGATTTGCGCAATCGGATCCAATCCATTCTCCAAACGCGAAAAGAGGCGAAACATGCGCTGCAAATCCTCCGACTTGTCATTCTGCAAGAGAGCTCGGCAACCAGACGATTCCTTTTCCAGCAAATCCGCCTCCACCCTTTCCAGCAATTCTTCTTCCACTACGCGCAAAAGCTTAGATTCCGTACTCGAGTTCAAGTAAGCGTTGACGCGCTCAATTTCCTCCTCCAAAGCTACCTCGGCCTTGATGAGATATTCTGGCGTCGACGAGTTGATCCAATCTTCCCGCTTCTTTTGGTAAAACTCGCGCGTATTCAGCAGCAAGGGATCCTCAACGTCGGCAACATAAGCTTCAAGCGTTCCCATTCCCATGTTTTCGTACAGCTCAATAATATTTTTGATCAGCGTCTTGTCAACAATCTTGCCGTCGCGCTCATCATTAATAAGACCAAGAACCGCCGTTGTTGTCTCATTCTTCATGCCTTCGTAAACATGAGTGCGAAAGCTGCGCAAACCAGCCTGCGCCAAGGTTGGAAGCGAATGATGCTTGACATAGTAGCGATCCAAATAAGTGAAAAACTTTTTGAGCCATTTGTTCATAATCTGATGATTGATCCATCGCTGCTGGAGCTCCTGCAGCAAGACTGGACCGCCCTGGCCAATCTTGTCGCGGAGGCCTGGAAGAACCGTATCCGTCAGGTATCGTTCAATGGTTTCGCCGTGACGCTGGTAAAGTTCGCGCGACCAATTGAAGGGAGATCGCTGCGTGCACATGTCATAGCAAGTGCTGTAAAGACAAAAAATTGTGAGAGATTGATGAGTACAGAAATTCAACAAAAGTATGGCCGCTATCGAACATCGCATGAGGAAACGTACGTGTAAATCGCAACGTATTCTTTCGGACCGAACATGCTCGCGTTACCAGCCTTGAGACCTCCATTTAGCATATCTTCAAGCTTGTCAATGGCCTAATATATCATCAAAACAATGAGTAAGCCGAGCTGTTATGCGCAGCGTAAATTTAATGCAAAAAGATTTGCCGTCAACCACGACCGACAGCGGGCGGACGACGGCGTTCCATCGACCAACTCACCTTCTTTTTGATCTCATCGTTCCATCCCTCCTCCAATGGAATAATGCGCTGCGCTTGCTGATTGTTATTCGCCATGCTTTATGATAAATGAGTAATAGAGGATGCGCAACGACAAGCTTTCCCAGAGCAGCTGCGGCGAGCGCAAGCTTCGTTTTGTGTGAAGGAAACGCCGCGAGGGTCTCAGCGCAAGTGACATAGCGTTCGGGCTTTTAGCAATTTAGCTAGCCTTGAGTCACCAGATTCGAACGTCGACACTGCTAGTAGACGATAGACAGAGTGAAGTATACATGTACTGTGTTATATACTGTGGTAAGTAGCAACGTTATCAACTAATAGCTTTTGAATAGCATCCGTCATGACAAACAGAGATGCAGCAAAGAAGCACTACATACTTCTTCAGCTTTCTGCAAATGCGATATTTGCCAGGATTCTTTTGCATATATGCACACATTATTTCAACCTCACAAATTGCAGGTGCCACAAAGCTGTCGGCAGATGGCTCTTGCTCGGCCACCCGCATCATTGCGACACAAGCGAGCGGCATGGCCCGGATGTTCTGCCAACCACTCGCAGTTTTGGTTTCCAAAGTCATCGTTTACAAAGACTCGTTGATTTGGACGGTTGCTGCAAGCATAGGAGGTTGGTGGTTGTTGCGTCGAGGACGGCACTGTCGTGACCATTGTAGATGAAGGAGCAGTAACTGCGGTCGGTAATAACATTGTAGGCCCAGCAGTAGGCGACGGTGAGGCAGGTAAAGCATTCGGACTGCCCGACGGCGCGTTGGTGTTTGTTAGCATGATGCTTTTAGTTGGACTAGTATTATCAAATGCAATGGCTGGAGCACTTGTGGGCATCGGAGCGGAAGGAAGCACTTGCGTCGCATTCTCTGCAGGATCCGAAGAAGCGGAAAGTTCCGCATCTCTTTGAGTAAATACGATTGCTGCAAAGATACCAAGTCCGATGATTGCGCAAACCAAAAATGTGACTGTTATGTAGCCGAAGTACCGTTTCCGACGACCTGTTTCCACAGGAGGCGATGCTTCTTCACTTGGCACTTTAACTTCATCATTCTCATTAGCAACCCTTGCCTCATTATCGTTGGCAAACAGTATCTCCTGCTCTCTTGTCGTGGTCGACGCTTTCTGTTTTGGCAGCAAGTAGTCCGGAAGGACAGCATCTGCAAGCTCGGCCTTCTCCGATTCAGTAAGGATATTTTCCTCGTCTTCTGCAATGGATTGTTCATTTACATGTTGCTCGACTCGTGTGGCATCACTACTCATTGTAGTTGACTGTTACACCTGTCAACGCTTTTTCGCATCCGCAAGTGGCTCCATTTTGTGATGATGGGATCGATTGTTGTCGAGTTGGCATCCATGATCCATGGCCGCTTCGGAATTTGGACCAGTCGAAATGACCCGATGACCCACAATGACCCATTTTGTGACGTGCGATTAGACGTGCACGACCTGCGAAGAATCCTTGACCACTTTCTAATACTACGGTAGGTAGTAGTTAGTGTTTGTCTACTTTCTATTTAAACAAGGAAAAGTGACGTAATGCTTTATATAAAATGCGTGCTACTTGTCGCGGCGAGAAAACAAGTGCGCAATCGCTCGACGATCGACGATGCTTGATGCTTGATGCTTGCCAACTGAGCATTTAGCCCACTCTGAACGTCATTCCCCCGTTAGCTCCCTCTAGCTTCAATACTTCACCATCCAATGCGATGGAAGACGTTTCTGGAAGAGCTTTGCCAAATGCATTCTCCAATTCCACAAGTTCCTGTGGCGGCATCATTCGGGTCGACATGATTGGACCAAACCTTACGGAATCAGTCTCTTGGCGGCTACTGGTCACCATCATGATTGCTCTCATTGAATTTCCAATTTGGATGGTAAAGTCATACGAAACTTCTTGCCTGCTATGACTAGCTTCCGACACGGCTGACACTTGCAACCGAAATTCGTGTCCGGGCGGAAGCGCAATGGATGCCTTATTTTTGTCATACACTCCCGTTAATATATATTGACCTTCATACATGTTAGCGCCAGCTAAAAATACAGTCAGTGCAAGGGATACAAATGATAGGATGACTCTCATGGCGAAAGTTGACTTGTGAGGGATCAATCGTCCGTCGTCGAAAGCGCGATCAACCGATGCACGATCGAAATGAGTCATGAGAAGTCTTAGCGGTGATGGGGCGTCACGCAGTTTGCGCAACCCATCACCCACTCGTTTCACCATGGCGGACGTCCGCTCTAAAGCAATCCGCAAGACCTAATTGTCTTTCTCAAGCTTCATGAAAGGCGCTGCAAGGCCATGGCATGTGCTGATCTGGACTTTAGCTTTTCAGATATGGTGCAATAGCGCCTTCCTTCCACTCCGATTTGACATATTACCTGGATTCATCGGTTTCAAATCAACGAAGGTTACTTTTTGCCGCCTGCAGACTACCATTTCGTCGACGGCGACTAATGTCGAAGCGCTAAATAAGTCAATATCAAGTTTCGATAATGTGAAAGATCCGTTTCGAAGGTGTCGGGATGTTACCGCCGCTCGACGCATCATTTCTCAAACTCAAATGACAGGCAGACTTTGGCTCGACGCCATCAAGGTTTGCGTACTGGCCGGAGATCATCAAGCGGCGGAAGCGATGCTTTATCAGATTGAAAAACCAAATATTCGTCATTACACGGCATATCTCAAAGTCTTGCTGATGGATTCGAGCAGACTGCAAGCCGGGCTTGACTTTTTAAATCACATGTCCGGCCGAGGAAACGCATCAAGTCTTCCACCAGTTGCGCCCAATCATATAACCATGCGAACCGTCCTGGGAGCATGTGAGCGCAACTATTCTGCAGCAATTCACATTATAGACAACATGAAGCAAGGCATGTATGGAAAGGATGTTTTATTCCCAGACGAAGCCTGCTACAATTTAGCCATTGCATCTTGCCAAACACCCGAGCAAGCCAGAGAGCTTGTAATGGAAATGCGTTTGACCCGACGGCATCGCATAGGCGTTGCTGCCCCGACGGCTCGGACAATCACGCAGGCGCTTGTCATATGCCGCCGGACAAGCGACGTTGCCATGGCGCGATACTTTATCAAGCAGGCAAGTATGGATGGAATAAAACCAGATCTTTACATGTACTCCGCGGCAATCGCGACAGCAGCGAGTGCAAAGGACTCCAAGGCGGCACGGTTCTTTTGGAAGGATATGCTGGCAAAGAATCTTGCGCCCAATGTCATTACCTACAATTGCATGATTGGCGCGCACACTTCCTGCAACGATGTCAATGCAGCCATCAACCTATTTCAAAAAATGAACGAAACGCGAACGCGCACGACGTTTGGCTATATGGCCAAGGCGCTTTTCACAATTACAGATAACGTTATGAAGATTGTCTACATCCAGATGATCACTGATACTATGACTCGGAATGATTGGAAGGCGGAAATTGGAGGTCCCGTTATTGAAGCAACCATCAACGCCTACGGAGCTCTTGGGTGTTACACAGACGCCCGAGCCTTTTACGACAAGATTGAGGGGCCGGCCGATGCCGCATGTCTTCGAGCCATGTTATTTGCTTGCTCCACTGCTCAACCGCAACCCCAGTGGCAAGATGCTCTCGATATGCTACACTCGAGTGACATTTTGACGGGAACAAGAGGTCCAATGTACATGGATCCCATGGCAGTGAGTCATGCCATGTTGGCTTGCTCCAAGGCGGATGAGTGGGAAGTGTCGCACCGATTGTTGCGTTTGTATGGAGACCACAGAATCTCAATCTTGGCGTTAAACTCCCTCATCGGTGCTTGCGGCAGAGCTGGGAGGCCCGATATGGCGATTGAGGTGCTTAATGAAATAGAAACGGACTTCAACATCAAGCCAGATACCTACTCGTTTCGCAGCGCCATTATTGCTTGCAACCAGGCTCAACATGATAAAGGCAGACAGGATCGAAACGAGGGCAAAACCACAGTTCAAAGCGCGGCCGACAAGGACCAGTCGTTGCAGTGGTGGGAGTGTGCGGTTTCGTTGCTTAGTCGCATGTGGGAGCAAGGACTACAACCTGACATCCAAATATTTTCTTCGGTAATTAGCGCCTGCGAAGCTGCTGGCGAATGGCAACACGCGTTGTCGATTCTGCAGTCCGTACTCGACTCGGCGGAGGGGAGCCCTCAATTCTTGAATCTATACTGTTTCAATGCAGCGATCAGTGCCTGCGAGAAGGGCGGTGCCTGGGTAGAGGCTCTCGAGATTTATGAACGCATGAAAGCTTATGGTGGCATAAAGTTACAACCTTCCATTGTTACTATCGGTAGCCTCATTTTGGCATTTGACAAGGCAGGCCAAAAGGAGCTGGCGCAGATTGCTTACGACGAAGGTCGAGCATCGGGGGCTTTCAATCCTTGGCGAATGACAATCGGAGCAAATGGCGAACGCATAAAAGCTCTTGATTTACACCGATTTAACACTGCAATGGCTCGAACTGCCATCCGGAGCTATTTAGAGTCTCTCCTCGCGAAAGGCAGTTCCAACGTTATCGAAGAAGATCTGGTCATTGTGGTGGGCAAAGGCAAACACAGCTCGGACGAGCCAGTGTTGGCAAGCGCTGCCTGTCGTCTGTTGAAGAACGAATACAAGATCGCACCAGCGATCGACGATAGCAATCCTGGCCGCGTCATCATCCGCTGTGACGAGCTCAACAAGTTCATCGCAAGAAAAAGCTGGAGATGATTTTCCATGCGCCTTTTACACACTGGATATAGACCAGCACAAGGCACAAACGTGACAGGCTGATCGGTAGGTGTGCAAACAATAGTCGTTGCCTGGTAAATGTGCCAGGAAATAATGCTGACGAGCAAACGTTGGCGAAGCAAAAGCCCTAAGCGCTCATAAGTGTACCTCTATCTGGTCAGTCGGCGGCCTTGGAACATAAAAGAGATTCTGCTAACCTAGTGTGTCAACAAAATATTTAGTGTATACATCATTCTTTCTTGTAAATTTTTTAACAGTCGTTGCCGTCGCTGGGCAACGTGCCTTGTATGTTAGCTGCGCATTCGCACCGGTACTAAAGCCTCACGACAAAAACGAAACATCGCGCCTCCGCCGCCCCATACAACACTACATTTCACTATCAACCATGGCAATCTATGGATTGCTACTATGGTTTACTTTGTATAATGCGAAAGTGTCATGCGCTTTCATCACCTCACACAGGGCGCCACTGGAAGTGAAGCCTCATGTTCCTGTCCATGCAGTGACTCCTCCGAGCAGTGCACTCGAAGACGTGCGTGGTCGACGCGAGTTTGTCTCTTGGATATCTGGCGCTGCGGCATGTTTACTGATGCCTCTCCAATCTCGGGCGGCCGAAGATCTTGTCAATGAGGCCTCCACAACATTGTATAATCCTGATGGATCTTTGAAGCAAGACATCAGTGCAGAAGCCAAATTCAAGGCAGTACAATTTGATTGGAATCCCTCCAACGATTACTTGGTAAATATCGATGGCCAAAACGCGCCAGGCACATCCAATGGCACCCAACTTCGACTTTCATACAAAATTCCAGAGAAATGGACGAAAAGCGCAGATTCCAACTACTACGATCCATCCGAAAATGCCAAGGCATGCGACCGCATTATTATATACCAAGCTCCCGATAACATTACTATGGATCGCTTGGAAAAGGCGTCAACGATTGGCATTGCCAAGGCTCTGGACGTGACGCAAGACTTGCAGTCGTTGTATTCATCCGATCTTGTATCCGGTCGGACCACGAAGAGAGACGGACAAACATACTTTGAGTTTGACTGCGCCGTCGCGCCCAAAACGTGCGCCGACTCCAAGGAGGATCTTGGACTTGGCTTTTGTCCGTACGAAACAATTTATCTTCTCTCCGCCACGCAAGTACGTGACAAGCTCTATGTGATGGCGATTGAAAGTAATAAACTGGAATGGAAGCGGGCGAATAGTGATCTGAAACGCGTCCGATCAACCTTTCGCGTCGAAGCGGTTGCATCATAAGACATTATATCTGACTATTACTATTTCATGTTTACGTAATGTAGAGCAAATAATAAAATGCGTCTCGAGAGTATCCTTTTCCCGTCGTATCGGCACTCAAATTCTGTCACCCATCTTCCATCCACTCGGCCGAACAACCATGATAAAGTACCATGATCCGAGCCGCTTTTCGACGCGATGTCAGCTCTCTCTGGTCATCCTTGACGCAGAATGACAGCATAAGAGCTGTACAAACTTTATGTACTTGTCTTTGTCACTCTTATGATCTCAAAGCGGAAGAAGATATTCGATCAATCTTTCCCTTGCATGTTCGTCATCAACGCCGACCACGAGATAACGTTCTATTTTCCTGTACACCTCCTTACCGACTGTTTTCGACGTCTTCTGCAACAAAACCAGATCCTTCCATTTCATTGATCAACTTGGTCAAGCCGTTTTTACTCAAATGTCATCCCGATGTTCACCCTGCGGCCTCATCCAAGCGCATCAATCTCCTTGCCGTCCAATCTCTCAACAGCTACATTGATACGGTCGATGCTGCCGTTAGTAACATTAACAAAGCAACGAATCTTTCAGCATCAAAGCAACTCATTGAAATTGATTTTGTCATATCAGTTGACCCGCCGAGTGCTGCCAAATCAGCAAAACCAAGTACCAGTCGACGAAAAGTGGAGCTGACGCTGCCACCCTTTGACTCGCTGCGACAGCAATCATCAAATGTCAAGCACCGCATTCAACGGCACGCGGCAAAAGAGCTAATCAAGCTACTACGTGTCGCAGGACTAGACCCGCCGGCACTAGATTTTGATGAAATTGACGACGAAAACGATGTGAGCATTTACGAGTACTTTGGTTTCGGCAACAACGAGTCGGCAGGCGGCAGCAGCACACGAAACAATCCACTCGGACGCCCACACTTTGATCACACGCGTCGCCCCAAGACGCGTTACGAGTTGAATCGCGAAAAGTTTACATCCAAAATCAATTGGTCCAAGTACAATGAGCTTTACAAGGAAGCCGTGGCCGACATGGAAGCCGACATTGCCACGGAAGGATCCGTCTCCAAGTACTCGCATCGTCGCCGCAGGTTGATTGCATCCATACTCGCCAATGTCACGTTAATGGAGGAGCTTGACGACATGGACCAACTCATTGCCTTTCGACGCTTGTCCCTGCTGCTCGACCAACACTTTGAGAAATTGCACATGGAAGACTTTGGTCGGTACTGGGAAACCTGCCGCATCATTCTTGGCGCGCCGCGTGGAATCAACGTGAGTGCGTCGGCGCTGCACAAGCGAAAGATAAAGAGTGGCGGCGGCGAAGGTAGCGGGTTTAGTTTCACGCTGCACACGGATTACAGTGTGACCATGGTGGTTCCGGTGGATTTTCGGGACGACGAATTAATTCAGGAACTGGAGGCGAATTTGTGGGATTTTTACAATATTGTTGGTGATGGACTGGATGACATATTTGCTAGTGGATGAATAGGATGTAGGTTATACAGTATTACTACCGATTTGCTTTGCTGTGATGCGACTATGCAGTAGCTCGCACAATCAATCAAGGCTGTTTATGCCAGATATCAGGAAAAGCGACGCGAATCTCCACTGGGCAGCTTAATGATATACGTTTTAGTACATGTACTTATCCATTGCAACCTGGCTTGCCATGTTCGCAAGACAATGGCATCTTGGCTGCATGACGTCATGAGTAGTTGTGCGACATGCAATGCAATAAAGAAACGCCGACGTTTCACCGCTCCACAATTCTGTTGCAACATGATGCTCATTATGAAGATCATCATCAGCAAAAGAGGATGAAACTCATTGCTATCCATGCCATTGCTGCCATCTCATACTTTCATGTGTGCATGGGTTTCATGGTGATCGAGCCGAGATGCCTCGAGAGGACTCGTCTGCAAATGCAAATCCGACGGACTGCTGAGACTTCCCTTTACGCCGTTCGACCAATGTTTTTGACTCCATTAACAGATGCTCGACGATTCGTGAGTCAAGGGATAGACGCCGTTCGTCGAGGCAATGTTCAGACGTTCCTGCGATATGCGCAAGGAGGATGTGGCCGCCCAAGTAGTACGACTATGCGCATGAATTGGAGTCGACAAGCAGAACTTGACAGCAAGAACATTTACTATAGCACTGATTGTCCTGTGCTTGCAATCAATGGTACTTTAGACAGACAGTTGGACCTTTCAAGCCCTCGAGAATGGCTGGAATACTGGCCAGACGGAGCATACACTGTCATGCGCTGCGACTTTTTTGACGATGGAATCACTGAGAAGTGGAAGATATGGGGAAGCGACTTTCATTTACAACGTCTTGGAGCATCATACGCAAGCTTCGTTCTATATAGCGGAACAATGGCAGGATCATTAATCAATCAAAATGAGACCCTTACGGCAGTGCTGTCCACACACGAGAATCAACAATTTTGCGAACGTCTCATTCAAAACTTGCTGCGAGAGGCAGCTAACGAGTTGCTCAAACATCAAAACAAACATTTGCATCAGACTTTTATGGTCACGCTTCTCTATCATCCACTTGATCCTACTGACCGGCGAGAAAATGTCAAGATGCGAGCTCACATTTGCTCCACAGCCACTGATAATGTGCCAGCGTTGCCTGCATCCGTTCGAGTATCACTGGCAATGAACGAGTCCCTCCCTCATCGCATGCCAAATCCCACGGCAAAGCTTTCTAGTTGGTGCCGGGAACGGCGTGCCATTGAGAATATGTACAAAGTGGATGGAGTGAACGAAGTCATCTTGACGATGCCGTCCAAGACTCATTCATCATCATCATCTCGAATACTGTTGGAAGGATTGACGAGCAACTTGTTTGTTATTCTCGAGAATGGATCGCTTCAAACGTCGCCCGACGAACTCGTGCTTGGTGGATACGCGCGCCATTTGATTCTGAAGGAAGCGCAACGGCTGGGATTGACCGTGATCATGAAGCCTCCTCGTTTGGATGATGCTGCATCTTGGAAGGGAGTGTTCTTGACGTCGAGCATTCGACTTCTTGTTCCGGTGAATGAAATTATACTAGTGTCAAATGATGAGGTTGATCAGCCAGAAACAACGACGGTTTGGTCATTGAACACTCCGCATCCATTGTGTCGCCAACTGCTCGTTGGTATTCATGACGACTCGCTTGGTGATTGCAGCTGAACGCTTTTGGTATTACTCTTTGTACGATTGCGACTTGCGAGAGATGTTTTGTGGCACTGCAAATGCTGTCGCAGCTCCATGGAACGAGTTAATTGCTGCAAGGAAGTAACCACAACGCGATTTCGGCATTCTTGGGACGTAACGACATGGATTAATTGCTGCAAGGAAGTCACCACAACGCGATTCGCTTACAGGTAACACATTTCTGCTGTTTCACGATTGGAAGCAAGTATTTCTGCGTCGTCGTAATCGAAAGCAATCTTGCTACAGCCTTAACGCGTAGATAAAAGCAAACTGTGTCTATAATTACGGTCACTCATTATACTAGATGAAAGCTTAACACCCAATCTTTTCACACAATGCCCGGAATAAATCGGTACGGCACAAGCTTCTTGTACTCTAACCAGTCATCACCATATTTCTCGTGACACATGTGATCGTCTCGAATGGACCGATGCACGAGCAATATCAAAAAGTATATTGCATAAAAATACGGAACAATGCTGTCAAACCCACACACCAGGCACCACGTCAAGCCCATGAGGTAGTCGCCCGTGTAATTGATTTTGCGCGCCAATCCCCACCAGCCCGACGTGAGCAGCTTGGTGCCTCGCTTCGTCTGCAGAAAGGATAGATGTTGAAGCGCCGCATCATTGGGGTTTCGTCGAAAGGCGTCCTTTTCGTTATTGGCACCGCGAAAGATCAGGTAACCCGCAACGTGCAAGGCGAGGATAATGGCAAGCGCCAATGGAGAAAGATGAGGATCATGCTTGACCAAATAGCGTGCTTGCACAGAGTATGTAAATGGAACCCAAGCAAGGTCCCCAAATAACAGCATGAATCCAAAGCCGTCCGTGGTAATGTCCATGGTCGTCAATATTGCTCGCTCCTGATACTGCGCATCCCAAACATAAATGCCTTGAAACAGGTTCAACAAAATCATGCTCCCCGTAACGTATCCCAGCTCGTGATGCTGCTGCTTCATACATGCCACGTTGAGCAGCATCCATCCCATGAGTCCTGGTCGCAGCTCGCAAAACTGCTTCCAGTCCCAGCCTCCAATGCGAGGATTCAACTCGCGTCCAATGAAAAAGTCGTAGATTGGATTCCCCGAGTTTCCGCCATCGGCAAGAATCTTGTCTCCCGCAAAGGAGCCAAGGTACATGTAGAAACTGAGCGCTGTGCAAATGACAACGTCGCAGAGTGCAAGCTCCTGGTAGTAAGTGTAAAGTAGCTGCAACGGAAAGGCTCCCAGCTGATACATCTGGTGCTGCTCATCCCAGTATGGCCATCCTACATGAACAGCCAGCAAGGTGACCCAGAACGCCAAGTGGCCGTTGATTCGGTAAACGAGACGAAGATTGGCATCGCCCTTGACGGGCGTGCCTTGCACCAATTCACTCGGCAAGCATCGTTCCAACATTACTTGAAAGCAAAACCATGCGACGAGACTCGCTCCACAGCGTAGCAGTAACGTCGGACTACTCATGCAACTGGGACAAAGGATGTTTGACTCCATGACTGAAGTCCAAAATGGCTTGCTCCCATGGATCGTTTCGCGAAATATGCGTAGGTCGACGAATCCAACGTCCGTCCAATGCGCCAGTAGCATGACAATGACTGGAAGCGCCAAGACGGTTCCCAGCGCTCCCACGGGACCTCCAAACTCATAGTGAAACTGATTAGTCGATGCTGCATCAACAGTGGTAGGCATGGTGGCAAGGTGCTGCTGCCAAGCCAATGATTGCAATGATCAAGTTCGTGGTTGATCCGGATCCGGATGACGAAGGGCGCGGCGGGCGCGCGACAATTACGCCAGAAGGCAATAGTACGAAACGAGTGCCAGTGTCAATCACGTCATAAGGCAATAGTACGAAACGAGTGCCAGTGTCAATTACGTCACAAAGGCAATAATACGAAACGAGTGCCAGTGTCAATTACGTCACCAGTGGGCGCGCCGTCGCGGCACAACAGAACTGCTGCGATGTGACGTTTCGATTTTGATGATCTCGACGCAACGACGAAAGCGAGGCGTGGGCACTGCCATCTGTGCATGTACCAATTACATCTTACAATACGCTACAAAGAAGTATTATGTCGTCGGCCAAAGAAGAGACCAGGCAATGCTGCTTTAGCTTCTTGCTAGTTTGAGACGCGCAGCTTGGCCGTTAGCGTCTCACCGTCGTGATTCTTGCAAGACCCATTGTCGCTCATTCGCAATTCCGATGACCGAGACGAAAGCAGGATTCAAGCTAATGGCGAGACGCTCGTCTGGCGTATCATGCATTCGCTCGCAGGTTCCTTGTTCAAGAGGTTTGTTTTACCTCTAGTCATGGACCTTCCTTGAAACGATCAAGTCGAAATTCCCTTGGCGATCAACATGTATTCAATAGCAGTTGAGGGTTCGTTGGGAGGTTGCGTTCGACAAATTTGGCCACTTGCAGGCGGCGAATCTTGGGCGGCGAGAGAAAGACTCGAAGCCTCATGTTTTTGTCGAACAAGTGAAGGAATAATGACTTATGAAGCAAGTACTCAAGATGAGCACTACACGTACTATGTTTCGAATTTGTGACAAGCGTTCCATTTGCAGACAGCATATATTCTTTTGCACACGCCCGCAGCCACCATCAAGCGAGTCGGTTGTTACCATGAAGGTGGTTGGTTACTTACTTCTTGTCTCTGGATTAATCCAAGTACAGTGTGCGCTTGATGTGCCGGAAGAGGATATCGCAGCTGATAGTCCAACGACCCGGCAAGAGCAGAGTTCCATTGCGAAACCAAAACTCCATCAATCGAGCCGGGCTTTGCAACGAAACACGGAGCGCGTCCTTGTCAAATACTACAACGAACAAGGAAAGCAGCAAGTTCTCGCTCGGTCATCGCGCATGTATCATCAATTCACCAAGAAGAATGTCATGGCTGTCGAAATTGACGTTCGAAACTTGCGCAAGCTCCGGCGAAATGCAAACATTGCTTCCATTGAGCAGGACCGCATTTACGAGGAGCAAGGCTTTCACGAGTATACCTTGACCGAGGAGGAACAATCGCACCGCAAACTACAGCAAACCATGCCGTATGGAATCTCCATGGTGCAGGCGGACCAGTTGAACGTTGGAAGGTACCCAGTTGCTGTATGCATTGCCGATACTGGTGTCGCAAAAAAGCATCCCGATCTTCCAAAGGGACTCTTGAAGGGTGCAGACCGTAGATCAAACATTACCAATATGCGACTCAGATGGCGCAAGGACCGGCGCGGCCACGGAACACACGTGGCAGGCACCATTACGGCAAAGGACAATGGCTTTGGCGTTCGGGGCATTGGCAAGATTCCCATTTTTGTGACGCGGGCACTTGATGATAGTGGCCAAGCCAGGGAATCGGATGTTTATGAAGCGGTTGAACAATGTACTAAATCGAACGCGAGGATTGTCAGCATGAGTCTTGGTGGAGGGGGCATGTCGCAAACCTTCAAAGACCTTTTGACAAGCTTGTACGACAATAATGGCTTTTTGCTCGTTGGCGCCTCTGGAAACAATGGCGCCAATACCGTCAGCTGGCCAGCGGCTCATCCCAGGGTGATTGGCGTCGGTGCTGTTCAAGATGATCGCTCGATTTGGCCTGCTTCCAACTATGGAAGCCAGGTTGAACTCAGCGCACCTGGTAAAATGATTTTGTCAACCACCATTAATGCAGCGGGTTCATATGTATATAGGTGAGCATGCAGGCTTTTCAGCCACTCTATTGGCCATTGTGATTCATGTTTGCATGAACCCGTCTCACAATTCCTCGCTTTAGCTTCTACTCGGGTACGAGCATGGCGACTCCACACGTGGCTGGTGTGGCGGCGCTGGTATGGAGTCACTTTCCGCAATGTACCAATACGCAAATCAGGTACGCCTTGACGCGGACGGCACTGGACGGAGGCGCAAGCAGTTGCGACAGTCGCTACGGTTGGGGCATTGTACAGGCCAAGAATGCCTACAATTGGCTTTTGCGAAACCCTTGTGCATCTGCATCGTGGGGACAATCTTCCGAGCCTCAGGGAGGTTGTACATGAGACAACATTCCTGTACGATAGCCATGTCTATAACACCCAATTTAGTCAACAATTTAGATCTCCGTAAATCGAAACGATGAGATATACCGCGCTTTAATCATGCGGCCGGTGTCCATACTTGCTACCGAGTATCGTATCGCATCCGTTATTCCTCCCGTTCCATGAATGTCACACCAGTACCGATATGACTTTTGTCATTTGGAAACGGCGCTTCGCCATGGCGCGATCCGCCATTGGCGCATGTCATCTCTGACATTAGATGCAACTATATCGACACAACTGCCAAGCTGAGGCTCATAACTTACAAATGAAACCCAATTGGGTTTTATGCAAGACGATGTAATAATAATTCGGACGCATTGAAGCGACACTTTTGGATTATTCGGCGAGTCGTTCCATTTCGGCCAGTCATGTCGTGTAAGCACCTTAGCTCGCGTCGTCTTGGAGAGCAAGGTCCGAAACCGTCACACCGTTGCGTTCAATGAAAAATGACTAGCTACAATTTGCAATTGAAACAATATGAAGGTCTTGATTGCTCTACTCGTTTCTTTGGTAGTGCTTCTTCCCGACCCTTCCCACGCGGAGCATGAGCCGATGGACGACGCCGAGCATCATTCATCGAGTGAAACCAATGCAGCATCCAAGCGACATGGACCAACAAGTCTCCGAAAACGGAAACGCCCCGTCAAGACAACACGAGTCATTGTAGAGTTTGCGAACGACGCTGGAATGGACCATGCCGTTCGACTGTCAACCAAAGTCTATCATCAATCATTGAATCGACGATATTTGGCTGTCGAAATTGAATCAAGCTTGGTGCAAGAGCTTGCTGACAATGAAAACATTACAAATATCCAGAGTGATGGATTCTTTTATGAGCAAGGATACTTGGAGAAGGAAGTGTCTTTGGAGGAGCATCACGATCGAAAGTTGTTTCAGACGACCCCATACGGAATCACAATGGTGCAAGCAGACCAAGTAGACGTCGGACAAAGTCCAGTGCGAGTATGTATTGCAGATACAGGTACATTGGCACAGCATCCGGACCTTCCCATTAGTCTCATGAAGGGTGAGAATCGGGTTAGCAGTTTTGATACGGAACTAAAGTGGCGACGGGATCGACGAGGACATGGCACTCATGTTGCTGGTACGTTGACGCAGTCTTCGTCCCTTGCCGCGTAACATGGTATAATGACTCAACCATCCGCTCTCGCCACAGGAACTGTCAGTGCGACCGATAACGGGTATGGTGTACGCGGAGTTGGGCAGATCCCACTCTATATAACTCGCGCCCTCAACGACGCAGGTCAGGCACGCGAGTCGGATCTAATTGAAGCGATTGAAGAGTGCCGAAACTCTGGGGCCAGGGTCATTTCACTGTCCATTGGCGGAGGAGGCATGAGCTCGGCGCTCAGTGACTTGCTCACCAGTCTGTATCAGGAGGGCTTTCTTATATTTGGCGCTTCCGGAAACAATGGTGAAAATGCAAAAATGTATCCAGCGGCACATAGTTTGGTTGTTGCAGTTGGCGCTGTCCAACCGGATTATACCATATGGCCAAGTAGCAACTATGGCAACTGGATCGAGCTGACTGGACCAGGTAAGGCAGCACTAAAGGTGGTGTCGTACGCTTTGATACCATTGCACGCCTTTTATAAAACGTGCTGACATTTTTGGTCTTCTCAGGTAAATCAATATACTCCACAACAACCAATTCACTTGGCCAAAGTTTATACGCATATTACTCGGGCACGAGCATGGCAACGCCGCACGTGGCTGCTGTTGCTGCACTTGTCTGGTCACATTTTCCTCAATGTACCAACACCCAAATTCGATATGCTTTGGCCAAGTCGGCCGTTGACCTTGGCGGAAGTGGATGTGATCAATACTTTGGTTATGGCGTAGTTCAGGCGAAGAGCGCGATCGACTGGCTGACTAAAAACCCATGCAATGGGGCGACCTATGGCAAAGGAACTGTCAATGGAGGATGCAGTTTATTGCAATCGCTATCGACATGATACAGCGGGGTACTTTTGGAACTCATACTAACATAGAAAAATAGATACTTTTGAATGCTGACACGGTTTTTATCGTACGATTTGTGTAGTGCGACTTCCCGTTTTGGCAATCGACCATTCTGTCAATTTTGTCATATTTCAAAAGTCTCAAGGGACAAGAAGTCTGCTTCCAAAGCCATCAATGAATGGATAAATGGATACCAAGGTGGCAAAATGTAGTGATCGATTATCGAATGGCATGAGCCGACCGCAGCAATGGTGCGACGAGGTAACCTTATATGTTTCCGCAGCCTCCTTGCGGATTCGTGTTCTGGCCCCATCTTGCCCCATAACAAGGATTTCTGGCGAGCCAGTTGTATGCCGCCCTTGCCTGCACAATGCCTCGCCCGAAGAAACTATCGCATCCCGCAGCTCCTGCATCAGAGGCGGTTACTGCGAGGGCATACCTTATCTGCCGGTTAGTGCACTGAGGAAAAGAGCTCCAAACCAATGCAGCGGCACCAGCTACATGTGGAGTAGCCATGCTAGTTCCTGTGTAGAAACTGTGGAATCGAAGGCGTGAAAAGTGTGAGGGGATCATCAAAAACGTCAACTGACGAACATCGATTCTCGCACCTGTAGATAAACTGGCCAACAGTATTGATTGTCGTGGAAAGTATCATTCTACCGGGGGCACTCAGCTCGACTTGACTGCCGTAATTTGATCCAGACCATATTGAGCGATCTTCTTGGACAGCGCTGACACCAATGACGCGCGGATGGGCTGCAGGCCATGCTACACTGTTTTTACCATCGTTGCCTGAAGCAGCTACCAACAGAATCCCCCTATCGTACAGTCCTGTAAGCAAGTCGTAGAAAGCCTGAGACATGCCACTTCCGCCGAGACTCATGCTGATGACTTTGGCTCCGGATTTGCCGCATTGTTGAACGGCAGCCATTATGTCTGACTCTCTCGCTAGGCCTTGGTCATCAAGAGCTCGTGTTACATAAACGGGAATATCCCCGATGCCTCTGACTCCATAACCATTGTTTCTTGCACTAATCGTCCCAGCAATATGCGTTCCATGGCCCCGCGCATCGATATTCCAATACAGTGCAGCCCCAGTGATGCTTGAGTATCGGCTGGCTCCTGTCAAGAGCCTTGCCTTTAGATCGGGATGGTTCAAAGCCACGCCAGTGTCTGCAACGCAAACTTGCACGGGATAACGACCGACATTCAGCTGGTCTGCCTGGATCATGGAGATTCCATAAGGGACCTTTTGCTGAAGCCTCCGATGTTCATGCTCATCTTGTGTCATCGTAAGTTCCTCAAATCCCTGCTCTTCATATACGCGATCGTCTTCCACGGATTCGATATTGGGATTCAACAAAAGAGTTTCAAGGATCGCTTCATCAACCTGTATTGCCAGCACGTCTCGCTCGTCAAAATCGTGATACATTCGAGTCGCATGCGCCAAAGCGTCCTCCTTGCCTTGTTCATTCGCATACTTGACCATGACTCGCACCGAGTTTTCGTCAACTTGGCGGGCCGATCGATGCAAATGCGTTTGATCCTCTGGTTTCGAATCATTGACGGAATTCTCGCGTGCATCGAGCACGTCAACACTTTTGCACTGCACTCCAAGGAGGCCCGCTAGGAGGAAAACAACAACAACCCGCATTGCAGCTGAGTGGCGTTGTTTGAAATTGTGTGTGGGACAAAGTTGTGGGACGGGCCGAAGCTTGAACTTCGAATTCAAATAAACAGCAGCATGTGTATGCTAATTTCGTCGCGTGTGTCTGTTGCTGGGCTTACCAAAAAAGTCTTCGGAAGTTTGTCATTCATTTTACTATCTGTTTTACTGTATACAATTGATATATATCATTATCTTCCCTTCGCAAAATTGACGTTTTAGCTGTTCTGACTGCACGCTGCCCTTCGACAAAATAACAGGCTGCCAAATTTGGCTGCCATGTGAACTTGATCAGCGATTGGTCCCATTGGTCTTGGTCTGTAGACAACTGAAACTCGAATGAGTCTCCGCATTGCCATGTTGGCCGAAACCAAAAGGCTTGGTTGGGCGCGTTGATGCTTGCTACAGTAAGTTAGGGCCTTTTGAAACGTTGCGACACGATCTACCTTGACACTTGTTGTCGTAACGACTTTGTCTTTGCATGCACACGCATGGCATGAGTTCGTCATGACGACTATCACAAGATGTATTTGAATTTTCGTCATTGCACAATGTACCCGAGAGGGACTGGCAATAGCTTGGCGTGCTACCGCTACGCGCGCATGACCTACTAGCAGTTGGCTCGACACCGATGCAGTGATTGTTATTGTCATCTTTCAAACCTTCAAACTACAACGTTAATCCTAAAATCAAACGTTAACAAGTATCAATCTACTGTACAAAAATGTGTTACCTGATTATGTAGTGTCGTTGCAATCGCACCTCCTCATCGCACCGCGGCTGCCACTGTCATGTTATCAAAAGGTGTTGTCACATTCTGGTCAATCATGGTCATATTCACAACCTTGTCGGAACAATAATCCGTTCCATGTTTCCAGTAGTTATGTCCGCATCTGCGATCAGGCCGCAGCAAGTTGGCCCAGTTACTATATCCTCCTCGACCAGTCGACAAACACTTGCTGTATGCCAGTATGTAAAAGTCAACAAAGACGGAATAGTAGTCTTTCGCTTCATAGTTGACTCCACCAAAAAAAGAGAGAAAGGACTTGCCCCGATCAATGTGCATGGGCTCCTCGGTCAAACTGTAGGTTGTAACGTGATTGTGGTACTTCCTGGCATGCTGCACAGCCAGTTTGGTCGCCTCGAGCGAATCCGTCGCCACGTAGAGTGGCGCCTCCGTTCCAAACACCAAGCCGCAGTTGGTGGCCTTCTCCACCATGTTCAACTCACGGGATTGGTCTGACAAGTATTTGGAGCGAATGTGAACAGCATTGTACTCGTATTTAACGAGTCTAAGCTCACGCATCTTTTCATTTAGCACTGCCTGCACTGGAGCAGACGGTGTAAAGACCAGATTCCATATTTCATGGTAAACCGTGTCATAGTCGGTTTCCCCAGCGCGGCGATCATCGTTGTACCGCTTATCATGGGCGCCAAAGCCATGCCGCACGTCAACAAGTGTTGCGTTGGAAGCACTTTCGCGAACAATGGATGCCCATGCGTCACTCTCCAATGTAGGTTCCGGAGCAAAGTTCAAGTTCGTGACAAGCCAGTCTGGCACGGTCCAGTCCAAGCCGTTTGGTGGTGGAACAAGAAACTCTTCGAGCTTGGTGGGTCGTTGCCAGTGGATGAGAAAGAGTCGATTCAACTTGGCAGCAAGCTTGACTTTGAGTGGCAAACTTCGCAGTCTGTCGCTGGTTCCGCCGCATTGATCATCGTTCTTGATTCGTAGACAGCGCTGGACAAAATATCTTGTTTCGTTCCAGTTGGATTCGTTTAGCTGACTGCGTTGTCGTTGATGCCAAGCGACGTAATCTTTGAGCCATTGAGGTAAAAGTTTGGAAGAGTTATAGTCGATTGCTGCTGCTGTAGGTGGAGCTGTTTCTAACTGCTCGCTTGGCTGAGACTTTAATGATTTGCTTGAAGATGTATTGTCAGGTAAAGTCTGTTGTTGTTTCGCGAAGGTGAAAGTGGTGGAATTATTGATGCAACGAAGGCAGGGCAATCGAATATAGGAGATGCCAAGTTGTGAGGCCAAGAAAATGCAAATCAAGAGAAGATGCCAGGCGCGAAGCTTCTGAAGTAACATCATATTTTGGTTTCAGATGGCTTGAATGGCGAGGAGAGAAGGAGTCCGAGAAAGAAGTGTGACTGCAAAAATCCAGGGTCATCCAGCAATATGCGAGGGCCAAGTGCACGCAAGCTCTCGCGACATCATTGGCGCGCGCCACGTGAACTGCAAGGGTTTTCCAATCAAGACATATGCCCCTATGTCTCAATCGTAAACACGACCCACGGGGAAATCAATGATCGCACCGGTTTTCGGGTACGTCAGCCGACGACCACCATCCACCATGGACATCATCATCGCTCGCGCCGCCCGAAACCTCATCGTCGTTTTGACAAGTCTCGACGACTCTGTTTAAACTAGAAATCATTTTTCTTGACTTTATTAGATTCTGGAATAATTGGAAGTCATTTTTCTAGTCGCAAAGCTCAGCTTGAATCACTTTTTTATTGACATTGATAATTGATACAACAACACCACAACCATGGGTCCCCAAGACTCCAAAAAGACGACGCAAAAGAAGAAGCAGCAAATGATCGAAGACAAGACATTTGGTCTCAAGAATAAGAACAAGAGCAAAAAGGTGCAGCAGCTCGTCAAGGCTGTCGAAAAGAGCGTCCTTCACGGCGGCGACCCCAAGCAACGGCGCCTCGAGGAGCAACGCAAGCAAGCCAAGGAAGCTGCCAAGGCAATGCGAAAGGCGCAAAAGGATGAACAGGATGCACTCTTTGGCGAGGCGCTACTTGCCATTCAAAAGAAAAAGACGACGGATCAAAAGGCTGGCAAGACGGAAGCGGTTGGTCGAGATGGTGACGATGATAACAAGAAGGGTACCAGTCGCGCCATGAAGATGATGTTTCAAATGGATGCACAAGAGATGGAAGATCGGTTAAAGGAAGATGTACGTTGGGTGTCTGTGCAAGTGTTATGCTTCTGTACTGTAAATGTCAGAGCTTGCTGCTTGGAGCTTGGTGTCCGGCCGCTCGTCACCTCATCATCGTTTACAATCTGCTCATCTTACCCTTGCTCTTGCCCATGATAAATATATAGCCAAACTACGTTGCGACCATTGAAGATAAGATTGAATCGGAGCGTCAGAAGAAGCTTGCCGAATTAATTAGCAAGGGCATTAAAGGCACGCCTGTGACACCAGAAAGCTTTGCCGTTTGGCAGGAGCGCAAGCGACAAAAACGTTTGGCCGACGCGAAAAAGACGGTGGAGGCCGAGTTTCGAAAGAAAAAGGGCGGCAAAGGATTATCCGTCTTGAGTGGAAGAGACTTGTACGAGTACAAGCGAGACTTGTTTGATAAGGTGGAGGATGATGATCAAGATAACGATATTGACTATACCCGATCAGATGCGGATGCTACAACATTCGTGCCGCCACCCAGGGCTAATGGTGGAGCTATTAATGAGCTTGCTGATAATGTCAAGACTGACTTGTTCCTGGATGGGAACGACGATGATTTGGATGACATAGAAGATGACTAATAAAGTGATTAATCATGTCGGCTAGGTTATATGCATTTCGTATGAATAGCAACTGAATTAACGACGCACTTGCTTTCGTATTCCTCGACGGGGATTCTATCGCATCCATTAGAGCTCATCAACCGAAGTGCTCATGCTCAAACTCCATTTACTCGTCATCATCCAGATTCGGATGCACTCGATCCCACTCCTTGGGAACTTGAGACCGATCCAAATTTTCACGATGCGGATACTCCATTCCCTGAATACTACTCCGCAACTCGTCCAACTTTTCAGGCGTAAATTCTCCTCGAATGGCTCGTTCGCGAATATCGCGCTGAATGGCAACCGCCTGCTCGTGCAGCTCCTGCCTCGTCCAGGCTTGCTCTGGTTTCTTGACGGTAAAGTCGTACCACTTGGGGACCCACTTTTCGCGAAACGCAGCGTCAGTGGCAATCTTGCGTCCCAAGAATGGTGTCGACAAGAAAGCCACGAGAAAGACTCCGACCACGGCAAACTGCGCCTGCGCCATGAACTGACGTTGAGGTCCTTTTGCATCGTTGGGCTTGCTTTTGAGTTTGCCTTGTCTCATGAGTTCGCGTGTTTCATGATACTCCTTCATCTTGCTGTTGGCTTGACGCAAGTAGGCTTGCTGGTCGGCCGCCGTCTTGAATCGAGGCTGCGTTGTGGTGCTGTTTTGGTCGCTCAGGAATCGACGACGCGTAGCGTTTACGACGCGGGACTGCCGACATGCGGAGCGACTAGATATTAATGTAGCATTGGCAGCAGCGGGGCGAAGCATATTGCTAATAGGAGTGCAGGTTATAGACTCAGTTGCAGAGATGATTGTGACGATCTAATCCGCCATGGTGAGAACGGACCGCGCCTTCGCAGCGATTTCCGTGAGTCAGTCGGACAAATTCTGTGTCTCAGCGTTTCTCATTTGATGTCTTAGCGTTTCTCGACTCGCCACCAAAGAACTCGTCTCACTTTTGTCCGCTGGGATGTGCATTTCTATCGAAGAAGTGAAATGAGCATTGCCGCAAAAGGAATAGCTTTAACATAGCAATGTCGAAAAATAAGCAATATGTCTTTGAGCAACTCGGAGCACCAATTAATTTGTTTCGCAACGAGTCCGCGTACACGCCGATGCACGACGAGCCCTTGAACATGGACGCTCCAACATTCTTGGACTATCAGCGAAAGCTCAAACGAAGCCAGGCTCGTTGGTACTACATGATGGATTATAAATCCATTCGGCCAGTCATGCAAAAGCTGCCAAGAGGATTTCTTGGTCCTGCGTACAAGGCTTACGATGACGCTGGAGAGGATGATGATGACGATGATGACGATGACGACGAATTTGAAGCTCCTTCCAAGCACCGCATGAGCAAGTATCATTGCTTATCATTGGATCAAGAGTCAGCAAACGATGATGACATGACGAATGACGCCAATGATGGCGACGATTCGCCAAACATTGACTGGACCTTTCTTTATAGCAGTTCACTTCCATTACAGCAAGAAATTCGCGCGCAAATGCTTCTTTCAGCTAATGAAGCCGTTCCGAAGAGTGCAAAAGCTATTCGAAAACGTCTCAAGTTAATGCGGCTTTACCAGCAATATGATGCGCTTTATTTGCCTCGACGAATGCGAGCACCTGCAGGCGCAAATCTGAATAAGTCACCAACGAGTCGACGCCTTTCCAAACGAGCGGCACAACTGACTCGACGAATGGATCGAAACCGCCTCGATCGCGCCGATCCATCCTACTTGGCACCCTTTGACGCTACAGTGATTAACGAAATGGCCCGCGACGATTTAGTTGAACAATACCCGGTAGCATGCGTCAATTCCGGAGCTGAATTTGTCAGCAAGGCGGCGCGGCGACAGGATTTATATTACAACAACATGGACAGTTGCGAGGCACCAGTGCACTATGGAAACTGCCTTGCTACGACGACTTGTCCCTGTGACTATTGTCGAGCAAGTGCGAATCCTTCTTGGTGTTTGCTTCATGCGACTGGACCGCTACTGGATCGAATCACATGCTCGTTTCTGCAGTTCCCAGAGGATGCATTGCCTGATCAACAAGCTTCAGCCACAGGCGCTGCAGCAGTTCTGGACATTGGCGATAGTCTTAGACAGCTGGAAGAGTGCGGAACTGACATGTTTGTCGCTCGAACCATGCTGCATCTTACCGTCTTTCGACTTGTTGCGCCAACGTGCACATTGGCCTCATGTGCACAAACGGTTCAGTTTCAAACGCTACACCGAATTGATTTGAGGAGCGCAAATCGAGCACGATCATCGTATCTCCCGATCGACATTACATGCCATCCAAAGTATGGAAGGGGCTGGACTGATGCAAGCATCGTGGGGGTATACAACGATACCAACCGGCGCGAGCAAAAGACGTTGAAGCACTTTCAAGCTGGCGACGCATACTTGCGAGAGACAAGCCATTACATTTCCAATCTGGAAACAATCTTTAGAGTGGAATACAGTTCCCATCATCCCATGGTGCTTTGGTCTGTTGCTCGGTCGCACGTTTCCTCAATGTTGGCCGAGTCTGAGACTTCCACGCAACACCCACGATCCGGTCGTGGCTTTTCTTTATATAGCATTGATCTTCGGTCAGACCAGGGCACCTTCCAGTGGAGCCCAAGCGCCGAGGAGTTTCGTGTGGAGGGAACGCATTCTCTGACGGGCGTATTCACGGATTGGCACAAGGATCACGCAGTTTTTGCATCTTCAATATCAGCTGGAAAGACGTGGGAAATTGATACGAGAATGCCGTGTCGCTCAATTTGTTCATGGTCACTTCCTTCGAGATGTGATGACTCGGATACTGTTCTGAGTCCAATGAGTCTAAATGGGTATGGTTCGTTGTTTGCTCAACCGAAACGAGCTTCAAATGATCAAGGTCTTCTGTCGTCGCTCCCGGTCCTGAACGTCAGTACAGCTCCACTTGCGTTTGGAATTCACTGTTATCAACGACCAATTCACGGCCCTCGCTATCACGCAAAAAGTCTGGAATCACCAGCAAGCCCTGCGCTGGCATTTCTCAGTGATGCAAGCATTGCAGCCAGTTCGTCCTTTGCGTTGCCAGACGTTTCAGATCGAGTCTTTACATGCGGTCTTTGCGCCATTGAACTTCCAACACCCCGGATTCTCACACCCAACAAGCTTGCCCAAATCGGGTGTCACCAGAGTGACATCGAGGGAGCTGCCTGTGTCATTTCTACCACCAGCAAGGGCGATGTATACTCACACATACTGCTGGCGTCAACAGCTAGTCACAGCAAAAGTAAAATATACGACGACCTTCCCCTCGGGACGAATGCCGTGCCGCTACCTGACGACTCTTCCGATTTTCTCACATCCCTTTCACGCGAAATGTTTTCGGGCCCAGGAAGAATTTGCGTCTCATTGACACGTCAATATCCTATACCAAGTTCGGCTATATTGTCTGTGCGAACAAAAAATCCTGATAGAGAAACTGGGTCGCCGCTGAAACAGGCTGCAGACGCAATGGATGAGCGCATGGAAGACGAAGTACGCGTGCCTCCGTCCCTCGTGAACGATGCGGTTGTGACGGAGCAAAACATGAGTGGAAACAATGTACATCTTCCGCAAGAGCTTGCTGACCAGTGTGCGGATGAATTTGAAGAGGCCTTTTCGTCTTTTGATCATCGTACTATCCGTGGCGCCAAGATGAATAATGGCGAAGAAATTAGGACAGACTTGACGACTCACCTATTGACGAAATCTGCTGGCGCTTGGCCTGACCTGATGAACGACAACTGAATATGTAACTGCAACAATCTTGGCACCAATGACAATGCATTGAAACTGGCATGAAAAATGAGTCGTTGCTAAATCGCGTGATGTAAGAGTCGCAAGCAGAGCGTTGCCCCTACTTGTACAAATCTATTGAGAAGATGTTTAAGTTCCTTCTTGTACTTTGTAATCATGGCAAGCTAAGTGACAACAATGATGCATGCTAAAAAACTCTCGCATGCTGATGCTGAGGTAGTTCTCTCGAACCGGTGTGACACGACTTTCATGCATCATCACCATGCATTTTGCATCATCCATCACAACTTTTCGTCCATCCTCATCACCATGACGGGCACGATGATACAAAGTAGAGCAATTATTTATTCGCACCCATAACGATGACGCTATCCGAAGCTGAGTTGAGGAAAAAGGCAAAATCAGCCGTCCAAAGTCTCCAAATTGCCATCGACTCGATCCAGCATAGATACGAGCGCTTTTGCGAAAAGAAGAACCTTGCCAAGCCAAATCTTCGCGACCTGCAAATATGCATGAAACGCATCAATACATGGCTCAAGGCATTGCTACTGAAGCAAGCATCATTGAGTCTCGCCATGCGCTGCTTAATCGAGACGACTTGGCCAAGCATTTGCCAAGCGCTTGACGACGAATTGCAGCAAAAGGACAAGAAGGACCTTTTGCAGCGAGTCTGTCCACTTCTTGAGCACTTGTTTACTCAGCTAATTCGCTTGCATGACGGTCTCATTCTTTGCATTAGCGGCGAGTGCCGCCATCAAGGTGACATCCGAGCTGCTCAACGATCAAAATATCCTTCGCAACTCAATCAACAGGGTCTTTGCGACGATGGCGTGACTCAGTTATACTCATGTGATCTACACTACTCGGGAGAATCGTGGGACGACTTCCATGATCCAAAGTGCGGAAGCAAGCAGCAGCTATTAAGGCAGCTGGAAAAGCTAGTACCGAAATCGCAGCGAGCCGACCTTTGGAACGTTCTCGTCGACAAGGGGGCCATGGCATTCGATGCGCTGCTCGACGAGATTCAAAACGATCGAGAGTCAGTTCAATCAGATTGTACAAGTTTCAAGAATCGAATCAATTTGGAGCTCAAACTATTGCTGCAGAAGCATGGCTCGAACGTCAAAGTCGACCTTCGATTGCTGGATAAAATGGAAAAGTTTCACGTCAAGGTGGATGCACTGGAATGGAAGTTTGAGCGATTCGCAAACACGTTTCAGGTGACTGATCCAGCCGGTGCCCTGCCACTCTTGTTCACGAGGGAGGAATGGATGCGAGTCATGAAGCCTCCCCAATCGGCGGCCGCAGAAACAAAGCATGCGTTGAATAAGAAGAAGAGGCGAGTCATACTTGACAGTAGTGAAAGTGAAGATGATGAGAGAAATTGCAACATATCATCAACAAAAGCAAATAGTTCAGCAATCAACACCAAGACGGCTGTCGCGTCAGGTCTTGTGGTCAAGGCGCAGCAAGTCAAGCCGGCCAAAGCTGCATGCGACGAGCCAGCATCTGTGAACGAAATTAAGCAACAAATGGGAGTCAATGTGGAGCAGCTAGCCGAGGCGAGGCAAATGGTTGAGGAGGAAGAAGCTGCTACTCGACGAGCAGCTAACATTGTCGACGAGGCGCCGGAGGACGAGACCGACCTGGAGACCTGCATGCAACAAGTCTCACGGCTGAAAAAGGTACTTGCACTCGCAAAACTGAAAAATAAACCTAATGAAATCGTTTGGAACGCACAAGAATGTTTAAGAGAAGCGTGTATGAATGCTGGCAACGCTTGCTTGGAAGCAGTTGATGATTTGGAGCTCCTTGAACAAGCAATTACCTACTTCGACCTGTCACAGAACCTTTGCGAAGACCAGCAAGAATTGCTTGGACGCATGTCCACAGTTACAGACGACCCAGAGTTTTCTCACCGCAGTGTCAGTCAGCGGTACACGTTGCTTCTTGGTAGAGCCCAGGCGAACTCGGGCATTGCCCGTGCCGAGCTCAGTCGTCAGCTTGAAGGATGCGAATCTAAACGTTTCGATCGAGAGGCAAGAAAGCATCTAGAATCTGCTTTAGAACTGACTGTCGCGCTGGTCCAAGATATAAAACAGCATGGCACTACTATTGACGACATTATTGACTTAATGAACACCCACGAGCTTGGAATTTTGATCCGGCAATGGGTCGGAAAGTTGTTTTGGAACCAATGGCAGAGAAGAGGCGCTTGGTCGTCTTTAAAAGCATCAATAGATATTTTCAAACAGACTTCTTGTGTCATGGCAGAGACAGATCCGACTGACACAATGTTTTCGGATGAGGTCTCTGAAGCCACGCTGAAAGTACTAGTGCAAGAATATTTTGCCTTGGCCACTTTCGCCGACCTTGCAGTCGCCAGTCTCGAGGAGGCACAGAGCCCTCATATACGAGAGAACATGGAGATGTACGATTTCATATGCGATGAAGCAATCGAGGGCATTAAAAATGCAGCTTACAAAAGCCAAAGGCTTTACGCCCTCGTTTCCTTGTCGCATGATGTAATCGCGAATGAGCTGTTCCTCAACGAACAAGGGATGTTGCTATCATCTGATCTCCTTCAGCTATGCAGCAAGCTTGAAGAGGATTGGAAGCACAAGAAAGAATTGCTCATGCAGCCATTGCAAAAGACGGATCGCACCATTGATGTTGGCAGGAGCGACGTGCCAATCAGCGATTTAGCGCCATCACGCCCATTCGCGGGTCGAATTGTATTAGGTAAATCGGCACGGAACAAGAAACCGCAAAAGGTTTCAAAGGGCCATAGTAACTTTGGCGTTTCGAGGCATACGAGCTATGATGCACCGAACCCATTTGACAACGAGTCGCAGCCAGCTGAACCAACGCAGCGACGCTATCGGCGATGGGGAGACGAGTTACTGCCTCAGACTATTGACGAACATGGTCGCAGCGTTCCAAAACTTGAATATCCAGCCATTGCTCCTGAGCTACCAGCAGAGCTTAAGGCTCAGTGGGAGGAAAACATGAGGCGGAAGGCTGCTGCTGAAGCTAGTTAAGCCAACGACGCATGCTGCAGAGTGTGTTTGAGTAGAAGGATAACAAGTTGTATGTACACATCTTATATATTATTAAGTAAGTTGGTTGATCTTTCAATGCTCATCAGATCCATCACTGCCGCTTGTTCCCATTCCCATTATTGTTTTAAACGTATCGTATATAATCCACTGCGAACCTACAATCGTTCCAGTCAACAACATTCTCGACGACAGTCCCATGGTCGCCAGCTTCCACAAGCCAACTTCATTGACAATCTGAGTGATTCCCTTTCCATCATGCATTGGTTGCGACAATAGACTCACGAGCGAGTCGGCTGGATGCGACACCACCGCGCAGCAAACACCCGACACGTAACCAGCCGCCAAGGACACTCCCAGCTGCGCCGGCTTGCTCAAGGAATCCTTTGGCTGCTGCAACACGTGCATATAAATGGCATGCACTGCATTCTCAAAAACGAAAAAGTTTGTCATGGTGGCAGGAATCTGTCGCATCCACAGCGCCCGCAGCGACTGGAAGGGATGCGTTCCATCCGCCAGCATGGCGGCAAACGCTGGTCCAAGCTTGGTTGGAAATGCTCCAACGTGACTGGTTTGCACCTTGACGCGAAGCTGCTCCCATGGACACATTAACACGTCGGCGCAAGCTTCGGCGCATCCAGCGGATGTTACGTAAATGAGTTGGCGATACTCCTTGACATGGTCGGGTCCCAGACAGTTTGACGATGAGTCCTTGAAGAATTCGTACAAGCTATACTTGGTACCAGTTTGACAGGCGTATGCAATGGCTGTAGGTCCAACAACTTTGAATAAGCCGCGAAGGCCTTCCTCCATCCAAAGTCTTTGGAGGCCTCGAAAGATTCCAGTGCTTGACTTGTATCGTCCGACTTGGCTGTATCCCTTGATCACCTCCAGCGGATTTGTCACGAGCCGAATGCTTGACGCACAGACACCTCCAGCCAAACATTTCGCGTACTTGAGATTGTAAATGCTGACGGAGCCTGGGCCGGAAATAGCCTTGCATGACGGTTCAGTGGAGTGTCGTGAAAGCGCGAGCGTCGAGGGCTGCGCCCACGGCAAGTGATGCGGAGGCTCAGACTGATGCGGCTGGAGCATGATTGTTATTGCAGAAGCATCCTCTCGAGCCAAGTGTAGTAGATGGATGCTTTCGATGACACTTCCAAGTAAATGATGCGAAGTAGGATCCTCGAGGAACAATGCAATCGTCGTCGATGCTCATCTCGTTCTGACTCGATGCGCGGGTGGAGGAGCGCGATGCGACGTCGGAGCGGTGATATATATCCACACCCGGAGCTGTGTGTCGTTGTGAGTCGTGTTTGGTCCACTGGAGTTGTTCTGCAAGCATTCACGAGCGGGGCCTACGACCTGCAAGATGCAAACTTTCGTCATGACCTTTGGCATGCAGCGTTGCTAAAGGGAGTCTAGCTATTGTAGGTTGCAAGCATCGCAAGTTTTTGGTTGAAACACAAAAGCTATGCTTGGCTCCCTAGCCAACTCACAGCCACGACTCAAAAATTAAAGATGCAGCGAAACGCTTATGTGACGCGAACGAAACGATGTTGACCCTAGACATGCTGCAAGACAAAATGGAATCTCCCTCGCCGCATGTTCGTAGCCTTCACTCATGTTGAACAATCATGACTGTACTTTTATAGAATCTCTATATATTGAACAGCCTTCTGTTTTGATAAACTCAAATCAGAAATCAACATCACCTGTGATGACAAGCAATAGCACGGTCGGACTCCGCGAGAAGCTGGACACCACTTGTGGTTCCGTGCGAAGAGCTGCGTCGACATTCATTCCAAGTGTTGATGCCTGACCCTGCATTTTGAACAGGCGAACCCCCACCCCACCAATATAACAAAACCAAACCCCACTTCATGCACATGAAGACATGGCGCATCCATGCGTTTTTGTTGCTGCTATGTATCTCCGTGACGCCACAAACATACCCAGCTGTCCCACCGCTACATTCGGTGTGACGGTTGATGAAGAAGGCGGCTAAACTGACAAGCATGATAGCATTGAAGAGTTGGTTGTGATTTAAGAATGCACAGCGGCGAAAACAGAAAAGTAAGATAGCATTGAGGGTCCGGTACCTTGGGTGCGTAGGGCGTTGGCTAGATCGAAAAGGTTGCACGGCTCTATACCGGTTGGCCAAAAGGAATAGTGCCGACTTAACTATCTATAATTAGTCTTTACTGCTAGTACAATTCTGGTTCACAGTCAAAGCAGCGATATGAGCAAATACGAAGCCAAAAACGCACCACTTGTCATGTCCCTTTCCTGCAGATCCTCTAATAGCACGCGTAATTCGTCACCTCAAAAAGAAAACCACGGCTGCCACTCCGCATGCCACCAACGAACCTGCTGCCACAATGACAACCATTTTCTTATTCGTATCAGGCTCGGGCATTGGACTACTTCCAAATCCTTGAATCTTGTCCTTGAGCGCCATTTGCGGTGGCTTGTCCCTTGTGGATGCCACATCAAGTTCCGTCGGTTCAGGTAATCCCTTGACCCTTGCAATCAGGACTTGTTTGTATAAGGCTGCTGCTGAAGAGTCGTATCGTTGTCGAATGGTGCTTGCACCAAAGGCAATGTCATGCTGCTCCAAAAAGGCTCGACAGCTTTGATTTCCTCCGACACGCATCAATGCAAGTTGTGGCTCCGTCCATTGATCCATAGTCACGGATCGAACAAAGGAAATGTGAGTTCCGAGCCCGCTGTACGCAAGCAACAAAGAAGGAATAGGTGAGGGTGCTGACAAACGAGATGAGTGACAGCGGCAACAAAACCAAGTCAAAGCCGAGCTGATACAAGCGGTCAAAGCCCCCGATACACACCGATGCTGCCCACTACATTGAAAACAAAAGAGTATACCGAGGCTGGGTGATCCCCAATCTGGATTAGAAGCTCCGCAGTCGATACATCGTTGATTGCCATCAAGTCGCTGAATTGCTTCGTATTCCTTAATGTTCATTTCGCAATCTGATGACATGTCGGCAAGCTTATCTTGTAGCGACGTGAATGCTTGTTGCGAGGGCAAAAGGGCGGCCTTGAGGCTGCTTCGAGGATCGTCAGAGACTTCCATGGTGAATGTGGCGAATTGATGAGGTGCGCGAGATGTTTGCCTTGATGTCGCATGCGACACTTGTTTTTTGTCTTGAAAAGTCGCCAACGGACATGGCCACAGAATCTACGAACGGCGCAGAACGTTGAAGTGCAAGATCGCGCGGTTTGACCCATGCTCGAGATCTTTTCAAACTCCACCATGACAAACATGAGGCGCTCTCTTCTCGCCTGCTTGATGCTGAGCCCTGCTGTGGCCTATCAGCCATATCAAAGTGCCTTTGCAAAGCGTGTCCAAAAAGAATTTCAGACGGCAGCAGCAACAGCAGCATTAGCATCCACGATTCTGCTTGGATTCGCTCCGGCAGCCTCGGCATCAGATACGGCGGCTCAAATCTCACTCAATACACTTCCACCAACGTCTATTCGCGTTGACATTGGTGATCTTCCAGTCATTGGAAATGTACTATCTGGAACATACACCAAAGTGTCCGACTCAACCAAAAGTTCCGGTAAATCAAGCATCACAATCACATCACCCAAGGACAAGGTCCGAGCCGTCCAGGACATTGCCACTGGCGGTCACTTGGAGTTTGACGTGAATGGCGTTCTCAAAACACATTTGGATGTTGACATTGCCGCCGATGAAGCCGGTGTCGCCAAGGTGCGAGTCACATCCAATTTGATTCCCAAGCTTCCCTTCAAAAATATGGCGTCGGCCTCGCAAACCTCGCCAACAGGTGGGGAAGCAAGTGCTTGGAACATGGTAACTAACATGGGTAGTGGGGAAACGTACTACTACAATGAAAAGAGCGGCGTGACACAATTCGAGCGACCCGATAAGTTTTGAGTGAGCGGACTGCTAATCTGGAGTTGACGAGGCATCGAATCATTCACCAAGACTGGAGTCGACGAGGCGAAGAATCATCCACCAAGACTCGACGACAATAAAATACATAATACTACATACATAGATCCAGATTGGTACGAGTCAAAGTAAAATACGTGTTCTGGACAATGCTACGTGAAAAACTTTCACATACGTAAATCAACAACGGAGGTGCGTCCCTGCAACCAGTTCACGCAGCCTTATTTTTGTAGCTTACAAAGATGTAAGGTGCTTGTACATAAAACGAATTAAATTCATTACACACCATAACCGCTCTTCCATCAAGAGAACATGATAGCATAGCCAAGGATAGCAAGCTAAATTGCGACGATTGCCAGATGGCTCATAGGAAGGACGTTTGATGGGCATCGGCGTCTTTCGATGGGTGCGACACGATGTCACGCTTTGATGTGCGCAGTGCGCACCAGCCACAACCATGAGGATTGCAGCCAAGGCTTTCCGCATGTCCTTGCTAATCAAAGCAAGTGTTTCAGCCTTTTTACTGTCTCCTATACGAACAAGTCGTGCTGCTACTGGTGGAAGAAATAGAGTTATGCGATCCGCCGCGTCTTTTACTCCTGAACCTCCCATTGCGCGGCGCGATGAAGATTGCTTTTTTTACGCGGGCGCTCCGCCTCCCAACTGGGACCTCAAGCTTCCCCGCCAGGCAGAAGGATCGGCGGAAAAGCTGTTGAATCCCCCAGTTGCAGTTCCGAATCCATATGGTTGGATGAGAGACGATAAGCGCGAAAATCAAGAAATTTTGGATCACTTGGCGGCCGAGAATGCGTATACGGAAAGCATTTCCAAGCATTTGGAAGGATTGCGCGGCAAGCTCTATGAGGAGATGCTTTCCGCCATTCAAGAGACCGATTACACGACGCCTCGTCCGCATGGAGACTATTACTACTATACGCGGACCTTTCAGGGAAAGTCTTATACGGTTCATTGCCGCGCTCCAAAGAAAGGTGGACCATTGACTGTCGATTGGGACGGATCGGCCGACTCGCCAATTCTACCAGACGAGCAAGTTACTTTGGACTTGAACGTTATCGCAGAGGGCAAGAAGTATTGCTCGCCTGGTTCCGTCACGTCTTCTCCTTCGCACAAGTACCTTGCGTATGCGATTGACCACAAGGGAGACGAAACCTGTCAAATGTGGGTAAAGCGGCTGGATGATGGCGAAATTATCGACCACGACTCGACACTGGAAATGAGCGGCAGCATCAAGTGGGGCGCTGACGATGAGACGCTGTTTTATTTGAAGCAGGACGAGACAAAACGTCCATACCAAGTATATAGGCGCAAAATTGGCAGCAAACAAGATGATGAACTCATTTTTGAAGAGCCTGACGACTTGTACTGGACTGGTATTTACAAGAGCTTGGATGGAAAGTTCTTGTTTGTCGAAGCATCGTCCAAGGAAACATCGGAGATTCACTTTCTCGATCTGGCGGATCCAAACGCCAAGTTGCAGTGCATCTCCAAACGACGCTCCAAGGTGCTCTACGAGGTTGAACACCGCAACGGACATTGGTGGCTGCTTAGTAACGTTGGAGGGCTACCAAACATGGCGCTTTTTATAGCTCCAGCGACGGCCGAATGCCAGGATGATTGGAAACTGGTGACGGAGGCAGCATCATCCAACAAGCCACTCTTTGACGGCGGCCTTGACTGGGCGCTGGATCATGCCACGTGTTTTCAAGACCATGTGGTGCTTGGTGGAAGAGAGGGCGGACTGCCGAGAATATGGGTTGCGCGCGTCAATGATAGATCTGACGTGTCAAGCTGTGAGCGTTTGTCGTTTTAAGAAGAGGCTTATGATGTTGGTCTCGGGTCTCATTATGAATTTAATACGGAGAAGATTGTTGTTGGATACGATTCATTGGTGACACCGTCGTCTTCCATTGAAATCGACTTGAACGATGCAAGTAGCCGGACCGTCTTGAAGGAGCGTGCAGTGCCTGGCTACCGTCGAGAACAGTTTGCTTGTGAGCGAACGACGGCTCTTGCCCGCGACGGAAAGACGGAAGTTCCTGTCAGTATTGTCTACCGCAAGGACTTGATGGAGGAGCATATGTCGTCTGGCAAGCCGGTGCATGTGCACTTGTATGGGTATGGCTCTTACGGTGCCTGCATGGAAGCGTCATTTAGCTCAACCCGGCTTACCCTCCTCAACCGTGGCATTGTGTATGTCATTGCTCACGTCCGCGGTGGCGGCGAGATGGGTCGCCAATGGTATGAGGAGCCAAATGGTGCAAAATACTTGTGCAAAAAGAACACTTTCAATGACTTTGTTGACGTTGCGCGTTGGCTCGTGGACGAGCGAAAACTGACTAATCCAGAAAAGATGTCGTGCGAAGGCCGTAGCGCCGGTGGACTTTTGATTGGTTCTTCCATCAACCAGGCACCAGAGCTTTTTAAAGTGGCCCTACTTGGGGTGCCATTCGTGGACGTGGTATGCACCATGACAGATGCTTCCATCCCGTTGACTACGGGTGAATGGGAAGAATGGGGCAATCCAAATGAAGAGCGGTACTTGGAGTATATGAAGGAGTATTGTCCAATGCAGAATGTTGAGCGCAAGACGTATCCCACGTGTTTGCTGACTGGTGGGCTGTGGGATCCCCGCGTTGCCTACTGGGAACCATCTAAATTTGCTGCTTCGCTCAGACACGGCCAGTCTTCCGACTCTGGCCCCGTATGCGTCAAGATGGATATGTCAGCTGGCCATTTCTCTGCATCGGATCGTTACAAATATTTAAAGGAGCTGAGCTTCGATTATGCATTTGTTCTCGATCACTTGGGCTTGGCTGAAAGCTAAACAAACAGCCTACGTTCGAGTGTTGAAGCTGGTGCGGGGGAAGTATTTGTAAATATGGACCTTAAAAGTAGACGAGTAGTGTAGCAATACGCCATCATACGGATGCGTTGCTGCAGCGTTACTAAACTAAGCTTTTATGAACAACGACACACATGAAGTCTACCGCATTGTATCGAACGTGGTGGTCCGACTATTCTATGTGGTTAATTTGCTCGACAGTAGAGTAATATTTGTAGGCTAAAGAAGATGCAAACTCTATGTCGTTACTAAATAAGTTATTACAATGCAAACTGAGCTTTGTTCACCATTTCCTACTCTCAGTTCCCAATGACCCGCCCTTCGCCAAAGCGCACAGCTCTTTGCTCCTGGCATTTTCGTTGACAAAACAAACCTCACCTAATAGTCACCTTCGACTGAATCCGCATTAATGTTCATATCCAATTCCTCGCCGGTGACACGCTTGTAGAGCTGCATCATGTCGTCAACGTCAGTCTCAAAGTGCGATGTTGCATCCAGCGACGTGGAGATGAAGCACTTATCCTGCAGACCATCTGCGACCGGCTTGTAAGTGTTGGTGACACTCATAAATCGCTGCTGAATGCGTCCGAGCAACTTTAAGCCTGGCATAATGTCCTCGTCCGGGTCGCCCTTTTCCAAAATGGTCGAGACAATGGCAACGTACACTCCATCCGCTGAAACGTTCAAGCCATGACTGACACAGCAAACGAAAATATCATTGACGCGGCCGACCTGCGGCCCTGGAATGATAATCTGCGCTGACTCTGCATTATTGGTATTTTCGATGGGATGATCCAAGAGACAAATGCAACGAACCACAACGCCAGTCGGTTCAATCTTTTCCTGCGGAAAGTACGACGGATCTCCAATAATCAAAGCAGCCTTGGCCATTTGATTGCCAGCCTTGACTCCGTACGCTACGCCCTGCTCGTCAAAGAGAATCTCATCAATGTCCTGATTGAGCATAAACGTTCCTCCATGAATGGCGCAGATCCGCGAAAAGCCTTCCGGCAAGCCACCCAACCCATAGAGCGGATAAATGTACGGACTCGTTCCGTATCGCTTGAGCGAGTAGCAATAGGTTTGCAGCTTTTGCACCGTGCTCACCGCCGGCGAATCCATGTGCGACTCGTCCAGTTCCAAGCACATGGCATGCGAAATGAATTCATTCGTATCCGGCTGCAATCCAAAGTCCGTGTAGAGCTCCCGCATGGTCATCTTGGTCAGATCGCGGCCCTGATGCGTGCTCGCGTCTTCAAGCTTGTACGCGTCAATAAAGATCAAAAAGTTGCGGAAGCGGCGTTTTTCAAAGAGGCCCATGAGTCCACTCGAGAGCGCCTCCTGCGGAGTAGCAGGAACCTTGTGAATCTTCCCAGCCTTGTAAACATACGAGCAAGCAATCGATTTGAAATCAAGGTACTTTGTAACCTTGGTATGCAAAAGCATCTTTGTCAAATTGCCAGTCGCCATGATGAATTTCGGAATCAAATCAACGTTATAGTCGCGATTGGATCCAAGGTTACTCGGCGGCTCGCCCGCTCGAAACTTTTCAAAGAGCGTCGAAAGGTTCAGCGAGGCGCCGTCCGCTCCATAGTAACCGTTGCGATCAATCTGAAGAACGCGCTTTCCCTTGACCGAAAGCAAACCGGAAATGACGCACTCCTTGAGGCCCGTGCCGAGGATAATGGCATCATACTCGCCGTCCGCGAGCGGCTCCATGCCTTCCGGGAGCCACTCAAAGGAGGTCTGTATGATATAATATGGAAGGGAGAATGATTGAAATGAGTCATTAGGAGGTGCACAAACAATCTTGAGCCTTCTTGCTTCTTTGTGCTGTAGCAAGCGGAGTAGCGAATTCAGGTAAAACTAAGTTCCTCGCCAGCAAATACACCTATTTAACCGTGACTCTCATCTTTCATTTATTCATCGCCTGCATCAATTTACCTTGGTAGGTTCCTGTTCACTCGCAGCGTCGGCCATGGTGGTTTTGATGTGCACGTCGTCGGCCGCTCATCGATGAATGTGACCGTTGGAGCTAGCTTAGCGCCTTTCCGTTGAGTCTGACTCGTGACTGAAGCAAGTCGTGGTTGAAACGCTTCACCATGGAGAAAGGGCCATCAGTATCAGTTAGGGGCGTGGAGCGGCTTCAAAGCAGAGGATCAAGCGAGTTAAATTTGACTTGCTCAACATCAGGAACTGTGATCAAGCTACTGAAGCTGTAAGAAGACTCATTGTTAAACTAAATCTCTCCTTATCGCGAAAGAAGAAACTTCCGAATCGAGGAAACGACCGCAGGCTACACTAGCACAAGCAAAACATGTCCGACAAAAAATCACCACCACGGCCTGGCAAGGCTCGGATTGATCGACTAAGAATGGATCGAGTATATCCAACTGTTTCAAGCTTCTTTGACCTCATTAAATATTATGAGGCTGCTGAGAAGCTCTACAATGTTTTTCAGGAGGTGTACTTGCTCAAGCAACTGGACGAAGCTTTTGTATTTGGAGAGCGTTATTGCTACTTTTGCACGGATGAAGAAAAGGGAATTCCATCTCATGCCTACTATTTGACAAAAGAAAATGCGGAGCTCAAACGAAAGCATCATATGCAAGTCAGTCAAGTCATTGATCAACTCAAGACGGTAATGGACTGGATTGATCAAGAGGAAATTGAAAAGGAACTGCAGCAACAGATTGAGGAGGATCAAAAGCAGCGCGCCTTGGGTGAAACGCAGCAAGCAAAGTTAAATGACTTTCAACGGCGGCTAGAGCAACAGCAGCAGGAGCAAGCAAAACCTACAGGAACGCCAGAGCAAGTGCAAAAATCGGCCTTTGATAAGCTCGCCAGGCTTTCCAATGGGAACCACAAGGCGCAGCAAGAGCACTCCAGTTCGCGAAAAAAGCAAGATCCGTCAGGAGACGTGCCCACGGGGAAGCCGTCAAGTCGATATGGTCTCATGGATGTTGATAGCGAAGACGATGAAAGTGATGAACTCCCTCCGCCCGTTCTGCCTCCTCCAGCTAATGGAGATGTGTCTCAGCCGCCTCCTCCTTCCTATCATACCGTTGCTAGTCGGCGCAACTTTCTTGGCCAAGCCAAGGTTCATCCTACCAATCTTCCACCGCCGCAGCAAGACTTGCCTCCGACTCCCAAGCCACTAACTATGTCGCAACTAACCCAGCAGTACAAGCAAGCCTATATTGAGTTTCATCATGCCGGTCGTATTCGCGTCACACCCATTCCTTCGTACCAAGGCCGCATCCCAGCGTCGACGAATGGATGCACAGTCATCTCCGCCCTTGTTGCGGCAAACCATTTACGCCGCGACCTGGTCACGGATACGATTGTACGCATTATGGACCAGGACTGTGTTCCGCTGCTGCAGCAGATCCGATCCAAGCTTGGACTGGGCGGATGCGCGCTCATTATACCAAGCGATGTGCACGACCATTTGGTGGATCGCAAGGTTTTGAAGCAAAACGAGTTTGAAGGTGCAGCAGGTGGCAATATTTTGGATCCAATACACTTTGGGTCGTTTACCAAGCTCTTGGCCGTTGGCGACGATGGCAAGGGTCACACAAGGCGGGCAGCGGCTACCTTGTTCTTTCGCGACCATGTCATTAGCATTGTCAAAATGGTTGGTGGAGGCAAAGTGCGGTACGACTTGGTAGACTCGCTGCCGGGCATGACAATGAGCGGTCAACCCATGGCGACGCGGACGCACTGCCAAGACTTGGAGTCGCTGGAAGTCCTGCTGAAGTGGTACTGCTCTCGCAAATTCAGCGAGTCAAACTGTACATATATCGACCGCAATAGCAAATGGGATGACGCCATGGCGGACTTTGATCCGCGGGTGTTTCAAGGGTTTGTTTGGATGCCAAAACAGTAGACTGTACGTTATGATACGGCTGAACAACGATTATTATGTAAATACTGGTCGCTGCGTTACCCATGTATTTCGGTAATTGTCTCTTGATGTGACGGAATAGCTACTGGCCGAGGTGAGCGCCAATTTCTCGACTTGTCGATACTCTCCGATCACCCATCTTGCAAGGCAACAAAGTACCTTAATTACAAACACTATGATTTGCCCTACGCTCGTCGACAGCAGACAGATCGTCTTACGTAGTAAAGTATCCTTTAACTATCATACTCTGCTTTTATGGTTATGCTCGTCGCAATTCGCACGCTTTTACTTCTCGAGATCCCTCCATCGACGACACGGCAAAATATTTTCCTCTTCTTTCCTATAGATGCAGCCGCATTTGTTGAGCCAAGAATAGCGTCAAAGGCTACGGGAAGATCTAAGGTCAAGAGATTTGCTAACTGACTGAAGGGCGTTAGCATTGTTAACGGTGAAAACTCGCCTTTCAAACTCAAAATGACTTCTCTGACGTGGGCTTAAATAAGTGTGACCAAACGCTTTCACCTCACATCTTCTCGCATTCCAAGATCCATTCACCACCATGAGGGTTGCATCTCGATGCCGTCCTTCGTTCACAAATCGCTTTCTTCAATTTATTTTAGTGTTTAGTTACAGCAGCAATATTCCTGGTACTCAAGCTCTTTCTTCGCATACTCTTCTTTCGAAACGGCATGGCCATGACTTGCTTTCCGTCGAGCAATCCATCATACGCAACGATAGCCAAAGATTGACGACGCACGTTATCGGAAGCGACGAGTCGGGGACGGGCTGCATTGCCGGGCCAATCGTCTGCTGCAGTGTGTGTATCAAGCAAAGCTTACATGATTATCAAGCATTGCCGCACGTGAATGACGGCAAGCTTCTGGATGCTGCGACGCGACGAGACATCGTCAACCACGTCATGAAGCATCCCGAAATCTACGCCGTTGCAGTGGCTATCAGAACCAGTCAGCAGATTGATGCTTCAAGCGCGCAAACTGCCAGTCTTGATGGGCTTCGAGAGACAATCGAGTCGATCGTAGACCAAGCAAAGACGGACGAGTGTCAAACGTTCTACAGCATTGTCGACGGACACAAGTCGCCTCCACGCCTTTCCATTCCATCGAGACCCATGTTGCAGGCAGACGCCAAGGTTTATACCGTGGCCCTCGCATCCATTGTCGCACGAGTGACTCGTGACAATCTCATGCTTGAACATTCCGCCCAATATCCGCCGTACGCCTTTGGCCGCAACGGAGGATACTCGTCGCCGATGCATGTGCAGGCGATTCACGCGCACGGAGTTTCGCCGATACACCGCAGAATGACCAAGCCAGTCAAGAATCGCAAAATTGGTGCGAGTAGTGGTCATGTTATTGATAGTGACGGCGGCATGACAAGGAGGGCGACATTGACTGGCATGACCGCAACATTTGCAGCGCTGGCATTGCAAATCAAACCGTCACTAACACTTGCCATGTCGATTGACCCAAAGACTAAAAGCTCGCTGCCAGACATTGGCGAGATTGAAGCGTCAGTTCCGACCGACTGGTCCATGATTGATAATCCATTCAATGACAATGCTGCGAGCAAACTGTTTGGTCGCTTGGATGCATCGAGCGACGCCAACTTTTACGCGGACCCACGATTCGTCGAGCACGTGGATGCCCAAGCTGTCGAAAGCATGACCAAGTATGTTTCTGATACAGTCGCTGGGAAGGATGCAATACTTGATCTATGTACAAGCTGGACGAGTCACATTCGTGCATCCAACACTGACGAAATGTTGCTTCGACGAGTCGCCGGACTAGGAATGAACCAACGAGAGCTCGATGCAAACGCAGCATTGACGGAGCGAATCGTGCAAGACTTGAACGAGCAACCAGTATTGCCGTATGAGAGTAATTCGTTTGTTATTGTGCTTTGCCAATTGAGCATTGACTACTTGACCAAGCCGCTGCAAGTTTGCGTAGAGATTGCTCGCGTTTTGAAACCAGGTGGATCCGTTCATGTCATCTTTTCGAACCGACTCTTTCTGCAAAAGGCAGTGGCAGTATGGACTGGAGCTGATGACAATGATCATTGCTTCATTGTTTCATCCTATCTGCACTTTTGTCGCGATGGATTGTATAAAGATATACGAGCAGTGGATTTGTCGACGCGAAACCGTTCTGGTCGCATTGTTGGTGATCCACTCTACGTTGTCACTGCCACAAAAGCTGCCGCTGCTGCTGCTTCTTAATTAGCGTCTATTGCGCAAGCCAGTAGAGTATAATTTCTGGTATGCTTTGTTTTTTTGTTTGTTTGTTGATGTGGTCCATCGTTCCAAAGCGGAACGCAGAAATAAAAAAAACAATATTCACACTATTTAATATTGTATATTAGTCTTTAACTTCATCCATTCTCTGCTCGAAAACGTTCCAGTGTAAGCTGCACCTTAACCGTTTCACAATCACAATACTTTTCAATGCGCAAACCCAGTCGCCGTATACACCTTGACTGGGTCATCATGTCGCGTCCAAGGCCATGCTCGGGCATCCTTGGCGCATTCCGCCGCAATATCCCAGGAACTGATAATGCCGACCCAATTTCCGTTACTATCCTTGACGAGTGCATGGTGCTTGAACGTCTTTTCAAGCAGCTTGGCAGCAGCGTCTCGTGAGTCATGCATGTTCAGCCAGGCGATTTCTTTATTCATTATCGTTTGAACTGGTTCACTCAAAGGTACTTGATCCTGATATGCCTTGACCAAGTCTGATTTAGTCACGAGACCAACTGGAGTCCTATTCGTGTCGTTTTCCTTGAGAACCACAACGGCTGAAACCTTCTCACGAACTATCAAATTCAAAGCGACCGACACTGGATCCGACTCCCGACAAGTAAAGGCGTCCATGCGAGGACACATGAATGCTAGAACCTTCATTTTACTGCTGCCACCGACCGTTTTATTTGTGCTGTGGTATTGGAATTGCTGTCAAAATGCTATGCGCAAGTAGTTTTCCTGGCGCAACTTGCCACAAAAACCATAATCATAGTCTCATTCAAACGGCGAGAGGCTTCGCAAAAGAGTTCCCATGGTGCTCATCGTCGAACATCGATCGCAAGTCGAACGGCGCTTGTCGCAGATTGATCTTTTCACTACCGATCGTTCAATCTATTGCGTCGGCTTTTAATCGGCAGCTGTCGCTCTTACGCCGCATATCAGCTTCTATACCTAAATGGCGAGAGCATACTTCTTTATTTCGGTCAAGATGACATTCGTCGACACCAAGTCCTTGCAGAACGCCGGCGGCTTGTTGCGCCAGACTTTGCGGATGATATCATGGAAGCGGGTATAGTACAAGAGCAGCTGCGTCAAGACTTGCTTAAGAATCTCCATGCCGTTGCGAAAGTTCGAAAAGTATGACAAAACATTGCGATTGATCAGTTCCATGTTCGATCTCCAATTGGAAGCAAAGTCGACGACGAGTGACTCAACCACTTGCATGTTCACATCATACGTCTCACCCTTTGGCGTCGCCGCAATGTGAGCTTCCGTTTGCTGGCAAAAGGCAATGAGCTTCGAAAAACCTGTCGCAAGCAGTTCTTCCTCCACAAAGACTTCTCGCTGGCGCATCAAATGCTCCACAAAGTAGTTGAATTCCTTGCCCACGACTCGGCGTTCCTGAAATGTACCAACCACCACATCCAAGTTATTGATGAGAAACACGACTCTCTTGGTATGTGTGGTCTGAATGTCAGCCAATCGCTGAAGCAGCGACCAGTACTCCTGCGTCAATTCATCCAAATCCTCCAAGAGCTTGTCGCCAGCCGATAGTTTGGCGGCATCGTCGCCAATGGGAGTTGTATGGGTTGACATTGCGGTCGCTGATGGCCGCTGAGGCGTTCTACTCTTATCCTTGTCGTGCTTATGTTGGCGTCCGCTGTCACTGCCAGCCATGCTCATGGTTTTGCGGTGCAGAATGGTCAAAACGCTGCAACAAAACTCGGCCATGCGCCGACTAACAAAATTGGGATGCCAGCTATCTTCAACAGCTCCTAGCTGAGCAGGTGTCGCCGCTTGCAGACTCTTTAGGTTTTGGTCCATGACCGTCTTGAGGCGTGGCCAGAGCAATCGCGTAATTTGATCAAAAAAGGAGTCGAGCGAGTGAATCTTGCGGAGACGCATCTGACGCTTGAAAGCGTGAGTCACCTTGATCATGAGCAACAAGCAGAGCGCGTCGTAGCAGGCAAACAAGTAATTTTCAAGTTGCTCGAGCAAGATGCCAAGAGTTGTTTGAAACAGGGGAGTGAAACCATCCCGCTTGAAAAACTGTCGGCAAAAGACATGCTCGTTGGTAACGGCCTCGCATAAATGAGAAATGAGCGACCGAAACAAGCGCTCATAGTGATACTGCTTTTGCTCCGATAAAGCTACATGTGCAATGATTGGTTGCTCGGCGGCAGACGACTCTCCCGGACGTCCATCTTCATTGTCGTCCTCGTCGTCATCATTGTTTTCACCACCCATGGCGAGACAGTCGGACGCGCGCGTCCCCAACTGAAACACGGGAGACCGTTTCGCTTGCCAACCTCCACTCGCGTTGCTCGCATTCCGCCCCTGCAGCCACGCATCCGACACAGCAATCACATCCTGTCGCAGCACCGTCTTGCGCGTGACATCCAGCTGCAGCAGCTGCGCCTGGTACGTTGAAAAGAGCGTCGCCATGGTTTTACTCATGCGCTCCACGTAGACGGCAAACAGTTCCTGCGCAACGACTGGACTCGCCCTCTGCAAAAAGTCTTGGAGCGCGGAGTATTTCAGCAAGCCATGCACCTGCAGCATGCGCACGTTGGTTTGCTGGTGGTTCGTTAGTGACAGCAGACTCATTTGCTGCAGAAAGCCTTGGCGCACGCGCGTCACGGCCGTGTGGCGCAGCGCAGTCAGTGACTCGTGGAGTTCTCGACCCGCCTGCGTGTGAGATGGAGCAGTGTCGCAGGCCCACGGCTGCGGCGTATTCTCGTGCGCGTGCTGGTAAATTTGCTCCAGCTCCTTGACGGCCAGCACGTATTGCGGGTGAATGACTGGACCAGTCGTTAACACGTTAACCAAGTTTGGTGACACAACCATATGGACTAAAAACTGCTCGAGTCCTTCCTTGGCGCGCTTGCGGTTGCGCAACTGCACGTCGAGCGTGCGACTCTTGGTTTGCAAGTTTTGTATTTCGACGGACAAGCCTCCCAAGTCGGCTTGAAAGCCCAGTAGCATTTCCTGCAGCGAGTTGAGTACGCCTTGACATTCGTGTAAATCTTGGTGCATTCGTTTGATTTCTGGTTGGCGGTCGCGATAGACTTGAATGCACTGCGACTCCAAAATGTCGAGCTCGGAGTGAATTTGATCCGAGTATGACACTAAGTCTAGCGAGCCATCGGCGAGAGCGGCGCGTAACGACGGATTGGCGAGAAACAGTGCCAAGTCTTGGGAGAGTTGCGTTTCGTTAGTGGCGTCGTCCTCGTCGTCGTTAGTGTCGGCAGCTGCTTTCGTTTCGCCCTCCTCATCGTCGTTGGTGCTGCCGCTTGGAGGAGGGCTGCTCCGTACCTTTGTCGCTGTCAGCTGCGGGAGCGCGACCAGCGGACTTGAAGGAGGAGCGTTAGGCGAAGATGGAGCGGGAGTCGTTGAAGTCATGACTGCGATTGCTACAAGAAGAAGAACAGAGATCAGAGGAGCAACGAGTTTTGCGACGGGACGAGCGTCATGGTCATGGGGCTCGCTGCCATCCATCATTCATCGTAGCGGTACTGGATGACGTCATTTATGTCGGACAGGTACTTGTTGCGACACTGCACTCTTCCGACGGAAGCAAATCGTCATCCACAATTATCATGCGAAAAGCAAGCAAGTCAATCAGCCCTCTGGACCTGAGACACCAGCTATTGCAAGAGTAGACTAACATGACAGCACCAGAATCAGTCTCTATCAAAGTATCGTCTACTGGTGCTTCGCCAAAGAATGGACAAGAACGAATGACAATGGATGACGAAGCCACTCCAGTTCGCAGAAATCCTCCAGTCCGACGACCGAGCGTCCAATCGGAGAGTCCTCCGTCTACTATGCGACATCAAACGAATGCGGCGTCACCTAGTCGGAGTAGCGTTGGTGGCGCACCTCGATCGGGGTCGTCGCTTCCGCCGCGACCTCCGCATAACGCGCGACATCACCATTCATCCTCCGCGTCAGCGACTGCCAGTCCAGCAAAGCAGCAACACTCTCGTCAACACAACAAAAACAAGCAGCAGCATATCGATTTACACCACGCCCAGTCACTACCGGATCGCATTGGTTCCGCCGCCTTGGGCGGCACTATCGACTTGCTGAAATTCACCACCGGCCTGGCCTGGCACACGACGGGCGCGTTGGTGGCGCCGCCGCTGCACTTGACGCGGACGCACATTTTGCCGCAGCTGCTGGCGGCGTTGCGTCTGTGTGTGATTGAAGTGACGCCACTGCGATTGCAGGATTGGTTTCGCATCTTGGCAACGTCGTTGACGCATGTGGTGACGCTGCTGCGATCGACGCGCTGCGGCAAGCGCGTGCGCAAGTCCATGGTTTCGTTGCTGGTGGACGTTGTAGATTTGCTAACGACGGAAACCTTTCGACAAGTCATTGTCGATGTCATGGCCTGCGTCGTCAAGTCTGCCGAAGCGTGGAGCACTCCGGAAGCGAAACACGCCATGCGCCAATCGGGAGTGACCTTGACGCGCGTCGTGGAATTCATGGCGACGCGGGAGAGTCGACAGCTGACGCAGGATGTAATCTCGCTGGTGGAGAGTGTTGCAGTCTTAATGGCGGATCCAACGACGATTGTGGCGCTCGCGCAAGTGACGGCCGACTTGTGCTACGCGCTGGAAGCGGAGGAAGCTGGCTTGTATAAGAAGAAGAGTGATGATGGCAATGTTGACGCGCCACACGATAATGGCGATGCAGCAGCCGAGAACTTGTATCATGGAAGAAGCGACTTTGAGCAGCAGCGGCGAATGGAACGTAATCAGACCGAGGCGATGACATCGGCGAGCAAGATATTGTCGAGCGATCCGGACGCAACTATGGAGCAAGTTATCCTATCCAGTTTGGGCGAAACTGTTGCAAACATTTGTTTGGAGGAACAAGAGTCTGGAGGTGCTGACAAAGATGGCAAGGATGACGAGCAAGATGACGACGATCATCATAGTTTGCCGAGCGTCATTTTGGCGGCGTCAATGAATGCGCTGGACGATGACGGCGAACAGAAGCAAGATAAGCTGCATGACTCGTGGGAAGCCTTGCACGACGACATGCATCCGGAGGAATTGCCGCCTCCGCCGCCTATCCGGGATGGTACCCGCGTGGATGTTGTTTATCTACACGAAAAGATTCACAAACGATCGCGGCGGTCGCCGGCTGAACGTCTATCAACATCCAATGAGAGGCACCTAAAAAAGCCTCGGGCTGAGAAGGGTACTGGCTTGAAAGATGATGAAAAGAATGATGATTTGTCGGTTGAGATTGAGGAGCTTGGATTGAAAGAACGGAGAAAGTCTACCAAAATTCAATTGTTTCCGGAAGAAGATGACCATGATGCCACTTCGGACGCGGCTGAGGTCAAAGCAAAATCCGATAATCTTCAAAACGCCCATCACACTGACCGCTTACACGATGAAGCGCCAGCAGACCATTTCTATCGGGTGTTGGACGAAACGATGACGAATTTACGCAAGGATGCGCTGAAACAAATGGTCATTGAGGAGTCGGAGAGAAAACGTGATGATACAGCAAACATGAGCCATGGCAGAGTTCTTCACGTGGCTGCGGCTGGCGAAGAACCAGACAGTTACACAAAGTCGTCAATGAAGCGAATACTCAATAATTTACGCGACGAGATTGCCGATGAACGCAAGAAACAAACTAGTGCGCCCACTACGACGAGTCGGCGTTGGGCGAAATTAGCATTCATTGCACTTGTCCTCCTACTTGGTGCCACATGGATGGGTCTTGGGTGTTTTGGACTGTATACCATCATGTTTGCTCGTGGCAAAGCGTTACCATTGCCGAACCCAAATATAGCGGCGAGCGAGGGCGGAGCAACTGGAACGCAGGAGATTGTCATTCGGGTTGTTCGAGAAGTCGTCCACGTTGGAAACGACGGCAAAATGATTGGCAAGGGCGTTGAACGGACTATTCTATCGGACAAGGCAATTGATGGACTTACTCAATGTATCGTCAATGCCAAAGACCTGCAGTAGTCTTATTCTATTCAGCTAAAAATTGGGCTCTTATTTGTTTATCAGCCTGGATTATTCAGTTAATTCGCACGCATGCAGACATATTTTTTATCTAATGCTTAATTAGTTAATTTTGCCTGGTTCAGCCTATGCGCGACGTCCTCTTGCGGCGTGGTCCGTTCGCATGCTTGCAGCGTTGACGACGATGCAAGGATTCACTTAACTCAGAAGAAACGTTTGGATCACCAGCATCATCTTTCGTTTCTAAACTTTGAGATTTGGCAACTCCCAATAGCTTGCCGGACTGGTCAGAATCGCTTCTCAACACAGCTGCAGTTGTCGTGTCTGTCCTCGTAACTCGATTATGCCGACGACCCTTAGATAGCTGCTGCCCCCGATGGCGACGTATCACGGTACCATTCAATGAATGTTCCGATTCATCAGCTTCGTCTTTGCTTAAAACATCCACGATATCTTCCTTGTTCGACGCATTGTCCGCTACGAGCTGATTTTGACTCTCATCATCTTCATCTACGAAGTGGCTCGACGAGTTGTTTTCGGTGTGGGAAGTACCTGGAACTTGCTTGGTCTTCGCATTGTGACGCATCATATTGGATGCTGCTGATCTGCTGACAGGGGTAGATAGCAAGAGCCGTGAAAAGAGCGAAGCTTTTCGGCTCAAACTGTTGCGGCGTTTGTCTCCACCTACACTCGGCGTGTCCATATTCTTTGATCCGAGCAAGTGCTCGCTGTCATCTTCAACATCGTCAAAGGTCGTTAAACAGATTGTAGAGAAGTTGGTATTGCACTTCATATAGATTGTTGTCGTATTGAGCAAATTGCAAGAGAATGATGAACAGAGAGCTGCTGCTCGAAAGTTGTGAGGAGGCGTAAAATAAAGTGTTCGGGCGAGCTCTTCGAAGCATAGCCCCACGCATCGATGACTCACCAACTGGGTACGTATGTGTGCAAATTTGTCCTAATTGACATAATTTAATGAGCAAGTGGATCTCGTCTAATTACGCCGGACATAAAAGGCTTCAAGTAGGCAATAATAAAGTTAATCGTCGTTTTGACCCGTCATTTTTGATGACTCATTGGAATCTTTTGGGATCTTTCGTCATTCTTCGTTTCTTTGCTGGAGTACGAATAGCTATGACATCGCTGCATAAGGTGATCTGCCTTTGCCAGGGCGTCTTTGAGTGTAAAGCCACAAGGTCTTCATCAGTTTGTAAAGGCACTAAACTAAATTTACAAAAACTACTTTGTTAAAACTGTAATTGCTCTAAGCGCACGCACCCCTTCGTCGCCATCTCCGCTCTTGATCGGTGTCCTTGTCATCACTTCCCGATGCTTGTCGGCGTCGATGGTTCTTGGCTGCCTGTCTGCTGCGCCGCTTTATCGCTTGACTAGCCCAATCAAGAGGCAACTCGCTGGGCTCTTTCCAAATAACAGATTCCGCCGAATCAGTCAGGTTCGTGTCGGATTTAGTCGTTGGGTCCAGCGAAACATCCCGTCGAACCTTTCTGGACGCAGGTTTGACGGTGCGAGACTTACGCAATCGTTGGCGTCCTTTCGACAATTCTCTACTGCGATCGCGCAGGATTAAGGCCCCTTTACCATCTTCTTCATGATCTTCTTCTTCGCGCTCTTCGTCATCGCGGTCAAGCTCATTCTTAGACGCTGAAGCCTCGAAGACTGTTTCAGAGGATGGATCATCCAACCGAATGTCGTAAGAATTAGGGTTTGTCGTATTGTTTGCATCTTTCTTGCCCTTAAAGAAAGAGGTACTCTTCGCTGGCAACGAGCGCAGGTTGAGAGAGTTGAGAGCGCTTGAGATACTAGCGATCGTCTTAACGCTGCCTTTTGGCTTTGCCTGGGAGACCTTTGATCGACTACTTCCACTGAGGAGTGTGACTTCATCATCGTTTTGTCTTTTCTGATCAGTCGCAAGATAGTCTCCAATCTTGACTCGTCCTGCACTGCTCCCAGATGCGGGTGCCAAACGATCAGTTCCTTTCGTGTGCCTCGAAGATGGTGGTTCTAAAGTGTTCATTGACTCGACTACTCTTTTCTAGAATTATGGGGTTTTTGATTTTCTGAACGATATAGACCAGGATGATCAATTAATTACAGATGCTCAGCGTTTGAAGAATAGGCATCGACGCCCGGTCAACGCCAGATTGACCCGGCATTCGGCGATTCTTCCAACGAATGACCCGAAAATTTCTCCGGAGCGGGACATCATTGACAATAGGGCAATTGAAGTGGTGCGTCATCCGAGTCACTTTTGTTTGGTTATTGACCAATGTGAGACAAAGCTCCGAATCTCAAGATTCACGGAGAAGTTTGCATATCATTCACTTCCGCGATTCGTCGTTGTTCCGCGGCGAGAAGATCATGCTGTAATACATACACCACTTGGAGTACTCCGAGTGGAGTATGTATTACACACCACTAGGAGTACTCCGAGTAAATGGTACTTGTAGGAATACCGGTAATCTTTAACAACCCAGGCACCCACCGTATGTTAAAGATGCTAGCAGAAGCTTTAGTGCTTGACTGCACAACTATTCGTAGTTCTGCTTGGCAAGGTACTGGCCCCTTGGCGGCTGGCGTCGCCACGTAATCCATTTTCCGAAATCGTACTATACCAGAGCTAAGAGGCGCACGAAAAAGAGCGGGAGGATATTCGTAGGGCACGAGCCAACGGTGCGAAGGTTTGGAGGCTGAATGCAAGGAGGCTTGGAGGCAGCACAAAGACTATATGGCCATCGCCATAACTGTTATTGGCGTATATTCGCCAATGTCTTCAAGTGATTCTATTAGTAGTAATCGATTGACTACTATATTGTTCATCCGATTGTTTCGGAACTCCTATTGAGTCAGCTTGGCACAAAGTAAACACAAAGACTGCTTGCAATGCGCCCAACTAATAGCGGTATCGCTTAACGTGACATGTCCCTTGGCAATGCATGCGTATTGCAAATGCAGTATGGGCTAGTACAAGTACAACGTGTTTGGCAAGCAACAGCGTGTTGCAATTTTTTATAAAGTCGTGATTGCTGGGGTAGCTAACAGCGCCGCAATCATCGAGAAGCCGAAGAAACCACTGCGACATCTGATATCCGGATCCTCCCCAAATTCCGATTCCGATTCCAACGACATTTTCGCGCACCAGCATCGATAGCAGACTCCAAGTCTTAATCTTCTCTCTAGTCAGATACTAGCATCTACTTTTGTCAACCATGGTCATCCGTAGCGGCTTTGAAGTGCAGCTTGTGCATGCTGATTCCAAGCTCCCGTTCAAGGAGCATGAAAAGGACGGCAAGATTTACGTCGAGGTGGAGCCAGACGCCGAGTATTTCATTGCGGTCCGCCGCGTAGACATGTCTGGCCCGCAAGCAATCTTGGGTTCCTATAAACTTGATGGAAAAGCGCTTGGTTATTATTCTACTCATACTGCCGTCGAAACAATGCCTCGCTTCCTTGGGATTGTCAGTCGAACCAATGGGATTGAGAAGAAGAACGCGTTTCGATTCTCGAAACCTCGCATGGCGACTAATGGCGGCGGCTTTGGCGGTACGATGGGAAGCGCAGACATCCACCAGCTCTACGAAGGGATGCTTTTTGGATTGAAGCCTGTGGCAGATTTTACTACTACTTTTGATGCTGCTTCTGCGGGTGCGGCGAACGCGGCGACGGGCAAAAAGAAGTTTCTCCTATCGACAAGCGGATCCATGACGGTCAAGACGGAAACCGAGCCCAACAAAATGTTTAATTCCTACGAAAAGTGCAATCTCATTGATACAATCACTCTTTACTATTGCTCTGCTCTTGGCTTGATTCAAGTTGGCGTTCTTGCCAAGCCTGATACCGCGCGCGCCAGCGTTTGCCCGCCGATCAAGAAACCAGTCGGTCCCGTTTTTTCGACTGTCAAGGATCCAGCGGATCCGTCAAAGTTGATTGATATGATTACTTTGACCGACGATGAGTGAAGGAATGAGCGAAACTACCGGTAGAGTTCATTGTAAGGACTGGGGGGAGACGAAATTCGCATTGGTTGATGACATTCTGTGTCATGCGACGACATTAAATTCCACTAAAAGACGATAGTAGTGCATGTAACATACAATTGTGAACCATTTATCCAAAGTACATGGGCTGTAGTTAATTGTGAAGTGAGGAAACATTATGTTGATGGCGCAGTCGCTAACATTACGAAAGCGTCAATACAAAATTGCCATGCCGCGATTTCCACTAAAGCAGCGACACCGGAATCTTGTCGTTGCGTTCGTTTGCATCTTCAGGAGTGAACCAAACGAGAGAGAATCGTTGACCGGTAAACGCTCGCGTCCAGTGTCGCAACTTCCATCCATCAAACTCCAAAGCTTTATAGCGAATATCGTGAGGCTCACCCTCCACCATTATTTCGCCTCCGACAAAGTCTCCTAGTGCGACAATCATGGATAAACTTTGACCGCTGCCGCGCCCGCTGTCAACGTGCGGTGTAAATTGTGCATTGCAATTAATGGCACAATGTGACGACGCCTGCCGATTGGTTCCTGCAGATAAACTCCTTTCCAGGTCATAGACGGCGGTGGCTAGCTCAGGAAAGAGCGTGTTACCAAGAGGAAGCGAATAGCTCATGTTGCTTGCGCCGACTTGGTAATGTTTTGAAACCACGGTGAAGGAACCCGCTCCTTTAACAATGTCTCCCATAATGACGCTGGCCCTGGCGCTAGATGTAGCTGGCCATTCATTCCTGTCAACAAGACCTTGTAGCAAATGTAGCACTGGTTGATATATCATCGGGGCTGGCGCTAGGTTTGTAATCGCAAATGGTGCGATCGGTTGGGATTGCATCGCTTGCAGCTGCGCGCGCACTCGAGGCGCCACTTGATCACGCAATTCCACAAGCCACGCCTCCGACTCGGCCATCCTTGCGGTAGACATTAATTGTTGCTGCATTAGCAGTATTGGATCCAAGCCAGCATCTGCTTTGTATACGTCATGCCAATCAAATAGTTGCCTGCCTTTGCGATACATTTCAATGGCATGATGACGCGACCCGGCTCGATATAGGTAGCCAGCTGGCGCCAGCGGCGTCTCCACAGACACTCTGCGGTCCGTTGCTTGCTCCAAAAAATTGTCTGGCAACCATTCATGCAGCATGGCCACGGTTGCTCCCATGATGCGTCGCACCTGCTGCTGCAGAAACTGGTCACCTCGAAACTCTATTATTAGATAGACTTGCGAAACGTCTATCGTCTCTGCATCTTTGTCATTTGTTGCGTTTCGCCATCCGATGATGCGAGCCCGATCAATGACGCGCCACACGACTTGGTTGTTGGGACTAGCGGCGCCGCGCAACGCGGGATCCGCAAAGTTGTGCCAGGGCCGCTTGGCGCGATGTTTCAGCAAGCCAAACCGAGACGACGCCATGTTGTTGTTGCTGTCAAATGATGTTGTATGCTCTCCTGCGGTATCGTCTTTTGGCGCATCGTTCGCTTGCTGAATGAGTCGACGGCTCTCCACGCTGCGCAGTATACGCTTCAAGCGATGCAGTATCGGCAACGTGGACGACTTGGAATTATGTAACGTTTGAGCAATCGCCGCTCCATCTGGTAGCCAAGATAGCGGCAGCAAAAAGTGATACACGTGCTGTGAGCAGCTTTGCTCGGCGTGAATGGATCGGTCGCCGGCTTGCAGTGGACGCAAACCGTGCAGAGTCACATTCGTTCCGTCAAGGTTTTTCATGAGTGCATTCATAATGGATGCAGCTGCAGTAGAATTGCTCGCATCAGTTGCGTTCGTTTCGTCATTCCATACCAAGAGCGGTCCAATAAAGTTGACGACTAGCATGTCAAGCGCCGCAGGACAGTTTGCTTCCTGCGACAGTGCCAGCGATCGCGCCTTGGCGGAGCTCGTCTGCGTCGTGCCTAGTACTACATGATTTACGTCAAGTGTTGCATTGACAAACGCCTGTAGCAGCAGCTTTCCGGCTTGCTCATGGTGGATTCCAATGTATCCAAAGTGAAAGACTATCGATTGCTTCGTCGGAAGGATTCCGTTGGTGTCATGCTGTGATCGAATGTGTCGAAACAAACCATTTCGACTTGTGAATTGCTCGGAACAAAATGTACATTCGTGATTTGTAGCTTTGGTGGAAACAGTCTCAGTCGCCGGTGACGGTGGAGAAGCAGTCGAATGCAGTCGAGCCAATGATGTGAAGGAGAAATGTAATGGCTGATGATGAAGGATGAATGAGCAAGAGAAAAACTTGTGGATTTGATTCGGTATCAGAGAGAAGCTAGTAGCGATATGAACAGTCAGGCAAGCTAGTAGTATGGAGTATGCTGGGAGAAGCATAATATGCTTGCCGCTCAATTTGAGACGAAGGTGCGATCGCCATCATGTTGTTTCTCTTGGTTGTCGCGCTCGCCGACGCCAGCGGCAAGGGTGAAAAGCGTGACAAACTGTCACATCGGTTCTCGTTTAGCATTTTCGATTCATCTGCATCCATTCATCGACGCAACATCTTCCTTCCCACCCAGCTCTTTCTATTAGTTATCTACAAATGGGACTATCCGCATCCGACAAACACGAAAAGCTCAAACAGGAGCGAACCTTTCTCACAAGCCTTTTGGAGGCCGCCCTGCAGGGACAATTCGCGCAGGTGGAGCGCCTCGTCGAGGACTACTCCTTGCGGCAGTCCATACCCAAGGAAGCGGTACTGCTGCAGTTTCGGGATGGACAGGAACGAACGGCGCTGCATTTCGCGTGTCAGAGTCATGCTAGTGGTAGTCACGAAAAAGATATTTTGGAGGAGTGGCTATTGTCCGACTGGCTACCAGCGTCATGCGTTTCGCAGCTGATTCGACGCGGCGACGCGGAAGGTTTGACGCCGCTCATGCTGGCGGCGCAGCTATCGGACCAAAGTCTCTCCGAACGACGAATCCAAATACTGCTGCAAGCAGCTGCAAAGGACGAAGCGACGTCGGTGACGGATTTCGCCATGGCGCAGTCGAAATCGGGCGCCACGGCGTTGCATTACGCTGCCAGCGCCGGAGCCACGACAACGAGTATTCGCAAGTTGCACGAGGCGGCACCAGCTGCAATATCTACGTTTAGCAAGCAAGGAGGAACTCCACTGCAATGGGCCTGCGCGGCGCATAGTCAAGCGGAATCTGCTGACACTAGTATTCAAGAAACAATCAACGCACTGTTGGACTGCGGCGCAGACTGGAACGCCTGCAACGAAACTACCTTTCCGCCGCTCGCCTACGCACTAGCGACGAATCACTCGAGCCGCGCCAAGTTTCTGCTGCAGCAGGCGCAGAAGCGATCCATTGACACGACGAAGACGCTAAAATATGAATTGCCTGGTCAAACGACAATGTACCACATGGCGGCCGACTTGAACATGGTGGGAGTCTTGGCGCTCTTGCTGGAACTGCTGCCGGATGCAAGCACTTTGGAAAGACGCAACAGTCGAGGACTGACGGCGCGCGAACTTGCCGCCGCGGAGAATCATGTTGGATGTGTCATGCTACTCATGCCGGAAGGTCAGCAGACGGAAGTTGATGCACAAGCGTTCATTCAGGCGCAACAGCTAAAGAGTCTGAGTGTATCCGAACAGTCGCACTCAAACGGAGCGCCTCCGTCTACTGTGAGTAGTGTCAACTCGCATGTTGAGCCCAACGAGATTGAAACTAAGGCGCAGCAGCAAGCCCTCGGTTTGGCCGACGTGAGCGTGACTGACGACTCCAAGCAGCAGGCTGTTAAGCTCAAGGCGGATGGAAACGTGCACTTTGCCAAGAAGGAGTTTCAGCAAGCGCTCGAATGCTACACGAAAGCAATTGAAGCCGATCCTACCGACGCGACCTTTTACTCGAACCGATCCGCCTGCTACATTCACTTGCAGGATCCAACGAAAGCATTGCAAGATGCGGTCATTTGCCGTTTTTTAAAACCAAATTGGCCCAAGGCGGCCTATCGCATGGCGATTGCCCGACTGGAGCTTGGACGATACGAGGATGCCGCCGTGGCTGCGTGGGAAGGTCTTCAGCAGGACGAAGAGAATGATGAGCTCAAGAGCTTGCTGCAAAAGTGCGTCAAGCTTGGTCGCAAGCAGCATCAAGCGACACGATAACGCAAATGACCTTTTTTATTGTAGGTTCTTGAAGTGAAGCGCAGCAAGACAGATTTTAAGTGTATAGTCACTGTAAAAATTGATATCAACCTTCTACAACTTCACCAAAGTCTGGTGGAAGCCTACTATGCTACCGGTTTTTTTAGCTCGCAAGTCACAACTGTTGTCTATAATAGACATGGAAACATCCTTTCAACTGTTGACACGTAGAAGAGACTTGGCTCGTTCCCTTCCACCAACTAGCTGCACGAATCGCTCCACCCACGCCGGCATGTTGGCCATACAAGTCACCAGCGCCTGCGTCGTACTCGTCACGTAGGCTCGCTGCTCCCACTCGGCGCGGTTGCGCCTCGCGTCATGAGCTCCGCGACCACTGTAGCGCTCCCAGCTTCCAATATAGTGGTGCACCATCAAGGGACTTGAGTCAACGTCAACAATGGGTTTGCCGCAGACGCTTGGGTATGGTCGGTGAATGTTGCGAGGAATAGTGCTGTAAATGATATAAGGATTGATCCGTGACAAGTTGATCAATACCTTGGCAAATTTGGATGCGGAAAAGTCGCCTGGTGTCGCGTGCTGCAGAAAGCGAATCGTGTCCAGTTGATTAAAGTCGTTGGATATGCCACGGAATGAGGGTGACTGATCTGCTGGACATGTAACATTCTCCAGAGATCCAACCAGCAAGCGAGGTACCGTTATGCATGCTGGTTGGTTGCTGCTTGCTGCATCGAGCTTTCGTAGTAGATCCAATACAGTAGTGTTTGAATCCAGGCTAGGAATATTGAAACGTTTCAACTTCGGATGATTCTTGGCTGCCGCATGCGGCACCAGATACTCATCAGAATCCAAAAGCAACGTCCAGTGAACTCCGAGTGGTTGCAAACGCTCGAGACAACTTGTCATAAAGCCCTTTTGTCGATGTATGAGTGCATGGTGTGCGGCGTCCTTTGGCGATTCCAGCGGCTTTGTAGGCTTTTGTTCATGTCGATTGGCAAATTCTGAAGCATCAATGACAGCCGCATAGTCAAAGAGACTCTGCATGTCATGTAATACAATCGACGGATCATGTGTGTTGTTCACATCGGATCCCAAAATAAAGTGTGTGAGCGGAAGTACGGTTCTGTGAAAGGCAAGCCACTCGTACAAGAGTTCATTGTCCATCTTCGTCATAAAACAAGCTCCAAACTTTGTGTCATTGCTGTCATTATTATGGTTACTGTTTCTGTCATTCTGCCGCAATGGCGAGGACAAGGTTGCTGCAGAGCTGAGCAGGATATCACTCTGATCATGCTGCTGCAATGAAAGGAACGACAGCGACAGGTAAAGCTGAGCTAGAAGAGCTAAAGACGTAACGCTCAAAACAAAAGTTCGATTTCTCTTGATTCCTCCGTCACTCCGAGCATTGAGAACCATGTCATGTCATGGTCTACCTGGAGGCGATCCGATAAAGACCGGCACGCATCTATCATCTATCGTCGCGTCGTCCATGGTCCATGCATTTTTGCGACGAAACCAGCGTGTCGCACCGAAACATGATAAATATCTTAGCGGTACTCGCTGGCTCATGCAGTACCGGTAACGCTGCGCCATGGCGACCGTCCTCCACAAGAAACGAGAGCAAAATGTGAAACATTCTTGATCGTTTGACTTGATATATAACGCCATTAAGATGAGCGAGATACTTAACGAAGACAACAAATCTAGGATTCGTGAGCTAGAGGAAAGAATTAAGATGCTAGAGCAAGAAAACCAGCTATTGAAATCAAAGCTTTCGGCATTTGCGCAGCCGACGGAACCTTGCGAAAATGTTGAGTCTGCGATTAATCTTTCGCCACTAGCAGAAGCTCCAAGCAGTCGGCATGTGCAGTCTCTTTCCACGCAAGGTATCGAACGATACTCGCGACAGCTGCTACTTTCGAATGGCTTTGGCGTGACTGGACAAGCGCAGCTAGCGCAATCCAAAGTATTGATCATTGGCGCCGGAGGCATTGGATCAACCGTAATATTGTACTTGGCAGCCTTTGGAGTTGGAACCATTGGCATCATGGACTTTGATCATGTCGAAACGTCCAATCTGCACCGACAAGTCATTCACAAGCAGCGTCACGTTGGTATGAACAAGGCTCTCTCGGCGCGATTGGCCGTTTTGGATCTTAATCCTACCATTCAGTGCAATGCAATTACTGAAAGATTGACGCATGAAAATGCCATGCAGAATGTATCAAAGTATGATGTAGTCATTGACGCAAGCGACAATCCTCCGACGCGATATCTCATCAACGATGCCTGCGTCTTGGCTGGCAAGCCATTGGTGTCGGGATCAGCCGTTGAAGTGGAAGGGCAGCTGACCGTTTACAATCATAACGACGGTCCCTGCTACCGATGCCTTTATCCAAATCCAGCTGTCTCGATGAATTGCGGTCGATCATGTTCCGATGCTGGTGTACTTGGTCCAGTGCCTGGCCTTGTTGGTATACTGCAGGCAATGGAAGCGGTCAAGATTTTGACACAAACTGGCGAAACAATGGATCGACGCATGTTGCACTACAATGCCATGGATACAACGTTTGCAACGTTTAAAAAGCCGCCAAAGCGAGCGAATTGTCCAGTCTGTGGACCAGAGGCGACGATTAGCACCATAAAAGATAGCTTAGCAAATCTTGAACAGGCCCAAGCGAATGGCGCAAGCTGCAATAGCTCGGCAGCCACGCTCTCAGTGGAGCATTCCATATCTTGCAGCGACTACCAACAGATACTTGATGCAAAAAACTCGCAGCAACATGTACTACTGGATGTTCGAGTGCCGCAGCAGTACGAACTTTGTTCCCTCGAGGGTTCCATCAACATTCCGCTCGCGCAACTGCCCAACGAGCTCGACCGCATTCAACAACTATCTGCAGGATCAAAGCCAGTCTACTGCATTTGTCGACGCGGAGTAGCATCTGCCGAAGCGACGAAACTGTTGCTCGATGCTGCTGCCAGTGGCAACTACCAAGGAATTCACTCGGTTTGCAATATTGCAGGTGGACTACAGGCATGGCGTAATGTGGTTGATAGTAAATTTCCCAATTACTAGATGCATGACTATAACAGGTACATGTGGTGCCGTTACAAACGACTTATGACGTGGTCTTCCCCTCTTCGAATGAGCTTCACGAATGATTTGCCGCTGCTGCCTTGGCTACCAAAATAAACTCCTCATTCATCTGCCATATCAATTTGCAAGGCGAGATACGTTTGAATCGCATCCAGCTGCTGAATGTGGCGGTGGGCTGGACGGTCCGTGAGGAAGGTATTGAATCGGTCCAACAATTGGCGGGCTCGTAAATGATTGGTCTCTTGGTCTTCACCAAGTTTGAGCTTTTCGATGAGAAAGCCAACAATGTCAGTGTCCAACAGTAGTTCAATCGTGTGGATGGTCGCCTCGCTTTGAAACGCCATCTACAAGGCATGTGTGCAACATGCGAATGAGAGGAGTGCCCACGTATTCAATGTGAAGCAATGCCGACGCCACGAAAATACCCCAAACTTGATTCAAAACTGCCATGGCCAGTGTGTCTTCCATGTGAATCATGTGCGGTGCATATAATGTTGAACTCATCACTTTCGCATTGCTCGCATAAAGCCGAACATACTGAACAATTTCCGTAGCAAAGCCTTCGCTCTCTTCGAGCGAAAGATCAGGCCATCGCATAGTCTCTCTCTGGATGGCACGAATCCGCAATGCAACACTTTCGCCTATGAGATCCTTGTGAAAGCCGCAAATAAGACGAGCAATGCCTTGCTCCTGGAACGTACGGTTGCAGCAGAGTAACGTCGCTCGCATGAGCTCAAGTACGTCAATGGAAGGATTTAGTGAGCACGTCGGTTCTGGCTCTAATTTGAGCCGAACGACAGTGCCGCAAGCGAACGTGAAGACAAGTTGGTTTCCAATGACTTGACTCGACATCTTTAGCGACTGTAATTCTCAAGTATATAAAGTGATAACGCCACGATACTTCCTGCTTCCTTTTCTTTGCCAAATCTGCTGAAATGATCGTTGTTGCGGCGCAGTCGGTTTGATGCTTCCGTGGAACATCGGTTTTGGCGATGCGTCAATGACATAACCACTAGGACGCAAATCTTAGTCGTAGCAAACGAAACCGGTACTCGACACTATAGCCCCGAAACGTCGATTTCGGTCATCGCGGCCGTTGGGTCATCGGCATGACGAAAACGAAGTCGCACACACAAACAAACCAACGCAAGGAACGACGAGGTCAAAAAGTATGGCTTGACTCCTGCCACAATTGCAGTAGTCCTTGTCATTCAAACTCAGCTACCTTATACTTCCCTGCCATAAGTCGCTTGTCGCCATGACAATCAGTTTTGTCCGCGAGATTTTAACGCCCAAACTCCACGACCGCGTCTTGACGCCCTACGGCAAGGGAGTTGTGACGGCGATTGTTAACGATACTACGACAATATGCTTTCTATTCGGCAGTCTCTACTGCAGAGACATTAATTTCATTCACAAAATACTGACAGTCAAGGAGTACCAAAAGTCCATGGACAAGCTGGAGGAGTACCGACGAAACATGGTGGAAATGGAGTGCCAGGAGAAGCAAGTTCCGTGCGACCACTTTTCGTGCGTCATTTGCCTACTGACGAATCCAAGGAAACGAAGGTTACTCCGCAAACCAAAGGTTCAAACGTGCGACGTTTGCGGAAATCCAGTGTGTCTAAAGCACAAGGATACGTTGAAAAAGGAAAATGGCCAGCATTTTGTCATGTGCTTTAGCTGCAAGATGGACTTTGATTTTGATTCACTCGACGTTCATAGTAGCAATCTGCACGACAAGGTTGTGAGATGGCTCACTGCCTATGATCGCATGGTGATTCAGCTATCGTTTTGCATCAATGAGATTTGCTCCGATGTGGCCGATCGATTGTCGTCGCTGCAGGCCAATGGATCAAAGGTCAAGATTGGAGCGTCGGCGGCGAGTTTTGTGAGCGGAGGCTTGGCAGTGGCTGGAACATTGACTTTGCTAACGCCAGCTGGAGTACCATTGTTAAGTAAGTGAGCGAAGCAGAATGTGAAGGTGCAATTTTAACCTTTAATGATTCTCTCAACCATGTCTGGCTTATCTATCCATGATCTTACTGACAGTCGCTGCAATAGCAACGAGTGGTGCATCCACAGCTATGCAAATGGGAAATACAGCCTTTCAATACACATCAGCCAAACAGGCTAATCAACTAGCTGATCGCATCGTTGGCTGGCATGGACTATGTTTGGGCATGCTCGGAGCCCTTGGCCGTTTGCGAGAAATTTTGATCAAGGAACCGCTATTTCGCAGGGACCGGGGCAAGGGAAAGGACAATAAACGGAACGGAAAGTTGATCAGTCTCAACAGTGCCAGTCGAGCAACGTCCATGGGTTTGCGAGCAACATCTGTAGTTGCATATACACCTGCATCGGCCTATTCTTCCCTGTTGAAAACGTCAATATCTGTCACGCCAGTGTTTGGAGCTGCACTGTCGCTTGGAATCATGGCTTGCGACGCTCAAAACATTCACGCAACAATCCGAAAACTGCAAAAGCCAAGTGACATGGCATTAGCGCTTGTGCAAATACAAAAGAATTTTCCAACATGCATTCCTACCAGCGTCGAAAACGAAGCCTTGCTCATTCTACAGGTTGTTCGAGAGTTGGAGTGGTTGGAAAAGCAGGCGGCCATGTTTACGACGCAGTCAAGCAATATTTCCCAGGACTCATTGACGCCTAATGCATCGCGACACCCTTCCAACGCTGACTTGATAGGTTCAGACAATGGATCGACAACGCATACTACGCCGGAATCGGCCTTGAAGGAGATTATACCTGAAGTTTCCGTCATTCACGCATCACCCGGTTTTAGAATTCATGACGCGCCGAACAACGATTCCAACTCGAGCTTTGACCCGCATTTTGATCCGGAGAATTCGTTTCACGAGGAAAGAAAGGAAACGTGCGCCGAACTAGACGATATTAAGATACGGCTGGAGCCAGTGTCGCTCGCATCTCCAGACAAGCAGTCAAAGTTTTGCGAGGCAGAGCACAATTATAGAGAACTGGAATCAATTGATTGACGATGCGTCGCTCGACGAATCCGGCGACCCTTTTTTGTTTCATAGAGTTACGACTTTAATTTTTACAGCTTTGTAATGAACCGATTTATGAGTTATTTGCGTACATCTTTATGTACTGTATTTACTTTCTTATGCGTTTTTAGTAAGTGGCTGCGTAGTCAGTAAATCGCTAGCGCTGTGCGTTCGTCGGCATTATTTCCGAAAGCCTCAAGTTCCAAATATCAAAGCCATTCGCTTCAGCTTGTGGCAGAGCGTCCTTTTCAACAGGAGTCGATTTCAAACGAGTCAAAAAGTCGAATGGAGATAATAGGCTGGTCGTCGTATTGAAAGAGTTCACGAAAGCGCCGCCAAGGGAAGAAGTAGCAGTCGAAATCTGATGGCCGACATCTCCTACGATAGCCTTTGCGTCATTGTCGCAATTTAGCGTCAAGTCTTGGCGGCACGAGCTGTCGCTTGGTGGGCTTGTTGCAAGGCCATCCGATTCTACCGCACGCAAGCAGTCACTCATCTGGCACTTGAAACGTTGTTCCAGCTCACGCAAATTCTTTTTCGAACGCTCGCTGTGGTCGTGGAATAGACTCGGCGCGTATTTACTTCCATTTGGCGTGTACAAATGAAAGGACGGGTCATCGTGAAGCGCGTTCACCATAATGGCGGATACATCGTCTGGCTCTGAAGTGATTGGATGGCAACTTCCATATCCATACACAGCAACCGACGATGCATCATTCACGAAGCTCGTTCCGTCGTCTTGGACAAGTGTATTCTTTATTAATTGTCCTTGTTGCTGTCGCTGCTGCTGTAGTCGTCGAATAATGTGAACATTAGCACGCAGTTGAACCAGCAGTTTCATTTCGGAATGCCGCAAGAACTCCCATTCATTTGCTTGCATAATAAAGGCCAACGTTTCTTGCATAGAGGGTTCCTCGACTTGCCAGCCAGCGTCAAATGGCGAAATTAAAACGACGAGTAGCCGAACGCAGGCAAGTCTCGTTACGTCTACCATGTTTGGAAGACAAAAGTACGCCGCTAGTATCTGCAGCGACTCATCCTCGATGAATGTTTCTTGCTCATGATAAATGCAAAGCTTTGCCAGAGCCTTGAGAACAACTGGTATTTGTACTCCAATGCGGTAGACGGATCGAAACAAGGCGAGTGCGTGCGGCTTGTCAAGCAAATGCATTGACAAATCAGCTTCCACCTCGTCCCATTCGCAGTACGATTCAGCCTGGGAAAGAACCGTTTCGTAACTCTTCACGAGTTGAGTCGTCAAACGGCATACCGTGCAAATTGTAGGCGTGACGGGAGAGTAGCAAGAAGTCATCGGTATAACCGACAGCGGACTCTTTGTTTCTTCGTCCTGACATGATTCATGGCGCGAAGCAAACTCCTCGACACCAGCATCTTCACTGCTCCCAAAATGTACCTTCTCCATGCTGAATTTGCCAGTCGTCGAGGTAGTGGAAGTTGGAAGGGTAACAAGTCTACGCCAGTCGATCGGACTCTCGAAATTGAGTCAGCGCCCACGAGCCACGAGGGAGCGAGATGACAGACGACCGCGGATGTACAATATAAGGCTAAGTCTGTACTTCCTCTATTACTCCCATCAATATTCAATGAGCAAAAGTGTAAAGATTCGCGGCGGACTTTAAGCCATGAGCATCGTTTTGGAGGCGCGTCCCTCGTTTTTTGAAACGGACGCGAGGAACGTGGACTCGTCGCCCATGGCGATCGCGATGACGCGATACCCACTCAACGCAATGTCGCAACGTGAATGACACGTTGTCACGAATGCTATTCGGGAAAGACCTTGTGTTTTCACAAACATATATCAATTTGCGATGCCACAAATGTTTGGTTTTGCAGTTACTCGTACAACATACTCTAAGGTATGAAACAATTTAACAACTTGAGCTCTACGTCTACTATATCTATGATCATCGTAAATTCAGGGAGAGCATACCTTTGCTGGGCATGACAGTGATGAGAACAGTGGTGGTTATGAATGCAGCATTCGTTGGTTTTATCTGTTCCGGGTTGAGTCTTTTAAATTAACGGCTACTGTATTGAGTATCACGAGTTTTGACATGTTAAAGGTCGAGCTCAAGATTTTGCTATCAACATATTTTACTTGCTCACTACCGGGAGGAGTTCGAAAGCTACCATGACCTTTGCAGAACTAATGGTCAATCGAGACAGGAAAGATCTGGCCGCGAATCTCTCCGTCCGGGCACATGTCAGTGTGAACGTTAAAGTACCAGCGCCCCTTCATGAGCTCCTTCTTCTGCGCCGGCGTAATGTCGTAGCAGTCCCCTGTTGCCGGCGTCTTGACAGGTTCACTCGACAGGACAAGAATGACATCGCCGGTATTGCCAATGCCAACCTCGGCTGGACCATGAAGGTGAGTGTACATTTCGGGGCCCGAAAGTCCAGTGTACGCGAGGTTGACGCACATGCGCAAGCCCTTGAGCGTGACAACGGCATTGCCAAGAGCTTCGGATTTGTAGCAGCCATTCTGGGCGCCGCTCAACAAGGAGGTGAAGTAGTAGGCATGCGCAAAGGCGAAGCTGGGGAGGACGGCGGCGAGAAGGAGGCAGAAGAGCTTCATGGCAGAACGAGGTGTGCGATGATGCGGTGAAAAAGTGAGATGTTGTCAACTCACAAGATCTTTTTTGGCGTTGACGGAGCGTTTCGCCTTCGTACCCAGATCTATGATATCAGGGAGTTCGCTTCACTGCTTTCTTAGTATTGCACACTACGCTCCAACACTCGTTGGCGCCCGGCATGCAACAAAAGAGAATTATCCAACTCAATTTTGTGGAGGGGCATAGCAAATACTCACTGCTCGAGGTGCAATTACTCCAGCACGCGCTTGAAAGATCAGCACGCGTCGGCTCGTGTTATATTGGAAGCTGCCTCATGTTACTTTATTGAAAAAAAACGCATAAGATATAAAGTTTGGGCACTTGCAAATAGTGACACTGATGTCAGTGACGGGATTTGCTCGACGGTTGGCCAGGAGAACAAGACAACTCATTCGGGTCATGCTTACATAATATATTAATCGCGATACACGAATGATTGCTCCGTGCGCCTAATTAAAAGGTCCGCATAAGTAGGCATGATCAATGCGCACTCTACGATGACACGGTGATTGCCGAATATTTAGCGAGCTACCTTGCGAAATGCCAAGCCACGCGCCAGGGCCAAGCATCCACGAAACCGCTACGACACAGAAACTTGCCGACATCGCGCATTTCCATTTCCAATTCCATCGCAATTAGCATCGTTGTTTTGATGTATCATAGGATGTCTGTCTCTCCATTCTCATCATCATCTTCGCCCGTACTGTCTCCCGAAGATGTCCAAGTGTTTGGATGCGACACATGGCCGTTGCACTACGCCTGCCGCGTCGGAAATCTTGAGCATGTTCAATTCCTGGTGGACGTTCGAAAATATTCCGTCAATCAAATGGACTCTCATAATGCAAGTCCATTGTACTTGGCGGCACTCTGTGGTCACAATGATATCTGTCGTTTCTTGTTGGAACGCGGTGCCAAGTGCGATCCGATTGGTGATGCCGCTCGGGTTTTCTACGTTGCCTTGACACCCGAATTGAGGAATCTGTTGCGTGAATGGAGCTTGACGGCAGCCTCACGCGATCCATGGCTGGAAAGTATGAGAATGACGTTTCAGACGGGAGTGCATTCGGATTGCCGTGCAACTATTGCAGGCGCGGAGATCAAGTTGCACCGCGTCATATTGCAGATGCGTTGCCCAAAGTTGTTGAAATATGTTCGCTCAGTACTTGACAGCGATTTAAACGAGCTGCACCTTCCTTTGGAGCACGCGAAAGACAAGGTGATGCTGGACATACTTGAGTACCTCTACACTGGCGTGTTCGAAGCTCGAGATATTGAGACGGCCTTATCTGCAGTTGATCTTGCCAACTGTTACGAATTGGAAGAGTTGCAGCGGAAACTACAAAATATCGTGGCCAAGTACGATTGTAAAAATGTGTTTCGTTGCGAAGTCAACTTTGCCATGAAACTCAAAGACGACATGCGTCGATTGGCTGGCCTCGTTTCCAAGCCTCATGCTGAAGTTGAATCGCTCTCCGCCCTTGCACAACTGGTAGATTTCGCCGACACGACGCTACAATGCCATGGCAGTACCTGGTCCCTACACAAGTTCCGTTTGAATGGATCGGAATACTTTGAGCGAGCTCTTTCTGGAGGCTTTCGGGAAGCGCAAGCGTCCATGCTGGACTTGAGTTACATGGTAGAGTCGTCGGAGATTTTGACGTTTGTCATTCAGTGGATGTACTGCGACGAATTTTTGGAGATGCCATCGGTTGAAGCTGCGATTGACATTATTGACATTGGATACATGCTCATTTGTCCTAGGCTGTCTGCCTACGTTGCTAACTCCGTTCTCATATCAGTTGTTGTCGCCGATAATGCCATGGACTTAATATCACTCGCTCGTGAGCATGATATGGAGAAACTGGAGGAACGCTGCGTTGAAGAAATAGCTGCTAATATGGAATTCTTCGCAGATGACGAAGTGTTGTTTTCCTTGCTCCATGACGAAGCCAAAGACATTAAGCAAGGCGGCGATGAGCGAGTGATTGATGTTCCATTGGCAGCTGAGATCCGGCGGGCCATAAAGAATCGATTCGCCGACATGGACGATGAGCGAGACGCAAATCTTGCTGCGCTGCAGCTGCTGATGGACAAGATCACTGGGAAGCTGGCTGTGGATATGGCCATGGCATCGTACGATCGCAAACGCTGAGGAATGTTCTCGGTTTTCTGATTTCGAAACATAACACGGGCAGAAGATAGCTCGAATCGCATCGGTACTCACGTACGTGAGCCATCGTCGCGGATTCGGCTTCACATTGTTCTTCCAAAATACGACAACTCCACCATGGTGTTTCTCGCCCTGTCAACCCTGGTCAGGACACCGACATTGACTGCTCCATGCATTCGAAGCTTTGGCTTACTGCGTCTTAACAAGCTGCCTCCAAGTGGAACTCGCACCAAGATTGTTTGCACGCTGGGTCCTTCGACCGACACGGCCGAACGAGTCCAAGATCTTGTTAGCAATGGCATGCATGTTGTTCGACTCAACTTTTCACATGCTGGAAGTGACTACTCGTATCCAGAGCAGTGTATGCAGTTGGTGAGGAGCTCTTCCGGTAATCATGTTTTACTGTCGACGGGCGCCATCCATCAAGCTCCAGATGCTCCAATGAACCTTCGCGCCATCTTGTAAGTGACGCTGTACCATTCTTGTCGCGCTAAAGAGCCACTTACTCATAGAAAAACTCGTCTTTCAACTTCCATTACAGAGTCGATACCAAGGGACCAGAGATACGAACGGGTCCCTTGCCGGAAAACAAGGACGTGATTGAAATTGCCACTGGAGCTCGGGTTTGCCTCACGACCAAGGATGTAACACAAGAGTCCGCATCCGATCCAAAATATCTAAAACTACAAGTTGACTATCCATCCATTGCTCGATCCGTCGAAATTGGAAAGGAAGTCTTGTTGGATGACGGATTAATTGCTTTGCAGGTTGTGGAGATTGAGAGTGAAAAGGTCATTTGTTTGGCGCTCAACGGAGGCCCCATTAAGAAGAACAAGGGCGTCAACCTACCCGGCATGCACATTGACTTGCCCGCACTCACTGACAAGGACAAGCGCGACTTACGTTGGGCCTGTGAGGTGGGCGCCGACTTTGTCGCAGCCTCGTTCATTCGAACTCCAGCCAATGTACGATCCGTCATTGCCTATCTGGACAGATGCATTATTGACCTTCCGCCGTTGGCCGACGGAAAACAGCCACTGCGGCCATTGGTAATCAGCAAGATTGAAAACAAGGAAGGTGTTGACAACTTTGACGAAATTTTGGAGGAGAGTGATGGCATCATGGTGGCTCGCGGTGATCTTGGCGTTGAAATTCCCTACACCAAAGTATTCGCCGCGCAAAAGATGATGGTGGAGAAGTGCAACAGTGTTGGTAAACCCGTCATTGTCGCCACGCAAATGCTTGACAGCATGATTCGCAACCCTCGTCCAACACGCGCCGAAGTTACCGACGTTGGTACTGCCGTGCTTGATGGAGCGGATGCCGTCATGCTTTCGGGAGAGACTGCTGCTGGAAAATATCCAGTGGAGGCGCTTAAAGCCATGGCAAGCATTGCCTGGGAGGCGGATCAAATTTACGATGCGCAAAGTATTAGTGCCTGGAACCAGTCGCTGCACGATCGCATGAGCCCGCTCGACCAAGAGTTGGATACTATTGCTTCATCTGCTGTTCGATCTGCCAAGGACATGAACGCCAAGGTCATTACATTAATTTCGATGAGCGGAGCCGTTGCAAGAGCAGTCGCAAGGCACAAGCCGACTGTTCCCGTGATTGCCTTTTGCACCGACCCTCAAGTTGCTCGCCGCCTTCAGCTCCATCGCTCCATTACGCCCGTCATGCTGCACACGGAACAAGACTTGGCGAGCTCGCAGACTAGCTTTGGCAAGCTGCGTGCCGAAGCCATGCGAACGGCCAAGGAGATTGGCTACGCACGAAGTGGTGACCGCATCATCATGGTGGATCGCAATCCTGGTCGAGTCAACGACATGCACAAGTTCTCACACAATATGAAAGTCGTCACCCTAATTTAACGTGATATTGCATACATCGATAACTTTGTGCTCCTGCAAAGTATAGCTAATTAATCGTCGGAGTTGACGATCTCAAGAAGTGTAAGTACCGGTACGACGTTTAGACCCCAAAGGGCGATCAACCGCGACCACGAGAATCGCTTCATTTGAAAGAACAAAAACGGTTCGCGGCTACTATACATCATGACCACGAGAACGAGACGTTTACATGTCCGAGACCCATCGAAAGATGAGGAATCTTGTAGCTTGCATGAAGATGACGAGGAGTCAGATGTTGAAGATGCGAGCGATAACTACGACTTTGAGCGTGCTGGTCGGGAGGAGGACGATTTGGAACGCAACGACGACGATGGATCAGTCAATGGTGACGAAAATAGTGCATCCGCAACAACTTCAAAACCCCGCATTGTCCACAAACTATCATTGACCAAGACGGAAGATTTCAACAAAGTTCTCAAGCGTCGCGGCGTTATTTACATTGCTCGCGTCCCTCCTCGCATGACCCCGACCAAGCTCAAGACTATATTGAGCGACTTTGGTCAAGTGACACGCATTTATCTCGTTGAGGAGGACAAGAGCGTTCGCAAGAAGCGGCGCAAAATGACTGGCAACGCATCCAAACGTTACACGGAAGGTTGGATTGAGTTTGCCAAAAAGTCCGTTGCCAAGTCGGTGGCACTGTCACTGCAAAACACCCCCATTTCAAATCATAAGCGCAATACACACTATGGAGACCTTTGGTGTCTCAAGTACTTGAGCAAGTTCAAATGGAGTCACTTGACGGAAAAGGTTGCGTATGAACGACGCGTGAGGGAACAAAGGCTGCGACTTGAAACCATGCAGGCTCGCAAGGAGGTGCAGGCGTACAAGCAGCTGGTGGAGACGGGAAAGAAGATTAACATGATTGAGCAGCGCAAGCGACGACGAGACGAGCGTCACGGCAAACAGTCGGAGGAGGAAAGGCACCCGCAAACGAAGCGGACCAATCGGCAAGTCAGGGAGCTGGGCGATGAGGGAAATGGGAAGGCAAAGAAAGCATTGCTTGCTGGCTTGGTATAGTTACGAAATGGTAGCGTTTAAAGGTTTGACCGCGTTTCGTGTCAGGATTTGTCCATTGCTATTATAAGATTATCTAGTGCCCGGATCGCATCCTTAATCTCGCTTAGTATTGTCAGTTGCGCCACCACTGTAGCTCCCATCTCGCCGCGTAAACCTTGTCCGATGGTAACATCGACACTGTTCCACGAAACGTATACTTGCTCCACGACACTTTCCAGCTGCTGACGTCTCAGCGACTGAATCGTTTCGCTTGCTTCACTGATGTTTACCTGCGAGTCTGCAGTTAGCAGTACACGACCCGCTACAGTCACTTGTGGCAGCAGCTTCAAAACCATGATACCAGCTTCTTCCAAACGTCCAGCAGTTACCACCTCTATTATATCATCAGCAGCCAGTCGCTGCTCTCGTAAATTTTTCATTGCTTCCTTCTTCGTGGCCGGTGACTTGATTGGCGGAACGTAACGCGTGTCGGGCGCAAACTTTTTCAAAGCAGCTTCAGTTCCAACGTATGGAAGAATGGCATCGTCTATCGGAACCTTGTAGACTCCTATGCAATCTGGCGATAAATCGCCTGGCAAGCAAGCTGCACTTGCGTGTTCGAGAGCAACGATCATTCCGACGAGCGTGCAGCCGCCAGCAGCAGCCAAGCGAGCAAAGGCTCTGCGACGGCAGACAATATTCAAGGCTACGGCGTCTGCTATTAACATGATAGATAAGATTAAGCTCGTCATGTACTTGTAACAACAGCGAGACCTCATTAACTGTAAAGGATCGATCGCTGACGACATCCGTTTCCTCCTTCGTTCTCCAATCCTAATTTTACAAGCGAATTATGCGCCAGCAGAACAATGAAAGCATGTAATAGCTAAATGATTGTTTCGTAGTTTCTAAAAGCATTTGTGACGTTAGAGTGGAAGAAGCCCTTGGACACCAGTAGAGTCGATTGTCCATTGTCCATTGCCCGCCGACATTCGACACGCGCCGACGTTCGAACGAGCGTCCAAAACCGCTGCGAGACTGATCTACTTTGCGCTGTATCAATAGCAGGCGCAACGAAACAACATCACTCAATTTTACATAGCGCTTACCCTTTGACAGTCGACTGTAGGAAACTGTGCATGATAGTTTCATGTTTACTGTTGATTCATGCCAAAAGAATGAAGCAGAGAAAAGTGAGGCGATGTGAGCTCATTCGTCACAGTGGTTATGCTATGAGAACCGAAGTGACACATGTGACGATGACAATCATCTCGTCGCGGCGCGAGGCGCGACCACACAAAGCCCTCGCCTTGCTCAGTTTGTTGAAAGTAGTTCTTTCCGCTTTACAAGCAGAGCGGAGCAGAGCTTGAGTGTTCCTCTCAAGTCTCCCTGACGTCACTCACCTTGCTCGATGCTTGACCGCCGAGCATGCGCCATCAGTGCTGCAGCTTGGTCACGCGGCTGTCCATTACCATAGCTGTGCTTGCAATCGTCATGTCCTTGGCGAAAGGATTTTTGGGCGGAGGAGTACTGTGGGGAGCTGCGCCGCGACTATCCAGCATGGGATCGTCGCCAGCGTCCTTTGCTTCATCGTGGCTAAAAGCACTTGCAACGAATCACACGGCCGACAAGATTCACTTGATCGTCTTGGTGCATGGCTGGATGGGAAATCCCGACGAACTCAAGTATCTTCAATCGGCCATTGAGCAGCGGGCATCCAGACTCGATGACCATCAGTCCGTCTTGGTCTACAGCGTCCGAAGCAACGAGCACAACACGTCGGATGGCATAGTCGCTGGCGGCACGCGCGTCTCCGCCGAGGTGAACGAAATACTGGCCCAGCTGGCGGCCCAAGCCACGTCGGAACTATCCGTGAGCTTCGTTGGTCACTCGCTGGGCGGTTTGTACGCGCGATATTCGTTAAGTGAGCTGCAGTTCGAGCACCACGTTGCAACGACGGGCTCCAGCACGCGCAGCGTCCTAGTCACACCAAAAATCTTTTGCACCACGGCCACGCCGCACCTTGGCGTGTCTGGATATACGTATCTGCCACTACCACGCGCCGCCGAGTACATCGTGGCGCATGCTATGCAACCCACGGGACGCGACTTGTTTCGCTTCACAAACGTGCTGGAGCGCATGGTTACCGAACCATCGTTCATGAATCCCCTCGGCAAGTTTGCCAAACGCATCGCGTACGCCTGCGCGCATGCCACCGACTTTCAGGTGCCAACGGCAACGGCGGCCTTTTTGTCAAATGCAGATACGCTGCATGCGCGGGTGGCGGTGAAGCGAGAGGAAGAGTTTGTCGCCGTTGCCGTCGAGACGGAGCAGCGAGCGCTAAATGAACCGCCAAGCACAGACCAGCCACTGTCGGCGACGAAACTGGCGGAGCGATTGGATGCACTCGGATGGCGCAAGGTGTTTTACGACATGCGCAATACGCTTCCATCGCTGGCCGTTCCGTTTTTCACGCCACCGGCGGTGGAAACGAGCCACAAGAGCAGGTACACGTCGGCGGAACTGCTGCGCGAGTATGCGTCGTGGAAGACGGAACGCATTCATTTTCCCATGGGACATAACATTTTGGTCGCCAATGCCAAGAATGAAGCGTACGCCAAGATGAATGCCGCAGGCCAACCAGTGTAAGTGAATGGCAGGCAGCGCTGGTCGTGTTCTGGCGTGTTGTTATTTCTGTGCTTACAAACCTTTTACGCGTGCCTGCAGAATGGATCAGTTAGCTGCATATCTTGTACAGGAAATCACTGGAGTCTCTGTCGATGATGAGGAACCGGGCACCAGCTAGCATCTTGTCATTGACGAACTAATGTCGTCTCGTCTCAACACTAAACCTCACATTTAGTTTTTGTGTTTGACGCGACTCCGTTGGCAACGCGCCTTGTTGCTCGGTTGGATTCTTGTTGCGGCGCCACGGTGGCGAACCTTGACATGAGTCTGTCTTTACTATCTCGGCCACTTCTCTTGGCCATCACGTGGCGCATCCCAGGTACGTCTCCGTTGACGGCATTGGTGACTCTATCATAATGATGCACAAGAGATCGAGGATGAAGAGACAAAAAACAATCAAGGATCGATAGGACTGAAACATATTGTGTTGTCAATCGTAAAACTTTGCTGACTCGCTCATGAAATGCACACACATTGATCATCTGCCGACTTGAACTCTTACTCACTCGACCAATCCTTTTCTTACATATCGAGAAGGATATTGATACGAAGACATTTGCAACGAGTCACGTTATATCTGGACAGACGGTTAGAATACCATATATAAAGCCTACTTTTACAAGCTGTGCTTAAAAAAATTGAAACGACACGATTAAATGCAAGTTTTATCATCTATACGCTTTAAATACTTTTAACCGTCTTCGTCGAACATTCTACACATAAATATATCTATTCAAACCCCAGTTGCTTTAGAGCTCCGCCTTGGTTTCTGATCCAGCTGTCGCTGCCTCGCCGCTCGCGACAAGCTTGGCAGCAGCGATAATGATATCCATCTCAAAGTCGGTACCGACCTGCTCGTCATAAGAATATTGAAGGTTGCCTATAGTGCAGAACGTGAAAGAGAAGGATACGTTAAGAGAACATACGATGTAGAAGGAGCACGATCCGCGCAATTCGTTCGTATGCCGCTGTTGTCCAAACAAAAAATTAACGTACCATCCCTGTCAAACAAAAGAAGCCCTCCTTGAATGAAACCTTCTCCCTTGAAGTTTCCGTCTATGTTCTTTTCCTTTAGCTTCTTCTTGAGATCCTTGTACCCCTGATACAAGCGAAACGGATTCCACGTGGTCAAACCAATTTTTCGACTCCCAAACGCTGTGTAGACGGCACGTTCTTCATCCTTAAACGTTGGATAGTCGAAATATTTGTCATGAAACTCGATCAATCCCTCGTCGTCAACGCCAGTTTCCTTGACAATGGCCCAAAGCGCAAAATCCTTCAAGCTGCCAGCCGACTCCTTCAATTGAAGCGCATGCTGACGACAAAGTGTGCATCCCGGTCGACGCACGACAAAGCAAAGACTACCAGCTGGTCCAGCTAAGTCCTTGGCAGCTTGACGCAGTGACACAATCGCATCTTTGCTTTCCGAAACATGCTTTGTTTGCTCCACTTCGGCGTACGGAAAATCGAGCGGAGTCAGTTTGGTGTCGTCCAGCAAACCGGGAAGCGCGGAGCGCAAGTTGCTGGAAATCATGTTGGTGGCGTTGGGAAGGACGGCAAGGGCGCGAGCTAGCGTCATGGTTTGGAGTAACAGAAATAGTAGCAGGATCATTGTCATGGTGTTTGCTGCGAACGAGCTAGTGTGAATGAGTCGAATGAATCGCGTGGCGCGCCTGTCGAACCCCATGGAAGATCCAGTTTCGGTGAGTCAGACTTTTTCTGTCGCATCAAAACGTCCATGGCGCGTTTCGCTCGACACTTCATGCTTGACTGGCCTACTTATACACACTGTGCTCTATCTGTCCATGAGTGGCTTGGCGAATTACTTTAGGAACTATTTAAATTGTAATGAAGGCGACGAGAACAAAGCCGCAACCTATGAGGCATCATTGCTGCAGCCACTGCAAGAGCAGCAGTCGATCGGCAGCGTGCAGGCTAATGATACTGCAGCGAATCATGCATTACATAACCTACAAAGAGAGTCCATCGCAGCTTACAACAAATTGCCGGAATATACAAGTGAAATGTTGGATTACAAAGGCTGGAGAAAAACGTCGCAGGAGTATTGTCTTATGTTTTTGAAGGAGCGCATTAGAGTTGACAATGAAGGGGACGAAGCAGATAATGCAGCAACAACCAGTCAAGAGATTGTTGATCATGATTTGGATGATAAAGAATCGCAGCAGAATATGGAGTTGGAATCTCAGGCTCTTGAATTTGCGACAGCAACAGCCGACAATGCTCCTCCGCCAGCGCCCCCTGCATCTGCATCAATCGCTGCGCAACAACAAGAAAGAGCCGTTCCCTTTGAGCGCCGCATTCCCCGACATTTGAGAGACACGATTCACGAAATCAACTACTTGTCAGATTTAAACCTCTACACCAAGGAAATGACTCGCATTAGCCTCTGCCGCGCCGCTCCTTACTGGATGCTGCGCGACGTGAAGCGACCCGCCCTGCTGCGCATGAAACGTCAGCCACCACGCAAGTACGCCATTTACGATTCTTCGTCATTGAAACGACTGGAACCATGCGGAGGAGGCTGCGATAGTGATGGTCCATTGGCGAGTTTGTACGCCCAAGTCTTGTGTTTGGAAGTAATACAGTTGGATCGACCGTCGGAGCTTCGCATGCATGTGCCAATGGCGTTGCATCCGTCGACGGCGACAACAACCACCATTCCTAGCAAGCGGCGGACCAAGGTATACTTTTACAACCAATACGCCCAAGTTGTGAACAAGCTTCTGCTGAAGAAGGGGATCAACAAGGTGACTTACATGTCGTTTCGTCGCATCCCAGCCATGTGCGTTTTGCCGTGGTCATTCACCGACTGGTTTGATCGACATGGTTGGAACGAGTGCTGTCTTTGTATTGGCGACACTAGTGCTGCCCGTGTCCCTGAAGCACACAACGATGTCATTGAAAAGCGTTACATTCGCTTCGATAACAAGGAGCTGGAGCTTCGGATCGGCTGGATTGCTGACAATGCGGCCATGGAAGAATATTCCATACGTGCTGGTGAATCGGAGGTGCTTGTCGATAAGGTTGTTGATACTGGCAGCATTGATTCGCTGAGCTTTGAATATCTGCGCTGTAGTCGTAAGGAACCTAAAGATTTTGAAGCAGACAAGCAGGGTGGAGACAACAAGAAGAAGCGGCTGGGGACCAATGCACCACAGCCACAGCAGAAAAGGCATAGCAATCCAGAAACGGCCAGTCATAATCATGGAGCTCAATCGACAAGCGAGGCATCAACAGCTCCAGCCACGCCGAGTCGGCCACTTACGAGTCCAAACCGCCCCATCAATTCGGCTGACCGAAGAGTTCGTGCCATTGTCTATGACCGTTTGGTAAGTGGCTTTTGCGCGTGCATAAAGCTTTTACGACCTCCTAACACTCACTCACTTCTTTCTTCACTATAGAATGACTTGCTGCAAAAGCTAGAAACGCGGGCAGCACTTGGTGAGGAAGGAGGATGCATCGTCAGCATTTTTACAAGTGTTTTGGGCTTCCGGTCGCCATTTAGAACGAAGAAAGGAGACCAAATGATGAGTATACAACTTGTCGATGACAGCCTTCCGCTTGAAGACGACGTTGAAGGCCCTGATAGACCGATTCGGTCTGTTCAATTCAATTTGTTTACAAAGCGTATAGAAGATTTACCTCACCTACGTTACGCTGGCGACGTGCTGCGGATGCATCGCATCAAAGCGCAACTCTACAAGGGGGAGCTCCAGCTATTGGGAATGCGTGAAAGTTCCTATGTAGTTTTTCGCCATGACCCGGCTACAGATGCTTGGCTAACTTTGCCGACCGCTCATATTGAATATCAACTGACGGTGGAGGACCTTGATCGTGTTACCGAATTATGGCACTGGTCACAAAAGCGATTGCTGGAACACCCGACGATGAAGGCGGAGCACGCTTTGACTATCGAGGAAATGAAACCACAGGGCGATCAAGACAGAGCGTTATTTCACGATGAAGCTGCGTCAGGCGATTTGACTGTCATGGTGACAGCAGTCATTCCTTCGCCTTTGCAGAGTGATGATAATATTCGAGGGACTGTGCCGTTTGGGTATTTGCGAGTGTGGGATGGCACTGGTTTTCCAGGGCGAGATCCACTGCCACCTGATATAGTTGATCCAGGAGTATCGAAGGCATTGGTTTATGAACCTTCAAACTCTTTGTTGAACAAAATCAAGGACGTCTACTGCAAGTACAAGCTTGTTAACCCAGCTTTTACGGCGCAACCACCAGTGACAACAACTGGCAAGATTGTTAACATTGTCATTTGGGAACAAGCGCATTGGGAACTGGTCCAGGATGTCGTTTCTCCAGGGTCTTTTATTCGACTGCGAAACATTCAAGATTCTATCCTTCACGAGCATTCGCTGCGATGCCTCATGGTATACAAAAAGAGTTTTTTGACACCTCTGCCTGACATGACGTTTGAGGTGATCCGCCTGCTCGCTGCCCATGGCGCGCGTTTGCGTCGCGGCGATCCTGTGAACACGGGTAGCGGAACCTTGAGCTTTCGTCCAAAGGGGCTTCAACACCTCCTCACTGGACCCGTGGGGACGATTTTCCGTGGAAGTGTGCGCGTCGTTGATACGTTACCACCTTTGAACTACATTAATATGACGACTGTGAAGCAGTTCTTTACGCGCGACGGTTCTGGCGACGCGTTATATCGACTTGCGGTTTCCATCGCGGATGAGCACTCGACTACTATCACTGCTCTTTTAACGGAGGCAGCTGCCACGAGTTTGATTGGCATGTCTCCTTCAGTGGCTTTTGCCGAGAGTGCTAAATTACTGACATGCCTGCGCACCATGGCCGACGAGCGTAATTTGTGGGATGTTACAATCCGAAGTGTCGTTGTGCATGGTAAGAAGTATTTCATTGTGACGTCTCTTTTTTTGAAAGGTTAATAAGGTTTAATATCACACGATGAGGTAGATTCAATACTACGCATACTCAGTTAGCAAGAGCATCATTAAGTATTGTAACTTATACTAAGCCGCGTCTTCACTGAGATAATATACTGTACAGTACGTAGCTCCGACCGTATTCAACCCTGCATGGAGTAGTAACAATCCTTTGCCACTTCTTCATCACCCACGGCAAAGACTCGCGAAAGCAGCCTCGACCTTCCAGTCAAGCACCGACTCGTCGCACTCAGCACCTTGGCTCGCTGGTCAAAATCCATACTCTTGGGCAGCTTTTCCTGCGTCTTGACCACGCCCTTGACGACTAGTTTGCGCGCCTGCACCAGCGTCGGAAAGACAACCACTTCCAAGCCTCGTGCGTGCGTTCTGGATATATGACAGTGTTCATGCACATCGGTAATGTGTGATTTGGAGCAGGCGTCGTAGACTTTGGTAAAGTTCTCGGAATACTCCGAGTTGCGCGCCAGTTGCGCGGCCTTTTTGCAGTAGCGTCGAAAGAGCTTGAACTCCATTGGTTGCCACCAAACGGCTTGCTTTTCCTCCTCGGTGAGCGAGCCTTCGGATTCTAGATAGGCGCAAGCCACATTGCCGTGTTGGTCTAGTATAAAGTTGACATTTTTCTTGATGACGTTTCGTTCTTCTTCTGCTTGTGGTGAGGGACTTAACCTCAGAGCCTCAACGGCGGAGCATAGTTTCTGCTGAGGTATTGACGGTGTTTCCTTCTCCTCATGCAGCGGGCCATGAGTCATGGTAGCATCAGTAGGAGCATTTGATGTTTCATCGTCATGATGGAGTGATGGACTGTGAACCAAAGGAGAATGAGTGTATGTGGAAGAGCCACCAGATGCCGCAGAATGAAAGGTGGACATGCTCGTGTCGCACGTTGTCATTGTGTCGTCGCTGCTACCGTTGCTGCTGATTTTATGGACGTAATTGGCTGGAAACACAAAGGAAACTTCCTCCTGCTCTTGATGCTGTGGTTGCTTATGATGCCGGGTCATGTAGAGGTCAAGACTTGCTGATGTTTCTCGATGAGCAGCCGATCGATGGCACGAGATCTCAAGATTGGAGAATGTCCGTATCGGTTCGTCCATCATGACAAGTCTCCTTTTGTAGCGTTGATTCATAGAAGGAATGTTGCTGCTGCTGCTGCAATCGCTTCGATCAAGTTGCTTCATTTTCGAACGGGGCGCGCGTCTTTCTCAGCTCGTGGAAGGAGCGGCCGACGAAGACCAAATCTGACGCCATGCGTCTCTCGTGGATGACCCGATGGGCCCAATAGAAAATGTCGCTGCCGTAGGTTGATCGTGAGTGACCGAATGCCACGCCTGGAATAGATTAAAATTACATATGCCCCACTTGAATAGAGTCGCAAATGACCGAACCGTACTGGTCGTGGTGTGACAAGAAACGGACACTGTCACAGCGCGCGCCAGCGCGGTTTAACGCTTGAAGTGAATCATTCGACCATGATGGACGGCTGACCGACTCATCGCGTCTATCATACAAAGTCGAAGCTTCTCGCATTGGTTGTTTTAGAAAATGATGGCGACTTCGATGAATATGAAAATAATTTGCAATTTGACAGCGATTCTGCTGTTGCTGTGTATTTCGTCGGATGGCTTCGTCGCACCTCGTACCTTGACGCATCCACTGACATTTCTCCCACTAGCAAAAGCTGGCAAGGGGTTTGGTAAAGCAAAGGAACCATCAGAGATGAAACCAAGGCCTGTGTCAGATAATACTATATCATCTTCACCATCTAAACCAGCCGCATCACTAGAAAACTCGTATCTAACGAGCGTCAACGTTGACAATGACATTGACTCGAATCCAATGCCGGACAAAAACTTGCCACCGGAGGAACGAACCAAGCTGCTGCTGCGAGAAAAGTATGGTTTGAAACCCATCGAGGAGCAGCAAGCCGATGCCAAGCAACTGGAAGCGCTCATTGAGCGGCGCAAAAAGCAACAGGAATGGCAAAAGAAGGCGCAGCAGGAACCAGACTTTGATCTCATGACAGCCTTGCCAGCACCAGTCTTGGTGGGGATTGATCGGTTTCTCAAGGCAGGCGTTGTCGTATGTGGAACCTTGTTCATCATTGCCGGACTGTTCATCACCGTGGAGGCGTGGAGCAAAACGTCGGGACAGCCGCTTCCCACCGATTTGGATAATTTCATTGTCACCATTGTCGAACCCAACTTTACACCGGGACTCCTAGTGCTGCTATCCTTCTCCGTCGGACTTGGTTTATTTGCTGCAGCTCAGTTGGGATCGTCGGGTGCATCTTACAAGGAAGACTAAACTTCTAATTTATGAGCGAAAACCAATGGAGTATGGTCATTACGCAGCATTGGCATTATACTAATTAGAATGCGTATGACTGTTTATCATTCGCGGCAATCTGGAGTGCAGCCTGGCATCGGTATGGCGCAGTCAAATTTGCTTTGGATCACTAAGTCGATAGGAAGCGCGGAGCACTCCGGTTTCCCAAAGCCAAATACATGTCGCGGCTAGAGAATCCTGCTGCCAGGATTCTCCAGGGGTGGGCGGAGCAAAAACTACAGACTGATCTGAAGGATACTGGGCGGTGGGCAAGACGCCTCCAACTATCGCCGCCTGTGCATGTCATCCATGATGTACTGTGTCCTGTGTGTTAGTCATGTAGCTACAGAATTTGATGGGGAGCCCTATGTCATTACTTCCTTCAGCTCCTCCAAAAGCGTTTCTGCATCCGCCGCGGCATCCTCCACGATGCGAAAGGTGACAACGTGTCCATTCTTGACAATCATGGAGAATCGCTTGGATCGATCGCCAAGCGAAACAACGTCATAGTTGGCATTCACGCCGTAGGCCTTGGCGAACGTTCCATCGTCCGCCAGGAATGAAATCTTGGATGAGTCGTTTCCCATTTCCTTGCCCCACGCATGCATGGCGTACGGATCCGCTACACTGTAGCAAACAATCTCGTCGGCGCCGGCTGTCAACAACGCATCGGCGTGCCGCTGGTACGGCGGATAGTGCGCCAGGGAGCATGTTCCTGTGAATGGCGCGGGAATGCCAAAGACGGCGACAGTCTTGTTGCCTCCGAACAGTTCCTTGAGAGTGACGGCATTGTCAATCGCCATGTTGGACCCTTCCTCTGACGAATTGTACCAAGGACGGCATTTCTGAAGGGAAATGACACTGGAAATCATGTCGGTTCCGATGGTAATGCTTCTTGTCGTCATCTTGTTGTTGTTGACTGCTTTGCGAGTGACACTGACAAGGGTAGATGCGATCCTGGTGGTCATCATCAATTTATGCTTGCTTTCCTTACAAAAGAAGAAGCTAAAACACAGGAAGTTTGTCGCCTGCATCTGCCTTGATTCGGAAAGGCCTCCGCCGCGAGGAACGTCATTGAGCAGAACGTGACAATCACCAGTGCGACATCGAGCTACCGCCCATTCGCCAGGTAGCGCAGCAGCGCATTTTTGGTTTCGATCAAGATGTACCGTTAGGGTGTGCTCGCTAATACATATCCTATTTTCGACCTATTAGAGAGAAACGCGAGCATCTTCCTTCTAACTAATATAAAAAGTACGATCTGCAAAATTACAAAGTCGGCGTGCCGCATTCTTTAAATCCACCGTTTGACTGCGCGATACGATTTCGTCCACCAGCCATAAGTTAAGTCCACACTCATCCCAAACAGAGTACTCGTCAACGCTATGCCGCAGGCGCAAAGACAGGATACCGACTCAGTACAAACAGCAGATTCATGTAGTAAAACACATACTCATCCTTGATGAGCAGCTTCGCGCAGTCCATCATGGCAAAGGTCGTCAGCATGCGACCCGCAAAGTACAGCGACTGCGGCTCGTTGAACTCGTGCGAAGCAATGAAACCCATATTGTTGGAGAGCGCCATGACCAATAAATTGTAGTCGGACGTGCCAAAGTCGCTGCGTGGCACATGGTCAGCTGCATGTAACGCCATTTCGTAGTATTGAAAGGCAATCTTTTGGTAAGCTTCGTTTGAAACGTTTTGTAACGCAATCAGTTGATGAGACAATCCCATGTTGTACAAAATGACTGCCGGTAACAGTCGGAGTCGACGCAGCCAGCGCTCGGACGAAACTTGCTCGTCGACAATGCAAAAGGCTCGATTGTAGATTGAAAAACAATTGTGTGGTGACCATACCAAGTCTTTATGTTCTGCAACGGATACTTGTGATGTTGAACTGACTGGACAGCTCTGGATAGACGGCGTTTGATGTTGTATCATGATGGAAGGGTTTCCTGCCATGGTCGCAAGCAGTGGCATTGTCAGGCCCATTGACTTCCATGATTCCAGTGACAGACAAGCTATCACAACGCTATGATGCGATGGCATTAGGTAACTGTCGCAAATTACGTTCAGAGCTGCTTGGAATGTATGTATGGCTTCCTCGAGTCGTCCCGACTGCATCATGATGATGGCATGGTTGTTCAACTCGGACGCGGAGTCGATCTGTAAATGATGTTGCGAGCCAGAGTCCGGCTGCGTGAGCATTTGATAGGCATAGTCAGCGTTTCCAGTCAAGGAAGGACTCGACCAGGCAATGGCATCTTCGCAGGAGTTTCTCATGGTGATTGTTCTATGCAGTTTGTGGTGATTCATGTCGGGTCAAACCTGCGGGGCAGCTTCGCTTCATTTTGTGAACGAGTCATGGAGCTCTCGTCCCCTTGTTCTTCGAAGCTTCGCATTTGAATTGAGTACTATTTGCGTCATACTAAGTGTGACGAACGACTTCGCAGCTTCTTTTTCAGATCGAAGAACACACGTAGGATTCTACGAGCGTTGCAGTATGGGAAGCGGTTGCGAAGCCATTACCGGTACGATATCTTGATACTCCAACGGTGCTTACATGGATCATTCACAATGATGTTATCTTGAATCGCCGCTTGTCTAAACGCTCGACAGATAAAAATTACTCCTATACACCTTGAATGCGTGGCGCTGCAATGATATGATACATAGAATTGGTGCGGCCAGCCACTGGACATATTAGGTTGGGTTTCATGCTTGGTCTACCACCAAGTTTGGCTACTATGCGAAGGAGTACTAAATTGGCTAACAGTAAACAGCATGATGTGCAAAATTCTCAAAAATTTCTTGTTCAAATTATTGCCGCTGTCTATAATCTGGCACAAAGTCAACGGTTTTGCCTGCCATAATGTCGGTGCTTGTAAGTAGAACAAATGTATATCCCAACATATTTGAAACCACGACATATCCACAAAATGGAGTCGGGTTATCGCAAAGCCCATCATTTCCAGAATCTGCCACTGAAACTGTATATGTGACGCCTACATTCAATGCAGCAGTGAACTGGCGAGTTGTTTGGAAATCTGTATTTTCAACGCCTTTGAAGACCATTTCAGCCAAATTTCTCCTGTTTGTGATTTTGATTTCGATTTGTTCAGGGTTTGAATCAAACGGAATGGTCACAAAAATGGTGATCGGGGATCCGGTGGGAGAAGAGGTGCGGAGACGCGTATCGGTGTGCGACTTGGCATTTTGCTTGGAGAGCGGCTAGGCCTACCACTTGGAGATTTGCTCGGTCTGCCACTAGGCTTCTGGCTGGGAATGTTGCTAGGGACTTGGCTGGGTTTCATGCTTGGTCTGTTGCTCGGGAGCACTGACGGTAAACTGCTTGGTCTTCCACTTGGAGCAAAGCTGGGTTGCGTACTTGGAGTTTTTGATGGCAGCTGACTCGGCGCGAAGGAAGGATTGCGACTGGGAACTGCACTTGGTATTATAGACGGTGCAGCGCTGGGTCGAAAGCTCGGAGTCTTTGATGGATGGTGACTTGGTGAGATGGACGGAGTATGGCTAGGAACTGCACTTGGTAGTTGAGTAGGTCCAACGCTCGGATTTTTACTTGGAATCGTAGACGGTAGGTGACTTGGTGAGGTTGAGGGAGTTCGACTTGGTTCATTACTTGGCAGTTGGGTCGGTTGAATACTCGGACTTCTGCTTGGTCTATTTGATGGTGAGCGACTAGGTTTGGAACTTGGAGATTTGCTTGGTGGGCATTGTTGTCGAATAACTTTTCTTGTCACCATTTGGATGACTCGTTTCTGTCGCCGAGCCGACAAGTCAGCTAGTACGATTCCACAATCGAGTAGAGCTACATATTGTACACACTTATTGAAGGTCTCGTCTGGCTGGCAGGTATTGCTACAAGGAAAATTTGTGCTCTTGAAACATTCTCTTGCCAGCTCATTGTTTGTGCGAAGGTTCGTTCTGAGCTTGTCGATGGTTGCTGCGTTTGTTGTTGCCGGTCCGTGAAGTATCACCGGCAGCATAAGAATGGCAAAGCTTGGACAGTTCCTCATTGTATTGTCCTCTTTTGATGAATGATGTAGCAGTCGTTCACAGCCCAATTTTGTAGCATGAACTCATGAGCCAAAGGCCAAAGGTATGCTGTAAGTTTCGATGGTGAGCAGTCGCTCGTCTCATTTTCTCAGTCCCGAACTTGAGCTAAATTTGTATGCTGTCATTATTGATAGCGTTACTCGGATGGTCCGACAGTATTGGTACTATTGCCCTAAGTCTTTGTCCACGCCAGCAGACGCGTTTTGAAGCGTGCACTGACATGATACGCATTCTGATTGGTGGACGGGCTTCAAGTTGTATTTTCGCGTGAGAAAATGACCTGCTGTCGTCCCAGCCTGTTATCCAACTTAAACATCGTTCTGGAAAGCAAAGCTTGCCAGTATTCATACCTAACCCCGACCAGTTTGTCTGCAATTCGTAGCATAGGATATACCGGTATGAACGAATGCGTTATGAGGTGTAGCAGAAGCATGTCAAAGATATATTAGTAATGCATTGTTGTATGTAATGAATATAACGAATCAAGCACCTCAATCATCATGCGCACACTGCATATCGACTGCCTTGTAGGCTTCCAGTGCGCACTGGAGCCCTCGCGTGCGCTTTGGCGTTGCTTGAGGACGGTGCCGCCGAAGTGTTGATCATGGCCAACGCTTCGTCACCTTTGGCAACCATGAATGCATATCTTGTCGAAGCGGCCGAGTCTGTCAAGCTACATATGCGAAGCAAACACGATAGTTGCTCGGGATCCTTGTCGCGACAGGACTCTTGAATGGCAAGTACCTTGCGAGTCGCCAAGCTACGATGCTTGATGAAAAAGTCGCAGATGAAATGTTCCAAGCCCCTCGTGTTGCATTCCGTCAGCGTCTCAATGGCCTTGGCATCCGTCAGTGCGAGTGATTTTAGTGTTGATTCATTCTTGAGCGTTGGGTCATGGAGAAAACGAATGGACTGAGCAATGGCGTCGCCTGTGGTGTTTTTGTAGTAGCGCGCCACATCCTTTTGAAAGCTGCGAAAATTCCTTGTTTCCTGGCGAGACCAGAAACAGTCGGCGGCATGTTCCGGTGGAACGGCAGGATAGGAAAATATTTTTTCAACAGGTGTATGCCGCAGGTTGCTCTTTTCGTACATGGCGAATCGCACGCGCCGTTTTGAATGTACTGTCGGTGCATCTGGCATGAATTCTTCGCTTGTGTCTCTGACTGGCATGGTTGGATTGACATCCAAATGGAAGCTTGGACATGAATGCAGCTTCTCCTTTTTCCTGAGAGCACGTTTCTTGGCGCATTGCTTTCGAGGCGAAATTGCCATGGGAAGCTGCGGCAATGTCCAGCGATCCGTCTTGGACGCAAAACCAAGGCTTTGCGTCGACTGCCAGCGAATGGCTCGTCGAGGACTGTGATTTGCGGTAGCCATGGTCAATCTTTGGGTTTACTCTGATCGGACAGCTTGCTGCAAACAAGTTTGTGGACGAACGTCGTTGGTGCCGACCTCACATTTTAAAGGAGCCGATATCTTGCATGCTCAACAGAAACATACGTGTTCCAGTCAGGACTGGGGCAATACTTGATGACACATATGTTTGATCGTGGATTGAGATCTTACTCATCGCTCTTATGCCTCCAGAAGCAAATGTCAATATCAAATGGATGAAAACAACAGCTGGTCATGCCACGCCGCTATAGCCTGCATCTTGTGGAAGATTACACTCCAGTCAAATGTACTAAGAATAATATCAAGACGCTCTTCCTCGTCGCAACAGCCACGAACGAATATGGCCTGCAGCAGAAGGTAATCGTAAAAATGACACGTGGGCCATTCGTGCGTTGGTACCGCTACGACGATGAAACGCACGCGGCGGAAACGGATCTCGAAAGCATCTGGCGATCTGTCGATCTGGCGTGACATGGTAGTTCGACTTGCAAGATCTTTCGAGCCATGCTAGTAGATTGCTTCCACCATGACGCGACGACTTGACGATGATGCTACTCCCTACGACGCTTCCTACTGGCAGAATCGACTGCAGGTGCTCCAGACTCGCATTCGTTTGCCCGACTTGGCCGCCCAACAACCAGCGTTTGCGAACGTAGTTGCAGCACTGGATGCGAGCCGCAACACTCTCAATGCTGTCACCATTCTTCGCGACAATCTTTCCAAACAACCAAGTATAGATGCCAAAATTATGGAGCAGGCCAATGCGGCCGTGGCCAGTGCCACTGAAAGTGTGCAGCAAACGGATGCAGCGGCCATGGCGGTGGCGCAACAAGCGTTGAAGCGTTTGGAGCAAGAGGGATACTTCGGTTCGTCAAGTTCCGATTTCTTTCTCAATTTGCTAATTTGGACGTGCATCACCATTGCCACTCCTGAATGTCTAGCTGCCTATTGTTTTGAAAGTGAACCTGACAAGGTGCAAGCTTTGCTCGACTTGTTTCGGGCGCCGCATCGATTGATGGAATTCATGCAGTTTGGTTCTCCATCGCATAATCGCTTTGGACAAGCTCTTGAAATATATACCATGCTTTGCAGTGCGGCTGCCACGGAATGTAGTGACGACGACAAAGTCTTGCGGCGCCTCGCGCTGGCTGTCGCCCTCGAGTTGGCGGCGCCGGAGGACAAAATGGTGCTTCATCCGACACGCACCATTGATCCGCTGCAACGCTTCCAGCACTATCAGCAAGCCTATCTAACAGGCCAATTGGATCCTGATTTTGGCAATTTGACTGTCTGGGAGCTTCGCATGGTCATTGACAGTGACGCGACGGAAGATGAGCTTGGCTGGGGCCGCGCCAGCGCCAAGAACCATCGACCCGATTTGGTGCTCATGGAAAATGCGCAATGGAAGTACTGTCGCATCGTTCGCACCGACGTTGGCTATCGCGATCCAGACTTTTACAAAGAGCCGCGGAGCTACGATCAAATACTGGATGGTGGCGGCAAGTGCGGACCGCGCGCGTGGTATGGAAGGTTCGTCTGCAAGGCGTTTGGTTGTCCCACGTGGGGCGTGACGCAGCCGGGGCATGCCGCCATGTCGAGATGGACACGAAACGGATGGGTCATTTGTTTGGGCGCGGGATTTGACGTGAGCTTTTGGTTGGATCGCTGCGGAAATGACTTTTTGCTCGAGACGAAAGCAAGAAGCGCGATTGGTAATGACGCAAAATACATGACACAAGTTAATGTCTTGGAATGGGCGGCGCTCTGTGTTGACGAGAAGCCCGGGTTGGATCATTTGCGCAGGACGGGAGAAACGGACGCCAAGTACCTTTGGACCGCTCTGAGCTTCTATCAGCGTCGAATTTGGGCCGCCAAGGGAACTGTCGCGTCCCATCAAGGTTCTACAGTTTACGACCCTCGCAACCAACTTTGCCAGCTCAAAGAAGTTTCGTTGGCATCGCAGCAAATTAGTGTAACGTCAAGTGAGCATGGTGACTCCATTGTGATTCCAGCAGAGTCATTCAGCGAACATTCCGGTGGTGACAGTCTCGTCATGAAGAGCTTTCTTGGTGGGCTCCAATTGTGGCTTGGTCCATCGGCAGAAGTTTCGTATCTCCTTGACAAGTCCATGGTAAATAGTGTGCCAACTTGCTACAAAGTGACTTTGTACATGAACACGATTCACCGAGGCGAATTGCCGCTAATTTTGACAGTGACCGAATCTGGCAACGAGGACGCTCCAACGATGGTATACCAGATTCCATTGGGCTACACGATGGGTCTGTGGGAAGCAACAGAGCCAGTGGAAATTGAACTTGGTGGGCCAGATATTGACAGCGTAGAGCTGTCGTTGGCCCGTCAGACTAATCAGTTTGGCGTTGCAATCAAACGCATCACATTGGTGCCGGTCGAAAAGTAGTCGCCGTCATGCTTTGTACTTTACAGGTACATGAGTAATTAGTGACTCTGCGCAACACTATGATGAGTTTTCGTAATTATGTAAATGTTTTCCTAAACTGCTACAGCATGCTAAGCTAAGCATACGCTCATGTCCTCCTTCCGCGCAACGTGTTATCGGTAGGCATACCAACCAGCCGCTTACGTCTCATCCATGCCATCCTCAACGTACTTCAAGATGTTCTTCATAAAGCGCTCCACGACGCGAGTTTGGTTGACAACGTCCTTTCGATCCATTTTAGCAATTGGCTTCTCGGACAACTCCGAAAGATTCTCGGTAAAGCGCTCGAGCATTTCTTGATGATGCTCGAATCGATCGCGCTGCATCGTGATGCCAGTGTCAAAGTAGTATCCAAAAACATAGGTATATTTGAGAACGCGGCGGCACTCCACCAAAAGCTCATTGGCGGTTCGAAGAAACTCGACATCCGACCACGTTGCATCCTCTGATGATTCTTGCAGCTGCACCATCTTTTGCTCCGTCTCCTTGAGCTGCTTGCTCGCAAACTTTTCGGCCTCCTGGTGCGCATGGAAGCGTCGGTAAAAGTGTAAATATCGATCAAGCTCCTTCTTGGCCTTGGCGCTGTCAGATTGGTCGTTTCCACCCTCCTCAGTGCCATCGTCATAGCGAGAGCACTTGTAGTAGCCGCCGGTGTTCGATCCATGGTTCTTCCAATTGCCCATGCAAATCCAGCAAAACTCAAATTTACATTTTTGGCACGTCATGTGATTGCATCCCTGATTCTTTTCAATGCGCGAAACACAATTCGGGCAGCTCTTGGTGTTGGCAATGATCCAATTAGCCGTCTCCGACTCGTTGCGACACTTTTCGTTCCACAAGGCCAAATTCTTGCAATTGACTGGTGCGTGCGGTTCCTCTCCGCAGAGCAAGCAAAAGGATGTCGTGCAAGCATTGCAAGTCGCAACGTGTCCCTCCGATTCCAAGACAGCCGTCGACATGGCGCAGGCGACGCGGTCACATCCTACTCCTGGACACCAGCGCGTCAATACATTGGATTCAACAAAGCTTCGAAGCTGAAACTCCCGATACTTGGCAAGCAAGGGTAGGTCGTTTTCATCACCCAATGCCTTGCTCATTTCCTCCTCCGTGACAGCCTCCGTACACTCAGCTTGCGGACAAGTCGCCGACACGCATGACCCCTCATTAATGGCATTGACGCAAAAATTCTTCCAACAATCCAAACAAAAAGCATGACCGCAGGGCATGGCAAGCTTTACATCCGTCTCGTCGTAGCAAATGGGGCAGGTATCATCCGCGGCAGCTGCTGCAACCTTTTTGACAGGCGGACCATTGCAGCGATAGTAAACTCCATTTTGCTTCAAAATCTTTTCAGCATCTCCCATGTAATCCTCCAGCAAGGCTTCCTTGGACCAATTGTACTGCCGCAACAAGACTCCAGCCGCCGACGCTGACACTCCCAAGACTTCGCAAACGTCCGCAATGCGGCGATGCATTTCGGGCCGCAAATCGTCCGCGCTCATGATGCGAATGCCAGATTTGACCGGAGTCATGCAGGCGGCGGACATGGAGTCTATAAGAAAACGAGGTGATTAACAATAGAAATTAATGAGCAATGTATTTGCCGTGGAGATTAAAATGCAGCGCATAATTCAATCACAGCAAATAAATTCTCGTACCGTACTTACGCTTGGAGTGCTTGGTCGGCGCCGCGTTTGGATTCTCTGCCTTCCAGTCCATGTTTGACTCATCGTCAATCTGGTAGCCGTCCTCCTCGGAGGAATAGTCGTACTCGTCGTCATCGGCTTCGCTCATGATTGCAGTGGTGGCGTGGTGCGGTAGCGTGGTGCGGAAATATAATATATTGTCAGGTTTATACGCTGCTTGCTTCGGCGCGCGTTTATCTCTGTCCCAATAATACCAAAGAGTATTCGCAATCAAGAAAACAAGCAAGAGCTAGTAATAGTTTTGAACAATAGGGAAGCGTGAATTCGATCGAGGGATCTTGATGCGGCTTTGTTGTGACGACGACCCCTTCCATGGCGCTCGTGATGCATGTTTGCAGCTGCCGGGTTTCCGCGACGCTGACTCACGGTGCGACATTTTTTTCATGAACGTATTTGATGAAGTTGAAGTTGGATGGTTTTGACGCCAGGGGCAATTGCTAGGGCGAAGAGTCTCAACAATCGCCTTTGCAAGGGAACTGCTACTCGTATCTTACTCGAGCTGGATGGCGGCCTGAGCTAGCCAAGTTCATTGCTTGCATAGTGTACTGATGCATACTTCCCTTTCGCTCAACTTGACGCAGCAACGATGTGCATGATGGCTTACTCGCATCGAGTCATGGGGAGACATCTCGCTACAAATTGGCACATGCCATTGCCCAATGGGTATACTAGCTAGCGATCTGCGGATCTAGATAAGAAGAGCTCCTAGGTGTACGAATTAAAAAAGTCTTTGCCTAGTCATCATCATCGTCGTCTTCGTCATCTTCCTCAATTAACTCCTCGTCACTACTTTCCTCCTCAATCGTTTCCGATTCATCCTCACTTTCCCGAAACTCTGCCACGGAACTTTCATCATCACTCATGTCTGATCCTTCCTCATGCAGAGCACCATTCTCCATCATTTGTTGCTGCTCCCGTAGTTTGGCCAAGTCTGTAATTTTGGAGTGCGTTCTTACTGGAGGTGCTGGTCCACCGTTTCCGTTATTAAGTCGTCCAGCCAACTGCTGCTGCCTCCAGGCGGCCATTTCCGACATGCCGTCGCCGGTATGTGTGCGCGAGAGTGGTCCTCGAGACGATAGTTCGCCCATGCCGCTCATGCGGCGAATGGGAGGTGCCTTTCGACCAGGCGCGGCGGCGGATAGTGTGCGCGACGGCGCCTGTCGACGAGTCGATGAAGATGATGCGAGAGCGCCTGACAATGTTCGTGGTGGAGCTCTTCGACCGAGGACAGCGGCGGATGCGGCTCGTGGTGGAGCTTGGCGACGAGGAGATCGTCGTGGACTGTCAATGTCAGTGACAGTGCTGGGTGCAAGTGGATGCAACACGGATGAAGCTTGCGAGGCGGTAGAGGATTGTGATGCGGCATCGTCGACGTTGCGTGGTGGTCGAATGGGAGGCATTTCATCCGTAGATTTTGACCGAGTCAAGCGACGTATTGGAGGATCTTCCATATTGTCAAATGTCCATTTGATTTACGTAGTCGTTGTTCATGGATTTGTTTCGGACGTCGCAGATGAAGTTGCCGCTGGTTGGCAAGCAACGCTATTGACAAACGAACGAGGGAAACCTGCTGATTCTCGGGTCATTATTCTGAAACCGCTACGACATTTTGGGTCACACATTTACGTCTGGATGTCAACCGGAAATGACGTCACGCAGAGCGACATGCCATGCGGCACCATGCGGCCATGGAGGATCGCCCGACATTTTTGCCTGCGTTCAAAGCAATCACTGACGTAAAAGACAGCTTTGAAAGTCTTGTAGCTGCTATTAACATTCATAATACTTATAAGAATGGAAGGAAACAGCTCAATCGATGACAATCTACAGCCATCGATGCATGCCACTCCATCCTTGTCGTTGCAAGACACAAATGCCTCTATAGCTGCAACCCTGCAAGCTGACTCTGTCCTTGAATCGATTGGCGGCGAGTCTCATTTGGATGGATTCAATCTACTTGGCGTCATTGCCAATCCTCGCGGACTTTCGTTAACGTCAAGTTTTCACGGACGCTACAATGGCACGTCAGGGACGACGGGTAGTCAGTCACAGTCAGCAGCAGCATCAACTACTGAAGCGAATGGCATGTTTTCGTCCACCTACCAATCCATTGAATCCACCATTTCGCAAGCAACGGAACAAATGGAGTATATGAATTCTGTGTTGGAAGACTGGAGTCGACAAATACTGGAAGAGTCTTACTACAATCAGAGCGATTACGATTACCAACCCGAGTCGCAGCTGGAGGAACTGCCGCGTGAGTTACAAAATTTGAGTCTGACCAGTGTCAATAGCTATTTGCAATCGTCGGGAGATGCGGCAGAGTCCTTTCGAAATCGAACCATGCAGCAGCAGCAATCCATGGATCGAAGTATTCGCACCATGAGCAGCAGCAGCGAGCACAGCAACGTTTCGTTGCCGCAGACGGATGACATTCCGTCCGTCTTTTTTCAAATGGACTTTGACTTGACCGAGCCAGATACGTTTCGGGAGCTACTGCTCATTGATGATGACAACGATGACCAGCAGCAGCATAATGCTTCCATGCCGACCATTTCCTCGTCGGACCTTTCGGAAGACTCGGGCACCTTTGACGTTCAAGGCAGTTCCATTCACGACTGGTTTCTGCTGCAACCACCGGAAGCCTTTACCAGCTTTCTCGACAAGGTGGAGCTATCCTTGCTGCATCAAGTGCGAGCCAAGAGTGGGGCCTTTTTCGAGGAAAGTCTCCGGTTTGCCCAGTTGCAGGAAGGAATTCAAGTACTCATGAAGCAGGTGGATGATTTGAAGCATACGACGTTGCATCTTCAGCAAGACTTGTTGGAACCAATGGAGATTGTTCCCGTGGCTGATACGCAGCGGACTGACTTGCAGCGGTTACTACTGATACTTGATCGAGCGAACGAACTGCTACGCTGCAAAAGTAGTATAGGAGGATTCTTGTCAGCGCAGGATGACTCCACTGCGATTGAACAAATACAATACGCGAGAAGGTTATTGGCGGGTCAAGGTGGTGACGATGGAGATGAAGTCATCGAGTTGCATCGTCTGCAGGCGCTCAAGTCTGTGGAGAGCCAACTCGATCAGTTCGAGCAGCTAGTCACAACCAATCTGCGAGACGAGTTGGTGGAAATATTTCTCGACTGGAACACCAACTCGAGCAGTGTTCCAAGCATGTATAATCTTCACAATGGTGGCTCGCCGAGTAAATCGTCACAGCAACAAGTGCAGCAGCGTGTTCGAGAAATTGTCACGTCGTTGGAAAAATGTAATGGCTTGCCGCAACTTCGCGCATCGTACGCGAGTCGACTAGAAGATATCATTCGCATGACGGTGCGGACGACGGTGGGTGAATTCGCAGCGGAATCGGATGGGTCATCGTCAGTTGGAGCGACTGGCATGAGTCTGGAGCGATTCTTGGATTGCTTGGACATGTTATTTGAATCAATATTGACGCTGCTCAACGCTGCTAGCGGGGTGAATGATTTTTGTATGACCGAAGGCTACATATTTGCTGAGAGTGAAAATAAAAGCAACGACAATGGCAAAACTATCGACACCTCGGCTGTGCCGTCGGGTCCGATGGTACCTGTACTTGCATCAGCGGCGGAGCTGGCGAGCAAATCCATATCCGAATTAGTGCGCATGAGAAAGGAAGCTCATTCACTCGTGTCTCTTGACGAGATGAAGAAAATATGGGACAAATGTATGAGCTTTGCAGCACAGACAGAAGCAATTGGTGGACATTCTGCATCAAACCTCCGGAGCACCCTTCTCGCTCAAGCAAAGGCATTTGTCGAACGTAAGCACGAGAGCAACATGTCCGCACTGGTCGCCGCGCTTGATTCGGAACGATGGACGCAATGGGAAGTCAAGCACGAGCGACAAATTGCTATTAATCGTTTGTGTCAAGGGCGGTCGGTCATCATGTCGACAGCGGACGAGGAGGCTGCGAGAGAAAATACGAGCAAGAGCCCACTAGTCGAAGTCGAAGGAAGATCATACAAAGTCGTCTGGTCATGTCTCCTGCTGGTTGAAATGACAATCAACAATATTGCTGCAGCTACTTACTTTCCTTCACTTTCGTCAAACATAGTTGCCAAAGTTTCGGAGCTTTTGCGCTTGTTCAACTCGCGATCGACCCAGTTGGTGCTCGGCGCCGGAGCGATTCATTCGGCCGCGAGGTTAAAATCGATTAATGCAAAGCATCTCTCCATGGTTACCCAATGTCTTGGTATGACTATTGCTTTAATTCCCCGCATTCGCTCCGCACTGATGACCCACCTTCCGACAAAGCAGCACATGCTACTGACGAGTTTCGACCAGATAAGGAAGGAGTACGCGGATCATAACGAGAAGGTTTTAAACAAGTTTGTCACGATTATTGGCGGAATTGTAGAGCACGGACTTGCACCGAAGATACCAGGAACTGACTTCGATGCGAAATCGCAACTGAGCAGTGTTAATGCGGATGGATCGATACTCTGCTGCGTCTTTTTTGAAGGCGTGTCGACGAATGCTCGCAAAATGCACCAAGTCCTGGCGTCGCTGCTACCTCATGATCATCTACAAGACGTCTTTTCCCGCATATTTTCCTTCCTCGATCAGAAGATTCCTTCGCTCTTCATCTCCATGTCCGAAGCGTTAACTTCCGACAAGAATGGCAGTACGCAGCGAAGCGCTCCCGCATTTAGATTTCCCAATACGGACGGAGGAAAGAAGCAAATGCTTCTTGAGGCTGAAGTCATGACGAAAAATTTGAATGCATTACCTGGTGTGTTTCCTTGGGATTTTACTATCGTCTCAGTGCTTGGGAAACATATGATGTACGAGCTGTATTTAAACACATCACTACCCCCTCTGCATAACAAGGGCGAAGAACAAAATGACGTGACTGGCGTGGAGGTCAATGGGCCTACTCCAGCGAGCGCTGAAGCCGAACCGCTATTGACGGCTGGTTTTTCGCGTGATCAGATTGATATAAAAGGAAACGGGCTAGTCATTGCCGAAGACGTGCAAGTGAGCGAGGCGTTATTAGCGACTGGTGACATTTCGCACGATGAACTTGTTGCGAAGGACGAAGAGCTGGCTAGGCCTGAAGCAGCAGTTGACGACGGTGAACCTCCTGTAATGGAAGCGAGTCTCTCACCGCAAGTTGGGCTAGTCATTGCCGAAGCCGCGCAAGTGGGCGAGGCATCACCAGCGAATGGTGATATTTCGCACGATGAAGTTGTTACGAAGGACGAGGAGCTGGTTAGGCCTGAAGCAGCAGTTGTCGACGATAAGCCTTTAGTAATGGAAGTGGGTCTCTCACCGCAAGTTGGACAAGCCATGACTAATAATGATGATGGGGATACCGAATACACTGTAGCAGCAGTAAACAAGGAAGAACATGCGAATGGAGAAGAATTACTCGTAGGACACGAGAACGGAGCGCCTATATTGCATGCACTACCTGATGTTGCTGAGTCATCGCCTGAATGAGTTCAGCATCGCTGCTACCTGTAAATTGTGTATATATTTGCTAATAATAGATGAACCTTTGATAAAATCATTTTACTTGTTATTAGTTTGGTTTATTTAGCGTTTATATAGAGAAAATGGGGAAAGCGATGATGTCTTTATCAATCGGTCACCGATGGACGTGTGCAAAGATTTAGACCTCTGCCGTTCGGTGGACGCTTTGGGCGGTTGAGTAATCAAGCTCTGCCTCCGCAGTACTTGTCGCTAGAGCCTGGTCTTCTTCCAGTAGCTTGCGCTGGGCGTACTTTTCGCGAGCCAGCTGCGCGGCCTCTGTCTTTTGAAAGTCAATCAGTTGACGCAGAGGCACGCGAATAGTGTCGGTTGCTTCTCGCTTCTCAATGTCCCCACTCTTCCAATTTTCCTTGAGTTGCTCCATGGCTTGTCGAGCAAGCATCTTTGTTGCTGCATTCGGTACGACATCAGTGTACTCATCCGCTTGGGCAGCTTCTTCGTCGACAAGCTGCCTGTCAACATCCGCCACCATCTCCGCAGCCAATTTACTGGCTAGCATTGAGCTCTCCAGTTTACCATCCAGGCAGGCGGCGATAGCCGTGTTGTATGTAATAACATTAGGAAACACCTTTCTCGCTCGCATTCGCTTTATCCATTCGTACGCAAGCTGCGGTTGCTTGACTTCACCGCTCACACATGCGGCGATAGCGGTTGTGTACGAGACAACTGATGGTTCAATTTTCGACTGGAGCATCCCAATGATGATTCCTTCACAAGCAGCGTAGTTGCCACTTTTTGCCAGTCGCTTGAGCGCAATGTTGAATGTGATCAGATTGCCGTCTGTGTTATGCGTCTTCTTCATTGCATCAAGCACAAGCAGAGTCAAGTCTTGTTCTCCGCAAATTTCGCAAGTGTTAATGACAGAGTTGAAGACTGATAGCGGCGGCTTATCTGCCTTGTTGTCCTCCGAAAGCGTTATCCAGTCCATTAGCAAGGCTGTTGATTTCTTACTTTTCTCCGCCTTGGCACAACAGGTGACCACGTTGCGCCAAATCCAGTTGGACGGCCGGAGCCCTCTCTCCAGCATGAGCTCCAACAATCGCACAGCAAGTTTCCATTGAGAACCATCTTCAACAGCTTGTACAATGGCTCGCTTGTGTATACGAGTGCAAGCTCGTTGCGCGTCCGACGAATGAAGTGCCACCAAAACATCTCCCTTGTCAGGCTCGCAGTCTTGCGCCTTGCTCGCCGCTGTCAATAGGCGAAGACCAAGCGCCGCATTCCCTAGTCGCTCCGCCGCAATCACGCCGCTGGCAAGAATGGATCGCCCATCCTCCGACGAAGCAATGTCATCAAGGTTGTATCCAGCCGCCTTGGTATACGCTAACAGCGACATTACTTGATCCGCCTTTTCCGTCGTCGTGACTGGGATGCAGGCATTGGCCACGGCTGCAAACGTGTTTAGCGGCGGTGTTTCGGTACGGTCCGCCACCACGTTGCGCAGTAGCTCCATGGCATGATCAATCGAACCCTCCTTGGCAAGCGCCGTCACGATCCGTTCGTACGTTTCCAGTTTAATATTAGTCTTGGCCTCCTTTAGAGCGCCAAGCATGGCCAAGGCTGTATCAAGTCCACCGAAACCTTGATGCGTCGAATCCGTTCCCGTCATGCCAATGGAATTTTGTATGCAGTAGTTACCTTCCTTTTCGGGAATGGAGTAGCCGGCTTCCACCATTTGCTCCAATATTTTGCGCGCCGGCTCGCTGGCCCGCGCTCCCTGCATGCGGTTCGCCATGCAAGCCTCCAGCACGAGCAAGTAGACGGACTCGTCAATGGTTGTTTCCTTATAGCGACGCGTCATTTGCTTCAGTTTGCGCGTCGCCGTCTTCCAGTGTTTCTGGGTGGCACTGGTTTCAATTTCCTCAATGAGATACTTGATTTCGCGGTCAGGTTTGGAATCGTCGGTGAACGTGACTTTCATGTCAGTAAACTGCTCTAGCTGTTATCAATAATGGAAACAGATTAGCAGGAATGAGTTGTTGGCACTTGTGATGAAACAGGTAATTTCTCCAGCATACACACGCATCATCACGATCAACGTACCGATATACATTCCTCCTCTCCCTTGGCGCTCACGACGCACTCCAAGTCGTTGCTGCTGCTCAGCATGTGCTGTCGTAATCGTTCGCGCAGCGTCGAAGTGGTGCCGTCCATGGGCAAGTTTCGCTTGAGCAGCTCGGCGTGCAGCTCCCGAAACCGCAGCTTGGAGATCAAGTCGCGGGTCAATTGCTCGCGCATTGTGTTGGTGGTGATGTCGTCGTTTTCATCGTTGTTTTCGTCATTTGTTAATGATACTGTAGTTGTTGCTGCTTCGGTCGAGCCAGGTGCTTCAAAGCTCAGTGCTTCGGAGGAGCTAAAGGTAGCCACCGTGACTCGACGTTTGTTCGAGTGAAGAGCACGGCTAGTTGGAGACCAAGCACTTGATGTCTGCAGAGATTGTATCAGCAGCAAGCATGCTAGTTGTTTCCAATTGTTGAGCGGAATCATGATGAATTGTGTATATAATCGTCGGCAGCAGATGCTTCTGTGTCTGTTCTAGGATCTGCGTTTCAAAAAGTGAAATGAAATGCGAAGACTCGAGATTAAAAATCAAGGCTTACGTAGCCTGGTAGTAAGCGAAAATTCGACTCAGTTCAAAGTGCTTGTGCATATGCTCACTCAAAATCCTTGCCTAAACAGACGGAATGATGCTGCATGGAACAGCGCAGGTCATCGCTGACTCGCATTTCGCGCCCATCATCATGGCGCGAGCAATGACGTTGCCCCAAATTCTTTGAAAATGTCGCAACGGTTCTGTCACGCCTTCTCTGATTCATCACGCGATCATGACGAGCATCTCATCTGCGACTCTGTGCATATTACCATCATCATTACCTGTCTCCTACACTACAAACTTATTTATCAAGATGAATTACAGACAATCCGCGTTTCTGGTCTGGTTGCTGGCTGCTTCAGTCAGTGCCTTTACCGTTCAGCATCCCATTGTTCAGACGTCATTAAGAGCATCACCAAACGCTCCGTCTACTACCCTCTATGCCAAGGGCTTTGGCAGCGACAGCTCCAGCAAGTCATCAGAATCATCCTCTAGCAGCACGAAAAATGCTAATAGCAACGGCGCTCAATTAAACTGGTGTCCCACCCTGGCCAAAGTATCCGATCTGCCGCAAACCGACGGCTCCATGAGCATCATTGACACGAACTTGACTACGCTCAAGAATGGCGCCACCAATCCCACGGGCGCCGTTTCCGTGGCGCGCATTCAAAACAACGTTTACTGCTACGGCGTCAATTGTCCGCAGTGCAAGATTCCACTCACCAAGGCCATGCTGCTGAGTGCATCTACAAGCAGCAATGCGCCCCGACTGGCCTGCACCTTTTGCAAGTCCACCTACAATCTAAACACTGGCGCCAAGGTGGAAACGGCAAAGGAAGTGTCCGGAGGAATAATTTCCGGCATTGTCAAGAGCGTCTTTGCGGCGCAGGACGGAGGGCCATTGCCAATCTACAAGCTGGGAGAAAAGAATGGCAAGGTGCTGATTGCGCTTGATTAAAAGTGGTGTTTATGCTAACGAGACATGTTACACGTACTTGTACTTATTAATGAATAGCTACGTATTATCAATCTTGCTTTAACGACAAGATTATAGGCTTGATCCAATAGTTACCAGCAGGAGCCGAATAGGCATAAAAATGAAACAATACTTTGATGCGTTTACTCTGAACTAGGAGCTGGTGGAGGAGGCACCTTGGATGCATCAATTGGACTCAATAGCGTGTTGATCCAGTTTCCGACTGAGATTCCTGAGGGTCTTGGTCCATTCTTCTTAGCCGTCTCTACTGGATCATCAGGATAGATTTTCAAATTATAACCAAATTCCAGAAACTCATCTCCCTTCAACTGCGGATACACACGACTAATCGCAGCCTTGAGTCCTTGCTCATTCGCAAAAATGGCATCCGACACTTGGGCCGCTCGCGGCACGGCAATGGCGCCGCACGGCATCCATCCCTTGTCGCCAGCTTCGCCACCCGATCCAAACTGTCGCACCCATACGTTGTACTCTTGTCCACCCTGCGAGGCAATTTCGTCATACTTGCTGCTTTCCTTCTCGCGCTTGATTTGGCCGTCGGATTTTTCGCGACGAGTCTTGCTTGATCCGAAACCCTTGGGTGTGGATGAATGAAGAAGAGTCGATGATGATGTTGATACAACTTGACGTGAGCGAGTGAGACTACCGGTAGTGGTAAAAGCACATGCCGAGGACGACAGCAGAGCGATAGTTAGGCTATAAAGGTATTTCATGGTCGGGCAGGTATTTGGCGGTCAGTAATGTTCTTGATATGGTGCGCAGGATGATGGATGATGAATCAGAGAGGGCTGACCATCACATCGCGTTGTTCGTCATCGCGCGGGCGCTTCGTGGTTTCGATGTCGTGGAAAACGTCATAGTGTCACAGTAAGTACTAGTACGATATATTCGCCAAAAGGACAAACTTGAGCACCCGCGTGCGCTATGAACCGGCATGCATCGTAACATAAGTGGTCTGGAAATACAAAGTTGCTTACGAATACATTAAATGTAGGCCTGTCAATCGCGCGATGTGGATCAAGACACAATTTCGAAGGAGGAGGAGCACTGGAGGAGCAGAGTTTACGGCTACTTGGAAACACTCCTGGGATGACATTGCTGGGTCAACTTGGGCGATCAAGCAATACTCTGGCAACAGGCGCTATCGAGCAATCGTCGGAGCAAAGCTCGGGTCATATTTTTGATCTAGGTCGAAGACGGTCGAAGTGACGGTGCTTGCTGTGCAATGCCGTGCTATACGAGATCAAGGCACGAAATAGTGCGTTTCAACTAATGCCAGCACAAACGTTTGTCAAAGTACGACACACAAATCCTTTTGACAAGGCAAATTTATTGTCGCCATCACTTGTCAAGGCCATTTTAAAACCTCAAGTACCGTATATGGCGCACCTACTTCAAGATGCAATCACCGAGCTCACAGGGAATGGATCGCGCTTGCTCAGCACTAGCACACGCTTGGTATGACTCAAGTAGCCTCGTACGTAGCCACGGAAAATGAGATTGGCCAAAATGCATTCCACTTCATCCAAATCAATTGGCATTCCCAGCCATCGGAACGTATCCGAGACTTGAATCAGGGAGATCTGGTGGCGCTCGAGTATGACATGTATTCGCTTGAACAAGTTGCGGTAGCACACCGTCTTGCACTTTTCGAGCAGCAGATACGTCCCTTGTCTGTGTTGTGCCCACAACAATGGAATTATGGTTAGAATGTCAAATCTCTTGTGTACCTGCTAATGCATCACCGCTTGTTTGAGAAACAGGGACGTACCGGATGAAGATATGCTGAAATTGTAGCAAGCTGTCATGAAACGTGCGCAAGTTTCCGGTTCGAATTGCTTCGCTTACGGCCACAAACTCGACCAGTCCATACTTTTGCAGCACTGCTCATAACATTCAAAAGAATTTTGTGAGTCATTCAAAGTTGTCAAGACTCTCACCAGCCAAATATAGAAGAACTATCACTCACATGCTGCACTTGGCAGTCTACCTCGATACAACTTGACTGGCACCAAGTAGCGCAAAATCTTGCGCTTGTTGCGCATTCCAGCCTCACTTTTTGCATGACAGTTTCGAAGCGCACACTCCAAACTCGTCTCCGCCACAGCATACTGATCCTCGTACAAGCTCAAACGACCAGAGTAGTAGCGGTAAGTGACCATGGGTGCGCTCCGCAGACTGCCGTGCACGTGCAAGCCCTTGGACTCGACGGGCTTGACCAAGTTCTTGCACAGGCGGAGCGTGTTGAGTCGAAAGTATATTGAAAATAGTTCATTGACAATCACCAAGACGCCAACCTTTTTCGATCCTTCGGAACTATACACTGGCAAACTTGCTGCATCATTCTCGTTATCAGGCTCCGGAAGCGCCTTGCGATCGTTAAAGGTTCGACTAAAGGATTCCTGCAGTAGCGTGACAGCGTTTTGTAGTTTGGGTTGGTCGTTCGATTTTGTGGAGCAATCCGCTTGCATGGCGATGCGCTTCGTGTTGCGGCAAACCGCATGGAGCGCTGGAAGAAGAGTATTGCCAGGTGATGATGGCAATACTTGATTGAAGGCTGCGTGAAGAGACGCTTGGTGTTCGTAGCATTTGATTGCGTAGCCCTGGGTGAAAATAATCGAGGTGCAGATTGAGCTATGATAAAGGTGCATGTCAATAATGATAGGCAATGCAACCTTCTCCTTCTAGTACTTACTGCTTCTGCAGCCGCCCATGCGTTAATGAATGAAGTCAAAACTCCAGTCCAGTCCAAGCCATCAATTTGCAGACTCTGTTCCGACGCAAATTGAGGTTCGTGTGGTTGCTGCGAGGCGGCGACGTTTGGAAGCGACTTAAAAAGTTCCGCCAATGCAAATGGAGCAGACGACGGGACTGCCGCCTTAAAGGCCTTTTTCAAGGCTTTGTGATCGACCATGATTGTTTTGGGGTTGTCACTTTCATCGGCGACTACCGGTATATATCATGCGGTTGTTGCTCTGGTTCGACAAGAATCTAATCAAGTCTCACTGGCACTGAAGCTTTCATGGCCAGCTGTTTTGTCGGACAAGCGTTTTCACTGTAGCGTTCGATTCAATCGCTTGGCATTGTCACCTCAAAGGTTTGTCCTTATAGTCCCGCCATTGTAGCTTTGAAGCAACCGCTCATGCTGCAAACAATATTGGTGATTACAACCAAGATGATACATTGCCGCAAGTAGGCAGTCGCAATTCAGAAACGACTGCAGCGGAAGCAAACGACCCGCTCCGCACAACCGCGAAAGGAATCGCTAAAGGTTATCACAGTTCTGCTGTTGGAGTCTCAAATATACAGGCCAAAAAATCTGATGATAGCAAGTGGGCAAGTGATGTATTTGAGACGTATCTATCTTATGCATTATGTCACTGATTGAAATGAAAGTACTGTACGCTTTTCGTGTCACATTTTGTGAGTCGCTCAATCGGTCGGCGTTCATTGCCCCAGCTCGCTCGACGCGGCTTACTTGGCAGGTGCGTCTAAAGTGTAGAGCTTATCCGTGCATTATGTACGAGCATGAATCGTCGGTGCTTGCACATTCGTGGCAGCAACCATGGACTTGGGCGAGCAATTACAACTTGTCGCGAACAGCGGCATCATTCACATCAGTCTCCTGCAACAAACATTGAGAATATCTTGCTCCGAGGCTGTGGTATGCATTGTAGATTGCTTGATTGGGAGATAGGTTTATAGTCGAATTGTCACCGCGGACTCGTTCCGTTGAGTCGTCATACTCATTTACGAGTAGGTCCAATGCCAGCCGCATAATTTCATGTCGCGCCGTTGCCGCAAACATGCTCGAGGAGAAATCCTGCAGATTGTAATTTCGAATCGCCACAAATGTGCAATTGTGTAACGACGAGCCATTGGGCACTTGCATTGGCGGAGCGTCTGGGTCCACTGCGTACCCTCCAGTCGCATACAAGGCCGCCAGCCGACAAAGCGCAGCCTTGCCGGCATTGTCCGTAAGTAACGTATAGTATGAGTCCAGTCTTGGTTCTGCCTCGTGGATGATGCGTAAGCAGTCCGTCTCGTTGAGCACGTTGTGCAGTTCTGCCGTCTGTGGATGTTTCGAGTCGACTTGCAATGCCTCATTAAACATGGACAATCCTCTATCAGCAAAACGACTCTTGACAATAATTGCTTCATTGTCGTCTCGTTGCAAGTTGATTGAATAAAGAATGTTTGGAATGAAAGCTGGCGACGAGTCGTTTGGGATGTCATTGAAAGTGGAGTGGTCGGACGCATTGTTGCCAGTCTCGCCGCCGCCTTGGACTATCGGCTGACGAAGAGGCGGAGGTCGCCGAAGATATTTTCTAGTATTTGTCTCATTGACTCTCGATTCTTGATTCGAAAAGACGACTCGTATTTGCTCATCTCGTGCAGATTGATGGAAAGGCATGTGGCGTCGATCCGTTGAAACCGTCGGGTGCAGGTGGAGCAAGTGACGAGACTCGCCTCGCATTGAGCGTCGATTTTTGTGCAGCAAGGTGAATTGTATCAAGAGACAGCAAAGGACCGCTGCCCACAGAATGGCAGTCATGGTGAAACGATTCCAAAGAGTTGTGTGTCGTGGTTTGGTGGACCATCCAGTAATTTTCAAAAACGGCGATCATTGCAAGGCTCGGCTGGCGTGATCTGCATGTCGTAGCAGTGATGCTGTGACATATTAGCTATGACGATCAGATATTTGAGCCGGTGCAGATACAGATAGCACTGATAAGCAACTGTATCTATAATTGAATTAATAGAAATTTTGGGTTGGGTAGAAGAAATCTAGCTAAACATTCCTACATTCAAATTTGGCTGCAACTCGTCGCAAAAGTATGGTACCGTCACACCTAACAGTTAACAGTACGCTACGAGTGTTTACGCTCCATACATCCAGTTATACAAGGCAAATGCGGGCATATAGATGCATATGATACTCGGTCTACTTTTCTTTGTTTACTATGCAGGGAGCAACTCGTCTTGCTCCAGATCAACTCGATTTAACTCAAACTCGCTCGTACCAATCTCTTTACTTCGCCATGTCAACATCATCCGCCATCGTCATCATTGCCATCATCCTCCGCAACATGCACCACCTCGTCCGCCTCGCTGTCGTTTCCTCCCAGCACTCGCTCGACCCGTCCCGACATTACGTCGACAGCTTCTCCCAATGACACGAGAAATTCAGGCATATCGTGAAAACTATTGCCCATGTCAAAGCTTTCACTGATCGATATACAGCCAATATGGTCGAAGTTGGAGGATGCATCGCCTGTAGAGTTGGGCGACTCGCGGTCGCGTAGGCGCGCTTAACCCAAGTTGCGATGAACGAGACCGAGCGGCGCCGACGCAATCTCAATCTCTGGAACGACGCGATGCGCATATTCTGACGCATTTTGAATGGCTTCATGTACCGATATAAAGTTGGCTTTATTACATTTGTCTGCAAATGAAACCAAGCTTTCCAAAATGTCATCAACCAAGGGTTCGCGTGCTCCATCCATTATCAATCGAGTCAAGCTCAAGCGCCGCAAAGTATCAGCAACCAGTGTTTCGCATTCGTCAGTTCCAAAAAGGCGCACAATCTCTTGCTGCGCTGGGCCTTCGTCAATAATGCAATTCATATAGTCGCTAATGAGAAACCAAATTTTGAGTCGCTTTCGAAAAGGTACAGCCCCAGCCACAAGATGCAGGAAACCATCGATTGATTCTGAAAGGTAATAATTTATATGACATTGTTAGAATATATGGAATCGAATGTACTTCCCTTGCTGTGAGGTATGACATCAACTTTTTGAACGGGCATCGGTAAATATATCGTCCGAATCTTCGGTTACTCTCTCTACTTTCCATGATGCATGCGGATGCTCCTGCCGTCCCCGTGTCCTTTGGGACTTACCATCCATGTTTGTACTCTTCAATATTGCAAGGTGATGCAAGAGAGTGAGAGTGAGAGGAGAGCATGCAATGCAATGCAATGCTGCGACGGTGGAAGAATGACGGGCGCGGCAGACACGAAAATTCCGCATGTGACGTCATCACTGGCGACTGACAAAATCCAGTCAAGAATCAACTTACGCGTTGAACCGCCTTGACGGTCGGTGGCGAAATGCACAAAAGGCCATTGACACAGGTCAATTTATTTTCGTTCTTATCAAGCAGATATGCTAATTGTCGCTTATTGCTTGTTTGCAATGGCTTGCGCGGCCGGTTAAGTGACCGTGGAACAATGCGTGTTGACGAAGGCGGTCTTGGAGGCAGCAGCTTCTTTTTCAAAGAATTTGCATTTGTTGCAGATGCCATTTTGCTACTTGTAATAGCTAAGTGTGTGATATATAGGCGCAATGTCTGGAGGATATTAGTCTTTCTCGCAGATCAAGCTGCAGTACGAGGAGACAGCAATGTTCGTGGATCAGTTGTGAAGGGAAGCGTTTCGTTGTTTGCGATGCATTCGACCGCAAATTCCGCGAGCGTTTGGTCAAGTGTCGCAGCGATGATACGTCGTACCGGTATCACTTGTACTGCATTCCGAAACGCGAGAGCCACCGATTCACATTGTTTCTCGGCCATGATCAAAATCCATTCATCTGTGAGCATCATATTCTATAATTGAACTCAACAATATGACAATACCATTACAAGTGTCGAGTCAGCTGATCAGTGACAAGTCTACTTTGCGTCCGCTAACGACGCCAGAGCTTGGTGGCGTGGGATCCCGCTTCATCTTGTTGCCAACGACTCGTTCCATTACGGTGCTTTCCGAGCATTCAGGCCAGCGTGTGGCTATCATCTTGGCGAATGACTCCGGATTGCCTATTATTCAATGCATGACAATATTGTCGCGTCCGATTCAGTCTGGAGCAGCAGCAAGCGCTGTGAATGAAGCAATCAAAACTTCCATGCAGCAGCCGCGAAAGAATGCCATGAATGGAAATGCTGCTGCTACGGAGAATTGGCTACTTTTGGGATGCAGTGACGGAACCATTCGACGGGTGACATTATCGCTGGAAAGTTTAAAGGTCTCGTCAACGTCGGCTACTTGCTCCGGGTTGAAAGTTGCTGGACCTTGCTTGCTTCCCGAGCAAATTTACAAGGTTGCCAATGATGCAAAGATACTTTTGCTATCTGCAGTTCCTTTGTCAGCGACTGGTAGAAACAATTCTACAAATGACGATTCTTCTATTCACATCTTGATGCAGCGAAAGGACGACGTGAAACGAGTGCAATTGTGTAAACTTGCCGTTTCATTGCTCGATCATCTAGCAGTTGACGGAAATGCAACTGATCAAGTCATTGATATGGCAGAGTCTCTCGTATGCTTGGACGAATTTGAAAGGCTTGTTGAAACGGTTGCACCGGACGATTCGACTGACAGAAAGTCACACAAGAAGGACAAGAAGAGCAAGAAGAGCAAGAAATCTAAAAAGGAGAAGAAGCCGCGGCAAGATGTGGCCTTGGAAATCGTTTCGCGTGACGTTGTTCCGTTCGTCATGGCAGCTGCTCATGTTTCGGAATCTCTGCTGATTGTACTTGCCAGTCGTACGTGTCTGCATATTTACTGCGATGACCCAAGGGCAGCGATCATTGACGGGCAAACCAAATGCGTGGACATGGACCTTAACAAGGGACGCAACTCAATGACTGCCATGGCCATGTCGTCCACGCATGTTGCCGTTGGGTACAGGTCGGGCGAGATCCATTTGCTAGACAGTCTGCTGGTGTTGACGCAGAAGTATTTGGTTGGTGGTGGCGACAAGACGCATCATCCGTCGCAAACCGTATTGACTCGCAAGTTTCATTGGCATGCGCACCCCGTCGCCTGTTTGGAGTTCTCGAACAGCAACAATTTTCTGCTCAGTGGAGGTGAGGAGAGTGTCATGGTCACGTGGCAAGTGGCGGGAGGGACGGATCGGCCCACACAAGTCTTGCCGCGGGTTGCGCTCGGAGGCATTCACAACATTGTGGAAACAAACGGTCGAGCCGTCTTGGTTTGCACAGATAACTCGGTGCAATTACTACAACTTGTTGACCAATCTTGTATATGGAGGCATCAAGGGTTGGCCATGGCGCCAAATGGTGGCCCATTGAGTCGACCGTTTTTACGCCATGCGTCGATGGATGTATTTCAAATCGTCGGCCCATCACTGGCACCAGGATACATGCACTGGTACGATATTCGTCAGCAGCAAGTAGTCAAGAGTTTGGAAGTCGCATTGTTCAATCGCATCAGTCGAGCCGAACCCGGTGAAACACCAATGCCATCACCAATGATTACGCATACCGCCTATAGCAAAACGGGAGACGTGATGGTCACATGCGAGCGCGTTCCAACGGAAAATACCGCTATCGGTTACGTAGAAACAGTCGGTGGCGACGGGTTTACGGTGGGGTTCGTCACAACGCTTCGATTTTGGTCTGAGAATGCAAACGGAAATGGACAATCGTACGAATTGTCCGCCGCCATGGCATTTCCGCATGGCACCATCAATCGGGTTTCGTCCCTGTGCGTATCGAATGACGGCAAGTTTGTCTGCACATTGAGCAACGACGAAAATGCGTTTCGCATCTGGCATCAAGCTATGTCGGACGACGAAATGACTGGAACAAACCCTCGGGTTGAGTGGGCATGTCAGTATCGAGTTACCACTCCAGCCGGCTATGCTAATTCGCCAGTCAATATGCATGCCGTCGCGTTCTCATCGGACGCATCAGTTATCGCCATCGGATATGGTCGCAACATTGCATTGTGGGATCGCGAGGAAATGACTTTGCTGACTTCGGTGCCGCATTGTGCTGGCGATGACCAACATTCCATTGAGTTTGTCAAGATTCTTGACGCAAAGGCATCGTTGGACATGCTACTGACGGCAACGTCTAGTAGCGTATCCTTGCAGTCGGTCTTCGGTTCTAACGGACCGGTAAGATCGGAATGGATGTATAGCTTCCAGAAATCATCCAATGCGCTTGAAGTGACCAACGTGGAATATATTCGCGCTCATAATATGGTAGCAGTTTGTATGTTTGATGAGAATCAAAGACGTTCGCGGGTTCTATTAATTGATGTGGTGACTGGCGAAGGCTCAGTATTGGTCAATGACATAAACGGCAAAATTATTTCAATTGTGGCTAAGGAGCAACGCAGGTCGGGATCATCTTGGAATAAGTCGGCCGCAATGCAAAATACTCCTTTGTTATTTGGTCTCACTGTTGGTGGTGTGCTTGTAGCGCTAAATAGCGAATTGGATGGCATTGAACATGCAGGACTTATCGCGGATAGCTACACACCTAACACTGCCCCGACGATGCCTTTGCTTGCAACGTTTCGCGATCGGGCTGTTAAGAGGACCGCGAGCGTGGCTTTGGACATGTTAAGCATTAAGCCGAGCAAGCGAGTTAAGTCTGTAGCCGAAGATGATGAATCCGACGAAGCGACCTTGTTAAGTACATCCTACGCAAGATCATTTCTTGCTCGCCACTTGCAACGGTAAATTAGAATATCCAATAGATATGTAATTTTATAATCTTTAACCTTCTATACTTGCTGTACAAAACCTATTGCAAACTCGCCAAGCTGATCCAAACTATTTGTCGAGGGCAGCTCTTTCATAGATGAACTTCGAGGAAACGCACTGATTTGTTGAAGTAGATTGCACCTGTGACCGCACCCTGTCGGGCAAGCCCCGCGAACGGCTCTGTCCTGCTGCCCACCGAACCATTGCAAGGCGTGATCGAGATGCCCTCCATGACCTGAAAAAAAATAATTAGTTTGGGCTGGTATAAAAACCATAAAAGCAACACTTGAAGGGCACTTACCACATCCTGGACACCAAACATACATTCCCTTGACCGGCTCATGGCACAGGAAACACAAGCCCACACGTTTCCGACAACTGCGACAGACACGACGCACATTATCATCGTCACAACCCGCAACAAAAGTATCACTTGGCTGCAGCGGCTTGCCGCAGTTCGGGCATGATTCATGTATCGTTGTTGACTGCTGATTAAGCGCACCGATGAACGGATCATTGCAGCTCCGTATCAGATATGATGCATGGGAGAATAGACACATGTCTGAATAGCAATGAAGTGAGTCAGATATAATAATAGCGAAGGCGGGCGCTCATCTTCTCCGCCACTCACCTTTCAGCAGATCGATATAGCTTAAATACCATTCTCGCACAAGACTGATTGACAAACCAGGAAGGCGAACAGTCGACTCTGATGTGACGAGTTGAAGGAGCTCACACAAGGCGACGCAAGTTTGGACGTCTCCATCTTCGGCACGTTCCTCTAACAAACTCTTCAACGTTGGTAAAATAACAAATTCCATTACGTTGTTCGGCCCACATGTAGTCGAGTCAGGTAAAGAATCGTTTCCGCAACTATCCAACATAGATGCAACCATGCGCCACATATGCGCAAGATGTCCGCACTTTAAACTCTCAGCGACAAATCCATTATGCAAACAAAGGTCAACTCGAGTGTGAATCTTTTCATTGGGGTAAAGCACGTACCGACTGGCAAAACGTGAAAGATGAACTACCTCGGGAACCACTGTGATGATTTGCTTTTGCTCCTCGACCGGTTTGGATTCGTCATCCAAATTTCCTTGATCAACTATGTTAAATACCAATTCCAGCGGCGCTGATGGATAAACTTTGCGCGGAGTAATCAAGTTAACGTCAAGTGAGTCCTTCGTATCTAACGCTGGTTCGCGATAAATGCCTGGCGCAGCGTTGGTTGCCGAATCGCGTCGCAAGCCCGTCAGTGAAAACGCAGCGTCGCTACCGCTTGGTAGTGCTTGTGATACAGAAAATATTTGAAGCGATCCGTAGCCTTTTTGAAATGGCGAGAGGTTTGCCATGGCAAAACACGACGGCGGAATTCGAGAGACTAGATCATCGCCTCGGACAAAACTTTGGATTAAACACCGGCCGTCCCGACCTACGCTGATGACATGTTGCCATATTCGGCTTGTTTTGGCATCATCAAGATTGTCGCCATTGTCAAATAGGATATCAGTGTCATTGGATGAAGACGTGCCATAGAATCGTCCACCACCAATGGCTTCCGTTGCCCGACGACTCCTTCCTACAACCGCGGTCACTGGCTGCACTCGATTCGGCGACGTCGACAGGCCAAACGCGACATGTTTCTTGTCATTCTTCGTCGAATCGTGCTGCTGCGGCGTTTCGAGCCATTCAAACCCATTCACGGCACCTTCATCATGGCCCTGGACGATGCGCAGCGGCACGTACGGACGATCGCACGTCCACAGTGCCAGCATGCCACTCCCTCCCGCCGACGCGCCCTTGATGGGTGCAGTGGCCACCGCCAGCATGCCAACATGATGATCCAGAGCAGCGTCAAACTCGCTCGTGTCCTTGTGTTGTTGCTGCACCGATAAAGCTGGCGGTCGCCACTTGATGCGCGTGACCGATGCCGATACTGTCAGAGCCTGCAGCAACGCCTTTGTGGCTGGTCCCTTGACGGAATGTCGCGATGATGAGTGATGGTTTAGCGAATGCATTGCATTGTACGTGGAACCTGGCGAGCTGGACCGTAAATGCCATGGTACGGTCGTTGACGACGACGAAGCGGACCCGAGAGTAAATGCGGATTGATATTTTTGGTCACGCTCCATCATGGCAGCATGTTCACTATTGGAATCATCGTTGCTGTTGGTCGAGTCGGCCCGACTCGCCATCGAAAAGCCATTGATGGTTGCGTACGCGTCATCCGACGTTTTACTCATGACATTTAAATACGCCTCCAAGTTCCATATTTTAACGGTACGATCGTTCGCTCCACCCGTCGCGACCACATGCTTGCGCAGCGGATGCCAGTCGAGACTCGTCGCGTCGCCCGCATGCGCCGTGAGCTTGACGAGGGCGCGGATTGTCACGTGTCGATTGTAGGCAATGAGCGAACCACTCGTCGTCACCAAGCAAAAGACGTCACTCAGAAACGGATTCCATGAAATGTCACGCACAGCTTCACTCTTTGGTTCAAACTTGCTGCGGCGTTTCCACGAGTATCGTTGCTTTGGAGCATTCGCGCGATGCATGTTGCCAAAGAACTTGGAAAAGGATGGTGCGTGGTGGGACAATTGCTTCGCCGTTTCCTCCTCAACTTGTTCTCGCTCCCACAGCAGCACCGTTCCATCCTGCGACGCACTCAGCAGCAGTCCCGGTAAATGTGGATGCCAGTCGAGTCCATTGACTGCTCGAACATGCTCGGACAGAATCACTTCCACCAAGGGATTGGAGTCCGCTTCCAGTAGACTTGAGGCAGAAAACACAACAATCACTCCATTGGATCCAGCTGCGGCAATGAAACTGCGAGACTTCTCCGCGTCTTTTTCCTGCTGCTGCTCCGAGTCATTTTGATTCCAGTTGGGACTCCAAGCGACGCTGGTGACTGTTACATTCATGGGCATGGCAGTTGCTGCTTGCTTGGAGGATGGTCCCAGAAACGCATCCAAGATTCCAGGCGATTGATGCTGCTGCGATGAATCTTGGTTATTATTATTGTTATTATTATTAGAATTGGATCGTCCATGTCCCATCATGCGTTGTCTAGCTGTTACGTTATCCGATGATGATGCAGCTGCAGCAGTTTGCGACGAAAAGTGCTGCGCCATGGGAACTATTTTGACGGCGCGGAGTCCCGACGGCCCTATGCGAAAGATGTGCAAGGCATCCTTGGCGGCGCAGCAAGCGTAATTGCGATTCGGAGACAGTGCCAGTGAGGAATAGGGATGTCCGGATGGCTTGGCGCTGGCCACGACGGCTGGATCCTCTTGTGATTGATCGTGAGAATTGTTGGCGTTTCGGCTTGGAGAATTAAAATCAGTCATTGCATTTGAAGTCATCTTTGTAGCATGTTTTGTCCTACTTGGTACATTTCCGCGTTCGACCGATATCTGAGCTGACAAAGAGGCTCAAGCAAAGTGCAAGATCTTCATGGTGTGATCAAAAAAGGAAAGGTGAGTCCGTGAAATGTCGTACCGGGACTAAATGTAGGTTCCGATTGCGAGCATCGAAACGGTATTTTAAGCCTGGACAAACCCAAGTAAAACTCAATAATTACCTCGATGCATCAGCTTTTAAGTGTCTTTATGCGCAGCTTCCGCCTCTGCTACCATGACCTTACCGGTAGTCGTACGCAGTCCGCCATCTACTCTACTCATGGGCGAGCACACCTACCTCGCATCCGGCTAAATGTCTATCTTTTCTTCGTTTATTGTGTCATCTGCTCCATTCTTTTTCTGGATACAATACAACAAACGTTGAAGCAAATGATTGCCAATAGCAGTTGCCGTTAGAGTGATAGGTTGCGGGATGAATGGACAACTTTTGCGGTTGCGGGAGGCTCGAGGCAACGTCACGATAGGTTTCCGCTGGTCTATGACTGGTATATAGCTTTGTTGTTGCGTAACTTACCTTTCTAGATGCTGCAATGCAAGTCGCCTGGCAGTCAATGAGATGCTTCAATACAACTGCCATGAATTCGGCGATCGAGATTTCCCTGTTCCGAAGACTGTCATACCGGTTCTGATGCTCCTCCATCCGTCGCGTCACCATGGAGGGACGCTTCAAGGCATCATCCGTCCTTCGTTCCTTTCTTGATCCATATATATACCTATAACAAGCTTGAGAAAGTCTCATGTCATTTCCAGGCCAGCGACTCCAACGATGCTGGCACTTGGTGGACGCCAAGAATCAAACCGTCGGACGCGTCGCCTCGCAGATTGCCGGCTTGCTGCGGGGCAAGCACAAACCCACCTTTCGACCGGACCGGGACATGGGCGACTTTGTCGTTGTCGTCAATGCGGAAAAGGTTTGTGTATATGTGATACATCTGTAAACTGTTTTTAATTCTTGTCAGATGCAATGAGAGAGATCATGTATTTAATGAGCTACCTGCAACCAACTTCTTCTCTCACATAATCTCTCACTCGATGCTGTTTCATCATCTATCTATATTTACAGATTCAATTCTCCGGAAACAAGTGGAAGGACAAGTTGTATCGCTGGCACACTGGCTATCCCGGCGGCCTCAAGGAGCGACCCGCCGAGCGCATGCTGGAGCGCAACCCCACCAAGATTTTGCGCAAGGCCATATTGGGCATGCTCAAGCGCACCGATTTGCGGCATCAAGCCATGGAGCCGCGGTTAATGCTGTACACGGGACCGACTCATCCGCACGCGGCGCAACTGCCGGCGAGTGTGGCGCCGCTGCCACTAGTGCCGCACAAGTTGGGATCCTTTCACGCGTTGCCTCGTGACTACTATGCGCATCCCAACTCGTATCAAGAAGGAGGTACTGCAAAGGTTATGCGAAAGTAGTTGGCAGTGACAAGATTTTAAATATACAGATATGTACACTACTCAAAAATTAGTGTGTTTGCTACGCAATGACACTGTCCAGCCAGTCGTTCAATTCGCCAACGTCTTCCACTTCAATGCCCTCCTCCTGCCCTGAACCACTCTTCAACGCCGCGTTGAGCCATTCGTCCCGGTCAGTCGTTCGTCGTGGACTGGAGGACTGTCTCCTTCGCCGTTCGCTCGAAATGGAGCGGCGAATGGAATCGTGATTCGTTGTTGCTGCTGCGTCTCGATTATTTGGTAGTCGCCTCGACGGAGAAGCGCTCGTAGTGTCGCGCAGCAGTGGCTGCCCGGTGCGAATGGCACGAATGATGCGCGACGGACTTAACGAGGCGCTGTCCACGGCCGAAAGGTCAATCACGTCCACCATGTGACGCTGCGGCGACGAGGACGACGTACGGCCCGTCTTGCCGTGAGGATACTTGGCAACTTCCTTGGTGGTGATTCTGACGCGAAGAGGGCTTGGTGTTTTGTTATTGTTGTTGCCGCTGCTTCTGCGTTGCTGGTCACTATGTTTGCGCTTGATTTCCAAACCTTGGTTGGATTCGTCCTCCACGTACGTGGCAACATCGCTCTTGATGGGATGCAAATCAACGTCTCCTTGGTACGAAAAACTACCAGCTCCGCCTCGATTGGACGACTTTTGTAAGGCCCTTGCCTTACGCTCACTCACTTCAATGCCTGGAACCGTGTCGCAGTCTTCCAGTAAGTGAATGGAACTCAAAATGGCCGACGTTTGTGCACTGTTGTTGTCCGTCAAGGAATTGTTGCCGCCGCCGCCGCCATCATCCAGCGGTGCCGCACCGGAACGATGATTAGCCTGCGGGAGCGACAATGGCTGGCTCGTCGTCGTGGCTGATATTGACGTCGGTGGACGATTCGTAGGTGGCGTGGACCGCGTCGGCTCGTTGCGGCGCACTGGCGACCGGCCGCGTCGCTGCTGCGCCAAAGATCCTCCAAGTCCCACCGACTCCAGCAAGTCACGTTCATTCTGGGGGAGTGCGCTCGTCTCTCGCGCCTGCGAATGGTTGCTGCCTGACTTTGGAACCTTGACGGAAACGTCGTGAATCGGATAGAGCTGCGCACGAGTGGGCGTGGCAGCGCGCGTGGGACTTGCGGAAACGCGCTTGTCGTCCCGCTCTGCTCTTGTAGTATTTCGCGACGGTAAATGGTCTTTTTTACTTGTCGCTGGCGGCGTAGATGCAGGTGCTTGTTGCTTACTGCTCGGTGAGACAGATCTTATTTTATTATGTAAACCTTGTTGCTTCGGGGTCATTGTTGTAGGTGTAGGAGGCGATTTCACATTTGCACTTGAAGGAGTCGCAAGGTTCTTATTGCTTGCGACTGGCATCGACTTGCTGGAGGAAACAGCCGCAGCTACTGGCGTCTTGGCTGCAGCCGTAGCCTTGAGCGCACTGTTTCTTGGACTCCTTGGTCGAGCGGAACTGCCGACGGTTTTGATTTCAAACGACTCGCCTGGCTTTGGTGCCCAACCACTGTCACTCGAAAGAGGCGGCGGATGCAGTCGATCATTGTCGCGAATGGACTGCAAGCCGACGGAACTAATGGTGGTCATTTCCTCGCTCGTGAATTGTGGCATGGGTGGTTGGTGCTGGTGGTGATGACTTGGTGACAAAGTACGTTGATCCGTGTCGATGCGAAGCGGAGTCCGCAACCTCGATAAAGCTGGACTTGGTGCTGCCTGCTTGGTGCTAGCGGCAGGTCGTTCACGTGATGGGCTTGCTGGAACAGGTTTTGGTGACTGCTTTGCAGCAGCATTATTTATTCGTGCATCTCTCGGCGGACTAAGGCTCTTGCGATGCAGCTTTAAGACTCCTTCAATGGCCGTGGTGGACTTGGGCACCGTTCCCTCGTAAACTTGCATTGTTTCATTATTTGTTTGCGGCATGGGTTGGGGCGACCGTCGCGAAATGCTTGGTGGCTGCTCATCCAAAATTTGTTCGCCCGCCAAGGTTGACGTTCCATTGGTAGACGTGACACTTGGTGGCTGCCGCTGCTTGGTCGAAAGACTTCCCAGCAGTTGCATGGTTTCGTCTTCATCATCCGAAGACTGTCGACTCGCCATGACTAAATCATCATCATCATGTTCATCACTGCTGCAGCTCAATCGACTCAGTATCGTCGTAGTTGCTTCCGCCAGTATGGAATTTTCGTCCGACGGCGCCATGTGAAGCGACCGTGGCGTATCGTTATCATGATTATGGTTATTGTGCGGCGACGATACAATCGTGTCCAGTGGCATGCGCTGCCGCGTGGGACTCGACGATGGACTGCGGGCCGCCATGATGCGCTCGTCGCCCGTCATGGCTTGGTGGAGCCGCTCGTTGAACATGCTCTTGAGGGAGAGTGCTTCGTCTAATTCTGGACTGCATATTGACGAATCACCATGTTCCTGTGCCGGCGGATAAATGGCGTCCATCAAGTGTTGCGGAATGTTATAACGCTCCGCCAAGGTTACACCTTGCTCTAAACAAGCGTCCATTACATCGAATTGAAGTGAATTGCTGCTCGTCAAAACGCTGGGCGCGTTCACGTAATTGTCGTCCAGCGACACGACCGATGCGCTCGTGTTTACTTTGAGCTGGTGCAAATATGTATGAGAATGATGTCGATGTGATGATGACGATCGATGCGCGTAGGACTGCGCGTAGGCTGACGTTGCCGACGGCATTTCCAGCAGCATGCGATCCACCGCATGATCCACTACTTGCTGCGATTCGCCAACGCTTACCGAAGGCTCGGATTCAGTGTATGACAATGTATTGACGTTATTTCTCCAATTATTATCCGCCTCCGACGCATAGGATGGAACGCGCGTGGGATGTGGGCGAACGTAGCGTTGCTGCGGCTGCGATGATGCGGCATCACTACTACTTGCGCCAGTCAGTTCGGAGAGAATGCTTGAATTGTCGCGGCCTTTTCGCGACTTGGCTTTGGATTTATTGTAGAGGACTTGTGAACGGCCCATTATATATAGTAGTCGTTTGTTACAGTAGATGAGATACAAGATTGTTGAAAGGCAGTGAAAAAGCAAGCAGGATTGTTGCAATGGTCGTCATGGTGGCGTCGCGGCGATTGTGGTCTGACAAGTCGCATCGCTAACCGCTGCGACAAACGCTTACTCGACCCACTTCATGTTGGCTATGTACGATGCTACATTCGGCCGAATGTGTAGGAGTAAGATTTACACGTATAGGGATGTAGTTAGTGATTTGTGTACTTCGTTTGATGAACTCTAATCTCTAAACACTCACTTGCGCAAAGGCAACGTCTTGCTTGGCGCAAACGGGACACACGCGCTCACGCTCGAGCCTTTCAAAGACGCAATTGCCGCAAAAGGCAAAGTGCATGCATGGCGTGGAAATGTGGGTGCGGTCGCCGACGCGACAAACGACGCAGGGCGGCAAGCTAGACGCGCTCACCACGCTGGCGCCGCCACTGGACTTGCATGTTGCAAGTGTTGGAGCGAATGGAATTGCGGAAACAATTTTCGTCGTGCGTGCTTTGGTACTTTCATTCGTAGGCTTGACATCAAACGGCACCGAGCAGTCGTCATCGCTCTCCTCAATGACCGCAAGGGGTTGCGCTGGACCCGCAACATCTTCCATTGATCCGCCTCCAATGCTGCCTCTTTTATCCGGCAGCGCAGCCTCCTTTTGACGAGCTCGCTCCAAGTATGCTTGTCGCTTGGATTCAATGCGCTGGAGTTCCTTCTTTTCTTCAATCTCCCGTTGCTTCAAACACTCCTCATCCAGTCGCTCGCGTTCCAACAAGTCTTGGGCAAACGGAGAGTGAATTGCCTGCTGCTTTCTTCTGGAACCAAACAAGAATTTGCGCCATCCCCGCCTCTTTTTACTTTCAACCTTGTTGGAGATGCTGCGCGAAAATGAGGTTGCAATTGGCTTTTTCGGTGCCGAAGATTGCGACGTTGGCGAAAGTGACTTGGTCGTGGCACTGGACGGATTTAGTGGCTTGACTTTGCCGGGAGACGGCGTCGCAGGAACTGCCGCACCAACATTCGGCTTGGCCGAAATGCGTTGCTTGGCCTTTTCAATGTTTTGGCTCCAGGAATTGTACTGCGCCCCGTTCAGCGAGCCAGTGTCCTTGGCCTTTGGAATGACGGAGCTAACCATGAGGCGGTCATGCTCCTGCAATCCTTCAATCGTTAAGCGCAAGCATCCAGGCTCCTCCTGCTGCTCCATTAAATCCTTATCAGTTGGATTGATTACAACATCCATGTCCATGGAAACGTCAGCCGTCGTATCATCCAATTCCGTGTCAGTTTCTTCCTCCTCATCCGTTTCTTCCAGTTTCTTGACATCGTCATGAGTACTCGCAATGGAACTGACATACGACTCATCCATGGACAGCAACGGCGGATCCTCGTAGGGACCATCATCGTCGGCAAACTTGCTGTAGGGATTCGGCATGTTACTCGATGGTTTCGGCGGCGCAAGCAGCTTCTTGCCTGTGCTGCTCTTTAGTGACAGTAACTGCTGCTGCTTGTCCAGCGATGACCGCCGCTTGCCACCATCAGCCGGCAAAATCTTCATGGAAACCGTCGACGGCGGAAGCTCCAGCAACGTTGGTTTTGCCTTTAAATTCTTCATGTTTTTCGTCGTTTGCGTCGATGACGTTCGAAACGAGTCTACCGATGACATACTGTACGTCTTTTTAATTTCCAGTAAATGTTTATTCTCCTTTTCACTAGAGTCGTTGGTGCGAGACTGTTCCATCCGCGGCGCAATGTATGTTGGTGGCACCTTATTACGAATGGGCGGCTTGGTGGCATTAGCCAATCGCGCCTTGTCCTTTAATTTTCGCGCACTCTGCGCCTCCTGCACGCGCCGACTCGAGATACCAGTGTTAGTTAAAACGCTTGCCGCAGTAGCCGCTTTGGGGCGCTTGGTCATGTCAACAGGTCGGGCGGCGCGAGTTCTTGGCTCGTAATGGGAATCGCCGTCACCAAGCGACACGCCCGTGAGCGTATACTCGTCAAAGTAATCATCGTTGAAATCATTGGATGCAATGCTATTGGAACTTGCAGGTTGATTATTTATCGTTGCAGTCGGTTTGGAAATCCTCTTGCGATTCATTGCCGGCGGCGAGTGCTGCTCGCGATAGGAACTGACGGCATGTCGGTACGCTTCAATGCGCACGTCAATGTCGTCCGTGTTCAGCAGCCGAAAGTTGCTTGGCTTGTTGGCCGTCTTGCGAATGGAAATCTCGGGAGACACCTTGTGATCGCCGCCAAGGTTGACGGACCTTCGAATGACAGAGTCAAGGTTAATCGTTGATACAGTATTGTCGCCAAAGGTTAGTCCGCTCAGCGTCATGCCATCCAAGGTGAGTTCATCCGTATCTGGATAGGATTCACTGGCAGTGGAGCATGCATGTACTATGCGGGGCTGCTGCTGCTGCTGCTTGTCATTGGAAGAGGCGCAATACTTGCTCGTCTTTTTTGGTGACGGCGTCGTTCGGTTCATGTTAAAGAAGGAAGGCATCCTGCTGCTGTCCTTGTCCTTGGTAGGCGACGGCTTGGAGGAGCTTAAATGCAACGATCTCGAGTCGTACGGGGTAATGGCGAATTGCATATAGCAGTCAATATGATGATGCAGTTTCTGGTTCCGACTGTAGTACCAGTGATGGTTTTGCTCGTATGGACTACTTTGGATCGAACCTGCGAAACGTCTCCCATCGTCCACAATGTGTGTCTCGTCCGACGGTGCATGGGAATGGCGCGCGCGCACAAAGTCGGGTGGCGGATGAATGAACGGAAAGGCGCTGATGTTTTGCTTCCTATGACAGGCTATTCATCTTGACAGTCATGTACGTCTTTAGCACTTCAAATATATATTACAGTATATCTTGTTATTTTATATTGCGAAGTCGATGTACTCCATACCGCTTTAAAGCATCTCATCTTCCCGACATGAGTCGGCGCGCGCGAGTCGTGCGTTGATCCACGAGTCGGAATGCCAAGCGAGCCGACCTCGGAATCGACTCGCTTTCATTCCCGGTTCGAAGCGGTTCGACTCACGTACGTACGATCGAGTAAAAACGCTACGTCAGCAGGAACCTGTGCGACACCACAAACGACTAAAATCGGCGATTTTCAATTCAAAACACCGAGAGGTGCAGCGCTCCTCGTGTTGCTCCCACCTGACATGCTTGCGCAACGACAAGTTGTGCAAATTGTTTCATTGATTTCGTAGAATAAACCGACAAATAAACATAACTTGCTTTTGGAGAAGAAACCATGATGATTCGTCAAAGGATCAAGTCGTTGCGAGGCTCTGACGAAGATGACAGCTTGTTTCTGCTGCCCCTTCGGTTGACGTCGACGCGCAGCAAGGCGGCATCCACCACGTGGTTGGCAGGTACCATGCTATTGGCTCTCTTTTCCATGTACTGCACATGGACGTTCTATCCAAGCAGTCTTGATACGCAGCGACAAATTGCCGTGGTGCAATCGCCGTCCATACGATCAGTGGAGCAGAGGCAGTTACTGCCACCGGCAAGGAGGCGGTCGCTGCAGGATCGACTCCAAATGCGAAAGATTGCTTGGCTATTGAGCTTTCCCAATTCCGTGAGTAGTTGAATGTTGAGATGGCGCTGAAATTGTGCTTGCTGTTTACTGATCTCACAAGTCTATTGTATTTTATCGACTGCACCACCACAGGGAACAACCTTTACTCTTGCAAACATGGAAGCCGTGACAAACATGTCCACTGCCACCAACTACGACAATGAAATTCTATCGGAAACCATCTATCCACTCAACCCCGAGCACTACGAAGCTCCCTTTGTCTTTTCACCCCACTTGGAGCTACCAAAGTATGTTTTGACCAAGACACACTGCGTCGGCTACTGCGACCACTGCCACCACTCGACCATTACCTACGACGTATCCAGCTTTCAGTTTGGCTGCATGAAGAGTACCGTCAAGCGAAACTGCTGGACGGATCGCAAGTTTTACGACGTGAACAGTGTCAAAAAGGCGGTGCACTTGGTGCGTGATCCGTTCGACAACATTGTGGCGCGCATGCACTTGCACGTCAAGGAGCGGCGCAAGGATAAAAGTGTTCCGGTGCAAGTGCTGGATCAGTTTACGGAAACGAGAGAAGGATTGGCGGCGTGGTGCAAGTATGTAGATACCATGTTTCAAGATATTCAATCACATGATTGGGAGCAAGAGAATGGTGGCTACAATCAAATTTCCAACGAGACAATGGAGCAAGTGTTAACTGTCCCATGTCACTCGGAATGGTTTCGTTATACGCAGTGGCACAATTTGACCACGGCGCTGCTGGACGAGCGACTTTTAGAAAGACAAGTCTTGTATTATGAGGATTACTCAAGCAATTTTGAACAAACGGTGCAGAGGCTTGCAGACTTTATGGAACAATCAATCGTTCATGAATCTCTCCCCTTCATTGCTGGAAAGACGTACGGACACTTTTATACGGATGACGAGAAGAAAAGAATTGCAAACTTGATCTTCAATCTTGCGTCAAAGGAAACATGGTCGGTGTTGAGTCGGTACCTGGAGCAGTACGTTGACAAGGAGCAGAAAGCTGTAACCGCCACAGACAGCGACACTGCACCCAAAGTGGTATGGCTCATGTCCTTTCCACAATCGGGTGCAAAGTTTGTGCAGAATGTGGTAAAAACAATGAGTAATGCATCCGTCGGTACACAAAATGGGCGCGAAGTTAAGCTCGACACCCGCAAGGTGTGGCCCGACCAAGTCTACAGTCCCATGCTTTCTCAGCCAGACATGGAGACACCCGCACGAGTGTTGACACGAACTCACTGCATCGGTGGAGCTTTCGATGCACTGCCAATCGAAGACTATGTAGTGTTTAGTCGCAACTGCCGAATGGTCACAATGAAGGAAGAGAACAAAACCACCGTTGGACATTTTAACATGAACATGATAAGTGGTGCCATTACACTGGTGCGCAATCCGTCAACCGTTATTCATTCGCGAATGACGCGGCGATCACGACAATTGTTAAACTGGAGTGAAGAGGAATGGCTAATCAAGCGTGACTCTCGTAAGGGCTTGCTCGAGTACTGCAAAAGGGTTGACGGCGCGTATACAAAGAGAGACAAGGGTCCATACACACCAAGGGCTGCCGCCCAGCCTCGGTTAATCGGTGTCCTCAGGAAGCGGTGGTACGAAATCCGTCTGCGGTATAGGCGAATTCATAGAGCAATCGACCGCAAGGCGACATGTCCATCTCAATGGTTCGCGTCGAGGGCCAATCTACGGAGATACCGTTTCATGAAGGACGAAGTGGGTCAGGAAGAATTTGAATACTTCACGGAGAAGATGAAGGCACAGTTCCGCAACCATCCTGTGAGCGAACCAATCAAGAAACTGTTTACGGACCTGCCGTGCTACTCTGAGTGGTTACGCTACATTCAATTCTACAACTACGCACTTGACATTACTGGAAACATACCTGGAAAGATATTTTACTTTGAGTTTTTCCTCAAGGACTATGAACTTGTTTCGCAAGGTCTCCTCGACTACCTTCGGCTGCCACGCCAAGCCGATCCACCCCTGTCGTTCAACAAGACGAGGACTCTTGGCAGTAGCTTGTACACAGCAAAGGAATCTCTACTAGCCGCCAAACTTGTCCGAACGCTGGGATCAGCGACAACATGGGATACGCTAAAAGTCTATTTCGAGAAGGAGGATTGGTATGATTCTAAAGAACTGCAAGGCGTCAGGCGGATCAATGAAAATTAACCTATAGCGCAATTTTAGATATTATTATGTTCACTTCAATTTTGCTCAATAATTTTTGTTGTGAGAACACTTCGTACACCCAGTTGTGACTGACAAATCACAAATGTTCGTTCAGGTAAGTTTGCGATAGCTAGGGTTAGTACCGCAGCGATGAGAATTCATCAAGCTGCAACCATCCAACTTTGCAAAGAACAAGTCGATCTTCACCATGATCAACACCATGAAGCGCTTTGTTCCCATGTCAGCTTTTGTCTTTGCTCGACTTGTTTGCACCAGAGCCTTTAGTCCCACTTACAGAAGAACCGAGAGAATTTCGACGAGTCCAATTTACCGATCGTTCCGTTTCGCATCGTTACCTCAGCAGCTGCCATCATGGCGCAGGTGCAGTAGACTGTCTTCAACTACAAATGCTTCAGCTACAAACCGACCGCTACGAATCAACCTCTCCACAATATCCCTTGCAGAGCTTGAAATTCTCATCACAGCATGGGGCCATCCAAAGTTCCGTGCCTCCCAAGTCTATCAATGGATTCACAACCAAGGAATCACGGACGTTTCCGAAATGAACAACATTCCAAAGAAACTACGCGAACAACTACTCGAAACAACGGAACCATCAAGCCTTGAACTAATCTTGGAGCAAGAGTCAAAGGATGGCACCATCAAACGCGCCTACCGCTGCACCGACGGCCAAGTCATTGAAAGCGTCCTCATGCCGTATCGAGACGGTCGCTACACGGCCTGCATTTCCAGCCAAGCTGGCTGCGCGCAGGGATGTGTCTTTTGCGCGACGGGTCAAATGGGACTGGCCCGGCAGCTGACGAGTGACGAAATCTTTGAGCAAGTGGCGCGGTTCAGTCGGGAGTTGACGAAGCGCAACAAGGCCGAGCAGCAAGCGAGTGATGATGCGGCAAAGTTGAAGCAGCATGGTCGGCAAATGAGGCTGTCGAACGTTGTATTTATGGGCATGGGCGAGCCATTGGCAAACTACAGGCATGTGATCAAATCGATTGATCGCATCACCAATGAGTTGGGCATTGGAGCGAGAAAGATAACTGTATCAACGGTTGGTGTCGTTCCAAACATTCGAAAGCTCATGCAAGAGCCATACCAAGTTCGTTTAGCAGTCTCACTACACTGCGCGACGGATGCGGAGCGAACGGCGCTGCTTCCCGCCAACAAGCGGTACGGCGGACTCGATGAGCTCATGACGACATTGAACGAATACATCACCACTACTGGCAGGCGACTAACCTTTGAATGGGCCTTGATTGACGGTCAGAACGACTCGATTGATACGGCTCGAACATTGGGACGGCTCATTGCCAGACACAATTTGCGGCGCGACATGGTTCATGTGAATGTGATTCCGCTCAATCCGACTGGTGGCTTTGCCGGCACGCCCAGTCAACGAAATCGCGTCAACGAGTTTTGCAGTACTTTGGAGAAAGAATTTAACATTGCATGCACGCCTCGTGTTCGAAGAGGCATTGATATTGATGCTGGCTGTGGACAGCTCAAGTCCAAACTGACCAAGGACAATCTTCCGCAGATTGGCGTATACGACGAAAAAATTAGTGTGGACGAGGATGATGATGAGGATGCTGTAATTACTGCCAACGATCAGACACCATTACAGCAACGTGCATTGGATGCTTTAGATTTCGATGAAGGCAACTTTGAAGACCCGCAGTACGATGACGATGAAGCGAAACAGGAGGTTGCTCGACTCCTAAATTTAGTCAAAGGGACGCGACTATAGCATTATAGGGACCCGATATTTGTATGCATACATCTCGCTAAACCACAGTATTTTACAACTGAAATACCGGTAATTTATATGTTGTCGTCGTTTGCTGTAGACAATAGTCTAATAGTCGCCATCGTCCTCACCGTCAACAGCATCATGGCTTCGTTTTCTTGCAATGGCTTCTCGTTGCTTCATAAGATCCAATTTTTTCTCCTCCTTGGCGTTTTCAGGGAATGCAAACACTGTGAGCTCCCCCGCAACTGTTACGAAAGCAGTGCAGCCAAAGTTCGGAAGAAGGACCATACTTGTAACGGGCACTCCCGATGGAAGCGGGTAGCTGATGCGACGGGTAAACGTTTGGTAATATGATTTGAGCAACGTCCCTGTTTTCATTTGCCACACGCAAATGGCGTTGCCGCGCATCGAGCTTGTCACGAGAAGGTCGCCAATGGCCACCATGTATATGGGATATAACAGAGCCTCATCTTCATCGTCATCATCGTCGTCAAACCCATCTGGGCCGGGGTGCTCTTTTTCGATAAGATTGTGGAGACGCTCACCGGTAGAGCGATCGTAAACTTGCACTATCCCGTCATCCACGTTGCCTGCGACATAGCGGTCAGTGACAGCAATGGTTTGGTACAGTGCACTGGCAGGAGGATCTGCTCCTCCTAAATGTTCAATGATGGCATCATCGTGGCGGTCACGCTCCTCCATGTTGGCAGTGTTCTCGGGATAGTATTCAACATCTTGAACATGAATGAGTTGATTATTTGTCTCATCCAAGCTCCAGATATGAATTTTGCACGGGACGCATGCAAACGCAAAAGTGATGCTGCCTACAGATGAATTACTTCCCCAGCATGCTCCAAATGGAGCATCAAAGTTCATCGAGCTAATATCAGGTAGCATCATCGTGGAAGAAATGTGATTGAGTAAGGATTGCGTTCCAACCGAAAACAAATGAATGTATCCGCAGCACAAGGCAATCGCATGGGTTTTTGATCCTAGCAATTCAATGTAACCTATGCTCATTTGTCCGTCTGGCAGAATGGTAGCCCAGTCAATGATTTGCGTCGTTTCTCCACGGTGAGCCGATAAGTCCCCGCTATTGTTTGCTGCCAAAACAATTTCGGCGCATTCAGGTCCGCAAATGGCAAGTACATGTGGAGGAAATGGACAATTTCTCGTGCGAATAAAGTTGAGCGTCCTCGTGTCGCGAAAGGCCATGGGAGTTTCATCAAAAATATCTGCATTTGTAAGGCCGCTGCCAATATCGTCGCTCGACCAAACTAAAAAGTTATCATTCGCCTTTGCAATGGGGCTTCCAGCATACAGCCAGCCATATTCGGGTGGATCAATGAGCTTGAAGATGCACGGACCATATTTGGGTTTCACCAGCGAGCGTCCTTTTCGCCATGAACTCTTGCCGCCGCTATCGAGATCAATTCCAAATTCTGCCATGGCAAACGTTTTCCAGTGTGGGTCAGTGAGCGACTGAAACCCTCTGCAGGTTGCATCAATGGCCTTCAAGTCGCTCACATTCGCATAAACGAAAATCGACGGCAAAAGATGATCCGGCAGGTCTTCGATTATGTTCGATGCGACTGACATGCTTTTCCAATTGTACGTATGTCGATTGTAGCTCGTCTGATAGCAAATGCTAGGTAGTACTCCGGCTAAGCTGAGATCAATGGACTTTCCTCTTTCTTGTCTCTGGTTACCGATGCGACACTACTGGAAAAGAATTGCCAAAGAGGTCCGCAATTATTTTGTGGACGCAAAGTTGGCTGAGCTGGTCTCCTGTAGCGGAGGATGGCAGTAACTATCAACCTAGACTGTTTTAATCCTAATGCAAGAAGCATACCTGACCGGTGAAAGGTTCTGGATGCCCTCAAGATCTTGTGAATACCGCTTCGATTTTTATTCGTCGTACTGGTTCTGCACGCTCAGCTAACCGACGTGACCATCTTTTTTTCTTTGCAGCTTTGCAGCACAAACCACAGGTAGCTGCTGCCTCGTCTTTCTCCCAAACTGCTAGAATTTTACATCATTTTGTGGAAACCAGCAATATTGCACTTGTGCTTTAGAGTTTTAGGCTCTTGACTTCCCCGCTTCCGATTCGACAGCTTGCTTGCCAACAAACCCATCATTCATTATGCAGACCATTATATCGCTGGCTGCACTGCTTGTCTCTGCAGTCAGCTCTCTGTCGTTTGACATTCTCCAAGACAAGAAAATATTGGTAGTTGGCGGCTCGGGACGAGTGGGAGGATCCGTCGTGACCAACCTGGTGCAGCGAAACATTGGCAGCGTCGTCGTGGGAGGCACCAGCGTCAATCGCTTCATTGCATCGCAACAGAGATGGCTGCAACTCTTTCCGGAGCATGCAGATAGACTCCAGGCTATAGAATTTGTCGCAATAGATCGTGAGCAAGCCGATTCGGTGTGCAAGGTATTGACAAAGATGAACTTTGATGCCGTTGTACACACTGCAGGACCCTTTCAAGGAAAAGTATTGGCACCCAATGGAATATTGGATGCCTGCATACAAGCCAACGTTCCCTACATTGACGTTTGCGACGACTACTGCACCGCATCTGCCGCCAAGACCAAGTACTCTGCGCAAGCCAAGGTGCCTTGCATCATTTCCACTGGATGCTGGCCTGGCGTTTCATCACTCATGGCCAAGCAATTGGTGGAAACCATCTTGAAGGCTTATCCAAGCTTGTCGCCGTCTGACTTGAACGTACGATTTTCGTTCTTCACGGCTGGGTCTGGCGGAGCCGGAGTCACCTTGTTGGTCGCTACATTTTTGATTCTGGCAGAAAAGGCTCTCATGGTCAAAAACGGACGGCGGGTCGAAGTAGAAGCCATGAACGACTATGTTGCAGCAGACTTTGGTCCGACGATTGGAGAGCGCCAGGTGGCGCCACTCAACTTGCTGGAAACGGCATCCATCCATGACAATTTAGGAGTGGGATCAACCAGTAGCTTGTTTGGCACTGCCCCAAAGTTTTGGAATACCTTGCTTGGACTCATGGCCAAGTTGCCGCAGTCAATGCTGGCGGATGAAGATTTAATGCGCAAGCTTTCCATCTTTAGCATGCCCATTGTCCGCATTGTGGACTCTTTCGCCGGCGCCACCAACGCCATGCGCTGCGACGTGACGGCGCCAAACGTGGAACCATCCGTACGTGTCACGGCAGTGTACGGACACGAGAATCTGGAACCGTGCGTTGGAGAATGCGTCGTGGCGTTTGTTTGTGCGAGCTTGAGTGGCATGGTGCCGGCTGGTGTGTGGTTTCCGGAGGAAGCGATTCGTGGCGGAAGTGACGCCGCATCCGTGTTAAAGTTGGCAAGCATTGGCGCCCACACGACAACCGTGCAAGGAACAGACATTGAGATTGACAAACGAGCCGTGTGGGGGAGAGACTGATAAGGTGCTACTATCTCAAACTGATATAGCTATGCGCAAAACATACCCATCGCTTTTAACAATTGATGAGCATACACGATGGCTCTAATGCTCATCTCCAGAAGAGGAGCAAAGCTGCATACATGTGCGTTCAGCACTCGCATGTAAAAATTGGGTACAGGAGTTGCCACTTACAATTCAAAAAGGTACCGGTAACGTTTGATAACAAAACCTATATAGTTTAATGCTGTAGTTGGCCTCTCGATATCCCCTTGACCGTTTCATCCCTTACAAAACGCTTCCAATGAGACTTAAACATGCCACGGTGCTCACAACAAGAGCTGTTCCTCGATGCAGTGCCCTAGAAGTCTCGCTGTCCTTTGCAAACACTTCTTCGTTTTCGTTGGACATTTGTACGGGCGGACGAGTGTATACGGCAACCGGCGCTTTCGTAGGAGCTGCTACCGGAGCATCAGGGATATCTACGGTCACATCGCGGGTTTCGGCCGTCTGTTCGAATTTTGGCGTGGCTGTCGGAACCAACGAGCCCACAGGCGCCTCCGTGTCAATGGGTGCCATGGTATCATTCATGCCCCCTGCGCTGGAAGACGCATTCACGAATGACGATGGCGCGATGGTGTCAATAGGGGCCGCAGTGTCCACGGGCGCTAAAGTATCATTTGTCATGGATGAGGATGACGCGTTCAACAGTGGTGTAGGCGCGAGCGTATCAATTGGTGCCGCAGTGTCAAGGGGTGCCTCTGTATTATTCACTCCGTTGGATGAAGGCACGAGGCTTGGCGCATCGCTGATCGCCACCTTACTTGGCATAGATGGTGCTTGTGTTGGGATGGGAGCAATAGTAGCAGCCACTTCTGCAGTATCGTTCTGTTCAGGCACAATGGCTGGTGCATCGCTTGGAGTCGCGGTAGGTCCTGCAGTTGGCGCTTGCGTCTTTGCCATGCTCGGCATTGCGGTCTCGTCCGGCACAAATATTGGCGCATCGCTCGGAGTTGCGGTAGGTACTGCGGTTGGCGCTTGCGTCTTTGCCATGCTCGGCATTGCGGTCTCGTCCGGTACGGTTAGCGCGGGTTCGTCAATGGTTCCAGCCTCCGCAAATCCTCCTCCCACAGTAGGCACTTCCGTCGCAATGCTGCTTGTTTGCATGCGTGTTGGTCCACTTGTTGATTCTGGGATGACTGGTACGATTACTGGTGGTGCGGTGTTTGTGGCGACCTTGACGGGCTCGATAGTTGGAGCATTTGTCACTGGTGTAATCACGGGAGGCTCAGACAAAGGAGCTCCTTTTGTTACCTTGGCTGTTGGCGCAATTGTAAGGCCATCGTCATTCAATATTTGTTCTTCTGTGACAACCTCTACCGGCTCCTTCGTCGCGCCTTTAGCGTCTTTGTCCTTGCCTTGTGGTATAGGTTCACTGCTCGGTAAACCTTCTGTGGTCAAGAATGCCTCGGTCGACGGTCCCTTGAGGCGACGCAGCTGACGGGGTCTTTCGGCGGATGTACCTGCGGAAAGTGATCAGATGTGATTTTTAGAAACTGAAAAAGCATTCGATGCTTCAGTCCGCGTACAGCAGAATGTTGCTTCGCGAGTGTCAACTTACCGGCGCTTCCAAGCACGACGAGCACTGCGGCGCATAATGGCCAAGCTTTTCGTATCGACATTGAGGTCATTTTGATGAGATTTTGCTGGAGGTCTATTTATGAGCTCTATGGTTTTTCGAATGGATTGTGCGCTCTCGTCATACTTTTTAGAATGAGGCCTTCCATGGAGGTGAACACATGGACGTTGAGGATCGCCATTTCCCGCTCGAATGCGAAACGGATGAGCAATTACGGACCGGTTGGCGCGCGCACGACATCAACGAGTATCTTCTGGCCGTTGGAGAGCCGGTACGACAACAAGTTGAACCTTTCGAATACCTCGCACTCACAACGCCAACACACGATCAAATCTAGCGATCAACACTACCTACCGGATAGCTCCTTTTTATAGTAGTAGTCAGATATTAACGTGCTAAGTTGTGTGAGGAAGTAGGCAGAATATTAACATGGAGACTCTTCATCAGCGAGTTGTCGATGTCATTGATTTGGCGATCAGCAGCTTCTCGATGGGTCGTACGTAAATTGATCGAATGGCTACTAACGAAAGACGGAAGAAAGGAGGTCTTTAATACTTACGTAGCTCACCATAAATGATGAGACCTTCGCAAGGTGACCTTGGCACGTAAAGTTCGAAACCGAGTGGATATCTGACGACGCAGCAGCTGTGATTCTGCGGTAATTGTAGCAGTACGCATCCAGGTGACACGATCAATAGATGGTGAGTTGTTCTACTATAGCAATACAAGGTAATCCATTGTCAAGAAGTGGAGATGCCGCGGCTAAAGCTGTTTGCTACCGATGGATCTTGCCACGATGGTAGGGACGGATGCCATGAGTTTTTTGCTTCCGGTCCGCAACCCTGGCCCTTGGCATATAGTACAAGTATCAGTCTCAAGCAAAGAGAACATATAAAATGAAGGTAATAGATTTTAACAAATAATTAATGTATGCAACATTGCTTACGTCTATGAATCACTTTAATGTTCATACACTTTCTCTATTCAGTTTCACGAAACACATTCTCAGTCTGTACCAAACCAGTTTCAGCACGCTCTTTACCATAAACTTGCGGCGAGACCAATACATGACGCTGTGCTCAAAAGTAGCAAACCTGACATTCCGGTCTTGCTGATTGCTCCCGACGCATTTTGCTCGAGTGAGGCTTCCGTAAGGTCATCCGGCGCCAACGTCTTGGCCCGCGATGCGGTCGCCTGCGTCGGAACGAGCGACGCAATGGACATTGGAAGGCTCGTGCCGCTGTCAGCTGGACTATTAGTGTCAACACCGGCGGGCATGAATGTATCAGCCGGAGCTACAGTGTCAGCGGGAGCAACAGTGTCCACGGGTGCGACCGTGTCACTGGCAGTGGCGACACCATTTTCGACGGACATTGTATCAAATGTTGCTTGGGAAGGCGCAATTGTATCCATTGGTGCCGCGGTATCCACTGGCGCCGCAGTATCCATGGGTGCGGCAGTGTCATTGGTCGAGGACAATGGAGCAAACGTATCAACGGGCGCCGCGGTATCGTTGACTGCCATTGCTTCGGTTTCATTGCTGATTGTCGCAATTGGGTCGGGTGTAACAATTGGCGCTGGGTGAGAAGCACTCGTGTCTTCTGTCTCGGTAGGGAGAATTATTGGCTCACCGATTCCCATATACACCGGCGCTTGGAGGTGCCGGAGAGGTCCTTGAGCCGAGGTACCTGAAAAACGCGAAAAATGAGCGTGAGAAGTTGTTGGATAAAGGCTCGCAGACCTCTCGGGGAGCATTGACATTGCTGGCTCATAATAAATAACTACATACTCGTCACACCAAGGACAATGAGCGCGGCGCCTAATGTAAAACCTCTCATGATCATCAGCAATGCGGGAAAGTCTTTGTATGTGAAGTTGACGTTTCGAAAGAATGATGCTCTCACGGCGCGTTACTCATCGTCTCACACATACACACAATTGTCCATGCCAAGATAAACCTGCAATTCACGTTGCGTCTGTAACGCACCATATGTCATGGCGGTTGAATCGCTCATCCATAGCGGTTGCTAAGCAGCATGCGAAACGGACGTGCGAGAAACGTTCCTGCAACGCCCAACGGCACCTGAGAGCGCATGACGTCATATCTGAGACTCCACGTGTCACACCAGTAACGGTACGACTATCTCAGTCACTCGGAGCGGCAGCGACGATGGCGTTCATTCGACGTCGGCAGCCGCTTTGATCACACATCAGCGTTTCGTTCATATTTGCCTGCAACTTTTACATTCTAGACAATTACATTCATTATCATGTTTGACGGCAACTATCGAACATCACAACGACCCGTGACTCTAAGCCGCCGCAACAAGAATGCTTCCAGCAAGGCTTCCATATTGGAAGCTTCGCGGCGGCAGCGCGAGGAACGCTTGCAACGCGAACGTCAACTCCAAGCGGCTGTGACTCTGCAAAAAAGTGTGCGGGGATGGTTGACGCGCATTAAATTTGTTAAGGAATTGGAGAATGCGCTAAATACTGCAGCAGCAGCAGCGTCGCTAGACGAACATTTGCGACTACTCAATGTACGACTGTTTCCAATTTTGATGCAAACGCTTTCCCCAACTGAAACCACATTAGTCAAGTGGATGAGTGAACTAGCTGCTCGAATATCTGAGTATGAGGCACGAGTAGCGCCTACTTTTAAATCTCCGAGTCCATTGACGCATTTCATTGTGCAGACGGTTCTACAGCTGGTTCGCATGCATGGCATGCAACCATCTGCGGCAAATTGCATACTTCAGTACTGCCTGGCGCTGGCGACTTCGACTAGAGATCAATTATCTTCTGCTACTTTCATGTGGAAACAAGTTGGCTGGTCGCGAGGCTACTTGGAGCTGCTCGAAACGCTGCAATCCATGCTAGCTGCGACGAACCACACAGACGAACAAGTTGCAGCATTGACGCAGCTTCTTTGGAAGACACTGTTGGACAGTACTCCGTCGGACAAGAATAGGGCCATTGCTTGCGCGTTACTGTTGAGTCAAGCCAAGCCGTTTGATGCGTCTACTAAATTTCTGCAGAATTTAAGCGTCATGGGCGATGCTTCATTGCCGACAATCTACCAAGTATGGTTTCCAGCGTTTGTATCGAATTTAACGTCCAAAGCTTCAAGTAGAGATGACGCCTTTGGCAAGGCAGTCCAAAACATTTACAAGCGAAACCAAGCTAACATTTTGATGAACGCCATGGACTTGTACGACTCGGTCAGTCGCAACTACTCTACTCCAGATCCGACACCGTTGATATTACTGCTAGAGCAAACGACGCGACAATCACCGCAACTTTTATTGCTTTGCAGCATTGTGGCGCGTGGCGATGATGTTCAGCAAATATTGGAGTTCAAGAATGGAGGTTTAGTCGCGGCGAAAAGTATGAGCAACGATGACAGCGAGAACGATGATGATGGCGACTATGATTTAGAGGTGGAATCCGCATCGCAGCCTTCACGCATCGCCGGTACGCGAACGACGGGTCGACTGACGCGGAACGAGTTGCAAACAATGACAAAGCTTAATCGTTTGTACTCGAGCCATGTCGACAAGTGGCAAGCCGACGTTTTGGCGGTACTGACGAGCATGAGTAATACTGACATGGCTACACTTATGGAATTAGCAAGTCGCATTGGTCGGCCAGATGTATGGCTGCAGTGGGGTGTCACGATCTTGTCCAAGCTATCGGATGCAGCGGATCAGGGGAGGGACGCCTACGTGACTCTCTTGGCGGCGTTGCTTCAAACAAGCACAGGACTGGCTCCAAGACAAAGCTCCTCGAGTCCACTGTTGACTAAACTCGCCTTTCATCAAGAGTTTTTGGAGAAGCTGTGGCGCTACGTGCTGGTGCAGTTAAACAATAGCAGCGCACCGACGGCAGTCTTGTACATGGCGCTCTCGGTGTTCTCGGATGTGTTCTCTCATTGCTTGATTGCTTTACGGGATGACCAGTTTCTCTCGCAATACACAACTATGCTCGGCCCGCGTGTAATTTTGGCGGAGCATGTTATTAGTCAGCTACGAGATTTGCTTTATGACATGTATTGGAGTCGACCCGTGCAGGCAAAAGATATTTGGGTAGCCTTGGGGACATCGCTGTCACCTGACGATACATTGGAAGCTCTTCGCGGGCGGCTGTTTATCACCGGGAGCAAACTATGGGGATCACTGTACGAGCGATGGTGCCGTCTGGTGCGAACTTCGCCTTTCTGCAGCGAGTCCGCATGGTTGTTTCCTTCCATGGTAACATTGATGAATGATAACGCTGTGGCTCAGCCCGGTCAACGAAGGCAGAATGACATGGATGTCTCGATGGAAATTGATTCTGATTCTGATGACAACGACGAGCCGATGTCAGCTGCTGACGAGGAAAATGAACAGTTGGCCGATGTGTTTGGCGATCCAAAGATGGCGCGCATACTTACCTGCATTCCTCAAGCACTCCCATTCGAGAAACGAGTCCGCCTCTTTGATGCGCTTTTAAGGGATGATAAGGCAAAGACACAAGACGAAAGTGCCGAGATGCGAGCGGCCATGTTTCGTTTTACGCATGGCGCTGAAGGAGGAGACGGATCTCGTGAACGAATATCAGTTCACAGGGAAAATTTGTACGATGATGCGATGCGTCAATTGAACCGCTTAGGTCCCAAATTGAGGAGAAAAGTGCAGGTAACATTTACAAATCAACACGGAGCGCTTGAAGCAGGTATCGATGGCGGAGGGGTGTTTAAAGAGTTTATCGACGATTTGATTAGTGACGCATTCGTGGGCGACAAGAGTACTGCTGCTCACCGCCTATTCAAGGTGACGGCGCTTGAGACGCTGGCGGTAAATTCTGATCTTCCGCATGAGCCAACCCTGCTTGAGCATTATGAATTTTGTGGCAGAGTGCTTGGCAAGGCAATATACGAATCTATTCTTGTCGAGCCTCAGTTCTGCCTCCCATTTTTGAACCAATTGCTTGGTAAATCGAACACTTTGGAGGATTTGAAAAACTATGACCCTGAAATATACTCAAACTTGACCAAGCTGCTGAATGCAACGACAGAGGAGATAGGCGCAATGGGTTTGACCTTTGAGCTGAACATGGGAACGGGACGATCGATGCGTTCAGTAGAATTGGTTCGAAATGGCGGCTCAATCACAGTAACGAAACAAAACGCTATCACGTACGTTCATATGGTGGCTAATCAAATGTTGAACGCAGAGACTGCGCAAGCAACTAAAGCATTTCTGCGTGGGTTTCGTGATTTAGTACCGGCTCCTTGGGTTCGGTTGTTCTCAGCGTACGAGCTTCAAAAATTGATTTCTGGCGATGACTCAATTAAAGCAATTGACGTCGCTTCACTGAAGGCATCGATGCAGTACGCTGCAGGGTACCATCCGTCGCAACCGATTATGCAGTGGCTCTGGGAGGTGGTCGAAGAGTTTAATACCGACCAGCAGCGAAAGTTTCTTAAGTTTATGACGTCTTGTTCCAGACAACCTCTGCTTGGATTTTCTTCCATGGCTCCAGCTCCATGCGTCCAGCAGATACGTTTGCCTGACGAAATGTTTATTAAAGATCCCGAACGAGTCACTCCTTTGCCTACAAGCTCCACTTGCATGAATCTTCTTAAATTACCCAACTATCGAACAAAAGAATTACTGCGTAAGAAGTTGCTCGCTGCGATCGAAAGCGGAGCTGGTTTTGAGTTGACTTGAGTAACAATTTTATAACATTTATATAGAATAGAAGTGAAACTACTTTTACATGCTTAAGGCAGGCCCAAGCTCGCCTTAAGTAGCTGCCTATTCTTCTCTACGTCTGCTTGATCTTCATCTGCATGATCAGTGGCGTCGTATATGTTAAAGATTTGATAGGCGACAGCCTCATCAGCTTCTAAAGACAAGTCACCTTCGTTAAAAGCGGCATAGCGAACAAGCTCCTTGATAAGATCAACCGTATTCTCTTCCCGGCCACGAAGTAGCTCTCCCTTTATCAAGTCGTACGCTGTTTTGGAAAGCTTTAGTAGCGTCGACTCAAATATACTCTCGCACTCGTCAACTTCCATTCCAAGGCTTTCTTGAATTTCTGTTAGTATGTCGACATCGTTCGCGTTAATAGCTCCACTCTTTAGCGCAGGCGTAATTTCGGCTGCGAACATTCGTGTCAACCGGGTCTTGGATATACCAACATCTTCGATTAGATTCACTCCCATTGAATTACACTTTTCCCTGAAAGCCCGCAGTGATGAAGATTTTGGAGCGTCCATAATCGCGTCAATTTCTTCGGACAAAATTTTCCTCTGGGCCGATTTGAGCATTTTCTCTCCCTCCTCGGCCGTGATAGACAGCTTGGCTTGGATGTTGGCAAGGAACATCATGTCTTGCTGATCAAGCGTGCCTTTCGTTTGCATAGCGTTCGACACAAAATTGTCGTAGACAGTGCTAGCGATGTTGCTGTTAACTCCTTCAATCTTCGCCTTGTCAAGCCCGAGGATGCCCCCAAAGGCTGGTCGACTCGCTTCGTAACGGGCTGCCTTCTCACCTTGAGCTTGGAACCCACCGACAACAAATTGCCGGTAAAGCAGCTCGGCCAGTTCCTGGTCCATTGCGCCACAACCAAGAGCGGTCACAGGATAGATAGTGTCGGTAGAAGTCACTTCCTCGCCAGTCTCTGGGTTCTTCGTCGTAACTTCAGCCTCCTCTGCCACTTTGTTATCGTTGTAAAAGTCAATCAGATTCATAATATCGCTCATGACGTTAATTTCAGCGCCAAGGCCTAGAACGCCATCAGCTCCTTTTCCAGTCTGGAAAAGATCTTCGCCCATGTCTCTACCACGCCGTTGAGATAACTGCTTTTGATCAAGCATCATACGCTCCATTTCGCTGCCGACCCACTTGGCCATTGGCTTCATTTTTTCTTCAACGGCCTGCAGAAAAAGTTTTCTGCAGTCAGTTTCCGACACGCCAAGTCTGTCCTGCAACTTGTTGAGACCTTCTTGAATCTCGGGTCGAATCACACCCGTACGACCCATGGCCTCGAGGACGCTCTTCTTGTACACGCCTCCAAAATGTTCCATATGTGTCTCCGCCACATCCTCCTTAGCAAGGTGGAATAGTTCGCGCAAAGCTTCCAATGCCTGAAACAATTCTGGCGAGGGAAGTCCGCCGGGCGCCTTTTCGCTCACCGTCTCGACAGCCTTCGAGTAGAATGTGGCACCAACCTCTCGCACATAGTCGTCACTGAGTCTCAAATTCTCAACGACCGCTTTTATTTGCGATTGCATATTCTTTGCTAGCTCAGGCGTATAGTCTTGGACGATTTCATCCGTTGCCACCTGCATCGCCTTATTTAGCTCAGGTCCGAATGCGCGACGTGATTCAGCCTGTTCTTGCAAATCGCTAATACCAAGCAAACCTTTTATTTCAAGTATACGATTGTAAGCTTCGTCGGTAATTTTTCCGTCTTTCATCTTTCGGAAAGAGCGAGTCAAGAAAATGCGATACATCTTGATACGTTCCTCCGAGACGAGAAATCCGTTGGCTGACTTTTTATCCCAAGGGTTGCAAAAACTTTGATCAAAATTGTCAAAATCCTCCCATCCCGACATTCTGAGAATTGAAACCAGCACTTCCTTGGCGTCAAGAGCCTCGGTGAGCTGCTCGAATGCAGCTGCTTCATTGTTGACTTTGGCAAACTTGTTCGCTTGCTCCAAGGGTCGTCCAAGCGACTGCATGACAATGGAAGCAACGAGCGTTTTGCTTGATTCAACGTCAACCAGCAATTCCTTCCGTCGCTTCTCCATAGCTGACCACGCCTGACCAGGCTCCATGTTTCTACCAAGCACTTTTCCAATCGCCTCCAACGCGGTAGCTTGAAACAGTGGCGTAGCTTCGTTGGAAATTTCATATGAGGCGTCGACATCGGAAAGACCAAGCACTTCTTGTAGTTGCTTCAACTGTCAAACAAAGAGCAAAAAAATTTAAGTTTTTGTAGTCCAAAAGGTCATTGCAAAACGTTGATAGTAAACTTACGCGCTCCTGCGCATTTTCGGGAAACTTTACATCAGCCGACAATGGCGGACTTTCGTCGCCATCAACATTGACAGCATTAGACAAGCCCAACAATTCACGCACTTCCTCATTAAAGCACGAAACGTGCATATCCTTGGCAGTCGCATCGGAAACTCCCAGTGTTCGACGTGCACGCTCCAGCATGGTCGCCGACACCTGCTGACTTCCCAGCTTGGACCGCGTTGACTTTAGCGCGCGCTGGTAAAAGGGCTCGGCCAATTCCGCCACCCGCTCCATGGCTTCACTGAGGCTATTTACGCCAAGCGCCTTGGCAGTGCGCGTCATTTCGTAGCGAAAGGCTTCCTCCGTTTCGTTTCCCTCGCGCAGCGAGCGCTCGGTCAAGAATAAAAGCTTGTCCAATGCCTGGCGGTCCGGATGGTCGGGATCATCCAGCTCCTCTTCGGGTGTGAATAAACAAGTTTGACGATACCACTTTTGTGCCGCCATGGTATGCGCTTCACCAACCTGCAAGTTATTCAAACCCAAGGCTTGGCGAACATTCTGCAACTCCTTCAATTCATTCGTCTTGGCAACTGGATTGTACTTGACCATGCCCTGCAAATAGGTTGCATATAGTTCAATGCAGAGTGACTGATAGTCTTCATCTTCAACACCAAACGTTTCCTTGACTGCCAACAACGCCTGCTTGGTTTTGGCTGGATCAGAGATTCCAACGTCAATCATGGCTTGCGCCAGTGCCGGCTTGGCGTTACTTTCCGTCAATGCATCCAAGCGACTCTTGCCAACGGCACCAGCCACGCCACTCACAATGGCTCCCACGGCGCCCGCCGCAATGCGCTGCGTCGGCAAGGTCAAGCCAAAGCCAAGGGCGGCGCCAACGGGAATGGAGGCCATGCCAGCTAGTTTCCACAGCGACGGATTCTTGCGGACTTGCTTGCTCAACACGTTGGCGTCGGCAACTTCGGTTAGCTCCTGGAGTTCCTCCATGCCTCCGGATGTTTCGACGAGCATGGAGAGTGATGATGATGGTGCTTTGGTACTGCTGCTGCGAGATGCCGTCATGGCAGCGTGGAGTCGATTCGTCGAGCCTGGGAGAAAGGATGACGAAAACTGCTGCTGCTGGCTGCTGCAACGAGGAACAAAGGCAGCACTGTAGGCTGCAGCAGAGTCCACTGCCAGGACTGCCAGGAGTAGCGACGATGCAAACTTCATTTTAGAATGTCTGGGTGTGTGTCGTTTTTGATTCTTGGCAAGAGGTGCTGTCGAAATTTTCAAAGAACAATTGAGCCTTTCGAAATAATTGATCGTCTGTTTCTTCCTGACAAAATAATCACTCCAAAGCCAGTCGTCAAAGCTGCTGGTTGTTGCTCTGTTAAATTATTCCAGCAAGATTCTAACGAAAAGACGCGTGAAAATGATGAACCGATCTTTTTTCTCGTTGCTTGATGGCTCGAACTGGATGGACGGTGACGTTCCTCGATCTCCACGAGGCGATTTCGTTTAGAACCGGTGCGATGCCGAATGAGGTTCAAGTTGCTGGCTGGCGCGCACGAATGATTGTGCGACATAACAACGATGTAATGACGAAGCTATCTTGGCGTGGAGGAAGTTGTTCACTCGCGCTGTCTAATAATATGACAACAATGCTGATGTAATGCCTTGTTCATACCTACTTTTAGCGCGTTACAAAAGAAGCGATAACCTTTGTCTGACTGTCATAAGGACAGCAAGGAAGATGCGTGGCAACCAGGGGTACTTCTACTGGTAACTATAGACCTATGCGGGTGGGAAACATTCATCAATTCGTTGCACTCTCCTGAAGTACCGGTAGTTGGCTTTATCTTACTTCATGAGCCATGCCGCCATGTCCTTACCATTCATTGCACAGTGCAAGGAGTGTGTTAGCTACCGATAGTTGTGAGTTGCGTTGCCTCTAACGCTTGCGCTTTCAATCTTTTACTTTACTCTGACTCATCCCCCCTGGTAGCACTGGCACAACAGGCAGAAGTGGTTCTTCAAGTTTCTCTTTGATCGCCGATGAGCTGTCCATGAAGGAAAAAATGATGGTGAAAGTGCGACAACAAGCCAGCTGATGGTTGTCCAATCATAAGAGTGAAAAGTGATCTGAATTCTCACTCGATTATCGTGCGTCTAGAAACGTGTCGGTCCAGTTCAGCTGATCTCGCCAATCATAAATTGGGAACAAGTATCATGACATTTTCATCACGCCATGTCGAATGATGTCAGTCGTTTGATTGAAGACGAAGCTTTTCCCTCGACGCCATCACTCGTTAACCCAACAGCCCCTTCCACCATGAAGGTGAAGCCTCCAAGCCACGTCATTTTGACCAAGGTGACGATTGTGTGTGTCGGTTCGGAGAAAAAAGATGCGGTCCATTTTCACAGACACCAAACAGGTTGCAACGCGTTGTTGAACTCGTTTTTTTCACCTTTCGTTTCCACCATGAGCTCGCCGTTGACCCTCCTTGACCGCTCGGCGGCTTTAGATCCATTGGCGCATCTTGTCGAGGTTGCATCCGCCATGGCGCGGCTCCCGCAGGACTCGACTCCTCCGCGACAAACTGTTTCTCGAGGCAGCGGACCACAAACTGTCACAACCCACCAGCAGGAATCAGACTACTTTTCGGTTGTGAGTAATGACGAAGACGAGAGCCACAAGCGCTCTCCTGCTTCCTCCATTCAATGCTACTCCAAGCGCGAAATCTTTCCGCAACGACTGTTTGCCATTTTGAATGATCCTGCACTGACGGATGTCGTTTCCTGGCTTCCACACGGTCGCTCGTTCGTCATTATTCGTCCCGATGTGTTCACCGATCAGGTTTTACCAAAGTACCTTCCACCCACGGATGCGCGAGGGTCAACAAAGTATGCCAGCTTTACGCGCAAGTTGAATCGATGGTAAGTTTGTCGATGTAGGCTCTCTGTGCGAGTAGACAATGATGTGTGACACATTCTCACACTCCCTTCTTCTCTATTCTAACAGGGGATTCCGCCAAGCGACTAGAGGACCCGATACGGGAGCTTTTAGTCACCCGCTGTTTCAAAAGGACAAGCCCGAGCTATGTCACGGCATGGTTTGTCAGCGATCCAGAGACATGAGCTCGCCGGAAAAGGTTGTCAAGAAGACACGCAAATTGACATTATCCGCAGAAAAGAGCCGATGCCCGGTTGCGAAAGTAGCGCAACCGTCCCCTTCCAAGACTCCCGCGACAGTGGTTGCGCCTTCTGCGCTTGCAGCCGCAGTTGCTGCTGTACCAATCGCACCATTATTGGCGCCGCTAGTGACATCCCCAGCAGCAGCATCATCACCCGCTGCAACCATGACTTGCACCATGACAATTCCACCCGGCATTACCAACAATCAAGCGCTGATTCAGGCCGTGCTCAGGCAACGCGACGACATGGAGCGAGTCCGCGCCGCCAAGGCCATGCTTTACGACGCGTACATGCAGGCGCTGCAGAGTCATGAAGGAGAAGAAGTACAGTCGTAAACAATCTTTGCATTGGCATTTCACGTTTCGTCCGGTCAAGACGAGCCATAGATTTTCAGTCATCACTGGCATATCAGTGATGCTTTGTTCACAATCAGCGTGCACATGGGTATGTGTATGTTCGCTAGCTTATTATAAAGCACCTAGATTTTTTACAGTCAATACTACAGCTCTAACGGTACACTGCTTTAGTGAGAAAGTCTTCGTTAGTTTAACAAAGGTAGTCGGTTTTTATAATCAACTGACAGTGAGTCGAGTTCGTCGTTCGATAGTAACAGTCGCTACGGTACTCGTTTGAAAACTTCTTCGTCCGTTTCCGTGCATCACCGCTCACCAACTCACAAAACATCCAAACTTGACAAGGCAAGATGATAAAGCCGTTGCTCCTTCTTTTCGTCTTGGCTCCATTGGCGAAAAGAGGCGAATCATTTGCGTACGCTCCCAACTTTATCACCAAACTGATTGAGGAGCAAACGGGCATTCCACCAAAGGGTCTCCTCGTGCCAACAACGAGTGATGAAGGAGGTGAAAATGCCGACCAACTTGTCGCCGAGGAAACAAGTAGCACTACAATGACTGCAACCATGACGCAAGTCAGAACCCGATTTCCTCCAGAACCAAATGGATATCTTCATCTTGGTGTAAGTTTGCATATAGTGATGGGCATCCTCTTGTTTACAATTCTTGTTCTCTCTGCTCACACCTCGCCTTCTTCGTTCATACGCACATTTGCCTTTTGACAGCACGCCAAGGCAGTTTCGTTCAACTTTGCCGTCGCTCGCATGTTTGGCGGAGTCTGTCACATGCGTCTCGACGACACCAATCCCAGCAAGGAAGACAAGGAGTATGTTGACTCGATATTGGAGGATGTTTGCTGGATCCAGCAAGGCTTGTACGATCCAAAAGATGGTCATCCATGGAGCGGACCAGTGCGAAAGACTTCCGACTACTTTGATACAATCTACAAGTGTGCCGTGGCGCTCATTGAATCGGGAGATGCCTATGTGGATAGCCTGACGGCAGATGAAATGAGGGAGTATCGAGGGACACTGACCGAGCCTGGCAAGGAGAGTCCGTATCGTACGCGAACTGTTGACGAAAATATAAAGCTGTTTCAAGACATGAAGGCTGGCAAGTATCCTGATGGCGCCCATGTATTGCGCGCCAAGATTGACATGGCGTCTCCAAACATTAACATGCGAGATCCAACTTTGTATCGCATCAAGCACGAATCGCACCAAGAGACTGGCGACGAGTGGTGCATTTATCCAATGTATGACTTTTCTCATCCAATTTCCGATGCCATTGAGGAGATTACGCACTCGCTGTGTACACTGGAGTTTGAGGATCATCGACCATTCTACGATTGGACCATTGAGAAGCTCCTTCCGTCTGGACTGATCAAGGCACGTCCTCAGCAGATTGAGTTTAGCCGGCTCAATGTGCAAAGCACCGTCTTGTCCAAGAGGAAACTGATTCAGCTTGTGCAGGAAGGACATGTCCAGGGGTGGACGGATCCGCGCATGCCAACATTATCGGCCATGAGACGGCGAGGCGTTCCGCCGTCAGCCCTTCGCTTGTTTTGTGAAAGGGTCGGCATCAGCAAGGCTGACTCGAACATTGACATTGCTGTGTTCGATGAGTGCGTTCGCGAAGTGATGGACGATCTTTGCCAACGCGCCTTTTGTGTACTTGATCCGCTTAAAATTACAATCACCAATTGGCAAGGCGACGCCGATGTGTTTACAGTCGACCGCCACCCGAAATTAAAGGAAATGGAAACTCGTGACATTCCCTTTAGCGGATCGGTTTTCATTGAGCGCAGCGACTTTTTCGACGCAGAAGGTCCCGAAGGGGTGCCAAGCGCTGGCAAGCCACCGAAAGGTTTCAAGCGATTATTACCCGGTGGACAGGTTCGACTCCGATATGCCTACGTTTTGCAGCTCGAAGAGATTGTCAGAGACCCCGAGACACGAGAGCCCATTGAGCTGAAATGCACGTACATTCCATCAACTAGAGCTGGGACGACTCCTGAAGGTATGGCTCGTGTGAAAGGCATCATTCACTGGGTCAATGCCGAGATTGCTGAGGTCTGCACGGTAAATCTCTACGACAGACTCTTTGCAACCGAGGAGCCTGGAAAAGAAACCGGCGATTTTTTGCAAGATATCAATCCAGAATCACTAGAAGTATTAAAAAATGCGGTGGTCGAGCCCAGTGTGGTTGCAGATGCTCTTGAAACCCTTAAAAATTGCAAAGCGAAGCCATTACTCTATTCTGCTTCTCTCGCTTATCAGTTTGAACGAAACGGATACTTTGCCTTGGACGAAGCTTCGACGTCAAAGGGCAATCTTGTCTTTAACCGCGTCGTGACGCTTAAGGACACATGGGCGGCAGCGGCAGCAGAGCCTTTAAATGGCCAACGTAACCGCGGAGATGCCCAGGCAGCGAAACAGAAGTCTGCTGCATCTGATGTAGTCATCGAAGATGTCAGACGAGTTGCTTTTCGTGCGGCGACGATATTATCTGCTGACCAACATCCTGAAGCGGATAGTTTGCTCGTTTGCAAACTTGACTGTGGTGACATTTTGGATGACGGCAAGCCAGCAGAGCATCGAACTGTTGTAGCAAGTTTGGCTGGAAAACTTTCAGGCGACGAGCTAGTGGGAAAGAAAGTTGTAGCTGTGACCAACTTGAAGCCTGCGATCATGAGAGGCATAGAAAGCCATGCCATGCTCCTGGTAGGGTCCGATGGTGGTTCTGGCGACGCAGAGAAAGTTGAACTTTTGAACGCACCAGCATCAGCATCAAATGGCGAGCTTGTTTCCTTCGAAGGAAAGGAAGCCAGTCAACCCGATACGATGATGAAAAGCAAAGGAGCGTTAAAGGCCTTTGCACGTGTAAAAGAACAACTAAGAGTCAACCAAAATGGAGAGGCCGTATTTCTTGAGGATGGCAAAGAACTTCGCATGATGACAAGCGCAGGTTATATCAAGACAGCGACGCTTAAGGACGTTGCCATTCAATAATCCCATGTTTGTACTGCATCTACGGTATCTCATCGCACACTTTAAATTTTATAAACCATTGCAAAAACCAGTTTGCCTATCTGTATGCGACGGTGCGCAATGCTTTATATTATATGTACCGGAATAGCGAACACCTTACTACCGGTAGTACGACCTTCATCAAACAGCAAGCTCTAAGAATATATGCGCACTCCAGGCAGTTAGGCTTTTCCAAACTCAGTTTGATTTGACTTCACTGATGGAAGCTATCCTGCCGCAATCGCCTCGCTGGCTACTCGATGTTAGGAGCCCTTCGGCCCCCGGCTGTCGCTGAATACTGCGACGCTGTCTTCCCGGTCCAGGTGCATTGGGGTCTGTCTTTCCCATGGGGTTGGCCATGGAATTGCGGTTCAAAACAAACGTGGAACGCCTATTAAAATGCTCCAAACCCGTGGCGTCGCCATCACGGAGGGAGAGAATTTCTCTTTTCAGTATCTTATAGATGCTGTCCATTGAGGGTCGTACGGACGGGTCAGGCTCCCATGCTCGCTTCATCAGAATGCGAAGCGGGGTACTCCAGCTCGAATCGAGTGGAGGACGTTCATTGCCGTGCACAATCAACTCTGAGTGGTCTTGCCGATTCATACCGTCATACGGAAGCTCTAAGGAGCATACTTGCCAGAGCAACAATCCAAACGAATACACGTCTGCCGTCAAATTGTATGGCTCACTTCGTGCCACCTCCTGCATGACAAGGAATTGTAAAACTATGAGCCCATGTCTAAGACGCAGCGAACGCCACAAGCACAATGAAGTAGCTTACCGGTGCCATGTAGCGCAACGATCCAGTGTTGCCGGATAGCTCATAGAATTCCGTGCAACCATGGCGCAGTTCCGGGTCAAGCTCCTTGGCAAGCCCAAAATCAAAGATTTTCACGTCGCCTGTTTGCCAGTGAGGAAAATGAACGAAACAAAAGTCAGCGCACTTCACACATGCAAATTATGAATGCAAATTATGAACAAGCTTGTTCCCTGCTACATACCTCGGACGTCAAAGCCAATATTGTCCGGCTTTAGGTCCCTGTATATTACTTGGTTCGCATGCAAGTAGCTCAATGCAGCAGCAACGTCGAACGCCACATGCAAACGTTCCGCCAGAAACTGCCGCTTCTTATTATCTCCATGCGAAAGCGCCTTGTCAAAGTTTCGCCAGTGCTCAATCTTGTGCTCGAGCGTGCACTGGAGTCGATCCAACAGCAAAAAGTAGCCCCGCTCCTGCATGGTGGCGAAGCCTGACGTTCCAGCCGCTGCCATGCCACGCAGCTTAATAATGTTTGGATGCGAGAGTGATGCAAGGAACTTTGCCTCCTGAATATGTAAAATGCGAATTGGTTAGCAAAATTATAGATTCTATAGTTTCTTCACAAGCCAAGGGGCGCTGAAGCAATGCCACGGCCGCACAATGACTGCTCTGAACTCGCACGTACCACGACAAGATCAGCAGCTCCCGTGCAGTACCTGCCCGGATCCTCAAAGCTTTCATCCGACAAGAATTTAATGGCGTAGCGATGATCCTGCGAGGATTCTCGAAAGGTATGCTTGGCGACGAATGCGCGGTGCTCCGATTGCAATGGGCTTGATATTTTCTTGGCATTCTCGGCTTGATTTAAATCGTGTACCAAGTTTATTTCCTTTACTTCATAAACATTATTGAATCCTCCTGTCAAGGCGAGAGAGACATGGATAATGAGCTTGATTCACATCAGATGCGAGCCGAGGTGCAAACAACTCTCACTTTTTCATGACAACACAGCACACTGATACTCACCCGTCCCTAGTATATCACCCAAAACAACTTCATCTCGCTCAAACCGCGGAATACACTTCTCCATGGACGGATTGACAATCTTGGAGTGCTTGCTCATGTGCTTGGCCGCTCGCGAGGCAGTCTTCCAGGCTCGACGGCCGACCTCCTCTGGACTGTAGTGATGACCCATGTTTTCAATGAAGCGAGTGAATGCAGCGCAGCTACGAGTATAAAATCACAAACTACAAGATACGCAGCACGCTTCGAACAAGAGATGCTTCTTCAGCTGCTTGGCAGTCGAGGATCAAAGGGTGCCTGGCAATGGACGAGGCAATAACCACCAAGACCGAGGCATCGAAGCTCGAACGAGATGCGCGATCACGAAACGAACGGTCATTGGCATGGTCATTGTGAAAAGAGGGAGTCACGTAAAAGGGGCATAGTTAAAAATGACTAAAATGACTGTCTATAACGGAGCTCAGCCGCCGATTCATGCAATGTTAAATGTTTGGCGCGCCGGCGCGCGCTGCTCTCCTCGTCATTCAAATCTTCGATCCTCGACTCGGCTTTCTTGCACCACCCCAGGGCAACCTTTTTGTCTATTTGGCAAGCAAGGAAACCAAAAGTCCAGAATTTTTACCTTCGAAAAAGTCTGTTGAGGGTTCGATACAGATTTTTGGCGCGTGGAATTCCATTTTCGGCGCATTATTGCATTCGTCAACTGTTTCATTCCAAAGAATTTCTCGACCGCTTCATTTGCAAGCCGAACGAATGAGCTCCTCTCCATCCCTGGCCTCCATGATGAACTCGCCACTCCTATCTAAAAGCGACTCTGCTCGAGACGAGGAGGCAGGGCCATATACCGCAACGCCACGTCCCTCTCCGACTCTTTCAAAGTCGCTTCGGAAGATTTCCTCCTATGATGATCTCGTCATGGAAGCACAACTACACGCAAACCAGCAACACTATCGATGCGCAGCAATACAAGTGGCAATATCCAACGTCTACGAAAAGATCCAGTACCTATGGCATCAAGGTCCACCTTCGTTAGAGTGGCACCTTGTGGTGGCGCTGCTAGTTTGGTACATTGTCGGCCTGGGAGCAATCGTCACGACCAAGATTTTGTTGACGGAATGGAACGTTCCGCCATTGCTCTTGACGTTGCAGCAATTCATTGTTGCGAGTCAATTGCTGAAACTGCGCCTATTGCTTTCGAAAAGCGGCATTGCGCCGTGGCCGTGGAACAACGAGAGTAAACATCAACTCCAATCGAATGCAGCTAGTCCAGCAAGCCTCAATATGAATGCGACCGAAATCTCATTGACAAATTCATCATCAAACAGCATGGAGCATACCAATTTATCAACATCTGATACTTCAACATCGGGAAGCATGGACTTTTTGCTGACTGGCCTATTCAATTCACTCGATCTGCTCGCCACCAATGTCGCCTTTGCCACTAGCGCCGCCTCCTTTGTCGAAACCATCAAGAGCGCCGATCCAATCACAACCACGGCAGTCGCACTCATTTGGAAGGTTGATCGACTCGAAAGTGACGAAGGCGTTTGTCTCTTCGTCTTGGTCACCGGCATGCTGCTTAGTACGTGGGGCAATGCCTCCAATGAGGAGTCACCGTCCATGGCGTCTTCGACGCAGGCGGCTGCGACAGTCATGACGGCAAACGTTTGCTTCGCCTTTCGCGCCATGTCGCAAAAGCTTTATCGCAGGCACGCGGAACAACCAATGAACGATGAAAACTTGCTGGCCAAAATGTTTCAAGTGGGAGCAATGGCTCTCTCTGTTCCGTGCTTGATTGTTTACGCAAGCTATCTAAGTCACGCACTGGAAGCTCCGCGGGAACTGCAACTACAGTACGCAAAACTGGCTGGCGCCAATGCCGTTGCGTTTGCCATGTATAAGTAAGTGCAACAGTTTGCTGCTCTGTGAAACCAGAACAATCCCACAATATTGCTCATACCCTCTTGTCTGTCTATCTAAAACGTTAGCCTGGCGTCCACTTACGTACTGAGTCGGCTGAGCGTGTTACAACACTCCACTCTTGGATGTTTGAGGAGAATGTTTGTCGCGATTGGTGCTTGCTTATTCTTTGGGGTGCAACTGGAATTCTTTGGAATCGTTGGACTGCTGACGAGCTTTGGAGGCTTTTGCGGCTTTACATTCTATCGGGCGCAGCGGATGCGACGAGAAGAAAAGTCGGCTGTCTAGTAGGCGCGGTGGGGTGAGATGGAGCCACGGTAGAAACAGCGGAGCTGCGGCAGTCACAGGGTCCGGCTTGCATGATTTACAGTGCGTGCGAGCTGTCGAAGCTGTTTGCGGGATTGCTTGGAACTGACACTTGCATTGCGTTATGTATTCACTGCGAGGCATTCAGGGAAGCTAATTTTCGATGACAGTTGTCCTCGCAGCATATTGCATGATGTTGGCCAGCATTTAAGGTTTGGAAAGCACATTTTGACCGCCAGTGCTTTTTCGTGGAGCTGCTTTACATTGTCGTTACATAATGCCGAATGTATCTTTGTCATTCCGTATTCGGTAGGGCTGCATAGCAACTAAGATACTGGTGTTGGTAGCAAAGCGGCAGGAAGATCAACTACCATTACAGTATTTCCCATAATAGCCTCAACCCTAATTACGATAAAGATCATGTGTGAGCCCCTTTCGAATTCCTGCCACGTGGGATGCCTGGAACAACGTCGACGTTCTGACCAGCACATTGGCAAACCGGTTTGCCTCACAAAATCCCTCCGATCACCATCCAAGTCTTTCGTTATACATCATACTGTAACACCATGAGTCCACGAGAACGACCGCAACTAGAAGACATTGAGCGCTCTAGCAGCGCATCCTTTGAATCAGAGGAGAAGACCCGCAAATCTGTGCGCTTTTCCGACATTAAAGTTCGAGAATACAATCGCACCATTGGCGACCACCCAGAGGCTGCCGGTTACCCAATCACACTCGATTGGGAGTATGTTGAGAATGCTGCAACACCTCTTGACGTTTACGAGAAAGAACGACCTGTGAAGCGAAGAAATTTACGACTCTCCAACGTTACGCGAAAAAACTTGCTGATCAACGTGTTCCAAGTCGACGAGGCCGAGCTGCAGCGAGCCGACAGCGAAGTCAAGCGCATTCGAAAGCAACGCGAGAACAGCAATAAGCAAGGGAAAATGGCTGCAAAGATGGAATCTGCTTTAATACAGACACGGCGAAAGCTGCGAAAGACCTTCTTTTCAAGAGAGGAACTTTTTCAGGGTTTTGCAATCGCTTCGGGCATGCACGTTTCCGGTGTTTCGGTCTACTGAGTGCATTAGTCTCGATGCATTTGCACAAATTGTACATAGAACTTTAACAAAATACATTTAGTACATCAATGTTGCTTATAACTTACTCCTAGTCTCTTCCATAGATCGATGGTCGTCCTCCGTGGAGTCTCGGCTGTGCATCGTCGGCAGTTGAGGTGGAAGAAGGTTGATGAGTCAGCGCGACCGATAAAAACCCCGAAAGCCAGTCCCACACGAATGTTGGGCAATACAAAGTAGGAATAATCACCTTTGATTGGCTAGTTGAGATTCGGTCATTTAATTGACACAAAATCAGTGCGCCAGAAATAGAGACACGCAACGTCACCCAAAACGTCACAAATCAGTCGTCGTAAAAATACTCCGATCTGAGTTTGTGAACTATACGTACGAGTATGAAGTACCTTGCCGGTGTGATATGAAACATGCCAACCGTGTCTTTGTTAACGTGCTGGGCCTGCAAGTCTTCAAAAATGTCTAAGTCCCAGTTTGCATGGGTTTTCCATGTATTGGACCTTCCTGGTGGGATGCCGAAGCTATCATATATGGTCAAACGTGTGATGGTAGCCTAGCCCTTACCTTAACTTTGTTCAACCTACCAAACGTCGAAAATCGATCCGTGATCGAAAGGAACCGTGAACGTGAAGGCCGCCATCAATGCGGTTCGCTTCCTGCCACGCGTATCTTTCGATATAGCGCGTCGCATGTTGACACAAAGATACAATCGATACGCCTATAACAAGCATACAATGAGCTCCTTCATCAACAAGATTGTGCCGACCGCTCAGCAGGTTAACTTGGCTCGCCGTTGGACTGTTCAGAACGAAAATGACCTTGTGCAGGTAAGCGGGACGAAACATGCAGTATGGTTTGACAGCTTTGAAGTTGGTCTCACTTGAAATCTTTTTTCTGCAATCCAAATAAACAGGAGAACCTTTTCGGTAAGTCAAACGAGCTCGTGAATATATTGGATAGAAGTCTCTTAAAAGGCAATGCGACTCGCACTGACAGGCGTTCTTTTCACTTTTAGAGGACGACTTTATGGACATTAGCAAGCAGTCCCACGACCATGATACCTGCAGAAAGATGTCGGAGCATTTGCTCCACTTTAAAGACATGCCGGTGGACTGCCTCCAGTATTCCGACGTTGCTTTCGAGCTGAAGCGCCGCGATTCGGATACGACTCATCCGTCGTCCATGCTCAGCTAAAGGGGCAGATGTTCATGCAAGAAACTGAATTGAGCGAAAGGAGCATGAATGACCCTTTAAATACATTTTATCAAACTAAAAGCATATGCTACTTTACTTTTTCTAGTAATCTAAGCAATAAGGTCACTTGGAGACGATCGTTTTGCTTCACAGCTATGCGCACATTCGCTACGACTGCTACTATTTTTTGTAAATGAAATTGTATACAAGTATTAATACAAAACCTTGTTGAGGATATGAATATACGTTAAACAATCAAAGTATGAAGTAGTTGCATCATGATGCATGTCGTTCCGCCGGAATTAGTCGTCAGTAGTTGTTGGGTCGTCAGTGTCTCGACAGATTCGCCCGAACGAAGAGTGTAGCTGCCATGTAGGCTTCATCATCAAACTTGGCAAAGCCTACGGCGACGGCATGACAATCTCACCATCGTCCATGCTCATTTCCATCAATTCATCCTCCGTCAACAAACCCGCCTTGCGCGCGGCGTAGCCCATGAGAACGCCGCGCTTCTTGGCCGACTGCACAAAGCTCTTGTAGTAGCAGCGGATGCGGTCGCGGACCGTGACAAAGTTAAAGTCGGCTTCGTCAAAAATGTAGCCGTGTTCGGTAGCTAGCTCGAGCAAGCGCTCGGTCAATCGATTATTGTATGACTTTTGCTGGACCGTGTAGTTGAGAGCCGAGTGGTTCAAGTACTCGTCTCGATTGGCAATGAGGAACTGTTCAAGCTGCAACGGCACGAAAAAAAGAGACGTACACGTGAGATACTGCGAGGCTCCGACAAGATATAAAAAAACACAAAAAGACGTACCTCTGGGTAGTTCTTCCAGCTAAACTTTTTGCGTCCAATCTTCTTGCCGACTAAACCATGCGGCGGAATTCCTTGGAGAGGTTTCGACCGCTTCGACTTTGGGATCTCATGCGGCGAGTGAGAACGATCGTCGACGAGACAAAGGCTCACTTTGGCCTTGGGCGGCTGGCTGTGCTGTCGGCGATGCGCACGCGTGCGAAACGTGGGCGATGAGGCAGCACCAGGCGAAACGATAGCCGCCGCCGCTGAAACGTATTCAACATGCGGCAATGTCGACGGCGAATCCATAGCCTTGGGAGACTGGTCGAGGGAGACTGTGCGAATGCGATTGGCTGGGTAAAACTGGTCGGCAGCGACAGGCGATGATAGAATCGAAAAGAGCGATTCCGATCGGCGTTCTGGAAGCTTCGCCTTGGACTGATCATCGTTGTCATCATCCGATGACAGATAGGGAAAGGATGGAAGAGTCAGATCATCGCGCCAAAGATTAGTCATGCCTCCATGACTGATTTCGCTCTTGCAAATGTCCGCAATGGACAGCAAGAGTGCTGCATCCTTTGAAGTTTCGAGGTTCTCGGTATGCGAAACCGTTCGAAACATGGCAGTTTTTTGTCCGTGAACTCCTGGAAGGACAAGACGCTTGCAGAGCTTCGGGTGCATGTTTCTGCTTCATTGAATAAAGAAAGTAGTCGGTGAGAATCAAGCTGTATAGTCGACATGCCTTCGAACCTTTGGCTGGTTGCATGCAAATCTCAGCGCGCTGCTCCGATGAGAGTTCTCGAAGCAATCGGCTTTCAACAGCTCGGCCTAGACTCGCATCTTCAATTTCCTGCTCGCCCGACTAGTTTATCTTACCTGGTACTCAATGAATATATTATAAACAGATCAACTGATGGCAATCGGCGTTTGTTGTATTGGTGCTGATCGAAAAACTTTTTGCGATCGGCGCCAGCAGTTGCTTGCCTTCACACTCGTCTGACACCACCGCGTGTTCGCGGATTGCGTTCTGCTCGCGCGCGAATGCTCGTGCCCAACGTTGATTGGTTAGCGGTTGACACGTCCCTATCACTTTCAAGATGAAACTGGCACGGAAAGTACGCACAATGCACGATCCAAACGTCAATGCAGAAAAAGAACATCTACCCTTCTCGAGGAACAACATTGGAAACCTATGGCCCGCATGATACCAATGAGGCTGTTTCGAGCGTTCGCGACTTCCGCGCCAAACCAACCATTGACCGCGCTGGCGCGGTGGCTTATGTATCCGTGATCTTTCATGTTTCTCACCTCGACTCAGACAACGTCAGCTTTGTACTGTTTTCTCCATACCCAATCGTGAATACGCTGATTGTGATCGACGTCGGCGACTGAAACTGGATTGGGTTCCATCCCTCGACGAACGAACGCAAACGATGAGCCGATGCTTTGTTCCTCTCCTGCAGAACATGGCCATTTGATCATCTATTGACTCGAATCTTTACTTAAAACGATAGCAGAGTCACCATCAACTAGGATTGATCCGACGTGTAGCATGATGCCAGTGACGATGATGAATCTTCCAAAGTTTGACCATGATTTCGTCCGGATTCAGCCGGCGAAGAATTCACCAAGCGAGGCTGCCAGACTCTTACTCAAGGTGAAGGAAATTGCCATAAAGGAGTTTGAATCTTTTGTTATTGACGTAAAGGAGAATAAGACAAAGATTGAAGCATACAAGGACGAGGATATCTATTGTCCTCGCTCGCCAGTGTCGATTGTCCAGGAAGGAGAACGCTCCAAACCAAGATTTGCCAACGTATCTTCTCCGATTCCAACTCGTCATTCCACCACGTACCACCTTGTCACTCCTCCACTAGCTCCGACAAAGCACAAGCTTCTACCAGAGCCATTGGAAGGCGATTACGACGTCATGTCGATATCAAGTTTCGTCGAATCCGATGACGACGACGACATGCCGATGGACAAGCTTGCCACGACTCCACGCGCGAGCCAACGTAACGAAACAACCTCCAAACACAAGACGCAAGCCGAGACCATTCTCCGTCCAAAGTTTTCGTGGAAGACGTACCCCGAGCTCGAAAGCTACTTGGTGGAGCATCGATCCAAGTACCTTCAGTTTTCGTCGCAGCGCAACTATACGCGCGACCAGAAGCGCTACAACAACAAGTTGACGCAGGGGTTGCTGGCATTGGCGAGCGAATCGGGTTACGTGTTTGAAGGCTTCACGTTTGCGGCCATTCGTGATCGCATTAGGTATGTATCATGTTGAGTTATTGTCTAGTCGTCTAGCTTTTGAAACATCGCGAACGATGGCGCACCTCACACTATCTGCGCTATTTCGTTACAAAGGTGCTACTACAAGAGCTACGTTCAGGCCTGCAAAAAGAAGAAGCGAGTTCGAAGAAAGCATCGCAGCTGAAATCATTTCTCTTGAGATGCGTTTGCTTCCTTGGCACATGGGTTTTTGATTAAAAGATTCAAGGAACAAGACGAGTCACATGGGGCCATCTCTGGTCATGCACTCCAGTACATTTTTACATCGCGAGGCAGCAACTTTTGCAAATTCACTTCAATACGCGAAACAGTGTCTCGCTGCATTCATCAGTACATAGAAGTAGTCGACATGCATTGCATGCGTTAGGTTTTACTGTTAACCATTTTTTTATACTCCATTTTATTCTATCGTAGCTTAGATATCAATGGCGCAATATAGTCGATTGCACTTTGCCTACTTCATTTTATCGCGTCCGCGAATGATTCTGCGAGCCATGGCCAAGCAGTCGTCAAGCTGGCTGCGTATATCCTTTGAAACTTCAAAATCCTCCTCTTCGTCAAACAATTTGCCGGTAAATGGTTTGATATCATCGTCATCTACGATGCGAAGGTCTCCTCGTTCTCCAATCAAACTAACAAGCGATTTTCTCAACTTGCCGAGCTTCTGGGCCAACTCGATATCCTTGATGATACATTTCTTCGCTGGCCACCAGGGAAAGCGCTCGGCTTTAACCATGACTATATCGTCAGTCACCCGTACGTCGGCCCAAACCTCAGAAGGACCGCTGAACGACGAAGTCTTCTTAACCTTGTTTTTCGACAAGCGTTCCGTGTCCTTCTCCCATCGTGTGATTGCTTTAAGTAGGTCATGGTGCTCAATCTCCATCTTGGTAAGTTTGATGCTAGCGTCATGCGTAAAGCCGGCAACGAGGGATGCCAAGCGAGCAATCGTCTTGCAAGTCGTAACTGCCTCGATCCAATCGTTGCGAGACGTGTCTACTTCACCGCCAAGGCTGGAAGTGAGAAAGGTAGCATCGGCCGACAAGACCGAAGGCATGGCCTCTTGATCATCGTCTGCATCATGACCATCATTGGCTTCGTCTTCGTCCTCGTCCGCATCGCTGTCGTAGCCTCCATGATCTTCAAGAACTTGCAAAGCAGCTACTTTGCAACCTCCGGCGGCCCCTTTTTGGTACTGCAGGAGACTCGCTCGGAGACCAGCGACCACATCCGGCATGTGGGCCTTGCGTGCCGATGTTATTGCGGCGACCACTAGTTCGCGAATCATGACATGCTTTCTGGTCATTGTTTGGCCAACCTGGTGTATTAGTTTTCTCCACTGTCGATCATGTTTTTCATTTTGAGCTTGATCGGTTTGGGCATCGTCAACGGACATATTGTCATCGGCGAGAGCCACGTCACTTGCTATCGCAGCTTGGTTAGTCATATCAGCAATGCGTTCTTCCAACGCTAGTATAGGCTGTCGAAGCAAAGCGATAATTGCGGACGTGGATGTGGCGACATTAGTAGAAGTTGCTTGCTGGGGGCTCATTACTCGTTGTCGTTTCGACGAGGAGTCGACGTTATCTGCTATATCAGCAAGACGACCGCGCTTGATAAAAGGCGATGAGTCACTACCATGGCCAATGGACGATCTAGCTTGCCCAACACTGGGTGGTCCAATCACGACAGGGCTCGCTTCATTCCACGCGTACACAGCTTCCTCAAGCTTTGAGGTCCACGCCTTGCGATCAGTGCCTTCATTTTCTAAAGGTGACAGCTTCTGGCATTGCTCCTCAAGTTCGAGCAAGTCTTGGACAATAATACCGATTAGACCAGTTCCATCTATATTCCCGCTCGGAACAAGTTTACTGCATTGAGCCACGTCAGGTATTCCCTTAAGCGCCCGTTTCTCCCGCGATCGCCTCGTATCAATACCTTTTCGCTTGTCAAACTTCTGTAACAAAGCAAGCCCGGTCAGCTCCTCGTAATCGAGCGGTTGTGGCTCAGTGTCGGATTTCTCATTCATTTTCTTCTCGAGAGCAGCGATCTCGCTCTCAACTTCAGCAAGTTCTTCTTCGGCGGCGCCTGCCAATCGACCACTTCGGCGTCCAAACTCCTCATCACATTTCAACCTGGCAGCATCGAGGCGTTCTAGCAAGCTTGCCTTGGTTTTTGACAAATTACTTGCAGCCTCGACCTCCTTGATGTCATCGTAAAGAAACCTCCGCAGTGATTGCTGCGGACCTTGGCCCATCAACTCCTCGTAAAGATCATGCTCACGTTTCCCTCTAATGTCGAGGCTAGACGTGAACAAATCAAACAAGGACGTCGTCTCAATTACATGCCATGATCTACGAGGCAACTGGACGTCAAGTGGCAGGTGCGTCGCAACACTCGAGGGCGGTCGCAGATCTTCTACGTATAGAAACTCGGGATCATGTCGGAAGCAAAAGACAGCGTTAAAGTTTCTATCGTATCCGACAGGTTCGGTCCGAGCGACAAGCTTGTGAATACCTTTCTCATAGGCATCGTTTGCTTTTTGTTGCTGCTTCTTGGCCGTTTCGAATTGTTTCTTTGAGGCAGTCGGCTTGAAAGTCTCGTCTGGCTTTTCTTCCTTTTCAGCTCCGGCAACAGCATCGTCTCCATTGTCTTTCTTTTCATCATTCGCAACCACCTTTTTAGCTGCCGCCTTTTTGGGACCCTCAAACGCAAGTCGCACTTGTCGAAACTTGATATCAGCCGCTCGCTTGGCTTTCAGCAACGACTGCATCTCCTCCTCGCGCGCCGCAAGGTCGCGTCCAATGGTAGGATGCATGGCCAAAATATCATCCGTCAATGCTCGCAGCAGCGCCATGACTTCGTCCGCCGACAAATTCCAAGGATCTTGTTTTGCAAGTTTAAAGTATGCTCGATACAAGACGCTTTGTGCATCGCCCAAATAACCCTTGTATCCATCCGGCAGTGGCACAGACAAAGCAGCCGATTCCACTTGCGTTTCCTCGTTAACGCTCGTTTTGGAAAAGGGTGTCATGGCCACGGTCGGTTGTTCCTTGACGCCCAGCAAGTATTCAATGTCAGTGTTGAAGCAAGGCAATACGTTGGCATCGCGCGTGGCATCCGTCGTGGCGTAGCGCTCCATGGCATCCATGTATAAAAAGCAAACGTCGGCCCAGCTGGCCGGCGTCAAGGCGGGCATTAAATACTTGTGCAAATCGCGTCGCAACTGCAGCTCGGCCTTGGTCAAGCCTTCGGCGTATACACCATTTGGAGGCGGACCGCACAGAATGGACAAGCACGTGACAAACAAGTGTGTCACCAGCGGAGGCAGCATGCGCGAAACCTTGGCGTTGCCATAGTGAATTTGCTCCACACTGTACACCAAGTGCTTGAGCGTAAATTCTACCACGAGCGGACGATCCACATCGTCTCCCACGTAGTGAACGTCGCCTCGAAAAAAGTGATACACTTGCAACAAGTCTGGCACGAGTCCAAAACTACCGTAATCCAAGCCATCCACTTTGGAGGCCTGCTTGATCTTGTCGGGCGTCTTGCCGAACCGACTGGAGTCGTCAAACGGCCGCGTCAAACTGAAAAAGTACGGCAAATACGGCCGCGAAATGACATCCGCCGGCGGCTTGACATTCAGTTCCTTGTCTTCAACATGCAGCTTGGTGTCTTCCATGGGATAGCGACGTTTGCGTAGCCTGTCGGCGCGCTCCTTGGTTTTGCGTTCCAGCTCGACGGAGCGTTTTCGAGCCGCTTCCTGGCGTTCCATCTTTTCCTGGCTCTTGGTCAATTCCTCGGGCGTCATTGTAGCTTGCAGCGTAGCGAGCTTTTCCGCGTTGAGGCGCTGCGTTTCTTCCGCCGACTTTGGCTTTTTCGTAGTTGCACTAGTTGATTCCTTTTTCTTTTTTGCCTTGGACTTGTCCTTCCACGCCGCATTTAACTTGTAGGAGCATTTGATTTTGACGAATCGACCATTCTTGACGCCCGTTTTGAGTGCATTGAAAAAGTGGCGCTTGCACTGGGGCTTGGTCGTTTCCTCCGCGTAATTGGATTGCATCCATTTCCATAGCGCAACGTTGCTGCTGCCGGTCCGGTCCTTGAGCGATGCAATGGCTTCGTGGCAATAGTCTATATAAGTTTTGGTGTTTGTTGTGGAAGTTGATGAAATGCTACTCCGGCGCTTCTTGTTTCCCTTTTGCGAAGGTGGCGTTGCTGCCGGACTGGCATCGTTGGATGGAGGTAATCCCTCGTCAGCGGCGGCATCATTTGAATTAGGAGATGATGAATGAGCATCAAGCATTGCTGCGTCTCTTGTAGGCTGTATATGTGATGAAGAGTCGAAAGATGAGATACGAGAGCCAATGGATGTAGGCTAGGAGTTGCAACGTTCTCACGCGAAACGTCGCGGCGAAACACGTCGCAACGAATGGTGGCGGTCGATCCAAGCTGTCGGAGGGGTGTTTCGTCCACGGCTTTCGCGAGGGTCGATGCGAGACATAGAAAGCTCAAAATGAACCAAAAACAACACGTTGCAAGACTCTACACGTACCTGAACATGATCCTTCAAGTCCATAATGAATTTGTTTGCTGGTGGCGGGACTACAAGGGGCTCGAGTATGGCGATTCGACGGCCGATGTTGTGACGACGGAAAGGAAAAACGCGTTGCACTTTCGCGCCATTTTGTGAAATCCCTAAGTAAACACCACGGAAACCTTAAGTATGACGTTTCGAACGAATTTCGGGCCTTCGTCATCGAGGTTCCTTTCATCATCGCCCCTCTCCCACGATCACCATTACATACTTTATACACAGTCAATCGAGCATATAACATCAGTGGAAACGTTCCATTGTAATACAATAGAGAACAGCTTATCATGATGAATTCCTATCGAAGACTAGCAGGCCGAGCACCACCGATGAGCGCCCTGCTCCAGACGCGCCAACTGCCACTGCCACGAGCACATCAGCATGATTTTGGACGAAGATTTTCCGTATTGTCCACTCTGAAACGGTCAAACTCTTTATTTATAAATCAAGATGGCAACGATGAACAAAAACAACGTAGTGTGTTTCCTCGAATCTCCATTGTACAGCCGCTGTCGACGCACCATGATGCATTTTCAACTAGCAAGCCTACAACTGAATCAGACGACGACGACAAACCCAGCAATAAGTATTCGCATCGCGTCTCCGACATGAAGCAAAACATGCGCGAACGAGCCGGCTCCTTTCGCAACAGCGCCCGCCAAAACCTGCAAAGCTTCAAAAACGATCCACGCTCGCAAACCAAGGCTGGCGCCAAGTCGGTGACGGCCATGCTCAAGCAGTACGGACCCGTCTTTGTCGCCACCTACATGAGTGTCTATTTAACAACACTGGGTTGCTTGTTTCTCGGCGTCGAAAGTGGTTTCCTGGATCCCGCCGGACTGTTTTCGTCGCTGGGTCATGCTACCACGCAAGGTTCCGCCAAGGGCGAAACGCTGAGCACGGTGCAGCTCGTGACGGATTTCATGCGTCACCACGCGTGGCTGGAGCAGTACGCGCCCTACTTTGAGCGCAACCCCGAGGTGGCCAATTTGGCCGTGGCGTGGATCGCCGTCAAGTTCACCGAGCCGGTGCGATTGGCTTTGTCGGTGGCAGTGACACCAAAGATTGCGCAGTACTTTGGATATGCGACGAAAAAAGTGGTGCTAGTGGAAGTGGACAAAGATGTTGATGCAAAACAAGTGGAGGATGCTTTGAATGACGAAAAGGACAGTCGGCGGTAGGCTTGAATAATATGGGAAATTTGTCGCCTTGTTAAGTATGCGCGACTCGTTAGCCTGGGAATGTTTATAGACTCGATAGACATGATGCTTTCATGTACTTTCAACTATAGTTTATAATTGCTATAAAGTGATGTTTAGCCGAAGATGGTTCCAGTCAAGAGAGGAACACTGCCTGGTACATTGGATTCGGCGATGAAGCCCATCATACCGATCATGGCCTGCGTCAAGTCGGAAAAAATGATAAATGAGCAAGGCACGCCTTATTCTTTGAGCTTACAAAATATAAAAAGTACTTACCAGTCGGCCATTGTTTAATTCCCTGTTTTGTTGGCCCAAGAATGCGGCGGGGTCCTTCGCGGCAAAGTCAATGGGTGGAAACACAATCTTGGGAAAGTCTCCGCCCTTTAGGTAGTGGGGCTTCTTGGCTTCCGTAATGATTTCCGCCAAAAAGATGGTTCCAATGATCTGCGCTTGTCCCAATGCCGGGACAGCCGCCCACGCATCGAACGGCTTCATGGTGCTAAGCGATTCAAAGGAAACATCGTGCGACAGCATGCCGGGAAAGTGCAAGCCCAAAGAGTTGACAATGTAGCCAGTGCATGCCAACATTGCGACGCGGCCGTTCTTGAGCTCTCCAGCGCGGAACCATGCGAGAGTCTCATCCGAACCAAGCTCGGACAACTTGAGGGGATCGAAAAAGTTGACGGGGAGAGTTACTCCAGGCATTTCCTTGGCGGCCGCATCAACGGCCAGTGATCGTGCAGATGATACTTGGGATGGAGCAAAGGCAGCAGCAGAGCCGGCAACTGCAAGAAGGAGAGCGCATGTAGTCTTCATGGTTGACGATATAGTTGTTGCAAGGCTTGAGCAATGATCGCATTGTGTGCAACGTCGTTGCAAAGAACATGCCAACCGAAAGATCGGCCTCAACTTGATTCGGATGTCTCATCGGTAAGCTGCACGAGGCGGCACGCGGCGAATCTTTTTAGCTACTGATAGCGAGGCTATATACCGCCTGCACAGCGGCTCATTTATTGACATGCACGCAAATGATCTACTAGGTTAGTCTTGAGTATGTTGAATATATGTATGTAATTGCTCCGCTGGTACGTTCTGCTGGCTCTTTCAACGCATCATTGTCGAAACATGCCCCTCATGAATCAATGATACTCGACGCTGCGCCACCATGGCTCCACTCATTGCCGTCGTGGGAGTCACCACCACTGGTACCACATTCAAAGGACGCAAATACTCGTGCGCCAGGGCCGAGTCAGCCGTCATGCGATGCAGCGGGTGACGTTGCATGAGTCGAAAGCAAAAATCAGAGGCGGGACAATGTGGGATTGACGCAAAGTAGTAGTGCGGGTCAAAGGTTCGGATGCTTTGCAATGTGCGGTCTCGCTCACTGTCGAACGTTTCGTCACTGTCTTGGCTGTTATTTAGCGCAAACGGCGTGCTGCATTGGAGCATCTCGCAGGCCAACACTCCGAGGGCCCAGTAATCAACATACTTGGCTTGGTATGAGCATGGCTCTGGAATCATTTCTGGAGAGACGTACTCCAACGTTCCGCAAAAGGTGTGGCGATATTCGTCGGGCTTCCAGGAGCACGCCCAGCCAAAGTCCGTCAAGGCAAACGTCAATGACGAGGCACCTCCTTGCGTACTGCTGCTCGTCCCGCCATCAACGCCATTACCGCGCACGCGTCGCACCAATATGTTTTCCGGCTTGATGTCCCTGTGAACAAAAGATAAGCGATGAATGTATGCAAGCGCCGACGCTAGTTGCTGCAGGACTTTGCGAGCAATGGAAATGCGACGCTCCGAAAAAGGCTTGAGCGAACGTCGCCTCAAGTAGTCGAAGAGGTCGCCTTCTTCAAAGTATTCTAGCACAAGGTTAAATGACTTGGGATCTTCATAAAAGCCGTGAAAATTGACAATGGAGGGATGGTCGAGCCTAAAAGTTCACGCGGCAAGATAAATCATGAGAAAATGGCAGGATAAATGCGCCAAGTGTTGGAACGAGTCCCCGCAAACAAACAGCCGCATCATACATCTCGACCACTGCCCATTCACTTACGAGCTGTGAATAGAGATCTCTCGCTGCAGCAATGTCAACCTTGACTTGTTGCATCTCTCCTTCGCCAGCACACGATGCTTGTCAAAGCTCTTGATTGCCACTTGATGAGAGTGCGCATTATGCGTGCGTCCCGTACTGCCAATGTAAAGTCCCAAATGGACAGTCCCGAAATGACCGCTACCAATCATCTTTTTCCAGACAAAGTCATGAGGCATCCACATTGCTTGCGGCTTAGCCGGCGGTCGATCGATTCGAGTTCCCCAGGATCCATCGGAAACGTTACTGCCGACGTGAAACGTCACAATGGACGAAAGCAAATCAACCTGCATCTTATCACTTCCCTCCGAGTCAACAGCGACTGTACGAGCAATGCGTCGATATTCTCGTGGCGTAATTGTAGTCACTCCATTTCGGAGCGGGAGTTGCGCAAACATCGTGGAGTCGACCGTCGTTTTGGTCAAAGCAATGCTGTGATGGCTTGCTTCGCGTGTGACAAGAAGTGGTGGTGCGACAGTAAAAAGGCTGGCTGGCGCGTCACGCTCCCACGCCGCACGTTTCTCTTCGCTTGACCTTTTCCATTTCCACTGCGATACATCTTGCCTCTCCTACAACCCCTCTAATCGATCTGCATTCCAGCAAAACGTCTGTATAATTTGCGAGAGTTATCATGAGCGTAAATATGTTGAATATTTGCCGCATTATATTAGCATTCAGCTGGCTGCTTTTGCCGTCAGCGTCAGCCCAACGCTTTCTGAAATCGGACCAAATGGACAAGGACTTGAAGAACGAAATGAGCTACAATAGCGACGAATACAATGACTCCATGTCGGGAATGAATCGAGAAATGTTTCTCATGCAAAAGCTCAAATGGGAGATTGAACCTCCGCAGCTACTGGCGACGAGTCAATCACTGGATCCGAAATTAAAGCAGCATATCAAAAAGTACCTTGGTAGTGCTCCAGTGGAACTAAAGCTACAAAGCAAAAAGGGACAGTACGGATTGCGAGCAGTCGGACTACTTGAAAATGGAAAAAAGCTGCGAGCCTTTTGGAGACAGTCGCCAGCTTCCGCCAGGTTAAAGGCGGGCGACTTTATGAAGAGCAGCTACGACGACGCCGTCCGTAGTCGTCTCTTTGTCGTGGAGTTTGAAATGCAGCTACCGCCCATTGGAAAAAGTAAGGTCCTGCCATCCGTTGTCTACCAAGTTGCTGTCGAGTCGGGCTCCATGAATCCAAAGGCAGTCATTACGCGGGGGTCCGGCAAGGTGTTGTTGTATCCGGGCGGACATGATGCGAATCTCCAGCGTATCGAGGCTGGAACTTGTAACGTTGGCGTCAGCATGAAGGCTGGTTTGATTGATCCAAACTGGGCTCGAGGACGGCCATTCTTTCGAAAGGGACGGTCGCCTGGACTTATTTAGGTCGTGGTGCAAGGAACATGTTATGAAGACGCCAGCGCACCAAGGAAAGCTACCTTGGATGTGATTCAATCAGTTAATGGTTTTTCTTTTTACTCTTTTTCTTACTGTATCTCCTGCTACGTTTCGTGTAACCCCCTTTGGATCGCAACAAGCAAGTAATAAATGGGTAGCTTTCCGTGTCACACTGGTACAAACTGCGACATGCAAAGTAAAACGCGGCGTCACAAATCCTTCGCCATGCCATGAGAATGGCTGCCATAAAACGATCACGGAGCAAGTCTAACAGCTAAACAAGTTGTATCAAAATGAGATATTTGGGATGCAGTCGTTATAAATATATTTTATCCCGGAGACGACTTCTTTGTATGATCTTTATAGCCGCTCTGACGACAGGCTGTCACGCTTTTCAATCTCCATCATTTTTCACGCGCAACGTTAATCGACAACTATCAAAATCGCTACATGTTTCATCTAAATCTACTATAGAAGCTTCTAAAAATACGACAATTAGCAAACGGCCATGTTTTTACCGCAATCACAAGGATCAATGGAAGAAACGGATTGAACTCGATTCGCTATCACTTAATCAACCACTGGAATGCACCATTCCATCCAACGCCAAGCTACTCGTCGGCAAGACTGGCAACAAAGTCTTTTGCGAGTGCGGCGTTTGTACATACAAGGGCAAAAACAACAACTACAAGTTAGTTTTTGGAATGCTGCGTCTGGACCGCAAGGAGTCGGCGGCCCGCAAAAAGCTGCAGAAACTCAAAAGCAAACCGTGCTTTAGCGCTTACGTGAGTCGCATACGACCATGTAACGATGAATTTGAAATATCACTAGTGGCGGCGGCTGCTGAACATGATGCTACAACTACAACTACTGCAGCGGCAATCGGTCCCAAGGTTTCCGTCTCGCGTCTGCGCGTAGGTCAGCAGGTGATTGGTCGCGTGGAGCGAGTGGAGCCGTACGGCGTCCTGGTCAGCGTGGAAACTGATGCCGGCACTGTCAATCGACATGGACTCGTCCATGTGCAACGAGTCGCCGATCTATTTGGACATTACATCAACAAGGAGCAAGGTCTCAAGGATGCTGGATTGGGTCGGGGCGAGCGGATTCGCTTGCAAGTGGCGTCTGTGGAAAGTAAGCGGCTTTTTCTCGATTTTACGGACGAAGTAAAGGAAGCTGCAGCGCAGGAACGAGAAGAACGCAGAAAGGAAAAGGAAACGAAGCAGGCTGAGCGAAATGCTGTGGCATCTCCGGCTGAGCGGGTGGTACCGGTAGCATCGTCGCCGGCAGTGGCGCTGCCAGTGTCAAGCACAGACGCATCAGTCAACGAAGTGGATCAAGAAGATGACTATGATGATGACGAAGACGAAGACTGGGACGAAGACGAGGACTACGATGAAGACAGAGACATTGAAGACCAACTTGGTCTTGGAACCTATTGACCATTCATATGCATAATATTTAGCTAGCTGCCGTGCCTTTAACTATTGACAGGCTTTACAACGTCACTTTTTTCGAGTCACTTTCCTTCCAGTAATGTAGTTCAGGTAGCTTCTTGTCTTCTTGCTCCTCCCATTGCCCACCATCGAGAAAAAGCTTGGTCGAGTCGACTGACACCCAAATGTCCTCCGACTTGGCAAGGCCTGTGAGATTTACTCGAACATGTCCGTCGCTAAGCTCCGAAACCGTTCCAGCAAAGCATTGCTCCTCCCTTTCCTCCTCTTCCTCGTCGCTGCTCGCATCCCATCGTTTCCATACCTTCTTCTTTGGGACGGACTCTACCATGGCCGGCAAAAGGACTAGAACCGGCGAGTCGACGGCGAGCGTCTTTCGTGTCACTGACCGAGCCAAATGCCACACATCGCGAGACCTTTGTGATACAATTCGATTTCGCTTGTTCCCTCCTCGCGTTGAACGGCTGTCCTTCGGTGGCACTGCACTTTTGGCGGAAGTTGCGACAGGCTTCATAACTTCTATGTAAAATTCCCTCCGCTTTTGTTGCTCCGACAAGTTTCGCTTTCGCTTTGGACGTTGTTGCTGTGGTCTTGATTGCCTCGAGTCGTCTACATTGTCGCTACCCCTGAATCGTTCACGCGCCCAAGCCTTGCAGGAAAGTATCTGCCATCCCCGCCTGCCTTTTCTCCGTTGTCGCTCCTTGTAGTCCTGGTATTGATTGAGCAACAATATAAAGTGATTCATATCAATGCGCACCGAGTCAGGTCGACACAAGCAAATGTTTGCGCGCATGCCAAAAGGGATCCACTCCGGCACACCAAAGTTTGTTGCTTCTGCCACATTATAGCCAGAGTTAAAACCAAAGTGGTAGCCACCGGGAAAGGTAATCATGGCATCCCCAGGATACTGCACCATGGTCGTAAACGGTATTCCAGCTTTTTGCAGCACCTGCGGTGACAAAATGTTACGCTTGTGTCGCAGAAACTCCTTGCATCTTTGTTCGGCTGGTCGAAAGTGAGACGCAGCGAGTTCCTCGAATCGCTTGGCGTCCCGGCCAGGAGCAACCGCATACCAAATCTTTGGAGCGCCAGCATGAAGGTAGTTGATGGATAGCAAGTTGATATCTTCAGTATGAGCTGCAAAGGAGGATCCCCACATGCCAAGGTAAAGATAAGGGGTGGTAACACCAGGTACGTTCGACAGCAAATGCAAGCAAGAGTCCAATTTGTTGATAGCCCATCCAGATGCCTCATCGTCACCAAAGAACGACCCTTCCTCATCTGCACCATACCAGGCAGGTGGCATGGTTGGACCAAGTCGCTTCCAAAATAAACGTTCTAGCTCGGCCATGCGCACTTTTAACTTTTCGGCCCTGTCGTCTGTGTCATCCTCGGGGCTGCTTTCCTCCTGTTCGACTGTGTCAACTCCATCCTTTTCATACGCACATCCAACAAGCTGCTCCCTGTACTCGTCAGCCTTTTTGCGAAAGGCTGCAATCGTCATGGGTGGCTCCTCGGTAAAGATGAATTCATAGACCCCCGCCAAACCACGCACATGCTGCTGAATCGGACTCGCCAATATGTAGTCACCCAGCGGCTGGCCAGCCTGCCAGGCATGTCCGCGTCCCGTCCGATCGCGAGAAATACCTTCCTCCGACCAAAATCCGTTCGGCAAAGAAATCTTGGCCATGCCTTCACATAGTGGCAACTCCTCCACGTCGCTCCAGTCGGACAAGGTTGCCGCCTTGGCCGTTCTCGTCCAATACGAGGAACTCGACGAGTTGCGATCCATGTCATCATCACCATCGTCGTCACTACTACCGCTATCACTAGAATCGCTGCAATCGCGCCAAAGACAGGCCGACTTTAACACGACGTGACGCACGTACTCCGTAAAGGACTGTGACTGTAGCTCGTCCAGCGTTGGCTTGTGTATTTTGCAACTTTTCCAGGGACTGGGGAGCGTTGACGTTTCGCGGGTTGTTGTGCGAGGAGCGTTGAACTTGTTGCGTCTCTTGGCGGATGGACTCAGTGGTGCAGTAGTAGTATTGATTGTCGTAGTAGGTGGATTGGATGTTGTAGTAACTGCTGTAGCTGCTGCATCCGATGGAGCAAGGGGGGATGTTCCTGTGACATCAGGTACTGGTGGTGCTATTGTAGCCGCCAAATTGTTCAGATGCATCGGAGCTGTCATTTCTATAGCTTGTACATCATTCAAAGCAGGTGGGAATGTCGCATCGTCTGCTAAAGAAACCGTCGTTGCTAGAAAGGTAGGCTTTGGTGTTGGCAGCGCTGTCGCGTCTTGCAACTCACAAGGCGCACTATCACCTAGAGCTGGATGACTAGCAGCAGCAGCAGCAGCAGCAGCAGCATCATTCTCTTCGCACGGAATTCCATCCGCCCGACCTTTAGGCATTGCTTGTATCAAATGTTGGGTCGCGCTCGTCGGTGATGGAACGTCCCGACTTTCTGCCCCTGCTGCAGTCGAATGAAGCTCATTCAGACGAACCGAAACCTCTTCGTTTGATGATTTAGCTATCAAATGCTTTTCCTCGCTACTTGACAATCCAAGGAGCCCTGCAATCGCTGCCCCAGTATTCATTGAACCAAGTGCACTTTCCATGTTTCAGAAGCAACTTCGCCAATTATTCAGTTGTTGGTTTAGGTAAGAAAGCAACGATTCACCGCTCTCGCAACCGCTTTTGAACGAACGATTCTTTAAAGACTATGACACTACGTATTTGAATTGACAGATGCAAGCTATTAGTATCTTTGTCGTCCTTTCCTTAGGCTTGCTGCAGGTGCTGCCACTTTTGTTGATGGCTTGATCCAATCGAACCTCATCGTCGCGGCGCGCGACGGCGCGGTCGCTTGCCTCAAGTTGAACCATCACCGGTACGACAAACCAGGCGTCATGGAAACTATTGCCCTCCACTCGATAGCCAATCACATTCGTTTCGTCTCGCAGATGTTCGAGGCGCCGTCACCACAAAATCGAACGCACCAAGATTCCTGCAGCCAGCGCATAGCCTACTTTATCGTCTCATTACATCTCGTACCATCGCTCTGGTAAGTTGTATCTGTATAATAACGATCAATCTTGATATTTGCAAGAGCATGTGCGGCAGAACTGCGTTAAACGAGCTTATTTTCGCTGTGTTCAATCAAGATATGGAGTTCGCAACGAGGCGTCACATAGCAAGCTAGGGTCTGGTACGGGTTTGCTACGTGGATCTTGTGTGGAATAATGGAGGCCACAAGCCAAGATTACATTGAATAGGCTCGCAAACATTACCAATGCATGTTATACTGTTATAAACTATCCATTCGCCTATTGATCGGAGCATTTTGCGCTTTTGCTAATTTGATGTCACTACTCGTAGCTAACGCAGTATTCTCTCGGCTATCCCATAGCATTTTGCAGCAACCTGAAAATGGAGCCATTTGACCAAGGCTATCATACCGACTCGGGCGACGAAGCGACTGAGAAGTTGCAGTGGCCTTCCAGCAACGTTAGCGCTTCACTCTCGTCTCGCCATGCGGCCTTGATGCGCGATGAGCTGGAGATTTCGCCGTTGGTGCCATCCGTCCCACCCATGCCGGGTGAACGCCACAGTTCCGTCCCAGGTCCTGGATTGCCGTCGTCGTTTAGAGCTGGGACTCAATCTCAGGAGCAGCGCCCCATCCTGTCTCCCAAGAAGCGCCATGTTGCTCCAGATGTTTTTGACAAGGAGGAGTATTCATCGCAGCATGCCATAGGCGGGGCTCGTGCAGATCCTGGCGAATTTTCTCCGGAGACTGATCTCAACAAAAAACCCGCTGCCAAGCCAGACGCAGATGCAACGATGGAGCCCTATAAGAGAAGTTCTGATCATCTGGGCATGGATATCATGGCGGAGGCTGTCGAATCTAAACGAGCCAAGATGGACGAGATGTCCGGAACAGATGAGCAAGCTGTACGCCCCAACCTACGCGATATTGTTTTAGGATCAGCGAGTCCATCAAAAGCGAGTGCCAACACCGAAGCAGGCACAGAAACGAATGAACACGCAGCAACGCCGGAGCAAGATGCACTTGTTGCTCAGATTTTCGCATCGCCTTCAGTCGCATCAGGACTACCTCTTCCATCGAAGAAAGACACAGAATCTTCTGGTAAGAAGTCAAAAACCCCGACCGATACAGAAGGAGACGACAAGAAGCGACGCCGCAGTCCAAAAGCGATTAGAAAGGTCTTAATTGCTAAGAAAGAGCAGGAGCAAGCAACCTCCCTGTTGCACGACAAGGTTGATCTCACGAATATTTTAGAGCAGGCTGATTGCTTCTTTTTGGCCAATCAGTTTTGGATTTTTACGGTCCAGCAAGTGGCGTCGATACTCCTTCCAACGGAACCAAACGAGAGTTGTGATCGATTGCGCGATGAGCTAGTAGCCCGAATCGTCTCAACAAACTATTTAGCCGATGGGTCAACGTCTGAAGCTGTAAACTTGTACGAAATTACGGATGCGGGGCGCCCTGCCGCGGAAGCACGAGTGGCCGAGTGGAAAAGCAAGGTGGAAGAGTACATCTCGTCCGGAGGCGTCGCTACTTCTATTGAGGAAAGCTTTAAACTAAGTGGACCCATTTCGTGTTTGTTCCCGAAAACAACGCAGAATTTTCTTGCAAGTGTTCCAATATTGACGCTGTGGAATTTTTTGTCCGTCAGGAAGACTGAGTCCGGAGCTGTGTGTGAAATGATGAAGGTCTGGCGCCGATTCTGTCATCTATCAACAATTTCTCCGCTCTCGATTGCCAAACATTTAATTGGTATTACCAATCGAATTGAATCGGCGCTTTCTACCATCCCCGCAGTCTCCTCAGAAGATATGTCATGGATGAGTGACCCCATTATTATTCTAACTGGGGCAGCGAGGGAATTTCTCGTAAAAGATCAAGGTATTACGACAGCGCGTCGCTTTGTTGACGTGAGAACTAAAAATTTATCTACTAATCTAGAGATATGGAGGGAACGTAAAGGTCTTCCCGCGCTAAAAGGCTCTGGAAAAGTGGCGATGATATCAGGTTGGAAAGCCACTGCGAGGGAAGCGATGGATGCCGAGGACGAGCCTGGTATGGTGGTCACAGACATTAATCTCGAGGCCCAGGTTGCCCGCGATGCTTTTATAATCAACGAAGGAGGCAATGCTCAATACCTGGCAGATCAAGATATTGGCGAAATTGGTAATCCAGTGCTGCAAGGAGGCCAAGGACAAAGTGTTGTCAAAGCAGCAGGCCTTGACAAAGTGCAAGACGTTGGATCCGCTGACCGTCAACTAAAGTACGCTTTGGATGCCCAGGTATTTCTTGAGGATGTTCTCGGAGGAACCATTACTAAATTTCTTGCCTCGGTGGACATTAAAACAGCTGGCGAACTGTTTCGTGTCAGTTCCGATGATCCGCTTCGGGCCAAACTATACGAGCACATGAAGACAAGGGCTATTGCCAAGGACAACGTCGAGTGCAAGAACATTTTGAAATCTTGGTCCGATAAAATCAACAAGGAGTTAGACCAATTTCGTCCAAAGTGTAAGAGAGCAAGGAGCAAAAGCCGGGAACCCAAAGCGCGCGAAACGATTGATAAAGTTGGCGCAGGTGCGACAAATATGATGAAGGATTCGAACGACCCCTTTAAAATATTAAGCAGTGTGACCCAAGCATTTCTTCACACGCTGGGTATTGAAACTGCAGCTGCTTTCCTCGCGTCACGAACGACGGATATTGCGGATGCCTTCGTTCATTGGCGAGCTGTAAGTAGCCGTTGGCTTGTTTCTTAAAGCATCGTTAAAGCTCCGTTCTTGTCTCACTTACTATTTTTACACGCGCAGGAGTCAGGTATGCCAGTCTTAAAGGGGCAAGGAGCTATTGCATCTGTTTCGGGGTGGAAGACAAGCTGTCGCAAAGCAGCCTCCATGCTGGGTATGGAGGATTTGGCGGCTTTGGAACCTGCCAGTCGAGAAAAGATTGGCAACCCTCACAAAACCAAACGAGAAAATCAAGCCTTGCCAACATTTATGTTAAGCGCATCGTCGGATGGAACTAACGGCAGACTTACGGTCGAACATTGCCTCGGAGGAAAAGATACTGTCGTTTTTGCAGTGGGCGTCGATGACGGTACGTTGAGTGGCTCATCTGTCCGTGGTTCTACCGAGCTGGACTAATAATTTTCTCCCTTTTCTTGCATTTAGAAACGCAATGCCAGTTTCAGTTGCAGGTAAGGAGAATTGACGTGTCGAGTACGATAGCGCTTTATATCTCCTACTGTGGCGAAATGGGATACCCAGGCCCTATCTCCGGGAAATGCACTTCGCCGTCTCCCATCGTAAGTGTATTGGATCCATCATCCACAGAAGCGGCGCTTGTGGATCTATCTATCATGCGGCACGTTCCCACGACGACAAATAGATTTCAACGCTTTGGTCCGTTTGCTTCTACTATGCCTGGTATGGGACTAATTGAGCTTAAACGTTACGAGGTACGCCCAGTCAAGTCACAACCTCTCGAAAGTTTAAAGCAAGAGCTCAGGGACTTCGTTGTAAATGGAACTGAACGCTTGTCGCAGCCAATTGCGACGAGTAGTGTTTCCGCGAATGTGCTGCTCCATCGACAGAGGTCGTCACAAGGCTTCCAATATTTGCTTTTCTTGCGCTCCCCAATGGAAAGAGGTCAAGCTACGGAGCTGCGGTTTCCATTGGTCGATTCCTACATGGGATCTGGCGTTTATCACGAATATCAATTTGAGAGACGTCTTCTTTTGGAAGATTCTTTCCAACTTCTTTCTGTTGATGACATACACGAAGTCATCGAGTTCCTCGACAAAGTTGTCTTTCCCTTAATCGGCTCTGGCGAGTCTATCAATTTGGATGAAGTTCAGCGAGTTGCAGAGGCTCAGCGACGCTTGCATTGGGCCGCATTGCGTTTGCACAGTCTCATCGAAAGTCCCATACCAGTAAAAGAGCGCATGGGACATCTGTACTTTGGATTTCTTGAAATACCGCAAATGCTCAATCTTCCGCAGACGGCGATGGTGAACTTTCCAGATGCTCGCCAAAGCTATGTTCTTGAAGGCTGTCGCGCAGAAATACAGAAAGAATTAGCGGCCATATTGGAGTACGACTCGATAGTTGGTTTGGCGTCAACTTGCCGCTGTCCTCTCGCTGAGAAGACTGCTGCAGCTATAACTGACGATTTTCTTTTGTCATACTGTCATTTCGGACATTATCCAAACGCTGACGATGCATCCAAGGCACTTGTAATGCGTTTAGAGGCGCTTTTGACAAATGAGCCGACATTGGATACTTGCATCTTAAAGTGTGCGGGGACTGCCGACGATAATTTGGTCTCTGTTTTAGCTCGGATATGTGAGACGTACCAGCTTTCTTTAGAGGTCAGCGGTGATGACATCAAAGGAGACGCACCCGAAACTGATGTGTTGGATGTTGTTGTGTGTGCTCCTTGCAATGATGGGCAAGTCGTGAACGGTGATAGTCGCCCCAAACTCCAGACGCTCGCAAAATACCAAGAAGCAGGGCCAGGACTACCGGTAGACTTTGCTTGGTACCAGAAATTGCAATGGCACGTCGTATATGGCGTTATCATGGGCTTGCGTTCGCTTCTCTCCTCGGACGAGCGCAAATTGTTGCTCAGCGATACAATTCTTTCGGACGTCAAGGGTGTCGTCGAGGCATTGACAGGCTTGACGCAAGTAGAAGAACCGACGATCACAACCTCGAGGCACTTACGCTTATCTGGTAAATCCGAAGATCAACCGCCATATGAGCCGCACGCATTCCCTCTATTTCTTGGAATTGTTTGGCCGGCATTGCGAAATGGAAATTGGAGATTGGAAATTAACGACAGCAACGAAATCGCCTCATTTGTTGCGCCAGCATCTGGACGACAGAACCCGTCAGGTAGCTCTAGAGCCCAGCGGACGAGGAGGCGCAACTACTTGACACGTGAATGCCGAGAGATAGGTTTGGGTGACCTTTCAAAATTCACCAAGCGGTTGTTTGTTCAAGTTTGTTCTCAAGTTTCGTCCGGTTCCGACGAAGGTACTAAATCAATAGACGAAGCTTTGCAGCAGTTTGCGGACTCTGTCGTTAGTGAGCTGGAGAATGATGATCATAGCGGAGCAAATGCTGTGAAAATCATTACAGGAGCACTCGCTGAGTGCTTGAAGAAAGTCAGCCCAAAGTTGGCATCATTTGGTGATTCCAGCACCGAAACAACGAGTCAAACAGAGAAGGAGTGTGTTGGTAGCATTTCTGGCACCGACACTTTGTTGCGTTTTCTGCTCGTTCTGCCTACACTGCTACGACAGTGTAATCTTCCTTTGCAGGCGTTCCACGATTGCTTGGATGTAATTCAAAATGTTGTTGACTTTTTGGTAGTGAGCCATGCCAGCGTGTTAGATGAATCATACTGGCCATCGCAAGAACAATATAAGAAGGAAGATAAACCGACAACAACTGGACTCGCTTCTAACATTCGCCGCGTGCGCTCTAAGGTAGAAGGATCAGTACCAAAGATGCTAAGCGACGGGACAGGTGGGCAGGCGGGAGCAATGACTGAAATAGTCCCTGAATATGAAAAGAACCAGCTCACGACCTTTCTGGTTCGTGTTCTGGAGCAAGCTATTCCTTGCAGAGCGGACGAGCTTGATTGCGGGAAAAGAAATCGACAAATTCATGTGGGATATCCAGGTTTCGTTTGTCGACATTGCCTTGGATACTATGGCGAAGGCAAATACTTTTTCACGACACTCGAAAGTTTAACAACGGCCTCTTCCGTTTTCGAAAAGCACGTTTTAAAATGCCCCGCTGTTCCTGCAGACACCAAAACGGAAATTATTACATCAAAGGTGGATGCCGTGGAAGAACGCAAGCACCTACCAGCAGGAGCGCAGCAAGCATTCTTTAGTCGGTTGTGGGATCGACTGCGTTCATCAGAAATAGATGGTGTATCAGCTGGCGTACATGTGCAGGAAATTATCAACGACGATGTGGAAGTTGCTGCAGTTGAGAAAAATGCTCAGTTGACATTCGCCAATCACTTGGCTGTGCTCAATTACTTACGCACTCCGAAAGTCATTATTAACGACAAGACGATCTCAGAGGCTCTAACACTGTACTATAACTCCCTCGAGTACGGAGGCCGCGTATGGTACACACCTGCGCAACCTGAACACTTTAGCGCGGAGTGGCTTATTCGCAAGATTGCCCCAAAGATGGCTTGGGCATCTTCGTCTAACAAAAAGGCGCGCATGATGCCGGGGTAATCGCTGTACGGATACAATATATTGGTAGTAACATTTTCATGCTACTTAAAATTTACTTAGTTTCCATGATCAGATGATTAATTTCTTCGCAGCAGTAATCACACATCAGCATGCTTCTTGCCTTCGTCAAGACTCTTTTTTGGTGCAAGCCCAAGCTTGGCAATCATGCGAGTGAACTCGTCGTAATCAATCTTTCCATCGCCATTCTCATCGTAGGACTCGAACAACTGTTTGACCATTTCGTCGTCGACATCGTAATTGCGTCGAAACTTGCGATCAGGTTCCTGCAAGACCGGCGGTGGCATTTCCTCGTCCTGCGACGCCAGATAGCGCTTCAATCTCCAAGCCACCTTGCCAATGAAATCTTCCGTCGTAAATCCCTTTGGACCAGACATGTCACGCGTGCCTTGCCCGTAGCGAAAGGTGTTGTGAATGGCGGTTCGCAGCGTAGACGTAAAGTTGTGAATCTGATCCTTGGCCATGACTTTTGCTTCATCGTCGGGATTTCGTTCCACGTCCAACGTGGCGGCATGTTCCAGAGCTCCAATGAGAGCTTCCACGAGTCCAAGGGGATTCAAGCTAGTCTCCTTGCCTGCTAAATGGTCGTGCCAAAGGTCCGACACTGTACCATGCGACGCTTCAAATTCCTTGATCAAGGTTCCATCGTCATTCTTTCCAACCAAATTACTCGTGATGAAACCAGGAGACCGATGCACCTGCGCAATTTGATCCGTCAACATGTCTCCATCATAGTTATGCGCCGCCATGCCAAAACCTCCATCCGTCCACCGAATCAGCTGCATTGTGGCGGCATCCGAAATCAAGTGCTGCAGCTCACCGCCGCAACGCTCCAACAGTCCGGCAGAAGCAAACTGCTGCTTGTATTCCGCGTCAAAGACTGCCTTCATGGTGGCCCAAAAGCCTTCCTGCCACTTGAACACTGTCTTTTTCGTCACCACGTAGGGTGTAATTTTGGCTTCCAGACATCGTTGAAAGAACAGGTGCGCCAGCTCGTCGACATTGTCGTACGGATTATCATACACCACCACCACGTTGTGATCATCCTTCAAATCGCGCTTGTCCACAACAAAGGGCGGCGAGTTGGCATCCGACGGCATGTAGGTGGTGAGCAGGGTGCCCTTGCCGACGCGGGCCCAGCCGGCGCCGTACTCGCCGCCGACGGCGTGGCGCTCGAAAAACACCTTGTTCTTGTAGCCGAGCGCAATGCCTTCAATGTGAATCGTGTCGCGGCTGTGAATGTCATAGAAGGTAGTGATGAGGTAGTAGTGGTTATGCATGAGAGAGAGATAGAGTGAAAAATGAGTAACGATGCAGCACTTAGACATTCACAAATTTGCTGCTCCTCCATCCCCATCAAAATATTACTCACGAAATGGTGATTCCGTTCCATCCCTTGCGCATGGCGCCATTGGGACTGGAGAGCGCATTCTTGAGACCCATTTCCTGCTGCTGCAGCGCGCTCGGCGTAATGGTGGGTTCCTTGAAGACTGCGCCAATGCGCTTTCCGGCCTGCACGGCTTGCTGCAACACCAAGTCGTTCGTTTCGTCGCGGTGCTTGCAGCTCAAGTCGTAGCGCTCCCATTGACTCAAGTCAAAGTATGGGGCGAACCATTGCTCCACGAACAGATTGGTGGCGTAGTGCGTCATTTCCTCGCCCGAAATGTAGACGAGCGGCGGTGCAACCACCTTGTGCTCGAGGGAAAGCGTGGCGTGCGGAAGAGGTTTCGTGGCGGATGCAAATGTGCGGCGGCTGCTAGTAGTAGCAGACGATGAGCTTGTTAGAGAATCAGAATGATGATTGCTGCTTGGAAATCTCTGATGGCTGCTGCCTGCATTTGTCGAGGAGGAGGAAGAAAGGATTCGGTGGCTCACAAAGGCGCGCCGTTGCAGCAAGGCAGCTACTGGCCGGGAAAGCTGACGAGATAACATGCTGCTAGCCATATTCAGAAGTGTACGACTTGCTGTAGTATATAATATTTTGTTTCGATAGCAGATAGATATGAATCGGCTTGATGATCTTCGCGAAGCAAAAAGACTTGAGTCGGTTGGTGCCGACGGCAAGGAGGAACATCTGCAAGGCGTCGGACCGGTTATGACTGCGGTCCATTTCCGTGTTGCAGCGTCACAAATCCTCGCCAAAAATGTTCGTCGGCCGCGACATGAACCACTGTGGGCCGGATCAATACATCATGATCACCTTCATCTTTGTTTATACTTAAAGACTTTCGGTTAAGTATCTAATCTGGGCTGAATGTATCGGCGCCAACTCTCGCATCAAAGAATTCGAGTAAAGCTCAGTTGTCTTACAATGACATGTTGTATTGAAAGATAACATTTCCGTTACGAGCCTTCGTCAACCGCCAGCAGTGCTTCAAAAACACTCTTCCATTTCCTCCTTGGCAATTTGTTCTCCTCCACAATCTCCAGCGGAGGTGCAAGTCTCTCGTCTTTGGCATCATCTAATCCCATGCACTCTCGCGGATGCAGCAACACGTTTAGCACATAGAATGGCAGCTGCGCCGCGCCTCCTCGCATGGACGTGACCAGACGATGAATCTTGCGCCTGCGCGTCGACAGAAACACCCAAAACAGGTGCGCGCAAAGTATGCGCTTGGCAACGTGTGTTAAGGCGGGCCGCTGCTGCGACGACGCAAACACCAAGCAGCCAAAGATTGTCCATACCGCGTCCACCGCCATGAGTGCGCCAATCGCCAGTTCCAATACCAAACTAACTCTCGAAGTGAGTTTTGCCAGAATTTCCTGTCGCTGCGCTGCATTGGCATTCTTCCAAACGGACGGAGTGACGAGGAGACTCATGCATGCATCGGTCACGTATCGCGCCACTGTCAATACTGTTTGTATGGTGCGCCTTGACGAGTCACTTTGCGAGCTGCCGAGCGTCGAGAGAACCAAGACATCCGAAATGACCAAGCCAATGGAAACCACCTCACGAATCAGTATTGGTCCCACCAGAATAATGGGCACGAAACGAGTCCATGACTGCGTCATCCACCACTCCAAATTGGCTGCTGCTGCTCCTGCTGCATTATTACTTTGCCTTGACGGCAACCACGCCAGTATACTCGCCGATACAAAGACATACTGCGCCAGCGGGTCCTTGACCAAACCGTGCACGTATCCACGCGCCTGGCGGAGTCCCACCACGGGCACCGCCTGCGCCGCCAAGACGGCCGCCGCCAGCATGCCCGCAAAGTGCTGCACCATGGCCCACTGGCAGGCGCGTCGGACCAAGGAGAGACTGGCGTGTAGGCGAGTGGCATATGCGGCCAACGCACTAGAGTCGTTGGCTGTCACACTTGCTGCAGTCACACTTGACTTTGTTAATGTCAGACTCGTCCAAACGGCTCCAAGCCCCGCCAAGGTGGCCAGCAAGCTGCACAGCGTCTGAAAGGCGTGCGCGCCTCCGTGTGACGTGACAAAGTATTGGGCAATCACGGCGGTGGGCGACACCAAGCTGGCCGCGTCATTGTCATTGTCATCATCGACTATACTCGTTGTTGTTTGCTGCCGCAACGACTCGTCATAGTCACTGGCGCCCAGTCCCCACTTGAGACTATTGACGCTGCGTGACACTCTTTGGAGCAGCAGCTCGTCGCCGCGTTGCCGAATCGTGTCTCCCAGAAACTGCGCCGGATCTTGCTGCAGCAACGTCTTGTTGATTTCGTGGCGATTAGTTTTATTAGTAGTAGATGAGGAGTCATGGTTTACGATGGAAGATGGATCTGTGTTTGCATCTGTTGCTGCTTCTGGTGCGTTCGTCTTTATTCGTTGACTGCTCGAGGACGATGACGACTTTTTCCTTCGTCTCTTTTTGCTCACGACGTTTGGCTCTGTTTTTGCCACTGGCTGCCCTCCTCCGCCTCCTCGCAAGTCTATGATTGAATTTAGACGCCATGGTTGCTGATTCCGTGTATATTGCTGATGATTGTCGCGTGCGGCAGCGAAGAGCACCGTCGGAGACGTGACACTGCGAGCGCTCGCGCCGTTCTGAAACATCACGATAGTTACGAGACAGGCGAGCATGTTTGATATTTTCTTGTTTTTACATGTCAGCATGATGGTGACTCGTGTATATAGGCTGCTGCAATTGATGGAATGCTGGCAGATCTTCATGGTGGAGCAGCGAAACGCAGGCGTTTTCGCGGTTCGCGCGCCAGCGCGGTTGACCGAACACCAGTGCGACATATGTACGTCGTAGCGGTACAGAAATGGTTTGCTTCAAAAGTCGCGACCATGATCAAAATCAAAATGATGCAAAACGATTTGCACTTTTCTCTACGTTATAACTCACCGATGTCAAGCTACCGATAGTAACAATACATCCCTATAAGAATACCAGATCATTACTTGATCCATAGTGTGACATTTATCATGCCGTCAACAACAGAACGACGATACAACACACTGACGCTCCTTCTCGAGCAATATGCTTTCGCCATTGGTCTCATCGTTCGAATCCTCATCGCCTGGCTTGGTCCCTTGCTACTCGACGATGGAACATTCATTCCCGGAGTATCCTACACGGACATTGACTATCACGTTTTTTCCGACGCGGCCAATTTCGTGCGAAACGACCAATCGCCCTACGACCGTCACACCTATCGGTACACGCCGCTGCTGGCCATGCTGCTCGCTCGACTGCCTCCCGGTAATGCGGGGCGGTATTTGTTTTGTATGGCGGATGCAATTTGTGGATGGATGATTGTGAAACTGCGGCAGATGCAGCGATTGTTAGCAAAAGAGTCGTCAATAACGACAAGCAGCAGCAACAAACGAGCAGCACAAACTCATAGTCCAGTACTCTTGTCGGACGCACTTTGGTGGCTCTACAATCCCTTTGCGATTAACATTTGCACGCGCGGTTCCGCGGAAAGCTTGCTGGTGCTACTGCCGGTGCTTTCGACGCTATACATACTGGTGCAGTGGAAACAACAAAAGCACCGCGAGCATGATCATGGGGCGGCGGCAATATTGGCGGGAGTCTGCCACGGCATTGCCATTCACACGAAACTGTATCCAATCATTTACTCTGTCACGTTTGCCATTTGTCTCGTTCCGAAGGTGCATCAAGAAACGACAAGAGAAATCTCTTCATTTTTTTCGCAACCATGGCTTCGGACGTTTCGCCTCGTTCGCCAGCCGCGCGTGTGGATGTTTGCTGCGACGACGCTGGCCACCTTTGGCTCACTCACCTACGTGTCCTTCCACTACTACGGTCCAGTCGCCATCCAAGAGTCCTTGCTGTATCACTTGACGCGGACGGACCATCGGCACAACTACTCGATGCATTGGTACAGCATTTACTTGGCGCAAGCAAGCAACGTTTCGCTCTCCGGCTTGGTGTACTTTGTGCCGCAAGTGTTGGTTTTGGCGCTCGTCAGTGTTTCGTTTGCCGATCACGTCGAGCTGGCGCTCTTTTTGGAAACCTTGGTCTTTGTTACCATGAACAAGGTGATCACGGCGCAGTACTTTACCTGGTATTTGTGTCTGTTGCCTCTGTGTAGCAGTCAGATTGATTGGAGGAGCAGAACGTTGCAGCGCTCGCTGCTGCTGTGGATCATGTCCATGCTGGCATGGTTGTTCAGCGCCTATCAGCTTGAAATGATGGGGCGTGCATGTCATCGATATGTGTGGCTGGCCAGTGTCTTGTACTTTGTCGCCAATGTCAATCTGCTGCGGAGCATGTTGCGGTCACTGCAGCCGAGGATGAGGAGGAGGGACATGAGTAAAGATGACTAGTAGCTCTCTGAAGGACGAAACGCGCGGATCAGCGAGTTGCGGCACGCCGTCTTGACTCTACTGACATTTCCTTTGCACTCACTAGAGATGCTCGATGAGACATTAACAAGCTACAATTGCAGATACCTGAAATCATGTATATTTAGTCAACAGTTGATCACTTTTAAGCTACAATAAATTGCAGTGCTGCATATATTTGATCATTCGTCGCGAGTCCAACTCAACAAATCCATTCACCACGTCCCGATGTTTAAACTGCAAACGAACTTCCACAGCCACAAGACTCTTCAGCGTTTGGATTGTAAAACTTGAAGCCTCCACCAATGAGCTCGTCGCTGTAATCTAGTTGCAGTCCATACAAGTAAAGCATGCTCTTGGCGTCCACTACGCACTGAATGCGCTCGCCGGAATACTCATCGACAACGTCGTCCTCCTGAATGGATTCCTGCGACTCAAAATCCATGACGTAGCTCATTCCTGATGTAATGAATAAGCGGTGAGTTTTACAAGTATTTAATGCAAGGTCGAACGCGAAGTAGGAATTTATTCTGAACGCAAACTTACCAGAACAACCGCCACTTCGGACGCCCTAAAAACCAGGAGAAGAAATAGAGCGTGAGGCACCGTAGAGCACACCATAACTTCCTTTGTTCCTTCAAAATCAGTTTTTTCATCTTGCTCTCGCTTTATATAGTAGACATACCATTCGAAGTATCAATGGATTTGCTTCCTGCTTGTCACGCAGTTCGCGGAGCCGCTTCATGGCATTCGGCTGGATCACGACAACGGCATCGTCGGGGACTTGGTAGTCGAATGCAGGATCTGCTTGTGTTGATGACATTGTTTCTGTAGTCTCGACATTGTTTTTTGTGGAAGAATTCAATTTGGAGAATGTTCTACGCGAAAACGAAGCTGACGGCGAGGGAATCCATGCATATGATAAGTTAATTGCGACTGATAGCAAGACAGCAGTGAGCAGCAGAAGTTGCCTATGAAAGTAACTCATGATGAATGTGTGAAAGAACGTGATTAGTAGTAGTAGCAAGGAAAGCGATGAAGTGCTTGGTGAATCCTCATGGCGGCAGGCGGACGACGCGTGTTTTGCTGACGTGTCAATGTCGTAGTGCTACTTGGCACGCGCGCCAAGCGACACCGCCTTTTCGGCCAAAGGCTGCGCATCGCTGGACCAGCTATTACACCCAAGCACAGATCCATTACTGCGGCAACTTCATGATTTGGATAGGTAATAGATCGTGTTATAGGCATATGAATATGAATATGTAAATGATATATTATACTGTAGGTGACTGAGCTGATTGGATGCTCAAAGAGTTACTGCGCAACAATTGTTGTCGCGCCAGGGTCGAGCCACGCATTTTTTAGTCTGGCCAAACGTTGTTTGAGAGCTAGTAGGTTGAGCACTTTTCGTGGCAGCACTCGTTTGTACATGCACGGCTAGGTCCATCTGCCAAGTACTCGCGTATCTTTCGTCGGCTTGCGTTGGATAGCTGAGGTGGCTGTTGGTGGCTTTCATATAAATTGACTGCATATTCGTACAAGACATCGTCCAGCACAGACATCAATGGGTCCCAAGCAGTATCTTCCATCGCTACATCTTTGGCGTACGCAAAAGTGGAGTCATCATACTTTGGAAATTTTGGCGGCGGGACGGTCCAACCAATGTGTCGTGCAAACGTTTGGTACGTTTCCTGAAAACGCTCCGTGAACATAATGTTTTCAAACAGCCGTAAACGTTCCAGCGCATATGTGAAATCCTCCTCCGATAGTTGATACTTTGGTTTGTTCATGCACCTTGTCCCACAAATCTTGCGGACGATCCAATTGTCCGGCTGCCGCGTCCACCATGAATGAAAGGTAGTCGTCATATCATTATACGCGCGGCACATGTTCTTCCAGTGTGAGAAATAACGCGCTTGACTGTTGCGAAGAACAATCACGTATCGATACATGGACGTATCCATGGCGGTATACATGTCACGTTCATTGGCAACCAAGTCGTAGTGGGTCGTACGAGCGAACGTTTGCTGCGCCTCGAGCGAGTCGTCTCCACCGCAGCAGCGTTGATTCGTTTGAATGTTGCAGTTGCTCTTTGAAACGTTGAGTTTGTTGGCGCGCGCCGTGGCGCACAGTAGAGTGCCGGCTGACTTGTGAATGTGCAAAAAGTATATTGTTCTGTTGTCGTTTGGCATTGATTTCCGTTCGATGAGCGGAAGAATCAGATTTGTTTCATTTGCTGCTGCTGGAGCAGCAATGCCTCTAGCTGCTGGATTTTCATTTGTTTCTGAGTGCGCTAGATGTGAAGGAAAGTGGGCAGACTCATGCTTGCCCGTTCGTGTTGACCCGTTATTAGCTGGACCCGATGCTAAAGCAAATGGCGCTGATCCACCCGCTCGTTCCCATAGATGTTTTACATCTCCAGTGAAGCTTATTTGTCTCTGAAACAGTTTTAGCCGACCAATGATATGGTTTCCCATTCCCGTGCAGGACGAGTCAGGTGTGGTTGCACAATTATATATGGTAGCTCTTGTCCCTCGCAGCTGCAGCGTCTTGCTGTGTTGTTGAACAGTAATGCCGACTCCAAAGTTACTTGTCATTTCATTGCCACTTGTTCGTGATGCAGTAGTTAGAGGTTTTTCCAGCAAGGCTCGATGGTGCGAACGTACGGACGCATCGATATCCACTGCGAAGTAAAGGAACACTTGAAACACACCATAGGAGCAGCTCAATGCGACGAGAAACTTTCGTGTTTGCATCTTGCTGTTTTTTGCAGCTACACACTTGGTGCATTTGTTTGATCATGTAAATAGCGGCAAGGGTGAAAGGACGGATGATTCTTGTCGGCGTCGACGAAAACAATAATGTGAGGACAAGGTGGATCGGCTCGCTCGATCGACCGCGCGACAACGCGCCTTTGATACCGGTACGATATTTGTGACAAAGGGTTCGACGACGCACAAGTTGAACCAAACCTTGCGCCGTTTCTTCTCCCTTCCTTCATCCTATTATACATACACTGGCAAACATGAGGACAAGACTGTCACTCGCCGTCGTCTTTTCATACCTCGCTGCTGCATTCACATTTTCGCCGCGGAGGATACAGCGAAAAGCAACAATTATCTCATCGAATCTGCACCAAGAACAGTCGTCCTTTTGTTGTTCCGTCGCGCAACACTGCCATTTTCAACTCTACAACAGCAAGAGCAACAACAATAATAACATTGCAGCTATTACAGACAGCGACAATATTAAATGTTGGAATCCTACCGTGCGCATCGTCATGGGAACTCTTGGCGCTGCAGGTCTCGTGGAAACGGCCTTTTTGTCGTACGTCAAGCTCTTTGGCGAAGCAAGCACTCTGGCGGAAATGTGCGGACTTTCCGGAGACTGTGGCAGCGTACTGAATGGACCATACGCAATCATTCCCGGCACCACAAACCTTCCGTTGGCGCTGCTGGGCATGGTGGCGTATGCAATTGTCACCTTGTTGGCAGTGCAGCCATTGCTCGCGTCGCCAGCGCTTTCGGAAGAGGATGAAGACGTTAATCGCGTCTTGCTGGCAGCAGTGAGCACTGGCATGGGAGTCTTTTCCGCTTGCCTAATGGTGCTGCTGTATGGAGTCTTGCATGAAAGTTGCAAGTTTTGTGTCGCGTCCGCAGTCTTGTCTGTTTTGCTGACAAAACTGGCGTGGGCAACCTCGCTCGTTCCCAAGCAGCACACCAAGAGTGCCATACAAACCAGTATTGGAACGTCACTGACGGCTCTGGTGGCGGCAGCAACCATAGTCTTGGCAAATACGAGTCCGTCGGACGCGTCGGCTGTCAACTTTGCCGGAACATTGGTTGGAAATGGATCATCATCATCCAGCAGTCTTGCAGTTGCTGCATATGACAAGAGTATTGTTCAAGTTGATAAAGGACTATCACCTCCACTAATCACCACGACTTCATCTCCGCAGGCGCTCCAACTAGCATCCAAGCTGCAGTCGCTCGATACTCGACTATTTGGCGCCTACTGGTGCAGTCACTGCTACGATCAAAAGCAAACACTTGGCGAGCAAGCCATGCGCAAGATTCCCTACGTTGAATGCAGCAAGGAAGGTTTTCGGGAGCAAAGCAAACTATGCAAGGAAGCCAACGTTCCGGGATATCCAACGTGGGAGATTGCCGGCAAGCTATATCCGGGCGAGCAGTCGCTGGAGGAGTTGGAGGAAATTGTAGCAAAAGCTGTGCAGCAGCAACAAAATAATAGCTAAAGTTATCAATATTATCATAAATCATTCTCAATCCAAAAATTTTCCGGCTATTTAATACTGCTGTTCAGGTGCAGTGTCGTCGTCAGGGCTTCCTGACGGAAATTCCTCGCTTGGCATATCTTCCTCCATGGCACCACCATCTGACGATGACACCGCTGCAGCAATCGCAATATTAGCTGGTACACCTTGCTCATTTGCGTTACTCGACTCAATCTCGTCCAGATAAGCAGCTGCCTCTCGTCCCTGCAAGACAATTTGCTCCACAGTGGTATTGAATGACATGCAGTTCATGCATCGGACTCCCAGAAAATGCCATCGTCGATTGGAATCATTCTGCTCGCAGTCATTACAAAAAATATTGACAACGCGGGCCATTTCGCTCGGAACAGGCTGCAACGCAATCCCCATGGCAATGGCCGACCACGTGGACGCCATGTGCTCGGGCGTTTCCGCCGTCTTTTTGCACACCGGACATCGCGTATCATACGACGTCAGCTCCTTGAAGCAGTGCCAATGAATCGCATGCCCACATGGCATTTCATGACTCGCGTATCTAGAACTAAACAAGTCTTCCTGACAGACGGGACAGTTGCTCATGTACTTGCCAGCCTTGCAGTTGTGATCGTCAAACAGTAGCGCGTCAATGCACATGCCGCACGAGTCGCAGTGACGAAAGTTTTCGCGGCCACCCACCCGACAAAAGCCGCAGTTGGCGCAGTGGTAGGGAGACTCGCGGGAAGACATCCACAGGTTGCAAACGTTGCAGTGGTACTCGCCGAACTGAACATTGCAGTTGACGCAATTGTTGCTGTAATCCACCGTAACAAGATGAGTGTGAGAAACAGAAACGAAAACAAAATACTCAAAGTAAATGCCCAAATACCGTTGCATCATCATTTATACTCACGCTTTACTCGACTGCCGCACATGGCAGGACCGGCAAATGACTTCTCGAATCATGAATCGATCAATCGCATGATGATTCTCTTCCTCCTCCTCCAAATCGAGCGGCATGGACCGCCGTCGATCCATTTTGGACTTGTGCTTTAGCTCACTCAATTGATCAACCATCATGTTGGTTGGTGACTGCTGCTGCTGCTCTATATTATTGTCGCGCTTGCTTGTTCTCCAATGCAGCGGCTTTGGTAGAACGGGACACTCGTCGTGACAAATGCGACAACCAAACGCTAAACCGCAGCATGGACTCACAATGGTGCAGTGGCGTTCGTAGTGACTGCAAACGGGTCGCGACAGCTCCATCATGCGCGAAATTTGCGCCGGGTGCGAATCGAAAATGGTGGTGCTGGCCGCCGCCGCGACGCGATCCACGTCGCTCCAGTCTTGGAGCGAGTAGGAGCGGCCGTGAATCTGGCGATAGGAGAAACCGCGGGGAAAGTCTGTCATGTTATTGTTGTTGGTGTTGGCAGCAGCACTCGTGGAGTGCGTCGACTGCAAGCTAGTGTGCGTGACGGAACTGGCGACGGATCGGTCATCCGACGTTGCATAGTAGCGATCACTGTTATTGTAGCCGTAGACAATGTCATCCGGGGACATGGCAGCATCCCCCATAATGGCGTCACCTTCCTCATCGGAGGAAAAGTAGTCGTGGGCTTGGGCGGCGGCGCGAGCCATTAGACTGGCGTAATGCTGACCTCCACCCGTATTGGCCGACTCGTCGGAGGATTGGTAGGAATGAAAGGAGGAGTTTTGGGAGGAAACTTGCGATGACATGCTTCGGCGACGGCCATCCATAAGTGCTTGAATTGCCTTGTTCTTTTCGTGCTGCGAAAGAGTCGAGTCTCCCATGATTTCCTGGATCTTTTTTCGGCGACTCGTTTGTTCGTCTTCGGATGTATGGTCGGCTGCAGCTGCTATCGGTACTTGCTGCTGCTGTTGGTCAAGGGGAGGAGAAGAAGCATCATCATTTTCATCGTCCATTATTTTGTTATCTTCAGGCAGAGAATAATTTTAGCCAGCTTTATAGTAAATGAGGCAAACTTCGATTCTGGTTCGTCAGAATCAAAAAGTCTTGCAACTATGAAATTTATTGAATGATGCAAACACCTTGCACCTTATTGCAGGGTTGACTCGGGCCTTGTGACGATTGGCGTGAACTAGGAACAAGAAGTATGGAGTACGGTATGATTTCAGCCGTCGTCACAACCTGTCACATCCTCATGGTGGCGGAGGAAATTTCGCGTGACTGCCGCCCGAACCTTTATAGGTCGGAACCCGGAGAGAGTCATTTTAGTTTCGCTGAGACAGTTACTCTTTCTACTACGGTAGCTTAGCTATGTACAGGTTCACTCCGTCAAGCCTGCGCAATCGCTCGCCGACAGTATATTTCATTACAAACCCAACTATAAGCTGGAGCAAACATCGAGCCGAACTTGTGAAAGAAGACAGTGTTTTCCGCTACCTAGCTGATATAGTACGGCATTGCTGACAATAATGTTTGCTTGACCCAAACAGTCATTGTTAATTGCTATCACTACCTTTCAAAATATATATAAATCATCATCTACTACAAACCGCAAACCCAAACACCACAACCCAAAACATGTATTCTCGTCGCTCATTTCGCTCCAGCCGCCAAGCATGGACTAACGTAATCCTTGTCAACATTGCTCGTCACAAAGACCAGCTCCATGTTATTTTCCTTCAATCGCTCCTGGAAAAGCACCAAGGCAATGGACACGGAACTTCGGCTCATGCTGGTACTATTGTCCACGTATAAGGCCACCTTTTGAATGTTCTTGCGCTTGCTCAAGCCAATGTTGCATTCGGAGTACCAGTCGGCCGGGTTTTCGCGGTCTTGGTCGTCCCGATTCACCTCGGCGAAGATATTCTTGCTGTTGTCATCAAAGGCATCTGGAACAGCGAGTCCACCTGAAGTGCCGGGAGGAACGGGACGCAGGAGGCAAAAGGGTCGCTTGGGAAAGGTTTCATCCAAGGTTTTCCATTTGGAATCCATGTTGCGACCCTTGTTTTCGTCAATGACAGCAACGCAGGTGAACTCGTCAACTCCAGAAGGGGTAGCTTCCTGCTCGACTGATTGGAGACTGATGATGCCAGGATTGTAGTCGGCGATGGTTGGTGTGTACGACTCAACGACTCCGGAGCGGCTGCTATCGTCAAAGCCAACAATCACGGAAGATCCATCACCGCTAATGTCGACATTATACCACTTGGAAACGGTGTGAAGAATAATTGGCGATCGCACCAAAGTCCACTTCTCCAGATCATTCAAAGCTCGAACACTCACAAGGCCACCCGACAGATATCCTTCCTCCAGATATGGCCCATCGTAGTAGGCAATCATAGCACCGTTTGCCGTCAAATCGACAGTCTTTCCGATGCGAGCGCTCGCAAACTCCCCGGAAATTACGTTGCCCATCGGAAGCCATGTCTTGGATGCATCGTAGTATTTGTAAACTTTGACTTGGCCAGCCATTTCGATACCAGCCGTCGGAGAGGCATTTGGAATGCCAACGGCTAGAATTCGAGCTTCACTTGCAAGAGAAATATCGGTACCAGCCTCATCGCCAGAATCCACTCCAAAAATGTCTTGCCCAAGCTGCTTCCAATTGTTGATGTCGTACACGGTGACGAGTCCAGCCTTCATGCGACGGCCTGGGCAACCGACTGCTAGCAAGGATCCAGCAGCGTTCATTGAGAGTGAAGCTCCACACATGTCACCATTCTCGACGCCTTCCAAAGTGACACCGAGTCTCTGCCAGCCATGATCATTTTCACTGTATCCGAAAACTTCGATTGTCCCCGTTCCTGGTTCATCCAATGTTGTGTCTGGAGACCCAATCGCAATCTTTGTTCCAAAGGCGTTTGTGGCAACAGCATAGCCAAAGTCGGAGTTTGAGTCAGAAGCTGTGAGGTACGACCCAAGTGGTCGCCAGTTGCCATCCTTCCATCGATACACGCGTACTTGGTTGGCGAATGGAGCTCCGGCGACGACAGTTGTCCCGTCGGCGGAGAGCGCCACTGAAGCCCCGAACTGGCCTGCTGTTACCTCTCCTCGCAAGTCATCGCCCACTTGTTGCCATCGATCGTCGATCCGACTAAAGATTTGGACTTTTCCGGTGTCATCGTTCGCTCCTGGTGATCCCACAGCCATGACACTGCCATCGCTGTTGTACGAGATAACACCAAAATGCTCGCCATTGCGATCGCCCGTGAGGCGTGAAGTTTTATCCCAACCCGAAAACTCTGTAGGGGCACTTGTAGGCGGAGGGCTTTGTGCAGGAGCTTCAAGACAAGGCGAAACATAATCCTGCTGGTCTGCAATGTTGCCATATACGACATCAAAGCCCATCAATGACGACTTTTCGAGGAAGAGTTCATAGGAGGCTTGGACAGAGTCGCTGCTCATTGTAGGGGTTTCATGGATGTAGAGAATGACACGATCGAGTCCCATCTCAAAGTCAGCTTGTAAACTGCAGAGATCATACCAGTCGGACGCCTCGCTATCCGCGTCATCGTCTCGTGCCACCGATTTAATAATGGAAGTTGAGTCTGTTCGCAGGCTCGAAGGGATTGACAAGCTGGCCGAGGTCGACTGAGGACGAAGAAGGCAAAATCCTCGTTGCGGAAACGTTGTGCGAAGGTTTGTCCATTGGGAGGCAAGATTCGTGTCGCTGTTACCGTCAATCACTGCAATGCATTTGACACGATCGTTCTGTTCCTCAAAAGACATTTCCGGTTTTGGTTCAGCCAGCACTGCCGCATCAAGCTCGTAAACGGCAGCGTACCCGAGGCTATTGTCTTTTTCAAATCCAACTAGGACTGACGATCCATTCTTGCCCATACTAATCGTATAGTACCGACTTACAGACGCAGCAATGATTGATGGACCAATCGGTACCCAGTTTGTTCCCGACCAAGAGTAAACTGAATATAGACCACCGACTTGGCCCGCTCCTTCCTCCAATCTTCGGCCGCTTGAGTCGTCTCCAAAGTAAGACCCAGCATACATGCCCATAGTGGATCCGTCGCCCGATAGACTGAGCGATTGGCCGAGCTTATCACCATTGGCTTGACCGGTAATGGCATCGCCAAACTGCATCCACGTTTCCGTCGATGTCATGTACTTGTATACGACAACGGCTCCAGCGTCACCATTTCCGGATGCTCCAAGACCAGGCTGGCCCAATGAAAGCGTCTGTCCATCATTGGAAAGTGAGACCGACGTGCCCATCTTGGCAAAGCTCATTTCACCATCCAAGCTCTGTCCCAGTTGAATCCAGTTTCCGTTCATGTATTCGTACACGACGACGCTTCCAGCATCCGTCTGCGACGATCCAACGCCATCCTTGCCTGGAAGGCCAACGGCAAGAATGTAGCCATTGCTTGACAAGTCTAAAGAGAATCCGGCCATGTCTCCATTCTCGCTACCCACTAAAGAAAGTCCAAGGTTGATCCACTTCATGCTGCTCTCACTGTAACCGTACACGGATACTGATCCAGGACGATCAGTATCGACATTTGGAGCGCCAATGGCAACAATTTTTCCATCTTCTGAAGCTGCAACGGTAGACCCAAAGCCCGCACCAGCTTGATCGCCATCCATGGGCGAACCAAGATCTTTCCACGTCTTTTGCACAAAGTCAAACTTGTAAGCCTTGACTTGTCCTCTTTCATCGCGAGCATTCTCCGCTCCAACAATGACAACGTCTCCCTTTTCGGAAACACTGACAGACGACCCAAAGTTGTCACCAGCAGCGTCACCGACAATGTCACTTCCTCGTTGACGAAAGGCTCCATTGCTTCGCTCCATGACTCGTATTAATCCAGTGTTTTGGTTCGCGCCCGGATATCCCACAACCATGAACTTGCCCGACTCGCTGTACGCCACGGATCGCTCCGCACCTTCCTCCTGGCTAGCTTGTTCGGGCAATTCCAGCGCCTTCCACGTGGCATCCTCCATGGCCTTTGGACTGCTGCGCAGCAAGGTGACCAAGTTGGAGGCGGCGCTTGCCATGCGAACGTTTCCATCAGCCGTTGTTGATGGTGCGGATGAAGTGCTGGGACCTGCTGACACGGTTGGAGGCGAGGATGGAGCGGGCGAACTGGTTGGGCCTGGACTAGTGGTAGGGCTTCGCACGTTGACGAGTGATGGAACTAGCGAGGATGTCGATGTCGGTCCAGACGCAGGCGTCGGTGACGCCGTCGTTGTAGGTCCTGGACTACCGCTAGTTGTCGGTGACGCAGTATTCGTCGGCGATGAAGTGACAGTCGGCGAAGCAGTCGTTGTCGGAGCTGGACTCGTTGAAGGAACAATGGAAGTACTCGTTGTTGGGCCTGGACCTCCCTTTGGTCCAGAAGGCGCACTACTGGAAGATGGAGCCGGGCTGACGGACGGTGCCGCACTGATAGACGGAGCAAGACTGGTGGAAGGCCTTGGCAATCGAGTCGGTCCTGGCGCCGCGCTCGGGCCATCCAGCCCGCTTGGTTCCGCGCTCACAGATGGTCTTTGCGAAATTGAAGGCACCAAGGATTGTCCCGATGGAGCCGCGCTGATGGACGGTCTTGCTGATACTGTTGGGATGATACTTTCCCTCGACGGAAATGCGCTGACGCTTGGCGACGCTGAAACGGATGGCGCTGACGAACCTCGGGTAGGTCCCATCGTTTCCAAAAATGACGTCGGCGCCGGACTCACCGTAGGAACTAAAAGTCCGGATGGCGCCGCTGATATACTTGGCATGGACGAGATTGAAGGCGTAATAGAAGGCGCTTGCGACGTTGCAATCAAGGATGATGGCGCATTCGATGGTGCATTCGAAATAGATGGCGCGCCAGTCGTAGTCGTCGGTTGCGACGATATAGATGGCGCAAGACTGAGACTCGCCGAGCTTGGACGCAGCGAGCCTCCTGCAACCGACGGCGCGCTGGAAGTATTCGGCGCCGGAGTAGCAATGGCAGCGCTTGGACCCGGACTACTCGTGGGTCCGACCAGCGTCGGTGATGCTGGACTTGACGTCGTCGTACCTGGCGCCGTCGGTCGCCTCGTCATGCCGGACGTTCCAGGAGCTCTTGTTCCCAATCCAGGAGGACAAGGAAAGGTTTCGCCACGCGCCAAGGACCGGTGCTGCTCGTCCGCTTCCAGGACTGCGGAGGTGCGGAGCGAGCGCAGATTGCGGCGATAAAACACCTTGATGCCTCGGAAGAAGACGCTGTTATTGACAATGTAACGTTCCACCTTGCATTGCGGTCTTGTCTTTGGAATGACGACAATGTCGTCAATAATTTGATATCCATTTGATAGAGTTTCTCCGCGCCGCATGCGCTGGAGCTGGCGCCGGTTGTACAGGTTTTCATCCTGCCGCTCGCATCGACAGAGCAAATCCGATTGCGCGGCGCCTAGTTCCAGTACACTGCTGAGAACAATGACGAGCCAAGCCAAGGCCTTGGTCATGGTGCAAGGTCTATATTCTTACAGTCTAATGAATGATGTTGTTGATGGAGCTTGCTGGATAAAGTCGACGAAAGATGCGCGGATGGCGATTGACAAAAATGAAACCGCTGCGGTGCAACGCGCACGTGTTTTGTTATTTGTTATGCCCCCGAATTCAATCCGTGACTCGTCCGGCGCGGTAAAGCACGGCTGGCGCGACTGGATGGCGCGCATTTTCCAAGACGTTCGAGTTTGACCATGGCGAAGGGCTCGACCAGCGTTGGCTCGTCTTCCGCCGACCAGCCGCAAATGTATGTGCGTTCTACTCGCTGACTTTTTTGACTTTTTCGCGGGATTACGACCGTTCCTTTCACCGGATTGCTCACATCGATTATGACCTTCTCTGCTTCGATGGTCGATCGACATCCGACGCGTTGATACACTTGCGCCATCTGCCAATCAGCTAACCATTGCCTGAAGCCAGGCTCCTATGTACCGGTACAAGCTTCACTAGCAACAAGTCTTGCATGCCTCATAAGATCGTCAAGCAGCTAAATATATGTTGCCTTTAACTCGCATTTAATGCTGCCAGTCTACACCAACAGAAAGTTGGGATTATCGCTAGTCATTAGCTCAAACACTTGGTTGGATAGCTTTGCGTAAGTTTTGTCGCCAAAGCAATCCACAAGCAGTAATCGCTTTTCATCCTCCGTCATTGCAACGTCCTGGTAGACCTTCCATAGCGAGTAGCCAGTGGGATAGTGCTGCACGAACATGCGGGCCATGTTGAAACTCACGCGAGGAAGCTGCTGCACCTGCCGCAACCAACAATCCTTGGCTTGAGCGTAGAGTGTGGCATCCGCGCCACAGAGAGGCGCAAGCTTTTGAGAAACGTCCAAATCGGAGTATGCCTTTTGGTATTGCACATCAGATAGTTTTCGCGTCAAGCGATTCAGTTCCATTGCCAAGTGATCATTCTCGCGGCACTCAATGCACTCCACTTGAAATTGAATGAGTAGCCAAGCAATAGCATCCTTTAGCTCTTCATCGGTCGGTGGCGCAGACGAATTGGGTTGCTTGTTGCGCTTGTGCGCAATCCACAGCTGTTCGAGCTTATGTGTCACCCGATACAAATATATCAAGAGACGAGGCTTCTTCGTTGGCTCGCATCGCCATGCTGCTCGCCAACCTGCTTGCAACGACCGCAACCAGTTCTCCAGTTTTGGATAGTCGTCATCGTCATAGTCATCACGCTCTAGTAGTTTAATAAACTCGTGCGCGTCGTCAAAGACCACGGCGACAGCTGGTAAGTGCTCGTATCCACTAGCATTCCCTGCCCGCATAGCAGCCATTGCTCCTTCCGCTCCACCTTCACCTCGCTTCAAATCTTTGCGAATGTACTGGATCGTCTTGCATCCAAGCATACTAGCATGTTCGACGACATTGTACTTCAAATCCTGCAACTCGTCGGCAATAGTCAACTCTGGATGACGATACAAGTCGGGATCCATCAAAACAACGATTTCTTGGTTGGCAAAGCCGCCTTTTCGTTGTTTGCTGTCGTCCTTTAGTTCTTGTTTTCGTCGCTTCTCCGTCTTTTCAGCCTCCAGCTTGGCTTCGCGCGCGCGCTTCTTGGCCAGCTTTTCCTGCTCCTTTAATTGCTTGGCTTGGTCACGCTCCTGCTGCTTGCGCAAGCGTTCCTCCTCCTTTTCGCGCTGCCTATGCTCCTTGATGGCTGCATCTGGTTGCTTGCGCTTGGGCTTGGCAGCGGCCGGTGCTGAAGAATTCAGGTCGATTGGATTTTCCTTTGACGCTGCCTGCTTGTCTGATACAGTGTTTTTGTTCGTCGTCGCTTTTGGTTTTGTCCGTACCATTTGCTTGATTCTCTTGGTCAAAGAGTCTTCACTGCAGGAGCTGGCATTGTCAGATGAAGAAGCAGCAGCAGCAAGAGTAGACGCTTTTTTCGAACGTGAATGCAAAGATTGACGACAAGCCTTGGGTTTTTTATCCGGTGAGTCACAGCTGTCATCGTCCGACGATTCTAGACAGGACGCAAATGCAGCAGACGCGTTCTTTTGCATACTGGACTGTGAAAATTGCGCGTAGGAAGATGTGTGGTGATTGTTGTTTAGTTTTGCTGCCAAAAACTTTTCGCCTTCGCCTTTCCTTCGCCTCAATCGATCCACCAGTGAACAGTCTTCCTCGTCATCATCACTTTCTTCGTCCAGTAGCGCGATTGGATCCGCTTCATTTCCTCCACTGGCACTCAAGCGAGGACCGCGACGAGAGGGTGACGCACTGTGACTTTCACGTCGAGTCGAAGAGGCAGCAGCTGAAGCTCGTGGTGGAAGGACTTCCAAATCTTCCTCCGTGTCGTCACCATCCGAATCCGATAATAGATCAAGAATGTTTGATTGACTGTATTTGGAACTCATTCTGTCAGTATACTCTTAGTGAACGTAACTTGGTGAGGGAGAGCAAGCGGCACGCAAGCTGACGAGTGCCGCCATGGTCGATCGACTCGTCGTTGATCCGGTACCGTTACGACAGACATACGAAACAGCTGATGCGTCATGATGTCAGCGGTTGAGAAATCGCTCAAAAGCGTTGCGAAGCCAAACGCGACGACGATGGCATTCCATTTCGTCGAGAGAAGTTCCCAAGCGACTCGAGGATTTACAGTTCCGCTTGATCGGTCCTGCATACTTGATGATCTTGACGGATTGTCGGGCACAAAATCAAAAAGCAATTGGCAAATCATAGTCAGTCTGACAATCTGACGCGGCCGACCCAACGACCCGCGACCCGCGACAATGCCACCATTTCATCCCATGACGCTCCTGTTGATAGCCATTGTACTGCTCAGCTTCATTGGCTCCACAGCGCTTGCCAATAATGACATCCAAGGCAACTATACGTTGGCAAAACTCGTCGACGCGGACGACAACCGAATCAGCCTTCACCGCAGAAAATACATTTTCACACTCGAGTCTCAAGAGTCAACCACGTCCAATAATAGTACCACTTCTTACTCGTTTGGCATTACCATTGGAAATTCCATTGGCGGAAGCATGGTGGTGGATGAAGCTGCGAATGGAACGATTACAGACATGATGAGCTGGTCGACGCGAATGTATCCAGGACGGCGTCTCTACAAGATTGAGGTTGCCTTGATTGATGCCCTCGACCAAGCGAAACGTTTGGAAAGAAAGACCAAGTATTCGATTGTGCTTGCTGGTCCGGGAGGTTCGCTCACTTTGCGGCGACCGCCAGCAGAAAGAGGCCTGGAGGAGAGTGCCGGAGAGGAAGACATTGGGGATGGACCATAGACTTTCGGAGAATGCGACGAAATTAAAATGAAGAGATTGGAGTTGAAGATGCTCTTGCTACCTCGTTATTGTTGTTCATAACAAGCCCACTGTGGGTTTTTAAATAGCTACCGGTAAAGGCGTAAATTGCCACCTAAATATTCAGTTTGCTGTTTTGCTACTGCATGTACTCGTGCCAATCATGGTACCCATAGGCACAGTCGAATAGGCAAACGTGCTGTGGTAATACGAAGATTTCGCTGGTAAAAGCGAATAAGAGTATCAATGATCCAATTGCCAAGCGATTGTAACTTGTAACCACCTTTCAGCTTTGGTCAACCGAGGAGAATATATGGGAAATTTTGCGCCACAAATACCGGTTATGCAAACTAGGCCACCCACCATCTTCAGCATAGCTATTGTAGCTTGGATTGGCTTTGCGTCTCAAATGCCGCGAACAAGTCGACGTTCTCTAGACTATCTTCTTGCAGATAGATGCGCGATGCACGCCATAAACTTGGTGCTTACGACAAGCAGTTTGGCTAGCCACGACCTCAACCAGTAGCGCCTCAGGCTCCATACAGCAACACACACTGTGATGCTGACAGCTAGGTGCTCTGCTAACTTGGAAGTATTTTACTCGACGTGCGAATACTCCAAGTAAACCATGGACGGGTTGCGTTTGTGATTACAGTACTGTATTGCGTAGCTTTCGTAAGAAAAACTGCTGAGCAGTTTCAAACATGGTGAAAAGCTTTCCAGTCGCAATTGTTCATATGCCCCAAAAACGTGACCCTCGGCTGTGACTGATTTACCGAATTAGAGACAAAGTAGCGTGGGAAAGATGTTCCGTCAGCTAAATCACGTCATCGCAGGTTCACGTTTTGATAAGCCTTGCTCGTGCCAGATTTCAGCTGTACTGTCCAGTCCGGCATGCCAAGGCGCTCGTCGCCCTTCAATCACACATCATTAGCCACACAACAACGACATCCTCACTCGCTCGCTTTGTCTTACTATACCATGAATGAGTCTTCGCTTCACCTTATCTTGTACATTGCGCTCTTCTGTTGCTCTTTAATAGCTTCAGAAGCCCAAGTATATGAAGGAAAGTTCATTGTGGCGTCGGTGGTAAACCGAACAGGACATGAAGTGGAACTGCCCAGCAAGCGATACCTCTTTCAGATGCAACACGCCACGGACGAACAGGATGGTTCTGTGTACGCATTCAGTTTTAACATCACCAATAATTTTCGTGGAGATTTCGTCGTCGATGAGCAAAACGGGAGTGTCGAGTCGGTGCGCTCGGTTATTTCTACTCGACAATTTCCTCCGGAAGCACAAGGCAACGTCGAACGTGCCATGTCCAGTATACTTCGCAGCATGAAAAAGATCAAAATGAAGAAACAGCGGAGTCTGATATTGCGGGGAGCGGAAGGGACAATAACACTGAACCGTCGCAGGAACAAGAAATGACGAGTGTCGCATGGACAAGGCTCCAGGCTAATCCTAGCGTCTGCGCATCCTATCCGGTATTATCAAGGCCCATTTCGTGTGCATACATCTGCTACATTGTCTACGCAGTATTACATCATAAACTAGCCGTAATTTTTGCATAACGTTGACTTTTACAAGCAGTTATCTCGATACGGGGCTGGCTCGAACACCGCAAAGTTCGAGGCCCTTATCCGCTATCTGTTTCATCATGCAAATATTTACGTTTAAATGGTGCATTTAAAGTAAATAGAGTGTGACTCATTGGCTGCGATTCGACGGCTGATCGACTCTGGACTTGCTGGATTGTTCAATGCTCATCATACGGCGGGAGCAAGGAGCAAGATTGCATGACGCTCACACATACAGGTTGTGTATATGGATCAGTATAGTATAAGGTCCGTCGGATTTTATTATTCACAGTCACTAGGAGTAGCGGAGAAAGTCCAATGTTACGCGAGAGATAGCAAAGTAGCAAAAGGCTCGTATCGGTACTCGGTTTGAACATCAAGACTGGCTGTACTATTGTATGATCCTTACAACGACAATAAAGTATAAGACATTGACAAGCGCAGAAATGATGCTGTACCTATATGTTCTGCTGTTTTCGTTCTGCTTGGCGGATGCGTTTCAGTTCGGACGTGGACTAATCTCAACGAGTTTTCAACATGCTCGTCGCATCACGCAAACGCCAGCAGACAAGGCAATGTTGATACACGGGAAACATTCGTTCTCAACTGCACTTTATGCGGCTGATAATGATAGTCCCGAGACGATGTCAGTACGCGAATCCGACCAGATCTTACTCGGAGGAGCCGGAGTGTTGGCCGCCGCCATTGTCCTTTACTCCGAGTACACACTCAAAAGCACTGGATGTGGTCTACCAGCTGGGCCGGCAGGCCTGTTTGGTGCAGCAGAAGGAGTTAGCTATCTCCTTGTTGTTGGCCTCGCCGGATATAGTTTGCTCAAAAAGTTCATGACTGGCGCGGGGTTACCAGCTGGCCCTGGAGGAATTTTGGGTGCAGCAGAAGGTCTTTCTTTTCTGGCAATCGCTGTTGGCTTAGTGGTGCTGGGATTTCAGCTTGCAGACTATGGTTACGTTCCCAATGCTGTACCAATGGAGGGAGGAATGTGCAGTTAACTGTAAGCTAATGAGCGCAGATCATGGCCGAGATGAGGATTGCCATTTTCGTCGCCAGCCATCACCCACACTCATAAAAGCAATGCACTGTATAACGGAGCTCAGTTCCAGTGAAATGAAGCTAATAAACGCTATCGCCTATTAGCATCTTACACTACTTGGGTAGCTGGGAAAAGCCAAATCGTGTATCGTGTCGCAGCAGCACTGTCACACTTTTCCTCCACGACATTTTTTTCAAATCGCAGCTCTGCAGCTTGTCCTCTATCTTCATCAGCAATTCCTGCTAGAAGCGTTTGCAAACAGAAAACTACTGAGAGATTGCGACTGCTATTACTGTCAATCGTGTCAATGATGAAAAATTCGCCGCTCTGGGAGGCGTTCAACGACAATGACTCGTTCCTTCCATTCTACCTTCCCTTTGCCATGTGGATTGCAATTTACGCTTACTGCCGAGCCACTGGGATTGCATTCTACAAGTGGCATACGATTCATAACTTGCACAACCTTGGAGCCATTGCGGTGCGTTTGCGATTGTGAGCTATTGGTCTCTTGTGCGTCAGACGAATGATGGCGCAACGCCGATGGTGGCCCTACTCTCTCATTTTTTCTCACTTCAATTTATCGATTCTCCATTCCCTTTGTTCGCAGCTTGGTCTTCAATCGCTTTACTATAACAACGACAATGTATTCAACGAACGCATTCCAATCCTTTGGTCCATATCCTACTTTCTCATTGACTTGCTCGACTGCGTGTTGCGCCTCGACCGAGACTACACGATTCACGCCGGCTTTTGCCTCCTGCTGGGTTACTTCAACTACACGACTCCCACACTTCGACGTTTGCGCATGAACTCCAAGGCTTCCCTCTGCGAATCAAGTAACCCGTTCATGCATCTTGCCAAACATACGCGCCGTCCAGCTCACTTTCTGCTGTTTGCCGTTGTTTATACATGCTGTCGCATCGTTTGGATACCAGTCATGGTCAAGCAACTACTGGATGAAGGCTTGACGTTGACGAATCCTATTCAAATGGCGCTGCTTGGCTTTTATGGCTTGAATCTGTTTTGGTATGCCAAGATCATACGAATTTTGGTCGAAGGCAGCCGAGGGAAGACGGCCTCAAAGGAGGAGTAACAATACCACGTAGGTAGCATAAAATGATAAACGGTACATGGACTGAGCGTTGTACGCTGTATCAACTAAATGTATTCGTGTTAGTCCTAAAGACTTTTTGCCAAGATCAACCGTACCTGCCTCAGCCGCGCAGGCAATGCACGTAACTGTCAACCGAAAATGTCACGACGACCTTACACAATCTGGATTGGCTCGCCCTGGTACTCCGCATACTGCATCGACTTGGGCAGCAATGGTTGAGACATGTCGTCTTCATCTTCCGCCGAAACGTCGACACTGCAGATGGCCGTCTCTGATTCTTCATCCTTGCCGTCGCAGCAATTGCTTTCGTCAGTCGCAGCTGCGTCGCCGCACCCGACGCAGTCGACTGCACAGACACCAGTTCCCTGGCAGCAGTCGCACACTTCCGACAACGCAACGTTGACAGTCGCCGCGTCGTTCGGCGAAAGGTTGCAGAGGCAGCATTTCGATTCGTGCTTTAATCCAGCCGGCGCCAACATGACGAACAAGCAACACGAAACGAGCATCCAAGACAATTTCGTCATGATGGTTGGCATGTTCATCAATACAATAAAGATGAGCATGCACATTAGCTTGATTTGTTGATTGCATATGGTCCACATGCCGTACCACGTGCTGTCAAAGTCTTCCTGAATCTTGCGATTCACGCGGCGAAACGGCACGTGCTCATTCGGAATGTCGTGACCAATGGATTCACCTAGTTCCGCTTCAATGGCCGCCTTGATGAATGGACGACTGTAAACGACGCGCAAAACGTTTGCTTGCAGTTGGAGCTTGGTCTTGGCAGGAGTCCTCTTGTCGCCGTTTGTCTTGGAGCAGCAACGACGATCCACCAATGCGGCAATGGAGAAAATGATGAATGGAGCAACGCAGCCAACAAGCATGTAAATGATCATGCCACTGTCATCATTGACTTGATAATCTTCGTCTAGTTGCTGCTCATCGTTTATTGAGCGCAAGCGATTCATGGCGTCTCGACAAGGCATTCCCAGCATGTTTCGCTGGTAAAGCTTATTCAGGCACTGGTTGCTCGCATCGTCAAACGGCAAGACAGTTTGCTTCTCTTGCTGGTTTCGACGATGCTGCAGCTCCTGTGGCGTCGCCAGTTCCGTCAAGCGGCGCGCCAAGTGGCGCCTGTCTAAACTGACATCGTCGTTCGTTTGCAGAATGGCATGCGAATGCGTTTGCACGCGACGACTCGTAAGCTCCAAATCACGAGGATGCGTGTGGGCGGCAAGATGTGACACCAAGTGATTGGCGACGGCATCCAAGTGGCGTTCTTCTTCGTCTGGAGCAGGCGCCTGAAGCATGCTGGGAAAGATGAGTAGGGTGGTGCTGGATCGTTTCGCGCAGGGCGGCGGCATGACGAGCACACTGTCCATGAGACTGTCCATCATGCGCGAAAACTCGTTCATTTCGTCGAGCATGCTGCGCGAAGGATGCGCCAAAGCAGGGGGTAGTACATTATGGGGGCTGTTCCAAGGAGACAAGGCGCGGCTTTCACTTTGCTCCATGAATGGAGCGTCGCAGTAAAAGGCAACCTCCGAGCGACAAGAAAGGGCGACATTGCGAATGGCGCTTTCATGATGAACATCATTTGCGGCTAGTAATTAATAAGAAAATAAAGAGGCTTGAGAGAAATTCTGTCGCTGTCACAACCGGACTAGGAATTGGGTCTCTCAAGGCAAACCATGTACTTTTTCATTCGTTTTCATATTCACACTCCATCAGCATGAATCACTTGTCATTCTTCTACTTACACTGTCCCCGAATGGCCGGAGCCGAGAGGAGAAGGCTCAGCAAAACGACCTTCATCGTCATAATGGCGATTCTCTGCTGCTTCGCCGGGTTTGTGCCAAAACGCAAGCAGCATCAGCGCGGAATCACGCGATCGAATGTTTTCGTGAATAATATGTGAAAACTATCTTGCATCATGAAAACATGTTTTTCAAAACGTCATTTGCCGCCACATGAACTCTTCTGCTCGACCACCAAACCATCACTCGATGATCGCGCATCATTTCTAGCATCAGTCAAGTTGCTTGTTCCCGTCGCCAAAATGCACCATTCAATATCCATAACATTATTTATTGTAACATGCTGCTTCTTGGCTCCAGTGACTGCTTTTGTGGCGCATTGCAATTACGTAACATCTACACGCGCGTCATGAATCAAGCGACGCCATCAAGTTTCTTTACTATATATCACTTGATAGAGAGTGTCAGTTCCAGCCATGGCATCGCAAAGCGTCTCACATCCTCGGGCTGATGGTCTATTGAACAATACTTTTTCTGGCCATTACATACCGTCAGAGGAACTAACTATTTACACAAGACTCCCTGTAGCTGTTTATTGCCGTTAAGTGTCGGCTCGCAAACAAAGACGTGTCTCGCAAGTACGACCCTTCCTAAGGCTGGCGCCGCGTCAGTCGCTACGCTGTACCGATTCTAATCGACGATGCGTCGGGGCAAAAGTGCAGCAAAATAATGGCGACTTGGGCGACCGCATTTTAATGGACCATGCAGCATGTATCGGCAAATTGCGCCTTTGTGCAAGCTTGCGAAGAATGAATGAATGTAGCGTCTTCGATTGCGATATCGCTACCAATTTATAGCACGTTTAATATAACGATTACTATAAATACATTTATACAGTACGTCAAGAGTGTAAGCCGTGTAGCTAAGCGGCTGGTCCCACATTTTCACTCGAAGCAGCAGACGCAGCTGCACCGTCTTCCACATTGCGTTTCCGTTTTTTCGAAAACAGGCATGGCATACTAGAGTGATAATGTTGCAGCACTTGTACTTCCTTTGCTTTTCCTTCCAACTTTGACTCTAGATGCGATATAATGCGCAAATATTCCTGTCGATTCCGAAGAAAGGTAATGGTGGATTCATCGAGTTCCTTGGCCGCCACTCGTTTCGCATTGTCATTGGTAGTTTCTTCCAGTGATGCCACCTTTTCCGCCTTTTGCGTCATTAACACGACGGATGAGGCAATGGTCCTCCAGGTGAGACCAAGCCGATCCTCTTGGTGTCGAATGGTGGTTGCTGCTGGTAGTGTTGCACTGATGCTGCTGCTGCTGACGACGTCGGCGCTGCTGCTACTGGTCGAAACCGTTGATCGAGCGGACGAGCTGACCGCCGAAATGGAGCTGACAGTGGCGGATATGGAACTAGTGGAACGTATAGGAGGTTGGGAGCTCATACTGGTGGTGGATGCAATTGATAGTGAGATGTTCGACGCATTTGTGTCGTGACGACGAGACTCGTCACATAAAACGTGTTGAGTCCCGATACGATTACGAACACTCTTGAGCGTTCGCTCGCTCATCGCGGAACGATCCCAGCCGTTTCATGTGCGCGTCACCATGGATGGAGGTCCGGATAGCGACCTCGAAAAGATATGCGTCTCATGTTGTCCCATCGATCGATATAGATAGCCTACTGCAACAAAAGCAAAAGCAAACGATCATGGACTCTACCAGTGCACAAGTCACTGTCAATGAATGTATACACGAGCTTGACGAAAGCGCAGCTGCCGTAATCGCCGCGCCAATGGAGCAAAGGAATGCAACGAATTCGGCCATGCACCAACAACGAGGCGACGAAATCGATGACGATTCCATCAAGTTTCCAGACTACCATGATCAGCTCGTTTCCGTGAACGCCGTGCCAATCGTTTCCGTCGAGATTGATGGTCCGCACGATGATATGTTGCAGCAAATGCTGCATGCGACGGAACATGATAATGAAGCGCATCAGGATGGTACTACAATACCCATGGCCACTGCCTCCCTCATGCCTCCCTTTCACATGGAGCAAGGAGAGGATTATGTGCAGCAGGATGAGGCATCCGTACACGCCATTAAGATTCTCAAGCGTCGCAACACGTTACTGGCAATGATTGCAGTCTTGCTCTTGGCCGCCGTTTGCGTCGGCATTGGCAACTTGATCGGCAAGGACAGAAACGACCTGGATGACGCGGCAGCACACATCCATACATTTTGCAGCAAGCAAATGAGCCTCTTGAACGTTTGTCTCGACCGCAACGACCGAAACGACGCTACCAACTGCCGAAACTGCGTCGAGCAAGTGGTTCCAATATTGCGGGAAGACGCCAATGAGCCATTCTGCTCGTCGTCAAACTTTAATGCTACTGTTATATGCAGCAGCGTGCAAGACTGCGCCGCCAAAGATTATTGCGCCTACTCCTGCTACAGCTACATGGTCAGCTACATGCAGTGTCTGCTGGCAACCAAGTCGACGCAGCAGCGTCATGGCGGCGATGGCGAGAATGAAACATTATTTTCCGACTTTATTGATAATGAATGTCTGCTTCCTTGCAGTTGGAATGGGCCAGTTTCGTCGTCGTCGGTGCCGACGATTGTGCCAAGTGGGAAGTAGTGGGCGAAGAGTGGTCTGGTCAAGAGTTATGAATTGCCATGCCCTTTGTCCAATGCTCTGACACGACGAGCGAGACCCTCAAATGGAAATTACATCATAATAAAGAAAAAATAACATACATTTTGCACTATGCTTCATCATCCGAATAGGTATACTTGGTCGAGTGCGTCTTGTCAGTGTCAATCTGCCCTCCCGTCTTGGAGAAACCGTTGAAGGTTCGCTTGCGCTTGGTCTTTTCGTGTCGAAAATCCTTGCCGCGCACCTGGACTAGCTTTTCCGACGACTTGGCGCCGTAGCCAGTGGTGCTAAAGGTGCCTTCGTACGAGTTGTCCGCCATGGCGCCACCCGTTTGCAACGCCACACCGCCCCAATAGTTGCTATCGACGCGCTGAAACGGTTGGCCCTTGAGCAAGGCTTGCGCTCCATCGGTGCCAGCTGTCGTTTGAATGTCTGCCGCCCCTGTCATTTTGGTGGGCGTCCACTCCAGAGCCGCCTTGGAGGCTTCCGCGGCCTTGCGTTTGGCGTCCGCCTTCTTTTCCGCAAGCTTGCGAGCATGATCCTCCTCGTCATCCGACGATTCACTGCTGCTGCTGCTGCTGCTGCTGCTGCTGCTGCTGCTATCAGATGATGATGACGACGACGAAGAAACGTCCACCGAAGACACTTCCGAAACGTCTGTGTCGGAAACATCCGACCCACTCTCCTCCGGCGAAACAATTTTGCCCACAGCAACTGCTCCTTGATCCGTCCGACGCTTCTTGGCGGGGGGTTGCGACTCGTCGGACGACGAAGAAGACGAGTCGCTGGATGCTGTTTCAGCTTTTGCAACCTTTTGTACTTTTGTGTCGCTGTCAGAGGATGACGACGATGATGAATCCGATGATGCACCAGACGCAGTCTTTGGTTGTGGCGCTGATGCTTCACCTGTTTCACTGTCAGATGATGATGAGGACGACGAGGAAGTGCTTGCCGCTTCCTTCTTTGATGCGACGACTGCCTTGGCTTTGGAATTCGACGACGACGACGACGACGACGAACTCTGACTGCTGCCCGACGACGACTTGCGCTTCTTGGCAACGGGAGCCGGCAGAATGATCAGGGGCGACGCCTTTTGGGGGTCATCGTCACTGTCGGAGGATGCGTCACTACTGCTCGTTTGTTTCTTCGTTGGAACGACCTTGTTCTTCGATGTCTTGTCGGCAGTGATCTTTGTTGCTGCAGCGTCGCTAGTGCTACTGCTTGAAGACGTTTCGTTCTTCTTCGCCCTGGCCAATGATTTTTGCTTGTCGTCAGAATCGCTCGACGACGAACTGCTGCTTGTAGAATCAGATGACGACGAGTCTTGCGTCACCTTTTTCACCTTCGTCTCCTTCGCAGTCACATTTTCATCATCTGACGACGAGTCATTGCTAGCTGCATCCACTTTTTGCAAGACTAGCTTATATGTCTTGGCCGTCGTCGTTGAGATTGCTTTCGCTTGGTCGGCATGTCGAATTTTGAGTTCCTTGGCCAAGGCCTTGGCCGATGCGGAATACTCATGCTCCTGTAGATGCTGCAGAATGGCCCTCAGGAGAGTATAATCGTCCGACATGCTTATTGCTGGTGCTGCTGCGTCAATAAAAGGCTTGGTCAAGTTCAAAGCTAGCAAGGAACAAAATGAGCAAAACGACGCGATGCAATTTTGCGAAGCGATGGCTTCGAGGATGATCGTCTGTCCGTCACATTTTGTCGTACCGGTAGCAGTTACCGCTTACCGCGCTACTACGACTCAACGCGTTGGCTCGTCGCGACCGAGCAACTTTTGTCGTCTCACTTCTCACTTTGCTTTAGGTATGTAAGACCACGAAATGGCTAATAGCGACCTTATATGTCGACTAGAAGCGTTTATGGAGACCTCTGCTAGAAGCTGAAGGCGCTGATGGCTCGCAGTCTTTTCCCTGATGGTTTCGTGCATCTCAGTCATCGACAGGAGATGGAACGATGGCCTCCTTGCTTGCTTTACATGCACAGCGCACTTCAAAACCACCACGACACTCACATTTTTTTATATTTAATCATTTTCCAGTCGGAAGTCCGATACCAAAGTAACTTTTCAATAACATCATGTCTACTGCCTACGTTCCACCACCCGTCAAGAAGGAGGGCGCCGAAGCCAGCGACCAAAAGGTCCACCGCATTCGCATCACGTTAACCTCCCGCAACGTCCAAAACTTGGAAAAGGTTTGCTCCGATTTGAAGCGCGGCGCCGTCGAAAAGAAGCTGCACGTTTCGGGACCGGTGCGTCTGCCAACCAAGCACTTGCGCATCACGACGCGCAAGGCGCCCAGTGGTGAAGGTACCAACACGTGGGATCGCTTCGAGATGCGCATCCACAAGCGACTGATTGACTTGCACGCGCCCAGTGACGTGGTCAAGCAGATTACCAGCATTCAGATTGAGCCGGGTGTGAACGTTGATGTCACTATCAATGATCGTTAGATGATGATATCCTAGTGTTTGCGATATTATAGCTTCAAACTATGATACAGCATTATTATTTGTGTTCCATTGTATTGAGATCTTATTCGATATTGAATTGCTTGCGTAGCTTCATGGGTCGCTGGCTGGAGGAATTGTGTCGTCGTCTCGCAGTTGCGATTAACGCAATCTTCAGGCTGAAGTCGATGCTGATGTGTAAGCGAACATATCTTCACGAGATATCAGACCTTCTTCACAACACTGTAGATGGTAGATGAACTAACTTTCAGCTTGGATGCTACCTCGCTTCACGGCGTGCATTGTGGTAGCAGAGTCTTTGTCAAACGACGTGAACACTTGTTCATCGTGCTCGCGTACAAGTGAAGGCATAGCCTCGGGCAAAGGACTAGAACGCTTGCCTTGCGTGCTCGCGAACAAAAAATATTATCGCACGACCCACAACATGTCGGCGAAGCCTGGCAAGATTGCGATTGTATTTGCATTCGCCGCTCAAAACGCTCAGGATGACGAAGAACACGAAGAAGCATCGTCGTGCTCGTCGTCGCTGCAACTATCATCATCTTCATCGTCCGACAGCTCTATATCATGCTGTTTGTTGTATTCAATCACTGCTTCCGACAAGGCTTGCCAATCTGATCGCAGCAAAATCACAATTGTCACGACACCGCTCACCATGTAGCCAATCACAACAGCTGCCGTTTGTCCCTCCAGATTCACCTTTAGCACAATCGTCAACACGACGCTCAATGGAATTGTAATGCACCAGCTTCCAGCGACACCAATCGCCGTTGCAAGGCGGTAGCGACCCTGTGAGCCCACAAGCGTCCATGCCATGGTGCCCATGGTCAAGGTAATGTTTCCAACTCCAAACAGTGGAATGAGCTGCGCGACGAGAACCTGCAGCGTCTCGTCCGTCGTCAGCCACTTTGGTAAATCATTGCCGCAAATGAAAATGACCGACGTTAACGACATGGAGAATACAAAGGCAATCATGATTGACTTGTAGGCTGACGCTCTCGCCTGCCATGGCTTGCCCGCGCCCAGCAGCGTTGCGCATCGTACCTCGGCCGCATCCGCCACCGACTGCGTGACATCCTCCAACACGTCCCAGACCGTTCCCAGCAACGACCACGCCACCAGCTCGGCTGGGCCTAGAAAGCTGTCATGGCAGATGAGAAAGCAAGTGTGAGTCACAGAGGCTGACACAAGTATTCTACCAATCGCAACTTTCATGACAACTCACGCTGCAAAAAAGGCAAGAACCTCCCACTCGCCGTACGCCAGCAAATATCCGCAGGCAATGGGCGTCGCTGTTCGAATCATCATCTTCAAGGCAACCCAATTCTGAAGCAAGAAACGATTTAAAAGATGCATGCGAGGTGAGAAAATGCACGTGTTAATAAGCATGCGAGAGCAACAAGACGCACCGTGAGCGCCAACTTGTGAAACAAGCCACGATAGTACTGCTTGAACCAACCCGTCCATGCCACCACCAGTAACACCGAAAACAAACCCATTTCGGCGACAACCATGAAAATATATCCAATCGTCTGCAAGGTGGGCTCGTCCCAGTGTAGAGCGTAAATGAGCATTGCCGACGTTGCCACCACTTCCTCCACCACGCCAAGTATGGAGCTCGTGACTTCATGTCCGGACGTTGCAAACATCTCCCGAAAGCACTTGTTGATACCCTTGATGAGCTTGGTCATGACAAAGGTTCGCGCAAACTCTTGACCCATGAGTGCCGTCGCAGCATCCAATCCAAGAAACACCAACGTTTCCTCCATGACAAACATCCACATTAATATAAAGGGTACACTAAATAAGATAAACAACCATATTGCCAGTTGCACATACTGTCCCGTCATGTCATTGTGATTCGCTCCAATCGAGTGACTGAGTAGCGTCGCCAGCGAAAAATAAAAGCCGCCCACCACATCCGAAGTCAAACCCACCAGCAGCGACACCAATACGTAGGCCGACAGCGCCGGCGTTCCCACCAGTTGCCCCAAGATTGCCACGCGAGCATTCTCCAAGACGCCAACGACAATGGCTTCCGAGCCAAAGGCGAGCGCCAGCTTGTAGAGGCGCTGGCTCTCGTGGTTCCATTCGGCAATCTCGAGTACATTGTTGTAGGCGTTGGACAAGATGGACGTGTATATGCTGCAGCAGGATGATAAATGCGGCGGCTGCTTGTCATGGGTTTGCTTGTCATGCGTGCGCTTCCCCGGCTTGTCGTGTTCGTCTCGTGTATTTATGATGCGCTCCTCCTCGTCGTGTTGTTGGCTCGTGCTGCTGTCTTCGCAGGCTGGATAGAATTCAATCACTACCTCGGATCGATCGTCGTCGTCGTCGTCGTCATCGTCGTTATGACAAGTATGATTGACTTGTCTATTCTCACGATGAACTTGACGTTGCTGCGACAGCTCCAAATGCTTGTTGCGCTTCGGAATGGGCCATATTTGAAGAATGCACGGCAGCATGGCGTACAATCCCACGCTCACCAATATTGTTCCAATGAGCAGCCATGGACCTGGGTCCACTGTATTGACGACGTAGCCTTCAAAGCCTTGGTCTTCCGACGTGTCGTCGTCGAGGAAAAAGTCCGACATGGTAGGAGTATTGGCGCTATGGAAGAATAATACAAATGGCTAAAGGGAACACACGATTGCAAGAGTCTCTTGTTGCTCATTCACTGGCAGCAGCAACGGCAGCTGCAGCAGAGAATGCGACTCGCGTGCGACTTGATCATTCACTTGTCTCGTTTGAATGAACCAACGGCAGGTATGGTTAAGCGTGAGCGAGCCATGGTGGCGGCAAAATTTGAAGCAACGCGCACGGATGAGCGTGCGTGATTATGTACGTTCCGAAGTATACGGTACTCACAAATGATATTTTTCAATCGTTCGTTTTCATGATTGTGGTTGATAGCACGACACAATCGTCACGCATGGCGCGGCGCGGCAGCAAAACATGAGGTGTGATTGATGCAGTCATCAGCGGTCAACAGTCAACTACTGAATGATAATACTCTGCATTTACCCTGCTTCCCTCAGCACTCGAAGCGCTCACTTGCTAGACTACCTAGTAGTACGAGAGTGATGCAAACTACAAATCTATTTGCGTTACTCTTGTATTTGGCGTCGTATCTTCTGACTGCCGATGCCTGGCCGTTGCAGCATTCGTCGTCGTCGCCACGACCCGCCGCCACCATTGCTTCGTCGCCCATTCGCATTGCGCAATCATTACTACGACATCAAGATCGTGACAAGCCGTTTCACTTGGAGACGTTTCCCTTGATTGGAGGTCCGCCGTGGCTTCCGTTGCATGTCAAGGTCATTGTGCATGTTCTTGATGAAGAAGACAACAAGTCCACCGTAGCGTTTGACTTTGTGCCAGTCGACGCCACCAATCCAGCGACGCTGCAGTCGCTCCTCCAGCTTCAATCGGTACCGGGATGCGTTCGAACGACTCGGAGACCGCCGATGGACTGTCACAGTAACGACGGTGGTGGAACATTCAATGAAACTAGACTGCAACTTTCAACGTCAACCACTTCGGACGCTGCTGCTGCTGCCTCGACGATCAACAACTATCTAAATGTTGCGCAATCCTTTTGTTCCGCGTACAAAACCAACTTGCATTTACTCGACAACACGTCAAACACTTCGGACGCTGCTGCTGCCTCGACGACCAACAACTATCTAAATGTTGCCAAATCTTTTTGTCTCGCGTACAAGACCAATCTACATTTGCTCGACAACAATTGCTGGTCCTTTGCGTTGGCCTTGCTCAATGAACTGGAACAAGCGCACATGAATTAGGTATGTAGGGCGCGAAAATATGAATCATGATGCAAGACATGCTCGTGCTCATGACAATCAGTCACAGCAACATGAGGGAGAGAATCAAACCATGGCTTTTTGTTCACTTCTGAAGCGGCAGTTACTGGTATAGAATTTGAAATTGTCACGTTTTGCTTGGAGACGAACGAACCTCGGCAGCTCGTCGTCACTCGTCACGTTTGCTGCAGCGTGAAGATATTATAGCGCGCAGCGTGAAGCATCACGTGAACGCACAATCAATTCACCCAGTTGATTGCTACTGTTGCGTTGAAAGCGAGGGTGTCTGTTGTGTGCATCAGCTTCACGTAAACATTTGAGCACTTTGCAACCATCATGACCAAGGCAAGATCTGATGAACACGATATTCGTGAGGAACAAGAGATGGACGAAGACATTGCCAAGCATCGTCACGAAGCCGATCTGTGCTACTTGCAGGGCGTCATTGTCTTCTTTCTCGTCGTGTCGGCCATGCTGGTTCTTTACACCACGCTCAGTGATCCGCTCACGGATCAATCGATCAAGCTCAAAGTACCTGCCATGCAGCAGCAGCAAATAATTTACGCGATTCAGGAGGAGCAGCCGGTGCGCATTGAGGGACTAGAGGTCGTGCAGATACATCCAGTCTTGGTTCAAGCTGGAGACGACTTGACGCGTAACACTTTACAGCATTTAAAAATGGCGGCACCAACGTTAAACGACTTGGCGCAAGACGCACAACGAAAAGATTTTGCCGCCAGTCCGCCACCAATCCTTGTCGACATGAACTCGTTTGCGGTGCAGCGCCAACCAGTGCGTCGTCGAACGCTTGCGCGCGAGGCAACAGGGAATGCGCAGAATCGCTCACGATTGGCTGACCAACTATTTGTGGTGGCTGGTTACACCGTTGCTGTCATCTTTTTTGGAGTCATTCTTGTCAAGCTGACACTTGATGGTGGCGACTGGTTGGGAGACAGTCGGCAATGTACAGTCAGCTGGTGGCAGCAGCAACGACAAGGGGAATGTAGTCATGGAACGTTGCCGGAGAGCCAGCGTTTGCTGAACAACGACTCATTTGGCTCGACGGATCCTGTTGCATCCGACTGGTCTGGTGACTTTTTTGATAAATATGATGTTTAACAAATTAAGCCAACGTTTCTCAGTCGCTATTTATCCGTATGATTATAGGCTGTACAAGCCACGCGGCCATTGCAATACAAGCCTGCAAGCAATCGTTGCTTGCGTCGCTAATGTACGCCACCGGTCAGTCAAAGATTAGTGCAGTATTTCACTCACCGACAGCCATGTCTAGCGCCATGCCTGCCCAATCAATATTCCAAGACGACTCATTCAAGTAGGCTTCCGATTGCAAATACTCGTCCAGGTCTCCCGTAGACGCAATTTCGCCTCCAATCGCCAGAAAGACCGCCATGACTGTCAAGTAAAACAGGCAATACAGCGCATTGATTTGCGAGTTGCGCGAAAGCCACAGCTTGTTTCCGTAGACTCGCAAGGCGCCGACTCGATCCGTCGTGGTCAACACCACGAGTGCCAGAAACAATGGCAGCAGAAACGCCACGGCGCTCGTCAGAAACGTTCCGCCCCACTGGAGCAACTCCCCGACGGCATCGCCTTGATACAAGACCCATGCCACACTCCATGGAATCCAAACCACGAGTAAATTAGCAGTACGCTCGCTGCAAAGACCAGAGTGTGTCAAGTTGTATCGCGCCAAGACGCAAAACAGTGGAATGTCCAGTCCAATGATAAAAAAGCTAAACAAGCTACCTGCGACTGCCATGCTTGATCCAAAGGTTCCAGCCACCATGGGCGACAGCATGTTGACATTGGCGTTTGGAATCGCCACGGCGGCCAGCGCACCGACACTTATATAGAGTACTGTCGAAATGAGCGTCGCGCCGCCTACAACCTTGTGGACCTGCACGTGACGCTTCTTTTCGTGCAGCCACGCCGGTAGTGCCAACACCAAGGTAAAGTTGAACAATATGACGCCAATCATGTTGGTATACGTGGATCCAAAGAGTGGCGCATTGTGCGTCAATATGCTGGCCGTCGAGTAGTATCGAGGCTTATGAAGTGAGTGATCGTAGTGTGAGGCATTCAAGGCAAGTTCGTACTGCGCGTCTGCCCGCGCCACTTGCTGCCACGACACCATGGCGAATTGTATGCAAAAGAATAGACATAGTGTCATGGTAAGTAAGAATCCTCCAATCTGCCAATTGGTGTTTTCCTTCAAGTCCATCAAGCAAATGGGCAGAAACACAATGGCTGTGATAATGTAGCCAGCTGTCAGCAGCAGACTGCTGGATGTTTCAGATGAGCTTGCAAAGGGATCACAAAGCCTCTGCTTGACTTGTCGTCTCGTGCATGGTCTCGGATGCGCCCATTCAACAAGTATTGGTAAAGGCGACGAAGAAGAAATGAAGGTTGTAGTTTCGTTCAACTGTTGAAAGTCATTGTATTGCTGACGGTCGCTCCAAAGTGCAGTACTCATTATATTCCCAACATCTATTGCAACGCTTCCCATGGGCAAATGCAATCCAAGAACCGAGTCAACGACTTGCGCCGTATCCACCATGGCGGCCGTATTGAGGCACACGGCCGTCATGAAAAACAATATTTGCGTCAACTTGTAGAATCGCGCGCCTAGGAACATTTGAAAGGCATCGGAAAACTCGACGCATCTGCTAAAACTCTTGTTGTTGGGAATGCAGCTAACGACATTGGCCATGTGTAGACTGCAGAGCGCCGATAGTACTGCGACCAAGCAGAGGCAAATGGTCGTTGGAACGAGGCCAGACTCTTGGTACTGGAAGGGAAGCTGCAACACGGCGGGACCGGCGAGGGAATTGACGGCAATCGCAACACTTCCCAAGTAGCCAATTTTGGACGAGTCGTCGTGAGTATGATCGTGGTCGTCGTCGTCGTCGTCGTCATGGTGATGCTTGATGGCTACTTGACTTTCGTCTTGATGATGATTGTAATGACGAGGAAGGAGAAAGGTTGATTCGTCAGTGTTGCTATAATTGTTATTGGTCCTTTCATCGCCATTTACTACAACAGCAGCGGCAGTCATGGTTTCGTAGAGCTTCAGGATCTGTTGCAGCGGTAGTCGTGATACGAGTGGCTGCTATTCCTACTTGCGCATCATGATGGTTGTTGCGACTGTTGTCGAGTCGACTTGTGAAATCAGCGGCGACGAGCCCAAGGTGAACCTTTGCAGATTCGCCGATGACAAAGCTTTTCACTCGTGCATTTGGGTTATGGGGCTACTTTAGCTATCATATTACTGCATCCAAGAATATTCGACGAATCGCAGTAGCTCGTGCTGTATCATCTACAAAAAAGAATGAAACAGCAGCAGCAGCAACGATGCAAGGACCATTGATTGCACCAGGCCTAAAATACATTTGAAATGTGCCATTGGTTTTCCTTAGCCTTTTTCTTGCACATCAAATTTTATCATCACTTCCAATAGGCTTGAGCAATTGATAAGTATAAGACTCGTGAGGCAATTAAAGTACGATATCGTCTCTGTTGCGTTTATCGCTATTATCGTAGGCAGCAGCCAAGCCTCAAGCGAACGCCTTCAACATTATTGAATGATATTGCCGATGCAACAGCTGGGAACTCGCAGTCACTGGACAAATAAATAATAATGCACGCAGACGCAGCTATAGAATACCGCGAGAAGACCAAACAAGTTACAAATAGAATTGCGCTTAGCATTTTATCAATTTACACTACTAATGTATCCACATTTACCAATTCCCTCGAAATTATTTACCCTTCTTAGTAACGCTTGAGCTTTGGCTTGTGGTTGGCATAGGCCTCGTCAATCTCAATGATTGTCTTTTCCGCCGTCTCAACCTGGAAGAAGTAAACCATGACTGTTCCAAGAATAATGGTGCCCGAAAAGAAGGCAAAGCATCCGGTAAGACTAGCGGTAGACGCCAGCGGAAAGATTGCTCCAATCGCGGTGGTCATTGCCCAATTCGTCATTGTGGTGATACCCGTGGACTTTCCGCGTGAGCGGACGGGGAACATTTCGGCGCAGACTGTCCATACGACTGGACCCCACGAGTAGGCGAAACCAACAATGTAGACGGCCGCGCAGGCAACGACGGCGTAGCCAATCTTGGTCGTCTGGGCCACGGACGACAGAATGGAGCATGCAATGAGCGACACACACATGACGACACCACCGGATAGGAGGAGTTTCACGCGGCCCGCCTTCTCGACGGTTGCAATAGTGAGGAACGTCGACAAAAAGTTGATGATGTTGAGAATAAACGTTCCAATGATCGACTGCCTAAATGTGTTAGAATGTAGGGGTTAGTCGAAGATGAGCAATATAATCAGACTCAAGCCCTCGAGCCACGATGCACAATCCTTTGTTTCATTATCGCGGACATGATAGTAAGACCCGTAACAGCATCCTTCAAAACTTACCTTGTCCCAAAGAAAGTTGCCAGAATTGTGGGCGCATAGAACATGATGGCATTGATTCCTGATAGTTGCTGAATTCCCTGCAACCCAACTCCAAGCAAAAGGCGGTAGCGCTGCTTGTTCTTGGCCGCAAAGACTTCTCGCCAATCGGCAACGCCCATCTCCTTCTCCTCCTGACATTCTCGCGCCAGTTCTCTCATTTCAGTTTCAATCTCGTCGTCGAAACGAATTTTCTTCATGGCAACGCGAGCCTTTTCGTCCATGCCATGTCCAGTCAAGAAGCGAGGAGACTCTGGCATAAAGAGGAGCGCAAAGCAAAGAATGACCGCAAACAGAATATTGCCACCATATGAGATGCGCCAACCTTGATCCCATCGTTCCAAGCCCAAGTTCGCGGCTGACGCCACGAGAATTCCCGTGGTAATGGCCAGCTGCCAAAGCGTCGACAGCTGCCCGCGAACGTGCTCCGGTGCAAGCTCGGCAATGTAAACGGGAGAGCACATGGAGAGACCTCCAATGCCAAAGCCCGCGATGACGCGGGCAACCCACATCATGGTCATAGTTACAGCACCAGCTTGCAAAGCGGCTCCCAGTGTGAACATGATGGAAGCCACCAGCAAACAGGGACGACGGCCAAACTTGTCGGCGACCCATGGGGCGGAAATGGCGCCAATCGTCGCGCCTAATCCAAACATGCCGTTGATCATGCCTTGATCGCGATCAATCTCGCGTTGCGTAGCTGGTACACAACTAGTGTCGGACGGATCGCAGTCCCATCCAAAATGGACCTGTGTAAAATGAATCCAGATTGGTAATTACGTGTCAGCTAATGGCGCTGCATCAATATTCAACAAGAGTGTCAACACACACTTGATCACTTACGCGGAATCCTTTCATGAGAAACGTCGCGCCAGCGCCAGCAATGTCGTAGCCAAAGATCAATCCTCCGAGCGCGGCACAAACGGCCACCAAGACGATGAATTTCTTCGTCCTGCGCGGGCGATCCGCGTAGATCGCCGCCTTTTGCGCCTCCATCTCGTCCGCCGTCATGGTTTCGTTGTGCGACGAGTGATCGGTGTCGCTGCTTGTCTTTTCATGCGCGGCGGGAGAAACCACTGCATTGTCCTCCGTGGGTGCCTCATAGGCGGCGGCGTCTTCGGGATTGGAAGTCATCATGATGGTTGTAGTTTTGTTGGTTAAGAACACCGGATATCGGTAGATTGATGGCAATCAAACAGAGAGCTTTCGAAATGGATTTTGTGAGTGAAGCGAAGGCGAGTTGACGGCGAAATGGTGATGACTCGTTGATCGGCACAGGCTGTTCTTTTCTGTTCCGCCGCGGCAGACTCGGAAGGCAAGAGTGGCACTTTCATGTCAAAAACAACGCGATAGTTGCTCCGTGAACCTATCTCTCCATAAAGAACGACGTCAAAGTGTGACATTTTCATTATGCCCGGATCTCGGAATAGTTTCACTATATAAGCCCAAAATTGCATGCAAACTGCTTCTTGACACCTGTTGCAGTTTGGCCTTCGAGCGGTCGTATCGAAGGTTGTTTGAATGCTTTTGCTCTGGCGTCGGGGACAATAAAGAAGCAAGCAAACTGCATACAGCTTGATGTAATTCAGGGCCGGCAGTGACAGCAATTGCGAGCTTTGCGCCATCGCAAGCGCGTAAACTGTCGTGAGAACGGTAAATTGTTGGTTGGCAGGAGCAACTGAAGCTTGTCGCTGGCAGATTTCAGCTTCGCTTTCATAGCTTTGGCACAAGTTGAAAAATGGCTCTATCATACGGGTACTGTAGTATACATCAGGTGCGGGCATGCTGGCAGAAGTCATATAAAACAACACTGGTTAGATGATGTCGCATCGCGACAGCGCTTCGCACTTTTGCCGCATCACCTCCCGCCTCGGTTGCAAGCACAACCAAGAAGCCCTTGCCGCAAACCCAACCGTCTATGCTAGACAGCACTCAACCAGACATTGTTGCTTCGATTGCTCGCAGGCGAAGGTGTAAACTGCGGTAGTGAGCTTCCACACTACCGGTACGACTATCGGTACGATTGTTAGTACCGGTCCGATACTCAATTAACGCACTGTCACGCGAAGAGTACCCCACCCATAATCGCGCGCGAATGACCATGATACGGGGCACTGCATCACCCTCCCGAATTGAACCCGCCATCTTTCAAATCCAACCAATTCAGCAGCATGCCACCATGTGGAAGGCATGGTACCATGAGCACTGCACCTATCTGCCTGCCGTAAGTTGATAAAGTTGATTTCTTTGAGACGGATGCTTTGTTGCCGCCCAATTGCTGCATGTTCCTACCTTCGATGTGACTGTCACACGCTCGTCGACTATCGTATGTTCGTTCATGCTCGAGAGGAGATTCTCAGCTTTTATTCATCTTTCTCACGTTTGCTTCCTTGCAGATGGCTGGCTGGTTTATATTTTCTGCTTTACTGAGCGCCTACAACAAGGTAAGCAACGACAAACACATGATGCTCATCCATCTACATCGACCTTACTGTCAACGGCAGAGAACAATTGGGCTTTGTATGCCTTTTCCTGTTTCTCTTGAGAGCAGCAAAACATAATGCCTGAGATAGAGACTTTACCATTTACGCTTATCGCTCTGACAACCCCTCATCTCATATTTGATTCATTGCGCAGACCGTCTTTGGAAACGGACATTTGGCATTTCCTTGTCCCTTGCTGCTTACATCAATACACTTTGGAACGCAATGGTTCGTCAGTTGGCTGTTTGGTCGCATGGATGCTTACTATCACGCCAACGCAGCAACTAGCCTCGGCATTGATCGCATTGCGGAAATGTCTTGGCGTGACTGGTGGACGATTAGTGTACCATGCGGCTTGGTGACGAGCGGCGACATTGGGCTATCGAATTTGAGTCTCGTGACAATCAGCATTACCTTTTACACCATGGTCAAGAGTTCGGCTCCCATATTTGTCCTGATATGGGCCTATATTTTTGGAATTGAACGCATCACGTGTACCTTGATACTTGTGGTGGCCATTATTGCGGCGGGCGAGTTTTTGACAGTGGCTGGTGAAGTGAATTTTGAACTTGTTGGTTTCTTGCTTTGCTTGTCGGCAAGTATGTTGAGTGGCATGCGATGGACGCTGGTGCAGCTGAAACTGCAAACCTTGGACCCGCCGCTCAAGACGACCTTGGCGACGATGCGGCTACTGTCGCCCAGCATGTTTTGGTCCATGGTGGTGCTCAGCATGATTGTGGAACGACCGTGGAACAAGTTTGACGGGTGGACGGGCGATCAAATGCTGTACATTATGGGGCTTGGGTTTTCGGGCGCGCTCATTGCCATTGCCATGATACTTTGTGAGTTTCATCTCATCATGCACTCGTCGGCTGTCATTCTCATGCTTGGAGGCGTGATTAAGGAGCTTATTACAATCATTGTTGGAGTCTTCTATTTTGATGATCAGCTGAATCGCATAAACATTGCCGGTTGCTTTGTGGTCTTTCTCGGAGTCATTTTTTACAAAGTGACGCACTATATGGAGAAGAAGGCAAAGGAGGATGCCTTGCGAAAGCGATCAGCCAGTGAGAGTGACTTGTTTGCAACATACACGAAAGTCGCCTCGTTGGAAAGCGACAACGAAGTGACTTTGAATGGTCGAACAGAAGATGAGACTGATGTTTTGCGACGAAATCGAGGAGAGGTAGCAGCATTGACCTCTCTCGAGTTGCGTGGCTCGAGCAGGGAACATTCGGGTGAGCGACCGCGCATGTCGCCGAGGGTGTCTCCGACGACTTCTGGCCAACAGAACGGCCAGCAAGTGGCTTTGGAATTGGAACCAATAATATGACGAGCGACCGGAATGCTAAAGCTAACTGTACACATATAGACGACATTAATAGAGACGTAACTTTTGTTGGTCGTTGCGAGAATTTCTATCCGCGGAAATACCTAAATGATCATCAGGTATACTCATCTGTAACGTCGCTCAATTCACTGCCAAACACCTATTCACTTTAATACTTTGGCTTAAAGTTCATGCGCTCCACCAGTTTCTCAACAATATCACTCGGTCGCATGCTCTGCGTGAAGCAATCGGCAAGATCGCCGGTATCGTCGTGACAGTAAATGACAATGGAATGATCCACCAAGTAGTCTCCATCGTCTCCTTCCTCCGCCTTGCTAATGTAGACTCGATACTTTTTTGCCATTTGCTGCACCTGCGTGGGTGCGCCCGTCAAAAAGACAAACGATGGATGAAAGTCCTTGGCGTACGCCTTCAGAGCCGACAGTGAGTCGCGCGCCGGATCGACCGACACAAAGACGGGGACCACCTTGTCACGCAGTTCCGGATAATCCTTGGCAAGCATGTCCATGACGCGGCCCATCTTCATCATTTCGGATGGACAAATATCGGGACAGCGAGCGAATCCAAAGTAGAGCAAGAGCCACTTGCCTTGAAACTGCTTGTCCGTGACGAGGTTGCCGTCCAAATCAACCAAGGACCAGGGACCTCCAATGGCTGGCTTACCGGCTGTGAATGGATATGGTAAGAAAGTAGCGCATGCGTGAGTCATCAATATTCACTAACAGAAGCGTCCATGGTGCCTTAGTCCCTTATAAAAACTTGACATATGATACACACGAAACACCACACACACACACTCACGCGCTCCAAACCCATCATCTCGCGGAAACCATCCCATGTTTGTCTTGACGAAGGTTCGTTTCGCCAAATAGTCGGGACGGGGCGTCCATCCATGATCAGACTCACTCGAAACAATCTTGCCCATGGCTTCCTCCAGGCGCCGCTCTCGCTCAATGCGATAATAGGAAACAGCCGACAGTGCCGCCACTCCCACCAGAAAGAGAGACGGCCACGAGACGGGACCGCGATCGCGAATGCGCTGGTATAGTTCATTTTCGGCGCGGCGCTGGGCGCCCGTGCCAGCGTAGGTTGGAGCAGATGCAGTGTTTGTGGTGCTGCTGCTGGTAGTCGCGCCTTCTTTGCTCGTGCTTTGTAGCCGCCTTGTGCGAGACACGTTTACGCTCATTCGACTAGTATTTGGCAAAGATCTTGGTAGAGTACATGATCCTCGAATTAGTCGGCCTGTTGTTGCCGCAGCAAGCGAAAGGGACGCCATGGTGAATGAATGAATGGAACGATTTTGACGAATGTGAATGAACGAGTCAGCGTGAGTCACAGTGTGACCAGAGTATTCATTTTTTAAAGTATCTTATGGAATGTACACGTCATATCGGTACTAAAAATATCACGGCGACCGTCCACATGGCAAACTTTTCGTTCGACGAAACGAGCGCTTATCATTGCCTTCCCACGACCAACTTGCAACAGCCAAGTCGGTGAACGACGCTATATATAGACGATATCGTCTCATGGCCAGAACAATGCTTGATAATCATGCAGAGAGACGGCAGGCAGAGTTACAAAATGGAGCTCTATTGCATGGAAATCCGCGTCGACGTCGAAGACATCAACAATCTTTTAATAAACGATCGTTCCTTCTATCGAAGCTGCTGGTCCTGACATGCTGCATAATTAATACATTAAGCTTTTCTTCGCATCCCGTAAGAAGGAGCGTTTCTCAATCATATTCAAAGAGGATTCAAACGACTCGACTATCATCTGAAGTTGTCCTTGATGCTTCCGTCGCAACATCGGCTACTCAGTTAAAAGCACCAATTTACTCGGCAAGCTACGATATTCATCCAAAAACGCAGCCTCTCTTGGAAAGCATTCGATTCTTTGTTTTATTTTGTCACAAAATATTATTGAAACGAAAGCGACGAGATTTCCTCAAAAAGATCCGCGCCAACCCATTGGCCACCCGCCAGCAAAAGCTACTGGCGCCGTTCAAGTACTACAAACGCACCTTGCGTCGACTAGAGGTGCAGCGGCGCAACCTGTCGCAACTGGCTGGATACACGGCGGACATTGTCGCGCCGTCCTTTGCCTTTTTGACGCTGGGCGCGCTACTGACATCCATCATTCCGCACTACTACAGCAAGTGCATTCAAGTGGTCGCCACACTTGATCCAGACGCATCCAAAGTGATTCACGCCTTGATGGGTCTGGTGATTAGTTCCACTTTGGGAGCGCTACTGACGGGTGGTCGCGGCGCGCTCTTTTGGATCGCCGGCTCTCGCGCCAACTACAACATTCGCGTGCGACTGCACCGCAACCTGCTGCTGCAGGATGCGTCCTTTTTCGATTCGACGGAGACGGGAACGCTGCTGTCGCGGTTGAACAACGATGTCAACAAGATTGGAATGGTGATTTCCTATCATGTCAATGTTGTGTGTCGACAATTGGCGCAGTTTATATTTGGAAGTGTTTACTTGCTGCGCATTAGTCCCAAACTTTCCTTTTACGCCTTTGCCGGAATACTCTTGGTTGCCTACGTGAGTGCCGTGTATGGAGCCTTCAACCGCGAACTGGCCGAGCGCGTGCAAGACACCTTTGCCGATGCCACGGCCGTGGCGGAGACGAGCTTCAGCATGTCGGAAACGATTCGAGCGTTTAACGGCGTTGAAGTGGATTCGCAAAAGTTTGAGGCTGCGCAGAGTCGGGCGTTGAAACTGGAGGAGACGCAGGCGTGGGGGTATGGATCGCACAAGTTTATCAGTGATACGCTGCAAGCCATATTACAAGTGCTACTGCTGTTTGCGTGTTGGAAAATGGGAACTGCTGGCGGATTACCTGCAGCGTCTTTGACAACGTTTATGTTTTATACGAATTTCGTGTTGGAATCGTCCAACGAGGTGGGAGATCAATGGGCCAAAATTCAAGGTGCCATTGGAGCAAGTTCCAGTGTATTTGAACTTGTTCAGCGTGTCCCTGCCGTGCGTGATCCACCGTTGCCTGTAGTTGATGGTGCAGAAGGTGCATTGGCACTCAGTGGCAGAAATACGGCCACTAGCAGCAGCGTTATACCGACCAAGACTCCGATTATTGAAATGAAAGACGTGTGTCTCCTATATGGTGCTATGGATTTGCCGGCGTTAAACAATGTCAACATCAATATATACCCGGGCGATCGTGTCGCCATTGTCGGCAGGTCGGGCTCGGGAAAGAGCAGTATGCTTCGGTCCATTCTTCGATTCTACGACCCTTCGTCGGGAACTATAGCATTGGACGGCAAGCTACTCACTGACATGTCGCGACGAGAGATTGCCTCCAAGATTGCTGTGGTTCCACAAGAACCAGAGCTATTTCCGATGACGTTGATGGAAAATGTCTTGTTTGGCATTGACAAGGACGCTGTCGATCCAGCGACGGACGAGCCAATTTACAGCAATGAATGGCGAGAAAAGACGTACGAATGCCTACGGATAGCTGGTTTACCCATTCACCCTGGCAATGACTTGAATTTGGATCTTGATACGCGAGTCGGTGACGGTGGTCGGTCACTTAGCGGTAAGTTGTTGCCTGTTGAATATTGTCAAACATCTGGTTGTCAAGTGGAATCTAACTCATGACTCCATTGTTGTGGTTAAAAAAGGAGGTCAGCGACAGAGAGTTGCTATTGCCAGAGCGCTGATTCGCAAACCGGGAGTCTTGCTTGCCGACGAGCCCACTGCCGCCCTGGACAGTGCGTCGGAAAAGATTGTCATTGGCGCGCTAAAAAGCGCCATGGAGCATGCCAAAAGCATGGTCATGGTAACGCATCGACTTGGAGTGATTCGCCAATTAGAAGTCAACCGCGTGGTTGTCATGGATCGGGGCGAGATTGTAGAGCAAGGGCATCCCGAGGATTTACTGCGAACGAATGGTTTGTACGCAAGTCTTGCTCGTGAGCAAGGAATCACAAGCGACGATGGGTCCGGACTACGGCGGACGTAGCGCATTGCATCATTGCATAGGTACTGTGTATTTCGATTAAATAATTTTGCTCTCGCTCAGAGATACAGTGCTCTACCGCTACGTAGCGCTGCGGTTGCTTCGTTTGCTATAGTCTACCGCTGAGGTATTCCCGCGATGGCGCAACATGCGGGTAATTGAGATCTGAGTCTGAGTACCGATACGATGAATGGCTCATCCAAAATAATGACCATGAATGACCGCGACGACGGATCCTTGATCAATCTTGCCATCAATTCTTCGACGTTTTTACAATCGACCAAACCCCTCCATCTACGTTTCGTATTCCCGTTTGACTTCGACTCTATACATACTGATTGTTCAGCAAAAAATGCAACGGCTAATAAGTTTCTCGCTACTCTGTTCACTCGCTACGGCGCAATTCCAAGGCAACAATGAGTTTCACATCACTTCTCAAGCAACCATTACTTGTTCGACGGCAGGATTCAAATGTGGATACAATGAGGAAGACTTTAATTCAGTCGATGCCTCGGGGACGGGTCAAGTCACGGTGGGTGGCTTTGGGGGCATTGAAAACTTGGTTTGGAGTCCATTGGACGTTTCGACGGATACATTGACACTGGATACTTGTCAAGTTGACTACTGTCTTGTGGTAAGCAAGAATGAATTTGGTTTTCCATTCATCGGAATAAAAATGTAACATCTTTCCTATTCATTCAGGTTTGCAACGTTGGATGCGACTGCGTCGACGAGTCTGGTGCAGCCTGCGCGGATGGTTCCTTTGCGCCCACGTCGGCTCCAACCGCAGACACTGGTTCCCAGACCTGTCCCCAAGTGAAAAACACGCAGTACTGCGAGGAGCTGAGTGCAGTGGTGCAGCCTGGCAATTTAGACAACTTTGACTGCTTCAACTTTTGTGGAGGAGCGACAGTTGGAACGTGCAGCTTTGATGGCGTCTGCGGCGATTTGACCTGCTCCAATGCGACTGACGGCGGAGCATTGGGATTAGTGCAGGGGTGTACTAAGGCGTTGCTACTTGGAGATGATGGGGGAAGCGCTAGTGGAGCTCAGTCATTGCGGCTGGCTTGGCTGGCACTTTATCTGGCTGTAACGATGAGTCTGGCTTTGCTCGTTTAATGTAAATGTTATTCGTTACGGCAGTGTTGATGTTATTTGTGACTTGGCATTAGCTTGTTAAGGACTTCGACCATTTGTCGTACTCAAAATGTACCGGTACAGTATGACTACTTGAGCGCTGCAGTATTCCGAAATCTTCTCATACGCTACGAGTACTATGCATTGAAACGCCAAGTAATGACTTATCTTTTACTCTACCTCTAAAAGTCATCAAACTATCGAGTCAAACAGTTACAGTTTCAACATTAAAAGCATCGCCAAAAGATCAACCGACTGACCATCCCTTATCGATCAATCCATTTCGACGACGCTCCTTACGCCGTGCAGCTCGCCTTGAGGTAAGCAATCAAATCATTGCGATCCTTCTCCTTCTTGAGGCCAGCAAACACCATCTTGGTGCCCTTGATGTACTTCTTTGGGTTCTCGAGGTACTCGAAAAGGGTGTCCTCCTTCCATACAACTCCTGAATTCTTGTTGGCGCTGGAATAGCTGTAACCCGAGGCCTGTCCAGACTGTCTACCAAAAAATCCATATAGATTAGGCCCTTGCTTGTGGCTGAGAGTTGAAGAGAAAATTTAAATTGGAAAGTATGAGCAACGGTCGAGAAAGCGAGCGAAATCGATCGACGAAAAAGCAGCAGCCGAGCTTTGACCTACCTTCCTCCCTCCTCAACAGTGTGACATTGAGCACACTTCTGCTTGAAAATCTTTGCTCCTTTAGCTTCAGACATGATTAATTTAGTTAATGAACAAGGTGAAATGGCCTTGATCGTTGGAACGAGTTGTGGGACTTGTTCGATGGCCATGGCCGCTCGTCTCGGGAAGACGAAATTGATGACGCGCTGCCACGCACGTTCCAGTCCTGATCCTTAAGTGTGCTCCACACGGTTTTTTAATCCATCGCCCATGCGACTTTTATGCGAAGCCGAGATTGTTCGGAAGAACGAAGAACCAATGCCAATTGATCTGCTCGCACTTTGCACTTCTCCATAAAACACCCCAAACGCAAGCTAATGTCGGTGTTACTTTGGGTGGCGAGCCTTGAGACGAAACAGATTCACTTATTTTTGGGTTTTGAGGTGTGAAATGAGGGCTAATCATGGGGTCGTCGCGCGATGATGCAGTAAGCAGTGCAAAAGTGTGCGGTGGTTAAACGTCGATTCTTCTTCGTCCTCCCGTCATCGTCCAGGCCCTACCGGTCATGCAATTTACTGCATACGGATTACACATTTTTGTCGTGAAGTGCTGTAACCATTATTGCATTGCATGCATTGCAACTTTGATTGCTACCATGGAGCTTCCAAATCATGTGACAGCGTTTTTTAAGAGGTATAACTTCCTTGCTGATGAAGATGATGCTTATTGGCTTGCACATCACTGGAAAAGCTTTGTTTGCAGAAACTGTGACGCATCGAAGCAGATTGTTGGTGATATTGACTTCTTTTTGTCGCCCAGCTGGGCTGTAATGACATGTCCACATTGCAAGCACACATGGAACGTATGTATGGTGTGTCTTTCGCCACTCACCTACAAAACTAGCGCGCGCACCAAACATGTTAGAAGACAAGGACATCGAAACATGTATGCAGCACATCAGAGAAATACTGTTGTAACTACACAGACTGATATATCAGTCAATGAGACATTGGAACTTCCCATTGAGAAAGTGGACGACCAAGGCATGAGACACGAGACAGATATGGAATAGTAATCGTGGACTCAAAGATCAAGCTCGTTAGTCTTGACCTTGATTGGGAGCTAAAGGAATATGAGGCTGCCGCTGTTGATTGGAAGCACACGCGGAAGTGGATGCAGGAATATACTTTGACGAGGAGCCTGTTGGCAAGGTGACTGATCCCCCAATATTGGTGCACAAACGCAGCTAGCAATGTCTCCATTGATGAAATAGATGAAATATCGATGGAACACGTAGTATTACATACCGCACATGGCAATGAGGTGACAATAGTGAGCTATGATACGTGCCGCAGTTACAGTACCGATACGCCGTCGCACTTTCTTCGCATGGCGGCACGCGCAATGCGCATGGTTTGCATGTAAGACTGTCCGCATAGAAATCAATCAGTGACGTCATCAAGCGCCGGACGGACGTCACGAGAAAACTTCAAATCAAGTTCGCGTCGCTCTTTTTCATCAACGCGCAAAGCAGCGACAGTGCAACAAAGCTTCTACATCAATCTAAAGACAACCAAATAACGATTTATAAAGAAAGATGTTGGCGCAGACTGGTCCTGTCACTTGGGAATAGATTCTTTGGGGATGTTGAGGTGCGGAACGATTTTCGCTCAAGCGGGCAAGTGCGACATCCATCGGTACTCGACTGCGTCTTAGGATTGCTCGCGCACCTCCTCTCCGATTTTTACTCGTTGGTAACCGTTGGAAAGCCCGTCGAGTCGTGAATGAAGAGTGATACATAACTAAAAAACGTCAAAAAGGTCATTATGACGTCACTGAAGGCATTCTAAGTTATCATTCACATTGTGAATGACCGGATCAGCAAAATGACTCGAACGACGACATGGCTTATGTAAAATTCTCTCGCAATGACCGTTACAGCAAGAGTAAAACGTCAATGAACGACACGTCACGTTTTCCCTCTTCGGAACCCGATGCTTGACGGAAGGATTCGACCATGGCACTCGAAATTCAAAAAGCAGATGGCATTGTACATAGTTGATGGTTAATAGTACCTCTTTGTGCGTTTAGCATGATTTCGAGACCATGGCTCATACTGCTGCAAGCTATTCTGTACATGCCTTGTAGCAGTGCGTTTGTGAGTAGAGATGCCAGTTCATGGAGGTCGTTCTTCAACAGCAATCGCCGACAGAGTATTGCTCGAAGCAACATGGCAGTCTCTGAAGGCAAACGTATCAACGAGCTCATCGCAGAACCAAGTTATGCATCGCTATTGACGAGCAAATCTTTCGATGGAACATCAAGTCCTGCTCTCTTGAACTTTACCCTCCACCAGCACCGCCCGCTGGGATGCACCATTGAGGAAAGTTTGGCAGCATGCGACGAAAGATCGGGATCAATGGCAGACAATGTCATGCCATTTGTGTTTGTTTCCAAAGTCCAACCGCAGGGGTATGCGCATCAAGCTGGCCTCCAAGTGGGAGACGTGATTGTTGGAACGAGCGGCTTGTTTGGCGACGTGATTGATGTCACGCGCGCTGGAATGAACAAAATGTGAGTTTGATGTATGTATTGGCTGTTGGAAAAGAAGCTATTGCAACATGCTTAACTCTTTACTCATTACTCTGTTTTGGCTTTTTCATTTCGCAGTCGAGGCTTGATATCAGCCTGCCCCGACGAAGATCCACTCCAGCTGCAGATTGTCCGCGGCACCAATGTTTTGGAGAATCACGAAGCGGCGCTCGTGCAACTCTGCAGTCAAGTCAGTTCCACGAACGACGAAGTGGATTCCTGCCTCCTGGACTATCTCAAGGCTGGATACGATACCAATTTCGATGACAATGCCGACTCTATTCCATCGACCGCGATGGTTGACAATGATGGCAACTTCTTTGACTGCAACGACGCCGACACGGAATGTTTGCTCGACAGCATGCACGGATTCTGGGCCGAAAACACTGCGCCGCTCATCATTCCCCAGAGTGGCGCGCCCGAATTGGTGAGCGGCCCAGCTGCAGCAGCAGAAAAGCAAGTGGTCAAGCCATGGAGCTCGCGGTCCTCGCCGTCGGGAACCTTTGTCAGGGACCCATCCACGGGCGTCATGAGGAATTTGGATGCGTAGTTAGAGAAAATATGTATGTACATAATTAGAGAGAAGGCAAGGCCAGAAGTTTAACTGTCCTTACTGGTTCGTGCTATAAACGTAGCGGAGCTGTAGATAGTTTCCGCTAAGGAACAATTTAATATAAATAAGAACGATCCACATCTGCATCACGCCTTTTCACGTAGCCAAGCTGGGTCTTTATTTAATACGTCTTCTACCTGTAGATAAGTTTGCGATAGCTACCGTAGCCTGCGACAGTGCAGTCACGATGCGACGCGTCATCCAGCCGTCCGTTTCCACAGGAGCGCGAAAAGATCCGTCGATTCGCTTGCCAGCGATACATGTACAAGCATTGCAACCAAACGGCTTGGATCAATTTGTAGACTGGACTTGTAAAATTATTGCTAGACAAAAAGAGATCTTGGAAAGTAACAGTGCGTTTGATTTCACAACATGTCATCTACTGTACCATCCTCCAGAAAGGTCCGCAAACACAGCAAGCACCTTGGCGACGACGACTCATCGCCATGGCCGCTGTCAACCTTGATCAAAGCGAGCGTCGCCCTCTACGTCTTTTACCTGGGATTATCGGCTGCCTACAAGATTCGGCTGGTGGCGATTCAGGAGTATGGGCCAGTCATTCACGAGTTTGATCCCTATTTCAACTTTCGAGCGACCGAAGTAAGTGTATCATAACGAGAAGGTGCAAGCGGAACGAGAAAGGAAGAGGCTTGATGTTTAAATGTCTTTTAATGTTCTCATTTTTTATTTTCTCATTCGTCTCGCAGTACTTGTATTGGAACGGAGCCGAGCGATTCTTCAAATGGTTCGACCATCGCAGCTGGTATCCACTGGGTCGGCCGGTGGGAACCACCATTTACCCGGGCATGCAGTTCATTGCCGTTTGGATCAAGCGCTATCTACTGAAGACTTGGTCCTTGAACGATGTTTGCTGCTACGTGCCAGCCTGGTTTGGTGTAATGTCAAGCTTGATCACAGCCTTGATTGCGTACGAATGTACTATTCCAAACAATACAAGTAGTAGCTTGGTGCAGTTTCTAGTGGATATTTTCAATGGCAAAAAGACGACAACGACAAGTCGATCAATTAATAACAATCATCAGTTTTCTTCGCCAGCACTGGAAGCCTTTTTGTTTACACTCTGCATGATGGCCATTGTGCCGGCCCATTTGATGCGCAGCGTTGGAGGCGGTTTCGACAATGAAAGCGTTGCCGTCACAGCCATGGTCTTGACCTTTTACTGCTGGGTGCGCTCCCTGCGCAGCGGAGATGCGTGGAGCTGGCTGTGGGCCTTTGGTACGGCGGCGGCCTACTTCTACATGGTGGCCGCGTGGGGTGGTTATGTGTTTGTATTGAACATGATTGGGTGCGTAATGTTCGTGGTTTTTTAAAAAAAGAGGATGCGGCATCTCTAACCTCCGCGCTGCTCCTGCATTAATTACAGCATGCATGCCGGAGTTCTCGTCCTGCTTGGTCGATTTGATACCAAAGTCTGGGCATCCTACTCTATATTTTACGCACTGGGAACGGCTCTCGCCATTCAAATTCCTGTCGTTGGATGGACGCCGCTTAAATCGTTGGAGCAGTTGGGTCCCTGCGCCGTATTTTTGGGCTATCAATTGCTGCAAGTATGCGAAACCATTCGAAAGCGGCAAAATTTGTCGCGCATAGAGGCCATGAAGCTTCGAGTCCGTGTCTTTGGCGCTGCAAGTGTTGTTGCCATTTTGATACTGCTGACGCTTGTTCCAAAGGGATACTTTGGTCCAATGTCGGCGCGGGTGCGTGGACTTTTTGTCAAGCATACAAAGACGGGCAATCCACTGGTTGATTCCGTGGCGGAGCATCAACCGGCGAGTCGGAGGGCATACTTTCAGTATTTGCATCACGTATGTTCGCTAGCACCAATTGGTTACTTGCTGGTGATGGCCAATTTGAGTGATGCGAGTTCCTTTTTGGTGGTTTGGGCGACGGCGTCATACTTTTTCTCGCACAAGATGGTGCGTCTCATTTTACTTTTGGCTCCCATTGGCAGCATTCTTGCAGGAATTGGAGCGGCAAGGATTTTTGCATGGTCTCTGCAGCAACTGTGGGAAATGGAATCGTCCGTTGAGGCTCCATTAGTAGATGCATCGTCGACGAGTGCCAATGGCGAGTCTGATATCAGATCGAGTAAGGATGCGAAGAAAAAGAAGACGCCCAAGAAACCTGCGTTTGCTGCGCAAGAAAGTAGTTTTGAGGGCTTGATAATTATGCGCGACACTGCGCGTACCATGCTCAAGACTAAGGAAGGCATCTTTTTCAAACGGACTATCGCGCTTCTTGCATTATGTCTTGGCTGGTATTTGGGCACCGCTTTTGTCACATACAGTTTCCGCATTGCCTACGACCTCTCAAACCCAAGTATTATAGTCAAGGCTCGTGACGCCGAGAATCGTGTAATTAAGGTTGATGATTACCGCGAGGCATACTGGTGGCTACGCGACAATACACCTGACGACGCTCGCATTATGGCTTGGTGGGATTATGGATACCAAATTGCTGCAATAGGCAACCGTACGACAATTGCTGACGGCAATACATGGAACCACGAACATATTGCACTTCTCGGACTAACTTTAACGACCGACTTGGACGAGGGGTGGGAAATTGCTCGTCATTGGGCCGACTACATCCTTGTATGGGCAAGTGGGCGAGGTGATGACATGGCAAAATCCCCTCACCTTGCTCGCATTGCCAACTCGGTGTATCGGGAGCATTGCCCTGATGATCCTACATGCCGGAGATTTGGATTCATTGATAGGCAAGGAACCCCTTCGCCCATGATGGCGCGCAGTCTATTGTACAGGCTTCATAGTCACGGCAAGCGACCAGGTGTCTCAGCACCAGAAGACAAGTTCCAGGAAGTCTATAAATCGAGGCATGGATGGGTGCGTGTCTACAAAATCATTGGCGTATCAGAGGAGAGCAGGGCATGGTCTGCAGACATTGCCAACAAGAAGTGTGATTCCGGTGGCTGGTACTGCCCTGGTCAGTATCCGCCTGCAATGGAAAAGGTGCTTGCTCGCAAGAAGGATTTCTCACAGCTCGAGGACTTCAATCGCGGTAAGGGCGACGAAGAGTATACGAAGAAGTACTTCGAAGATCTCAACAATCCGCAAAGGGCGCAAAAGAATGCTCGAGCGAATGAAAAAGCGTCTACCCCAAAAGCTGATATCAATGTAGACGAGATATATCAACGCTTTGAAGACACAGAAGACACGACACTGATGTGGAAGCTCATCAGTTCGGACTCGTTTGACGAGTTGAAAACTTGGTTGGCGGAGGAGCCGCACAAGGCATTTATTCGAAGTAAGGATGGAAGGGGGCCGATGTGGTGGTCATTCGAACAAAAGAATCAGCGCATAACTGATCTCTTAATGAAGGCTGGCGTGCCTCACACTGACGGAGATTTAAGGGGAATGACGCCAGTGGATCTGCTGCAAGGTGGCAAATAAATAGCGAGCAAATAATAGTTGTCATACTTAAAAAAAATACTAACGTTAACTACTTTGGGGCCAAGTCCGACGGCTTGAGACCTTTACTGTCCGTCCGATCGTCACTTACTCCGAGGGATTTTAACAGCTCAATAACTTCGCGCTGCCCATTCTCATATGCCCAAAAAAGAGGTCCCCGGCCGTCCTCACTCCGACTGTGAGCAGCGTGAGGTATTTGTGAAAAGAGAGCTTTTAGTTCTTCCATCCGCCCTCTTGAAACCAATTCCCATAGCATGGTGGTCGTTTCATCATTCGTCCAGTCCTCATTCAGCATATCAATATCCGCTGGAGTCAAGACGGCTGGTTTGTCCTGTATGACTGGATTCTTTTTCTTCTTTCCTGCAAGCTTTTCGCCTGAACTGTGCCCCTTTTTAAGATTCTCCATGTACTGCTTCGTATAGTCTTCGTCTACCTCGCCGCTCTTGCGGTTAAAATCCTCAAGCTGCTGAAAGTCCCTCTTCTCCTTCAAAATCTTCTCCAGTGCTGGAGGATACTGTCCTCTACAGAACCAGCTACCCGGAGCGTCACAGATGCGATTGGCGGGGTTTTCCACCCATTCTTTGCTTTCTTTTGAAACGCTCAAAACCTTGTAGATCCGAACCTTTGCGTGCTTGGATCTGAATACCTCCTTAAATCGGTTAGGGTCAACCTTCACGTTGGGAGCCACTTGGTTCATAACCATCTTATACAGCAAACTATCTTCCATGGAATCTGTTGGCGTCCGATCAGACTACAGTAAAAAATCGAAAATGCGCGTTAGACACCAATCCATCCATGGAACTAAGAATTGGCAAACGAATGCACTTACGTAGAAACCAAAGTCCCGACATGTTGGTTCGGCACACAGACCGCGGAAAACAGAATTAGCGATTCGTCGCAAATGAGGCGACTTGGCGAGATCATCGCCGCCACCGCCGGACCAAACAAGTACGTAATCAGCCAAGTGACGTGTAATTCGATGTGCTTCCTTCTCTGGAGCAGTTAACGTTCTGCCCAGTAAGGCAATATGTTCATGATTCCATGTGTTACCATCAGCAAGGGTTGTTCGTTCGGAGATACCTGTGATTTGATAACCATAGTCCCACCAAGCCATTATACGAGCATCCTCGGGTGTGTTATCACGGAGCCACCAATAAGCCTCACGATAGTCATCAATGACAACCGTCTTACCATCTCGCGTTCGCGATTTTTGTATGATTGATGGATGAGAAATGCCATGCGCCATTTGATGCGAGTAATCCCAAAAGTCACGGCCATATGGAATCGACTGGTAAATGGCATAAAATGCGACGAAAAGGCGAATGCCTTTGACATATAGTGGATCAGCCCCGCTGAATTCAACGTTGTACTTCTTGCTAGACAAATTCGACCTTCCGTTTGATTTGGCTTTATAAGGCTTGCCATTCTTCACAGGAGCGGCTGCAGTAACATTGTTCGCACTCTCCGCGCTTGTATCCGGACCATTCAGCAAGGCCGTAAACGAGGTGCAATCCCCTGCGACACTTCCAATCGCCCATGACAATGCGCGTCCCAAAACAATCCCACCAAGTGCCGACGTAATGGGGGCTGTCAACAGAATGAGTCGAACCATGCGATGCGAGAAAAAGTAGGCAGCCATGCCGTACACGAGCAGAAATGCGCTGCTGTCACTGACGAAAAAGAGTGCCGTCATGGCCATTCCAACGGGCGCCAAATACATGGCAACGTTCAAATATTGATAGTAAGCTTGTGGTGAAGCTGCTTGATGCTCCGCAACCGAGTCGACCAAAGGATTGCCAGTTTTCGTATGCTCCACAAACAATCCTCGAACGCGTGATGAAATCGGGCCAAAATATCCAGTCGGCCACAAGGCAGCAATCACCAAAGCAGCCGCGGCACCCGCTGACAAGTAGATTGTTAATCGCAACTTCCAGCGCTGCAGCTGACTCATTCTAACACCGCCTCGCTTTTGAATGAGCCGCTCGCCCAACTCAATTAGCTGCAAGCCAGCAAAGGCCAATAACGGTCCCATTTGCTCCAACGACTTGAGCGGCGTCCATCCAACAACTGGCACTCGCGTCGCCAATATTGTTCCAACAATGTAGAAGCATGAATACGCAACATGCAGCTTGGCCGAGTATCGTCCCAACAAGACCAACACTCCAGCCGACACTCCAATTATATTGAGCACAAACACGTAACCTCCCCATGCCGCCACCATGTTGAAATACGCCAACCCCGTGACAACGCCCCAAGCCGCATTCATCCACAAACGTCGCATTGGCTTGAGACTCTTGCACCAGCAGCCAAACGTCAGCACCATGGCCGTCACGGCGATGGACTCATTGTCGTAACCACCGCCCACACTCCGCAGCAAGTGCGCCGGCACAATGGCCATGATGCAGGCGGAACAAACAGCGCAGCAGAGTGGAGTGAGCGGATTGACGCGACGCGGCCGTAGTCCCCAGTCGCTCCTGGTCAAGCGAATCATCAAGTTCAAACTATAGTTGACGACGGGAAGAATGAGCGACTCGTAAAGGTTGCGCACCACGGGAATGTTGGATAAGATGCTGCTGAATTCGGATGATTGTGTTGCCGCACTTAAAGTCGTTTTACATGTTTTCGTCGTCGTCACGCCACTATCCGACACGCACTCGTACGTCAACCACGCCACGGCCAAGGTCGCAAACACGCCAAACCACGCCGGCACGTAGACGCAAACGTCGTTAATGGACCAATTTGGAAGAATAAACTTTTTGATGAGACACGAAGTGACTTGCATGCCGGGGTAAATGGTGGTTCCCACGGGACGACCGAGTGGGTACCACACCTTGTAGTCGAACCACTGATGAATAAGAGAAAAACATCAATGCGTGAGATAGAGATATCACGAATCATACAAAAACTATTCAATTTCTTGTCTCGGAAAGCTCGTATGTCCATCGCTATACACATACCGTTCGAAACTTGGTCCATCCGTGCGCCCACAAGTATTCCGTGGCGCGATAGTTGAAATAGGGATCAAACTCGTGAATGACGCGTCCATATTCCTCAATGGCAAAGAGACGAATTTGGTAAGCTTCCAGGCAAGCGCGATACAAGACTTGGCCAAGCAAGACTAGCGCCAACAAGTGTGTGACGAGGCGGACGGTGGACCAAATACTGCTAGTTTGTGCGTTCGACTTTAGTGCTGCAGCATCATTCGATGCTGCCATGTTATGCTCGAGTTCCTTCTCTCAATGCAAAACTGTACTGTGATTTGCTGGCCGCTCTTCTTGTAACGTTGAGCGCGGACAGAGAGATGGCTCGTTAGCAATTTGTCGTCACGGTCGTTCATGGCCGCCAGATCCGTTTCCGTTCCAAGTGGATCCGGTTGGAGGGAGATGCGGGACTGAAAAGACTCCTTTGAGTCGCGCATCACTTTTCGCGTCATTGCTTCAAAGTCAACGCTTCGATGGTTTCCGCGTCATTGCTGCCCCAAGTAGGAGTCGTCAGTTGTGTAGACTATAACGTGGACGACTCGAACGTTACTCTACTCTCGGTCGAATGCGTTTTGCGGTCGTTCCAGCCACGATATTGACTTCGCCGCGAAACACTCACGCTCGGTGCGCAACGCTTGGCACCGGTTCTGCCTTCCGCGATTAGCGCCATCACCAGCCGCGACAATTGGTCATGCTTGGCCTAGCGTGGAATGGATCATGTTGAGTGTCACGGCAATGAATCTACTCGCGTCTGCATGCCAGTCGCTGCCTCATAAAATCTTTTGCACTGGATGAGGTGAAGGATCGCAACGTCCCTCAGCTTTACATTTACTTTTCAAAAAACCTATAAGCCTTCAAGAGAGACAATGATGAATACGAATCGCCTTCCCTTTCGTCGCGAGGATCGCGAGATGCTCGTCAAGTTGCACGAGGCAACGTCCTTTGGAGTCCAGGCAGTTCCTCACCGCGTCTTTGCGGGGTACGCCAACTACACCCATCTGCGGAGCACGGCATACATTGCCGCCGTGAAGCGTTTAGAACAGGCGGACTTGATTGAAAAGTTGACTCATGGGATTCGTCTCACGCCGCGGGCGATGCGGGTCATGCCAAAGTATCCACCACCAACCGATCCTGCCGACGCTTTGGCTCGTTTGCAGCGCATCGTGCGACTCGCCTGCCCCAAGGCGCCCAACTCTCACGTCTTTTGTCAAGTCTTGTACGACGGCAAGATCCACACGCGAGCCGCCGTTGCGTCGGCGTGCAACTGTGCGCATGTCCGATCGTACGGTTTCGCCAAGGTGCTTTCGGTGCTGACGAGCTTTGGATTCATTGACAACATTGACGGCGCGACGGCCATTCGGTTGAAGGACGCAGCCTTTCCGCTTGGGCGAATATAGGCTCGAAGCAGTGGCCGGGCAGTTTCCTGATACGGTGGAGATGGAGGTGACTCGTACAATATCTCATGTACACGCATTGATGGATGCACCATCGGTGATATTTATCATACCATGACCTTTAAAATGATGGATATAAACATGCTTATACCATTTTCTACCATGTGCTATAATTCATAGGCTAGCTAAAACCGTACCATTTGCTCAAATTGTCACAGTGGCTGTTGTGACCGTGGCCGCGGGATAATAAAATTCCCCTCATCGTCGATATTGACCCACATTGGGTTCGGGTCGCGAAGCCCGGGCTGCGACGTCCACACTCTGCGCAGGGTGGAGCGTGATGGCAGCCTCAGCGTGTGCAGAGCCACGCTGGGAGTCACGCTGCTGTCGTGGAGCGGAGGAGAGTTGGACCTCATTGCCATGCGCATAACTTGTATATCTTCCATCTTGTGGTTCATTCTTGCACATTACGCAGAAAAATGACCGGACGAGTTGGCCCCATGATTTGTATGGCGCTAATGGAGTTTTACGTTCTTGGAGTGGTATCCGTCGGTCGCTCGCAACTGGCCCGTGCAACTAATTATAAAAGCGCCACGCAGCCTGGCTTTCTTAAAATCCTTTCAATTCTCAAAAGGGCTGGAATGATTGAGTACACGAGTTCGCGGAATAGCCCCGTATCCCTTACCGCAAAAGGTTTGAACGAGACACCTGCTTCTCAGCCGCCTCGAAGCAATGCGGAATGGTTGTCTCGGTTTCAGCATGTCAATCGATGCGGTGGGCCAAAGCTGACCCAGATTTGCAACTTCCTCAACGATGGCCGCCAGCGTTCCCTCGCTGATGTTGGCGCGGCGGCTAATTACGATGATTTGGAATCTTCTGGCTTCAAGAAGGTAATCTCGACGCTTGTTGGCGTTGGCATTATCGTTCGAGTTTCGCCCGAATCGGTAAAGCTTGCAGATATTGTTTTTCCTTTTGGCCGGCCGTAGTGATGTTTGGATGTGATAACCATTACGTATGATCCGATGCTGTCTTCCTGGTCAATGATTTGTATAGTTTATAACATTTATAGCGCTTTTGTTGCTTTTTTACGTACTTAATACTATCAAAAGACCACGTCGGCTTTGTTGAGGCATCTCTTGGCAACGACTCGCAGCCACTACATTTTGCGGTATGCTTATAAAAGGCTATTCGTCACTATGCATGCCATTGCAACGTCTACCGATTGCAAGATGATGTTTAGCAACATCACATATTCAAACCCAGCAGGGCCTTTGCCTACTGAACGACAGGTACCCCTTCGCCTTCCTGACGCAGCTTCTGAAGCGCCCGAAGTGCCAAATTCACGTGAAGCTCTGCTCCTCGAGGCAACACACTCTCGTCAATGGCAAAGTGAGGATGGTGCAGACCGAAGTTGGATGGAGGATCCGTCGCCGAGCCCTGTCCCAGCAAGAAGAATGTTGACGGAATGCTTTCAGCCATGAACGAAAAGTCTTCCGCACCCATTGTCGGCTCGACTTCTCTGGTGATTCCGTCATGTGCGATCAACGCCCCAACCTTCTTTGAAAAGCTCTCATAAAGCTCTGTATCATTAACTGTTGGCGGATAGTAGTCCTGCGAATAGGTGATCGTTACGTTGCATCCATGGACAGCTGCCGTCGATTCGACAATGTGTTCAACACGATTTCGAAGCATCAATAGCGTTTCCGTACTGAGCGCCCGAATCGTTCCCCGCAGCAAGGCTGATGCCGGAATAATGTTAAAGGCATCTCCTGCTTCAAACTTTGTGATACTGCATACACCGGCTTCCAGTGGATTGAGTGTTCGCGAAACAATCGTCTGCAGGTTCATAATGATTGACGACGCCGTTACAATGGAACCAACCGTCAAGTGCGGCATGGCTGCATGTCCACCAACACCAGCCACCAATATTTCGAAACGTTCACAAGCCGCCAGCAGCGGACCAGGTCGACTGGCAATCGTTCCAGACGGCAACGTCGGCCAAAGGTGCATGCCAAACGCATGCTGCGGCTTTGGATGTTGCTCCAAGACACCCTCCTCTCGCATGCGCTTGGCTCCAGCGCCACCTTCCTCGGCGGGCTGAAAGGCCAATATGACTGTCCCGTTAATACTTTCCTCCATACTCTTTAGTACAGCCGCAGCTCCCAGCAGCATGGTGGTATGTCCGTCATGGCCACAGGCGTGCATGCGATTGTCGTTTTGCGACTTGAACGAGTCCACTCCCAGTGTTCGCTCCGTAATGGGCAGCGCGTCCATGTCGGCCCGCAGCAAAATGCATGGATAACCACCAGTTCCAATCTTGGCAACGACTCCATACCCGCCTGGTCCCGGAATCGTATCAACGTGCGTGTTGACAGCCCAGCCAGTGGTATATGAAACGTCAAGCTGCGTGAGAATGGCTTGCACAATGTTGGAGGTTTCGCGCTCCTGGTACATTAATTCGGGCGTTTGATGGAGCTTGCGGCGCGTCGCCACCAAAAAGTTAGTCATGTTGGAGATTTGGTGACGAATCGAGTCGCGAAGTGCCAACGAATGCTGCTCAGAGGGATCTGCAACGTAACGTTCCAAGTCAATGCTGCGTCGGCTGTTGGATGCAGATGGAACGACGTTCAAGACGTCGCCTTCGATGAGAATGCTAGCGTCAGCACTTGCTGCTGAAATCTTATCGTCTTTACTCGAATCATCGACATTACCAGTAAGGATGTTTGATGCTCCTTCATTGGCAGATGGTGTAGCTGCGTCAATTGACTCGTTATTTTCCTCTTGATTCGATCCCCTCGTTCGAAATGGAAGAGCATCCGTCACCAAAGTTTTGCTGGAAACAAGAACTGCAGTAGCAAAAATGTTTGAAAGTTTCATTGTGTTGATCCTTCGTAGTGATGATGTTGATGCGAAATGAGCTGCCCTCGTGCGAGTCAGTCGTGATGCAGAATGATGATGCTTAGCCGCTTGTTGTCTAGTCAAAGTTGTCCGAAATCTATGTTCCGATAGCAAGGTACGTTTCATCGACTGCTGCCTGCTTTCGTAGTAGTTTGATCCAAGAGCTGGATCGATTGTTTGGGCGACCAAAGGTCCCGAGATTTGGGGCAGTCAGTCGTTCCCAAACGTTGCTCTGGAGGATTTTCACGTCGCATCGTTATAGTAGTGCCGCTACGACGTCAAGCCAGAAAAAATCACAGTCAATGACGTTTCGTCGTCCTGCGGCTCCATCTATCACTACTTGGTAAGGAATAGTAGTAGTAAGAGCTTACCACAGATACCGGTATAGCCGCACTGTCATAATGAGCGACAAACCGATGAAGGGCGCCTTTTATCGAAAAGCCGACAATCACACGGATCTGTACCTGCCCTGCTGCGGCGTGGACGATGACGATTCATCCTTTGACGACGCCGCAAGGAGTAGTACAGGAGACTCTTCAGATGCTGAATCGGAGCAGGAGCAGCGCTCTCGAAAAACGATACCGCAGACGAAGAAACGAAAAGTGTCGAAAGTAGGCAGTAAAAGTGCCGAGAGTTCTGTCAGGAGTTCTGACAGGACGAGCACAAGGAGAAGCAAAAATTTTACTGTTCCTAAACAAGCCAAACACACCAATACACATATTTTTCACAAACGATCTATTCCTATACGAAAAGCTGCCGATAAAGCAAAGAAAACAAAGTGGACCGAATGTATTGCGGTGGCTCACATTATTCAAGACGAAGCCAGACGATATTTCGAGGAGAGTGACGATTCACTTGACCCCATGGTGCTGGCCGAATGGACCGGTCGAGTCACCAAGGCGCTGGTGCAGCAAAATACACATGTCGTAGATAACTTGGAGGCTGTGACGGCAGCCAAGGTAAGCGAAACGCGTGTCGCTATGCTTCGCAAGGAAATTGCCAAGGCGGAAGCGCATGTGCGCCTTTGTACGAGTGAGCACGACAAGCTACAAGAAAGGATAGAGGTCCAGCTTGTCTACAACACCAATGTTCGAGGAGCCAGCCGTCTCTTGAAATACATTGAAAAGTTAAGCAAGTAACAACAGTATAATGTTCCAGTCAAATCACGGTGTTGTGTTGTGTTTTGCAAACTGACTTGCTGTCGTCGTTGAGCTGAATCTAATATATTTTCTAAAATGACTTTGTCGCCGATCCTTCTGCCGTTTGCTATATTTGAACATACAGTTGCAGCGCAATGTGCTAACAGTAAGTAATAAGCTGTTGGCGTCTGCCTCATTTGTACGACGACGCGTACTCGTATGACATATATGGAGTGTCGGTACGACACTTGCCACCGAGTGAAAACACAAGTCCTGGATTGTGATTGGATGATGCAAGTCGGACTGGGTCTCATATTCCGTCGCCTTTCGCTCCACCATGGATCGAGTCAGTCGATAATCTCTGAGGCAAGGCAACATTATAAGCGCTAGAAGGCCGTCAAATCAGAATAGCTACAAAAGTATCAATGGTATCGTCTAAAGCTAACAATATAACAAGAAAATTCGTCTTCGAGCGTCGCTTTTCCACCTCGGCAACATCCAACAACAATGTGATTGCTCGCACCCTCTATCGGCAGTTGCTCAAATGGTGCAGAGCCATTGCTCCCACAGGAGTTCCTCTGGATGCGTACATTCCTCCCGTACATTTGCGATCGTCGGATGAAGATGGTATGCACCATGTCATTCAAAAGCTTTCTGGCCATTTGCCAATTTACACGGTCGAAGATCGAAATGCAATGGATCGAGCCAAAGCACTGCTACCAACCAAGACGCTCTACACATCGACCAGCATAACAATACCAATTCATAATGCTTACGATTTAAGCAACGTATTGAGAGCTGTGTTTCGGTTGACGTCAACTGCCGATTCGTCGTCGTCGCTGAATGATGACGCAACAATTCAAAAATCAATCGCGGCTGGCTTTGAAACGTTCAAATCGTTGAACGAACTGACTGAAGCATTGGCTGAACTACAAAGGGAGCGAGAGTCGCACATGGATCGATCCGATGTCACGTTTCACGTGGGACAGGTGGTACGGCATTTGAAAGACCGGTGGCGAGGCGTGATTATTGGATGGAAGCGAGTCGATCCATCGCGGGAACAAGCAGTTTCGCTCAAAACATCACTGACAAACAAGGATTATACAGACGTCATGCATGGCATTCAGTTTGACATATTAATGGATGAAGGAGACGCCCATGTGCTCACACTTTTGGAGGAACGACGGAGCGCAGTTGCGTCCGAACTGGAATTGGTGGAGGACGATGCCTTGGTACGGATTCGCCATGACGATGTTTCCGACTATTTTGATAGGTTTGATCCAAGCACGCAATCGTTTGTGCCCAATCGACAGCTTGCATACGAGTATCCGGCAGACGTTGCTTTCGAAAATGACGTTTCCAACGATTTGACAGAGAACCAAAATGTCGCGGCAGTCTCAAGAAACATAGTGGATGGCATCCAGGAGTTTGCGACTCGACTCGAAAGATTTATATTAGACGAAACGTCATGCCCAGCTGATCGCGGCTATACGATACTTTCGAACGTGCAGTCCAGACTCGCGGCCATTGCTGCTGGTGATGTCTTTCCAGACATGAGCCACAAATTCGCCACCACGGATCCGTCGCCATTACTCGTCGCTTCACTGCATGTCAAGGCATTATTCACCTTGTCGCATGAAATTCAAGACGTTTTGTCTCGCCGACGACAGTCGAGGGAGTGCAGGAGCGCCTTTCATTACCAGATTGGTGATATCGTGATCCATCAGAAGTACGGCTTTCGAGGCGTCGTCATTGCATGCGATCCGAAACCATCTGTTGACGTTACGCGATGGGATGGGCTTGCGCACATTGACAATCCCATGGAGCTTCCCTTTTACCATGTAATTCCGGATCAGGGCGACTGCATTGAGGCATTTGGAGGGGAACGTTCGTTGCGATATGTCTGTGAACAAAACTTGATGGCTTGTCCAAACGACCGATTGCAGAATTTGAACGTTGACCTTAGTCATGGGTGGACCAAATCTGTCTCTGGTAAATCCTATGTAGCTCCAGCAGACCATCGATTCAAGCATGGGCAAGATTTGGACGACGACGGCATCACAGAGCGGTCTATGGAGAGGCTAGAAGCTGAGATCAATACATGGCATGTCAACGCCAAATCAGAATCATCTAGTGATCCCATCTACGCCAAGCTATCCATATCCAGTTTGCTTGCTCTACTCCAGGTTGTCGACTCGGCCGCCAGTGCAGCTCCAGTGCAGGAGTTGATCAAGGAAATGCGCAAGGCACATCCGAACCTGCAGTTGCGATGGAAGCTTCAGCAGGGCATGGAACATTTGTTGAGTGGAGATATTGCTCAGGCATTGGACGACTTTCAGCAAATTGTTGCTGCGGATTCGAGTTATGCGGAAGCGCACAACAAGGTCGCAACATGCTTGTTCATGATGGGTCGCTTGGAAGAATCACTGGCAACTAGCCACAGAGCTTTGGCGCTCGATCCAAATCACTTTCAGGTCTTGAACGGATTAGGTCTCATTCACTTTGAACGCGGTGACTTCGAGCAAGCTGTTGCATGTTTTCGAAAGAGTATTTCCAATGATCCTTGGTCGCCAGTCTCCGCGAAGTTGGGAGTCGCAGCAGATCGTTGCGATTGATCTGTGCCTGGGCACAATATTGTCAAATCCATAAATAGTAGTACGGGGATAACATTTTGCAAGGACTGAGTGTGTCAAGTGGTGGATGACTTCGTTTCTTTAACTGTAAGGCTGCTATCGATTCTTGTTGCACTGCCATGAGTCCATCAAGTTTCCCAACCAGCTAGCACGACGTCGTTCCGGTAAACGATTACCGATACGACTAGGATAAGTTACGAATGATGCCAAGTGCGCGATCGCTCTGCCATGGAGAGAGCTTTGCGCTCGGCATGGCCAGTGAGCACTATGGTGGCTCCTTCACCAGGAGGCAAAAACCAATCATCGGGGCAGACGTGGTATCATCCTGTTACTTTGTTACTCTTGGTGCTCGTCTTAATTCAATGGGCCCTCATTTCATTTCTCTTGACAACGACTCGACAAGGACATGGACTGATGCAAGCAGCCGACAGTCTGCAAGTCCAGCAGCAGCAGATAGCCTTGGCGATGACACATGAAATTGAAGCGACTGAATCGACTCAAGGAACGAGCAGCTGGAAAAACAATGGCAACAACGCCACTGTTTCCTACAAGGGCGTCGTTGCTACAGTCATTTTCAAGGCGCCCAAATGGTTCCATTTACGTTACACTTTAATGCTACACAATGCGCTAGCCAACATGCCTTTGGACTGGCATCTTCAAATATTCGTCAATGTTCCTTGGGCGCGCGACAATCTATGGAGCTGGCATCCTGGATTGAAGCGACTTGTCAAAGATAATCCGACGCGAGTCACCTTGATCCCCCTACCAGATCGACTGGTAACTCACTCGATGAAACCCAAAATGGTTGTCTTTGACGAATGGTTTTGGCAAAGCATGCTGGCCGACAATGTGTTGCTTATTTCGGGCAATGGGGCGTTCTGCGGAAACCATATGTATGCCAGCAATGCATCGTCGTCAATGAGCGACGATACAATCTGGTCTCGCTTGCCAAGCTTTGACTACATGGGTGCTCCCTCGCTTCAGCATTACGGCCAAGGCGGAGACGCTTCCGTCTTGTCCTTCCGAAATCGTAACGCCATGCTGCAAGTGTTGCAGTATGCCAAACAAACCGACATTGAAATGGCCCAGCAAGGACCCGACTTTTTTCTGACTCAAATGCTGCACATGAATGACAAGGGCTTGGCCAACTTTCGCGTTGCCAGTCGCGAAGATACAGAACACTTTGCTGGTACGAGAAACCTTGTCAACGAAACTGGCGTCATTCGCGTGCCATTGGTCGTTGCCGGCACGCAGGAAAAGCTGTCGTGGGAGGAGCGCGACTCGCTCCTCAAGCACTGCCCCGAGCTGCGAATGATTTTTCCATCCATGCACGAGCCGGCGTGCTTTGGAGCGCACCCCAAGCCGGAGGTTTGCAAAGCGACCATTTGTGCGCTGCAGGATCACTTGCCAGGACATGGTTGTTAGCGAAAAAAGGTCGAGTCAATCATGATGGTAGCGTGGATTCCATTCGAATTGCGCTCGCATGGCAGCCGACAAACAAAAACTCCTTCACTCTGTACTCTATGACGACGGCGGCGCATAAAAGGAACAGCATGCATTGTCGTCGACTGGATCGGAACATGTCGTGGCCATGCGCACATTGGATCGCTCTTCGAGGACGCGCCGTTGTGTGGCAGTGCACGCCACCGTCCAAATAATCCATTGCTCGCGATTTTGCTCAACTTGTTCATACAGAAAGGATCCTAACTGATTTTGATAGTCGCTTGGCGAATGCAGAGTGCCATGATGTATGATCCAGTCGAGTACTTTGGTTGGAAGGTTCGACCTTGACCGACTGACGCGGAATCCTGCAAACTCGGCATCATCCAAAGGTAGCATAACAATAGATGGACTTAATCTACGACTCGGCTCGCTCCCGTCTTGGTCATTTTCATCCTGCAAATAAATCCCAACGATGCCCTTGTTGGTTCTCGGCCAGCTTGCTGCTGGATCAGGCTTTACACTCCAGTTGATAAAGCCATCTGGGCGTCCGAGTAATAGGCACCACTGCATGAGATCGATTCTCAAGTGAGCCTGCTTGTGATATGCGTCTCCGTAGCCGTTGACTCCACAAGCTGCATCCATTCGTTCCACCGTATTTAGTTTTTCCTCAAAGTCTTTCGACTCCCAGGCGAACAGACGAAATGAATTGGGGTCCAATTGTCTTCGCTTTTGCGTCAATTGCTGTAGAAGCTCTCTTGCTTGAATGTTTTCGCTTGATGCAAGTGCATACTTGTCGACAAAATATGGGAGCATATCTTTGACTGAATGTGGAAAGATTGTTACCAGGTGTCGCGGACTTTCCACGTCGTTAGCCGGTCCGACAAATACTTCTGGATACGAATAGAAGACGCCGCAAGCTCCAACCAGGACGACTGTTATGACTGTCATGAGATAAATGCGAAAGTAGTAGTCTCGATTGCCGCTAAAAGTCTTGTTCGACGCATTGTGCTGCCGTTCTTGTGCCGCATACTGCATCAATATAGTCTTCTGCTTGGAAGGAGCAAACTCCTGTTTCGGCGGCCGCTTTCGGACTGATAATTGCTGGGTCATATCATTCATCAATTTGAATAACAGAGAAACTATGTGTTTATGTACATCACAAGTATACCGGTCGGTCCGCCATGGTTAATTTCCAAGGTGCGCCGAGTCGTCAAGCTATGTCGCAGCGTTGTTGCATTCTGTAAATGTGATTGGCGACTTGTGCGAGCAAGCCGATCACTCGAACTGGACGCGCTCGCTGTTTTGCACGCGTCGCTGAAATCGCTCACGTGACGTTGCTGCGATCAAAAAATCGAATGCGTCGCCAAAAGCGTGTCGCGAGGAGGACGAGCCACTTGTTGCCTTCTTGGTGCGCCAAGCATACTCACTATTCCATTTTGATACTTTCGGTAAGTCTCATTGATCATGCGTGTAACGCGAGACCTCGGAAGTGGAGGTTCACTCTGCAATGGAGGTGTTGATTGCTACCGTAGACCTGGAGTCGAGATGAATGTGCCTCCGACCGACAAGTCGACGACAAACTTGCATCGTCTCACAATTTCCGTTCCGCCATGACACTTTCAGACCGCTTTGAAACATGAAAGCAATTCCAGCACTCCTACTTGTACTTTCAGCTCTTGCACGCATTGATGCGCAGTCTGAATTGTATGAATATTTCTTGGCGCGAGGCGTCGACATGAACGAACTGAGTAATACGCCATCGGCGAGTCCGACTTCCTCTTCTTCGGATGCACCTTCAGACGTACCCAGTTCAAGTCCTTTAATGTTACTTTCAGATGCTCCCTCCGACATGCCTTCCTTTGGAGTTGTCGACAAGGGGTTGGACTTTTCCGATGCGCCAAGTATTGTTCCGCAATTTACTAGCTCGGATATTCCATCAGACATGCCGTCCACTTTATTCATCGACAAGGAACTCAATCTCTCAGACAACCCAAGTTTTGTTTCACTAGAAACTTTCTCGGATGCTCCATCCGATCTTCCAAGCAAGAGTCCTATCTTTGTCAATTCGGATGTTCCATCGGACGTACCATCAATGGTGTCATCTGATGCGCCGTCGAGCCTTCCGTCGGATGTTCCATCAATGCAGCCATCAGACGTTCCATCAAGCCTGCCTTCAGACGTTCCGTCCATGCAGCCATCAGATGTGCCTTCAAGTATGCCGTCCGATGTTCCGTCAATGCAGCCATCAGATGTACCCTCTAGTATGCCATCCGACGTTCCATCAATGCAACCGTCTGATGTGCCTTCCAGCATACCGTCGGACGCTCCATCAACGCAGCCATCAGATGTGCCTTCTAGTGTGCCGTCGGACGTCCCATCGATGCAATCATCTAGCGTGCCATCCAGTGATTCGCTCGACAGTCCCACATTCCAACCAGCAGTTGCTTCGCCAACCTTTCCAACAGCCTCACCGTCCGGCATATCACCAGTCATTGGACGAGACATCACCGCGCCACCTACTGCAATCGACACGGTTCAAAATGCGGTCGAGTTCGTGCCAGACTTTAGCGGCATTGATGAAGACGTTGCCATTATTGTTTCGCAATGTCAGTGCGACGAAAATGATCCAGCGACACAAGAATGCTACGAGGCATTCAAAAAGGTCTTTTTCGAGAATGATTTAGCCAATGGCAAAGTACAATGGGACGATGGTACGACTTGGAACAACAAGGCGGACAAGTCAATCCAAAGACAATGCACACAGCAAGCGTCTCCGGTTCCTGTCGTTCGACGTGGACTTCGCCGTCGACAATGAGTGAACGTTCAATGTACCGCCTGCTTGCTGGAAAGCAGTGCCTCAGCGCAAAAGCGATCATTCAATAATTGCGCGAATCAATTATGCAGCAGTGTTGTCTGGTACAGCCTTTTGATGTGAAAGTAGGGAGACTGTCACGTTATGTTTACATATAATATAAATATTTATTCCATGCATTTTACCATATCGTTCGCCAATCTACTTAGCAAGAATCGGAACTCTTCCGCATCATATTGACTGATAGCAATGCGAGCATGCAGACAATTGTAAATTACTCGAGTATAGCGGCTGAACGACTCCGGCTTGATGTCAGTGGCTTTCGACTTGGCTCGATAAAGAAAGCGTGCGCTCAACAGTCAAAACCAGAGCATCTCTTGACGTGAACAATTGGTCGCTTGGAGTGACAGACCAATGTCGTTGGTGTCGCAGATGGGTATAGCGGTTGGTACCGATTCATTTCATCGACGGGTGCTGTTCGTCTATATGAAGCAGCTCCATCTTTGATCCCTCGACTCGGCGTTGACATGTTGTATTGACGCTTATATTTTGGCTTTTGGTTGGAAGGAGTTGGTGGCTCTTCATCTACATGGTCATTGCCTTGAACGTTTCGTCGATTCGGGTGAAGGCTGGAACCAGCACGAGCTCTATCTTTTACATCCGCTTCGAAAAAGCCATGCTCCACTCTTTGCGATGGCAAGTAGTCAGCCGCATGGGCTGGTACAGCTGCCGCAAAGATTTCTCCCGCTCCGTGCTGCTGAAAGTCAAGGGCAGTGAATGGTCGCCGACTACGTTTCGACTCGCCCATTGTCAGACTGCGTCGTCGTTTCATGGAAGTCTTCTTTTCTTGGTAACCAATTGCCGTGTGAAGTATGACGATGCCTATGAGAGCCATGCGTAGCATTGCTTTGTGAAACATGTTGTGCTCGTCAATGGCCGACTGATGCGAAATGCTGCGAAGGAGGGCGCAGGACGACAAGCTGCTCAATGATTTTCGCTTGCTGGATTATCAATTTGAAATACCTTCCGGCTCCTTGAGTTTCGTCATTCATCATTACAATTGTAAAGACTTTGCGCATTCGCCATATTTGTCGTCGTTGCATCAACAAGTTTGATTGATCCGGCTCGCTAGATGAGCGTCGAAATTGTGAGCTCGACGAAGAACGAGCCAGCCGATTAAAGTCGCTGCGGTACTAAAGGGCGATTTAAGTGATGACGTACTTTGCGCGGCGATGCGCGATGACGATTCATCTCATCATGCGTGTTGCCACAAGATTCTGCGCCCGCTTCTTGTTCAAGAGAGCATAACATTAAGATACATTACAGTTCCACCATTGTTCGATTCGTTCAAGCTAGCTACTGTCTTATATATATCATGTTTGACAAGGTCAAAGTAAGCTCACACACTGCGCGCAAGACAAGCAATGAACAAAATCTTGCCGATTGCTTTGGTCGAATGGATCTTTTCGGAAGAAATCGTTCCGTTTGACGGCCACCTTGTCAATAGGATCTCATCTCGCTCGTTTCTCCTTATTCGTTGCAGGTGAAAATGGAAGCTGGTGGCTGCGCGCCGTCAGCGATTAGTGCCTTTGAAAATACATTCAACGTAAGTTTCGGAAGCTTAAGGCCGGTCTAGCAAGATCCTAATGTATCGCTACTTTAGCGCTCGTTATGTCGAGCTAATCTTAACTAATTAAATATGGAATCTCGATTCACAGGGTCTAATTTCTGGAGCTTCTGGTATGATCTCGGAAGACTCCATCAGCCCGGTTGCCGACTTGGATCGTTCCGAGTCATTCACCAGCAAGCCAGACACATCCTTGCTTGCCCAAACGGTCGTCCTCAAACTCAATGGAGGTCTTGGAACGGGTATGGGTCTCGACAAGGCCAAGTCGCTCCTCAAGGTCAAGGGCGATGACACCTTTTTGGATCTCACGGCCAAGCAGGTGATTCAAATGCGCAAGGAGCACGGATTCAGGGTGAAATTCATGCTTATGAACTCGTTTAGTACGTCGGAGGATACAATGCAGTTTTTCGAGAGCAAGTATCCTGCCTTGGCCGCAGAGGATGGACTTGAGATGCTGCAGAACAAGGTGCCAAAGCTTGATGCTACCACTTTTGAGGTATGTCAATGCAAGCTTTTTGTTGACGCAAATTGCGATGAAGTAGATCTGATTTTCCATATACTTTTCCATTTTACAGCCTGCCGTCTGCGAATCGGATCCGAGCAATGAATGGTGCCCTCCAGGTCACGGTGACTTGTACGCCGCTCTTGTTGGTTCGGGCTGTCTTGACTCTCTGCTCAAGGGTGGTTACAAGTACATGTTTGTTTCCAACTCGGACAATCTCGGAGCATCCTTGGACCTTCAGATCCTCACTTACTTTGCTGAAAAGAATGCATCCTTCATGATGGAGTGCTGTGAGCGCACGGAGAACGACAAGAAGGGGGGACACTTGGCGTTGCGCAAGTCGGACAATCAGCTTGTTTTGCGCGAGTCTGCCATGTGCGCCGACGAGGACGAAGCGGCGTTCCAGGACATTACGAAGCACAAGTTCTTCAACACGAACAATCTTTGGATCCGTTTGGATAAGCTCAAGGAGATTCTTGACAAGAATGGAGGGTTTATTCCGCTTCCAATGATCAAGAATAAAAAGACGGTCGACCCCAAGGACGACTCGTCGCAAAAGGTTCTTCAGCTCGAAACGGCCATGGGCGCGGCCGTGGAGTGTTTTGAGGGCGCAACTGCTATTGTCGTTCCGCGCACTCGCTTTGCTCCAGTTAAAAAGTGCAGTGATCTTCTATTGCTGCGGAGTGATGCGTATCTCATTGAGAATCATATGCCGGTACTCAACCCGCTGTGCGGCGGCTATGCTCCTGTTATTGATTTAGACAGCAAACTCTACAAGCTAGTTGGCGCCTTGGAGGAAGCTACTGTTGATGGTATTCCTTCCTTGATCAAGTGTACTCGCCTGAGTATCAAGGGCCCAGTCACCATGTCGAAGGCAACTAAATTTGTTGGTGACGTTGTGATCAAGAATATGAGTCAGGAAACCAAATCGGTGCCAAAGGGCGAGGTGACTGGTGATCATGATCTGACGGCAGCTGTAGGGCTTGGAAAACTTCGAAAGCATATTATTGCGTCCGCTCCGATTGATGGACAGAAGCCTGGCACGTCTGGTTTACGAAAGAAGACCAAGGTTTTCATGACACCCAACTACCTTCAAAACTTTGTTCAGTCTGCATTTGACGCGATCAAGGCCACTGGCACAAACGTTTCCGAAGGATCGCTGCTCATCGGAGGTGATGGTCGTTACTACAACAATGAGGCCATTCAAATCATTATAAAAATGGCGGCAGCCAACGGCGTCAAGCGCATTTGGGTTGGGCAGAATGGCCTCTTGTCGACTCCTGCTGTATCTGCAATCATCCGCGAGCGCGGACCATTGTGGCAAAAGGCATTTGGTGCTTTTATTTTGACGGCATCACATAACCCTGGTGGCCCAGAGGAAGATTTCGGCATCAAGTACAATTGCGAGCACGGTGAACCTGCTCCCGAAAAGCTCACGGATGCGATCTACGAGAATACGACCAAGATTAGGTCGTACAAGGTTTGCTCTGATCTTCCGACGATCGACATTGCCGACTGCGGACTGGCATGCATTAAGTCGGACGATGGAAATCATGAAGTGAACATCGAGGTCATTGACTCGACAGTCGTCCACGTCGATTTGCTAAAATCAATTTTCGATTTCAAAACAATCAAGAAATTGCTCGATCGCTCTGACTTTAGTATGGTTTATGACACAATGCATGGTGTTAATGGACCGTATGCGAGAAAGGTGTTTGTCGAAGAATTGGGCCAACCTGAATCAGTCCTCATGAATGCTATTCCCAAGGACGATTTTGGCGGCGGTCACGCTGATCCGAACTTGACATACGCTAAGGAACTCGTCAAGGCAATGGGACTTGATCGCACGGGAGTAAAGATCAGTGTCGACGGTCATATCCCTGATTTCGGTGCGGCCGCCGACGGCGATGGTGACCGCAACATGATTCTTGGTCGACAGTTCTTTGTCAGTCCGTCTGACTCGCTGGCAATTATTGTGGCCAACGCGGACTGTATTCCATTCTTCCGCGCGCAGGGTGGACTGCGCGGGGTTGCACGATCCATGCCAACTTCAGGTGCTGTGGATTTGGTCGCTAAGGATTTAAACCTTTCCTTGTTCGAGACTCCAACGGGCTGGAAATATTTTGGAAATCTCATGGACTCGAAGGAACTCTTTGGAGGAACGGAATATGTACCATTCATTTGCGGAGAAGAGTCATTTGGAACAGGTTCTGATCATGTCCGCGAGAAGGATGGCATCTGGGCCGTACTTGCCTGGTTGTCTATACTGGCGCATTTCAATGACTGCACACCGGATGGAAAACTGGTTTCAGTCGAGGACATTGTCATGCAGCACTGGACCAAATATGGGCGTAACTACTATGCTCGCTGGGACTTTGAAGGTGTCGACAAGTCAAAGGCAGAGGCCATGATGGCCAAAATGCGAGCGGACTCTACAGCTAACACCGGCAAGTCAGTTGGCAAGTACACGATCGGCAAATCGGACGATTTCACGTACTTTGATCCGGTCGATGGTTCCGTATCCAAGAACCAAGGGATCCGATTTCTCATGACGGATGGTTCTCGCATCGTTTTCCGTCTCAGTGGGACGGCAGGATCTGGGGCAACTGTCCGCATGTATATCGAGCAGTACGAGCCAAAGAACATTACCATGAATGCGTCTGACGCACTCGCTGACTTGATTCGCATTGCGTTGGATCTGTGTGATATCAATGAGTTCTGTGGCACAGAGACGCCCACGGTCATCACTTGAGCGGGCTCGTGGGTGGATCTGGCGTCCGGTGAGAGTATGCATTTTTGCCTTTAGTATTAGTATCAGTTGTAATGAATAGCAAGCAATGTTAAGGCAAGATTATTACTGACGTGCTGCCAAGTCTTTTACTTTCTGAAACTGGTCCAGCTGCGCCTGCTGCTCTTCGATGCGACGCTCCAAGTCTTGTTGGTCTCGTTTCCGTTCCATTTGCAATTGACGCTCATCCATTTCGTGCACGAGAATTTCCGATCCGTCAGACACTCCATAGTATTCGAGACTCCGGTCATCGTCAGGCATGGGGACGGGAATCGAGGAAGACGATGAACAAACCATTAGATTTTGTAAATCCACTGGCAGGCCGAATTGTCGACTACAAAGCGCCTTGAGGCGACCGACTGTCAATTGGTTCGGCAGTCGCCTCAATAGCGGATCCATGGTGCAAGATTGTGCCGACATGGATCGAATTTGAATGCTCACCATTGAGTCTGCCAGTAACAAGGAGGTTGCGCCATTACCCCTGTGATTCTCGTTTGTGTCCATCGAGTTGCCATTTGGATTCCACAAGCGAGCCGCCAGATCTGGATACTTGTCAAGTAATCGGTTATATTGTGGATGCATTGCTAGTAGTTCATCGTGAATGGACCGCTTTCTCAAATCTGCATCGTTGCTGCCACCAGGCTCAACTGCGACATTATTCAATTCGGAAATGGCTAGCTGTATGCTTCGGCTCGTCGTTAGCAAGTAGCCTCGTTCCGCATCCTGCCGCTCCTGCGCCGTTACGACCGATGCATTCACCTTGGTCAAAGTGGGAAAGCGCGCAATGATCAATGCTCGCGTCTGCAATTCGCCAAGGTCAGCCAACAAGGGACAGTTGCGAAGTCGAAGCGACAATAGTTTCGGTAGCTGATGGTTAAGTCGCTCCAAATCAGCCCAGTTAGAAAACTTGGTATTGGCCAGTTGCAAATGTTCAAGATGCGGCATGGATGCATCTTCGCTGGGCCATTGCGCAATGAAATTATCGTCGAGGCTCAGCCATTGCAAATTCGGAAAGTATCGTGCAAGCCTTGAAATTCCGTCTTCGTTCAGCTTGCAGCCGCTAACGTCGAGCCAACGTATCGAGGAGAATGTAATTGTTTCACTTGCGGCGTCACTAGTATCAACGTCCTTCATCAAATCACTCAAGTCATTGGAGGCAGCGCATAATTCCTCCAAGTTTGGCAAAACTCGCAAGAGTTGCTGCAACGTTTTATAATTTTCCACGACTCCTCCACGAACATTTACATGCACCAACTTGTCAAACGAGCTTGTTGCCTTTTGCAACCACTCCGACGAGTCTCGTCTCATGCGATTGCACGCCAAACTAAGGTGCTGGAGGTTGGGAAACTGCTGGAACAGTCGCTCCACGTCGGCCCAGTCAGACAGTAGATTGCCGGCAAGGTCCATTTGCTCCAAATGCTGAACGGAATCAAACGAGTCTGTATCCTTCTCGTCGCTGTCATGACTCATTGTATTTACTTTAATACTAGAAATTCCCATGCTTCGCAAGGAAACTTGTTTCAATTTTGTCAATCGCTGCTGCATCAAAATCTTTTCACGGCCCACAAACTCGATTGGCTTGGAGCGACCGCTGCTGGTAGATACGGTATGCTCGTCGACGCGACTGGAAGCATCTTGGTACCGCTGCATTAGCATTTGAAGAGAGAGTGGCTTCCCAAAGTCAATGGTATGCGGCAATATAAATGATGCTGCTGTGGGATGCGTGCAACGAAAGTGCGACACGAGGCGATTCGTAGATCGACAAACGACGCTTCCGTTATGCTTGCCCCGACTAGAGTCGTCCCAAATGACGCCGTAGTAGAGCTTGGAAGGATTCTTGCTGGAAGCAACGGGCCCGTAGTAAACGATAGTGGCAATGTAGCCAGAAGCGTCTTGAATGCGAGTCGAGCCGAGGAAAATGTCGTCTGGAGGCAGTGGCATTGGTTGCTGATGAGTTGCAGACGGTTCCAGCTGGCTGCTATTTTCCATCTTATATGCTGATTGTTACACTGAAGCAGCAATCACGCTACGACGAGTATGCTGTACAACGCGGAGATCGGTAGAATGTGTGCCATGGTGTGTCGTCCAATGTTTTTTTGCCGTGGCGTGAAGTCGGACCGGTATCAATCCAGTACCGCGTGGTCGGCAAACTCCCGCAAATCACGGTGCAAGAGTCGCGGTTACGATTACCAAAGCCGCAACAACCATCATGGTATTGGGAGAAAATATAAGTGTGGACATCTATGAGCTCGGAGGTTCCCATCGGCATGGCAATGAACCTGGCTGAATTTCGCCAATGACTCACAGTCTATTAGCTCGGCTGTACCGGCAGTCCTTGCAACACGGAAAGATGCTGCTGCATACAACCTATACGTTCTCGGAATGAAATAAACATCATGCAAATACGATACCGATATCATGCAATGTCGCGACAGTATGCCATGAGGCTCAGCCACGGTACTTGCATTCTCCTTAAGCCGCTCGCTGTATAATTTCCTCTCGCGATCGCCCAGCAGCTCGAAATATTATTGCTGGCTGCTACAAAGTAGAGTGAGGGGAACGATCGTTTGTCATACGTGTACCGCAGCCGCATTTTGCCAAATTTTTAACTAAAATCCTTTAAAATTGATTGTTGAGCCTACCACGCTAAAAGGCGTTGAATATGGATGAGCATAATTCTTCGATTGCCTCATTCTAAACTTCAACTTGTCGCACTAAGACCCACAAGATCGTCCATCGTCAAAGCACCAGACTTGTCCGTGTCGAGTCGATTGAATACAGCAAGAAGCTCGTCAATGTCTTCGCGAGCTACCTTTTGCAGCGAGACTAGCATGTACGAAAGAAACTCAGCCTTGGTAACCTTTCCGTCGCTATTTAAATCTAGCGTGCGAAGGTCGCGCACCGTGAGTGACTTTTGCAGAAACCTTTCCTCCGCGTGGTTGCGCTTGCGGTCCATGTACACGGACGCAATGCGGCCCAAAACTTCTCCAATGACTGCCACGGAAAAAGGCAGGAAAAAGACACAAAACCAGCGAGTACTTGCAGACTGCGGATGGTAGTCACCAAACCCAATGGTATAAGATGAGACCGCAGTCCACTTTGTGCATTGATAGAAGATGATGGTGAGTGTTTGCTGGCAGACGCTTATCACGTTTCGACGAATCGCTTGGCACTTACGTAAACGCTATCAACGACGCTCCATCCCTCGTGCCAGCCAACCATAATGCCCAAAAACACAACAAAAAGTACTATGGGAGCTTCCATAACAGCAACCGAAGCAATATCCTTAATGAGTGGCACTGGTGGCTCGAATGGCGGGTGAACATGGGCTCCTCGGTGTCCCTCGCGACTGCCAATTGTTCCAAGTATAAGTCTTTGCAGTTTTCGTTTACGCTCAACTGAGATGGTGCTCTGGCTTTCCACTATAATGTCCCCCTTGAAACAAGAGAATATAGCGTTGTTATTGAGATTGCTCATCGGATAAGTGCGACAAATAATGATTCATCGCTTAACCACACTCACCAGTACTCCGAGAAAAATGCCAAGAATGACAATGCCATAGGTAGCCAGGAAGATTAGATACACACGTCCTGCTGCGTTATTGATTTCCACGTCACCAAAGCCAATTGTAGTGAATGTGACTGATGCCAGGTATAAGGAGTCTCTGACTGAGTGCTTTTCAACCAAATAACTGAACCCAAGTACGGCCAAAGAATAGTAAGCGCTAGCATGACACAGAAAGAGTATCATGGCATCCTTGGAACGAGCATAGTCCTGAAAATCTGCTGTCAAGGACCTATCCGAGTCGCTTACTTCTGCATCCGTCTCGCTCGCAAGCAAAAGATCCTCTTCGTCGGAACGAATTCGTTGTTCACGCGCCCCCGCGCAGCAATTTCGGCGAATTTTTGTGACCAGCTCTCTTATGAGCTGGTAAATGGTGTTGACTATGTACATGGCTCCGTTTTATTCAAACTCATGGCGATGTGAGCTGTGAAGATTGTTGATGTGGTCCGTCGAATTCTCAAGTCGCGTCGCTCCGTTTTACAATCCCTTTCGCAAACCTGCCCGGGATTCGTTGTCCACGTCATCACTATCTTACCGGTACTGAAAGAAGAACATTGGATTCATGGCGGAATTTTGTTCGCGGCGACGGCTGCTCCGCACATACACGCATATATTTAGATTCGTCCCTCGATTTGCTCTCATACTAATGCAGGATCATGAGTGAGAATATCGCCAATGCTTTTCCGACTGCTAGCGGCCCTCCCAAGACGCCGCCGTCCTTGAAGAGTCATCGCTTTCTTTTCGCAAAGGCTGCCGGACTCGACACTCCAGCGGCGACAAAGGTAGACGAAGCAGGAATCTCGCCTTCAATTGTCGCAGACGCAGCTGATACGGACTTTAATGAGGCTGGCTTGAAAGTTGGGGATCGAATTAAACTACGAAAGCATTTTAGGACTACCGGTAGCCTGGCAAGTCTTCCGGAGAATTTTCCGATGCTGCCTCCGCCGCCTGCAACCACGAGTGCTATCGCGCATCAAGCACGTTCAAATGCGCCCGAAACTACTCATCTTATGGAATCGCAGCGTGCTGCCGGCCCCAAAACGACTGGCGAGGAAGAGGAGGAGACGGAAATGGGCAATTTCGTTGGAGACGAGTTCGATGACTATTTCTTGCGGGCCACTGCTGCAAATGCAGATGAAGCATTCGATTTGAAGTCTGTCGCGGAGTTGAACATGTGGGAAAAGACCAAAATCTTCTATAATAAAGTCATTGGAGGTGATTTTGCGGGGGAGGATGGGAGTATGATTATTATCAAAAGTGTCTTGTACTTTAGCCAGGACGGAACGACACGTGCCTCCACGAAACGTACACGCATGATAGCGTTGAATTCTCTAATCGGCCGCACGCCGTCCAAGTCAGTGAATGATCGTGCGAAGGAGGCTCTGAAGAATCTGATTCGAAACTTGATGGTTCAGGAGACGAAGGATCTGAATAGTGGCTTGTCGAATCCACACGTTGTCATTACGTACAAAGACACGCTGCATATGCTCAACTCGCTCCTCATGTCTGAGGAAAACGGTATTATTCCAACCCGCTACTTGGAACTGATCCACTATCAATTGGTGGGTCAGGTGACGGGCAAGCGCAGCATTGAACGTAACACTATCGCAGCCAGCTCGTGGCAATTGCGCATTGAAGTACCGGTACCCGGTGGACAAAAGTTTCGCATGATGTCCTTTATACACTGCTACATGAAGGAGAAAGGCCTCGGGACATACATCGTGTCGTTTATGGAAGCAGACAGTTTGGAGATGAACTTGGTCATTATTACCTTGATACTCCTTGAGCGCAAGGGGATGATTCGAAGCGCTATTGACGTGTATGAGGGACGAGAGCAGCTTTCCATCGATCCCAACATTTTTGAGACACCAGCAGCACTGCTGGTAAAGATCAAGGCTGCTGAGAAGAAAGCCAAAGTTGAAGTGATCAAAAGATTGAGGGGCGACGAGGAAGCGGACGAAACTCGCTCTGCTTTAAAGGCGTTCATCTCCCACATCATCGCACAGGATAAACCGGGTGACAAAATACCTTTCTACACGAACTACCATGAATCACTACTAATGAACAGTCGTTCCGATGCGGAAAATAATGCAAACTATCGTGAACTAGGAGAGCGTTGTGGTTACCGACCCACACAAAGGAACAACTTTAGCGCTACTGGAGGGCGAGCGTTTTGTCGCCAGGCGTCGCGCAATATCAATAGTCTTGGCGTTGAGATTGACTCACATTTGAACAAATCATTGTCCCACAGCAGTGCCATTGCTCTCAAGCATTATGAAAACGCCAATGCCTACCGTGAAATTATGCCAGTCAACATTTTCCATCCAGGAATCGACCGCGACATGGCTGTTTTTGCTGTGAACACGAGCGAGGTAACGCCTGCATTTAAGCGACCGGAGTTTTTCAAACCTAACTGGACTCCGCAATTGGCACCTTTGCCTTCGGCCATAGAATTCATCACGAAACAAGCATTCCGTCCTTTACTGAACTGCCCGTGTCCAGTCCTTGGCTGCTCGTTCCCGCCTTGCTATTATGCTGGTGACTTGAAAACGCATGTCCACAAGAACCATAGCAAAGGACGTCACACCTTTCTCTGTAAATGTAACCGAACATGGGACACCTTCCTCAAATACCGTCGCCATATCAACGGCACAGATGGGTGCACTCAGTGTCCACAAAAGGATTTGGATCCGCTTGTCATTCCAGACAATTATAAACCGTCTATTCCGCCCCCAGGAGTGGCATATTTTCTCTGCAATGCATGTCCTGAAAAATATTTTACGACACGCAAGGGGGTTACGCGCCACATTTCGGAGCACCACAAGGGAGCAGAAGTTGGCTACAACGATGGATTATTTTGCCCACCTGTCGCAAGTGGTGCCGAGACTCTAGGAGCACCTTCAGCGGCTAGCACGGGATCTGTCGGTGGAGGTAAGACCGCATCACGCAAATGCACCGTAAAGTTCTCCTTTGGCCAGAGGAGAAGTACCGGCACGCATGCGGCGCGAGGGACGGCTATTGACACGTCAACGGCGCGAGCGACGGATACTGGGGATTTGTTAGCATCGGTACCACCTACAAGCAATCTCATAGAGTCTTTTGCTGATCCGTTTGCATCGGTTCCGCTTGCGAGCAATTTCATAAAGACTTTTACTGATCCGTATGAGAGCCTGCTGATCAGGAGGGACGAAAGATTCCAGCAACCAGATAATGTCGTGCACCCTACCACCGCGGCTGATGCGCAACCGCGTCCTCAAAGCGATCTTGACCTAAACCCCGAATTGAACAATCCTCGAGGCGATGCACGTCGACGTCTCAATCATTCTACCGCACATTATTTCGCGATGGCTCAGCCGCATGGATGGCATGCCACAGATTCTGATGCCGAAGATGAAATTACGCTGGTCCCACTGTAGTGGTAGGTAGCAATAGGATGATTGAAATGGAATTAACAAAACTTGCAGAAGAACTGACAATAGTGTAGCCAGCGAGGTTGGTTGTTGTGGGTCTTGCTAAGTTCTCAAAACGGAACCTTTGTAGCAAAAATTATCCCGGGCAGGTTTTGTGACGTCATATACTGATGCGACAGATGGAGTCCCGGAAAGATTTTTCAGTCTGATACTTTCCTTCAGCATCAGTACAATGTGGTAGATGATTATTACTCTTTAGTGCACTACTAAGGCAGTTATAGCTATTGTATTTAAAGAATCCCTCATCAGAAGAGTCACTTCCTTTGCAATGGCTGCCAACTCAACACTCCAGTGGCAACAAAGGTGGTAGATGAAGAAATCATTCCTGCCCCTTAATCTTTCAGTATCCTTGAGATTTTGGCATGAATTATTTGAACACACTCTGTGGCATCCACTCTTTGTGTTGCCAAATTGATTGGACTTTGGCGAGAAGCAGCGGGCGGAACTGGTGGACGTACACGCTGAATTGGAGATACTGAAACAGCAAGGCAAAGGCTTGGAAATATATGAAGCTCTTTGCAAGGAGCGTGACAAGGCTTTGACGATGAATGCTGAGAGAATTGCGTTTGAAAAAGCTATGAAAGATAGGGGTGAAGTTAGCCCTGCAACTGCAGCAAGAGCTGGTATTGTTCGACTGGCGAAGGAGCTTAGATCGAATGGGCCTATTACTGATGATGACACTTGGGACGGACCCGAGGCGCAGCGCGTGTACGAGCAATTTATTGCCGAACCTCCGTCGGCGCAGCGAGACGTCTCGGTCGATCCGCACACGTGTACCTTCTGTCGCAAAGTCACGACGCACAGGCTTCAGTGCTGCAGTCGGTGCAAGAAGCAGGCGTACTGCACCAAGGAGTGTCAAGTTAGTCACTGGAAGGCACACAAGAAGGAGTGTATTCCGATCGAAGAGTTGAGCAAGGAGGATACCAAGCGCCTGCCATTGACATGGGAGCAATTGGAGGAATTTGGCGTCGCCCCTGGCAAGAGCTTGGAAGTTCGTTTTATTCATCAAGAACCACATTTGCGATTGATCGCCTTGTGCAAGGATCGTGCAGGCATTTGCAAGCGAGTCGCCGCCTACACGGAGAGTCGAACGATTCCCGGTTTCACAACGGGCAAGGTGTTGGTCTGGAAGAATCCACGGTTCCATGGTTTCCTGGATGGATCTTCGGGCGCCCGAATCGAGGAGGAAGACTTGGTAAACATTCGAATCAAATGAAGAAATATAACAGAATGCTGTAATCTGTGCTGCTTACTTTTTATTGTTGCAAGTACTACTGTAATTGTAGACTGCAAATAATTCTCCTGTCAGGCAAGCTCAATTATGTCCTTTTCTCATCCATTCGCTTGCTCCTACTGCGATACACTAACAAGCGTTAAGTTTCAATGCTGCAGCCGGTGCAAGAAGAAGGCTAAGGCTTACTATAGCAAGGACCGCCAGAGGGATCACTGGATAGCGCACAAAGAAGATTGCATTCCATTTGCTGGGACGCTGATGAGGTTGGGACATTGCCACTCACTTGGGAGCGACTCGAAGCATTCCCACGCTCTCATGATCTGCCGATGACACGTATGGTGCGCGTTTCCAAAACGATTATTTGCGGAACCTCGTTTTGGAATCATGGTCGGTACAATCTGATCCGGCGAAGTGACAGGATGAATTTGAATGAGAAGGGACGAGACGAGAGACCAGGGGAAAAAGGATATTAATACAATGATTGGTCGACTGACTTTAACTACCTCCCGACTGCACTAGACGGTGGAGGCCACGCATCCTTTCCATCAGCTGGCTGGTATTCAATGTACATCGGTCGACCAAGTACCTTGACACCATTTTTCGCCACTGCAAGAGCAGCAGCTTCAGCAGACTCCATTTCAACCCACGCTTGACCGGAGAATTCGCCAGTCTTGCGATCCATTCGCCAAACAATGTGCGTCGCGCCAGGTAGCGTTTGGATCAAGAGCTCATCCGTAATACTTTTGCGGCACATGTTTCGCAAAAAGAGCCGCGTAATGCCGTCGGGATTCGCTTCAGAAACCCACTCCTCGCCCTTTGACGACAGCAAACCTTTCTCCAGCAACGCCGCCTCGTATTCTTGCAAATCATGTTGCTCTTTTTCTCGCAATTCATGCTTCGATTGAATGTTTTGCTGGACGCAAAGGTCACACCGGACGGATCGATCAATGACTTTAATGCCCTCCTCGTGCGCCTTCCAGCAATCTCGGCAAATGAGGCTTGGAACGCCGCAGGTTGGACACCGACGCTTGCCGCGGTACATGTCCCAAGCCTTGTCGCAGGCTTCACACTTACCCAATGGTTGTAAATCAATGGCTGACAACTTCGAGTCGGAATCGCAAGGTTGCGAAAATGCGACCGCGGATACGGATTCCTCCTTTGACAATGCAGCAGCTTGCTGCACAGGTGGATAATGTGCGAATCGCTTGTCAAATACATAGTTCTGCGAGTGAAGATTGTTGATATGTCAGCGAATGCGAGATCATCAAACATGTCCCTGCGGAAACCAAAAGAATAGAGTTCACTCACCTTGCCCTTCCAATATCCACCATCGGGAAACTCTTTAAAATACTTGTCAATACCACCCTGCAGTTGATACACACCCTTGATGTTCAAATCCTTGACCGCTGGATCCGTTTCCATTTTATACTTGAGCAGCGCACTCGCCCGCTCACACCTTATACCACCGGTACAATACATGAGCACCGTCTTGTCCTTGAGTGACTGCTGCGTCTCTGGATCATTGAGCCAGACTGGAAACTCGGTCGACTTGCGCATGTGCGGATCCAGCCACGTTGCACTTGGTGGATTGAACCGACCAATGTTGGTTTCGTAGTGGTTGCGCACGTCAATGACCACCGTCTCGGGCTGCGAAAGTTTCGCGTGATAGTCGCGCGGCTCCAAGTGCGTGCCGCCGTACTGCGCCATACGCGGAGCGTCTTGCAAGCCATAGTTTACCAGCTCCGTCGCTGGAATGAGTTTCAAATCGCCAAAGGCTTGCTTGTGCGGCAAGTCGTGCGTCATTTTAAATTCCGTGCTGCAAAACAGCTCGGGCTGCCATTGACGAAGATGATTGCAAAAGTCATGAATGGCACGTTTGGTGCCAGTCAGTGTGCAGTTCAAGCCTTCCCGAGCGACGCGCATGCGTCCCTTGACGCCAGCCTGCGATGCAATCTCCTGCACCTTTGGCTTGACCGTCTTGCTGTAGTACTGCGCCGACCATGCGGGCTCGACGTATTGGTAAAAGAGCAGCAGTGATGTATTGCAGTCAGTTTCAGCTTGCGGCTTGCTCGTGACTTCTTGGAGAGCCGATGACTCGACAAAGGGACGAGGAGACTCCACCGTAAATGCAACTGGAGCGGCAGTCGCTGCGGCAGATGGAGGCGTCTGCTTGCTCAAGGATGAATCATCAGTAGCAGCGTCATTTTTTGACGGCGACAGGGAGGACGAGAATGAATCATTATTCTCTTGAGATTTTCGTTCTCGCTTTCTCTTTTCCTTTTAGCGTTTCTTCTTAGCGCGGCGATCATCATCATTATCCGAGTCAATGCTTGCATTGTCGTCCTTGTCTTTATCAAGTGATCGTCGCTTTTCCTTTTTAGCCTTTCTCTTTTCGTCCTTTCGTTTCTCCTTCTTTGACTCCTTCATGTTGGAAATACGCTCCAAAGTGCAAGTATCGAACATCGAGCTTGATGCTGAAAAACGAAAAAACGGATGGTGTTTGCCGCGAAGCATGGATCGAATGTGAGTATGGTTTTTAGTGTACGCAATGAAGTAAATACCGGTTAAATAGCGGTTACCGTAGAACTTGAACCTCCATAGTAACCGACGGAGCTGATACCCTCCAACTGACGATCATCGCCGACCGTCAAATCTGGGCCGTTGAACTGGCACACACGATATTTTGCAGCCACAACAACAGATTTTGAACACAGCATTCGCCTCTCCATGCCTTTTCTAACATCAGCCATGTCTATTTTGCACTTTCCAGCCATTGAAAAGCAGGTGCAAGACACTATTGATGCCAATGAAGACAGGCCTGCCTTGCTCAACCTCGGATCCAAGGAAGACTTCCAGCAAAAACAAGTAAAATACCAAAAAATCATCAAGGAGGTTGTTAACAAGGTCTCTGACATTCAAGAGGCTAATCTTTCAAGCTCAGCAGCACTTGATGAACTTTTCTCTTTTGCAAATGGTGTGGTTGGCAAGCAATTCTACGAAATGCTTGCTGAGCTCATCAAATCCACTGTCTTTGCTTGCCAAGCCCTTGATTTGGAACTAATTCAGGTCACCGAGGGAGGAAAGGATTTGATGATGCTGCTTCGCAAAGTAATTGGTAAGTTTTTGTGTTTTGGAAAAATTGCAATTGCAATTTCCATTTGTGAAACTCATTTTTTGTTTTTCAGTTTTACTTGGCCTGGTGCAGGAAAAGATCTTGAATTTCAAGGATTATGCATGCATTTTGCATAAGTGGGTCACTGAATTGCAGGGAGAGTTTGTCTTTGACAATATTGGCAGTTTCATTTCTTCAGCCGTTGCCAAGGAAGGGAACATGGAGGCAAGCAAGAAAGAACCTTGTCACAGTGTATCCTACAAGAATCTTATGGCTTTTTTGGTCATCATTGGAGCTGTTTTGGTGCTTCCAAGAAGTGAGCTGACAAGAGATGGGCGCAAGAATCCCCACAGTTGCATTTCTTCATACTTTAAGGCCTTCCTTGATCAGTCCTTGATGCCTGAAATGCAGGCTATGCGAGTGGCTTTCCAATCCATGGCTCAACTGATTTTTGGACATTATCAAAGCATGGTAAGTAAATTCATGTCCCAAATCTATTATAGAATAATCATGGATTGCTCACAATGTTTTTCAGCATGAATCTGCAGATCTTAACATCCAGAAACTGATGCAGCAAAAGCTAGGTCTCAATAATTTTCTGAGCCAGAACAATAAGAACAAATCAACCTTTGCTGCAATGAGTGCCCTTGTCATGTATCAATTTCTGTCTGATTTGGCTGCTGGCTACCATACTGTGCATTTCGATCAAGGTTTTTACAATGGAGCACCATTTGCAAGTAAGCTCCAGACTCTTGGGTGGACTCCCATTGAAATCAACAGTTGTAGGTGGTTTGTCAAGCATCTGTTGTATCGGCTTTTCAAGTTGGAGAATGATGCCACAGCCAAGGCAGAAATGCACCCTTTGGATTTCTCTCTGAAGCTCGGGATGGGAATTTTGGTTCATTCGGTACACAAAAGTGATTCTACGGCAACACTTACTGGACAGAAGCTAGCTACAGCAGGAGTCATGCAGCAGGATCAAGTAAATTCTCTTTTGAGCATTTGTGAAGGCAGCCAAGGCTCACAAGCTGGCTCTGCAAGCACGAGCAGCTCCACAAATGTTGAAAACGCCAAGAAGCGCAAGATCTCTGACAACTTGAAAGAATCGGAGGAATCCAATTCTGCCAGCAAGTTAGATGTCAGTGGTAGCAGCACTATCACTTTGCCATCTGCAGTTGTTCCATTGAAGCCTTTATTGCTTGGTATTTGGCATGAAATGGAGACCTTGGCTCTCAGATTTTTGGGAAACAATAAGTATTTTTTTGCCAAAGACCAACTTTTTGATGCACTGAACAAGTTTTCAGCTGGTGTTGTAGAGTTGGATTGGGTTCTTCATTGCTTTTTGTACATGGAAAAGCAAGTCCAAGGCTTGGAAGTGAATGGAGCTTACGGCATGGCCAAGTCTAGCATTTTGCGAGCTTTAGAGCTATCTGAAAACAAAAAGTAGCAGATATTCATGTTGAAATTATGGTTTTGGAATGTGTTCACTAATAATATATGTTTTGAGCTTGGATTTTCTTGTGCACAAAGCACTCTTGCATGAATTTAGTTTTAAAGTGTGTAAAACCAATTTCATTTGAACTGAAATCGTTTTGGATCAATTTGGTATGAACTACTTTGGTTTGAACTAATTTACAGGTAATGCAGTTTCCATTTTGTTTTACACTCTGGATCTGGACCCTAGTGTATTTTCGAATGAACGTTTCCAATGATTCGTCGTGGTTCGTGCATAAAAACCCGGCAATCAGAAGCCTACGACTGCTGATTGCCCTCGGTCGCTCGAATGCTACTTTTCCGCACAATGGCTACTTTAGCTAGATGGACAACAAGTCCTAGATGGTCTTGGTTTGTGGTTTGGACCCGGCAAATCCGGGTTCCAAAGCAGAAAGCACGTCAGCTATGACGACTCAACCCGGGTGGGTGGGTGGGACAAAAAGCTTTTGGAAGACTAGTAACTAGGCGAACAAAAGACAAGAATGAGAGGCCGTCATGGTCTATGCGCGACGACCCCCCTAACTGACTGCCAACTACTCCGCATGCGTTCTCAGAACGGTCAGCTAACGCATAGAAGCCTAGACTGCTGATTGCCCTGTGCGAATGCTACTTTTCCGCACAATGGCTACTTTAGCTAGATGGACAACAAGTCCTAGATGTTCTTGGTTTGTGGTTTGGGCCCGGAAAATCCGGGTTCCAAAGCAGAAAGCACGTCAGCTATGACGACTCAACCCGGGTGGGTGGGTGGGACAAAAAGCTTTTGGAAGACTAGTAACTAGGCGAACAAAAGACAAGAATGAGAGGCCGTCATGGTCGATGTCGGCCGACGGACCTCCGAGCCCCAACCCTAACTGACTGCCAACTACTCTGGCGATGCCTCCGCCTGATGGGCCGCGGCATGTTCTCAGAACGGTCTCCTCTTGCGCATCCGTTCTAAGCCGGACAATCAGAAGCCTACGACTGCTGATTGCCCTCGGTCGCTCGAATGCTACTTTTCCGCACAATGGCTACTTTAGCTAGATGGACAACAAGTCCTAGATGGTCTTGGTTTGTGGTTTGGGCCCGGAAAATCCGGGTTCCAAAGCAGAAAGCACGTCAGCTATGACGACTCAACCCACACGAACCAGCTAGCTGAAGGAGGAACAGCCACACAGAAAAGGCGTGTGGCGAGAACCGCGGAAAAGAAACAAAGAGCAAGAAAAAGGAACGACGGAAGAGGACTCTCCAGTGTGTCGTTCGGGAAGGCATGTTGTGTATGGTGTACAAATGCGTGAGGAGCGCATGGGCGAGGACCGAGGTCTTTTGCCTGGATGCAAAACGCGGGTGTACGCACAAATGGTAGCCTGTAACAGATGAATTAGGTTTTAATTGCGCCAGCAATTGTATTCTTTGTCAATTCGTTGATTTTGATGCTGCATTCACGTAGATAATGTTTTACGGAAGGTGGAGACCAACGTAGCCGATAGGCAATCTCGTCCTCCGACATGTTTGCATTAGCCAGGGCCACTGCTGCGGTGACACGATTGGAATGGGCCACAATGCGTGTTATATTCTGGCGCAGGAAATGGGCCGGGTCAGGATATGCACCCTCAACGGCCTTTCGCATGATTTTAATAATGTCGCCGCTTGTTAGGTATGTGTAGTCTCCTCGCGCGGAGGTGCAGTAGACACCAAGTGGCTCGCGTTCCTTTTTGCAATGGAGGATACGTGCTCGTTGGATAATGGAAATCGCGGCCTTGATTGGGCACAGGAACGGGTGACCTGAGCGCCGGAATTTCCGAATACTGAAATTCGTTTGGCTTTTGTCAAAACGAAAACGGATGTGAAGTTCATCGGCAGTTTGGCCTTTTGCAGCCAGGTCGCTGTGGGATAGTTCGTGACTGTCGGATGTGTAAAATGTAAAGTCCAGATCAGTAAAAGCCAGCGGCTGGTTGGCCCACTCGGCAGCATGGTGCGAAGCAGGGACGCGGCTGAATTGGCCTCGACGGGCTGTTGTTTGAGCATATTCGTTGGCGCGTGAGCCTGTGAACGCGCCGAGGCGAGTCCAGTCAAATACTGTAGCTGTGAGATCCAGGATTGCCCGCTTGTCTCGAGAAGCGGAGGTGCGAACAGTGTTGTAGAGGTATTGGAACATGTGAAACGTGTATGGTTCACGTTTTTCCTTTGGTTGCTGCCATTTACGGCGGTTGTCGAGAATTTCAGAGAGGAGCGGGTGGATTCCTGTTGATTTTGCAGGATCCACAATGGAGAAGCGCTTATTGATGAGCAGTTGAATTGCGGCGTGGGCTGCGTTCATGTATCCCGAAACAGTTTTGACCATAGGAGTTCGCATGGCCGTTGATTTTGACGAGAGCCTGAGTGATTTTCGATCAGCCTCGAGAGTCCTGCCAGAAGCGACTCGTTCCATGTATGCTGCAATTAACGGGATCGCTTGCCCCGGTGTGAGCGTTTTGAAAGACTTGTCTGTGAAGTTGAGCTCAAGGCACCATTTGACAAAATGCTTGGCGCGACTATCAAACGCTTTATCATGTTGGGAGCGAATGTCGCCTCTGTTGCGGTTCCGTCGATCACTGAGGAGATTGTTGACAACAGACTGCGCGGCACTAGGTAAATTTTGCATGCTTGGAGCTTCGGCGGCGCCTGCGTCATAACGGATTCCCACGAGTTCGTCGAATGTGTGAAGCGAGAAAGGAGATCCGCGCCAATGTTTTCCTTCCCTGGAATGTGATTTCCCTGGATACGAAAGGTAAGAGAATTGTAAGTGCAAATAGCGCAGAGAAAACGTGCAAGCCGACGCAGTTCTGGGCAAGTTGTACGGGCGGCGTGAGTCATCCATGACAAAGCCGAGGTATTGTCTGTGAGAACATTTAGGACATGTTCTTGAGTCGCAAGGGCAGGGTCATGTACCAAGGTGCCAATAGTCAATGTAATGTTGATTATGATGCCCACAAATTCCAGTATGTTGATATGCCACACATTAGTGTTCAGGTGTTGTCGACGTTTGCTTGGGTCACGCATCTGAAAACCGCAACTTAGTAAGTCGGTTGCATACAGGCGCCATTTAAATTTTAATTCCGTGTTCCAAGCACCAATACCTTTCATGCTGGCGTCACTGTGAGAATGATTTGTTGGCGTGCGGTCAATGAGCAGCCCCATATGTCGTCGCCAGACGTGTGACCATTGCTTGTTGTTTAGTGTGGAGCGAAGGAAACGGAGGTCGGCAAGGGTGTCCTGTGTTAGATGCAGGCGACCCTGTTTCCACCAGCGCTTAGTCTGATGGCGGCCTTGTGACATACGTGTTGCGTCTGTGAGATTTTGTTGGAGTCGAATAGACATGTAAGCTCCAAACTGCGCGACGTAACAGCCGTGACGGAGCAAACCCAATGGTTCAGCAAGGAGATTGGGAGCAATGAACATATATTGCGGTGGCTGTGTGCTGACGGCCGCTGAGAGTTGGTCGATCATGACTGCCAATTTTTCTTGTTTATCAGTGGGCCATGCCAGTTGCAGCTTGCGTGTATCCCAATCGAAACCAATGTAACGCAAGTGGAATGTGACGGAGACTTTCCATTTGCGTGGGTTTATACAAGGCGTCCGGAACTCAGGGTTCGGCTGGCCGAAGACAAGCTGAGCGGCCACTACGCTGTTGCGAATTGCTGCAAGGATAGTGGCGGCTGTGCCTGGAACTGCTTGATCATCCACAAAACTGGCTGGCGCAAAGCGTCTGTCTGGGCCCAAGAGATCTGTCATTCCTGTGTTATATTTGTCGCGAACAGCGGGAGTGAAGGTTTGGCAGATGTCGGCGGTGGGGGCAGCCGACAAGACAATGGAATCGGATAGTTCTGTGCGCGTATCGCCAACGTCGAGAACAGAAGCTATTAACCCGCGAAGTTCTGCGAGTATCATGTAAAAGGACGGCGCGTTGCGAGCACCAAAGATCATGCCCACTGGAATGACCAAATACTGGCAAAGAACTGATGCAAAGGCTGGGCCAATATCCGGATGGTACTTTACCCAACGGAACGCAGCGGAAATGTCGTCGGCTGCAAAATAAATTTCTTCTGTCGGGTGGTCCAAGCGCATGTTGTAAATGGCCTTTAGAAGGCGGCGAAGGACTGTGCCATAGTAGACTGCTGGATTTTCATTATAGCGACCCGGTTCGCCAGCGGGCGGTATCTGCTCATTTACATTTCCACAATCAGTTGGCGACAATGTTGTTGATGGATCACAAACCAGTCGTCCTTCATCACCTAGCCGGCCGGGTTTAGGTGGAATGTATGAGATGAGTGACAAGAAAAGTCCAGGAATGAAGCGCCACAAGAAGCGTGGAAACATAATGTGGTATGAGTGTTTCTCCTCCTTGCGAAATTTTTCCATGACTGTGTCCATGACGCTGTCGAGTCGCCGATTGTTCTCCAAGTTTCGTGCGATGACATCGGCGAATGTGCCGCGATAAACTCCATGTAATGGTGCTCCATGGTGGATGAGATGAAGGACAGCGTCACAATTGACGGGTGGCTCGCTGGATGGAAGTCGGGTGTGGCGGACTTTGGCAATGACATCGCTGAGCAGATTCCAATCGCGACCTTGGTTTGTATATTCGCCTCCAAGCCAGCGGAGAAAATCGCCATAATTGAAATTGAAACGCAGAAGAGCTGCCCCCATATCCATGGCGCGAGAGTCCGACAATGGTGACATGTCGTCGCCTGGGAAGCGACGTGGCTCGCGAAGATAATGCAGTGAATGGTTGGAGGCTCGCCGGCGTAGGTATGCGTACTCCATTAACGTGAAATGCGACTGTAAAATCTCCTTGCGAATTTGCAGAGAGAAATAGTCCCAGCAGAGATGTAGAATGAAGTAGCCGGACTTATCGTGATGGAAAGTACCAATTTTCGGTGTGGCTCGGCCCCATCCATGGAGGCGCCGATGGTACACACGGTCATCCATTGGTAGGAGACCACACGATCCGTACAGAGGATCAAGGAATGTACATCCAGCGATGCGCAGTGCATTTGCATCGTTGAGACAGAGGAATGGCCAAACGCTTGCCATGATTGTGCCAAGAACATGTTCCCATGATTTGCTTGAGAATTGATGAAACGATGTGGGGATGACACCATTAGGCGGTGGAGGCAGTGGACGTCGCCAGCCGATTGGAAGTGTCGGAATTGTGTCGCGTAGCGGTGGATAATTATTTACTGAAGAGTGTGTGACGTCGAACGGCGAGACAAGTGCTGTAGCAACTGTGGTTAACGGGGCAGTATTATATAAGTCGGAGACTGCAGAGCGTGTCGACATCCAGCGCGTCATGATATCTGATTCAATTAATTCTTGCTCGTTCCATTTATCCGCGTCGGCCGTCCGGAGTGGCGCTTGTCAGGCCATGAGATCGAGGAAAGCTTGTGTTTTTCTGAACTTGCCGGCGACGCGGTTATCGTCGATAAATGTGCTCAATTGACGAAGAGTATCCGCCGTGTAACGGGAATTTGGAATGTCAATGTGCGCGCGACGACAACTTTGGTTTGAGCAACCTGCATGATCTCGAAGAATGTATGGAATACAAATGTGGACGCCATCGACCTTTGGAATGATAATGCCTGCCCGACTCCAGTCACTTATCAGATGATTGACATTGTAATCGCCTCCATTTACACCGTTTTCCCAAGCGAGGAGCGCGCGTGCTGCATTACGAACGCGACCATTATACGTACCAGTTTGCGACGTGGAGCGTGACGAGTTGCCGCGTGGTGGGCGTTCAGCCGAATTATGGTCAGGGCGCGAGGCGCTGCGTTCGAATGATCTATCAGCCGTGGCTGTCGAGGCGAAGCGTGTGTTTGTGTCGGGTGCGTGATGGCGAGTTGTAGGGGGCGCTGCGTTTGTGGACGGTTGGAAATGTACACTTGTGAATCGACCATCGCGACGTAGGCTACTTGAAGCTGCATCATTTGTGTGATTACGTCGAGACGAGATGGGGAGAACATCCGGCGGTACTGGTTTGTTGAAAGGTCCTTTGGTTGGTAACGCAACTGCGCGCAGAATGTCGGCCGAGAAGACGTCGTCGGCAGTGGTGCGCCACTTTTCCAGCCGCGTTTGCAGCTGGATGTGGCCTTGGACGCGAATGGTGGGGCGGAGGATTAAAACATCTGATCGTTCTGGTGAATCATGGACGTGAGCCTCAATGCAGTGAGCTGCTGGGTTGTCGGTTTCAGGCCAGTCTGACATTATTTCAATTAACTGGCAAATGTGAAGAATGACGGCCGCTGTTGCCGCCAGGCGCTTTGATCCAAGAGCATCCCAGACCGTACCAAATTCATGGACGTCAAATCGTTTGAATAAATAAAGGGAATTACCCGCCAATGGTGAAGCGAGTGACCACGGCGAGCAGCCAGGGTGGATTTTGTCGAGCCGTTCATACCGATCGGGCATATGGAACATTTCTTGAAAGAACCACATGAGATTCTTCCAAAATTTGAACATGTTAAGACTAGTGAAGCCATTCTCTGGTAAGCGTATGCCAGTTGACTGAATCGTCGAGACAAAATGCCATGGGGTTAGCGCGACAGGGAGAAGGTGCGCTTGGAATTTTAGGCCGGGCTCGAATGCCGCTGATTGAATTGCCTGGATATATTCATTGCGCTCAAACAAGTCAAAACAGTCGATGGCCGGGCAACTGTATAAGGTGTACTTATGAGCATTGATCGCGGATCTGTAGGCGCTGTGAAGCATTGCGGTGACGTTGGCTGGCTTGGCAAGGGTGATGGCAGTCGACTTTTCCTTTTCCGAACTTTTGATTCCGTAGACCTGGCTTGCGAATTTTGAGCTAATGTAACCTGGCACCAGGCGATGATTTGGTGGATAGACAATGTCTGGAGACGGGCCAATGTCGAAAGCTAGGCCGCAATGGTGAGCTCCTAGGAAAGCGAGGCGAGCATGATGAATCGTCATGATACCGTTTACATAATTGTCTCTTGCGAAGATGTATGGGTGTGGCTGGAATTTTTTAGCTGATGGGAGAAGGAACATTGGATATTTCTTGCAACTGGAATTGAAAATGTCGACCAAGCGGCTTTCGGGTTGCTCGCATGGGAGCATGTACTCAGAGGGAGATGTAACTGCTGCGACTGCTGTACCAAAATCTGGAAGCTGATAAATTTTTCGTGAGGTGCGTGGAACTTGGTAACATTCAATAGTTGTTCCAATTGAGATGTCGTCGCGACGGGAGCGTGAGGAGACGGTATCGGTCTCGTGATCGGACGAATGGCGCCGTTTCTTGGGAGGTTCTTCGAATGGATCTTGGCGGACATGCGCAGGAGAAGAAACTGTTTTGAACTGGTCGCCGAACAGGTTGTTAAGAATTGCACTCGCGTCCACTGGAGCGGTTGCTTTGTCTTTCGACTGCGGACTTTTGGAACCCGCATGTTCATCCTTGGAGAAAATATGTAGAGAGTCCGGAACATTGTCGCGCTGGCCTGGCAACTGGAGGACTTTAAACGCTTCAAGAAATGATGGCATGCCGCTCTTGAGGAACGGAATGTGAAATTTGCTGCGCCATCCTGCGGTCTTTGGGTCGCACAACGCGAAAATGACGGGGCAATCCAGGGAATGATGGCGGTGATAATCGGATAAAAGCGGAGTGCCGTTTACCGCCTGGAGTGAGAGTGACAGAAAGTGCTGCAGCTTCTCCGTCCATGCCTTCTTATCCGAACCAAAAGAATTGGAAACATGATCCATGACTGTCTTGGCGCGAATGGTGATCTCCGAATAAAGAAAAGTACGTTCGGCCGAGTCGTCGTCTTGCGCCGCGAGCTCGAGAAAAGTTTCTTTTACATCAAACAGGAAAAAGGACTCGATGGCCATCTTAAGTGGCTCCATGTTGCAGGCGCGGAGCCACACTGGTAAAGTTGGAATTGAGTCGAGCCAGTCGTACGTGTCGACGTTTGTAACTTGTAAATCAAATCGTTGCACCTTTCGCTTGTAGCTGTCCTTGGATGGCCAATCCAAGCTTGCAGTTGCTACAATACGAGAGACGAATAAATCGCTTTCTTAACTCTTCAAGCTTAGTAAGTCTGCTTGTTTCTACTCTATATCGCACTAGTTTCAGCAATATACTCGTTGAATCGCTTCGAAGCCGTCGCTGCCACGCATCACGCGATCGTGAGGCTGTGGTGAGCCGCGAGTGCCGCTGTGTCACCCTATCGGACATTCGGTGTGACTTGCCCGATTTTCGCTGTTTTTCGTTCGCATCCTGCAACTCCCCTCAAGTCATACCTAATAGTTCGATTCCTTGAAGAGCAGGTTCTTTAAGTGCTTGCTTGCCGTAGCCCGCGGAAGAAACTTGGTAAGTACATCCGCCGGGTTTGTCGTTCCCATGATGTGGTTGAAATTAATAATTCCCGCCGCAATCGCTTCGCGTACACGGTGAAATGCCAGTGCATTGTGTCGCTTCGTCAGACTAGAGTGCGGTAGGTTGCTGCTTTGCGTTACCGACTTGTTGTCTCCAAACATCCATGAAGGTCCGTCGAGCGGAACTCCCAACATGCGTAGCGTGAAGCGAAGATCCATGATCTGCTCCGTGCTCACTCTCGCTGCTACAAACTCCGAGCCGTACGTCGCCGTCTCGACCGTCGCTTGGCGTTTCGAAAACCAATCGACGACTGTTCCATTCAACATGTGTAGCATGCCCATCGCTGCCCGTCCCGTCGTGTAATCGTGGTACAGGTTTGCATCTTCGAACGTTGACATTCGCACCGCCTTGCCGCGCGGCGTGGGCATGTTCCACGGAAGCTCTTCGCAGATCTTGCCGTACACACTGTAATCCCAATCCATCTTGTCAACTGTCGCGTATCGCTCGTCCGTTGGAATCGAAACGTTGAATCGAATCGCTCCATCCGGGTATCGTCGTAAGTATCCGCAAATATGCTTCAACCGTTCCAAGTGCCCCGCTCGTGGCGCAGCTCGGAATCTCCCCATAGTCATGACAGCACAGTGAATGTCGAATCGACATAAACTTACTGCCCATTGCAACGCACCAATGATCGATTGATACTTCGCAATTCCGTCGTCGTCAAGTTCTTTCGTTTCGTCGAGTTCCGGATGATCGCCGTCGCGTAGTGGACTTGTCTGCGGTCGCGGTTCCTCGCCGAACATTTCTTTGTAGTTCGCTAATAGTCTTGTGACGTACTTCTTCGCTCCGAAGCAGAGTACGCCGTCGTCGTCCCGCCAAACGTCTGCGCCCAAATGATATGCCAATGGACCGACGCCCTTCAACTTGTAGTTGTAGTTCTCAATTAAAAGATCCGTTAGTTCTTTCGGATTCTTCATCGCTATCGCTAAATCGTCGACATACACACAAACGTATTCGTAGTGCGTGCCCTTATCGCGCATCCACACGTCGGGTTCTGCGATACACGGCGTGAAGCCAATGTCGCGGAGCGTGTCTGCAAAGTGTTCGTGCCAGCGTGCGCCTGACGTGCGAAGACCGTATAGTGCCTTCACGATCGTGAGCGTGTGACCCTCGAGCTCCCCGAACTCCGGACCTGCCACGATATAAACCTTCTCTTTCGTTTTCGCTTCCAAGTATGCGTTGCCGACGTCAGCTGCCCACAGTTCCAGACCGTTGAGTTCCGCTAACATCGCTACCATTCGTAGACTTCGCAATGACACAACGCCCGAGTAAACTGAATCCTTCGGCGGCTCTGTCATATGTCCTCCTGCGACGAGTCGTGCTTTCCGTCGCAAATCGTGCTTGACATCGAATATCATGTGCACGTTTATTCGTTTCCATGGCGCCGGCATAACCTTACCGACTCCTTGATCTGCGAACGTGTCGTAATCATTTATCTGATTTAATTCCGTTCGAATCGCATCCGTCCACAGCGTGTTGCCGTTGATCTCGTCGAGAGCTTTCGCATCTTTATAATTGCGCGGCAACCTTACGCCGAATTTGTAGCGTACGCCGTTTGCTTTCGATTTTCGTTTCGCCGCTGTTACCATCTGTCGAAACTTCTTTCGCTTCCGAGTGTAATGCTCCAGCTGCTTCCATCCTGGCTTGTCGAGTAAGCCGTGCTTGAGTCCATACTCTGCGATTGTTATCGGATCGTCCTTCTTCATGATCGCGAGAGGCTCCCACGTCGTCGTTCCGTCAGTCCATTCGACGAGAACGTTACTTGAACTTCCTTTGTATGTCGGATCGTTCGGTTTCAAATTAAGCTCGTGTCCGATTACCTTCGTGAATACCCACTGAGTCGCCGGATCGTTTCGTATATCTTCGTCCATCTGTCGTTCGATTAAATCCGACAGTTCGTTGTAACTTATTAAGTCTTTCGCTGGCTCCTCTCCCATCTGGATCAGGAAACCTTTCGTCGTTTCGAGTAGCTCGTTATCGCGTACTTCGATATATTCGCATACAGTCGCTCGCATTTTCTGACCATTTTCGTGTTCCCTTACGAACGTGCGTCCGATGAGTTCGCTTGGAGAGAACAGAGGGCATTTATTCCCTGATTCTTGCTCAGCCCTTCTGAAGAACTTCGCTGGTACGTTGGCGTGGTTCGCCATCGGAATTGTTTCGTCGTCGTTTCCTTCGTAGTTGTCGTGACTACTTTCTGTCGCATGCGTGCTATGGTAGCGTCCTGTCGCGAGATCTGGAGTTTCAAAATTTCGCTCGCTTGCGCGTGTAGCTTCTTCAGAAATCTCCCCTCCAGACTCAGGGAAGGAAGGCAACTCTCGTGGTAACAAGTAGCTGCGCGAGACCACGTTGGAGCGCGGAATCGCCTGAAGCGTGTCGTCCGTCAGAACGAGAAAAGTCATGTGCGGACCGCTATTCTCTGCGATGCCCATGAATCGGCCGTTGCCAGATCGTACCGCCGAGGGAAACTCCCCTGCGCCTCAAACGTGACCGGTTCCCACCACTTGAAATGTAACAAAGGCGAAATATCCGGCAAATTTCCGAACGCAACTTCCGTTGGAGTGCGCCATCCCAGCGATTTCGTCGCGAGGACGTTCAGAATCATGATTACGAATTTAATCAGCAAAACCCAGCAATGCCCTGGCGAACCCGAATCTCGTTGGAGGTTCTCCATCATTGGCTTAATGTGCGACGTGTGACGTTCGCATGGATTTTGTTCTGGGTGACCCGGTTCTGTGGTCACTTGAGGAATATTGTACATCCGACAGAGATCCCTCACAGCCTTGCCAGTCTCCGACTTGGCATTGTCGCTGAGCAGTCCGTTAGGAGCGCCCACTTCGCGGATAAAATCCTCTAACGCGTTTGACATTTCGCTCTCCGACTTCATCGGGTAGCCGCGCGTGTAAAAACTTTCTCGTCCAACAAGAGCTGCATCTTAGTAGCTCCCCCATGCCCGGGAATTCCATCATCCAAAGCTGGCGTGTCAGAGTGTATCGTGTCCGTGGCGTGTTCGCGCAACCGCTGAGCGTTCGCGGCCGGAAATCGTGATTCGTGAGGTGTCGAAATGGTAATCGCGGGTGTGCGCTGAGATGATACCATGCTTCCGTGTGGCGTAAAGTCTGTTGAACTCGCTCAGTCGGGACCCATCCGAGTGCGGCCGAAGAGCATTATAGTTCGGTTCCTTGCTTCGTGCTTCCGCAAATTAACGCGTGAAAACTGGCGTGTCGCGCGCACCGATTGATCAGTACGTCAGTTCGTCGCCAGTGCGTGTCGGCGTGTGACGATTGCGGTGCGTGATACCGTCATCGTCGATCGTTCGTCGAAAGATCCATAATCGTGATCTCGTTCGTCGAAATCGTCGTTGCGCGTGCTTTCGACATCGTAAACTCGGTCCCGGCGTCCGGCGTCTGGAGTCGGTCTTATCCAAATCATCGCGCGTGGGTTTCGTCCGTCCAAGTACCCAGGCCATCGCGAATCGCCAATGGCAAGCGCAGCCTCATGTTTGTCGTGTTCGTTGCGTTCCGCCAAACATGGTCGGAATTCGTCGACGCGATGTCCCATTGCGCGCAATTGATTCGGGCAATGAATCGTCGGTCCGTCTCGCTTTAAAAGCATACTGGTGACACAAAAAGCAGAATGGTTTCGCCACTAAGGAGTCTTAGCCAGTCCGGCTGCAGTGCCAATCTTGAGAGCTGGGACAATATGATCGTCAATACCAGTCACATCCACCTCGGCGTTCGTTTCCGGAAACGACGGCTGTCTCCTCGCATAAGCCTCCGTTGGCGCCGCTGTCGGCGGTCGCCTTCGTTGTCGCTCGTAGTGTGCGCGATTGGCGCGCATACGACGATGCATGTTGAAGCTGGATGTCCTCGTCCGGTGTTCTCGGTCGTCTGATCCTGTCACTTGCTGAGTTGTAGTACTCGCTTTGTTCGCTTGCAGAACCCGATGTGCAGCCGTTTGGACTGACATTCACTATTGCCTGGCTGAATATTGTCGTGCCGGGAGCGCGCGTGATCGTTCGCTACAGATTCCGTCGCGTGACGCTCTTGATGCGCCCGCGTTGACTTGCGTCTGCGTCGTGCCGTGCCTCGTTGGTTCGCGGTCGCCATCCGTTTTCGGTGTCTTGGCGCCGTCGCCGCTTGTCCCTTCAACTGCTTTCGCTGTCGAACTTCATCTCCAACCAGACTTCATCCTTCACGCTCGCGTGGGTTTCTTCATGATCGCTGCCGTGTTCCGCCCGATAAGCCGCTTGGGTCGCGCCGCCATTGCCGCCGCCCGCCTCCTTTTCCACTACTGCGCTTGATTGATTGTGCGCTTAGTCTTCGTCTCGTGGGTGCTTCTTGTCTCTTGTGCGGCACTCTTCTAAGTCGCGTACAACTCGCGAAATTGTCTTCCAGTCGTGTTGCCCCATGTGTTTCTTGATGGCAGTCATTCCGTCAAAACCTGCTAGCGGCGCTGAATCCGTGTGCTCGGAGAAGCGTCGCGGCATGTCGTATCGTTGTAAACCTGTCAGAGCTTCTCGTCCATTTCGAGCAGCCAGATGACTTTCTTGTAGACAGTGCGAGAAATTCGATCGTCGGCCTTGACCACTTCTCGGTCCCGCATTCCCCTGCAGTTCGTTCGCGCGTTCCTTCTCGTGTGAGCAGTGGCGCCTTCTTCGTTCCGTTCGCTCGTTGGTAGACTTCGCGTCCGTCCATCGTCTTCTTGAACTGCTGTCTGCGGGTGATGCAGACGGAGTTCGCAGTGCGTGGGGAAGATTCTGTATACAAACACATTCTTCTTTGCATCGCCTTCTGTTCCTTCGGTCCCTTTTCCTTCGGGTCTTGTCGTCAAAGACTTCGTGGAAGTCGTGCAATGTGCTTTCCTCCGGAATCACTGTTTCCACGGGGAATCCAGCTTTTTCTTTTCCTTCGCGAGAACTGACGTAATTGGTCTGGTCTTCTCGTCGTCTTCGTCGTCACCGGGTCCGAGTGCGGATGTCGGTGACTGCTTCCGTCACGTTCCGCTTCGGTGGCCCTCGTCGGCTTCGCTCTCGCTCGTTACGTGGGTCTTGGATTCGTCTTCTTGGATTCCGTTTCGCTTTCCTTCGCTGGAGGTTTGGCTCCTTCCGCCCTTTCGCTGTTGCGCGCTTGGCTCGTTCCTTCGCTCGTGCTGTGACGAGCGTCGCCAGCGTTTCGGTGGTCGGTTGCGACCATGTCTTGATGTCGACTCTTGCGCCCAAATACCATTCGATCGCGTTCGTGATCGTGCGTTATTTCATCTTCGTTCGCGAGTGTTCGCTCGTTTCTCGCTTGACATTATGCGCCATCGTCGTCGTCGTCGTTTCGTGTCTCCCCCCCCCCTTGGCGTTCCGCCGTCGCGAATGGTGCTCCATCTCGATCAATTCGTGGCGATTCTACTCGAGTTCGTCGAATAACTCCTTGAACTGGGGATCTTGAGCGGTGGGTTCATTGTTGCCGAGAGAATGGAAGGTTTGGTTTTTTTGATGGCGCAAGTGACTGCGATTCCTTTGTTGCTGCTACGATGCATGGCCGTGTACAGGTGCCTCTAGTGGGTGCGCGTGTGTTTGACTCTTGTCATTCTTGTCAGTCAGGTGCGGCAAGCGCTGCGTTTGGCGGCTGCTTGGGCAAATAATGATGCGTTTGTTGTCGACTCACTCTGCAAGTTGTCATCGTGTCATTGTTTGTCGCTTGAGTTTGGCATGTATGCATGCTTGTGCGGAACAGTTTCAGCAAGCTATGAAAAATTTGTAACAGTAGAACTTTTTCCTGCTAGTGTACAAAGTAGCGCTTGGAATTGGAAACTTGCTCGAGGCATGACTCTGGAATGAATGTGTTAAGGTTCCGGAGCAACCTACTAAAGAAGAAGCGCCGCCAGACGGTGTAGGTGCAAAGGATCCTCATGGTCGAGGAGACAAGGATGGGTGGGTGCCAGTCAGTCGGAAGAATGTCCGAGGCAGACACACAAAGAAGGCCAAAAGGAGTCGTAAGGGATAGAGCAGTTTCAACTGCACTAAGAGGGAAGGAATGGATTCAATCAATACGATTGATTGATGCGTTTCAAGTGGAGAGCTTTGGTCGCTCATCACAAGTTGTTGGTGTGTTGATCGTTAGAAAGACGATTGGAAACAGAGGTAGCGGATAACAGATTGTTAGCTTCCTTTACAACAAATTTGCAGTCTATAGCTTTAGGAGAATCACAAGTACTTAACACAAGATTAATCTTGAGTGTTTCAGCCATGGCGAACGATTCTTCTGAAGATCATAAGGAGAGCGGTAGCTCGGGACGTATCAAGAAGACACCACTCAAGAAGGGAGCAAGCCGCGACGAGTTCATGAAGTGGCGCATTGCCTTTGAGCCTGAAGCGCGTCGCATTGGATGCTTGATGTTCTGCGTGCAGGATACGCGTACTGTCGAGCCCTTTATCACTGAGCAAGAGTATGTTTTGAACAAGATTCATACTGGGCAAACGATGGCGGCAGATGGAGTCACAGCAATCAACACGTTCGTGCCGCCGACGGCGCAGCAGAAGACCTTCTACCACAAGAACGCCGAGGCGATGGCGGGCTTGATGCTCTGTGTGCAAGACGATGCCATTAAGATGCGTCTGTCGAAGAAGGAGACGGCGTATGAGATGTATCAGATGCTCATCAAGGAGTTCGAGACTGCTTACGCGCTCAAAGACTTAACGACTTTTAAGAAGCAGTTGCAGGATCTGTCGCCAAAGCATTGCGACAAAGCAGAGAGCTATTTCTCGGAAGCCGACTTGATCAATGAGCATTTAGGATTGATTGGAGACAAGTATAAAGTCTCTGACGAGGAAATGAACATTCAGTTGTTCCAAGCAATCCCCGATACGTTCGAAACGTGGCGCACTTGGAAGGATATTCACCAAGACAAAGCACCCGAGATGACGGCAAAGGACTTTCGCGATGCTATGCAGCGTCAATGGGAGCTTAAAGGTCATCCGTGCGGAAAGGTAAAGGGCAAGTTCAGCGACAAGGAAAAGGATCACGCGTTCAATGTTGGCGACAAGCAATTGGAGAAGAAGGCTTGGGGCAAGAAAGGAAACGGAAAAGGGAATGGCCAGCGCCAAAGTAACTCGCCGGGAGACAAAGCTGCTTGTGAGAAAGCTCGCAAGGAGAAGCTCAAGACAATTGAATGCTTCAATTGCAAGCAGATGGGCCATTATGCGAGCGACTGTCCGCATCCGAAGATGGACAGCGGCAACAACAAGGGTAATGGCAAGAGCGAGAAGACTGTCAGCTTCGCCAAGCACAAGAGCAAGAGTGCTATAAAGGATCATGCTTTTGTGATTTGCGAGGATTGCAGTGATGATGAATCGACAGTCTTTTACTCGGCAAACGAGCGCAGCGTCGGCTCAGGATCGGCGAGCGTGACTTCATCAACAAGCTCGTCAACCCAAGGAAAGAAGCTCTGGTGGGCAGACTATCAATGGGATCTTGATCAGGCTGCAGCAAAGGCAGAGGAAGATGGAATTGAGTTCGACGAGGATGAGTTTGACGCGCAGTGGACCGGCAAACATTTCGTACCTGAAGAGTCGAAGGAGACTTCGTTCGACGAGCGGAGCGACTATGACTGGAGTCAAGGCAGCCTCAACGTTCCAGACGACGAGGAAGACTCGAGCATTGAGAGTCGCGCCGGGTTTGAGATGGCGGCAGCTGTTGTTGTCGAAGAAGAGGAAGACTTGGTGTCAGTCGGCAATCTATTCGAGTCGGATGGAACGGAATGGGAAGCGGACGTACCATTGACGGAGCACGGTGAGCGCATCAAGCGTCAAGATCCAAAGGCGCAAGATGCTTACTGGAGTCAATGGATCGACTTGGAAAGCTTTGAAAGTTATGCGCGAGCGAATCAGGAAGCAGTAGCAAAGGCTGGATTCGCTGCCGACATTGAGCTTCAAGTCACCAACCGAGTCGACGCGCTGGACGCTAGTTGGGAGCGTAAAGGCAAGTGCATGGGATGCGACGAGCGTCTCAGTTATTGTAACTTGTAAATCAAATCGTTGCACCTTTCGCTTGTAGCTGTCCTTGGATGGCCAATCCAAGCTTGCAGTTGCTACAATACGAGAGACGAATAAATCGCTTTCTTAACTCTTCAAGCTTAGTAAGTCTGCTTGTTTCTACTCTATATCGCACTAGTTTTTGCAATATACTTGTTGAATCGCTTCGAAGCCGTCGCTGCCACGCATCACGCGATCGTGAGGCTGTGGTGAGCCGCGAGTGCCGCTGTGTCACCCTATCGGACATTCGGTGTGACTTGCCCGATTTTCGCTGTTTTTGTTCGCATCCTGCAACTCCCCTCAAGTCATACCTAATAGTTAGATTCCTTGAAGAGCAGGTTCTTTAAGTGCTTGCTTGCCGTAGCCCGTGGAAGAAACTTGGTAAGTACATCCGCCGGGTTTGTCGTTCCCATGATGTGGTTGAAATTAATAATTCCCGCCGCAATCGCTTCGCGTACACGGTGAAATGCCAGTGCATTGTGTCGCTTCGTCAGACTAGAGTGCGGTAGGTTGCTGCTTTGCGTTACCGACTTGTTGTCTCCAAACATCCATGAAGGTCCGTCGAGCGGAACTCCCAACATGCGTAGCGTGAAGCGAAGATCCATGATCTGCTCCGTGCTCACTCTCGCTGCTACAAACTCGCGTCGCTGTCTCGACCGTCGCCATGCTTCGAAACCAATCAACGATTGTTCCATTCAACATGTGTAGCATGCCCATCGCGCCCGGTCCCGTCCGTGTAATCGTGGTACAGGTTCGCATCTTCGAACGTTGACATTCGCGACCGCCTTGCCGCGGCGTGGGCATGTTCCACGGAAGCTCTTCGCAGATCTTGCCGTACACACTGTAATCCCAATCCATCTTGTCAACTGTCGCGTATCGCTCGTCCGTTGGAATCGAAACGTTGAATCGAATCGCTCCATCCGGGTATCGTCGTAAGTATCCGCAAATATGCTTCAACCGTTCCAAGTGCCCCGCTCGTGGCGCAGCTCGGAATCTCCCCATAGTCATGACAGCACAGTGAATGTCGAATCGACATAAACTTACTGCCCATTGCAACGCGCACCAATTATCGATTGATACTTCGCAAATCCGTCGCCGTCAAGTTCTTTCGTTTCGTCGAGTTCCGGATGATCGCCGTCGCGTAGTGGACTTGTCTGCGGCCGCGGTTCCTCGCGAACATTTCTTTGTAGTTCGCTAGTAGTCTTGTGACGTACTTCTTCGCTCCGAAGCAGAGTACGCCGTCGTCGTCTCGCCAAACGTCTGCGCCCAAATGATATGCCAATGGACCGACGCCCTTCAACTTGTAGTTGTAGTTCTCAATTAAAAGATCCGTTAGTTCCTTCGGATTCTTCATCGCTATCGCTTCATCGTCGACATACACACAAACGTATTCGTAGTGCGTGCCTTTATCGCGCATCCACACGTCCGGTTCTGCGATACCGGCATGAAGCCAATGTCGCGGAGCGTGTCTGCAAAGTGCTCGTGCCAGCGTGCGCCCTGACGTGCGAAGACCGTATAATGCCTTCACGATCGTGAGCGTGCGACCCTCGAGGGACTCCGGACCTGCCACGATATAAACCTTCTCTTTCGTTTTCGCTTCCAAGTATGCGTTGCCGACGTCAGCTGCCCACAGTTCCAGACCGTTGAGTTCCGCTAACATCGCTACCATTCGTAGACTTCGCAATGACACAACGCCCAAGTAAACTGAATCCTTCGGCGGCTCTGTCATATGTCCTCCTGCAACGAGTCGTGTGCTTTCCGTCGCAAATCGTGCTTGACACCGAATATCATGTGCACGTTTATTCGTTTCCACGGCGCCGGCATAACCTTACCGACTCCTTGATCTGCGAACGTGTGGTAATCATTTATCTGATTTAATTCCGTTCGAATCGCATCCGTCCACAGCGGTGTTGCCGTTGATCTCGTCGAGAGCTTTCGCATCTTTATAATTGCGCGGCAACCTTACGCCGAATTTGTAGCGTACGCCCGTTTGCTTTCGATTTTCGTTTCGCCGCGTTACCATCTGTCGAAACTTCTTTCGCTTTCCGAGTGTAATGCTCCAGCTGCTTCCATCCTGGCTTGTCGAGTAAGCCGTGCCTGAGTCCATACTCTGCAATCGTTATCGGATCGTCCTTCTTCATGATCGCGAGAGGCTCCACGTCGTCGTTCCGTCAGTCCATTCGACGAGAACGTTACTTGAACTTCCTTTGTATGTCGGATCGTTCGGTTTCAAATTAAGCTCGTGGTCCGATTACCTTCGTGAATACCCACTGAGTCGCCGGATCGTTTCGTATATCTTCGTCCATCTGTCGTTCGATTAAACCGACAGTTCGTTGTAACTTATTAAGTCTTTCGCTGGCTCCTCTCCCATTTGGATTAGGAAACCTTTCGTCGTTTCGAGTAGCTCGTTATCGCGTACTTCGATATATTCGCGTACAGTCGCTCGCATTTTCTGACCGTTTCGTGTTCCCTACGAACGTGCGTCCGATGAGTTCGCTTGGAGAGAACAGAGGGCATTTATTCCCTGATTCTTGCTCAGCCCTTCTGAAGAACTTCGGCTGGTACGTTGGCGTGGTTCGCCATCGGAATTGTTTCGTCGTCGTTTCCTTCGTAGTTGTCGTGACTACTTTCTGTCACATGCGTGCTCTGGTAGCGTCCCGTCGCGAGATCTGGGGCTGCTTTCGCATAGCGCGTGCTTTTCAGAAATCTCCCTCCAGACTCAGGGAAGGAAGGCAACTCTCGTGGTAACAAGTAGCTGCGTGAGACCGGTGGAGCGCGCGTGAATCGCTGGAAGCGTGTCGTCCGTCAGAACGAGAAAAGTCATGTGCGGACCGCTATTCTCTGCGATGCCCACGAATCGGCCGTTGCCAGATCGTACCGCCGAGGGAAAGCTCCCCTGCGCCTCAAACGTGACCGGTTCCCACCACTTGAAATGTAACAAAGGCGAAATATCCGGCAGATTTCCGAACGCAACTTCCGTTGGCGTGCGCCATCCCAGCGATTTCGTCGCGAGGACGTTCAGTATCATGATTACGAATTTAATCAGCAAAACCCAGCAATGGCCTGGCGAACCCGAATCTCGTTGGAGGTTCTCCATCATTGGCTTAATGTGCGACGTGTGACGTTCGCATGGATTTTTTCTGATGACGGTTCGTGTGGTCACTTGAGGAATATTGTACATCCGACAGAGATCCTCACAGCCTTGCCAGTCTCCGACTTGGCATTGTCGCTGAGCAGTCCGTTAGGAGCGCCCACTTCGCGGATAAAATCCTCTAACGCGTTTGACATTTCGCTCTCCGACTTCATCGGGTAGCCGCGCGTGTAAAAACTTTCTCGTCCAACAAAGAGCTGCATCTTAGTAGCTCCCCCATGCCCTAGAATTCAATCATCCAAAGCTGGCGTGTCAGAGTGTATCGTGTCCGTGGCAATAGTTCGGCGAACCCTGAGCGTTCGCGCGAACGTGATTTCGTCACGTCCAAGTACACCAGGCCATCGCGAATTGCCAATGGCAAAACGTAGCCTCCAATGTTCGTCGTAATTCGTTGCGTTCCGCCAAACATGGTCGGAATATCGTCGACGCGATGTCCCATTGCGCGCAATTGATTCGGGCAATGAATCGTCGGTCCGTCTCGCTTTAAAGCATACTGGTGACACAGAAGCAGAATGGTTTCGCCACTAAGGGTCTTTGCCAGTCCAGCTGCAGTGCCAATCTTGAGAGCTGGGACAATATGATCGTCAATACCAGTCACATCCACCTCGGCGTCGTTTCCGAAACGACGAGCATGTCTCCTCCGCATAAGCCTCCGTTCGCGCCGCTCTGGTTGCCGTTCGACCATTGTAACTTGTAAATCAAATCGTTGCACCTTTCGCTTGTAGCTGTCCTTGGATGGCCAATCCAAGCTTGCAGTTGCTACAATACGAGAGACGAATAAATCGCTTTCTTAACTCTTCAAGCTTAGTAAGTCTGCTTGTTTCTACTCTATATCGCACTAGTTTCAGCAATATACTTGTTGAATCGCTTCGAAGCCGTCGCTGCCACGCATCACGCGATCGTGAGGCTGTGGTGAGCCGCGAGTGCCGCTGTGTCACCCTATCGGACATTCGGTGTGACTTGCCCGATTTTCGCTGTTTTCGTTCGCATCCTGCAACTCCCCTCAAGTCATACCTAATAGTTAGATTCCTTGAAGAGCAGGTTCTTTAAGTGCTTGCTTGCCGTAGCCCGTGGAAGAAACTTGGTAAGTACATCCGCCGGGTTTGTCGTTCCCATGATGTGGTTGAAATTAATAATTCCCGCCGCAATCGCTTCGCGTACACGGTGAAATGCCAGTGCATTGTGTCGCTTCGTCAGACTAGAGTGCGGTAGGTTGCTGCTTTGCGTTACCGACTTGTTGTCTCCAAACATCCATGAAGGTCCGTCGAGCGGAACTCCCAACATGCGTAGCGTGAAGCGAAGATCCATGATCTGCTCCGTGCTCACTCTCGCTGCTACAAACTCCGAGCCGTACGTCGCCGTCTCGACCGTCGCTTGGCGTTTCGAAAACCAATCAACGACTGTTCCATTCAACATGTGTAGCATGCCCATCGCTGCCCGTCCCGTCGTGTAATCGTGGTACAGGTTCGCATCTTCGAACGTTGACATTCGCACCGCCTTGCCGCGCGGCGTGGGCATGTTCCACGGAAGCTCTTCGCAGATCTTGCCGTACACACTGTAATCCCAATCCATCTTGTCAACTGTCGCGTATCGCTCGTCCGTTGGAATCGAAACGTTGAATCGAATCGCTCCATCCGGGTATCTTCGTAAGTATCCGCAAATATGCTTCAACCGTTCCAAGTGCCCCGCTCGTGGCGCAGCTCGGAATCTCCCCATAGTCATGACAGCACAGTGAATGTCGAATCGACATAAACTTACTGCCCATTGCAACGCACCAATTATCGATTGATACTTCGCAATTCCGTCGTCGTCAAGTTCTTTCGTTTCGTCGAGTTCCGGATGATCGCCGTCGCGTAGTGGACTTGTCTGCGGTCGCGGTTCCTCGCCGAACATTTCTTTGTAGTTCGCTAGTAGTCTTGTGACGTACTTCTTCGCTCCTAATCAGAGTACGCCGTCGTCGTCTCGCCAAACGTCTGCGCCCAAATGATATGCCAATGGACCGACGCCCTTCAACTTGTAGTTGTAGTTCTCAATTAAAAGATCCGTTAGTTCCTTCGGATTCTTCATCGCTATCGCTAAATCGTCGACATACACACAAACGTATTCGTAGTGCGTGCCTTTATCGCGCATCCACACGTCCGGTTCTGCGATACACGGCGTGAAGCCAATGTCGCGGAGCGTGTCTGCAAAGTGCTCGTGCCAGCGTGCGCCTGACGTGCGAAGACCGTATAGTGCCTTCACGATCGTGAGCGTGTGACCCTCGAGCTCCCCGAACTCCGGACCTGCCACGATATAAACCTTCTCTTTCGTTTTCGCTTCCAAGTATGCGTTGCCGACGTCAGCTGCCCACAGTTCCAGACCGTTGAGTTCCGCTAACATCGCTACCATTCGTAGACTTCGCAATGACACAACGCCCGAGTAAACTGAATCCTTCGGCGGCTCTGTCATATGTCCTCCTGCAACGAGTCGTGCTTTCCGTCGCAAATCGTGCTTGACATCGAATATCATGTGCACGTTTATTCGTTTCCACGGCGCCGGCATAACCTTACCGACTCCTTGATCTGCGAACGTGTCGTAATCATTTATCTGATTTAATTCCGTTCGAATCGCATCCGTCCACAGCGTGTTGCCGTTGATCTCGTCGAGAGCTTTCGCATCTTTATAATTGCGCGGCAACCTTACGCCGAATTTGTAGCGTACGCCGTTTGCTTTCGATTTTCGTTTCGCCGCTGTTACCATCTGTCGAAACTTCTTTCGCTTCCGAGTGTAATGCTCCAGCTGCTTCCATCCTGGCTTGTCGAGTAAGCCGTGCTTGAGTCCATACTCTGCGATCGTTATCGGATCGTCCTTCTTCATGATCGCGAGAGGCTCCCACGTCGTCGTTCCGTCAGTCCATTCGACGAGAACGTTACTTGAACTTCCTTTGTATGTCGGATCGTTCGGTTTCAAATTAAGCTCGTGTCCGATTACCTTCGTGAATACCCACTGAGTCGCCGGATCGTTTCGTATATCTTCGTCCATCTGTCGTTCGATTAAATCCGACAGTTCGTTGTAACTTATTAAGTCTTTCGCTGGCTCCTCTCCCATTTGGATTAGGAAACCTTTCGTCGTTTCGAGTAGCTCGTTATCGCGTACTTCGATATATTCGCATACAGTCGCTCGCATTTTCTGACCGTTTTCGTGTTCCCTTACGAACGTGCGTCCGATGAGTTCGCTTGGAGAGAACAGAGGGCATTTATTCCCTGATTCTTGCTCAGCCCTTCTGAAGAACTTCGCTGGTACGTTGGCGTGGTTCGCCATCGGAATTGTTTCGTCGTCGTTTCCTTCGTAGTTGTCGTGACTACTTTCTGTCGCATGCGTGCTATGGTAGCGTCCTGTCGCGAGATCTGGAGTTTCAAAATTTCGCTCGCTTGCGCGTGTAGCTTCTTCAGAAATCTCCCCTCCAGACTCAGGGAAGGAAGGCAACTCTCGTGGTAACAAGTAGCTGCGCGAGACCACGTTGGAGCGCGGAATCGCCTGAAGCGTGTCGTCCGTCAGAACGAGAAAAGTCATGTGCGGACCGCTATTCTCTGCGATGCCCACGAATCGGCCGTTGCCAGATCGTACCGCCGAGGGAAAACTCCCCTGCGCCTCAAACGTGACCGGTTCCCACCACTTGAAATGTAACAAAGGCGAAATATCCGGCAGATTTCCGAACGCAACTTCCGTTGGCGTGCGCCATCCCAGCGATTTCGTCGCGAGGACGTTCAGTATCATGATTACGAATTTAATCAGCAAAACCCAGCAATGGCCTGGCGAACCCGAATCTCGTTGGAGGTTCTCCATCATTGGCTTAATGTGCGACGTGTGACGTTCGCATGGATTTTGTTCTGGATGACCCGGTTCTGTGGTCACTTGAGGAATATTGTACATCCGACAGAGATCGCTCACAGCCTTGCCAGTCTCCGACTTGGCATTGTCGCTGAGCAGTCCGTTAGGAGCGCCCACTTCGCGGATAAAATCCTCTAACGCGTTTGACATTTCGCTCTCCGACTTCATCGGGTAGCCGCGCGTGTAAAAACTTTCTCGTCCAACAAAGAGCTGCATCTTAGTAGCTCCCCCATGCCCTAGAATTCCATCATCCAAAGCTGGCGTGTCAGAGTGTATCGTGTCCGTGGCGAATAGTTCGCGCAACCGCTGAACGTTCGCGGCCGGAAATCGTGATTTCGTGAGGTGTCGAAATGGTAATCGCGGGTGTGCGCTGAGATGATACCATGCTTCCGTGTGACGTAAAGTCTGTTGAACGCGCTCAGTCGGGACCCATCCGAGGTACGGCCGAAGAGCATTATAGTCCGGTTCCTTGCTTCTTAGCTTCCGCAAATTAACGCGTGAAAACTGAGCGTGTCGCACGCACCGATTGATCAGTACGTCAAGTTCGTCGCCAGTGCGTGTCGGCGTGTGACGATTGCGGTGCGTGATACCGTCATCGTCGAATCGTTCGTCGAAAGATCCATAATCGTGATCTCGTTCGTCGAAATCGTCGTGCGCGTGCTCGACATCGTAAACAGTCGGGTCCCACGGCACGTCCGACGTCATGATGACAGTCGGATACTTATCCAAATCATCGAACGTGGGTTTCGTCACGTCCAAGTACACCAGGCCGTCGCGAATCGCCAATGGCAAAACGTAGCCTCCAATGTTCGTCGTAATTCGTTGCGTTCCGCCAAACATGGTCGGAATATCGTCGACGCGATGTCCCATTGCGCGCAATTGATTCGGGCAATGAATCGTCGGTCCGTCTCGCTTTAAAGCATACTGGTGACACAGAAGCAGAATGGTTTCGCCACTAAGGGTCTTTGCCAGTCCAGCTGCAGTGCCAATCTTGAGAGCTGGGACAATATGATCGTCAATACCAGTCACATCCACCTCGGCGTTCGTTTCCGAAACGACGAGCATGTCTCCTCCGCATAAGCCTCCGTTCGCGCCGCTGTCGATGAGCGCGCCTTCGTTGATCCGCTCGTAGTGTGCGCGATTGACGCGCATACGACGATGCATGTTGAAGCTGAATGTACCTCGTCCGGTGTTATCAGTCGTCAACGATCCTGTCACTTGCTGAGTTGTAGTACTCGCATTGTTCGCTTGCAGAACCGATCGTGCAGCCGTTTGGACTGACATTCCACTATTGCCGGGCTGAATATTAATCGTGCCAGGAACGCTTGCGTGATCGTTCGCTACAGATTCCGTCGCGTGACGCTCTTGATGCGCCGCGTTGACTTGCGTCTGCGTCGTAGCCGTGCCTCGTTGGTTGCGCGGTCGCCATCCGTTTTCGGGTGTCTTGGGCGCCGTCGCACGCTTGTCCTTCAACTGCTTTCGCTGATCAAACTTCATCTCCAACCAGACTTCATCCTTCACGCTCGCGTGAGGTTTCTTCATGATCGCTGCGAATCGTTCCGCCGATAAGCCGCTTGGAGTCGCGCCGCCATTGCCGCCGCCGCCTCCTTTCGTTCCACTAGACTGCGCTTGATTGATTGTGCGCTTAGTCTTCGTCGTCGATGGATGTTTCTTGTCATACTTGATGCAGCACTCTTCTAAGTGCGCGTACAACTGCGCGAAATTGTCTTCCGAGTCGTGTTGCCCCATGTGTTTCTTGATGGCAATCATTCCGTCAAAACCTGCTAGTGATGCGCTGAATCCAGTGTGCTCGGAGAAAGCGTCGCGTAGCATGTCGTATCGTTGTAAACCTGTCAGAGCTTCTGCGTCCATTTCGAGCAGCCAGATGACTTTCTTGTAGAACAGTGCGAGAAATTCGATCGTCGGCCGTGACCACTTCTCGGTCAGCCGCATTCCCTGCAGTTCCGTTCGCGCGCGTTCCTTCTCGATGTGAGCAGTAGCGCCTTCTTCGTATCGCGTTCGCAATCGTTGGTAGACTTCGCGTCCGTCCATCGTCTTCTTGAACTGCTGTACTGCGAGTGATGCAGACGGAGTTCGACAGTGCGTGAGAAAGATCCTGTATACAAACACATTCTTCTTTGCATACGCCTTCTGTTCTTTCGGTCCCTTTTCCTTCGGGTCATAATCGTCGTCAAAGACTTCGTGGAAGTCATGCAATGTAGCGATGACTTTCAACTCGGAAATCCACTGTTTCCACGAGGAATCCAGCTTCATTTCTTTACAATCCCTCGCCGAGAACTTGATAGACTTCGTAAATTGGTCTGAATACTTCTCGTCGTCTTCGTCGTCGCCGAGGTCCAGTACGGATGTCGGTGACTGCTTCGTGTCCACGTCCACGCTCGTCGGTGGCACCTTGTCGGCCGAGTCGGGCTTCGACTCGTCGCCTTCGTTCGTTAGCGTGGAGTCCTTGGATTCGTCCTTCTTGGATTCCGTTTCGCTTTCCTTCGCTGGAGGTTTCGCTCCGCTTCCGCTGCCCACGCTCGCAATGTTGCGCGCTTGGACTCGTTCCTTCGCTCGTGCTGTGACGAACGTCGCCAGCGTTTCGGTGGTCAGTTGCGACCATGTCTTGATGTCCGGCGACTCTTGCGCCAAATACCATTCGATCGCGTTCGTGATCGTGCGTTGTTTCATCTTCGTTAGCGAGTGTTCGCTCGTTTCCTGCGTGACATTGTCGCCATCGTCAGTCGTCGTCGTTGTCGTCGTCGTGACGTTCCACTTCGTCGCGAAATCGTCGTACTCCATCTCGATCAATTGCGTAAGCGATTCTACTCCGAGTTCGTCGAATAACTCCTTGAACTGAGGATCTTGGAAAACGCCTACGTTCTCTTCGTAAACATGCGCAAACGCCGCGTCTTTCTGCGCGCGAGTTTCCGCCATCGTTGTCGTCGTGACAATGTTCTTGCTATCACCTGCGGAACTTTCCGGGCCAAGAACCAACGTGCGTCCACGTTACTTCGTAAATCAATAGTACTCTTCGTCGATAAAGTCTCTATGCCGAGGCAATGAGTCTCAAGACAGTGTTAATCTTGTAACTTGTAAATCAAATCGTTGCACCTTTCGCTTGTAGCTGTCCTTGGATGGCCAATCCAAGCTTGCAGTTGCTACAATACGAGAGACGAATAAATCGCTTTCTTAACTCTTCAAGCTTAGTAAGTCTGCTTGTTTCTACTCTATATCGCACTAGTTTCAGCAATATACTTGTTGAATCGCTTCGAAGCCGTCGCTGCCACGCATCACGCGATCGTGAGGCTGTGGTGAGCCGCGAGTGCCGCTGTGTCACCCTATCGGACATTCGGTGTGACTTGCCCGATTTTCGCTGTTTTCGTTCGCATCCTGCAATTGTAACTTGTAAATCAAATCGTTGCACCTTTCGCTTGTAGCTGTCCTTGGATGGCCAATCCAAGCTTGCAGTTGCTACAATACGAGAGACGAATAAATCGCTTTCTTAACTCTTCAAGCTTAGTAAGTCTGCTTGTTTCTACTCTATATCGCACTAGTTTCAGCAATATACTTGTTGAATCGCTTCGAAGCCGTCGCTGCCACGCATCACGCGATCGTGAGGCTGTGGTGAGCCGCGAGTGCCGCTGTGTCACCCTATCGGACATTCGGTGTGACTTGCCCGATTTTCGCTGTTTTCGTTCGCATCCTGCAACTCCCCTCAAGTCATACCTAATAGTTAGATTCCTTGAAGAGCAGGTTCTTTAAGTGCTTGCTTGCCGTAGCCCGTGGAAGAAACTTGGTAAGTACATCCGCCGGGTTTGTCGTTCCCATGATGTGGTTGAAATTAATAATTCCCGCCGCAATCGCTTCGCGTACACGGTGAAATGCCAGTGCATTGTGTCGCTTCGTCAGACTAGAGTGCGGTAGGTTGCTGCTTTGCGTTACCGACTTGTTGTCTCCAAACATCCATGAAGGTCCGTCGAGCGGAACTCCCAACATGCGTAGCGTGAAGCGAAGATCCATGATCTGCTCCGTGCTCACTCTCGCTGCTACAAACTCCGAGCCGTACGTCGCCGTCTCGACCGTCGCTTGGCGTTTCGAAAACCAATCAACGACTGTTCCATTCAACATGTGTAGCATGCCCATCGCTGCCCGTCCCGTCGTGTAATCGTGGTACAGGTTCGCATCTTCGAACGTTGACATTCGCACCGCCTTGCCGCGCGGCGTGGGCATGTTCCACGGAAGCTCTTCGCAGATCTTGCCGTACACACTGTAATCCCAATCCATCTTGTCAACTGTCGCGTATCGCTCGTCCGTTGGAATCGAAACGTTGAATCGAATCGCTCCATCCGGGTATCTTCGTAAGTATCCGCAAATATGCTTCAACCGTTCCAAGTGCCCCGCTCGTGGCGCAGCTCGGAATCTCCCCATAGTCATGACAGCACAGTGAATGTCGAATCGACATAAACTTACTGCCCATTGCAACGCACCAATTATCGATTGATACTTCGCAATTCCGTCGTCGTCAAGTTCTTTCGTTTCGTCGAGTTCCGGATGATCGCCGTCGCGTAGTGGACTTGTCTGCGGTCGCGGTTCCTCGCCGAACATTTCTTTGTAGTTCGCTAGTAGTCTTGTGACGTACTTCTTCGCTCCTAATCAGAGTACGCCGTCGTCGTCTCGCCAAACGTCTGCGCCCAAATGATATGCCAATGGACCGACGCCCTTCAACTTGTAGTTGTAGTTCTCAATTAAAAGATCCGTTAGTTCCTTCGGATTCTTCATCGCTATCGCTAAATCGTCGACATACACACAAACGTATTCGTAGTGCGTGCCTTTATCGCGCATCCACACGTCCGGTTCTGCGATACACGGCGTGAAGCCAATGTCGCGGAGCGTGTCTGCAAAGTGCTCGTGCCAGCGTGCGCCTGACGTGCGAAGACCGTATAGTGCCTTCACGATCGTGAGCGTGTGACCCTCGAGCTCCCCGAACTCCGGACCTGCCACGATATAAACCTTCTCTTTCGTTTTCGCTTCCAAGTATGCGTTGCCGACGTCAGCTGCCCACAGTTCCAGACCGTTGAGTTCCGCTAACATCGCTACCATTCGTAGACTTCGCAATGACACAACGCCCGAGTAAACTGAATCCTTCGGCGGCTCTGTCATATGTCCTCCTGCAACGAGTCGTGCTTTCCGTCGCAAATCGTGCTTGACATCGAATATCATGTGCACGTTTATTCGTTTCCACGGCGCCGGCATAACCTTACCGACTCCTTGATCTGCGAACGTGTCGTAATCATTTATCTGATTTAATTCCGTTCGAATCGCATCCGTCCACAGCGTGTTGCCGTTGATCTCGTCGAGAGCTTTCGCATCTTTATAATTGCGCGGCAACCTTACGCCGAATTTGTAGCGTACGCCGTTTGCTTTCGATTTTCGTTTCGCCGCTGTTACCATCTGTCGAAACTTCTTTCGCTTCCGAGTGTAATGCTCCAGCTGCTTCCATCCTGGCTTGTCGAGTAAGCCGTGCTTGAGTCCATACTCTGCGATCGTTATCGGATCGTCCTTCTTCATGATCGCGAGAGGCTCCCACGTCGTCGTTCCGTCAGTCCATTCGACGAGAACGTTACTTGAACTTCCTTTGTATGTCGGATCGTTCGGTTTCAAATTAAGCTCGTGTCCGATTACCTTCGTGAATACCCACTGAGTCGCCGGATCGTTTCGTATATCTTCGTCCATCTGTCGTTCGATTAAATCCGACAGTTCGTTGTAACTTATTAAGTCTTTCGCTGGCTCCTCTCCCATTTGGATTAGGAAACCTTTCGTCGTTTCGAGTAGCTCGTTATCGCGTACTTCGATATATTCGCATACAGTCGCTCGCATTTTCTGACCGTTTTCGTGTTCCCTTACGAACGTGCGTCCGATGAGTTCGCTTGGAGAGAACAGAGGGCATTTATTCCCTGATTCTTGCTCAGCCCTTCTGAAGAACTTCGCTGGTACGTTGGCGTGGTTCGCCATCGGAATTGTTTCGTCGTCGTTTCCTTCGTAGTTGTCGTGACTACTTTCTGTCGCATGCGTGCTATGGTAGCGTCCTGTCGCGAGATCTGGAGTTTCAAAATTTCGCTCGCTTGCGCGTGTAGCTTCTTCAGAAATCTCCCCTCCAGACTCAGGGAAGGAAGGCAACTCTCGTGGTAACAAGTAGCTGCGCGAGACCACGTTGGAGCGCGGAATCGCCTGAAGCGTGTCGTCCGTCAGAACGAGAAAAGTCATGTGCGGACCGCTATTCTCTGCGATGCCCACGAATCGGCCGTTGCCAGATCGTACCGCCGAGGGAAACTCCCCTGCGCCTCAAACGTGACCGGTTCCCACCACTTGAAATGTAACAAAGGCGAAATATCCGGCAGATTTCCGAACGCAACTTCCGTTGGCGTGCGCCATCCCAGCGATTTCGTCGCGAGGACGTTCAGTATCATGATTACGAATTTAATCAGCAAAACCCAGCAATGGCCTGGCGAACCCGAATCTCGTTGGAGGTTCTCCATCATTGGCTTAATGTGCGACGTGTGACGTTCGCATGGATTTTGTTCTGGATGACCCGGTTCTGTGGTCACTTGAGGAATATTGTACATCCGACAGAGATCACTCACAGCCTTGCCAGTCTCCGACTTGGCATTGTCGCTGAGCAGTCCGTTAGGAGCGCCCACTTCGCGGATAAAATCCTCTAACGCGTTTGACATTTCGCTCTCCGACTTCATCGGGTAGCCGCGCGTGTAAAAACTTTCTCGTCCAACAAAGAGCTGCATCTTAGTAGCTCCCCCATGCCCTAGAATTCCATCATCCAAAGCTGGCGTGTCAGAGTGTATCGTGTCCGTGGCGAATAGTTCGCGCAACCGCTGAACGTTCGCGGCCGGAAATCGTGATTTCGTGAGGTGTCGAAATGGTAATCGCGGGTGTGCGCTGAGATGATACCATGCTTCCGTGTGACGTAAAGTCTGTTGAACGCGCTCAGTCGGGACCCATCCGAGGTACGGCCGAAGAGCATTATAGTCCGGTTCCTTGCTTCTTAGCTTCCGCAAATTAACGCGTGAAAACTGAGCGTGTCGCACGCACCGATTGATCAGTACGTCAAGTTCGTCGCCAGTGCGTGTCGGCGTGTGACGATTGCGGTGCGTGATACCGTCATCGTCGAATCGTTCGTCGAAAGATCCATAATCGTGATCTCGTTCGTCGAAATCGTCGTGCGCGTGCTCGACATCGTAAACAGTCGGGTCCCACGGCACGTCCGACGTCATGATGACAGTCGGATACTTATCCAAATCATCGAACGTGGGTTTCGTCACGTCCAAGTACACCAGGCCGTCGCGAATCGCCAATGGCAAAACGTAGCCTCCAATGTTCGTCGTAATTCGTTGCGTTCCGCCAAACATGGTCGGAATATCGTCGACGCGATGTCCCATTGCGCGCAATTGATTCGGGCAATGAATCGTCGGTCCGTCTCGCTTTAAAGCATACTGGTGACACAGAAGCAGAATGGTTTCGCCACTAAGGGTCTTTGCCAGTCCAGCTGCAGTGCCAATCTTGAGAGCTGGGACAATATGATCGTCAATACCAGTCACATCCACCTCGGCGTTCGTTTCCGAAACGACGAGCATGTCTCCTCCGCATAAGCCTCCGTTCGCGCCGCTGTCGATGAGCGCGCCTTCGTTGATCCGCTCGTAGTGTGCGCGATTGACGCGCATACGACGATGCATGTTGAAGCTGAATGTACCTCGTCCGGTGTTATCAGTCGTCAACGATCCTGTCACTTGCTGAGTTGTAGTACTCGCATTGTTCGCTTGCAGAACCGATCGTGCAGCCGTTTGGACTGACATTCCACTATTGCCGGGCTGAATATTAATCGTGCCAGGAACGCTTGCGTGATCGTTCGCTACAGATTCCGTCGCGTGACGCTCTTGATGCGCCGCGTTGACTTGCGTCTGCGTCGTAGCCGTGCCTCGTTGGTTGCGCGGTCGCCATCCGTTTTCGGGTGTCTTGGGCGCCGTCGCACGCTTGTCCTTCAACTGCTTTCGCTGATCAAACTTCATCTCCAACCAGACTTCATCCTTCACGCTCGCGTGAGGTTTCTTCATGATCGCTGCGAATCGTTCCGCCGATAAGCCGCTTGGAGTCGCGCCGCCATTGCCGCCGCCGCCTCCTTTCGTTCCACTAGACTGCGCTTGATTGATTGTGCGCTTAGTCTTCGTCGTCGATGGATGTTTCTTGTCATACTTGATGCAGCACTCTTCTAAGTGCGCGTACAACTGCGCGAAATTGTCTTCCGAGTCGTGTTGCCCCATGTGTTTCTTGATGGCAATCATTCCGTCAAAACCTGCTAGTGATGCGCTGAATCCAGTGTGCTCGGAGAAAGCGTCGCGTAGCATGTCGTATCGTTGTAAACCTGTCAGAGCTTCTGCGTCCATTTCGAGCAGCCAGATGACTTTCTTGTAGAACAGTGCGAGAAATTCGATCGTCGGCCGTGACCACTTCTCGGTCAGCCGCATTCCCTGCAGTTCCGTTCGCGCGCGTTCCTTCTCGATGTGAGCAGTAGCGCCTTCTTCGTATCGCGTTCGCAATCGTTGGTAGACTTCGCGTCCGTCCATCGTCTTCTTGAACTGCTGTACTGCGAGTGATGCAGACGGAGTTCGACAGTGCGTGAGAAAGATCCTGTATACAAACACATTCTTCTTTGCATACGCCTTCTGTTCTTTCGGTCCCTTTTCCTTCGGGTCATAATCGTCGTCAAAGACTTCGTGGAAGTCATGCAATGTAGCGATGACTTTCAACTCGGAAATCCACTGTTTCCACGAGGAATCCAGCTTCATTTCTTTACAATCCCTCGCCGAGAACTTGATAGACTTCGTAAATTGGTCTGAATACTTCTCGTCGTCTTCGTCGTCGCCGAGGTCCAGTACGGATGTCGGTGACTGCTTCGTGTCCACGTCCACGCTCGTCGGTGGCACCTTGTCGGCCGAGTCGGGCTTCGACTCGTCGCCTTCGTTCGTTAGCGTGGAGTCCTTGGATTCGTCCTTCTTGGATTCCGTTTCGCTTTCCTTCGCTGGAGGTTTCGCTCCGCTTCCGCTGCCCACGCTCGCAATGTTGCGCGCTTGGACTCGTTCCTTCGCTCGTGCTGTGACGAACGTCGCCAGCGTTTCGGTGGTCAGTTGCGACCATGTCTTGATGTCCGGCGACTCTTGCGCCAAATACCATTCGATCGCGTTCGTGATCGTGCGTTGTTTCATCTTCGTTAGCGAGTGTTCGCTCGTTTCCTGCGTGACATTGTCGCCATCGTCAGTCGTCGTCGTTGTCGTCGTCGTGACGTTCCACTTCGTCGCGAAATCGTCGTACTCCATCTCGATCAATTGCGTAAGCGATTCTACTCCGAGTTCGTCGAATAACTCCTTGAACTGAGGATCTTGGAAAACGCCTACGTTCTCTTCGTAAACATGCGCAAACGCCGCGTCTTTCTGCGCGCGAGTTTCCGCCATCGTTGTCGTCGTGACAATGTTCTTGCTATCACCTGCGGAACTTTCCGGGCCAAGAACCAACGTGCGTCCACGTTACTTCGTAAATCAATAGTACTCTTCGTCGATAAAGTCTCTATGCCGAGGCAATGAGTCTCAAGACAGTGTTAATCTTGTAACTTGTAAATCAAATCGTTGCACCTTTCGCTTGTAGCTGTCCTTGGATGGCCAATCCAAGCTTGCAGTTGCTACAATACGAGAGACGAATAAATCGCTTTCTTAACTCTTCAAGCTTAGTAAGTCTGCTTGTTTCTACTCTATATCGCACTAGTTTCAGCAATATACTTGTTGAATCGCTTCGAAGCCGTCGCTGCCACGCATCACGCGATCGTGAGGCTGTGGTGAGCCGCGAGTGCCGCTGTGTCACCCTATCGGACATTCGGTGTGACTTGCCCGATTTTCGCTGTTTTCGTTCGCATCCTGCAAGGACAACGGGAGCGTAAACGCTTGGCTCAGCGCCATCTTCATCTTTAAGATCTTGGCGGTCGCCTCTGACACAGAATCTCGCTTTGAACTTGCGAATACTCATGTCGACGGCTCGCTTCACTTTGAAGACCCAGGTTGTTGGAATGACTTGCTTGCCTTTGGGAACTTTTGATTTGTGAATCCATTCAAACGTTCCTTTGCTAAAGAGCGCGTCCATTTCGCCCTGCATGGCAGTCATCCACTTGGCTTGGCTTTCCTCGTCTGCTCAGCAAATGTCCCGGTAAGTAGGAGAATCTGGTCGACTGCGCTCTTTAGAGGCATACAAATGCATGTGAATCTTCCATCATGCATGGAGTAGGAGTTCGTGGCTCACCAGAACCTCATCATTGTTCATCCGTATCAAATTCAGGAGGCATCACCCAATCTTGGCTGGGACCGTTTTGTGTCGGGCACATTGGATCCGAGTCGATGGCTATCCAAACAGAGCATGAAGGCATTACCATTACTGTCACTGACAGGAAACCCGAACATGGGTTTCAGCTCACCAGTCTGGGATGGGAACTCATCGTCAACCGCTTGGTTGCGCGACACGGTCTCCGAACGCCGCAAGAACGCCTTGCTGGCTCACTCGGATTGTTACAGCTAAGAAAGTCTCTTCGTCAGAGCCTGTGGATCTCTGAACCATTGAGGAGAAAGGAGCCTCTGCAGACTCGTCCTCTTGCTCGGGTTCTTCGTCAACTTCCTTGTCAGAGACGGAGTCAACGGCAATAGGAGCTTGTACATTAGCTAAACCTTGAGTTGGCGCTTCAGTTGGTGCTTCGGTTGGCTGGCCGCCTTCTGGGGCTGGCTCTTGGCTTGGCACAACGTCAACGTCTGTAAACAACTCTTCAGTAGCTTCTGCACTGCTCTTGTCTCTGCGGTGAAACTCAGCTTCTTCCTCAGTCCAGTAGTCCTCTCTTAACTGCGCTGGATACAAGTCTGCCTCGAGCTCCTCCATGTCAAGGTAAAGCTCTCGGTTTGACCGAAACAGGCGGATCCATAGCGGGTCTGCGTCGTCAAAGCCAGGGTTTGCCACCGTCTGGAACAGCTCATCATACACCACATGAAATTGTGGTGACACGTGCTGAGTAACCAGATTCCGGATGAGACCAACGGTTGATGAATGAGCTGTAGACATGCCCAGAAACTGGCCTCGCCTTGAGCGTGGGCGCCATTTCGGGATCTTCTTTTTGTCTTGCAGCTTTGGATCTAACACGAAGGTTGGACAACCCCAAACTCTTGCACGGCTAAGGTTTGCACCTCCACCGGAGACACCGGACATCACTTCCAAAGGCGTTAATTTCTATGCGGCCAGTCTTATATGCCGTCGTCGCAGAACGATGAGGTGGCCCGGCGCCTCGCCGCGCCGAAAAATAGCATTGCACCGGGAGTCTGACCTGACTGCGTGGTACACATCGACACCACTACTACGAGTACTGTACTGTACTGTACCACATGATGATGTTATGGTGGTTACGGTCGGTTGCATCAATAATGCTGTTCGACCTTTTCGTTTGATGCAAACTGGATACAATATACAAAGCAAAGCTTACTTAAGAATGAGTACAGGTATGAAACATCAGCAACACTCATCGTCAAAGCCTCCAGTGCACGAGCCTGCAGATCCGTCAACGTAAAAGAGCCGACGCGGGAACACTAACCATTTACAGTTTGTGCGCCTCGGAACACACACTCTCAGAAAGATCAGGTTTGTTAGTACTCAGATTGGTACGGAACAAATTCCTTCTTGGTCATGGCTTGCAGGATGCCACTGAGCCGATGCGCGCTTAGCCGAGTTTCGTCGTCCGTTGCGTCCTTGGCTTCGTCTATGAATGTGTCGACAAACTCATCGAAATTGGCAGGCGATTGCAGTACATCTTCCTGAGCCACATTATCATAAACGTCGCTAATCAAGTCAACGGCCATGGCCAAGACACGATTGTCCTTGCCTGAGTGCGATGTCTGCAGGGACTGGAGGAAGCAAGCGCAATGAGATACATACTCCGGAAAAAAGGAGAGCTTGCATTCCTTTTTGATTTTGGAAAAAATGTCTTTATAGGCTGAGAGAACAGCGATTCGAAGGTCGTTCACAAGGTTGCCATTATTGACGCCGACTTGGGTCAAGCACTCCCGTGAAGCTACCGCAGAGTTGCCAGAAACTCCAGGCATCATGCGGGTGAAATCACCAATGCAACCGATAAGCTTCGGCTCAATGTCCAGAGCGACAGGAAATAGCGAGAGCATACGCATGAGAGCGTCCACAATGTCTTCATATACTGGACTAGGAAAAGGACCACTGGCAGTGCCTATTTCGAACAAGAGTTCTACCGCGGCAGCGCAGACTCGTTTTTCGGCCAGGCTGCAAAGAATAGTCGGGAGGATATCACGAATATGTCCCTAATCGATTAAGAAAGGTGAACCGTCAAGGTGAGAACAAGTTTACGAATCATTGTATAAAATCCGAATTTAACGACTCACCATGAAGTCGTTTCCCAAGCCAGCAGCGACGGCAGATATGAGCTGATATGCATTCATAACGCAATCTTCCTCAAAATTGACACTTATAATGATCATGCGCAACATATCAATAATCACTTTCGCTTCGGCACTTCCATCTGCTGCTGGCAAGCGCTTGAAGATAGCATTCACGAAAACACAATAATGCGGCATCAATATTTTATAGCTTGACGGAGTCAATAAAATTTCGACGCGAATATGAATACATTGCAATAGCTCCTTCAAGATGACGATGGTATCCTTCGCGCCCGACGTAATTAAATTGGCAATCGCCACCGCCGCTTCAGTACGAAGATTGTCGCTCCCCCCTTGCTCCGTCGCTAACATCAGCTGCGTAATCAAAGGATCCATGTCTACCGACAACAAACTGGTATCATCATCTGCATTGATGCGACAGTTGATAGCTATGCTGGCAATGGCTGATGCAGCAATGATAGCAGTGTTCCCACGCCGCACTTTAAGTTCATTGATCAGAAATCGAAGGATCGAATGGACTTGAGCCTCCTGGAGTGCGGCAATATGGTATCGGCAAACGTTCGATACAGCGCTCATGGTCGAGTGTATGAGAGTCGTGTGAGGATCTGCCAGGGTGGCGAGGAACGTTGGAAGAGTGCGCTGGATATGGAGGCTTATAACCTTCGTCGTTACGCTCTCCAAGATACAACTAAAGGCCGTGATAGCAGCCCCTCGCAGCCGCCAGTTTTCCATTTCTAATTTCTCTTCGAGAGCATGAACGACGAGAGGAACAATATCGTCTTGAAGGACCCGGCTAAGCACTTTCAATCCGTGTGCTGCACTAGCACTTAATTCATTCTCCTCTACGTCGTCAACATCGTCCGCGTGCGGCTGCAGCAGCTCCAAAATCACCAACGTATAGGCTTTCATCGCAAATTGGTCTGGTAGCAAATTGGTGTCCTTTCCATTCGTAACAGCGTTGTTCCAGACTTGAATGGCCCGGGTCTTGCACAAACTCGGCCAGGCGGAACTGCACAAAATTACGCACATCCAAGAAAGCATATCGCTTTCGTGCTTGCGAAGTAACTTGAAGTGATACTTGGCTGCGTTGGCCAAACAATCTAACGCCTTTGAGACCAATTGTATGTCCGGTGAGGCGATGGCTAACTTAATTGCCTTAAGGATAGCACCGCGTGTCTCCTTGTCTTCCATACTCTTCTGGTAGAACTCCAGCGCACTGTAAAGAGCGTTGAAAGCAACATAGCGCATGCGATTCGAGTTAGGAGCGTGGCAGCCATGCACCATGGTTGTGAACATGCTAATTTCAATCGAGGTTGGTAGCTGCCTTTGATAACCAAACTGGGCAATAAACTCCAAAGAAAATTGCAGGCATTTCAGCAGCATGATCCTGGAAGTTTTAAGAGTGGTCGTCGTCGATGAGATGGCTTTAAAAAGAGCAACCAGAGCAGGCCATTCGTCAAGCGTCAGCTCAAAGGCGGCGACTGCAGCAGTCACAACGCAGACAGCATGATATACCGCAGCATCATCATCGTCATTTTGAGCCATTTCCAGCGCTTGCATCAGCAACGTCTTGATATTCTTGCGAGTCAACGGATCCACTTTCGCCCAGAGTTCATGTACAGCGGCAGCCAAATACGTTGCCGCCTTAGGACTGGTAGACGTTCGATTTGAAACGACGAGGCGAGCGAGAGAGCTGCAATAGTCACCATAGTTGCTGGACTTCCAGCTTCCGAGAGCGGCGACCGTTGCGTTCGTTGCTACCCCATCTGCAGCGGGAAATGAAGAAAAGTGAGCGTGAGGAGAAATGGGAAGAATTAACACAGAACCTTGCCGAACCGTCAACGAATGTAATCTAAAAGCGTGCAGCATAATCAGGATTCGATATGGCATCCTCTTGCCCGCCATCAGTTCCATTATTAAAATCACGGCGGAGTAGAGACCATTTCATAATTTAGGTGCGCGGTGGTGAATATCAGTCGCACCGATCAGCGAAAACGTCCGACACGGCATGAAGCATGAGTCACTTACCATCGTCCTGATACTGTTCAGTTGCCGCCAAGAGCAATGAGGTCATTTTAGTCATTGGTGATGATGTTTTGCATCCGTGACCTTCCAAGCACTCCAGCTCGCCGTCTTCCATGTCCGGAGCTTTGATCGAGCAAGCTGGATCTAGCGCGAAGGGGTGCGCGGGACGCCGGCACTTCTGGCATTTATATCGTTTCATGATACGCTTATCACGATGCTGGCATTCAGCGTTGCTGCACTCGCTACCGTCGACGTCCATTACTTTGGCGAATATGGCAATGCGGCTTCTTCCGTTCGTTCCTGAAAAAAATACTTTGCAAGGGATCATCGCCATGGATCCCAACCGTCGCGCCGAAACCCGAGTACCGGTACGATTAATGCTATGGTCGAGAAGCTTTAACCATCCTGCGGATCTGGAGGCAGGGAACAAGCAGGAGGCAAATGCACATAGTGAATGCACTATACACTATCCAGATGTGTCCTTGGATCATACCCAAAGCCAGTTTACAAAGAGGTTATGGGGATCTGATGTTTGCCACTGCTAGGTTAGGCAGTCACATAGTACCTGCCAACAAACGCTGCTGACCTGAAGGCAAAAGGCAAGCAGGAGGCTGATGCACAAACCAAATTCACCAAGGAGGTAGGTCTTGTGCCCTTGGAGCATGCACAGTGGCTGTACGCATAGAGTTTGTGGGCACTTCATGTTTGCCACTGCTAGGTTGGTGTTTGGCAGTTGGGTAGCACATACCAGCAACTCCTGCGGATCTGGAGGCAGGCAACAAGCAGGAGGCAAATGCACATAGTGAATGCACTATACACTATCCATTTGTGACCTGGGATCATGCCCCAAGCCAGTTTACAAAGAGGTTGTGGGGATCTGATGTTTGCCACTGCTAGCATAGGCAGTCACATAGTACCTACCAACAGAAGCTGCTCACCTGAAGGAAAAAGGCAAACAGGATGCTGATGCGCAAACCCAATTCACCAAGGAGGTATGTCTTGTGCCTTTGGATCATGCACAGTGGCTGTATGCATATAGTGTGTGGGCACTTCATGTTTGCCACTGCTAGGTTGGTGTTTGGCAGTTGGGTAGTAGAAACCAGCAACTCCTGCGGATCTGGAGGGAGGCAACAAGCAGGAGACAAATGCACATAATGAATGCAATATACACTATCCATTTGTGACCTTGGATCATGCCCCAAGCCAGTTTAAAAAGAGGTTGTGGGGATCTGATGTTTGCCACTGCTAGGTTAGGCAGTCACATAGTACCTGCCAACAGAAGCTGCTGACCTGAAGCAAAAAGGCAAGCAGGAGGCTGATGCGCAAACAAAATTCACCAAGGAGGTATGTCTTGTGCCCTTAAATCATGCACAGTGGCTGTACACATAGAGTTTGTGGGCACTTTATGTTTGCCACTGCTAGGTTGGTGTTCGGCAGTTGGGTAGTACATACCAGCATTCCTGCGGATCTGGAGGCAGGCGACAAGCAGGAGGCAAATGCACATAGTGATGCACTATACACTATCCATTTGTAACCTTGGATCATGCCTTAAGCCAGTTTACAAAGAGGTTGTGGGGATCTGATGTATGTTTGCCACTGCTAGGATAGGCAGTCACATAGTACCTACCAACAGACGCTGCTGATCTGAAGGCAAAAGGCAAGCAGGAGGCTGATGCGCCAACCAAATTCACCAAGGAGGTATGTCTTGATCCCTTGGATCATGCACAGTGACTGTACGCAATACAAGTGATGGTACGGCTCGCCCCAGTTGACCGTGCCAAGACTTTCAAGATGACGGGTACTTGGTACATAATGCCGTGAGATAGCAATCATCTTTTGGCTATATGATACAATGTGATCCCAGATTAAATGTTTTCATTTATTATTGTGTAGGCTACAATTCGTATTGCAACTGCAAACACTACTCCAGCAGGAAAGTCTCAGTTCCATGACGAGTTGGAGAATGGAGATGAGTTGAAAAAGTTTCAGGCGTGGTATTTGCAGAAGATATGACAAATATTCCTGGACTAAATGACTTTCTTGAACTAACACTTCTCGATGGCATGGAGGGACAGCTTCTTAAGTGGAAACTGCAGGATCTTATGTACAATCGCCAAGAAAGGTCGGACTAAACGCTTTCTTGCCTTCACCTACTGGTAGGACAGATAAACCTGATGAGTCCATTGGAATCAGAGAGTTTTAAAACTATTCCGGCTACTTTCCGCAGATGGAAGCCGTTGCAAATGAAAATAACGCGTGCAGTGATTCCGAAAGGCTTGGGCACGCTATAGAGTCAACCTCAAGTTCCGACGAATGAAATAGCTCCTCAGTGCTCAACCCGCCTAACCTCTGTCGTTCTTTCTCTTGGAGCATCTTCTTTCCCGTCGTCTCTTGCAGTCGAGTGTGCTGCAACAATTTAATTTTGGTAGCAAATGACATGAATCCGTCATAAAGTTCTCGAGCACACGCCAACTCACCCTCACGAAATAAGTAGAAAATGCTCTCTTCAATTATATCTCTTGACTTCTCATCGACGCATGTAGAATGTAAAGTGTTCACCAGGCCTTTCAATTCTTGTTCACTGCCTGGCTGTACTCTCGCTGACCTGCCGCGCGTCTTCTTCTTCCCACGGTCTCTCTTTTTCCCACTCTGGTCATTGTATTTGCTTTTATGACGAGTAGCTTCCTCGCTTCCAGTTAAACTGAAAGAGGTTGTCGAATTGATAGATATAATGCTGGACAGAGACCCGATGCTTTCGCCACTAGCAACGCTTGTCATACTTAGATTGGATGCGTTGGAGGCAGTCGAAAAGAGAGAATTTGTGTCATCGGCATCAGCCTCGGCTGTGGCGTCTCCCTCGCCCAGTGCAGACTCTTTCCGCAGTTTCAGTACCTGTGTATATCGTACAAGAGTCTCGCCAAAAATTTCACCTTGATCCTCGAGATCGGCAACTGTCGTTTTCGCAAAACTTACAGCCGCGTCAACGCACCGTCGAGTCAAATCAGCTCGGCCTCCAAGCGCGGCTAATCGCCCCGCCTCGCTCCACATCTCGCCTTGTATCAAAATATCGACGGCAAGCATTGTGTCCTGCCCGTACTGCAATGCGATTGTGGCCGCATCGGCCAACAATTCTCGCCTCCGCTCGTTACCAGCAGACGCAGATGCGAATTCATCCGCTATCTCATGGGCCATTATCTGCAAACGTGAAACATCGGTCTCCTTTAACATAGCATTTTGTCTCGAGATTATCTGAAAAAAGCTTTTCCAGTCCCTGCATAGCCTGGCCGTTGTTTTACAGCGATCATAATCACACGGATCTGTGTTCATGAAGATGGCGAGGGCAGCTGTAAATTTCTTCTGTTGAACAAGGTAATCGCCAAGCGAAACCAAAATTTCTGATTTATATTTTTTATCTTTGAAAAGTTCCAACGCGACACCATACATGTGGTGCTCCTTTATAAGCGTCATACATTGCGGAAAATCGTTTCCGACGGAGGGCGAATCAGCCACGTCGTCGACATGAGCCCTATCAAGGCATTCTCCCTCTGCAGCAGAAATAGAGAGACTTTTTAAGGCCTGTTCATACCGTTGCAGGCGAAAGTCGACCTCAAATTTGGCATAGTGCTTTGGCAACTCGTTGTAGCGCTTGAGGAGCGGTAGATACTCTTTCGGGTCCATTTGTGAGTTTCGAGCAATAGCTCGAGCCATATCAAAGTTGTACATACCCAAAGCGGTCTTGAAGAGGATCTCATAGTCTGCAAGAAACGCGAGATACTGGATCGCCGACTGTGCAGCCTCCCCGAACAATGGAGGCGTGTTCGACGATGGGTGGCTAATCGACGTAACGCGTTCACAAATAAGATTAAGTGCGTCGCTGAGCTTTGGCGGATCTTCCTTTGCAAACGTCGAGAGTATTGGCAAGAGATAATAACCCTTGTGAATAGACTTTCCACTCAGTGTTTGACCGCTCAGCTCCGCGTCGATCATAAGTGAACGCAAACGTCGACAGCAACTAGTAACTTTTCCACGGAAGTCAAATGAATCGGTGTATCCTTCGTCAGGACCACGAAGCCAGTCAGGAATCAGAAATTGACCGCGCGTTGAATCGTAATTGCCGAGAGTCGAGATAAAAAGGTTTAAGTGGTCAACATTCTCCACTTGTGATAATAACTCTACAGCGCCTTCGCCCTCAAGAAAACGGGAAGGGTCCAAGTCGACAATCAGATTCAAATCGACCTTATGTGTTCGCATCATCATGAACGCATTAAATAACTCTTTTTGTTTGATGCAGAATATTACAAACCTCAAAATAAGTGCTCTCGGGTATAGCCCTTCCAGATTGCCTCTTGGCATCTGCACGACAGCTAGCGGGCGGTCGGGCACAATTGCGACAATGCGTGCGTCACGCTCGACATTTCGGGGCTCAAACCCAATAAGGCAGGTGTTGTCGTAGGAACCGAGGAGCGGGTCAAAGTTGCTAAGCTCTTCAAAAGCAAGAAAGCGAAGTTGGCATTGTGATCCAGACGACGCATAGCAAAGAAATCTTTGGTGTGTCGAAAGGCAAAATGATGACACTGCCTCCGCAAGCAAGATGTCATTACAGTAAAGGCGAGACTTTGATGACATGCCCACGACGAGCGTCTTGCTTTCGCTATGACACCTGTCATCATATCTGGAGCTATCGCGAAGACAAGATATCCACAAACATGGCTCGAGCAGAGGGTCTGCCAACGAATGTTCCAAGCACCATGCACTCTCATTTGGTAGTCGTGAATAATTAAGTAAAGATCCATTTTCGAGCTCGATAAGTGCACTGTCCATTGTATCTAACCACGGAGCAATTGCTATGATTCGTCCATCTGTTTTTGTCGTTGTCTTTACCACTGATTTGCCCGCATCGTCACCCGAAACAGTAATTATAACGTTGACTATATATTCGTCCGTTTCGACAGTACCATGTGGAACAATTGCAGCAACAAAGGTTATTGTTGCTGCATTTTCTTCCACAACGCAACAGTGTCTTGCAAACTGAAGCGCTTCGTTAGGTTGCGTCACTACTCGCAGCACTGGCGGAGCAAACACATTCCGTTGCTTTCCAACGCGGCCAGCCTCCAGCACAGCCAAACTTCCATTGTTAAGTAGTACAAGACCCAGATAACTAAATTTCTCGTCACGAGATGGAATAAATTGTGCAATGGACTGTTCAAAAAGGTGTGCTGACACAAACATAGGAGGCGGCACAAGAGCCTTACCGAGCGGCGTTATATTCAGTGCCTGACCATCAATTACGTAGGCCGAACAATCCGATGATGAATAATGAATAGTAGCTGCATCCCATCTGACATCGTATTCGACGAACGAATGATCTGGCTTAAAACTTACTGCTATGGTATATGGTTGATAAGGGTGAAACGCGGCTCGAACGACCTTTCTATCAGAAAACATCAAGTCCTTTTTCAGGTACCAATGATAGTTTGACCTGTGCCAGAGCTGCACCTTGTCGCAGTGCGCGCACCGGAGTACCACGGCAAGTAGATCCGAGTGCGAGTTCCAGTTCAGCTGTAAAACGACTGCATTTGTTGGATTCTCTCGCAAAGAAAATTCCCGATGCCTTAGCCCATTGGGTTCGAAGAATGCGACTTGCTGCGTTTTTGTGCCTTTTCGCTGTATCGATGCAAGTAATAGTGAGCAGCCAATACCTGCCCATGCCAATGGCGATTGTAAATTGGGCGCAAGCTTTCCACTTCCGTCCTCGATCCGTCCAATGGCGTAATACTGTAGCGTGTCGCGCTGATACATTCGGACTTTGCGTTGCTTATCGCATGCGTCGACATAGCTGACGGCCACCAAGGTCGAATCAGGCCTCCAAGCAATGGAAACACCACAGTCCACTTGCCTTTGTTCCGCGTCATTGCTCTGATGACACTGATGCAAGTGATCTTCGACTGGCATTTCTTCTAGCACTTCAAACTGAGCATTCATGCTGATCAAGACTGACTTGAGCGATTGGGTTGCTGTGGCATTCTGTGCTTCAGTCATAGTCAAAAGCAGCAAAATTTCCGCGTCAGGACTCCATGCACCCGCGTGTATTCCATTCTCAAACTCTCCAACCAGTTCCGCCTTTCCGGTGCTCGGGTCCAGCGTCACTACAGCGCCATTCATATGATTCAACACGACCAACATGCCGTTGGCGTCAATTGCCGTCAAGTCGAACCACGAGTTTTTCAAATCTGGCTCAGAGCAGACATTATTGGCGTTAGTCGACCATTCTAGGCTGTCATCAATTCGCATCTTAGCCACAATGCCGTCGCTGGTGAGGATGACGCGACTGTCGTCGTCTGAGAAACAGACATCGACAATCGCTCCACTGGCGTCGATGGGAGCGTGTCTCCATCTTTCTCCCTGCAAACTAAGGTTTTTCATGTCGTCCAATACAATGAGTTTTGTAAATCACACCTCTAAATTGTGCTGAGCGGGATTAACGCAGGATCTTGGACGTCCAAATCCAAAGAAAAATGATGTCGGCCCCATGCAACGAATGGACCATGGCATGTGTCTCACCAGGACCGGATCTTTCTGAAAGATCGCAGTCGATTTAATACCCGTACGACATCAGCCATTCACCTGCCATTCTGCGACCCTCGTCGATATTGAGCAGCACTCCTTCGTTGACATTCTCTCCTAAGATAGCTGCGATGCTACCACGGCTTTCATTTATAGTTTCTCTCAGTCTCTTTTGCAATAAACAGTGCTCACGAGTATTTTCCTTCGCTTTCACCATCAACAACGCTAGCACTTGTTCTTCTCAGTCAACCACGACAAGCACCATGAGCATGTATCCAGAATTATGCGTCTTTGACCTTGATGCGTGCTTTTGGGATCAGGAGATGTACGAGATGAGCGAAATGCCATCGACAAAAGTCATGGGAGACTTGAATGGACGAGGCAAAGGAGTGCTTAGTGTCATGTCTGGTAGACATCAAATAAGCATGCACATGGGCAGCCTGCTCGCTCTGCAGAACCATGCCGATGGCATGTATGGAGGCATGAGAGTGGCGTTCGCGTCTTCGGCTGATACACCGTTTGCGGTAAAGGTCGGCCGCGCTTCGCTCAAAATGTTGGTAAGTGTCAGCTGGATCGCGACAATGAAACGCTATTGACATAGGCCATCGGCATCATTGACCCATTTGAATGACAGGAAGTTCTCCCAGGACTGACCGTCTGGGATCTGGTATGTGGACGTGATTGGGAAGGCCGGGACGTGAATCAAATTGGTCGTCAACCGCCACTATCGTCCAACAAGGCCAAGACGCACTTTCCGTTTCTAAAAGAGGCGACTAGAATTCGCTATGATCGCATGGTACGTCACAGTCATTTTGTGGCGATTGTCTGTTATGATTGATAACTTCTCAATTGTATTTCTTCAGCTCTTTTTTGATGATTGCAATTGGGGAGACCACTGTGGAATGGTGCAAGCCGCATGTCGAGAACCTGACACTGACACCGGGCCTGCTGTCGTTCGGACTCCGACTGGACTTTCAGTTGCCAAGTGGGGGGAAGGTTTGGCAACGTATGCAAAGCAGGCCAAGCAGTTAGCCATGATCAAACACATGTAGCAGTTAAGTTTGGTTTCCTCGTGCAATACAAACATGCCAATACACTCTACGACCAGCTCGAGCAGCTTCCTCGCCCGAGAAGAAGGAGTAGTACTTGTACGATGACGTAACAACTAATATTGTCACAGAAGTAACGATGCGACACGTATGGTAGATGCGTCTTTCGGACGAGCGAACAATCCGGCATCCTCATGTTCTTGAAACCGTGTGACGTAAAGTCTCCTCAAGCTTCGTAGATTTCTATGAAATTCTTCTCAACATGGCAAAGAAGGCTCTGTTCGATGTCTTGGAGCGGACCATTGGAAAATACGTTGTAAATCTCGATGCAGAGTCGCTAAACGTTGCAGTGTGGAGCGGCAAGATTGAATTGCACTCGCTCGAGCTAAACATACAAGCCGTCAATGAGGAAATTAGTCGACGCGCTATTGAGGCTCCAAATTTAGCTTTACCTCTCCGTGTCACATCTGGACATTTTACTTCGTTTCAAGTTGACGTTCCATGGGCAAACTTGACAAGCAAACCTGTGGTTTTAAGGGCGCAAGGATTGAGTGTGTCGCTAGAACCGTTTAATCACCTTGCTACCACTGATATACTTGACCAACACGAAGACGAAACTACCAAGATGACTCAGATACAGTCCCAGCGAGACAAGTCATTACAAGTCGCCGAAATCTATCGACAGCAGGCAGTGGCCTTGCAGAAACTGGCAGAACAGGACCTGGAGGGCGATGGGAACAAGAAATCCACCTTTGGAGCTCGGCTCGTTCGTCGCCTTTTGGAAAATGTCCAAATTGAAGTGAAGGATGTTCATCTGTCAATCAATGGGGCTGGATGCTCGGCTGGTGTCATACTTGACTTCTTCCAGTTGGTGACGACGGACATGCTTGGCCATCGCACATTCGTGGACCGCACGGCCGGACGAAACAAAAACACCTCGTTTCTGCACAAGGCTTTGGAAATTCGTGGACTGGGAATATACATGGACGAGGATGTCGTTAGTGGTTGCGCCATGCCGTCGATTATTGAGGAAGAGGGCGCTTCTCGGCACTCGTATATTCTTGCGCCGCTTTCGTTTGAAACGAAGCTACGACAGGCTGACGCGACGGTTTGTCGTGATTACCCAAAGTACTATTTGGAAAGTGAAGTGCATGGACTTTCAATCGTCTTATCAAAATTGCAATTAGAGCTTCTTCGGAAAACCAAAAACCTACTTCAACAGCCAGTTGGACAGCTGAGCCCGATGTTCCCAGAATACCGCCCACTCTTACGACCATTACAAGGTGTATCGGCGCGCGATTGGTGGCGTTATGCATATCGTTCTATTGGTCGTCTTAATGGGAAGCGCGCTTGGATGCATTTTTACCAAGTGTTTAAGCTCCGCAAACGTTATATAGATTTGTATAAGCGCAAAATGTTTACAGTCACTTGTCCTTGGTTGACGCCGCTAACTCCGCAAGAAGTTGACGAGATGCAACAAATTGAACATGATCGAACAATTTCTGTGGATGGCATTATGACGTGGAGAACCATTGCCACGGGTCAACTTGACAAAGAACGCACCAGATACCAATCAGTCACGGGCGCATCTACAACTTCCAGGGGTAGTGTGTTCAAGTCTCTGTTCGGTCCGCCGTCGGCGCCCGTTTCACTTGGAACTGAAAAATTAGATACACCGCCCATTACACTTTCTACTGATGAGTTACAGCAGTTGGAAACTATATCAATGGAAAGGGTGGCAGACAATGAACTGTCGTTGGACTCGCGTCTTTGCGACATCAAGTTCGTTCTTGGCTCGCTTGACCTTCAGTTAACTACATATGATAAACGTCCTTTGACGGGCTTGATCATGGGAACGGTTACTGCATCCTTTTGTGCCAATGTTGATGGGTCCTACGTAATGGAATGCTCCATGACGAGGTTAGTGATAATAGACAGAGTGACTCCGCAAAGCATTTTTCCAAATATCCTTCAAAACCAGAGAACATCGGGCGGGATTGACGATGAAAAAAATTATGCCTTTCGTGCTCATGTATCGAGATTAAAGGCAGGTGATCAAGTCGTTAAGCTCTGGCTGGGCAAATTTGAAGCTGTGGCATCGCCCAAACTGATCGTCGAAGTTAAGCACTTCCTTGCCGAGGATGGCGCAGCCGCGAGACTTAGTGGCATTGCTCAGAATCCTGTGCTCGCACAGTCGATGTCAGGTTCCGTCGATATCTTTTATGATGCCAGCGAGGGTGAAGACATGCCATCGCCGCCAAGTGCGTTTGACAAACAAACTGGTTCGGTCGCATCGGCCATCTTTGACCCATCGCAAACATTAATAGCTGCCTGGAAGTCTAAAACAGATAGAAAAGCTGCGTGGATGGTCGACCTCGATATTCAAGCGCCAATTGTCGTTGTGCCCGAGAGTTGCACGGATTTGCAAGCGGGTATTCTGCTGTTTAACCTTGGTCGATTTCAGATTAGCTATGGAAAAGGTGGCAAAGAAATTGCTGGGACTAGAAAAGTTTATCAGTGGTTTCTTGACAATCCGCGCATCCCTTTGGTGGCGGATGTCGTTTTGGAACACGGGGCGTTGTGTGTCGACAATCTGACTTTTGCAATTGGTCAAGCACACCAGCTGCAGTCTCTACTGGCAGCCGACGGCCCTAACGCTGACTCCATTTCTGCTTCGGCGATATATGAACCCATGAGTCTTGAGACTGCATTTGCGGTGGAATCCAGTGGGTGCGACTTGACTCCGCGCTTTTGTCTGTACGGCGTCATCCCAGCGATTGGTGTAAATATTTCTCCTGTCCTTTTGCATGCCGTAATATCAGTATTGAAGGCCTGGAAAAATATAGGAAGTTTTGGGGAAGGTACTGCTCTTATCGAACCCCCGCCTGTCTTGGATCGACTGATGGACGATTTGAGATACACTGTTCCAAAAAACTACGAAGATACAACAGAGATACGAGATGTGTTTACATCCTTTTACGTTGATGTGAACCTCCAGAGACTGTCCGTCAGTTTAAAAGCCGATAATGGGGGAGATGGTATCGAAGCCCACCTAATTTCAGTTTCAGCATCGCTAGCTAGTAAATCCGACACAAGTTCACTGTCCAGGCTGACTATGGGCTGGTTCTGGATTGTTGATCGACTTGATTACGATTTTCAGCGGTGTCAGCGGCTCCTGGTCCACTCGCAGCTTCCACTGGATGCAGATGGCTTGGCTGGTCGACACCACCAGATTTTAAACGACCTTGAGGAAATGGGTGTGTTTGACGATGACTTCGTAGGATCTACTGAACTGGCCGATATAAGTGTAAGGAGCGGAGGGGCTGGAAGGACGCCAGAACCTTTTCGCGCTATGAACAATAGCCACCTGTGCAAGGCGACCGTCACAGCAATGGACGGCCACTTCGCTACATTGAATATTAACTGGAATCCCTTAGCGGTCAAACAAGTCGTCATGGCAATGGAAAGCATTCTTTTTGTCGCAGGAGAAATTGAGGGGGCTGTTATTTTGTCCAGGCCTTCTGAATTACAGCATAAGGAAAGAATAAAGACTCCAGTTAGTAGCTGCGAAAAGGACAACTGTTTCCTGCTTGTCAAGGTCTTAATTGAGCGCTTTGCCGTCACCTTGAGATCAGCGAAGGACGATCTTCCCATTTATATGGTTACGATGTCGACAACTGACTGCTCGTACACATACTGCGAGGGCAGTACAAATGTTTCCTTTAAGGTTGACAATTTTACAGTGTCCACACCGGAGTTGGGCAGGACGCTTCCTAAGTACCGCACTATTTTGGGCCTTATGCCGGGCGAGATGGGAAGTCTGCTGTCACTGCAATACTTTGACGGACCCCGAGCGATGCAGTCGGCACCATTGGCATACCAAACGATATGTGAGGCCTATGCTTCTATCACTCTGTCCCCTGTGCGACTTGTCTACATACACGCACAAGTTATGTCGCTAGCGGAATATATGACAGAGGGGATTCTCGGAGTGGTGTCTGCTAGAGTTGCCATGTCGGCAGCGCAAGCTGCCACAGAAATTTCTGCGTCGAAGCGTGCTAACAAAAGGTTTCTTGTCAACGCTACTGGATTAAATGTCTGGGTACCCCGATCGGCTCATTCTGGTGAGCACATCACAGTCAAGACCGGCAATGCACTGGTCGACTACGTTTCGTCGCCGACTCCCAGCGGAGGGCACACAACTGTCGCTTTAAAGGGTGTCCGCATGGCCGACTCTACTCGTCACCAAATGCTAGAAAGTGACGTCAACATAAACATCGAGGCCGATATTCCGCCTGTTGGAGTTGGCTCGGTAGAAGATCAGGCGATGCGAGTGACATTGTCGATGTCAGCAGCTGATTTCGTGCTGTCGAAGAATCAGTACCAACAAATAATGCAAACGTTGGTGTCGAATATTGGTGAAGTTGACCTCTTTCTCCGAGATGCTGATGATGAAGACTTAAATGCTGAAGTAAAGGCTAATAAGTCGGCTGTAAAACCAATGACCCATGCTGGCACTCCAATTATTGATATCCCACGACGGATATACTTTAACCTAGAAATCAGCGCATTGACAGTTCTTTTCATCCGCGTCGACGAAGATGATCCGCTAGTCCGAATGTCGGCCGTGCAAGCTATCATTACTCTTGCAATTCTCGGTGACCTTGAATTGGTGAAGGCTGAAGCGACTCTGAAGGATCTTGCATGCACGGACGAGCGGTTGGAAGCGATTGGACGACAACAACGCTCTCTGATTTATCAAAGATCCTCGGCAGATACACATGACATATTTTTTGTGAGCTACGAATCAACTGCGAATCTTTGCAAAAACCTCAAGCTGGCGCTTGGCTCGCCTCGTCTAGTCTTTGTCCCCGATGCTGTGTCAGAAGTCCTTCTATTTTTTACTAATGAACAATCCCGATCGTCTGCCGAGACATTACTGACATCATCCGACACGAGATATATTGACGAAACTGAAGACTCAGTCGTTATTGACGCGATAAATGAAACTGATGAATTTGAAACTTCCCTAACCCCCACTGTTTTACAAATTTCGACGGTGTCTAATTTTGAGGTCAAGACGGAACGATGCAGCCTGTTGCTCGTTGACTTGGGCAGTACCGATCTTCTCCCAAATTCCAGGATGTCAATTTCAGTTACGTCGCTCGCTGAGACAATTGTATTTGAAGGAGCTTTTGACATAAATTTTTCATCAAAGAGCGCTAATCAATCGAAAAGAAACGAATCGGTCAATTGTCAATTTCATGCTAACGGCGTTGAAGCCTACGTTGCTTATGGAAGCGAACTTCTAAATCCAATTCAGATACTTGAGCCTGCAGAGGTATCACTGTACATAGACTCCGGTGCAAATAACGATGGCAAGTCAGCTATGAGCGTCAGAGTAGCGACCGCCGCATCTCTGGATGTCACCATATCCATGCGTAATGTAGCCCTGTTTCATGCTATCCTCGCGAGTATCGATGAATGCTTCCAGGAAGGGATGCGCATTGGGGACTCGCAGCAAAAAAATGAAGGCATTGTAAATGCTGATCAGACAGCTCAAATCGAAAGCCTCGCTAAAGCTTTTTCGAGTGAGCCCGACAGCTCAGTAGTGCTTGATCCGCAGTCGCGATCGGATTTACAAGTCGCAAATATTGTGCCACGAAGCAATAAGGCAACATCTCGTCGAGCGATGTCTATGTCTGTAAAATTGACGATATCAGAGGCTTCATTAACCTGTATCAACGATTTACAAGGCATCGACGAAGCGATTATGAGGGTCACTGTACGAAACTTGACTGGAGCGGCGCAGGTGAAAGAAGAGCAGCTAATCCCCGGGACGAAGCTGCCGTACACTGCTTTCCAGTTCACATTACAGACTTCAATTCTCGCTGATTACTTTGACAGCGGGGCAAATCAGTGGAGTGTCCTTCTCAGCACGCCCTGTGAAGTTGCATGCAGAGCATCTCGCGGCATAAGCCATCGGTTCACCACCAAGCGCCCAAGCACAACCGTGGACCTCGAGAGTTTCCCATTGCATCTGACATGCTCTGAACATTTTTTACTTGCTCTCGCATCTGCCAATTACATGTGGAAAGTTTACTCTCAAGCCATAGAGTATGCAGTGATGTCACAAGCCACCGACGCGAGTGATCTAAAATTGCGGCGAAGCGTGGCAACCAGCGCCGCTCGTACGCTTATAAAGTCACTGCCCTATGCAATCGAGAATCACACCGGAGTCGACATCCAGTTTATGGTAGATGGTGTAAATGGAAGACGACGAAGCGTAGCCCATGGAATGGTCGAGTATTTTACGTTTGCACCACCGAGAAGTGGGTTAGGCCGTGGCGGAAGACGGCTTTACGGCCAGGATGTTGTTTTAAAAAAGTCTATCATGCTTCTTACTGGGGGAGCATCTTTCCAGCTGGATGATGTTGATAAGCAAGTTGCCTTGCCGAAATTTGCATGCGAGTTAGGTGGGCACTTGATTATATGCTCGGTTGGCAGAGAGGGGAATACTGTGGTAAGCCGGTGATAAATTTGTGTTCACAGCAGTGCTTCCTTTTACTCATAAGGCTGTCTTGTCAGGTCGTCCATCTCTCCAGCGGCGTTGAAATTAGCAACCGGACATACTTACCTTTTTCAGTTGGAGTTCGGATCGAAGGCGAAGATATAGATATCGGTGTTTGTCGAGCAAATGAAGGTTACACAGGGAACACCGCCGGATTGCAAGAGGCTTCAGTGTACGAAGACGGAAGAGTGGCTAAAGCTTCTTCGTATTTTGGCGTACCGTCCGACTGTTTAAAGGGTCACCGAGTGGAGTGGGAGAAGAATGGAGTCAGTCATCTGACTCTCGTCCTCCGTCCATTGGCGGAATTGACACAAGTGCTGCGAGGTATCGTGACGCTTTCTTGTGACAGCCAATTATTAGCTTCCGCCTTGAAGCCAATGACAAAACGATACACAGTGATGTGTACAAATCAAACCCAAGTAATTCCATCAGAACGCTATGACGAGCCACTGGAATTTCAAGTCGTTGTCCTCTATGAACTTATCAATGGGTATCCTTGCCTGGCGATTGTCTTTGAACCCAAAGCCAAGCTCATCAACAGGCTGCCAATCTCTGTCCTAGTTCGGACACCCATGCCTCGTACCTACACAAAGTCGTACAATGTCATCCAAGGCGAAAGAGAATCGATTCATGACGTTGGTCCAGACGAATGGATCGAGATATTTACACCCGGGCCATCGATCGCCGTTTCCTTCAAATGCAAAGATTTACCTGTGGCAGGCACTCTTACCGATTGGATGGAAGGGTGGGTAGATCTCCCGCTAGTTCTAGAGTTTCGACTACTTGAGCCCTTACGTTGCCTATTCCCGCTTTCCCGGCATGTCGCGGATCCTCTAGCGATGAATGCAACACTTGGCGGCCAATTTTTAATAATCGATGAAGCAGGAGCTACTTTAAAGGCGGAACAACGGGTACAAGGTGAACGGCAGGGACAATTAAATCCGTCCCACTCATACGCTTACGATGAACTCGCGTTTACCGTTACGGGGTATAACTATGCCGTCGATCACACGGGAGAAATCCTGTTTGAGCAGGTGTCTTCATCGTCCGCCACCCAGTTCCGACGCTCTTTCTCCTACGCTGCCTCATCAGAGCGACAAAGTCGATCTGGCCGCCAGTTAAATGCGCCTCTAGGGGCTTTTAACTTAGCTCAACGATATCGCATTTCTTTGTTGCCTGATTCCCATGTGTCAATAAGGATACTTCAACTAACTATGGAAGGTGACGATGGGATTCGAAAGGGAAGCCCGTTTTTTGTTGACGATGTTGCCATTTGCGAGGGTGGTGCTCTTTCCAGTCCTCTCTCGTGGGAAGATGGTCGCAAGTCTGGATATTTTGCGTACCGGAAGCTTTTAAGCTCGTACCAATCCGAAGTGCACATCATTCCGGAGTATGTTGTGTTTAATGGCGGCGAACAACCAGTAATAATAAAGCAACCGGGATGTATGGAAATGCTCGTGGCCTCAGGAAAGATAATTGCTTTAAAAACAAACTATGACAAAACAGCCACTATATCAGTGAAGTACAGGTTTGGAGCTAGAACTTCGCCTCTTCGAGTTGATGCACTTGGGCTTCGTGTGGCCATAATCAAGTCGCCTCGTGGCGAGCCGATCGGAAGTCTCCCATTACAGACTGTTGTCGGCAGCGTAGATTCTCGGCTGGTTATCAAGCTTGGGGAAGCCAAGCTTGGACCGGCCGCAGCTACTGAGAAATCTCTAACGGGTTTAATCTCATCACTTTCAAGGGATTTCTTTAGACTACGTTTTCAATGCTCGGAGCTTAGTGTTACTTTACAAAAGTCGAACCATTTGTTGGATCAAAAGAACGCTATTATGGAACCAACGATTGACCGTCTGCAAACAGGGAGGTTGCTTTTGACACCGAAGAAAACAAAGCTGCCCAAGGCAGTGGCTGGCCTTAATGCCCGGTCAGGTGGCGACGTCGAGACGTCTGACAGAGAAGCCGTCTGCACGATACGCTTGCACCGATGCACCGTGGACTGGCAGCGTGTCTTTAAGAATAAACGGGTCAGATCTACACCGATGGCTGCTGGAGATGTCTTAAACTCGGAGGAGCGGTCGCAGCTTTCTGTCATTATACACAATATCCAGTTAAGAGATGATACTCCAAATTCAGCCTTTCCTGTCGTCTTCGATTCGACATCGAACGTAAGCTTTGTGGACTTGTGCGTCCGGTTTCGTGGACCAATCAGCTCTGAATTGGTCAAGGTTGATTTGGTTGATCTTAAACTCGCCCACACGAATGGTTTATCTCAGCCCATCGTTATTAATACAAGCGAAGAGTTTGTCTGGAAATTGCTTGATCTGGCGAACCGTATTATGAGGGCTGCTGCCGAGTTTTCTGGAGTTGTAATTGAGCTCAAATGGGACCCAGAGCATGGCGGATACTCGGTCGCAGTTTCCGATACAAAGAACATGCCTGCCGATGATGGCGTTCGCTATGCGCCCCCAAAGATTGATAAGTTGTTCGATATTAATCAAGTCCGCGTGTCACCGTTCGCGATGCAGCTGAGCTTCCAGCGGGTTCCCATTTCTTCCCGCTACAAGCTAATGACTGGTTTCCGCGGCGCGAATATTATGAATTACTTTACGACGCGCCTGAAGTTTAAAATTGATCAAGCAGAGCTGAAATTTTCTCGCTTTGAGTCGCTTAATGTTCGCGGTCCGCTAGATCACCTGGTTGAAATGTTGAGCACAGTTTATATGTCGCGAATGAAGCTAAAGTTCGTCTCAATCATGACTGCCGCGAGTTTTCAAGATTGGAAGAAACTGGCTTCTCGAGAAGGTGGCGACGATGAATTTGTTGAAGGGGATCTTCTCCGCGTCGCTGGAAACATCGCGGGCAACTCGGCAAATTACGTGCTCAAAAAAGCCGGGATGGGATTAGGCCAGGGCATCAGCACTGTCACTCACGCTCTTGGTGACGGAATAGAGAGTGCCACCAGTGCAGTCGGAGCTAGAACTGTTGGTGCCGGGGTCAACAGTTTGGTGAGCGGCGTCGGGGATGGCGTAGGCGATGCGCTCACAGGAGGTATGATCGAGGTCCAACGGTACTCCAGTCACAAGATTTGGTCTTACCGAAGTATTTCATCATTTTCACAGTGGGCACAGGAGCTGGAAAGGTGGTAAAAGGAGTTGGGAAAGGTACGAACTCGCGAATAAATCACGTGTTACTTGTAATGCTTCTAAAATCTAACAAATCTCCTTTTGATAGGCGTCGGCCAAGTTTTCGGAGGATTGAGCGGAGGCGCCGTAATAGTAGGCAAAGGCTTTGGCAAAGGCCTCATCGAAGGGGATGGTAGAGCCATTTCAACTAGCCTAAGTGATGGGGCTACGTCAGTCGGAACTGGAGTAGGCCAAGGGATCGAAACCTTGGTTCAAGGAACGGCAAGCGGCGTATATTCACTTGGAAATGGAATATTTTCAGGCGTTAAGACGATTGGGCAAGGGATTGGCGGTGCGTTTACTGGTAAGCATCAGCGTAAACCTTCAATCCACGGCGGCGAGAAACGCTAATTGTAAGTCCTACAAAAGTACGCTCATTAGCAACGCTTTCATTTGAAAAGGTTTCTGTTCATTCTCATGTTGTTGCAGGAGCAGCGACGACGAGGGAGTTGGAGCGGACCCGAGTAATGCCATTGAGGCTCCGCTGTTGCCGAACTCCACGAACATTGTTTAAATCCCAGCAGCCGTGGCTGCTTTCAATTATCGTGTATAAGTGAATACTCTATATTATAACCTTTCCCTAGTTCATGACACTGACTCAATCACCTGTCGCGCGAGGAGAGATGGGAGGAGAAATCGTGTTACGCTAAGCTGCGCCACCAATGCGAATGGCAGCTATTCTCTCTTCAATTGCTACCAGTGCCAAAGCAATCTCGTCATCGCGGTCAAAGCTAGCAATTCGTTCGGCCAATACGCCGCTATCGATAATCGCAAGCTGACCCACATGACCAAGCATTGGATGCGGATGACCTTGCACACCTAACGCAGAAAATACGTTTACCAAGTAATCCAAATCGGCTGCTAGATGCTCGCAACCCTTGGAACTCAAGCTTGGAATCCGCGTTATGTTCTCTAGCAATTGACCAGTCACCGCGAGCCCGACCACATCAAGCCATGAGTTACAAAATGCTGTGCTAGCTTTGATCGATTCATCCGATTCCACCTCATTGATATCCTCGTCATCAAGAGAGACACTCAACATAACGCGAGCAGATAATTCCTTGCCATCCATTAAAGTTCGAAGAATACAGCTATCGACATTGCAGCTACAAACTTTCATCAAATCATGCCACTGGGACAAAGCAATCTCACGGACGCCTGTCATTGCTTCGTGAGCAAGCGAGAGAGACTGGCGATCCGAGGCAAACGGCTCGAGCGTTTGCACCAAAGCGAGCATGTGCTCACCAACAAGTGTAATGTACTGCTGTGGTAGAATGCCAAACGAGAAGTCATCACTTGATACACTTTCCCTCCACGACGGCATTGAAGGAACACTTTTTAAATGACGGCGAGGAACTGCCACAAGGACGCCAAACACAAATGCTTGGCAACTAGATGCCAATCGTTGTTTCGCTTTTCCGACCTGAGCAAAAATGAATTCACCATTGAGACCAAGACGGTGCGCTAATTCAATTGACGCATCATTATCTGCGCCAATTGCCTGCCCGCAAATTGTCTTCGTTATGACACAATCAATTTCTACCGCGGACATGGAGTCTGGGAAGTCAAAGCCGAGAGACTTGGACTGACGCGCAATGCCTTCCACTTCGCTTTCGCGGCATGCGTTTATCGACTGTCGACCGGCAAGAACTAGCAATCTTTCGCGAGTCTCTTTCTCCAAGGACTGCATGTTGCGAAAGAAGATCCCTGCAATCTTGAGGACCTCCAACGCACCGATAACGTGAGAGTCGTCGAAACTATCGGCGAAGGCATCATTTAACAATGCGTCAGACAATGAATGCACAGCAAGAGCCAGTTCATCCGCATTCTCTGCAAGTATATTATCCATACTGGCAAGGAACTGCGTCGCAGAGTATCCACCGGTTAACAATTCGAACCGCGAGATAGCACTGACCACAATAGGAATAAAGGCTCCACTAAGACTTGTGAGCCTCTCTGTTGCAAGCTGCAGCGATTCAATCGACGAATCCTTCAAAGCTGCGGCGTCTCGAATTTCTTGGGCGACATTGCGCAAAAGCTCACCCGAGTAGTTGGCCTCTAGCTGTGCCAAACGCTCCTGATATGTCGCAAAGGGAGCTGCAACCACAAGAAAAGTATGTACAATGCTCTTGTATAGTTCCAAACCAGAATCGGTCGGCAAAGTTCCAGCTTCTACCAAGTCCAACCAACTTCCAGAAATGGCTTCGTATACGAGCGACAAGAACTGCAAGGTCGATTCAAAAATAGAGCAAATTTTTTCCAGTGATCCATGCGTTGGGGTAGAAGGATCGCTTGAACAGACTGTTTCTAGACGACTCTTGAAAGAAGTTGAAATTGGACGAAAACACTCGCTTAAAACCTAAATAAGTGAGATGCTAAGTTAGACGCAATAGCTCGACAGACCGCATGACAAACATAACAACCTCTTTTCGCAAACCTTTATAAGGATTTCCGGCACTAGTTCCGCTCCGAAGACGGCCATGCATTGTCGTCGTTCCTCGGTGAGAAGCGACAAGACAGCGTCAAACCAGCCAGGAAGCCAAGCTGCGAAATCATGCGACTTTATTGATACTTCCGACTGCCCTTCTTTGTAATTTGGTGGTGTGTACTCGAACCAAGCCTTGTGCAAAACCAAAGGACGATTCTTGACATATTCCTCCTTGAGAACGTCAATCTTGTGAAGCTTGGTGTAGAGAGCGACGCATTGTTGAAGGGGTGCAATGCGAGTGTTCATGTTCGCCAGCGCGTGCTTGAGCTGGGGAGCAAGCATGGCGGAGACCTGGTGGCGAATGTGGTCAATCTGCTGTTGTCGCTGTTCTGGTTGAGGCATTCCCTTCAAAGCGCGTTCTGCGCCCGCCAATTGCGCCAGGGCGGTGACAGCTTCGGAAAGGTTTTGCGCCGCCAACATTTCGTTTACCGAATGAACAATTGTATCCCATGTCGCAGTAGCCAAAAGAATTTCCTTAGTTCGCGACAAGTTAGCCTGTAACGCATGCAACATAGTCAATGTCTCAAGCGATGAACTAACATCCGTGTCTCCATCAACGCAAGCCGCACCTAAAAGCGTTTTAGCATCGAGGCGCAATCCATCAAGTCCCAAGCTGATGCGACTCATGTCTGCCGCGCAGCGAGGTAGTATGGCCTGTAGCTCGGCGCCAATGCGTCCAATATCTTCATGACAAGCTTGTGTTTGTAGCTGAAGCTGCAAGGCAAGCTCTGTCATTTGTTGTGAAAGGTGTTCGTTATTGGTGACAGTGACAATTGAATCATTCTCCCAGAGTGCAAGATTGAGATAACTAGATACGGAGAAATCGTCAGAAGAAAGAACTTTAGATAGCTTGTCGTCCATAGTTGATGGTAGGCTAGCCGGTGGAGTCCTGGTATTTGTAGCCTGTAGTGAGGTTGCGCCCTCACGATGAGATGCCATGGTGACTTTTGATGCGAAAAGGTGCTTGCTCGCGCGAAACGAACGTCATCATGACGTCATTCCACGCGGCACAAAACGCTGCGACATTGGATTTCGGATGGTGGCAATGATCGCCGCCGTGTCCTCGCCATGGGACGAGCGAACCAAATAAATAACACGAGCGAACCAAGACGCAGCGGCAATATACAGTAAGCGCCCTACGGTAGACTCTCCAACATTAAGGTATTTGCGAGTGCCGAGAGCAGAAATAGTCGTTACGGACCTACGAAATTTGAGTTACCATGTCTACCACAGCAGCAGTTAGTTGTGAACCTCTGGCGGACGAATGGCCGACATCCTCGGATCAATACAACCTACTTGGAAAGATAGGAGTAGGTGCATTTGCTACGGTGTATCGCGCCACGACGAACGACGACCGCGACTGCGCCATTAAGGTCTTAAATTTGGATCACGTTGACACGAATTTAGCGGAAATTCGCCTAGAAGTGCAGGCCATGCGATTGTCATCGCACCCCAATGTTTTGTGCTGCCATGCAGCATTTGTACACGAGATTCAGCTATGGCTTGTCACTCAACTGATGCGCAAGGGATCGAGTCTACACTGCTTACAGACGGCTCGACGTTTCATGCAAAGTCAGCAACGCACTTGTCTCATGGAGCCGCATATTTTTTACATTTTGCACGAGACTCTCCTTGGTCTCAAGTACATACACGACAACAATACGCTTCATCGGGACATCAAAGCTTGCAACAGTGAGTTCTTGTTTCGCTGCGTTGCACCAATGATGATGCGAACATATTAGTGCATCCATCATTTTACTCACACTGTACTACTCACCACTCACCACTTACCTCGCACAGTTTTACTCGATCATGATGGCAGTGTACGAATTGCAGATTTCGGCGTGTCAGGCTGGCTCGTGCAGGGAGGGTCTGCCATTGAAAAGGCCAAGACATTTGTTGGCACTCCTTGTTGGATGGCTCGTAAGTTATACAAGGAATTGCACGCAAACTGTTGCTACACTGAAAGCTTATATACTTAGTCAATCGTCTATCTTTACAGCTGAAGTCATGGAGCAAGTACATGGCTACGATTACGTCGCAGATATTTGGAGCTTGGGAATAACAGCTTTAGAATTGGCCAAAGGTTTTGCTCCATATGCCAAGTTTCCACCGATGAAGGTCTTAATTTTAACCATTCAAGAGGATCCGCCCAATCTTGACTCGTATATGGACGATGACGCTGACGGCGACGAACTTGTGGTGACGGAAGAATACACCCGACTTTTTCAGGGGTTTGTCGAGGCATGTCTGCAAAAAAATCCTGCCAAACGCCCGACCTGTCAAGACTTGCTGCACAGCAAATACATGATCGCTCTACAAGATGAAACAACTCGGCGAGAGCGACGAGGACAACTACGGCGACAGGTGTGTGATGTCGTCCCGGACGTCGGTGAAGCGAGCGACCAAACAAATGATCTGAAACAAGCGCGGCATGCCACTGTTAGCTTTGTGTTTTCTCAAGAGACCGATCGAGCACCAGGAACGACATGGGTCTTTGCCGATGGTTCGCAAGTGCTTTCGACGGCAGCGACGTCGCGCTTGACGACAATTGACGATGTCATGGCGGAGCTTGACGCATTTGGCGAGCTAACGGGTGGGGAACATTACGATCGAAATAGTGCCAAGCTAAAAGAGTCAAGCGAGGAGTTTCATGCGTTGGAACTAAAACCTAGCGAAGAGCAAGAACAAGAAGATGATTTGGATGCTTTTATGGACGAGTTTGAGCAACAGACCGGAGGAGAGAATTTTCAGCGTTCGTAGATTGCTTGTTTACGAGTATACGTTCATATTTATAGTTTATACGCGTGACGCCCAGTAGTGTGGGGCGAGCTCATTGAGCCACCTAGCCTCGATAGATGAAACACATCGCAGTTCAATGCCACCTCGTGATCCATCGACCGTCTGTCCAAAAATAATGTACTCACTACCGCCCATGCAATGTGAAGAATAAATGCTATTGGGTGATGGAACGACGAGGATAGACTTACGGAGCGTATAGTATCGACCATCGTTGCCTAGCTTGGCAATGTTAAAGAAAAAACCAGCTGTGACACATCTTCGAATGGCTCGGCTGCGTACTTGCCCGTCGTCACCAACAATCCCCATAGCGGAAATCTTGCCAAATCTCTTGAGGACACCGGCTAGCTGTTTTCGAATTTCCAGCGCTCGCTTCATAGCAAGATAGTTCATGAATCGTTCTTTGCAGTCTTGTTCCGACCACTGCCCGTCTTCCATTTCAGCTAGGCAATTTACATAGGTGACATGATCCCCGGTAGGGTCGGCAACATCTGCCACGGCGTTCTCATAGTCAATCATTGCCTGTGGATGTCGACGACCTCGAGGCGGTTGGAGAATATTCCTGACTTGCAAAGCGGCTGCCAGTCCAAGTACTTCCCACGCACACTTTTCCGCCAATGATTCCAGCAGCATTCGAGATATGCGAGGATCAGTCGGAAACGCCGACAACTCATTACCCAGCTTTGTCATGTGTGTTGCCTCGTCAATCGCTCCCAGGGCGTATAATGATTCAAGTCCATGAGAAATGGCATCGACGCTTGGAACATCCAGCAAATCAAATGCAAGTAAATTGTCGACCCCTAGCGCCTTAAGCGTGAGAATGAAAGCCGTCAGGTTGGTGCGAAGTATCTCAGGCTGGGTGTCAGCCTTCATGTTAGTAAAGTAATAATTCTCTTTGAATAGACGATAACATTTGCCCGCTCGGAGTCTTCCTGCACGGCCTGCACGTTGCCGCGCACTCGCTTGACTGATGGGACCAACAATTAAGCGCTCAAGACCGGCTATTGGATCAAAATAGGGTAGTTTCACCAAGCCTGAATCGATCACGTGCGAAATGTTTGGCACACTAAATTGGCGGAATCATCGCATTGACAGTGAGACGAGTTAACAAGTATAGAATAATGTTCAACTCACCCGTTAATACTTACGTGACGGAGCACTCGGCAATGTTGGTTGCAAAAATCATGCGTCGAATCTCTCGAGCATTTCCCTCGCGCTCTTGATAAACCCTCGCCTGCATGTAGTACGGTAGCGTCCCGTAAAGAGGTAGCAGCTCCACTGATTGGAGCTGATGCTCTAATTCTTCCTCAGTGATCTGTATAGCTTGATCTATATCTTCCGCAGACGCGAGAAAGCAGAGAATGTCTCCCATTGTGTTGTCACCTCGATGTATTGCAAGTAGTGTTTCGATCATTTTTAAAATATAGTTTTGAGCCGGCAGAGCGAGATAGAGTATATCTACTGGATACTGCCTTCCAGCTACGGAAATAATCGTACCTTTTCCGGATGCTGACCATGTCTGGACCTTGGCCTTGTCAAGTTCAGTTTTCCTCAGTGGTTCACCCCATCGACTTTTCTTTGGCGAAATGTTCGTATCGATGGATGCTTGCGGCCCAACAAAAAAGTCAAGAAATATTTGCGCGTCAATGGTGGCACTGCAAACAATGATCCGCAAATCCTTGCGCTTACGACAAATCTTCTTTAACAATCCTAGAATCGCATCGCTATCGAGGCTTCGCTCATGTGCCTCGTCAACTATAACCACGGAGTATTTGGACAATAGCGGATCGGCCAGTGTAGCTTCTCGGAGCAGCATGCCATCCGTAACGTAGTTGATTTGCGATCCAATTTGCGAGTCAAAACGTACCGAGTATCCCACCCGCGCTCCTATTGGACAGCCGACTTCCATCGCGACTCGGCGTGCCAGTGTGGTGGCAGCGATGCGTCGTGGCTGCGTGCACACGATGGAAAAGTCATTGCCGGTCCATCCATTCTCCATGCAATACTGCGGAAGTTGCGTTGACTTTCCTGATCCAGTATCTCCAACTATAACAATCACCTGATAGTGTTCTAGACTGTAAAGAATGAGTTTTCTGTACTTGTAAATTGGTAAAAGCAGTCGTTGCTGTGCGATCGGTGCTCGATGGCGCTCAAACGAAGCTTGAATGACAAAGTCTGAACTCTCTATCTCTTCACAAGTATATCGCGCTACTGGAACAGGTTTCCAAAAGCCAGACATTGCTGACTTGAAGGTGCAGCGGCGGGTTGCGGGTTATCAAGATTCCTCCATGGTCGAATCCTTTTTGCCGCACCAGATTCCGAGTACCGGTAAGATGCAATTACGTTTTGGAAGACCCTATCTCGGCCATTGAATGAAAACTGATGCATGAATGATAGCGTTCTCGAGGCATGCATTGGAAGTTCTAGACCGGTGGAAAGCAACATGTGGGACCAAGTTGCATCCAAAGGAATTACTTTCGACAAAAGTAATGAGACCGTAGACGATACGATCATTAAAGCAAAGGCTTCGTCGGTTGATCCGAAAGTCACGGCGCGACCTCACATTCCCTCCGTTTCCGCGACGGCCGTACTTGGCGAGTCAGCCACTCTTCCTCCCAATATGAAACCATGCCGAGGCCACGATTTTAATGCGAGCAACGATATTGACAGCATCATGAAGTCATACTTATCGACAGGCTTTCAAGCCACCAATCTTGCTCTTGCTATTCAGCAAGTCCAGCAAATGCGAACGTGGCGATTGAGTGACATAGAATGGAAGGAGGGCGATGATCTGGCGCTACAATCGCAATCAATTCGCGAGCGAATAAGAGCAAAAGTATTCTTTGCTTACACGAGCAATCAAATTTCATGCGGACAACGAGAAGTCATCAAGTTTCTGGTTCAGCACAGCATGGTGGATGTCATTGTCACCACAGCTGGCGCCATTGAGGAAGACCTCATCAAGTGCTTTCAACCAACCTACATGGGGGATTTTCGTTTGTCGGGTCGTGAACTGAGAAAGAAGGGAATAAATCGAATTGGAAATTTGTTAATTCCCAACCAAAACTACTGTGAATTTGAAGACTGGGTGTCACCCATCATCAACAAGATGCACGATGAACAGGATGAGGATGCAATTCGTTGGGCGCAGGAGGTTGCTAAGCGCGATCCTTCCGATGCAGATTTTCCTGAACGACTGGTATGGACACCTTCGAAAATTATTCGTCGATTGGGACTGGAAATTGACAATTCTGACTCGGTTTTATACTGGGCCGGTGAGCACATATTATGTGACTGGAAAGGCTTACCATCCGAGGCCTTACTTGATGCTCACCTTTACTTTTTTAAATTACTTCAGCCGTGAATAAGATACCCATATTTTGTCCCGCGTTGACTGATGGCAGCTTTGGCGACATGCTATATTTTCACTCCTACAAACGCGCAGGTTTCATTCTCGACATCAGTCACGACATTCGCGCCATTAATGATCAGGCTGTCCGGAGCCACTGCACGGGCCAGCTTATTCTTGGCGGAGGCGTTGTCAAACACCATACATGCAATGCAAATCTCATGAGAAACGGGGCCGATTACTCTGTTTACATCAACACGGCATCCGAGTTCGACGGAAGCGACTGTGGCGCATCTCCGGACGAAGCTGTGTCTTGGGGCAAAATTCGCATTACGGCGCAGCCGGTCAAGGTGACGGCAGACGCAACGCTGGCGTTTCCATTGCTTGTGAGTCAAACGTTTGCCAAGGACGTAGCGGCGTGGAAAGAGTCGGTGAAGTGCACCGTCTGCTGGATTGATGAATTGGAAAGTGAGTAGTAATCATATCTAGGTGCATTTATGTACAAGGTTGCCTAGTTTTACTGTTTCATTACAAGATAGAATTACAAACCAACAATTGGTAATAGTGCTCATAGACACGGTAGGAATCACTGACAAATACCATGTTCAAATCTACAACATGGAAAAAGGGCTCAAGGAAATCTTGAAGATATTTCGTCGGGAACATCATATAGCAGCGAATTGTAAGACACGTTAAAGGTAGTCAATGAAGGCATGGATGCTATGCAAGTTGGAAGGTCTCCGAGCAAACCGTTTCCAACGAGGGAGAGGGATGTCAAGCAAGGGAGGCAACAAATTTCCTTTGGGGCGGTCCCAACAAGATTATTCCAGTCTGACACGAAGCAAACGAGGAGACACAAAGTGAGCAAGTTTTATATATTGCACTCGATTCATGAGTCCAGTACTGTCTTAGCCTACCAAGTGAGATCCTCTTTGCCGCGCAACCTCCGTCTAATCGCTCACTGCAGCTTTCGACGCCATACCAATTGCAAACGTCATCCGTGGACACCCATTGCGAATTGTTACGCCACTCATCGCCAGCCGTCATTTCATAAAGCATCATGAGGCCGAAGCGTTCAGCTATCATGCCCATGTTGTACTTGTAGAATGTATCTACAGTGTCGTCCGTGTTAGTGGCAAGTCGACTCAGCATTTCGGCAAAGAGAACGGCAAAGATTTTGCCTTGAATGGTGGTGACGTTCAAAAGTTCTTCTTGTTCCGTACAAGATTCTAGCGCTTGTAGAATAAAATTGTGAATCAGAATAGTTCCATAGTCGTGCGGCAACTTTATTGGAGAGGATGTTGGTGCCTTGGAGTCTATCATCGCCGCTGGTAGCGTTGGGGGACTGGCTGTTGGCGACTCGCCGCGACCTAAAGGGATTAGTGCCTCCGTCTTTGAATGTCTCGTATCAGCAGGCGTCGATCCATCACCCAAGCCTTCCCTGACCGAGGACGTAGCATTGAATTTTTCGCTTTGTAGATGCTGCGTCGACTCTTCAGCATCATTCTGACATTGAGTTAGAGCGACACCCAAAGAGACGGCTAATACAATCACGATAAGAACGCATGTAGCTGTCATTAATCGTGTTTTCTGGTTGGACTTCTTCGTCGCAAAATTGATCATGACAACGTCATGCTCATCGCCAGAGCTTCCTTCCTGGGTGGAAACGTTTGAAAGCTTCTCCGCTTCATCCACGCTGCTCCAAGGCATTTCCACAGTCACCGTCTGCTGCGGTTCCTTGTCCCATAAATCAGAGCCAGCAATTGAAGGAGGGCGCGAATTAAATTCCGAAGCGGCCTCGCCCCGACTATTCTCCGGAATGGAATATAAAGACGCTTCATCAGCGTAGTAGCATGTGTCGGCTGAATACTTCCAAGAGGTGAACGGATAGAAGCCCGCCAACACATTATGCGGACGAGACGGACACTCTTCGTCGCCGTCATGTTCGTCTATTCCCATGGTGGAGCTTGTTTGCTTGACAATGAAAATAAAGGATGATGTGCAAAAGGTGCGCTTAGATGCAGCGACGCATGTGGCCCAGGTCTTTGGCATGCGTGAAAACTCGATCTTTGGCCGTCGTACCGTGTATGACTGGACTGGCGCGCACAAATTATTGATGACGCTCTCAAAATCTCAGTGGTACTAAAAGCGACATTGCCTCTCTCCATTCGCTTCGGCTTGCGACGCCTCAAACCCTTCAGCCCCCTTGACTTCCATCGGCGGCGAAACTATAGACGACACCGCTGCAACATCATAATTCCTCCAGAAAGCGTACGACGATTTTCGAATCAATTATTTTTTTAGGGAGAGGCTCAACATGAAAGCGTCAGGCGCACCAGCAGCCGGAAACCCCTTGCAACCAGCACTCCAACAACTAGCGAGCGACTCGACCGGACTCAACACGAGCACGAGCAACAGCGAATCAGAGCACACCATTGTTGAGGTTCCTTCGCAACAGCAACCTTCGCCCGCTCCGCTGAATCCCTTTGATATGCTTGCTGGAGATTTGTCTGTTTCATCCAATACCTCTCGGAACCAAGCAGCAGCTGTTTCTCTTCCGGATTCTCCTCTCCGCAAGATCCCTGTGTTTATCTCATCGTCGCCAGCGACGTCTCAAGCGATGGAAACACGTCATTCACCAGCTACTTTGACGACTCCGGCTAAGCAGGATCGACCAGGGCAAAAGCAGCAAATTAGTGGAGCGCCACCACCAGCCTTGGTTCAACCCCGAGTCCTGCCCTTTGATTTGCCATCGCAGCCGATTTACAACAGTGTGGCGGAACCATCTCGAATTCCCATGACCAATAATAATTCGACAGAATTGCAGCTGCAAGCCAATAACAACTTACCAGTAGATGACGACGACGGGAACACGGAACCATCCTCGCAGCCTTCCTCGCACGAGCAATCCATTTCCAATAAGACGACCTTTGCACGCTTACTGCAATCCAAACGACGCAAGCAGGATCAAGACGACGATGACGAGGAAGCCATGAACAATGGCGCGCTCATATATGGATATTTGCAAAAGCTAGGTCGGAACGGAAAGTGGCAGTCGAGGTGGTTTGAATCGGACGGCGAATGCTTGTCATACTACAAGTCGAGCAAGCGCACCAAGCTATTGGCAACGCTTGATCTGGAAAAGGTGAGTGATTTGAAAACAATAATTTACAGTTGCGATGTTCGGATGAGAAAATTCATTTTCGCTGACTTGCTTTAACTTTGCTGTTGCTTTACAGGTCGGAACAATTGAAGTCAACATAGATGATACCCGAGGATGTTGCTTCCGAATTGAAGTACTCGGACGCGATTATCACTTACGAGCTGAGTCGAGAGCTTCCTGTCGAGATTGGGTCATCACTTTAAACCGCGTTAAAGAAGCCAGACTTCAACAAGGCAACGTCAAGCTTGTCACGCCTTCGCCAAGCCCACTTGACCTATTGGACCCCCACGCCAATCGTGACATGACCCCTCGTGTCGTGGTTGTATCTAATCGGGAACGCACGAGGGCTGTCGACGAAGATGATCAGTGGGATGAAATGATGAACCTAAACGGTGGTGAACCGGCGACTGTAGGAAACTTGGACCCATCGAAACGTCGTTCGGCACTTCAGACCGCCGTTTTGGCGCGTTGGTCCAAGCGCAACTCATCTATTTCTAGACTTGCAGCCAAACTTGCTCGTTGGGCGCGCAGTTTGCAAAAGTACAGTTGCCAGGGAAATGCTGCGGATGATGTGCAATTAGACCGTCACGTTCATCCGCCGGGTCATGACGACGAGATGCGGAGTCGCAAATTATCTAAGGATGATTTAAATATTTTTGCAAGGGAGAACCAGCAATCCTTTAATTCTTCCATGCCGCGGGGTGGTATCGACAAGGCCAATCGCAACGTTCGCGCGTTTAGCCTCACATCGGAGGATGAATCTCGAATGCTCGCGTAATGACTCTTCAATTACGAGTCAGCATCAAAACTATTCGTCTATCTAGTCGTGAATCTGACAGATCTGCTCGCTATCTGCTTCACATAAGTAGTGTACATGTTTCTGTATATTAATATTTTATAAATAGTCTACTTGGCCACGTTCTTAGCTTCCTCCATAGGAGTGAATGCCGTGTCTTTGTCAACACAAGGACGATTGATGGTGGCAGGCGTTACTACCTTTATACAGAAAGTGATAAGCGGCAGCAAACTTTTTCTTCAATTTATTGTCTAAATTTGCATAACAGTGGGCTTTCTCGATCCACTGACACGTACTGTGAGTGAGGATCCCGGTTTAAAGACAGTCAAACCAGCGCTGGATTACTGAACTTGCTGTTGGAGTTGCATGATCGCTGCTTCTTTGCAGGGTTGTTATTTGCATCAGCCCTCGACGCTTCAAAAGAGTCAATAACGCCGTTCAACATCCAGCGGTTTTTAACGTACAAATCGTTTGCCATGGTTCCACTTTGTCGCACACGCATGCCAGCAAAAGGGTTCACGCCAAAATAAGACGCCCCTGAAAAAGGCTTGTTTTCCTCCTCATCGGGAGCACTGTACATACCAAAAATGTCAGCTAGTCCCGGAGGAATAGAGCGGATCATATCTTGCTCCAAAAGGTATTGGCAATCCGCAATGCCCTCCAGTTCTGTGTTGGTGGTGGAAAGAAAAGGGGTTCCCTTTGGAATGCTGGCCAATGTCTGTGTCCAGTCGTAATCCGGGACTGTGAAACCGGGATTAAAGAACACAACCAAATCAGCTCCCGGAACTTGGTGCTCTTCTAGCAGCTCCCTGTCATAGACGCCTATATGCGAACGAATTGCAAGCCTGCCCGTGACCTTGTCACCAAATTGCATCGACCTGGTCTCATTCACATCCTCAACAGGACACTGTGGCCCCAATAAAAAGATCATGATGCTCTCTAAACCACGATATCCCGAAAGCTCTGCTAAGGCTTCTGCATAAGCCGACGCGTAGTCTTGCTTCTGGTCCCAAAACTCGGAATCCATCGACGCTCCAATAACATGTACGATCAGACTCTTCTTCGATGCCGCCTTTTTCAATGTATCTTTAAAACTTGGACTCTCGGCAATCACATTTGCAAGCGTTGCAGGATATGATTCAAACTCGCTTTGGATGCGATCTTGCGCAGACTGACGGCGTTGATTATCAAGCGACTCTACCTTGTTTTCTTCAATTGCTTCATCGTCGTTGCAAAGCTTGAGAAGCGCACAAAGTATCGCAGTATGTCCCAATGCGTTTTCTTGTTCACTTTCTTCACCGTCAAATTTTACAGCAGACGGGGCGTTCGCGTCTAGCTGACGACACACCTCCGAGCAATACTTGACGCGACGGCACGCGGGGCACGTAACGATTTGATGTCTCAGCTCCGCACCACAAGCGCAACAAGCATCAAACCCTAAACTCATGTTAAAGTCTTCTGCATAGCGAGCCATGAGATCCAGTGTCCGAGTCTGCTGCTCCGGTAGAGCGTCTAGATGGAAGGAAGCGAGGAGATCCATGGTCAGATCGGATTTCGAATTTCTGTGGTTTGAATCGACGCTTCAAAAGGAGAACCGTTCGGACGCTACGCTACGTGTTGACAGTAGCTCGATGAGTTTTGTTAATGCGGAAACGAAGGCACCAACCTGGACAGGCAAGCTCTGGAACGAAGCCCTTGCTAGATACATAGAATGTTTGATTCCAAGAGTAGAAAGGTGAACGCAAAGGGTACACCGTCCACTTAACTAGGTCACTTAAGTTACACAAGTGAGTACACAATTGGAGAGTACCAGCACATATATATAGTTATTGGACGTGTTCATCGGCGACGTGACATCCTCCTCGGGAAATTGACGTGCTCATCGGCGACGTGAGCGTCCTCCTCGGGAAATTCGCCGCTTCGTTGCTTCAAAATCATCTTCATCATCCGTCAACGACTCGAAAGACTCTTGCGCGGCCTCAGATTCTTCCTCCGTTCTCGTCTTGTACGTATCAGTCTCGTCATCGGAGAAAAACTCATCGTCTGGGCTGCTAACAAAGGTACAATTCATAACTTGTTCTAGCAGAGATTGCTTTGGAGCTTCTTCCCTCTTCGCCATGACATCGTCATAAGCTATCGGACTTGCATGGCATACAACATTTCTGTTCGGACCTCGACATGCGTCGGCCAGTGCGTCGAGTATAGACTCTTGAGACATGACAATGTTTCGACGTTGCTTCTCCGACTCTTGAGCAATGTCGGTGTCGACTCCATCTGACAGCTCGCTTTCTGTCACTTGTAGTCCACGATCCAACGCCGTGCCGACAGTCTTGCCAAGCAAGGTAAATGTCGACGAATCGTAGAGCGTCTTGACAACCTTTAAAAATCGTACAAAGCTAAAATCATTATTCATAATCGGCTGACAGGTGATAAGAGAGGTGAGTTGTGTGATTAAAACGTTTGAAAAACCTGATACAATGTTGCAATGAAAGTTTAAACATACCTGAGAGGTCTCCATTGATGGTCGCCAAGTGTATGGCAAATCGACAATCATACCGGTATCGCAACTGTCAATTAGTATCGTCACTGTCACTCCATAACGCATCGGTGCTAAAAGTGTCTTGAAAATCAATGTGTCACGGATAATTCCAGCCTGCTTGTAGTCGCAAGGCACAATCGCTTCGTCGTAACTAGTATTGTCCGCATCAAGCGAGTCCAAGAATCGACCACCGTGCCCTGAAAACTGCACAAAAACTGCATCGCCAGGTTGACTTTCCTCCGAAAGCATCTTGAGCGCGTCGACAATGTTTAAAAACGTTGGTGCCTCGTGCAAGTCATCATCCAACAAAGTCAACATTAGCTCCTTTGTCTCTGGAAAGCCATGTACATTAACGATATAGTCCTTCATGGATCGTATATCATCGTGGCTCGCCTTGAGCTCAGCTCCTGGCACATTGGAATAGTTGCATCCGATAAAGAGCGAGCGCTTCTTACCCGTTGCAGGGACAAAGCTTTCCGGAACTAATGAAAATTTCTTTGACAAGTCAAGCCTTCGCGAAGTAGTAAGCTTCGGAACTTGAGGATACTCAATCTCTCGCATTTCGTCCTTCATCTTCCGAAGCAAGTCAGCCCATGCAATGGTATTGTGACTCGCAAATCCATTATCAAGCGAAAAACCAGACTTAAACGACTTGCCCCAAGCAGACTCATCGTCATCATCATCATCGTCAAAGAGGGCGTCCATTTCTGGGTCGTCTGCGTCGCCGCTACGCGCGCTGTGGGCGGCATCATATAGTACTTTTAGCATGGCATTCGTACAGGCTCCTCCGTATGATCTTCCAGGTTCCTGCGCACCGTCGCATGCATTGTATTCCTGGATAGAAAACAATGTTTTAGGATTAATTAGTTGCTATAAAACATACCGACACATCATGACAAATCTCTGTACACACCGAACCAAGTTATTGCAAATTGCTTACCTCGGACGTGGGCAGGTCCCACATGGGCCCATACTTGGTGAAGACGCCGCCAATGATTCTTACATCTGCTGGGCAAAAGGCGGCGCTCTTGCGCGCATAATCTTCCGGAGATAAGACATTAATGCTCTGTTCCAAGTCGGGGTCGTCGCGCTTTGTCAGCGGCAGCTGTCCAGAATTGTTCGCCACCACTTGGAGATAGGCCATCAAGTCAGACATAGCAATGTTCACTAAAATCTGCTCTTCTCGTATATGAATCCCTTTCAAGTGATCATCGTCTCTGGTTTGGACAGCCAGACTCTTATTTCGTCGTCTCGGCGTGGGTGCTGTGGCAGCGTTGGTGGGAGTCTTTGTTTTGCCAGTTAGCTGCTGCTGGTTGCGAAGACGCCGCTTGCGAGCAGCAATTGCTTCAATTTTATCAGCGTCAAATGAAGAGTTTTGCGATGATATAAGATTAGGCTCCGTTGTCATGTTCGTCACGACGGTGCTCTCGCTTTCTGCCGCGTGCTTGGCCTTGGCGTGTGAATTGCCCATGGTTCAAGAGCAATTTACAATCGGCTAGAAGCTCTCACACAATAAAGGACGAACAGGACCTATATAACAAAAACGGTCGGAAGGACAACTGGATCTGTAAAAGCAATGCCTCTCTCTGTATCGATCGTTGTCCGGTGGGCCGGTGGATAATCGTGTGCGACGGATGTCCCTCTCGAAAAATCGCCGACGGGCGAGTCGGGTCAGATCCACTGTGATTTAAAATGTAGGCATGCTTCAGCGAGCGGAGATGGTGTCTTTATTATCCGTTGAGCTGGCAGGCTTTTTGATAGTTCGGATGACACGTGGGGCTATTAGCGGAATTTTTGGTGCACATGATAGCTAACCAGAAATTGTTGCCAAGCCTTTCCTGCGGACAAGAAGCTACCCACAGGAAATTTATATAGTCTACTTTAACTATAATACTGACTTGCTGATCAGATGTACGGTATTCATAATCATAACGATTCGACCAACACATCATGACCGCATGTTTTTCCATTATTTTACATGGAACCAGTTCCGGTGCACTTCCAGGTCCATTTGTCATCCTCGGTGTCAATCACCAGGTATACTTCCGATACTCCAATGTTGCTGGGTCGGAACTTAACAATAAAGTCAGTCGCTTGTCGTCCACTTATAGATCCTTCTGCTGGTTCCACCGTCCACTGACCATCGTCTGGACAAAAGGCAGCGCGGAAGTCGGAGAATCCCATAAAGCTGTTCTGTGAACGGACAAGATATAGAGCAGAGAAGCAAATGTGTTATACAGTTATTCAAATCACTTCCGTATTTCCTTCCTCCGACGAACCTTTAATGGAAATTCAAAGGCTTCATTCCTGTTTAGGCGCGACTGGAGGTCGATGGCGCCTTCCAATCGATCCCCAGGTTGGACCGGCCCAAAGGCTGTATTAAAATCAAAATTCTGGTTGCGCTCTACTCCAAACTTGGACAAATCTCTCCAGCTTTCATCCGTCGATACGGAATCAAATTCATCCGTCATGAAACGTGCAGCTCGTTTGGACTGCAATACTTCCTGTTGATTATGCCAATTCTCCAACTGCTGCGCCCGTGACGTTTCGACTCCTTCTTCACGTAGCTTGTCGGCGTAACCAGACGACGATCCCCACGCATTGCGGGCCGATCGAAGTTTACTCTTGCCAATCTCGGCGCTGTTCGACCATTCCTTCTCGAGACCCTGCTTTCCGTCACCTGCCACGCCCATTTGTCCGTCACCTGTGATTGTGAGCACACCATTAAGGTTAGCGACTTGTTTTATCAATATGGTTGTATGCAGTGTGCATATATAAATAGTTGTGTCATCTCTCACCTCCATCAAACTCCTGGAACTCCACGTAGGAACTCCAGTCACCGACGCCAAACCGATCCTTCTTGTCCTGTGCCATGGCTGTCGCTTCTCTAGAGTCGTCTCCTTCGTCCTCCTCTTCGGCTGTTCCAATATATTTGTTCAAATCATCCAAATAGCCAAACAAGCGCGAGGAAGAGGTACGAATGGATGGGGCCAAAAATGATTGCAGTGGCTGCGACACGAACGCTGTCGCACAATTTGCGGACAGAACAACAAGGAGACCAGTAAGTGCTAGCTTCATGGTTGGTGCTTCAGAAACGGCAAGCAACGCAGTCTGTCTTATATGAATCTGAATTGCAAGCGAGTGAAGGCCGTCTGTCGGACTGGAGAATGCAAAAGATCCTCATGTCACCGCCGCGGACGTCACGTGGAGCCTTCTAGTCACGGAGCGACATCAGCAATCGATCTACATCCTTCGCGATCCACCATCACCATGAACAACATTCGGTTCCTCGTTGTTGTTTAACAGCTATCAACCACAACTTCATTATCTATCAAGTCATGGCAACGGATAGAAAGAATAAAATGGATATTGATACGGAGGTTGAGAATGGACTTGCAAAGTATCCGGAAATGGCCCTCGCGCAACAAATGCATCGCATGGTGCACGACGAGCAGTCTGACGCGAATTTGCAGGCCAAAGTTCTCGAGCGGATCCTAGTGGACCTGGAGAATCCGTCGTTGTATCGCCTTTTAAAGTCCAAGGTGACCAGTGCAGGAAACAGTAGCCTCATGTCTGTTGCCAAGCTCACTGAGGATGACTTGCTCAAGCTCGACAAGAAAAACTCCGAGCACTTGGCGGAACTCCATGAAAAGGTTGAAACTGCCAAGGAATCAGCAGGAGACATGGAAGTTATGGATGCGCGCGTTGAGATTGCCAAGTTTTCGGCCAAGTCGCTTTCACAGGAGGCTGCCTTGGCTGCTTGGAAGGATGTGGCTGACTTCAACAAAATTTCCTCAGGAAAAAAGCTCGATGCGATTATGGAGGGTGCTCGCGTCGCATCCTTTTACAATGCGACGGCGATGACGGATGACCTAATTGTACAGGCGCAAAAGGTGGCGTCCTCTAGTGGAAGCGGGGGAGACTGGGACCGCTTGAATCGCTTGAAGGTGTACCAAGCTTTGCAAATGCTTTTGCATCGCGACTTTCGTGGAGCGGCCGCGCTTCTTTTGGGGTGCATGGCTACCTTTTCATGCACTGAAATGTGCTCATACTCGGAATTCATTGGCTATGTTGTCTTGACTAATTTGCTGCACTTGCCGCGTGTCGAGCTCAAGGAGAAGATCATTGATGGACCGGAGGTTATTGGCGTTGCCAAGGATATTCCCGTCGTGGTAGGTTTTCAGATTGGAATGTTAAAGTTTCGTGGATGTATAGGATTCTCATTAGAACCATCTGTTTCTGTTTTGTCGCTTGCAGATCAAGTTGGCAAATTCGTACTACAACTGCGACTACAATTCCTACCTCAATGCCATGCTTGACCTCGAGTCGGTGTTAAAGCAGGACCGTTTCCTTGCTCCGCATACTGCTTTTTGGATGCGTGAGCTTCATATCTTGGCGCACAAGCAATTCCTGGATGCTTGTAAGTTGTAGGGTTTATTGCAACGTGAACACGTTACACATCAATTATACCTCTCATCACTCTCGTTTCTTTCAAAGACCAAAGTGTGACATTACAAGCCATGGCTGCAGCGTTTGGTGTTTCGACCGGTTTCATTGATTATCATGTCAGTAGGTTCATTGCTGCCAATCGCTTAAGTGCCAAGATTGACAAGGTCGGAGGAACGATTGTCACCAATCGTCCCGACTTGAAGAATGCGCAGTATCGCGACATGATACAGAAAGGAGACTTGTTGCTCAACCGCATACAGAAGTTGTCACGTGCGCTCGACGTATAGTGTGTGCAGTGCTGGGTGGGATATGCACGCGACTGGCGGTTTAACGTAAACATAATACAGTAACAAACGAGAGATAATTTATTGGATCCTCCGCTAATTGTTAATCATAGCAGATTTATAGAGGTATCGTCGTATTACACAGCTTCATAACATATACGGTAGTTACTATTTATGAATGGAAAGCTGATGCGCCAAACTCGTCGCAGTCTGTGACCATACTGTTAGCGCCAATAGAAGATGAAACAAAAACAACCCAAATAAAACAAGGTCACTGCAAGCGTGAAGCTTCTAGAACGCTGATCTACAAATGTTTCCGTTTCTCGGCCGTCAAGAGTCGACGGGATCGTCGGCCATGAGGTGTCAGTTCACTTCCAAGAATTTCCTTTGCCTTGCTTCGCATAGGCGTGCCCATGTCTTCTTCGTCGCTATCGGATGCATCAAAAAGAGCCTTCTTGGGTGTCACCATTTCCTCCTCCTCATCTTCTTCCTCTCCTTCGCTGACACTATCACTGGGTGCTCGAGCAGGTACCATCTCGGACATCTCCTTGACGGATAGAGTCGAAACGAAAAGAACAGCAATGAAAAACAGCATGCTTGTCTGAGGAATTAACAGTAAGCAACAGCATGTCAGAACATTACTCAAGTCATTACAAATGAACAATCCGAAGCTCCTCCACATAGCTTTCACACGCTAGTACGTTGTCACTCACACCGACGAGCAGTGGTATCTGCCATCTGGATGGCACTGAGAGAAGCAGACGCTCAGGAAAAGATGAGTTCATTGTCTCCATAGTTGAAAAGCAGTTCGCTTTGTTGCCAAGGGTGCCGACGTGATGCGAGTGAGGTGCAAATTTCTGATAGTGGAGGGAGAATATGATGGATGATGCGAGGTGCGAGGCACCTTCGCCGAATGCCCATCGAAAAAATTCAGCGATACTGACGTCATGATTTGAGCATTCGGCACTGAAAACCTATCGTGGATACCGCTCCGTCATTTTCCTGATCGGCGACCCCACGTTTCTGACGAAACATGAATCGACCATGCGGATCACAGTGCCTTCGCTGTCAATTTGCAAATACAGTTAGGCAGGCGAGACACTATAACTTTATACACCATCGTGCCAGTGTAACATATCACTGAAACGAAAGCTTCAAAATATGTCATATTACGGACAAGCGCACCAAATGCAGCCGCATCAAGCCGGAGCGACGTACCTACCTCCGATTCTTCCAGCAGCTAACTCTAGTGATATGAAATTAAGAAGAGAACTATTTGTGGGAAATACGCCTCCCGGAACAAGCGAACTGTTGTTATTGCACTTTTTGTCGGCAGCCATGCGTCGCGTCGGTCTCTGTCAGCCGCATGAGGCACCCATCAACGAAGCCCGCGTCAACAGCAAATTTGCTTTTATCGAATTAGCAACAGCTGAACTGGCCAACAAGGCTCTTCAGCTCAATGGCATTCCATTTCTGGGTTCTTATCTGAAGGTAAGCCGACCATCCAAATATTCTGGACCACCAGATATGCCAGGACTCAAGAGCACTTGGCAAGAACTCACTGGTCAAGAAATGCCGGGAGTCGCACTGGATGCTGAGCAAGAGAAGCTGTCGAGGGAGCTATTCATCGGAAACACGACACCAGAAATGACGGAGCATATGATCAAGGAGTTTTTAGGAAATGCAATGCTGCAAGTCGGCCTCAACGAACAACCAGGCAATCCCATTGTCACTTGCCGCGTTTCAGGGAAGTTTGCGTTTGTGGAAGTCCGCACGGCCCACGAAGCTAAGAATGCACTGAACTTGAACAATATCCCATTTCTAGGAAGTGTTTTGCGGGTTGGTCGACCGTCGAAATGGAATGGTCCTCCCGATCACCAAGGAAACTGGGAGGACATTCTAGCCAAATACATGGCGGGTGAAATCGTTGTGAGACCTGTCGGAGAGGCGGTGATTGCACCGAGTCGCGTTGTACAGATATTGAACATGCTCAGTTCTCAAGATTTGGTCAACGAAGAAGAGTTTCAGGACATATTGGAGGATACGCGAGAGGAGTGCTCACAGTTTGGCAAGCTTGTGTCTGTCATCATACCCAAAGCTGGCGAAGTCGGCGCCACCAAGGTCTTTCTCGAGTATGAAACAACGGACGATGCTCAGCGAGCAATTGCAAGTCTTGCCGGAAGAACTTTTGATGGTAGAACTGTAGAAGCCACGCTTTTCGATGAGACCAAATTTGCGAACAAGGATTATGCTTAGCTTCTGCGTAATATTCTTATATGAATTAGTGTATGCATGATGTGTTGTTTACTATTGCAATAATGCGAGTGTTTCGTCATCATTACCGATAGCACCAGTTGAATGTACGTCGTCGCCCGAAAATTGACTCTTGACTAAGTGCGACGGGACAGGTGTAACGCCATCTGACCCATCCCTGTCAAAAGTTGCTATTTCTGTAACAAGTTTCTGCAGCGGCTCCTCAATTCCACCTCCGTTTGGCCAAAAACAAGCGTATCCCAACTGCGAAATTCCAGCAGGTCGAGACGATACTTCATTATCAATATCGCCGGGTGACAGATTTGTTGCGTCCTCTCTCCGTTTCCCTAAGTGCTCCTCCAATACTGGCAGTGCCTGCCGGATACCTTCATTAATTTTGTGAAACAGCTTGAAGGGTTCCGTCTGCGCTAGTGTTCGAACGGCAGTCCTCATGGCCCATATTGGAACGTCAGCACCAGGACTGCCATGCGCCAACATGCAGATTCTTGTCTTCTCCGGGTCACTCGGATGTTGACTGATATAGTTAGCTCCCCGAAAGGCATATGCACGAGGTCGCTTCTTAGTCTTGCTCACGAATTCGTCGTCGTCAACGGCTTGATTGACGATGATTAAGCTTCCGTCGCTGGACCATCGGTGCGAGCAAAACGTGATAAACTCGCGTGGTTTGACGAACAAAATCTGCGGGGTTTCTCCAAGACATACTTTAGAGTGCGGAGTAATTTCTTCCAAATCCTTTGTTTCTTCAAGTAAACAATTATATTCGCTCATGCGATCAGGCTGTGCCAAGTAGCAGCAGACTGTTTCGAAAGGTGCGTCAATGACGGAATACATGCGCAGGCAGGGATATTCCACGTGGTCATCGAGATTGGCATGCTCTCCACGAGAATCTTTCATCCAAGAAAGGTATGCTTTAGTGCGATCGCCTTTTTGAAGCAAAGACCTGTGGCACTCGATGCGCTTCCATGCTTCGTCCTCGTCAGGCGTGTCAAAAAGAATGCGAGAGGACCACGTTTCAATTTCTTGACCCAGCCTGTCAAACTTGCGTTGGCGTTTGCGCAAATTGATGTTACGAGCCACTCGCTGTTCCTCAGTTTCCTCTTCATCTCTAGCTTCCGTCCCAAGGACTTGTTTTCGCATTTCGTATAGTTCTTTTCTGAGTGCTTCCATTTCGTGTCGAATGGATCTTACTTCGTCGAGCGTTTCCGACATGGTATCCCGAATTCCTTTCAGTTTAGGACGACCTATGGTGAGCTTGTCGACTAATGCTTGTGGTAAACCGTAAAACGTGCCAGATGATGAGAGAAGTGGATGTAATGTTTGCTTCCATGGCTGATGTACCACGTAGTTTCGTATTTGCGCACTGATGCGGATTGTTTTGTTTAACATACTTGATGGTCGCTTGCTTGTCTCGTCTTTTGTAAACGTAGCTTGATCGGAACAAAGGATTCCTATGTTTCGCTTTTGACTTCGACTGCTCAAAGTCTCTCCTGAGCAGAAGGACGGAGATGTTGCTGACAAAAGCGTACGACTCCTTCGTCGAGCAGTTGCGCTTTGTATGATAAGACTTATCCAAAAAACGGCAAAAATTGTCGAGTGGCTTCTTCTAGTCATCCTTGAGTTACAGTATAGGCTACTGGAAAGACACTTTTCTAAGCGACTGTCCGTTCTGAATCGACTTGTGATGGGATCTCGAGTTGCTCGTCTCGTGCGATCACGCGACCTTTTCGATGAGTGAGTGGCACGTCGCAGCGGTTTCTACTATTCCACCACGTCGCAGCGGTTTCTACTATTCCACCAATCGAAACCCGGAAATACTTTCGGCGACGCTTTCCCATAAATCATGGCCACCACACAGGCGCGAGATGACAGTGGTGACGTTGGAACTTGTGACAATCTTTAGGACCACGCCTTTGCTAGCATAAGTGTACAAGTTGATTGCATATGAACCTGATTTATACATTTGAAGCTGAGAGAGAAAGCAGCAAATCAATTCTTAGCGAACAAGCGAAGCAACGAGCCAGCAGCCAACGCACCTCCTCGCAACCAAAGATTTATTTTCACTCAAGCACTCTCTTAATTAATAAGACTTCAAGAAGATGACTTCCCCGTCGCGCAAGTTTCGCTTGATGCCAGGGCAACATGAAGTCGAGCTAAACGTTAGTACGCACAAGTCGCCCCTTTCTCCCTCCAATGCCGACCGAGGAGCCGACCCTGACTGTGCTCCCAGTTCATCGCCAACACGTCAAACGACAACGCAAAAGTGTTTGATGAACACTCACTCACCGAATCTCGAGATGCATTTAAACTCACAGTCAAACACGGAAAATCAGATTCTTAGCTCGGTGGCTATTTTACTTGACAACCTCAAGGCCAATTTCTCACCCCAGCACTTCAAACACAGCTTCGACGAAGAAACCGACACGAGCAACATACTAGATCGCAAAGAGTCATCAGTAGGCGATGATGATGGCGACGACATTAGCTCCCTAGCGTCGCCCGCCGTGTCGCCTCGCAATCGTTCGCCGTCGCAGCATACCGTTTCACGTATCCCTCAATTGAATGCGCAGACGCTCTTAGACGTGGCCAAATTTGTCACAGTTCTTCGATACAATGAAAAAACTGCACCGGTTGGGAGGGAATTGGATGAACTTGTCAAAAGCATGTCCGACGAGTCCATGGATCGTGCTCCACAAGTTAGATTAAGCGAGGAAACACTTGAAGCATTAAGCTTGTTCATTGACCACCTTTCGAGAAACGAGGCAAGCAAACGAGAAAGTATGCCACCAACGCAAGTCTATATCCCGGCTGTAACTACCGGTAGACCAGGGAAAAGTTCTGAAGCAATTCAGCGAGTGAACGATAACGAGCTAGCGAATGATCACGCAAGTAAATCGCAATCCATCTATAAAGTTCCATCCGTCCAAACGCAAGACTTGGATCCTGACACCATATCAATTCTGGGTCATTATATTGACGCCGTCGCTGCTGCCACTCCAAGTTCGGCCGTCTCGCACTGGGGAATCGGTCCACCGAGCTTGCGGCTCGGTGAGTCGGAAATTATTTTTCAATCGCGGTCGGAAGACACGGAAGACGGCGCAAATGCAGAATATCTTTCTCCGTCTACCGCTTGGCAACCAATCATTTTAGTGGAAAAGAAGGAATCTTTAAAAACTAACGATGACGACAAGGCTGGAAACGATGTACCGGTATTTTCGTTTAGCTCAATGGAGGAATCTGCACCACCAGCACCGTCGCCACAGCCCGCTTTTGTTAATGTCAGTAAAACTCGTGTGTCGTCGACACGCGCACCACAAGAGCCGGGTGATGCTTCCGGCCACGTCGCTGGAATGTCGGAGCACCGACGAAATGAGCAAGACTCGCTTGATCCGGCTCTGTCCAATGTGCGTTTCACTTCGCCGATTGGCATTTCATATCATTCGCCGCCGCTTAACGCTCCGATGGCCCTAATGTCACAGACGATATCGCCTAAGGAAGACCCACCGTCGTTATCATTGGAAGCGGAGGAAATGGACGTCCAATCGGGCGAGCCGGAGATCAATCTCAACCGGATGTATCTACGAGACGACGAATTCGAGATTAATAAGTTGAAAAAGCAGCCAGAAAGTCCTAAAAAAAGGTCAAAAAGACGAGATGTTGCGACGAAAATTCTAACCTGCCCCGACCCTACTACGCCGAGCGTATGCGGTCTGAAAAACGACCATTGTGGCGAGCTTGATAACCAAGAAGTAAATGTGGGCTATGACGATGACCTGAGCTCAGCCTCGCCAAGTCTAGTTGTCAGTTCTGAGGAGAACATCTCTGAGAGGTATGGGGTCACAAGATCGGTACAGAATGCTGACGCATTCGTGCAAGGGTCCAGCAGTGTTTATTTCGACTGCGGTAAGAGTCGCATTAAATGTGAGCACGAAAACTTAGCAGCCCTGTCAATCCGAAACGTTCCGGCAGACAATCCTGTTGAATCGTCCGATCAGCAAGTATCCGATTGCAACGCAGAAGATGATGCAATCATTGAGAGTTCTCCGCAATATAACCTGACGGAGTCGGTTCAAGTGTCGCCTCTGCACAATCACGTTTCTTGGGAAGACGAAAAGAAGGCAGAGGACACGTCAAAGGATATACTCGATAGCGTCAGAATGACAACTCTTCTCAGCAGCCTCTACAAAATGCTCACTGACAAAGCGCATCCGACTTCTATCGATATCAGTCGCTTTCGCACACTTATTAATATTGCGTATCCTTACTACGAGAGCGACCGGCAACCGAACGCAATTGAGCGAGCACGCATACAAGTACATGCCCGCCGAAAAAACGTACCCATTGTATTGACGAATGCGTTTATCGAGTCATTGCAAACCTTGGCAGATTCAGAAAATATATTGGGAATAAAGCCATTATTATATTCAGCAGTTCATTCCAAGTGCCCGCCAGAAGAGAAAATGGAACTCATTCTCGAACGTCTTTTGCTCGTCAAGAACACTGAAAGCCGCCGAGATGTTGCCGTATATAGTCTCTCTGGCGTGGGAAGCCATGAAGGAGAAGCTGTTGAAGTGGATCTGCATGGACATTTCGGCTTTGCCCGTAAAGATTACGGCGATGCCGATGAATGCGTCAGCGACACTGAGCCATGGTGGGAGGCATCGGCAAGGTTGATGCGTCAATCCAAAAAACATTATGCCTCAGACAAGTCCACCGCGTCACGTTCCCTAGACCCACCTACTCTCGAATCTTCGAGTGTTGAGTCGAACGACGCCCTAAAGACTACGAAGAAATACGCAAGCGTTGACGAGGATATTATAGGTTTCTGGCAAGAACGAGAACGAAGGCTCAAAAAATGTAGCCGAGCTACCGGCGCGAGTAAATGGCCCCAACAGCGACTATCTGCGTCGTATTCAGCCACGGATAACGAGATTTCGCTCCGGACCAAGTCTTCGGGTTCCTCTAGTTTCAGTTTATTGTCTGCTGGTACATTGGAAAGCGTAGAAGATGAATGGATTCGCAAGCGAAGCTACGCAATGTGGCCTAATAAGTATGCCAACAAATTACAGGTGTGGATGGGCGGGAAAGCTCAGACAGACTTTGAAGTTGACGGGCCAGCACCAATTAACGCTGTGAATTCGGTTGGTATTCTTAATCGTCCCAGTCTCTTACGGTATGGGCGCCCAAAATTACCAGGGACCAAACAGTGGAAACGCACATATTATGTTCGCACGCATTCTCATCCGGGATATTTTGACGTAGATGTGAATTCCTTGTATGAATTATCGGCTGTTCGAGGCTGTCTTCACCGCTTCGACCATATGCCTTGGGAGCGCCGTGCCGTTTTGCAGCGTTTCCTCTACGAGCAAAGCATCTCCTACAACCGCAACTGGTTCGGCACAGCCCACAAAATTTACGGAAACGACTCCATTCTTGAGCCAGTGTGCTTTCCGCGATCCATGGAGATACCAACGAAGGCAGAAGAATGGACCGAGGAGTGGTATACTAAGCCTATTCCGACGCTCTTATCCCGGTCCACTGCCGACACTAAGGTAGCCGAGGAAATGGCTGAAATCCGACGGAAATATCTGGTTGTTGATGAGTTTGAAGAAGATCCCGATTCCACTCAATGGGAAGAAAACCCCGAATGCGGCAGAATTCGAAACGTCAAGCAAAAGATTGGAGAACGAGTGAGCCGCGTAACAGCAGATTTAACGAGCTCGTTACGTCGTAGCAGGTGGAGGAAAAAGTACTTTCCAAAAGGCACATTTCCATATTAACTGTCAGACCCATATCCTTTGTCGCCTGTCTACCGTACGAAATTGAGTATGCGTGAATGTGCGCTTTGAAATAGATTATCTTTCACTTCAGTCCGCCATTGAGAGTTCGGTACTGTAATTCAGAATAGCTGCGCTGAAACGCCGGGTCTGATTTGACTGTATGACGCTACTGAGAATCTGAAAGCTACCGGCCGCATGCTAATACGTACATAGTATATCTGGCGTCAATTTGCAGTTTCAAGGCATCGAAGTAGGTTTCATAAGTAGATGCTGGGATAAACAGTCGGTCTTCCAAGTGACTATCATTGTTAATGAAGATACTGCATGTATTATACCTTGGATATGCAGCCCTCGGTGTAAGCTTGCATAATATATACAGGTGTGTACTGCCAACAGTCGTATGTGTGCATCGCCAAACAACTTGACACCATCATCTGTAGCTCCCAGTTTGTCTCTCAGCACCCAACTTAGCAGCTTGCCATCAAGTGTGCCATCAAGTGATCCAAGCACCAAGCCCGGTGAATAATCTAGCGCAGGACCCAGTCTCCTTCCCGGTGCAGCATCAAGCTTGCCACCCTCTGTAGCTCCCAGTTTGTCTCTCAGCACCCAACCCAGCAGCTTGCCATCAAGTGTACCATCAAGTGATCCAAGCACCAAGCCCGGTGAATAATCTAGCGCAGGACCCAGTCTCCTTCCCGGTGCAGCATCAAGCTTGTCACCCTCTGTAGCTCCCAGTTTGTCTCTCAGCACCCAACCCAGCAGCTTGCCATCAAGTGTGCCATCAAGTGATCCAGGCACCAAGCCCACTGAATAATCTAGCGCATGACCCAGTCTCCTTCCCAGCGCAGCATCAAGCTTGTCACCCTCTGTGGCTCCCAGTTTGTCTCCAGGCACTCAACCCGGCAGCGTGCCATCAAGTGTGCCGTCAAGTGATCCAAGTGCCAAGCCCAGTGTGTGACTCACTTAGTGCAGGGCCCAGTGTCCATCCTGCAGCAGCAATGTTGTGCCCCTCTGTGAGTTCCAGTTTGTCTCTCAGCACCCAACCCAACAGCTTGCCATCAAGTGTGCCATTCAGTGACCCAAGCGCCAAGCCCAGTGTGTCATCTAGCACAGGACCTCAACTCCTTCCCAGTGCAGCAACAAGCTTGTCCCCCACTGTGGATCCCACTTTCTTACCCAGCAGTCACCCTAGCAGCTTGCTATCAAGTGTGCCATCAATTGATCTAAGCAGATTTTCCTCCGAACATTCACCCATGCAGCTTGCCATCAAGTCAGGTCTGACCCCAGTCCCTCGGTGCAATGCATCGCTACGTACGGTAGACAATGAATGCCTCAATACCGCTCCGACGTGAAAGCTCAAGGCGCGCCGCTCCGCGCTCGATCCTATCGCGTAATTCTAGATTCTTGACATGGCATGGAGCTCAACCTTTTGTTTCAATAAGAGAAGAGCATACTGTTTCGTTTTTGGATAAAGGAGCTTTGGGTTGATTGAGTCTATGCTGAGCGAGCTTCATGTCGGACACCATGTTGATATTTAGAACGACTCCTGCAGGATCGGAACGAACGCGAGACAGATCCATTCCTATCCATCAACCAAGCCAATGCCACGCTTCTTAATCAAGTTGACGCGCTGCAACAAAAGTGCGAAATAGCAGATCGAGAGCTGGTCGCCCTTCGTACACAACTATCTACTAATCCGTCTGCTGGGAAGATGGCCGCGGCTGCTGCGCTCAGGAACGAGACACGACTTCACGAAAAATTGGAAAAATTGCAGGAGGAATGCAATGCGACACTAAAAATAGAAGCACAGGAGAAGGCGCTTGCACTTGAAACAGCTCATTTATTGGCCCAGCAAAAAGATTTGGTTGCAGCCCAGGAAATTCAGCTGCAGCAACAGCAAGCTGAACTCGAGCAAACGCAAAGGGCAGTAATACACTTGCAGGATCAAGTAAAAGAGGCACAACGAGCGACTCTGCTAGCGGTGGAAACAGTACGATGGATTAAGGTAACCATTCGTCAGCTGCAAAAGAAAATGATTCGCTGCAAAAGGAAATTATACGCTAGGATTTCGACTCGTCGACGACAAGAGGTTACTTGGCGACGAACTCAACACGCTGACGGAAACAATTGAGTCTTTAAAGCGAGAGGTTGACATGCTTAGGAGCTTAAAGGCGCAAGAAGAACAGCGAAGTAGAGGATCGTTTGGTGGCACAAATCCTGCACAGGCTGAGTCTAAGACCGCTCAGGACGACGGGCGTCAAATTGGGGATTTGGAGTTATTGTACCGAATGAAATTAAGCTGAATATTTTCGCCCATGCGATGGAAGGAACTTGTTTGCGGTACGATACTTCGAATTGGACTGTTGGCAACATCGGTAGTGATGCCACCGTCAAGGTTTTCGACGCCAACCTAGGACATGTCTGGCGACGTTACCGGGTCACCAGGTAGTTCCATCATTAGTTGTGACCTATCGAACAATCTCGTTGTTGGTGCTGGGTCAGACAAAACTTGCCGTGTTTGGAACTTGAGAACGCAAAGAATGATACATCATTTAGTCGGGCATGCGCAAAAGGTTACTTGCGTGCGCTTGTTTAATGGCGACAAATCAGTTTTGACAGCATCCTCGGATCGCTCCCTCAAGGTTTGGGATATATCACTGAAAACATACAAGCAAACGGTTACTTTACGATAGTTCAACTTCAAACTGCGTTGACGTGGCTTCTGATTCCATGTCGGCCGTCAGCGGTCATTTAGACGGTGGGCTAAGGATCTGGAACTTGCATTCGGGCGAGCGAACGGCGGATATGCCAGGAGTACACGAAGCGGCTGTAACATCGGTGCGATTTCATCCTCTGGGCAATGGGCATATTCTCACTAACGCAGCAGACTCTTGTCTGAAGGTAGTGGATGTGCGGACGGGCATGGCTATCCAAACATTCCGGCACCTGGGGTTTCAAACTGTGCACAACTGGTCGAGCTCCGCATTTAGCCCAGACGGCAGATACGTCATTGCTGGTTCCAACTCTACAGGAAATATTTACGTGTGGGATACGACAGATGGATCGTTAAAGAAAACTCTGGAGGGTCATACAGTGGGAGTCTGTGCAATTGATTGGGGCCGGGGATCGCAGCAACAAGTCGCATCAGTTGATCGGATGGGAATGTTGATTTTGTGGGCCTGAAATAGCAATAGATTTATGTATAGCAGATTGATATCCATACTACCTGGCTGCAATGCCTTGTCGTTTAGTCCAGCACTCGCGTCACTTCTTCAACTTCCAAAGAGATTTGGGTTGTACGCGGCATACACTGAGATCAAAGCCTCACAAAGCTGCGCATGAAAAAGTGGTTAAAGGCAGATCATTTGGCGGACTTTGGAAGGGCCGCTCCAACCTCAGCTGTCTCGTGGAGGCATTCGCACGTAAGAGTATTCATTAATGCTCCCAACCCCAAACTGGATGAGCGCAGCATATATTGTGTGAGACACGCAAGGAAGGCCAATATAGCGACAGAACTCTAAATGACAAATGCACATACCCTGGACACAAAAACCACTAAAAGTAAAGGGAGGACAAAGAGAATGACAATCGAAAAACAGGTTGCAATCTGTGTGGGTGGGGGGAGAATGGCACAAGCAATTAGCCGACATTGGTTATATCCTTTCATTCCATCCGAGAGAAACTGGTAGATGCGCGTAAGGATGGGCGTGCCAACGTAACCTGTACTGCCCTTCAACGACTCCGCGTGATAAATTTGGTAGCCATGGACATAGTCATTCGCGTACGGTCCTTGACACGATCAATGCTGCTATTTCATTGTCGCTCACTCCACCAAGGACGCCTAAAGGTCGAGCTGCATTGTAAAGCGTCCGCTTCTCCCTTTTCCCCGAAGTTCCCGTAATAAAATAAAATATAGACGACAGCGCATTTTGATCCCCGTATTCGCTTCGAATATCGCGGTTCAGAATTCGGATCGACTGGTCGTGAGCGAACCTGGATGTATTCAATGATGCGCATGTGGCCACGCCTTCCCATGTTGGCACGCAAAGACTCAAGTGCCACTGCTCCCAAAGGCTATATAAATGCGCCAGTTCCTGCATAAACAGGGAAGGATATGGAATATTCTGCGATGTCATGGGTTCGTGAGGTGTTTCAAGCGTTTCAATGCGGTCAGTCGCGTGCAAATCGTCGAAGAAATCTTAGTGGAATAGGTATCCGAGCTTTCGAAGCATCGCAAATTGAGCTTATGCTTGTAAGTGACCCCTTAGATTGCTGGCTCGCGCTTTGGCTCCTTGTACGACTTCTTCTTCGTCATGCTGTTATATAACTTCAGTTTTGACATAGTTTTTCTTCCAGACCCGCTTCGAGTGATTCGGCTTTGGGCTAGCTTTGTCCCCTCCTCCAAAAGCTGCCACTTCTGTAGTCCTCCAACGATATCCCTGTCGTCGCAAATGCGGATGCTTGCCAAAAGCTTTTTGGCTGATTGACATAGTACGCTTGATTTTGGTATCCGAATGCGGCAAAAGGAGTCAAATCGAGCCATGTGAGAGCATCAAATGAATGCCAGTGGCTCCATCTCAATATCTACCGTACGCATAATTTAATCGTAAACGTGAGCAAAAACTGCCACAAAGAACGTCAATACCCCGATTACATAGGGGTGTTCGATGGCGTGCATCCCGATGCACCCAGGTAAGCGAGCACCACGGAATGGACATCTTGATCGCCACAAAAAACGAAGTGCTTAATAGAGTTGGAGCAGAGATTTGTACACGGCGCTACCATGCACTCTTAATAAGAGTCTCAAACCGAAAACGTCTCTCTCGTAGAGGATCGTGGTGGAAAAAGTGAAACGGATGTGTTGGAATTCTACTTTCGGGGTTGTCTCAGATTTTCAAATCGCAGTGGCACTAACTACTCAATCACACACAATAAATATGGTACGCCACTTCATTCATTCCTATACTACCGCTCATCAAGCGCGCCATGACCATACGACACACGACGTTAACATCGTCACAGTCAGCACGCGAAGACACCAAATGTTTGCCAATCATAGAAAGACATGCATCATGATTCGATATGAGGCGGGACCATTCGGTTTAAACGTTCTATGGCGCTTGCACGGATCAGCCGTATTCAAATCCATCGTTCCGCCCTCGGCTCATCGGTTATATATTTGCTCTTGTTTGAACGACCACAATGAAGAAAACGAGCTGCTCTTTCTCCATCCATTATCCAATTGGGGCCCTTAATTGCAGCACTTACCTTCCTGCTGTCTTATCGTCAACGGTTGCTTACAACGATATTGGGAAGCTTGCTCGGCAGTTTATTTGATGCATTCGAGATGGATGGATCTTGGCACGTCGCTAGCAGCCTTTCATTTTGCAATCTTCCAAATACAAAGGGTCGAAAGCCTCCGTCATTTGGTCATTACCACCCACATTTACGGGTCGTCGAGCGAGAACGTGAGCGGACTTAACTGAGCAGACCTCGATGAACTAGGTGCAACTAATGGACGCGGGAAAGAAGCCATCGGAGACAATTCGCTCAAGAATCGGCAGGACATTCCGAAAGGCTGGTTAGGGAGAGGAGCGATCGTGGGGCATTATATCCTTCTTGAAGGTTCCAATGGGATATGAATGACTCATCGGTCTTCGATTGATTTCGACACGGGTGCACGGGTAGTAAGATTGAGACTCGAAATATTGAACCTAGCATTGATTTGAACACGGATGAGCCGCCCTATTCCGGTAAGTACAGCTTGCAGCTCATTGCATTTTCAAACAAAGTACTCATTCCTAATACTCTCATTACTCAATGATAATCAGTGGAGGAAGCAGCACATTTGTTGTTGCCAGCTCTTGCAGGTGAGCATTACTTGTCGACCCTCGAAACGACTTAGAGCATGCCGACTCGCCGCTTTGCACATTCTATCCAGGCCAGCCATTTCCCCATGTCGACTCCGACAACTTATAATGCGGACGTGTAAGGTTGGAAGAATGAGCGCCAGTCCGTTACGATCGTCTGTACCTTGCTTGATTCTCGCGAAGTAAGGCATCGCGCACGTGCATAATGCAAGCGCCCATTGCGGTCGTTGGAGGTGTGAGCGGATGCCGAGGTGGCTTCTTGTTGCAAGCTGCTGGAGGACCAATGGCCAAGGTTGCTCTTGTCGTATGTGGCTGCAGGAATTCATTACTCGAGAGCATTTGTCGGGCAGCACTGGCAAAGTGGGTGCGCCAATAGTGGGCGACTGTTTCAATACATAAGCGACGGCATGTTAGGTTACAATATGGCTCGAAAGGTTCGCCACATACCATTTCCCTTTGCACATGCCCAGATAAACCAGGCTCTTTGTGTTGGTTGTTATTGGAGTCTGCGCAATATTAATGCTTTCTTTTGTCACCAACGAAATATTTGGCGCATTGCTCAACTCTTTGTGACGGTTTGTTGCTTTTTGGCGGATCTGGATCGCGTCGTAAAGAACAGAAGACCCTTTCTTTAATCCACCGAATGATATTCCAGTCAACAATCTGCATGCTCAATTCAACGAAGCTATGAGCGATGTTCAGAGATGCATCGGTGATGCGACTGGAGGATAAACGCGAACCGGCAGAGGGCGCGAATGGGTTTGGACGTGGATGGTGATGGCTGCGACTGACTTTTTACATTGACGAAGAATTAATAGATAAGCTTTAACGACTTTGTGAACTGTTTCACAAGTGAAGCGACGGACGTGTGTTTAACTCGATGGGCGATATGAGCGGTTTGTAATATGTAATTTCTTCGTAGCCTTTTTTGTCTCTTTAGAGCAACAAATTGCGACTTGCGCTTTGGCGTGGACATCATTGTCATGACTTTAGCGTTCGTTGCGGAATAGTTCGACGAGTCGCGCCCGGCGGATGAGGCCAGGCTAACCTGATTAAGCTCGTTTCGGCTTGTATATATTCGTTACAAAGACTCATTTGACTGCTTCTACAAGTCGAATTCTATGTTGTAAAACCTCTTTGTCGAAACGGGATGGCGGATGGAGATGGAGCATGGAACAGTTTCACCAGACCGTCCTACGGCGGCTTCATGAGACATTGGTCGATTCTGACCTGTCAAACGCCCCATGCCCTGGCCACCCAAATACCCAATAATGCAGGCCAAACATGTCCAGGGTATGCCATTGACAGGTGCATAGTCTCAAATGGTGCAAAAGGACTGCCTGGAGGCTGACACCATGGTGCACGGCCTCCCACGGTGGGTTGGCCCCAACACCACAAGTTGTCGATTCTGACCTGTCAAATTCCCCATGCCCTGGCCACCCAAATACCCAATGAGTCGAATGAAACATGTCCAGGGTATGTGCCATAATGACTCGTCCGCAGAGTCTCAAATGGTGCAAATGGACTGCCTGGAGGCTGACACCATGTGCAACGGCCTCCACGGTGGGTATGGCCACCACACACTAAGATTTTCGATTCTGGACCTGTCAAACGCCCCATGCCTCCCATCCCGCCAAACATGTCCAGGGTATGCCATTGACGGGTGCATAGTTTCAATGGTGCAAAAAGGACTGCCTGGAGGCTGACACCATGGGTACGGCCTCACTGTGGGTATCCAACACCACAAGTTGTCGATTCTGTTTAAACGCCCCATGCCCTGGCCACCCAAATACCCAATGAGTCAGGCCAAACATGTCCAGGGTATGCCATTGATCAAGTGCTTAGTCTCAAATGGTGCAAAAAGGACTGCCTGGAGGCCTGACACCATCGGCAAAAGGGTTCCCACAATTTGTGATTCACCTACCCCCATCCCTGCCACCCAAACCCCAATGAGTCGGCCAAACATGTCCAGGGTGCCATTGACAGGTGAGGGCAGAGTCTCAAATGGTACAAAAACGACTGCCTGGAGGCTCACCATGGTTTGTGCCCTCCGCGGTGGGTATGGCCAACACCACAAATGCCCCATGCCCAACAAAACATTGAGTCCGGCAAAACATGTCCAGGGTGTGCCATTGACATGAGGATGGTTGAAATGGTGCAAAACGGATCTGGAGTGCCAACACCATCTGCAACATGGGGTGTGGGCCAACACCCAAATTATGGAATCATACAACAATGCCCGGTCCCCTGATCACCAACAACCCAATGAGTCCAGCAAAACATGTCCAGGGTGTGCCATTGATAGGATGGTCTGACATGGTACAAAACGGACTGCTCGAGGTTCCAGAGAATGGTCTACAAGATGGGTGTGGCCAACACCCCCAATTATGGAATCATACCACTACAATGCCACATGCCCTAGCCACACAACAACCCAATGAGTCAGGCAAAACATGTCCAGGGTGTGCCATTGACATGAGGATGGGCTGAAATGGTGCAAAACGGACTGCCTGGAGGCCTACACCATCTGCAAAATGGGTGTGGCCAACACCCCAAATTAAGAAATCATACCACTACAATGCGTCCCCGATCACCAACAACAATGAGTCATGCAAAAAGGTCTGAAGAGGATGGTCTAATGGACAAAAGATGCTGAGGCCTACAGATGGAATGGTCTACAAGATGGGTGTGGCCAACACCCCAAATCAAGGAATCAACCACACAATGCCCCATGCCATGGCCACCCAACAACCCAATGAGTCAGGCAAAACATGTCGGGTGTGCCATTATGAGGATGGGACAAAAGGATGTCCGAGGCTACACCACTGCAAAGTGGCCAAACCCCAAATAATGGAACATACCACACAGCCGAGCACCAACAACCAATGAGTCATGCAAAACATGTCCGGTGTGCATAAGAGGTTACTGGACAAAACGAGAGGCCACAGCTGAATGGTTACAATTGGCCAACACCCCAAATTATGGAATCATACCACTACAATGCCATGCCCTGGCCACCCAACAACCCAATGAGTCAGGCAAAACATGTCCCGGTGTGCATTGACACGGATGGGCTGACCTGGTGCAAAACGGAGCTGAGGCCTCACCTCTGCAATGGGTGTGGCCAACACCCAAATTATGGAATCATACCACTACAATGCCCGCCCTGATCACCCAAAACCCAATGAGTATGCAAAACATGTCCAGGGTGTGCATTGACATGAGGATGGTCTGACATGGCACAAAACGGACTGCCTGGAGGTACAGATGAAGTAAGGGTGTGGCAACACCCCAAATTATGGAATATACCACTAAATGCCTATGCCCTGGCCACCAACAACCAATGAACAGGCAAAACATGTCCAGGGTGTGCATTGACATGAGGATGGGCTGAATGGTGCAAAACGGACTGCCGGGAGGCCTACACCATCTGCAAAATGGGTGTGGCCAACACGGCAAATTATGGAATCATACCACTACAATGCCCCGTCTCCTGATCACCCAACAACCCAATGAGTCATGCAAAACATGTCCAGGGTGCCACAATAAGGATGGTCTGACATGGACAAAACGAGGGGGGCACAGATGGAATGGTCCACAAGAGGTGTGGCCAACACCCCAAATTATGGAATCATACCACTACAATGCCCATGCCCTGGCCACCCAACAACCCAATGAGTCCGGCAAAACATGTCCAGGGTGGCCATTGAAGAGGATGGGCTGAAATGGTGCAAAACGGACTGCCTGAGGCCTACACTATCTGCAAAATGGGTGTGGCCAACACCCAAATTATGGAATCATACCACAGCCCGCCGATCACCCAAAACAATGAGTCATGCAAAACATGTCCAGGGTGTGCCATTGACATGAGGATGGTCGGACATGGTACAAAACGGACTGCTGGAGGCTCAGATGGATGGCTACAAGATGGGTGTGGCCAACACCCCAAATTATGGAATCATACCACTCACAATGCCCCATGCTGGCCACCCAACAACCAATGAGTCAGGCAAAACATGTCCAGGGTGTGCATGACATAATGGGTGAAAGTGCAAAAGGACTGGGAGGCCACACCTCTGCAAAATGGGTGTGGCCAACACCCCAAATTATGGAATCATACCACTACAATGCCCCGTCCCCTGATCACCCAACAACCCAATGAGTCATGCAAAACATGTCCAGGGTGTGCCATTGACATGAGGATGGTCTGACATGGTACAAAACGGACTGCCTGGAGGCCTACAGCATGGAATGGTCTACAAGATGGGTGTGGCCAACACCCCAAATTGTGGAATCATACCACTACAATGCCCCATGCCCTGGCCACCCAACAACCCAATGAGTCAGGCAAAACATGTCCAGGGTGTGCCATTGACATGAGGATGGGCTGAAATGGTGCAAAACGGACTGCCTGGAGGCCTACACCATCTGCAAAATGGGTGTGGCCAACACCCCAAATTATGGAATCATACCACTACAATGCCCCGTCCCCTGATCACCCAACAACCCAATGAGTCATGCAAAACATGTCCAGGGTGTGCCATTGACATGAGGATGGTCTGACATGGTACAAAACGGACTGCCTGGAGGCCTACAGCATGGAATGGTCTACAAGATGGGTGTGGCCAACACCCCCAAATTGTGGAATCATACCACTACAATGCCCCATGCCCTGGCCACCCAACAACCCAATGAGTCAGGCAAAACATGTCCAGGGTGTGCCATTGACATGAGGATGGGCTGAAATGGTGCAAAACGGACTGCCTGGAGGCCTACACCATCTGCAAAATGGGTGTGGCCAACACCCCAAATTATGGAATCATACCACTACAATGCCCCGTCCCCTGATCACCCAACAACCCAATGAGTCATGCAAAACATGTCCAGGGTGTGCCATAGACATGAGGATGGTCTGACATGGTACAAAACGGACTGCCTGAGGCCAACAGCATGGAATGGTCTACAAGATGGGTGTGGCCAACACCCCAAATTATGGAATCATACCACTACAATGCCCCATGCCCTGGCCACCCAACAACCCAATGAGTCAGGCAAAACATGTCCAGGGTGTGCCATTGACATGAGGATGGGCTGAAATGGTGCAAAACGGACTGCCTGGAGGCCTACACCATCTGCAAAATGGGTGTGGCCAACACCGCAAATTATGGAATCATACCACTACAATGCCCCGTCCCTTGATCACCCAACAACCCAATGAGTCATGCAAAACATTTCCAGGGTGTGCCATGGACTTGAGGTTGGTCTGACATGGTAAAAAACGGACTGCCTGAGGCCTACAGCATGGAATGGTCTACAAGATGGGTGTGGCCAACACCCCAAATTATGGAATCATACCACTACAATGCCCCATGCCCTGGCCACCAACAACCCAATGAGTCAGGTAAAACATGTCCAGGGTGTGCCATTGACATGAGGATGGGCTGAAATGGTGCAAAACGGACTGCCGGAGGCCTGGCTAATTATCTGCAAAATGGGGGATCGCCAATGGTAGTAAGAGCGCTCTGGGGCAAAGGCGCAGGGAGCTCCATTTGCCAGAGTCCAGTGGCCGGACACCGAGCGCCACTCAGGATGAGCTCTTCTTGATAATGCACGAGGACTCGTTCCTTGTCAAGGGAAACGAGGCAGCCTGCATCACAAAGTGTGCCAAGGGATAGTAGTGAGTGAGTTGATAAAGCAGGAACAATATGAGCTTTAGTGGCCGACTCGGGCAGGCCGGGGATGTTGAGCGTTGCCTCATGAGTTGAATGCATGAGGGTGCCGTTGGGAGTTTGAATTGCAAGGGGGTGTGTCGTTGCAATCTTGTTTAAGATGGGAGCGCTAACGGTGACAAAGTGGGCAGAGGCGCCACTGTCAGCTATGAGGGTAAAAGTAGGATTGGCGGGAGGACCAGTGATAGAGGATAACGAAAAACAAGTACTATAAGCATGTGACATGTTGCTATAGGTGTTATCAATCACTGGCGTCCCTCCATCTCAGCTGCGAGGGTTGGCCGGGTTGCGGGGACTCATCTCGGTAAGGGTGCCACCCATGGTATTGTCAGCAGTCGCCGTGCTGACATGGTTGGGACCAGGATTCTGGCAAGTAGCGCTAGTGTGGCGGTAGTTGAGGCCGAAGCCATGCGTGTGGCAATAGTGGCGGGCGTGTGGTGAAGCGATGGGCGCTGGCGTAGGCGTGATAGCTGGAGCAGGCGTGGTGGTTGTCGCAGGGGTGACATGAGTAGGTGCGGCCGTGGTACCGTTGCGAAGAGCTGCAAGATCACGCTGATGCTGCCCATTTTGACGACGGAGATGGGTAAGTTCAGCTTCAGCTGCAGCTAGAGCGGCAATATGCGTGTGGTCTTGGTAGCCAGCGGCACCGGCAGTTTGTTTTTCGCGGCGGGTCTTGTTGGCCTCGTTGAAACGGGCCATGAGAATGGCGAGCGTGCGCATGGGCACAGGGAATTCGTGTTCAAATCGTGCAACAGCTTCGTTGAAGACACCACTGTTTTCGAGGACGGTAAGTGTGTAGCGGACGATGGTTCTTTCACTGAGGGTTTCGCCGGCTGCGGTGGTAAAATCGGTGACTTCAGTGATGCGACTCCAAATTGTTTCGATGGGTTCGTTGGGATCCCAGGGGGTATGGAGGCGCTGAATGTTTGCATCTTGTTTGGGACCCGTGATGTTGGCGTAGGTAAGTAACAAATGCGTGAGCAGTTGAAGGGTAGTGATGGTGGCGTAGTTGTGAAGGGCGTGCTTCAAAACCGAGTAGTACGTTTCAGGGACGGCGGCCATGATGAGCGACTTGAGTGCTACGTCAGCAAGGCGCATCGTGTTGAAATCATTAAGCGCATCTTTGTACTTGCGGTTGCGTTCAGTAAGGGCGTTGGTAGGCATGTCGTCATCAGCATCAGCAAGAGCGGCTGGCTGAGCAGGCATGACGAAAGGAGTGTCGGGGTGACGGTAGGCGTATTGAGCAGGTTGGAGGCAAAGGAAATCGTGACCGAAAGTTTCGTCGCCATTACGGAGAGGGATCTTGCGGGCTTGTTCACAGAGAGCGTTGTTGAGTAGGAGCAGATTAGCGTAGCAGGGTTCAGTGGTGAGTGCGGGCAAGGGCGTCAACTCAGGAAGTTTGATCAACATCGTGAGAAGCTTTGGAGGCACGGAGCAGGGAAGATGAGTAAGCAAGAAGAAGGGTGGGTGGAACAATTCTGTTGAAGGGCCGCAAGGTACTACAGCGGACACTCGAAGCAGACTAGTTCAATAACGTTGAATTGTTACATTAATGAGATCATGGCGGTAAGCGCCAGGAGACTCTTGCTAATCGAGTGGCTGAGCACAGCGATGGAATGGATGGTGGACAGAATAGGATATTAATGAGTCATGGCGAGTGCGTATTCATAACATTTTGGGCACCTACAGGGCTTGCTGTAGGGGCGTTTGAATGTCACGGCATCTGCGGGCAGAGACTGGTGACAAGTTGTCACCAAATACATTGACATCACCTGAGACACCAGCCAAGCCTACCATCTTGTAGCGCAGCCTGAAAAATGATGTTGGAACCATTCTGGTGTATTTTGGGCACCCACAGGGCTTCCTGTAGGGGCGTTTGAGTGTCACGGCATCTGCGGGCTGAGACTGGTGACAAGTTGTCACCAAATACATTTCCATCCCCTGAGACACCAGCCAAGCCTACCATCTTGTAGCGCAGCCTGAATAATGATGTTGGCACCATTCTGGTGTATTTTGGGCACCCACAGGGCTTGCTTTAGGGGCGTTTGAATGTCACGGCATCTGCAGGCTGAGACTGGTGACAAGTTGTCACCAAATACATTTCCATAACCTGAGACACCAGCCAAGCCTACCATCTTGTAGCGCAGCCTGAATAATGATGTTGGCACCATTCTGGTGTATTTTGGGCACCTACAGGGCCTCCTGTAGGGTTGTTTGAATGTCACGGCATCTGCGGGCAGAGACTGGTGACAAGTTGTCACCAAATACATTGCCATCCCCTGAGACACCAGCCAAGCCTACCATCTCGTAGCGCAGCCTGAAAAATGATGTTGGAACCATTCTGGTGTAATTTGAGCACCCACAGGGCTTCCTGTAGGGGCGTTTGAATGTCACGGCATCTGCAGGCTGAGACTGGTGACAAGTTGTCACCAAATACATTGCCATCCCCTGAGACACCAGCCAAGCCTACCATCTTGTCGCGCAGCCTGAATAATGATGTTGGCACCATTCTGGTGTATTTTGGGCACCTACAGGGCTTGCTGTAGGGGCGTTTGAATGTCACGGCATCTGCGGGCAGAGACTGGTGACAAGTTGTCACCAAATACATTGCCATCCCCTGAGACACCAGCCAAGCCTACCATCTTGTAGCGCAGCCTGAATAATGATGTTGGCACCATTCTGGTGTAATTTGGGAATTTACAGGGCTTGCTGTAGGTGCGTTTGAATGTTACGGCATCTGCGGGCTGAGACTGGTGACAAGTTGTCACCAAATACATTGCCATCCCCTGAGACACCAGCCAAGCCTACCATCCTGTAGCGCAGCCTGCAAAAGGATGTTGGCACCATTCTGGTGTATTTTGGGCACCTACAGGGCTTGCTGTAGGGGCGTTTGAATGTCATGGCATCTGCGGGCAGAGACTGGTGACAAGTTGTCACCAAATACATTGTCATCCCCTGACACACCCTCCAAGCCTACCATCTTGTAGCGCAGCCTGAATAATGATGTTGGCACCATTCTGGTGTATTTTGGGCACCTACAGGGCTTGCTGTAGGGGCGTTTGAATGTCACGGCATCTGCGGGCAGAGACTGGTGACAAGTTGTCACCAAATACATTGCCATCCCCTGAGACACCAGCCAAGCCTACCATCTTGTAGCGCAGCCTGAATAATGATGTTGGCACCATTCTGGTGTATTTTGGGCACCTACAGGGCTTGCTGTAGGGGCATTTGAATGTCACGGCATCTGCGGGCTGAGACTGGTGACAAGTTGTCACCAAATACATTGCCATCCCCTGAGACACCAGCCAAGCCTACCATCTCGTAGCGCAGCCTGAATAATGATGTTGGCACCATTCTGGTGTATTTTGGGCACCTACAGGGCTTCCTGTAGGGTTGTTTGAATGTCATGGCATCTGCGGGCAGATGCTGGTGACAAGTTGTCACCAAATACATTGCCATCCCCCGAGACACCAGCCAAGCCTACCATCTTGTCGCGCAGCCTGAATAATGATGTTGGCACCATTCTGGTGTATTTTGGGCACCTACAGGGCTTCCTGTAGGGGCGTTTGAATGTCACGGCATCTGCGGGCAGAGACTGGTGACAAGTTGTCACCAAATACATTGACATCACCTGAGACACCAGCCAAGCCAACCATCTTGTAGCGCAGCCTGAATAATGATGTTGGAACCATTCTGGTGTATTTTGGGCACCCACAGGGCTTCCTGTAGGGGCGTTTGAGTGTCACGGCATCTGCGGGCTGAGACTGGTGACAAGTTGTCACCAAATACATTTCCATCCCCTGAGACACCAGCCAAGCCTACCATCTTGTAGCGCAGCCTGAATAATGATGTTGGCACCATTCTGGTGTATTTTGGGCACCCACAGGGCTTCCTGTAGGGGCGTTTGAATGTCACGGCATCTGCAGGCTGAGACTGGTGACAAGTTGTCACCAAATACATTTCCATAACCTGAGACACCAGCCAAGCCTACCATCTTGTAGCGCAGCCTGAATAATGATGTTGGCACCATTCTGGTGTATTTTGGGCACCTACAGGGCCTCCTGTAGGGTTGTTTGAATGTCACGGCATCTGCGGGCAGAGACTGGTGACAAGTTGTCACCAAATACATTGACATCACCTGAGACACCAGCCAAGCCTACCATCTTGTAGCGCAGCCTGAATAATGATGTTGGAACCATTCTGGTGTATTTTGGGCACCCACAGGGCTTCCTGTAGGGGCGTTTGAGTGTCACGGCATCTGCGGGCTGAGACTGGTGACAAGTTGTCACCAAATACATTTCCATCCCCTGAGACACCAGCCAAGCCTACCATCTTGTAGCGCAGCCTGAATAATGATGTTGGCACCATTCTGGTGTATTTTGGGCACCCACAGGGCTTCCTGTAGGGGCGTTTGAATGTCACGGCATCTGCAGGCTGAGACTGGTGACAAGTTGTCACCAAATACATTGCCATAACCTGAGACACCAGCCAAGCCTACCATCTTGTAGCGCAGCCTGAATAATGATGTTGGCACCATTCTGGTGTATTTTGGGCACCTACAGGGCCTCCTGTAGGGTTGTTTGAATGTCACGGCATCTGCGGGCAGAGACTGGTGACAAGTTGTCACCAAATACATTGCCATCCCCTGAGACACCAGCCAAGCCTACCATCTCGTAGCGCAGCCTGAAAAATGATGTTGGAACCATTCTGGTGTAATTTGGGCACCCACAGGGCTTCCTGTAGGGGCGTTTGAATGTCACGGCATCTGCAGGCTGAGACTGGTGACAAGTTGTCACCAAATACATTGCCATCCCCTGAGACACCAGCCAAGCCTACCATCTTGTAGCGCAGCCTGAATAATGATGTTGGCACCATTCTGGTGTTTTTTAGGCAACCACAGGGCTTGCTGTAGGGGCGTTTGAGTGTCACGGCATCTGCGGGCAGAGACTGGTGACAAGTTGTCACCAAATACATTGCCATCCCCGGAGACACCAGCCAAGCCTACCATCTTGTAGCGCAGCCTGAATAATGATGTTGGCACCATTCTGGTGTAATTTGGGAATTTACAGGGCTTGCTGTAGGGGCGTTTGAATGTCACGGCATCTGCGGGCTGAGACTGGTGACAAGTTGTCACCAAATACATTGCCACCCCCTGAGACACCAGCCAAGCCTACCATCTTGTAGCTCAGCCAGAATAATGATGTTGGCACCATTCTGGTGTATTTTGGGCACCTACAGGGCTTGCTTTAGGGGCGTTTGAATTTCAGGCATCTGCGGGCTGAGTCTGGTGACAAATTGTCACCAAATACATTGCCATCCCCTGAGACACCAGCCAAGCCTACCATCTTGTAGCGCAGCCTGAATAATGATGTTGGCACCATTTTGGTGTATTTTGGGCACCCACAGGGCTTGCTGTAGGGGCGTTTGAATGTCACGGCATCTGCGGGCTGAGTCTGGTGACAAGTTGTCACCAAATACATTGCCATCCCCTGTGACACCAGCCAAGCCTACCATCTTGTAGCGCAGCCTGAATAATGATGTTGACACCATTCTGGTGTATTTTGGGCGCCCACAGGGCTTGCTGTAGGGGCAATTGATTGTCACGGCATCTGCAGGCTGAGACTGGTGACAAGCTTGCCATCCCCTGAGACACCAGCCAAGCCTACCATCTTGTACCGCAGCCTGAATAATGATGTTGGCACCATTCTGGTGTAATTTAGGCACCTACAGGGCTTGCTGTAAGGGCATTTGAAGGTCATGGCATCTGCGGGCTGAGACTGGTGACACGTTGTCACCAAATACATTGCCATCCCCTGAGACACCAGCCAAGCCTACCAGTTGATAGCGCAGCCTGAAAATGATGTTGGCACCATTCTGGTGAAATTAGGGCACCTACAGGGCTTGCTGTAGGGGCGTTTGAATGTCACGGCATCTGCGGGCAGAGACTGGTGACAAGTTGTCACCAAATACATTGCCATCACCTGAGACACCAGCCAAGCCTACCATCTTGTAGCGCAGCCTGAAGAATGATGTTGGAACCATTCTGGTGTATTTTGGGCACCCACAGGGCTTCCTGTAGGGGCGTTTGAATGTCACGGCATCTGCGGGCTGAGACTGGTGACAAGTTGTCACCAAATACATTGCCATCCCCTGAGACACCAGCCAAGCCTACCATCTTGTAGCGCAGCCTGAATAATGATGTTGGCACCATTCTGGTGTATTTTGGGCACCTACAGGGCTTGCTGTAGGGGCGTTTGAATGTCACGGCATCTGCGGGCTGAGACTGGTGACAAGTTGTCACCAAATACATTGCCATCCCCTGAGACACCAGCCAAGCCTACCATCTTGTAGCGCAGCCTGTATAATGATGTTGGCACATTCAGATTTGGGCACCAGGGCGTTTGAATGTCACGGCATCTGCGGGCAGAGACTGGTGACAAGTTGTCACCAAATACATTGCCATCCCCTGAGACACCAGCCAAGCCTACCAACTTGTAGCGCAGCCTGAGAAATGATGTTGGAACCATTCTGGTGTATTTTGGGCACCCACAGGGCTTCCTGTAGGGGCGTTTGAATGTCACGGCATCTGCAGGCTGAGACTGGTGACAAGTTGTCACCAAATACATTGCCATCCCCTGAGACACCAGCCAAGCCTACCATCTTGTAGCGCAGCCTGAAAAATGATGTTGGAACCATTCTGGTGTACTTTGGGCACCCACAGGGCTTCCTATAGGGGCGTTTGAATGTCACGGCATCTGCGGGCAGAGACTGGTGACAAGTTGTCACCAAATACATTGCCATCCCCTGAGACACCAGCCAAGCCTACCATCTTGTAGCGCAGCCTGAATAATGATGTTGGCACCATTCTGGTGTATTTTGGGCACCTACAGGGCTTCCTGTAGGGTTGTTTGAATGTCATGGCATCTGCGGGCAGATGCTGGTGACAAGTTGTCACCAAATACATTGCCATCCCCCGAGACACCAGCCAAGCCTACCATCTTGTCGCGCAGCCTGCATAATGATGTTGGAACCATTCTGGTGTATTTTGGGCACCCACAGGGCTTCCTGTAGGGGCGTTTGAATGTCATGGCATCTGCAGGCTGAGTCTGGTGACAAGTTGTCACCAAATACATTGCCATCCCCTGAGACACCAGCCAAGCCTACCATCTTGTAGCGCAGCCTGCATAATGATGTTGGAACCATTCTGGTGTATTTTGGGCACCCACAGGGCTTCCTGTAGGGGCGTTTGAATGTCATGGCATCTGCAGGCTGAGTCTGGTGACAAGTTGTCACCAAATACATTGCCATCCCCTGAGACACCAGCCAAGCCTACCAACTTGTAGCGCAGCCTGAATAATGATGTTGGAACCATTCTGGTGTATTTTGGGCACCCACAGGGCTTCCTGTAGGGGCGTTTGAATGTCACGGCATCTGCGGGCTGAGACTGGTGACAAGTTGTCACCAAATACATTGCCATCCCCTGAGACACCAGCCAAGCCTACCATCTTGTAGCGCAGCCTGAATAATGATGTTGGCACCATTCTGGTGTATTTTGGGCACCTACAGGGCTTCCTATAGGGGCGTTTGAATGTCACGGCATCTGCGGGCAGAGACTGGTGACAAGTTGTCACCAAATACATTGCCATCCCCTGAGACACCAGCCAAGCCTACCATCTTGTAGCGCAGCCTGAATAATGATGTTGGCACCATTCTGGTGTATTTTGGGCACCTACTGGGCCTGCTGTAGGGTTGTCTGAATGTCATGGCATCTGCGGGCAGAGACTGGTGACAAGTTGTCACCAAATACAATGCCATCCCCTGAGACACCAGCCAAGCCTACCATCTTGTAGCGCAGCCTGAATAATGATGTTGGCACCATTCTGGTGTATTTTGGGCAACCACAGGGCTTCCTGTAGGGGCGTTTGAATGTCACGGCATCTGCAGGCAGACACTGGTGACAAGTTGTCACCAAATACAATGACATCCCCTGAGACACCAGCCAAGCCTACCATCTTGTAGCGCAGCCTGAATAATGATGTTGGCACCATTCTGGTGTATTTTGGGCACCTACAGGGCTTGCTGTAGGGGCGTTTGAATGTCACGGCATCTGTGGGCTGAGACTGGTGACAAGTTGTCACCAAATACATTGCCATCCCCTGAGACACCAGCCAAGCCTACCATCTTGTAGCGCAGCCAGAATAATGATGTTGGCACCATTCTGGTGTATTTTGGGCAACCACAGGGCTTACTGTAGGGGCGTTTGAATGTCACGGCATCTGCAGGCAGAGACTGGTGACAAGTTGTCACCAAATACAATGCCATCCCCTGAGACACCAGCCAAGCCTACCATCTTGTAGCGCAGCCTGAATAATGATGTTGGCACCATTCTGGTGTATTTTGGGCACCTACAGGGCCTCCTGTAGGGTTGTTTGAATGTCACGGCATCTGCGGGCAGAGACTGGTGACAAGTTGTCACCAAATACATTGCCATCCCCTGAGACACCAGCCAAGCCTACCATCTTGTAGCGCAGCCAGAATAATGATGTTGGCACCATTCTGGTGTATTTTGGGCACCTACAGGGCTTGCTGTAGGGGCGTTTGAATGTCACGGCATCTGCGGGCTGAGACTGGTGACAAGTTGTCACCAAATACATTGCCATCCCCTGAGACACCAGCCAAGCATACCATCTTGTAGCGCAGCCTGCATAATGATGTTGGCACCATTCTGGTGTATTTTGGGCACCTACAGGGCTTGCTGTAGGGGCGTTTGAATGTCACGGCATCTGCGGGCTGAGACTGGTGACAAGTTGTCACCAAATACATTGCCATCCCCTGAGACACCAGCCAAGCCTACCATCTTGTAGCGCAGCCTGAATAATGATGTTGGCACCATTCTGGTGTATTTTGGGCACCTACAGGGCTTGCTGTAGGGGCGTTTGAATGTCACGGCATCTGCGGGCTGAGACTGGTGACAAGTTGTCACCAAATACATTGCCATCCCCTGAGACACCAGCCAAGCCTACCATCTTGTAGCGCAGCCTGAATAATGATGTTGGCACCATTCTGGTGTAATTTGGGCACCTACAGGGCTTGCTGTAGGGGCGTTTGAATGTCACGGCATCTGCGGGCTGAGACTGGTGACAAGTTGTCACCAAATACATTGCCATCCCCTGAGACACCAGCCAAGCATACCATCTTGTAGCGCAGCCTGAATAATGATGTTGGCACCATTCTGGTGTATTTTGGGCACCTACAGGGCTTGCTGTAGGGGCGTTTGAATGTCACGGCATCTGCGGGCTGAGACTGGTGACAAGTTGTCACCAAATACATTGCCATCCCCTGAGACACCAGCCAGGCCTACCATCTTGTAGCGCAGCCGGAAAAATGATGTTGGCACCATTCTGGTGTATTTTGGGCACCCACAGGGCTTGCTGTAGGGGTGTTTTGACTGTCACGGCATGTGCGGGCTGAGACTGGTGACAAGTTGTCACCAAATACATTGCCATCCCCTGAGACACCAGCCAAGCCTACCATCTTGTAGCGCTGCCGGAAAAATGATGTTGGCACCATTCTGGTGTGTTACAGGGCCTGCATGGCGTAATGTGACGGCATCTGCGGGCAGAGACTGGTGACAAGGTGTCACCGAATACATTGGTATCCCCTGAGACACCAGCCAGGCATATCATCTGTAGCGCGCTAAAAGTCACCATTCTGACATGGGGCACCACAGGGTGACACAATATTATTGAGTTGAGTTGACCTGCGTCTTATGACAAGACGGTTAGCTACCTGTGTTTTGTATGCATTTAATCCTGTGCAGGGTTGAGTCACACTTGTGACCGAATCCTCACATACATGAGTGAAATCGCTGACGATCGAGGCGTGAACCTCGACCGTGAACCCAGTGAGAACGAGAAAGAAGCGCACGAGTAGAGTAGCGAGTAACATGCACTATTCTAGCAATTGAGTTTGTTTGTTTGCTTTACGCTGGACGAAGAGGTTGATCGCTCCGAGTCCATTGTAGTCGCTGGAATAAAGGTTCGTCTGATATTATCGTGTCAGATTAACAGTCTTGCTAGCTTGTCTTGACCTGAGAGAGCTGTGCGAAAGAGAGAGTGAAAGAATCGAGAAATTGAGAGAGAAAGAGCAGATTCCTTGCGGCGTCGTCAATCCGAATACTTGGCACGAGCGCGTAGAACAGGATCGTATAAGGCTCGACTGCATTGAGAGCGGTTGTTGTGTAAGAAAGGACTTGCGGAAAGCGAGGTATTCACTATCATGGTTGCGATTACTGCGGAAGCTTTGCAGCTTCTCTGCACGAACGTTTTCGGACGAGACATCCAAGAAGCGTTCTTGTTTTGGAATGTAACCACCACTACCCAGATGTTGAGATTGACCAAGGAGCAACTTGAAGCCCCCTACTGGGTCGACAGAGCCGCCATCCAAGCTGGCGTTGGACAACCTGAAGGCGCGCAACCCGACGATGCGCCCGGCGACGAGCCGGCCGAGGAACCGGCCGAGGAACAAGCAGCCGCCGCCCCAGAACGATACGAAACGACATTAGCACCAGTCTACGTGAACCTTGTCCTCGATGCATGCGAATGGTTTACCATGCACGACGGACCCCCGAACACCAAGAAGTGGGCGTTGCTTGATTTAGGCAAGCTCGAGCGATACCAAGCGATTCTCGCGGAACAAGAAATCGCGCGGAAGCGTGAAGAAGGATACTACGTACTCGAGTCCAAGAAGAAGCAAGCCGAGCTACTTGCCAAGCAACTCGAAAATGAGACCATCAAGGCTGAGAAGGCCGAAAAGGAAGAAGATGCCAAGGGTCGTTTCTCGAACCTCAAGACGAAACGAGACTACAAGGACTACAAAACGTTCCAACATCCCCACGCGTGGTTGAGTTGGAGCGCGTCTACCAAGGCAATCGCCAAGCTCCATGGCTGTTCTAACGTGCTCGACAGCAAGTACGTACCAGTCACGGAAGAAGAGAAATTAGAGTTCGAGAATCAGCAAGTCTTCATGTACACTGCGTTTCGCAATTGTCTCGAAGTCCCTGGACACCAGTCGCTCCTGATGAAGTACGGCGACAAGTCTGACGCTCAAGGCGTCTATCGCGAACTCGCGACCAAGTTTGGTTCCGGCGAGTTAGCTACCATCCAAGCGAACGAACTGCAAGCCAAGCTTGCGACGATTCGCCTAGATTCGACCTGGACGAAAGGACACTACAAGTTCCTAAACTACATCGAACAGCTCATGAAGAATCTCGAAGAGTTCCGTCCTGGAGTGACGGATGACAAGAAAAAGTACTACTGGCTCCGAGCTGCAGTGGAAGGCGACGAAGAATTCGGCCCCACATGCACGACGTTCGACCAGCACTTGCAATTTGAGCGACGACGCATCATCAGTGCAAATGGTGGCCCGAACGCCGTCGTGACGGAAGATTATGACTGTCTTTTCGACATGTTGTCGCAGCAGGCTCTGCCGGCGTCGACAACAAGAACGCAAGTTGAATAAGGGCAAGAAGAACGCCGACCGCCAAGCGAACAACGCGAACACTTCCGGACAAGGACGTGGTAATGGGCGCGGTTCCGGTCGTGGCGGGGGCGCGGCGGCCAAGGCGGGCCCGGCGGGGGGCGAGACGGTGGGCCGCGGTTCCCAAGTGAGCCGTGGTTCCGGAGGGGCGAGGCTCTTCCGCGCCCTACCAGCCGCGATGCGCAAGCGCATCGGGAGCGATTCCCTGGTGATTATCTGAACTTTGAACAGTTGTTGCAGAACCCCTGGTCGTACATGTCGTACGAACGACTCGGCCGACACGAGGGCGAATACGCTCAGCTCATGGCTCGGCGAAGCCGTCCCAAGACCCGCCACGACAAGGCGCGCGAACAATGGCAACCGCGCGAATAACCAGCAGTCACAAGCGGCTGCCTCGGTGCCTGGTACAATCCTGTATCAGAATGGCGCTGTCTCGATCGCCCCGGCGACAGCCACTCAAGGTGCACCGGATGACATGATTAGATCTTTCCTTGCGGACGCCGCGTCGTCTCCCTCAAGCTCGAATAACACCCAGCAGAGTTTATGGGAGGCGACGGGCGTCGGTACCGCGCAATGGTATCGGTGCGCTACACTGTGAATCGAGCTCGCAGCAACGAGACCCGCCAAGGATCGCTGATTGACCGGTGCGAACGGTGGACTCGCTGGAAGCGATATGAGAATCTTGAGTACTACCAACCACCGTGTAACGTGACAGGTTTGGCGACCACACGGTTCGCGACCTCCAAGTCGGAACTGGCGTCGCATTGATTGAGACTCCGGACTGGACCCATTATCGGTCAGTTCAACCAGTATGCTTTTGCGACGGTGCTGTATCCATTCATGCACCATCGCAGCTTCGTTCGTTCGGCCATCTGATCGACGGCGTTGCTCGCTCCCAGAATGGAACACAAGCCATTGTCACCAGTTGTGGCAAGACCATCCCCTTAGCGATCCGCGACGGTTTGCCTCGAATGGATATCGTCCGCCCGGCGCCGAGTTGGAAATGTATCCGGCGGTCATTTTCTCTGCGGACACCCTTTGGGATCCGGCGGACTTGGACAATGAATGGAACGAAGAAGAACTTGAGTTTAATCGTCACCTCGACGAATTGGAAGAAACCCACGGTTTCGTCGACGCCCGCATGGGATGACTTCGGCGACGCCACCTACCGGAACAACATGAATTCAGTGGAACGTTGGTGCAGTATGTCGATCGCAATCAGGCTGATACGACGCGCCAAGCCAATCGACGCATAATGCCACAGAACCTGACTACCAAGCGCTGACCCTACCTTGGCTACACCTCGAGCGAGTCAAGCGCACCATTAAGAATACGACACAACTTTTCCGTGCATCGGCACACCCCCAAGCATACCATCTTGTAGCGCAGCCTTAATAATGATGTTGGCACCATTCTGGTGTATTTTGGGCTCCTACAGGGCTCGCTGTACGGGCGTTTGAATGTCACGGCTTCTGCGGGTTGAGACTGGTAACAAGTTGTCACCAAATACATTGCCATCCCCTGAGACACCAGCCAAGCCTACCATCTTGTAGCGCAGCTTGAATAATGATGTTGGCACCATTCTGATCTCACAGGGCCTGCTGTAGGGGCGTTTGAATGTCACAGCATCTGCGAGGGCTGAGACTGGTGACAAGTTGTCACCAAATACATTGCCATCCCCTGAGACACCAGCCAAGCCTACCATCTTCTAGCGCAGCCTGAATAATGATGGTGGCACCATTCTGGTGTATTTTGGGCACCTACAGGGCTTGCTGTAGGGGCGTTTGAATGTCACGGCATCTGCAGGATGAGACTGGTGACAAGTTGTCACCAAATACATTTCCATCCCCTGAGAAACCGCCAAGCCTACCATCTTGTAGCGCAGCCTGAATAATGATGTTGGCACCATTCTGGTGTATTTTGGGCACCTACAGGGCTTGCTGTAGGGGCGTTTGAATGTCACGGCATCTGTGGGCTGAGACTGGTGACAAGTTGTCACCAAATACATTGCCATCCCCTGAGACACCAGCCAAGCCTACCATCTTGTAGCGCAGCCTGAATAATGATGTTGGCACCATTCTGGTGTATTTTGGGCACCTACAGGGGGGCGGGCGTTTGAATGTCACGGCATCTGGGGGCTGAGACTGGTGACAAGTTGTCACCAAATACATTGCCATCCCCTGAGACACCAGCCAAGCCTACCATCTTGTAGCGCAGCCTGAATAATGATGTTGGCACCATTCTGGTGTATTTTGGGCACCTACAGGGCTTGCTGTAGGGGCGTTTGAATGTCACGGCATCTGGGGGATGAGACTGGTGACAAGTTGTCACCAAATACATTGCCATCCCCTGAGACACCAGCCAAGCCTACCATCTTGTAGCGCAGCCTGAATAATGATGTTGGCACCATTCTGGTGTATTTTGGGCACCTACAGGGCTTGCTGTAGGGCGTTTGAATGTCACGGCATCTGCGGGCTGAGACTGGTGACAAGTTGTCACCAAATACATTGCCATCCCCTGAGACACCAGCCAAGCCTACCTTCTTGTAGCACAGCCTGAATAATGATGTTGGCACCATTCTGGTGTATTTTGGGCACCTACAGGGCTTGCTGTAGGGGCGTTTGAATGTCACGGCATCTGCGGGCTGAGACTGGTGACATGTTGTCACCAAATACATTGCCATCCCCTGAGACACCAGCCAAGCCTACCTTCTTGTAGCACAGCCTGAATAATGATGTTGGCACCATTCTGGTGTATTTTGGGCACCTACAGGGCTTGCTGTAGGGCGTTTGAATGTCACGGCATCTGCGGGCTGAGACTGGTGACAAGTTGTCACCAAATACATTGCCATCCCCTGAGACACCAGCCAAGCCTACCATCTTGTAGCGCAGTCTGAATAATAATGTTGGCACCATTCTGGTGTTTTTTGGGCACCTACAGGGCTTGCTGTAGGGGCGTTTGAATGTCACGGCATCTGCGGGCTGAGACTGGTGACAAGTTGTCACCAAATACATTGCCATCCCCTGAGACACCAGCCAAGCCTACCCTCTTGTAGTGCAGCCTAAATAATGATGGAGGCACCATTCTGGTGTATTTTGGGCACCTACAGGGCTTGCTGTAGGGGCGTTTGAATGTCATGGCATCTTTGGGCTGAGACTGGTGACAAGTTGTCACCAAATACATTGCAATCCCCTGAGACACCAGCCAAGCCTACCATCTTGTAGCGCAGCCTGAATAATGATGTTGGCACCATTCTGGTGTATTTTGGGCACCTACAGGGCTTGCTGTAGGGGCGTTTGAATGTCACGGCATCTGCGGGCTGAGACTGGTGACAAGTTGTCACCAAATACATTGCCATCCCCTGAGACACCAGCCAAGCCTACCATCTTGTAGCGCAGCCTGAATAGTGATGTTGGCACCATTCTGGTGTATTTTGGGCACCTACAGGGCTTGCTGTAGGGGCGTTTGAATGTCACGGCATCTGCGGGCTGAGACTGGTGACAAGTTGTCACCAAATACATTGCCATCCCCTGAGACACCAGCCAAGCCTACCATCTTGTAGCGCAGCCTGAATAATGATGTTGGCACCATTCTGGTGTATTTTGGGCACCTACAGGGCTTGCTGTAGGGGCGTTTGAATGTCACGGCATCTGCGGGCTGAGACTGGTGACAAGTTGTCACCAAATACATTGCCATCCCCTGAGACACCAGCCAAGCCTACCATCTTGTAGCGCAGCCTAATTAATGATGTTGGCACCATTCTGGTGTATTTTGGGCACCTACAGGGCTTGCTGTAGGGGCGTTTGAATGTCACGGCATCTGCGGGCTGAGACTGGTGACAAGTTGTCACCAAATACATTGCCATCCCCTGAGACACCAGCCAGGCCTACCATCTTGTAGCGCAGCCTGAATAATGATGTTGGCACCATTCTGGTGTATTTTGGGCACCTACAGGGCTTGCTGTAGGGGCGTTTGAATGTCACGGCATCTGCGGGCTGAGACTGGTGACAAGTTGTCACCAAATACATTGCCATCCCCTGAGACACCAGCCAAGCCTACCATCTTGTAGCGCAGCCTGAATAGTGATGGAGGCACCATTCTGGTGTATTTTGGGCACCTACAGGGCTTGCTGTAGGGGCGTTTGAATGTCACGGCATCTGCGGGCTAAGACTGGTGACAAGTTGTCACCAAATACATTGCCATCCCCTGAGACACCAGCCAAGCCTACCATCTTATAGCGCAGCCTGAATAATGATGGAGGCACCATTCTGGTGTATTTTGGGAACCTACAGGGCTTGCTGTAGGGGCGTTTGAATGTCACGGCATCTGCGGGCTGAGACTGGTGACAAGTTGTCACCAAATACATTGCCATCCCCTGAGACACCAGCCAAGCCTACCATCTTGTAGCGCAGCCTGAATAATGATGTTGGCACCATTCTGGTGTATTTTGGGCACCTACAGGGCTTGCTGTAGGGCGTTTGAATGTTACAGCATCTGCGGGCTGAGACTGGTGACAAGTTGTCACCAAATACATTGCCATCCACTGAGACACCAGCCAAGCCTACCATCTTGTAGCGCAGCCTGAATAATGATGTTGGCACCATTCTGGTGTATTTTGGGCACCTACAGGGCTTGCTGTAGGGGCGTTTGAATGTCACGGCATCTGCGGGCTGAGACTGGTGACAAGTTGTCACCAAATGCATTGCCATCCCCTGAGACACCAGCCAAGCCTACCATCTTGTAGCGCAGCCTGAATAATGATGTTGGCACCATTCTGGTGTATTTTGGGCACCTACAGGGCTTGCTGTAGGGGCGTTTGAATGCCACGGCATCTGCGGGCTGAGACTGGTGACAAGTTGTCACCAAATACATTGCCATCCCCTGAGACACCAGCCAAGCCTACCATCTTGTAGCGCAGCCTGAATAATGATGTTGGCACCATTCTGGTGTATTTTGGGCACCTACAGGGCTTGCTGTAGGGGCGTTTGAATGTCACGGCATCTGCGGGCTGAGACTGGTGACAAGTTGTCACCAAATACATTGCCATCCCCTGAGACACCCGCCAAGCCTACCATCTTGTAGCGCAGCCTGAATAATGATGTTGGCACCATTCTGGTGTATTTTGGGCACCTACAGGGCTTGCTGTAGGGGCGTTTGAATGTCACGGCATCTGCGGGCTGAGACTGGTGACAAGTTGTCACCAAATACATTGCCATCCCCTGAGACACCCGCCAAGCCTACCATCTTGTAGCGCAGCCTGAATAATAATGTTGGCACCATTCTGGTGTATTTTGGGCACCTACAGGGCTTGCTGTAGGGGCGTTTGAATGTCACGGCATCTGCGGGCTGAGACTGGTGACAAGTTGTCACCAAATACATTGCCATCCCCTGGGACACCAGCCAAGCCTACCATCTTGTAGCGCAGCCAGAATAATAATTTTGGCACCATTCTGGTGTTTTTTGGGCACCTACAGGGCTATGGGCTTTTGAAAATCATGGCATCTGATGGCTGAGACTGGTGACAAGTTGTCACCAATCACATTGCAGTCTACTGAGGGACCAGCCAGGCAATTCATCTTGTAGCGCAACTGAAATAAGGATGTTAGCACAATTCTGGCTTGATTTGAGCATACGCATGGCTCTATGTCTGGGCATTTGAAAATCACGGCATCTGCTGGCTGAGACTGGTGACAAGTTGTCACCAATAACATTGCAGTCTACTGAGGGACCAGCCAGGCAACTCATCTTGTAGCGTACCTGAAATAAGGATGTTAGCACCATTCTGGCTTGATTTGGGCATACGCATGGCTCTAGGTATGGGCATTTGAAAATCATGGCATCTGCTGGCTGAGACTGGTGACAAGTTGTCACCAATCACATTGCAGTCTATTGATGGACCAGCCAGGCAACTTATCTTGTAGCGCACCTGAAATAAGGATGTTAGCACCATTCTGGCTTGATTTGGTCATACGCATGGCTCAAGGTATGAGCATTTGAAAATTATGGCATCTGCTGGCTGAGACTGGTGACAAGTTGTCACCAATTGCATTGCAGTCTACTGAGGGACCAACCAGGCAACTTATCTTGTAGCGCACCTGAAATAAGGATGTTAGCACCATTCTGGCTGGATTTGGGCATACACATGGCTCTAGGTATGGGCAATTGAAAATTACGGCATCTGCTGGCTGAGACTGGTGACAAGTTGTCACCAATCACATTGCAGTCTACTGAGGGACCACTCATGCAACTTATCTTGTAGCGCACCTAAATTAACATTGTTAGCACCATTCTGGCTTGATTTGGGCATACACATTGCTCTAGGTATGGGCATTTGAAAATCTTGGCATCTGCTGGCTGAGACTGGTGACAAGTTGTCACCAATCACATTGCAGTCTACTGAGGGACCAGCCAGGCAACTCATCTTGTAGTGCACCTGCAATAAGGATGTTAGCACCATTCTGGCTTGATTTGGGCATACACATGGCTCTAGGAATGGTCATTTGAAAATCATGGCATCTGCTGGCTGAGACTGGTGACAAGTTGTCACCAATCACATTGCAGTCTACTGACAGACCAGCCAGGCAACTCATCTTGTAGCGCACCTAAAACAAGGATGTTATCACCATTCTAGCTTGATTTGGTCATACGCATGGCTCTAGTTATGGGCATTTGAAAAGCCTGGCATCTGCTGGCTATTGTCACCAGTCACATTGCCGTCCATGGTGGTGCTACAGTGTGTGGCCTTCAAAGACTACCCGCAATAGTCCTGTCCCATGAATTCTATTCTGGCTATCCTTGGGGATACATATGTGGTGAGATTGGTGCATCAATCAATTTCAGCTCACGTGTAGCATCAGTTGTTTGGGAGGGCAAAGATTCACACAGTAACCAGCTACACGGTGCTACAGTGTGTGGCCTTAACGACTACCCCCAATAGTCTTGTTCCATGAATTCTGTTCTGGCTATGCTTGGGGACACATAAGCGGTACCACAATTATAGTGCGCACTAGGCGTACGTATGCACATTATACCGGTAGCACATTGAGTATCGAAGCGACGTTCTTACCGGTACTGGCGGCGATAGGTTCGTGCGGTGTGCGACCATTGCAATTCCATGCCCATCGCTTCGCATCCCTTCCGACAAAATCTTATTGCGTGGCACCATTGGAACTTACCAACAAGGCATTAAGTATGCAGGAACCTTCGTCTCTAGCTGATATCAGTGCTTGTTTGCTGAATGTAAGAGAAAGGCTCGCGGAGCAAGACGATCAAGGCGTGAATGATGCGCTCTCGCACCTCGATGCATCTGGATCGCCGCAATCTATTATGGAACAACTGGCTCCGCATCTCTTTCGGTTAAACAAATCAAATGAAGAAATTTTCATGTCCAATCAAGAGTCTCTCTCAATTCTTAGTCTGTTGGTGTCTCATGATCCTTCTAAGTTCCTTCAACCAGCGTCGTTGGCAGTTCGAAAGGAAGCGGTTCGCATGGGATTGGCTGCCGATGAATTAATGATAGTTTCACCAGAATTATTGAGCGTCATGATCAATCAACTGAGCAGTGACTTGACGGGTGTATCTAGTCAAGCCGATGAAACGCTGGTGGCCTGCTGTCGCAAACTCGGGGTGGAACGTTTGGGAAACGCTGCTCTACAGATGCTGGTTCAAGCCTGGCGAGGCGCATGGAACGGAGTTGACCAAAATGGTAGCAACAATAGTAAACTGAATGAGACAGAAGCGAGTACTATATGTGTCCGCTGTGCCAGCTGTATTGCGGATATTGCGACAATGGGAGATGACTTTATGAGAGCAGCTGCTGCGAATGGGGCTTTGACAATCATTTTGCAGATGCTTGGTGATGAAGACGATGTTTTGCTGGCAATGGCTAGCTTGGATATAATAGAAAAGATGGTCACGACGCGACCTATGCATGACGAGCGAGCTCATTGGTTGTACTCAAAGGCAGTTCTGCTTCCATTGTTGGAAATGGCTGGGTCGGAAGCTGAACCCGATCCAGTGTTGGGTGGGCCGGCACTTCGCGTTTTATCGCAACTCTGCAAACTTGGCCACAGTGACTCGAATTTGTTCAGCCAAGCTGGTGATTTTCTGCTCAAAGGCTTTCATCAGGCTTTGCATAACTTTGATGTTTCAAACGAGCTCGACCGTCTTGCGAAAATTGATGCCATTTCAAGCTTTGCCAGCGGTTCACCTGATGCGCTTCAGATTGTCTTGGACGATGCGGTGACGCGTCGAGATTGGTTGTCTCTTTCAGTGGCGCAGTCAAAGCTAAAGGCTGTTGTTTTGCATTCTATTGCCATGGTTTTGGACCCGGCGATAGAGGTTGATGCGAATGGAGACACCATCACTTCGGCCAACATTACGACTGCGAGGATTGCTGACGATGACAGCGGACGAAGGCTGTATTTCACCTTTGGTCAGGTGAATAGTGAGGAGCCAACTAAGCTGATATTAACGTTGGCGCGATCTCCGTTACCAGAGCTTCGGCTCGGAGCATATGCCTTATTTACGGCTGTAGCCAAACTCGCTCAAGGTCCGCAGATTTTGCTAAGCGATGCTCATTTTCTTGAATTTCTCTTGTCGCGACCTTCTCATGAAACTATAAAGGAAGGGCGGGAAGCCAAGTACCAGCTTGTCCAGACAATTTATGACAGCAGTGCGAAAGGCTTGCTGGCTGACAAAATTGTGCAGCAGATTGACAAATATCTTCGCCAAGGTCCTCACTTTATTGAGACTGAAACGTGGGAAGTGGCGACGGAAGGCTAGAATGACAAAGACTTTGTTGGCTATGACATAAAAGCCGATATTTTAACAAGTTAAATCCAATCCAGCTGTAGTTCAAATAAACTGCCGCCGCACGCGTATTTTATCGAGACCACACGTCAAAGCAGACTGAGTTGTCTTCAATGTGCTTGCCAAATCCTGTAGACGAACAAGACCCTCGTCGTCATCCTCGTCCATAGGGCCCCAAAGAACAGCCGTATCACCGACAGCAACAGATGCTCCAACAACTTCTGAATCGTCTGCAGGGCCAAGTTCGATCATTAACAAATCCATGCACACATTCCCAACAACGGGATATACTGCGTTTCGGATCGCCACTTTGCCAACGCCATTGCCCAATTCGCGAGGATATCCATCAGCAAACCCCACTGTCAACGTCGCAATTCGAACGTCAAAGGGGGCTGTATAGCCTCGGTCGTAGCCAACACTTTCGCCCTTTTTGATTATGGCAACGTGGCGAACCGATGCAACGAGCGTCGAAACAGCACGTAGCTGGCGAAAAGCCGGTCGCTGACCATACACAGCGCCACCAGTTCGAACATAACCACGCGTGCTCGCATGCGCTTGCGACAAAATCAAACTTGGGTCAAAATGCGTTAGCTCCTGCGTCAGCAGCGCAGCGCTATTATCTGTACTGATCGTCGGAACAAAAATCTTTGCTTCGCGGACGCGCTTCAAGAGACATATGAAGCGATCGATCTGTGACTGCGTGTAATCCGACGTAGATGATGCCTCTGCCATGTGCGTACACATGCCAAAAAACTCAATAGGAGCGTTTTTGTTAATTTCGCAGTCAACAAGCTCCTTAATTACGTCAACCGTGTCTTGTCTGTCATCGCCGTCCTTGACAGGTTCAGTCCGAAATCCAAGACGTCCCATGCCGGAATCGACCAACGCATGCCAGCGCAAAGCTCGCCGATCAACGATTGCATTAATTCCGCCGCTAGCCAACCTTGGTCGTGTACCATCATTGACGACGGCCGCCCGATTTCGTGAAATCCTGGCCGCCTGTTCCACGCCAACAAACGCTTGACATGTGCCAGGTGGACGAGGAACACCATTGGCAGCTGTCGATGCTGGTAGCTTTTGATCCGATGAACCTATCGAGTTCTCGCAAGAAGAGTTTACAGTACTAATCGGTGTTGACTCAGCTTGTTTTGGCTGATTTTGGTTATGCTGCTGCAAGGCGTCACTAGATGCCTTTTGTATTAGCAAAGCCCTCACTTCCCGCGCCAAATCTTGTCCCGACACATTGCCCAATGTGGACGAATGAAAACGGGGTAGCTGTGCTTCCTGGGATGGAGTTCGCTTGTGGCCAACAAGTTGGTGCGAAACAAGCGAAAGGCCCTCATCTCCATTGTTTGGTGAAGGAGAGTCAGTCTTTTTTTCGTCGCCAGCAGAAGTCATGAAATCTCTCGGCAAGCTTGGATGGTAGAGTGCCTTGGCCTTTAACTCATTCGCGCTTCGCTCCACCTGCGTTCGCTTACGCTCATTCTCGTCCGCTACCCACGCAAATAGCGACTTGGCAACTTCTGGTCCTGATACCATGAGTTCGATATTGTAATGATAATAGTCATCAAAGCATCGTGGAAACCCAACCGGTGGCCCAAGTACAAGAATTCGAATGCGCGTCGGCCGCATAATGCGTGCCGTTTCTTCTGGCGTCGCCGACTCCTGCGTACTCGACGCCTGTGAGCCAGAAAATGTTGCCGCGTTCCATGGATCCGGTCCATGAATCAAGTGCGGATCTTGTGTATGAAATGCTGATGCCAGCTGCTTGCTCCATCTGCCAGGAGGATTATTGTAGAATGCTTTTCTCAAAGCTATGGCTTCCTCCAAAGTTGCCACGGCAAAGGCATCCGCCCCGCAAACATCCGCGAGATACAAGGCAGTCGCAATAGCTCCATGACCATAGCCATCCGCCTTGATAACGGTAATGACCGAACATTGCTGGCGATTGGCGGCAGCTTCCACGTGAGCGTAATTATGCTGCAAGGCTGACAAGCGAATGCGGTGAACGGCACGGTGGCTGTCGTCGTCTGGCGCCGGAGGGTTTTTCTCTCTCGCAATGACAACTTCCATTGGTCGATCGTTGAAACTTGATGCACTCGTAAAGTCTGATGGTGGTGGCGCTATGCCTTGTTCCTCCTGCACCGCTAAAGTTGTAGCCTGCTCGGAAGCAGTGCTTGAGGGCGAGTGCTTAAGTCCTCTTGTTTGGACTGTTTCTTCTCCCATGCTTTCGTGTCCTTTGCGAAGCCTGCTTGGACTAGTAGAACCAGTATGTCTCTCGATTCCTTTCCTTGATTGGCCTTCGAGGTTTGTTCGTCCTTCTTCGCGTGGTTTGACCTGTAGAGTCACCGCCATTGTCATGGAGGCGCGTCGAAGGATCATGAGGCGTGAGGGCAATAGTGGAAGTCCCGCGCCAACACGACAACACGCTTTCAAAGCGCGAATGAAATGGTCCATTACTATCGTTTATGGTGTAGTCCAATAACTTTGAAAAAAATCAAAGTTATTGGCACTGTAGCATTTAGAGTAGTCCAAAAACTTTGAAAATCAAAGTTATTGGCACTGTGGATCAAACAGTAGTCCAAAAACTTTGATTTTCAAAGTAATTGGCACTGTGGTTTTTATAGTAGACTGACACGTCAGCCAACATTCAGAATGCGTCGCAAGATATTAGCCTTCTGATACCACTCTGACATGAAATGCGACGTACGCACCCTTGCTTGCTCACGAACTCCCAAGTCGTCTTTCGCGTTGGGCACGATGGTCGCGGCCCCGCAAACAGCAGCTTGTCTCAACGTCTTTTTTATCGGTTTGACTACGGCATTTACAAAGTGAAGCAAAGAATCGTTGTCAGTCATGGCGGCGCGATTCTTGAAGAGCGATTGGTCGTACTACTCGCTATTTGGAAACAACAGCACCAACACGACAGACTGGGATTCGCAGCTCGTCGCTCCACAAGACGTTCCTGTCGATAGCGTTCTCACTTCAATTTATCTGAATAGCATCATTTGCGTCGTTGTCCTTGGTCTCTACGAAATTTTACGCAGATTACTACCGACAGTATACTCCTCCAAGGAACGACTCGACCGCACGGGGACGCAACGTCGGGAGCACCATCCGCACTCGCAGCAAACGCCAGCAAAGGGATACTCGACTTACCACGACACTAGTCACAATCAACATAACAACAACCACCATCATGCTTCAGACAATGATAATAATGACTTGTTACAGGAGTCGTTAACGTCGCTTCCAAACGACCGGCCCCTTGACTGGGTGTTTCCAGTCTTTGCCATTCCCTGGTCCAAGGTGCGGCGGATTGCCGGACTTGACGGCTACTTTTTCCTTCGCTACATTCGCATGAACGTTCGCATTACGGCAGTTTCAACATTTTGGTTTTTTGCCATACTAGTACCCGTCTACATGACGGGAAGTAATCCGTACGAGCAGCAGCAAGGCTGGTATTTAATGTCAGCAGCAAACATTCCATCGGCTGGTTGGAGAATATGGATTGCCATTCTATTTGCCTACTTGTTTGCTGGATTTATATTCTTTGTCGTCAAGCAAGAGTACCGACACTTTTTGGAGGTTCGACAAGATTTCTTGGCGCGAGGCGCCCAACATGTTGACCCCCAACATCACTTTTCCATCATGGTGGAGCGCATACCTTATGAGTTACGCAGTGATCGGGCTTTGAAGGACTACTTTGATAAGCTATTTCCGGGTAAGGTGCATTCGGCGAGTGTAGTTATGAAGCTACCGGACTTGGAGGAGGCATCGCAGCGATGTGTCAGAACGGTACGGCGCTTGGAAAAGAGCATTGCATATCTGTATGCAACTGGAAAGAGACCGACTCATATCGTTGGCCGGGGACGACTTAATGTGCTAGGCGTCGATTTGCAACCGATTGATTGGAGCTGCATTTGTGCGCCAGATCCTCCAATATATGTACAGGATGGACGATACGTCGAGCGACCAGAGCGGGGCACCCGAGTAGATAGTATTTCTTATTACACGCAGGAGCTTGCGGCCCACAGTCGCGAGCTATACAAGATGCAACAACGCAAGGCACAAATTGCAGAGTCGGGGAATATTGCCATCAAGGCAGATAATTGGATGGAAAAGGCTTTTCGAAACTTTTCTTGGGTGCAAAATATCATCATGGCCGATTCTGCCTTGGCGAACGACCTTTTGGCACCGGAAGACCCATATTCGCAATCATCGCCAGTGACACAGTCTCCTCGAGCAGAGCTTATGACATCTCGTTATGGAGCAATCAGTCCGTCGACACTGGAATCCGCAACGTCCTACGAATCGATGGATGATGGACCTATTACACTTGTCAAGCAGGACAGTCAACTGGAGGAGCCCGAGTTCACGTCACCTTACGGAAAGTATAAGGAAGACGATGAACGCTCCACGTTTTGCAGGCGCTGGGCTGGACGAATGGGGCTTGATTTTGTTGTTTCGGGTATACATCTCATGAACAAGCAAATCGATGTCGCCTTGGAGGGTGTGATTGGCGCGACCATGTCGTCGACCGGCTTTGTAACATTCCATGACCTTTCCTCAACCACCATCGCCGCATCAGCTCCTTTGTCAGTAAAGACTAGCGTACTGAGTGTCCGGGTAGCACCAGAGCCTCGGGACATCCGCTGGCAAAATGCCGATGTGTCAAAAACCACGCAGCAGCGACGCGAGCAAATTGTCAATTTCTTCTTGTTCTTGGGTGTCATTCTCTGGAGTTTTCCTCTGGCGGCGATTCAGGCATTTGCCAAGGCCAAGTATCTGGTGCAGGTTCCGGGCTTGGAGTGGATTGACACGATTCATGGTGGTGAATTTAGTCAATTTGTCAATGGCTACCTTCCAGTTGTCGCCCTCCTTGCTCTGATCATGATACTACCAGTGATCTTTGAATATGTTGCAGTCAATTTTGAGCACCGAAAAACTTACTCTGACATACAGGCATCAATGCTGGGTCGCTACTTCTACTATCAGCTTGCAAATGTGTATGTTTCCGTGACGGCTGGTTCGATCGCCAAAGTTCTCGCATCTTTAATAGACCGCCCGTCTAGTTTTCTGGAACTACTGGGTCAATCGCTGCCACAAATGGCCGGCTACTTTATTGCTCTTTTGGTGACAAAAACTTTGGCGGGTCTGCCAATGATTTTTATCCGGTTTGGGGCGCTCGGGCGAATGCTATTCCTGAAACTTTTATCCAACGAGAAGAAACTGACACAGCGCGAATTGGGTATGTACATAGTTGAGACAAACACAATCTTTCTGTTGCTGTCGTCAATACTAACAAATCATCGTGTTGATGCTAGACGCTGTCTACCGGCTGGAAAACGTACAATACGGATGGGAGTTTCCCACTCAATTGCTGGTTGTCGTGATTGTCTTTACCTATGCCGTCATATGGTGCGTGATTAGCAGCAATGTATGTGTGTTTTAAAAATGTATGGCCGCATTCTAACTTTCTTTTCCATTCGTATCAGTCCTATCATTTTGCCCTTTGGCTTAATCTACTTTCTTGGGGCATTGACCGTCTATAAGAAGCAGGTACTCTACGTTTACTCGCCTGTTTTTGAATCAGGCGGCGCCATGTTTCCAACGGCTCTGCAGCGAACACTTTTTGGTTTGGTATGTGGCCAAGTGACACTTTTTGGGTACATGATTACAAAAGGTGCTCGCTTCCAGTTGTTTGCCTTGATTCCCTTGATTGTAACGAGCATATGCGCTATGAACTATTTTGAAAGAAAATATGCTGCGCCTAGCAAACTGCTGTCTTTGGAGCGAGCTAGGGAGTATGATCGGTTGATCGTGCTGGAAGAAGAGGTTCACCATGGTGCCGCTGACTTGACTGACTTGACGGGACGACGACGAAAGTTTGATAAAGACGCTTATCGTCAGCCAGTACTGACAGAGCTCGCTACCGAGCCTTTGTCGTATCGGAAGGGACTACAAGATCCCGAAACACAGAAGGTGTGCGACCAGCTTCGAAGGATAAACTTTTCGCAAGTGAACGACGAGAATGCTGCCGAACCAGGATTCATTTCGCCATTTTGACACAGTTGATATGTATACAAAGGCATCGAATTGATTGTATATACGCCCTTATTCATCTTCAAAGCTTTATAAAGATCACCACTGCATTCTGTTAGTATGCTGGGCACATATAAAGCCGCATAGGCTGCTGCGTAGAAAGTCGACTACTACGAAGTAAATCATTGAGTAATTATTACAGGCTGATGTCTTTACGTGCACATTACCCTTCCGGTGAGGCACATGGCCACCAACTGGATTTCATCATGGGCATCATGATGAAGTTCATCCGAATGACCAAGCATGCCCAACTGCGCAATGTTCTTCAGATTAGGCTTGGACAGACCGTTACTGAACAATCGAGCTGAAATAATAACGGTCTGTCCAAGCACTCGCGCCGCACCTATCACCAGAGAAGCCAATGGACGTGCGCCATATTGTTAGGGAAGAGTGGGTTGATGAGAGCGAGCTCATTGCATGAAACACTGCTCACCGTTGATGATTCTCTGTGGCAACCCATCTTGTTCGTACAGCAATTGCTCGACAAGATCTTGGAACTCTGACATCATTCATGAGGCTGCTTTACAAGATGGTACGCCTGCCTTAGCGTAGCGCGAGAGAAATGTAAGTATAGGTTGTTGCGATGACAATTGTAAATCTTCGCTAGCGCAGTGAAATAAATTGCCGCTGTTTATCGCTACGACTCGGACAGCTAGCTGAATAAGAGCACGGAATGATAATTACGAGGTTCTACAGTTAAGTTTATCCAGCGGCGCATCGCTTGTAACGCATCACGCAGCCTTCTTCTCCTGCATGCTGGAGCTATAAAGCTTGTCGGTATTTTTCTTGTAGGCAAAGTATTGAATAGTCGCAAGTGTATTAAGGCCAGCCGATAGCAACAATCCCGTCAGCATGGGAATGTCAAAGCCAACCTCAACAATTGTTGTTCCGATACGAGCCAAGCTCCCGAGCAGATTGGAGCCCGTCGTTCTTTGTACGCACGAACAGGAATAATGATGAGATGCGCAGCACAACATATAATAACATTGCGCCACACTGCATAATTACATGATGGACTGCGCTCCCGTGTGCTTGACTTTTTGCGTCTCCAAAATCTGAGCACCTCTCGAATATACCATAATCGGCCAAATGGAGGCCAGGAGGATGTATCGATAGTTGTCGGGAAGGAGCTTGGTGACAAGGACGAAATAAGTAGTGGCACCAACCAAGGCCGTCACCTTCTCGTCCACTGTCACATTGGAGAAATGCCAAGCTAGCAGTAAGACTCCGACAGATTGTATCGAAAGCGCAATATTCTCTCCATAAGCTGTCATTGGCATGTTTGTGAGGTAGCCATACGCTGCAGCATTGACTTTGATAAGTATGTCGCCGTAAAGAAAAGTCTTCGACAGTCCCGAGGCGCTCTTGGACTTGTAAAGATTCATCATTACTGGAATTTGATTGAGACACGAGCCAAGAATGATCACCACGCCAAGAAGCTTTGAAACGAGTTGCGTCCAGCATGCTCCATTCATAATGGGGAACGACTTTGCACAAAAGTCTGCCGACGAAGTGCCAGTATTCTCGTGGTCGGAGCTGCCCCAAATCCATTCAGCCACGGCGGCTGTCCACGAAGGTTTAGTGATTTCTTCCATCCTTGTTAGACTTTTATCGAAACTGGTCAACTTTCAAATAGGCTGATCGGCAAAGTTGCGTAGGTAAGTGTGACCGCAGCGTACTGGATCATCGATCGTCGTCCATCGTCCACTGTTTTGCTGATTTGTCACCCTTTCACAATCTGTCACATTGTCACAGCGGTTTTAATTACGACATCATGTCGTAGTGCAAAAAATAATGGAGCGCTGACTCGATCGCATCGCGTTTCTTTGGCCGACAGTTTAGACAAGTTCATGCTAACATGAGATCCTGTTGACTTTCATACCAGTGCTACCAAGTACCGTACAGAACATCACTGACCAAAACTAGACGCCTGCTTCACCGCCTACTACTTCGATTTTCGTAGCAGCAAAATGCAATCGACTGCTCGACTGTTCGCCCCCACCATTACCTTTTTGTCGCCATGTACTGTAGCTGCTGCTCGAGCTTGTGAGAAACTTGAACAATGGACAGCTTTTGCTCGAGTGAACGAACCTAAGATTCGAAGGGAATGGGGTGTCACATGGGAAATTCATTCTCTTTGCTGCTCGCTGACGGGGACAACAATTCAGTACATGGCATCCTCAAGATCCTCGTCGACGAAATCCGGTCAGCAATCGCTCATATCTGTGCAAGACATTCATGAAAGTCATCTCAATAAGCAGGAGCAACTGTTCCAATTGCTTTGTGAAACGAAAAGTTCGGCAAGACTTTTGGTCGCAGACATTTTACGTCGGTCCATTTCGCCTCAGACGTTGCTGGGGTCCAGTTTGACGCCAGTAGTGCAAGTGCAGGAGAGCCTAACTAGCGATCACGTTGACTCGAGCAAGCCTATATTCATGGACGGTGTTCTCAAGGAAATGACACTTCCCTTCTTTATTGCCGACCGAGACACTTCCGAGCAGCTTGCGACGCTTCCGCGTCTGACCACTGGCCTTTATCGCTTCTGTAATGGTCTTGCTATACGTCCACTACTCGCATCGCAGGAGGATCATGCACTTCCTCCTCCGTCACTCATCTTCCACACCACAAAGTGCACTTTAAACGATGAGTTCGACCCAACTGCTATCGTTACCAAAATCGGTTGCTCGGGCACGAATCCCAATGGCCAAGCAATGGTTCGGCACGGCGATACGCGCGGCATTGACGTTCGCTTCTGCGCAAGTTCCATTCACTCATCCATGTTTTGCGAGGCACAGGAATCCTTGCTAGCCTCGAGCTTGAAGGATCTGCAGTCGACAAGTGTTTTGCAAAGTACGGGGCAGGCCGATCCGAAGACGTTGCAAGCGGATTGTTGGGTTGAGTTTCGGGCAAATATGAAGAGGCCCATGGGTTTCGTCAAAAAGACTCAGTCAAAGATTGCTAAAGCACCAAGCTTGCCGTATGAATAGAAATAAATATAATGCCGATTGCATTTATTTACTTTGGTTGAAAAATTCAATCAACAGGGCAGTGATATAATACAGTCAAGTGATCTTATGCTAACTCTTATAGACCTCCATCTTTTGAGTTTTTGGATTAAGAAAAATCTTGCGATTCTTTTTGGCTTCCTTAATTTGCTCCTTCATCTTTACTGTGTATTCCTCGCGTTGCTGTTGCTGCTGTGCAATAGCTTGTCGATAGTCATTCAGCTCCGATTTAGCCATTTGAGGAAATGATTTTCTTATATCCAATATTTCTCTCATTTCATCTGCACTCATTGCTGACAGCCAAAGCGCAAACTCCTCCCTAGTAGCCACGCCGGGAGTCAAAATTTCGGCGGCCAGCAGCTCCGTGCCCAAAAGCTGAATATCCGACTCGGACAAATCATGACACTTTGACCGAACGACAGCGTAGGTTGGCTTTAGAGCAGTTACAAAAGCTTTTAGTGCATCCTCTTGCTCCTGTCTTCCAGTCCCAAATCGTGGTACAATGTATGCCAGCAGATTGACTTTAGCTTCAAGGTCCAAAGCATTGGTATATTCGCCTACTGGTGCCCAAAACTCGGGCGACGGCTTCAGTAAGCCCAAACCTTGACGCAGCGCTGTCATTTGTTCGTCGTTGCCGTCAAAACCTGGATCACTGATCAAATCTGCCGCCAATTGCGCTTGCATGCTAAAAGTAAAGGCAAATTGATCCATTTTGACAAGTGGTTCATAAACAATAGGCAAGAGGGCTACGTTTTGCTCAATCGCCTTTTTGATTTCGTCATTTACTGATAGCTCGTAGTTGCGAGCTAACCGAGGTACCACTAGCTTCTTGTCGCGAGCCTCAAGTGTTGGCAACATCCACGTAAGACTGTTTATGGAATCTTCCAAACTGGATGGATCAATTGAGTCGCTTTGGTATGCCTTGTAGGCTTGGACGACGAATATGTTGTTGTCCTTGCCTTGCTTCACGATATTCGCCAGAGGATTCGCGCCACCGCGATCAATTTTCTTGGCCGACTCTGGGCTAATGTCAAAGCCGATTAAATCGGTCCAGCCATCGCCAGCGCTGAACTGGAAGAAGCTTCCGGTAATCCACATGTGTTGATCATCATTGTATGCCCTCCACGCTTCGGTCTGTGCGTCCGTGTAGAAACTTTTGGTCGCTTCCTTCGCAGAGAATGCCACCATCATGATTCCTCCCGGCTTCAGCAAGTGCCAAGCACTGCGGAAAACTTCCCTCGGCGACACCAAGTACTCCACAGTGTTTGTCATAATGACAGCATCAAACGGTTCGGTACCCAATTTTCGGAGCTCTTCGGAATCAACGTCGCCATCATCTTCAACCTTGTTTAAATCCACTACCAGCTTTTCAGTCAGAGAAGGATTTTGATCCATTGCCTTCGGCTCCAAACTGACCCCAACGTGTCGGATAGGCTTGATTGAGTTTGGGAGATACGAATCTTTGCCGGCGCCAAGCTCTAAGATAGATAATTCATCTTTCAAATAAAATTGAAAATGACTCTTCAGATTTTCAATAGCTTCTTGATCCAGTTCGAAGGTTTGCGTCGTTTCCTGCCAAAACGTGACGGGGTCAAACTTGTCTTCATCGCTTACTGCTTTTTCGTCCGCTCCAGGCGCTTGTGCAACTCCACTGAGCATACTCGCCATGCCTTCCAGCTGCGACTTTCTCTTCTGAGCTTCGGCCTCCTTGTTAGGAAGGAAGAACTGCTTCGCGTACGGCCAGGCTTGAGGCCACCGCCATGCTCCCTTGCCCACCCGCAGACCAGGTGCTTCATTTGCAGCTTCGGTCGGAGATGCCATTGGTTCATTCTTCTTATCATTCTCCTCGCGCATCTTTTTGATCATTGGTCCGATAATGAACGGCGGTAGAAGAGCACAGAGTTGTGATGGATTCCTTGTCGTCGTCCGTGAATTAATGGCACGAGTTTCGGACGGTCCGACAAAACCGTGGACTTGACAAACGCCGCACACAAATGCAGCAATTGGGATACTCGAGTACCTCATGATGGTTTGCAAAAAATTGGATCGCTTATTACAAAGATGTGGATCCGTTTTGTTGTTAACCGACACCCGAGTGGATCCGTCTCCTTGTTGTCATCGAACTTCAACCTCGCGGTGTGTGACGTCGAAAGCGGCAGTGAATTGACACGTTGCGACGCTACGCGTACCGTATGAGAAGAATCCCGCAGGCACGCATATATGATACATCATACAGTACCGGTACAAACAAACTACTTACCGGTAGTGCTCGTAGCAGCGAGTATGGACATCGGTATTACGTACTAGAGTATGATAATGATAGCAGTTTTACCGTTGACTGCTCGTGAATGCAACATCTACCGTCTTCCAATCATGCGGAGTCCAGACACGAATAGTATTTTGGTGTGTGAATCCACCGACGATCAATTTCAGAAATATGGGGACTTGCCGATGGATTTGCCCGAACTGCTCGCTGATGCCTTGGCCTTGCCGTCGGGCACTGTAGATAAATCGATGTCATTACCGAACTCGTCATCATCATCGTCGTCTAACTGTAAGATGTCTTTCTCGGCTGAGTCTGTCTTCGGACGCTTCGATGGTCGTCGGTCTTTGACATAAGCCTGGAGCGAATTGCTTTCGATAAAGTTGCCGACAATTCTGACAATCTTCTCGCCATACTCCTTGATGATGTTCTCGCCGAGTATACCAAGTTCCTTCAGCTCATCTATTGTCATGGGCACTCCAGCAGCCAAAGCCTTCATGGCATCGTTGCTCATGATATTCCAATGAAAGACGTTGTTCCCAAGGAGCTGTTCCTCAGCACTCCAGTTCCGTACCAAAGTTTTAAACGTATTCACAAGCTTTTGTGTCATGTCAGCAGGGAGGACCGACAATTTTGCATTCGATTGTCCAGTAGATCCAGTGAACATGACTTCATCGTCGCTGCTATCCGTGTCGCCGTCAATGACAACTTCTTTGCGTATTCCGTTCGCCGAGACCTCCGTAGCTGCTTCCGTCGCAGGCTTTTTTCGGCTGCCAGACTTTGGACTCTTTTTGGGCTTCGTCTTGGTTTTCTTCTCGTCGGCTTTTTTAGTCTTTTGAGTTTTAGAACCTTCTTTAGCCACTTCAACAAAAAACGGTCTTGATCCATTCTGCACAGCCGATGCGTTTTCAGCAAGGTGAATGTAGTCAGTCGTAAAGCCGCCTGTATTCTCTTGTGATATCTCCTGAAACACACGATCGAATACAAGAGCGTGCATGATTTGATCAATTTCAAATTTCTTAAATTTGGCACCCTTGCCATAGCCGCGCAATCGTCCGACGTCAAGGAATTTGGTGGCACTCTGGGCTTTGGAACCGCTGAAGAGTTGGACAAGCTGTGCCATGGTCACCCCTTGGCCGCGTTTCTGCTGGGAAACATCAGCAAATAAGTCCAGCAAGACCTTTGCGTCATTTGTAAAGTCTTTCCGTTCAGGCTGCCGGCCGGCTTTGCAGTTGTCGCAAGTTTCGCCGCACTTTGAGCTGTCAAACGTCTCCCCAAAGAATTCAAGCTGCATGGTACGCCGACAACGAAACTGGTCCTCACAGTAACGAACGCACGTATACAACTGGTCAATTTTTCTTCGGGTTGCTTGATTGTTTGGGCTTTGCGATGATTTGGTAATCATGTGCTCCAAAATTTTCTTATCCTTGTAGGTGTAGTACAGTATGCAGTTTGCTTCGTCGCCATCACGACCTGCTCGTCCACTTTCCTGATAGTAATGAGTGATTGACTTTGGCATTGAGTAGTGGATTACGTAGCGGACATCAGGCTTGTCGATGCCTGTAAATGAAATGCAAGGAAGAGTAGAAGCGTGAGTGTCTGATAAGTTGGGGTTTTCAAGTCTTCTGATGCTTACCCATGCCAAATGCAATCGTTGCACAGAGCACACTGCATTGTCCGTTGCTCCAATCCCGATGCCGACGTTCGCGTTCGTACGCATCCAATTCAGCATGATAGTACGACACCCGCACACCACTACAGCCAGGTCTTAAGCGCACATTTTCTTGAAGCTTTGTCGACAAATTTTCGCAATCCTTGCGACTCAAACAGTAAATGACACCGGAATCTCGTGGACGAGACGCAATGTACGACGCTATTGACTCCAAAGTTTTCCCATCCTTTGAGCGAACTTCGTAATGGAGGTTTGGTCGATTGAAGGACGAGACATATCGGTAAGGATCGCGCATACCAAGCAATCGAATGGCATCGTTGACCACCTTTTCGTTGGCGGTTGCTGTGAGCGCCATGAGTGGTACGTTCGGAAATTCCCGGCGAAATATACCTAACTCGTTATAGTCTGGTCGGAAATCGTGGCCCCAATCACTCAGACCTGTAACGAATGCGGCAGTAAGTCAACATACACAGCTCTCCGAGTAAAAGCCTACTGACGCTGAAACTTACAATGTGCTTCGTCAATTACGAAGCGGCTGATTAAACTCTTGTTGCATAGGTTTCGAAGGATCGACTGCGCCTGTCCCGAGTTCTTTATTTTTTCCGGTGTAAGATAAAGTAGCTTGATTCCATCGTGCGCACCTGTTTGATATAATTCATGGACGATTGACTGCACCTCCGTTTGATTGTTAGATGACATGAAGACTGCTCGTACACCAAGCTTGGTCAGCGAAGATACTTGATCTTGAATTAGAGATAGTAGAGGCGAGACAACGACGCTCAATCCTGGTGCACACCATGCCGGTAACTGGTAGCAAAGACTCTTGCCTCCGCCAGTCGGCATGAGCACAAAGACGTCGCGACCTTGCATAGCATTATGAATGACTTGCTCTTGTCCTTGACGAAAAGTTTGATGTCCAAATTTGATTCTATTCTCCCGCACTATATCCTTGACGGGTCCGGAACTTCCATATGAGGGTTGAGGAATACTAATGGAACTTGTATAATTAGCATTCGACTCTGTATTGCCATCGGCCCATTGGAAAAATTCGCACTTTTGGTCAACGGGCAAGGAGCACTTGTAAAATTGTCGACCAGCATTCGCTCCTTGGCGGGCCGTAAGAAGTACGCACGGAAGGCTATGACCTGGACACGGTGGATTGTTGTCGTAAGCATTGCCGCTGTCTCCGCTTAGCAATTCCGACGGTTGGATGAACGATCCAAATGATTGGTTCTGGTTCGCATAGCTCGCAGTCGAATATGCAAAGTTATTGCTCGTACTCGATTGCCCGAAACTTGAGATATTAGGATCATGGTGCAATGATAAATAAGGCTCTTTACCAGGCGTTTTGTTGCTTCCAATGTTGCTGCTGATTTGCGAGCCATATTCGAAGCGGTTATGATTATCCCGGCTTGCGCCAAACGGTTTATTGTTTAAGTTGTTTCCGTACTTTGTGTAGTTGCTGTCAGTTTGATTGCTACTTTTACTTTGCGGTTGACTGTGCTGCTTCGCGACTAACGTATCCACGTCAAGTCCAGCGAGAAGAGCATCATAGTCTTCATCATCGTCGTCAATATCCATAGATTGGCGATTCGACACGGCATCTCCCGAGCGTGAAGAACGATTAACGGTTTCGCGAGACGAAATTTTCGTATTGTTATGGTTATTATCAGATTGTATTGGGACGAACGTTCTGCTTGAAGGAGGAGGTGCTTGCGAAATTGGTGGCGATGCGTTCGCTGCCACCCGAGGCTGTCGGCGTCGTTGCTGCGTAACTTCATACTCGCGAGTAGCGAAATCGACACGGTTCTGAATTTCGTTTAGCGTAATGGGTTGAGACTGAAATTTATGTAGCGTAAAGCAAGAATAGCGATCTCGCTTCTGTTGCTGCCAAAGCTTCTCCGCAACGGAGCAGCCATCCTGCACTCCATATTCGAACCCTCCACCGCGATTGCAATTATTGGTTCTCTCTCTGCACCATTGCAGATTATTTTGGTTTATATGTTGGCTCATGTTCTGTTGATAGAGATACTACAGAGAGGCACTGGTGTACAGGTGGCTGGTGCGGCGGTGCGTCCATGGTGAAGCCAAACAATACAGTAGTACATCACGGTTTCGCCCATGTGACGTCAGTTTATGACGTAATTGACATTGGCACTCGTTTCGTACTATTGCCTTGTGGCGTTATTGACACTGGCACTTGTTTCATACTATTGCCTTGTGGCGTGATTGACACTGGCACTCGTTTCGTACTAGTGCCTTCTGACGTAATTGACACTGGCACTCGTTTCGTACTATTGCCAAATGAGTTTCGTACTATTGCCTTTAAAACGTCTGTCCGTCGTTCAAAATTCTTCCTCGCCACACCATGCGAGCCTTGCGAGACGTGCCAATCGATCGATAGGTGCACAAGATTGACAGCTGCATTGCCTTCTATTATACTTACCATATTGTCACAGAGAATTAAAGACCAAACTTGAATCATGGCTGACCGGGAGGAGCTCCAGAAACAATATGCTTACTCTGAAATGTCGAGTAAGGTCCTCCAAGCCGATCGTCGAGGTCGGCCGCGCGGAGAACCAACAGGAGAAGTTGAATCTTTGCGCAGCAAGCGAAATATTGGTCGCATGGGTGATCGGGTTGTAGCAGACAAGCCAGTTCCAAAGAAGAAGCAAAAACCTGCTCAGAACGATCAACTGCAGCAACAGCAAACAAAGAAAAGTTCAGCTTCGCTAGCAGTGTCTGGTGAATCAATCCTTGAACTCGGAAATTTGACTGGATATCAGCCATCGACGGACCAAGCGCGAGCTGCCTATGAAAGCATTTTGACATTACTTGCCAAGCTTTTGGGAAATCAAGGGCCACAGTTTCTTCGCGATGCGGCCGAGGAAGTGATTCTCACGCTCAAGGATGAAACGTTGCGCGATCCGGACCGACTCGAGTCACTTTCAAAGCTCTTGACTGGGAAGTCTGCCAAGACTCAAGGAGCTTTGGCGTCAGAGATATTTACGACAATGGTGCAACTTGGAAAGCAGCTAGACGACTATCACGTAAGGGCACGACATGCCGATCAAAACGACGACAATGATCAAATGGAGGGTGACATGGGTGTCGCAGTAGTATTTGACGAAGAATCGGCTACTGGATCGGACAATGATAATGATGGTGCAGAAATCATTGGTGAAAATGTTGTTCTTGATGCAGCTTCTTCTGATTCCGAGGAGGAGCACGACGATGGGCCGCAACCTGCTGGCCTTGACGAAAGTGATGAAGAAAAGTTAGTACAAGGAGCAGCGGCCGATGAAAAGAAGAGGAGCAAACACGGTCATGACCGCACTTTATCAATTCATGAAGTTGATGCTCATTTTCTACAGCGTCAATTGTCTAAACACTTTGACGATGCGGAAGTCTCGGCGAAAGTGGCAACAGAAGTTTTGGAAATTCTGGACATCCGCAACAGTGCTGATGTACGCGAATGCGAAAACAGACTGCTGGTTTTGCTCGGATTTGATTTGTTTAACACCATAAAGCTCGTTCTTCACAACAGAACTCGCGTCTGGGCATGCGTATCGATGAAGCGCGCAAGCACCGATCAGGAGCGAAAAGCCATTGAAGCAGCCCTCTTAGACGAAGCGACCGGAGAGGGCAAGCGAGTTTGGGACGAATTGCACTTAAAAGGCAAAACTGATGATTGGACAAGAGACCGTTTAAAGCCTCAAGATGCTAACAAGGGTGATATTTATAGTGGTGATGACGCAGCCCCAATGGAGATTGATAGTGAGCCCGTCGATGAGCTCGATTTAGATGCGCTCGCTTTTAAGGATGGCGCTCATATCATGAGTAACAAATCCTGCAAGTTGCCAGACGCATCCTGGCGGGTCATGAAGAAAGGCTACGAAGAAGTGCATGTTCCTGCAACTCGCAGTGTCATCTCCAAGGATGAAGTGCTAATCGCGATAAATGATTTGCCCAAATGGACTCACGCAGCTTTTAAGGGGATGGACAAGCTTAATCGAATCCAGTCCAAAATGTGCGACGTCGCTTTACATACGTCCGAAAACCTATTGCTCTGTGCGCCCACTGGCGCCGGCAAAACCAACGTCGGCGTGCTGACGATTATGAATATCCTTGGCCAGTATCGACGCAGGGAACTAAATGACAATTTACAAAGTATTGGAAATTGTTTTGACCTTTCCGCTTTTAAGATTGTGTATGTGGCTCCGATGAAGGCTCTTGTTCAGGAAGTCGTCAAGAATTTCTCGAGCCGGCTGCAAGATTACGGCATCACAGTTCGTGAGCTCTCTGGTGACGCGAGTCTCACGCGTCAACAGATCGCCGAGACACAGATGATTGTCACTACCCCAGAAAAATGGGACATTGTAACTCGACAAGGGGAGGGCAGGGCTTTTACTCAATTGGTGAAATTGGTTATTATCGATGAGATTCACTTGCTGGCTGATGAGCGGGGTCCGGTTTTGGAAAGTATTGTCTCGCGCATGATCAGACAAGTGGAGTTGTCTGCGGAGCCTATTCGTCTCGTCGGACTTTCGGCGACCTTGCCAAACTTTGCGGATGTTGCAGCGTTCTTGCGCGTCAAGCCCGAGCGAGGGTTGTTCTTTTTCGACTCTTCCTACCGACCCGTCCCTTTACAAATGCAGTACATCGGCGTCACGGAACGAAATGCTTTTAAACGATTTCAACTTCAAAATGAAATCTGTTACGAAAAAGCTATGGATCAGCGTCGCAATAATAACCAAATACTCATCTTTGTTCATAGTCGCGCCGAAACGGCCAAGACTGCGAAGGCATTACGTGACATGGCAGTTGCTCGGGACGAGCTCAATTACTTTGTGCGTGATGGTGGCGCCACCTCCGAAATTCTGCGAGAGGAGGCTTCGTCGGCGAAGAATTCTGATTTAAAGGATGTATTGTCGTACGGCTTTGCCATTCACCATGCCGGCATGCAGCGCGAGGACAGAGAGCTTGTAGAAGACCTTTTTGCTGATCGACACATTGCAGTGCTTTGCTGCACGGCGTAAGTACATGGTCATGCGTGCGGCATCTAGTTCTGCCTTAGCCCATCATCTGCTGACATCAATGACTCTCTCTCTCGCAGCACTCTGGCGTGGGGTGTGAACGTGCCCGCTTTTAGCGTCATTATTCGCGGAACCCAGATATATGATCCATCGAAAGGGCGATGGGCGGAGTTGAGCCCTCTCGACGTCCTCCAGATGCTGGGTCGGGCAGGTCGTCCACAATATGACAGCGAAGGAGAAGGAATTATTATAACTCAGCATTCGCAACTGCAATTTTACCTGTCGCTTACCAATTTACAACTACCGATTGAGAGTCAGATGATCAAGAGCCTGGCCAATCATCTTAACGCCGAAGTGGTTCTTGGCACTATTCAATCAATAGAAGACGGCGTGGACTGGCTGAGTTATACTTTTTTATATGTCCGGATGCTGCAAAATCCTGAGCTTTATGGCATTTCAGGCGATGATCTGTTTAGAGACCCCACTTTGAAGCGGCGACGGTTTGCTCTCGTGCACAGCGCGGCAAAATTACTGGAGAAGAGCCACTTAATTCACTACGACCCAAAAAGCGGCACAATACACCCGACACCATTAGGAAGAGTCGCTAGTCAGTATTACATATCGCATCAGTCAATGGCAGTTTATGCTAGTCATATGCGACATAGTATGACAGACATTGACTTGCTACGATTGTTCAGTTTGAGCGGTGAGTTCTCGCAGATAACTGTTAGGGAAGAAGAGAAGCTAGAACTGAGCAAGCTCGCTGGCCGGGTTCCCATTCCTGTAAAGGAAAGCCCAAGCGAACCAATTGCGAAAGTTAACATTCTCTTGCAAGCTTATATCTCTCGCCTCAAGCTAGATGGGTTTGCTCTTCTCGCCGACATGGCCTTCATTAAGCAATCTTCTGCGCGGTTAATGCGGGCATTGTTTGAAATTGCTTTGAGGCGTAACTGGGCGTCGCTTGCGAAACTCTGCCTTGACTTTTCTAACATGGTGAGCTCTCGCATCTGGCGGAGCCAAACACCACTTCGACAATTCCCGAATGTGCCGGAGGTTGTTGCTCGGAAGCTGGAGCGCAAGGGCGATATTGACTGGGAGCGCTACGCCGACCTTACGCCTTCAGATCTTGGTGAGCTTGTTGGAGTGCCCAAGATGGGCCGTGTTTTGCACAAGCTTGTAAGCGAATTTCCTCGACTTGAACTTAACGCGCAGGTCCAACCTATCACGCGATCCATGTTGCGTGTCGAACTCACAGTTAGCCCGGCATTCCAGTTTGATGTGAGCGTTCATGGCTATTCGTTGCTTTTTCACATTCTTGTCGAAGATGTCAACGGCGAATCGATTTTGCATTATGAAAGTTTTACATTAATAAACAGGAGCGCATCCGACGATCAACAAGCTGTCTTTAGCGTGCCAATCCTCGAGCCGTTGCCTCCGGCGTACTTTATCCGTGTCATTTCAGATAGGTGGCTCCACTCAACCGCCGTGTTACCAGTTTCATTTAATTCAATGATTCTTCCAGCAAAATTTCCTCCCACAACGGAACTGCTTGATCTTCAACCGCTTCAGCCGAGCGCAGTTGGTCCAGCCAGCCTTGCTAGGTTATTTACTGTCCAGAAATTCAACCCTATTCAGACACAAACGTTTCATGAGTTGTATCGGACAGATCAAAACTGTCTCATCTGCGCAGCATCTGGTTCTGGCAAGTCAATATGTGCGGAACTCGCCATTATTCGAATGTTGACAGTGAACGCGGACGGTGTTTGCGTGTATGTTGCGCCAACGGACGAGATTGCAGACCCCGTGTACGACAAATGGAAAAAGATGTTCGGAAGCATTTTACCGGAGTCACTAATCGTGCGACTGATCGGGGAAACCTTGTCTGACATGGAGCTTGTTACCGGTTCAAAAATTGTTGTTGCGTCCGCCGTCCAGTGGGATAAACTAAGTCGCCGGTGGCGACAGAGAAAAGCAATCCATTCAGTAACACTCATGATTTTCGACGAGCTACAATTTCTTGGGGGTGAACATGGACCGACATTGGAAATAGTCATTTCCCGAACTCGTTACATGAGCGCACAGTTGCAGCAAGGGGGTCATCATCCAGGAATCAGGTTTGTCGGCTTAAGTGCATCTCTTGCTAATGCGAGGGATGTGGGCGGCTGGATGGGCGTTGGTATCAAAAACGTCTTTAACTTTCCCCCCAAATCGCGGCCAGCGCCATTGGAGTTTAGGTTTCAGTCCTTTGAGCAGGGAAACTATTCTGCTCGCTTACTGGCCATGTCCAAGCCAGTTTACAACAATGTTGCGAAACATTTGGATGGAAAGTCGGCCATGGTTTTTGTTCCCAGTCGGCGTCAAGCCCAGCTGACTGCTATAGACTTAATGTCATACCGAGAAAGTCAAGGGCTACCGCCGTTCCTGAGCGAAAGTTGTGACAGCAGTCGGCTGTCAGAGATCGCTCTTCTCATTAAGGAACCGGCGCTTCGACAAGTGCTACCCTTTGGCATAGGCTTTGTTTACGGCGGCATGATCGATGACGACTGGAAGGTCGTGGTTGAGTTATACGAAGCAAATGTTTTGCAGATCTTGATCTGTCCTGTTGATACATGTTGGAAGCTTCACTGCCGAGCTCATTTGGTGGTCATCATGGGGACGGAATATTTCGACGGACGAGTCGGTAGGCATGTCGACTATGCCGCCACTGACCTGCTTCATATGGTGGGGCGTCACAATCCGGAAGATAGCAGCAAATGCGTCCTGCTCTACCATGCTCCGAAAAAGGCATTTTTGAAAAAGCTGATTGACGATCCGCTTCCTGTTGAGAGTCACATCGATTCGTTCCTTCATGACCCACTGAATGCTGAAGTCGTCAGCAAAACGATAACAAGCATGCAGGACGCCATTGACTACATGACTTGGACCTTTTTATATCGCCGACTTGTGAAGAATCCAACGTATTACGGCTTACGCGGGACGACGAATGTTATATTGAGCGAACATTTGAGTGACATGATTGAAACGGTGGTTGGCGATCTGGAAGAAAGCAAGTGTATTCGCGTTGGTGAGGAAGGTGACATAACGCCGTTGAATTTCGGAATGATTGCAGCGTACTACTCCATTCAATACCGAACAATTGAATTGTTTGCATCGTCGGTGACGGCTCGAACGAAAACCAAAGGCATTCTTGAGATTTTATCAGCTGCATGGGAGTACAGCTCCTTACCAATGCGGTACGGCGAAGAAAAGAGTATGGCGACGCTTTCACGGCATCTCGTCCACTCTCTACCGAAGGAAGCTGTTTTCGATAGCAATACCAAAGCTCTTGTTTTATTGCAAAGCCACTTTAGTCGATTGACGCTTCCAGCAGAGATGCGGACAGACTTGGAATGGGTTTTGCGGGAAGCTGTTGATCTCATTCAAGCGCTAGTTGATGTCATAAGCAGCAACGGTTGGCTCAAGCCGGCTCTCGCTTCTATGGAAGTGAGCCAGATGATCGTACAAGGACTTTGGAACAAAGAAAATGTTTTAAAGCAGATCCCGCATTTCACTGACGAGATCATTCGTCGATGCGCTGCGTACAAGGGCGACGAACCTATCGAATCAGTGTTTGATATTCTCACGCTCGATGACGATGTGCGCAACGAACTGCTGCAACTTCCGGAGGACAAAATGGCTGATGTTGCAGTGTTTTGCAACAATTATCCGAATCTTGACATCTCATATCAAGTCGAAGATTCCGATGATGTTACGGCCGGGGAGTCTGTTCGAATTGTTGTCGAATTGGAGCGAGAAGTTGACGTAGAGGCTAGCGATGACGAATTAAAAGAAGCTGGTACGGTTTCATGCCCCTTCTTTCCGGCCGACAAGAAGGAGGGCTGGTGGGTCGTTGTTGGTGATGCATCGAAAAATAATCTAATGTCATTGAAGCGTGTCCACTTGCACCTTAAGCAGAAGGTGGTCCTCGAGTTTATGGCGCCTGAGAATGCTGGAGAATATGAACTAAGTCTTTTTTGCATGAGCGACAGCTATCTGGGGTGTGACCAAGAATTTATTATAGCTTTCAACGTTGGCGCTGCGCTTGGTTCAGACGAAGATGACGAAATTAATCAATAAATAAATTCACTCTATATGATCATGTGAATATCATAGCTCGATTTATGGATAATGATAGAAATTATTTTCAGTAAAGCCACCAGTGAACGGCCCGCGACTACTTCGCGAGTTATTGTAAGGAAGTGGTGCGTCTTGACTCATGGCAGTGGGCGCTATGTTGTTCGCCTGATAATCTGAAGAATAGCCATTTCGTCCTGAACGTGGAAGAGAGAGGATGAGCGCATCAACAACATAAAAACACGACAGCCCATATATAAATATGCATACCTGGTCCAAAGGCGGCCGCGTGATGATGATATAGTGGCTGTGGATGATAGCTAACGATATCATGGCGAAACATGGGTCGCTGGCGCGACTTCTCAGCGGTGGCGCGGTGATGGTATGGAATGGGTAGCGAAGTTAGCATCAGCTGTTCGTCAACCTTGTTGGCGGCTTCTTCAGCAGAGTGTATACGCAAAGGCTCGAATGGCAAGAAGGGATCGTAACTTAGTTGAGGTGGAGAAGCATCTGTTTGGTGTTCCCGACGGCCATTTTCAGCTATAATCTTGACAGCACGATGACTCACCCGGCTGGCAACGTCAAGGTGAGCTTGTTGCTCCCGAAATTTCTTAATCATTTCGTTGTACTCTGCACGCTCACGCAGCTCTCGCTCGATGTAAGGACGACGCTCAGCTTCACTCGCATTGCGCCACATTTCTCCCAATAAACGCGAGACATCGGTGTTGCCCATGTCTGGGTTCTGGCTTTTGATCGTTGCGCGACGATTTTGAGAGTATTTCAAAAAGGCGGACATAGGTCGCTTTGGTGCAAGTGGGTGTTTTTTGGCTCGACGCTTCGGCGCCATCCATGGGCCCTTGTATTCGGCCTTCTCTCGAACGTAACGCACCTTGTCGTCCCTTGCGACTTCATCCCAACTTGCACGAACAGACTCATCAAGACCACGCCATTCTGACGCAACAATGGTAAGTATCTCGTTTTCGACCGAGACATTAGGATGGCTGTTTCTCATCTCCTCTTTCCTTGCGTCGGCGAAACACACGAAGGCCGACCGAGGCGCCATGGGAGGACCAAGAGTTGGTCGAGTTGTTGACTGGGACGGATCGTTTTCTTGCGAAGCCGACAGCAGTATCTACATTGAATGAGGGCCAAAGTCAGAATCATCTTAAACGTAAGTATTGCTCAATACAGATCATTATCATTACCTTACGATGAGACGATGGCATGTCCCTCCCCATTCTCCACATTGTGCGCCTCGTTCCGCCGACATCTGTTATATGGCAGGCCTCCTGGGAATGAATGCGTTCCAGCTCTCTCAACCGTAAGTATTCGCACATTTTCGAAAAAGGCAAGCAGCAGCTTCGTCGCGGGATTCGACGGTTTAAGAAGCACCTTTTCTCAGATGCAAGGGTTGACAGCGCGACTAGTCGCGTGGACAATGCTGGCATGCACGGCGCTTATACAACAGCGCAACGAGAAGCATATGGAGTGCAAGCTAATGCTTCACTCGTTTAGTTGGTGGCTCATGCAAGTCTCGGTCCTCGTTCCGCAGCTCGGAGAACGAGAAGCCCGATCGCTCAAGGAAAACGCCTCCTTTATCCCATCCCTTGACCTTCCAACCAGCAGCACCAAACGCAGCACTACCATACCCCGCCTTCCATCCGGACCTTCCATATGCGACTGCCAAACCAGCGAATTCCTCAGAAGTGCTAGCCATCTGGCCCGCCCGTAAACCCAAATGTTTCGGAACTGCCGGCAAGACTCGCTTCTTGAACTGAGTGTCTCTGGGCGTCGCGAATTTAACTTCAACGCGCTTGTTCAGAATCATAAGCGGTTGAGCTTCCACTGACTTTTCTGCACCAAGGCTTCCATTTTCAAAGCTAACAAAACCAAAACCTCTGGAGCGGCCAGTCGCTTGGTCGCTATTTTGGTAATGGAAGTAAGGAAAAACGAAAAACGAAAAACGTCATGCAAGTATCACGCAGACTGAGTCACAAACGAAAGCGACGAATACGTGCAGGCAGACAACAACCAGTAACATTTCCACTTACACCATAACGACCGTATCAGTGACAGGCGCAAATTCGGAAAAAATATCCTTCAGTGCGTCGCGATCAATTTCTGCAGGTAATCCGCCAACAAACACCTTATTCATCTCCTTATTTCCGTCCGCCGAAACTGCAGGAGCAGCGGAGTCTGTTTCATTTATGCTGCTGCTGGTAGCAGCAAATGACTTGGACGTAAACGTTGGAAGTGCTTTACCCCCCGAGGATGAGTGACTCGGGTCTTGGTGGATGGACTTAGGAGCGACTCCGCGTACTTGCGCACGTTTGACATCGACGACCTGCGGCGGGTGCAAAGCGATCAATGAAAAAGTTGAGTCTCTTGTTAACCCGTCAATCATCACGCACATTCTAGCTAATGCGATAGAGTCAAAAATTACAGTACCTTATGGTTGATTTCATGAACCGGAGTGTCCATGACAACGTCAACACTAGCGCTCTGAACAAAGACGACAAAACCAAAGCCTCGCGGCTGCCCCGTCATGCGATCACGCATAATTTCGACCGATGCGACTTGGCCGTACTGCTCAAAATGCCATCGTAAAGATTCTTCCGTCGTTTGCCAGGAGAGACCACCGACGAAGAGTCGGCCTTCAACGTCGGCGCTGCTGTTGATTGGTGGTGCGTGCTGAGTCGCAGCAATTTCAGTTGATGATGTCTGCTGCGCCGCTGGACTGCTTACAAAGTGTGGATTGCGGCCGTAATATGAACTGTCTGCCATGTTATTGAAGCTTGCTTTGAGGGGTATGATAGTTTTTGTTCTCCGAAGAAGCCTGTTGTTGATTTGCGAAAGATCGGACGGTAGTCACGCAAGTGTCGCAGCACAACTAAATATGATTACGTACGATTTGAATTTTTCCGTTCGCGCGCCGGCGCGCTTCCTGAACCTGGATCCAACGACCTCCTCTCCGCACAAATCGACCGTGACCATGATGCACCCACACTACCAATTTGCGAACGAATCCCATCCCCAGCTGGTACCCAGCGTAACAGAGGACGACGATGATGAAGACGACGACGAAGAAAAAGAAAATGTTGGCATGCCTTATCCGACTCCACGCCATAACATCATAAACCAGCGTCGCTCGAGCATCATCGAGAACAACAACCATGCGATTGCCTACTTCCTGCGATACGAAACATCGATTCGACAGCAAGAGGCAGGAGACATGGCAACAATGGCTCACCTTCGATCGTGCATTGAACGAATTTTAGAACTCTCTGGTGTAAATGAAGCAGCCAAGAAATCTGATGCGGACCTGCTCATGCAACAAATCTCGTTCGGCGATCTAGACAAGGCCCGTCAGAAGCTTGAAGCATCCAACCGAGACGACATCAATCCAGAATTTATGACAACGGATCAACAAGTCATGATGGTTCTACGAACGGTGACGGAAGATCTGGAAGAACATGATAAGGCTGTCGAAATTACATTCGCCGAGTTTGTGCAGGCTTACAAGCTTTGCATCACTGGAATAGAAGCCCTACAGAACTTGCCGGCAACCACAAAACCAGATGCCCGCAATCGCGCACGTAATCGCATACTGTCCATGTTGCGACTCTTTGACGCTGGATCGACGAGCCTTTTTGACGGTACGCTTTCAACGGCATGCCCAACAGCAGTCGGCGTCGGCACCACGTCGGCCGCACCACACAATTCATGCGAAGCCGGCGTACAAAGTGGTGTACTAAATAAGTCAACCAAGAAAGGATGGAAGAGAATTGCTGCTACATTTCTTCTGCTAATTGCCCTGGCAGTCGGCGCTTCTAAACAAGCAAAGCTCATTGATCCAATTGCCGTCTTCAATTTGACAATGGCCTTGAAGAGCCTCGCCACAGAGTTCCACCAACGACCGAATTCATTTCATAGGCAAGTGATTAAAGAATTGCAAACAAGCACTGCCAGATTCATTGCGATTAGTGAAATTCTCAGTGCCTTCGCTCCATCGGAAGTTTTGCTCGACCACCCTCCGATAAATGAGCAAGCGTTGCATGTTGATAGCCATACTCAAACGCCAATTTGCAACAGTCTGGCAGTTTACGCTAGCGACATGGATGAAACTGTTGTCATGCCCTCGTACAACAACGTGGCAGTATCTGCCATTCTCGGTGGAATTGTGGGTGCGGCTGGAGCACCGTATGCTGCCTTGCTTCTACAAAGGGTTTTGTTTTTCCTCGTTGCCTATAGCGCCAGCCATTTTCTTCTCGCAAGCCTTGTGGCAGCATTGATTCCAATGGCTGTGAATGGGGTCTTTGCTCACATGCCCAACTATGCTCTGTCTAGTGAACTGGAATACTTTCCAATGGAGTAGGTGTGCATCTCTGAACTAAAGCAACTACTAGCTTAATTCTACTTTAGTTCCACAAATCAGAATAAGTTATTCTAAATAAAAAACTGTTTACACGTACTGTAAACACACAGTCAGACACAAAACCCTTGCTCAGTACAATGATTGGCACACCATTCCTTGTCTTCTCGCCTTGTATCAACGCAACGTTCGGGTTGCATTGAGCTGGTCTACACGCTTTTGAATCAATTTCAAATCATGGACGTCCTGCTTGACAGCACCATAGAGCTCTATCAACTTTGCACGGTGACCCTTCACCATGGGAAAGAGCTGCTCGCTGAAATTGCGCTGGTTGTTCGGCACCTGGACAACCATCTGTCCTCCGCCACTACCTCCGGGCGGTGCAAGCTGCAACGTCTCGGTCAAGTTCTTGGTCGCCTGGTACAACTCGTGTACTTGTTGCAATGACAGCGCAATCTGCCGCGTCGCTTCAACTTCGTCGCGCTGCAAGGGTAAATTCAAGCAACGAGCGAGCTCCACCTTTTTCATGACTTTCAAAAACTTTACCTTGAGCATTTCATGTTTGCGTTGCATATATTCGAGCCGCTGTTGCGTCTCGCGACCACGTCGGCGAAGCGTATCTTGCGAAGCGGCAATGGTATCAAGCTGACTGTTGCACTGGTTTGACAAATTTTGCTGATACGTCAAACGAGCTTGCAAGGCTTCCGCTCCAACAATCGGGATGGGCATGTAGTTCAAAAAGTCAGGATTGCGCACAAGCGCCTGGTTCCAATCGTGCTCCGAAAATTGCGCGGGTCGGGGGAGTGCGATTGGCCGAGGACGGCCATCCAACGCAATACCTTGCAACCACTGCTGCTGACTGACTTCACGAGTCACTGGATTATATAGAATGGCTGCAAATTTCGCAGATTCATCATCATTCGCTACTTCAGCTCCCGTGTAGGATCGTTGAATGCGATCAAATTTCTGGATGACGCGAGCTTCCTCTTGCCGCGCCGATGCTTCCAAGTGAGCCTGCATGGCAGCATGCGCAGGGAGTTGAGTAAATTGCTGCTGCGGCTGCTGATTATTCGCGCCGAACGCATTTTGACCAAACAATCCTCCAGGTGCTGATGTTGGTGCTGAACCAAAAAGATTGCTTCCGCTAGTCGAGGCAGGTGCAGAGCCAAAGAGTCCTCCCGTCGTAGCAGTCAGACCACCACCGAATAATGTACTACCAGCCGGCGTAGTTCCAAATGAGCTGCCACCAGCAGACCCTGCGGGTGCCGGATTTGTAGAGCCATTTAACGCCGATGGGGCAGGAGTTGCATTGATAAAGGCGTTACCGGCAGGAGCGGCACCTGTCGCAGCAGCAGGAGAATTGTAGTTATTCATGGCTGGCGCTGTATCAAGTTTATGTACTGTATTCGTACCCCAGGTTACCATGAAAATCTGTGAATTCTTGATGATCTGAATGACTTCGTATACAAACGAGTTGTAGTGCTAGTATATGACACAAAATACAACGAAAGCAGCGCCAGGGTGATAAATAGCTGCTACTCTATCCTATAGACTGTAATGGCCCGTTAGCGCCCAGGACAGAAGATAGCAACAACCCGAGTCCTTTCGAACAACAAGTGGTCCTCCGTCCCGTATTTCTAGTTGAGTTACCGCTATACTAAACTCGTCTCCGTCGACTAGTTAGTATCGCCTTCAGTGTACTCGGCCAGTACCGTTGCGTCAGTTGCAGCGTGTCACACTCTCCGGAAACCTAGTTTCTATCACTCCTCTTGAGACGCTGGAGAACCCTGCTCTCTTCAACAGACCAATATACTAATAGATTACTAAAGCAGCGCTCCTCTGCAAACTCGCCTTAGCCATGCATGAATCCGCCGACACACTTACTGAACGCCTTCTGCGTTTGCCCCTTCGTGAGGCAGTCTGCAAAGTTGTCCAATCCATCAATCTTGATAGGGTGGCAGATCCCTGCCGCTGACGCTTCTCGCGTTTTATGGTAAGCAATAGCAACATGCTTCTTCTTCAAGACGCTGCTGCTCAAGGTCGCGTTCTGAATAACGCCCATATTGTCACCACAAATGAAACTGGCCGTCGACACCTTGACGCCGAGGCATCGAAGCATATAACGTACAGCAATGAGCTCCTCTACAGCTGTCTTCATCGCACAGAATTCGGCTCCGTATGTGGACGTCTCTATTGCCCCTTGACGCTTGCTCATATACATGACTGGCGTCCGCCCGACGACAATCAGCATCCCCGTTATGGACCGTCTTGTTAACTGATCGTGCGCATGATCAGAATCAACAAAGACTGTAATGAGCATCTCGTCTATAAGAGCTGTCGGAAGGCTCGCGTCAATCTCTTCGAACGCGTTAGCGTATTGCTCGGATAGCTCCTTGGTAAGATCCATCGCTCGCGAGTCTTCAGCGCCTGAATAAACTGGGTCTCTTGAATCAACGACGATCCTACGATTCGCTCGCTTCTTTAGATACCCAAATACTCGCAGCACTCGCTTGAGATGACCGTCCCTTGGAGCTGCAGTAAATCTCGAGAGGGAGGACGTGGCGTGAGCGACATCAATTCGTCCAATCGTAACGATCCAAACGAGCATTCCAATCAACATTTGATACTTTCGATGCTCATCATCATTAAGCATTGTACTCGTATCAATTTCGGGGTGGTCGCCTGTTTCAGTTGGATTCGTATACTTCTTGAGCATTCCAAACATGCGCTCGACCCGTTTGATTGCTTCCGTCAAGTACTTCTTGCAACCGATGCACCATCGTCCTTTCCGATCCTTCTTATAATCATTACCCAAGTAGTAATCGGGAGGGCCGATGGATTTGACTGAATAGACGAGTTGAATGGCCTCCATTATTGCCTCTGGATTCTTGCCGACCAACATGAAATCGTCGACGTGAGTGCAAACGTATTCATAATGGCTGCCGTCTTCTGCAAGACGGATCCAAACATCCTTATCATATCCAGTAGGAACAAAGCCAAGGCCTCTGAGCGTATCGGCAAAGTGCGCGTGCCATCGTTCGCGAAAGACGATAGCCCGTAAAGAGCCTTAACGATAATGACCACCTTGCCTTCAAGCTCTGGTCCAAACTCTGGTCCTGCAATAGCGTATACTTTTTCGTTAGTAAAAGCGTTCACGTAAGCATTAGCAACGTCGCCGCAAACTTGTCGAAGATTCGCCTTGTGAGCGATGACGTGGAGAAGCTTCACGCTGATGCCTTTTACCGTCGACGAGTATACGTTATGATCCAAAGCATCAATCAAATGGCCTCCAGCAACAAGCCTAGCTTTGCGCCGCATATCTTGTTTGACAGTAAAGATCATCATGAGCGTAGTCTTCTGATAGCAAGAGTCGGGTACGAAACCGGCGCCCTTGAAATCAAAGCACTCGAGCTCCGTCAACGATCCAACCTCGGCCTTGATAGCGTCTTGCCAATGCGTATCGCCGTTAGCTTCATCCAATCGAATAGCCTCTCGAACGTTCTTGGGTACTTGAACGCCGTACTTGAACTCTGGTTTAGCCGTGTACGTCTTCTTCTTCTTTCGATTCTGAGTCCGTCGAACAGCGTAAACTTCGTCGTTGTCGTCCAGATGAAAGTCATATAGTCTCGTCACTCGCCTCACGGCTCGATTCAAGTCTCTAATAACCTTTGTAGCCCACGAAAGCGTTCGATCGGTTGCTCTGGCTCGAGTTACGTTCTTGTCGAGGATGTACTGAGCCGTCATCCTTGGATAATCTTCCTTCATGTCACGAAGCTCTTCCCAGGATTTCTGCTCCGTATTCCAAACGACTTGCAGTCGCAGTCGCCCTTCAGTCCATTCATGACCAAGGATCGCTCGAACATGTGCGCCGCCAATGGATGGTTCGTTCTCGAGCGTGGAGGAATACGCGTTGTTAACTTCCTCCGCCATCTCGATTCCATCGTTCTCCAATGGATTGAAGCCTGGCAAAAGCTCCTCTCGAGACCGGCTCCCATTGTTAGCAGTGCTTGGCGTTCGGTTCTCCTCGTCTTCCTCTTCGTCCGACTCGTTGACCGTCTCGACCTCCACGTTGCGGTGGCTGCCGAGTCTATCCGAGGCTTCTGTTGAATCCAAATGGTCTTCCGCTGACTCGAACCTTACTCGCTTGTTCTGATTGCCTGTAGTAGCTGCGTCCGCTGCCCCCTGCTCCTCTGGAACGACGCCCCGTCGAAACTGAGGAGCACTTGCAACGCAGTCTTCATTATCTCCATGGTCGTCGTCAATTGATTCCACGCTCGAGTCGCTGTCAGAACCGGAGCGATCACGCTGAGCGTTGGTGTCGTTCCGCGACCGTTTGCGACGGTTTGGGCTGTCGACGTTTTTGCTCCTAGCAGACCCTCCTCCATCAAGCTGTCGTTCGAGTAAAAGATCAGTTTCTTTTATAGCAATTAAACTACAAACTTCCTCATCGTCGCGGCGTGGTTGGACCACGTTTCGAATGAGCTCGCGCCCCTTCTCCCAGACGCCTTCCGGGGTCGTCCAGATGCGATACGTAAACGCGTCGCCGTGATCCCAAGCAATCCCTACAAAACGTCCTGGAAGAAAGTTCTTGTGAGGAAAGCTTGCAGTCGGTTCATAGTACCAGACTGGTTGCCAGAAACTGAAGCGAAAGACTGATATATCGGGAGTCATCCCATACATCCTTTCGTGTGGCGTGCGCCATTCGAGTTCCTTGCGCGCCGTGAAATTGAGGCAGTCGATAACAAAGAGCAAACAGTAGCACCAGAATACAAGAGGAGCTTGTGCCGCGCGCAGTACAAGTATGACTCGCTTCTTGACAAGATGGACTGCTCCTTCAGCTTGATTCTGCTGCTGGTTGTGAGGTACCGTATTCTTTTGTCGAACCGCAAGGTTGCGACTGGTCGCTGTCCACTTCTTCCCAATCTGCGTTTGAGCATTATCAGTGATAAGAACGTTAGGAGCGCCAATGTACCTTATAAAATCCTGATAGGCGCCATGCGATTCAGATTCCTTGCGCATGCAACGCGCAAACAGAAACTTGCTTGTCACAGCGACAAAGATTTGGACACACATGTAACCTCGAATGGATTTTACTGTAGAGAAGAAAGTATCCGAATCCGTGCGTCCTTCAACACGCCTTGGATGCAAAGCAAGCAAGCGTTGTTTACGATGCTGTCGGGGACTCTCTCTATTCTCCATCTCGACGGGAGCTTGACAACTGCGTAGTCGCCTCCAAAGTCTTGGCAGCAACGAACTCAGGACAGTTTCCTAATCTGATTCGCCAGTCGGCCTTCTCTGGGATTGATTCTGCAGGCGCTCGCCTCGATGGTGTAAACTTGTGTCCGGATTCCAACCCGAACTTTCGCGGTATGAGCCACAGTACGTTTAACTCTGTTAGCTCCTTCTGTGTTGGCCTGCGTATGTAGAAGGAAAGAGTCTTTTCGTCGACGAAATCGAGTTTAAAAGTCGTTCCTTCTACCTCAATGAGTGACGCTCCGCCGTCGCGCTCAGCCTTGTCTTCAACCGTAACACCTGCCTCGCGTAGCATGTGTGAGTTGAATAGAGACTCAGTTTGAGCAGGCGACTCGTCCCACGCGGCGCTTCCAACTCCAAGAAGAATAGGTCCTTTGCTGCACAAATCAGAATAAGTTATTCTAAATAAAAAACTGTTTACACGTAAACACACAGTCAGACACAAAACCCTTGCTCAGTACAATGATTGGCACACCATTCCTTGTCTTCTCGCCTTGTATCAACGCAACGTTCGGGTTGCATTGAGCTGGTCTACACGCTTTTGAATCAATTTCAAATCATGGACGTCCTGCTTGACAGCACCATAGAGCTCTATCAACTTTGCGGTGACCCTTCACCATGGGAAAGAGCTGCTCGCTGAAATTGCGCTGGTTGTTCGGCACCTGGACAACCATCGTCCTCCGCCACTACCTCCGGGCGGTGCAAGCTGCAAGTCTCGGTCAAGTTCTTGGTCGCCTGGTACAACTCGTGTACTTGTTGCTATGACAGCGCAATCTGCCGCGTCGCTTCAACTTCGTCGCGCTGCAAGGGTAAATTCAAGCAACGAGCGAGCTCCACCTTTTTCATGACTTTCAAAACTTTACCTTGAGCATTTCTTGTTTGCGTTGCTATTCGAGCCGCTGTTGCGTCTCGCGACCCGTCGAGCGAAGCGTATCTTGCGAAGCGGCAATGGTATCAAGCTGACTTGTTGCACTGGTTTGACAAATTTTTGCTGATACGTCAAACGAGCTTGCAAGGCTTCCGCTCCAACAATCGGGATGGGCATGTAGTTCAAAAAGTCAGGATTGCGCACAAGCGCCTGGTTCCAATCGTGCTCGAAAATTGCGCGGGTCGGGGAGTGCGATTGGCCGAGGACGGCCATCCAACGCAATACCTTGCAACCACTCTGCTGACTGACTTCACGAGTCACTGGATTATATAGAATGGCTGCAAATTTCGCAGATTCATCATCATTCGCTACTTCAGCTCCCGTGTAGGATCGTTGAATGCGATCAAATTTCTGGATGACGCGAGCTTCCTCTTGCCGCGCCGATGCTTCCAAGTGAGCCTGCATGGCAGCATGCGCAGGGAGTTGAGTAAATTGCTGCTGCGGCTGCTGATTATTCGCGCCGAACGCATTTTGACCAAACAATCCTCCAGGTGCTGATGTTGGTCGCCAATGAGCTCAAGCTTGCGCCGAACCATCACAGGAGCTTGGGGTAAAGCCTCCGTAATGTCGAGGCGAGATACGATGCCAAGATCGTCTTTAGAGATGATTCCACCTGCTGCCAAAGCAGCAACGTACTCGTCCGTCAGACCAGCCAAAGCGATGACGATTGCCTCCATGTTTATCTTTCTGGTTTCGTTTGTGACAGTGATACAGATTACGTCTCATAAGCTGATAAATAGCTGCTACTCTATCCTATAGACTGTAATGGCCCGTTAGCGCCCAGGACAGAAGATAGCAACAACCCGAGTCCTTTCGAACAACAAGTGGTCCTCCGTCCCGTATTTCTAGTTGAGTTACCGCTATACTAAACTCGTCTCCGTCGACTAGTTAGTATCGCCTTCAGTGTACTCGGCCAGTACCGTTGCGTCAGTTGCAGCGTGTCACACTCTCCGGAAACCTAGTTTCTATCAAGGGTATGCGGCTCCAGCGGCAATCCCCATGTTGTGTGCGAAGATGCGGCTGTGCTCCGTGTCGCAGCAAGACGATATTTCATTCCCGCACAATCATGACTGGAACTAACGCAACTGCAGGGACTGGTGAATTGCAAAAAAATTAGCAAACACAAATCGTTATGATAATTCTCCACCTTGCGCTTAGTTTTTAAAGCGCTCAGGGTTGCAAAAGTCGAGTCGCCATTGCAGCATGTCTTTTCCTAGAGCGAAATCAGCCATCATCGCACCCAGAGCGGGCGCCATCTTGAAGCCATGACCACAGCATGCGGACACTCCAAATATTCCTGAACTGGGACTTGCGACTAGAAAGTGACCGTCAGGCGTCATGGTATACAAACAGGGCTCCGTTGCCACGAAATGCGGAACGGCGTGGCCAGTCCAAGCAACAGAATGTAAACCAAGCATTGTCGTGTGCTGCAGCTGTGCATACTCGTCGCGTGTGACCTCCAACGAGTGAGTACTTGGATCAGATATCTGCTCTGCATTACAATGCGTCCCAACCTTGATCCAATGTTTCATAGTGCCGGCTGTTGTATCGGCTGGTGTGCCGTAGATTGGTATCTGCCAATCAGGAGTCTCCATAAACCAAGCTGGCATCTTTTCAAGTGAGTAAGCCTTTTCATGTTGAGATGTGTCAATCCAGGCTTGAATTTGTCGAGTGACAGTCAAGTAAGGAGCCCACTGTGGTAACAGTTGGGATGTCCAAGCTCCTGCCGAGACAAGGATCGTATCCGCAACAATTTCTCTTTCCTCCTCCGGTTCTCCGCCGGTCACATCACAGCTGAATGGCTGTACTCGTATAGCCATTTTACCATCCGATCGCTTCCGCATGTTGGTAACAGCCGTGTTTCCGATCATGGCAGCGTACCCGGACAATTGAGCATCAGCTTGCGCTGCCTGAATGACACGTTCCGGTCGCAGGATGCCAGCATTTGGTTCCAATAAGCCGACCATATCATGCTCGGACCGAAACTGCGGAAATTTCGTAGCCAATTCCTCATTTTCCAGAAAGTTGACTGGTATATCGTGCTTGGCGGCAGCATGGGCCGATGCAGCTAAAAGCGGAGGGAGATCGGTTCGACACGCACTCCCTTTTGGTGCCATCAATAACATCCCACATTCATGCATCAGTTCTGTCTCTTGGTCCAAATCCTGCAACTCGCGAAAGGCATTCAAGGAGAATTCTATCCAAGGCACATAATGAGGATGTTCAAAGTAAGCGCGTCGATAAATTCTTGTCATGCCATGCGACGAGCCGCGTGCATGTGCCCCGAGAGAAAATCGTTCAATGCCAAGCCATCGTCCTGGCGTCTTGGATAACGCACGCAAAGCGAACGACCCAACAGCACCTAACCCGATGACTACAGCGTCGTAATGGTTGTTCATTGAATTTGGTTTTTGAACGGGCTTGGGGCTTGGCTGGTTACGTGGTTCGAGGTGCGACGTGCAATCTTCTATCTTGGAATTAGGCGGATCCTCTTTGTCTGAAATTTTCCAGCTTTCCCTGGCAAATGACAGTTGTTCGCTGAAGTCGCCCGCAATGGTTGATGAGTTGCGCCTATGTCATGTTTCTTCGGACGATCAGAGGATATGGGAAGAGACCGGCACACCCTATTTTGCATGCCGGCTCGATATTCGATCGGCGATTCTACGAGTCGTACCGAGACCAACTTGCATTTAAACGTCACATTGTCTTTCCGGTTTTAACATGACAATGAGTGTGACGATCGCCAGCGTCCGACCTGCCACCATGACGGGACGACAAATTCAAGGCCTTCACAGTAATGGACACTGAAGAGGACAACTACCCAAGCTCCTTTTGTTGCGCAGGTGCAACGATGGGTTCCAACGGAATTAGCAACACTACTCGATCGTCCTTACGCAGCCTTCTCAGAGTGCCAACTTCGTCAGCTTGCTTCGATGCTGGTACCCTTGCCAGCGGAACTGCTTTTGATCTGATCCTGGTACGATCCTCTACGACTGGTCAAACAGCATGCAGTGAACCAACATTCTGCTTTAAGCCCTTTGGTGGCACAGCTTCATCACTCGCTAGTAACTTCAAAGTTCTACTGGAGGTTGAAATTCTCAACGAAACCATACACCCTCTCGCGCGCTATCGCAATAGAAGGCGAGTTGTCGAATTCCCGCTTGATAGAAACATGAGAATACGTTTGCCAAGTGATCATGGGACAACTGCCAACGCAACCATGAGCGAGCGCGGAAACGAAGATGACGAGGGAACCGATGATTCTGCCTTAAACACGTTGGCTGATATTTTAAAATGTAGCTGCAGCCGCGGCCGGTACACTTTGCTTAACAATTTTGGAATTATTATTGCCGCAGCGTGCATGAATATTCATCTTTGGAGCGAGCAGGACCGGATTGCCGTCGTTGACATTGATGGAACCATTACCAAGTCGAACGTGCGCGGCGTGTACGATACAATCCTCACGCGAACCTATCTTCACTGCCATGATGGAGTGTGCGAGCTTCTTTCCACGCTTCCCGATAGCGTTCGAGTCGTTTACTTGACCGCCCGACCCATGAGCTTGTCGGATAAGACGCGCGCGTTCTTGTCGAGCGTCCGACAGGCGAACCATGGCTTGCCAATGGGCGCTTTGATTGGTTTTACCGGCAGCTTGATGCGAATGATGTTGATGGAGCTACTCTACAAGTCAGCCAATGAGTTCAAGCTGGAGGCCCTACAGCGTTATGTAGTGGGACCGTTCCAAGCTCTGGGCGCCACTGTCAGATTCAGTGCCGCCTTTGGAAATACAACGATGGATATGGAAGCATACCATGCTGCTGGAATGGACCTTCACTCTATATATCTCATCGACAGTCAATCAAGGATTTTTTGTCTTGATGGCAAGGATCACAATACAAAGGTTGTAGTGGATAGAAATGAATTTTACCTCTTGGCGAGGGGTTCCAGTTTTCACGGCTACAGGGATCGACGGCTATTGTCCCACATATCGGAGAGGATTAATATTGTCAACTTATAAACGATCGGTAACGTACCTACCAGTATTTGATGCGATCTTCGTCATATCTATTGGTATTCACTGCGACAGCATTGCAATATTATAGTAGGGAACTCATTATCAAAGTTCTTAAGCGTAACTACTCATTGCGAAGGTAGTAAGCACCACAAGCAAAGTATAAAGGCATACGTTTGCTCTGTTCGCTACTATATACCAAATGCAAGTATACATCACCTTGCTTTTCGGCATCATTGATGGAGTCCGGACGAAAGATCCCGCGCAACCTATTCAAGACGCATCATCACGACACGCCATTGAGTCGCAGTACGACATGCATTTTTGCGGAGGGAGATGGAATCTTCCCATGCTCGTCACAACCATGACCATCTCCACATACCACTAGTTTGTCGAAGTTGCTCGTCTCGCAAGGCCGGTAAATCGTAAATGTCAAACGACGATACCCTGGAACCGGCTTCTGTCATGTCTGATGAGGCATCCTCTGTGACCGCGTCGGTTTCGACGTCAGATGGCTCTCCACTGGACGGGGAATACCAATGTCTCATCGAAGGCATGGAAGACGATACTGAGATTCCTCTAGCTCCATCGGTGGAGCTCGAGCTTCAACGAACCATGTCAGAGTATAGAATCGATTATCAAAGCCGATTGAAAGATAGTAGTACTGCCTTGTATGGACAGCCCATGCCAGCCCATGAAGCTGAGAATCTCGTGCCAACAGGGGATGGCGGTTTGATTTGGTACGCAACAATTATACCAACCGAATTCTTTGAAGATGGGAAATTGCGGAAAGGGTTGAATCGCAGGGATTTTGACTTTGAGCACCAGGAGGTTAAGCCTCGTCGTCCTTCACTTCCAGTGACTTCGGCAGACTTTTTTGCGTCGCTTACCACCGTTGATGGACCGAATGGCAAAAGGTTCATCTTTTCGGGAGTATTAAACGGATGGCCAGCGCTGCGAAACTTTGAAGTCATGGCGATTGAAGAGAGACGGAGTGGCTCAACCTTGGTTCCTACGACTGTTGAACTCATGTCGGACCATATTCAAAGCATGCTATGGCGACGAGTCTGGGACACCACAGGACAAACTGGCCCTCCACGCCTTCCAAAGTCTCATGCTGTCTACAGAGCCAAGCTTCGCGGAGCTCCATGGACCAGTCAAGGATGGTCGAAAGAATCGCCGGGTCTGGCCTTTTGGTATGAGACGTATCCTAAGGAACGTCTTACATTTGGAACGGACATGGTGAAAATTCTTGGCGAAGAGAAGTGCACTCGCGTGCACATGGTTTCGCATCGCTACGCCGTCCAACGAGAGTCGCCAAGGGACCGTCTGACGTACCATTCCATTTGCTTCTTGGAATGGGAGCACGGACAGTATGGGACTGTCGTCGAAAATGCTTACTTGAATGGGCTGGGTGGCTACAAGGGTTTATGCAACTGGTACGACGACAAGGATGACCCAGGTCCGACGGGTATTTATAAGGCCATGCCAATGGAAATGATACAGCCATGGATGACGACCCGATCAGAGATTCGAATTATGGATGTCAAGTCAAAAAGTTTGCCTGAGTTGCAGGCATACATCGCTAGGTATACGGGGTGCACGAAACGTTTTGTGGATCCCCAGTACACGTTTTCGCACGATGTACGCCTTACATTCCGATCAAAGCGGCAGCTGTCTCAATACTTTATCAATTACATATCTCGAGACTCGACATACGCCGACCTTAAACGAAATTGTCAGACTTTCTCGGCGGATCTCTGCGCCTTTTTGGCCGGCAAGCGTAACATTCCGCCTTTTCACCCAGTCAGCAGAATTGAGTACCAGCCAAAGATTCATTATTTTTTGTACGAGGTGAGCATATATTGCGCGTTTGCGCAAAAAAACCTTAAGTGATCTTAAAATAAAGGGCTCATACCAGCAACAATTTCATCACGCACAGTTTTCCATGTACCTATCCCATGACGAGAAAAGGAAACGGAAGGAGCAGAGAGACCGACAGAAGTCGCGACTAAGTTTGTGACGCGTTCGTAAGCAGTATGTTTTTTACGAAGCGTTTACGAACTAATGCTGCAGCATTTACGTGCAACAACAGCGGCTTACAACCTTTGATAACAATTCAGCTTTTACTCATACATTGCATCATCGTCATCATCATCGTTGCCGCCACCGCCATTTCCACCGTTGCCATTGTTTCCTCCACCAGACTCACCGCCGCCGCTAAAGAACCCACCGTCTCCCATTGAGTCCATAAGCAAGTTGGCAGCCAAAGCCTCATTCTTGTCGCATGCCAAGAAGGCTTGCGCAGCTTCCGATCGATCGAAACCCATCTCCGTCAAACGATCAACTGCCGCCATTTCTTCCTCCGTCAAGTGTAGAACCGTTGCTCCTGCCGGGGCGCCACCGGCACCGCCATTACCACCACCCATCATGGCCATCATCATATCATCCATATCATCTCCGCCTGCATCGCCACCCATAGCCTGCATCATGAACCGGTTCAACTGTTCCGGTGGAAGAGATCCAATCATTTGCGCCGTCTGACGAAGCTGTTCCGGCGAAATGCCCATCATTTGTGCCATCTGCGCAACCTCTTCTGTACCCATGGACTGAATCATTTGCGCCATTTGCGACGGAGCAGCCACGCCACCGGCAGCAGCATCCATACCCGCAGCTCCGACCCCACCGGATCCGGCCGATGAGCCAGAGGGAGCACCCGTCGCGACAGGTTCATTCATCATTTGCAAAAAGAGCGCCTGATTCGCATTAATCTCCGTCAAAAGCTCCGGCTGTTGCTGGCCAATTTGCGCGAGAACCTGTTGGAGCATGCCAGGATTATTCTGCACCACAGTGCGAAGCTGATTAAACTGCGGGTGACTCCGTAACGCTTGCAATGGCTGACCAGTACTCGCAGCCGCAGGTGACGCAACAGCAGGTTCGCCCATGGATGCTTGCTGGACTCCCTCCGGAATGCCATTGGTCAAGAATTCCACAGCAACATCAGCATTTCCATCTGCCGCGCGAAGACAATGTCGGACTTCTGCTTCTGGGAACCCCATTGCGGTGAGGGAGTCGACAGCTTCCTGTGGAACAGAGTCGCGCGCCGGAGCGGGCGGGGCAGCCGGTGAGGGTTGAGTGGACGCCGCCGGAGCAGGCGTCTTTGGTTCCTCGGCCGCCGCCGCCGTAGCTGCTGGAGCCTCTGGCACTGTAGCGGCGGCTGGTTTCTTTGTCTTGGCGACCATGACAACGAGAAAATCGTTAGGTTTAATCCCACACGACGCGATGCTGTCGCCCTCCTTGAGGACTTTGCCACTGTGAATGATCTTCATGCCCGCAGCCGGAAGCTCAGACTTCTCTGCTTCCTGTAAAAGTTTGAAAAATGTCAGGATGTCAACATACACAAGAAACAAACGAGCACGAAGGAAATAACGTACGATGAGTCCTTTCAATTCCTCAACGGATTTACTCTCATCGACTTCAAGCTGGAATTTTTCTCCCTTGAGCGTCTTGATTGTCAACTTCATGATGAAAGTTTAGCTGATACAGACAAGGCTATCAACTTCGAATGGAGCGTCGGGAAATAAACGGATCGTAACCGGAAAGCAAGTCTGCTTGTGTGAAGGATCCTTCGGTGGCGAACGATGCGACGAGAAGCCATGCGTGGGCGGCGCGGTCAAAAGGATTGTCGCACCAAGACACATTTGGAGTCGCATCATCACTCATCGACAGCAATGAATGGGTCGAGTCGAAGAGAGCACAACTTGTTCGGCAATTGATCCCGCTGCCCACCACACAAGGTGGATCTTAGCTATTGCCTAATGCTTCTTGTTGCGTAGTAATTTGAAGCCCACACATGAGTCAAGAAGTCCAAGTCGCAGACAACGTGCCAGCAGCACCTTCTCCTGCCGCTCTTTCCAATGAGACCGATAACAAGGTCAAGGTCCACTTTGTTGCAGTGGGCAGCGCTCCAATCATGAAAAAGACCAAGTTTCAGATAGCCTCGGATCAGCGCTTCTCCTCCGTCACTGCTTTTCTCCAGAAGATGCTCAAGCTGCCATCCAGCAGTGCGTTGTTTCTTTACTGCAGTCAAGCATTCGTACCCGGTCCGGAGTCTCTTGTTGGTGATTTACGAGACTGTTTTGCGATAAGAGATGAGCTTGTAATCCATTATAGTCTACAAGAAGCTTGGGGGTGATGGGTGGAACTTACCGAAGTGCTCGCAGCGACGAGAACTGTAAGCACACAAGTTTATTCTATATATACATAACATGATGCATACAAAATTTTCAAGTGTCCTGAATGACATTTCTCTGTAATCTACTAAGTGCGTCGCTTTTGTTACCTTCCACGACTACCACCACGGCTCCTGCTGCTCGAGCCCGACGACGATGTCGACGAGTAGGATGCCGACGATGAGGTACTTGATGACGCTGACGATGAATGACTTTGTCGCCTACGAACATGTCGGTTTCGTCCAGGACTTGAACTGCGGCTCCGATGGCGTCGTCTCGATGCCTCGCCGCGGCGATCATCATGTCGATAGTCTCGTCGACGACGATCGCTGTCATCATCACGCCGTCCTTCGCGATGGACGCGACTATCACCGCGACGTCGACTGTCATCGCGATGACTTGACGAGCCACGTGCCTCTGTTCGTAGTGGTGGTTGCGGCACTGGAATGCTTCGACCAAACTCGTCGCTCTTAGAATGTCCTTGGTCATTGAGTGGTACAGGAGCCTCATGGTGGTGGTCTCGTCCCACGTCGTCTCGTCGCCAATCGCCATCGTTGTAATGCCGAGGAGGACTGACAGGTCGAACCTGTGGTCGCTGCTGGTTATACTGATTAAATTGCCTCGGAGGAGCTGCATGCGGCGGACGAATAGGTGGAAGATGAACCTTTGCTGCGTCTGCCAGCTGCTGCTGTAGCTCGAGTTCCTTCTTCTTCTCTTCCACAATTTTGCGAGGAATACCCATGGCTTGCTCCTGTGCATCAAGCATTAACTGCCAAAGCTCTTCGGCAAAAGTAGCGCTTCCTTCTTCGCTCAAGAAACCTGCCAAGTCAAGCTGCGCCGTGCGTGGATCCACTGCAGGTTGCATAGATGAATCTTCCGGCGCCACTGGTAGAAACAGGTTGACGGCAGTAGATTGTACAATTTCATCTTCAAAACCCAGAAGCTCGTCGATTTTATTCTCAATCCATTGCGTCAAAACTGGTCGATTTATCTTGGCGAGATCGACCCTCTGCGAGAAGCAAGCCGGAAATTTGGTACGCTTCAACGCCTTCTCCAGCGCTCGAGTTGACGAGACGGATGACGTTCCTTTGATGGATGGCATGATTATTCTCTATTAGGTCTGCTCAAATTGCCCGCATGCCCAACAACTCGGATTGTCGGCTGGCTGCGAGTGCATGAATGTGACGCGCGTCGCGAAAGAACGTCAAATCGATAGGTCATCCATCCAGTACCGGAGCGATCTCAGCTCATTGTTCCACCGCGCCGGCGCGGCGCCATATTCCATCCATTGCCATTAAAGATTGACCGATTCGCTTGCCATTTCTTCACCATGGCATCCGAAGCTAACACATCAGCAGACAACGAGCTGCCTCCAGATCTCAAGCTCGAAGACATTTCAGATGGAATGAGCGAACGAGGGATACCACGAGCCAAGTTCATTGACGATGTTGCAGCATTCGCCGCGTCCTTCGAGCCAGAAGCTTCAGCGGAACTTCTGATAGGCGCTTTTACGGATCTGCACTCCAAGTATAAGCAGCGAGAATATGCGTCTACTCAAAAGCGTAAGTCTTGTCAATCACTTTGTGGTCATATTGGGCACAGACTCGCATATTCTGATGTAAATCTCACCTTTACTAGCAATCGTTATTCATCGACTATAGAAAATCGCCTCAAGGAAAAGCTTCCGGAGCTCGAAAAATCATTGACACTCATAACATCTTTGCTACAAAAGAAGAAGGACGGAGAAGTATCGGGTATGACTCGTTATTCCCTCACCGATGGGGTCTACGGTCGCGCACAAATTGACTATACGGTTGGCACGGTCAATTTATGGCTGGGTGCCAATGTCATGCTAGAATATACTTACGAAGATGCCCTTGCCTTTTTGGAGAACAAGGTGGCGACGGCGCAGCGCGATCTGCAGGATACGCTGGAGGATTTGGCGTTGGTTCGTGATCAAATCGTCACGACCGAAGTAAACATGTCTCGAGTCTACAATTGGGATGTGAAACGAAAGCGCGCTAGTAAAGACGTAGAATCTATATCATAAATTAGCAATGTCTGGCTGCCCATGCTGTACTGTAAATGTATGTTTGCTCATTATTACGCTAGCGGCTGCGTCAAATTGGTGGAAAGCAACTTGTGATGCAACGTGGCCAGGACGAGCTCCGCCGTAAAGTGATGTTGTTCTCTTGATTCGGACTCAATTAACATCGGCTTGCCTCCCCAATGAAAGTATAGAGTTACAGGTAACTCTTCATCCAGCTTGGCTTGGGAACAAAATTGCAGCATGGCCTTGAACTCGCGAATTGGAAACACTAGCACCACTTGTTCATTGACATTGGGAGGGAGCGAGTCATCATCGTCAATCACGCGTCCATCCCGGAAGAAGAACTCGTTAAAGTTGTCACATGTCATGCCCGTCTCCGTCTTGAGCAAGCTTGCGCTGTTGGCTTGCAGAATGGCATTGTTGTTATTGGCACCTTGCTCCGCGTCTTCGGCAACATTGTCGCAGTGATGAAACGATGTGACGGAGACGACTTGACTATTTTTGTTGATAATCATGGCTGCTTCGGATGTTCGCTTGAGCGGCGATAAGAGCTGCGAAAACACCTTGGGCGATGCTACAATCTCCGATCCATCCTCCTTGCTCACAACAGCCGTGACGGAATTCGCGTCCGCCGCCTTGATTCTATGAATGACCCGCAGCAAGGCATCTCGATTCTTTTGAATTTGAAACTCAAAGGTCACGTACAGAGCCGAAGACTCTGTTTCGCTGCATATGCGCAACGAAACAACATCCTTTCGTGGCCGCACAATGGCCGTCAGAGCCTTGAGAGCGACTCGACAAGAGAATCGTAGATCATCCTGCGTCATGGCAGTTCGCTTGCGTCTCAATGATGGAGGCGCAGTGCACCTTTCAAAGAATGCAGGCTCGAATCGAATGAGACTGTAGGCCGATTTGGCGTCGTTCAAAGCGCGCACGCTCAAGCCTTCCAGGGCATCGAACTCAAAATAGATTTCGTTGCCAATCTTGGAAAGACAGACAAGGGAAGCGCAGAAAGTGCGGATTGAGTGTGCGGGAATGACGCAATCCATCGTGTTACTGCCAGTCAATGTAGCGAGGGTCTTGGCACAAGGCTGCAAAACGAACAACGAGTGGTGAAAGTGTCATGCGTTTTCGGATCCGTCATTGTCAAACAAGAATGAAGAAATGAATTCCCGTGTGACGCCATTCATCCGTTGACCATGAATTTCAACAATAGCCCCCCTTGTCGAGACGATGATCGACCATGGCGTCGCTAAAATAACGTGGCAGTTTCTTTCATTGACCTTCTCGCCGCATGATCCCACTGCTCCTACAAAATCGCCGTCCCTGTCAGATATGAAGTACCGACGAACAGGACCATATCATTGTCGAGCTGGGAAGGCGAAAGCATGCAGACTGTTATTCCTGCTGCTCGCACTTTCGTTTTGCTGGCATTTACATTTGACGCTGGCTGCCGCTGACGACGAAACAGCGGCTTTTGATTATGATGAAACCATCGTCGAGGATGAGGACGGCGAAGGTGAAGACTATTGGACAGCAACGGAGCTTCTTCGATACGAAGTCGGCATCGACTACATGGCAATCCACGACGACGAATCACCCACGACTCCACTCCACCTCAATTCGAACGATGCTCATGAAGCAGCTCGACAAGTCATTAATATCATGACCACAAATTTTCAAGAACGAATAGCCCGACTATTCACAAAAGCGAAGACACCAGAATGTCGCGCAAAGATTGCGGAACATTTCACATATTTTGTCAACGCCATTGGCAAGGAACAAGCACTACCATTTTCAGACGTTACCTTCCCAAACACTTGTCCAGAACCAGTCTATGACTGGGATAATCTACCAGAAGGCATGCATATTGGAATGGTACAGAACCGATCCTATCAGCCACCCCGAAACAATGAAACGGAACACTTGTACATTGGCAACCCAAATGAATTGAAGTTACTATACGCAATCCTCACACACGACAGCCCAGAGTCCACCATTCGACTCATTGGGCAACTGTACGAACCGGGACATGTCTTTGTAATACACGTGGATGGGAAGGAAGGTAGCGATGATACATATCGTCGCCTGGTTGAGTATGCATCGACGCGCGAGTACGTGCACGTGTTAGGCGAGGAACGGAGGGTCCGGATCAACTGGGGAGGCTTCAGCATGGTAAATGCGACACTTCAAGTTTTAAAGTATGCCTTTGCAGTCGATGAGCCAGATCGAAAAGCTCTAGAATTTGACAAATTTTATCACGTGGCGTCGACGAGCTACCCACTTGCGTCCAACTCTGAGATTCGGCGCAAGCTAGCCTCCTTTCCACTTGACGCCAACTTTGTCTACACCATAATGAAGCAAACGAGACCTGCTCCATCCGTGTGGCACTACTTTGTGGAATGCGACGACGCACTCCACCGCATTCATCGACTGCCACCATTACAGAATGCAACACATGGTGTTGAAATGTACACGTCTAGTCAGTGGTTCATTATAAGTCGAGAGTTTGCCGAACACTTGGCCAAGCCACCTCCAGGTAGCTTTGCTTATGAATATCTTGATTACATTGAGCATGTGGTCGTGGCGGACGAAACATTCTTTGGAACGGTTCTTCGCCATTCAGAGTATTGTACCAAGCACCATAATAACAACTTTTTGCACCTGCAGTTCGACAGATGGGAGAGTGATCTTCCAGCTGGTCAACGCGATGAACGAAAATGCATGATGCTCGATCCCAACCATTGTGGACGGTCGCCAACGACAATGACGATTGATTATGTTGACATTTTGGAACTTAGTGATGAGCTGTTTGCTCGCAAGGTGAGTCGTAGTCGCAGTGTGCTCTTTCCGCTCGTTATTGGCAGTGGTGTTGGACATGCTCTTACTCGGTGGATCGATAAATCCCGTTCCATGCCTTAGTTTGATGACTCTGCTCCAGACAATGCCAAAGTCAAGGACATCATTGATGAATGGCGATCCCGACACGATCAAGCGGCAACAAAGACAGCTAATTTTGACCGGTCACTGCACCAAGTACATGTAAATTTCGCCGGTCATGGCGTGTTGATAGTAGCAAAGGAAACGGTGAATGATGCGGTTCCACTTTGTCTCGGACTTGGATCCACTGGAAACAGACCAAAGCTAGTTCCTTGTTTTCACGATGCGGTCATTCCTTCGCTGGAAGAAGAGTGGGAGACTGGTGCGGTAATTCTGGAAGAAACTCCTTGGCACAACCGATGGAGCGTTGGTCCATGCACATCCGACGGATCATTGGAGCGACTGTCGAAACAGGCGATAATGAATGTTACAGCCGGCCTCTACAGCGCAACTGGGCCTCGCTGTCAGCTGAAGCAGGTGGACGGGCAGCGTAGTGGCCGCTGTTTCGACGCTGAATCTGGAAAGAGCCAGCCTGGCGGAAAGACGCAGGTCTTTCCATGTACCGACAAGTGGTATCAGTTTGTGGCATTTGGCGACGGGGTTCGAGCGCCAGTGGGGAGCATGTACACGAAGGTTCCCTCGCACATTGTCAAGCAAATTAATAACTTGGGTAAACAGCAACACCAGTTTTTGTGCTTGGGTGTCGCTGGACGTGGTGCTCAGGACGAAGCTGACTGGGAGGCTATTGTCGATGGTGCTCAAACGGAAACAGTTGCAGCATCAGAAACGAATTCATCAAGCGAACTTAAGCCACTCTCGGAGTGGCATGAGCGAGAAGTAATCACGACCCAGTGTACAAATACTGGAGCTGTGATCGAGTGGCTGTTTGTTCCGTTTATTGTTGAGGAGGAAGAAAGATTGGAAGCATCGCCGAGTGAAGGCGATGCTGACCTGATCAATGACTCGGAAAGCAACGGTGACGACACTACTTCAGTTTCAACCTTTGCAGGCTTGAATGAGCTATAGTAGCTTTACAGTTGAGTCTAGCGCAACTGCCCAGAGTCTGCAATCTCAACTGGCACTCGTGTTTTTCCTGCATTACTTCCAACCTGCTCGATGGCGTTTAGAACGTCTTGACCGGAACACACCTTACCGAATCTGTCATATACGAACATATATACGTTAGAAAAATTAGACTAATAACCCTTTAGACGTATAGATTGCTGGTGAATGTGCATTGCACTTACACGACATGTTTGTTGTCCAACCATCCAGCTTTTGCAAAGCATAAGAAGAACTGCGAGGAGTTGGTGCCAGGGCCCGAGTTCGCCATGCTTAAAATGCCAGGGCCAGAATGCTTTAGCTTAAAGTTTTCGTCAGCGAACGCATCTCCATATATCGATTCACCGCCAGTGCCGTCGCCTGTGAAAGAATGACGAGGGTAAGCGAAGCATAGAAGCGTGATTTGTTGAATGAATTCCCACTGCATCATTGAATTTATCATCGACTCACCTCGCGTAATATCTCCGCCCTGGAAGCAAAAAGCACATGGTAAGCGAAGGATGTAATGCATCTTCTACGAAGATTGAGCATCATTTAATTCGATCATTTAACAAGTCGGTCGTGTACCTGAGCCATAAAGCCTGGAATGACACGATGCATAATGGATCCCTTGTAATGCAAGAGCTTCCCGGACTTGCCGATGCCCTGTTCGCCTGTGCATAAGCATCGAAAGTTCTGGATGATCAAATGGTTAGCAACAAGTGCAATAGATACTCTGAGCTTTGAGAACGACATCAGAAACGTGGATACAAACCTCGGCAGTCTTTGGCACGACGTCTTGAAACAGCTCCATCTCAATCCGGCCTTTCGGACTGCCTCCAATTTTGATGTCAAAGAAGACAACAGGATTCTCACTCATGACGAGATTGCAGAGTTGAGCGAGACGAGGTGATTGTGAAGTCGCAAACGAAAAGAAAAATCTTCGCGTGTGACAAAGAGCAAGTACCGGTACGATATTTTTGAAAATCAAAGTTTTTGGCAGTACACTTTGGCGTACAGTGCCAATAACTGTGAAAATCAAAGTTTTTGGCAGTACACTGTGGATCACAGTGTCAATAATCAAAGTTTTTGGCAGTACACTTTGGCGTACAGTGCCAATATCCTTCGGTCGAGCCATGGCTTCTCAGCTACTTTAGACCTGGCCGATGCCGATGATGCAGTGTTAATCAGCTACTACGACCAACGATTGGCCTCCCAGGTCAAGGCGACGATCGAGCCCTTACCGTTGCAATGACTGTCAATGACGAAAATGGTGACTTGATGAATGCACAAGATGAGTTGGAGCCAGGCAAGATGCGAGTGGCTGAGATCAAGGTCGAAATGGAACTCCGAGAAATTGACTTTACGGATTGCTTTGACAAGGGATCACACATGACCCGCCTCGCAGAAGCGAGGGCAAATGGTAAGGCTAACAGACATACTTGAGAAGTTCAACAAACAAAAGTTGGAAGAGACTTTCAAAGAAAAAATGATGCAAAAGCGACGAGGCGACGAACGAATAGTAGCTCGTGATGGAACCTTACCAGGTGGATTGACGCCGGAAAAGGTAAAAAGTTTTCTTTTAATCGAGAAGTCATGGCCATGCTACAATCGACAAAGTTGCAGAAGGCAATGAAACTCATGGAACAAATGGAACTGAAAGTGAAGGACGACCCAGAATTGCAAATGACGATTGAACAGCTTACAGTTAATGCAGTCTTAAAATCTCGCAATTGTATGAGTTGGTGTTTTTCAACGCTATATACTCTTTAAGCTCCAACTCGCAAAGAATTTGGGTTTATCGTACCGAACGCGATGTCGATTTCTTAATCCAGGCGCCAACTACCTCCACGTTTGGGTCGTCCACGCGACGATGCCCATCCAGAAACTCATCCGATAACTGGGCGTTTCCCCATATCTGTACCTTGCTTAGCTGGTTGCCGCACTTGTCCACCAAATATCCCAGTCCCTTGTCTGTTACAGTTGTACAAAAACTGAAGTTCACCTCCACTAGGCTATCTCCACATGCGTGCACCAGGTGCTCCAATCCAATGTCAGTCAAGCGAGTCGATCCCTGAATATTCAGAAAAACAAGACCACCAAGCATGTTGGCAACATGCACGTCAGTGTCTCCTTGACGTCGAATAGCGGCCTGCGTTGCCAATTGAATCACTTCATCCGATACTGCCTCGTGATCACAATTGGCAAGATTCAGTCGCCTCAACATTGGCGGCAAGGCCATTCCAGGAACATGCAAAAAGAGAGCCTCCAAACCTTCGGACGACAGCTGCTTCAACCCTTCCAAGCTGAGCGACCGCAAGCCGGAACAATTTTGGCGGATGCTCGACAGAATCGAATCGGTCAGCTGGTGATTGCCGCTTAAATCAAGTGCCTCTAGTGTCGGTCCTGACATTCGCAGAATCTCGTCAACATTTTGATCTGTCAACCCATCTACGAACCTGAGTCCCAAACTTTGAATGTTCTGAAAGGCTGCTGGAATGGCAGTGAGAGAAGCGATACTCTCAGCGTCTAACGGAAGATCTTCCAACGTCAACTCCAACAGCTTTGCGGAGGTGGCGGAGGAGTAAGATTCGCTAATGGCGCTCGCCGTTTCTTTCCCGAGCATAGGGCATGCCTTAAATTCAATTGACGAGAGCGTCGACGAGAGCGTCCGGACGAGGGACGCTGCGTCGGCATCACTCAGGACATACGCTCCACCTATCGCCAAAGCAAACAGGTTCTTCACACGTGCTTTCACAATCAAGTTCGCAGCCTGTGGACCAAAACATCGTCCACACTGGTCAAGGACAAGGAAACGGAGTCCTGAGGGAAGCAACTTCTCGAGACTGTCACACAAGTCTTCCTGCGTAATGCTGGAGCAATCCACCAGCTCCAACGCTTCAATTCCAACTTCGGCAATGGCATGAAACGCTTGAGCGTCCAGCTTGTTGGAACCGACCAGTTCCTTGGCAATCGCAGCCCGAATGGAACTGTCCACATTGCCAAGTGCGTCGACGCAATCGAAATTGTCCACGAGGAATCGTGTGCAGAGTTGAAACAGTGATGGAATCTTTTGCTCGTTAAGTTTGACATCTTGACGTTTTTGTCGTTTGGCGTAGATGGAATCTCCATTTGTAAGATTAGGTCGACTCTTCCACTGCAGGGCGGGGTGTGCCTTGCGCTTTTGTTCGTTCGCCAGGTCAAGCATGACTTGATCGAGAGGATGGTTTCCCTGTGCCTCGTCCAACTCGGCCTCTCGCTCTAGTCGAGCTTCCTCTCGCTTGGCAATCATTTGTCGGGCGACACTAAACGGGCCACACCATTCTTGCGAAAGGTGATTGGATCCCGCACCTTTCTTGATGAGCATTCCACGCGGGGTTGTCGACACGCCAGAGAGTTTGCGATTGGCGTGGTCTGTATTCATAAGAGCAAGAAACATATTGAGTAAAGGATCCATCTTACAACAAAGTATCGATCATAATTGCAGCCAAGACACGTACCTAGGTTGGCCTGGGGTTGCTCTTCGGGACGGGCGAGTCGATTAGCTTCTCGCTCCGCCACGAAGCGCTGACGCTCACGTACATGTTCCGCGACGCTTCGCTCCGGCTCGGCCACATTGCCTCTCGCTTGTCGCCTTCCTCCATTTCCTCTTTCTCGAGCCATTATGGTAAAGAAGGTGTCTTTGATATCTCTCGTTTTGTGAAATGAACGTCTGAAAAATTGTGGTGCATGTATGGTTGCAATAGCGTTGATGGCGGTCGCGGCGCGCTGCGGAGAAAAAATTGTGGCCCCCAAAACCGCTGCGACAAAGCGTGACAGAAATGCGACGACGACGATGACTCGTCGCGGCGCTAATACGAGCGTCGCGTCAAACCTCATCATCGTCAATGATCCTGCCGAAGCGAGCAATTTTAGGGGTGATACGGTTGACCCATAGAGAATGCCCCAAGTGGAAGAAGAATGGAAGACTGTGAAAAAGACAGACAGGAAGAGGGTCATGAGGAGGCGTGGACGAGGAAACGGACATCATTCAGCCATGGGTCACAGCTCCGTCACTTCCCCGCTAATAGAAGATTACCTTCAACTAGAGCAAGTGATTGAACGATGCATGACAGATGTTCAACAAACAAGAATCTATCAGGATGTGTTATTGCGACTAAAGGAGGAGAATTTGCGTTTGCAGCACCTTGTTTGCTACGGCATTGGCAGCTTTTCCGCATCGTCTACCACGCATTATTCGGCTTCCATGTGGCAAATTGCATTTGCTCTCAGTCTTGTAATGGACTCGACGACGGTAAAGAACAAAGAAATCACTTTATCATACTTCGATCCATGCATGTCTACGATCGAAGAACGTTTTCTATGCGAGCGCCACATTAATGTTCTGACAACCAATGAACGAGGGAAGCATTTCTTTCAACAAGACGGACCAGTTCTCTTTTTCATGCCTCACTGTCCCAAACTTTTGTATGAAAATGTGGCATGGTCGCATTGGCTTCGTCTCCGGCAAATCGCGATCATTGGCAACTCCCTCATTAATCACGCGGAAGCATTGCTCTCCGGGGGCGGCGGCGGCGATGACCGTCAGCCGTGTCCTTGTCTAAAGCATCTTGTACCATTTATCGAGGAAGTCAAGCTAGAAGCGTCCAAACTTGACGTACAGGAAGCTGCTGGCAACTTTAACGGGGCGTTCAACGACACATACCTTACGACGTTTGCGAGAAATGACGCTTGGCCCGATAGACCTGAAGCAAGCGATTGCAGCGATGGCGACGGTGAATTAATATGATAAAGAAGTTTGAAATGACTGTCATAAAATACCAATGATTGAATCTTATCATTACAATTATGCCGTTCCGACGGTTTCCCTCATGGTCACACTCACGCGTCGGTCTGAGAGTATATCCGACGCTTCAATCCCATGCGTCCACTCGTAGCGCGCCTTTCCGGTCAGAACCTGTAGGGTGCGCCTTTTCAACAAAATCTTTTTAGCCACTGAAGCATCACGCTCCTTTGCAAACACCATGTAGCAGTCACCCGCTAGCGACAGGTTGACAATGGGTTCCTTATACTTGACGCGGTCATCCATATGTGCTTTGAGGTGATCGCCACGCGAGCTTCGATAGTCAATCACATTCATTTCGTTTGGGACACAGTTTTGCAGGAGAAAAGCGACTTGTTGTAGTTTTGACGAAACGATTCCATGAAACCAGCGAGGCATTGGATGCACGGGAGGCCGCAAATGCTTGCTCCATAAATCGTGATCAATTCCAAATCGCTTCTCAAAATGTGAGCCAGTATGTTTCTCGCGTACCCATGCTTGTTGGGCGTTAGATTGATCCAGGTCAGAAAGAATCAACAATTCCTCCTCCTGCGACAGGAAATTCTCAATCAGATATAAACCAGGAAGTGGTTGCGATGACTGTCGGCCAACATCAACAGCTGACAGTAGTTTCGGCTTTTGCCACCATGATATTGAGGACTCCGATGCCACCATTGGCGTTGACTGTTGCATTGAAGGTGGCGCCGTGGCCCGGCGCATTGTTACGCTGACTCTCCTCGGCGACAGCAAATCGGCATGATGGATTGCGTGGGTGAAGTCGTAGCGAGCCTTACCCGTCATTATTTGAAGACAGCGCCGTTTCAGCAAGACACGGTACTCCGAAACTGCATTGTTTCGATTGGCAGCAATGTTGCTGAACGTCATGACGCAATCGCCCGCCAAGGAAATGTTGGCAATCGGTTCTTCCGCCAGTTTCCTGTCATCAACGTGAGCTTTCAAGTAATGCCCGTCATCTTTTATATACTCAATAGCATTCGCCTCATCTGGAACCATGCCTTTCATGGGAGCCAATCTTTTTAGTTTGGGGAGTAATAGCGACCTCACGAAGCGAGGCAAAGGATTCTTTTTATGACTTGACTTGAGACCAAATGTCGTACAATGAGCTCCCCAACGCTTGCCCGTGTGAGTTCCATTGATATTCGATGGTATCCAAGGCAAATGCTCGTCCCTGTGTTTGTCGCCCGTCCCATCAAGCTGCGCCAATATCAAAACTTCCTCCTCGATATATTAGACGACTTGCAACAGGTGACTGGTTTACTTTAGCCGTATTTAGTTCTCCGCAACAATCAGAAGCATGCGCTTCCAGCCTATGCAGGGGGAATGACACTCCACAGAGGGGACATGGTTGGAAGCAGCTGCTGCTGCCAGTGGAAAGTCGGCGGAGTCGCTTATGCGTGGCAACGTTTGCGTGGACTCCCGCATCCCTCGACTCCAATCGCTTATTAGAATCTTGAAGAAATGTCGTAATGGACAATTGCTGCTTTTTCATCGTCTCTATATCGGCGAACAAGACAAAAGAGGAACTAAAAAATAACGGAGAGAGGTGCGAGCAAGCTGGTGTCGGCGAGAATTGCGGTGCGACAGTCTATTCCTAGCACTCTGCTACACTGATTTAATCTATATAGAAAGAGCAACTCATACAGCAGTCTTGTAGTCTGATGGGCCATAACTCATGGAACAAGACTATTGGGGTTGTCTTGAAAGCCACACACTGTAGCACCATGGAGCTGGTTACTGTGTGGACCTCTGCCCTCCCAAACAACTGATGCTACATGTGAGCTGGGAATGATTGTTATCACTGCATACGTGTCTTCAAGCATAGCCAGAACAGAATTCATGGAAAAGAATACTGAGGGAGCCTTTGAAGGCCACACACTGTAGAACCATGGAGCTTGCTACTGTGTGGATCTTTGCCCTCCCAAACATGGAACAAGACTATTGAGGTTGTCTTGAAAGCCACACACTGTAGCACCATGGAGCTGGTTACTGTGTGGACCTCTGCCCTCCCAAACAACTGATGCTACATGTGAGCTGGGAATGATTGTTATCACTGCATACGTGTCTTCAAGCATAGCCAGAACAGAATTCATGGAAAAGAATACTGAGGGAGCCTTTGAAGGCCACACACTGTAGAACCATGGAGCTTGCTACTGTGTGGATCTTTGCCCTCCCAAACCACTGATGCTACATGTGAGCTGGGAATGACTGTTATGCACCAATCCCACCGCATACAAGTCCCCAAGGATAGCCAGAACAGAATTCATGGAAAAAGATTGCTGAGGGAGCCCTTGAAGGCCACACACTGTAGCACCATGCAGCTTGCTACTGTTGGATGTTTGCCCTCCCAAACAACTGATGCTACATGTGAGCTGGGAATGTTGTTATGCACCAATCTCACCACATACGTGTCTTCAAGCATAGCCAGAACAGAAGTCATGGAACAAGACTATTGGTGGTAGTCTTTGAAGGCCACACACTGTAGCACCATGGAGCTTGCTACTGTCGGATGTTTGCCCTCCCAAACAACTGATGCAACACATGAGCTGGGAATGATTGTTATGCACCAATCTCACCACATATGTGTCCCTAAGCATAGCCAGAACAGGATTCATGGAAAAAGACTACTGAGGGAGCCTTTGAAGGCCACACACTGTAGCACCATGGAGCTGGTTACTGTGTGGACCTCTGCCCTCCCAAACAACTGATGCAACACGTGAGCTGGGAATGATTGTTACGCACCAATCTCACCACATACGTGTCCCCAAGCATAGCCAGAACAGAATTCATGGAAAATGACTATTGGTGGTAGTCTTTGAAGGCCACACACTGTAGCACCATGGAGCTTGCTACTGTCGGATGTTTGCCCTCCCAAACAACTGATGCAACACGTGAGCTGGGAATGATTGTTATGCACCAATCCCACCACATACAAGTCCCCAAGGATAGCCAGAACAGGATTCATGGAACAAGACTACTGAGGGAGCCTTTGAAGGCCACACTGTAGCACCATGCAGCTTGCTACTGTTGGATGTTTGCCCGCCCAAACAACTGATGCTACATGTGAGCTGGGAATGATTGTTATGCACCAATCCCACTGCGTACAAGTCCCCAAGGATAGCCAGAACAGGATTCATGGAACAAGACTACTGAGGGAGCCTTTGAAGGCCACACTGTAGCACCATGCAGCTTGCTACTGTTGGATGTTTGCCCTCCCAAACAACTGATGCTACATGTGAGCTGGAAATGTTGTTATGCACCAATCTCACCTTATAAGTGTCACCAAGGATAGCCAGAACAGAATTTATGGAACAAGACTACTGAGGGAGCCTTTGAAGGCCACACACGGTAGCACCATGGAGCTTGCTACTGTGTGGATGTTTGCCCTCCCAAACAACTGATGCTATATGTGAGCTGCAAAAGATTGTTGTGCACCAATCTCACCACATATGTGTCCCCAAGCATAGCTTAAACAGAATTCATGGAACAAGACTATTGAGAGTAGTCTCTGAAGGCCACACACTGTAGCATCATGGAGCTGGTTACTGTGTGGACCTCTGCCCTCCCAAACAACTGATGCAACACGTGAGCTGGGAATGATTGTTACGCACCAATCTCACCACATACGTGTCCCCAAGCATAGTCAAAACAGAACTTATGGAACAAGACTATTGGGGGTAGTCTCTGAAGGCCACACTGTAGCACCATGGAGCTGGTTGTGGTAGGATATATCTTAACATGCTTCACAACATTATTTGGAATACTGCGTTGTTACGTAGATGATGTCATGGTTTGGCGCATGCAATGGCCCCTTACGATGATCGTGTTATCTAGCCCAAGCACAATGCTTTACTTTAGGAGTATGCTCTCAGAGAGCCATCAATTACCTATCAACTACTGCAACCCCAGCCTCTCCATCTGTTCCATATAGACTAAAATCGTTAACACCAACCCATTAAATCGTTGCTTTGAAGGCCAGTGTTGTTCTGACTGTGTCTACTGTTTGACATTTTTGTGTGTGCGGAGCGCGCAAAAGTCTTCGCAGGCTTTGTGAAACCATTGTTCCTACCACCTCCCCACCCCACAAGTGTGTTTTCTATATGACATAGTCCTGCACAACACGTTTTTTTAGAAAAGTGACAAATCGAATAGGTGTGTGGACAACCTTCAATCGGAAGGAATTGCACAGTCCCACCGACTCGCCGGAATGCTGGAGTGGATATCCAGATGTGCGCTCGCTGTTCGTCCTTTGAAGCGATAGCTGCTCGGGTTGCACGGTAATTTCAAAATCATCGCCGAGAAAGTCTAAACACTGGAATGTATCATCACCCAAGTCTCGATAGGAACCAGAAAAAATTCCAGGAATGTTGATAAAGCCCAGCAGCGGATGTATCCTGCCCAGTCGAAGGTGCATTTTACTTGGAGACAGTCGAGCGAACGGAAACAGCCGCAGTCCACCGCCATAGAAAGGGCTTGTACCAGCAGCAACAATCCCCGCCGTTCCATTGTACACGAGGGCGTCACGTAGCGGTTGCACTACGTCCCCTCGGCGATGGTCCACCCAAAGCGTTTCTGGGTCATTCGAGACAATGGTCACTTGGACGCGATGCGCGTTGCGCCGAACGCATTTCGGTAAAGTCCGACTCACAAGTGCAACGCAGTAACCAGCCACGCTGCCGAACAATTGTGGTAAAATCTTGTTGCGAACGCTCCAAGCCTTCAAATCTTTAAAGTCCTGCAGGAGCAACGAGTCAAACCCGACGCCGGCAAAGAAACACAAATCACCGTGCGTGCGATTAGACTGCGTCGTAAGCTCCATCATTGGGAGTTCCACTTGATCAACGTTAGCAATGATTGAGTCATAGTCAAGTCCCCTGTCCAAGTCTTGGCCTACCGTCCGCAGCATCTCCAACACGTTTGTGAATCGTTCCTGTTGTAGCTTTTTCCGTCGAAAGAGCCGCTTCCATAAAGTGGGGCGTTTGAGCGAATCAGGCGGGGGCGCCCGGCAACCAGCAACTGATCCGACACCATTACCGGTACCCATAGGAATGTATCCAACGACTGGCAGGGTTTGCATAGCTTGTTCCATGGTCAAGTTCTGATTGTCGCTTCGAACCTGCTTGACCATGTAGTTGACCAAGCTACTCAGAGTGCCATCACCTCCCACTGGAACAACCAGCGAAACATTTCTTTGAATAAGCTGTCGTGCCGCTTCTCGGGCTTCCTCCGCCGTCGTAGTTGTAAAGACGGCGTCGGAACCAAGGATTCGTTGAGCAATGGGGACCAAATCTTGAGTCACGGAACGAGCATTCTTGTTGAGTATAATGGCAACAGGACATGAGGACGACAACAACGTTGACTGCCCATATGCACTGGTTGACATAGAAGTCTGCTTGTTTGTGACCCTGACACTCAAGCAATCGGCATCATTAATTAGCAAGGCGATTGCGACGACAACGGAAAAAGTCGATGCAAGGTTCACAATCATGACGGGCAAGAAAGTTCAACGGCCTCGCCGGATGGGTTATTTCTGAGTCGAGAGTTTCAACTCCAGAGGTAGCGCAACGTATAATAGATAACAATTGCAAGTATGGCGACACGATTCAAGATTGTTTCGTCGCGTCCATCGAATCCTCTGTTGCGCGTCGACAAAACTTACAGAACGTCTTTCTGTCGTCGACGAAAGCAGTACCGGTGCGAATTGTGCATCAGCATCATCCTACGAACCTTCACCATGGAGACGTCGTTGTGAGCGCGTCTGGTCCACCGTCACTGCTTTACATGCATACTTTTGGATCTGATCACGTAGTAAGAACTCATCATGGTGAAGCCACCCAAGCGCATGGAACCAGAGTCCGTCGAGCTCTCCAAGGCTGGGCGTTCCACCAGCAAGGCGTTCCAAGAGAATTCGTTTGCAAACTACATGGCGCGCAAAATTGAAGGTCAGCGCCAGACCAAGGGCTGTGTCCTTCCTCCAGATCCGCGAGAACACGAAAATCATGCAGGAGGAAAAACGACAATGGCTAAAGTGAAGGAAGTTCGATTTGCGCCGGACGTTGTCATCAAGGAACGAACCACGTCGTCATCTATGATGAAACGGCAAAGACCCAAGAATGCAATTGAAATGATGGACGTTGTCAAACGACTGAAGATGCATCATGGTCATGGATACTCGGAGCGACAAAGAGATGGTAGTCAAGATAGGATTGCGGCCATCGCATCAGTCACGGCGAAGAGTTTTGAGCCAGAGCTAGCGAATGCTGCATCGGAGGAGTCAATAAATAATTTTCATCCGACAGCGGCAGGCATCACGGCAATCCATCGCCCAGATTTATTCTTTCTCGGCGTCGTGGTCCTTGTCAACGGCTACACTAATCCTGACACAGAAACGATCCATCGACTCTTGCACAAGCATGGGGGCGACCTGGAAAAGTATGAGACAAGCAGAGTCACACACATTATCGCAGAAAACCTATCGTTTGCCAAGGCTAATGTCTACAAGAAGAACAGAAAACCACGACCTGTTTGTAAGCCGGCGTGGATCGTCGATAGTGTAGTCGCACAACGATTACTACCTTTTCGTAACTACCTGCTGGACGATGTTCGCAAAGAAGAAACTACAGTTCGACCTTTGACGACTTATTTTTCAAAACAACCCGTGGTATTTGAGGCTTCGACTGTTCAGGGCAACGCCAGCGCCGTACAACTAGATTGCGATGGTGCAAACACCGATTCTGCATCGACAGCGACCGGTGATGACTGCGGCGAGACAATAAAGGCGCAACCGCTGCTTTTGCTAGACGATCATGCAAACGTCTCGTCTCCTCGAGCGGAAAACCTTGAAATGAAGGATGGAAAAGATTGTGCTGTTGGCGAAATATTGCTTGCGGAGGGAAATTCGCCTTCAGGGCAAAACACGTCCCTGAATAGTGGTCGCACCGATGACAAGTATATCAACGGACGCATTCGGACGATTGGCACGGATCCCAAATTCCTTGAGTCGTTTTTCAGTTCATCGCGTCTGAGCTTCATTGGAAGTTACAAGCAACGAATGAAGAATACCGGGGGGAGTCCAACGAAAAAGAATGGTTCAGCGGCAAAGCACAAGCAGCGATACGTCATGCATGTCGATATGGATAGCTTCTTTTGCTCAGTTGTTCTTCGTAGCTTTCCGCAGTACAGAGACAAGCCAGTAGTCATATCTCATCACGGGATGCGCAAAACAGAGACAGCAGCGAATGTGAGAGACTTGACAATCAGCAACGACTCTACTTCCGAATGCGCGACTTGCAACTATGAAGCCCGGAGGTACGGTATAAAGAAAGGAATGTATTTGGGGCAAGCCAAGCAGCTATGCAAGGATTTGGTGGTCCTACATTACGATTTTGAAGGATTTGAAGAAGTATCAGAGCAAGTGGCTGAAATTCTATTTCGGAACGCGGCCAAGTACGATGGTACAGTCGAACAAGTATCTTGTGACGAAGCATTTCTTGAGCTTTTTCTTGGTATTGATGCACAGCAATTGGTGGAAGATGTTGGGCGCAACATTCGGCGTGAGATATATGATGAGACACAATGTACTGCGACGGTTGGTATAAGTTCTAACAAGTTGCTAGCAAAACTGGCGACCGATAAAGTCAAGCCAAACGGTTTGCTGTACGCCTCTGATTACCGAGAGCTTTTACAAAATTTGAGACTCCGCGATTTGCATGGAATTGGCTATCGACTGGAGCAAAAGCTAGCAGCTGAGGGGCTCGAGTTTGTTCAAGATGTCTGGGCTCAAAACAACAAGGACGACCTTGTCCAAATCTTAGGCAAGGCAACTGGCTCGAGACTTCACGACCTCTGTTTCGGTAAAGATGATCGTCCTGTTGAACCCGCGGAACGCAAATCAATCGGAGCTGAGGTAAGTGGCACAGTTTGATGCTGTAAACTGTTTTGCGGTGCGGAGATTCATAGAAATTATTCTTCTTGCAGTGCAATTACGGAATTCGGTTTAATGGGCCGTATGGTCCGGACTACGCTATTGATTGTCTCGCACAAGAAGTTGAAAAGCGGATGTTTTTGGTCTGTGTGAAAGGGACAAAGATCACTCTCAAATTGAAGCAACGGAAAGAAGGTATGTCGTCATTGTGATGACATTCTATATACGGAGTATTAATTGCTTATTTTTATCAACTCTTTGCAGGTGCACCGCCTCCACCTAAATTTCTTGGGCACGGCAGTTGTCACAACCTATCCCGAAGCAGAGACGCGCCTGGTGGATTCAGTACACGGGAACATAGTGTTATTCGCGATGTATGTCGCGATTTATACTCAGAAATGGCAGTAAAAGGGGACGATGTGCGAGGTCTCGGCATTGTTATCACCAAGCTGGTGAAGGACCGTGAGAGATACACTGGTAATGCTCGAGACTCAGGTTTTGGCATCCAAAAGTTTTTTGCCGACGCTTCGGCAAATCTGGGGAGCTGTACGACACAGGCATATGATGCGGTGGTTATGATGGATGATCAAACATCCGGAATGATTCCAGAATCCAGTAATCTTGAAAGACCAAGCCCATTCGTTATAAGAAACGCATTACGAAGACGTGATCATGACTGGGACTTCGAGCTTCCATCCATGAGCCAAATCCACATGAGTCAAATTGATCAATTACCGAGTCCGATGCGCCGACAAGCTACACGCAGGATTAAAGATGAAAACGCTGCGATGACAAAAAAGAAGCTCGCAAAAATGAGCACATCATATGGCGATGTGTCGCGGTGGAAGCAAACGAATGTAAAAAGGCTGTTCCAGTTAGCTGCCGTCAAAACGGGCGAGGCGCCACTTCACAGTGTCGAAGGAGCAGAGGTATCCTTACGTGACTTTGAAAGTCTTCCGCTGGAAATGCAATTACAGCTTGCTAACAATGATGTTTGTAGCATTGGCGTCGCCTCGAATGCTCGTAAACGCTTGAAATTTGCTGCCACGGGCCTACTCAACACGAGGCGCGGCACTCCTTCCCCGCGGTCTCCATGTGATAACGATGCCATAGACGAAGTAAATTATTGTGCAAAACCTCTATTTGAGAACGTTGACCAGGAATTATTCTTTCGAGAAGATCTACTACCACTGAATGAATTCCTCGACGAGCATTCGCCCGATGTGGACTCCATTCAAAGCGTACGAGATTTCTTTGGTAAGATTATTTCCGAAGGCCGGCTGCGCGACGCGTCGGTGCTTTTGCGAAGCGTGCATAATCGTGGGGATGATTGGAGCAGCAGCAGCACATTTGACGATATCTTTGGCGAGGCTGATGGCCAAATTTTCGTGGAATTCAGAAAGAGGCTCGACAAGGCATGGTTATGCGCTGCCTACCGGTGATAGATTAAATATACTGCCAATCACAATGCTATTGCTATTTACTTTAGACCTCTTCGCTCGAAATCGCGATAGTATCCGAATGCCCTGTATTATCATAGCAGCCAAACTAACGTTTCCCCCATAGGCAAGGGTCTAGTTGCCCTACAAAAAGTAGTCTGGCGTCCGTGGACTTTTGTGCCAATTTTCGTCTCGTGGAGCAGGGTCGAACTGAGAGCTGTGCGCGCAAATAACAGGCAAATCAGTATCATGAGCAAATATACGCCAAAACGTTGGCCAGCGCATGTCGACGAAATCGGACAGACTTACAATTTGCAATGTTCATAAACAGTATCTTTTGTCGTCGTGTCCACGGTGTCATCTACCTCCATAATCGCAGCTTGGTTGCCACAACGGTAGCAATAATTGGGAGCACTGAAAACGGTTACGACAGAGCGATTGTGCTGCCACTGGTAGCCTTCCATGACAAGCTGATGAGCTCGCGCAATAAAATGAAGTTCGTTCATATGCGTAAACTGCTCTGTTATGTCTTGTCCAAAGGTGTATCCGGCACCTCGAGGCGAAATGCCCCAACCAGAACGATCGTCGGGGTCAGACCTGGTGTGTAGCGATTAAACAAATAGAGTTATCAGCCGCGTACCAGCGGTGTTAATGTCCAACTCGCTAACACACAAGCGAATCTTACCAGACCAAGTCGCACAGAGGTCCTTCGTGGGGAATTTCCTGAGCACGATCAAGATCCCGCGCATTATCGAGTGAATCAATCGACGGTGAAAGTCCCCCATGCAAACAAAAGATGCGATCCGCGACAACAGCTGTCATGGGAAGGTAGTCAAACGTATCGGTAAAATGTTTCCAGACATTAGCATTTCCATACTTTCTCAAGCATTCGTCGTAAAATCCGTACACTTGTGTGATCTGGCGACTCTCGTGGTTTCCGCGGAGAATGGTGATGCGGTTGCGGTATCGCACTTTAAGCGCCACCAGCAGCGTTACCGTCTCCAGCGAGTAATAACCTCTATCAACATAATCGCCCATGAAGAGAAAATTGGTCGCTGGCACCCTGAGTAGTTAGAGATGGAAAGATAAGTAACAGGCCATACACCAACGTCCGTCGGCACTCGGCATGCAAACTTACTCGCCGCCAATACGAAATAGCTCCGCCAAATCATAAAACTGGCCATGAATGTCTCCACAAACGGTCACAGGCGCGCTCACAGGTTGCACATTCGACTCTTCTCGCAATATTTCTTTTGCCTGAGTAGTGAATTGAGAACAAAACGCATGAATGAGCAACGATATCCAAAAGTAACGTAATCTTTCTTGTGGCTCATACATGAACCTGCACAAAACAGCATAGATACAGTAGCAGACTTGTTCACATTTTTTGGATTGTCTAGCAAAGCTCTTTTTGTTAAACAATCCATAATGTTCCACGAATTCCAATATGCGCGACGCTCTTTACCTTCTCGCACAGAGCCTTGACTTCGTTTTCAGTGAGTGTATCGCCAACTCTCAACCTCTCAATTTTCTCGTCCAGCGTCGCACTATCGAGCACCATCTCTGTCAAGGATCGAACGGGAAAGACAGAGAGTAGAGTATGTAATGGTTGAGCTCTGTTGCTGTCTCGATCTGGATCGTTTGGCTGCAGTTGCGTTTCGTCTCCCACGCATGCATTTGGCGCGAAGATTCGAAAACCTATGCGATGTATCAGTACGGATAGGCGACGCGCGACATACACGATACTGTACTCGACAGTATTAGTAAAATACAGTAGTGTAACAACTCATAATTGCATAGTCTATGAACATACAATGCAGGCGTCATTCAACACGCTAGTAGAAGGAAAGGAGAGTGCATCTATTTTTAACTCACAACAATTGTAAAACAGCAAGGCTGCTTGGCAAGCTGAGGGCGCTAGCTGCCCGTCGCTTTGTCCTGGCAAAAGATGCTGAATGATTCAAGGTGTTGGATTGGAATTGTTGGGTGACTGCTCAAATTCAAGTTGTAGACTCTGAAACGGTATTGCCTTGGTTCGCGGCTTCTGTATGGTCATCATTTGAATTGAGGAACTACAGATTGTGTTTGTGCTCAATAACATACGAATGAAACAAGCCATCGGCTTAATTTTTTGTTCAAAGGCTGTTCATGATGGGCACAACATCGAAGGCGCGCTTTCGCAAGTAGGTCATCGCTTGGGAGCACGTCGTCAAGGGTTTGGTCGTCGCGGCAGGGAACAAAGCATGCCAACATACCGCCGGTCTTTAGCATTGGCATTCCCTTATCACGATCATTGATGATGCACTCAAGTAGACATGCTAATGGGTCCATTTCGAGAGTCGACTCTCGGATGCCATAAGGAGGATCCGAAATGATACAGTCGAACGGACCACCTCCAATCACCTTCCGCGCCGCTACACGAACTGACTCATCCGTGCAATCTCCCAGCAATAAACCTAGCGGCTCTGATAATTGGCGAATTCGGAAGTCCTGACGAATGTCATCTCGATTTACCAAGCCGTCATGTGCAATTTCAATGCCCACGGAGTGACACGTTGGTTCAATCATAGCTGACGCAAGCAATATGGTTCCTGAACCAGCGTAGGGATCAAGAATTGTAGCATTTTGGCGCAAACAAGCAGCGTTGCACAGAAGATAAGCAGCCGTCGGAACAAGAGGCGTGTTGGTGACGCAGATGCGCGTGTTGGGATCGATCGAAGCTATCTGCGGCCCATTCGCAAGTCGCCTGGTTAGCACCATTCGATCACTGTTGTGAAACATTCCGTCAAATATATAAATCTTTACATCCGGTCGCTTTAAATCAACTTTGCCGCCAAACTGGATCAAAAGAGGCTTCAAAGCGAGACATACTTCTTTTTCCTTTGTGACAGACCGAGTTCGTCCCCCATATCGCAACAGATCTTGTTTGGAGCCCGAAGATTCCCCAAAGTGTCGAACACGCACGCACCAACTAGCGTCACTGTGATCCATTCCCCGCTTCAAATCGTCAAAGCCATCACTTAGCAAAGCCACGTCCGCAAGTGAGTCGAATGCATAGCTTTCGGCGACAACTTCGTACAAAGCATGCGCGAGAGAGCATCGTTCAACAGCTCGAATGTAGGCTCCCCTAGCATATATGGGAGATTTAACATACTGAATGGCGTGATTAAATGACTCAACATTCTTTTGCGGCTTGTTGGCAAGGTTGACGCCGCCATAGTTAAGCGCATTCGTCACGTCAAGGATGACTTCGCCAAACGGAATACACAGCACACCAGCCAAAGCCCCTTTCAATTCAGTTAAGCGATAGTCAGAGCCGAAGCTGTCTCCATCGTCGCCCCTGCCAAAAAAGAGTAAAAATTTGTGCAGTATCATTGCAGTTAATAATCATCTGGTGGTCCAAGTCGGTTGGCATGGGCGTAACTCATGTCCATCCCAGCAATCACACGACGCGATATGTACTCACTTCCAATGTATCAGGAGTGGTTTGGGAATCTTGTCAGCTCTGGCGGTGATCATCTTATTTGTTGCTGCAGGAGCTGATGTCGAGGAAATAGCAGATTGGCGTCGTTTCTTCGTCATGCCCGAAGCGGATAGTGGGCTAAAGCTTGAAACACACTGGCGATGGAAAAGAAGTATGGTTTTCAAAGCCAACAGTGACAACGATAACACCTTGATCTTTCGCGGCGACATGCTCGATACCCGATGAACGGGATCAAGAGTATGACTGTCAAAAGGAGCGACGATCGGCCTATTATGGTTTGGATCCGTCGAAAATTGTTTGAGTACCCATACGACTTTTGAAAAGCAGAAACGTTACCTAACTGTAAGCAATGAGTTAGGACGGCACAGGTACGGTATGATATACTGTACTGCGATCATGCATCTTTACAGCTACTAGAGCGATGCATATGGTACGAGCAGAGCAACAGTTTTAATGTATGAATGCTAGACAGAGGCCAGGCTGCATCCGACGCAACACCTTCACGACGTATGCACCGCTTGCCAGGCAAGTAAAACAGCAAGGCAAGCATCCAACACGTACTCAACCGCATTATGAATGTATATATGATATAGAAGAACCTGCGTTGCTACTTTGCTGTGTGCGAGGCTTCTGGGTGCTCGCCGAGCCACTTGGCACTGTAGTCAATTTTGACCCTTTCATCAATGGCTCGAGCCAGCGCAAGATCATTCTCCGTAATTCCGTTAAGTTTGTGCGTGTAAATGACAACTTCAACGTGTCTGTAGTTTGTGAGATGAAAGTCGGGATGATGGTTCGCTTCTTCTGCAATTGCTCCCATGGCATTGATGCAGTCGAGTGCTGCTTGGAAGTTTCTGGCGATAAATGAGCGTGCAATGGTCAGCACATTATTATTGTTATCTGTCCTAGCTGTCCACAGTGGACTCGATTCCAGTATCCTTTCTTGTACGTGTGCGGTGGAAAGCAGAAATGACCTATCAATTGATTCCATTTTAACAAATGAATTAAGTGCTGACAGTCATACAAGATGTTAGTTGCTGATGCTTTAGGACGCACTAAAAAGTATAGCAATCGCAACGTCTGGGTAAGGGAAGAGGGAAGAGACGTCGCAGCAGAGAATCCATGAGTCGCATGGTCGCGGCGTCGCGAAAGTGTGAAAAGTGCGGGAAAAAGAAGCATGTAATCATGAAAACTCAATTGTGACGCAAATTCTTAATCCAAGTTCCGCCGCGCCTTTCGACTTCCAGCTCACGACAGCTCATTCATCACACACATGTGCAAGGACCTGCTTCTACCAGAAGGACATGGTAATGGGTTTTATCGCAGCAATTAATGCAGTCAACTCAACCTGTGTTGCGAAGGAAAAGGATTGCGATGGTCGCTACAACAATAGTGCCCTCTCCGTCCGCGTTGTTTCCGGCTCCATCGGTTCGATCATTACCGCACTTGTCGTGACTCCACTCGAGGTAGTCAAGGTGCGCCTGCAGGCCACTGTCACAGACGCAACTCGTTCGCGACATGTAGTTCGGTGCTCACAAGGATGTGGTACTTTTGTACTGACAAACTTTGCCGGTCAGACGCAGCTGCTACCAAGGAGCCAGCTACCTTTCTTTGACCATCGCTCTGGAAGTTTGACGGAGCGCGCCAAGCGAGCCTGCGATGGGTCCGACGGCGTCATCAAGACACTCCGGCGCATCTACAGGGCGGAAGGACTTTCTGGAATTTATGCTGGACTCAGACCGACTCTTGTTATGGCTGTCCCAAACACGGTCATTTACTTTACGTCATACGAAAGTATTTCATGTCGGTTGCACGACCTTGAATTATCGCATTCAGTAGCACCGACTTGGTATCCGACAGGTTCGGCCATTCCCATTTTAGCTGGTGGCTCTGCTCGTATGCTAGCGTCCTCAGTGACTGCTCCCTTTGAATATATGCGAACGCGGCAAGCCTTGATGGAAGGGACAAATCAGCCACACCAAGGACTTTGGAAAGACATGACAAAAGTTGTCCGTGACGAAGGATTTGGAGGACTATACAAAGGATTTCGACCCACTCTATGGAGAGATGTGCCATTTTCGGCCATATACTGGCTTTGCTTGGAGCGCTTGAGAGACGTTTGGAAGGACAAGGGTTATAGGCGGCCAACAACTTTGGAGCAGGCGATGCAAGCTTTTGTAAATGGTTTCGTATCAGGTGTCATTGCGGCCGCCTGTACGACGCCGTTTGATGTCATCAAATCACGGCAGCAACAAGAAGTTACTGAAATATTCAACGAGGGCGTGTCAGAGTCGGCCGCTTTACTGTGCAAGCATGATGGAGCGATCGCCATTAGCAGCACTACCTATCCGCGCTCAGCTGGGATGTTTGCTCAACTTCGACACATCGCGCTTACTGAAGGAGCGGCTGGATTGTGGCGAGGGAACTGGACCAGGATGCTGAAAGTGGCGCCGTCATGTGCTCTTATGATTACGTCTTACGAAGTCGGTAAACGTTTATTAGAATAGACATTTAATTGTGTTAAACTAAGAGGTGTCGTCTAGACTCTTTAAATCATCATTGTTCGCAATGCTTTGGATCGCTCGAACAAAGATGTAACTACCATGTCCATGTTGGCGATAACTTCAAGACCCTTCTCCATGGCCTTGTCTTTCTCGCCTTCCTCAAATACAATCAACTGACCTTTGCCCTGGTCTAAAATTCCACAAAACTTTCCGTCCAACACCATTTGCGAAAGCTTGCGCTCAACTACCTCCAAGGGCATTTCAATAAGTTTGGCAACGTGATGCAGTTCGACACAAGAATACGGCTCAATGATGCGAATCAAGTTTGATTCAAGCAACTGCTCCTGCAGAATATTCAAGTGATGGTTGATAAGAATGTCCTGCTGCAACTCAACTTTAAACTCCTGCAAGACTGCCTGAAAATCCTTCAAGTTGCGGTTCGACGCCGTCTTGGCGATCGCCGACATGGCTTCAATGTCGCGACCGGCGTACTTGACTCCTTGTCTAGCCGTCAACATGCCCGACACGTCTACGACAGAAGACTTGCTGTTGTCAGTTCCGGCTCCAGTAACTCCTTCACTGGACAGCTTTAAAGCCACCCGCAACGAATGGAGAACCTTGCAAAGCATCATGTACTTGAGCGCAACCACAGCTTCCTCGGTCGCGTTCATTTGGTCCAACTGTTCAAACGCCTCCAAAAAGTAACTATGCGCCGTATTGTAGTCTCCTTCCTCACAATGCGTGGTTCCGCTCATGGAATCAATCTCCGCCTGCAGCGTTGGACTGACGTAAATGGCATTGGCCGCCGTCCGACTGGCCGTGAGCGCCGCCTTGCTTTTGGCAATGTTGCGGAGCGCAAAGTATATCTTGGACTCGAGCAAGTGCGTCTCAACCAAAAGTTGCTTGTCGTCTAGCTTCTTGAGTTCGTCAAGCAGCTTGTCGCAGATGTTCATGGCTTCAATGTAATTTTCTTGCTGAAAGAGAATCTTGGCGAGTCGAGCTTCCACACGTTGACGGAGAAATGAACGCTTTGCCTCAACAGTCCAATTCAAAATGGATCTAGCGACCGACTCCTGCATGATGAGCTGCGACGGAGCCGCAGTGCATACGATATCGAGAACATGACGAACGACCTTGGCCGTCTTGGCATTGGTGATTTGGCTGAGAAATGTGCGAGCCGTTTCACCAGTCAGAAAGATGACAACCTGCTCGTACTGCTCCGCATCACAGTAAGCTCTAGTCAAATCGTAAATGGTCCGTTCCTTGATTGGGACAATTCGCGCTGATGATGACTCTTCCTGGAGGATCTTGAGCAGCAAAGGAACTTGGTCGGCGCTCTTCTTGGTGAGGGCGATTTGAAGCGCGTCTTCAAGTTGCTCGGCCAGCGCCTGATCCGCAGCGTCTTGCTCCTCGTCGATGATTTCAAAGGTAGGTTCGTCAATCTCCATCTCGTCAGCCATGATAGCAGTGCTGCTTGTCGTTTATATTGAACTTTGGTAGCACAGAAACTCGCGGTGCAAATGATCTTCATGGTGATCGCTTCGATCGTCAACGATCCTCGCGGATCCTTCTCCATGTCGTAACGGTTTTACTCAATTTGCGCTGCGACATTTCAATGCTCATCACAACATCTCCGCGACTTTCACCATGGCGCTTCTTCACAATCAACTCTATCCACTCGCATTATAAAGCTGTTAAAATCATCATGGCGCTGCAATCAACTCTCTCCACGCGCATAACAAAGCTGCTGAAATGCGACTATCCAATTATACTTCCGGGAATGAGCTGGATATCAACGCCTCCTCTTGTGACGGCAGTTTCCAATGCAGGTAAGAGCGACTGACAGTAGATGAAAGATGCAAGGTCTTGTCTCCTTATCGCTTGCATCGTTGACTTAAAGGCGTAACTTCTCCCATTCTTCGCAGGCGGCTGTGGGATACTAGCAACAGGACCTTTAAACGCCGAACAGACACGCGAAAGCATTCGGCAGATTCGACAATCGACAGACAAGCCCTTTGGAATTGGGGCCACCCTCCTCATGCCAGGTGCCAAGGAGAATGCACGAGTCGCATTAGAGGAGCAAGTTCCACTCATTAACGTGTCTTTAGGCAAGGCTGACTGGATCGCTCAAGCGGCGCACGAGTATGGAGGCATTGTCCTAGCGACTGTGACCAATGCCAAGCACGCCGAAGCTGCGATACAAGCTGGAGCCGATGCTCTCATGGTGACAGGCCATGAAGCGGCGGCGCATGGAGGAGATGTCACGTCCTTGGTCTTGGTGCCTTGTCTGGCGGAGCGATTTCCAGACACCCATTGTCGCGGCAGGTGGGTTTGCGAATGGACGAGGGCTGGCGGCTGCCTTGGTTTTAGGCGCGGATGCAATTGCCATGGGATCTCGTTTGGCAGTCTCGTTGGAAAGTCCGTTGCCGATGAATGTCAAGGAATACATCAGGCAATCGAGTGAGGCGGATACAATTTATGGTAGCAACTTTGACGGCATACCAGCCAGAGTTTTGAAAACGGCTGCCTCCCAGCAATTAATGAAGAAGCGCCCAAACATGCCAACCATCTTTTACCGCGCTCTGCAGGCGGCACAGAGTATGGGCATGCCTCTTTGGAAGGTATTGCCTGGTCTTTTGACTCAGTTTGACAAAATGTTCGTGGTGAGTCAATTTGGTGCCGCCACCAAGAGCATCATGGCAGCGACCGTCGACGGCGATTTGGAAGAGGGAGTGCAATTTGTTGGGCAGTCGCAAGGCATGATCAAAGACATTGCTAGCGTGGAGGACATTATGCAAAGGATCGTGGCTGACGCACGATCAATCACATTGGAGAAGGCGCAAAAAATAGCATAGCTACAAATGGCCTAGCAATTTAGATCGTGAGACTACGTAACTCTCAAGTTACTCCTGATTGCTTGCATTACCTCATTTGTGCATACTTTACAGTATATTCTGTAAACTGTTAGTCCGCCTTTGTGCTCTTACGGCGCTACGTAGCTGTCATTCATAAGCCGAACTCGGAACGTTCGGATCGGCCAAGTTGAAGTGTCAAGCATGCCGCGGCGTTATTCGTGAAACTGTGGCCATCAGTGGCCAGTGATGTGCGTCCTTCCGCTTTGTCACACCTGTTGCAAGATGCAACGCTGCACCGTTGGAGAGGCACCATCCACACACAGCCGTAATCGGAAAACGCAATCATGCCTGGAATCTCTCTCCCGCGCCTCCGCTCGCCATTTCGGAACCGACGCCGCTTCGTTGCGAATGGAAGCGGCAGCAGTCGGACAGCAGCATCATTTGCAACGACAGCAACACTCCCTTTGCATGTCGAGGAAGCCGAACAAGACACTAGTGAATCGTCGAGCAGTGGAGCTGTGGATGGTGTTAATATCGAGCAGCTGCGATCAGCTCTTTGTGCCTTTCTCGGTATCGAAGAAGGGCGCGAAAACTCGGCGTTTCTGAATCGCTACATAGAAACCTTCTGCGCCGCCTCTGCCATTATGGGCGAGACTCATACGCTGGGTAATATTCTTGGCCAATCGGAGGATGAGTTTCTCAATACCTTGGAGATTTGTCGTTTCATAAGCGAACAGTTCGAAATGGAGATGAGCAACGTGCACTTACAAGTGCCACCAGACGCCTTGACCGTGCCTGACACGACCAACATTCCTCCAGCTCGGGATTCCGCTATTGCCAACTTGCCTCATGAACGAATTCTCCCCGCCGATCGACTAAATTTCCAACATGACAAGACTTGCTGTCCAATTTGTTTCGAGTCGTTAATTGACGGCGTTGTGCTTACAAGGCGTACGTACTTTGCCTAAAGTTGCTTGATTCTTGATGTTGCTTTGTCGCGGAACATATTTATGCTCATATCAATCTTTTTTTTACATTTGGTTTGTGCAGTACCATGTGGTCATTTATATCATCAAAACTGCGCCGTCACTTGGTTGTCTCGATCCGGCAGCTGTCCCGAGTGTCGCTTCGAGTTGCCCACTGCCATGGGAGATGAATATGAGGAGGACCGCAGCGCTCGGATGAAACTACTCAGATACAATGTGGTGCGCTGCGCCTGTGAACATGCGCGAGTAGGAGTGCATACATGCTTTTTTCGCGACAGGACAAAGTTACTCTGCGAGCAAGTCACCACAAGGGAACGAAGGAAGAAGCGCAAGCCAAGGAGGAGAAGCAGTAGTCAGACTCGAACACACACTTATAACGACACGATGGATGAATTGGCATGGAGCCGTCACTCGGGGTGACGATAAGCAATACTACCGGTAGGTAGTCAGCGCCTACATTATTTTCTCGCGCAGGCGTCAGTGCTCCTGATCGGTCGATGTGCAAACCACTTAAATATCCCTTTCCGCATCGACATATGATTAGTAATTAGCTTCAATAACTCTCGAACCGGTTGACCTGTCTTATTTGATGTAAGCGATAGCGGTCAAGATGGAGTCAAAGGTATCTTTCAGTTGCGGAACGACATCTTCTGTGTCTGTCGCATGACCAATGACGACAAAAGCAACATCACCCATTGCATCTTTTTCTGTGAACAATGGTACTGTAACGATATGTTATATATGCAATAGCTATTCAAATGCGTTCCAGAAAGGCAATGCCGTGCTGCCAAGTAACGATTCGTAGCACCGAAGTCTTTCCTCTTCATCTCCTGGCTATGCTAGCCATCTTGTCGAGGGCATCTGCCAGTTCCTTCCTAAATTTGAATATTAAAAGTCATGCGCTTTCAGAATTCCTAAATATAAACAATCAAACAATGTTCATTCGAGAGAGGCTGCAAGATGCATTTGACAAGGTGCTACACGTTGACTTCTCGGGACGCATTCAAACCCAACTGCTCGGACCTTCCTCGGTTGTTGCATTTCAACAAGGCCATGAAACTTCTTCAACGGAACCCTTGTTCGAATACAGGAATTCAAAAGTTCCTCTACCGAGAGTGTTTCTAGGTGTTCACTACGACTTCGCTCGCAGACAGTTTGGTGCCACGAGCGTGGACGCAACGCTACGATGGAAGGTAACCCACACGGAGCACTCCAAGCGTCCGTCGCACATCGAACTGCAGACTCGACGAGGCATTTTAGATACATCAGACGATAATGTTGCTTGTATTTTGCAGTGGGATATTGCTGATAAATCGCCAATTTTCGTCAAGGCCGCGCATGCTCCCAGCTTGACAGAGTTGTCGTGTCGGGTTCCATTGCATCGTCGGATCGACTACGAACTCCAACTGCAGTCCACCGCCAACAATGCAAATTATTCTCCTCGTGACGGCAATACCTATATTAATAATCAATATTGGTGGCTGCCAAGCATATCGATATGGCCGACGGGGACGATGGAATCAATCAATTCAGCTGTAGTTCGCAATCTCCTGAAGAATAAACGAGGCGCATCTGATCTAAACATACGGTTCATGGTGCGCCGTCAATTGAATTGGAGCGTTTTCACAACGAGCGCATCCGATATAAACGACGGCACCCTGGGAACATCACTGACCATAGAATTGCAGGAGCTTGGAGTAAGTCAGGCGTCGTCGTTGAATATTCGCCTCAATGTGGATTCGGAGCACCCATTCGATTCTTTTCACATGTCCGTAAAACAACAGATACGAGCTAGTTTGTTTGCCAGCGCATAACCAATGACGATTATACTCTATTCTATCTCTTTTTATTATAGTATAAGCTTATAAATGTTTCGCGAGCTTGTCCAGGTCAGTTCGCCACAAGTCCTCGGCGGTGAGGGACTGAATCTTTTTCAGCTCACTGTCCTTTTTTGAAGCATCGCTGCGAAGCTCCGAGATTCTTTCCGACGTCAGACTAGACAAAGGCATGTTCAGTAGATAGTCATAGTCGGATCTTACAGGATCATCTCGCCCCAATTCTTTAACATCGTCGCTTTTGCGACGGCGAAACACATCGTTATCGTTGCGAATGCGCAGCAACTCATCGGCAGTGGAATATTCTAGTGATTTTAACTCTAGAAAAGTCTCGTCCTTTGTCCTTCGCCCAGCTGTGAGCTGAATCTTTCCGGTCGATACGGCCTCGATGAAGCGAGCCTTGTTCTGCAGAATAGCAGAGGCATGTTTATACTCTGACTCCAAGACAGAGCGACGGTCCCTGTAGAGGCTTAGACGAACAGGAAAATACTCATCTACAATGTTTTCTGCAGAGTGAAATTTTCGCAGCCGGTTGACACTGTCAAACGCATTCATGTTGGTTGTCGGCAAACTCCGCTTCAGTTTGAGCACATGTTCTAACCCGCTGTCCATCATTCGATTGAGCTGTACTCGCTTTAACTGTATTTCAAATTTAACTTGTGACGATGTATGCTCTTCCTTAAAATGCTGAATCTCACCGCGATCGCGCATTTTTATAAGTTGAGCTTTGTACACGTTCGTCCAGACTCCCAAGGGAAGCTCATTAACGACGACAGTTGTATCTGATGCCTTCTGAGCTGCCCCGATGGATATAAAGCCACTCCCATTAGGATTCTCTGCTATGGCGCCACGAAAGCCTCTCGCGTACGGTCGCAGCGGCGGCACCTGTTCCGTCTTGTCCAGTTTCACGCGAACGTAGTCAAGCAAGTCGCGTGGATTGTGCGGAGGAATAAATGTGGACCAGCCTGTTCCAATGCCTTGGCAGCCATTGACGAGGAGCAGCGGTATTATAGGGCAGAAAAACTCTGGCTCAATTACCTGCCCATCATCCTCTAGATAAGTGAGAAGTACGTCGTCCTCTTCAGGAAAGAGGAGGCGCGCTACAGGCGACAATTGCGTGAAGATGTACCGTGGCGAAGCTGCATCAGCGCCGCCTCCAAGCCGTGTCCCAAATTGCCCACGAGGTTCTAATAGATTGATGTTGTTTGATCCGACGAAATCTTGAGCCATGCCGATAACTGCAGAAGTTTGGCGAGAGGTGAGTTGTATGGTCTGCACCGTAAATCATTTGTTAGGGCATACTCACTTGTTGATTGTAAAGACACTTCCCCATGGTGGTAAGCGGTGTGCTCGGCACAGTAGCCTGACAACTGTTTTCGCGTGAGTAGACGTAACGGATGAGTGTGCGGTATTGGTATAAACAGACGGCTCACGTGTAAACTCACCTGCGCCACTTTCATCTCCGAGTTTAACTTGCGCTTAAAGCACGCGTAAAGAACCTTCCTTTGAGACGGTTTTAGCCCATCAATGACACTTGGTAGACTGCGCAGGTTGTCTGCATGGGAGAAATGAATCATTTCCTTGTTGATAAAATCCTCGTAACTCACGGTGTCGCCGTCGACACCGACATCCTCGTCATAAAGGTCAATCATCCAATTCCGTCGTTCAGCGGCGCGCTCTTTGTCGAAAACCATATCGAGGGCTTCACCGTCTGCGTCAGAAATCCAACAGAAGGGTCGCATGTGCTTATCAAAGTTGGCGAAGTAATCGCGAGCTTCGACGCTGGTGTTGGTACCTAAACCTTTGTAATATTTTATAACATACTTCGTCGCATCAGCTGGACTGAGCGAGTCTTTCCAAGCTCGGTATTCGGCCATGGTATAAAACGAATGTGTATCTTTCGCGCCCTTCTTGTTGGCTTTTAGCAACGGAGTGATAAAGGACGACAAAAAGTTCTCGTCCGCAGAATCCTGCGGCAGATCAGCGGGAGGCATTAAGAGCTTTGGCCAGAAATGACGAAAGAAATTAATTACGAGACCTTTGATATGCGATCCATCTAAACCGGATGATGCAGTTTATGGTTAGTCGGTGTCCTGATGGATGACAAGAAGCAAAAAACGATTCTTTTCTCGTACCATTGTCTTGATCGGTCATGAGCATGACAGAACCGTATCGCAACTGTTTGCGCTCTTCAATTGTGTCATACTCAAGATGAAAATCGAGCCCGAGAATAGAGCAGAGAGCTTTTACTTCTTGATTGCTAGTAAGTTGGGACACAGTCGCATGCCGAACGTTCAAAAACTTGCCGCGCAAGGGAAATACGCCGTACGTGTCTCGACCAATAATTTCAAATCCGGCCACAGCCAATGCCTTCGCCGAGTCTCCCTCCGTGAGTATTAACGTACACTCTCCTCCTCTTTCAGTTCCAGCTTGGTGTGCGTCTTCAAGCTTGGGAATCGAAAGAAGCTGGCGTCTGGTTTTCTTGACTCCAACCTCCTTCAATAAACTCGCTTGCTGCCTCCCTTGAGCCGCTCGCAAAAGCGCCTCTATAACGCCGGGACCCCCATTCTCTTGCGGCTGAAATAAAGCAGTAAAGAAATTCTCGTTGAATGCATATTTGCAGCCAAAGTTGGCCGGATTCGAAGTAAGCGATTCCTTCATTTGCGAGTCAAAGGTAGGATTCTCAATAAGCGTATCACATGCAACAAACAAGTGTCGTCGAATCAAGCCACTTGAAACGAGCTCCGCTAGCTCGGGATTGGTTTTTTCGAGCTTGTCTTGTAGACGTTTAGTGATCTGCTGTAGAATAACATTGACATGAGTTCCTCCGCGTGTCGTGGCCATGCCGTTGACAAACGAGTGCATCTCCAGCGAGCCACTCTCCGACAATCCAATGCCAACAGCCCATCGATCATTAACTTTCTGATAACAAACGGGTGGAGCGTCGGCGCTGCGATACATGTCGGCATAGTTGCGAAAGCTTTGAAAGGAAACGTCCATTCCGTTAAGTGTGACACAAACCTTGCCAGCCGCGCATCCAGCCACGTCCAAAACCCTTCGACACATGACGTCGTAGTCGTCCGGATGAATAATTTTAGCTCCTGCATCTCCTGATAATCGAGGCAAATCAGGAATGAACGAGACGCAAGTATAATCATGGGCCTTGAAGTCAGTCACCTCTGTAATGATGGGTTTCGAAACCAGCATCATGTTCTTCGTCCACACTTGCTGATATAAGAGACCATTCCGACTATCTAGTGTTTCAACAGTAAATTGCTGGCTGAAAATGTTGGTCAACTTGGCGCCGTATCCATGACGACCGCCCGTAAGTCGCTTTTCGTTATCGTCAAAGTTGGAACCGCTCAGTAGCGTCCCGAAGAGCAATTCAGGAACGTAGACGCCTTCATCCGCATGTACTTGCACCGGAATCCCTTTACCGTTGTTCTTAATTTGAATAAAAGGAGGTCGATCGTCAGCGCCAGGATCAATGACGACGTCAATGCGTGTGCAGGAGTCGTCGCGCAACCTATTGTCTGAAGCGTTGACCAGTATCTCGTCAAATATTTTGGTGAGAGCGGGAACAATGGCTAATTGCCGTTTCGCCATTTTCAAAGATTTTATATTTAAAGTGTAAGACTTCGTTGTTGCGGATGTTATAGGTTGCGGCGACGACTCAAGGACCCAGCAGGTAGATGGCGGCATGCGCTCATTCGGCCCGACATACATGCCCGGCCGCAGCAGTACATGCTCTATCGGAGTTTTTCTTGTGTACAATTCTTCAATTGATGGTGACGAGACTAATTCTTCGTCATCCTTGAGGACGCTACTGGAGAATGTGCGTGTTGTCAGCTGCGACGGTGTTGATTTTGGAAGATGCAGTGTCCAATGACAGGCTGATGCTATATCTTGGATTCCAGCCACATGTGCAAAGCTCGTCAATATTGGTCCTTTTATCCTTGCTTTATTTGCTAGTCGCGTCGATCGCCTCGCTGCTAGTCGAGCAATCGTCGCCATGTTGTTTGTTGGGGTGTCGGCCTTTCGGGATTCTGTTCATGGTCCTCGTTGTTTCAATCGCATCGATTTTCAAGTTATGCACGCATGAAAAAGAACAATTGAAAGCCAACACACCAACTATTGCCCCGTATCTCGGACTTCGAAAGTCTCTAAACGAACGGCTACCGAATCCCGTTGAGAGAAAACACATTTCCGTTGAAGCGTAGAGGGCGCGCCAGCACACATTCATTCGTTGGTGCAAACGAAAGTCGCCTCGACAAGACGTTTGAACGCGCTTGCTGCGAAGCGTACAGAGAGAAATCCGAGTTTGCACTGTGCGCGAATTCGAACCGACAAGTAAGAGCTTCGACTCAGCAAGTTATACAACTAGGCAAAACATAACTCATCATGGTGCAATATGGTCGAAGTGCACGCAAAAAGAACAATGCATCGGGTCGGAACAACAGCCGAGGTGCGGATGAACCGCAGCTGGTGAACAAGGCGTCGAGTTTGATCTCAAGTTCCGTCTCGTTGGATGGACAGTCGCTGCAATTGCCAGAGGAATACATGCAAAGCAATGTTGCTGCCTCTTCGTTGCTGGGAATTACTCCTAGTCTCGATGGAGAATCGCTAATGCTCCCCGATGAAATGGCCTCAAACTTTGACGACGACGATGATGGAGGTCTTGCTTCCTACATGAACATGCTCGGCGATCCGTCTGGCGAAGATAATGCGAGTCTAGACTTTCATGACGATGTTTCCAGCATTAACGACGAGTCTATTGCGCATCCTGATCCAGCAACTTTGAAGCAAAACAAAAAATACCTCAAGATAATCGGAAGCGGAAGCGGTGAAACGCAAAAGGAGTCGGACAGTGAACTACCTACCAGTACTGGCAGCGGCCAACACAAGGACGTTAATAGTTTGCAGACACCGTCAAAAATATCTTTTCCGGTGAGCACCAAGTCGAGTAAATCAAAGAATAATATCAATGAGGCGCAGAAGGTACAGGACGATGCACCCGGGGCTGGTGGATGCTGCTGCTGCCCAGTTTGGATTCGAAAGGCTCCCACTTGGCTCAAGGTTGTCTTTGCAATTAGTTTAATCCTTCTGTTGGCAGCCATGGCTTTGGTGGGTGTTGGCCTTACCATGGCCATTCGTAACAAGCAAGCTTCGCAGGCGGCGAGTGAAAATGCGATTGGATCACCTCCTTCCCCGAGTAGTAAAACGTTTGCACCATCTGCTCTTCCCGTTGATGGTAATAATGCTGGCAATAACACGACGAGGCCAACACCAAATAACAATGGCACGATGACCAACACGACTGACATTCCGATCAGTTCCAATAACGGTACCAATCTCACCGTATTTTACGCCACGGGCGGACGATACCCGGATGATTTAATGGCGTCTATTCCCGACTTGCTTAGCTCTTTGCCAACGAATAGTACTCCCGGATTCATGGCCCATTTGGGTGATTGGAACGCGCCGTCCGTCTCAGGGTGCGTCGAGCAAGACTACGAAGAAGTGGGCAATCTATTTGAAAGCTCTTCGATTCCTGTCTATTTTGTGGTCGGTGACAATGAATACAATGACTGTAGCGACGAACAAAAGGCACTTGATATGTGGAGGGATGATCTGGTCGGTTACGAGACGGAGCATTGGCCAAGTCCGACCTGGGAAATTTTACGACAAGATCAACGTGAGGAAAACTACGCCTTTTACAAGCAGCAAGCCATTTTCGTGGGAATCAACTTGGTAGCCGGTTCGGTTGTTTCGGCAGATGAATGGACTGGACGACACGAAGACGACTTAGATTGGATTGACGCCAATTACAAGCAGTTTGGTCCGCAAGGAGCCAAGGCACTCGTCATTTTTTGCCACGCATCGCCCGATCATGCTCCCAACGCTGATTTCTTCAGTCAACTGTTTGATCGAATTGAAACATCATACGCAGATGTCCACTTTGTGATTGTCCATCGCAACACACCGCAGCAGACGTCGGGAATGGTTCGGCAGTATGGCAACATTACGAACCTTGACCTTGTGATTGTCGAAGGTTCAGTATGGCCACCAATGAAGATTGGTTTGGATTTTTCGGGAGACGCGGTCAAGGTCATGGGCGATCAAGCGCTTTGGTACGATAAGCTTCAAGCCGATGCAGGCAGTCGTTAATGAAATATCAAGCTCGAATATGAAAACAGTACACTAGCCACCAACTCTTATCGCCTTTGTTGCGGCAGTCACTCAACGTGCCGTAGGCTTCGGATCAAACGATATTGATATAAGATCTGACACGCAATAAAGTAGCCATTTTCGTTCGTAGATATCTTAGATTTTGAACGTACACAATATATATTAATACACATTGCCCAAGTACGAGTAGGATGCAAAAATTTGGTACGGAATCAAAACATTAGCTTCTTGTCGGATTCGAACCAACGACCTTCTCATTACGAATGAGATGCTCTAACCAACTGAGCCAAAGAAGCAGGACTGCAAGATTGACCAATTATTGCATGTTGAAGATAAAGAACAATGATGACGGAGTATTGTCGGAGGGGCAGACGATGAACGAGCGCAACAACACCAACTACATTGGACAATTCTCCCAGTGTCACAGCCATGACAACCTCTTCTTCCTTTACTGGCGGAGCTCTTTCCTTTAAAGGTGACAAGAAGGCCAAGAAAAAGAAGTCAAAGTCAAAACATGATCACAGCTCCAATTTCGACGATAAACTGGATGTGCTGCCACCATCCGCATCAGGAGCATTGACTAGTAGCCCAAACAACGAAGACGACAACTTGACCGAGGCTGAAAGAAAGGCGTTGCGTAGAAAGAGGAAACGAGAACATCAAGAATTGGAAATTGTGGCCAAGAAGAGTCATCGCGAGCGCATAGAAGAGTTCAACCAAGCTCTGGCCTCTGTGACGGAGCATAACGACATTCCTCGCGTACGTTTAGCGACTGTGGGCTTTATTAAAAGGCGAATATTAGCAATCTGCAACATCTAACACATTCTCTATGTTTTACTGCAGGTGAGCGCCGCTGGAAATGGTTAGTCGATTGTGTTGTGATGCTCGCTGCCGCCCGAATGTGAGTTTCGCATTGTCACTACTACTTGGCAAATGATGTCGGCAGTGGGCAGTTTATGCTGTTTATTTCTTGCCAGTAAAGATCGGAAAACCTGTTTACAAGAAGATAGATGAGACGACTGAAAGATCCTGCACAGTAGATGATGGTTTAGATCTCATCAGCCAGCTCAGTACGACTGCGATTCCAAGTAAAGAGTCTGTTCGATCCGACTCCTATCTCAATCCTGACTGCTGTTTATCTCACTTATAAACATGTGAAGTAGTTATGATAACCGGGTACGGCGCGAAACCAGCTTGTAGTTGATGTTGTCTCTCACTCCTGGCCGAGGTTGAAAACGGAGTCGCAGCGCGTTTCCTCCGACCATCGATGCCGACTGCGATCGAGCGGCAACCACTATAACATTGGATCGGCAAATGCATCTTGCATCTTTGCCACATAAAAACCTTCTTCCTCATGTCTTTCGTCTGGCGCACAGCTAGTCGAGCTGGTGCTCCACTTGCGACTGCCCTCGTATCGACGCACTTGACATTCACCAAGTGCGATGCAAGTGCTGCCAGCGATCCAAATAATGTAACCGAAGCTTCTCCCACAAGCACTGCTGCTAGCGACTATGAAACTCACTTTAAACTTTCTGAAAAGGAAGGAATGCGACCTGACGAAACGGGAGACTTTCATGGTCTATTCCCTCGCCGTCAACTTTGGCATCCGTTGGTTCCCTACCCGCTCTGGACCAAGAATTGGGACGGCCGCGAACCGGCATCAACCGGTGACAAGGAACTCGATCGAGAGCAGATGCGTCGAATCAGAAAGCATGGAGTGACGCGTCATATCATTCTCATTCGGCATGGGCAGTACGATGAGTCTGAGAAGGAAGATGAACTTCGCAAGCTCACGCCGTTGGGTAAAGAACAAGCGGCCTTGACGGGGAAGCGACTCGCCGACATGATGGCTGGCGCCGAGGACGACTTTGGTCCCTGCAACATTACGCACCTTCGTGTCAGTAACATGACACGAGCCAAAGAAACGGCAGATATTATCGCCTCATACTTGCCGAATGTACGCTTCGAAGATCCAGATGCGCAGCTGAACGAAGGCCGCCCTTGTCATCATATTCCTGGAGTAAAGGTATCAAAACGAACGATTGAACTTACGGATGAGAATCATTTTCGCATTGAGGCTGCCTTTCGCCAGTACTTTTATCGTGAACCGCTTGCCGACAGTCACGATTTACAATGTGTGGCTGAACTTCAAGACAAGCATGATGGAGAGCAGCACGAGTTTGAAGTCATTGTCTGCCATGCCAATGTCATTCGCTACTTTTTATGCCGCGCCTTGCAGCTACCACCAGAAGCTTGGCTCAGATACTGCCCGTTTAATTGCAGTTTGACTTACATAACCATCCGTAGCACTGGTTCCGTTTCTTGCCGCATGATGGGAGACATTGGGCATCTATCATACGGGAAGTCAACCTTCAGCAAGCATCATGGTTTTAACTGGTAATGCAGATGCTTGTGACCGTACACATGCGATGGGAGCCGCTACTGATTGTTTGCCTCCAAGCTATTCGATTGTCTCATGATAAACACCTCAAAAGCGGCCAATAGAGCTCGCGTCAGTATTAACATAATTTAACCTATATCTGCAAGTGTTTGCCTATGATATTGAGCAGATACCGGTTCTTGTATGTACATAACTAATCAGAGCATTTTTGGTCGTAGTGAACTTGCAGTGGAGTGGCTCGTTACCGATGGGTCATTACAGAAGCCAGTGCGACATTGAGTTAGAAACGGATGCGATGCACAAACGCTCCACACCATGGCAATCGCGTGCGTTGCCGGACAAACAGATCCAAGCCAAGCACCCTCTTCGATCAAAGCGTTAAATCGTGTTATATTACAAACTGCAGTACTGGCAAAATGAGTCATAATGACGGGGATGATGATGACGACATGGCTGACCTCTTTTCCTTTGGAGCTGAAGGGGGCGAAACGGATCCAGAAATCGTTGGCCAGGAGTTTAGTGTCGGCGATGCTGCCACGGCAAGCTCTCGTCCACGACTAAATTCCGATGATAGTCTTATTGACATGATTGAAAATGAGGGCGTCAAGGGAGTTTTGTCGGGAGTTGGTTTGATCGAGGACCATGATCCAGAAACGCAGGACATTTTAAAGTGGTTGGACAATGAGGATGATACTGCTGCGACAGATGTACTGACTGAGCGAACTGTGTCGCAGGATGACGAAGAAGAGCAAAGACAAGAAATTGTTCTGCCTTCAGTGGAACCAACCGTAGTGGCGCTGCCTCCAATATTTACGAGTTTACAAGAAGCGCTTGACTCGAAAGAATCAACCTCGGAACAGATTCGACAACTCGCTCTGACTGAAGATGTTATAAGAAGGGAACAGAGGCCTGAGTTGTATTGTCGGCTAGTTTGCAACAAGACTTTGGAAGAGACACTAAGCTCAAGTCTAGCCGACTCTTTCGAGCACTGGAGCCAAGAGGCAGCACCCAACGATGACATGACACTTGCAACTTTAGAAGGCTGGACGAATACTCAAGCCCTAGCCTTGTCTGAACAATATACCTGCAATGTCGAAGACCTGAAGAAGCTTCTTTTATACCGACTTCGCTCTCATGGAAGCGAGCAAGACCTTCTTCTTCCACCCGTTGCAGCAACGTTGCTTTCCACTGGAATGCCGCTTGCTGCGTGTAGTGTGGTCTTACATCAGATACTTCCCAACTATATGCCTTTGTTAAACTTGCCGCAAAAGGAGCGTTGGGAGGCGTCGTTGAGTATGCATTCCGAATTCTACTTGCTCGCCGTATATCACCTTCCGCTGCTAGTTTTTCACCTCGATCAGTACTTGCAAGGCTGGCATTGGCCAAAGCAACATGACACAGACGGAAACGGCACAGAATTAGAGCCTACAGAGAAAGGTCGCAACCTGCAATCACTAGGGCAGCTCCCACCTTCCTGGCTGCTAAGCCACTTTGCAGGTGAATCGAATGGGACATTCTATTTGGGTCAGGAAGACGTATTAGAAGTTTGGGACAATTCTTTCACGCGACAAGATCCAGCACTTCGGTTCTTTTTGACATTAGCCTTGCTAGAGCAAGCCTCAGACACACTTATACTATTGACAGGCAACGAGTTAAAGGAACAGTTTGAGTCGTCGCTGACAATCAACAAAAAGGACGGGGGCACATCAATCGGCCGCTGGGTTGACCGCGCGGAGATCATGCGTGGGGCCACTCCTGACACTGTGGTGCTAAAATTGAGAACAGCCGAAGATTCGGCGGTGCAACATACAATAAAGCTTCGTCAGGAACGAGCTGAACAAGAACTAAAGTTGAAAATGGAGGCAGAGTCGATCGCTCACAAGATAGCTCATGAGAAGAAAGCGGATGAAGCACGAGAACGATTGAACAGGGCCAGGCTCGTTGCCTTCTATCGAAAGCATATGCCCGACAAGGAAAACAATGTTGACACAATTCTAGTGAACTACGCTGGTCGATTGGACGTATTGGAAAAGAAGTTGAAGGCGAAATACGGCGAAGGATTCAATCCAGCATTTAAATCAAAACAGGAGGTGGATGTTCCAAATGAGACACTTAAGCGTATTGCAACTTTGAACAAGGGTATTGGGGGCGTTTTTGGTGCCAAGGGACCAAAAGAGGACGAAGTGGTCGAGTGTTGTCTGCCATCCGAGCATGTATCAGTCCAGGTTTTGGCGTCCGAAGTCTTGCCCGTCTTTTGTTGGTCAAAAGAAGCAGTTGCGGTCCGAGGCGTGAAGTACAAACCCGTTCAGAGACGAAAATATCTTAAATTTTGTATAATAGACTGTCGAACCGAAGCGGCCGCCGTTGAGCAGGGACGTTTCCCTACATCAATGAACCTAAGCCCGGAGATTATGATGGCTCCTGAAAAACTGAATGATGCTGAAGAGAGATTTGAGTCGCTGCGGGGCGCTGCGCATATCGTGATTATGGGTGATGGATTTTCCGCTTTGCCACAGCTTTACAATTACAAATTGAACCCTCGGACCGAGGAACTCATTTTAGAAGATCAGTCGCGGGTGCAAAATTGTGCCCTTTTCTTTGTCAAGCGGGGTTTCCCATTTGTGTCAATATTGGAAGGAGGATTTGCGGCATGTCACTCGTGGATCATTCGCGAGGGACCAGCGCATGAGCTTGCTGCATCTTCAGTGCTGTCAGACTATGTGCCTGATGGTTCTTTATTTGGTCAGCTTGAGGCGTTCCATAACGCGTCCGGGGCGGAAAAGGCGCAGCGAAGAATGCAATCGATTCTCGACAAGTCATTGACAGTCGTTGCTAAGCGAGCTCAACAGCTCGAGGATTTTGCGAACGAGCTCGATAATGTAGAGACTACGGCTGCTGGATTTCGTAGCTTGTTCGGACGAGGAGCGTCGAGCGCCCAAAAATCTACATCTGGTAGCCGGCCGAGTGTCAGTTTGCAGGAGTCGAAGGATGGTGAGGGCTTGAAGCAATTTTTTGTTGGGATCGGCAAATCTTTTGATGAAGAGCGCACCTGTCTGCCTGAAGCAGAACCCACGTCGTCGGCGTCTGAACAGCCAACACAAATCACTGAAACCTCCGAGCCATCGGAAGACTCGACGAAGGAAAAGGTGGAAGGGTTTGATGCAACAGCTCACACACCCCGAACGGATGATAGTCTAGACCGAAAGGCCATGGGCCCTGCACCAACTGTAAATGCCTTTGCCAATCTGTGGCGCCGCGGAACATCTGGTGGCAACTCTGGAGCCACAGGCACTATAGTTGCGGCTGATAACGCTCCGGAAATGGCCGTGGTTGGCACGACAAAGACTGAACCTGCTGGGGGAATTGGCGGCTTTTTGAAGCGAAATCCTTTTGCTCGCCTTGGTAGCGGTGGGGCATCGAATCAAACGTCAGCCGAGTCGGGTTTGGCTCCGGCGGGCAAAACAAAAGCTACTGGTACCACAGAATCAGTTCAAGCTGAGGAAGAAACTTCATCCGTTTTAAACCCAATGTCCGATGGCGAGGAAGAGGTCGTATTCGAAATTGGAGACGCTTCAGTAGCTATCGAAAGTGAACATATGGATGAGATAGACACTACCACCGGCGTCAATGCTAGCAAGGCTGAAGTCGAGCAAGTATAATCTATACATAATTAGCTTGTTAGCAGACACTACAAATATCTCACTTGCACACTTTCGCCAGCGAGATTGGCTTCGTTCATCGTCAAGCTCTGCAAGTCAGCCATGTCTTTTAGCGGAAATCCATACTTTAAGTCAATGGATCGATCGCCCCCAGTTAGTTGGTGACAAACTGCATATACTTGCATGACCGAGTCTGTCGCCAAGAAGCGTCTCACGACGCGCTTGCCGTCCGGTAGTTTCAACTGTAGCCGTAAGCATCCCGGCGCGTCAGCTGGCGGCTCGGGCGTCACAGGCGGCATAATTGTAGTCTCCTGTACGCTGAGTAGCAAAGCACGCTGCAAGTCCTTCTCTTCTTGGCTGCAAGTGTTTCCGTTGGTCGGTGACGCTTGTAGTTTCATGCCGCTTCCTGTCAAACTCTCCCATGGATCTCTTGGAGTGGCCCTGCCTTTCAGCAAGTCTTCCATACAATGATACACTCCATGGGTCGTCACAGAGGAGTGCGGCTTTGCTCCAGCCGGAGGCAAGCCCCGTTCAATAGCAAAAATGGTGTAACCATCATTGTGCATCCATGCATCCATTTCTGTCGCCAAACGGAAGTGTGAAATAGCAATCGGAAGTTCCAGCATGCTGTTTAAATTCCAGAACCTGTCTCCAACCTTCCTAATAGTGAACCAGTGGCTGGATTTATGGAGGACGAATCCTTCGAGTGTAGTAATGTCAATGCTCTTGTCAATGGTCGACAAATGCGGAAGCTGTAAACCAAACATGTTTTGAAGGGCTGCCTTGAGAACCTGAATCGAAAAGTTTCCTTGCGGGTCGACGTTAGCCGATGGTGCGTATGCAGCCGATGAGTCCATGACCTTTCGTTCCATGGCGTCAAGCGTCATGGCAATGTCGGCTAGCATGCCAGCGTCAAAGACGGGACTTTGCACAAGGTTGTTCAAAGCATGCTGTCCACAGAGGAGCGCTTGCTGGCGCTCGTGGTAGATCCAAATATCCTTGGCAGATTGGGATTCAACCATAATTGGTTTCTAAATTCAAAGTAAGTTTCACTACCAATCGCCGATGTCCATCAAAGAATTTTGTCGGCCATAGGCAGTGAATCCCATGGTCAACATCCGACGCCGATCGACGGTTAACGACGCGCACCGTTGTAGTGTCGTACCGGTTAAAAATTTCAAAATTTATATCGCACTGGTTCTCAGCAGTTCCATCCATCTCGAATTGAAATACGTCCTCGCGCGCAATCGATCACACTGTCAATAGAGTATAGCTACCGTAGAAGCTTCATGGAATTCGAAGGAGACCTTGTCAAAGTCGTCTTTGTCGCGAAGAAGGACGCTAAAAGGGTCAAGGATTGGCTTAAAGTGAAAGATGGAATGCTCTCCGACCAACATCGCATGTGCTCGTCGACGGACGAACAGTTTCCAGACTGCATAGCCATACCAGTCATTAGCAGCCACTTGGATATGAATGTTCACGAAAATAATGATATTCTTGGAGGGGGATTACAGCAATGTCCGCTAAAGTCAAAGTCGAGCCAGTTCGGAAGCCAAAGTAAACAATATCACGCTGAATTGCAGTCGAAAGAACATACACAAGACATTGATACACGCTACAAGTTTAATAAGATACAAGAGACACTTCTTTACGTCTTAGACTCGATGTCTATAAAGAAAATTTTCGGTGCTGGAGAGTCAGAAACACTCATGTTGAACATTGACAAACTGTGCGAAGCGGAATGTCCATCCAAACTTCAATTCTTTGGCGACGACCGCACTCTAGTGCTATCCGAAAAGGCGCTCGACTATACTGACGAAACTAGCTCATTTGCCCGCTTCCTCGCTTCGATAGTTGATGATCAACAATACGACCAATTCATGGATCAAGTATATGCCAAACTGGCTAACGACTGCCGCTCGTTTCGCATCATTCGACGATGTCGCATTGACGCCAACTCGGGCATTCGCGAAAGTAACTTTGCCATTCTTTGGCCAAGACAAGATAGTATAGCCAGCCTTCCCAGGTGTGGTCCAAAATCGTTAAAGTGGATAACTGTTACGGAGAATGGCATTCGACAATCATTCAACTTGACTCGAGTCATGTTTTGCCGAGGCAACTACTCGGAAAAGCTGCGGTTCGGTACCAAGCTGGTGCAGCCAGATGAAGTGGTGTTGGACATGTACGCGGGGATTGGATATTTTACGCTTCCCGCTCTGGTGCATGGCAAGGCAAGGCACGTTGTGGCATGTGAATGGAACGACCATGCGGCAGAGGCGCTGCGATACAATTTGGTCGACAATGGCGTCCAGGCTCGAGCAACAGTTTACGTGGGTGACTGCCGCATTGTTGCCAAGGAACAAGGGCTGGTGAACATGTTTGACCGCGTGAGTTTGGGTCTGCTGCCTAGCAGCGAAGGCGGATGGGCTACTGCGGTGCGGGCGCTGAAGCGCGCTACTGGAGGCTGGCTCCATGTGCATGGTAATGTTCCGGTGAAGGAAGCCAATAGTTGGTTAGAGTGGCTTTGTATTCGCGTGCTTGACTGTGCGCGAAAGGAGGGACTGGTAAATTGGGTTGTACTTGGTTCGCACTTGGAGAAGGTCAAGTCGTTTGCGCCAACAGTGAATCACTACGTTGCTGATGTATGGCTTGGTCCTGCATCGCAAACGGTAGCCGGAGCTGCTGAAATGTCTTCGGGGACGGCGGCAGTCGTTGTAGACGGTCGAGTGGTAATTTTAAATGCCACTGTCGCTGCTCCGAGCTGCGCCTTATCTGATGAAGGGGCCCTTTGTCAAGCATGGATGAGATGATAGCATAAAGTATTTCATGTTATATGAGATAGCTGTAATATAATCGCACTTGGCGTGTACGTCGGATTTCGGTAGCTTGGACATTACATTCTACGATACCGGTAGCTAAAATATCGACCGACCCGGAAGCGAAGGCAAGCGACATCGACTCACGTCCGTTTCTGTTCGCGTCATTTTTGTTCTGTTCGAATTCTGAAGCACACCATGGCGGCTCTTGCGAGACATCTACAGGTATGCTTGATTCTACTCAGTACCCCATTGACCTTTGGTTTGTCAGTGAAATCGTCAAGCTTTTTGGGTCAGTCGCTGGTGTCTACAAGTCGGACTGCTGCCGATGCCATGGATGACGATGGTCGCTTTGGCAGCCATGCCTCTCTGTTCATGCGAAAGCAAAAGGCGTCAGACAAACGCACCAGACGAAAGCAGCGAGGAATACTGACAAACGATGAAATTATAGGGCCCATCACCGTCACTGAATCGCCCATGGAAGTGACAGGCCCATGGAGAGGCAAGACAATTCAACCAAAACACTTCCGTGGTGTCGCACCTTCAATCAAGGCAGTTACAAAGATTGGAGGCAGAGGAAGGTCCAGAAAACGGAGCACCCTTTATAGCAGTCTTTCTTTCTACCATAATTATTTCCTTAAATTGCTGACTCTAGAATATCAAGTTGAGGTGAGTCTTGACGTCTTGACAAGGTGGCTCGACAAGGATGCTGCATTCGACGAATCTGTCAACGAATCTCCAGAGAAGAAGGGTATTGAAGGCCACTTTGGCATTGAAACGCAGCCATCTCATTCCCGTGGCTCTCTATTACAGGAAGAAGAAGTTCTGAGTCGAATCAAAGCGAGTCTTGACAGTCCGTTATCTTTGGAGCTCAGTGGGTATGCACTCTTTGATATGTTTCCTTCGAGACGCGGCAATCTCTTTTCGGATGAGGTCTATCGGCTTATAAAGGCATTCGATGCTGCATCTGTATACCATCGAGACGCAGATTATGATGTTTTGCCAGCGTCTGCTGCGACAAACGAAACGAATCTCCCTTCAAACCATCGATTTTCCAAGAATGATGTGATTATGCTCACTCTACAACCTAGCGGGAGTGGGGACTATTACAATCAAGCATCTCTGCCCACGAGTGATACTGCCGTGACCTTGGAAGCCCGGGTTCTGAACACAGGACCCACCTATGTCGACATTGCCGTGCCGGCTGGTAAATTTGAGGCAGCATTTGGGCCGGCACCGAACGACCGATATAACAAGGGCGATTCCTCAATGCGACTACGAATGGATCGATTCTTTTCCAAAGTCCCGTACGAAAGGATGGTGCAAGCTCTGGGACAGCTCACGAGCATTTCAACTCGACGCAAGGCTGAGGATTTGCCGAGCGATTCTAAGGTGCAGCCTTCGGACGACAAGCCAAACTATCTCGACTCAATTGTCATGGACGAAGTGATACGAGAAACAATTTTAAAAACTCATGCGTACGCGAACTCAGAGAGTCCGCTTTATGGAGATGCGGATGCTTGCGACCTTGAAGAACTTGTAAGTGTCACTTCTGGGTGGCCAACGCTGTACTTTAAAGTCCTTGGCCTCAACCATTTTTATTCACTGTCAATCTAGGCAAACAAAATAGCAAAGCCTCCAATGCGCACTTCGCACAAGCTGGCCACTGGCGCTCTGGCATTTATCGATACTAGACCAGACATATTCACAAAGTTTAATGCTCCTCAACGGGCTGCGATTGAAGCTGCACTGACGCGTCGCTTGACCATGATTCAAGGTCCTCCTGGCTCGGTAAAATTTTGTTGCATTTTTCGTTATCCTAATGCTCAAGAAACTGGGTCCGCTCACATTGTCACTAACATTTTCCTCCTATGTTAATAGGGCAAAACAACAGTTGCTGCGGCCATTGCCTTTGGTTATGCCAAGCAATGCCGAGCAATTTCGCCACACACGAAGGTACTGGCGTGTGCATTTAGCAATGTTGGAGCGGACAACCTCGCAGAGGCCATACAGGGTCTTGGCTTGCGAGTCATCCGAGTCGGCAAGGCGTCAGCTATTGCTGAGTCACTTTGGAACATAACGCTTGACGCTGCAATTGACCGCGATAACGACGCTATTTCAGCGTTACGGGTCGCGAGTCGGGCAACCACTGCCGCAGCAAAATTGGGCGCGAGCACGACCTATGGACTTGGTGAACGATCTGTGAAAGACGCAGCAACTAACGCCGTGAAAGAGGCCAATCGCGCGTGCAACATCGCTGCCACGAAAGCTTTGCGGGAAGCGGATATAATCATATCTACTTCTAGCGGCGCCGCCGATCCAAGACTGCTCGCGGCTTGCGGTATCACTGAAAAAGAATCGGATGAATTTGCGCCGTCTCAGTTCGCTGCCGTCAAGGATGAACAGCGGACTGTGCGAGAGCTAGCTCCAGACGCCAAACCTCCCTTGTCACTACCGTTTGTCCTTATAGACGAAGCTTGCCAAAGCGTGGAACCGGCGACGATCATCCCCGTGTTATCATCCAACAGTTGTCGATCTCTTGTGTTGCTAGGAGATCCTTGCCAGTTGCCACCAACAGTCCGCAGCCATGATGCGAGCTCTCTCTCGCTTTCCCTCATGGAACGCTTGTCAATTGTGATGCCTAAACCTACTGTTATCTCATCTCGAGTGGACACGACAATAAGCGATACATCATACATGGACACACTGGCTGTTAAACAATCCAAGTCACTTATGCGCTCAATGGAGTCAAGCCCGAATAACATATCCTACCGCAAGCGCTTTGGTGGAGCGATGTTGCTGTCAGTGCAATACCGCATGCATCCGAGCATCTCTGCCTTCCCTTCAGCAGTGTTTTATGATGGACTCTTAGCAACACCTGCTTTTTTGTCGCCGCTCCGGCCTTTCCCAGCAGTATTAAAATCCTTAATGCCGAACGGCAATTTTCTTGTGCAAAACATCAGGATAATAAATGTTGGTGGACGCGGCAATGAGCGCCAGGGATTGTTGAAGGACTCTTCGTTGGCGCCATCGTCGATGGAACAGACAAGTTACTGGAATGAACGCGAAGGGTTGCGTGTGGTGTCGCTGCTCAAGAAACTACTTCAAGGAGAGATTAAAAACATCGAGACTGTTGGGATCATCTCGCCATACAATGGTCAGGTTCAGCTGATCAAATCTATTATGGCTGATGATAAGGATTTGCGTGATCTTCTTGATGAGGTGTCCATCTCGGTCGAGGTCAACAGTGTCGATGGGTACCAAGGAAGGGAGCGAGATGTCATCATCTTCTCGTCGGTCCGAAGCAACCGACATGGTCGCATTGGCTTTCTTCATGATTGGCGTCGCATGAATGTTGCCATGACCCGCGCCAAATCGGCGTTTCTATTCGTTGGCGACCTCGAGACGCTGTCAATTGACAAGCATTGGGCTGCATTCGCCAAATACGCGCGTGGACTAGACATTGTGTTCTTTTGATAACCTCTCGTAATGTAGTAGTTCAGTGCTGCTCTTTATTCGACTATGTGAATACAAGCTGACCTGACGGTCTGTGGCACTTCCCCGCCCCTTGACTATCACTGCTGTAGTGTGTACCAGTAGAATGCTGCTGCTGCTAATTCTCCAGATGCAACTATTATAGGTAGTAGGGATGTGCAGTATAATATAGAGCAGATCAGAGTCAATTTGTGTTGCAAGGATTGGCTCCGTGGATGTGTGTACTACTTTCACATTGTAACACATTCCTTGCTCAGTAGGCAAAAGTGGACCAATGGTAAATAAATGCTTGATACATACTGGACAAATTGCTAGCCCAGTCTCACTTTAGGGCCTTTTCTTTGGCACTTGGCAAGGTACTGTACTGGGCACCTTTGGCTTCGTAACCTCCACGCTGGACAAGCTATATAACACTGGTTGCGCAGGCTCCATACTGGAACTGAAAAAGATTGAGCTGACTCCCTTACCAGTCACAGCCCACAGATGCGTAGACATTCCATTGCCCATATAACATGCCATGTATACACCCAAATCACACCAGAATGGTGCCAACATCATTATTCAGTCTGCGCTACAAGTTGGTATGCCTGGTGGGTGTCTCAGTAGACTGCATTGTCTCAGCCCACAGATGCCTTGACATTCCATTGCCCATATAACATGCCATGTATACACCCAAATCACACCAGAATGATGCCAACATCATTATTCTGTCTGCGCTACAAGATGGTATACCTGGCGGGTGTCCTTGTAGACTGCAATGTGACTGTGACAAGTTGTCACCAGTCTCAGCCGAGTCTCACCTTGACATACATGGTTGTGGAGTCTGGAATGGGTGGGTGCAACTGACCTACGCATTAGCCCACCATGGCTCCAAACATGAATTGGAAAGAATTGGAGGGCTCAACAGGCAACAATGATGGTTTGTGTAGCCATAAAGGGTGCACGGCTGGCACATTCAACCAATGGTTGGCTGTGCGGAGTGTCATGGTAAAGGTATGGGTTTCACCCCCAAGGTGACAAGCCTTTGCGTAATTATCACTTAAAAATGTATGTTCCTTGTAATCCAGAACAGGCAGGCCATTCTGGCAGTCTGAAGTGCCACTTGAGGTGCGCTGCTGGCAGAACCTACAAGTTGTTGGGTCTGCCGAGTCTCATCATGACATACATGGTGGTGGAGACTGGAATGGGTGGGTGCAACTGACCTAAGCATTGGTCCATCATGGCTCCAAACATGAATTGGAGGGCTCAACTGGCAACAATGATGGTTCGTGTAGCCATAACGGCTGGCACATTCAACCAATGGTTGAATGTGCGGAGTGTCATGGCAAAGGTATGGGTTTCACACCCAAGGTGACACACCTTTGTGCTCTAATCACTTAAAAATGTATGTTCCTTGTAATCCAGAAATGGCAGGCCATTCTGGCAGTCTGAAGTGCCACTTGAGGTGCGCTGCTGGCAGATCCTACAAGTTGTTGGGTCTGCCGAGTCTCACCGTGACATACATGGTGGTGGAGACTGGAATGGGTGGGTGCAACTGACCTAAGCATTGGCCCATCATGGCTCCAAACATGAATTGGAAAGAATTGGAGGGCTCAACAGGCAAAAATGATGGTTCGTGTAGCCATAAAGGGTGCACGGCTGGCACATTCAACCAATGGTTGAATGTGCGGAGTCTCATGGCAAAGGGATGGGTTTCACACCCAAAGTGACAAGCCTTTGCGCTCTAATCACTTAAGAAATGTATTTGCTTTGTATTCCGGAACTGGCAGGCCATTCTAGCAGTCTGAAGTGCCACTTGAGGTGCGCTGCTAGCAGATCCAACAAATTGTTGGGTCTGCCGAGTCTCACCATGACATACATGGTGGTGGAGACTGGAATGGGGGGGGTGCAACTCCAAACATGAATTGGAGGGCTCAACAGGCAAAAATGATGGTTCGTGTAGCCATAAAGGGTGCACGGCTGGCACATTCAACCAATGGTTGAATGTGCGGAGTGTCATGGCAAAGGTATGGGTTTCACACCCAAGGTGGCATGCCTTTGCACTCTAATCACTTAAGAAATGTATGTTCTTTGTATTCCGGAACTGTCAGGCCATTCTGGCAGTCTGAAGTGCCACTTGAGGTGCGCTGCTGGCAGATCCTACAAGTTGTTGGGTCTGCCGAGTCTCACCATGACATACAGACTGGAATGGGTGGGTGCAACTGACCTAAGCATTGACCTATCATGGCTCCAAACATGAATTGGAAAGAATTGGAGGGCTCAACAGGCAACAATGATGGTTTGTGTAGCCATAAAGGGTGCACGGCTGGCACATTCAACCAATGGTTGAATGTGCGGAATCTCATGGCAAAGGGATGGGTTTCACACCCAAGGTGACAAGCCTTTGCGCTCTAATCACTTAAGAAATGTATTTGCTTTGTATTCCGGAACTGGCAGGCCATTCTAGCAGTCTGAAGTGCCACTTGAGGTGCGCTGCTAGCAGATCCAACAAGTTGTTGGGTCTGCCGAGTCTCACCATGACATACATGGTGGTGGAGACTGGAATGGGTGGGTGCAACTCCAAACATGAATTGGAGGGCTCAACTGGCAACAATGATGGTTTGTGTAGCCATAAAGGATGCACGGCTGGCACATTCAACCAATGGTTGAATGTGCGGAGTGTCATGGCAAAGGTATGGGTTTCACACCCAAGGTGACACACCTTTGTGCTCTAATCACTTAAAAATGTATGTTCCTTGTAATCCAGAAATGGCAGGCCATTCTGGCAGTCTGAAGTGCCACTTGAGGTGCGCTGCTGGCAGATCCTACAAGTTGTTGGGTCTGCCGAGTCTCACCGTGACATACATGGTGGTGGAGACTGGAATGGGTGGGTGCAACTGACCTAAGCATTGACCCATCATGGCTCCAAACATGAATTGGAGGGCTCAACAGGCAACAATGATGGTTCGTGTAGCCATAAAGGGTGCACGGCTGGCACATTCAACCAATGGTTGAATGTGCGGAGTGTCATGGCAAAGGTATGGGTTTCACACCCAAGGTGACACACCTTTGCACTCTAATCACTTAAGAAATGTATGTTCTTTGTATTCCAGAACTGGCAGGCCATTCTAGCAGTCTGAAGTGCCACTTGAGGTGTGCTCCTGGCAGATCCTACAAGATGTTGGGTCTGCCGAGTCTCACCATGCCATACAGACTGGAATGGGTGGGTGCAACTGACCTAAGCATTGACCTATCATGGCTCCAAACATGAATTGGAAAGAATTGGAGGGCTCAACAGGCAACAATGATGGTTCGTGTAGCCATAAAGGGTGCACGGCTGGCACATTCAACCAATGGTTGAATGTGCGGAGTGTCATGGCAAAGGTATGGGTTTCACACCCAAGGTGACAAGCCTTTGCGCTCTAATCACTTAAGAAATGTATGTTCTTTGTATTCCAGAACTGGCAGGCCATTCTGGCAGTCTGAAGTGCCACTTGAGGTGTGCTGCTGGCAGATCCTACAAGATGTTGGGTCTGCCGAGTCTCACCATGACATACAGACTGGAATGGGTGGGTGCAACTGACCTAAGCATTGACCCATCATGGCTCCAAACATGAATTGGAGGGCTAAACAGGCAAAAATGATGGTTCGTGTAGCCATAAAGGGAGCACAGCTGGCACATTCAATTAAGGGTTGAATGTGCGGAGTGTCATGGCAAAGGTATGGATTTCACACCCAAGGTGACATGCCTTTGCACTCTAATCACTTAAGAGATGTTTTCGCTTTGTATTCCAGAACTGGCAGGCCATTCTGGCAGTCTGAAGTGCCACTTGAGGTGCGCTGCTAGCAGATCCAACAAGTTGTTGGGTCTGCCAAGTCTCACCATGACATACATGGTGGTGGAGACTGGAATGGGTGGGTGCAACTGACCTAAGCATTGGCCCATCATGGCTCCAAACATGAATTGGAAAGAATTGGAGGGCGCAACAGGCAACAATGATGGTTCGTGTAGCCATAAAGGGTGCACAGCTGGCACATTCAACCAATGGTTGAATGTGCGGAGTCTCATGGCAAAGGGATGGGTTTCACACCCAAGGTGACACACCTTTGCACTCTAATCACTTAAGAGATGTTATGTTCTTGTATTCCAGAAATGGCAGGCCCTTCTGGCAGTCTGAAGTGCCACCTGAGGTGCGCTGCTAGCAGATCCAACACGTTGTTGGGTCTGCCTAGTCTCACCATGGCATACATGATAGTGGAGACTGGACTGGGTGGGGGCAACTGACCTAAGCATTGCCATCATAGCTCCAAACATGAATTGGAAAGCATTGGAGGGCTCAACAGGCAACATTGATGGTTCGTGTAGCCATAAAGGGTGCACAGCTGGCACTGACAATCAAATGCCCATGCAGCAAGCCATGTATACACCCAAATTACACCAGAATGGTGCCAACATCATTATTCAGTCTGCGCTACAAGATGTTATGCATGGCAGGTGTCCTTGTAGACGGCAATGTGACTGGTGAAAATATCCCACTACCTAGTCTCAGCCTGCCAATGCCATGACATCTGGTTGGTAGCTGCAGTTACCTGGGACTTTATCAATTGAAGTGTTCCAGTTGGGCATGACTGTTGCTCTGCTACTCGTGGTGTAGGGCCAATCTCTATTGAGTATGGTTGGTACATAGCTGCATAGATTGGACCCCAACTATCGTACCGGTACGACTTTGTGTCTTCATCACGGTGCGACATGACGTTCACACGAAAGAAGAAGCGCACGATCCCACACGCATGGCAGCTTCGCTTCCTTGGAAGTAAATAAGAGCGAGAGTTGCCCCAGTTAATGCACCTTTGATCACTGTCAATATAATGTAAGCACAGGACTTGGATAGGCACCACAATGTACTTTCTAGTTCCTAGCTCAGTGGCAACGAGCAACGAAACAAGGATAAAAATTATGACTGAGCATGTCAGCAGCCTAATTGCCAGCAACAACTGGGATCAGCTCTATGAATTCATAGAATCAAACCCAATTACTGCCATAGGCGAGTTTCCGCCTTATTGCACACGCCTTCACCAGTTGTGTTCGATTGGCAGTGCGCCCGTCGCGCTGATCGATTTGGTCGCACGAATCGACCCATCTGCCATTATCCAAACAGAGCGAATGCATGGAGATACGTGCCTTCACATTATTGCAAGGAACAGTCAAATAAGCGCAACGAAATTGAAAAGTCTGCTTGGTCATTTAGAAGAGAAGAATCGAGATGGAATGTTAATTCGAAATATGTTAGGTGGAACGGCGCTTCACTCGGCCGCCAATCACAATGCTGTGCTTGAAGCCTTCCAGATCCTTGTTATCAGCAATGTACAAATAATCCGAATGACTACCTTGGATGGCACACATGCTATTTCGACTCTCTGGAACTCGTTCATCCAGACCATTCCTGGGACCATGTTGGTGGCACGAATGTTGAAACAAGCTGAAGCTGTACATGATCCGTTATTTGAACGCTTTTGGAGCAAGGCTGAGTTCCTGGCGCTTGAGTATGTCCGATTTCTCGGTTTGACAGATGTCCAAAATATTTCTGACAGTGGTTCTTGCGTGCTTCATGGTCTTTTGAAATTGAACGCGGTGATCAAATTTTTCGAGGTGGCGTTGAAAAGGAATCGAGCGTTTGCTCTTGCTCGTGACGTCGAAGGAAATCTCCCAATTCATAGATTACTCGAATACCGTCCCTATCGTTTAAAGGAGCGCGATGCAATTCGGTCTTTGTTGGAAGCAGCTCCTGAAGCTGCAATGGTGATGAATGACTTCAATGACTGTCCTCTGCTGCTGGCAATACGCAATCGCATTCCGTGGGAAAATGGAGTTGACATAGTAGCACAACAGGGCCGTGACGTCATTGCAATTAGGGAGGTCAAGACACGATTGCTACCGTTTCAGTATGCTGCTTTCATTGGAGGACGAGTTGCGGTGGAGACGACGTTCCAATTACTCATTATGCGACCAGATTTATTGAAATGCTAAGAGATAGTGTGACACAGGGAACACGTTATATCGTATGAGTTCTTTAGCAAGTTTTAGTTGACAGAGCAGTACATCAGTAAACAAGGACGATGCCCATCAATTTTGCAAGTATCATTGCTTATCGTACGTCGCATCGTTACATTAAAGTCTGACCGTTACTGAAATGTGTTTCGTCGCCATTTTCCAACGCTTCGCTGCCATGTATCGATGTTGACCAACATCCTATGTACTACTACACATTGATCATCCTATCGAGCTGAATATGGGAGACGCTATATCATCCCTTTTATTCCAGCCTCCGCCAGCGACCTATTTGCATCCATCACGGCACTTTTGGCTCAACACAAGCAACGGCAATCGCATTCCTGCGTTTTTCATTGAACGACCGAACGCTACCGTCACAATTCTTTTTAGCCATGGCAATGCGGAAGACTTGGGCATGATCTACGACTGGTTTAGTGACTTGGCACGGGTATTACGCGTGAATATTATGGCGTACGATTATAGCGGATACGGCAAGAGCTCGGGAAGTCCGTCGGAGGAAAATTGCTACTCGGATATTGAGGCAGCCTATAACTATTTAACAAATGTGCGGCATATTCGACCAGAGCAAATTGTTCTTTATGGCCGATCGCTGGGCTCTGGGCCTTCATGTTATCTGGCGCAGAAGACCGTCCAGCAAGGTCGAGGTGTTGGAGGTCTAATTCTGCAATCCCCTTTACTAAGCGCCTACCGAGTGGCATTCAACTTCCGTTTTACAATGCTTGGAGACAAGTTTGCGAACGTTGATTATGCTCCGCATATAGCTTGCCCGGTGTTCATAGTTCATGGAACGCAGGACGAGGTCGTTCCGTTTTGGCACGGCGAGAACCTGTTCCTCGCTTTGCCACAGCAGTGGCGCGCTAAACCCTTGTAAGTACCACATCGCAAAGTGCAGTTTGCGGTAATTTAAAGTCAATGTGTTGTTAACTAACATATCGACTTGATTGGTACATTTGCAGCTGGGTAATTGGTACGTTGGCTGCGGCGAACATGGGACGATTGCTCTGTATAGTTATACATTCACTCACTGTCGTTGTCTCGTTCCATTCTTCCAGGAGCCGGGCACAACAATATTGAAGCCATGTTACGAGCGACTGGATTATTTGTGAGTAAGCTTGTGGAGTTTCTTGATCTACACATCCCTGCCAGGCGCGGCATCGTGTCAGTCCCTGAAGTGGTTCCTGAGTGTGTGCCTGGAGCGCTTCGCGATCTCGAGTCGGCTCGAGTCCGGTAGCTGCTGGTGTAATGTGTACTAATGGTTTTAAATCATACGTTTCTCCGTTAATACAATGAAAAGAGTTTAAGATGGACTATAACACTTTTAAACCAAATTAAACCAATGAACATCATAAAATCGCTTAATTGATTTTCATGGAAGCAGCATTTCCAAGAATGCGAGGGCAGGATCGTTTGTTCGAGCTTCCGCTATATCCTCGTAGCGTACAGTGTGCCTTGCCTTGTTCTTGGCATTCTTGAAGCTTTGATTAGCAAGATTTTTGAGAAAGAGCTCGCTGGCATATGTCAGCATCCTAAGTGACCGCAGATAAGGTGGATACAGTGAGTAGAACGCATATAAAAGCGCACGGATGATCAAGTACGTACACAGCAGCTTCATTTTGGACAATTGGCGTATCCGGATCCAGTTTCATCCTGTGTAAAAAAGCAACAGCGACATGATTTTTTCGCTTCGACTTCCAATTGCGAAACTAAATTACACACAATTCCACGTACGCTTTCTTAATGGTCCGAAAAGGAATGGATAACCCTGAAACAGATGGCGCTCGTCCTTTCTTGTTTCCGGACAAAGTTTGGGCAGCCTTGTTGGGTTTCGATTTTGGTGTCGTATCGACTTGATGGGAACGAGGGGTGCCTTCGACGTCGTCTTCGTCGTCGTCATCCTCCTCATCCAGATCTTCTTCTCCTCCTTGCGAAGAATCGTCGCCATTTGTCTTGACAGTGATATCGTCGTCTTCGTCCAAAGCTATGCTAGCATCATGAGCATCGTTATAGCTCCTTGTTTCGTCCACTTCGTCAACGTCATCATCTGCTTCATCTGCATCGTCGTCATGATCGATTCCTTCCATCATTTCGTTCATGTCTCCTACGTCTGATGCATCAACATTTTCAGTCTCTACTCGCTCGTTGTCCTTTTTGCCTTCGAATGACATTGGAAGTGGCTGGTCCCGTGGGCGATAGCAGTCATGTACCTGTATGTAGTGAAAGTCATGTGGGTTGTGGGTTGTGAGTTGTGAGACGCTGCCCTCTCCGCGCGGCGCGACAAGATTGCGTCGCATCGTTAATCATTACTCGCACTGGCACTCGTTGATACGCAGCAACAACATCCGTTTTCTTGTTGTTCATTCGATTACTCCTACAACTTCAAGGCATGGCGGACGAGTGATTTACGAGACCCAACACATCATATCCTTCAACAGCAGCTCGTTAGCCAGTCACTCGATGGGAGAAAAGGTTGTAAATGTGAGCATTGATGCCGTCAACGATGACAGTAGCAGCAGCTACGAACCAGAATACGAGGTCGAAACGGTCACTATCTCGACCGGCAAAATTAAGCTGCAAGTCCTCTCCGTGGTGCCACCTCCTTTGGAGTACATGTCTGCATTACATTCGCGTAAAGAAGAGATTAGTGGACGACAGGTGTGGGCGGGATCTTTGGTCCTAGCGAACGTTCTTTGTCAGGGTATGTACAAGGGAATGTTCGACGATAAGCAAATCCTTGAACTTGGCAGTGGCACAGGTAAGCCAACGCGCTGTGTGTTAAACGCCAATCTGTTCCACATGCAATTAAATTTGGTCACAATTTATAATCAGGCTTACTTGGCATGGCTATTGTCAAAGTTTCGCGCAATTGTCAAGTCACCTTGACTGATGGTGATCCCTTGGCCATCGAATTGCTCCAACAAAATTTGCAAAACCCAGACAATGGGCTAGATCCTGCAGCTATACAATCTACGCTTTTGCTTTGGTCAGAAGCCATTAATCAGGGCCACGAGTTTTGTCGCTGGTGTCGCAAGACGTGGAGCAAGCCCGAGGCTGATGCCATTCGCTTTGATTACATTCTGGCTGGCGACGTCTTGTACAAGGATGCGCTTCCGTCCCTCTTCTTTGCGACGGTGCGATCACTATTGGCAGACAATGGAGTCTTGTTCCTTTGTCATGTTCCAAGAGCCAATGTCAATCATGAAGTAGTGCTGAAAGCTGCCATGGTCGCAGGTTTCTCATGCGAGGATGAAGGGTGCTTGGATCTTGCTGCTTTGGGAGAGGGAGAGTGCTCCATGGACGACCTGAATAGAGCGCGCGTATATAAAATGTCGCTACAGTGACATTTCAAACACTTCTCCATAAAAGGATGTTTTATTGATCTACCATGCTTTTGTTGCTCCTTGGTCAACATGACGAAATTGTTTCAAGTGAAAAAGGCATAACGTGGGGTCAAGCTCAAGCCTGATAAGAAATTGTTGGTGATGTAAAACCTGCAATCAAATCATGCTTACCTACCGGTTGATCATATTCTTTAGTAGGTGTACAGCACCGGCAGGGCGGGGGTTGCGACAACACTGATGTCCCCACAGTCGAGGCTGCCACGATCCATTTCAATTGCCAATAGGCAAAATCTTGGTTGTGGCGCATACAGTTGATGTATATATAGCGGTAGTCGTACCAAGACTGCAACAACGAAAGTGAAGAGGAACAGTAGCTCTTCTTTAAACCCGCTACGACATCAGTAATTTCATTTGTGAATGACGACGAGACGGACCAAATCCACCATGAGGATTCATTTCGTCATGGCATGCCTGTGGGCGGTGCGACTGAACGGACTACACCACTCTTCAGTTCTATTTTCCCCAGTAAGTGCTTTGGGTATCACTGCTCGAAACAGAATGACTTCGACGAACGAAGATGTATCGGCAGGTCAAGCTGATATTGGTGCCGCGTCCTCGAGCTCGAGCAAACAAGATGTCGCGGTTGGAAACATGTCGTGGAGAAACATGCTTGAACGCTCCAGCAACCGATCGCGAAAGATTCGCGGGAGCAACTATGTGCAAATTGCCACAGTCGACCCCGCTACTAATGAACCAAGATGTCGTACCGTCGTCTTTCGAGGCTTCCAATCACTACCAACCGACCATTCGCTGAATTCAGAATGCGACGGATTGCCATGCGTCGCCAAGATGATTACCGATATGAACTCGGAAAAAGTGTCGCAGATATCACATCATTCTAATCACGTCGCTGAACTCCTTTGGTGGTTTCCTCGCAGCAGTGAGCAATATCGAATTCGAGGCGATGTTATCTTTGTCGGCAATGGACAATTTGAAACGGACAATGACGAAGCGTTGAAAGCAGCCAGGAAGCAGATGTGGGGAAATATAAGCGACTCTGCCAGGGAAAGCTTTCTATCTGGTGCAATTCCCGGCCAGCGCTTCGTCGAACTAACGACTTGTCCACCTACAGGAGGAAGAGGTGAAGATGGCAAGGTACTTCCTGCACCAGACAACTTTCTACTTATGCTATTGCTTCCCAAACACGTCGATTACTTAAGCTTGTCAAACAACTATCGACAGGTTGACAGCTGTGTTGACGGATCATGGAAGTCACAGCGAGTCATGCCATGATTTAATTAGCAAAAGTTAAGATATACGAGTATATCATTTACACTTCCAAAATAGTGATGGAAGTCCAGTACCGACGGGAACATTCATGCCCATAATGATACACTCGCTGACTCCAACAATTGCGTCCGTTCTTCCGTGTACGGCAGCGTCAAACAAGTGGTCCGTCGTCTTTTCGAAAGATGCCAGCATCAGCACGCTCTCGCGCATCTTTGACACACCGAAACGCGTAATTCCTAATACTTCACCCTTGAAAGTCATTACATCGGAGAGCAGCAGCAAATGCCGTTGATCAATACCAATACCTGCGAGCACGAAACGGGAAGGGATTTGTGAGAAACCGACGCTTTGCCAGCACGCTGTGCCAATTGACAATGTATCATTTACCGTAAGCGCTCATGATGTTCATGATCTCGGCAGAAATTTGTGTGCGTGCAGCCTCCACCCCAAGAACCGTTTCTACTTCCAAGACATGGTTTGTTGTTGTCTGTAGCCCGTCAATTCCCTGTGACACAGTTCAACCGAGTCAGTGAGGCACACTAAAATTCAGCATACAAGAATAAAAAATATAACTTACCGGGCTTCCCATGACATCCTGCAATCCGTAGCCTTCCATTAGCAAGTTGTACGTTGGTGAGCTGCCCTTTTCGCTCTCGTTGATAACGGCTCGCTGAATAGAGGGAATACCTTGCACAATGACCTCTGGAAGCGCTGCCTTGAGCAACTGCAAAGCAAAATACGGTTTCGACTTGATCTCGCCTTCTGGTGGAACAAGCACACGGAACTTGGATCTCGATCCACGCTTGATAAGTACATGTTGCTCTTTGATGGCGCGCAACGTCGTATTTCGAGTGACTCCTCGCGTACCCTGCAAAAGAACTCGCCGCACAGTGTAGGCGTCGACGTTCAACTTTAACTGCTCGATGGCCTCCATGTCAAGCTCCACACTGACATAACAATTCTTCGGCGAATACACTTCCTTTATGTACTTCGAAACTTGTCCGAGTGTCGTCTTTTCGATGACTGTGGTGGAAGATGCATAGTGAGATTGGGGAATTAGCCACCAGAACGTACAGTACAACAATGAAAGCTCTTTGCTTAACTTACCAGATTTGCAAAGGCGAGCCGCCAGCTTGTTGTCGTCTTGAATAAGCTTTCCAGTGATAATTGGTGTTGAGATAAGCTTCGCAGCGTTAATAATTTCTTTCAAGCGTGGGACACCGAGGGTCACATTCATGCTGCTGATGCCACTGAAATGGAACGTCTTCGCAGAATAAGGAGGTAAGAGGGAATCAAAGTCTTTGGAGCAAGTACAACTTAGCAAGCTTACCTTTAACGTCATCTGGGTTCCTGGTTCACTGATACTTTGGGCTCCAATGGCGCCACATGCTTCGCCTGGTTCGACGTAAGCTATCTGGTACTTGTTAAGCGCAATATCTAAAAAAGTATCGAGCTGTGTCGTGGAAAATCGGCATCTATTCCAAGCGCGAACATCCATGCTGGACGGACTTGCAGTATTTTCCGAAGCAAGTATTCTCCACTGATCGGCAAGATCTGCAAAGTAGGTATAAATACTTTGCAAGAAAACACTTCCTGTCGGTAAACGCTGAAATCTATCCTCGAGAAGAATTGCTTTCACCTTTTCCATGAGCTCAAGTGGCGCCATGCCAGTCTCGTCGTGACATGGATGCGTTTCGGTAACATGTCGATGCACTCGGCGAAAATCGACGGGCCGATCATTGTCTTCCATCGACTGAGGATTGAGGCCATCGTCGCCGTAGATAAATTGCACAACAGTATTCTCGGAGTTGCGCACCGAATTGTCATACTGCAGGGAAAGATCCTCCAGAGCTTTCATCAATCGCCGAGCCATATAACCCGTCTCTGCGGTCTTTACAGCTGTATCGACCAAACCTTCGCGGCCACCCATAGCATGAAAAAAAAACTCGGTCGCTGTCAAACCGGAATAAAACGAATTTGCAACAAAACCCTTAGCTGAGGGAGTCAAACTGTTGTGCTCAAAGTGAGGCAAGGTTCTGTCAACAAAACCATTCTCAATTCGCTTCCCTCCAACGGCTTGCTGGCCAACAATCGCTATCATTTGCGATATGTTCAGTGGACTACCTTTAGATCCGCAATCAGCCATAATTCGTGGACTATTTGACCACGGTAGCGCCTTCATCGCAGCTTGTCCAGCTGATTCACGCAGCCGACCAAGCAAACCATTGAGAATTTCTTCGAGCGATTGAAGCATGTCGCACCCGGGACGGAGCTCGAGCTCGCCTTTTTCATAGGCGTCAATACTTTCAGCAGCCTGTAAAGATGTCGAGTTAGAATAAAATTGATGCACCGCACGCATACTGCGTGATTTGACACACCTGTTGGTAACCTTGCAAGAGGATGCGATGCTTAATATCCTGCAGGTGCTGAGATGGGGTGACATCTGATATACCGATCGACAATCCTTTGTGGCTCCCCATGAAACGGCCGCAAAACTTAGCCCAACGGTTAAGAATTCTCGCGGCGGAGGCCGAGCCGACATCTCGAAGAGCTACGTACAAAAGACCAGTTTTGCTCCCATCGCCTAAGGTTTTCTTGGCAATGTTCCCACTGATCAACTCCCCTTTCAGTATGGTAACCCATCCGTCGTTTGGACAGAAATGCTTGTTATTCGTGTAATTCTTCTCCTTGTGTTCAAAACTGACCGCAATACTTGAGGTCTTGTTCGGCACTAATAACATAGAAAACAGTTGCTTGCCAGTCCACAGCTCACGCGGTTTTAAAATGGCAGGAAGTGGCAAATCGATGTGCTCCTCGCCATCCGAGTAGTACGAAACAAGCTGGCAAAAGTGTTCACGGTTGAAAAAGACATTTCGCTGAGTCAACATGTATGCTGCTGACAAAAAATCCTGACTTGCGGCTACTAATGGTTCGCCATTGCGGGGCGTCGTTAAGTTTTGCTCGACGCCCATGAGCAACGCGGCTTCCGTACGTGCTTCTTCTGTTTGTGGGAGATGCATATTCATCTGTTGAAAAGAGAAAGCGACAATGTTAGCAAATGCTTCACGATGTGACGAACAACACCTTTGCAATCCAAGGGCACTAACCTCATCGCCATCAAAATCGGCATTGTATGGGGCACAGACGCAAGTATTAAATCGGAATGTCAAAAATTCCATGACCTTGACGCGATGCGCCATGATAGACACCTTATGCAGACTAGGCTGTCGATTAAACAGCACAACGTCGCCGTCTTCCATATGTCGTTCCACAGTGTCCCCGATACGCAATTTTTTCGCTGTAACGTTGCGATCTCCAAACGCAAGACTTTTGATAAACGTTTCATCCTTTAACCGAATCAAGTTAGCGCCGGGCCAGATGTTCGGTCCGTTCAGCACCCTTTGGCGAAGTTTTTCGATATTAACACTTGAAACACGCTCAGGATATGTCATTGTCATGGCAACCTTTTTGGGGACAACAACTTCATTAATTGATACGTTCGGATCGGGCGAGATGACAGTTCGTGCTGAGAAATCCACGCGTTTGCCAGACAAGTTACCACGAAAGCGACCTTGCTTTCCTTTGAGTCGTTGACAAAGCCTATAGGTAGTGAAAGTGAGAATGAGGATGAGTCGAACGGTGACGCGCCCTAAAAACCTGCTCCTACTATGGTCAGCTCAATCGACTTACCCCCTCATTGGCTTAGATCCCATTGGTCGCTGCATTCCAGGAAGCTCCCCATTTATGTACTGGGCAACCTGAACCTGCAAGAAATCCCATTCTTCGATTATCGTACGTGTGACAGGGCCTTTACTCAAGGCGAGCTCCAACGCGACATTAACGTCGATAATCTCCTGCAACTTGACAGTCAAATCGTCTTCATTGGAGCCTCCGCCCACATCCATGGCCACCGAAGGTCGTATCGGAACTGGCGGCACCAAGAGCTTTTGCAATATCAGATTCTCGGGTCGCCCAATCAACGGATCCAGCCACAATATTTCACAATCAGCATCGGTAATTCTTCGAAACAAGTCCAAAACAACCGTCGGCAATAACTCCTCTACTGGAGGTGTCGAAGAATCCAAAATAGTTGCAATATCCTTATTGTATCGCATGGCTGCTTGAAGATCGTTGCGAAATATTTCGCGATCCTCCTCAGCCTTTTTAAACTTGAGTCGCTCGTGCACAATCTTGAGGGTGGGTGCGCCGGTAATCTTCTTAACAGTTCCATTGGTTGCCATGCAATGTGGACACTGCCTAACCTTTTTGGTTTTCTCAATGAGTTTCTTAAATGTGGCAGCCTTAGCCAAGACATCGGATTTCGGATGTCGCATCTTTTGCAAGTGCTTAAGTCTCTCCGAGTCCACCAGCATGACACGAGAGCAGGTTTTGCAAATGCACTGCAGTAAATGGAGTGTATGACGAAGAAAACCAATGTGGAAGACTGGGAGCGCGAGTTTAATGTATCCATAGTGACCGGCGCAGTCAACGAGCTTTCGCTTGCAGGTTTCGCAGGACGACACCTTGTCGGACACACCAAGACGTGGATCAAGACACCCACCCCGGGCGGGTTGTCGCGTCGGCATTGTAAATAACTCTCGAGAGCTAACTTGAAACTCTGCCATGCGTTGCATTTCGGCGGGTGAAAAGAAGCAAAACTGAAGGTGACTGATGCGTTTCGGTCGAAGATTTTCCTTGACGAGTTGATTGTTTGATCCTGGTGCATAATCTTGGACAGTGGTGTCCGCGAATGTGACGGATGCATTTTTATTCATATTGGTATCCATTTGTTTTGACGCTGCGTAAAAGGATGAGAGTGCGCTGATATCTTGAGATCATTGTCATGGTGCGTAGTGTTGTGCGATCGGAGCCATTCAAAAGAAATTGGACCACCTAAAGTCCTACCGGTTATTGGGTCACCGCTGCGACATTTAATTGCATGGAACGAGCGGCGCGCGCTCGACCATGACGCATTTATTCGATGCCTGTTATACAAGCATTAACCGATCAGATAGATACTCACTCTGCCTCTGACAAAAACAATGTCCGCATGGGAGCGATCGCGACATATTCCATGGAGCCGCATACCGCAACAAGGCTCCAATTTGGAGCAACAGCGCGAGCAAATCTTTCGCCAGCTTCAGCGCGAGGCCATTGAGGAGGAACTCCGCCTGCAGGAGCGTCATCAAGGCGCGCCAACCACCGCGGAGGATGGGACAGCCAAACACGTTCCAACTAAAGTTCCATACTCTACCATGGAAATGTTGCGCTTCGCTGCGTTTGGAGGAACCATTGGAGCCATTACAGGCACGGTTTTTGGCTTTATGGATTCACTGCGAAGTGCCGGAGAATCGTCGGTCTTGGTAAACGCTTCCAACCAAGCCAAGGGCCGCTATATACTGCAAGGAACATCTCGATCTGCATTTACCTTTGGAGCTTTCTTTGGAGGATTTCAGGTCGCGAAATATGGAATAAGAACGGCGGTTGACCCAGGTGAAATTGCGGAAATTGGCTTGGCTGCGGCAGCCTCGCTCGGGGTGCTTGCCAGTCGGCCCAACGCGCGGCCATACATGCCATATGCCTTCATGTTGATTGGCATGGATGCGGTGCAGTTGTATATGCGTAAGGGTTAGAACATGCAGTTGGGCATTGCTTGTGCGTCAAACATGTTACCATTCAACACCCTATTACTGTGTAAAGTTCGGAAATGTAACATGATACTTATAATGCTACAGGCCAACTCTGGCATCCTTTTTTATTCGCTTACGCTCATCTTCGCGCTTTTGAATTTCCACCGGATCATAACGCATTTTGTAGTCATCACTCTCATTCATAGCTCGGGCTCGCTCTGCCAATTCAGGAAACTGCTCATAGAGCGTACACAGCCACTTCCATGCCATGCGCGTCCGACCTGACCGCGTCTTGCGCCAAACCTTGTCAAAATTTTGAAACGAGCAAAAGTTTTGCGTCACGCCAACAGTGTCGGTAAGGTTGAGCACCGCGTGCGACCAGCCGTTTGGGACAAAGACCGTTTCGCCTGCGTTTTGCGTAAATTCGTACACGGCAAAGTTTCTATACTCTTCTTTGTCGCAATTCTTCTTGGCTTCCTGCTTGATGCGAGGCAAAATTGTCATGAAGAAATGAATTGCCTCGTCATCCTCGTCATCAGACACCAACCCCTTGCCCTTGTAAATGCTCTTCCTGACGTGGGGTGGAAACAAACACCAGCGCTTCTGACCGACAATGAGTGTGTTCCAAGCATTAGTTGCGAGGGGGTCAATGTGAATACATGTGCCACTTCTTTCTGGTCCAACGAGCCACCATCTGAGGCAGAAGAAACAAATGAACAATCAGCACACATAGAGTTTTCGACTACGCCATGTGATTCGAAACAAAAGACATACCGATAAGGAGGACGGCGACTTTCCTTAACGAGTCCAAACAGGTCATGGCGAAAGTATGAAGGAACGCGATAATCCAGAAGAAGGCTCTTGGCCGCTTTATCCTCGTCGAAACCCGAGTCGAAAACGTACAACGGCGAATCGTCTTTGTTGTGTTCCATGTAATCCATAAAATGGCTGAGTCTTACTCGAATATTGTCACCATCGTCGTCCTCTCCACACTTGAATTTACGATTCATTATACCTTCGTCCTTTTTGAGTGCCTCTAATCGCCATTTGTCAACAGCTTTCCATGGGCCGACGAGCGATCCGCCCTCATAGCCAGCAGGGATGTTTTTGATGAGACATGGATACTCTTTTGCTTCGTAATTTTCATGGAAATCAGCTACAGTGAGTATTCTAGCATCCAATATAATCGGATAGTTGCGAGGAGCCTCATCGTGAGAAAACTGGAACGACTTAAATTCCTCGGAAGGAGAAGCATTCAAGGCATCTCGCCAAGCTGGAAATGTCTTCCATAATCTATCCGCTCCCCAGTCTTTTAATTCTGGCCGGTGATCCCTCTTGGCTTTCTCCATGCGTTCCCTCCATCCCATGCTTCCATAATCTTTTCTAGCCAATGATCAAGGTGAGTTTTGTTCGGTCACTGGAGCAACACGAACCTTTCCCACCATTGGCCGAGACTGCCTCGAGACCTGCTTTTGTGGTCGTCACGCTTCCGTCACAACTGTCGCAGCGGTTGATATGAGTGACGATACGACGTGTGCGAGGTGCACAAAACATCGGATCAAAAAACTTGCAGGTGCAGCCGCATGTCGGGGCGGACGAGCTGTGCGAGGCAAGCATTTAACGACAACAAAACACTTCTTTACGCCAATGGGGAAACATATTGAGCTACTTAGTCTCTACTTGGCGTTTTTCTTACACCTAGCACTTGTGACAACATTCCAACTCGATCAGCAGCCGTCGTCAAATCGCTCACAAATTGTGTTGCAGGGCGAAAAGACAAACAAGGCGATGGCTTTTTTAAAAAGAATTGGCAAGATTGGAGGTGAAGCTAATAAAGACTACAGGTTTGCTCTTGGCGTTGACGAAGGGCCGTCAGGCAAAGCCATGTCGAGTCGAGCGTCGCCTGTAAGTATGCGCGCGTTGCATGTTGTTGGGTGCTAGTGACGCCATTTGTCATGTGCGGAACCGATATAGACTTGCGAAGACCTTCCTCGTTATGCTCACATATCTGAAACGATTTTTGAGCTCATGCAGCTTCAGAAAGTCGCGAAATCTTACACATCCTGTGTCGATTTTGGATGCATTGATGATGTTTCCCAGCCTTTTCCAACGACAACCTGCGGCACCAATTGGTCTGGATTTACAGACACCGTTATGGGCGGTGTATCGCAGGCAAGTCTTGCCCGCGAGTATTTTTTGGATCGACGTCAATCGTCTTGCGAGGTCGCGTAAGTCTTTTGAACAACGGCGGATTCATTCAAATGGCTTGCTTTCTGCATCCACAACAAATAGCTGTGGATGCGTCTGCTTACGATGGAATTGAAATAAACGTTGCTTGTGAGGCGGATGAGCTTGTAAAAGTGGAGGAGACGTTCAATGTTCAGTAAGTGCGAAACTTTTCGCAGTCCAGTTGGTTACGTTGCTCCCAACCGAATCTATTTTGCTGACTTGTCATATTGTTTCAAGTTTAAAAACCAGTGCTTGTATTCGGCCCTTCTCTTCGTATAGAGCATCATTTCAGGCTCCCTCAAATGGGCAATGGAAGTTGGTACGGATTCCGTGGAGCCATTTTCGAGGTCGCGGACCTGGGGCAGTTGACCAGCCGCTAGATGTTTCAACTCTGCTAAGAGCGGGCATTGTTGCTATTGGCAAGCCAATGAAGGTGGTTTTGGGCGTATCATCGTTTCGATTCTACAAAGAAGCTGACCTACACTGAGCAGCTGACTAGCCTGCGATGCTTAGAACGTATAAAGCTCACAAACTAGCTATGATGTCTTTAAACTCCATTTTTGTCGCATGAGTTTCTACTGGTCTGGCAGTTGCTCAATCGGCAATGGAGAAGGGTACAATACCGGTACAGTACATAGCTGACTGTCGCTCCACGACCCCAACGGAAATCTTTCTCCGGGCGTCGGACGAGCTGCGCCGCGCCTTTCGTGTCCGCGCAAAACCACATTGCTTATCGCTTTGAAGAAAGCTGCAAGGATCCATTCAGTTACTATTCGACCACGCATCAACGCCATCATTATAAAGACGCCGCATTAATTCAAAGTGTACGTCCCTGAGTGCGCAAAAAGCCATTGTCAGAAGCCATCTCACTGAAATACATATCAGTCAGATCAGCCACCATGCCCGTCAAATGTTTAGAGCTGCTAAACTTTAAGTCGTATGGAGGAAAACAGGTGATTGGTCCGTTCCACAAATGCTTTTCCGCCATTATCGGGCCAAACGGAAGCGGGAAATCAAACTGTATGGACGCTATTAGCTTTGTGTTGGGCGTCCAGTCGCGAGACTTGAGGTCCGGCCAAATGAAGGATCTTATTTTCCGACCAGCGGGCAATACGAAGCCGCAGAATTTACGCGCAGAAGCAACGCTACTGTTTGAAACAGATAATGGTGAGGAACTCCGATTCTCTCGTTCCATCTCTCCAAATGGTCATGGCGAGTATAGCGTCAACGGCGTCACAGTCTCCTTTGCGGAATATGAAGCGGCTCTGGCAGAGATTGGTGTCCTTCTCAAGGCACGCAACTTTTTAGTTTTCCAAGGCGACGTCGAAGCACTGGCGCGGAAGACGCCTGCTGAGCTAGTACATTTGGTGGAAACTATAGCGGGGTCTGGAGATCTCAAAGAAGAATACGATATGGCCCTCCAAGATAAAGAAGCGACCGAGCAGAAGACTATTTTTTCTTTTAAAAAGCAGAAAGGATTTCGATCTGAACGCAAGGTGCTTAAGGAACAAAAGGAAGAAGCGGAGCGCTTTAACCAACTAATGGAAGAGAAGGCTGCCTGTCAGACTGAATACTACCTTTGGCAGCTATTTCATTTGGACCAAGATAGAGTCGAGCGAGAGGCTGTCATCAAGGAGCTTGGGCAAGACATTGCGGACGTCAAGCAGCGAGAACAAGATTCTGGCGATATTTTAAAAGAAACTAAGAAGGAGACTAGCGCAGCTCGACGCAAAACTGGGCAGCTTGAAAAGAAACGAGTGCAACTCTCCTCGCAGCTTGGACATTTAGAACCTGTTGTCATACAGATCACCGAGGAGATCAAAAGCTTGCAGAAGAAACTGAAAGAAGACGAGACGTTGCTTGCTAACAGGAACAGTGACGCCGAGAACCATGCCGACACCCTCGTCCGTCTCGAATCGGAAATTGACGAATACCAGCAAACTTTGGAAGACATCGAAAAAGAATATAGCGATGTCAAAAAGAATGCGGTCGGAGACGACAGCATCGCTTTGACGCCGGAGCAGGAGGGAAAATATGAAGAGGTTCGCCAAGCAGCAGCTGCTGCGAGTGCAGAGCCTCGTCGTAAGCTGGGACAATGCAATCGCAAGCTCGATGCTGTTCGCGCAAAACTAGGGAACTTACGGCAGGAACGAGATGACTGCGTTGCGAATCAAAAGGAGGTTACCAAGGACATCAAGGCGCTGCAGGAACGCATTGATAAATTGACCGAGGTAAATTTATCTGTCATTACCTTTCTCGATCTTTTGTTACATGATGTACTCACTAATGGACACGTTCTTGATCTCAGAATCTCGGAAAAACTGCCTTGGATAGAAAGTTAGCGGAAAAGGAGTTTGCAGCAACTCAACATGCCGCTCGCGGCACTCAAATTCGTCGCGAAGAGCTGGATCGCGAAATCGAAAAGGTCGACGTGATCCTACGAGAGGCCAAAGATGATCGACACAAGAACAAGGATGAAGAACTCTTCTTGCATGCGATTGCAACAATGAAGAAGAACATTCCTGGAGTCCAAGGTCGCTTGGTCGATCTTTGTCGCCCTAAAACGCGAAAATATAATCTGAGTGTTACCGTTGCAGCCGGCAAGGACATGGACGCAATCGTCGTGGATACGCAGCAAACCGGTATTGAGTGTATCAACTACCTCCGCGATAACAAGAAGGGAGTGGCTACTTTCCTGCCTCTGGACAAGTTGCAGGTCCCTGACCCAGAGTCCACTGAGCAATTGCGCCAGATGATCAGTCACGAACCGAAGTATCGTCTAGTTTTGGACGCCATCCAATTTGAGGAGCCAGTGAAGAAGGCGGTGCAATACGCGGTTGGCAATACAGTGATCTGTGACGATATTGAATCGGCTCGCGCCTTGTGCTTTGGCGACCGGCGCAGCAATCGCCATGATGGTGGACGGACGACGCTAACCCGTATCAAAGCAGTCACTCTTGGAGGAGCAGTGATTTCCAAGGCTGGGACGATGACTGGCGGAATCTCTGGCGAGGAAACTTCTCGTGCTGGAAGATGGGATGACCAAGAGCTTGCGAAATTGATTGAGAAGAAAGAAAAGCTTGAATTGGAGCGAGCTGAGCTTGACAATGCCACGGGTGCAAGCTCTCGCGATACACGAATCGAGGAGCTTCGCAATAACATTGGCGATTTCCAAAATCGCGAGCAGTATTCTAAAAGCGATCTCGAGTATACGAAGAAGCAAATTCATGAGAAGAAAGTGTTGCTTAAGTCGACTGATTCCAATTTGGCAATACTCGATAAACAGTTGTCTCAAGCCGAGAAAGAGTTCAGTAATGCGGAGACTGCAACGAAGAAAGCTGTCCAAGCTGTCAAGGCCGCCGAAGATGAGCATTTACGACCATTCCGCGAAGAGACGGGGCTCCAAGACTTGGAGCTTTATGAAGCAACGATTGCCGAGTCGCGCGACGGGTACCAGAAGAAAAAGCGAACTGTTATGGAACACATTGCAAGCTTGGAGCAACAGAAACAATACGAATCCGGTCGAGATTTACAAGCCCCTATCCGTCGTCTTAAAAAGAGAATTGCTGATCGCAAGATTTCATTAGAGGAGTGCCAAGAGCATGAAGGCAAAACTGGCGAAAAGGTCAAGGCTAAGAAACAGCAAATTTCCGAGGCCGAGCAGCTTGTAGTTGAAGCAACTTCACGTGAGAAAGAACTGGAAAAGAGAGTTCAGAGTGCTCAGAAACTTCATAGCGAAGCGCAAAGTGAGTGTACCAAGTTGTCTAAGGCATTGAACACAGAAGAAGCAGCTTTAGAACGGATTCGCGGCAAGCTTCATGAGACTTTACAAAAGGCTCGGGTCGAAGAAGTGGATCTTCCGTTGCTTGGACCAGGGGGTGTCAAGATCGACAACCGTCGCACTCGCTCGCGTCGTCGTTCTCGGGAAGACGACACAGAGGAAGCAGAGGATGAGAATGTCGAGAGCCAAGCATACAACACCCAGAACAGTAGTGCCAGCAACACTCAACCGATGACTGAGAACAGTCACGCAATCACTCAGTTCTCGCAAGCGGACAACCCTATCGTCGTCCGCGACCAAGAGCGCGCTTCACAAGTAGATATTTCGATGATGCGCGACGCCTTGAAACATCGCCTCAGCGATCGCGACGAGAAACGGCTTCGCAACGAGTTTGAAGATAAGCTGTCAAACATTCTTTCTGACATTGAAAGCATTACACCAAACATGAAGGTACATTTATTCTATGCATGGCCGTTTTTCAATGCGTTACGTACAACTAACATTGCAACCGTGTCTTCAGGCCAGCGATGCCTTCTCGTCTGCGACACAGCGCTTGAAAGAGAGCAACTCGGACTACGAAAAGACGAAGGACCTTGCGAATAAGGCGGCGAAAAAGTTTCAGAGCATTAAGGCCAAGCGAGTAAAACGATTTAACGAAGCATTCACCCATATTGACGAAGCTCTCAAAACGATCTACACTGACATGACAAAAAGTAGCAAGCATCCTTTGGGTGGAAAAGCGTACTTGAGTCTTGATGATACGGAAGAGCCATACCGTGGCGGTCTTAAGTTTAACGCTATGCCGCCTATGAAACGCTTTCGAGACATGGAACAACTCAGTGGGGGCGAAAAGACAGTCGCTGCTCTTTCCCTTTTGTTCGCGATCCACTCCTACCACCCAGCGCCTTTCTTCGTCATGGATGAAGGTATGTCTAACGGTAGCTCGTTGCAGTTGGGAAGTTGTTGTGTATGGCGCTCACTCTTCCCTTTTTCCTTTGTAGTCGATGCAGCTCTTGATAACATCAACCTCCGCAAAGTTTGCAACTACATCAGCAGGCGCAGTAAGGATGATGTTCAATGCATAGTCATTTCTCTCAAGGACATGTTTTACGAGCATGCTCAGAGTCTGGTTGGTATTTGCAAGGATGTCGGCACCAATTCGAGTCAAACGTACGTATTTAATGCTATGTTATGGGCATGGTTTTGAGCCTTTCTCACCTCGATCGTCGTAATTCAGGCTTACATTGAACTTGGACAGATTTGCTCAGCGTGGCGACCCTGATCGCAAACGCCGCCACACCACAGATGGAGGATTGCCGACGAAGCGCAGCTCTGCAGGGTCAGTACTGGCTTCACCCTCGTCGCAGTAAACGACATTATTGGAATGCCGACTTTATCTGTTGGGGCCGGGAGCGGGTACTTGTAGACGCTAGTGCGTTTTGGGCTCGACTATTATCGGTGCGATTACTTTGATCTCGCGGGGTCAGCTTCCTACTATTATAATTCATGTCACAGTCACAATTTCGCTACTGTATCGTCAACTACCACGCGCCGTAACTTTTCCGCAATAGGTCACTTGTCGGTGCAGACTTTGTTGCCAAATTCCCGCGCTCCACCAGTTTGCTCGCCGTATACAGCGAATGTTCGGTATGCAGAAACTTCCAAACTGAGCCTATTGACTGATGTGAGTCCGCCAACTGCTTGACAGACTTTAGACTATTCGTTTCTCTCATTGAACGAGCATATAAAGCTTCCGGGGAAAGGCCTACGTCCGGGCTTTCAAGGTAATGGAGCACGTATCCCTTTTTGTTGTCAAGCCCAAAAATCCAGTCAAAAATGGCCCGGGTACGTTCCATATGAAACTGTTGAAAAAAGAAGTGGTCGTCGTATTCAGCAACGAAGCAAATGACTGGAGCTAACATAAGGAGACATGATACGTTTGACTAGAAACTTACCTTGCTTGTAACAATGAGCAAATGTCTCCAACTATTGTGATCCGTGTGAGCTGTTCTTGCATAGTAAGCATTTCCAATCGTGTCGTACGAGGTTGTTTCGACAAAAACGTTTGTTATATTGTGCTTCTTTATGAGGTATGCAGCCGATGATGTGGCTTCCCAAACTGGCAATCCATCATGTCCAAGTAGCTGAGGAAGATGCGCCGTACCGGCCGATAAACAAAGAATCGGTAGACCCATTTTTCGGTTCTTTCTTCTCGTTGACAATAGATTGTATCGCTGGACGACCTGAGCCGCATCGTCGCATCGTTGTTGGACGTAAATTGGTGGATTGTCAATGTTCTCAGGAACTCCTCCGCCGAGGACGAGGACGGCGTCGATAGAAAAGAGAATATCTAACGGAATTTCTTGCGGACTATTAAATAACGCGGAGCGAGGCGACAGTGAGCTACCGCCAAAAAGTCGAAACATGACTAGCAGCGCAATGGCAGCGACAAAGCCAGACGTCGTAGTTGCGAGCGAGCGAATGGACCAGGCCGACTGTTGCTGGTGATTGGCACGATGATTCTGCAATCTTCGCCTCGATCCTGCCATAGCAAAATGAACTGGCTGTTATACTTTCCTACCGGTATGCAAATCTGAATAAAACAGACAAGCAGAATGATAGCAAGTGTGACGCGATTGGATTGCCGTCGTCACGTCTTGCAAACGTATCATTAAATATCATGAATACTTGAATCGTGTGAATTGGCTTAGCCGAACTAAGAACCATTTTGCCGCACTGCGACACGTACTCATGATCTGGCTGAGCCGAACTACCGGTATATCCTTATGTCAGCATAATATCCTAACGGAGACTGGATTTTATTGAACTTGCGCTACAACCATCCCAATGTTTGATTACCATCGCAGGTCATCAACAGAATACTATAAGAGCGCTACCCAACTATGGCAATGTGCGAGCGACGACGAATATCGCCATGCAGCAAGTGGCGATCCATGAGCCGCAGACTTACTTTTGTTCCTATTCTGTTGCTTCTCCATTGGCAGATGCAACCTTCCGAGGCCTTTCTGCATATATCTGGCACGAAACGAAGTAAGCTAATAAACGAGCTACAAAAGCCAGCCACGTCGCATGCATCATATCTTCAGACATTTGGTGAAAATCGTCAAGATGATGATATGATAAAGCACACTCATCGACGACAGCTGCCAACGCCGAAAGATGTGGCCGATGCTGATGCGCTTCGTCGAAGATACCTGCTTTTCTCCATGTTGGCGACATTCGGTGCTTCTCCCATACTTCAAGCTTCCGCAGCCCAAGCCAAAGATATAATAGTCGGTCCAAATGTAGAAGTTTTGACGCCTGCTACATTACCAACTACGAACATTTTCAAGCCCCCAACCGACAATAGGGACTATCTTGCATATAAACTAGACAATGGACTTCGCGTCTTGCTCTGCAGTGATCCTTCTTCCATTGAAGCAGCTGCCGCTATGGATGTGCATGTTGGGGCCTGCTCGGATCCTGATACAGTCAAGGGTTTGGCGCATTTCAACGAACACATGCTTTTTCTCGGTACCAAGGATTTTCCAAAGGAAGACAGTTTTGAAGCTTTTCTAGCAGCCAACGGTGGACGATCCAACGCCTACACAGACGCTGAAAATACTGTCTATTACTTTGACATGGTGGCTTCTGTCGATGGTCGTGTTGCGGAGGGGTTGCGGCGGTTTGGGAGTGTCTTTGCAACTCCACTCTTCACTGAATCGGCAACGGAACGCGAATTGAGAGCGATCGATTCGGAGAATGCCAAGAATCTGCAATCAGACACCTTTCGTTACTTTCAAATGGCCAAGTCTAGGGCAAACCGTGATCATCCGTTCAGCAAATTCTTCACGGGAAACAAGAAAACTCTGCTAGATGATACACGGGCCCAAGGAATCGACTTGCAGCAGGAGCTTGTTAATTTTTATCAGCAGTATTACAGCGCCAATCAAATGACTTTGGCAATCGCTGGACCGCAGTCGATTGAAGAGCTGCAAACCATGGTGCAGGATGCCTTTGCCAGCGTTCCTGATCGACAATCGCCAAAACCGGAGGAGGCTTGGAAAGGTATCGCCCCATTCACGTATGGCGCAGACTCAATCGTTCCGTCATTTTACCATATCGTGGAAATGGTCCCTGTACAAGACATTCGACAAATTTCGATATCATGGCCCGTCGTCTATCAGGATGAACTGGAACGAACGAGCATTCTCTTTGACAAGCCAAGTAATTATGTCGCGCATTTACTAGGGCACGAAGGATCGGGATCGCTACTGACGTATTTGAAGCGGCAGGGGTGGGCAACATCACTCGCAACTGCCACTGAGGAGCAGCTTTCAGACTTTGAATCGTTCGAAATTGTTGTTGGGCTAACAAGGCAAGGCTTAAACGCTGTGGAAAGTGTAGTGGGAGCAATCTATTCATATTTAAGATTACTTCGTGACCGTGCTATTCCTGACTACGTCTTTGATGAGGTCTTTCGTCTCGATGAACTGTACTGGCGTTTTTCGAGCAAGGGAAACGTCGGAGGATATGTGCAGGGCCTTGCAGCATCCATGCAAAAGTATCCAGCACCACTATACATTGCCGGACCTCGACGCCTCGCTTTAACGGAATATGAACGTTGGCAGCTATCGGGCGAACCTCGTCCCACTTTTAAGTCGAGAGTGCAGCTTGAGAATACACGCATGCTAGTAAGCAGGTATCTTGAAGCCTTAACAGTTGACAATGCTATAATGACAGTTATCAGCAAGGATTTCGAAGGAAAGACAACTCAGCAAGAAGTTTGGTACGGAACGAAGTATCGGGCGCGACGAATCGATGATAAAATGCTAGAAAATTGGCGAGATGCCGCACCCGCACGTACAATGCAAATTGATTACCCGAAACCGAACAGATTTATTCCATCGGAGGCGGGTCTTCGAGTAAAGTTACCGGTTCAAAAGCCGATAAATCAGAAGCAGACATTTGAAGCCAAGTTACGGGCGCCGACCGCTCCTTGGATAATTCGAGACGATGATCGCTGGACAGTTTACTTTAAACCGGACGAGCAGTTTGGACAACCTAAAGGCTACGTCATAATGGAGCTTGTCACGAGCGATGTGTTTTCAACTCCTGCAAAAGCTGCAACTGGGAATTTGTTTGAATTGGCTGTATCGGACCGTTTAAGCGAGTATGCATATGACGCATCACTCGCAGGTCTAGTTTACGAGGTGAAAGTCCTTCCGAGAGGTGTCCGGCTCACCTTCGGCGGATACAGTGATAAGCTTAGAGTGTTTGCCTCCTACATTTCCAAAAAGCTATCCAAAAAGGTTGATGACATTTTACCAAAGACGGAAGCAGAGTTTGAGCGCTACAAGGACCAAATTTTACGAGCGCTCTCGGCCTTTGACGTCAAGCAGCCGTACGCTCACGCCTCATACTACGCTCAAATTACCCTGCAGCCGCATCGTTTCCAGTATGACAATAGTGAGCTCCTCGCGGCGACCAGACGAGTAACATTGTCTGACTTGATCGAGTACTCGAAAAATCTGTGGAGATCTGGCAAGGGCGAAGCTTTGATTCAAGGCAATTTCGATGAGAAGGAGGCCCTAAGTCTTGTTGCTGGACTTGATGCTGCTATCCCTTTCCAAACCATTCCGAACGACGAGTATCCTCCTCGCCTGACCGCTCTTCCTTTGCCGCAATCAAAGGAAAGTATATTGCCGACGCGTCTAGTTATCACGGAGTCCAACCCCAATAATGAAAATAGCGTATGTTACGTCATGCTCCAAAGCTTGGGCAAGACGGAGAAAGACCACGTCATGATGGAACTTTTATCATCAATTTTGGAGCAGCCTTTTTACGACTCTCTGCGCACCAAGCAACAGCTGGGATACATTGTAAATTCCGGTCTGCGTGGCGTTGGTGAATCGCGAACGCTGTCTTTCATTGTCCAATCGGCGGTAGCAACCGCCGATAAGCTGACTTTGGAAATTATAAGGTTCCTCGATGCTGCCGAATCAACTTTGCTGGAGAAGCTGCCAAAAGGTGATCTTGCTGTGTACATAAAGAGTCTCATAGATCGCAAGACAGAGCCCGACAAGGACCTGATAGCTGAGGTCACTCGCAACTGGTCTGAAATTTCAAGCGGTCGTCGACAGTTTGATCGGATCCAGTGCGAAGCTGCAGCATTGTTGGAGATAGACAAGGAGGAATTACTTAAGTTTTGGAAGGCAGTCTACTCGGGTGATGGCAGGCGGGTCTTGATCTGCGAAATGATTCCCCAGGTAGGTCCTGCCTCCTCCGAACAACCACCAGCATCCGCCGGGTATTCATCAAAGAAATTGGTAACCGATGGCTTGCTGCTAGGGATTGACGACGTTCCAGCCTTTCGGCACGACCGCGAGAGACTTCAGGCGACTGATGCTCCTGCTGTTCCATTGGCATGATGAGTTCACTGTCAATCCAAAGGCTGAAGTACTATGTTCACTGCATGCTACCATGGACTCACGTACTGAAATTAGTTAGTTACCGGTAAATTGTTTATATATAATGTGCATTGTGCTTTGCCAGAAATGCGCTAGTTATTGTGAGTCCAGCCATCGCAGTGCAAGGTAGTCTTGCCATAACAGCTTGTCGTACCGGCACCACGGCATGACCGAAAAGGCTTTCGAGGCTGCACCGCCGCCACCGCGCCTTACCTCGTCAAAGTCGCTTCTCAATCTATCTAAGTCTCCATCGTAAATATTAGCGTATTGCAAATGCATACTCCAAGCTCACCGCCTCAGCGCAGAGGCACGGTCGGATTCAACCCTGGCAGTCTTCCGGTTCCTCCTTTAATGATGTCATCGTCCTCATCGCTGCAGCAGTCGCAGCATCGACCAACTTTCGCGCAAAACATGGCCGAGAGTATGACGATTGACGAAATGCGTCAACTACACCAGCGCGCCTTAAGCGACGCTGAAGCCAAACGCACTGAGCTTCAGTTGGTCTTGGCGAGTCGTTATCGCGAGTTGGTGGGAAGCTCGGATGAAGTTATTCGCATGAAGGAGCGGTCACAAGAGCTACATGATTTGGTGCATGCCTTACCGACGCTTATGGAAAAGCTTTCAAAGCCACTGTCAATGAATGAATTGGAAAGCAAGGTGGCGGAGGAAAAGGACGGAAATGAGTTGAGCGAGAATGCTGAGCAGTCGATTTGTCTTCGCAGAGTGATTCAGCTCCGACACGATCTTTCGTCACTCCCTCGCTTAATTCATCGCTTACTTGACAAAAACAATGTTCACGAGGCATCAGTTCAGCTAATTCATCTTTTCAATATTATTGCTGGACAATCAGATGCCTATCCACTGGCGAATCAGTTGGCGACGATTAAACCGACTGCCATTCCACAACCTTCTAGTTTGGACCCTTCGCTCAGGGCGCAAATGAAGATGGTCTATTTGCAAATGATGACACTGCCTGGGAAGATTACGCGTATTGCCAAGCGCAATCTTTTGCGGTCGGCTAGCTATGGTATCGATCAAAGTAGTACTAATGATCGAATGATGACTACCGCAGCGGCGCGGTCAGCGGCCGCCTTGGCGGCGGTGAACATGTTGGAACACGATCATCAAACGACGATCCGAGCTACGGCCTTGCTGGACATTTACTTTGACTCAAAAGCCAAGCTCCTAGTCAATATATTGGAAAAGTTGTCTGTTCGAAAGGACTTAGACGAAAGCCTAGCGACCAATACGAGCAACACAGCCATTGACGCCGATGTTGTTCTGTCCAAGATTGTCTTGATCCTGCAGTACGATATTGTTTTGCATCCACACTTCATTTTTTGCAGAAAGGGTTTTGCTACGTTAGCGACATTGCCCACTTTTGAAACATTTGTCGTCCAGGCCAAAGTTTCGAAATTCCTCGCCAAAATGCTTCCGCTGGTTCGAAGCAAGGCCAAGTCAGTCCTTGTGAATATTGCTGGGACGACGGCTGCAGCGTTGGGACAAATCCGACAAAGCTTGTACGACAAGACTGATGGAGCTGAAGTGACGAAATCGTTGGAGTGGACGGACGCTACGAGGGACCTGGTGTCGACGCGTGACGTTTTCCAGGCTGACACTGCCGCAGCAATGGAACTCCAGCAGCGGCAGTTCTCGCTATGGAGCGCTTTGTTCTCAGCGACGTTTAGCTCCTTGGTGAATTCCTTGCTCAGCACTGTGTTTGGGAGTGTTCATTCAAACGTAGTGGCGATGCTCACGGCGAGCTTGGCCAATGCACCTGCGTTGGCGTCAATCCAGCCCCACGAGGCATATCGCAAGACGCTCCAGATTGCCGTTCATCTCGATCAAGCTTTGTTAAAAGTGTCAGAAGATGCGCATGAGCTTCTTGTCCATGCCGAGGAGCGAGAGGAGAGTGAACGTCGGCTTAGACAGTCACTTTACGTGCAAACCTGCGAGATCCTTGGACGCTTGCTTCATGAGTTGCGTCGCATGGCAGTCAGCAAAAGTGCGAATGACGCGGATGCAACGAAAGCGCTTATTATTGGAAGGTTATGTTTTCTATTAAAGTTCCGTTTGACGGCGTTACCGAAATTGTTGGATGCGCAATCTTCGCCTGCTGCGTTGCAACATAATTTAGGCATGATTGCATTTGTCGATCTGCAATCTGCTTTTGAACTTGCTGACGATGACGAAGATGGTGTCATTCGAATGGCCGAGGCGCTGGAAGCTGTGGATAGTGCATTCTCCGGAACTCAATTCCGTGGAGCCGAGATGCTTAGAGAGACATTGCTTCTAGACCGCGACGGATCGACGGCGGTTGATGCAAACGATATGGAGGTTTCCAACACTGCTCCATTTAATGTTACCTTGCATGAGCTTACGCTCTTGACCGCAAGAGGACTTCGTCATGACAGTGCAGGGTCGGCGAGTGCGCTTGGTACTGTCCAAGCCGCGTTAGATTCGATTGTCGCCCAATGTTTCTCGGTCTGGGCAAAGTATGCCACATCCGACTCGGCGACTCGTTTCAAAACTAAGATGACCGAGTTTGTGCATGAAGCTTGCACAGAGCCTGACATGGAATGGAACCGATTGCATCCGATATCGAATGTTTCGCATCACCTCGTTGGCTTTGTTCTCGATCTCGCCTCAATTTTGAATCGCACGGTTTGCCCATCGGATTCTATCTCACCCGTTCCAAGCACGGAGTACGCTGTGTCCCTGGGTGTTACTGTGGAAAACAATAGGATTCCGAGAGTCATGGATACTGTCCGCTTTGCACTTATTCACCAGGGTGTCTTCTTTGTTTCCTTAGTTCTGAATCAGAGCTTGATCTCTTCCGCGACTGCGAAGCCGACTTTCATGAACATTGGAACACTAGCGTCGAAGCAGCTTAACATTGATTTGGAGTTTCTCAAAGCTTGTTTCGTCGAACGGATGCATTGGGAACGTGGCATGGAAACGCAGTCGAAAGAGTTGTCAACTGCTATTGACAAGATTTTGACTCACTGTAGACAAATTGCCGAGATTTCAAGCGAACAAGTAGGAGAACTTGTACAGGGTGTGCTGACAGGTCTGGATGCTTGGCTTGCTTCATTATTGGGCGAGAGCATGGCGCCCAGTCTCTCGGCGATTGCTGCTACGGATTTTGGCTTTTCGAGCTCGTCGTCAAGTCCAATCTTCCCCATGCCACTTGTCTCCTCTGTTCGCTTTAACGTTCTTCCAGTACAGGCTGATCGATCGCTCAACGAGATCCAACTGCGCGAAAAGTACGTAAAGGAAAAGGAGGCACCGCGGTCGGAATCACTTGGCGGTAGTGTGATGAGCAGCGGCCTTGGCTTTATGAGTTCCGGTTTGGGATTTTTTAAAGGGAAGAACTAGCTGAATCTAATTGATTAAATTGCTTATTGTTGAATGTTTATTAAGAAGTGGTAATAGCGCAAAAAACAAAAGTTGGCGAACTAGGCATTGAGTAACGCTAGGACTATCAATTGCCTCGCTGCAGCCCATTCTGGAAATTGCATCTGGCCAAACCGGTAGATCCCGAGCTCATTACACCTATAATAAATTGTCCAAGACTCTCTACAAATGGGTTGCGCAAGCTCCACTGAAGTGAGTGCAATTGACGATTTATATCTGGCGTCTGACTTGGCATGGAAGTTGAGGCGAGACTTGCACCTTGCACAGCTACCAACTACCAAGCGAGGAGCCTGATAGCGCGAGCGACTGGTTCCGTATCGGTGGCCTTTGTACGTCCAACCACTCATTCCTTTACACTTTCTCAATTTCAGGTTACAACGGATCCCCACACGGGCCAGCAAAAGACGAAGAAACGTCTCGGTGGCGCTTATCCGGGTCAGCGAATTCCACAGCACAGCCCATATGTTCCGCCTGCTTCTGCTTTTAACAACAACCAAGCCGTGGCGCATTTCGTGGCGTATGGTGGCGGTAATGCATTGACGCTTGTTCAGAGCGATGGAAATGCGGCTCCGCAAGTGGGAAAGTATCAGCCAGAGTATATTCAAGGTACGTTTCGTGTGACTTTTCCATTATTCGGATTTGCACGCTACGGAGTTGCAAGTCATCCCTGCAAGCTTGTTTATTAACCCTCTGTATTGCAATCACTTTTACCATGTGCCATGCAGTGACGCTTCCGGACGGAGTCATTGCGGGTCAGACAATTCATGTTCAGGCACCCGACGGAAGACTCAACGCCATCATTGTACCTCCTGGAATGGGTGCTGGATCAACCTTTACGGTGGAGTTTGCACCGCCTGAAGCAGCTGCCGGTAGTTCCTCCTCCGCTCCCTACGTTTCGTCGCCGGGACAGTCCAAATACTCTGAGCCTGCTGCTTCGACGCAGGGACCTTCAGCGGTTCCACCGCCATCGACTGGAGCTGACGATGGCTTTGCCTCTGGCTTTGGCAATGCCAGCCATCGGCCGCCCACCGCGAACGCCGTACCGTCGAACCATATGCAAAACAACTATCCGACAACATCGGCGACCTTGTATTAAGTCGTATGACTTGCAAACATTCGTGCGGTGTGGCTGTTGAGAGGTGAGGGAATACTGTAATTGCATCGAAAGTCAACAGGCGACAACATTAGGTGACACGTATTAAGCTGCTTTAGTTATTATCGCCTTTTTCATAAACGTTCGAATAGAAGACGGGCGGGATCTACTGCAGCGGTGGTAATCTTGATGACGAAGCAAACATAAACTAATACGGTACTGTTCTGGCCCGAGGTACGGGTTCCGGTAGTATTAGGTATAGGGTTTTCGCTTCGTCCGCGCGGGTTCATCGCGAGCGCCACCTCGTCACCGCATATCTTGCGCTTGCCTTGGCCATCCTTGCTTCTCCTTCATCCTGCAAGCTACAAGTGTTTTTTGTGTCGGCAGTAGCCAACTTTGCTGCTGGTTGCTCCAATAAATTGCTGACTCTTCCTGTGAAGTTGCTGTGGTCTTTCTCGCGGCGCTTTATCTGTTTTTTTCCCGTTCCGCTAGTGGTATTTTGCGTTCGCTGACGTGAACGCTCATTATTTGTACACCGACAATGGACGCCTCGCAACTTGCTCAAGTAGAGGCCCTATGTGAAGCGCTTTACACAGGAGTCCCGGCCAATATTGATGGAGCGGCAATTTCTAGAAACGAAGCGCAGCAGCGACTCTTGTCGCTTCAATCGAGCGCGGAATATATTCCGCAGTGCCAGTACATTTTAGATCAATCGCAGTCTCAGTACGCACGACTTGTCGCGTCGAACAGTCTCATTGAGCTCATTACAATACACTGGAATTCGTTTACTGTTCCGCAACGAATTGATATTCGCAATTACGTCTTGGGTTACCTTGCGAACAAAGGCCCGACGTTGCAGGACTTTCTCGTGCTGTCGCTCATTAAATTGGTGTGCCGCATCACAAAGCTCGGCTGGTTTGATGATTCCGCGCATCGCGATTTAGTTGACGAAGTCACCAAGTTTCTTCAAGCAACTGTCGATCACTGTATATTGGGACTCAAGATATTGAATCAATTAGTGGACGAGCTCAATATTCCAACTACGGGACGGACGCTTACGCAGCATCGCAAGACGAGCGTCTCTTTCAGGGATGTAAGTCTCTTAAAGGTTTTTCAAATGGGTCTTACTACGGCAAAGCAGCTGCAGACGGGAAGCATTGGTGAGTGAATGTATATGCTACTTTAAACTTATGCAACATGTGACGATCAGTCGTTGGTCATTACTAATATTGAATCTCACTTTCTCCCTTATTTCCATGCTTCTCAGTCGCCAATCCTCGACAACAGGTTTTGCTTGGAGAGCAGGCGCTATCTTTGTGCGTGCGGTGCTTGAATTTTGATTTCATCGGTACAAATCCGGATGAATCCACAGAGGACGTTGGGACGATTCAAGCCCCAACGTCGTGGCGCCCACTGCTCTCGGACCCAGCCACTACCGATCTGTTCTTTGGCTTTTACGCCAACACGGAACCTCCACAGTCATCAAAGGCCATGGAGGCCATTATTTTGCTCTCGTCGGTCCGACGATCACTATTCCCTACCGATAAGGATCGTGCGGCTTTTCTTGGGCGACTGATTGTTGGTATTCGCGAAATGTTGTCTAATCGTACGGGCCTTCAACATCAGGATAATTATCATCAGTTTTGTCGACTGCTTGGACGCCTCAAAGCCAACTACCAGCTGTCGGAGCTTGTCAAGGCTGAGGGGTATCTGGAATGGCTTGAGCTTGCGGCATCGTTTACTGTTCAGTCTGTTCAAAACTGGCAGTATAGTACCAACTCGATCCATTACTTGTTGGCGCTTTGGGCGCGTCTTGTAGCCGCTGTTCCCTACGTCCGACCCGAGACTGGCGCCCAGGGCCATGTGCCGCATTTGGAGAAGCAAGTTCTGCTTGTGATTGAGACGTACATAGACAGTATGCTGGCATCGGTCGAGACGGTGCTTCGGAGTGATGGAGCTTTAGACGATCCATTAGACGACGAAGGATCATTGAAGGAGCAATTGGATCGGTTGCCAGTTATTTGCAGATTTCAGTATGGGGCAGTAGCGAACATGTTACTCAACAAGTTTGATCCGTTGATGAATCAATATCGTGAAGCTGTCAGTACACTCGGTTTAAACCCGACGAGTGCGGCTCCTCCAGAAATGCAGCATCGAGTCGCCGCTATCGAAGCTCAGCTGACTTGGCTCACATACATGATTGGCGCCATTGTTGGCGGGCATTCGTGGTCGTCGGCGCAAATTGCAGAAGGGGAAGAAACGATTGATGCCAGCCTCAGTCGACGCGTGCTGCAATTGTCCCAAGGCATGGACTATCGGCTAACCACGTCCAACGGAGCGGGTCGATCAGATGTTCGGCTCGAGCAAGCGATGCTTTACTACTTCCAGAATTTTCGCCGCGTCTACATGTTCATGTGGGACCAAATGTCGAGTAGCACTTCGTCCATTGGTGACGACGCCATAAGTGTTGCCGGAATGATGGCATCCAAGCTCGATTCTGCCGGAGCGACCAATAAGCAAAAAATGTATCAACGCATGTTCGAGCATCTAGGAATGGGAGACCACACTGCAGTTGCAAATCTCATTGTGACGAAGATGGGAAACAATTTGAAGTATTGGCCCGAAGATCAGGACTTGGTAGGAAAGACCCTCGAGTTGCTCCACGACATGGCTCAAGGTTACAGTAGCTCTAAGCTTTTGCTGACGCTCGAAACTGTTCGATTCTTAGCGCGAAATCACACGGAAGAGCATTTCCCCTTCCTCACCATTCCTGCCAACACGCGCCACCGGACGACGTTTCATGCCACTTTAACCCGTCTTTTATTGTCGCCGAACGGCGAGGAGAAGCTTGGGTTGACGTTCGAGCAGTTCCTCGAGCCCATTGTCTCAAAGCTGAACCAGCTAGGAGCGCTCTCGCAGGTGGAGCTGCGACAAGAGGCCTGCCGTCGACCATTGATTGGCGTCTTCCGTGACCTTCGTGGCATTGCAGCAAGCTTGCACAACCGGAAAACATACAGTGCACTGTTCGACATTTTACATCCTCATTACTTACCTCTACTGGCGAAGGTTGCGAACACATGGCACGATCAAACGGATGTAATCATCAGCTTGCTGCGTTTCCTGCACGAATTTTGCCACAACAAGGCGAACCGTGTAAACTTTGATCAAAGCAGCCCAAACGGTATTTTGCTGTTTCGTTGTATGAGCGATGTGGTTTGTGCTTATGGCACGCAGCTGCTCTCGGTCCCACCGCCGTCGTTGAACGATCCGGAAATCTACAAGAAACGATATAAAGGACTTTCACTTTCTTTGAACGTGCTTAATTCCGCGCTCGGTGGAAATTACGTTTGCTTTGGCGTGTTTGAGCTGTATAACGATCGCGCACTTGACAGCGCATTGGATATTGCCCTTCGCATGGCCTTGACGGTTCCATTGGACGACTTGAACGCATACCCTAAAGTTAGCAAAGCGTATTACAGTTTCATTGAGATTTTGTTCCGCAACCACCGAAAGACGGCTTTTGCGTTGGACACGAATGTATTCATGCAAATAATGGCAACGGTTCATGATGGTCTTCAGTCTAACGATGCGACAATCAGTGCCTTCTGCGCGAACACTATTGATCACATGGCGTCGTTTTATTTTACGAATTTAGGGAAGGACAAGCCCGAAATGATTAGTTTGGCGACGGTACGTCTCGACCCGGACGTGGACGTATCAGTAAAAGCTGATTTTTTATATTCTCACACATTCGTTTTCCGCTTGAATTAGCATCTTGCGGCGCAACCAAATCTGTTTTCTAGTCTAACCGCAACGCTATTCAACCTCCTGCTTTATGGTCCTCCACAAAACCATTGGGCTGTCATGCGACCGATGCTCAGTCTTATGCTTGCGAGTGAGACCAGTTTTTCCCAGTACAAGGAACATTTACTAGTATCACAATCGCCGGAGAATCAAGCGAAGTTGAACGACGCTTTAAACAAGCTCCTTGCGGATGTGAGCCGCAGCTTGGACAATGCGAACCGCGATCGGTTTACTCAGAAGCTGACTGCCTTTCGGGTCGCAGTCAGAGGTTTTTTAACGCTCTGAGGCATTATTACGATGCGCGGAAAGTGGGCAACAGAGCTGTTGTGGAGTTTGTCACCATGTTGGGAGGCCAATAATACTTAGAATGCACAAAGCGTAAAATAAAAGCGTACTCGTTCAACTACGCCAATAAGAAGCAATTGTTTACAGGTAGTAGGTCCTCAGTGATGAGACTAGATGCACACGATCGAACCACACCACCTTCTGTATGGTTAAATCTCGTCATCGTGCAGCATTTGGGAAATTACAGACCTGCATGACTCATAGGCTGTCATGGTCACGGTTGTAGCTGGGGCAAAATGCAGAACGCGAGCTAAGGCGCCCCGAAATAGTCCTCGGATGCCTCCCTGCCGAAAGGCTTGGCGTAGGCAGTCAAAAACTCCTCGGTACGCAGGACTCGCGTTGGTTTGTAACTGTTGCTGGCTCCGCGAAACTTGTAGACGTAGCTTGGCAAGATCCAAAGGCGACGTTACCCAAGACGCTGCGGCACCCGCACCAGCACTACATATCAGTGTAGATTGAAAGCTTAGATCCGCCGTCGGCAACGTCGCATGTAAAGCATCGTGCTCCCACGAAAGCACTCCGTGCGCTTCGTATTCCCTCGCCAGCATCTTGCATCTCTCGTAAAAGACAAAGTATAGTGCCGAGAACGGTCCAAAAGACATGAGAGTGGCAGCATAGCCTCGATACAATCCTCGCAATCCTTCGGTCTGCGAAATCTGCTTCATAGCGTCAACAGTATTCTTGTAGTACACATTTCCTTGTTGATGGAGCCGCTGCTGCACTTGCATTCGTTCCTTTATGACATCGACGGGTACATAGACAACGCATGCGATAGTTTCGGCCAGCATTCCACTCGCCAAATGCACCGCCCAGTCGGGCAGGCCTACCATATCATCACTTTGCGATGCTCGCGCACAGAGCAATCGTTCCTTGGCAATCTCGTAAGTGCTCAGATACAGGACTGTTCCGGGTGTTCCTAGCGTGACTACGACACCAAATCCTCGGTACCATCCTCGAATACCTTCCTGGAGGAAAGTTGTCCGTAGAACTTGAAAAGTGCCAGTGTATTGTGAGGGAGTTCCTCCAACTTTTGGCGACGAAGAAGCCTGGAGTTTTGCTTTTCCAGTGTCGAGAGGGTGCGTCAAGCAGCGACCAATGATTCCGGCAGCAGCAGAGCCCAATCCATTTGATAACAGAGTTTTTGAATTAAGTGACAATTCAGTGGTCATACTTTGCATGGATGAATGAGCTCTGCGACAGTCATGGTCGCGCTCATTGGCATCGTGGTGCGTCATCGCATCGGTACTCATTTAAAACCGCTACGACTATACTTGACGCGTTCCAACCATCACACAATAAATCTTCTGCCCGCGACGCGACAACACCATGGGCGATGAATGGGACGATCTTTTCGCAAAGGCAGAAGGTCTTTGTTCCCGAACAACTGCAGAAGTTAAGAATTTGGACAAGCTAAACAAAAAGCGATCGTTCGAAAGTCGAGATAGCGAAGTCTACTCCTCGTACTTGGAGGAGCGATGGAACGTCACACCATCGTGGCCATACTATTTAGAACTGAAAGGATCGATGAATACTCGCGTAAAGTGCAGCTGCTACAATGAAGATAAAGATAGTGTATGCAAAACTTGTGGCCAGCCAACCTGGCGTCACTGGACTAAAGTTTCTGAAGTGGAGAAGATTAGCTCGACTGCCAACTTGGTATGCACATTACGCAACGTTCGCTGTGCGGCACTCCAAGCAGCAATCACCGTCGTTCAAAATAATACGGAAGACTTTATCTCTCAGAGATGTATATGGAAGAAACTGGGTCGCCAATGGAATCGACATTCTTCTCAATACCGCGATCCAGACATTCACGAGAAATGTCAGGCTGTCACACGCAACCTATCCCTTTGGACGAACGCAGCTGCTGCTGCATTCGGACAAAGTCATTCAAAATTTGAAGCATCGATAAGGCTTGCGCTAGCATGTGACGCTGTATACTACAAAGTCTATTACAATCAGCTGACGAGTGCAGTGAGCGAACGGTCAAACGTGTCGTTGCTTGTGCCGCACCCTGTTAGTTACTTCGGCTTGATCGCATCACCCTCTGCAACTCAGAAGGAACGTTTGGTGTCGAGTGATGAGATTGATGAGTCAATTCAGCAGTTTTGGGGCTTGGAAACGATAAACGACGAGGACAAGCACCCATTGCAGGTGATCCACAAGCACCGGCATTTCGAAACGCGATTTCTCTTTCAGCAACTTCCATTCGACTTGCCGTCTCGAGAACGACGGCTCGAGCCACATGACGCCATGGCACCCGACCTTTTAATGGATTGGAGAGACAGTTGTCGAGACTTTATTTGCCATTTGTATGCGTATGCGACAGTACCGCCCCGAGCCATTCGCCGCATCGTACAGCTCGCGCGCAAGGAGTCAGGGAATCGTGGGATCCTAGAAATCGGAGCTGGCACTGGGTACTTGGCCAAGATGCTGCGTCGTAAAGGAGTTGCTGTGGAAGCCTTTGACATGTTGCCTACCTCGGCAGAGTTGAACTCTAGCTGGAACGAGTATCACGGCCAGACTCCGCCATTTAGCTCGATCCATCAGGGCGATGAGCGCGTCGTGTCCCGCCAAGAAAAGCCCATACGACAGATCTTGCTACTTTGCTATCCACCTCCCGAGTCAAAGTTTGCCTACGAGTGTCTCAACCGCTTCATTAATGGGGGTGGATCTTGTTTTGTGTTTATTGGCGAATATAGAGGACTGACGGGTTCTTCCTCCTTCGAACGGCTGCTGGTGAAGTCATTCCGTTTAATTGACCGCATTCCCTGCTACAATTGGGGATGCGACGCTTCCTATGTCACTATATGGGAAAGAAAAACCTTATCAGATACTGCAATTGAAAAATCTCTGCTGTTACCGTGCCTTCATTGTCATCGAAACGAATCGACGAGGCGTTCTCAGCTCGTACGATTTCTTAGCTATTGCAGTCCTTCTTGCTACAACAAAGGAGAAGATTGCCGAAGTATACATTTCAAATTAGCGAGTGTTTATCTACCGGCGGCCTCGATTCTATTTGAAGATGCAGATCACATGGCAGCAGTGGGACAAGAGTAAGACGATTCATTAATTACTCATGACTACGGTACATGTCGCCAGTTAACACTCAAGTGCAAGCATTCATATCAGGTTCCTTAACCAAAGCGATTTGCGCTTGGATCCGCGCCTCTGTCTGCATAACTAAAGTCTCGAGCGCCTCCATTTGCGCTAGTACCTTCAATTGATTCCCGTCAGCTATGCGCTGCATTTCGTGCTGTAGATATAGCAACCGCCCTTGCCAAGCTTCATCACTCGCGGTCCGATTTTGCTTCTTGAAGGCTTCACCCGTCAGAGAACCGCCTAGGATACGGATGACAAGGCGCTTGATTAAGCCACCCTCCCATTCCTCGAGGACTTGGTCAAGTCGGTCATGGGCCTTGTCGCCGCCCGATGCAAGGAACAACATGATGCTTATAAACAAGGAAACGATGATAAAGATAGACAACAGTCCCATCCAAATGTTACTGGAGTCGTTTGTGTAGATACCTGAGGTCTCAGCAATGATCCAAACCACGACGACTAACAAGGACAGTCCAAAGAAGATCATAGACCCACGAGACCACCCCCAGGATGAGTAGTGAGACCACCATTGTTTATAAACTTCGTCTGGCGTTTGATCGCGGCTGCGTTTTAACAAATTTTGGAAAGAAACGAGTTCAGCAATCAGCATCACTCTGGCACGTCCAAATAACTGCCTGGATCGCAACAAACACTTCTCGTAACTGTCCGAGGCAACGGCAATGAGTACATTTAGGAGAACCAGAACCACCATAAAACTGAATATCACCACCAAGAAAACGGAAAATACGGATGTGAAATCGGCGCGTTTAAATGAACCAAAATCACCGAGTAGAATGGCATACGTCTTGAGGTAATACTCGGACTGAGTACACACTCCTTCTCCCGATGAAGCATCGCATGCCGAGGGGACCAGCAGCGTGAAAAACATTTGCCCAAAGCATATCACTAGACAGAAAAGGATGAAAGAGAACCACATGACGTCCCGCGTGATCTGGTGATGTGATCAAGCACGACATATAAGAGTGGAAGGACGGAACCGGGGCGTCCATGCCATGCAACAGCCTGACTTACCTGAAGTATGGCCAGAACAAACGTTGCCAGCTGCATATTGATAGCCTTCAGGAAACTGAGCACGCGTAACCAAAGAAAGCCGGTAGTAATGGCATATAAGAAACGCAACCACCGGAAGACATCGTCTCCCTCCTCGAAGCTTGTAGTCGCCATGTACCCCCGGATACTAACAACACTAACCATCGACAGCAGTGTCGTCATCACATCCGACAGATTCCAGAAACCTGAATAGAACGAATTTGGGTAAGAGAACGTTAGACAAGGAGGCTATTGACCCTGAGTATCAATCGACTTCCCGCCAGCGCGCTCCATCACTTACTGTAGAAGTAGATTCTCGCCCTCCGAGTAATCATACACAAGCTTATTGCCTTGCCCAACTCGCGAATAATAAAGTAGAATATCCCCGTGTTGGCAACATAAATCCACTTCATGACGGCGCCACTACCATGACCCAGCAAAAGCCGGTTGACACCAGCTCTGAACCCAACAATGACAAGAAGCAAAAAGACTGCATCACAAAGAACCACCATGGCAGCAAATGGGCGGGATATGTGATTATTAAGTACCTGCTGGACAAGATTGGTGGTTGCGGCTTCTTCGATTTGCAGATGGGATAGCGAGAGCAATGACGGAACAAAGCCAGAAAGTCGACTGACGGCGGAGTAAAGTTCTTTTTGTTGTTTGATTGTAGGATTTGCATCACCTGTCGAGAAGCGACGTTTGGAATGAATTTTTAGCTTGGATGCTCCGCGATTCATAGTATAATCGCTAGTCTCGGTCATCCCGTCCCAATGAAAGAGGTTGGCATCGGAAACGAGACGCAGATAATCCATAGCAGCTTCTGATACATGCTTGTTGCTGCTCTGCAGCATATCAGTCAACCACCGTCCAATAGAATATTTACTTGTCAGCACACTGTGCATGATGCGGGTCTTCAACGCCCACTCACGCTCGTGGTCGCGATCCAGCAGAAGGACTGCTGTAATGAGAAGCGGTGTCTTGCTGGCAATGTGCTGCACTACGTTCAAACCAATTTCGGAATTATTTCCCGCCTCTCGCAATATCGTCGATACCATGATCAAAGCCACTTTGACCTTTTCCGTCAACTGCGTCGCGCAGACGTGCTCGCTTTTCGTCTTCTGCTGGTAGGAGACCAATTTTTTGAGCATCGGCGACGAAAACATGCCTTTTTCAAGATCTTTCTGCATTGGCGATGATACTTGACGGTTTGCTTTGCTAAATGGCTTCGCTGCGGTTGATGGAGTAGATGGTGACGATTGCGATGTGGAGCATTTAAAATCAACTGGTTTCGGGGGCGTTTTGATTAAGTTCCATAGCATGGATCGACTCATAAGACTTGGTTTCAATCCTTCGTTAGATAACCTGTTAGGCTGGAGCATTTCTTGACTCCATTCCTGAAGAACCAACTGGAAAGGAACATATCCCTCGTTGTCGACTATTGTCATGGCCGATGGATGACTTTTCCAAAGCGAGTCAATAATGAATCCCTTCATTGGTTCATCTTCGAAGCTGCCAAGCGAGCCATTCATTGACAGTACATGGAGAGGAGTACGCCCTTGGCCATCCAGAGCTGTTGCATTGGTTGTTGAAAGGTGCTGGGGTGCTTGATTCATAATGTCCCATGCTCGCGACATTTCGCAAATGGAATGAAGACGTGTCGATGGTTCCAGCTCCGAGTACGTCGGCGTAGAAGGAAGTCTCTGATCCAGCGATGAGGCGTTTGAGCTTGCACTTTTGGAAGGAGAAGTTGTATCTGTGGGACAGCCCGATGGTTGTATATCCAAGACTTGTGCTTTCTCAGCGACTTCGATCGCGTCATGTCGAATCCTCAAGCTAGAATTTTCAAAGTCTTCCGCGGCTGCACCCTCGCTTGTGTCTTCTTCGTTTGATAAAAGTACCAGATCATTGTCCATACCAGATGAACTAACTGTAAACAATGGTTCCACAAACAGCGAGACACCAAGATCGGCACGACGGATAGGTGCCGTCGTCGGCCTCAGCGGTTCTAACAAATTTACATCTCTTCGGCGAGCAGTCGTTCGGCTCGGTGGAACGACAGCGAGACTCTCATCTCGCTTAACAGGACCAGAGCTCATTAAATTGGTCCCTCCCCTTGACATCACGCAGCAGAGGTTCGTTGCCGAATGGAAACCGCAGCGGACGATTTTAAATTTAAACGGCAACGAACAGGCTCCAGCACGCCGGCACGTAAAGTCGCACTACGACACTTGCTACCGGCAGTTTAGTGGACGGCCAATAAAAAATAACAACCTGCCATGTTTTGTGGAGGACATGATGCGTATGTAAAAGTATACACGATCAAACAATAATGACAATGCTTTCCCTACCGGTGACAGGGGACAGAAAATGCTGTGGCCATAAAGGGGGCTAGCAAAACGAATTAGCATAAGAGTAATAATATATGATGCGGTGCAACTACCGGTACATCGTTCGATCTATATCATTGCTACTCCAGTGGTTAGAAAGTACGGAAACTCTTCTTTCCGGCAACGACACGCTGCGGCTCATGGGCGACAACATTGAATCGAACAGTCTTGCTCAAAGGACGGCACTGCCCAATCGTGACAATATCTCCCTCCTTGACGGAAAATGCAGGAGAGCAGTGCACGGCAATGTTCGTGTGACGCTTCTCAAAACGGCGGTATTTGGTAATATAATGAAGGTAGTCCCGTCGAACAATAATCGTGCGCTTCATCTTGGTGGAAATGATGCGTCCCTTGAGGATGCGTCCACGAATTGATACATTTCCAGTGAAGGGGCACTTTTTGTCTACAAAGTTTCCTTCAATGGCAGCAGCCGGTGTCTTGATACCAAGTCCAACATTCTTGACAAAGCGCATGGGCTTGTCCTTGTTGGCAATAGTGCGCTTGCGCGCAATGAAAATGGCATCCTGCTTTTGGTACGCCTTTTCGTTCTGGTCGCACTCGACGTAGTCTCGGGTGATGCGTGTCATGTTGGTCGATTCTGCAAGAAAGGGGAAAAATTAATTACCGGAAGAAAGAGACGATGAAAACTTGCAGGATCTACAACAAAGATCAACGAAGGTAATTCTGTCACCAAAATCTTATTGTCACCAAAAGCGGTTTGGATATCTATTGACGCAGCAGAAATATAGAATGCGATGGCTTACAAAATCGTTTCAAATCAATTATCACACACCTGTTTGATCAATAAAGCTAGCAGCAACAACCTCTACCAATTGCTCGCGAGTTGTTCATGGTTGCATGGCGCGACGCTGTGTTTTTAGTAAGGCCGATACGCGGTAAAAGACGTCATCACGTTCCGTGTCTCAGTCTAGCCGTCAGTCACACTTTTGGCCTGGCAGGCGCGCGAGTTGGCCCGGATGCACGATTACGAGATGCGTTAGGATCGCTCGCACAATGACACACAAACAAGCACCGTTCGATCGATGGTCGGCGGCGAAGCGAACGGAAGCAAAGAGGAAATAAAAGGCTTGATTCTTCCACATTTATTGCCTTTCGAAGTTAACTCGGATCAAGCGATCGGTTGATTCTTTAAGTGAGAAACCTTTGGAACGAGCGCGAGCTAACCTTTTGCTTGCCCGACTGCCACTTCCTACCCCTGACGAACTCCTCTGCCGTCGGCTACATTGCGGCACCTTCAAGGGACCAGTCGAAATTGGTCTCAACATGATGAAGTCTTCGAAAGCTCCTGCTACTAAAAGCACTAGTACCAAAAAGACATTTCGAGAATTACCGGCTCTGTTTTACTACATGGAAATTGGCGACTGGACGAAAGCACTCGAGCGGATACGACGTCACCCTCGCGAAGCCAAGGCCTGGGCCACGCTACGCACCAAGTCGACAACCGAGCAGCCATCTACCAAACGACTGGCACTGCATCATGCCTGCTTCAAGCTACGATCAGCGGGGAGCTCTCCATTCAATGCGAGTAATCCTAACGAGGACGAATACATTGTCGTTGTTCGGTTTATTCTGCAACTCCTTCGCCTTTACCCTGACGCTGCAGGACAGCGCGAGTCGCGGCACGGCTGCTTGCCATTGCATCTCGCAGCCTTTGCATCATGCGCCCCGAGAAGAGAAGTAAAGGGTGAACCGACGTGGGAAAGTTTGTCTATGATTTCCTCCACGGCATCGACACTTTCACAAACAACCATGACAAGTCTTTCCTCGTCCAAACCTTCGTTGATTGCCCGACGCATCGCTTCGGATGCAACAGCCGAGACCAATACGACGGCTATGACTGCCATGCATGCGGAAGAAACGTTTCAAGGAGCTGTATCGGATGCACGAACCGCTGGCGCCTGCGATATTGCTGTCAACCCACGAGTCTCCGTGTCGTCTACTGCTACAGACAAGATACCTCCCAAGCGAGAGGAAGTTGCTGTGCAGCTTATTAATGCATTGCTTGACGCCTTTCCTAAGGCAATTCGAGTTGACAGTGAAGGTGGACGTCTTGTACTTCACACTGCATGTGCCGGCCGAGCGACGCCCCGCGTCGTGTCGACGCTAATTACGGCGTATCCATCCGCTTGTCGACACCGCAACAAGGATGGTTACTTGCCATTGCATCTGGCAGCTCATTGGGGAGTTTCTCATCCTAGTGTCGCCATCCTTTTGCTAAAGTCGTATCCGGATGCGACGTTGGGCCGGAACCGCTGGGAGAGAACACCATTAGAAGAGGCCCTTTGTATGGCGGGTGAGAATGGCAGGCCTCACCAAGCAGCGCTTGTGCGGGCACTTCGAAAGCACCCCAGTTTCTGGACAAGACCGCCACCAGAAATGTTGAAGGAGCGTGCTGTTTCGGCAAAGGCGCGGCCCATTGACATGGACGAAAGTCTTCCGAGCAATGATAGCACTTTGGAGGCGGAGGAGGAGCAAAGGAGATATGGACACGAGGCTGTGATTCTCGAGTTGCTTGAGTAAGTGCTGGTTGAGATGCATACATATAGGTTATGATGAGTGGCTAGTCTCATCGCGTTTGACTTTTCTCATCGCATTAGTGAAAATGATGAGATTGAATCGAGACAGTCCAAGGATTCTTCCAGAGAGCCCAGTGGTCGTGCAACACCCCCTTCACCCTGTGCGCCGTTATCGCCTGGTCGATCATTCCTTGGCAGATTGAGTCCTAGTCGTAAGCGAAGTGAAGAAGTTGCAAATATGGACCTTGGCACTCCGCTGGCTACGCTCATCCACAATCGCAAGTGGAGCAAAGTTATCAGCCGTTTGTCTGCAAATCCATTGGAAGCAGAGACGGAACTTACGGTCGTAACACGTGGCGGATTTACGGCATCGCGAGGCATGACAGCGCTACACTACGCTTGTGAGCGCAAGCCACCAGTGGAGGTTGTTCACTGCCTGATTGAGTCATACCCACATGCCGTGAGCGTGCGTGCCATGCCGGGTGGCGCATTGCCGCTACATATTGCTTGTACCTGGGGTGCCTCGGAAGACGTTGTAACCGCATTGCTATCGGCCGATGCAGGGACCGCTCGCATGACGGACGAGTTAGGCAACATTGCATTGCACTCGGCTACCTTTTCGGGAGCCGATGAAGAGGTTGTTGCGACGTTGTTGGATGTCGATGAAAAGACCGTCACTGTACGCAACTATCAGGGAAGCCGACCAATTGATATCGTACGCCGGCTGCGGAATAAGAATCGTAACGAAGTAATTGATTTGTTGGTGGGTAAAAGGGATCACGATGCGTCAGGAACTTGGTCGGCAAGCGAGCCTGCACAAGAAGTAAATCCAGAATTTGTTCGCGATGGCGGACGGGGCCTTGAGATTGGCTATCGCGCTGGAGATTCGGTGCAGGACGATCATGGTGGCGTCGAGGTGACATACGAGGAGACAGAAGAAGATGGAGAGGATTTGGTTTGGATCTAGCCATACGCTTAAAGCTTGAACTGTAAATTTATGCAAAGCACGGACACATTACCATTACACGCGTTATCTACTTAAGCATGTCAATCGCCGTTCTCAATGCGTCTCTTGCATCACTCGCATTCTTCCTGCTTCGCTCGATATATAACGCGACACGATCTTTCCCGCCGCCTGATACATCAAGTAAGAGAGGTGAAAAATTACTTTATGCTGGGAGCAAGCATGGCACATCGCACAACTATTAATTTGGAAATCGCGCGACGTACCTGGATTGGCCTCTGCCCAGGATGAAACGTAAGCTATGCCACTGGCCTCCTCAGAAGCCTGTGTCCATTGTTCCACTGCATCAATAAATTCACTTGCTTTGTCGGATGGTACCATGGATTGCAGCCGCATCATGGTTTTGTCCGCTTGAAACAGTGGGTGTTTCGTAGACTTAAACCCCATGGCTTCCATGACCTTTGTCGGATTCCGTTCGCATAAGCCTATGTATGGATTATCACTCCGACCACATACTGTCGTTTCCTTCTCAAAGTTATTTACTAAGTAGTCAAGCTGAGCATATCCTACCTCTAGCTTTTGAATATCCAGGCTGGTGTCGGCCAACACCGGCAAGGCGGACGACGTGAACAAGGTAACAATCGTCGATGCCAAAAATCTCTGACGCGAGACTCTACACGATTCTTTCAATGGAAGCTGCCATGCAAAACAGGACAGCAGGGGATGGAGCACAAGAAGAGTTAAGAAGCTTAAAAGTGCCGACATGTTTGATGCAGCTTTGAAGAAAGTGAAAGATACGTCGTACTCCACGATTGCTTTGATTTGAAAAGATCAGATACCGTTACGACGGGTGCTAGCATTGCTGCCATGCCTTTCAAATGCCCATATCTACAGCCATGTGTATGCCCAAATCAAGCCAGAATGGTGCTAACATCATTATTTCAGGTGCGCTACAAGATGCATTGTCTGGCTGGTCCCTCAGTAGACTGCAATGTGATTGGTGACAACTTGTCACCAGTCTCAGCCAGCATATGCCACGAGTCATGTGTATGCCCAAATCAAGCCAGAATAGTGCTAACATCCTTTACTGTTAAGGTGCGCTGCAAAATAAGTTGACTGGCTGATTTGGTACTGAAGGCAAGCAGGAGAAAAACTTGCAAGGGTGCATAGATGCTATTGTGGCTGGCTGTAAATAAGGTGGCACTCAAAGCGTGCCAGAGAATGGACTGTCTGATAAGGATGTGGCTGGTACAATGGCATTATCGGGTTGGTGGAACGACACAAATGCAGATGCTTTATACGCAGAGGATTAACTGTGTGACATCCTGTGTATGCATTGTAGGCAAAGACCTCCTCAAATGCCAAATTTTATGATTAGCGTATGAGTTAAAGCTTTAAATCGCACAGTATGCTGATATGGTCAGAAGGAAGGTGTTCGCTCGGCATTGCTACATTTCGGGTAACTTGTTCGAGCGCGGGCATGGGAGCAGATTGAACGCTCTCCATGGTAGTCAAAATGTGGTCAAGGGTTCCTCGAAATCCGTCGATGCAATGCGTAAACGGTGCAGGTTCCAACAGACCAGATCGCAGGTGGGGGAAGGATTCTGGCAAACCGAGCGCAGGAAAGTCATAGTCTGACTGCGGAGAGCTTGTTGCCTTGGCAGCTCCAAAGTCAAACGTATTGAGATGTTTCTTTAAGTCACGAAAATTGGCCCTGACATGGCGGTCCACCATTAGCTTTCCGGCGGCATTCTCGAGGGACGAGTTGAAATCGCCGCACAAGATGATGTGGGGCTTGCTGGCAGCATCCTTCTCAACTTCAATGGATATCTGCCGGGATACCAATAACATTTGAATGAGTCGAACATGTGATGCGTCGGGGTGGTAAAAGAGATGAGTATTCGCAACCAAGATATGCTGTTTTGTTGCTCGATCCAAAAGTCGAACCAGTTGAACGACGTGGCCAAGTTGCGACTTGATGACATACTTTAAACTTTTCTGTGATTTTAACAGGCGCTCTAGAGTTTGAAGGGTGTCCGACCAATCATTGCCAGCTGGACGCACGTGAAGCTTGGTCGAAAGGTCACCAAGATTGAACCACTGTTGCTCGATTACTTGAAACCGCTCCTTTGACCAAAAAATGGCTGCGCCTTCCCGAGTTCCCGCGTGCCGTTTCATAGTAAAGTACCCTTCCCAGCCAAGACTGGACAGTACAGGTTGGAGCAGTGATTCAAAAACAATTTGGTCGACTTCTTGCAGACACATGATTCCAGGATGGTACGATACAAGCTCTTGGAGTATCAGCGGCAAGCGCCTCGCCCTTTCTAGTATATCTTTGCTGCAATAAGGATAGAATGGCTTTTGGTTTCCAGTTTGGAAAGCATTCTGATCTGCCAGAACATTGTAGGAGACAACCCGCAAGACGTTGGATGGTGGTGGCGACGTCCAGGCTGGTGTGCGTAATTGAAGTACAATATTCTGGCTGGGCCGCTTCACTGCACGCTTGAACTGGTACGCTTCCTCTTGGCCCCTTCCGTCATGATTCTGACTAAAAGGGGTCAACAGAATCGCCAAGGAAGCGTCAAGTAGATCCTCCGTGGGAGTGAACAGCGGACAGTCTTTCGCCACAAGCCTTGCCTCTCCACCATTGTCAATGACGAACCAATCTACGGAGCATCCATCTGCAAACTGAGTTTCCACTTTTATTCTTATTGGTATCCCGACATATACGCAAGCACCAAACTCCTCAAATGTTTGAACGCCAACAATGGTTGGAGGGCATGTCTCCACGAGTAACTTAAGCGTCGCCGGAGTATCGTCGCCATTCGTTGGCTTTTGTAGTTGCAGCATGCATGGCGTTTCCAGCGCGCGAAGTATCCATTCTCCTGTTGTCAAAGTCGATATATCCCACGTGTCTCTTGGCTGATTGGTTTCTGGGTGAATATCTGAGACGATCGGTAGAGGTAATGCCGAAGAAACTTGATTGTCGCGCTTCTTTATCTTACAAGACTGCGCATTTCTCTCGCGATCGTAAAGTTTCTTGGCCATCGATACCTCTAAGCGAGTTAGAGTTTTACCGAGTAAATCTTTCGAGTCTCGGTTCATTGTAAAGTGGACAGCGTCGTTAACAATTCCGTCAGTGTCGCAATCCTGATACAGGTAAACGTCCAATGTCGCATTGCCTTGATTAATTATAGTGTCTTTCCGATTATCAGATCCTACAAGAATCGCATGTTTTGGACGATACTTTAAATGTCCTGTGTCATGCACCAACAAGTCAGGATTGATAATGGCCTGTTGTGGCTTTGGATTGCGTGAATGGTGCGAGGTTTGGTGCTTGTTAGATTTGACAGCCGGAAAGATTCGGGCAATGACATGTCCATCCATTTTACAGCTATTTGAAAGGGCATTCGTAAACTTGAGGAGCCTAGTAGTCATCAATAAATACAAGAAGGTTTTGCTCGTGCGCAGAAAGATATCCATGATCAAAATTGGTTTGACGAGCGAGAAAAGGTGAATGTGGCATCTGTCGTAGCGGCTCCAATATTATCGCACCGGTACTACTTTGTCCAGCTTGCGACCGTCCGATTCTTTTGTCGCATCACAATGACAAAAATCATCACGAGCACATACGTCTCCTTTAGCAACGTCTTGTTGTATAGCTTCCATGAGAGACTTGTCGAGGAAGCTATGCCTTTGTATTTTGCTTGCTTCTCTTGAAAATTCCTCGGGATTTCTGAAAGTCTTTCCACCTGTTCCACACAATCAAAATAGCTTTGTCACAACATGCACAGTTCTTCGTGAAAGCATTGCCTCAGCATCTGAACGCGCTGGCAAAGACAGCAACGTAAACGACAAGACATTATCTCGTCCTCAACGAAAGGCTCTTGAGCGACAGCGCAAAGCGAAGCGAATCCACACGACAACGATTTCCGAGCAAAAGCAGTCGAAGAAGCGAAGCGCTCAGTCCAATTATGATGGACAGTCCTATAGTCTTCACTCCAATGCAGTATCTCAACTAGATATCAACTCTACAGCAGAGAATGTTGTGCGAGCAATCAAACGAGCGCAGAATCTGCACGACAGTCATGACATGGCACAAATTGCCCGATTTCTATTAGAACAGACTGATGCCACCTTCTTTTACGGCTTTCGAGGATCACTGTTGGCACGATTGGCGGTCGCTGCACTTCACTTGAACCAAACGAGAGTGGCGACAGCTGCCATGCAGGAGCGAAGCCAAGCTCACGCAGATACGATTGCACCCTTTGAGAGTGCTGCCCTGGTGAGAGGCTTGCTCCGCGTTCATAATGTTACGGAAGCATGGGATATCGTAAATGCTGAACTAGCCGTACCAGATATTGCATCCAGTGAGTTATTATCTGATGCTTGGACGGTAAAAGATAGTGATGTATTGAAACACCGCGCCCTTTCATTGGCGTCGATTGCATCACGACACTTCTTTGAGGGCGAACCATGTCGGGCAGTTGCAGCTTGTCAACACTTGGCACAACTAGGGCCGTTGACACGAAATGCTGGTATGTTGAAGAATAGTAGTGAAATCCCATGGGCGCGGCTGATTCGAGGTGCCGCCATGTGCGAAACGGGCCGACGGAACGGGACGGTGGTACCATGTGATTATGAAAATGGCTTGACACCGACCGTGCCCGCGCTGTCACTGCCATGCAACCTTGTCCATGCCGTTTTGGATGCCATGTCCACATTTCCGTCGGAGAATGATGACCGCGTCTACGAGCAATTGAGCAACGCTTTGGTCCGGCGAGTACTTTTCGTCACTGGAGCGATTGACATGCGGGGTTGTCCCGATGCAGATCGAGGCGAAGCTGCTTTTATTGGACGATCAAATGTTGGCAAGTCGTCGCTAGTGAATATGGTGACCAATCGCAAATCCTTGGCTTACACTAGCAAACGACCAGGCAAGACGCAGCAGTTCAATTTCTTCGCCGTAAATGACAAGCCTGGTTTGGAGAAGGAGGTGCGATATGGCGATCAAGTGGAAGGTGAAAAGGATCCAGACTCGTTTTACATTGTCGACTTGCCGGGGTTTGGCTACGCGCGAGTGCCCGAGAAGCAGCGACAAGCGTGGATAGCTTTTATGAACGAGTATCTGTCGGAGAGACGGACCTTACGGGTCGTCTTTCATTTGATTGATGGAAGGATAGGGCCCACAGACGACGATACTGAAACTATGGCGCGGGTGGGTGCCGCGTTGAAAAAATCGTCGGCGCAGTACGTTGTTGTTTTAACGAAGGCGGATAAGAATGTAAAGAATGTATCAAAGAAGAATTCTGGCAAGGTTTCACGAGAGGTGATGCAGAAAGTGCGAGATGCAATGAATGAAAATGGCATTGGTAAAGCACCAATCATTGTCACTTCCGCCGAAACGAAGCTTGGTCGCGATGACATTTGGAGGTATCTGAGGCAGGCGGCAGAAGCGTAGTTCAGATATCATGCATCGATTTGCCGAGCAAATCCAGCAAAGGTCAGACGTGATGCGCAGAACCGGTGTATTCATTATGGACCGGCCTGAATTTTTGTCGACTAATAGTATGTCATGCTATGATACTTCAGCACGTTATCGACAGGAAAAGTCGACTGCAGTCAATGCGGAATATTTGCTTTGCAACACGAACTCAAACGTAAGATATCGTTGTTTAGTTGAGCAAAGGCATGTGTTTTTGTATTTTAGAACAATTTGTACATACGTTAATTCTAGTTTATCGTTTGCTATCAGAAACAGCAGGTTGGCCTGGTATTGTGTAAGTAGCTCGAGTCGTTCGTGTTACGGTAAACATAATATGGTCTCACCGGTACTGTTATTCCTTCGGGAATTTCCATCGGTTTGTCGAAACAACCATGGAGGTTCGAGCGCGGTGTGCGCTTCGTTTTCCCATATTTTACATTATTATCGCACTGCTTCTTCGTTCAAAACTCATTTCAGGGCTTGGAAGGCCGATGGGGGATAAGGGCTTTACCATCATGTCTTCTAAACTCCAGCCGTCACTGGTCGAGGATTTTCTTGCTCATTCCGATGCTCATTTCCATGATATTCGGGAGCCAGAGGCCATCCGAACTGCATTACTACATTGGTACGATGAAAATCGGCGCATGCTTCCGTGGAGAGGCGATCCTGCGCCTTGGTGTGGAAGTACAGCAACAAACCCCAAGGTAAAGAAGATGCACGAATTCAACGAAGAAGACCCAAACCATCGGTATCCACTGACTGCCTACGGAGTGTGGGTGACGGAAATCATGTGCCAACAGACTCGAGTCGACGCCGTTATCCCCTATTGGCTGAGATGGATGAAGTCGTTCCCCACAGTCTACCATCTCGCGCGAGCCACTGACGATGAAGTGAACGCTCACTGGGCAGGGCTAGGGTTATATCGACGAGCGCGACTCCTGCATAGTGCGGCAAAACATGTTGTTGAGAAGCTAAATGTTAGAAAGTACAGTTGTACAATACCAAATAAAGACTCTGCAATTGCTAACGATACTCGATATTATGATCTTATTCTGCTGCAAACTACAATCGCTCCTCTCGCATCTTCAAGAGGTATCCTCTTCTGCAACTTGCCTCAAGTTGCGCTCAATATAGAGCATAAAGTAGCCATTCGGGCTGACGTTTGCACTTAACCACGTAAGCTTGCAGACTGACGCAAGCTCTTCTTGCAATTCAAGTTGAATCGCACCTTGTTGCTTTCTTTGGACCGTTTTGGCTTCTTGCGGGTTACCTCAGTCCACTCATCGTTAGCTAACTCATCCTCATCCTTAAGTCGGTCCGAGCACCGTGAAGACTCGCTATTCACAACACCCTCCTTGCTCGTATCGACGACCTTTTTGAAACCATTATAGATGAACGCAGCATGCCTCGTATGCGTCTCCTCCTTGCAATTCTTTGACGTTATATCAGCAGGGTTCTCTTCCGACTTGATGTACTCAAACTTGATCCGTTTCTCCGCCGTCAACTCCGTCAGGAACCGATGCCTAATGTCAATGTGTTTCGTCCTTTGCCCCACTTGATTATTATCTGCCAAGAATATCGCACCAGTGTTATCCGCATGGATGATAGCTGGACTTGGAGGATCCTTGCCAATGATTTCCCTTAACAAGTTCGTCTCGAAGATGATTTCTTTCGCTTCTTCCGCTTGACCAACGTACTCGGCTTCCGTACTTGAAAGAGCAACGCTTCCTTGCTTCTTCGACTGCCAACTAACTAAGCAGTTGCCTCCGACCGTTGTCAAGTTGCTATTGATGCTGCGCCGATCGTTCTTATCGGACGCCCAATCAGTGTCGGTGTATCCTTCCGGGCGCAAGTTCTCTGGCGTCCTCAACTTCAATGGCTTGGCGTTATGCTTTAGATATCCCATCAAGCGTGCCAACGCCTTCCAATGCTCCTTTCCAGGATTCGCCAAGTGCGATGACAAGTCCCTAACCGCGTTGCTGCAATCTGGGTAGACCTTCCTCACAGCGAAGAGCACTTTGCCGATATGCTTTCGATACGCCGCCACGCTGATGATGCTTCCTTCGTTCTTCACCAAGAACCCCTCCTGCCGCTGGGGTTGGATAGAACTTGAGCTTCCCTCCTGATATCCTTTTCGAACGCCGCTATCATCTCATCGGTATACTGTTTCATCGAGCACTCGGCACAGTAACGCCGTGCTCGTCCGATTTCAACTCGTAGTCCACGCCAAGGAATCGTTCCAACGGACCCAAGTCCTTGATCTCGACATGCTTCTTGATCCAAGCTTTCAACTTGTCTGTTTCGCTTGTGTAGCCCGAGTTGATAACGTCGTCAACGTAAACCGTCACGATCAAGACCAGTTCACCGTCGACATGCTTTAGAAAGACGCACGGATCCGTCTTCGACTGCACCAAGTTCATGTGCTTCGCATCCTTGAGCAGCTTGATAAAGTACTGCTGCCACAGTCTCGACGCGTTCACTTGTCCATACTGGGTCATTGACAGACGAATGCAGTGTGTCGTGCGATTGAATGTCCTTCCTTGCGACTCGCAATAGTCTTCGTAAAGGACTGGCGCCTCGATGTACAGCTCCGTCTCCGCTGGCGCTTGCAAGAATGCCGCGCACACATCGAACACTTCCGCCACTTTCCACACTTCCGTTCGCTTCGCATTGACTCGCTTGCCTGCATCCAACTGCTTCTTCTTGTATAGCGACACACCAAGATGAGTGCGGATTGATTGATCGACTGGCGTCGACGCAAAACTCTCTTCAAAATCAATTCCTGGCACCATTTCGTATCCAAGCACTGTATTCCTTACGCGCGCTTCAATTTCCTTTGTGATCGGGTTCATCTTGTACGTAAAGACGTTCTTCGTTCCAAGTGTCTTTCGATTAGGAGGACGAGGGACTTCAGTCCACGCTTTGCCATCAAACTTGCCATACTCAATGAACGTAGGCTGCTCCCAAGTGGCTCGATTCTGCTCATTGTACGCCTCCCTCCAGTTCTTCGGGACAGGCGGTGGCGACTTGCCTGAAACCACAGCAAAGACTAGATCTGCAAGGTTAACTGGATCCTCATGGTCACTTGTGATGGATCCTCCCTCCTCGATTGCAATCACGGGCGCGCCAGCCGTGCCCTCCTCGCCGCTAACGTCGCCAACTCCGATAGGTGCGCCACCATGTGCAAGTTGTTCTCCAGCTTCGATCTCCTCCGTTAAATCAACCACAGCTCCACGATCAATCACCTCGTTTAGTACGCGACCTTGCATCAACTGCTGTCCATGGTCAACTTCGATATCAGCAGCTGAATCCCTCCTCAAGGGAGCACCACGAACGAGTCATGATCGGCGAGCGCATCGGCACATTGCGCGGCGGGCGAGGGCCAGTGCGCGCCGGCGCAGTCGTGCCATCATCCTCCACTTTTCCATCCGGAGGCATTCCACCATGACCAAAGCTCCCCAACGATTCATCGTCAGACTCTTCAAAGAAACCTTCTTCATTGCCATCATCGTCGTCGTCTGTACCCTTTTTAACGAAAGGATAGACCCACCGAACATCTTTTGTGGCAATCACTTTACGTGTGGATCGCTTGTAAACCAAGCACGTTCCTGCAGCGTGGCGTGGAGCGTGTCCCACATAAAAGCATTCCTCCGCCTTGGGGACAAAATGGCGTTGATTCACCATGGGGATCTTGTAATAACCACGCGCTCCAAAGGGAAGCAGATTCTTTGCTCGCACAGGCACAGTCTCTTTGAAAGGGGTGTAAGCGTCGGTATATCCAAGGCGCGGAATCAAATTGTCCTTTACCGTCGCCAGCTCGAGGCAATTTCCCCACAACGCCATCGTCTCAGCGTGGGTCAACTGATTCTCCTCAGCCATCATACTTGCGTGTCCCTTGTTGCGGATTGTTGGAAACGCTCTCTCCACACGGCCGTTCTGCCTTGGCGTGTGAGGCGCCGTCTGCTCTATCTTGATTCCTCGAACCAAGCATGGCTCGACAAGCAGCTCCCATTCCGGCGCGTTGTCGACAAAGCGAAGAAAACACAACGGAACTCCCCCTTCAACCAATCAATCAACGCAACAATCTGCTCGGTAAACTCGTTCTTCTGAGCGCCAAAGTAGCTCCACTTGCGACGAGTTGCATCATCGACGATCAAGCACCAGTAACGATTCTTGCCGAGAGACTCTTTATACGGACCGCTCAAGTCGAGAAACAAACGCTCACCAGGATGCTTCGCCTCTATCTCCGTCTTCTTCTTCACGTTCTGCGACTTAGCTTTCGCCTTCTCGCAACAAAGCCAACGTTCCGACAAGCTTCCAACCAAATTGCTTCGCCATGAGCTTCAAGTGCGACATACCAACGTGTCCCAAGCGACAGTGCGCCTCGTTGATATCAATTCGACGCATGGTCGGCGCCGAAGAATCTTCCTTTTCATCATCGAGCGCATTACCAGCAGCTTCTCCAAGTGAAAGAGACAACGTGCGCTGCGTCTGCTCGTCTCGCGATGCCTCCAAGTAAAAAAGTTTACCGTCGGGGTCACGCTCAAAGTTGATTCCACGCTCCCTTCCCTTCGTTGTTGTCCAAGCGACTCGAATACGCTCCTTGCTCACCGACTTGACGAAACATCCTTTATCCAAAAGCTTGCTCAAACTGATAATGTTGCGAGGAAACTGCGCCATGATCGGTACCTCCGTCAAGACAAAACGAGTACCATCCTTCGTCACAAGCGGCAAGTCTCCCATCTGAGTTGCCACGCAGCGAGTTCCATCGGCAATGATCAAGGTACGGTTGCAAGCCCTCAAGTTCACCATCGCATCAGCGCAATGGACTCCGTGCGTTCCGCTGCCCGAGTCCAGCATGTACTTGTTGTCGTAAGCTTCGTCGCGATCCGAGACTGCAAAAACCAAGTGCTTCTCCTCTTTGTCGACCTTCGATCCATTGGTAAGTGAATTGTTGTTATCGATGCTCTCGTTCGGGCGTAACAAGACGGGCATCTCACTCGAATCATCGCTATCATATCCACTCAGATTGCGAGGATTCAAGCTCGGAATTGATGATCCGCTTTCAGTGCTTTCGTCGTCCCAATTCGTGTCGCACGGGACCGAATCGCCATCTTCGCTATCATTGAAGAAAGACCAGTCATCATCGTCTTCCTCAATCTCCATGGTCGAGCGCTGGTTGCAAATCCATTCGAGCGCTCCCATTGGCTCTCCATACGGGGCTGACGTCAGATGCACCTCCGTCGGCAGCTCACACGATTCCTCTGACGTCACTGGCACCTCCATCGACTGCTCCTCCATGACGGCCATCAACCAAGGATCCTCGTCTTCCGAGTCTTCCGCATTAGAGCGACTGCCTTGACTGTTGTTGCTCTTCTTCTTCGGGCACTTGCTAGCGTAATGACCCTTCTCACCGCAAACGAAACAGGTAACTGTCTTCTTCTTGTCGCCGTTTCCTTTGCCGCCGCCGCCGCCATTGTTCTTCGCGTTGCCGCCCTTCTCACCCTTGTCATCCTTCTTCTTGTCAGGACAATCGCGCTTGACATGACCAAACTTGTTACACTTGAAGCAGCGTTTCAATGGTGGCTTGCCAGGCCAAGTAGCTAAAGCCAAGTCGTCGCCTTTCTTGCCTCCCTTGCCGCCTGGGTTTCCGCTCACTTTCCACTCCTCGACAATCAACTCCTTAAAGTCCTTCAAGGTAAACGTTTCCTTCATAACGTTGCCGCGATGAGCTGAGCAGAAAGGCGCCCAAGCTGTCGAGCGCTGGAGACACTGGAAGATGGTCGACTTCTTCTGGTTTTCGTCGTTCATGTACTTGGGGTCAACGTCTCCCAAGCGAGTGTTGGCAAGCTCAAGATCCGCCAACCAATCATGCGCCGTTGTGTAATTCCCCGGGACACAGTCAGAATACTCCTTCTGGAGCTGCGGGAGATCCGATATCATGTTGCCAGCCTCGAACTCTTCCTTCAGGAGCTCCCACATGGCAAACGCGGTAGTCTGCGCGCTAACTCGACGCATCAGGGCATGATTCTCAATGCTATTGACGATAGCAGCTTGAGCTTTGGCGTTCATTTCATGGAGACGCAACTCTTGGGTAGTCGCTTCGCGAGTGGTTTTCGTCCCAGTGCTTCTCCCGTTCGAATCCTTCTCCTCCTCCTCAATTTCCATCATGAGGTACTCATCAGGACTCAACAACTTGTGCTTCGCCAACTTAGACAAGTCCTTGTTCACCGCACCGAGCGCTCCCAACCCTTCAATCAACGCGAGGATCTGCGGCTTCCAGTCCTTCCACGTCTCCTTCAACCCGTTCCACGGGACTTTGCGTAGGTTCTTGGCTTCCATGGTGCTTGGCATCTTGTCTTGAATCCTTTCTAAGTCGATCGTTTTAAAACGTGTTAGAAAGTACAGTTGTACAATACCAAATAAAGACTCTGCAATTGCTAACGATACTCGATATTATGATCTTATTCTGCTGCAAACTACAATCGCTCCTCTCGCATCTTCAAGAGGTATCCTCTTCTGCAACTTGCCTCAAGTTGCGCTCAATATAGAGCATAAAGTAGCCATTCGGGCTGACGTTTGCACTTAACCACGTAAGCTTGCAGACTGACGCAAGCTCTTCTTGCAATTCAAGTTGAATCGCACCTTGTTGCTTTCTTTGGACCGTTTTGGCTTCTTGCGGGTTACCTCAGTCCACTCATCGTTAGCTAACTCATCCTCATCCTTAAGTCGGTCCGAGCACCGTGAAGACTCGCTATTCACAACACCCTCCTTGCTCGTATCGACGACCTTTTTGAAACCATTATAGATGAACGCAGCATGCCTCGTATGCGTCTCCTCCTTGCAATTCTTTGACGTTATATCAGCAGGGTTCTCTTCCGACTTGATGTACTCAAACTTGATCCGTTTCTCCGCCGTCAACTCCGTCAGGAACCGATGCCTAATGTCAATGTGTTTCGTCCTTTGCCCCACTTGATTATTATCTGCCAAGAATATCGCACCAGTGTTATCCGCATGGATGATAGCTGGACTTGGAGGATCCTTGCCAATGATTTCCCTTAACAAGTTCGTCTCGAAGATGATTTCTTTCGCTTCTTCCGCTTGACCAACGTACTCGGCTTCCGTACTTGAAAGAGCAACGCTTCCTTGCTTCTTCGACTGCCAACTAACTAAGCAGTTGCCTCCGACCGTTGTCAAGTTGCTATTGATGCTGCGCCGATCGTTCTTATCGGACGCCCAATCAGTGTCGGTGTATCCTTCCGGGCGCAAGTTCTCTGGCGTCCTCAACTTCAATGGCTTGGCGTTATGCTTTAGATAGTGTTATCCGCATGGATGATAGCTGGACTTGGAGGATCCTTGCCAATGATTTCCCTTAACAAGTTCGTCTCGAAGATGATTTCTTTCGCTTCTTCCGCTTGACCAACGTACTCGGCTTCCGTACTTGAAAGAGCAACGCTTCCTTGCTTCTTCGACTGCCAACTAACTAAGCAGTTGCCTCCGACCGTTGTCAAGTTGCTATTGATGCTGCGCCGATCGTTCTTATCGGACGCCCAATCAGTGTCGGTGTATCCTTCCGGGCGCAAGTTCTCTGGCGTCCTCAACTTCAATGGCTTGGCGTTATGCTTTAGATATCCCATCAAGCGTGCCAACGCCTTCCAATGCTCCTTTCCAGGATTCGCCAAGTGCGATGACAAGTCCCTAACCGCGTTGCTGCAATCTGGGTAGACCTTCCTCACAGCGAAGAGCACTTTGCCGATATGCTTTCGATACGCCGCCACGTTGATGATGCTTCCTTCGTTCTTCACCAAGACACTCCCTCCTGCCGCTGGGGTTGGATAGAACTTGAGCTCCCTCCTGATATCCTTTTCGAACGCCGCTATCATCTCATCGGTATACTGTTTCATCGAGCACTCGAAGTACACGCCGTGCTCGTCCGATTTCAACTCGTAGTCCACGCCAAGGAATCGTTCCAACGGACCCAAGTCCTTGATCTCGACATGCTTCTTGATCCAAGCTTTCAACTTGTCTGTTTCGCTTGTGTAGCCCGAGTTGATAACGTCGTCAACGTAAACCGTCACGATCAAGACCAGTTCACCGTCGACATGCTTTAGAAAGACGCACGGATCCGTCTTCGACTGCACCAAGTTCATGTGCTTCGCATCCTTGAGCAGCTTGATAAAGTACTGCTGCCACAGTCTCGACGCGTTCACTTGTCCATACTGGGTCATTGACAGACGAATGCAGTGTGTCGTGCGATTGAATGTCCTTCCTTGCGACTCGCAATAGTCTTCGTAAAGGACTGGCGCCTCGATGTACAGCTCCGTCTCCGCTGGCGCTTGCAAGAATGCCGCGCACACATCGAACACTTCCGCCACTTTCCACACTTCCGTTCGCTTCGCATTGACTCGCTTGCCTGCATCCAACTGCTTCTTCTTGTATAGCGACACACCAAGATGAGTGCGGATTGATTGATCGACTGGCGTCGACGCAAAACTCTCTTCAAAATCAATTCCTGGCACCATTTCGTATCCAAGCACTGTATTCCTTACGCGCGCTTCAATTTCCTTTGTGATCGGGTTCATCTTGTACGTAAAGACGTTCTTCGTTCCAAGTGTCTTTCGATTAGGAGGACGAGGGACTTCAGTCCACGCTTTGCCATCAAACTTGCCATACTCAATGAACGTAGGCTGCTCCCAAGTGGCTCGATTCTGCTCATTGTACGCCTCCCTCCAGTTCTTCGGGACAGGCGGTGGCGACTTGCCTGAAACCACAGCAAAGACTAGATCTGCAAGGTTAACTGGATCCTCATGGTCACTTGTGATGGATCCTCCCTCCTCGATTGCAATCACGGGCGCGCCAGCGCGTGCCTCCTCGCCGCTAACGTCGCCAACTCCGATAGGTGCGCCACCATGTGCAAGTTGTTCTCCAGCTTCGATCTCCTCCGTTAAATCAACCACAGCTCCACGATCAATCACCTCGTTTAGTACGCGACCTTGCATCAACTGCTGTCCATGGTCAACTTCGATATCAGCAGCTGAATCCCTCCTCAAGGGAGCACCACGAGAACGAGTCATGATCGGCGAGCGCATCGGCACATTGCGCGGCGGGCGAGGGCCAGTGCGCGCCGGCGCAGTCGTGCCATCATCCTCCACTTTTCCATCCGGAGGCATTCCACCATGACCAAAGCTCCCCAACGATTCATCGTCAGACTCTTCAAAGAAACCTTCTTCATTGCCATCATCGTCGTCGTCTGTACCCTTTTTAACGAAAGGATAGACCCACCGAACATCTTTTGTGGCAATCACTTTACGTGTGGATCGCTTGTAAACCAAGCACGTTCCTGCAGCGTGGCGTGGAGCGTGTCCCACATAAAAGCATTCCTCCGCCTTGGGGACAAAATGGCGTTGATTCACCATGGGGATCTTGTAATAACCACGCGCTCCAAAGGGAAGCAGATTCTTTGCTCGCACAGGCACAGTCTCTTTGAAAGGGGTGTAAGCGTCGGTATATCCAAGGCGCGGAATCAAATTGTCCTTTACCGTCGCCAGCTCGAGGCAATTTCCCCACAACGCCATCGTCTCAGCGTGGGTCAACTGATTCTCCTCAGCCATCATACTTGCGTGTCCCTTGTTGCGGATTGTTGGAAACGCTCTCTCCACACGGCCGTTCTGCCTTGGCGTGTGAGGCGCCGTCTGCTCTATCTTGATTCCTCGAACCAAGCATGGCTCGACAAGCAGCTCCCATTCCGGCGCGTTGTCACAACGAAGAAAACGACAACGGAACTCCTTCGCCTTTAACCAATCAATCAACGCAACAATCTGCTCGGTAAACTCGTTCTTCTGAGCGCCAAAGTAGCTCCACTTGCGACGAGTTGCATCATCGACGATCAAGCACCAGTAACGATTCTTGCCGAGAGACTCTTTATACGGACCGCTCAAGTCGAGAAACAAACGCTCACCAGGATGCTTCGCCTCTATCTCCGTCTTCTTCTTCACGTTCTGCGACTTAGCTTTCGCCTTCTCGCAAGCAACGCAAAAAGCCAACGTTCCGACAAGCTTCCAACCAAATTGCTTCGCCATGAGCTTCAAGTGCGACATACCAACGTGTCCCAAGCGACAGTGCGCCTCGTTGATATCAATTCGACGCATGGTCGGCGCCGAAGAATCTTCCTTTTCATCATCGAGCGCATTACCAGCAGCTTCTCCAAGTGAAAGAGACAACGTGCGCTGCGTCTGCTCGTCTCGCGATGCCTCCAAGTAAAAAAGTTTACCGTCGGGGTCACGCTCAAAGTTGATTCCACGCTCCCTTCCCTTCGTTGTTGTCCAAGCGACTCGAATACGCTCCTTGCTCACCGACTTGACGAAACATCCTTTATCCAAAAGCTTGCTCAAACTGATAATGTTGCGAGGAAACTGCGCCATGATCGGTACCTCCGTCAAGACAAAACGAGTACCATCCTTCGTCACAAGCGGCAAGTCTCCCATCTGAGTTGCCACGCAGCGAGTTCCATCGGCAATGATCAAGGTACGGTTGCAAGCCCTCAAGTTCACCATCGCATGTGGCCGACGCATCGCCCAAATGCCCAGTCTGCTCCCCCAGCGGCACATTGCACGCCGTACTGAGCTTTGGCGAGCTCTATGAACAAGGTCGAACGAAAGATACAGAGGTCTGTGGTCACGCGATTCTACCCTTGGCCCCTCCGAAACTGCACAAACGGGAAGAAGTGTTTGCGGTGGGTGCTTTGTCCTGTACCACCGTCAAGGGTGATCGACGATGGCTTTTGATCCGTCGGCCAAGCAACGGCTTGCTTGCCAACCAGTGGGAGTTTCCGGCTGCCATTCTTTGGAATAGTGACGAAGCGTCCGCCAACGATGAGAAGAAGCCGAGAGGGCGACAAGACATGTCGACCCAGATACCTGCCTTTTGCAAGCTTGTCAGAATGAAGGCGTTAGATAGTCTGTTACGAGATGTAAGGCCCGCAGATGTGTCAGAGCACTTTTCGCCTTTCCAGGCAATGAAGCGGATTCATGTCGGCGAAAGGCCGATCGAGCACATTTTTAGTCATGTGAGGCATACCATGTGGATTGAGCATGCACACATGAAGGCCAAACCTGAAGTATTGGAATGGATCGATGCCAACGGAAGACAGGTACGATGGTTGAATGAGAGTGACATGGGTAAAGTCGGTGTCACGTCGGGAATGAAGAAAATACTTAAGGCACTTGAGAAGAATCCTGTGGCGTTGTCAACGATGCCGACCACTACCGCCAAGCGCAAACGATAGCTGTGATTGGCAACTACCGGTAGCTTTATAAAAAATAGAGTCTTTACTGGGTTCATCATTCTTCATCTATCCCTTTAACTCCTAGTTGCTTTCTGGCCTGATCAAGAATCTTCATCTGCACCATTGTTTCGGCCAACGAATATTGTGGCGCTTCCAATTTGCCTGCGGCAATGCATCGAGCGACTGCAGCTGCCTCATAGCAGAAACCGGCCGAGTTTGGATAAACGTAACCTCCAGCTTGTTTAATTTCGTCCGTGTCTACTGGTAATGGGTAGTGATAAACAAGCTCTTCAGCCGACTGTCCGCGCCCATGTGCCTTGAGCACAACCTTGACCGTCGTTGGACAATGGCATGGGGTGAGAATAGAAAGGCGACCCTTGGTACCAACGACCGTTGTCACTTCTTCACTTTCCCCGAGCATTCCGTACATCATGGTTGCAACGCCGGCGCCGGGTAGCTTGGGTGTGTTTTCATCCTTTTGACTCGAGTCAAGAGCAGGGCTTTGGTCGCTTGTTGGAGGAAACGAGACTGTCAAGGCAGCCTGCAGGTCAACACCTGTCGGTCCATCCACTTGGCCGACGGCATGTACGCTGCTCGGTTCTCGTCCGCCAAAGAATAAGGTGCATGCCGCAACAGGATAAGCGCCAGTCATTAGAGTAGCCCCACCTCCCTTGTTGCGCTGAAACAAGAAGGAGGTCGGATAGGCGTCGTCGTTGTCACTGGCGTTAAAGTTAAAGTCAGATGTCACAGATACAACAGCACCCAAAACACCTGGAACAAAAGTAGTGTTATCCGACTCGTATCCGCCCAAGACAAGTCGTCGCGCTTGTTCCACGGCCGGAAAGAATCGCGTCCACATTCCTTCCATACAAAATACCTTGTGTTTCCGCGCAAGCTCAATCAAGTAGAGTGCATCGTCGGCGTTGCAGGCAAACGGCTTTTCCAGCAGCACATGCTTGCCGGCCGTGATGCAAAGTTCGCCGTCAGTGCGACGAAACGAATGAACGTTTCCAACGTAGACAATGTCAATGTCAGGATCATGCGCTAGCTCCTGGTACGAGGAGTATGCGTTCGGTATATTGTGCTTGTCTGCAAAGAATTTTGCTTTCTCGTAGTCTCCATTAGCGGCACAAGCAACGACGCTTGCTGTCGACAGGTGCTTCAATGCCTGGCAAAAGTCGTGCGAGACACGGCCGCATCCAAGCATGCCCCACCGCAGTGGCGGGCAGTCCAGAATTCCAACCGATGGGTCGTCTAGCGGAGGAGGCGGTGTGGATGGTGGCAAAGCTGAAAGTGACATTTGTTTCTAAAGCAGGGCCGTCGATGTAGTGCTTTTACTACGTGATAAGAATGATTTGTGTCTGCCATGGTGATGATTGCCGATCAGCGCCCAAGTGCGTCAGTCTCCGTAGAGAAGAACAAAAATGAAAACGAACCTTTCTACTTCTTTTATACTCACACTTTCATTTGATCGAAAACTGGCCTCGAGAGCTAGTCGTCTGCATACAAGTTATGATAGAGTATGTTTTCTCGTATATACAGTACAGAGAGTATATTTGAAGCTAATGCCACAGTAACTGCAATCATTTAATCTTAGAAGTCAGTGTGAGTTACGGTGGCTAGCTGTTGTAATATTCGAATGACTTCCAAGCCGTATCATACAACCAAACAAACTCTTCGTGGCGTGTTCAATGGATCATCTATTGCTTCTATTCTACTGTTAAATCAGTCGCACGTTATGCATACTTTGTGCGATCGTCCGTTCGCCGCAATGGCCGAATGACGGGCAGTGGCATGTCTGCAGCTTCGTCGTCGTCAGAGTAGCTATCACTCTCGTCATTGACATTCACTGCATTAGCATCATCAATATTACAACTTCCACTATCTTCAAGGTTGGAATTGCTGCTTTTTCGCACGGGTAGCTTGGGAGCACTTTGTGTTTGATCGGCAGTGCCTTCCAGTAATGTATCGTGCTGCAAATCTGCCACCAATTTGTTTGCCGTAAAGATTTCGCCATTCTGAACAAACTGTCGACTTGTGCATTCGCTGGCTTTTGACGTGGCTCTTGGTTGCATAGATGGCGTATTCGTCCTGTCGTTGTCGATGGGTTGATTGGGTTTCGTCGTCCGTGACGCATTGTCTATAGTGCTCGTGCTGGTAGCCGTCGTCGAGATGGAGTCATGCGCGACTAGTGACTTGGAAACATGATTGTTATCGCTCTCCCCAGCGCATAATCGACAAGACACTTCCTCGAGCTCCTCCGTCCAGGTGCATGATGGCGGTAGGCCAAGATTGAGGCGCGCCTGTTTGACAATTTTGCTTGCCTCGCCGTATTTGAGACCGAACTTTGACATGATCATCTTCTCCGTCTTCATGATGCTATGAGCCGTAGTTGATAAAGGCAACGTGAAGTGCTTTACAGTTACTGTTTGTGCGAACAAGTGCGGTGTCTGTCAATTCATTGCTCGATGTGAGGTCGTTGTCGCGTGTTTCTTGTGACCGCGCCGTCGCGGAACGATTCCTCTTAGTGCCGTTCCGACATTTAGTCGCGGTACGAGCTCCTGCTTGAAGCTTGACTCCCTCCAGTTCACAACGCCATGAAAATTTCTCCTGACGACGGACTTGGCTTCATTGCTGAGAAGGAACAATCTTACAGCGTATCCAAAGCCTCAAACATGACTATGATGCAACACAAAAGGATACTAACAATAATTCAACTGATTGCACTGGCTGGTGTCACGGAGGCCTTCCAACTTCATGCGCGAGGACGACTGTCATCGAAAACAATCTTATACTCGCCCGCTGTCGTTAGTGCGCCTTTGCAATTCGATGCTCTCTTTGGGACAGGTATCTTCGCACGTCCTGCAACCAGTACCTCTGATGCGACGTCTCTATATGACGCGGCCAACAATACTGATTTCTCCTCACATTCGCCATCAACGCCTGAGCCCATCAACTCTCTCTCCTCCCGGTTGGCGCGACTCAAAGATCTCATGTGGGTGCGCGAATGTCGAGAAGATTTGACAGCCGCTGAGTTTGCGCTAACGGTAGAAAATGCTGACAATATACGCAAACGCAAGCGTGCCGTCGACTACGAGAAGCTATCCAATCAACTTTCGAAGCGTCTCTTTGATTTGGGTTGCACCTTTTCCTCGACTGGCGATGCAGGCGAAGAGGAGCCATTTTCATGCTCACTCGATGAGGGACTTGGAGCAGCCTCCATGGTATACAGTGCCGAACAAAGATCCGCACTCATGGATCAAATTATAAAGACGCGGCATTTGCTTTTGGAAAAAAGTCGTCAACAGCTAAACAAGGAAGAGTACGACGACGAGGGAGTCAGCTCTGAAGATTTTAGTTTCCGGCTACCAGAGATTCGCGTTGAAATCCCAAAGGAAGATTCAGTAGACCCTCTTTCGCCTGGACCGAAACTGTACGTCCGAGATGATGGGACCGTCGATTGGGACGGCGCGTTGCAGGATCGCGACGCTTTGACAAAGTTTGGAACGGCAGTCTGGGCTCGCATTAATGGTCGCGACCCCGAAAGTATTGCGAAGGATGAGGCTTCCGGTGGAGCAAGTTTGGAAGGTCATGGGCATGGAAAGTCTGTTACGGCAAAAATTGAAGAGACGGAAGAGATACAAGCAGCCAAGTCGAAGCTGGACGAGCTTGACAAGGAGTTAACTTATATGGAGCGACAACATGTCGATTTGTTAAATTCAGCGATTAGTGCAGGCCAGGCTGTCGCCAACGTCAATCTTGCTTCTCTGGCGCCTCCGCAACGTTACAAGATACGCAAATCTGCTGAAGCTTTGGTCAAGCAAAAGGAAATGATACAATGCTATACTCTCATTTATGAACTTGAGCGAATCTACAGCTACTTGCTTGGAGAGCTGGGCAATCCTGGGTTGACGGGATATATTCCTCTACAAGATCGCTTGAACGTCGCTGAGTTCGGTTTGATGGAGTCTCAGGTTGAGAGCTTTCAGCGCCAAATTGATCAAGGCCTGACCGTCGACGCTGATGTACTAGCTGTCGTTATGGAGCAACTGACCGACTTTAAGCGCCGGCTGGGTATTGACTACTATGTGACAGGATTGTCTTTCGATGGCGAAGCCATTCGACGATTTATCGCAGATTTGTGGGAGCAGACCAAGCAGGTGTTTGCTTTCTATGGCAAAGGGTGTCGGTTGTTTTGGAATGACTGCTTATTTTGTCTTATATTGATGAACAGGGCAGCGCAGGGCTACACGCTAAAGCCCCGTGAGGTGCGGACTCTGCGGTAAGTGATGTTAGTGGCAAAAGGTGATGCACGCTGCGCCCTAGGCCACCATCGTCTCACAATTATCGCGCCATTTACAGTCGGACGTTCAAGGATGTTATTACATTCATTCCCTTTGTCATCATATTGATTATACCACTTTCACCGGTTGGTCACGTGCTCGTCTTTGGTGCGATTCAACGATTCTTTCCCGAATTCTTTCCGAGTTGCTTTACAGAGCAGCGGCAAAATTTGCTACAACTTTACGAAACAGCAGAATATTCAGAATTTTCCATCAACGAAAACTGGAAGGAAAAGCTTGCACGAGCATCCGAGGCGTTTCTCTTCATGGCTGGAAGTGCCTCCAAGGCTGTATGGGCCGGACTTGTCGGCTTTACGCAAAGAAAACCGCAAAGCAAGGCCGATGAAGAGTCGAAACCAAGCGGTCAATAAGATAGCAGGTTTGGACTGTACAGTTAGACTACTGTATACGTTAAACTCCTTAATATGAACCATTGACTGATGTTCCATCGTACTTAAAGCGGGTCATCATACCGGCAGAGTTTTACCATTTGCTGTTCGACGATGCAGACTGTCCGCAGCTCTTAGAGGCGGTATACTACTGTAATAGAAAGGGGGATGGTGCATAGATATATATCTTCTGTTCCAATGTCTCCCTCAATGCCATCCGAGTTTTATGTTCCGTGCGACCATGAAAGCAATTCACCCTGCTTCAATTGTTCGCAGACTCGGACGCTCGTGCACATCATTGCAATTGCCCGTTTGGTTTCCATTTAGCAACTCCAACATGAGGAATGTCACAGCTATTGATTGCGCCACAGAAGGCCCAACAAGAGTTGACAAATCCTTATCGACACACCTAATAGACACGTCTCACGCCATTATTCTTCGGTTGGAAACGCTTGGGACGCCGTTCTTTCCAGTGAGGCTTAAGTTGTTGGGTCATTTGACATTGACATTGCAGCTATACCTCCGCTTCTTCGCATATGCGCAGCACTTGCGATGTTTCGCCGACGGCCACCTCACAATTCACAAACACAAGCAACGGCACGCATTACATTTGCTTCGCTCGTTGCAATACCTTATATCCATACTGCATACTAGAAGTATACTTTGCTATTTACTTATAAATCCTGCACAATGACGGACACTGCCGTGGACGACGATGACAGCAAGATCTTCCCGCAGCGGTTGATGGAAATTCTTACCGATGAACGAAACGCCGATTCCATTTGCTGGTTGCCAAATGGCAGGAGATTCATCGTGAGAAGCCGACCGCTCTTTCAGGCCCAAATCATGCCTCGATATTTTTCGCGGAAAGCCAAGTTTTCAAGTTTTACGCGCAAGCTTAATCGATGGTGAGTGACCTTGATTCGTTCAAGCTTTCGATTTATGTGCAAAGTGCAAAGAATCTCATTTTGCTTTCCCTCCGGCTTCTCAGGAACTTTGTTCGCGTTTCGTCAGGGCCCGAAGCAGGCGCCTATCAACATGAACATTTCCTTCGCGACCAGCCACACCTTGTGACTCAAATGTTTTGCAAAAATGCTCGCAGCAAGATGGCCATGGCTGAGCCTATTTGCGAAACCATGTGCATGGATTACTCATCTGGTGCTGTTCAATCGTCGGAACACACAGCAGCTGTGGAACCGAACCAGCAGCACAATCAACAACAGCTTTTAGCACTTGGCATACCGTTGTCCTTGTTGGAGACTCTCGTCAAGCCAGATCCACAACAGCAGCGTCGCTCACCAGCTCAACCCGGTGGCCTAATGCTTCAACAGTCGCAGTATGCCAACTTGCTTCTGGAACGACAGATTCAGATTCTGCAGGAAGAGCAAGTCAAGCATATGCTGCACCTCGTTGGCCGCAAACCAGCCGCCCCGATGAGCCAAGACTTGCTTCGCCTACAGCACAATATGCAAAGCAATGCACAGCGTCACAAACAGTCGCCTACGAATCATCGCGCCAGTGCTGCATAATAACAAAATGTTAGGTATCTTACTTTCATTGTACTTGTAGCTGTCTCGACTATGTGCAACAAACACACACTTCAGCAATTGGGTATCGAGAGATAGCTGTCATCCGTCGCGCCGGCAGTCGTGACGTGGGCTTCGACGAATCTCCGATCCGTTTTTTCTTCCTCACAAATCAATCGCGTGGACCATGGCCCGTCTCTTGCGTTCCATCGGCTGTTGGTTGGCCCTATGGCTGCTGCCATGCCAACATGCTTTTGCCCCAGCCAGAATAATCAGTTGTAAAGGGAGTAGAAATCAGCTGCAGCCTTTTCCAGCGCTTGGATCAGCGCGACAAGAAAGCAGCGCGAAGGAACGACGAATCTCGCCACCGTCGAGCACTCCATCACCGAATTCTATGTTCGCCAATAGTACATTGGGAGTCTTTGCTGCTTCAGAAAGAACCGCCAATGCAGTTTCAATTGTCCCCAAAGGTCTTTCCGGCAGTACAGTTCAGGCTGGGGCCAGCGATGCGTCAAAGAAAAACACTATGTTTGTCCTTCTCTGGCTAATTGCTTGCCTCTCGGCACTCGATCGCGTCGCCATGTCGGTTGCAATATTGCCCATGTCAATGGAGCTCGGATGGACAGATACCACCAAGGGAGCGATTAGTAGTCTGTTCAGTGTCGGATATGGTCTCTGCATCATACCGGCAGGTCTCGTCGTGTCAACGAGCGGACGTCCAATTGTCATTTTGGCCACTGGTGTTTTAATATGGAGCATTGCAACCATGGCGACACCTGCAGCAGCCACCGCGACTGGTACTATGCTAGCCTTGCTGGCGGCTCGGGCTGCTGTCGGAGCTGGCGAGTCGGTTATAATTCCGTCACTGCAGACGCTTCTTATCCACTGGACAACTTCACAGGAGAAGTCACGCGCACTGGCAGCGGTGTACTCGGGCTTCCACGTGGGGACAATTTCCGCCTATATTATCAGTCCTCTGATCATGGCTCAAGTTGGATGGAAAGGCCTTTTTGAAGTTTATGGAGCGATGGGACTTGTCGTTTTGATTCCGTGGTTTATGTATGCGCAGGACAAACCCTTGGCGGGATTTGTTAGTAAACCTGTATTAACAAGGCAGCCAGCACTTCTGAAACAACCTTTGTTTGAACAGATCTCGACCACTATTCAAGAAGTGCCGTGGAAGGAGTTTTTGCAGTCGCCTGGCGCATGGGCCATGCTACTCGCTCACTCGGCCAAGAATTGGGGTTTGTACAACTCACTAGCCTGGACGCCCACCTTCTTTGCGGAAAGCTACCATCTGGATGCCCATGATTCAGCGCTTTTTTCAGTGTTACCAAGTATACTTGGTGCTGTCGGCGGTGTCGCGGCTGGAACGGCAGCAGATTATTTTCTTGGTCGCGCGTCGACCGATGAAATTTGCCTGGCCGCACGTCGGACCAATCTGCGTAAAATCTTTCAAGCGATTGCCTTTTTAGGACCAGCTCTTGCTCTGGGTGCTCTCGCATGCAACATTCCAGAGGAACCGGGGCTTGCGCAGGCTTTCCTCATGGTGTCGGTGGGCCTACAGGCAGGCAATGTGGCTGGCTTTGAAGCTGGAACGCAGGAAAAAGCGGGCGAGAAGTGGGCTGGTTTGTTGTACAGCTTGACCAGCCTCCCGGCTGTCATTGTAGGGACGACCGGCGTATACGTAACTGGACGAATTCTCGATGCAACTGGCCAGGATTGGAGCATGGTTTTTGCTCTTAACGCATGCATTAATGTCGTCGGTGCCATTGCATTTACTATTCTGTACGATTCCAAACGTGAGTTTGATTAATTTTGACAGCCTTGGATGATAAGACAAGCGAGATTCTGCATAACTAGTACATAAGATAATAGACTGCGTCAATACAATAAATTTTAGTCATCCTCGAAGGACGGAGCAGCGCTTAGCGTTTCGTCAGCGTTACTGTCGTTGCTCGCGTTTCGGAATATTCTGAGACTACGTCTCCTTGTGTTTGGTGAGTGTGCCTCGGCATCTTCTACATGCGTCCCAAGTCGATTGAGAGTTGATGGAAGGCAGTCTGCGACAGAAAGTCGTACTATCTCTTCCCCTCGCATTATGCGTCCATTAACGCCTCCATTTACTCGAAAGCTCTGTAGAAAATATGCTTTAATAGTTGCCCATGTGTCTTCTCCGTCGCCCTGAGGATCCGTGGTGCAAATATTGTATTTTGTTTTGGCGCGCACGGTAATGAGAATAGAGGATGAAGTGCGCTTAGCATAGCCCGCTAATCGACTCTCAACGAGATTTCGATCTAGCCCAATATTATCGGCGTGCTGCTTCGTCGATTCCTCTGCTAGTGACAAGATGTCATGCCTTGACGTGGGAAATATAAAACCCCTCTTTTCCGACTTTTGCCGCTGTTGCTTCCTTGCCGCTTCGGAGCCCGCTTTCAGTTTCATGGTACATTCTAAAGCATAAGTCCAGTCAAGCAATCTCTCGGCGGATGAGAACAGAAGCAGTCGCTCTTTGCTGCCGTCGCGTGACAATGTCAGTACAAATTGTGCCAATGTCATTGAATCGTCGCGTTCAATGGTGGAAAGTTGCAGCTGAGCATCTTGGAGCAAGATTTGTCCCCGCAACCTATGGGGCCGCGGCGCAGCGTATTGGTAGTAACTTAGTGTCCCTTCCGATAATACGAAAAAGAGGCGCCTCCACGACTTCTGAGACTTGTTACGAGTTTTGATCCAGCCGGACGTCTCGACAACTCGACTGCACAAGGCAACGTCAGAATCATCTTCCACGACGTCAATAACCACCGGGTCAACTTGCTCGCCACTGGGCACTACAACAATGAGTTCATTATTCTTGCACAGATTTGACACGCAAAAATATGAGTCTCCGCCGCTTCTTGTTCGATTTCCAGAAAGCAAGACATCACGAGCATAAGCTAAAGCTCGCGATTCTGGTAGCCCGGCTCGGTGGCTATCGCTTCTTCGACCCACAGTCAAAATATCTCTCGTCAATCCTCCAACAATTTTCTCCGCTCCATGGCCAGTGTCACCTCGATAAACACGTCCATTAATGCGTACAGTGTCTCGCTGAAGATCTTTCCAGAGTTGATCGACGGAGAGATTCACTGCCTCTTCTCGAAATGCGACTGCATCTGCGTTCTCTCCTTCCTTCGCGATCCATTTAACAGGGACCTTGAGGGATTTTTCCATGAGCTGTTGCAACCCGGCAAGGTAGTCATGCCTAGATTCAGCCTTGCGCAGCACATGCTGGAGCTTGTTGTATGAACGAAGGTCGTGGCGAAACGGGTTCCTCGTGGTCGCACTCGCACTGCTTGGCGTCCTCACGACACCCTTATGATCCATGAGAGTATCCCCTCGCGTCACGCTTCCACCTACCAGCGCTGTCATGATTGATTGTATCCAGGCTGATCGATCCTCTCGAGTGTTGGCCATCCACAGGCGCTTCGTGCCATTGACATTCAACTCGAAAATGTATCCACCTGGAGTCAGATTCAAAGCTTTTGTATGCAGCTTGACGGCCCGACAAGCAACTCCAGCCTTAAGCGGAATATCCGTGCGTAGCAACTCTCCGTGCGAGTTGCCATTGTGCTCGTTCCGCTCAGCCTTGTTTTCGTAGTAGCTAAACATGCCACGACGAATTTCGACAAACTTGGCGCTCCATAAACCACTCATAATGCTAGAGGCCTTTTTAAGTGATCCTGACTTTAACACTATAGGATCCATCATACCAAGCTCGGGAGCTTGCACGTCGCGCTCAGTGAGCAAGTCGAGTGCCGCGCGTAGAAAAATGCGGTGTTCTTGGACAAAGACCAGTGCGTTGTAGTGTGATGACGATCCCGAATTCAAGGGACGAGCATTCCCATTTGAAGCATTAAGTCGTGTGGGCTCTTCAATTGGATATAGGTCGATAGACTCGTCAGCTTCGTAGCGACACGTCCATTGTTCGGAAGCGGTGTCATGCTCATCATCAGCAACAGTCTCATCAAAAGAGGACGACTGTGGATTGTGCGACATTAGGTCCGCATCAAGGGCTGTCGTCATTCGTCTCCTTCCATCAATCAAGGGATTAGCGTAAACTGAATGAAGGGCTAATGGGTCGAACATTGCATGTCCTCTAGCAGGGCTGGCGTCAAGACTGTCGACATCTTCAAAAGCCAGTGGATCGGAGACTTTGAAGCTCTTTTTCAAATCTTTCGGCGTCTTATTTTCAAGCAACTCATCGCTTGACGCGTTAGAGGCCATCATGGTCTTTTGCACATATAGAGATTTGCTTGCTGAACACTCCCATGTTCAAAATAGCAAAGCATTCGACTGGATCTGGTCGTGCTTCTCGTTCCTTGGGTCACTCGTCCAAGCTTTCATTGCCGGTGTGACACGTACTTTATCACTCTCTCGGCTGCACGGCACGTTTTGATCGTGCATAGACTTGGCCGTGCATAGACTTGGAAGTTTGCCGTCCTCATAGCATATACGAGACTCTCCTAGTGCAGAGTTACTGATCTGAAACTCTGTGTCTGGACATAAAGTCAGCAGTAGAGCGTTGCAGGCGAAACTAAAGCCTGACGCGGGTGCAGAAGTTGACCGCAACGAGAAGAAAGATAATGTTCCCAATGATTTTGGTTATTAAACAGCGTCTCGCGCTCCATACGAGACACTATGCTAGCGAATATTAATATTTCATATCGTTCATCTGACAGCACACTATGAGTCGATTACTCAAAACATACAACCTTCCATCGATCGCGTCCGCTGAAACCTCAAACCTGAGCTCTCCTACTCTTACTTCTCCGCTGCTTCCTCAAAATTTCCTTCCACCAGGTCTGGAACATCATCGTCGTCCTCCTCTTCATCGCCTTCCGGGATTCCTTGGTTAGCCATACCGCCTGCCATGCTTTGAAGTGCGTTGATGTCATTCATTCCGAGCTGACTAATGATTCCCGGCATGCAATCAGTCAGCGCCTTGGTCTCGTTCGGCCCTTGAATAATGTAGGTATTCGCATGCACCGATGCTTGCACCTTGGGGTTCTTGAATTGAGTAACCTTGCCGTCCTCTTTAAAGAAATTCACTTCTTCAATTCCTGGAATGTTCGTTGCCCCGAGCTTCTTTAGTGTCGACGTCAGTTTTTGGTCAGATTGAGCTGAATTGGAGCGATTCGCAACCTTCTTCTTGCGGCGGACAGAGCCCTTGCCTCCTGTTGACGTTGTTGCCGCGCCACCGAATCGCTTGGCGATCATCTTGGCGCGGGCCGCTGCAATGTTGTCTGCTTCCGACATGACAAAAAATGTTCCAACAAAAAAGATACTGAAGTAACGAGAAACGAGTAGGAAATTCGTCAGATGCAATAATTTCGAGTATGACAAGAGACAACCTAACTCAGATGCACGCACAAGCGAAAACAGATGAAATCGCGGGACAGTGATGCGCTCAACGTCACACTCTACGAGTCTCCGACAATTTGACTCGGCTTAACATCCAGAAACACTTCTGCCTCTCAAGTGTCGATCCTAGCGGTAACAATGCCTCCCATGGATCAACTCACCAGCCTCTTTATCCAATTGACGAGGCCTAGCGTCCGTCAATACGAGATGAACTGCGAGCGGTTCTGCGGCTGCTGTGACAGCTTGTCCATCTGAAATGCGCACCACAGAATCCTCGACGGCCGACGGCCAGGCAAATTGTCACACGGTGTCGTAGCATGACTCACAACTCTCAAATCGTCATAGTACTCCGGTATACTATCAATACTACAATACCGCAAAGTGCTTTGGAAAATTAACACTCTAGTTGACTTGTTATGTAAACAGTTTAAAGATAGTATAGCATTTAAAAAGGGATCATTTGGCCGGCGACTGTTACAGCCAGTATTGGCGTCAGGTTTCACAGCCTTTTGCTCATGTCCTTTAACTTAAGACTAGCGCTGCTCAGGAAAAACTCTCCGACTCGTCTCCAATGACAAGTGACGTCGCATAAATGTTCTGCTCCTTTGAAATAAAAGTCTACAGAGGCGCTGCCATCGCTCAAGGGTTGGACTCTGACCTCCTGGAAGCCAGCGTATTGCGTCAGGAGCGGATGCATGGCCTTGTAGAGACTCTCCTTCATGGAGAATCGTAGCAAGACTTCTTCAGAGGCAGAAACGCCCTATATAAACGACATGGTGGCGTGAGTTGAGCAAACAGACAAGTTACTCGAGCGAGTGTGAATGTTCCGAACGCACTCACCTCGACTTGACCGAGACTACGAATTTCATCTTTCGTTAAAACTCTTTTTGCAATGCTGGCCTTATTCCCTGTAGCGTATTCCAAGTCGACTCCAATACCCACGTCTAGTTTTGAATTGTCGCGGCGAGCGACGAGGGCAACAGCTGTGGTCTTTTTGTGACTGATGGATCCCAGATAACCACTCGGAAGCGTCGGTCGGCCGTGCTCATCCTTTAGTATCGGGCAATCGTCGACGTTAAGGCCAATTAAAGTCCTCATTGCCATTCGACCCAGGATAAAGGATTGTTGATACGAAGATGATGCTCCTTGCATGTTGAAAGCATATGCAACTTCGTCTGGATGTAAATGCGCATATAGCCAGTGGTTTGCAGTGGTTGTTGCACTCGTGTCTTGTAGAATTGGTGCAAGATTATCATATGAAATAGCTAGGCATCGACCTTCGGGGACCTCCAAATCGAAAAGCTCAACGAATGCATCGGATCTTGTTCCGTCGAAATTATTAGTTTGTACTATTGGCTGGGCGGAGGAAGCGTATGATGGGTGTTTCTGTGGCCACCCAGAATAAAATTGTAACTGAGATCGAATCAGTTGCTTCCGTATTGTGAACGCGAAGGTAGTAGTCATGGACGACTTGAGAAGCAACAACAAGAAAAATGAGCGGAGATGAAAGCGAATCTGTCGTTTTCTCCAATTCGAATCTTCAGTCACACAGAGCCACGATGTGGCTAGCATGCTCCGCTACTTAATTTGGTGTAATCAATGACGGTACCTCTCATCTGGCGTACAGTACCCATAGACGCATCGTCTATTCGCACATGGACATCGCGTCATGGTGGAACGAGCGTCGATTTCCTTTTCTTCTTTGTCGCACCACGACACGATCCTTGTCGCACCTCGATCTTTTCGTTCCACCATGAGAACCTCGCCGACAACGACCGACAGCATCTCTCCCGTTGCTACTAGCTGATTCAACATGTCGTATCCTACTTACAGTCAAGTAAAGAGCTTGGCGAGAAGCTTAGCGGAGGGCAAAAATATTAAAGATCGCCGTCGCGATGGAGAAGAGCTCTGCAGAATACTCGGCCGCCCCGAGACGCGACAACGTTTGGTCGTCGAAGCAAGCGGACGACCCGAGGGCTTGCGAGAAATGTGGCGATTGCTCACGAACTACGTGATTGCTGGACTTCATAGTATTAACAGCAAGAGGAGCAAGCTACTTCCTGATGATGTCCGCATTCTCAGACGATTTATGGAGATATGCATCACTTCTACGGAAGGGTTTGAAAACGAGTTGTCGACAGGCAAACTTACAAAGAAGGAAGTTCGAGCAGTCATTCAATTTGTTCTTGATTTGTTAGATGAAGTTGATGATGGAAAATTTGACAATGCAGAAATTGAAGTGGTCTTGCTCGAGCTGCTTTCGCAAATCTGCATTGCTCGAGAGTTTGTCGTCCACTTGCGTCCACAAACCGACATGCGAATCATTCTTGAAGTTGCTGAACGTCGGATTGAAGAAGATAAACCCTCTACCACTGTTCTGGTGGCTCAAATTGTTCATCGACTACTGGCTACGGCGGCGTCGCTGTATATTTCACTCGACAATCTTCTACCAGGTTATGTCAAAGTGGTTGCGAGTTGGTGTCGCTCAAAGCACGGAATGCATGATTGTACGCTTGCGGAGCTAGAGCACGTGATTGGAGGGCTCGCTGTTCTACTAAAGTCGAATCCTGAACAAGCCATTGGTCCAATGACGCGACATGGAGCCATTGTTTTGAAATTTGTCAAACGACGCTATGTGCAACCCGCGCTTCGCCGGAACAATAAGGAACGTGAGGCACTCAACGATTACATCGTGTCCCATATGTAAGTATCGAGATGCTGTCGTATTTCTGTTGGTGCTTCTCCCCCTTACTCTGGTGATTTGAAGACATGTTAACCAAGTGGCAGGGCGCTTGCAGGGCCTCCATCCGGGCGACCTTGGCGATCTCGGTCCTGCTACATTGACGAAGCGTCACCTTGGCGCGATTTTGGACGTCGCCGTGCAGATTTGTACAGTTGAAGAAATTAAGGATACTTTAAAATCGAGCAGAAACAACAAGACGGACTTTCCGCTGAACAAACCAATTCACAAGCAGCAGCTGCAGGTCACTGCGCGACTTTTAGCATGTTTGCAGCGGCTCGTCATTGCTGATGCAGAGTGGAACGAAAACGAGCAAAGTGTCGTCCAACATGATGGGGAGCAAACGCCTAGTGATCGCTTGCTCGCAAAATTACCACAGCACCGCCGTCCTGATCGTGAATATTTGGATTTGTCGCTATCAAATACGCAAGATTCATATGACATTGATGCCTACGCGAGCTCTCCGTTTTGTGAACTCGTTTTAAAGCCCCTGTTTGCCGCTGGCAACAAAGTTTCACAAGATTGTCCTGCAGGGGAAGAATCACTGCGAGATGCAGAGGGTACTCTCTCCCTTCCAATCATCAGTACTCTAGCGAGTGAACCAGTCACCACCAGTGACAGTGCGATCATCCCGTTGCTTCAGCTTATTTGTGCCGCAGTCGAAATATTTCCTGCTGGCGACTGCTGGGTCTCAGCATGCGTTCAGGGCCGTTGGCATCGCCATGGGGCTGTCCCTGGCGGTGCAATAGGTCCTATTACTCTTTTAGCTGGTTCTCCAGATGACTTGGCTGCTATTATATTCGTGGTCGGTGGTATTCTTATAACCCAGGGAACATCTGGTGGCGACGAAGAAATCCAAAAGTGGGCACTAGTGACGCTAAAGAAGTTGACGGAAGCAAGCTACATGATGATAAATATGTATAAGGAAAAAGTGGATATGCTTTTCACGTTGGAAGTCGCTTGGCAGAAAGTTTGGAGTAGCCTATTTCAATCGAATGTCCGATATTGTGTCGCTACTAAAGTTCTGAGAGGAAAAGATGACCGTCCAACAGTCGGCTCACTCGTTCTTGCGCTACTGGAAAGTATTATTCGTAACTTTTGCACTTGCCCTGCTCTCCGCTGGTCGGCATTACCCGCTACCACGCAGTCGTCATTCCCTTATCGACAGCAAGACTCTCTATGGAGCCTGCCAGTTTTTGCGGATGCTTGCGCAAAACTTTCTTCAGAGTGCTTCGAGCTAATTTACACTGCCATTTATGCAACCGGACTTGTCGAAGGTCATTTGGATCTTGTATGTCAAATCACAGTGGACGCTGTTGGCAAGTTTCATTGCGATGTTGACGCAGGGTGTGTGCGCCGCTGCAAGTTTCTTGAGTTTTGTGTCCACGCCTTCGATTCGGGCGTGGACGAGTTGGCTATCCCAGCACTCGCTGCCTGCATGGCGATGCTCGTTCATGGCGGTGACACATTGGCCCCATCTGTGCATAAGTCAGAAATATTGCTTTCGATCGATTCGGTGATTAACAGCCGCGACAATAAGCATTATCATGTGTCAGATTTCCTGGAACGGTGCACCGACGGTTCAAGCAAAGGAACAAGCACTTTTGCCTTGTTATGGGACGCTTCGCCGCTATCCAAGTTATCTCAATTTGATATCCTGGCGTCAATCTTGGACGAGGTATCCTTGGACTTTGCCGCAGTCAAGAGCATTACATTAAAGCATGGAATTAGTGCTGCAGAGAAAGTGAGAAGTGCCGATTTTGTGTCGATCAAGGTGGCCAATGCCTTGATCGATTCGCTCACTGCTCATTTTCGTACGCAATTCAATTTCGAGCCGGCTGATGAGCTACACAACGACACAGACTCAGGAGCAATTTTTGATGCTACACTTCAGCGAGGGATGCTAGCTACAAAGGTCTTGCTAAGCGTAGTGCTATCATTGTCAGCTGAGCATAACATTCTACATCTCGACGCAATTGGTGCTCACTTGGCCAAATTTGGAAAGCTTCTCAATTTTGGCATGAAGCAGCTCTGCAAGAACAATGCGGATTTTTTGTCTGTATTTCTTTATCTCGGGCAAATTGCATCTGGGCTTGCGGAATTCATAGCGTCCAGTCACTCTGTCTTGCCCCAAAGTATGAAAACGTTTGCCGACAACTTGTACATGACTGTTCGAGAGCTAGTAGTATGGGACGATATGTCTGTGGACGACAACGCCGCGATGGTGACGGATAGGACGGAACCACGTCGCATAGAGGCATATCCATCAGGCGATTTCTTAGAAATTGACGAAACTGAAAGCCTTCCTGGGAAGCGGTCCGCGCCAAACAAAGAAGTTTTCCGCCGCAAGCGTCGCAAGATTTTAGGCTCGGATAACACTCGCCAATTAGTGGTACCGAGCCGCCAGGCACTCTTTCTGTCGTCGTCGCTTCTTTTGACTTTAAATCCGACGATCAAGACTTGCGAACAGGTGGGGCGTAAGCTCCTACGAGTACGAGAACTATCCTTGATAGATCATGCTGACTCAAGTGTGGATGCTTTTGGTGGCGTTGTTGCTTCTTTCCTGATTATTCGCCCATCCGTATTCCTGCATCAAGCAGCACTGAACACACCATGCAATACCAGGGATGCTTCGATGTCTGTTGCGAGTTTGCTGTGTAAAATCATAGACGGAACAAGATCGGTGGTGCCGCCCGATTCATGCTTTTTTCCTTTTGGTTATGATGCTTGTGCTAGTATCGTTCAGATGTGTGAATCCCCGCTTCGCAAGTGTCCACTGACGACTGACGAAGCGAGTCAGATTACTCGTTTGTTGAAGGGACTGGAAGACGACAGCGAGCGACGGCATTTCGGTGTGCGTCCTACCATGAGAGCACTTCGGCTACGTGCAGCCACAGCAAGTTTCCTATCTGGAGGCGAGAAACTTCACGACGAGCTTGATAGCGCATTTCCTGGGACATTTGTTTTGCCTTCCTTGTCCGATGCAGATGGATTAGTTCGTCGACAAGCGTCTTTTGCAGTAGCAGCCGCTCTCGAAATGATGGGTGACGAAGATCGCGTTGTCGAATCTGTCCGTAAATATATCCTACCGCTAACGCGCAACCCAGAATTTGTAGATGAAGAATACAAGGTTTGGTGTGCTGTCAAGGATGTCTCTTACAACTCAGATCCTACCCGTATTCAATTTTGGCAAGATGCGAAATTGGCGGTGGCATGGGATGCCTTGAATTGCTTGTCGACTATTGCTATTGCGTGTTGCTTAACAAACGAAGAACATTCCAGGCGAATAATGTTTGAACTGATTGAGCTGAGTGCGAGTCGGCCCGAGTTACGCTGTGTTTGCTTCCAGTGGTTCGACACAATGGCTAATGGTCTTGGATTCACAAGTGCCGAACAGCTAGTCGAAAGCCTAACAGAAGACATCTTGCACAGATGGATTGGAACGCAAGAGTACAAACTTGCGGATATCCCAATGCTCTTGGCAGCGCCTGGATTGATGCGTTATTGTTTGGATTCTGGACGTTCCTTGGCTTCTCACGTAGATGAGCATTGTGCTATTGATTGCGCCGAGATCCAGACGCAAATTGTCGCCAATTTTATACGACGATGGAATAGATCGATCATTCCCCGCGTAATGGCCTGTATCCTGTCGCATATGGTGATGGATTCAGTAACAAGAGACGGAAGGCGCAGCTTTCTTGGACACCCGTACACACAAGAGATTTGCTGCGTGTATGACAATGCTTTTAATGACGAACTTGTCAAGTCTATACTCAAAAAATACCTCCCCGATATCCTCGCATTTCAAATGGTTCTATCATGCGGGAATGACTTTCACCAACAAGTCGCCAACGAGATTGCTATGTTGCTGAATGGTTTGCTCATGGAACATACAGTCCGCGAGGAAGGTCAAAAGCGAGCGACTGCTGCTCTTCGTCGGTTTCTTGAAACGATCGGGAGTAGTAAATTGATTGATGGCCATCAAGATGTGTTTAAGAAAATGCACGGCGCCATGAGTAAATTCGTGGCGACATATGGAGCTGACGGCGAAAACATATTCCTCAGAGTGGGAACGAACACACCAGAGCTCCTGTTAGTTTCGCTTTATCACCTTTCGTGCGCACACGCTCCGTCGCACTTGCAAAAGAAATATGAGGCTGTCGATTTTGTTTGTGGAGTACTTTCAAATACGTTGAATGATTGCAAGGGCACCGAAAATGTCGACTTCGTCTTTTGTATTCAATTATTGTCGATCCTATTGTTTCAAGCGAAGTTCGAAAGCATTCATTGCCGCATCCTTAGCACGATACGTGAAATCGTTACAGTGGCGCTCTTCAAGTCGAAAACTTCACATCTTGTTGCTGCAGCGATAAAGCGAGTGGCGAAGGAGCTTCTTGCCGTTTCTATGCACCTCCACGAAACGAGCCAGATGATTGTCCTTGCCCAATGGGATGATATATCGAAAACGGCCAATAGAGCTTATCGACTGAGTCTTGGTTTGTATGTTGGTCTAACTAGTCTCCCGTCTGACGATGCGTGGGACTGGGTTGACAGATCCGGATCTGAGGCAGCCACCTACTCGCTGAGTGAGGTGCTGGCCAAAGATTCTCATCAAGTAGACGCGGATCACTTATTGAAGCTACGTGAGACGTACGAAATTATCAAGTTACTCATTGAAGGCGAAAGTGAGCGATCACTTTTTCTCGACCAAAATGATTTCATTGGAGCGGCTTCACCGTACAAGGTTGACCAACGACAAATTAACACATTGGCCGCAGTTAAGACCTATTATGCAGCTCAGGTGCTTGTCCAGGAATTTTTGCAACGCAATGCTTTGGACACAATATCGAACTGGACCTGGTTGAACGATGCGAGCGACGAAGGCAGTATGTCCACGACCCCAGTATCGCCGATTAGGCAGCGCATTCTTATTGCCGAACTAGATAAGCTGAAAGACTGGTTAAAGCTTGGATTAGGAGACGGGGAAGCATCCCATTTTGTCAAGGAGGATCTGGTAAGGCGACTAGGTAGTTACTGCGAGACGCGGTATCCGGACATTATTCGGCTTGCTGCCGGCCGCTGCTTGGGAGAGTTGGCCCTTGACCGAATAGTACTACAAACTCCTGGATCGGAATTGAGAGCTAGCTCGGACGTATCAACTGCTCCGCAAGGTATATGGGATGGCAATGAGTATTCAAAGGCGCGCTGCGTTGTAGCTGCTCTCCGCTCGTTACACTCCACTGACCAAAGAACCGCAATGATTGCTCTCGACACGGTGAAGCTACTTCTTGCCCAGCTCGACCTCGGGCTATACGAGCGTCACGTAAAAAACGCTCAATCCCTAGCTCTACTACGGTCGTTTCCGACGAAGACTAGTCGCGAATTGGCCAATTCTTTTTTGCTGTCACGGTTTGAGCAGCAACGAGTTTTTGATGCTGCTTGCAAGATAGCTCAGTCGAGTCTTTCAAAAGACCTGGAATGGTGTTGGGATACGAATCTTTGGACAAACGTTGCTGATGTTTCGTTCGAAGAGTGGATTTGCTGCATTGTTCCGGCAATCATAATTTGCTGTCACGATAAACTGACTTTGTCCAACTCAAGTGCCTCATTTTTCTCTTTGCTGGTACGACTCTGTGCGACGGTGGCCGAAGTTGCGGAAATGGCATTTCATGCTTTATTACTCGAACTACTTATAAACGATGATTTCGATTTACAACAAACGTCAACTCCTGTACAACGAGATACATGGATCGGCAGCCCGAACGGACACTTCAACATGAAGATTTCCTCTGCATTTACGGTGGTTTTTGCAGCGGCAGTCGGAACCGACGCCTCGGACAAACTCCGCGACAAACGGACGCTTATTCTTCTCCTCGATCTGATTGACTTCCTCCGCCAACTAACACTGCACCGCTTCAAAGAATCAAAGTCACACGCCCGCAACAAGATGAAAAAGATAAAAGACGGGAACGAACGCCCGACCCATCCGTCCGGATGGCATGGCATACCATATGGAACAGTTCTTCGCATCGACGGTCTTCTTGCCGCAGGTGCATGTCTGTGCGCAAACCGATTGGTTTCGGCTATGTTTTACGCTGAATTGTACGCAGACAATCGACTGGGTGGGCCTTCAAGGGCGTTCGCGTTTTTGTCTTCAGAAAGTCAAACGCCATCTTTCAACAACAGCTCATCGAGTGAAATTAGTGGATTTGGCCGGACTCTGACGGAAGGTACGAGGAACAAACGTGTCGAAGAGATCGTATCTGATGAAGAAATTATGAGATATATGACGGTATTGAAGGATGGAATGGCAGGGCTTTTGGAGAAGGAAAGCGCGAGAGCGATTTCTAGCCTGCAGTCAAATTTCCTCATAAGGCAAGGCCATGCTTTTTCTCTCATTGGGCTCAACACTGTTACTGAAGAAAATGCGCTAATTCAGCTGCAGCAATTGGAATACATTCAGGTTGGTCGGCCAGGATGGGGTGAATCCTCGACCGTCTCGGCGGCTCGGTGCCTCGACGCCTTAGGACTAGCAGGCACCGTGCAGCACTATATTCAAGGTATTTCGGTTGATAGATCGCACGAACTTCATTCGTCATCGTCTGACGTAAGCCAGTTGAGGGAGAAATGGTTTGAAAATGCAATTTATCGGATGAGTTGGGATGATACGATTTTCAACGCGGACGTAGACGCCATGATGCCGCAGAGAACTCCTCCGCCCGAGTTCAGCGGTCACAACTCGACTGATGTAGGCTTCCACGAGAGTTTGGTGCAAGCAATCGACTTTTTCAGTCAAGACGATGTCGGACAAACTCAGGCGTCCTTGAGTCGAAGTCAAAAGCTAATCATTGACCTTCTTCCTGCGATATCAAACCGGGAAGTGCGAATAGAAAAGCTCGGCTGGTCGCTCGAACGCCTTGGCTCTTTGTGCAAGATCATGGACATTCTTGATTGCTCCGGGGATTTAGAAAACAATCTCAAAATGCTCGACCAGAAAGTGCGCCATCTGGAGGCGAGCCCGGATCATGAATCATCAACCTTGAACGTGGCGCCATGTGGGACAAGATTTATGGATAGCATAACGGAACTTTTATTGCGATCTCTTTATAGACGTGAGCTGAGCAAAGGAAACGATCAGAATGCCCAGGTTGTTTTGAAGCAACTCGCTCATCATCTGTGGAAACAGTGCTCATTCGAGTATCGCAATCCTTTACAAGAAATGGCCTCAGTCGCCCTTCAACGCTTGTTTATTGTCGTCAGGGCCTCTCCATCACATGATTACGATATCACGAAGCTAAGGCTGCAGGAATCACGCATTCTTGAGGCGAAAGGGGACATCACTGGAGCCATTCGGCACGCAACACAGGTCGTAAGGCTTCTTAAAGAGGTTTCTTCACAGTGTGACGAAATCTATGGAGAGGCCTTGATCACTTGCGGCGAATGGATGGCTAAGTATAAAGTTAAGCCGGGAAATGCAATTCTTGAAAATTTCTTTGAACCAGGAAGCGTGGTCGCTCAAAAAGCGTACGAGAAGGCGCAGGACGAGAAAACGTTGCATCGCCTGACAGCGTCTTACCTTGCTCTCGGACGACTGACATGCGATTTGTTCGAGGCTGTGCGGGTTCGAATGAACAGTGCTGAATGGCGGGACCAAGAACAGAGGCTAGACTATCAAGAGAACGAGCTCAAAGAATGTGAAAATCTGTTGAAGGAGGCTGAAAAAAATTTGAAAGAAAAGTCGTCAAAAAAAGACAAAGCGCTGCTTGACAATGAGATAACCAACAACAAGATATACAAGGCAAAGTTACGAAAAGAGGTAGACAAATTGAAGGCGGAGCGCATGGTGATTGAAATCTCGAAAGAGCGGTATCGCAAAATTGCCCTAAAATCTATATCGAACGCACTTCAGGTGGCGTGCGTCCGAGACTCTTCACCAATGGAAAAGTACGTCTACATGCTTTTCTCCCTCTGGTTTTCCACAAGCAATGTCGACAGTTCCGTCACAATTGATGATGTTCTTCCTGACTTTGAACGGATTCCGTCGTTTCGCTTCGTACCTCTTGCCAATCAGTTCGTTGCGCGTATCGGTTGCGTGGATCTTTCATCGACAAGTGACGCATCTAACGATTCCCTTACAAACCTGATTTCAAGGATGTGCCTCGAGCATCCGTATCACTGCCTTCAGTATATTGTTTACTTGTCGCATGCTGACGAGAATGGAAGCCCTAAGAGTAATGCAGCCAAGTATTTCCAAGCACAGCTGAGAAACGACGCGAAGACATTTCGTCTCTTAGGAAACTACGAACTCCTTGTACACGCTTACATACATCTTGCAGAAGCTGCGGTCGACAAGACAAAGAACTTTCGAGGGGCTAACGTTCCGTTCTCAAAAATTGGCAAGCCCATGGAGCGTCTCGATTCTTGCTTGGAGGGTGCCCCCGTTGAGGATCGACCATGTATTCTCACGAAACTACCCATATTGCGCCCAGTGGCTAAGTACGGAGATTTAAGAGAGGACTCATCGACCGATTTAATTCTTGGTTTTGAACGCGAATTCACCATTGCTGAGGGAGGAATGAATGTTCCAAAAATTGTGAAATGCGTAGGTACTAGACAGGAACGATATAAACAGCTCGTCAAGGGAAAGGACGAGATCCGCCAGGATGCTGTCATGCAGCAAATGTTTTGTTATATCAATCAGTTGCTGCAGCGACGCCAGGAGCTTCCGGAAGTACAACGCGAAGGCGACGACGGCGTTCTTCGCAAACCCCTTAAGCTCGTTACATACAACATTGTCCCCTTAAGCCCTCTGTGCGGAGTAAGTTTATTTTTTGTATTTTGCGAATTCGATTGCAATTGTTAGCTCTGACATGATGGTTTCTCTGTTTGTGTAGGTGCTCGAGTGGGTGGACAAGACCGTAGCGTTTAACGATTTCATTGTCGACTCAGCGAAGAGCAAGACCCCAGGCGCCCACTCTAGGTAAGACGATGACAATCTTAAGCTGTCAGAAAAGGTAATACTGACTGAATGCTCGCCGCTAGATATTACCCAGGCGAATGGCCGAGTCAGTATTGTCGAGGTTATCTTGAGAAAGAGACTGAAAACAAATTGAAAGCATTCACAGAGATACTTCGACATCACTCGCCATGCTTTCGTTACTTTTTCGTTGAGAAATTTGGCCATCGCATGGACGAGTGGCATTCAGCCCGGCTTAGATACGCTCGTTCGGTTGCAGTTAATTCTATTGTTGGCCATGTACTTGGTATTGGTGATCGTCACAGTAGCAACATCCTAGTTCATCAGACGACTGCCGAACTGGTTCACATCGACTTTGGAATTGTCTTCGAGCAAGGGCGATTACTGAGAACCCCGGAGAAAGGTACGAAAAGAGATAGCTTTGCGGTCAAAATCGTGGCTTTAAAGTCTTTTCTCACTGAGAAGCGTTTCGTCTAGTCCCATTTCGCCTGACTCAGAATATCGTGGACGGCTTGGGACCGACTGGTGTCGACGGCGTCTTCACGGACACGGCTGAAACAACCATGCTTGTATTAAAACACAACTCGACCGCACTGCTGACTATTCTGACCTCAATCGCAGCGGATCCTCTCTACATGTGGACTTTAAGTCCAGTCAAAGCTCGAGCAAAGCAGCTTGTCAGAGAGAAGTCGGACGACGACGAGCCATTTGAAGACGACGACAACCCTGACGATTTCAATTGCAAAAGCACTGAACCTACGGTTGATGTGCTGAAAGCAAAACATGACAAGGAAATGACGGATGAAGCCATGAATGATGCGAAGCGGAATGACCAAGCGACGCACATCATTGCCAAAGTTCAACAAAAGTTGCAAGGTTACGAAGATGGTACCTCCGGCGAGCAACAGGGTGTCAAAGGACAGATCCAACTCCTTATCAACCAGGCTCGTGAAATTGACAACCTGGCTAACATGTATTCAGGTTGGGCTCCTTGGCTTTGAAAGGAGATGCGATAGAACTTTAGTATTACTGTACTCATATAGATAGTATTTGCAGACTCGCACTATCTACGGTAGGAATCTTACATAAATTTTAATTAGAAAGTATTTATTCGCGATTTGTTAATAGCGCTTGGTCCATGGTCAGCAAAATCGGTGAACCGAGCGCCTTCCAGCACGTCACATGAACAAGCACGAGCGACGTTTGTTCCTCTGCTGCCTCGTCATTCTCAACTGGCTTCTCGCAGCAATTCCGATACATATACATGCCATTTTCATTGTCAAAAAACATCTTAAAGTTGATCCCGCAGATGACGCATCGGCTACGCGCTTCGTCGGCAGGGTAGACATCATCAGGTTGCTCCGTGTTCTGACCACTATCAAAGTCTACTCCACTTAAAGTCGACGCCGCTGTTTGCGCTGGCGATTCTGACTCAGACCGCGTCCAGATTGAGTCAGCCATTGTCCAACCGCGCTCTTCGGTGCGCGCCATGGACTTTTCCAGCTGGTTTCGCTTAAAGAGCGCGTCTAAATGTTGTGAAAGTTCGAGTTGTGTCGCAAACCGACGTCCATCGGAGGAACTAACAAAAGGTAGCCCAACTTGGTACAAGTAGCCAATAGCCATATCGTTTCTTTGCTTGACACCAGCGTTGGTGAAGAGTGACTTGTCCGTGTATGCGCGGAATTGATGTTGATGCGAGTTAGCAGGTATTGCCGCCGCGCCGCCACCAGATGATTTTTGCATCGTTCGACACTCCTCATTCTGTTGTACGCGTTCCAGCGTCGTTTGCAGAACCGTCGATAGGGCTTGCGCCACGCCCAAGTATATTGTCATTTGCTGTGCTTCCTGCTGCGTGTATAAAACATCAACGTCTGGCGATGGCTGATAGCGCAGCTTGTGAATGACTGGCGTAGCTTTAGTAACATCCCAAGAAAGGTCAGCCCATTCTTTTTCAAGTTGCAATGCAGCTGGAGAGCGTGTATCGAACTGCAAGTACGCCGGCTTCATCCTGGCACCATCAAAATGCTCGTGTCCATAGTTGCCCCCATTTTGACTGGTTGCTGCCGCGTTCATGTTATCCTGCGCTGTTGTTTTTATATTAGCAAGTATTTCTGGACCAATGTCAGCCAGTCTTTCCAGCGATACCTTTTCCAGTTCGTTCGTCTTGTCGCTCTGCATGGCATCCAAAACTGCTTGCATTTCTCGTCGAAGCGGCGCTGGCAAGACCAAGGTTCCATCCGCCGTGACTGGTATTCCAGCCACAATTCTCGTCGAACCTAGTGGATTGTTGGAAGTGATGCTGAAGCATCGCCCAATGACTTTGAGTGACTGTGGCGTAAATATTTGCGAGTCCTGCCATGTCTTGTAGACGCGTTGTAGTTTCTGCTGCATGGGAGGAGTGAGTTTGCCGTACACCATTGGCATCCACTCTTGCGCGTCCTCTTGTATGATTTCAATAAACTTTCCACCCTTATTCTTCAAAACCGAGTCAATAACATAGACAATGGGTATTAAACTGTCGCGTGAAGCAGACATGAGACGCTCTCGAATGACATTGTACAAGGCTTTGGCCGACGCGAGTGAATCGGCAAAGTCCTCGGCTATCACTGATAGAGCGGTGATTTCTGCCTTGTCCTAAGCACAATGATTAGTAAAGTGAGTTATGAGTTAACAACTTTAGAGCTCAAACTCTGGCCTCTAGCCAGTTTGTACAAAAGCAAATACTACAGTACCCGACGACCCAGTCCGACGCACCAATTTGTTGCCAAGCTGCTCTAGAGCATCTCGGTACTCATCCAGTTGCTCCTGATCCACTGAACCTTCGTCTTCGTCATCATCGTCAATAACCTCGACTGGATTTTCTATCGAGGTTTTTGACATGGCGAATGGCGACGAAAGGCGAATGGTCGATGACGGCTTGTTCACTGTCTGCAAGATGAACCGCGCCGCGAGGCGCGACAATTAATGTCGCACCGCAACACGTCGGATCGAACGGACGACGGCAAGACGTCTCGCTGCGACAACCAAGCAAAAACATTCCGTCTCATTTTTCTTTCGTTCCCTCCTTCGACCATGAGCGACACCAACGCCATGGACAATCTAAAAGTCACAATTGCCGCCGGAACCTACGATGGCGTTCTTGCCGGGTGGGAGCTCTCGGGCCGCACTAGAAAATTGAAACTCATGTTTGCATCGCCCGTCCACCAAGGATCAATTCGCGGACTCGCATTGGCGGCGGCATCGGCATCGAAAGACTCCAAAAATAAGCAGTTGCAGCAACATTCCGTATTGGTCTCGTGCGGTTATGATGAATCCTTGCAGCTGCACGATTTTACCAAGCGCGTCACTTCGTCCGGCCAATTACGAACACCGGCAGAGTTTGGCACGCCGGAATGTCTTCAACTGGCACCGCCGCCACCTAGCTACATGGTGTCGTCACAGTCAACAGCAACAACAGCATCAACTCACTGTCTCGTTGGATTTTCGTCTGGAAAGCTAGTCTTGTATCAAAAGAAGGACTGGAGTTTGGTTCATGTCATGGCGCCGGGTCATGTTGATGGGGTGGCGAGCGTGGCGGTTCATCCGTCAGGCAAGCTTGCCATTTCCGGCGGACGAATCGATGGCAAGCTTCAATTATGGGATTTGCAGACAGGTAAGCTGGCGTTTGTACACAAGGTCAAGTCGACCTTGTCAAACGGTAGTGGAAAACGAAAGAGTAGCAGTAGTCAACGACACGATGCGATTGAAACCATCGTTTGGAGTCCACCGCAAGGTTCAGTTGCTTCAGATGAAACTGCTGCAGCTGCAGGAAGTGCATACGCATATTGCCATGGCCAACATGTGACTGTACGAGACGTGGCATCCGGCAAGGACCTGCTTGATGTAGAGCTTTCAACCCGTGTCAATCAACTGTGTTTTCTGCAAGGCGAATCCCTCTTTGTTGTTGCGGCTGGCAACGATGGCTCACTAGCGGTGTTAAAAGTCGGCAGTCCACAAGACAAGAGCATTGAGCGACGAGCCATCATGGCGATTGAACCAGTGGAGACTGACACTGGAGCAGCAGTGGCTGGCGAGGAGCGCTTCAAGTGCTTGCAGCATGTTACTGGCAACATTGTTGCGACTGCTAATAGTGCGGGCGTCGTGAGTCTAATGGATCTGACGGGAGCCGTAAACATGATTCTTGACCAGCCAGAAAATGATGATTCAGACTTAGATGAGGAGGCAGTTGTGGAAGAGGAGAGTGACGAGGAGGACAAGGACGACGATGGCAGCGTCGAACTGGCAGTGGATTTAATCGATAGTATTCAACTTGGTACAGGCGCCCGAATAACCTGCTTGACAGCATGGGCAGAAGAGGCGGACGACGCGGAAGACGTGGAAGCATTGGAGCCGACTAATGCAACAACAATTGAGGAAACAGAAGGTTTTTCCGGGGGACTTAAGCGACGACGCGACGCTTCAACGGCTAACGAGGTCGTGCTCGACAAAGAAGACTTGCTCAAGGCACGGGAGCTGGTTTCGAAGGCTAAGAAGATTCAAGAGCGAACAGAAAAGAAACGACACAAGAAGAGGAATATATAGGACTAACAAAGTTTTATGTAAATGGTGTCTGGAAACCCGACGAACGAGTGTAAAACTGTCAAAAGTGCGGGGCGCGCGGCAAAGACTCATCCGGCCTACTTTTGTTTACGTTCGCGGCAATAAACCTTGCCATCCTCATCTTTTAGTATAATAAAAGCTTTCGCAATCTTCTCAGCATCAGACTTGGTAGAAGTAAGGGTTAGACCAGAAACAATAGCCTGCATACCCTTTCGTTTCAATGCGGGTCCCGGCCGTCCAGAACGCATGCTATAAGTTGTACTGCATGTCGGACAAGCAAGTCGCGGTAAATCTTCCCATGCTTGGTCATCGACAATCAAATCGCCTTTCCATAAATCAAAGGCGCATCGAGGACAATTGCCTTGTAGTGCATAGTACTTGCCGCCGACGTTGCCGCAAACCATGCGGACGGATTCACCAAACTCCCAGCCTTTAAGTTGATTCAAAGCTGGTAGAGTCACTCCAGTAATTTCCTGACCAAGGCCTCCTTCCAACTCTTCCTTCAACTCGTCCGCAAGGCTTCTGGTTCTTTTCTTAGCTCCTTGCTTTGGTGCCATCAATATGAAGTGAAAGGACGATGCACACTGGACGAAAAGCATCAAGCCAAAGATGGCGACGAAGCCTCTTTCTGATCTCGCTATTCTCATTGCGTATGTCTTTTATCTAGTGTCTATTGTAGACAATTGCTGATAGCTACCTATTTACGCTATATACCACACTAGGACGGGAACAGAATGAGCCAAATCACAAAGTTGAACTTGCTCCGACTCCGATCGAGTGAGGCACAAGGAGTCGCAGCGGCAAAAGTCTCGTGACGTAATTGACACTGGCTCTCGTTTCATATAATTGCCTTGTGACGTAATTGACACTGGCACTCGTTTTGTATTATGACCTTGTGACGTAATTGACACTGGCACTCGTTTCATACTATTGCCTTGTGACGTAATTGACACTGGCACTCGTTTCGTACTATTGCCTTATGACGTAATCATTCATTACGCACTCAGTACACAAATCCGATCGCCCTTTGTACCCTTCGTCAAAACAGTCCTGGCGTCGCTACATAGCTTGCCATCACCTCGGACCTCAGCGCTGTAAATGCATGAACAGTTATGCATTGGACTCTGTAACAGATAGCTTATTAGCGGAATGGCAAAAATTTGCAAGAAATCATCCTCCTCCAAGCCCAGCCGGAAGCGGCCGTCACCCTTTCGCATCAAGGTCGGATCAGTCGTAGCGCTCCGCATGCAATCGACCGGAAATTCAATATCCATCTGTTCCGAAAGAAATTCTACACTACAGGCCATTAAGTTTCTCAACTATTCATACGTTTGGGCGGCTCCGGTTCCAGGACGCGATGAAGGACTCGCACTGCTCGGCAAGTGCGTTCGCCTTTTTCTCCCAAAGAAGGCTGTGCCCGATCCATCACGACGCGTTCTGGAAGGACAAGTCGTTGGAGTTCATCATTTAAAACCAAACAAGATTCATTTGCTCGTTGATCAAGCGACAGCCGACGCCTTTCCATTTATAACTAAAGTACCTGAATCACTGTCAGTGTCTGCACCTGACGCAAGCCGCAGCAAGTCGGCGCGGAAGCATGCCGCACTCGAGGAGCGAATCAGAGGCGCCAACAAGGTACTACTGCAAATAAAATTGAGTGCTCCTGGGCCGGCATTTAAGATAAAAAGCGATCAAGCAAAATCGATACAATGGGCCGTCCTCAAACTGGTACCGAACAAGCTATTTCGCGAATCGACTGACTCTGCAGCTGATCCAAGAGCATCTCTTAATAACGACACTTCATCAATCACAGCGTCAAAACAGTCTATCTTACATAAACAACTAAAAGCCTCAGTCAAGCATGTCGGTGATGGTCGCGACTCTACCGAGCAGCAGGTAAATAACTGGAGGTGGCTGACAAGTCGATACCATGACTCTCTCTTTCGTAACGTTTGTTGGACTATTCCACCAATGCCCCTGAATGGTAAAAACGATATGACTACTTTATGTTCAAATGACATAACAATTTACTCTCAGATACTGTCGGCTGGATTTATTGGAGTTGTCAAGCAAATCAATGTTGTTGGCGCAAGCACTGGGTCATTGGCGTCGGTGACAATCGAGCGACTTATACTGCCGCAGCATACAGCGGCAATGACAAAACAAAACGTTCAACTTGTATATAAAGATTATGATCATCATAATTTACTACTGCATGTGCCGATTGAGCAATTGGTGGTTATTGCCAACTCATTGGAGCTACAGGCAACAGTCACGATGGAAGATTCACTGCAGTCGTCACCTCCCGACGACCCACACATGCTCAACCGGATGCTTTGTTCACATGCATATTCCTTGCAACATGATACATATTTTCCTTTCAATATCGAAACTCCGAAAGAAGCACCAATTAAGCATCCATGCCATCGCTGCCGAAGGGTTTCGAACGATCCCATCGAGTGCAAGTCTTCCATCTGTCCCTTGCTGGGTCCACATGGACAATGCACAAGAGCTTGGTGCAATACATGTCTTATGGAACTTGAACAACAAGAAGCCACTAGCGAACGATTTCCCTGCTGTCATTTACGTTGCGACTGCCATCGGTGCATGTCATTCCTTGGGTCAACGTTGCAGGATGACCTTTTTGCAGCAGTGGCGGCTGCGAGCAAGAAAAATGCTGTCAAAATACCCAAGCTCAACGAAAGCACACTCCTGTTTCCGCTAGCCACTGTAAACACGATTGATAATGTTGATTTTAATCTTCCGCGCTTCTTGCTCGATTCTGTCGATCATCCCATACCCAGGGCGCAATCCAGTCGGACCAAGCCGTCGAGTTCAAGGCGAATAATGCGAATCTACGACAAAGCCATTCGCAAGCCAAAAGCTATGAGCAAATCGTCGAAGAGACAATCTAATGAGAAGCGCAAAGTTCTTATTGTTGAGGACTATACCTGCTTTAAGCCGACGTGCGCGCGGCACGTTGGATTTGATGATGCTTCTCAACTTTGCAAGCATATAAACCAATCGCAGCTAAATCCCAGTTCTGTTTGTGTTTATTCGGATCGATCTCGGAACATGCGCGAAGTGCTGAAAGAGCAGCGACGAGAATTTCCTTCCGAAAAGGAGGACAAACCAAATACAGGCAACCGGGCAGCGAGAGCAAATCAACGACGTTTTATGAAAAATGTGTCTCTTCTTGGTTCAAGCGCTTTAACTGTCGATACTCTTGCAACTCGGGAGCCACAGATTCGGTTCGACCGAAGCAGCATACATGCTTGGGGCGTGTTTGCCGACGAGGACATTGCCGCTGAAGAAATGATTATTGAGTACAAAGGCGTACTGATATCCAACACCGTAGCCGAGAAACGAGAGAAGCTGTATGAAGTTGAAAAGATTGGCAGTGATTATATGTTTCGCATTGACTCCCATAGTGTTTGCGATGCAACTAAGGAGGGCAATGTTGCTCGCTTCATCAACGCAAGCTGCGATCCAAAGTACGTAGAGGGAGCTACACCATTTGCATTCACCCATCAACCCCTCATCTAACTCACCTTCAATCTGTTTATCGACAGCTGCTACACTAAAATCATCACTATTGACGGAACGAAACGCATCGTTATCTATTCAAAGCGAGCTGTCGTGGCAGGCGAGGAGCTTGCGTACGATTACAAATTTCCTTTGGAGTACGATCCGAGCAAACGAATCTCATGTCATTGCGGAGCAAAGGATTGCCGTGGCTATATGAACTGGGACAAGAAATTTGTCGTCGTGCCGGATGAAGAAAAACTTGTTGCAGATGATGACGGCAACGCGAAAGCGGACCATTGTTTTGACGATATCAGCCCTGCCGACGCTTCGCGACCTGGCGACGACGACAGCGTTTCCGAGATGGCTTCTTTTGCGTCGGACGGCTGCACTTTTACAGATAAGAACGAGACGAATGGGGCACTTATTAGTGGATCGCCCGTGTCAGCCAGTGTGACCACCATGGCGAGTGAAAAAGTCGTTGGAGAAGATGGAGTTGAGAGCTACAAGGACAAGGGAAATGCACTTTTGACACCCGTTGAAATCAGCCGCATCAAGCGCACTCAAGACGACTCGGAGGAGTTTACCAACAATATGAAGGTAATTTTACCTTCTTTATCTGCGGCGAGTACGCAAAGCAAGGAACTTGCGAACTATGCTCCATCTTGCAAACGCTTAAAAATGGTTGTGGAAGCGCCAAGGCCAGATCGCGGTTGATTGGTCCAATTGATAAGAATTCATAGAGCTAGCTATTGACCACCATTTGCAAAAAGGTAACTGTAGGTTAGATATATATCGTGGGTGGAAACGTATGTTTATTTAACGGAATCAAGTGAAATTCAACTCATCTCCCGCCACTTGTGGAACTTCACGACGCAGATCGGGTGATGATTGGTGATTAATGAGCTGTTAACATTGAGTGAAATGGATGCAGACGACATGTAGATTCATAATGCGACATACCACACCCGACTGGTGTTGCACTTGTTGTCGTTTAAATCATGATCACCTGAAGTTTGTCGGTCGACTCCTTGACCAATTTAACGACCTGCTCCACTCGTTCCGCATATTCAGCGGTTCGCTCAGTCTTCAAAACGAGACTGTTGCGAGTCGCTTGGCTCTTCTTCATGCTCTCCCGCAACTTTCGGCTCGTAACTTGGAGGCGGTCGAAGAAGGATCCAGTCAGATCCTCGTCGATGCTGTCATCGCTCGAGGAGGTGGACGAAGAACTTGAATAGGCCAAGCCCGGAAGCAAGTCACCATGTTCGTTGTATCCCAGTAGATCCAGTGATGGAAGATCACAAAAATCCATGAGAATCTCGTCGGTACTTGAGAAGGATGCGGTTGGTAGGCCTTGGGCGACGTGCATGCCATTGTCCTCCGTCATGTCCTCGTCGCACCAGTCGCCAAGCATCATCTCGTCATCATCCGAATGCACCAACTCGTAGAGTTCGTCGTCGATTGCCATGGCTGCCATTATTGTAGTGGATGAAAGGTGCTTCTGTTTTGCAGATCTCGAGATTGTGGCATGTAGGATTGGACCCGACCAAAAGTCAGATCGGCAAGTCGGTCGAACTTTGTTTGCCCGCAAGATTCAACACAGGACTTTGAAAACTTACGCCTTGTGACCATGCCACTACTGATAAACCGAATTGACGTTTCTCGATGGATGAATCGGCAGCGTCATTTTGTGGGGTCACGAATACCATTGCCCAATTAGTCATTTCAAATTTCTGCAAACGTGAAACGACGGAGTTTTGCTTGTCCCGTCTACCAAATGACCAAAAAGAACAAGCGTCACACAAAGGCCCACGGAGTTTGCGATCGGAGAAAGCAAGGGCCTCTTATGATGCCAGTTTGTCTCCAACTGGTTGCGAAACAGGTTCGAGCCACTTCTTGCGCTATAGTGCATAAATCGACTCCGCGGGTCTTCGGGTTTACGTTGCAGTTTGAGCTATCCGGAACCGGAGGAACCTCAATCCCGAACAGCTGACAGCTATTCGCGCGGATGACTGGATACCGGTAAGCTTGACAGCGCAACTTCAATGGCCACCCTGAAAGCGGGCCTCTTTCTAGCGGAGACCGGAGGGTGGTTTTGGCTTCCACACAAGTCCATCGTCTCGCAAACAAAATAAGCCGACTCCACTATAACTAACAAGCTTGTACACGTCGTATGAGTTCGCCTCCCAAGAGTATTCTCAAGCAGGACGACTCGCAAAAGTCATTGTCAAAGCATGTGCAATTTAGTGACCTAACAATCTTCGAATTTCATTCCATCTTGGGCGATAATCCAGCCGTCTCGGATGGCAGTCCATTGACCCTTGACTGGATGCATGAATCACAGACGACCCTGCCCATCCACATTCATGAGTTTGCCAAGAAGTCAAGGCCACGTCGCAAGAGAAAGGAGATGCGTCTGAGCTCTGCTGCGCGGGATATGTATTTGCTTTCCGAGGGCTATACATTGGAGCAACTGCTTAAAGCCGCTGAAGCTACCAAGCATGCTCAGGAGCAGCGCCGTGCCAGCATGAAGGGCACGAGCTGGGACCGTTTTCGGAAGGCGGTCGACGGATTTAAGGTGGACGGATTTAAGCTTCAGAAGAAGGTGGCCGGAACTGCCGCTTAAGTGTCGTTGCACTGAACCTTCGCGCATACAATCTTATAATTTCATAACCGATAGTCAAGATTATCGCAACGCTAAAGTACCTTTATATACTATTTTGCAGTTGTGGGTTTATGCTGCCTTAACTTGAGGTGATTGCAGCGGATGCTGGGAGCAGAATCAACGCATGCGATAAGCAGGTAAACCTTCCTTTACACTTGATCTTCAGCTTTATCTCCATTTCGAACCACACTGGTATCAACCTGAAAATTATGCTGATAGAAATCTTTGCGCTCATTGAAAGCGCTCGCGCGTAGCTGTTCCCTTTGAGCGTTAGCGCGCTCAGCCAACAATGCTTCGGTTGCTTGCACAAGTATTCTGTATTCGTCGAGGAGCGGTCCAAGATCAATGACTCGCAAATCATCGGGTCGCGCAGTCAAGTATGCGTAGGAACGATTGAATCCAGGAGGCAGAATCTCATCCAGCCCGACAATATCAGAATGATTCTTTCTCCTGCCAACGTTCATTCTAATATCGATGCATTCGCCGTCAGAGTTGTATGCCTGACCACTTTCCTGTAATTCGTGCCATCGACGAGCCCATTTCAGATCAACAGTTTCTCCTTGCTCCCTCGCTCGTCGAATTGCAACGGGTGGAATGGGCGCCATGGCGGGCAAGTGTAAATCACCCATAATGTCCGGAAGTTCAACAACGTTGCTATTCGAAAGACGTTCCTGCATCTTAGCAGCACACAGCGCCATGCCTTGCTTCCATTCGGTCGGTGACATATTAAGAGGCTGTTCCAAGTCTAACTCAAGGAGAAATTGGACGGCACCATACAAGTTCGTAAATGCATATCCTGCCTCACCTCGCAGATACTCTTTTTCAGCAAGCTCTTCCACCAGTTTTAGATTAGACATGATATTTCTTGGTCGAGCTTGGATGACGACGAACACGAATGTTGGCAACACGTCATCGGCGCTTGGACCTTTGCCATTTCCATCGGCTTGCATTGCGGCGCGAAGAGCGACATTAACGCTGTGGTAGAGTGCCAGAACTTGCTGCAATTTGTCATACACAGAATAGTACCTGTCAATTGATTGTAACGCTATAATGGATTGCGAAGCATCAACGGATTCAACGTTCGCATCCAAGTGTTTCAACGTTAGAAACTGTAAAGTCCCTAACCGGGTCTGAAAGTCCGCTTCAGCTTGCTGTGAACCATGCGACTTATACAAAGCCGCAATTTGGTGGTAGCATTGTCCATAAAACAAAGCTTCTAAACAGCGTTTGAGTTGCTTATGGTTTTGCAGCGAAGTCTGCTGCTGCACTTGCGAGAACATCGAAGTGATCGTCGACTTCAGTTGCGACGGCGCAGTCTCTTTACTCAGATTTAGCAGTCGCAACGTCTTCCGCATGGATTCGACGAGCATACTGCAAGATGGCTCATGCAATGCTTTCCAAAATTGTGAATATGCGACCAGATAATCATCGTTTGACGAGGACAGCTCAGTGTCCAATATCTCCTGACCTGTCGGATATATGGCGTTGCTCTCAAGTCCATTGACAACGCTTTGAATGTGCTTCTGTACGTGTGCATAATCCTGAGTACTGTTGATATGGTATAGATCCTTCAACAATGCAGCAGCAGTTGGGAGCTTGCTGAGAGCGTAAGTCCGCTCAAGAGCTTGCAACGAACTATCAGTGTAAAGCTCGTCTCTGTCGCTAGTCTCATAAGGCGTAGGAACTAGACCAAGCCATTTCTTTCTTGATTCTCTTGCTTCCAGAATTAACTGCTGTTTTCGCTCAGCAGTCACAGCTTTGCTGGAAGCGATTGACTGCGGGTCGTGTACGAGTACATCATCGGCACTAGCGTTGTGAGCGAGTGGTGTCGAGTCTTGCGCCGACGAGGAACCAGGAGAATCAGTGCTTTTAAGGTGGTTATTTGTAAAAGCCAATGTGATATTACCAGAATTTGTATCGTTGTCATCAGTGATACTAGTAGTAGAAGGTGTGGGACGAGCGATTGAGGACCCACCGAACGTCGTCGCTGCCTGTGTTCCCTCGTCGTTCGAAAATACTGTGTCCTCCACCGTTTTGAAGTCGACATTTTCCACCTCTTCCTTTTCCATGTTGAAGACAAGTAACTGCCAATAGTCTACCGGTAGCTCCCGCAACTTGCGTAATGTTTTGACCGTTCGTTGATCGTGAGTGAGTTCCGTCGTCGTCTCCACTGCCGCTGCGATATGCGTTTCGGTTTCACTCGTGACCTGACTGTGTTTAGCAGCGCATGCGCCATTGATCGACCAATTCAAACCGTGCTTGGCGGGAGTGATTTCGAACCTTCTCTAGCGACCACTAAACACCATCCCAACGCACCATTGCTCTATGTAACTCTCCAAATCCCGGAAGTATGGGCGACCCTCACTTCTAAATACACCTTCATGGTTGTATATCGCACATTTCGGCGACGCGTGGCTGCTAACGCTCCACAGGTTTTTTGCGAGGAACGCGGTCGGCGGCTCAACAAAATCACAACTTCCACGGTCGCAGTCACCATCACCGCATCAACGAGTATCATCATCATGGTTTTTAAGAAGCTTCGTCAAACTCTCAGCCGAAAGAAGGTTGACAAGAAGGCTGCGGATTCCAAGGTTGAATCGGTATGTAGTAGTTTCATAGCAGCGCTAACTGCAAGATGCAAGTTGTCCCTCTTCTAGCGAAGAATGTTCGCGCGGCTTGTCGACTTTGAACTATGATCATCTATCCTAACTCAATCCTTGTAAAATACCACAGCAACCCGAACAGGCACCGCCCAAGGAAGAGGAAAAGGTTGAGGACTCTCCTGCTGATTCGAGAGAGGAAGGAAGCAAGTCTCCAACACCCGAAGAGCAATCGCAAAGCGCGCCCGTCGCCGAGGACTCTCCGGTCCAGCCAATTGAGGAGGAAGTGCCTGAGTCGACGACTCAAACTGAGGATGACAAGGCACAGAAAGAGGCATTAAACTGCTGCGGAGTATCCATCGCGGTGGAGTAAGGGAGCAAGGAACTCATGGTTTTCGGGTCGGTCGGCAATTGAAAACTGTATTTGGCGATTGATGGGAAGGTGAATCAGCGTTACTCGATGTGGAAGAAGATGACGCGAGGAGCACAACATCAGTCGTTAGTATATGTTTATCTGAATTGCTTCAACATCTATAAAAATTTGTCGTTTAATAAAATAAATCTACTTGTGGTTTATAAACGCGTAGTCTTTCGCACCTATACTGGTTTGGGTTGCACGGCTGCGCGATGCGTCTCGACAAGCGATGAACATTATTTGCTCATCTCGCACTTATTTGCAAGGTCACTTTGCCAGAACGCTGAACAATGTTCGATGAATGCCGGCAACCTATGAGATGCTAACTGCCCATTGGCATAACACCATTTGTGCTAGATTTACTAACTGCTCTTGTTAATTATAGTGCTTGGTTAGTGCTTGGTTACATTAAGGATGTGTACCCCTGATAAAGTGCAACGATACCACTCGTAGCTCGTCTCTTCCATGCCTGCCTGTTGCATGCGAAGTCGTAGCACGTCTTGGTTGGGCATTTGTCTAATACTTTCCACAAGATATTGGTAAGATGCCCTATTTTTAGCCACTAATTCTCCCAAGGTTGGCAATAGATGGAATGAGTAGATGTCATATACTTGTCGCAGTAGTGGATTCGGAATGTTGGGAGTAAACTCGAGACAGAAGAAGTACTCAATTTGCTTCGCGCAAGGCTGCATCCATGTCTGTCACGTTGCGAAGTTTAAAAGCAATTGTATAAAGGTCAAAAGAGTCATCAGCAAACTGGTGACATTCCTGTGCATTCCTTGAACAAACTGCAGCTTTTGACTGTCTTGAATGGCGCTTCCATACTTATCAATCGCGCGGCTTTGTCCAAACGAAGCAATCCTTCTTAATGTCGCAGACTACAATCTGAACATTTGCAGTTGGATCCTTATCAAGGTTAGTTGCTTGCAGGAATCGAAAGGCAATGTCGCCAGTTCCTCCGGCAACGTCGAGGATTCTGTAGTCGTCATTTTGTTCTCTGGACCTGAAAAGGACTGCGGCAATATCCTTGAGATGCGTAGCATCTAAAAGATAGTTTTTCCACAGCGATGGATTCCACCTGATATGACATCGTTCATGAGATCATAATTGTCAGCAACCTTTTCGAAAACGTCGCAAACGCGCTCCTGCTTTTCGTGGATCGGTACTTGCTCAAAACCGAAGTGTGTCGTAGTGTTGGCCGTCGAGAGGCAGAGATTGACGACGTGTTTGCGCTATACTCTTAAAATGGTTGATCACGCTACTTGCATCATGGCAGCGGATAAGTTGTGGAGGTGTGCCAAACTGCAGCGCATGTATGATCGGCTTTGATTTTGATTCGTTCGCCTTCGTTCAATCAGTGCCACATAAGAACTCTTCATGACGTAATTGACACTGGCATTCGTTTCGTATTATTGCCTTGTGACGTAATTGACACTAGCACTCGTTTCATACTACTGCCTTATGACGTAGTTTTCACTGGCACTCGTTTCATACTATTGCCTTACGACGTAATTGACACTGGCACTCGTTTCATACTATTGCCTGGTGGCGTAATCACGTGGCTTGGGCGCCAAAGGCTATCGCTCCAAGCAACCATGGCCCGAAGTGCATAACTTCTTTTTCTACTCCGCCATGCTTGTATCATGCCAGCCGATCAGAGTCCCTTACTTGCACCAGAGAATGAGTCTTCGCGACCATGGCTGTCGAATGGCCCTTTGATACCGGAAGATTCAAGTTTTTCGCGGCTCATTTCGCAAACAAATCCATCAAGTGCTCTCAACTTTGCTTCTCTTCGGCAGCCCGCATCGTCCGCAGCGATTGTTGAACCTTCATACTGCGCCATGACTGCGTCTACTTCATTATACACTATATTTGTTGGTTTTCTGCTTGCATCATTCGTGACGACGGATGCATGGCAAGAGACCGTCTTGCAAGTCACAGTCGGGTCCTTTAAACCAGCGAACATTGTCCTACAGTCGCGATCACTCGCAACGCTCCTACAAGACTCGAACAATTTCACAGCAATGCTTATAATGTGGATGTCATATTTTGTGATTCCATTGTTATTCATGGTCGTCATGCCGCTTTGGATGGTGCATGATTTTTCAAGAACGTGGCTGGCATCTGACGTGCAATCAAGGGCTCGACTGCGCATCGAGCAGCTCGCCAAGGCTGCACTAATAATGATTTGGATACAAGCGGTACAGAATGTTGCACTGACTGGAATAACGATACAAACGTCGACTGGAGAATTGCTGGTACGCAATCGCTCGGGTGCAGGGTGGACAACCTTTTGCGTTGGCATGAGCTGCTGCCTTGCGGCCCTTTGTGTGCTGCGATATATACAGCACCGGAAAAGTGATGGTTTTGTTGCATGGAACGAGAACTTGCATCAGTACGCTCCAGTCGCATCACAGGCGCCGACGTCCATGGCTGTGCGATCGCCTCCACCCGAAGCTTTCGTACGTTTTCCATTCCGACATGGAGTAGTGGCCGATGAAGAGATCAGCATGACTGTTTTGGAGGATACACCATCAACGCCTCGTCACTGCAATCCGAAAATAAGTGATTTGGCGACACCTGAAGTGATGGACGAAGTGGAGGTCAGCATGACGAATAGTCCCAAAGTTTCATCCTGGCAACGTGTGTTGGTCTTTCAGCTAGCATTACTTTCGACTATCTTGTGGATACCAAGTTTGTATATTCCCATCTTTTCGGTGCAATATCATGGACTGGCCTCTGTATTCGTGGTGGAGCCACAAAAGGCATTCTTTCTTTGGAACTTGGCAAGTTTCCATCAAGAGTTGCCAAGCGATGATCGCTTCTACAATAACATTCTGCTTAACATCGTTGCACTCTCATTTCTCATTACCATACCTTTGAAGTGCACCTGTTTGAGTATTGTGGCATGGCTTGGCGAGGGAACGTGGAGCACTTCAAGCCGGCGGATTATATACTCTCTGCAGCCTGCGCAAGGGAGTGGCATCGTGCTGCTGGCGGCCTTGATGATTGGCTTGACGACTTTGAATGTGGGCGACTCGACCCAATTCTGTAGACACTTGTTTATAGAGACGGAATGTTTCAGCGTAACTGGTCAGGTGGAAGTGGGTGCCTGGCTATACGCCTTGCACACGATTGTCTTGGAGTTGCTTGTGCAATGCACACTGAGATGGAGCTGTGCCAGCTAATTCGTATGGACGTCTTTGCATAAAAACTGCTACAATATGAAGTAAATGCGTAACGTATAAAATAATACATCACACAAGCTGCACATCTTCTCGTATGACACGAGGATACTTTGCACGTATCCTTCTCACCTTTTATGAATCGCTCCGGTACTATATTGGGTCGTACTACGAGTCGTATTGCCACAAGGATCGCGGCGATGATGCGCCGCCCACCATGAAGCCGATAATGCTCTGTCAACAATGAGAGGAAACTATTGAGAGCGCCGAAAAATGAGAATATAGCACAGAAGCTCAATAATAATTCATAATGAGCGTCCTTTTTCGTACGCAAGCGTCGCTAGTTCCGTCGCGCAGGTTACAAAACGTGAGACATGTTCGATGGACCATGTCACTGCTCCTTTCGGCAAGAGTTCTTGGCTGCCATGCCTTTTCTATCGCTAATAATGCACAATGCCGACTTGACTCGAGATGTTACGCTGAGTCTGCATCGGATATATCAACGGATCGTTTGGTGCAGATTGGACGTGCCTCGTTCCAATCGCATTTTAGCCATCCACTCGACGATTGGCAGTGCGAGGCTGGAGGTGCCATAAGTGAAGGGTCCAACGTCATTGTTTGCGCTCCCACTGGAGCCGGAAAGGTGGGTGGTAGATATGATGATGGATACATTGCTTTAAGTATGCCGTAGCTTCGTCTTGCTCACACATATTCTGCACCCACCAGACAGTCGTTGGTGAAATGGCACTGATACATGCCACTCAGCTCAAGCGAAGGGGAATTTACACGACGCCACTAAAGGCTTTATCAAATCAGAAATACACGGAACTTATATCACGATTCAGTGGCGTTGGACTATCGACTGGCGACATCTCCATCAACAAGGGAGCTGCTGTCACCGTTATGACGACTGAAGTTTTCCGCAACCAGGCATCGCGGTTTGGATCGTCAACGAACAATGACAATTCACTAGAAGATACTAGCGTCGTGGTATTGGACGAGTTTCACTACATGGGACTGCCTGGCCGAGGAAGCGTTTGGGAAGAATCTGTAATCACTAGTCCAGACTTTGTTCAACTCATTGCCCTCTCGGCTACATTGTCAAACGCCCGTCAATTGGCCGAGTGGATTGAACACGTCACGCAACGACCAACTATATTGGTACAAGTGCCCGACTCGCAGCGGCCCGTGCCATTGCGGTACCTGTTTGCGACCCGGGATGGTTTATTTTCCTTGTTCCAGGATCCAGATGCGGGACCTGGTGCACCGCATGGGATGTTGGGATGGAAAGCGGATGGCTATGAACTAGAAATACTAGAGTCAGAGTCAGAATCGAATGACAAGAAAGGGTTTGGATTATCAAAGCAGGCACCAAAGAAGAAAAAGCTACCAAGAGGGCTTCAGATTAATCCAGCTTTGAAAGCAGCAGCAGAAAAGCGAATGCAACGAGTCAACCGAGCGTTTGAACGTGCCAAGTTTGAAGCTAGTCTCGGAGTGGGACGTGGCCGCCGTCGGTTTGAAGATAATGATGAATTCTTTAACAAACTTAAAGGCGCTGGTGTGCGGAAATTGTCTGCCAAGGACGAACAGAAAGAGCGAGAGCGCTTGTTGAAGAAGGAAATGCGACGGTCCGTCCCATCACTATCAGCACTGGTGCAGCGGCTGGACCAGAAGGAACTGCTACCAGCTATTTTCTTTCTTTTCTCCCGAGCAGGATGTGACGAAGCTGCTCGTGGGATATCTCAGTCGATGAGGGGACCGAGAGATCCAAACAATCTGCTTGTAGGCGAGGAGCAAGTTGACTGGAAACCTAAGCGAAAGAATACAAAACCACAAAAAAGTGGAGCGAAACGAGCCTCGGGCCTTCTAGAAGACTCGAATGGCCGCGTCTTTCGCTCGGGAAGCAATTATATCGACGAAGATTTTGTGTCGGCGATATACGAAAGCGAGGTTCGAGCCCGGATCAATGGTGACGAGTACGAGGAGTCCTCACCGCTTTCGCCACGTAGCTACAACTTTTTTGCATCAGCTGGTTTATTAAAGCTCAGCCAAGTCGAGGAAGTTGCTAATCGGGTCGCGCAATTCAATAAAAACAATCCTGAGATATCATTCGAAGAGGACGTTATTGAGCAATTCTTATGCGGTGTTGGCTCGCACCACGCCGGTCAGCTTCCTGCCCACAAGTCGTTTGTCGAATCATTATTTCAAAGGCAACTCATGAAGGCGGTTTTTGCCACGGAGACACTTGCTGCTGGTATTAACATGCCCGCTCGGACAACTGTTATCTGTGCGTTGGCAAAGCGAGGAGATGGTAGTTCCATGAACTTGTTGGAAACCTCGAACCTGCTACAAATGGCAGGCAGAGCGGGTCGTCGAGGAATGGATACATCTGGAACTTGTGTCATTCTTGCGACACCGTTCGAAAGTGAAAATGACGCTGGGAAAATATTAACGGACGACATCAAACCCATCATGTCCCAATTTACTCCGTCGTATACATTGGCTGTCAATTTGATCGCCCGCGGCGAAGGGTCGCTTGATGTCGCGAAAACTCTGGTCCAGAAGTCCTTTGCGATGTGGCAGAAGAGATTATACGAAGAGACAACTCCAAGCATAGATGATGATTTGGAATTGGATGTTTGTGTGTCGTCGGGAGCTAATTTCTTCGATGAGCTTGTTAAATCTCTTCAGCTACAGGTGAACAAGCGGAGTGCAAAGCATGACACAGCTAGGATTGAGTCAATGCTTGATTTGCTGAACAACCCAGAGCACCTCAAGAAAGTTTCCAAGTCCTTCACTGGACTTGTGTCGTTGATTGAGGTTGAGCGTGCCACAGTAGGATATCTGGAACAAGAGCTGCAAGAACTTCAAACCTCATCGTTTGATACGTCGGATGACTTTTTAAGCAGCATTCTGCACGAAGACGAGAAAGAGTTAATGAATCAGATCCTGTTGCAACGGGATAGGGTATCAATTTCAGACAAGGACCTGAAAAAGCATCCGTTCTCAACGATCACCAACGTCGCCAACGATATTATGGCCGACGAAGCAGTGGAAGGGCTGACACTCAGAAACGCTTTGAATACTGCAAGAAGAGATCTGACGGACGAAGCGAGCAAGTCGAGAGGGACGTTGCCTTTGACGGGATTGGAGTTATCGTCGTATGCCAAACATTCCATCGTTATGCGCAGGAGAACGCGGAAGACAATGTCTCGGATGAAAAGTGGAGGCACAGACGCTGCTATGCAACACATTAAAGCTCTGCCTGCTGACGATGCTTGGAGTGATCTACTAGCTATTACGCGGACCCTTATAGCCTATGGATGCCTCAAAGTAGATCCGGCTCTCTCATCGGACTCAAACCTTGAACAAAGTCGCTTTAAGTTGACTGATGCTGGAATTAATGTCGGCATGCTTGGCTTTGAAAACTCGCTCTGGTGCCTTGTCGCTATGGGAGGCGCCTGGGATGTAGCGGCAGCCTCACACAAACTTGATGCTTCCCGAAAACCTGGGTTAGAGTTCACCAGTGATGCGGAGACTGGGCAAGACGATGTCGAGACGTTTGACATATCACTTTATTCGCAACGGGAGGCTGCAGATCTGACCGATAAACTCCGAACAATGTCTATCAGCGAACTTGCGGGGTACGTCTCCTGTCTTGTCTCTGATTTTGAAGCAAAGGGAGACGGGTCGATCACGATCGTTGATCGATTTCAGCGCTTGACTAAGAAGCAACAGAAGTCGATTCAAAGCTCATTAGTGGTACTCGAGAGATTTATGGAGGTGCAAAAGGTGTTTTCCGTTGATGAGAAACCCCGCAGATGTACATTGTAAGATCGCCTCGCGTCGAATCGCCTTGCATCACAATCAAACTCACGCGAATTGTCTCTCTTCTGTAGCGATATTTCGAACTGCGAGGTTGTGACAGAATGGGCAGCTGGTTGTAGCTGGAATGAAGCACTCGCACTGGCGGACGTGCCACCAGGCGACCTGGTCCGCACACTCAGTCGCGCACTCGATGGCCTCCGACAGCTCGGGAACCTCCCTTTCACCCCATTAAGAAAAGGCGACCTTGACGAATCAAGTTCAGCAGACCTTTTATCGCCTCGTGGTCTGCATCCAGAGGTTCGAAAACTTTGCCGTGACGCGGCCAAGGCAATTAATCGATATCCTGTGAAGGATTTCTTGACGTTCGACACCGGCGAGCAGGAAGATGATGATGATATGGACATGGAAGACACTATCGACGACGTTCGAGTACCAATCGAAGATTCTAATTAGCAGCTTTACATATGGAGGCCGACATCATGTTAGAATAAAAGCGCTACCCGGCACTAATCTATACATTAATGCACATCGTCAGCAATTAATCGCCCATGAAGATAAGCGAACATGCACAATACGAGCGTAAGCAAAATAAAGGTTTCTCGCGGATGCTCCTGCATCAACATGGCCACGACTTGTAACCATCCAGGCGATGCAGATTTTAGCGAATTCAATTCGGCGAGTTCATCGGCTTGTAGAATGGAGCTGGAAACGACCACATTTATGTTGTCATCTTGCTCCACTCGTTTGTCATTGCGTTTCTTTCGCGCCAGTGGTGCCATTTCAGCGCTCGTGACATGCTGCGGCAACCTCCGCCCCATCAAGTCAAAAATCCAAGACTTCGCAGATCCGCCAGCATCGATTCTCTGCGCCTGCAACAAATCCATGCTCTCACCACTAACCATGACTGGCAATGGCGTATTCTCTTTCGACATGCGATCTTCCAGATCATCCATAAACCTATTTCGTTTTTTCGTTTTGCTTCGTCCAGATGTGTGCTGCAGATCAAGATCACCATCGTCCGACTCTTGTCCACAAATGGCGCCGGTCGTAAGTCCCTCCTCCTCGTCATATCTTGATAGTTCATGATTCGAAGACTTGATCATGGCATCTTCGGCAAAAGGCAAGACGGGCGCACTCGTGTTGCTGTCACGTCCCGACGGTATGTAGTCTATAGCGTGTTGTCGAACAGAAGATGCTACATCGGTTACCAAAACTGGAAATGACCACTTGCTGCCTTTCGCAGGCTCACGAAGAAACTTTGCTTGACTCTGCCCGTGTTGTTTCCTCTTCACATTCAACGAATCGCTGTGAATATAGTCGTCCTGAGCAGCCATGTCGTCGAAGCTCAAGCCTTTAAAGTTCTTCGCCGCGACTGCGACTTTCTCGGCTTGCTGTTGCATTCGTTTGGTAATGTCGGCAAGATTCATTTTTAGCCAACAGTTGCAGGTAACAAACAGTATGAAAGAAGTTGGAAAGAAACGCGACAATTGTAGAGCGTGCAGTATGCAGTTGAGTTGTGAAAACTGCTGCCCCGCGCCGTCGCGCCAAAACGGAAGTAGTTGTCGCTCCGGTTTTGAGTGTTTAACGCGTTGAAACGCTATCACGCACAAAAATGCCAGTAGTGCGCTACTAAACGCCTTAACATCAAAAATGAAAGCTAGAGCCCTCCCGTTCACCATAATCGTATATTATCTCGAAACAGCAGCAACTAGATTCTCTCGACAGGAACGAAGGCAAACATGCACAATTATAAAGCGAATGAATTGCTTCTAAAACCGCATGCTGCACATCGTCTACCAGCTCTTTCGACGTGAATCCATCCAAAGCACTTCGGGCTATTGTGATTATGAATGGTGGGTGACATTGTAGCCGAATTCGCTGACACATGCGATCGGTCATATGTAGCAACTCGTTGGATGTCAAAAGGGTCTTACTGTGAGGCATGGTCCAGTATGGCATGGCTTCTGTGGCAGCAGATATTAACTTTTGCTTATCCCCTCGAAAATTTTCAAGACTCTGCTGTAGCTCCGATACAAGTTGCTGGGCTTGTACAGCAGTTTCAAAGAAGCCACACAGGTGAATGTAGGCCGCCGATGACGACCACATATCCTGCGGCGACTGTTGAAAGAAACACCTTAAGAGCTCCGTCATGGCTGTCTGAAAGGCACGCGGTACTCCAGCACTGTGTTGGGAGGTCGATAAGATGCTCATGCGAAACAACTCATCCAATGCAGTTGTAAAGTCGTTGCTCATGTTATGCAAATCCGAAATAAACGGGTTTAATGGGCAAAAATAGTCGAGACAAATGTCGAGAATCCAATGGTCCGACACCCTCGGTGGATGTGATGTCGTCAGATCAGCCACTCGCAAATTAAATTCCTGCTTTAGGACCAAATCCTCAGTCGCCACACAAGCATCGCCACCCGCATCATCGCGATAGTAAGGTACATTCCAATCAACCCGCAGCCTGGCGGAGTCAGGAAGGTTCTGGAATGTGATTAGCGAATCAGGCCTGTCCAACTCCGGTATGTATATACCAATATGGAAGGAATGGTCTCCTATAGGAAGTTGCTCGAACATGCTAGGCTGTCGAATCCAGTCGACAGATCGAAGATTCGCTGCGAGAGCCAAAGGTAGAATCCACTCGGCAATTCCAGTGGACGAAAGGTCCAGTCGTTCATACAAATCCTTGCCATCATCATCGTCGTCTGTCACACATCGGGGCTGGAAGCATAGTTTAGCTGGTATATTCATGGGACAAGCCAAATCGGCATGAGCATCGAAATGCAGCATGTACAATGGTTTGCTCAGCAAATTCTTTCGACGCAGTACGTGGTGAATGTGCTCAAGTACATGCTGATGAGACTCAACTACAACGACAGGAATCGCTGAAGATAGTTTTCTGTGTTTCTTGGTGCTGCGCGATGTTTCCATAGTTTGTTATCACTGGCGTTATTGCCGCACGACGAGAAGCGACGAATGTCGGTCGTGCCATGAAAGAAAAATTGATCGCCATTGTCGCACCGGTCTTATCACGTAGGCTGCACGTTTCGGCGGTACCTAGCTGAAGCAATGCACAACACAAGCAAGTACAATAATTGTTAAGCTATTGGTGGTTATTATCATATCAAATCTTCTTCCAGCTGCTCACAAATGAATTCCTGAAAGGATTCTGATTGATGGAGGGCCGTCGCACTCTCCGCTTCCTGCAGCAGCTGCATCAAATGATGGAGGTTATGAATCATGAGCAGCATGGTCGCCAACATTTCCTTGGCACACACCAGGTGGTACATGTAGGACCGACTGTGTGTTCTGCAAACATAGCAGGAACATCCGTGGACCATTGGCGCCTTGTCGGAGAACCAAGAATGAGTGTTGACACTTTTGTTCGTTGGCTCAAGGTTGACGCAACCATCTCTTTCCATGCGGCAGTCTCCTGAAGCGGTAATGCGGCGGCGCTTACTTTCATTAGTGTCGCCATTGTTTGCATGTTTCCAGCCAGAGAGATTGACGATTAGGGCCTTCTGCGATTCGGCCAACTTGGCTGCCAAGTTGCATCCAACCACGTTGCATCCATTGCACGCAGCAGTTACAAATTGCTTCAAAGAATCAACAGAAAGCACCACCATATCAAGGTGCAGACTCTGAAGCTTGTTTCTTGTCGAAAAGAGTACTTGCCGCGCAAGACTTTCGTCTTGGATATGCTTCCATCCAATTAGCGCCACCCCTTGCACCTTCCGCTCTACAGCGGCAGCTCGTATAAACTCGAGCTGGTGTTCAAATTCGATGCCTGTACCAGGATCCACCAAGAGAGGAACCCAAGCAGCTGAGTCATTGTCATTGTTATTTTCAATCCAATGCTGAAACCATTCTCTGGTGCGAGTAATCGCTGCTCGACTGCGAGAGTTACAGTTGGTATCCCCTGCACCAGTTGTTGGTGGAATCATGTCGTAGAGAGGAAGCGTGATTTGTGATGCAAGCCCTTGAGAAGCTTCCGCGTATGATTGCGGCGTGAGTGCGAGTCTTCCGTTTGGCGTCCAGGTCATGACATGATTGTCATTTACCGTGAAATTTGAATCTTTCTTGTCGGCTTCATCGTCAATGAGGTCAAAGGATGGGACTGCTACTCGAGTATAGTCATGTAGCCATGAGTCAATCGTAACAGACCCAGAAAATGTGTAGCCTCGCGGTCGAGTATTGCCTTGCGGATAGACTGGAACGACGCAGGTGTCACGCACCGCCAATCCAACAAGGAATTGATCACAGGCGGAGGCTGGAAAAAACTTTCGGAAGCTTTCCGGCGTCAAATGAGGAATCACTCCATCAACAGTGTGGATCAATAGACGAATGCTATGTCGTGAAGGTTGCTGCTGCGCCTCATTAGAAGCACCTTCCAGCGCTTTCCTCTTCGCCATGGTGGATTTCTGTGTGGTGCAGTCTCATGCGTCGGAATTGCAGTCCCAGTCCGACGCGCGACGCACTGGTATTAACCAAGTTTTCGCACGACTACACGCGTCGCTCCTTCCGCCGCTCATTTATTTTCCTTTGTCCGATTCATCATGAGCTTTTCCTCGGCCGCTCGTGCCTCCACAAGGCTTGCTGTTCGACGAACAAGCCAATCACTGCGAACATCAAGATTGATACAAGCCAGTCGTCCAATCTTGACTTCGCATGGTCTTCGATTCCTTTCTGAATCCATTGCTGCGCCGCAGGAGGAAAAGAAGGTGGAACAACTCGAGTTTCAGGCTGAAACGCGACAGCTTCTGGACATTGTCACCAACTCCCTTTACACTGAAAAGAGTCTGTTTCTCAGAGAGTTAATTAGCAACGCATCCGATGCTTTGGAAAAGCTTCGTCACATTCAAGCGACCAACGAACAAACTCTGGCGGCCGACTCGACGCCGCTGGAAATTCGCATAGACTTGGATGAGGTTACAAGTACCATTACTATTACCGACACGGGGATTGGAATGACTCGCGATGAAATGATTAGCAACATTGGAACGATTGCAAGCTCGGGATCCAAAAAGTTTTTGCAGCAAATGGGACAACAGCAAGCGACCGATGGCTCATCTTTTGCCTCAACGGACCCAAGCAAAGGGATTATTGGCCGCTTTGGAGTTGGATTTTATAGCGCATTCATGATTGGAGAGAAGGTGGAAGTCCGATCTCGTTCAGCTTTGGACGAAAACAAGGATTTGACGCCCAAACTGTGGTCATCGGATGGTGCTGGTTCCTACGAAATTTCCAACCTGCCAGAGGAGGTACGCCAGGAACGCGGCAGCTCCATCGTCATTCACCTCAAGGACGAGTATTGGGACTATTGCGACGAAATTCGCATTGAGAAGATTCTCAAAAGATATTCAAACTTTGTAAACTTTCCTATCTACTTGAACGGCAGACGCGTCAATACGCTTGAAGCAATCTGGGCCAAGGACCCAAAGGAAGTGTCGGATGAAGACTATTCTGCCTTTTACAAGTACATTGCAAATGCAGTGGACGAACCACTGGATGTTTACCATTTCAGGGTTGATGCTCCGCTCGACATGAAGGCGCTGCTTTTCATCCCATCCTTCCACTCTGAAAAGTATGGCATGGGACGGATGGAACCAGGCGTGTCAGTCTACAGCCGCAAGGTTCTTATAGAATCGAAAAGCCCAGACATATTGCCAGATTGGATGCGTTTCGTTAAAGGAGTCGTCGACTCGGAAGACTTGCCGCTAGCTGTATCGCGAGAAAAGGCGCAAGACTCGGCGCTGGTTGCAAAACTGCGCAAGGCGCTGACGCGCAAGTTCATTTCACACTTGACGAAAATGGTCAAGGATGACCGATCCAAGTATATTGATGAATTTTTCAAGGAGTATTCCTTCTTCTTGAAGGAGGGCCTTTGCCAAGACTACGAGTGGCAGTCGCAGTTGGCCAAGCTCTTATACTTTGAAACGTCCAAGGGTTCCACCACCGAGCTCCGGTCTCTTGACGAGTACATATCCTCCATGAGACCCGAGCAAAAGGATATTTACTACCTGGTCGCGCCCACGCGCGACGCAGCTATAAACAGTCCATATCTTGAAGCATTTGAAAAGGCTGGCGTTGAAGTTTTGTTCCTCTTTACTGCCATTGATGATTTCGTCATGGCGAATCTGGAGCAGTTTGAAGGTCGCAAACTGGTTTCGGTTGAAAAGGGAGACATTGACCTGTCCGATCTTTCGCGCACGGAAAAGAATGAGACTGATGATAATGTGTATAAAGCATCGCGAGAGCTAACGAGCATCGAGTGTCTCGAATTTTGCGACTGGTTTCGCAAGGAACTTGGCGACAAGAGAGTAGCATCTTGTACCGTCACCAATCGACTAACTTCCTCGCCAGCCATTGTCACGGACAATGAGAGTGGAGCTATGCGACGCATGATGCGTTTGGTGGACACAAGTGAAGGCAGTCGCGATGGCATCCCCTTGCCCAAACAGAATGTTGAGATTAACCCAAAGCACGCCGTCATTGTTGGAATTTACGAGCTAAAGGCAACCGAACCAACGCTTGCCAAAGTTCTCGCCGAGCAGGTGTACGACAATTGCTTGGTGGCAGCAGGATTGTTGGATGACAGTCGTTCCATGTTGCCTCGTTTGAATGATTTGCTATTGTGTGTAGTAAACGGAGCCAAAGCTACGGCGGAGAACGACGATGCAAAATTGACAAATAAAACAAGTGAATAGACAAGTAAAAGTTAAGTAGACAGTAACGTTTGTTACACAAAGGCAAAACTACTATACAAAAGTGTTCATTAAAATGTTTAAAGAGCTCAGCTTCCTCGGCCACCTTCTCACAAGGGGTTCAGCGCTAAAAATAGGTCGATTGAGAAGGTCTTTCGACAACTGATCGCGGAGACGTACATGCCCGACTGTGTTGAAAGTCGTCAGTGGTACTTGTATCATGTTGAGCGTGCCGTATACGTTGGTTTCGTGGTGTTGGAGGAACACGAAATTCGTCGTGAGATTGGACAGCATCTTTACTGGTATCAATGCGCGATGGAGCAAGGTCTCGAAACTTCATTCTTTGACCCTTTTGTTCATTCACGGCGTATGTTGAGGCTGACCTTGTTGCGACGACTGCGGCATGAAGCGCTCCATGCGCGACAATGGCTGTGCCATCACCTGTCTCAGGAAGCGCCATCGTACACGTCCAAGTTCGCGTTAAAAAATGACATGCAGTTGAATTCATATATACTTAGATGTGGATGACTTGACGATGCATGACTCAACGCTTCCGTTCCAATGGAGGGGACGGATTACATGCATAGTTGCCTTCGCTAAGCTCGTCGTTGGAGCATTGCTTGGAGCAGCGTCGTCATGGCGCGCGCATCCGTTTCGGTTTCAACCGCTGCGATTCACACTGCGACATGATGACGTTTCATTCTTGACGACTGACGCATCGCCTTTTTGTGTTGGCTCATCGCTCGCCGTCGTTTCTTTCACCATGACTCTCTGGATGCTTCGTGGCGAAACCAGGAATTGTTGATCTTACTTAATAGAATCAGCTCGTAAAGTAAGGAGCATTGTCGAGAGCTAAAAAGAGAACGGCCTCCAACTCTGCTACAATGAGTCAAATACGAATGCCAATCATAATCATGCTCTCATTCGTTGCGACAGGCTTTGCTTGGCTGCCACTGACACCCATAAAAAGCAAAGCAGGTTTACAAACGCAATCAAGGCTATACAACGTACCACCTCCAGCCGAAGCCGACATTGATTCGTTCCAGGAATACGCATCCCGACAGTCACCCCCGGCATCCTTCTTTGAGCTCCAGCAGGATTGCATTCGATCGGCCCGTCTCGCCCGTCGTGACGGTCATAAACTGATCGAGGTGGAATTTCCTCCGCTCCCTGCGAATGTATTGGAAATGGACGACGTGAGTGCTTATGATGTGGCCGAGGCCAATCTAAATTTGGCACTTGAATTTGCCAAGGGTATGCTTGTGGCGGAGCAAGGTGCGATCAACAAGGTTGCAATCTTGCTGCCTGATGATGCCGAGGCAGACTTTGCGATTGGCAAGGCGGGTTCTGCCAATCCACAACCAGGCGTTGAAATTAGCTCACTGAGACGAAGTGATCCAAATGATGATCGTATCTTTAAACCAGAGCAACTTTTACTTAACTTGTTTGGGACCAAGAACGGAATTGTTCAGCCTCTGCCTGGAGTCGACATGTACATTATTCTTGTTGCGTCTGCTCAAGAACTTCCTGATATTGAAGAACTCCATTTGAACGACCCGGACAAAACCATTGTTTTCTACAATCTCAAGCTGGATATATTGCGCGGCGACCTCGGCAACCCTGCTTTTCCCGGTAAAGACTTGCAGGATCGCTTTCTATCGCGGGTCAAACCTATATACTACTTGCGCACACGCCAGTATAGTCGATCGACGACAAGGCCTCCGTTCATGGTAAACTTTCAGGGCTGCCTCTTCCGAGCCTACCCCGGCCAGTTCCAGACTCTGTTAGACACTGGCAATGGACGTTACCGACGCGTCCTGGCCAGTTCTACGCGACCACCGCTAGGAACATTCAAGCAGCAATTGATTGACGATTTGAAGAAGCAAGGCGTCATTGAAGAGGAGGGATCAACACTAAATTTTCTGCGGACCGGGTACAAGACTTCAACTTGGTGGGAGGATGAGCGACCCGAGGCAAGCGATGGTTGGATGACTTAACCTGTAGCCAGATGTACCACAGACTACAGTGCTAAAACGATATACTGCTTTAGCTTGCTACTTTCTTCTTTTACGATAAGATAAGTCGGCCGTATCTTGGCCCACGCCATGTCCTGTAAAGGTGCCAACAATCAGTCGACGCCCCTTCCATCCTCGGCTCGCCGTATCAATCACAACTCCTCTTCTTAGTCGAGGCTGTGATCCAAAAGCATTCAAGTGAAGATCAGCATGAAAAAGAAGCGTCGAGTTGAGTTGACACGTCAAGCCAGTTGGCGTTAATTGCCAATGTCCGATTGAAAAATGTCTACTGCTCTTGGCGGACGTCGCGCGAAAATAGCCATTTTCCGCAAAGTCAATGTAAAGGTTTGGTGGTAAATGCATTGTATCGTTTCGCCATTCAATTTTAAGTTCCCATTGGTCAGTCCGAAGAGGATGAGGTGAAGACAGTTGCTGGTTGCTGCTGTCTCTATGTTCCGATGGTATTCCTTTAACCTTGTTTCTTGGAGGCCCAAAGAGCCAAACAAGATCCCGTCGTTTTCGACTGTTAAACTGCGCATCGTCTTGGGAACAATTTTCTGCTTCTTGTTCATCCTTCTCTTCCCAGACAATATTTGGCGCCTTGTTGGATCGAAATGGCCATGGCGTCGTTCTGCGAAGTATCAGAGCCAGAACGAGAAATATCAATTGCTTTTGGAAAGAAACCTTCCGGCTGTGATTTCTATAAAATACATTGTTGGTCATTTGGCTGCACAATGGGCTGTGAATGGCGCTTGCGACGAGGACGCGAAATTGATGATGTCGCGTCAGAATCGCATAGGTACTCATATCCAACGCCGCGCCGTCTCGCGCTCGCCCATCCCATGATCACACAAACGTCCGTCAAACATTCACCCTTGTCTTTGCCAACCTTTGCATATTCACCATATCGAGACTACCAAACATGAATCAAGCTCTATTGGATGCCATCGATGCTATGAACTCTGGTAGAAACGCCTTTGATGTCACCATCATCTGCACAACGGACGATCATCAAGCGGCTTACTGGATGGACCGCCTTCGATCCGGTCTTTTGGCTCCAAAGGATAGTTCCTCCTTGTTTCCCATGGTACTTGCTGTATCGGAGGATTGGAACTCTGCTGGAGGCGCTGGGAACGGTCTTGGAACTCTCTACGCCTTTCAAAAGGCTAGTGCGTTGGCGAAGAAGGATTTCAATGTTGACCTTTGGGATTGTTTGCTCAAGGGCGAAATCTCGGCGGCCTTGTACCATACGGCAGGCAAGGGAACGCGCATGGCGCCGCTTCCAGCGTCGGAGAACAACAACAAGCCTGGAGTGGTATGTACATGATTGATATTGTAGTTATTGTAGATGAAAAAGGCGTCTATCTCACGCGCATCTTTTAATTTCCTTAGAAACTTCCATTTCCTCTACTTACAAGCAGTTGCAGCTCTGAAACCAATGCTCTGCGACTTACCAGCGTATTGGAGGCAGTTGTCAAGCAGACTGGAATCTATGCTACGGTTCGCAAGGGTCGGTAAGTATTTACACTTTGCATTGTTCTTATCTTGATGTCCAAACCTTCGCAAAGATTTGCTTAATCCACTCTACCTTTTGTCTGCACATCTACGGCAGATTGTCGGTATTCTGGGGTGATCAAGTGTTTTTGCCGTCCGCTCCATTCGACGCGGATCCGACGCACCACGTGGACATTTTGTGCACATTGACTGGAGATGACTTTCCATCTCCGCAGGAGTGGAAGGAGAAGGGTCTTGACAAGTATGGGTGCATCGCATGCGTCGACAAGGGCAACGGTGGCAGACTTGAGGCTGCTCAGGTTGAAAAGGTGTCACACGAGACTGCTGTTCAAATGCTCTCAGGGTTGGGGACATTGAAGCAGGTTGGACCTTCACTCGGAAGTTTTTCTGTTAGTGCCCAGTTTCTCCTGGCTTTGTCCAAGGAGTTTAAAATGGAATTAACGGAAAAGACGGAAAAGTTTGACACGGATCCGCATTTCTGGATGCCACTCACTTTGAAACTTGACTCCTACGTCTCCATCATGGGTCAAAAAGGAATGAGTGCAGCGGAAGCTACTAGTCATCACGAGCGCGTTGGCAAAATGAAGGAATCTTTTGATTTGGGATCAATGGGGCTGTTTGGAGCCGTTGACGTTGGAAGCGAGGCTTGCTGGTGGGATTATGGCATGCTCAAGCTTTATTCCCAAAACTCGCTGCTTTTGTTGGAGGATACACCGTCTGCAGACTTGCTGCGCAAATTCCTGAACGTTTTGAGCAAGCAGCTGCAAGCTAATGTCGGCTCGGTTCAAGTGGATGACGCAAGTTACCTCTTTGGTGTAAATGCTAAGTCTGGTTCGGTGACCAAGTCGATTGTTGCCAACGTGACGGCCGAGGATGTGGAAATTGATGGTGCGATTGTCGTCAATTGTGCAGCCAAGAAGATTAAGGCTGGTCCCGGTGCTATCTTGTACAACATGATTGCAGGCGAGTCGGGCGAAATTACTGCTGGTGACGGCGAGATTCAAGTGTCTGTGACTGACGAAGCAGGAACGTCCACGACGCTTAAGAGCCGCATGGATATTGACGGTGGTAATGCTTGGAAGGAGAAACTAGATATGAATGAATTTTCGTTTGAAGACATTCACAAGCGAAACAGAAATGCCGCAATTACGGAGATTTCCAAGAAACGCGACGAACAATTTGCAAAAGTGGCTAAAACTCTTGGTTATTAAATAAAATATGAGCAGGCATAGTACGTTGATGGCAAAGATAACAACCGTTTTTAACTGTGTATGTATTGTTTTTCGCGACCGGAAGACATTGATGTTCCGGTAATCTTAATGGTCGAATATCGCACGTACGGTTAGTAAGCACCATCAATTCCGGCCATACTCTTGATAATCAGCTTGTAGCCATCGTCCAACTTCACCGACTTATCCATGATTGACGCAATGATATTGGGCATGTCCGATTTAATGTCAAGGAAATCGGCCAAATAGATGAGCAAGTTGAAGTCGGCAAGTCGATCCGTAAAGGTCCAACCTGCAGAGCCTGACTTGCTCAGTGTCTTTTTCATTTCGTCGTGAGATGGATGCCGAGTATCAACCTCGCGGTTGAGGCGAGGAAAGTCGCATATAACCTTATCCGACGTGTGCTGCACAATGGGCACGACTGTAAGAAAGAAGTTGTTATCAACCGTCGGACTGGGCTTTCCTTCCTGAATCGCCGTAAACGTTTCATTCACAACACAGCATTTCGAATTAGGCCCGACTTGCAGAGCTTCCTCCGCCACCATGGCCATGCACTGCTGGCTAACTTGAAAGGCTTCCACCGAGACGTTACCATCCTGTCCCTTGGCAACCTTGACGGTGACAAAGGGAGTCTCATTGACTCCATCAGCAGCTTCTAGTTGATACTCTGCCGCCATGATTACTTCCGATGAGGAAAGCACATGGCCTTCGTCTCGAACATCATTCTGACCAAAGATCCAACCTACTCGACGCCAGCCCAGCATTTCGGCAATGCGTTTAACAGTTTCTTCCTTTGGATCATCCAGTGGAATGACACCTTCAACAGAATCTGGATCAAACTCTTGCGGTGGCTCGTAAATTGCTTCGACGCGAACCTTGTTGGGTGTTGGCTCATCTGGATCGTCAGAGAAAAATGTTCCATACAGAAATCCCATATGCTTGCGCTTAAACTGCAGCGTCTGCAAATATCCCTGAAATTCAGTCAATGAGGGCACTTCGACAGAAACTTGCTTGCAGATTGCATTCTCTTGTCGCTGTATCTTGAACTCAAACTGAGCGTCAAGCGCCATGAAATCATTGAGTGTCCATTGCATCTTCATGTCACGCAATGGCATCATGCCTTTGCGAAAGCCGCGCTCTTTCTCCGAAGGCGTTTCATTAGATGGAACAAGCTTGATACGTCCATCCTTGTCAATGACGCGTCGCATATTGGTTGCCGTCGGTGCAGTTGCTAACGGTGTAGTTCCGTTTGCGAAAGCTTCCTGCATGGCATTGCTACCCGTTGCCCCGGAAATATCAAGGCAGGTTTCAGGATCGACTCGGCAATGCACCATGGCTCCATGCGTTAGTCCTTGCTCCGACAGAGGTCGATCGGAAGCTAAATGTTGCTTGCAAGCTGGATCAAAGGAGAGCGGCTCAAGAAAGACAACGTGTGGCCGAGTCGTTTGCACGGCGCCCATTACGTCTGCAACGGTCGCCGTTCGATCGTCGAGATTCTCGATGCGCCAAATGCCAACGTTGGAGCGGATTCGAAGAAGCATCTTTACAAGCAAGCGTTGCTACTATCGTAGGCAAGGAGTCCAGTGGATGGAATTTACGGAAGATGAGATTGAACGCGAATGCGACGACTGCCATGGCGGTCGATGAGCGTCGCAGCTTTTTTGTCGTACTGGTTCTTACTACTTAAGCCCCAAATGGTTGGTGGATGCCGCTGCGCATTGACTGACGTTTCACGCCGCTGCTTTCTTCATCTGCCACCATGAAGATCCTGTCACATCATTCGTTCCGGCCAAAATCCAGGCTCATTCTTGACACCATCAGCGCTTCTGAGTAGAAAGTCTATTCAGTACCATATAACAGAGTCGAATCTTATAGCCTGCTGCAAAAATGAGGCTTTTGGAATCGAGGAGCGCGCTTGTGCTATTGGCGCTTGTCTTGCCGACGGCGACGGCCTTCCTTCCACCATCACTTGTTAATACAAACTCGCATCGACAAATATTTTCACCATCGGCTCTCGCAGAGCAAAAGCAGAGTAGTCCAGCATTTTCACTCGGCAATCTTTTTGGGGGAAGTGCAGCAAACCCGACGGCTCCAGGTTTGCGAGGAACATTGGAACCTCATCCATCTGTCCGTCCGCATATTTCACCATTAAATCGATTGTCAAAAGATAAGCGACATACACACATCACATCCGAAGCGCTACCAGTACATCCAGATGTTATTTCGGGTGTCTTGCCGAATGGACTTTCTTACGTGATTCTTCCAAACAAGTCGCCGCCTGGCAGGTTTGAAGCACATTTGCAAGTCTTTTCCGGATCGGCCGACGAATTGGAGTCACAGCAAGGCATTGCTCACTTGACGGAGCATGTCGCATACATGGGAAGTCGCAAGAGAGAACGCTTGTTTGGAACTGGAAGTCAGGTATGTTGCGCCAACAGTGAAGGACTTACCAGCGCACATCATTTTGTGTCGTGCTTGATTCTGTAATGTGAGCTCACCTCAACTCCTTTCCACTCGATAGACGAATGCGTACACTGACTTTCAACATACTGTATTTTATGCTGCATGCCCTGTACAAACCCCGCGCGAAGGGACACCCATGCTTCCCATGGCACTGGACGCTTTGGTTGACGTGATGGAAGCCCGCGTCGAAAAGGGTCGGTTGGAGAAAGAGAGGGCGGCCGTTCTCAGCGAGATGACAATGGTTAATACGATTGAGTACAGAGTTGAATGCCAAATTTTGTCGACATTGCACCGTGAGAATCGACTAGCGAAACGTTTTCCTATTGGAAAGGAGGTTCTGATCCGCAACTGGCAATGTGAGGATGTGCGAACCTGGCATCGAACACATTACAGACCCGACAATGTGCTTTTGTATCTTGTCGGTGACATTGACCCTGCACAAGCAGAAAAGACGATCGCTGAAAAGTTTGGACATGTTACTGCGGACAAGCAAGCAGTCGATATCAAAATACCGGAACTGAAAAAGCAAGCGAGTGCTTTAGCGGATGGAGTAGTTGCAAACAGTGTCAAGGCAGCTCAAAGCTGGCACTACCCTCCTGTGCGACATGATTGGAGTCTTGTAAAGAACAAAGATGTTGATCCCAATTTGTTGATACCACCAAACTCGATCGATTACGACCTTCACCTGCAGAAACCTTACGACATGGATGAAAAGGTGGAGCTGTTAAATCAGGTTGAGTTGACGCCCGGAAAGTCGATTCGACCGCACATCTTCCGGCACGAGTTGCTCCAGGCATTCTCATTCCACTTATTCGCAAAGAGACCAGTCGAACAAATTGTTGATCTGGATTCGTTCCGCCGCTCGTTGGCGCGGCGAGTCGCACTCGCAGCCTTACAGATTCGCTTGAACGTCGGTGGCCGAAGCGATGATCCCGCGTTTACATTTGTGGAGTTCAATCAACTTGATTCGGCGAGAGAAGGCTGTGCTGTTTGTAGTCTCGACATGACTGCCGAACCAAAGCGATGGAAGGATGCCATTGGCAAGTCCCTGTCGGAAATCCGTAAGCTCGGTTTATATGGTGTCACGTTGGGAGAAATGGAGCGATATGCGTCGTCCCTCATGACGGACGCTGAACAACTTGCCGCCCAAGGGGATAGAATTGGCCACGGAGATCAATTGTCGTACCTCATGGAAACTGTTGCGAATGGTCACACTTTCATGTCGCCTATGCAATCATACCAAATGACTGTCAAAGCACTTTCTACCATGACACTAGAACAAGTGAACGAAGCCGCGTCAGAACTTTGCTCGCACATAACTTGTTTCAATAAGAACGAGGAAGCTATAAGTGGCCCTGCCATTGCTATTGCGTGTATGCCAAAAGGAATTGCCGCGGATGATGAAGGGTACTGTGACGCAGACTCATTAGTTCAAACGATCTATGATGCTTGCCAGATTGAAGTCGAACCCGAAAAAGACATTGTCGTTCCTTTTTCACTTATTCCCGAGGAAGAACTAGCTGAAGCTTTCGAGAAAAAAGAACCCGTTTGGAATTCTGGTACGTTCACGGACGGCACGCCAGATACAGCTCCTGATTCATTGACGCGGCCATTCACGCTAAGACGACTTGACAATGGTATCAGAATAGGAGTCGCCCAGAACCAAGCCGAATCGCAGCGTGGTCACCTGCGTTTGGTTGCTCCCGGCGGTCGAGATGCGGAGAGAAAATTGGGATTCCCGAATGGCAGTATGTCAATCGGAGCGCGAACGATGCAAGAAGGTGGAGCTTTTGGTCCATGGACACGAGAACAGGTCGAACTCTTTTGCGTCGATCATTTAATCATGGTTGAGATAGTCTGCAGCGAGGAAGCTTTAACATTCGACTTCGTGTTCCCAACTACGAATGTTGGCAATGTTGGTTTCGGCGACAATGTACAGCTGGGCATTACAGGAACTGAATCCGTTATGCAAATTGTTCGCGAAATCTTGGTCGGTTTCAAATGGGAGCAGGATGCACTTGGTCGCAGCAAGCAAAGCTTCCGCAGCGCTCACGAGAGTCTCGATAAGAACCTCGAGGATCTGAGCAAGGAACTTGTTGCAGAGGCTATGACCCAACACGACAGTCGATTTCTCTCCATCGACGTTGACGCGGTGAACAGTATCACTCTGGACGAAGCCAAGAAAGCAGTCATGTCTCAATTACAACCCGAAAACCTGGAAATCTCAGTGTCCGGGGACTTTGATGTTGTTGAAGTTTTGGAAATGATTTACAAATTTCTGGGAACTATACCTGCGGAAACGAACGCGGAATTCAAAGTTGATCCTAGCGAAGTGCCTCCTTGGACGGGTCGTGTTCCACAACCGCCTAGTCCTGGTCGGCATTTAGATTTGGAGCTGCCCGACTCGGACCCACGAGCCGTCGCTTACGTTGCTGGTTCGGCCCCAAACGCCTGGGGTTATCTGTCGGACGGAACAACGGTTACCGAAAAGATTATTGAGACGGAGAAGCGAATGTCAGATTACGACAAAAAGCGTCGATCGCACCCTTTGTTTGCGCACGCATGTCTGGCGCTCGTGGGCGAAATTATTAATCGGCGGTTGTTTTCAAACGTCCGTGAGCGAAAACAACTCACGTACGATGCCAACTTTTCCTTTTCAAACTTTGAACGCTTAATGGGAGGCTGGTTCTTGGTAGTGGTGACCGCTTCCAAGGAAAAGGCGCAGCAGGCACTCGAAGCTTGCAAGGAGACGCTGCATGCATTGCCTAAGTCGCAACCCATCACACCCGACAATGTTGAGTCTGCCAAGCGTGTCGTATTAAACCGACACGAGGGCGAACTACGAACAACATCCTACTGGACGCAGATCATGTCTGGTATCCAAGAAGAATCAATTCCATTAAAGGGCCCACTTTCCGTGACTGACTTTCACGCAGTGGTCGAGTCAATTACTGCTCGCGATCTGCAGCTCACCATCAACTGTCTCGGACTCGCCGATGACAAGCTCTTCACTTGCATTGGAAAGACAGTGTTGCCCAAGGGTTCTGAACTAAAGGAAGAAGATCTGGTCCGAGCTGATGCGCCAGTGATTGGAATGCGACGAGGTGGTGCACTAAAAAATTAGGACGCTTTAAAATAATGTATTCCTTTACCATTTAATTAAATCTCCCATCACTTTAGAAAAACATAGTAATGGTACCAAGTCCAGCGGATGCTCCAATTAATTGCCATGATGACTTTTCGGCAATTGTATTCGTTAGATTCTCTGGGTAGTAGTCCCATATGAAATGACGCACACCAGCTCCGTAATGATACGAGGCTGTAAAAGTGACAGCAAACTTGGCTGCCGCCGTCATAAGCATGCCATGCGACGCAGTCCACTCCATGAGAGCAAGCCCATTGCCCGAGCCAAGCAACTCTGCCGCTCCAATTCCAAAACAGCCAACCGAGAGCAAGCAACCGGTAACGCGGTTGACAATACTAGTTAAAGCAGCCATGGGAAACGCGTAAACAGTCACGTGCGGACTGACTGGCATGCCCTTGTCCTTCATTCGTTCACTGTAGTTCTGTCGAAAGAATGTGAAAACAAGCTGTTAAATCTTTCCTCCACTTTTGCTCGAGAATGGCGACAGAAATATCCGTACCTGTTTCTTGAAATCTTCTCCGCTATCTTTGGAAATGATCGTCATGGATCTTCCGACGTTTAAGCGAACGGACCGCTGCGCGTAGGAGCGCAATGAGGGCGCTAGAGACATGAGGGACGCCATGGTGGTGGAGCGATCTTTTTGTGTGGGCGGCCGATGAACGCGAACGAGAATCCATTCGAAGAAAGTTAGCGTTCGGGACAAACTCAGTGTGGGTGAAAGAGTACGAAGGAATGACCCGGAGAGGTGCGACGCATCACCGCCACCATGACGATCACAACGCTGCAAATCGGCCTCGTTGCTTGGTACAGGCTGTATTGATTCAGAGTGAGTATTTCTTGTATGAGTATAGCGCGCTTGTTTGAAAATCTGTGAAGCTCTTGGCCGCATCAATTGAATGAAAGGCAACGTCAGCGCGTTGTCGCTTGTTGGTTGTTCCTTCGAGTTGCTGCCACCCTCCCACCATTCCCTGTCCCTTCTCACAATCTATGTCATCAATTGCAGAACATGACCGATAGAATTATTAATCGCAATCCCTACTTGTACGGGCCAGGACCCATCAAACGAATCCCTTCGCGTCCGTTCTTTGGATACTTTGGCCGACTCCCACCCATGGCAGGCTTCTCCCAGGAGTCGAAACAATTAAGGTTCAGGCCCTGCCAGTGTCCGTTTGTTTCGGTTGATCCTCATGGCTGGATATCTGTTAATATCCAGTATCTGTGAATACTCAAGTTACTTAAGCTACAGAAGCAAGCCGACGTTACTAACACGTCGGCAACGGTCCCCTTAAAGTAGCGGTAACAACTAAATCAAATCATTCTATTGCAAAGTACACGCAATCGTCTCGTTCCCCTCTTCTTACCAAGTTAGCAGACTGATCATCTCCTACTTGACCAAGTACTCAAGGTAACTCGACACAAGTTGTTGTCAAGAGGTTGATGACCATCAAGTTCCGAGTTGATGTAATTGAGAGTGGGAAGAACTTCAACAGCATCGTGGACTATAATAAGTTTAACTAAAGTGAAGAAAACGCTAGCTTGTATGCTGCTGTACATTGTCGGTAGCCTATCTGAATGCCTCCATGCCGCAGGCTTTCCTCGTTCAGCTACGTACCTTTCGTGAAGCGTCTGTCCCTCGCACGTTCGTTGTCCTCGACCGCGAAAGCGCGCCCTAAATTCCATCGCTCGTTCTCACGTCATGGCGATTTGCTTTTGCCGTCAGCAAAGACAATCATTGGTGCTGCAGTTGGTTGTTACATTAACTCTACAATGAGACGGTGAAACTACTAAAAAAGGCAGAAAAGAACAGTCGGCTACATTACACACATCACACCTCATTACGTACCTCTTGAGCCAAAGCATCCACTTGACAGAACAATGACGTCGCCGCAATCCTACGGACAAACGTCTTCCACTCTATGGGGTCCTCATCTTTTAAATGACGGCGACGGAAACAACATTGAAGTATCGGTGCACACGCTACCCAAGCCACTCCAGCGAGAGTTTAACCACGTGTTTCACGAGTCGAACATGAATCTCGACGGAATGTCGGACAATGAAGATGCCGTCTTTTTAGCCATACCAACAAACCAGCAAGCCCGCGTCGATCTGGTGGCTGTCGGAGATCATATAGAACAAGAAAAGGATAGACTGTTGAATGTCTTTATGGATTTCGCAAGAGTTGTTTGCCACAAGTTAAAAGGTGCTGGGTACTGGAGCGATTTCATCGACCCTTGCAGTGGTTTGCCCATGCTCACCTTGGACTGCTCCAAGGTTTACTCGGAGGTTGATGGAATGGAATGCTGCCTCGGCTACAAGAGTTACAATGCTGGGTTTTGCAAAATTCTTACGCATCCTCGGTGGGGAAGCAGTGTGTATCCGGCGACAATATTTTGCTATGCACCCAAGGCCGTGGTCATTGAAATTATTACGAAGACATATCCACTAGATACTAAGTAGCTTTGGCGATACATATAATAAGTAGGTATTAATACGCGCCATTTACGAAAACAACTTTTTGGTCATGATTGAAACAAACTCGTCAAAAGTGACGTGATCCCCGCCTGATTGCGAGGCTCTGCTGATCATTTCCTCAAGCTCTTCGTTCGTCATGCTTTCTCCCAAATCTGTTGAGACTGCGCGGAGGTCATTCACACCAAGATATCCCTTGCCATTTGTGTCGAACATGTCAAAGATTCTACGATGCTCATCTCGATTGTCGTCTGGTCCTCCGCGCTGAACGACGAGTTGAACAAATTCATCCATGGACATCAAGTGATCGTCAGGGAGTGCCTGAAGAGCCACTAAAGCTCCTTCAACTGGCGCGTTACCATCATTGGAAATTTGCCGCAGTACATCATGTAGGTCTCGAGCAAGAATCTTCCCTTTCTTTTCTGTATCGAAAAGTTCAAAAGCTCGGCGAATGTCCTGGAGCTCAAACCGACTGAGCTGCGTATCTAAAGCGTCTTGTTCCAAAGTTTCCATGTTAATATACTTATATAAGATATTGTTGCGGTATTCTATACGAAAAATGGCGATGTTGTACTGCATCTACCAACGTAAAGCCAGCAAAAAGGCGTCGAAAGCACATACCGACGCAGCGGTTTTAGCTGCGACAGCGCGGTTTGCATGGGCTCCCGGCCTGCAAACTTCGTGGCCCCAGGCTTGTCCACAGTAGCTGACTGCCACAACCCAGTCCAACAGCCAGAGAGGTGTCAATTGATAGCTGGCAGTTGACAGGCATAGTTTCATAATGTCAAAAGTGCAATGAATTCATCATTAGCCCATGTAGTCTCCAAGTTCTGTGACAGGGACTGCCAGAATTTCATGTCCCCAGGCTTGTCCTCAGTATCTGGCTGCCATAACCCAGTCCAACAGCCAGAGAGGGGTCAATTGATAGCTGGCAGTTGACAAGCATTGTTTCATCATGTCAAAAGTGCAATGCATTCATCACTAGCCCATGTAGTCTCCTAATCTGTGACAGGGACTGCCAGCATTTCATGTCCCCAGGCTTGTCCTCAGTAGCTGGCTGCCATAACCCACTCCAACAGCCAGAGAGGTGTCAATTGATAGCTGGCAGTTGACAGGCATTGTTTCATCATGTCAAAAGTGCAATGCATTCATCACTAGCCCATGTAGTCTCCAAGTTCCATGACAGGGACTGCCAGAATTTCATGTCCCCAGGCTTGTCCTCAGTAGCTGGCCACCATAACCCACTCCAACAGCCAGAGACGTGTCAATTGATAGCTGGCAGTTGACAGGCATTGTTTCATGATGTCAAAAATGCAATGCATTCATCAATAGCCCATGCAGTCTCCAAGTTCTGTGACAGGGACTGCCGGAATTTCATGTCCCCAGGCTTGTCCTCAGTAGCTGGCCGCCATAACCCACTCCAACAGCCAGAGTGGTGTCAATTGATAGCTGGCAATTGACAGGCATTGTTTTATGATGTCAGTAGTGCAATGCATTCATCAATAGCCCATGTAGTCTCCAAGTTCTGTGACAGGGACTGCCAGACATGTCCCCAGGCTTGTCCACAGCAGCTCGCTGCCATAACCCAGTCCAACAGCCAGAGAGGTGTTAATTGTGAGCTGGCAGTTCAAAGGCATCCTTTGTTGATATCAAAATTGCAATGCATTCATCACTAGCTCATGTAGTCTCCAAGTTCCATGACAGGGACTGCCAGCATTTCATGTCCCCAGGCTTGTCCTCAGTAGCTGGCCGCCATAACCCACTCCAACAGCCAGAGTGGTATCAATTGATAGCTGGCAGTTGACAGGCATTGTTTCATCATGTCAAAAGTGCAATGCATTCATCACTAGCCCATGTAGTCTCCAAGTTCTGTGACAGGGACTGCCAGCATTTCATGTCCCAAGGCTTGTCCACAGTAGCTGGCTGCCATAACCCACTCCAACAGCCAGAGAGGTGTCAATTGATAGCTGGCAGTTGACAAGCATTGTTTCATGATGTCAAAAGTGCAATGCATTCATCACTAGCCCATGTAGTCTCCAAGTTCCATGACAGGGACTGCCATCATTTCGTGTCCCAAGGCTTGTCCTCAGTAGCTGGCTGCCATAACCCACTCCAACAGCCAGAGAGGTGTCAATTGATAGCTGGCAGTTGACAGGCATTGTTTCATGATGTTAAAAGTGCAATGCATTCATCACTAGCCCATGTAGTCTCCAAGTTCCATGACAGGGACTGCCAGCATTTCATGTCCCCAGGCTTGTCCTCAGTAGCTGGCCACCATAACCCACTCCAACAGCCAGAGTTATATCAATTGATAGCTGACAGTTGACAGACATTGTTTCATCATGTCAAAAGTGCAATGCATTCATCATTAGCCCATGCAGTCTCCAAGTTCTGTGACAGGGACTGCCAGCATTTCATGTCCCAAGGCTTGTCCCCCCAGTAGCTGGCTGCCATGAACCACTCCAACAGGCAGAGAGGACTGGCATTGAGTACAAGCATTGTCTTCATGATGTCAAAAGTGCAATGCATTCATCACTAGCCCATGTAGTCTCCAACGACAGGGACTGCCAGCATTTCATGTCCCCAGGCTTGTCCTCGTAGCTGGCCGCCATAACCCACTCCAACAGCCAGAGTGAGTCAATTGATGCTGGCAGTTGACAGGCATTGTTTCATCATGTCAAAAGTGCAATGCATTCATCACTAGCTCATGTAGTCTCCAAGTTCCATGACAGGGACTGCCAGCATTTCATGTCCCCAGGCTTGTCCTGTTGGCTGCCCTCCCCACAACTGGTAGCTGGCAGTTGACAGGCATTGTTTCATCATGTCAAAAGTGCAATGCATTCCTCACTAGCCCATGTAGTCTCCAAGTTCTGTGACAGGGACTGCCAGAATTGCATGTCTCAAGGCTTGTCCCCAGTAGCTGGCTGCCATGAACCACTCCAACAGCCAGAGTGGTATCAATTGATAGCTGGCAGTTGACAGGCATTGTTTCATGATGTCAAAAGTGCAATGCATTCATCACTAGCCCATGTAGTCTCCAAGTTCCATGACAGGGACTGCCAGCATTTCATGTCCCCAGGCTTGTCCTCAGTAGCTGGCTGCCATGACCCACTCCAACAGCCAGAGTGGTGTCAACTGGTAGCTGGAAGTTGACAGGCATTGTTTCATCATGTCAAAAGTGCAATGCATTCATCACTAGCCCATGTAGTCTCCAAGTTCTGTGACAGGGACTGCCAGCATTTCATGTCCCCAGGCTTGTCCTCAGTAGCTGGCTGCCATGACCCACTCCAACAGCCAGAGTGGTGTCAATTGATAGCTGGCAGTTGACAGGCATTGTTTCATCATGTCAAAAGTGCAATGCATTCATCATTAGCCCATGCAGTCTCCTAGTTCTGTGACAGGGACTGCCAGCATTTCATGTCCCAAGGCTTGTCCCCAGTAGCTGGCTGCCATAACCCACTCCAACAGCCAGAGAGGTGTCAATTGATAGCTGGCAGTTGACAGGCATTGTTTCATGATGTCAAAAGTGCAATGCATTCATCACGCCATGTAGTCTCCAAGTTCCATGACAGGGACTGCCAGCATTTCATGTCCCCAGGCTTGTCCTCAGTAGCTGGCTGCCATGACCCACTCCAACAGCCAGAGTGGTATCAATTGATAGCTGGCAGTTGACAGGCATTCCTCATCTTTTGCGGTGACGGCGACGAAACAACATTGGTATCGGTGCACACGCTACCCAAGCCACTCCCGGCGAGTTTTCAACGTGTTTCACGGAGTCGAACATGAATCTCGACCGGATGTCGGACAGCAGAAGATGCCGTCACTTTGGCCATACCAGCAAGCCAACGAATACGTCGATCTGGTGGCTGTCGGAGATCATATAGAACAAGAAAGGATAGACTGTTGAATGTCTTTATGGATTTCGCAAGAGTTGTTTGCCACAAGTTAAAAGGTGCTGGGTACTGGAGCCGATTTCATGACCCTTGCAGTGGTTTGCTGTATACCTTGTTCACTCCAAGGTTTACTCCGGAGGTTGATGGAATGGAATGCTGCCTCGGCTACAAGAGTTACAATGCTGGGTTTTACTAGATTCTTACGCATCCTCGGTGGGAAGCAGTGTATCCGGCGACAATATTTGCTATGCGGCGTGGTCATTAAAAATTATTACGAGAACATCCACTAGATACTAAAGTAGCTTTGGCGATACATATAATAAGTAGGTGATATTACTTGCCATTTGAAAACAACTTTGGTCATGATTGACAAACTCGTCAAAGTGACATGAGTCCCGCCTGGACCACGCAGATATTGATCAGCTCTCCAGCCGCTGACCGATCATGGCATATGAATCCTGTTGGAGACTGCGAGGTCATGCATTCATCACTAGCCCATGTAGTCTCCAAGTGGCCTCTCTGTGACAGGGACTGCCAGCATTTCATGTCCCCAGGCTTGTCCTCAGTAGTGGCTGCCATGACCCACTCGACAACAGCCAAGTGGGAATTGCAGCTGGTACATCAGTTTGCCGAGGCAAGACTTCTTTCTTTCATCATGTCAAAAGTTCAAATGTGTCCTGACCCGACTGCAGCTTGTCTAAAGCGCTTGTCCTCCAGTGACTGGCTCCTCTCCAACAGGCAGAGAGGTGTCAATTGATAGCTGGCAGTTGACAGACATTGTTTCATGATGTCAGAAGTGCAATGCATTCCTCACTAGCCCATGTAGTCTCCAAGTTCTGTGACAGGGACTGCCAGAATTGCATGTCTCAAGGCTTGTCCCCAGTAGCTGGCTGCCATGAACCACTCCAACAGGCAGAGAGGTGTCAATTGATAGCTGGCAGTTGACAGGCATTGTTTCATGATGTCAAAAGTGCAATGCATTCATCACTAGCCCATGTAGTCTCCAAGTTCTGTGACAGGGACTGCCAGCATTTCATGTCCCCAGGCTTGTCCTCAGTAGCTGGCTGCCATGACCCACTCCAACAGCCAGAGTGGTGTCAACTGGTAGCTGGCAGTTGACAGGCATTGTTTCATCATGTCAAAAGTGCAATGCATTCATCACTAGCCCATGTAGTCTCCAAGTTCTGTGACAGGGACTGCCAGAATTGCATGTCTCCAGGCTTGTCCACAGTAGCTGACTGCCATAAACCACTCCAACAGCCAGAGAGGTGTCAATTGACAGCTGACAGTTGACAAGCATTGTTTCATGATATTACAAGTGCAATGCATTCATCACTAGCCCATGTAGTCTCCAAGTTCTGTGACAGGGACTGCCAGCATTTCATGTCCCCAGGCTTGTCCTCAGTAGCTGGCTGCCATAACCCACTCCAACAGCCAGAGTTATATCAATTGATAGCTGGCAGTTGACAGACATTGTTTCATGATGTCAGAAGTGCAATGCATTCATCAATAGCCCATGCAGTCTCCAAGTTCTGTGACAGGGACTGCCAGCATTTCATGTCCCAAGGCTTGTCCCCAGTAGCTGGCTGCCATGAACCACTCCAACAGCCAGAGAGGTGTCAATTGATAGCTGGCAGTTGCCAGGCATTGAACTGTGATGTTAAAAGTGCAATGCATTCATCACTAGCTCATGTATTCTCCAAGTTCCATGACAGGGACTGCCAGCATTTCATGTCCCCAGGCTTGTCCTCAGTAGCTGGCCGCCATAACCCACTCCAACAGCCAGAGTGGTGTCAATTGATAGCTGGCAGTTGACAGGCATTGTTTCATCATGTCAAAAGTGCAATGCATTCATCACTAGCCCATGTAGTCTCCAAGTTCCATGACAGGGACTGCCAGCATTTCATGTCCCCAGGCTTGTCCTCAGTAGCTGGCCGCCATAACCCACTCCAACAGCCAGAGAGGTGTCAATTGATAGCTGGCAGTTGACAGGCATTGTTTCATGATGTCAAAAATGCAATGCATTCATCAATAGCCCATGCAGTCGCCAAGTTCTGTGACAGGGACTGCCTGAATTTCATGTCCCCAGACTTGTCCGTCCTCAGTAGCTGGCCGCCATAACCCACTCCAACAGCCAGAGTGGTGTCAATTGATAGCTGGCAGTTGGCAGGCATTGTTTCATCATGTCAAAAGTGCAATGCATTCATCACTAGCCCATATAGTCTCCAAGTTCCATGACAGGGACTGCCAGAATTGCATGTCTCCAGGCTTGTCCACAGTAGGTTGCTGCCATAAACCACTCCAACAGCCAGAGAGGTGTCAATTGACACTGACAATTGACAAGCATTGTTTCATGATGTTACAAGTGCAATGCATTCATCACTAGCCCATGCAGTCTCCAAGTTCTGTGACAGGGACTGCCAGCATTTCATGTCCCCAGGCTTGTCCTCAGTAGCTGGCTGCCATAACCCACTCCAACAGCCAGAGTGGTATCAATTGATAGCTGGAAGTTGATAGACATTATTTCATGATGTCAGAAGTGCAATGCATTCATCAATAGCCCATGTAGTCTCCAAGTTCTGCCAGTAGGACCGCCTGAATTTCATGTCCCCAGGTTTGTCCACAGTAGCTGGCTGCCATTACCCACTCCAACGGCCAGAGAGGTGTCAATTGATAGCTGGCAGTTGACAGGCATTGTTTCATGATGTTAAAAGTGCAATGCATTCATCACTAGCCCATGTAGTCTTCAAGTTCTGTGACAGGGACTGCCAGAATTTCATGTCCCCAGGCTTGTCCACAGTAGCTCACTGCCATAATCCACTCCAACAGCCAGAGAGGTGTCAATTGATAGCTGGCAGTTGACAGGCATTGTTTCATGATGTCAAAAGTGCAATGCATTCATCACTAGCCCATGTAGTCTCCAAGTTCTGTGACAGGGACTGCCAGACTTTCATGTCCCCAGGCTTGTCCACAGTAGCTCACTGCCATAATCCACTCCAACAGCCAGAGAGGTGTCAATTGATAGCTGGCAGTTGACAAGCATTGTTTCATGATGTTAAAAGTGCAATGCATTCATCACTAGTCCATGTAGTCTCCAAGTTCTGTGACAGGGACTGCCAGCATTTCATGTCCCCAGGCTTGTCCTCAGTAGCTGGCTGCCATGACCCACTCCAACAGCCAGAGTAGTGTCAATTGATAGCTGGCAGTTGACAGGCATTGTTTCATCATGTCAAAAGTGCAATGCATTTATCACTAGCCCATGTAGTCTCCAAGTTCTGTGACAGGGACTGCCAGAATTGCATGTCTCCAGGCTTGTCCACAGTAGCTGGCTGCCATAACCCACTCCAACAGCCAGAGTGGTATCAATTGATAGCTGGCAGTTGACAAGCATTGTTTCATGATGTCAGAAGTGGAATGCATTCATCAATAGCCCATGTAGTCTCCAAGTTCTGCCAGTAGGACCGCCTGAATTTCATGTCCCCAGGTTTGTCCACAGTAGCTGGCTGCCATTACCCACTCCAACGGCCAGAGAGGTGTCAATTGATAGCTGGCAGTTGACAGGCATTGTTTCATGATGTTAAAAGTGCAATGCATTCATCACTAGCCCATGTAGTCTCCAAGTTCTGTGACAGGGACTGCCAGAATTTCATGTCCCCAGGCTTGTCCACAGTAGCTCACTGCCATAATCCACTCCAACAGCCAGAGAGGTGTCAATTGATAGCTGGCAGTTGACAGGCATTGTTTCATGATGTCAAAAGTGCAATGCATTCATCACTAGCCCATGTAGTCTCCAAGTTCTGTGACAGGGACTGCCAGACTTTCATGTCCCCAGGCGTGTCCACAGTGGCTCACTGCCATAATCCACTCCAACAGCCAGAGAGGTGTCAATTGATAGCTGGCAGTTGACAAGCATTGTTTCATCATGTCAAAAGTGCAATGCATTCATCACTAGTCCATGTAGTCTCCAAGTTCTGTGACAGGGACTGCCAGAATTGCATGTCTCCAGGCTTGTCCACAGTAGCTCACTGCCATAATCCACTCCAACAGCCAGAGTGGTGTCAATTGATAGCTGGCAGTTGACAGGCATTGTTTCATCATGTCAAAAGTGCAATGCATTTATCACTAGCCCATGTAGTCTCCAAGTTCTGTGACAGGGAATGCCAGAATTGCATGTCTCCAGGCTTGTCCACAGTAGCTGACTGCCATAACCCAGTCCAACAGCCAGAGAGGTGTCAATTGATAGCTGGCAGTTGACAGGCTTTGTTTCATGATGTCAAAAGTGCAATGCATTCATCACTAGCCCATGTAGTCTCCAAGTTCTGTGACAGGGACTGCCAGAATTTTATGTCCCCAGGTTTGTCCACAGTAGCTCACTGCCATAATCCACTCCAACAGCCAGAGAGGTGTCAATTGATAGCTGGCAGTTGACAGCATTGTTTCATGATGTCAAAAGTGCAATGCATTCATCACTAGCCCATGTAGTCTCCAAGTTCTGTGACAGGGACTGCCAGAATTTTATATCCCCAGGCTTGTCCACAGTAGCTCACTGCCATAATCCACTCCAACAGCCAGAGAGGTGTCAATTGATTGCTGGCTGTTGACAAGCATTGTTTCATGATGTTAAAAGTGCAATGCATTCATCACTAGCTCATGTAGTCTCCAAGTTCCATGACAGGGACTGCCAGCATTTCATGTCCCCAGGCTTGTCCTCAGTAGCTGGCCACCATAACCCACTCCAACAGCCAGATTGGTATCAATTGATAGCTGGCAGTTGACAGGCATTGTTTCATGATGTCAAAAATGCAATGCATTCATCACTAGCCCATGTAGTCTCCAAGTTCCGTGACAGGGACTGCCAGCATTTCATGTCCCCAGGCTTGTCCTCAGTAGCTGACTGCCATAACCCAGTCCAACAGCCAGAGTGGTGTCAATTGATAGCTGGCAGTTGACAGGCATTGTTTCATGATGTCAAAAGTGCAATGCATTCATCACTAGCCCATGTAGTCTCCAAGTTCTGTGACAGGGACTGCCAGAATTTCATGTCCCCAGGCTTGTCCACAGTAGCTCACTGCCATAATCCACTCCAACAGCCAGAGTGGTGTCAATTGATAGCTGGCAGTTGACAGGCATTGTTTCATCATGTCAAAAGTGCAATGCATTTATCACTAGCCCATGTAGTCTCCAAGTTCTGTGACAGGGAATGCCAGAATTGCATGTCTCCAGGCTTGTCCACAGTAGCTGACTGCCATAACCCAGTCCAATAGCCAGAGAGGTGTCAATTGATAGCTGGCAGTTGACAGGCTTTGTTTCATGATGTCAAAAGTGCAATGCATTCATCACTAGCCCATGTAGTCTCCAAGTTCTGTGACAGGGACTGCCGGAATTTCATGTCCCCAGCCTTGCCCACAGTAGCTCACTGCCATAATCCACTCCAACAGCCAGAGAGGTGTCAATTGATAGCTGGCAGTTGACATGCATTGTTTCATGATGTCAAAAGTGCAATGCATTCATCACTAGCCCATGTAGTCTCCAAGTTCCATGACAGGGACTGCCTGAATTTCATGTCCCCAGGCTTGTCCACAGTAGCTCACTGCCATAACCCAGTCCAACAGCCAGAGAGGTGTCAATTGATAGCTGGCAGTTGACAAGCATTGTTTCATGATGTCAAAAGTGCAATGCATTCATCACTAGCCCATGTAGTCTCCAAGTTCCATGACAGGGACTGCCAGCATTTCATGTCCCCAGGCTTGTCCTCAGTAGCTGGCTGCCATAACCCACTCCAACAGCCAGAGTGGTGTCAATTGATAGCTGGCAGTTGACAGGCATTGTTTCATGATGTCAAAAATGCAATGCATTCATCACTAGCCCATGTAGTCTCCAAGTTCTGTGACAGGGACTGCCAGCATTTCATGTCCCCAGGCTTGTCCTCAGTAGCTGACTGCCATAACCCAGTCCAACAGCCAGAGTGGTGTCAATTGATAGCTGGCAGTTGACAGGCATTGTTTCATGATGTCAAAAGTGCAATGCATTCATCAATAGCCCATGTAGTCTCCAAGTTCTGTGACAGGGACTGCCAGCATTTCATGTCCCCAGGCTTGTCCTCAGTAGCTGGCTGCCATAACCCAGTCCAACAGCCAGAGAGGTGTCAATTGATAGCTGGCAGTTGACAGGCATTGTTTCATGATGTCAAAAGTGCAATGCATTCATCACTAGCCCATGTAGTCTCCAAGTTCTGTGACAGGGACTGCCAGAATTTCATGTCCCCAGGCTTGTCCACAGTAGCTCACTGCCATAATCCACTCCAACAGCCAGAGAGGTGTCAATTGATAGCTGGCAGTTGACAGGCATTGTTTCATGATGTTAAAAGTGCAATACATTCATCACTAGCCCATGTAGTCTCCAAGTCCCATGCCAGGGACTGCCAGCATTTCATGTCCCCAGGCTTGCCCACAGTAGCTGGCTGCCATAACCCACTCCAACAGCCAGAGAGGTGTCAATTGATAGCTGGCAGTTGACAGGCATTGTTTCATGATGTCAAAAGTGCAATGCATTCATCACTAGCCCATGTTGTCTCCAAGTTCTGTGACAGGGACTGCCAGAATTTCGTGCCCCAAGGCTTGTCCTCCGTAGCTGGCCACCATAATCCACTCCAACAGCCAGGGAGGTGTCTCAAAAGACTGCAATGTGACTGGTGAGAAGTTATCACCATTCTTTCGCTGATGTCAAAGTGCAATCATTCTCAATAGCCCATGTAGTCTCCAAGTTTAGCAGTCGCAGTTTTCTGTGCTGCCTCTCCTCCAGGGGATGGCAATGTATTTGGTGACAACTTGTCACCACGTCTCAGACAGCTGCACTGGATACAGCCATGCACCGCGGAAAGAAACAGCTGGGCCCATTCTGATTGCACCAGGATAATGCCACCAACCTATTTTTAGCTGCGCTACAAAATGGTATGCTTGGCTGGTGTCTCAGAAACTGCAATGTGATTGGTGACAACTTGTCACCAGTCTCAGCCCACAGATGCCTTGATATTCAATCGCCCCTATAGCAAGCCATGTATACACCCAAATCACAGCAAAATGGTGCCAACATCATTCTTCAGGCTGCACGACTAGGTGGAATGCTTGGCTGGTGTCTCAGGGGTTGGCATTGTATTTGGTGACAACTTGTCACCAGTCTCAGCCCGCTGAAGCCATGACATTCAAACGCCCCTACAGCAAGCCCTGTAGGTGCCCAAATTACACAAGAATGGTGCCAACATCATAAGTCAGGCTGCGCTACAAGATGGCAGGCTTGGCTGGTGTCTCAGGGGATGGCAATGTATTTGGTGACAACTTGTCACCAGTCTCAGCCCGCAGATGCCGTGACATTCAAACGCACCTACAGCAAGCCCTGTAGGTGCCCAAATTACACCAGAATGGTGCCAACATTATTATTCAGGCTGCACTACAGGAAGCAAAGCTTGGCTGGTGTCTCAGGGGATGGCAATGTATTTGGTGACAACTTGTCACCAGTCTCAGCCAACAGATGCCATGACATTAAAACAACCCTACAGCAAGCCCTGTAGGTGCCCAAATTACACCAGAATGGTGTCAACATCATTATTCAGGCTGCGCTACTAGATGGCAGGCTTGGCTGTTGTCTCAGGGGATGGCAATGTATTTGGTGACAACTTGTCACCAGTCTCAGCCTGCAGATGCCGTGACATTCAAACGCCCCTACAGCAAGCCCTGTAGGTGCCCAAATTACACCAGAATGGTGCCAACATCCATCATTATTCCGGCTGCGCTACAAGATGGCAGGCTTGGCTGGGGTCTCAGGGGATGGCAATGTATTTGGTGACAACTTGTCACCAGTCTCAGCCAGCAGATGCCGTGATATTCAAACGCCCCTACAGCAAGCCCTGTAGGTTCCCAAATTACACCAGAATGGTGCCAACATCATTATCCAGGCTGCGCTACAAGATGGTAGGCTTGGCTGGTGTCTCAGGGGATGGCAATGTATCTGGTGACAACTTGTCACCAGTCTTCAGCCGCAGATGCCATGATATTCTTACGCCCCTACAGCAAGCCCTGTAGGTGCCCAAATTACACCAGAATGGTGTCAACATCATTATTCAGGCTGCGCTACTAGATGGCAGGCTTGGCTGGTGTCTCAGGGGATGGCAATGTATTTGGTGACAACCTGTCACCAGTCTCAGCCTGCAGATGCCGTGACATTCAAACACCCCTAGAGCAAGCCCTGTAGGTGCCCAAATTACACCACAATGGTGCCAACATCATTATTCAGGCTGCACTACAAGATGGTAGGCTTGGCTGGGGTCTCAGGGGATGGCAATGTATTTGGTGACAACTTGTCACCAGTCTCAGCCAGCAGATGCTGTGACATTCAAACGCCCCTACAGCAAGCCCTGTAGGTGCCCAAATTACACCAGAATGGTGCCAACATCATTATTCAGGCTGCACTACAAGATGGCAGGCTTGGCTGGTGTTTCAGGGGATGGCAATGTATTTGGTGACAACTTGTCACCAGTCGCAGCCAGCAGATGCCGTGACATTCAAACGCCCCTACAGCAAGTCCTGTGGGTGCCCAAATTACACCAGAATGGTGCCAACATCATTATCAGGCTGCGCTACAAGATGAAAAGCTTGGCTGGTGTCTCAGGGGATGGCAATGTATTTGGTGACAACTTGTCACCAGATTCAGCCAGCAGATGCCTCAACATTCAAACGCGCCTACAGCAAGCCCTGTAGGTTCCCAAATTACACCGAATGGTGCCAACATCATTATCCCGGCTGCGCTACAAGATGGAAAGCTTGGCTGGTGTCTCAGGGGATGGCAATGTATTTGGTGACAACTTGTCACCAGTCTCAGCCAGCAGATGCCGTGATATTCAAATGCCCCTACAGCAGGCCCTGTAGGTGCCCAAATTACACCAGAATGGTGCCAACATCATTATTCAGGCTGCGCTACAAGATGGCAGGCTTGGCTGGGGTCTCAGGGGATGGCAATGTATTTGGTGACAACTTGTCACCAGTCTCAGCCCACAGATGCCATGACATTCAAACGCCCCTACAGCAAGCCCTGTAGGTGCCCAAATTACACTAGAATGGTGCCAACATTATTTTTCAGGGTGCGCTACGAGATGGTAGGCTTGGCTGGTATTTAAGAGGATGGCAATGTATTTGGTGACAACTTGTCACCAGTCTCAGCCCGCTGATGCCATGATATTCAAACGCCCCTACCGCAAGCCCTGTAGGTTCCCAAATTACACCAGAATGGTGCCAACATCATTATCCAGGCTGCGCTACAAGATGGTAGGCTTGGCTGGTGTCTCAGGGGATGGCAATGTATTTGGTGACAACTTGTCACCAGTCTCAGCCAGCAGATGCCGTGACATTCAAACGCCCCTACAGCAAGCCCTGTAGGTGCCCAAATTACACCAGAATGGTGCCAACATCCTTATGCAGGCTGCGCTACAAGATGGCAGGCTTGGCTGGGGTCTCAGGGGATGGCAATGTATTTGGTGACAACTTGTCACCAGTCTCAGCTGCAGATGCCGTTACATTCAAACGCCCCTACGGCAAGCCCTGTAGGTTCCCAAATTACACCAGAATGGTGCCAACATTATTATCCAGGCTGAGCTACAAGATGGTAGGCTTGGCTGGTGTCTCAGGGGATGGTAATGTATTTGGTGACAACTTGTCACCAGTCTCAGCCGTAGATGCCATGACATTCAAATGCACCTACAGCAAGCCCTGTCGGTGCCCAAATTACACCAGAGTGGTGCCAACATCTTTTTGCAGGCTGCACTACAAGATGGCAGGCTTGGCTGGTGTCTCAGGGGATGTCAATGTATTTGGTGACAACTTGTCACCAGTCGCAGCGAGCAGATGCCGTGACATTCAAACGCCCCTACAGCAAGCCCTGTAGGTGCCCAAATTACACCAGAATGGTGCCAACATCCTTATCCAGGCTGCGCTACAAGATGAAAAGCTTGGCTGGTGTCTCAGGGGATGGCAATGTATTTGGTGACAACTTGTCACCAGTCTCAGCCAGCAGATGCCGTGACATTCAAACGCCCCTACAGCAAGCCCTGTAGGTGCCCAAATTACACCAGAATGGTGCCAACATCATTATTCAGGCTGCGCTACAAGATGGCAGGCTTGGCTGGGGTCTCAGGGGATGGTAATGTATTTGGTGACAACTTGTCACCAGTCTCAGCCGTAGATGCCATGACATTCAAATGCCCCTACAGCAAGCCCTGTAGGTGCCCAAATTACACCAGAGTGGTGCCAACATCATTATTCAGGATGCACTACAAGATAGCAGGCTTTGCTGGTGTCTCAGGGGATGGCAATGTATTTGGTGACAACTTGTCACCAATCGCAGCCAGCAGATGCTGTGACATTCAAACGCCCCTACAGCAAGCCATGTAGGTGCCCAAATTACACCAGAATGGTGCCAACATCATAAGTCAGGGTGCGCTACAAGATGGTAGGCTTGGCTGGTGTCTCAGGGGATGGTAATGTATTTGGTGACAACTTGTCACCAGTCTCAGCCCGCAGATGCCATGACATTCAAACGCAATTACAGCAAGCCCTATAGGTGCCCAAATTACACCAGAATGGTGCCAACATCATTATTCAGGCTGCACTACAAGATGGCAGGCTTGGCTGGTGTCTCAGGGGATGGCAATGTATTTGGTGACAACTTGTCACCAGTCTCAGCCAGCAGATGCCGTGACATTCAAACGCCCCTACAGCAAGCCCTGTAGGTGCCCAAATTACACCAGAATGGTGCCAGCATCATAAGTCAGGCTGCGCTACAAGATGGCAGGCTTGGCTGGTGACTCAGGGGATGGCAATGTATTTGGTGACAACTTGTCACCAGTCTCAGCTGTAGATGCCATGACATTCAAATGCACCTACAGCAAGCCCTGTAGGTGCCCAAATTACACCAGAGTGGTGCCAACATCATTATTCAGGATGCACTACAAGATGGCAGGCTTTGCTGGTGTCTCAGGGGATGGCAATGTATTTGGTGACAACTTGTCACCAATCGCAGCCAGCAGATGCCGTGACATTCAAACGCCCCTACAGCAAGCCATGTAGGTGCCCAAATTACACCAGAATGGTGCCAACATCATAAGTCAGGGTGCGCTACAAGATGGCAGGCTTGGCTGGTGTCTCAGGGGATGGTAATGTATTTGGTGACAACTTGTCACCAGTCTCAGCTGTAGATGCCATGACATTCAAATGCACCTACAGCAAGCCCTGTAGGTGCCCAAATTACACCAGAGTGGTGCCAACATCATTATTCAGGCTGCACTACAAGATGGCAGGCTTGGCTGGGGTCTAAGGGGATGGCAATGTATTTGGTGACAACTTGTCACCAGTCTCAGCCAGCAGATGCCGTGACATTCAAACGCCCCTAGAGCAAGCCCTGTAGGTGCCCAAATTACACCAGAATGGTGCCAATATCATTATCCAGGCTGCGCTACAAGATGGAAAGCTTGGCTGGTGTCTCAGGGGATGGCAATGTATTTGGTGACAACTTGTCACCAGTCTCAGCCAGCAGATGCCGTGACATTCAAACGCCCCTACAGCAAGCCCTGTAGGTTCCCAAATTACACCAGAATGGTGCCAACATCATTATTCCGGCTGCGCTACAAGATGGCAGGCTTGGCTGGGGTCTCAGGGGATGGCAATGTATTTGGTGACAACTTGTCACCAGTCTCAGCCAGCAGATGCCGTGACATTCAAACGCCCCTAGAGCAATCCCTGTAGGTGCCCAAATTACACCAGAATGGTGCCAACATCCTTATTCAGGCTGCGCTACAAGATGGCAGCCTTGGCTGGGGTATCAGGGGATGGCAATGTATTTGGTGACAACTTGTCACCAGTCTCAGCCAGCAGATGCCGTGACATTCCCTACGGCAAGCCCTGTAGGTTCCCAAATTACACCAGAATGGTGCCAACATCCATCATTATTCCGGCTGCGCTACAAGATGGCAGGCTTGGCTGGGGTCTCAGGGGATGGCAATGTATTTGGTGACAACTTGTCACCAGTCTCAGCCAGCAGATGCCGTGACATTCAAACGCCCCTACAGCAAGCCCTGTAGGTGCCCAAATTACACCAGAATGGTGCCAACATCATTATTCAGGCTGCGCTACAAGATGGAAAGCTTGGCTGGTGTCTCAGAAGACTGCAATGTATTTGGTGACAACTTGTCACCAGTCTCAGCCAGCAGATGCCGTGACATTCAAACGCCCCTACAGCAAGCCCTGTAGGTGCCCAAATTACACCAGAATGGTGCCAACATCATTATTCTCGCTGCGCTACAATATGGCAGGCTTGGCTGGTGTCTCAGGGGATGGCAATGTATTTGGTGACAACTTGTCACCAGTCTCAGTCGCAGATGTCATGACATTCAAACGCCCCTAGCCCTGTAGGTGCCCAAATTCCTCCAGAATGGTGCCAACATCATTATTTTGGCTGCACTACAAGATGGCAGGCTTGGCTGGTGTCTCAGGGGATGGTAATGTATTTGGTGACAACTTGTCACCAGTCTCAGCCAGCAGATGCCATGACATTCAAACGCCCCTACAGCAAGCCCTATAGGTGCCCAAATTACACCAGAATGGTGCCAACATAATTATTCAGGCTACGCTACAAGATGGAAAGCTTGACTGGGGTCTCAGAAGACTGCAATGTATTTTGTGACAACTTGTCGCCAGTCTCAACCAGCAGATGCCGTTACATTCAAACGCCCCTACAGCAAGCCCAGTAGGTGCCCAAATTACACCAGAATGGTGCCAACATCATTATTCTCGCTGCGCTACAATATGGCAGGCTTGGCTGGTGTCTCAGGGGATGGCAATGTATTTGGTGACAACTTGTCACCAGTCTCAGTCGCAGATGCCATGACATTCAAACGCCCCTACAGCAAGCCCTGTAGGTGCCCAAATTACACCAGAATGGTGCCAACATCATTTTTCAGGCTGCGCTACAAGATGGTAGGCTTGGCTGGTGTCTCAGGGGATGGTAATGTATTTGGTGCACAACGTGTTGTCACCAGTCTCACCAGCTGTTGCTTTCCCGTGCATGGCATGTATCCAGTGCAGCTGCCCCTCAAGAGGCAGCGATGTCCGTGGTTGCGTATGCGAAATCACCCGGGAAACTCCGGGTGCCTCAAGAAACACGTCATCGAATGACCCGCAGCGAGTCCTGTCTTGACAGGAGTCGCCCAACCAACAAACAAACAAGCTGGCTAGACAACAGGGTTGGCAAGAAGCGCATGAGGGCTCGTCAGGGGATCGGCAATTGTCTTGGTTGTCCGTCACATCCATTGATGTCGCATCTGACGTGATCCCGAACCATCGATGATGTGTGCCCATCACTCAAAGTGTACTCAAAGGTATCTTCTGAGTGTCCCAAGGCAATCTCCCTAAACATCCGCCTGGCAGGAGATTGTGACAACTTGTCACCAGTCTCAGCCAGCAGATGCCATGACCACATGCAAATGACACGATGTAGTTCCAGTTCACCGAATGGCTGCCAACGATTCCTTCACCCTCAATGTAGTCGGTTTCCAAGTTGAGCGCGGATGATCAGTCCTTACCTTGGTTTATCCTACAGGGGTCTTATCCTACAAAACGCTAGTTGATTAAGCAGTTCTCTAGAAAGTGAGTTGATTTACGATCGGTGAAAAGAGCGATTGATCAGATGGCTCTTTCAAGACCATTCACTATAGTGAATACTAATCTTGTTTAACGTGCCTGCGGCTGGCACCATGCAATATTTCAATGACGTAGTTGTGAGTAGATGTCTTTTCGGTACCGCAAGGAGGTTCGAGTACTATGCTCGTGCGAGCCCCGGGTAGGGCTCAAGCGACTGGACTAGATCGTCATTGTGACCTCCCCCTTGTAGGTGTGCCAGGACAGGTGTAAGCTCAATGAGCTCCCTGGAGTCGGCTCCCCTTGAGGCAGTGACGGGTCCATAAGGTAGAATTCGAGTTCTCCAGGATCCAAGGTTTCGCCACGCCAGAACAGTAATGGTTTGAGTAGGGGCCATGCGTCGATGTAGGGTAGGTGTTTGGTGAGCGGTTCAGATGCGTTTTCCTTGCCGGCAATCTTGACGAACTTGATAATTCCGGCTGCTACACAACACGGATACGGTGATATGCGAGGGCATTGTGGCGCTTGGTGAGTGTGGATGTAGGCACTGTACACTGCGTGATGACTGATTGGTTATCACCAAGTAGCCATGAAGAGGACTCGAAGGGAACACCCATTGCCATGAGTGACCCGCGTATGCCTAGGATATGGTCGGTTGCAACGCGTCCGCTCATGAGTTCAGAGCCAAAGGTCGCGTGTTCGACGGTATCTTGAAGTTTGGCAAACCACTTGACGGAGTCTGCTGAATGAAGTGAAGGATTCCAGTGCATGCTTTGCCGGTGACTTTGCAATGCATCAGGTTGGCATCTTTGAGGGTAGTAAGGCGAACTGTCTTGCCCTTTGGTTTCGGCCAGAGGTGAAAGGACCTCTTCCTTGGGGTTGTCGTAGACGGTTTGTTGCCAGTCATAGGTTGGTGAGTCGCCGAAGATGATTTTTTGCGTCTGCGCCACTGGCTGCCTGGCGAGGCTGCCTCTCTTGTCGGTCGGGGTGTCCAATACGAGGCTTCCGCGTCCGATCGCGATCGGCAGCGTGGTACTGTGGCATCCGGCCCCTTGAGCTTGAACTTGTTGTTGCAGAATGTCCAGAAGTGGTGTCACCAGCAACCATCCGAGCCTGACGAAGTCTTGCTTGCAGTCGAGACCCAGATAGTGCGAATCTTTTGATAGCCTTCGGGAGGCGCGGCATTCAATCCGAGATCAATGAAGGTGTATCAACAGGCTTGACAGCTCTACCTTCTCCGCCGGTCCATTTTGTATGCCGGAGTTCTTCTTGGAACTTCAGCTTCCTTTGGATCGCGTGGTACTCAGCGCGCCGAACTTGTCGTAATGCTGCGTCGTGTTTACGGTTCGGGGCGATTCGAGAATCCGCGCCTTCTTTCCTTCTCGATGGAAAATGATGTTGGCACTGGTGTATTACCACAGGAGCTTGCTGTAGGGGCGTTTGAATGTCACGGCATCTTGAGGCTGAGACTGGTGACAAGTTGTCACCAAATACTCCATCCCCTGAGACACCAGCCAAGCCCTACGATCTTGTAGCGCAGCCAGAATAGCGTGTTACATTCTGGTGTTTTCCTCTCTGCCTGTAGGGGCGTTTGAATGTCTCGGCATCTGCGGGCTGAGACTGGTGACAAGATTGTCACCAAATACTCCTCCCCTAGACACCAGCCAAGTCTACCATCTTGTAGCGCAGCCTGAATAATGATGTTGGCACCATTCTACTACCCAGTGTATTTTGGGCACCTACAGGGCTTGCTGTAGGGTGTTTGAATATCACGGCATCTGCGCTGAGACTGGTGATAGAGTTGTCACCAAATACTGCCATCCCCTGAGACACCAGCCAGCCTACCATCTTGTAGCGCAGCCTGAATAATGATGTTGGCACCCTTCTGGTGTATTTGGGGTACCTACAGGGCTTGCTGGCAGGGGCGTTTGAATCCCGGCATCTGCAGGCTGAGACTGGTCTGAGATTGTCACAAAATACATTGCCATCCCTGAGTCACCAGCCAAGCCTACCATCTTGTGGCAGAGAAGCCTGAATAATGATGTTGGCACCATTCATGGTGTATTTAGGGCACCTACAGGGCTTGCTGTAAGGAGGCGTTTGAATCGGCATCTGCGGGCTTTCAGACTGGTGACAAGTTGTCACCAAACTCATTTCCATCCCATGAGACACCAGTAAGCCTACCATCTTGTAGCGCAGCCGGAATAATGATGTTGGCACCATTCTGGTATATTTTGAGCTACCACAGGGCTTGCTGTGGGGGGTGTTTGAATGTCAGCATCTGCGCTGAGACTGGTGACAAGTTGTCACCAAATACATTGCCATCTGAGACACCAGCCAATACCCATCTTGTAGCGCAGCTGAATAATGATGTTGGCACCCTTCTGGTGTGTTGCGGGGTACCTAGGGCTTGCTGTAGGCGTTTGAATGTCCCGGCATCTGCGGGCTGGAACTGAGTGACAAGTTGTCACCAAAATACATTGCCATCCCCTGAGTCACCAGAAGCCTACCATCTTGTAGCGAAGCCTGAATAATGATGTTCGCACCATTCTGGTGTTTAGGGCACCTACAGGGCTTGCTGTAGGGGCGTTTGAACCCGGCATCTGCTTAGGACTGGTGACAAGTTGTCACCAAATACATTGCCATCCCCTGAGTCACCAGCCAGGCCTACCATCTTGTAGCGAAGCCTGAATAATGATGTTGGCACCATTCTGGTGTATTTAGAGCACCTACAGGGCTTGCTGTAGGGGCGTTTGAATGTCATGGCATCTGGCTGAGAGTGGTGACAAGTTGTCACCAAATACTCCATCCCTAGACACCAGCCAAACTGCAGATCTTGTATCGCTGCCTGTATAATGATGCTGGCACCATTCACAGTATATTTTGGGGCACCTACAGGGCTTGCTGTGAGCATTTTGAATGTCATGGCATCTGCGGGCTGAGACTGGTGACAAGTTGTCACCAAATGTGCCATCCCCTGAGACACCAGCCAAGCACTACGATCTTGTAGCGAAGCCTGAATGATGTTGGCACCATTCTGGTGTATTTAGGGCACCTACAGGGCCTGTAGGGGCGTTTGAATGTCCCGGCATCTGCAGGCTGAGACTAGTGACAAGTTGTCACCAAATACATTTACTTCATCCCCTGAGTCACCAGCCAGGCCTACGCCATCTTGTGGCAAGGCTGGAATAATGATGTTGGCACCATTTGGTTATTTAGAGCACCTACAGGGCTTGCTGTAGGGACGTTTATGTCATGGCATCTGCGGGCTGAGACTGAGTGACAAGTTGTCACCAAATACATGTACCATCCCCTGAGACACCAGCCAAGCCTACCATCTTGTATTGCTGCCTGTATAATGATGTTGGCACCCTTCTGCGTGTATTTTGCAGGGTACAGGAGGGCTTGCTGTAGGGGTGTTTGAATGTCACGGCATCTGCGGGCTGGGCCTGGTGACAAGTTGTCACAAATACGTCTGCCATCCCCTGAGACACCAGCCAAGCCTACGATCTTGTAGCGCAGCTGGAATAATGATGTTGGCACCATTCTGGTGTATTTTGGGCCCCTACAGGGCTTGCTATAGGGGGTGTGTGATCCCAAAATCTGGTATTTGAAGTGACAGTTGTGCCAAACATTCCATCAGGAACATAATAACCTACACATCTTTAGCGCTTCAGAACAATGATATTGGCACCATTCTCTGATGTTTTGTTTAGGGCTTGCTGTGCAGGCGGTTTTGAATATCATATCCTGAGCTGAGACTGGTGACAAGTTGTCACCAAATACATTGCCATCCCCATGAGACACCAGCCAATCCTCATTTCATGTAGCCAGAATATGTTGGCGCCGTTGTACCTACAGCTTGCTGTAGGGGCGTTTGAATAATCACGGCATCTACGCTGAACTGGTGACAAGTTGTCACCAAATGTCCATCCCCTGAGACACCAGCCAAGCCTACCATCTTGTAGAGCAGCCTGAATAATGATGTTGGCACCCTTCTGCTGTATTTGGGGTACCTACAGGGCTTGCTGTGGGGGGCGTTTGAATGTCGAGCATCTGCAGGGGCTGAGACTGGTGACAAGTTGTCACCAAATACTCCATCCCCTGAGTCACCAGCCAAGCCTACCATCTTGGCAAGCCGGAATAATGATGTTGGCCATTCTGGTGTATTTAGGGCACCTACAGGAGCTTGCTGTAGGGGCGTTTGAATGTCATGGCATCTGCGGGCTGAGACTGAGTACAAGTTGTCACCAAATACATTGCCATCCCCTGAGTCACCAGCCAAGCCTACCATCTTGTGGCAGTCAGAATAATGATGTTGGCACCATTCTGGTGTATTTAGGGCACCTACAGGAGCTTGCTGTAGAGGCGTTTAGATGTCGGCATCTGCAGGCTGGGGGCTAGTGACAAGTTGTCACCAAATACATTGCCATCCCCTGAAAAACCAGCCAAGCCTACCATCTATTGGCGCAGCCGGAATAATGATGTTGTGCCATTCTGTGGTGTATTTTGGGCACCCTACAGGGCTTGCTGTAGGGGCGTTTGAATGTCACGGCATCTGCCGGGCTGAACTGGTGACAAGTTGTCACCAGATACGTTCTGAGACACCAGCCAAGCCTACCATCTTGTAGCGCAGCCTGGTCTGTATGATGTTGGCACCATTCTGGTGTATTTCGGGCCCCTACAGGGCTTGCTGTAGGGGTGTTTGGGCCCGGCATCACTGCGGGCTGAGACTGGTGACAAGTTGTCACCAAACACATTTCTGAGACACTAGCCAAGCCTACCATCTTGTAGGGCAGCCTGAATAATGATGTTAGCACCATTCTGAGTGTATTTGAATCTTCCAGAACTTGCTGTAAGGGGCGTTTAAGATATATCTGTGAATACATTGCCATCCCCTGAGACACCAATGGCTATCTTGTGGCGCAGCCAGAATAATGATGTTTGGCACCTTCTGGGTGTATTTAGGGTACCTAGGGCTTGCTGTAGGGAGCGTTTGAATGTCCCGGCATCTGCAGGCTGAGACTGGTGACAAGTTGTCACCAAATACATTCTCACCAGCCAAGCCCTACCATCTTGTAGCGAAGCCGGAATAATGATGTTGGCACCATTCTGGTATTTAGGGCACCTACAGGAGCTTGCTCAAGGCGTTTGAAATGTTACAGCATCTGCGGGCTGAGACTGGTGACAAGTTGTCACAAATACGTACCATCCCCTGAGACACCAGCCAAGCCTACCATCTTGTAGCGCAGCCAGAACAATAATGTTGGCACCATTCTGGTGTATTTGGGCACCTACAGGGCTTGCTGGCAGGGGCGTTTGAATGTCGGCATCTGCGGGCTGAGACTGGTGACAAGTTGTCACCAAATACATTGCCGTCCCCTGAGACACCAGCCAAGCCTACCATCTTGTAGCGCAGCCTGAATAATGATGTTGGAACCATTCTGGTGTATTTTGGGCCCCTACAGGGCTTGCTGTAGGGGTGTTAGAATGTCCCGGCATCTGCGGGCTGAGACTGGTGACAAGTTGTCACCAAATACATTGCCATCCCCTGAGACACCAGCAAAGCCTACCATCTTGTAGAGCAGCCTGAATAATGATGTTGGCACCATTTTGGTGTATTTTGGGCACCTACAGGGCTTGCTGTAGGGGCGTTTGAATGTCCCGGCATCTGCGGGCTGAGACTGGTGACAAGTTGTCACCAAATACATTGCCATCCCCTGAAAAACCAGCCAAGCCTACCATCTAGTAGCGCAGCCCGAATATTGATGTTGGCACCATTCTGGTATAATTTAGGCTCCTACAGGGCTTGCTGTAGGGGCGTTTGAATGTCACGGCATCTGCAGGCTGAGACTGGTGACAAGTTGTCACCAAATACATTGCCATCCCCTGAGACACCAGCCGAGCCTACCATCTTGTAGTGCAGCCTTAATAATGAATGTTGGCACCATTCTGGTGTATTTTGGGCACCTACAGGGCTTGCTGTAGGGGCGTTTGAATGTCACGGCATCTGCGGGCTGAGACTGGTGACAAGTTGTCACCAAATACATTGCCATCCCCTGAGACACCAGCCAAGCCTACCATCTTGTAGCGCAGCCTGAATAATGATGTTGGCACCATTCTGGTGTATTTTAGGCACCTACAGGGCTTGCTGTAGGGGCGTTTGAATGTCATGGCATCTGCGGGCTGAGACTGGTGACAACTTGTCACCAATCTCATTGCAGTCTACTAAGACACCAGCCAGGCAAACCATCTTGTAGCGCAGATGGAATAATGATGTTGGCACCATTCTGGTGTATTTTAGGCGCCTACAGGGCTTGCTGTAGGGGCGTTTGAATGTCACGGCATCTGCGGCTGAGACTGGTGACAAGTTGTCACCAAATACATTGCCATCCCCTGAGACACCAACCAAGCCTACCATTTCGTAGCGCAGCCAGAATAATGATGCTGGCACTTTTGGTGTATTTTAGGCACCTACAGGGCTTGCTGTAGGGGCGTTTGAATGCCACGGCATCTGCGGCTGAGACTTGTGACAAGTTGTCACCAAATACATTGCCATCCCCTGAGACACCAGCAAAGCCTACCATCTTGTAGAGCAGCCTAAATAATGATGTTGGCACCATTCTGGTGTATTTTGGGCACCTACAGGGCTTGCTGTAGGGGCGTTTGAATGTCATGGCATCTGCAGGCTGAGACTGGTGACAACTTGTCACCAATCTCATTGCAGTCTACTAAGACACCAGCCAGGCAAACCATCTTGTAGCGCAGAGGGAATAATGATGTTGGCACTTTGGGTGTATTTTAGGCGCCTACAGGGCTTGCTGTAGGGGCGTTTGAATGTCACGGCATCTGCGGGCTGAGACTGGTGACAAGTTGTCACCAAATACATTGCCATCCCCTGAAAAACCAGCCAAGCCTACCATCTAGTAGCGCAGCCCGAATATTGATGTTGGCACCATTCTGGTATATTTTAGGCTCCTACAGGGCTTGCTGTAGGGGCGTTTGAATGTCACGGCATCTGCAGGCTGAGACTGGTGACAACTTGTCACCAATCTCATTGCAGTCTACTAAGACACCAGCCAGGCAAACCATCTTGTAGCGCAGATAGAATAATGATGTTGGCACTTTGGGTGTATTTTAGGCGCCTACAGGGCTTTCTGTAGGGGCGTTTGAATGTCACGGCATCTGCGGGCTGAGACTGGTGACAAGTTGTCACCAAATACATTACCATCCCCTGAAAAACCAGCCAAGCCTACCATCTAGTAGCGCAGCCAGAATAATGATGTTGGCACCATTCTGGTATATTTTAGGCTCCTACAGGGCTTGCTGTAGGGGCGTTTGAATGCCACGGCATCTGCGCTGAGACTGGTGACAGAGTTGTCACCGTACGGCTACCATCCTGAACCAGCCAAGCCTACCATCACGCATGGCCGGGTATTGATGTTGGCACATTGCGGGTATATTTTAGGGGCGCCTCTTCTTGCTGTAGGGGCGTTTGAATGTCACGGCATCTGCGGGCTGAGACTGGTGACAAGTTGTCACCAAATACATTGCCATCCCCTGAAAAACCAGCCAAGCCTACCATCTAGTAGCGCAGCCCGAATATTGATGTTGGCACCATTCTGGTATATTTTAGGCTCCTACAGGGCTTGCTGTAGGGGCGTTTGAATGTCACGGCATCTGCAGGCTGAGACTGGTGACAAGTTGTCACCAAATACATTGCCATCCCCTGAGACACCAGCCGAGCCTACCATCTTGTAGTGCAGCCTGAATAATGAATGTTGGCACCATTCTGGTGTATTTTGGGCACCTACAGGGCTTGCTGTAGGGGCGTTTGAATGTCACGGCATCTGCGGCTGAGACTGGTGACAAGTTGTCACCAAATACATTTCCATCCCCTGAGACACCAGCCAAGCCTACTATCTTGTAGCGCAGCCTGAATAATGATGTTGGCACCATTCTGGTGTATTACAGCACCTACAGGAGCTTGCTGTAGGAGCGTTTGAATCCACGGCATCTGTGGAGGCTGAGACTCGTCACTAGTTGTCACCAAATACATTGCCATCCCCTGAGACACAAGCCAAGCCTGCCTATTTGTAGCGCAGCCTGAATAATGATGTTGGCACCATTCTGGTGTATTTTGGGCACCTACAGGGCTTGCTGTAGGGGCGTTTGAATGTCATGGCATCTGCGGGCTGAGACTGGTTACAACTTGTCACCAATCTCATTGCAGTCTACTAAGACACCAGCCAGGCAAACCATCTTGTAGCGCAGATGGAATAATGATGTTGGCACTTTGTGACACAATATTATTGAGTTGAGTTGACCTGCGTCTCATGACAAGACGGTTAGCTACCTGTGTTTTGTATGCATTTAATCCTGTGCAGGGTTGAGTCACACTTGTGACCGAATCCTCACATACATGAGTGAAATCGCTGACGATCGAGGCGTGAACCTCGACCGTGAACCCAGTGAGAACGAGAAAGAAGCGCACGAGTAGAGTAGCGAGTAACATGCACTATTCTAGCAATTGAGTTTGTTTGTTTGCTTTACGCTGGACGAAGAGGTTGATCGCTCCGAGTCCATTGTAGTCGCTGGAATAAAGGTTCGTCTGATATTATCGTGTCAGATTAACAGTCTTGCTAGCTTGTCTTGACCTGAGAGAGCTGTGCGAAAGAGAGAGTGAAAGATCATTGAGAGCGAGAGAGACAAGACAGATTCCTTGCGGCGTCGTCAATCCGAATACTGGCACAAGAGAACAGGTCGTTTGGCTGACGCAGAGCGGTTGAAACTGGTGAAGGCTTGTCACTATCATGGTTGCTGTCCCCAGACAGCTCGCATCAAAAGCGTTCTTGTTTTTGGAATGTAACCACCACGACCCAGATGTTGAGATTGACCAAGGAGCAAGAAGCCCCCTCCGCACAGCCCCCATCCCAGCTGGCGTTGAGCAAAGAAAGGCGCAGATGCGCCGACACGAGCCGGCCAAGAACCCGGCCGAAGAACAAGAAGCCGCCGTCCCAGAACGTCTGCGACATTAGCACCAGTCTCGTGAACCTTATCCTCGATGCATGCGAATGGTTTAACATGCACGACGGACCCCCGAACACCAGGAAGTGGGCGTTGCTTGATTTAGGCAAAAGCGATTCCAGCAGAGACTCGCCGAACAAGAAGTCCGCGAGCGTGGAAGAAGGATACGTATGCTCGAGGCCAAGAAGAAGCAAGCCGAGCTACTTGCCAAGCACTCGAAAATGAGACCATCAAGGCTGAGAAGGCCGAAAAGGAAGAAGATGCCGCGGGTCTTCTCGAACCTCAAGACGAAACGAGACTACAAGGACTACAAAACGTTCAACATCCCCACGCGTGGTTGAGTTGGCCGCGTCTACCAAGGCAATCGCCAAGCTCCATGGCTGTTCTAACGTGCTTTCGACAGCAAGTACGTACCAGTCACGAAGAAGAGAAAAGAGTTCGAGAATCAGCAAGTCTTCATGTACACTGCGTTCCGCATTGTCTCGAAGTCCCTGGACACCAGTCGCTCCCTGATGAAGTACGGCGACAAGTCTGACGCTCAAAGCGTCTATCGTGAACTCGCGACCAAGTTTGGTTCCGGCAGTTAGCTACCCCACCAGGCGAACTGCAGGCCAAGCTGCGCGATTCGCCTTCGACCTGGACAAAAGGACACTACAAGTTCCTAAACTACATCGAACAGCTGCGAAGAATCTCGAAGAGTTCCGTCCTGGAGTGACGGATTGACAAGAAGAAGTACTACTGGCTTCGAGCGCTGCGGAGGGTGACGAAGAACGCGCTAAAACGTGCCAGACTGATCGGAACAACGCATCATGGTGCAAAACTCCAGAGGCGGCCGCGCGAGATTTTGATTTTGACTATCTTTTCGACATGTTGTCGCAGCAGGCTTTGGTTCGCCCAACAAGAACGCCAAGGTTGAACAAGGGCAAGAAGAACGCCGACCCCAAGCGAACAACGCGAACACTTCGGAGGCAGGGGACGGTGTAATGGACGCTCCCGGACGAGACGGCGGTGGCGAGACTGTGGACGTGGCACCCAATCGGGCCGCGGTTCCGGAGGACGAGGCTCGTCCGCGCCAGTACCAGCAGCCGACGCGCCAAGCGCATCGGAGACGATTCCCTGGCGGATTATCTGAACTTTGAACAGTTGTTACAGAACCCCTGGTCGTCATGTCGTACGAACGACTCGGCCGACTTAACGAGGACGAATACGCTCAGCTCATGGCTCGACGCGAAGCCGTCCCAAGACCCGCCACAACAAGACGCGCGAACAACGGCAACCGCGCGAATAACCAGCAGTCACAAGCGGCTGCCTCGGTGCCTGGTACAATCCTGTATCAGAATGACGCTGTCTCGATCGCCCCGACGACAGCCACTCAAGGTGCACCGGATGACATGATTAGATCTTTCCTTGCGAACGCCGCGTCGTCTCGCACTCAAGCTGCGAATAACACCCAGCAAGAGTTTATGGGAAGCGACGGCCGTCGGTACCGCGCAATGGTATCGGTGCGCTACACTGTGAATCGAGCTCGCAGCAACGAGACCCGCCAAGGATCGCTGATTGACGGCGGTGCGAACGGTGGACTCGCTGGAAGCGATATGAGAATCTTGAGTACTACCAACCACACGTGTAACGTGACAGGTTTGAGCGACCACACGGTTCGCGACCTCCAAGTCGGAACTGGCGTCGCATTGATTGAGACTCGGACTGGACCCATTATCGGTCAGTTCAACCAGTATGCTTTGTACGACGGTGCTGAATCCATTCATGCACCATCGCAGCTTCGTTCGTTCGGCCATCTGATCGACGACGTTGCTCGCTCCCAGAATGGAACACAAGCCATTGTCACCAGTTGTGGCAAGACCATCCCCTTGGCGATCCGCGACGGTTTGCCTCGAATGGATATGCGTCCACCGACGGACGCAGAGTTGGAAATGTATCCGACGGTCATTTTCTCTGCGGACACCCTTTGGGATCCGGCGGACTTGGACAATGAATGGAACGAAGAAGAACTTGAGTTTAATCGTCACCTCGACGAATTGGAAGAAACCCACGGTTTCGTCGACGCCCGCATGGATGACTTCGGCGACGCCACCTACCGGAACAACATGAATTCAGTGGAACGTGTGGTGCAGTATGTCGATCGCAATCAGGCTGATACGACGCGCCAAGCCAATGCACGACGCATAATGCCACGCGAACCCCACTACCAAGCGCTTCCCCCCTACCTTGGCTACACGCCAATCGAACGAGTCAAGCGCACCATTAAGAATACGACACAGCTTTTCCGTGCATCGGCACACACCCCATTTCGCCAACACTTTAAGTCGCGATTCCCTGCCGCCAATGTGGTTCGTTTCCATGACGATACGGCGACAGATACCTGGTTTTCCAAGGAAGCCGCCTTTAACGACGGAATCCGCGGCCATGGCGGATGCAAGATGATGCAACTGTTCGTCGGCAAGAAGAGTCTGCTGACGAGGGGATACCCACTGAGAACCGAGAGTGACATGCCCATGGCGCTCGAAGACTTCATTCGAGACATTGGCGCTCCCGACTTGCTCATTAGCGATAACTCGCGAGTGCAGCTCGGGAAGCAAGTTGAAACCTTGTTGCGATTCTACGCGATTCGTGACCAACAGAGCGAGCCCGGATACCAGAACCAGAACCCTGCCGAGCGTCGCATCCAAGAAGTCAAGTCATCAGTCCAGAACATCATGAACCGTACGGGCGCACCCGCTGGAGCCTGGCTCCTATGCGCGCTGTACGTAATCGCCTTATTCAACAATCTGGCGACCGAGTCCCTCAACTGGAAGACCCCTACTGAAGCCGCCTTCAACCGAGTACCCGACATTTCACCGTTCCTGCAGTTCAAGTTCTGGGAACGAGTCCTGTACGAAGCTGGAGCCGACGAGCCGCCGACATTTCCTCACACCAAGGAAGCAGCAGGACGCTGGGTCGGCATTGCAGAGAACAAGGGTGACATCCTCACGTACCAAGTCCGATCCGATCGGACTGGAATGGTTGTCGTCCGATCCAACGTTCGCCCCTTCTCCGAAGGGCGTAACCTACGCGCTGAAGCTGAAAGCGCTCCTGAACCCGAGTCCGAACGACCGCTGTTCGCGGAACCTGTCTTCGACGCGCGCCCCGCGCGTGAACGAGTCCAAGTCGAAACTGTCGATGAGTTTGACGATGATTATGACCTAGTCGGTCCGGTGTTTGAACACGACCTTACACCGACCCCAGCGCCTGATTCTGGGGGAACCGTGGATGAAGACGCATTCACGTTGGAAAGCGCTGCCGAGTTAGCCGGTTTGGATCCCGACGGACCCATGCCGTCCTTTACTCCGGCTGAACTGATGGGACGCACTGTCCTTCTTGACGAGGAAGACGGCTCCACGCGACGTTACAAGGTTATCGAGCAACTGAACGATCGCGATGAAGCTAACCACAAGATTATCAAGTTCCGATTGAGCCTCGGTGACGGCGACGTCGACGAGCTTATTACATACAACGAACTAGCCGACCTGTGCGAACGGCAAGATTCTTTACGACTGGGGGACGATGACAACGACGATCAGTACTACAAGTTTGATTTCATTGACGGACATGAAGGTCCACTGACACAAGCCGACGCTACGTATCGCGGCTCATCCTACAACTTGCTCATCCAATGGGCAAATGGCGAGAAGACCTGGGAGCCACTCGCATTGATTATCAAGTCCGACCCTGTGACCGTTGCCGAGTACGGCAAGCGCAAGGGTATGCTGGAAAAGGATGGATGGAAGCGCTTGAGGCGCATGGCAGGACGCACTAAACTGTTTAACCGCATGTGCAAGGCTGCAAAGAAGAACCGTGTCCAAGAAGCGCGTTTCAAGTTTGGCGTTCAAGTTCCTAATACCTGGAAGGAAGCAAACCGCCTCGACGCTGCTAATGGAAACACCCTGTGGGCTGACGCCGTCAAGACTGAGATGGAGCAGCTACACGAGTACGACACTTTCATCGACAAGGGCATCGGTGCCTTCATGGAAAGTGACTGGAAGCGCATCAACGCGCATCTTGTCTTCGACTGCAAGAACGATCTACGACGTAAGGCCTGACTCGTCGCCGGGGGACATTTGACCGCTCCGCCCAAGGACTCCGCCTACTCCGGCGTTGTATCTATGCGAAGCATTCGAACCATAGCACTGTTAGCTGAACTGAACGACCTCAAGTTTTGGGCTGCCGATGTCGGTAACGCCTACCTCGAGGCCAAGACCAAGGAAAAGGTCTACATTGTTGCCGGTCCCGAGTTTGGACCATTGGAAGGCCATACCTTGGTCATCTACAAGGCACTTTACGGATTGCGCACTTCTGGCGCGTTGGCATGAGCACTTTGCCGACACACTCCGCGACATTGGATTCTACCCAAGCTACGCGGACCCTGACGTCTGGATGAAAGACTGTGGCACTCACTACGAGTACGTCGGCGTGTTCGTCAACGATCTGGCTATGGCCATGAAAGATCCACAAGCCTTCACAGACCTCCTCAAGGAGAAGTACAAGTACAAGTTGAAGGGCGTCGGCGACATCAAGTATCACCTTGGAGCTGATTTCTATCGCGACCCTGATGGAACCCTCTGCATGAGCGCGAAGACCTACGTCGGTCGCATGCTCAAGAACTACGAGACCATGTTTGACGAGAAGCCACGCAAGCGCAAGTCACCGCTTGACGACGGGGACCACCCCGAACTTGACCTTACCGAAGAGCTGGATGCCCGTGGCATTCAACAGTACCAGTCTCTTATCGGTGCCCTCCAGTGGGCAGTGACCCTATGTCGACTTGACATTCATTGTGCCGTAATGACACTTGGCCGATTCCGCTGCGCCCCGCGCCGTGGACACCTGGACCGAGCCAAGCGAGTCTGCGGTTACCTAGCTGAGTACCCTGATGCGGCGATTCGTTTCCGGACGAAGATCGTCGATCACGGGGAACCTACCAAGTATGATTGGTTGCAATCGGTCTACGGCAACTCAAGCGAAGAGCTTCCGTGGAACATGCCGATCCCGAAGGGCAAGCCTGTGCAACTAACTACCTTTATGGACGCGAACCTGTACCATGATTACACTACTGGATGTTCCGCAATGGGAGTCCTGCATTTCCTGAACCAGACGCCCGTCGAATGGTTCTGCAAGCGTCAGAATACTGTTGAGACTGCAACGTATGGATCCGAGTTCGTCGTCGCCAAGACCGCGACGGAACAGATTATGGATTTCCGATACTCCCTACGTATGTTGGGAGTTCCTTTGAGTGGACCAGCCTGGATGTTCGGCGACAACGAAAGTGTCAAGAAGTCGTCAACGATTCCGCACTCCACACTTTCTAAGCGACACAATGCGCTCGCCTACCACCGAGTTCGCGAGGCCATTGCAAGCAATGTTCTGTACTTTGAGCACATCTTCGGCAAGCAGAACGTCGCCGACGTTCTTACCAAGTTCTTGCCGCATGCCACGTTCCGACCCCTGATCATTCCGATTCTTTTCTGGAAGGGTGATACGGCAAACCGATCGTTGTCACAAGCCTAGATCAAGGGGGATGACACAATATTATTGAGTTGAGTTGACCTGCGTCTCATGACAAGACGGTTAGCTACCTGTGTTTTGTATGCATTTAATCCTGTGCAGGGTTGAGTCACACTTGTGATCGAATCCTCACATACATGAGTGAAATCGCTGACGATCGAGGCGTGAACCTCGACCGTGAACCCAGTGAGAACGAGAAAGAAGCGCACGAGTAGAGTAGCGAGTAACATGCACTATTCTAGCAATTGAGTTTGTTTGTTTGCTTTACGCTGGATGAAGAGGTTGATCGCTCCGAGTCCATTGTAGTCGCTGGAATAAAGGTTCGTCTGATATTATCGTGTCACAACGCATAGCGAGCCAACATTTGATGGAAATGGCCTACAGGGGCAGTGGTAGAGGGCCACACTTTAGCACCATGAGGCTGCCAATGCTGTCCTACCATGATAGTGGAATAAGGCCATGCACATTATATTCTCAAATGCATCGTTTTATGAGCCATAAAATGATGGGTCTAGCCATTGTTCCTGCTATATGCCACCTGCTCTGGCACCCACAAGCAAATGGATAGATCCAGTCTTGCGCACAAACCCCAAAAATATACAAGTGACTGCTGTTTCTGTAACAGAATTGGGGACTAGATGGGCTAGTGATGAATGCATGCTCTTTCTACATCATGAAACAATGCCTGTTAACTGCCAGCTATCAACGTATACGCCTCTGGCAGTTGGTGTAGGTTATGGCAGCCACCGACTGTGGACAAGCCTGGGGCCGCAAAATTCAGGCAGTCCCGAGACAGAAGTTGGAGACTACCTGGACTAGTGCTGAATGCATTACACTTTCTACATCATGAAACAACGTTTGTCAACTGCCAGCAATTTAGTAATACTTCTCTGGCTGTTGGAGTGGGTCATGGCAGCCACCGACTGTGGACAAGCCTGGGGCAGCAAAATTCAGGCAGTTCCTGAGACAGAAGTTGGAGACTACCTGGGCTAGTGATGAATGCAAAATGCCTGTCACATTTCAGCTATCCGTATATTTTTATGGCTGTTGGAGTGGGTTATGGCAGCCAGAAACTATGGTCAAGCCTGGGGCCGCGAAATTCTGGCAGTCCTACTGGCAGAACTTGGAGACTGCATGGGCTAGTGATGAATGCATAGCACTTTTTACATCATGGACCAATGCCTGTCAACTGCCAGCTATCAATGTATACCTCTCTGGCCATTGGAGTGGGTCACGGCAGACAGCGACCGTGGACAAGCCTGGGGCCATGAAATTTAGGCAGTCCCCGTTGGCCTTGCATGGCAATGTGACGGGCTAGTGATCAACGCAATGAGCTCGCGCCTCAGCCAAGGCTACAACAACATCATAGGCACCGACACCCTCCGTTTCAATCACTTTTTATGAGTGCTAACCAGCGAATGCTTTCGCTTGAAATTTACAGAACAAGTGCTATGTAAGTGCTAACTAATGAATGATGAATGACTCCGCAAACAATTCCATTATACAAATTCTTCCCTCCATTGAATCATTTTCCCATAATGCTACAGCGTTTCCTTTTTCAGTTGGTTTTACTGTGACGCTGGGCCGCTACGCTTTGTCGTCGTTTGCTTCATTTGTTTCTGCCGTCGCATCTGCTGCTTGCGCTGTATCGTCTCGCTCATTGCTATTATGGTTGTTGTTGTTGTTGTTATTGTTGCTGCTACTGCAATCGTCTTCATCATCATCCCCGTTCTCCGTCACTGCCGCAGCTGTGTCATCGTCACGTATCAAGACTGGTTCAATGACTGCCTGAAAGTTGTCTCCAATCCTTGGAAGACGTCGAGGACACGGACGAAGAAACTGTGGTTGCTCGTGCCTTGTCGGTTTTTTGCTAGGACTGCTGGAGTTGCGATGCTGCTGCCGATCTTCTTCGTCTTGCTGTCGCTTCATTGTTATATGGTGTCTATAAGAGTAGGAGAAACAATGTGATGTAGAGATTGACGTGTTCCCTCGCAGGATTTTGATGGATCGATTCTGATGAATCGAACAAAAGTTACACGTCGCACCAGTTATAACAAAAGTCTTAGCGGTAATGGAGCGCGGCGATGCACGTCAGCGGCGCGGCAGAACGACCAAGCCATCAACCAACCACCATCTCGGCAAGAAAGAAGGAAGCGCAGATGCTTTCAACATAGCCTTGGAGAATAATATGTATAGAGATACAACAATAATGAGTCATGATAGAAAGATAATAGTTGAGATCAGCAGACTAAAGCGACATGGCAGCAGGAGAAATCGCGCGACAGACGTTCCTCAACGACGACTCTTTCTCGCCTTTGTCATGGCATCATGTATGCTTGCCTCATCGGTAAATGCATGGACTACCAAGAGCAGTCACGCAATAATGCCGTTACGAAACTCTCCCTTAAAAATGTCAAGGAGGAATCCATTGCTACTTCACTCGACCTCATCGTCGGCATCATCCTCGACTTCTTCATCATCAACAACTACTTCTTCCAACAATAATCCTCAATCAAGTCCAAAATCATCAAGTCCATTCATATACGACTCGAAATATATTCGCAATTTCTCCATTGTCGCCCATATCGACCATGGTAAGAGCACGCTGGCGGATCGATTGCTCGACACGACGGAAACTGTGGCCGTGCGTGACATGGAGGCGCAGCTGCTGGACAATATGGATCTGGAGCGAGAGCGAGGAATCACCATCAAACTGCAAGCGGCGCGGGTGCTGTATAAAGCAAAGGATGGACATGACTAGTGAGTAATTTTAACGTCTTTTTCGGGTCCAGTATGCAAACATTTGCAACTATGCAGAGAACTATCTCACATTGACGCTGCCTCCTGTCGACTTTCTTTTTTAGCATTCTAAACTTGATTGACACTCCAGGCCACGTTGACTTTGGCTACGAGGTGAGTCGATCACTCGCCGCCTGCGAGGGCGCGCTGCTGGTAGTGGACGCTGCCCAAGGAATTGAGGCGCAAACCTTGGCGAACGTTTACCTGGCGCTCGACAATAATTTGGAAATCATTCCAGTGCTCAACAAGATTGACTTGCCAGCGGCGGAGCCAGAGCGCGTCAAGCAGGAAATTGAGGAAACCATTGGGCTGGACTGTTCGGATATTGTGCATGCTAGTGCCAAGGCTGGGATTGGTATTGTGGATATTTTGGAAGCCATTGTGCAAAAGATTCCGCCTCCGCCGCAGGCAACGGGTGGACCCTTTCGGGCACTAGTGTTTGATAGTTACTATGATGCGTATCGCGGAGTCGTGGTCTTGTTTCGCGTCGTCGATGGAGCCGTCAAGCGGGGCGACAAGGTGCGGTTTCTCAATTCACAGGCCGAGCATGAAGTGGTCGAAGTGGGAGTCATGACGCCAAACCAGATTCCGGTCAATCAGCTACAGGCTGGTGAGGTTGGGTACTTGTGGGGTAATATCAAGGTATGCGCTGGTAGCCTGTTTGCTTTGGATGAAACCTTGTATATTTTTCATTGCTGGTCGACTGACCTTGTGTCTGCTTGCTTCAACAGGACGTCATGGACGTTCCGATTGGTGACACCGTTACTAACGCCAACGAATTTAAGACGGCCCGAGCGAAGGGATTGGATCCACCAATTGAACCACTGCCTGGATATTCAGAGAGTAAACCCATGGTATACTGTGGACTCTTTCCGACTGACGCTGACGAGTATGAAACACTTCGCGTCGCCCTTGGCAAGCTACGACTTAACGACGCGGCCTTGTCGTTTGAGCCAGAAAACTCTGGCGCCATGGGTTTCGGCTTTCGATGTGGATTCTTGGGTCTGCTCCATATGGAAATTGTTCAGGAACGGCTGTCGAGAGAGTATGACCTTGACTTGATTGTAACGGCACCATCTGTGGTGTACAGAGTTGAACGGAAGAATGTTAAGGGACCAGACCTCATCATTGATGCGCCAGCTAAAATGCCTGATCTCGGCAGGGACGATATTGCGAAGGAACCATTTGTCAAGATGGAGATTTTGACTCCCAGGTACGTCCTATTTAGTGTTTTTGCGTTCATTTGTTCGTCGGTGGCTCTGACTTGGATCGTACACGTATTTCCCTCTATTTAGCGATTATAACGGAGCAATCATTGAACTTGGTCAGGAACGTCGCGGAATTTTGATCGACATCAAATACTTGACCCCACTTCGATCAACAATTATCTTCTTTGTTCATGGCTTGATGAAGTCGTTACTGTTGTCTCCAAGTCGCAGAAAGTGATTGACAAGTGTATCGAACGACTGATCAAGGATGGCTATGATTTGGATCCACGAGCGGACGATTTAGCTGGTTTTCTAGGCATCAAGATAAATGAGGAGGAGAAGGACAGCCAAGGCAAAAGCAATGGCAACCTCGCCTTACTCAAAACTCACTCATTGAGCACATCCTCAAAGTGCTCAAGCTATCTGATTTGAAATAAACCAAGCTCATCCCTGCAGCCAAAGCCTTAAAGGCATGCAAGGAACGTCCAGCCCATGAATAACATTGGAATTACAGGTCCATCGAAGGTGTGATGCTCTATCTAGTGCAGAATACAAGACCAGACATTGCGACGGCAGTTCACCAAGAGGCACAATTTGCTAACAATCCTTGCAACGTGCATTCCAAGGCTCTCTTCTACATTGGTCAGTACCTACTAACTACATGAATTAAGGGAATGATCCTGTGCCCAAACCATAATTCAATGAAACTGGACATGTTTTGTGACACCAACTTTTCCAGTATATTTAAAGTGGAAGACCGTGACGACCCAAGAAGCGCCCGCTCTCAAACTGGTTACATTATCACACTAGGAGGAGTGCAAGTGCTCTGGGCAAGCAAGCTCCAGATGGAGATTGCAACTTCTACCTGCGAGGCTGAGTACATTGAGTTATCTACAGGAATGTGATCACTTCTATCTACCAGCCCACTGGATTTTACAAGAAGTTACTAGTATGTTGCAGTTGCCAACAAAGCAGTGCTCTGTCATTTCAACCATTTGGGAAGACAATGATGCAGCTTTGATTCTGGCCACATCAGACCCACCCAAGACCTCATTGCAAACCAAGCAATTCAATGTGAAATATCACGGGTTTAGGAGTCACCTTAAGAAGGGAGAGATTGAGTGCAAGCGAGTTGATACCAAGGAGCAGTGGGCAAACATTATGACGAAGCCACTGGACCGTATCCAACTGGAAGCAATCCGTAAGAAGATCATGGGATGGTAAGACCCTGTTGCTCACTTGAGGAGGAGTAAAAGAAACCTGCTAGCTGAAGTGCAAGTTAGGTGTCAATCAAGCTCGCCAGGGAGTAGACGCTGGAGAGTCCTTTAGTTGTAGCAATAAGCTCACAATTTTAGATTTGAGTTGCTTTCAAACAAGTTGTCGTCGAGCGTAAGTGCGGGACTTTGATTCCAAGAGTCATAGGCTGCCGCCAGGGGACTAAACTAAAGTCCTCGGGTAGCTCGTCACCAGATAGACTTCTTTGAAGTCGCCAGTTTCTCTCGTTACCTCCTACCGTCTTACTAAGCCGACGCGACGCGACGAAATCGACCATGGCGATCACAACATCTGCAGGCCGCTTTCTGTAAGCTTAAATTGCGTGCGGAGTGTCAATCTCGTACTTTGTAAGTCATGTATGATAGTAGCGGATACGTGTGGAATTTGGAAGAGTCGAAACGTTGCATTCAGTCGCGCCTCCATGAATTTTTGTCACACTTCCTCATCGACTCACATTCATCCATTATTCGCAGAATACAAAAATCATAAACACGTAACAATCTAAAAACATGCGTCACTTGGCAGTCTACTTGATGCTCCAACTAGGAGGCAATGACTCTCCTTCCAAGGAGGATATTACCAAAGCGCTTTCGGCCGTTGGTGTCGAGTCCGATGCGGAAAGCCTTGACAAGCTCGTGGCTGGACTAGACGGCAAATCCGTCGAAGAACTCATGGAAGCAGGAAAGGAGCTTCTTGCCACCTTTGGAGGCGGTGGTGGCGGAGGCGGCGCGGCTGCTGCGGGTGGTGGTGACGCTGCCCCGTCTGCCGCCGCCAAGGAGGAAGAAAAGGAGGAGGAAGTGGAAATGGACCTTGCTGGAGGTATGGACATGTTCGGAGGTGAAAGTGGCGGCGGCGGAGGTGATTATTAGAATGGTGTGCGATGTTACTACTACAATCATATGATAATAGACTATTAATTTGCTGCTGCGTGATAACAACTTCTAGTCGACGACATGCTGTAGATTGCGACAAACGAAAAAGTAATTCGACAATGTTTACTCAATACTGCTTATTTGGCTTCAGAGGCGTGTGAAAGATGAAGAAGGGGAGAATAAAGAACGAGCAGCAATGTAAGCGTTACCTTGACCCGTCGCAGGCAAGCTCAAGTCGTCACCTTGCTGATGCCTGCAGCAACTAATCTATCTCTTATCCTGGAAACCTGCTGAGAAAGCCTTTATCCATGGCTTTATCAATAGCCGCAGCTGTAGCGCCAAAGATTGCCGCCGAAGCTCCTCCATTCAACATTCCTTGACCGATAATGTTCCAGTCCACGTAACCAAAGGGTGCGCCGCCTTGCAATGAGAGTTGGAAGGGAATTTGAACGATGAGCATCGAAACCACTAAACAAATTTCTCGTTTGCATTTTTAAAACACTTGTTAGAACTCACAATCCAATGGCACTGCCAAGCAATAGCTAGGTACATGTATCGAAGTCAGTGTCCGCGTCAAGACAAAAGCTCCAATGACTCCTTGATTGAGCTGCGAATTGCTCACATCTTGACGTATGCAGTAGCGATAGACAATGGCGAACAGTCCACCTTGAACGGCTGCCATGTCGGTGTCAAACTCCCATTGCGCAATGGACGAATGATCAAAGACTAAATCCTTGACGAAACCAACTGGCGCAAAGACGAGACTTCCTGACACGCCGCCAATGACGAGACACTTGACAGATTCAATGCGTTGGAAGAAGCCAAACTTGTTTGCATCATTCTCTTTGTTATTGTCAATGGATTCGTAAAGTTTTGTCGTTGTTGGTGGGGGTGCGAGATCCTTATTGCTGCTGCTGTGACGCTCATTTGTGCTGATGGGAACGTCTTTTCTGAGAACAAATCCATGAGATTTTGGTAGCTGCAGCAGGAGCACGAGCAGGAATGTAAAGAGACCGCCGAGTCGCGACATGCTGGTGAAAGAGAGATGCAAATGCTGGTGTCAATGCAATGATTTCGGTCCGACTCGTCCAGTCTCCAGAACGATCGTCCTTTCCGCCGGCGCAAAAAAGTGTGTCGTACATGTTTCGTTGCGACTAATTTTAACCAATCGAATCGCAAATATGGTATTTCGCTGCGACATGCTCCAGCCAATCATAGTGCGCGAAACGTCAAGCAGCGAAGACAACCACCATGAGCAAAACATCAACACAACCTCATTCTACCTTTCAACCCTCGTCATCGTGGGCTACCATACAAGTTAAAGGGGTGTGTAAAAGTGTACAGTAGTGATCACTCGAACTTGATTTACAGCAAGATATCACTTCGGGAACGACATTTCTCAGCCATTTACTACAGGCACATCAAAGGTCGAAAGAACAAGCAAAACTTCACTCACTCCAACAGCAAGACACGACCGAGAATACCGGTCATTCATCCATTGCTACAGTCATCTATAGCACTTAATTAATCATCATGGGAAACTCTCCATCAACAGCCCGCCAGATCATTCCTGTCGAATCTAACGACCAAGCCTTTTGGGATTCGAGTCCAATTCTGCAGCAGTTTCGCGTGCAGACTCAGTTTGGCTCCGGCAGTGGCCGCATGATGCGAACCGTTTCGCTAAGACACAGTCAGAAACAATCAACTTGTGTTGGAAAACTAATGTACATACCAGTCTCCATCGACACGACGCAGCAAGAAGCTGAAATCAAGCGATTGCAGGAATTGAAGAAATCAATGAATCTGCAATCAAACAATGTTGCCGTTTGGTCCGTCTTGAGTGGCAATTCGTTGCGCATACAAAACCAATGGTACAAGCCAGTCGCTCTACTGCGGCCGTATTTGTATACCACGCTGCGCGATCGATTGGCGTCGCGGCCGTTTTTGGATTCCATCGAGCAAGTTTGGATTGCCGCGCAACTTTTGAGTGCACTGGATCATTTGCACCGCAACGCCATTGTGCATGGGTTTGTCTCCACGTCAAACGTTGGATTGACTAGTAGTGGATGGGTGGTGCTTCTTGATATAAGTAGCGTCTACAAGCCGTTTGTCAGTCTACCGGATGATGATCCATCCGACTATCTGCTGGCCTTTCACTCGGAACGATGCTATCTTGCGCCGGAACGGTTTTGCAAGTCGTCCATGGTGCAATCGGCAAATAAGAATGTCAGTGTAAACGCAAATAACATGGGCATAGATTCTGTCTCGTCAGAATTGACTCCCGCCATGGATATATTTGCCGCTGGATGCGTTTTAGTCGAACTCTTTTTGAACGGAGAGCGGTGCATGGACCTTGGAGACTTGATGGAGTATCGGCGAGGCAATTCCTCCTCGGTGCAGCAAACTCTTGCCAAGGTTGAGCACGCTGCCATTAGGGCCGCTTGTAAACACATGCTTAGTCTCGATCCAAGGGAACGTCTTTCGGCGCGCGAGTATTTAGATCGGCTCGAAGCGCAGGAGGATACCGTACCGAAAAGTTTGAAGCTCCTGACGGATCTGGTTGGACGCGCGACAAGCGCCTTGATACCGGATGCGAGAATCGCCTTGGCGGCGCAGGAATTTGGTAGAGTGGTTTTTGAGTGCGTGGGTGTGCATGACGCTGAGGGCACGCAACATTGTAATAGAATGCTGGGGCCGGATATGGTTGGATCGGACGAGAACCAAGAGCTTTCCGGTTATTCTTCTTCGCCGACTTCTGTCGTGACCATGGAACAATTATTTGCTGAAACAGATGACTTTCTAAAGCAATTGGAAGCTTTTGAACTTCATGGAGCATTGCCTTCGCCCACACAGGATACAGTTGCAATGCCAAAGATAACGGACGCGATGAATATGGTAGTTGAGCAATCGCTACCGAGTACCAGGTCACTACTTATATACTTGCAGCTCATTTTGTCAACCATTCGACATGTGCAACGCCCATCGTCTAAACTTGTGGCTTTGCAAATAATACAAAGACTTGCTCGGTACATACTGGACGAAGTGAGATTGCAACGCATTGTCCCTGTTTTAGTGTCAATGCTTCAAGACCAGGATCATTTGGTGCGAGCATCTGCCATTTTAAATCTCACGTCGGTACTTGCTCGTCTGGATAGTTTCTCGCCCTCGGACTCTAAACTGTTTCCCCAGTATATTTTTAAGCGTGTATCACACCTTATCACTGATCCTTCTGCGATGGTACGCATCGCTTTCGCGAGTAGTATTGGCGCATTGGCCGAATCCGCGCTGCGGTTCCTTGATATCAGCCACGCTGTACGACTATACGAAGCAGTTGGTAGCGGCACTGGACAAATTACCCCAATCAAAGAAGCTTCTCCGAAAGAAGAGCTGACAATGTTTGCGGACGACGTGGCGAATCTGCTTGACAACTCAGACGCCACGCGGCCTAATGACGAGTCTAAATTTGGCAAAGTTGATGGTACATCAGCGGCAGCTGCATCAGTCTTGATCAATAGTAATTACAACGAGGATTTGTCTAGTCTGCATGAAACAGTCTCACGTTGGGTCGTCCACATTACAACTGACCAAGCCGCGGATGCGACTCCCGTGAAACGTGCACTGCTGAGTGACATTGACCGTCTCTGCAATTTTTTTGGTTTGGAAGGCGTCATGTCATTTATTCTCCCTCAAATTCTGGCTTTTTTAAATGATCGGATTGATTGGGAGCTACGATCAACATTGTTCGATGCCCTCCCTTGTGTTTGTCGAGTGATGGGCAGGGCTGCTACGGAAGAATTTGTCATACCGTGTGTGGAGGTTGGTCTGATTGACATGGAGGAGCTTGTTGTAGAGCGTTCTCTGGTGTGCCTGTCGCGACTTATTGAGTTGAATCTTCTTTCGCGCGGGATGATAATTGGAAACGGCAAGAAGTCTAGCTTTGTTGAACGATATGGAGCTCTACTGTTACATCCGTCAACTCGTATTCGAGCAGCAATTATTCAGACCTTGTCAACCGCGATGAAAGCGCTTGGATTACTGGATTCCGAAATCTTAATACTTCCTGCGCTTAGATCATACTTGCGTTATCGACCTTCCGCCCTCGAGATTGTCGAGTCAAACGGATTAGAGTCGTGCCTACGCGACCATTGGACGCGGGAATTATACTGGGATGCGCTGCAACGAATAACAGTACACCTCCAGCATGCTATTAGCGCTAAAGATGGAGCTTGGACGACGATCGATTCTGATTTTAAAAATCATACTGGCACTTTCGACCGCGATTCGTTGTCTAACGTCCAACATGACGTTGGCGAAATGACGAGCTATCTCCAGATGCTTGCAAAACACTCACTTTACAGCGGCCAACGTGAAATGAGAGGCTGCCGCACCCTTTCAAGGCTGGAGGCAGGTATAGAAGGATCTTTGAAACAAGCGCAAATTATCATGTTTCCACGACAAGATGTCAGATCGAAGCTTGACTTTCTGCCGACATGGTATGATGCGCTTCGCGAAGCGTCACTAAATGAGCATCTGCAAGTGTCAGAGGCAACCATGATTCGAACTGTATCAATGCTTGGCCATGTATACGGTCTTTCGATCATGGGTCCAGCGACCACTGTTAATATTGTGGGCGCAGATGACGATGCTCGGTATAAAGATTCGTCCCAGGACCTGAGTGCTCTTCGATCGACATCGTCAAAAAGAGTCGAAGCCTTATTTCGGGGTCAATGGGGATCGGAAACAACTATCGATCCAGAGCTTTGTGATACAACCCTTTTAATAACGAAGTTAAAAGCCCTGGGTGTTCCGCCACTGCCATATAACCTGGGCACAGCCATGGAGTCGACATCTCAGCCTAAACGAGGGCCTGGCAAATCAATAGAAGCCAATGATTGGAGGCCAAGAATGAACTCTCTTGTCGCCACAAGCACTCGAATCCATGGTCACAGTGCGCCAATAATGCGTTTAGCGGTAGCATCTGACAATAGATTTTTTGTATCTGGCAGTCACGATGGAACTTGTCGCGTTTGGGAAACGGCACAGATTGAAGACTCACTTGGCGTATTAGAAAGTAGCCTTGTCTACTCCAGCCATGCGGTCCTTAAACCGTCGCGCGTCAACGATGTTGCCATTATTGAAGGTAGCCATTCCGCCGTTTCTTGTGACAGTAATGGAGCAGTTCATGTCTGGCGTGTCGAGCGTGAACTGAAGGGACAAGGTGGTAAAGACAAAGTAAAGACAACGGGTACCAGCACCGTTCGCACACTTCAAAAAGAGGAAGGCGAAATATTCGCAGTGTCTCATTTTAATACTTTGTCGGAATCTCTCATTACTTTTGCAACCCACAGTGGTCGCGTGCACTCATGGGACTTGCGCTCTGCTGACGAGCCATTTCTCCTGACGCACAGTGCAGAGCTCGGTCACTTGACGAGCTTGGTGGTTGGCAGTGATCGGAACTGGATAATATCGGGTACTAGTCGAGGTTATGTGGCGCTTTGGGATGTTCGCTTTCAAAAGGCAGTGAAGCTTTGGCGTCACAGTCGCCGTGCGCCCATTAGCCGCCTTGGCACATCGATGTCTACGCCACCGCAGAGTTGGGGGTCCTTGTCAAAACCGTTACGTGAACCCAGACCTTCAATATTTATCGCCTCGGGCGAGAATGAGTGCTCAATGTTTGACGCCATCTCCGGATCGTGCAATGAATGTTTTAGAGTCGTCGCAAGCGGCTCTGGAGAGTCGGTATTGCACAGGGAGCCGCTACCAGTGTTGATAGACGTCAGCATTGCGCCTCTTCGGTATGGATGTCTCAGTCCCCGTAAGTTAGATTTCCCTAGTGTTCATCCTGGATATTTCTCTTCGCTGGATTCAATCAAGGCGCTGGTTGGAAGTATAGGCGGCTCTGGCCGCCACAGCTATCTCGTGACAGGTGGAAGTGACAGCATCATCCGATGTTGGGACTTTGCAGTACCATCAAAATGTTATGAGATCAGCGGGCAAGGTCGCACTCGGTTGCCACCATCGTTCGAGCGTATCGACTTCGATAACGAGCATAGACTGATGCTCTGTTGTCAGCCCCAGTCAACGAGGGAGACGAGCAGCGGTTCTCAAGGGCTTCGACTGCCTGAAAGCGTTTATACAGATTCGGTCGAGGATCTGAAAATATTCGAGCATCGCGCAGACAGCTTTCTCGTTAGCAGCGGACGAGACGCTTTGATCAAAATCTACCACTAGCGAAGGAAAAGGACGATTATTTATTTACCAATCTGAAAGTGTACAGAGTTATATACTATGCGTCTAATTCCAAAAGGCTGCCACTTCCTCTCCTCGAAATGTGTCTATGGATTGGCTATCAGTGGCTTCTAAATTATTCATCAGCCCATTGCTTTTGGGGTATGCTCTGTGAGAATCGCGTGTCCACAAGTTCCTCGACTCAGTTGGGCCAGTTAAACGTGGCGAAGGAATCCACGATGAACCAACACCGTCTTTCGGTGCGACGAATACATGATTTTCAGTTGTCTCGCACCAAGAAGGCCCACCATGCCTGGCATATTCGGCTGCATTGACGCCATAAGCATAAGGTTGATTATACGCAATAGTTGCGTAAACGTGAGCATCTTTACCATCAGTCGTGGGCTGGAGCGTTGGCAAATCATGTCTCGCCCAAGACGTATTATCTGGCTGATTTGAGTGGTGTTGTTTACCCCAATTCGACGCTTTGGTTGTGACTGACTGTAACTCCAGAGATTTCTGGGCGAGCAGGTCTCGTTCAGAAATGCTGTTGCCGCCACGTTTCCGTGCTGCTCTCCGAGGACCTGTTGCTCGGTTAAAAACTGACGGAGTTGTACCAGCGCTTGCATGGGTTTTGTACAAATGATCGAGGGCTAACCTCTCCTTCGCCGGAATCACGTCTTCACTTCCTGCTATTAGCTGGTCGAAGTTTGTCTCTATATTGTTGGGATCATGCATATAAGTTGTAAAGGGATTGTCACATTTTCGTGTGAATACTCGACGCTGAGAATTCTCCTTCTCCTTTCGTTCCTTTACCCAGCCTTTCGAGTAGGGGCTTTGGTGTCGCGCAACAGTATGATAATTGACAACGTCGTGACGCCAGCTGTGCGGCTCATCATTTTGCCCATGTACTAAATGGTGCTGGTGGATGTTAGGTGCTTCTCGAGAAGTTAATGTCACGAGGTTGAGCTCGGAAGGCGCGAATGCGCGATTTTGAGGACAAATTGACATAGGTGTCGATTCTGGGGTCAGGGAATTGTCCAGCTTTTGCGGAAATCTCTCGTGTGAGCGTGCTGGATCACCGCTTTCAGACACATCGAGTTGGTTGTTCCCGTACTTATCTTCGAAGCGCGTTGGATCACCGCTATCATACTCATCGAAATGGTTGTCCGCATGGCAAACTTGCGCCGCTGGCTCTGCTACTGACTTATTTGTTCCTTGAGCGATCGTCTCGCACGCTGAAGGGCCGGCGATGTTGGATGACATATGTTTGGGTGAAGGAGTGATCCATTTACTTGTAGAGTTCATGTTGGCTGGAAGCGTTGACTGCTTGAGGCGCTGCTCAGCTGCTTTAGAATATTCGACTACAACTTCCTGTTGGCTTGGTTTGCCTGTATTGCCACGCTTGTTCTGCTTCGATGGCCTTGACATGTTCGATTCAATAACTGATTGCCGTGTCGGACTTGAAACATCGTTTCCCCGAAGTTCCATCTTCTCTATACATTTGAAAGCGGCGAACGATGAATTAACGTGGCGACGAGGCAGATGTAGCATGCAAAGGCTCATAGCTCACAAGGAACGTACCGTCTAATCCAACAATTGTAGCTATTAAACAGACGGAGAGTTTTTTAAACAATGGCGGCGTTGAGATTTTGATTATTTCCGTGCCCGCAATTTCTCGTCGGTGAAGCAAACACCCTCCAGCACGATCGGTGAAGGCGAGCAATGTGTAATGTACGGGTGTCCCCGCCACAGAAACAGTCGCTTGGCTGGCCTCCTTCCGTTCGATGCGACAAACGAGATTACTGGGCGATCGAGTACCGACCACATACTCAAGCGAGGCGGAAAGCTTGAAGGCCCCACTGAGGATTGTGGTGACGGCGGTACGTAGAGTTTTTGCAAAGGGAGGTGCTCGTTGTGCGGCCCTTTCGATCTGCTTATCTGAGGACGTGAGTACATCCTTGAACGACGAGATACCGTGAAAATTTAAACACGCTGCGGTCTTCTGCCCAACATTGATAATTTGGTTGAGGACTCCGTCATGTTGAGTCCATAAGCTTGTCGCCAAGCTTCGTCGCAGCAGCAGGCTATGCATCGCCACTTGGCCGTTGCGACTACCTCTGACGCTATATTCTTCAAGCGCGGATAGCATTCGAGATGCATATTCCACCATAGCATTCATTTCCTGCCGTAGGCTATAATCATCAATCGGAATTTGCCCGATGGACGCTTGGAGGAGGACGAACGACTTCTGCCACGGCTCTTGTATGCGGATTTTGCTTTGCGGTCCATCAAGCTTATGTTTAATGCGTCCACTGCGAGAAAGCAAATAAGGAAGGGGTGAGAGCTGTCGTTAAAGTCAGACACAACAGGTCACCTACGTACTGCGTTTGATTTAAGAACTTCTTCTCGTTTCGTTTCACTGGACGGTGAAGCCCCGCTATATGGGCAATCGCTTTTAATACGTCGCATTGGTTGGCATCATGAGGAATTTGCGTCATAATTCTCAAGGCTTCAAAGTCTACGAGCGATTGGCTCATGATGAAGCCTGCTGCGGCGGGCTTGACCATGTCACCTTCCCCTTGCTCAATTGCGCCAACTTTCACCAAGTTAGAGAAAATTTCGTGACAAATATGCAATATATGGGCATCGGGCGAAGACTGAGGAGCGCCATTTTTGATAAGCTGCACAAAATAGAGTGTTTGCTTCAGCCAGTTTGTGGCATCCGCAGCCGAAGATATCTCCCCTTGCGAAATGGCTGTGTTGACGATCTCTTCTTTTTTCATTAAAAAATTACTCTTGGCGACGCTCAGGCCATCCAATGCCGCCCTTTGATACTTATCTTTAGATTTGTTGTCTGTCATGATCACTGCAGTTCCAGTTGTATCGAAGCCAGGACGTCCAGCTCGACCGATCATCTGTAACTGAAAATAGGGAAGAGCGTCAGTGAGTTTGATGATGCCACACCTGACTTATAAATGCAAAGCCCTTACCAAAGACGCCTGGTCAAGATCTTGGTACCCTTGTTCACCGCCACGCCATGCTTTCGTTCCTTTTACTACGACTAGATGCGCCGGCGTGTTAACGCCCATTGCAAGCGTTGAAGTGGCGCACAGAACTCGTATTTTTCCTCCTGTAAATGCCTTTTGAATGAGTGCTCTATCGTCAAGTTCCAAACCTGCGTGGTGGTACGCGATGCCAGCATACAAAACTCTTTGGAGTTTTGTTATCCTGGTCTGGGAGGCGATATCTTGGTTGTCGCTGCCTCTGATGGCAATACCGGATACTGTTGCAAGCAGGTCCGCCAGGTTCTCAGCGTCAGCTTTGCTATGACAGAAAACGATAGCTGGGCGATTTTCAGAATATTTGAAGATAATTTCCGGAACATTTTTGTTGAGGCTGCTCCAAAATCGATATTGGCTTGCACTATCGACTCCGACAAATCCTTGTCCAATGACATGAAGTGTCAGAGGAACAGGCCTGTACGACTCATCAAACATATCTGAAGACAAGGAAGAGTATCCGGTCAAAGAGTATCTGCAACAAGACGATGCTTTGGTTGGGAATGCAACGTACACGCTTCGCTAGCATTGAGAAACTCGGCAATTTCGTCTATATTTGGAAGTGTAGCGGAGACGGCGACGCATCTCATGACTGAGTTGATGGCTTCGGGGGAGGTTTGCTGATAACTTCAAAATGGTAACGAAGTGAGAAATGCGTAACGGAAAAAGGCACCATTCACAGCCATGCCATACCTTGACGACGCCACAAACATATCATCAAGATGGCTCTTCGCTGCCGCTCGTTGGATTGTTTTCATTCTGCAAAGAATTGATTCAAGAGTCCAACCACGACTTTCGTCGGCAAGTAAATGGACCTCGTCGACCAAGATAAGCTTGAATGAGGAAAAAAGTACAAAGTTCTCAGTCCAGCGGCGCGTCAAGCTATCCCACTTCTCAGGGGTGGTGAGAACAACATGCGCTGAAACGAGATCTCGAAATGCGTCACTCGGATCACCATCTCCAGTAACAAGCGCGACAGAGATTCCAAGGTTCATGGCTAAAAGTCGAGTGGACCAGTCGTTCAAACGCTCCTCACAGATGGCTTTGGTTGGAGAGATATACACAATCTTGCGTTGGTTCGAGATCTGCTGCTGGATGATGGGTTGGTGCGGCTGCCTATTGACTTGAAGGTCCACCGCAAAGAACCGTGCCATGGCCATTTCGAAAATCGCAGTTTTGCCCGCCCCAGTTGGCGCTGACAGAACGATGTTATCGTCACTGCGGAATGTTTAAAGTATAAGTTTGTGAGTGTCAAGGATAGCGAATCCGATTCTTCTTTGCTTGAAACGGTATAACCTACCTAAATGCCAGCACATTGGCCATTTCGGACTGAAGATTGTTAAAATTAGCGAACTTGCCTTGCCAAAGAGTATTGACAGGATGCGCAAACACCGTGGATACTGGCGTTCGCTTGCGTTGTGCCATGGGCCGATTCTCTTTTGTGTAACGATGGACAAATGAAGGTGGAGGCAACTCGTAATTATCTGGCGCGTAAAGTGATGGATCTACTTCGCATGGACGGCAGTCGGCTTCGAGTCCCGTCGGTTCTGGTCCTCCAAGACCGAAGGGAGGATTTTGCTCACTTGGTAGGCTGTCTTGAGCCGCCTCGAAACCAAATGCGCGAGCCATGTCATCGTCGGTGAAATCGGCATCTGCTGCCGCTGCATAGCCAGCCTCGTCCAGAGTGGGATGGGCGCCTGCTGGCCATAACTGATACATTTCATCGGCCATATTGAGATTACCGGGATTTGCGAAAGCAACCCTGCTTGCATCGTCACCTGCTTGTTTCACTTGCTCATCTAGTCCAGCATTTACGGACGAGCCAGATGGCGCCGCCACTCGTTCCGACTGCAAGCTGGACGCCTCGGGAGGCGCAAATATGTCAAGTTCCAAGCCCAAAAGCTCCTCATCAGTTAGCGAGCAGCCGTCGTTATAGTCGCCTCGCTGCGCATCTTGCTCCGTCGGACATTGCGCACTGGTCATCATGTTGTGGTGGTGGGAGACATTGGAGTCAGTTTTAGTCGATTGACCAGTTGTCACTGAAGATCGTGGGACTGCGTCGTCGGTCAATCTTGGCCGTTTCATGGCGTCCATGGTGTCTTGTAACACTTGCAGCAGGAGCTTGTCGCCATTAATCGCTACTGCATTTCGGGTGCGTAACGATGAGGAAGGGCGAGCGCCATTGTGATTATTCATACAAATTATTGGTGAATTTGGCTTCGAATCGGACGAAACACTCATTGGCTGCGACTGGATATGCTGCTGGTATTCATTGACTTCGTTAGATGAAAGGGAGCTCTCATCGCTGCTGCGTAGAGACGCGTCGTCATTGGCGTCCAAGTCAGATGCGACTCGTTTTCTGGTCAGCTTTGCGTGAATGCGTGCAAGCTCCTCCGACTCGTCGTCGGACGACGGAAGGGTGGCGTAGGTGTTTGGCATGAAACGATCGGAGCGACTGTGGGTACTAATAGTATAGACTCTTTACGTCGCTAATAATGTATGTACCGTAGCGATCTTGGCAAAAACGAAACCGTGGACAATCACCATGGTCATAGCGATGTGCTGAAAACGCGCTAGTGACATGCGGAACCGGGACCAGGAAATTAGTCCCGCTACGACTCCAACGAGAGCTGCAGAGCGACGACCATGGACAACATGATGGATCTGCATGCCAGCAGCATCATCCTCTAACCAACCATAGACAATGAGAATTCGCTGTATAACACAGTGCATAATATGGTTCTTTTTATTTGCTGTCGATGCCCGTCAGATTCCGTTGCCTCATCTATCGGAGAATCTAGACGGACGAGTGTACGACGATGATCAAGCACTGCCAACGACGCAGCAAACTCATCCCAATCAACCTCCGCAGCATTATATACCTGCGTTGACGATTGATCCTTCCGTTGCGACACTGATAAAAGCGGCTTATGCTCGCCTCGTGACCCTTATCAGTCATAAACCACCAGTCGGCATTGTTTTGTCAGCCGTCATGTACCGACTTGTTGTCAAGGGCCGTCTGTTTAGACTCCACGACGCCAAAGATAGCAATCAACCTGGACGGGGCCGAGCAAGACGGAGGGAAAAATCTCATCGAGCAATAGTATTAGACGAGAATGATCAGTTATACGTTACGCAAGGAGGCGTCCAGTCTGTTCGAAGAAGGCTGCTACAATCGATCACTGCAAGTCTTTTGGAATTTCACCCATTGGCACATCGTTCAACTTTAGATGATCACGCAGTAAGACCAGCCATTGTACTTCTCGAAGCGATGGTTGCATGTCTCAAGGTTACGCATCACCCTGGCTCTTTAAAAGTAGGCTACATTCGAGATTTGATTGAGCCATACTCTCGACTGCGTTCCTTGTCCAGCGATGCTTCTATACTTCCCAGCCGCATTGGCAAGCACGAGGAAGTACTTGATCCAATCGAAAAGCAGAGGATACTCGATCTTTGCTTGGCTACCATGGATGTTTGCTTGACGGACGCCCTTCTGCGACTCTGTCGTGATCGCCTGCTGTCAAGTAGTCTTCGACTGGCTCGTGCCAAGGAATACTGGAAGCGAAGGGTGAATGGTCTGCAAGGTCTGCCCAAACTCTTTCCTCTTGACAAGCTCGTCGAAGGGGACCGGATGAGACTTTCTTTGGCATCAGCTGCCTTGCAACAAGAGCTTACAAGACTTGGTCAAATTGGGGCTGTATTGTTGGACACGCCCACGGATATTCAGCAAGAATTGTTGATTAAAGCACTACGCGAGTCGGATAGTGAACGACGCAATGAAAAGCAGACAGGAAAGCCCCAACATGACAACCAGAAACCATGGCACATACCCAACCTAGGTTCGTTATCTAACAAAGCCTCTCAATATTACCGAGACAACTCGTTTCATTTTCGAAAAATGGGAAGCGGGGATATTCGGGGCAAGGCGGCCATTGCATGCCTGTCGGACAAATGGAATGAACAAGACGCTTGGATGAGGACGACCAGCGGTTGGAGTATCCGTGCCAAGCGCTTCCTTTGTGCGGTTGTACAAGATACTCTGACCAACAGCGTCCCAGGGGACGAATTTAATGCCGCAGATTTCTCAGCGTTGGAGAAATTATATTGCGCTTCGCCATTGCAGCCGAAAAGTATGGGCGTGGAGCTTGCAAAATTTATCAAGTATGTGGAGAGCATGTCAGCTTGGAGACGCGTCGGAGAAGGCAAAGAGCTTCGTCTAGGAGATACATTCATTGCAGACTGGTCAAGGAGGCTGGATTTTTTAGGCATACCTTCATCGCTTCTTGCTGTTTGGGTTGCCACGCGAGCTCATGCAATCTTACAACCATACTGGCCTCGTTTCAGACAAGAAGCTATTGACTTTGCGACCAAATCAAAAGAAATTGTCTTTACTAGACTCGTTATTCCGATACAAGAAATTGCGGCCGATATTCTCAACAAACACCCGGGAATGATGGCAGGCTTTGGGCTTGACGAGGAAAGCTCGTCGCTTGACCGCATGCTTCGAGACATGGGATTCGGCGACGGGACAGAAGCTTCTCGACACGAAGCGCTAATGCAAGCGACCGACGAGTATGAGAAAGATCTGCAGAGTAGCCTATTTGGAATGTTGGTGAAAGGAAGGCTTGTTACGCTGTTACTTTTACAAATGCAGCAGCTTAAAGTTGGTCTATTGTCAGCACTAGCTGACATTGATGTCTTGATGCAGGGAAATCGAATAAATTTTCAGCTCATGGCAGCAATTCCAGCAGTCGTTCTTGTATACTTTGGCGCTCATTTTTCAATGCGTCGGTTGTACAATATCCGAGCCAAAGACTTGCGACCCGTCACTGCAGTGCATGCGGACATGACAATCTACCTCAATGACATGGAGCGAGTCATTTTGTCGACAACCGAAACAATGGGCGACTGCAACAACGTAAATCTACGCCAAGTCTCATCACCTTCGCTGATATCACTGTTGTCTTACTCTGAATATGGACGGTGGATGTTGACGATGCACCGCTATCTCATTCTACTGGATTATTCTTCGCCGCCATATCCACAAATGAGCTGCAGCGACATTCACTTGTCCCTTCTGAGCTTTGGAGGTCGCAACGGAGCACTATCAACGTCGGGGAGTGCTCGGAACTTGGAGATATTACGTCGAATACAGCAAAAGCACGAGGGATTGAATAAATTTTTGTAAACATGTATCATACTAGCCATTATTTATTTTTATACTACGAACATCAAACCATGTACGGCTTGCTTAAGCAGTACCGCTTATACATCCAAAGAGTCAAGCGAAGTTATTGACGGCGCCCTTGGAATCTCACTCCCTTGGCCGCCCATGGCCCCCAGTAGGGGACGATTATGCACCGGCAAGATCGGCGGAGGAAATGTAATAATTTCTTTATCGCCAGTTCCATTCTGAGTCGGCGCGAACTGGTCAGCTGGCATTGAGTCGATATCAATGTTATTCTCCAGCAAGGCGGCAAAACGATTTTCTCGTTCCATTGCCGTAACGGCTGCAGCCTTCTTTTGTGTTTGCTGCAATAGAAAGCTTGACGCTGCCTCACCCGAGCCATTGGTCAAATAGTTTATATTGCCACCAATGCCTTCCAAAGCTGCAATGCCGCGTTCGATTGGTTCATCATGAACAATGCCAGTGAATATTGGCGGTTGTAAATCAATGACACGAGGGTTCTGTTTCTTTCGGCTTGACGATCCGCCTTTCTTCCAGGCGCAGCGTTCATGTAAACTTGCTTGTTCGCGATTAAATTCTTTTTGCTCTGACGAATCTTTCTGAGCCTTCTTTGGTGCCCTTAATGCTTCCTGGCGCTGCCGACGTCGAGCTTGGCGTGTGGTAGACCCAGCTTGACCAGTGGGTTGCGGCTGCGGCTGTTGGTTCTGCGTTGGTTGACGACCGACTTCGAGCTTTCGAAAAGCCTTGCTTAGCGTCTTTGCCACCCGCTTCCGCTGCTTATTGTTTGCTTTGACCATGTTCGAAAAATCAAAAGCGGGTAATGTAATGGTTCATTGTTCACACTGCATTCACGTTTGTGGCAGACGGCGACTCGTCGTCACGGTCTCGGAAGCGGTCGTGAAAGGCTTATTTAAACCAATCACATTTAGTACAGTTTTTATCACATTGAGGCTGAAAACAGGAGGGTAAATAAATGTGTACATAATTAACGCTATGATACGAACTCGATCAAGGGAGTTATCTCCCTTGAACTCGATGTGGGTGAGTTGCGGCAGGTAAAGTCCTACAGCTCTTCACCTTTATGTTTCTTGTTTGAATCACTCGCTGCTGCTTCTAGGCTAGCATCGTTCTCAGTGTTAGCCATATCCGTATCACCTCCATCAGCATCGCGACGATCGCCACTACTAGTCCTCAGTTTCCAAAATTCAACTTTACGATCAGCCATCATTCCTCCACTCGCAAGCAAAGAAAGCTTGTCATGAGCCGAAACGGCAAGGACAGAATCCTTGTGTCCTTTCAGTACCTGGCGCACTTGTTTCGACTGTATATCGTAAATGACAACCGAGCCATTCTCACTCCCCGTTACTATGTTGCCATGGTAACCAGGAATAAAGTCGCTCACCACCGAGTACTTTGTGTGTATATGTTCAAATGAAGAGTAGCTTTTACTGCATGACTGACTTTTGCTGGTGGTTGTCACTGGCCACAGCCGTATCACAGAGTCCAGAGTGCCAGCTAGCAAAAATTTGCCGTTCGGCGAAAATTTGGCCGAACAGACGGGCGGATTGCCGGCGGCAAAAATGGTCTTGAGACACTCACCCGTCGCCACGTCCCACAGTCGGATCAAACCATCGTGTGACGCTGTGCAGACACAAGTTCCGTCGCGATTGAAACTGACCGAGGTGACAGGTTCCGAATGTGCTGGCAGAGTGCATACGCAGTCGCCCGTCCGAAGATCCCAAAGCTTGACCGTCTCATCAAACGAGCCAGAAACAACCTACAAATGCAATCAAGGAGTGAGGCGACAGGATTATTCATACTAAGTACAGCGAACACATAGCCACCTTACCATTGTTTGCTGCTGATCGACACAAAAGACAAAATTTTCGTGTCCTTTGAGCTCACTGAGCGACTCTCCCGTGGCAATATCCCAAATCCGTACTGTTTTATCGTCGCTTGCACTAGCTAATAATGCCGCATATGGATTCCAGCATACTTCATTTACTCCGCGTGCATGTCCACGACATTGTGTCGTCGGCGTCAAGGCTTTTCGATGCGTGTCGTCCAAAGTTTCCTCCAATACTACATCTTGACTTAGATTCCAAATCTTGATGGAAGAGCTTGCGCTGGCACTAGCTACCATAACGCTGGATCCTTGACATAGTCTGGAAGGAGCGAATTTGACCGAGCTGACGGCCCTCTCATGGTCTCCAAACACGTTCAGGCGGACGAATTCATCCGTGGCGACACGTTCGAGACATTTCTCCTCCAGTTGGGACCTTTTCCTGCTTATTGTCGCATTCTCAGAGTTAATTGCTTCAATATTAGCCATTTTACAACGCCGGCTACAAGTATATCAGAGAGTTGATGTTTGTTTTACAGATGAATGCATGGATACCGTCGGTATGCACAACCGGCTTGCCGCCGTCCTTCCGGTACTGATCTGACATGCGACAGCATCAACTCGTCGTTCCGACGACCGATTGCAGCACTGATCGTATCCAACTTTCGTAGCATGGTTGTTCCTTTCTGGGAGCTGCAGCAAGAGCACGAAGGAAAGGAGAAAGATGTTCAACTCAATAATGGATTTGCTCATCACGGAGAAGAGTTTGATGCTTTGAACCGCCACCACAGTAGAACAGGCATGAAACAATTCACGGTACCCGTTGTTCAGAGACGAAACTTGACGTATATAAAGATGTCTGACAGGACAATGAAGAAAAATATTATCAAATCTACCGGGTAAGCTTTCAAAATACCTACCATTCAAGACTAGACCATCCAATGTCTCTCACCCAACTCATTTCCATGTTACTCACAATTGGATCCATGATAGAATATATGCATTCCACCTGCTTAGCGAAAATCAACATTCAGTCGAAAGTGGTCTCATTCAGAATGATTTTGTTTGCCCTCTTTGTTCATTTGACTCGCGAGCATTGCCTCATGTTTGGATCCACTTGAAAACATTTCACTCGGGAACGTTTTCCTTCCAGCACCGGACGACTCCCGACAATCAGCTACACATTTTAGCCAAGCCGCTGAAACAGCACAAGCCAGAAGCAAGACCACCAAAAGGAACTTCAGAACTCATCTACTTTGAAACTCTGTGTCGTTACAAGGACTACCACAATTTTCCAAATCAAGGAAGTGTCAAGCCACAAGACTTAATCACGCTACTACCTCCATATAGAGTCTCCTTTCCTGATCGACCATACTACCATCCAGAGACTGGCTGCGTACTTACACTTGGTCAATGGCTGCATGAAACAGAACATGTTAGTTTGAATCCCGAGTGGCAACGAAAGATGGAGAATGGCATGATTGATGAGTTTTCTGATGTTTTGGCAACTGAAAAGGCATTTCTCAAGCTCTGGAATGGATACATGGCCAATGGCATTATGTTCTTTCCTGACTTGTTGCCACAACTTGTTCATTTTGTGGAGAAATTTGCAAAGGCTATTTGTGAACAAGACTTGAACGGTGAGCTCCTTGCCCACCTGATGAATATGTGGGACCATGGCCACATTAGTCGCCAAGCCATGCATTGGCTTTGTCGGCGCTACAGTGAATTGATTCATACTGACAAGTCTACTGTGAGAGCCACCAAGCCAGCTCAAACGCTAGTATGTATGATGGCAAGGCCAATGGGCAAGCGAAAATTTGCAGAGTCATCATGAACATGTTTGCCTTCTCTAACTAGCTTATAAGTCAGACACTCAAGGCTGGTCAAGTAATGATACTTTAGATTAATTTGTTTGCTTAATTATAACTTTTGTTTTGTAGCCCATTGGATAAGGCTTTTGCCATCGCCACATATCTTCACACATGGCATCAACACTGAGTTTTGCTTCCCAACCTAGCATGGAGCATCCGCATAAACAGTCACCCATCTCCCAGTCTTCTAGATGACAACTTAAAGGGGAGCCACAGAGGGTGACAAGCTTGGTGCTGCACTGGGAAAGAGAACTGTCCTGCGCTAGGTGACTCACTTGGCTTGGCGCTTGGGTCACTTATTGGCCCACTTGATGGCAAGCTGCTAGGGTGAGTGCTTGGGAGACACACTGGGAGCCAGGGTGACAAAGGAGACTATCTTCTTGATGATAAGCTTGTTACATCTATTACAGTATGCTACCTAGTCTATGAAGCAATAGTTCACATAATTAATGACATTACCCTTAGACGTCTAGTTTTCCACAAACAATGTACGGGCACTGGTGATTTCCATGGAAGAAGCCTTAAAATGACAATCTTTGATTGTGCGCTTCAACTTGCCAGCCCAAATAACCGTCACTGCTTCATGATGCAAGGCTGCCCATACAATACCGATTAATTGTGGTAGGATATATCTGGACATGCTTCACTGACATTAATGGGTGTAACTTGGTAAACATGCCGTACTTCTTGGTGTTTGTGTAGTCTACTCCAAATGGCCGGTGGTTCTGCAACATCTTCTACCCCAATCCAGTTGATTTGGCAATCTTTGTGCACGCGGAGCGCACAAAAGTTTGTTGCCAGGCATTGTAAAACCATTGATCCTACCACTTTCCCCACCCTGCGAATGTGTTTTGAGCATGATATAAGCATGGGTAGAGTTCAACAACCGTTTGTCAAAATGGGATGGCAAGTCACTATTTACTGTTAATGCAAAGACTTTTTGCAAGCTTTGTTTATCTGCACTTACAGTGAAATTGACAAACGCTAGAAAAGCAGTCATCACTGACGTACCAAATGCCCAATCAACAAGTGTGCATAGGCCCTCATTGTATTCCTCGGAAATATAAGAGCTGGTCATCGTGAGAACTACTCTGAAAGTGGTTTGCAGCATCAAGAGAGCACTATCAGCCCTGCCATCCTGTGGGCAAATTGAGCATATGAGCAACATCAAAGACAAGAACAAAAAAGATGGCAAACTGAATACGTACATGCAAGGAGGAGACAAATTTCGGGAGAAGGCCCAAGATGCCCGCCGCAAAAAGTGTCGTCACAAATTTACTTGGGCGAGCTGCAACATGTTTTTCAAACAGTATAGGCAATCATGTTGAGGGGTAATGCTTTCCTTTCATCAAAGCGTTGTCAACCAATGCAGCCTGGCTCGTTAGAAGTCCTATCAACCCGGGAATAAGTCTTTCACCATGTAGGGTGGCAAGATTCTCACTTGATCATATGTCTTGGTGGGTGAAATGTTGGGCAAACACTCTCAGCAGTGCTGCCAACCAAAAGCAAAATATGGGGCTCACCTGGATGGTCAGAATGGGCCACTAGGAAAGCACCAACAAGGCCCCCAAGGCAGCCCAAATCAATAGATGGGTGATGCTCAAACAATTCCTGAAAAAGGCCTAACACCACAAGGCAGCTTGGAATTGTCAATCTCATCCAGACTATGATGTTAGGCTTGAAATGCCGTAGATGATTGAAGAGAGACATGGTTAGCAATGGAATAATAAACTTAGTCAAGAATTGACAAATGCAACTTACAAGATATTTGAGTATAATCCGCAGTGTACCAAAAGCAAAGGCTCCTGTCTGCAGAGACGAGTCATAATTTTGGCTGCAATTACTCTCACGTCGTTGTTCGCAGAGTCTGGCCCAAAGTGTAGGAGTGTTCGTGAAAGACATCTTACTGCGGTCACATTAATCACGGGCCACAAGCTTTGAACATGGTGAGCACCTCAACCAGTCCTGCCGCTGCACGGAAGATGTCAACCATTCTGGCATGGGCCCAAAATGCGAATGCGAGTAGATGGGCAATATTCTCAAATGATGTTTGAGAACAATGCCAGTAGAGGTATTTATCCCCAGTATCTGCCGCAGTCGACGCTGCATATGTACGTATGAATCCAAGGCAGTAGACCATATATGCGCTACACTCAGCAACCATTTCGTTCATGGCACATTGCCCCATGTAGTCATTGATAAAGGCAAATGCCTTTACCAGTTCCTGAACCACAGCTGGGTTGGCAAAACAACCTCTTCCATTTCAATTTACGCTGGCGAAAAGGTGTTGTGAACATGTTGGAGAAGAGCTGATATAGGCACGAATAAAGTGTGAGGTAGGAGCCTCATAATAAATGAACACTTGAGTACAAGTTTTGGAGCCGCTATTGACAGTTGAAGTTGCTGGTGCTCCTGCCTCTTCAGCTGTACTTACTGACACGATAATATTAAACAAACCTTTATTCCAGCAACTACAATGGACTAGGAGCAATCAACCTCTTCATCCAGAGTAAAGCAAACAAACAAACTCAATTGCCAGAATAGTGTGTGTTACTTGCTACTCTACTCGTGCTCTTTGTCTCTGTTCTCACTGGGTTCATGGTCGAGGTTCACGCCTCGACCCTCAGCGAATTCATACATGTATGTGAGGATTCGGTCACATGAGTGACTCAATCCAGCACAGGATTCAAATGTTTACAAACACAGGTAGCTAACCATCTTGTCATAAGACACAGGTCAACTCAACTCAATAATACTGTGTCATCCCCTTTAATCTAGGCTTGTGACAATGATCGGTTTGCCGTGTCGCCCTTCCAGAAAAGAATCGGGACAATCAACGGGCGGAATGTGGCATGCAAGAACTTGGTAAGAACGTCGGCAACGTTCTGCTTGCCGAAGATGTGCTCAAAATACAGAACATTGCTTGCAATGGCCTCACGGACTTGATGGTAGGTGAGCGCATTGTGTCACTTAGAAAGTGTGGAGTGCGGGATCATTGACAACTTCTTGATGCTTTCGTTGTCACTGAACATCCAGGCTGGTCCACTCAAAGGAACTCCTAACATGCATAGGGAGTATTGGAAATCCATAATCTGTTCTGTTGGGGTCTTGGCGACGACAAACTTGGATCCATACGTTGCAGTCTCAACAGTATTCTGATGCTTACAAAACCATTCAACGGGCGTCTGGTTCAGGAAATGTAGGACTCCCATGGCGGAACGTCTGGTTGTGTAATCATGATACAGGTTCGCGCCCATAAAGGTAGATAGTTGCACAGGTTTGCCCTTTGGGACCAGCATATTCCACGAAAGCTCTTCGCTGGAGTCGCCGTAGACCAATTGCAACCAATTGTACTTGGTAAGTTCCCCGTGATCAACGATCTTTGTTTGGAAATGAATCGCCGCATCAGGGTACTCAGCTAGGTAACCGCAGACTCGCTTGGCTCGGTCCAGGTGTCGCGCCACGAAATTGGCCAAGTGTCATCAGGGCACAATGTATGTCAAATCAACACAGTGTCACTGCCCACTGGAGGGCACCAATAAGAGACTGGTACTGTTGAATGCCACGGGCATTCAGCTCTTCGGTAAGGTCAAGTTTGGGGTGGTCCCCGTCGTCAAGCGGTGACTTGCACTTGCGTGGCTTTTCGCCAAACTATGGTTTCATAGTTCTTGAGCATGCGACCAATGTAAGTCTTTGCGCTCATGCAGAGGGTTCCATCAGGGTCACAATAGAAGTTGGCTCCAAGGTGATACTTGATATCGGTTAGGCTTGTGGATCTTCACACCGACGTACTTGTAGTGAGTGCCACAATCTTTCATCCAAACGTCAGGGTCCACGTAACTTGGGTGAAATCCAATGTCGCAGAGTGTGTCAGCTGACACGATAATATCAGACGAACCTTTATTCCAGCGACTACAATGGACTCGGAGCGATCAACCTCTTCGTCCAGCGTAAAAGCAAACAAACAAACTCAATTGCTAGAATAGTGCATGTTACTCGCTACTCTACTCGTGCGCTTCTTTCTCGTTCTCACTGGGTTCACGGTCGAGGTTCACGCCTCGATCGTCAGCGATTTCACTCATGTATGTGAGGATTCGGTCACAAGTGTGACTCAACCCTGCACAGGATTAAATGCATACAAAACACAGGTAGCTAACCGTCTTGTCATGAGACGCAGGTCAACTCAACTCAATAATATTGTGTCAATCTGCAAAAGTACTTTAAACGTAATAGTCACATACTTTCAGATTCTGTCTGAATGTAAAAAGTACTTTCAGACATTGTCTGATTAAGCCAGATACTTTCAGACATTGTCTGAATCAGAAAGATACTTTCAGACATTGTCTGAAAGTAGCAAATCGCAGACTCTGAAACAGCTGGACGGGCAGGCGCGCCGCGCCGGCATTGCCTTCAACTGATCTTCGAAGCGTCAACGGAAACTTGAGTGCCAGTATGACATTTAGTCACGAAAAGTCATTTTACCGGACGCTCCAGTCTCATGCATCTCATTTGCGCTGACTTGCTATGCTACTAATACAGATTATCACGCTGAGCATGACTCCCGCTGCAAGGCTGCCCCTTTCAGTCTACTCAATCTACTACCGGTAGTAGCTGCATCTATGTGCACCCTCATCCACGAATCATTTTACCTACGCGTAAGACCGTGGTCGCTGCAATTCGCCCTCCGCCTTGGTGTTTTTACTACGCTCAATTGCCGCCGCAATTCGTTTACAATCACTTTTATGGACTTCCCAATGAGCTACCTGGCACTCTTTGCTGCTGTATAAGGGCAAGGAAAAGTGGACGCATAGTGAGAAGCGCACGAGTTTGACATACAAAAAATGAACTCCTTCTCTTAAGCGTACCAGTATTCGACATTTTTGCATCGTTTGCATTGGAGCAAACTGTTTTTGTTGCATAAATGTCGACAGTCTGGATAAAAACATGCATAAGCCATTCCACCGCCAGCTTGGGCTTGCTGAAAAAGCTGCTCACGAGAATCTTCCTTTAAACCGTTACGCATCGCTCTAAAATCGCGGTAAATCAGCTCGTGTTGGACAGGAACACTTGCCGTGGTGCCTTTTTTCACCCAGGAACATACTGAATCACGAAAGGCTGAAACAGACCGCGTCACAAAAGCTTGCTTAAGCGCGCTCTTTGCTGCGCGAGGGCTCCGCCGATACCGATCAGCAAGATAGTGCGGAGGCTCGAGAGTATCATCTTGAAAGACGCGAGTAGCTTTAAAGGCAGCACGCAAGAGATGCACAACCTGATTAACTTGATCCATTGAATCGTCCTGACCACAGCACAGCCAGGCGTTATACATATCGGTCATTTGGTGCATTGCATTCCAGAAGGTAGGCTCACTGAAAGCCTGATCACTTCCCAAATTATTGAACAATATTCTGAACGCTAAGAGATAGGAATTTTCCGCAAGCTCCCACTCACTACCATATGTATAGGCAATACCTCGAAGAAGTCGAAAATAAGTCTCACATATATGCCTTTTGCTCAGCCAAGATTCCATCGGTATGGAGACATAGTCCCATCCAGATACCCTGGAGCTAAAGTTGCGCGACGGCAAAAGTCGGTTACTTGCACGCCTAATATTCTGTCCATAAGCTTTTGCGCAAATGCGTACGTCTCAACACCGTTGACGATTTCGCAGTCAACGTCTTACCTCCAAAAGCTTCGATACAGGGTCTTGGCCACGGTCTGTACAGCTCTTGATGGAGATGGCTCGTCGAATAGTCTTGCGCCCGCCACTACACGAATCCGACTGCACTCTCGTCGCAAACTAGTAGTTCTATATTGTGAGCTTATCGCTCCGCTACATCGACCATGGAAGATCATCCGATCAATCCGTTTCTTTCAATCACATTACATCAGTCGTAACTGGTCGTTCCATTCATACAACGCATCCACACGTCGGTTGCGCACTTTCTTCATTCACATGTCACATACGACAGCTGCGGACTCGACACAAGCTAATTAGGGTTCGGGCTCTTGACTTCGCCGCTCTGCGACTTGTCACTCCCCTCGGGTACGCTGCTCGTCGTAGCCGCATTCTTGTCCTTCACAATCGCATACGATGTATCGCCGCACCAAAACAATACTGGCTTGAGCAATGGCATCGCATCACAGTACGGCAGGTACTTCGTCAGTATCGTCCGCAATGTTCTCCTTTCCGTCAATCTTCACAACTTGAGTAATCCGCAGCAACTGCCCAACGAACACGATGGTAGGCCAACGCATTGTGTCGCTTGGACAATGTCCGAACTCAGGATTGTAGATTGTGTAATCACTGCTTGGTTGTCTCCGTACATCCAGGCAGACTTCTCCAATGGCGTACGCCCATAGCCATGAGCGATGCGCGTCGAGAAATGCTGATATCCGTTCCACTCTTTGCTACCGCCGACTTCCGATCCGGGTCGCAGTCTCGACTGTGGCCTGGAGTTTGCAATGCCAGTCGATTGGCGTTCTGGTTGACAAATGACAAAAAACTCCTTCCAATGACTTGCCTGTCACCATGCAATCCATGAGCACGCATCCTCGAAAGTTGATGTTCGTACAGTCACACCCTTTGGCGGTGGGTGCAGACGTCCAACATCTCATCAACTCCGTCCTTCCCGTGAACGCTGCGCTCCAATCTTGTTCCTCCATGGTGCCGAAGTGCTCCTCGTTGGCTCCGTTCGTACGGAAACGGATTGCTGCGTCCGGTAACTCTCGCAAATATCCACAGACTCGCTTCACCCGCTGCAGGTGTCCCTTGCGCGGCTCCACACGGAATCGCGACAGACTCACAACTGCTACGGCAATGTCAAATCGTCCCAAAGTAATCGCCCACTGAAGTGCTCCGACTAGAGACTGGTAAATCTTCTTCTCTTGGTCGTTCAGTAGCTCGCTTTGGTCAAGTTCGGGATGATCGTCTTTGTCGATTGGTGATGAATACTTCTTCGGAGGACCTTCAAACAACCGCTCGTACTGCGCCAAGAGTTTCGCAACGTAGGTCTTGGCCGACCAGTAAAGAGTTCCATCAGGGTCTCGTCCAAAGTCACCGCCGAGATGATACTCGGGATGTCCAACACCTTTGAGCTTAAACTTGTACTTCTCCTCTAGCATCTTGAAGAACGCTGCTGGATCGTCTGAAATATTCAACAGATCGTCGACCCATACACAGAGGTAGTCGTAGCTGTCGCCGGCGTCCTTGATCCACAGATCGGAATCGCAATAGGACGGCTTCCACCCTTCCGCAAGTAGGGCGTCGGCTAAGCGTTCGTGAAATCGTGCTCCGCTCGTTCGCAATCCGTACAAAGCCTTGACGATGACCAGGATGTGTCCTTCGCGCTCCCCGAACTCGGGGCCTCCAACGAAGTATACCTTCTCCTTGGTGAACGCTTCGAGATAAGCATTCCCAATGTCACCGACCATGCACTTCTTGCCGTTCGCTTCTCCAATGACGAGAGCTAGACGCATTGCCTTCAATGAGATAACACTGGAGTAGGCATCGTCGTTGTCTTTCGTCATGTGGCCGCCTGCAACGAGACGTGCCTTGTATCGCAAATCGTGCTTGACATCGTACACAAAATGGACTCGGATCTTCTGGTAACCAGTTGGTGGTGTTGTGGTGGAACTCGGACCGAGATCTTGAAACGTCTCGTACTCGTCCAGGTTCGCAAGCTCCACGCCTTCTGCATCCGTCCACTTCGTGTGTCCTGCAGCTTCTTGTAGACGTCGCGCTTCCTTCCAATCTCGGGGTACTTGGACTCCAAACTTGTAGCGCGGTCCGTTCTTCTGCTGCTCCATTCGGGCGATCGCCACCTTGCGCGCAACCTTCTTGGCGTTCCGGGCCCATCGATTCAACGATGTCCATCCGTCCTTGTCGAGAAGATTATGCTTTTGCGCGTAGGCTGCCACTGATACTTTGTCGCTTTCGATCATCGCGTTGAGAGGCTCCCAAGTCTTGGATCCATCGTCCCATTGTACAAGGACGTTCCACTTGGAGTGCTTCCAGTTCTTCGACTTGCTCGTCAGCGGACCCTGATGGTCTAGAATCTCCTTGAAGAACCATTTACGCTCAGGATTCGCCATGTCTTGGTTCACTTCGGCCTCGTAGAGATCGGAAACCTCGACATACGACATGATTTCGTCCGCTTCGCCGTTGCCAAGCTTCAGCATCATTTTAATGTTCTGATGGTTCTGGGCGTCGCGGTTGTTCAGCTTGCTCATGACGGTCGCTCGAACTTCTTGCCCGTCGTCCGTCTTCATGAGAAACGACTTGCCGATAAGTTCATCGGGTGCATACTTCGGGAGTTTGCGCCACGGATTGATGTTCTTCTTCTTCGGCTTGTCGTCGTCGTCATCGTCATCGGCAGGATTCGGATCTAGCTCCCCGTCGGTCATATCGTCGTCTTCCGGGTATTCCACCGTCTCGACCAAAGGGGTATCGTCTTCGTCAGGAATGAAAGAATCATCGTCTCTGCTGTCGGCGTCGGTAATCTTCTTGATCATTTCCGGCATAAGGATCTCGCCACCTAGACCAGGTACGGTATAGAGACGCGGCTCCCCTTCTTTCATGACTGGGGAAGCAGGTGCCGGTACGCGAAGGTTCAAAAATTTTGGGTCATTTCGGGGTAAGCAAACCGATCGCGTCATGATCTCGTGGGTCTCGCAATCACAGATGAAGTACGTCAGGTCGTCTCCGCACGTCGTGTTGGGACCAAGCCAGTACGCCGCGCGCTGGCGGGTACCCGGGGCCTCGACATCCTTGACAAAGTAGTTGACAATTTCAAACCAACGAAAATGCAAATACTTCGACACGTCGGGGACTTGCCCAGTGATAAACTCGATGGGAGACTTGCCGTCCAAGGCAGGATGCGACAAATGACGGTACATCTCGGTCTGAAAGAGTAAAGCGCGTAGCCAGAAGCATGCCGGAGTGCCTGTTCGGTCCATAAGTCGTTCATGACTTTCCTTGACGTGTCCGATGATGCGCTCGGCTGGATTTTGATTCTGGTAGTACGGCTCCGATGTATGACGACGGCGAATCATGAACTCGCGCATTACTTCGTCAAACTCGGCACTCATCGCTTCTTTCGCATTATCCGAGAAGACTTCCAACGGAGCTCCAAACTCGCGGATGAAATCACGGAATCGTTTCGGTACGTCACCTTTCGTCCGCATGGGATACACGACAATGATCTGACTGCGACAGCCATAGAATAGCTGCACGCATGTGCACCCTGCATGTCCGTCGATATGATCATCCATGGCTGGTTCGTCGAAGAACATGGTGTCATGGGCCACTCGATCATCTAGACGGTAGACGTTCAGGAATCGGCTCTTTCGATGCATTCGTGGGGGGTATCGGCGCTCGTGCATGTTGAACTGCGTGCTGTGGCGCAAAGTATCCTTGATCGTCTGCGCCGGGTACCATGCAAAGTTCGGCAGCAATGCGTCGATATCAGGTTTCTTTGGCAGGATAGACTTGTAGGGCTGATAGACGAGATCCGCATTGTACTTCTGTACGACGGCACAAACATTCAGCTCCTTCTCGGTGTAAACAGGTTGATTGTCGTGTCCGAGATTCGTATACGTCACGTTGCTTTGACGATGGGTGCGATTCCGCGTACGCGAACGTGTCACGCGCGTGAAGCCCTCTTCGTCGTCACTGTCTTCGTCGTCTTCGTCGCGCGACAACAAGTCCGGTACGTCGTCCTCGTCGTCATCGTCATCCGAAGAGTCATAGTCGTCGTCCTCGGTCGGCTCGACGTCAAACTCATTCGGATCCCAAGGTCCATCGAAGGTCATCATGACCCGAGGTAAGGTGTGAAGCTCATGCGCCGACACTGGAAACATTGGCAAGGTCGCCATGCCACTTTCCATCCCGAGCATAAACTTGTATCCATCTGGCGTTTCGATTCGTAACTTGCCACCAAAGTTGTAATGCTTGTCGTTGACATGAAGTCCGAAGGCTTCCATCTGCATACTCGAATGAATCGTCTTGCCGGTTCCAGAATATGCGTAATTATGGAACTCGCCGACGACCCAACCCTTGGTGCTCTTAAGCTTGGCGACTGCTGTGACGGTAGACAGGTCCGGAAGTTTGAGACCACCGACTCCAGTGACTTCAATCTTGTGGAACTTGTCCTCGGTAAGGATGCGGCCGTCCGCTCCCCATACTCCGCCACTCGCGCCGCGATCGACAGTCGACGCTGAATGCTTATCCAAGTCAATGCTCGCGACTTTGTACTTGCGACTCTGAGCGATATTCGCTCCCCGAGTCGTAGTCGTGGGCTGGTCTGGACCTAAGAAACTTCGCATCGCTGAGCCACGGCTGGTGTTGTTCACACGCTCAGTCGCTGCACTCGCCGTCGTTGCCGCTGATGAAGTGGCTGCGACGTTTGCGTTGCGTGTTGTACTCGTCGTCTGCGTGGTGCCTGCCTGTGTTGCTGATGTCGAACCACCTGCAGCACTGGCCGCTCGACTCGTACCACGGCGTTCAAACACTTCATGTTGCTGATCGCGGGTAAGGAGTCGCCACGTGTTTGGTGGAATCGTCGCATTCACGTCGCTGGGGATTTCGATCGTCTTCGTGTCGGCATAGCTGCGAACATACGTACGAGTATCTCCCCGACCGCGGCCGCTGCCGCCGCCTCGTCCTGTGCTCAAGTCGCCGCGACCACCGCCCCCCTGACTGGATTGCTGATTGTTGCTGCTACTTGGCGTAGACTGGGAATTGTTCGCGCTTGCCTTCTTCGTCTTCTCCTTCTCTTTCTTGGTCTGCTCAGATTGGTTCGCCTGACGCTTCTCGGTCTCCTTGATGCCACGACGATTGTCAGATTGACGTGCGACGTCGTTCAGGAGGTTCCAAAACTGGGTGTACGCCATCGGGTTGCCGGTCTTGGACTCTTCGATCAGCGCCATGTTCACCGCCGCTGCCATATCCGCATGGCGGAAAACCGCGCGTTCCAAAATCTGACGCTTCGTGCTTGCTGTAAGTAGCTCGGTTTCCTCGGCGTAGTCATTGTAGTTCTCTTCCTTGCTGGACCACTGGATAAGCCAATTGACGAGAGACTTGGCGTAACCCGCGTCGAGGGTGAAGTTGCGCCATTCGTCTTCGGCCGAACGTAGATCCAACTTGCGCGCCATCCCGTCGAGGAATGTCGCCTCCAACTCTGCAATGCACGCTGAGGCATTCGCGCTGTCGATGTGCTTGCGGACAATGAGCTTGCTCTGCGGAGTCTTGCAGGTATACTCGAGCGCCGCTAAAAGCTTCGAACACTGATACTGATACTCGGCGAATTCGGGCTCGAGTGCAGCTGGTGCCTTGAACTCGTCGTCCCAAAAGTAGCCAAGTCGCTCGCTTCGCATGCGGTTATTGAAGGCCCGCCAGTAGGAGCAGAACTTGCGATCGTTCTTAAGCTCCAGCATGGTCTTCAGATCCAGCTTGATGTCATGTCGCTTCGTCGTGTTGTCGTTGCCTCCGATAACGCTGAAGTCTCCGAAACTGCGGTTGCCTGCGGTCGGTGACCCCGGTGCTACTGGGAGGTCTCGGCTCGTAATCTGGTCTTTCTCCAAGTCTTGCCATTGCGCAGTCGTCCGACGTTGCTCGTGAATCCAACTCATGAGCTTGCGCAATCGGCTTGTTCGTATCGTCGACCACTGGTACTGGTTCTTAATGTTCGTCACGTCTTGTTCCGACAACTCGGCCATCGCCTCCGCAGTCGTGAGTTCCTCGGATTCGAAGCATACTGCGGTAGGGTCGTTTGGGTCCCAAGCTGCGGACGCTGCGAGCCACGGAATATCGAAGACTTTACCGACGGCACGCTTGTAGGTCGTTACATCAATCGTCGTCATGGTGGAGGTTGATCAGAGGAATCGGACTCGCTGCAGACGAATGTGTCACAATAGCTCCCTCGCTCGTTCTCGCTCTCAAAGCACTGAAATGTTAATCTAACACCGTTGACGATTTCGCAGTCAACGTCTTACCTCCAAAAAGCTCCGATACAGGGTCCTTGGCCACGGTCTGTACAGCTCTTGATGGAGATGGCTCGTCGAATAGTCTTGCGCTCGCCACTACACGAATACGACTGCACTCTCGTCGCAAACTAGTAGTTCTATATTGTGAGCTTATCGCTACATCGCTACATCGACCACTCGGAAGATCATCCGATCAATCCGTTTCTTTCAATCACATTACATCAGTCGTAACTGGTCGTTCCATTCATACAACGCATCCACACGACGGTTGCGCACTTTCTTCATTCACATGTCACATACGACAGCTGCGGACTCGACACAAGCTAATTAGGGTTCGGGCTCTTGACTTCGCCGCTCTGCGACTTGTCAATATGAACACCGTTGACGATTTCGCAGTCAACGTCTTACCTCCAAAAGCTTCGATACAGGGTCTTGGCCACGGTCTGTACAGCTCTTGATGGAGATGGCTCGTCGAATAGTCTTGCGCCCGCCACTACACGAATCCGACTGCACTCTCGTCGCAAACTAGTAGTTCTATATTGTGAGCTTATCGCTCCGCTACATCGACCATCGAAGATCATCCGATCAATCCGTTTCTTTCAATCACATTACATCAGTCGTAACTGGTCGTTCCATTCATACAACGCATCCACACGTCGGTTGCGCACTTTCTTCATTCACATGTCACATACGACAGCTGCGGACTCGACACAAGCTAATTAGGGTTCGGGCTCTTGACTTCGCCGCTCTGCGACTTGTCACTCCCCTCGGGTACGCTGCTCGTCGTAGCCGCATTCTTGTCCTTCACAATCGCATACGATGTATCGCCGCACCAAAACAATACTGGCTTGAGCAATGGCATCGCATCACAGTACGGCAGGTACTTCGTCAGTATCGTCCGCAATGTTCTCCTTTCCGTCAATCTTCACAACTTGAGTAATCCGCAGCAACTGCCCAACGAACACGATGGTAGGCCAACGCATTGTGTCGCTTGGACAATGTCCGAACTCAGGATTGTAGATTGTGTAATCACTGCTTGGTTGTCTCCGTACATCCAGGCAGACTTCTCCAATGGCGTACGCCCATAGCCATGAGCGATGCGCGTCGAGAAATGCTGATATCCGTTCCACTCTTTGCTACCGCCGACTTCCGATCCGGGTCGCAGTCTCGACTGTGGCCTGGAGTTTGCAATGCCAGTCGATTGGCGTTCTGGTTGACAAATGACAAAAAACTCCTTCCAATGACTTGCCTGTCACCATGCAATCCATGAGCACGCATCCTCGAAAGTTGATGTTCGTACAGTCACACCCTTTGGCGGTGGGTGCAGACGTCCAACATCTCATCAACTCCGTCCTTCCCGTGAACGCTGCGCTCCAATCTTGTTCCTCCATGGTGCCGAAGTGCTCCTCGTTGGCTCCGTTCGTACGGAAACGGATTGCTGCGTCCGGTAACTCTCGCAAATATCCACAGACTCGCTTCACCCGCTGCAGGTGTCCCTTGCGCGGCTCCACACGGAATCGCGACAGACTCACAACTGCTACGGCAATGTCAAATCGTCCCAAAGTAATCGCCCACTGAAGTGCTCCGACTAGAGACTGGTAAATCTTCTTCTCTTGGTCGTTCAGTAGCTCGCTTTGGTCAAGTTCGGGATGATCGTCTTTGTCGATTGGTGATGAATACTTCTTCGGAGGACCTTCAAACAACCGCTCGTACTGCGCCAAGAGTTTCGCAACGTAGGTCTTGGCCGACCAGTAAAGAGTTCCATCAGGGTCTCGTCCAAAGTCACCGCCGAGATGATACTCGGGATGTCCAACACCTTTGAGCTTAAACTTGTACTTCTCCTCTAGCATCTTGAAGAACGCTGCTGGATCGTCTGAAATATTCAACAGATCGTCGACCCATACACAGAGGTAGTCGTAGCTGTCGCCGGCGTCCTTGATCCACAGATCGGAATCGCAATAGGACGGCTTCCACCCTTCCGCAAGTAGGGCGTCGGCTAAGCGTTCGTGAAATCGTGCTCCGCTCGTTCGCAATCCGTACAAAGCCTTGACGATGACCAGGATGTGTCCTTCGCGCTCCCCGAACTCGGGGCCTCCAACGAAGTATACCTTCTCCTTGGTGAACGCTTCGAGATAAGCATTCCCAATGTCACCGACCATGCACTTCTTGCCGTTCGCTTCTCCAATGACGAGAGCTAGACGCATTGCCTTCAATGAGATAACACTGGAGTAGGCATCGTCGTTGTCTTTCGTCATGTGGCCGCCTGCAACGAGACGTGCCTTGTATCGCAAATCGTGCTTGACATCGTACACAAAATGGACTCGGATCTTCTGGTAACCAGTTGGTGGTGTTGTGGTGGAACTCGGACCGAGATCTTGAAACGTCTCGTACTCGTCCAGGTTCGCAAGCTCCACGCCTTCTGCATCCGTCCACTTCGTGTGTCCTGCAGCTTCTTGTAGACGTCGCGCTTCCTTCCAATCTCGGGGTACTTGGACTCCAAACTTGTAGCGCGGTCCGTTCTTCTGCTGCTCCATTCGGGCGATCGCCACCTTGCGCGCAACCTTCTTGGCGTTCCGGGCCCATCGATTCAACGATGTCCATCCGTCCTTGTCGAGAAGATTATGCTTTTGCGCGTAGGCTGCCACTGATACTTTGTCGCTTTCGATCATCGCGTTGAGAGGCTCCCAAGTCTTGGATCCATCGTCCCATTGTACAAGGACGTTCCACTTGGAGTGCTTCCAGTTCTTCGACTTGCTCGTCAGCGGACCCTGATGGTCTAGAATCTCCTTGAAGAACCATTTACGCTCAGGATTCGCCATGTCTTGGTTCACTTCGGCCTCGTAGAGATCGGAAACCTCGACATACGACATGATTTCGTCCGCTTCGCCGTTGCCAAGCTTCAGCATCATTTTAATGTTCTGATGGTTCTGGGCGTCGCGGTTGTTCAGCTTGCTCATGACGGTCGCTCGAACTTCTTGCCCGTCGTCCGTCTTCATGAGAAACGACTTGCCGATAAGTTCATCGGGTGCATACTTCGGGAGTTTGCGCCACGGATTGATGTTCTTCTTCTTCGGCTTGTCGTCGTCGTCATCGTCATCGGCAGGATTCGGATCTAGCTCCCCGTCGGTCATATCGTCGTCTTCCGGGTATTCCACCGTCTCGACCAAAGGGGTATCGTCTTCGTCAGGAATGAAAGAATCATCGTCTCTGCTGTCGGCGTCGGTAATCTTCTTGATCATTTCCGGCATAAGGATCTCGCCACCTAGACCAGGTACGGTATAGAGACGCGGCTCCCCTTCTTTCATGACTGGGGAAGCAGGTGCCGGTACGCGAAGGTTCAAAAATTTTGGGTCATTTCGGGGTAAGCAAACCGATCGCGTCATGATCTCGTGGGTCTCGCAATCACAGATGAAGTACGTCAGGTCGTCTCCGCACGTCGTGTTGGGACCAAGCCAGTACGCCGCGCGCTGGCGGGTACCCGGGGCCTCGACATCCTTGACAAAGTAGTTGACAATTTCAAACCAACGAAAATGCAAATACTTCGACACGTCGGGGACTTGCCCAGTGATAAACTCGATGGGAGACTTGCCGTCCAAGGCAGGATGCGACAAATGACGGTACATCTCGGTCTGAAAGAGTAAAGCGCGTAGCCAGAAGCATGCCGGAGTGCCTGTTCGGTCCATAAGTCGTTCATGACTTTCCTTGACGTGTCCGATGATGCGCTCGGCTGGATTTTGATTCTGGTAGTACGGCTCCGATGTATGACGACGGCGAATCATGAACTCGCGCATTACTTCGTCAAACTCGGCACTCATCGCTTCTTTCGCATTATCCGAGAAGACTTCCAACGGAGCTCCAAACTCGCGGATGAAATCACGGAATCGTTTCGGTACGTCACCTTTCGTCCGCATGGGATACACGACAATGATCTGACTGCGACAGCCATAGAATAGCTGCACGCATGTGCACCCTGCATGTCCGTCGATATGATCATCCATGGCTGGTTCGTCGAAGAACATGGTGTCATGGGCCACTCGATCATCTAGACGGTAGACGTTCAGGAATCGGCTCTTTCGATGCATTCGTGGGGGGTATCGGCGCTCGTGCATGTTGAACTGCGTGCTGTGGCGCAAAGTATCCTTGATCGTCTGCGCCGGGTACCATGCAAAGTTCGGCAGCAATGCGTCGATATCAGGTTTCTTTGGCAGGATAGACTTGTAGGGCTGATAGACGAGATCCGCATTGTACTTCTGTACGACGGCACAAACATTCAGCTCCTTCTCGGTGTAAACAGGTTGATTGTCGTGTCCGAGATTCGTATACGTCACGTTGCTTTGACGATGGGTGCGATTCCGCGTACGCGAACGTGTCACGCGCGTGAAGCCCTCTTCGTCGTCACTGTCTTCGTCGTCTTCGTCGCGCGACAACAAGTCCGGTACGTCGTCCTCGTCGTCATCGTCATCCGAAGAGTCATAGTCGTCGTCCTCGGTCGGCTCGACGTCAAACTCATTCGGATCCCAAGGTCCATCGAAGGTCATCATGACCCGAGGTAAGGTGTGAAGCTCATGCGCCGACACTGGAAACATTGGCAAGGTCGCCATGCCACTTTCCATCCCGAGCATAAACTTGTATCCATCTGGCGTTTCGATTCGTAACTTGCCACCAAAGTTGTAATGCTTGTCGTTGACATGAAGTCCGAAGGCTTCCATCTGCATACTCGAATGAATCGTCTTGCCGGTTCCAGAATATGCGTAATTATGGAACTCGCCGACGACCCAACCCTTGGTGCTCTTAAGCTTGGCGACTGCTGTGACGGTAGACAGGTCCGGAAGTTTGAGACCACCGACTCCAGTGACTTCAATCTTGTGGAACTTGTCCTCGGTAAGGATGCGGCCGTCCGCTCCCCATACTCCGCCACTCGCGCCGCGATCGACAGTCGACGCTGAATGCTTATCCAAGTCAATGCTCGCGACTTTGTACTTGCGACTCTGAGCGATATTCGCTCCCCGAGTCGTAGTCGTGGGCTGGTCTGGACCTAAGAAACTTCGCATCGCTGAGCCACGGCTGGTGTTGTTCACACGCTCAGTCGCTGCACTCGCCGTCGTTGCCGCTGATGAAGTGGCTGCGACGTTTGCGTTGCGTGTTGTACTCGTCGTCTGCGTGGTGCCTGCCTGTGTTGCTGATGTCGAACCACCTGCAGCACTGGCCGCTCGACTCGTACCACGGCGTTCAAACACTTCATGTTGCTGATCGCGGGTAAGGAGTCGCCACGTGTTTGGTGGAATCGTCGCATTCACGTCGCTGGGGATTTCGATCGTCTTCGTGTCGGCATAGCTGCGAACATACGTACGAGTATCTCCCCGACCGCGGCCGCTGCCGCCGCCTCGTCCTGTGCTCAAGTCGCCGCGACCACCGCCCCCCTGACTGGATTGCTGATTGTTGCTGCTACTTGGCGTAGACTGGGAATTGTTCGCGCTTGCCTTCTTCGTCTTCTCCTTCTCTTTCTTGGTCTGCTCAGATTGGTTCGCCTGACGCTTCTCGGTCTCCTTGATGCCACGACGATTGTCAGATTGACGTGCGACGTCGTTCAGGAGGTTCCAAAACTGGGTGTACGCCATCGGGTTGCCGGTCTTGGACTCTTCGATCAGCGCCATGTTCACCGCCGCTGCCATATCCGCATGGCGGAAAACCGCGCGTTCCAAAATCTGACGCTTCGTGCTTGCTGTAAGTAGCTCGGTTTCCTCGGCGTAGTCATTGTAGTTCTCTTCCTTGCTGGACCACTGGATAAGCCAATTGACGAGAGACTTGGCGTAACCCGCGTCGAGGGTGAAGTTGCGCCATTCGTCTTCGGCCGAACGTAGATCCAACTTGCGCGCCATCCCGTCGAGGAATGTCGCCTCCAACTCTGCAATGCACGCTGAGGCATTCGCGCTGTCGATGTGCTTGCGGACAATGAGCTTGCTCTGCGGAGTCTTGCAGGTATACTCGAGCGCCGCTAAAAGCTTCGAACACTGATACTGATACTCGGCGAATTCGGGCTCGAGTGCAGCTGGTGCCTTGAACTCGTCGTCCCAAAAGTAGCCAAGTCGCTCGCTTCGCATGCGGTTATTGAAGGCCCGCCAGTAGGAGCAGAACTTGCGATCGTTCTTAAGCTCCAGCATGGTCTTCAGATCCAGCTTGATGTCATGTCGCTTCGTCGTGTTGTCGTTGCCTCCGATAACGCTGAAGTCTCCGAAACTGCGGTTGCCTGCGGTTGGTGACCCCGGTGCTACTGGGAGGTCTCGGCTCGTAATCTGGTCTTTCTCCAAGTCTTGCCATTGCGCAGTCGTCCGACGTTGCTCGTGAATCCAACTCATGAGCTTGCGCAATCGGCTTGTTCGTATCGTCGACCACTGGTACTGGTTCTTAATGTTCGTCACGTCTTGTTCCGACAACTCGGCCATCGCCTCCGCAGTCGTGAGTTCCTCGGATTCGAAGCATACTGCGGTAGGGTCGTTTGGGTCCCAAGCTGCGGACGCTGCGAGCCACGGAATATCGAAGACTTTACCGACGGCACGCTTGTAGGTCGTTACATCAATCGTCGTCATGGTGGAGGTTGATCAGAGGAATCGGACTCGCTGCAGACGAATGTGTCACAATAGCTCCCTCGCTCGTTCTCGCTCTCAAAGCACTGAAATGTTAATCTAACACCGTTGACGATTTCGCAGTCAACGTCTTACCTCCAAAAAGCTCCGATACAGGGTCCTTGGCCACGGTCTGTACAGCTCTTGATGGAGATGGCTCGTCGAATAGTCTTGCGCTCGCCACTACACGAATACGACTGCACTCTCGTCGCAAACTAGTAGTTCTATATTGTGAGCTTATCGCTACATCGCTACATCGACCACTCGGAAGATCATCCGATCAATCCGTTTCTTTCAATCACATTACATCAGTCGTAACTGGTCGTTCCATTCATACAACGCATCCACACGACGGTTGCGCACTTTCTTCATTCACATGTCACATACGACAGCTGCGGACTCGACACAAGCTAATTAGGGTTCGGGCTCTTGACTTCGCCGCTCTGCGACTTGTCAATATGACTTAAAAGTAGATGGACCTCACTCATTTAGCGGAACACATTGGACTTGATAGGTGGATGGACCTCGCTCATTGAGCGGGAACACATTGGACCTGAAATTGGATGGAACTCACTTATCTAGCAGTAGTGCATTGGACTTGAAAGTGGATGGGCCTCACTCATGTAGTGGACTTGATAGGTGGATGGACCTCACTCAATTAGCGGGTACACCTTCAACTTGATAGGTGGATGGACCTCACTCATTTAGCGGGAACACATTAAACTTGAAAGTGGGATGGACCAAACTTATTTTGCGGGACGCATTGGACTTGAAAGTGGATGGACCTCACTCATTTAGTGGGAACACATATGACTTAAAAGTAGATGGACCTCACTCATTTAGCGGAACACATTGGACTTGATAGGTGGATGGACCTCGCTCATTGAGCGGGAACACATTGGACCTGAAATTGGATGGAACTCACTTATCTAGCAGTAGTGCATTGGACTTGAAAGTGGATGGGCCTCACTCATGTAGTGGACTTGATAGGTGGATGGACCTAACTCAATTAGCGGGTACACCTTGGACTTGATAGGTGGATGGACCTCACTCATTTAGCGGGAACACATTGGACTTGAAAGTGGATGGAACTCACTTATTTAGCGGTAGTGCATTGGACTTGAAAGTAGATGGGCCTCACTCATGTAGTGGACTTGATAGGTGGATAGACCTCACTCAACTAACGGGAACACCTTGGACTTGATAGGTGGATGGACCTCACTCATTTAGCGGGAACACATTAAACTTGATAGTGGATGGACCTTACTCATTTAGCTAGATACATTGGACTTGAAAGTGGATGGACCTCACTTATAACCATGACATTATTTGCTATAATATTACTAGCACAGGATGCTCACTTGTAGCATGTTACTTGCGAGACAGATGTTAATGTCTCATGTGACATATGGGATTCCGATGGGTTCTGCATGTTGAAGTTTCATTATAGTAGTCGTAGAAAGTGAGTCACAGACTGACAGACACAACATTTTTTATACTCACTGTACCCTACGGGTCAGTGATTCATTCATTCATCCTGCTCTCGTAGGTACCGAGTCTGTGTGTCACAAGTAAGCATTAATTACAATAGAAGGCAAACAAGGGAAGCTAACGTCATGGGTGGTAAAACTTTTGGTCCTCCAGTAGTCATGGGCGACGAGTCAATCATGGTAAGCACGATTGAACGAGGACTTGGCAGCATAGCACCTTCACTGCATATTGGCAGTTCTCACACTCGTTTGTTTGCGCAGGACCCAAAGGCTCACGGCACATCTGACACTCCAGTTCAAGCTCAGTTGCGTTGGAACTGTGATCGTGAATTGGCGGATGGTATTTGCAACTTTAATCGCCACTACGCAGAAAACTCGGGTTACTTTGAAAAGATTTCGGCGTTCATGCAGGAAGCCAAGGCAGCAACGCAGCCCATGGAATACTACGACTCGAACACTGGAAAGCTCTTGTTCACGGCACCGAAAGGGAGAAGCATGGAAGATTATCTCGTTGAAAGCAAGGCGCATGGTTGGTAAGTACTAGCAGCCGTAGTGTTAACGCATTGCTTTTCTTGCAGGTTGCTGACCCAAAATTGTCAACTTGCTTTGTAGGCCCTCGTTTAGGGATGAAGAGGTGAACTGGGAGTTTGTGCGTGTACTCCCGGATGGTGAGACTGTAAGCGTTGACGGAACTCATTTAGGTATGTGATGCAATGTAATGGCAATGTGTGGGTTTGTTCGTTTCTGATGCTCGCTAACATATTTAAACTTTTAGGCCACAATATCCCCGACAAGAGTGGTAATCGATACTGTATCAACCTGGTCTCAGTTGCAGGAAATTCTGTGTAAATTAGTCAACGACTATTTGGTAGTTCTAAGTAACATCAATCGTTATTGCCAACACGTTCTACGTTTTACATTGTCGTGACTCCAGCCGCGTAGTTCATGTCCGTCTGATCCATGACAACGTCCGGCTTTGTAGGTGCACTTTTGACTTTCTCGTTGGCAACCTGTTCCGCAAACTTTACAGACGCTCGCTTCGAAACTAAATGGTCATGCCCGAGCTTCTTCTTGATTTCCGCTCGGTCCGCCAACGCCGACTGCTCCTTGACGACTCGAGCAAACTTGGCTGCGATGTCTGCTTCTTCAAACGACACAATATACTGTACATCGCCCAAGGATGTTTCCAGCGAAACGGGGTGGCGACTCTGCGCTGCATCGTTCGCCTTGGCTTGCAACTGGCTCAAAGATATAGCATATTGTGGGCTCGACGAGTCATTCGAAGCAAAGACAAAAACAAACGGCCCTTTAACGAGAACGAGGACATCCGAGTTGTTCATTGAATTGCCAAAACATCCACAGCCAATGCCTTCGCTGGTGCGTTGAATGCGGCCAGTCGCTTCAAAGTCGGCTCCCTTTGTACCACGGAGTTTATCAGCCGACGCTCCGCGCTTTCCTCCAGACCTGATAGCAATTAGTAATGCATGCGTAATGAGATGTTGTAGCTGAGGATGATAGTAAAACTCATTGTTTGTTCTTTACCTGAAAAAGCTCTGTCGAGCGCTTCTGAAAATAGAGCTGGCTCGCTTCTTGCTTGCTGTTCCTGGAGTCAGCCCGTCCGAGGCTGGAGGGACAAAAGATTTCTTTTCGTCATCAGCTGTCATCATGTTTGCTGTTTAATTAGAACACTGAGACTATCAGGTAGATGTGAAGGCAAGCCGCTATGATATGATCGATTGTGTTCCCATGGCAGCAAGAAGTTCGTGGGGGGATGAGTACCGCAAGGACAAATGACTGTGTTTTAGCGATGTACCGTACTGCACGAGTACTTTATAAACCTTAAGCACAATGACGACTGCGCAAGATACTGCATAATCGTTAAATGTGTGCATATTAGCTAGACTTTGCACCTTACATTTTCTGTCTAAAGGGCCGGTCGACAGTTTGATTTGTCTCGCGATGAAAGTCCCTATGACGGCCCTTCGTCCCGAGAAAACATGTCTCGCCAACTTTGAATCGACGGCGACGCAAACGGAGTCGCTGGAAGATAAGGCGTTCCAGCCGAGTTGCTTCCAGGGGTTTGACCCGCACCGCCGACACTGCCGGGTCGGCTGTCGGTGCCTCCCGTCGACCGAAGGTCTGGATCCGGAAACACCAATCGGAATGCTCGATGTGCAAGCCATATCCATATTAGCATCCAAAACAAAGGGATCGATAGCATTATAAGTAGAGGAACAAGGCATGGGAACAATAGCAGCTTACAAAGCGATGCAATGGAGCTCTCGAGCGAGTATGTACGCGTATCAAACACGCGATACCGGCAAAAGCCTCGATTGTCAACTGGAAACGCCCTGTGTCGCGCAAAGTGATGAAGTAATCGATCTTTCTCCGCCCACTTCTTATCAAGCCATGACGGATCTGTTAAAAAGCACAGAGAATGAGAGACTTCAATGCGTATCCCGATCAGCGCGCGTCGTTCTGGCAACATACCTGAAAAGACCTCCTCCATGCTATAACGCTTGATTTGAACGTGAATCTCTTTAGGAAACCTTCGCCTTAAAATGTTCCACAGAGTCAGCACGTTGAGCTTGTTCGAAGGCGGCAGCGAACCATCATAACCGGCATACGCCTGCACAGAATGATGAAAGGTCAGCACGGAGCGCATGTGTCGCAACAACACTTTTACTATCATCAATGTCACTTACCATTGTTACATCGTAGACAACCGGACTCGACTCACGCAAGCACTCTAGACTTGCATTAAAGCCTCGAGTGCGGGGAAGCAAAAGATGTCTCAGCTGCGGTCGACCTTCCCGCTTGGCAAACTCATTGCTCTTCGCCAGCATGGATTTGCGATCAGCACCATTGTGCTGTGACCAGCCCTCTGGAAAGAATAGCAAGTGCACAGGCGCCGCGTCCGAGTATTCTGCTAGACTCCTGAGTAGCTGAAAGAGCTGGTCTCTGTTGGACATGTAGTCTTCGCCATTGATCAGTGGGAACTCGAGAAACAAATGCAAAAGCTTCGCCATGAGCGACAAGTCTTGTGGACGGTGGTGAGGCTTATTGTGGCCACTCAAGCTCGAGCCAAGAGCACTCGGACCTGCTGGACCAGAGGCGCTCGCAGTGCTGGTAAAGGTCGGTGGTATCGAGCTCCCATGCCCATTAGTGTGTGCCCCGTTCGTTCGGACGACAGCCGTCAATGACTCTGCTTCCGGCATGCTTATTTGCAGATACTCGTTTCGTAGAAACGCCTTGACGCTTCCACGTAATCCGACGCATCGTCCCAGCATGAGAATCACCCACCAATCTCCATCCAGCAAGTGGTTCGAAACAAGAAGCGACATTCCGACCGGACTCGGTACGTCGCTGTCGCCCGTCAGATAAATCCTCGTATTCGGTAGTAGCAGTGCCAACGCATCCACAAAGGAAGCAGCTCCAAACTGTGCAGCCAACCGCCGATACAGTGGCAGAGAAAATGGTCGGACTGTCACGTACAAGACGACAAAGATCGTGGACAAGCCAGCCACGCAGACAGCTGCTAGCATTGCTGTCACCATGTCACCCAGTAGATCCAATGGTCCGCATCGAATATTGTCTTGCTGATCATATTCTTCTTCATCTCCGTTGTGGTCGTCTGGAAAATGGACGCTGCGAGCCCTACTGGATGCTGGCAGCGAACGGTTCGTTGCGCCGTCCTGTCTTGGGAACGGAACGTTGTTGCTCTTCAATGTGCGGCGATTGTTCATTACAACGAATGTTTTCTTCAAAGACGCTGACAATTTACTGTAGAGGTAGCTGCTGTTTCACTTTATTGCGTGTATATCCTCGCTCGCTTGCTTCTGCCGCAAAACCGCGACCTTGGAATAAGATTCCTCCCGACCATTCTCTCGCGAGACGGACATGGGATCCTCCATGAAGAAGACGCGTCACCTTTCCATCGGAGCTCCCATCGCGAAACAATTCTGAAGTTGAAAAGCCCTTCCACGCTGACGCGCGTGAACTTAGAGTCGCACCGTTAATTATGAGTCATTTTGACGCCCGAAAGTTCCGATCCATGGTGCCTCTGGCACGCGCTGCAAGCGTGTGCTTGCGGGATCTTTTCAGGCTATTTCTACGTGTAGCAAGCACGGCATCTTTTGCTCCTTCTGCTGCTCTAGGCTTGGAAGAACGAAAGTACAAACGGTTGTACGGTACAGACGAGATGGCGCTGAAAAAAGCACGATGTACGCGCGCACGCTGAATGCTTGCGACTTGGTGCATCGCTCGGCGCCACGAATACATGATATAGGTCGTATAAAAGTAGATCCGATGACGACGACTATAGCTTACTTTTGCAAGTGCTTATCAACCGTCTCGCGTAGTGTATTAATCACGCCTTGTCGGTCGTCCGAGCCAAAGATTGCACTGGCTGCGACCACCACATTGGCGCCGCTGGATGCAGCCTCTTCAATCGTCGATGGACTTAATCCACCATCCACTTGAATGTTTAAAGAAGGATACTTTTCTCTCAAAGTCTTTACCTTTGGCATCATTTCCGGCATGAACTTTTGCCCACTAAAGCCCGGCTCGACCGTCATAATGAGAACCATGTCCAGCTTGTCAACATAGGGAAACAACGTTTCGACCGGCGTGCCGGGCTTGATCACCATACCAACATGCATGCCAGCGTCGCGGATCATGCGAATCATGGCATTCGGGTCGTTCTCAGGCAGTTCGCTTTCCAAGTGAAACGTCAAGCAGCTTGCACCTGCTTCCTTGAGCGGCTGGACCCACTTGTATGGCTCCGAAACCATCAAGTGACAGTCTAAATACGCTTCAGGACAAGCCTTGTGTAGACTCGCAATCACTGGTGGTCCAAACGACAAGTTTGGGACAAAGTGGCCATCCATTAAATCCATGTGAAGGTAGTCGGCGCCCATGCGAAGCATTTCCTTGGCATCGTCCGCCAGTCGAGCAAGATCACACGATAAGAGTGAAGGGCAGATGATTGATTTAACGTTTGACATCTTGCAAAAGTAAGTTGTGTATGTTTGTGCACTATATAGTGTGAATGAATCTGGATAATGGAACGATTTGCAAAGTGGATGGACGAAGGCGATGGACGTCGAAATCGATGTCGCTTGTCGCATCACTACTCGCGAAGTAGCTATCATACGACTACTAGAATGACCGTCGGCAGGTACAAGTCAATACTTCGACGTCAAATGATACTGTGAGTTGTTTGTAAGCTTTATACTGACTATCAATTCTACTGCATGAATTACCGGCACTGTGCATACAAGACGCCAGAAGAGTTCGGAAACTCTTCAGAGCACCAAATGCTTAGATGTCATCTTCGTCAACTTCCTCATCGTCTGCGCCATCATCAAAGAAGAAATAGTTGCCCGACTTCTTCTGTTCCGAATCCTTTTGAGAATTCTTCTTGTTAATTCTGTGGTGGACAAGTGGGTCGGGTAAGTTTCAGAGTGGTCACAATGATACGAATAGCAATGCAAAATGGGATGTCAGAAATTAAAACATAAGACTTGCTCCTCTCACAACCGACGCCAAAACGGCGCTCACAGAAATCTGCGACAAAGGTATCAAGGTTGTTTTCGCGTCACACATGCCGTCGAATGCGGCTTAGCACGAAAGGAGCTTACCTCGGACGATGATTAATGGGATCACGTCGGAACGTAACTTCCAGACTCTTCAGAAACTGATTCATTCCCGTCAACAACGACTGGGGACAAGATGCAGTAGCCTCAATTCCGGGGTTACCGTGGTACACAACGACGCGATCAGCAAGGTAGGTGGCCATGATGAAATCGTGCTCGACAATGAAGGCAGTCTTCTTGCTGTGCATGATGAAACGTTTGATAACTTTCGCACAGTTCAGTCGCTGCTCCGAATCCAGATAAGCACTAGGTTCATCGATCAAATAGACATCCGCTGGAGTACCGAGCGCAAGAACAATCGCCAGCCGTTGCAATTCACCACCAGACAGATTCTGTACGCCGTTGTCAATGATACTTTCCATGGCAAGAGGCTTCATCACGTCGGATATGAATTGCGGGTGGATGTAGGCATCCCGGATTCGCTTGTGCAGTAGCTGTCGAACGGTGCCTTGAAACTTTGGCGAAATCTTTTGGGGCTTGTAGCTCACATTTAGGTCGGGAACGCCTGCCAAAGAGGCTTCGTAATCAAAGCCCTCCTCCTCTAGCCTCGTCTGCTCATCGCTCTTGAGCAGACCAGCAAGCATACGGACGAAAGTTGTCTTGCCAGTGCCGTTCTCACCCAGCAAGACAATAATTTCGCTGTCAGTGAATTGTCCAGCTTGTACGTTCAATTTGAACGAAGATCCTTCACGAGTTTGAACCTTCGTCATGTCAGGATAGCTATACTGCTTTAGAGTCGAGTCTTTATCAGCCGCCACCGAGTCAGCGCGTTCAGATACCTGACAGCAAAAATGCAAAACATTAGCTACGCGTCAAAACATGTTTTCACGCCACATTGTTGCGACTAAACATACCTTAAATGTGAGAGCATGGTCGCGGAACCTCAAGTTCTCTGAACTCAGAAAGCCAGATAAGAAGGCGTTAATGCCATAGCGCACGCTCATTGGCATTGTGACAACACCATAGCCTCCAGCCTGTCCATACAAGACGCACACAAAGTCGCTCAAATAGTCGAGAACCGCCAAGTCGTGCTCTACGACAATGACATAGCGACGATCTCCATCGCCTGATTCCAAAATCTGGCGAATCATTGTTGCGGCCGTGAGGCGCTGCTTTACATCCAGGTAAGAAGACGGCTCGTCAAACATGTAAACGTCAGACACTTGAACAGCAACAATGGAAATGGCGAATCGCTGCAGCTCTCCTCCAGATAGCACTTTAATGTCGCGGTCCAGCAAATGATTTAATTCGGCCTCGGTCGCAGCCCAGCCCATGACATCCCAGCCTTCTACTTCGGAGCGCTGGAGAATGAAGAGATGTGTAATGAGATACAGCGTAAGTCGCACGAACGAATGTGGACGCAAAGTCAGATGTCACACCAACATGACGTCGCAATTAGCATTACTCACCTCATCCTTCAGCTTGAGAATCTCGCCCACTGTTCCTTTGATGGCTTTCGGAATGTGGTCTACATACTGAGGCTTAATAGTGGCCTTCATCGTGTCTTCAAGAATCTTGGTAAAGTAATTCTGAAGCTCGCTTCCTCGGAAATGGACCAAAATTTCCTCCCAGTCGGGCGGTGTATCGTAGCGCCCCAGATTTGGCTTCAACTTGCCAGCCAAGATTTTAATGGCAGTAGACTTTCCAATACCATTGGTTCCGACTAATCCCAGCACTTGGCCCGGTCGGGGCATGGGAAGGCGATGTAGTTTAAACGCGTTCGGACCATATCGATGCGTCGTGTTGCGCTCCAAATCCTTGGGAAGATTGATAATGGAAATCGCTTCAAATGGACATTTCTTTGTGCAGATACCGCAGCCTGATATAAACGTGATGGATGGAGGAAAAATTAGATCATGGTCGTGCAGCGTATAGTCCGTAGCTGTTGTCGTCATCCAAATGACGAAAGCTTCTTCGTTTACTCACCAATGCACAAGGGTTCCGATATGAATGACACCTTGCTCTTAACAGTAACTTCAATGCACATCTTTCCTTGCTTGACAACGGGACACGACTTTTTACATTCCTGTCGACACTTCTTGGGCTTGCATCGTTCTGCGTTCACAATGGCAATGCGTGTGAGCGTCTCCAGCTCTTCGTCGCCCTTCTTTCCGGCTGCCTTTTTCGGAGGCATTTCGTTTGCTTTATGGAATGACGAGTGTCTTTTGAAGCACTTCAACTGGAAAGCAGTCGATGTATACACGACAGTTGATGTAAAAAGCAGCGACGTTGCTCGTTTGATGTGTGTGAAGGAAAAGGCGCGGAACGAGCGGTCGACGCATTATCGTCTGCCATGCGCCCGGTTTATTTTAGCTACTTGTACTGCAACGGCACTTGACAATTATATCTTCGATAGTGTTACAATTACACTACGCAAAGCAAAAGTGGTGTATATGTTTAACTTAAAGCATTACTGCTGCACATGAAAAAGTAGATTGAATCATTTATTGAGCTCCAATCGTTGGCCTTTCAAAAGTCTAGAGCAAGAGTCAAGCTCCGCCCAATCCCACCGTGGTGAAAGGATTTGGTAGCTTGCTATGCCAAAACTCCGCCATCAACTTCGCTTTCGTCTCGATGTCGCGACTTGGATCGTCTCGATGAGGATGACTTTGTTCGTTCCGACTTGTCCCTCGTCTTGCTCTTGGAGCGACTTGACCGGTCGTCTCTTTTGCTTCGCTTCTTGCTCGATTGTCTGTACTTGCGCTGCATTAAAGCTCGGCGCCTTCGTCGGTTGGTAAACAAGATGCCTGTAAACATGACAAAGGATGCAAGCAGTAGCATGCCGGCAACTACATACTTGAGCTTGGTCAGCCAAGTCTTGGCTGAAAGGCCCACAGACGAGGAAATGCGATTGGTCTTGGTCGTATGAGTTCGCCTCGACTTCATGTAATTGTTGTCCGTACAAAGGTCGCTATCGAGAGAGGAGCAGCTATCCGACGTCTTCATGAGCACGTTTGCAAGGCCACCATTGTCGTCGTCATTTGCATTGTTACTCTTGTGCACAGTAGCACACGACCGATACTGTTTCAGCGCGCGATTGAGGGTGCGCAGATTATCGTACACGCTTCCAGTCGGATTGGTGCAGTACGCATCGTTGTAGTATTCCAGCGCAAAGTATCCATCGTCGGTGCAACCGAGACCAACGTATTTGCCATTGTACTGCTCGCACATTGGTAGGTTGTCGTAGTTAGCTTCGCCATCCTCCTCAGCGTCGTCGGTTGCAACGTAATATCCAAAGGCATTATTGTTGTCGTATTCCGAAAGGTAGTAAATAAATTCCGAGACACCCTCTTTCGTTATGAACTAACGAATCGAAGGAAATGAGATACGTGAGCTTAGACAGTTTGTTACACAAGCAGATCCCCAAGCCAATCAAGAACTAACGTACCGTCTCTCTAAAATTAGAGCTGGAGCAGCTCGTACCCGAGTATAGCCCAAAGACAGCTTGTGCACGTCGACAATTGGCCATCATGTACCAATACTGCGTTCCGTCCTCGCTCGATCGCTCCAAGCAAGCGCCATCTTCTGCGTCCTTTACAAAGCCCCAGACGCAGCCCATGAGTTTCATTGAAACTGCCGATCCATCATATAGCCAGTCTCGCGTCAGTTTATTGCCGTAAATGCTTGAATCCGATGTATCAGATTCACCGTTGCCCCACGCTGCAGCTTGCAGGGCGAGCAATGAAAGTAAAGTCGTTGTAAAGACCGCTCTGAGCTCGCATCTGCACGAAGTTCTCTTTCGGGTATTTATCAGTGATATATCCTTCATATTTTAATTCTGTTCGAGAACGTGGACGACTGGTGCGTGACCTTTGGCTGTCCCTTGGCGTTGAAAAAGTTGTTGCGTTTGCTTGACGCAAGACTCGAGCTTTGCCGCAATTTTCGCAGCAACTATTAATCCTCAGAGCTAAAGGAGCTGCAAGGATGTTATACAATCTTCTATTGATGGGTATGGAAAGCGTGAACGAGGTGATACTGTCGAAGGAGGTAAGCAAGCCTACGATAGCAATCGTCGACTTTGGTTTGCTGCCGAGACGCCCCGGCATCGCCAATCAGCACGGGTGCTGGTTGGCAGAGGCTTATGTATATTTAACCGTTTGTAACGTCCAACGCACGCAGTGGGTAACGGCGAGCGTCTGTCCGGTAAGCCTTAACTCCCAAGTTGAAACGATCTTGACGCAAGGTTTTCAATTCGTTCCGTCGACATCACGATGGAACATGGATCATCCCTTCTTTCGAACACCGTGTCAAAGATCCCCACAAAGCGTCGTTCGATGCTTCGCAAAGCTGATCATAACTTTCATTAGTCGACGTTCAACACAATGCTGCTTTCCTGTTTAGAAACGGCGTCGTCCTCCGACTTTAGTCTGAAAAACTTGCCGCTCGGTGTGTTCAGTACCAAGCTGCCGCTTGTAGTCCACCCTCGCTGCTGCACGCGACTTGGAGACATTATCATTGACTTGGCCGTGCTTGAAGAGGCTGGTTTATTTGAAGACATTCCCGGTTTGAGCTCGCAAGTATTTTGCCGAGACACCCTGAATGCCTTTTTGGAACATCCTCGTCCAGTCTGGATTGCCTTTCGCCAGCACTTGACTGAACTATTGACTGGGAATATTCTCAATGCCTTTCATGCTGATCACAAACTACAAGAGGCTTCTTTTCACCTTGTCACGGAGGTGGAGCTCCATCTTCCGATTAGGATTGGAGACTATACAGATTTCTACGCAAGCCGAGAGCATGCGACGAATGTTGGGTACGTGTACCAAAAGATTATCCTGTGCCGCATCGAACATCAATGATTAATAGCGTTTTTACTGTTAATTTTTACAGCACCATGTTTCGAGGCAAGGATAATGCGCTGCAGCCTAATTGGTTGCACTTGCCGGTGGGATACCATGGTCGGTCGTCTACGGTTGTTGTCTCGGGTACACCGATTCGGCGTCCGTGCGGCCAGCTACAAAAGGATCCAAGTGATCCTGAGCAAGGAAGTGTTCATGGACCATGCAAGCGACTAGATTTTGAGTTGGAAATGGCCGCTGTTGTTGGAGGTCCACCGAATCTAATTGGGCAGCCAATGACTTTGGAGCAAGCTAAGGAACGAGTGTTTGGTTTCATGCTCATGAACGACTGGTCTGCGCGCGATATTCAAAAATGGGAGTATGTCCCTTTAGGACCCTTCACGTCCAAGAACTTTGCGACGACGGTCTCCCCGTGGATTGTCACGTCGCTTGCTCTCGAAGACTTTGTAGCGCCAACATCTGCCGGGCAGCAAGACAATCCAGTTCCGCTCCCATATCTGCAGGATCCCAGCTATTCTTCGTACGACGTGGACCTTACGGTGGCAATTGAGACTTTGAAACAAGATGAGCCGGTTGTCGTTTGTCGCTCAAATCTGACCAATGTGTATTGGACGGCGGCGCAGCAACTTGTGCATCACTCGGTGACTGGATGCTCTATGAAGGCTGGCGATTTGTTGGGCAGCGGCACAATCTCAGGCAGCAAACCGGATTCTTTTGGGAGCATGCTTGAATTGAGCTGGAATGCGACGAAGGATGTGGCGCTAGGCGATGAGACGCGCAAGTTTCTGGAGGACGGCGACAGGGTGATTATGAGCGGACGGTGCGAGAAACCAGGAGCTGGCAGAATTGGTTTCGGAGAGTGTGCTGGAATGATATTACCGGCAGTGCACAGCGACATGATCCATCCCATTGCTCATTTGAGCGCAAAGGAACGCTATGGACAGTTCAAGCTTTACAGCTACTGGCGATCCTCAAGCGCATGGCGTGTTCGCATCGCTTTGGCTGCCAAGGGACTTTCATTCGAAACCATTCCTGTTGATATAACAAAGGGCGAGCATAAGACGGTTGAGTATCTCACCAAGAATCCTCACGGACAAGTTCCCTGTTTAGAATGTGTTGACAATGTGTCTGGCATTTCTCTTACTCTGACGCAGTCTGTCGCTATCATCGAGTTTCTCGACATGGCGTTTTTAACTCGTCGTCAATTGTTTCCTTCTGATTCTGCCGATAAGGCTGCTGCACTGGAGATGGTGGAAGTGATCAACTCTGGAACGCAGCCGCTTCAGAACATTTTCTTCCTACGCGCTATTGAAGTCAAGTCAGGAGGCCAAGTTGTGGCAGTCGACGAAGCCAAGCGAGTCATTGAGTATGGTTTGTTGACACTGGAGTCGCTCGTGAAGAAGCGGTTGGAAGTATGCAAGGGTCCTTACTGCTTGGGAAGTTTTTCACCCACAGTTGTTGATGCGTTTCTTGTTCCTCAAATGTACAATGCTCGTCGGTTTGAGGTTGATGTAGAGCGCATTTGTCCAACCTTGGTGGCGATTGATAAGTTGTGCTTTGTACATGCATGGTTCAAGCCCTCCCATCCAAGCGCGCAGCCGGACTTTCGCGATGAGTAGATACTTAGATCATTATCTTACGTCTTCTACATATACTTAACGTTGTATACATCATTAAGAGTCTTTCTACTACCTTAGGTAGTACAGTACTGTACGGGTACCAATATAGCAGCGGATTGAGTACCTCTGCGACTACTTGTGACACGACGACCCTGCGACTGCTTGTGACACGACGACCAAGCCATTCGTTCTGCCAGAAATGCGATCTCACTTTTCCTTGCGCGATGGACCATGGCGCAATCAAGCAACCCAGACGTTGAAAATGCTGCCGAGAAGGATGGTTTTCACCGTCCTCGAAGGCCAAATCCAGAGACTCTTGTCTACTTAAAGTCCTTGCCATTGGATGCTGATGCTTCCTCGGATGAAGAAATCAAGGCGTACGTCGCAAGTGCCAGCGATGACGCCGAGTTGCCTCCCATTATGGCGGCTGCACTGGCAGCAATAGATGAGATAAAGCACGAAGTAGCGTCCCTCGCTGGAGATGAAGATGGATCTGAGATTCTGGAAGCTTTGATACGAACTGCCGTGCCATACTCGGAGCAAGCTGCTCGAATTCTTTTGCAGGGAACAATTGGATATTGTGCACATTTGGCGACCCACCGATACGGATCTCATGTCTTACAAACGTTGCTGCAGTTGGCAGTGATTTCGCGGTCCGACAAGGATGTTGCGACGGCTGGTGATGCGCCACCTATGTCAGCGAGTGGGGTTCCACCGCTGGCGACGCTTGTCCTCGCCATCCATGAAGAGTTGTTGCCTCAAGCAACTGAATTGAGAGCACATTTATGTGGCTCGCATGTACTTCGAACGCTAGTGTGTATCATGGCAGGTGTACGTATGAAGGGGCATGGAGGTCAAGCCATGAGAAGGGGAAAGCAAAAAAATACGAAGAAGAAGCGCAAGCGAGCACTTCACGCGCATGACGGAGACAGCGATAGGTCGACACAGCTAGAATTGGAGTACGAGTTAAGTCCACGCGTCGATGTGGCCATAATGGCAGATGCTTTAAATCAGATGACAGAAGCACTTTCTGGTTCTGAAGTGCAAGCGCCAGGTTTACTACAGCAACTCGCGTGTCACCAGTCGGCTGGACCACTGCTCATCATATTGCTTCGTGCACTGACGTACAAGGATGCTCCAAGCAGTTGGAGGAAGAAGCAAGCTAAAAGGGCGGAGCAGCCTGCATCTCGGTATGGCGACACTTCGTTGGAACCTCAATTTGAACTAGGTTCATCAGGTTACAAGTTGATGGAACGACTTCTTTGCTGGCAATCCGGAAATGCAGATCAGGCGTGGGCTGGCGATGTTATATACGGGCTTGCTGGAGAGGCAAGAGGTTCGCACGTGCTTGAAGCTATTTTCAAACTCAGTCCTGATTCTATTTACAAAGAAGTGATGGTTTTGGGCGGATTTGACTCGGCCGAGACGTTGAAGGAATATGTCGAACACGAAGTCAGCAACTTTGTTGTGCAAAATCTACTGATGACCATTCGTAGCGAGGACCAAGCCACTTGCATCCTGCGAGCCTTGCTTCCTTTGGTCAGCAACGGCTACGTTATCGATCCGTCACACAAGCGTCGTGGCGTTCTCTGGCGTGCAGCGGAGCTTGCGTGCAGATTCAACGCTCTGCAGTCCGACTTCGAGGCTAGTCTGCGGGTCGCATTTAGTAAAAAATTTCTCGAGGATTGCGTGACAAATCTCTTGTTTGTAGGAATTGATTCGAAGCATAGGGAAACGTTTGCTCTCGATGCGCCAGGCGCCCACGTGGTCAACAGTCTCTTAAAGTTTACACCTGATATCGCCCTGCGTGCGTTAACTGGTGCTTTGAAGATGTCCAAAGACGATTTGGAGTCACTTGCAAAGAATAGTCTCGGGAGCCGATGCATATGGGATGGCATAATGGGAAGAGCTCATGGCGTGCCCGACTTCGCATCAGCGTGTGTCAAGCTGGTGAAGAAGCTTAGTGGACGGTGGGTAACCATTGCGTCCGATCGTGTGGGGCAGCATGTTGTCATGAACCTTTTCCAATGCCTACCCGCCATGGATGATCGCAAGCGTCTGGTTGAAGAGCTTTCTGTCGGCAGATCTCGTTTGAACGGTTGTGCCATGGGACGAAATGTCATAGCTGCTTGTTTTGTTCGCGAGTTCAGCATGGACGGCGAAGAATCTTGGAGTGCACTGGTGAAGAAGATGTTGAGAAATACTGCTTGGGTCGAGGGATTGCAGGAATCTGGCAGCAGGGATGAGAGTAAAAGCGTACCACGGACGAAGCGAATATACAAGGATAACTTCGAAGAGCCACGAAAAAGCAAGGCTACTAAGCACACGAAAGACTCTGTGGCGACGATAATGGACGTGATCAAGCTTCCGACAGACAAGGGGGCTCCAAGACGTGACTCGTACCATGATGCAGAATAAATTGGCAACGACTGAGTGACCTTTAAATAATGTAAGATGACCATTTGGTGCGATCCATAATCAGAATGCTTTAGAGACTATCTTAGTTAGTTATTAAGCGTCAATCGACTTTATTTTCTTTATGGAATTTGGTACACTTGTTCGATTTGCGCAGTCTTCATAAGGACAGAGCCGTCGCGTTTCTCCTCACTCCTGCGTCGTGAAATGTTGTAGGTAATGCGACAGTTGTACAAACGCGAGTTCTCCTTAGTCCGTAACATTTCCAATTGGCCTTCAACGCGAGTCGTTTCTCCCTTGAGCAAAGGATAACTGGCAGGAAAGTAAAACATTTGCTGTCCCCAGTGTGTGTATCCATCATCTGGTCCGGTAGACAAGAATGCAGGATGAAGAAGCTTCGGTGCGTCCACGCCAGCGGCATCCGTTCGACTTTTGAAATCAGTTGTAAACCAACCAGCAATACCACTTATTGGTCCGCGCACGACGTCTCCATCGACATCGAAATCAAACTTGGCGTTTTCTTCGTCCGCAAAGACGCCCTTGGCGTCCTGCAGCGTGCATGTTGTCATGTCCAGATGCTTAATCATAGCAGGCTCGGCAAGCATGGCATCTGATGATAGCTCTCGCCATCGACTGCTCAATAAATAATACTCTTTTTGCTCGCGCTCATAACTCTTGGTCAATATATCCATGTCAACTCCATACACTTGACTCGTCGTTTGCGTAAAATCGTTCCAATCGGCCACGGCACCGGAAAACTCATTCTGGTTCGCTTTACGCTCTTCCTCGTCGTATATTGGAGCAACATACATGGTCGAATGGGAAGGAAACATGAGGCCAGTTCCCTTTTTAAGAAACTTGTCTCTGGCGCGGATGACAGAATCCAACATGCTTTCGCGGAGCAAAAAGTAGCCCATCCACTCGCTCACAATAATGTCAACGCAGAGAGTCGTTCCTTCCTCCTCGACAACCAATTGGTCCTGCTCAATCGGTAGCTCGATCTTTTCCACTGCACCTTGAATTACAGTGACAATATGATCCACCTTGTTTGCCTTCATGACTTGCTCGGCATGCTTGGCAATGTCCGTGTACTCAATGGCATAGACCTTTTTCGCTCCCGCCTGGGCAGCCCAGACTGCTAGAATGCCGGATCCTGTTCCAATATCCATGACAACCTTATCGCGAAAAACGTCCTGGTTGCCGAGAATGGCAGCATGGTAGGCGGCCATGCGATTGTGGTCGGCAAGCATTTGCTTCTGATGGTAAAGCTGCGCGTAGCTGCAAAAGTAGTTTGCGAAATCGGACGCTTGTGCCTATGAACATGAAAATGATGATGAGATGTGACAAGTAATAGACGGCAGCCATGAAAGAACGTGCTGCTGTAGGCTGGCAAAGAACAATTTTCGTATCTGCACTCTGCATTAGTAACGCCTATAAACGTCACAAGCATACCTGAGCATCCCCATTAAAGGACGGTATTTCACCATCTTTACTGGCATTGACAAAGGCCGGTGCTGCTACCTCGGATTCGCTCGCCATGGTTACAAGGAGACAAGGATTGGCTCGAGGAAAAATGCGAAAATGTATGGCGCTGCACGCGAACGAGCGATCAATGAGTACCGGTCAGACGGTTTTCCACCGCTGCGACATTTTGGGCTGGTCGATCAAAAGGCACTGCCTCGAGGTGCGGCATGCACGCATGAATCAATAGGACTTGTGACCTTCCAAGCAACAACTTTATAGCCTCCTGATACAAGCCATCCCACCCTCGATACACAGACAATAGGCCATGGGCTTTGAAGTGTATCAAATTGTATCAGACGAGAAGCATTTTTCTCCGTTTGTATGCCAATTGTGCGAGTGTCTTTGCTCGCTCGATGCCCTCGTCACGGACGCTTGCTCGCACCCGTTTTGTCGATCCTGCTTGGAGTCTCATGTTGCATCATGTAGTCAATGTCCGACGTGTCAGCAATCTATCATTCTGACTGAATCAAGTAACGGAGAGGAGACGATAAGAAGCGCTCGATACATCATGCTCGGTTCTTCAGCGACCATGGCCCATCCAATTAAAACGGCTCAACCATTGGCGTATCAACTTCTCTGCGCGGTCCAAGTTGCATGTATCATACAATCAAGCAAGACGGAGGCTTTAAAAGCGGACAAGGAAGTCACGATGATTCACACGTGCGAATGGATTGGCGATTACGCGCACTTTCATGAGCACATTTCTGAACATCACAATCATTCTTCTGCATCCGATACAGCTCTAGCTAAGATTCCCGTCAAGACTTCGCAGCAATTAACATCTTTTCTACCTGAACAGAATAGCAAAGTAAAGACTCGCCCGACAATGAAGGGACTGCGAAGTCTATCGACTCCATCCGTTTGGTCTGGCGAAGTCAGCGAAAGTACCCTCGAATTTACAATGTCAACAGAAGCCACTCCCACCATGCCATATCGGGGTGACGACTCATCTGCCTCCAAGGATGATTCTGCGATTGATATGCTTTCGCCGCGTGCAAAATTCCGACGATCCAAGAGTTTGAAAGACATGGGCATGACAAAAACAATATCAATTGACGAGCTTCGACTCAATACGCCGCCCAAGCCACAAGTAACGAATGCAACAAGTAGAACGCCACCAAAATCACTTGGATGCGACGCAACAACGTCTCGAGACACACCGCCAGCCATGGTGCATCGAAAAATATCGGGTGATGGCATGGTCAAGGGTCCGCCGCCGCAACCACAACCAAAAGTAACAACTACTATCATTCCAGTGGCAGATGAAACGTTTAAAGGTGGAGTAGGAGGAGGAAGTAAATCAAAGCTTTTACATGGGTCGCCGTCATATTCGGGCCCAAAAAGATCAAAACGACCACTCACTCCATCAGCAAGCGCTGCGGCTGCTCCATCCAGTACAAACAATGGTGATTCAGACCTTGAAGTCTCGTACAGTCACGCCCTTGACTGGAACATGTCCATTAACAATTTTGGCGGTGGCTTTAACAATAATAACAGCACTAGCGACGTGAATGAAAACGCAACGACCCGAAAGCAACCTGCCATGGATACACTTTTGGAAGACGAGGAAAAGACTGACTTTCAACTGGAGTTTGAACCAGAGGATTCGAATGGCATTGGTAGCGAACAATCTACGCGTCGCATATTCGACAAGGCTGAAAAACTAAAGAAGCAGGCAAACGCAAAGTTCAACAAGGGTGATTTTTCGGCGGCGCGAACCCTGTACACGGTCGGCATTAACGTGATGCAAACCATGACGGCTGTCAGCCAGGAGGAGCGAGAGTTGCTTTCGGGCATGCACTCGAATCGAGGCGTGACATATTTTCGAGAAAAGAAGTTCCAAAGTTGCATTGAAGATTGTGAGCATGCCATACGCTACGATTCCACCTACGATAAATCATGGATTCGAAAGTGGAGGGCACACATGGCGCTTGGTGATTTTGACGGAGCGTACCACTGTTTGGAAAAGGCCAACCGACTTATACCAGCTTCGAAAAAGATTCAGGAGGAGCTTGCAAACTGTCAACAGGACAAGGAACTGCTGATGACGGCGCGGCAATTTTTGATGAAGAAGGATTACGAGCAAATTCGCGAGGTCCTCCGACCACATGCTACGTCATCGGACAATATATCGTTACTCTTCTTGGCAGCGCGGGCAGATGCGTATCTGGGTCACACCGAAGCAGCTTTGGAGAAGATTAATAAAGCGCTTCGCTTCAATCCCATGCATGCCGAAGGTCTTGAACTTCGAGGTCATACTCTGTTTCTCGCTGGCGAAACCGAGAAGGGAGCTCATTTGTTACAGGAGGCCTTAAATATCAACAAGGACAGCAAACTTATCAACAAGGAGCTGAGCCGTTGTCAAAAGACGCATACGTCGTTTCAAAAAGGCCGGGCGTCGGTCAAGCGGGGACGGTACGCTGAAGCAGTGGAGCACTTTGCGCAAGCGATCAAAGACAGCGGAAACGTGCCGCCACAGACGCCATTGTTTGGATCATTGCGCATTGAACGAGCCGAAGCTTATTTGCTCTGCAACAGATACGTTGACGCCTGCAAAGATTGCCAGGAGGTTATCAATTCGCAACCAGAGCATGCGACAGCATGGAGCGTTCGGGCCGACATTTTGGTTGCTCTAGGAGAACCGGAGCAGGCGAAGAAGGAGTTGAAGAAGATACGAAAATCATGGGGCTTTGACAACCCAACAATTGGCGAAGCTTTCAAACGTGTTGATTTCGAGCTCCGCGTAAGGAAGGCCGATGATGAACTGGAAACGTTTCTAGCGGATCTCGAGTCTGGCCGAGCCGAGCCAATCTTTGCTGAAGATGATCGGAAAACAAAGCGAAAGGAAGGGCACCGCAGAAACAATCGGTCTTCCAGCTCATTTGGATTTGAAGACGACATTGACTTAAAGAATAGGGACAAGAAGCGCAACACGACGAGGAGATCATTAAGCAGAAACCGCTCCGGGTCAAGAAATGAGTCGGATAATGAGCTTCTTCCGGAAAAGCCACGTTCACAAAGTGCCAGACGAAGTGAGATACAGAAACGCAGCAGCTTCGTCCCACCTCCATCGATAGAGGATTTGACCAGTGGTGACGATACGCCCGTGCCTGAACGACGATCGAGTACGAATGATCACGAGCCCTCGCGAAGTTCAAAACGTGAACCAAGTCGAAGACGAAGCTAATGAGATAGGTGTAATTGTAATGAATGCACTCTAATTAGCTATTTCTTTGATAACTTAGCTGCGCTAGCGCGTGTTGCTGGGATCATCATACACAGAGTATGGCTTGTTAAGATTGGCTGTCCCATTGCATGCCCTCTCTTTTATATACACAAGCGCCTCGTTAACTTTAGCTGTCATGGCGCAGACCATAAAGGCCTGTCGACGTGCCTCTTGTAGACTCGAAAAAGGCGTATGTTCCTCCTGGTACGTATCGCGATCTCGACCATTCGCCAAGGGCACGTTGACAGTAAAGTTGTACCTTGGATACGAGTACACGTCTATCGCAGGCGGAAAAATGAGGGCTTTGTCGCAATCCATTATATTCTTTTTTAAGCGGTATTTGCTGAAGAAATTCTGTCGAAAATTATGCAAATCTTAGAATGGTATGTACCCCCATAAGTTACAATACTGGTAGTGCATTTCGTGAACACATGCAGCACAATGAACGACACACCGATTCGTTCTTACCTTTCCAATCATGTAGCGACTACAGTAATGTAAAGCAATCGGCATTGGAGCCGACTCTGGAACGTTGCAAAGCTCTTTGTCGGTAAGAGCATCAATGAACGGCCAGCCTTCTCGTTTCGGCCCAGCAGTGGGGTCTGAAATTACAATGGATCGAATAAACGTAAACGGGAGGTTCAGTTCCACACCGGCAAAAATGAGAGCATACATTTCCGCAAACAATTTTGGATACACTTGCAATACATTGGGCAGCCACAAGGTCCACTTTAAAGTGAGTTGATAAAAGTCCTTGACCGTGGCCAGATATGGAGGCCCACTGTTCCAGTGCAGGGGTCCGTCCCGATCAAAAGGCTTGGTAAAATTTAATGGCAGTGACATCCATTGGTTCGTCAAGTAGCCATCGTGCTGTGCAATTGGATAGCCGTGTTTAACCATTCTGGTAACTGGTTCATTCTCCACCCAAAGTACATGTTCGTCCGTAAAGTCGTGCTGCAGTGGTCGCAGCAGAATCATGTCAGGATCCATGAGAATGACAATGCCATCCAATAATTCGCCAGAAGCTGCTAAAATATTGCTTGTAGAATTTAGTCCTAGAGCATGTTCGAACCAGTGCAAGAGTCCATAGGGTTTGTTTGAGTACTTGTAGGGTGCACCTTCCGCAAGGTGAAGCTTGGAGTAGGACGGAGTAAAGTGAACGTGAAAATCTCCCATTGGCTCGATGTACCTTTCGTAAAAATCTCGTTGCTCCTTTTCTTCAAAGTCTTTGCAGCCAGATAAAATTCTTGTGACTGATCCAGGTTGTTTGACTTGCATGGCGTGAAAGAAAAAGACAAAGCTCTCCCAGTCTTGTTGTGGGCTGCAGCTCGTGGAAAAGACAGTGTAGTAGTGCGGAATTTTTGTGCTTGTCTTGTTTCGTAAGGTTTCAAGGTGGATTTGGTCTTTGGCTAGTGGTCGAGTTACAGTCGTTGGTTTTTGTTTGACGAATTCGTGCCTGGTAGGCAGCACTTGCGAATGTACATCAGTTAGATCGGCTTGCGGAAGTAGTGAGTATTGCACAAATGCACAAATGAAGCAGCCAGCAACTATGACGACTCCGACAACCCCTCTTCCTGCATTGCTATGTTGTTTTCCCATGGCTAAAGGTTCTATGAGATGGCATGATGATGCAAGTAGTGTAACTGAGGTGCGTTAGATGAACCGATTGTGGTCACGTTTCGTCGTCGCTTCGCATTCATATCGTCGGAGCGGTTTTAAACGTCGTACCGGTTCTCTTTACACGATTCTCGTCCTCGCTTTCCATCGATCACACACCACTACAACGAACATGGAACAATATGGGACTACGGTGGCCAAATAGCAATCAGTACAAGTAAGCTTATTTAGTGCATCTTCGATACTCAAGAAAGAATGGAGCCATTGGATGACGGAGAATGGGAATCGCTCGGAGAGCAGCCCAGCACGATTGGACCAGCAGACCGGCCATTGCAGTCTGCTGCCGAATCAACAATGAATACAGACAGAAACCATATGATCGAAGAAACGAGCGCGAGCGACGAGTGCCAGAACGAAGTATCGACGGCAATAATGCTTGCAGCTGGGCCTCATAGGACGGCCACTTTAACGAACGATAATGAATCGCGCATTCTTGCTGTCAGTCAACGATTGGAGAGCAAACGGCAACTCAAGGACAAGCTGATGAAGCATCCGCTGCATTTATTATGGAGCCGATTTCTCAGATATTTGGTGAATGAAATATGGGATCTTGATGCGAGAATCAGACTGGCTTTGATATTGATACTGCTGGGGTTGGTTACCAAGGTTTTACTCCTTTCGACGGCGTTCCTTTGGTATCCTCGTCTCTTTGTTGTGCCAGCTTTGATTTTGGTACCATTCTTTTACTTGAACCCGTCATACGTACCAGTCAAGCTGGAGCGAGCTTTCCATGCGTTGCAGAATCCTTTAAAGCTCGCCGACGCACTCGGCGATTTCGATCCGTCGGCTCTGCGAAAAGTTGTTTGCCTTTGCCTGTTTATCCCCACTCTCCTTGAAGTACGAACTATTCAGTTCTTGTCGCAGATTCGGGTTGAAGCTTCATGGGGCTTCATTTATCACTTAACAATCTCAGGTTTGATTGCTGCTGTCATGGGCGCGGCCTATATCAAGTTGGACAAGTCACCGCGAGAATGTACGCATATTGGACTCGTTTGTTTGTACGGATCGGCCCTATTTGTGGTGACAATCATTCAGTTTGATATCTGGAAGATTCCGGTGCTCGTCGCTCCGTTCTTTGTGGCAACTGGTATTTTATTGCTGCACAGTGTCGATGATAGTTATGAATGGTGCAGTCAAGCCATTCATAACGCTTTGCGCATGTCACTGCGAGATGCTCTTGCTTCCGTCAGCGAGTCGATATCACAGGATGAGATGCTGCAGCTTGCCATGCTGCGGTGGCTGGTTGATTATTGGGGAAGTACGCAGCAGCAATCTGCAGAGTCGACTGCTGGTCCATCGACAGCAACCCCCGCACCGCGCACATCCAATGCATCCCGTCGAAACATGTCTCTTGTGGCGGTGCCACCGGAACGACAACTTACTTGGAATGAACTTCTTCCAATGCTTACCGTGACGTCGGAGCAAATTCGAACTGAAGTTGATATACTTCAAAATGGCCGTGCCGGCAGTGAGTCGATTCACGAACCGGGAGATCAGCGCAGCGAGAGTCTTGTTGTTCACGAAAGCAGCAATCAACATCAGCAGTACACATCCTCTATGCCAGCATCGTCTTCATCTTCTCCTTCACCGGGATCTGTGAGTGACTTTCAGACCATGTTGGCGTCAATGGATTTGGATGCGCATGCCAAGCCTGCCGTCATGGCATACAAAAAGGCGGTCGAGAGCTTTCCACCGTCCCGTGAAATGGCTGTTTTGCTGTCTGTTGCTCGACGATGCCCAGCACTTCTTGCTTTACTATGGGAACTCATTTTTGCGCAGTCTGGAAGTTTTGTCTCGACAGTGGCTCTACTTCCGTTTATTGCCTTTGAACTATTTCGCTGTAAGAATTGGAGCGAATCTTGCAAGCGCGCTGCTAATAAGCCAGAAATAAACACTGGCGGCCTTGGCTTTGGAGCTGAAGCTCTGTTCCTTGAAAATGTAGATCCAATGGTGATACTATTAAGTACCGATAAGCTCTCTTTGCACCGACCCCCGACTCTGCTTGGTGTGTGGATGAATGTTGTCTCGTCCGTCGCTGCGCTTGAAATGGGGCTCATTGCTGCTCGATGTGTCCAGACAACGACTGCCGCAATCGACTTTGCACAAAACATCATGTCTTTGGCGGAGTTTGGATACCAAGTGGCGTCGCACGGATGGATGCATGGCGCTGGCGTTATTGCGAAGGAACTAATCATACAGCGTGCTCGAGCAGCGCGAGAGCCGAACATGCACGAAACCAAATACACTAGCGCGGCAATCCGAGCAGTTGAAAATAGCCGCAAAGTGACCAAGAACCTACAAATTTTGATGGAGGAGGAAAATGCTAGTCACTTTCTGCCTCCAGTTTTTGGCTTTGTATCTGTTGCAGTTGGCCGAGGCTGGTTGTGGGGAAGGGAGGAAAATGTTCCGGTATCTACTCATACACAGTCGACAGTTGTCATTGAAGAGCTTGATAGCAGTAACACGGAAGCTACTGATGTTTCTAACAATATTCTTGATGCAAGGGACGATAGTACGATTATACCCCCTCGTATCCAATCCACCGTTTTGCACGAAGAAATGGTTATCAGTGCTTCCAAAAGTCCTGAGAGTTCCAATGGCCGTGCTGTTGAAGGCATTTGTGCACTGGATCAGAAGCTTGTGTCCGAAATTATGGACTTGATTGCAGCTGCATCATCGCGGCAGTTAATTGACCAAGTCGAGAAGAACGATTTGTGCGAGAGGCTCTCGAAGTTAAAATCGGAGGGTCTGTCTGAAAGAGGTTGGCTTGAGGCCACAAAAAGAACTTTGGAGGGTCTCATTTTGATTGACGAACGCGCCGGGATGCTGGCGATGGACAACAATTGCATGGGGGGCGAATCGACGGAGGAGACACGCAATCCGCATGGTGACGCCTGTGTGCCGAGCTTATCGGACGATCAGGCAGCACTGGAGAGTGAACGCTGCACAAACGGGCGTACTGAAGAAATGTACGAGCCGATCAATAATAGCCATGAGTCCGGATTAATGTCTCAAGTTGTCGATATCGACTCAGAATCTGTTATTCCACCGGTGCCGTCAACAGGCTTCCAGCAGGGTTTTTCAGGCGAGTCACAAGCTAGTGGAGATAACATTTGGATGCAGCTTGGAGGCGGACTTGCTGTGGTTGGAGCTGTTGTGGGGATGGCTGCTGTTGCAATGCAAAGTAACAACAATAGCGACGGCCGCCGCAGTCGAGAACGGCATCGCCGTGACGAACATTTTCAGCCGAGCCAGTAGGTAGATGACATCGTCATAGTTAATTACATAAATTATTATATACACTTTAGACTGTGGGTCTATAATGTTTTCACCTGCTTAAGGCAGGAGGAGCCATTCTGCGATAGCAGTATACATATAAACGTTTCGTTATTAATTTATTTATCATTATATACACTTTACAAATCAGCTGTCTTTCTATACGATTTCGCCACTCCCATATCGATGAAATGTTTCGATCTGATGTGCGTTGCTTTGCGAACGCGCTCTTGGAAGAAGGGATTGCTTCCGTTCTTGTACGACGGACAGTCAAAGCACCCTCTCTCCGGACAAGCAGAGCTTTTGCAGCACTTGTCCTTCAAATAATGGTACCAGCTGCTCCTGTGACTAGCGTCACTCTCCCTGCGTTGTACATGAAGTGGCTTTCGCGCAACCGTGCCCCGTGCCTTGCTGCTGCCAAAGTGGCGATGGTCCTCTCGTCCATCACCTTCATCCCGAGCAGTCTCAAGTTCCTTTAACTCGTCGAATGATACGTCATGCATGCAGTCCACCGGACAAGCAGCAATGGCAGCCGCAATATCTGGACTTCGCGGACGCTGATCAAATGTACGCGCCCTTCCATCGTCGCTAAGTATTTCAAAACTACCAGGAGCGGCCAATGCGCAATTGGTACATCCAATGCACGAATCTTCGTCGATGAAGATAAACTCGCCGTCATTAATCCAAAGGGGTGTCTCTTTATCCGATGCCAGCTCCACGAGCTTGTGGCTACTCTTCTTGACGCGGTCATCTCCAAGTTTTTCGTAAACGAGGTCACATTCGTCCATGCTATTGTGTGAACTAAAGTGAGTTGTCGGCTCATGAGTAAGCACCATCTCGAGCTGCATGCGTTCCCGTTCCACGTCCAACGGCGGAAGTATTCCATGATGTTTCAAGTCTCGCCAAACAGATTTCAGAGCATCGGAACGTCGCTTAACAATGTCCTCGGGAGAGTTGCATTCACTTTGTTTCTCACCAACAAGCGCTAGTAGATAAAGTCGCTTCAAGTCATCCAGCGTCAAGTATCCTGTTCCATACGAAGAGTAGGCTGCAAGGATACTCAGCACTCGCTGGTCATGGGGTCCAATCGCTTGCGCTGGCTGAAGGCACCGCTGAAACCAAGAGGCAACCGATTTAGCATCCATGACCTTGATCTTTTCGTCATTATTGCGCGTTGTGGCAGTTTTGGCGTGCGAGTCAAACATTTTGTTGACGCTGCGGTCTAGGAATTTGGAGGAAACCCACTGCTCACCGACAAACCGCTCCAGTAGTTGCGAAGGATGGAATCGCTCAGCATTCGTCAATGGAGGTAGAGCCCGTCCTTCCTGCACGAGCATGGATTGTGGTTGTTCATTGCAGCGAATCAATAGTGCAATTTCGTCGCCCATGTCGTCCTCAAAGGAAGCAGGTAGATTGTTCTTTTGGTGAATAGTCTCGCTAGAATCATTGTTATCTTCTTTATCATATAATATTGCATCCACTGTATCTTGTAGCCACTGTTCCTCGGCAGATGGAATCTTTTCTGGGCTGTCAACTTGATGAATGAGCCCAAAAGGGAGATTGTTGTCAGCACTTTCAGCCTTTGAAAGACCATTCCAATCATCTGTTATCGACCAGGAAGACTCGCTAAATAGGCGAGTAGATGAGGAAGTGGGAAAGGATTGCGTTACGGCCTGTGATGGCATCCATCCGTCGATGCGTTCCGGCAGTAGAAGGAACAGGACGAAGATTCCGTTGGTCGATGGAAAGCGACGATCCATTTTGTTTAGTCAGTCGCTTTTTTGCAAATGCTTTTGTCTGCTTGAAGGTTCCAGTAAGTTGTAAAGTATGCGGGTCAACGCGAGAGGTGCCCGATTCAAAGAGAAGATTGATGTTTGTTGCTCGTGGGATCGATCCATCGAATCCGTGACGCCCATCGCCTTTTTAGTACCGTAAAGACTGTCGTAGCGTTACTCATGGGATGGCGTCGAGATCCATCCACCATGGCCATCCGGTATAGCATTCGCAAAAGTGTTCCCTCGCTCGCACACATTCATTGCTTCAATATGTGGAATCATGCCGCATGGACAATCATTGGGATCCTATCGCTTTTGAATGTCGCACATGGTTGGAGCTGTAGCAGCAAATTCGGGACGAAACGCAGCAAAAAAGCTATTGCAAACGACCGAGAATTTCATGCAACAATCTTTCAATCTACAACTCGGCTCGCCAGCACTCGGTCATTTGTCCTCGACGATGACTATGAGGAGTATGGACAAGCTTCTTCGTCGTCAAGTTACGAGTCTCCCTCCGATCCTTCCGACACGTACTCCATGTCAGATTCCGATCTTGAAGCACACATGGGACCATGGGACGAAGGAGTCGCCAAGTTTAACACGATTCACTTGACCGGACGCATTGGTAACGACCCCGAGCCGCGTTACTTTGACGATGGCAAGGTGGTTGTCAATCTATCACTAGCGACCAATCGCAAGTACCATTCGCTGGAACGACAAGCAAGCAACCTTCAATGGGGCCAAGAGGAAACGGACTGGTATGCCTTGGAGATATGGGGAAGCACTGCCGAGTTTGTGTCCAAGTATGTTGATCGAGGGACGCATGTTAGTGTAATCGGAAGCTTGCAGATTGACGAGTGGACGGATAGGGCGACTGGCGAATTGAGAAACAAGGCAAAAATAATTGTTCGAGACTTTGATATACTGGAAAGCAAAGACGAAGCGGAAGCTCGACGAAGTCGGTCGGGTAATAGTGGTGGCAAGTCGTACAATGATCGAAGCGATGGCGGGCCAAGTTCTGCTGGTTCTGGTGATTTCTTTTGAAGAAAGGGAGAGCTCGGTGCATTTCCTCATTGGCCGACGTATACAGTATCTGAGTCCATTCTGCATTGTTTGTAAACATTTTGGTGCCAGACTACCGTTGGGTACTAGATATTCATACTAGAACTACAGTCTATCATAGGTTTTCCAACACAGTACGTACCGTGCGTAGATGCGTACTGTACATATGATAGAGACCTTGTTCAAGAGAGGCGATTGCATCGCAACGGCACTAAAATCTTTGTCGACGCACGGGAAGGTGTGACGAGCGCGGCGAAATTGAACTGCTGCTGCTGTAACTGCGAAGCAGCGAAGGAATGGGCTTCTTGCAAGTCTTGTCGGCAGCCGAGCTTTCAGCAAGAGCAAGATAAGCTTGCGCAGCCATATCGTTGACAAGTTCATATCGAGAGAATCTTTGTTGCTAGAAATCAGGCGGAGTGAAGGAGTACTTCTTCGAGCCTCGAGCGTTCCAACAACCGATAGTTTTTCGAACAGCATCGTAGTTCAAGTTCGTCAAACTTGTGCAAAAGTGCCTGTCAGTCACATCAACTTACTTGTACGCTTAATACATTGGAGCACGATGCCGGCAAGTAGTGAGAAGGCTGTAGCGGCGCCAGATTTACAAACAGATGCACATCGCAAGAACGACGATGGAAACGGAAAGCAACAATTGCGCGCGCCCCAGACCAGCAACGCCAAAATACGACAAAATGTAAATAGAGGTTCTTCCTCCTTGTCATCCAACGGAGTTAATAGACACCAGGAGCACAATGAAGATGATAATGCCCAAATTTTTCAAATGCAAAATTACTCCAACTACGCCAACAATATGGCTGCTGCTGCCGCCACAAATACCTCCAACACCAGCCCCAAGCAACCGACGCCACTCTTTGAACGACTAGTCACAGAAGAAGTGCAAGAGATCAAAGCATATGCGCGGATCATTGAAAGCCAGCAGCGACGATTGGTTGAACTGGAACGCGTGCACGGAGACTTGGAGGCTCGACTAGAATCGGAAAGCAACCGACGCAAGGAACTGGAGAAAACACTGGAGTCGCGAGAACGAGAATGGGCAAACAGATTCGACGAGCTTTCAAAAGACAGGGATCATTGGAAAGGAGTCGTGCAGGTTGAGCAGACGAAGAATTCCAGGTTGATTGATCAAGTGGTGCGAAAAGACCAAGACATTCATCGCATGCTGCAGCGTAAGGTAAGCAAGATTGATCCAATGGGCTTCGTCTGTAAGCGAGTATTATCTGTCTTTGCACTGCATGTCTCAACGTTGTGTTTGGCGCGTTTATAGTACGACCATGAACCCATTCGAGGGTCCACGCGCAACGTTCGTCAGCAGCAGCCAACGACTGATCGAGGCGAACGAACTGCCGCTTCCGCTTCGAGATCACCCGAGTCGCGGCTGCATCGGCATCACAAGAGTCCTCATGAAATTTTGGCAGCCAGTGGATCGGCGGAAAAGGTTCGGCTACGGAATGTTAAATCGCTTCTGAATGATTTTTTCGGCATGTAAAGTGGACAGCGGACTATGTATCTTTGTTGTTTTCGATCTTGATTAGTAAAATGTTTAAATTTGCGGTGAAGGTCTTTGCTTTTTAGTACGTGTTACGCTGTACTGCAGAATATGTTCTTGTAGCGCTGCTTGAGGTTGCAACTTTCTATCTACGCTCGTCCATGCACAACAGTAGATCAATCTCCGTCGAGTGAGATTAATAAGTACTCGAATAGCACGGACATAAATGTAACTCCCAATTAAATAATGATATACGGTAGTCTACTAGCGTAAGCCCCATGAGTAAACGCGCAAATCGTCTGCGCGAACTCATTGGGCAGGCCCCCTCTATGGATTGGACCATTGCGATGGCTGTTGGTCCGATTGATGCTGCTGCTGTTGTTGTAGCTGCATCCTGCTTGCAGCTGCTATTGCTTGTTGCTGCGCTTGAGCTAGCTGTTGTAAAGATGGCTGTTGCTGCGCTCCGTTATTATGGTTCTGTTGCTGTTGACCATTGGTGTTGTCAATATGAGCAGTCAAGTTTGGTAGCTGGGCGGGATAGCCAAGCTGCATGAGCTGTTCAGGATTTAATTGTTGGTGATGTTGCTCCAGTATGGCGTTGAAGTCAACCTGGCTAGGTGCCCCGCTAGTTATATTTCCTGCATGTTGAAGCATGGCCGCAGGCAAGTTGATATTCATCTGACCTGGCGGTATGCCAAAGTTTTGCACAACTAATGCTTGGCCCACTTGTGACATGTCTACCGGTACAGCATTAGGTGCTGGTAGACGATGTGTGGCGACACGCGGGATAATGTCTATTAGAAAGTCGTACACGTCACTTTCGCCGACGGCTGCGTGTATGTCTTGTCGCTGCAACGTCCTCCGTCGATTCCTTGCTGTATGCTGCCAAGCTCTAACGGATAGCTCTCGGATGAGAAGCTCACAAGCTTTGCTCATCACCAGCGGTGCTTCGGCCGAAATCATGAACTTGATGGATGTTTTCTCGTTTGGATCGATCCCTTGTTGTATACAACGATCCTTCTCCATTTCTTGCATTACAAACTCCTCGCTTTTCATAATCTTCTTGATCCGAGCCAAAGGTAAAGCTTGTATCTTCCAGTTTTCCGCCTCTGCCGACAAGGAAATTATACGGAAAACAAGCAATGTGTGAGCCAAACTATCCTTGGATAAAGTGGAATGACGACTGTCGGAGGGCACATCAGGGTCGACCATCGAGTACATACCTGGTGCAATGTAATTTATATCATGAGTCGCCTTTGACCACATGTCGTCTAAAAGATTTTCTAATTCGCCGTTTTGATTCTGCTGGGGCGCTTGAGCAGCAACTTGACCCTCATTGGCAGAGCCGGAAGCGTTCCCACCTGCGTGGCCTCTGGCTCTGGAACTCATAGCACAAGCCGAGGGGTGGCAAATGGACTCCAGACAGACTTTGACTAGTAGTATCTACTCTCAATACTTTTACGAGAGATAGTGGAGTAATTCGAAAATGTTAGCATCAATTCATCGCCAGCCAAATGATCGCAATCTGTGGCAGAGGAGAAGACGATGGCCGGACATTTTTGATGAACTTCATCGTGCGTTTGTCGCCACGGCAAAACCGCTGCGTTTCTCGGTGAGAACCGATACGATGCTCTAGCTACCTGCCCAAAATGATGTGCATTTCATACTGTACCGCAGTGTAGTACAGAAGCAGCAAGATGGCTGTTAATGTTCCATTTATCTGCCCTCACTTGTCACCATGGAACCCACTATTTTTCTTATTAGAGTGTAAGACAAGTTTCATGGACGGAAGGTGGTGCGATGGAGCTTTGTTCCATGGTTGCTTCGACCATCTTTTGCGTTATCGTCTCACCTCGCTGACTGCAGCTGATCGAGTCGGCACAAACTAAAGTTTCTCAAAGTCGATAACGATTTGCAAAAGGTACTACTATCTGTACAGTAAGCTAACGCACATCCGCCGATGCCTCGCTGGGAGTGCTAATCGACCGCGATGATACTACAGACAACTCACCATCCAAGCATCATCTCGAAGGTTACCACCGCTTGAAATGCTTGCTTGTCTCATGAAAATTCTTATCCAGCATTTCAGGCGGAACGCCGAATCTGCTAAATATCTTGACCGAAAAGTGACGAAAGTAAACGTGTCTGCCAAACAAGGTACCGACGCAAACCAACATGACTCCATAGATGGGCGACATGACAATGAGAGAACATATCCTATACGCCCAAGGACCATCCTTCATGGAACCTTCCAAGCCAAGCACATCTTTGACGGCTGGGCGAACCAACTTTTAGGTGTGACGACAGCGAAAACGAATTAGTGAGATGACACAAGTGACGACGAGAAATTCCCTCATAAACAGGCAATAACCAATCCAAGCGACATAGTATCGTACCATCATTGTTGAAGATCCTGTAATTGCAAAGACTGTACATATCAGGGCAACTTCTCTATACCATGCAAAAGTGTTTCGCTGCGGCATAGGTTTCGGACCAAGGAATCGCTGCAGCCACGTCGGCTGACCTCCTGTATCTGTCGGCGTCTTTGTCACTGCTTGCGGTTCTACCTTTGGTGTCTGTTTTGATGAGTCCATAGTCAAACGGCGGATCCTTGTCGTTGCACTGCGCAGCGACAATTCTTCACTGGGCCGCACGATTCGTGCCGAGAAAATTGGTCGGTGAGCGACGCCAAGACGGTTTATAATAGTCATGCTACTAAGGCTGCGAGCTGCTAGTTTAGACGTCCTTCTAAACATGGTGATTGACCTTGATTTTGATTTGACACTACAAAGAAGAGTGACTCGTTTGTTGGCTGCGATTTTAAAAAAATGGAGCTGAGCTCTCGTGTCGCATCATCAATGGAACGATCCATAGTCGTACGACTCGTACGTAGCTCGACCTACCCATCGTTACGTTATAATCACGACCAAACTATAGGCCTTGTTAAGCAACATGCATCTTTATTTACAACCAATTCTATGTGTAAATCATGTGAAGGAACTTGAGGAATGATACATCATCTGTGTATGTGTGTATGTAGTGGGGAAGGATGTCGTGTGTGTCTGTGTCGTTACTGAAACTCAGAGTCTGCGTTGGTGATCGTCACTTGAACTGGATGGGCTCGTTTAATGCCAAGATATGCCATCACATCAAACGGCTGATCATTAGGAAAGCGTTTAAATTCTTCCGGAATCAAGCAGTCTTCGCAGTCAGCTCCACATGATGAAAGATCGCCCTCGACCGCAATAGACTCCTCGTACTGTTCCAATAGCCCCAATAGCGAGAGATCATCCACGACAAACGATTCTTTTAGCGCAATTCGTTCTCCATCCTGATTGAATAACAAATCAAAGACTGACTGCCCCGAAGGAGGAAGTGTGTAGGTGTGTTCGAGGGCCATTACTCCGCGACATCGATTCTCGTCCTCATCACGTTCCGAGGCAGTGTTCCTGATAGCTGTTGATGACGATGATCCATGAAATGAATAGGCTGGCTCAATGCGTGGTCCAAAAGCGCTAACGCAGGTGACCGACGATAAGGCAAGCAAGACGGTGCTCCTCTTCATCATGGTCGATTTATGCGTCTTCCGGAAGAACATGGCGCGAACTGCCCGCGTCAACGAGGTGTCAAGACCCGGAGGATGCTACCTCGCCGTTACATCATAGCGAACCTAGCGCTGGGAAAGTTAGCATGTGGCCACGATAGCTTTGTTCTTTCCATTTCAGGAGCCTCGCGATGGACAAACGAGCGATACATGCCTTGTCGAGGCGTGCAATAGCATGGGAGCTCACGAATGACCTGTATATACCAACAGATGCACCATTCACCCATGGAATCACTTTGCGTTGAGGCTGCTCTTCGCAGCAAATTTTGGAAGTTGGATCCATTCTGCGGCAAGATTCGATTGTTATACGAAAGATGTTCGAGCGCGGCTAATGGAACGATAGGCTGGAAGCGCGCGGTGCGACCGACCGTTTCCTAAACGACTCAGGTCGCTGATGGACTCTCTACAAATATGATCTCACTACTTGATATCAATCATACTCTATAATCAATCCTATCTTATTCCTATACATATGCGTAATCATTTACTATCTAGGGCATCTTGTCATTCGCGTGATGAGCCTTCAGCGAGTCCGCGCGTTTAAGACCCAGAAACGACATTACATCAACGTCGTCAACCCCGCCGTCTCGGTATTCCGCCGGCGTCTGCAACTTTTCAGGCATGTCACAGTCCTGCAAATTTAATAATGTTTGAGCAAAGTCAGTCGAGATGCATCATGATTTGAAGTTGGCGTCGACACTGTTGCAGCACTTGAACCTTGGATCCAAAATCAGTGGACGTACCTCGATACCAGCCGCGCATGGCATGCCCTTGATCCACTTGCTCGCAACGAATCCTGCAGCAGCTATATTGCTCATGCTACAATCATCATCGTAAATGTCTTGCCAACATGGATTGTCAGTCATTCCTTCCGGTACGGTTGAGCGGAGACTCGTCACAAACGCAAGTTGCGAGGAGAGCGGATGAAAGGCGAGGCAACATGGAACAAGGAAGAGTGCCAGAATGCTTGTTACTTTCATTGTGCTAGCGTTGATTGGTATCAAAATAAGGAGGTACGGACAGCTTTTGCTTCGGCTGCTGCTTTCAGCTTTGTAGCGTAGCGGTGTGGCGACGTGACTTCGCTTCGCAGGATCATGGATCATGCGAGGTGCCACTGCAGCCAAAAGGCTTCACAGTGGTGGTCACCATAACCTGCACAACTTTAGAATCGATAATTAGGGATTTCATCATATAGTACTTAACGATACGAGTCAGGAATGACCCTCATTACCTCGGCAACCTCATGGTATCGATAGATAGATATGATTCAAGGTACCAATTTGTGGTTTTCGGTTGACATGATGCGACATCTGGGACCTGATTTACATCATTTCATCATTACATCAGCACCTTGAGGGTTTATACAAATGGATCGTCATGTTTGTAGCTTTTCAGCACTTGTCGTTCCTTGGTTATTGCTGGTTGGTGAATCGGTACAATTTTAGCGATGCGAAACACGCTTGTGAAAAGTGGCGGAACGAGTCCCGCTTGCAAAAATCCTGCACAACAGCTGGCGCACCTCTAGATGTGCCGAAGCGATTCTTGCGAAACTTGGCCACCATATTCTTTAAGCCTAGCTCTATCCATTGCTAGGTTTATAGGAGAAAATATCATTGGCTTCGGGACTTATGTCCGTTTGTGCAGGTTATGGTGACCACCACTGTCAGATCTTGCATGCTTCTCCGCACATTCTGTGGATTTACTATCCAGTTTAGTGTACGTCGTACAGCCGGCAATACCCAATCGCAGGCTTTTCACAAAGAAAATGACACCTGCCTTTGAAATGTCGCATCACGATCGCACCACCAAACGACGACAGAAACGCGCATCGCGCAAACGTCGCTCATCGATCAAACTGTTGAGCATGGATGAGAACCCAAACCGAAGCGGCAGCGGTGACGTCACGAAGACGGTCACATTTAAGTAAGCGCGGTAAGCGGCAACCGAAGGAGTGGATCGAGGACGATCACTTCTTGGAGAAAATAAGTAAAGTGGTTTTATTGACTCTGTCTGCTAATCAGTGTGCCAAGGCGCGTTAAATCCAACATTTTCTCCAAGAAGCGAGTGAAAAGACATGTCTTCGACGAGCAATACTCCGACGACAGGAGCGGCGTCGAGCGGTGGAGGTGCACCTCCCGCTCCGCCAGCAAGCGAAGGAAACCGACGCAACCGTCATTATCGTCGTGGGAATCGTGCTGGGAATCGTTCCGGGAATCAAGGCAATGGTAACAGACTCAACGGACCGAGTCGTGCGCCGAGTGGAAATTTCCAAGGAAGCGAGCCGACGCTCGCTGGATTCATCTACGACTATAACGGTTCGCGCGATCCCGATGGATTCATCCGTACGACGAACGAGATCATCACTTTCGTCGGGCGCTCCTACAAGAAATATACCAAGGAGCTGCTCAAGGGCATGCGCAACGTGGAACTGGAGATTCCTGACGAGCCTGCACGTCCAACGAAGGATGCCGACACGACGGACTCGGACTGGTCCATAATGCTCGAGGAATACAAGGCCGACAAGAAAGAGCATGTCGAGCGCGTGCGTGTATACTCCGACTTCCTCGCTGGTCTCTACGCCGTGTTGCATGGACAATGCACGGAGCGTATGAAGGATCGTGTCAAGTCGCACGCCAAGTTCCGAGACGCCGAGGAGGACACGGACGGAATTAAGTTGCTGGCGATTATCAAGGAGATCTCGCATACGTACGAAGGGCGCTGCAAACTTGTGGATCAAGTCGTGGACATTCAAGCTGAGTTGTTCGGACGTACTCAAGGAGCGCGCGAAAGCCTGCAGAAATATTACGAAAGCATGGTCACGCTGGCAGACGTGGCGAAGGCGGTTGGCGTCACGATGCACAACGAGATTGTGGCGTTGGAACATTGCCAAGGATGACAATCGTAACAAGGCGAACAAGGAGGATATCAAGGCCGCCGAAGAGCTCGAGCTTGCGATGCTTTTCGTGCGTGGCGCAACGGGCGAATACGCCTGGTATTGCAAGCACTTGCGCAACTGCTACCTCGACGGGCACGACAACTTCCCGTTGACGATCCACGATGCATACAACATCATGCAGCGTCGTGAGCATGCGGATGGAGAAGCCACGTTGCCAACGAACGAGGGCGTGGCGTTTCACACGACTGGTACAGCGCGTGACCCTCCCAGATGCTGGACCCGTCAACAGGTTGGTCATGTGCAGCGAGACTGTCCTACGAGAACGGAGTCTACGGAGAGTGCGCCGGCTGCAGAGGCTAGTGGGGCGCAGCACTTCACGCTGGGTAGCGAGGAAGAAAGCGATGACGACGATGAGGTCGGATACATGTTCGCGCAGCCGCCGAAGGTGAACATCTCGAAGAAGGCTGTGCTCTTGGACAATCAGTCGACAGTGGATCTGTTCTGCAACGCCAAGATGCTGACGAACATTCGCCCGGTGCCAACGTGGATGGTGATCAAGTGCAACGCTGGTACAGTAAGGACGAACATGATGGGCGACCTGGAGGGCTATGGTCCGGTGTGGTGGTATCCGCAGGGACTGGCGAACATTTTGAGTTTGGCGCAAGTCCGCAAGAAGTTTACCGTGGAGTATCTCATGCACGGCGTGGATCGTCCAATGTTCGTTGTGGAGAAGCCGGATGGTAAGCAGCGAGAGTTTGTCGAGACTGACTCTGGGCTGTATGTTTGCGAGAGCTTTTCGAAGGGCAAGCGCAGCGATGTCAAGGATGGAGTGGCGATGTTGACTACGGTAGACGATAACCGTACTAACTACACCAATGATGACTATTTACGCGCTGTTAGAGCTAGGAACTGCAAATCAAAATTGGACGGCCAAGCCTCAAGGATTATCTGCGCATTGTTAGTAGCAATCAGTTGCGGAACTGTCCTGTGACGAAGGCCGACATCCTGGCTGCTGAGCACATCTTTGGACCAGATGTTGGCTCGTTGAAGGAAAGACGACGCGTCGCGCGTCGCATCTGGTGAAGCCTGCGATTGTTGAGCAGCTTCCACCGGCTATCATGAGTCGCTATCGAGACGTTACTCTTTGTGCTGACATCATGTATATCAACAAAGTCCCTATGTTGGTGACGTTCTCCCGCAGCATTCGTTTTGCTACGGTTGAGGTGATTCAAAACCGTACGCTTCCGGTTATGTTGAAGGCAATCGAGTCTGTGTTGAAGATTTACGCACGCGGTGGGTTCCGTGTCGTCGCGGCTCTGATGGATGGGGAGTTCGCTCCAATGCTTGGCGCGTTGGCTGATCTCGGAGTGGCGCTCAATGCGACATCTGAGGATGAACACGTTGGCGAAATTGAACGTTTTATCCGTGTCGTGAAAGAACGGGTGCGCGCGACATACAACACGTTGCCATTTAAGCACGTGCCGGCACGCTTGGTTATCGAAATGACGAAGTCTGCCGTGTTTTGTTGAATGCGTTTCCGAACGAGCGTGGCATTTCGAAGGATCTCAGTCCACGCACTATTGTGACTGGTCAGACAGTTGACTTTAATCGGCATTGCAAGTATGAATTTGGTCAGTATGTGCAAACGCATGAGTCGCACAGCAATGACATGCAGGCGCGCACGATCGGTGCGCTGGCTCTGCGCCCGACTGGTAATGTGCAGGGTGGGTTTTATTTCCTCAGTTTGTCTTCGGGCAAAGTTCTGAATCGTGGGCACGCTACGCCTTTGCCCATGCCTGATGATGTCATTGAGCGCGTGCATCGTCTCGCTCGTCAACAGAAGGCCAATCCGGCATCGTGTTATGGACCGCCACCGTGTTGCGGAGGCTGCTGAGCCAGTCATGTGGCACGAAGATGACGCCGAGGATGATGATGACTCTGATTATGATGACGACGCTTCTCGCGGTGACGACGACTCTGCCGGCGGAAGCGAAGGAGTGAATGCGACCGATGACGACGACGACGACGACGATGGTGCTGACGGCGCAATCGAAGGAGTGCTGAACTACGAGTATGGTGAGGCCATTGACGGCGAACGACGACGCGCCAGCCGGGATGATGGCGAAATTCGAAGGAGTGCCCGATGAAGGCGAATTGAAGGAGTGCCAGCCGGCAGACGAAGAGGATTTCGATGCGCGTATGGCCCACGCTGGTCGGTATGGCCTGCGTGCGCGCAAACCTCGTCGTTCGCTCATTTGTTCAGCTCGACGTGCAGAGGAAGTGTCGGAGCCACTCGTCACGGCACAGAGAATATGCGACAAGGTTTAAAGGCTTTTGGCGATGCTGGAGGGAGGCAGTGCGCAAGGAATGCAGCAGCACACACAGGCACGTCGCGAAGGAGCCCAATCACTTGATCGAGCAGCGCAAGGATGCATTGATGTTTCGAGAGATGCGGACTGTGAAGGGACGCGGGCGGATGGAC